>OY751444.1:17829581-20533849 GCA_963565745.1 Phengaris arion
AATATTATAAGACATTATTTTAATAAAAAAAAAATAAGTTTATTATAATTATTCGTAATCCTCAAAAATATAATAGTTTATTAAAAAAATATAATTATTACGATAGATAGCATTTGTAGTAGGAATAACGTCTTGTGCTTGGGCTCTGTAGCTATTGTGATTACAAAAATAATATTTATTTAATAATAAATTATTATATAATAGAATAATTATTATGTAACATTAAAAACACAACCAAAACACTTAATATAATTTGACATTATGATATTTGCGATTGCTTATCGTGTTTTTACGTCCATATTGAAATCTTGCTTACCATTAACATAAAATTACCAATTATAGTGCATGTTAATTTTTTTTTTTTCAAATTTAAAAATCTTGAACTCTGCTGAAATCAAACATACAGTCACGACCTCTTACTTAGAAAGGCGACATAAATAAAATAACTTTGATCTATTTTCCCGGAATTTTTTACCATTATATACGAAACAGACCTGTAGGCTGTATTCTGCGGAAGGAAAACAAAACTTCGGCACGAATAGGCTGCCTGTATCGGACGACTTCTAGAAAACCGGTGTGTTATAACGCTTGTGTTGTGTTTCGTCAAGGAAATGAACCAAAGACCTGAGGCTTAACGCATAAAGCCAGGCCATCAATTGACGCGCTGAATATGACACCCAGCATGATTAGCAACTTGTCAAAACAAAAAAAATCAAATCACTGAAAATAGAACTCTGTGCTAATACAAAAGAGCTGAAAATCGAAAACACAATCGTCGAGCTATCAAAAAAGACATTGAGGTTTGACTAGAGTATTGTGTATTCGATTTTCAGCTCTATTGATTTAGCGCAGAGTTCTATTTTCAGTGCTCTGAATTTTTCCCGGCCTTACGGATTCCATATAATATGGTCCCAGCCTAACTTACAACACGTTAAACAATATGTAGCGCGCTAAATGTGGCCTAGTGGACACGCGAGGCTTAAGTATTTGACTGATTGAATAGAGCTGAAAATCGAACACACAAGTGTCGAGATGTCAGCTGTCATAAATGACATTGACGTTTGACTCGACGCTTGTGTGTTCGAGTTTCAGCTCTATTGTATTAGCGCAGAGTTCTATTTTCAGTGCTTTTCATTTTCCACGGCCTTATGGATTCCGGGCAATATAGTCCCAGCCTAAATTTCAACACGTTGAACAATATGTCGCACGCTAAATGTTGCCTAGCGGACACGCGAGGCTTAAGTCGTTTACATTTTTGAAAATTTCGGTGCATATGTTAGTGATCGTGACAGTAAGTACATTTAACAAAAACACAGTGGTTTTAACATAACATACACATGAATTTAACTATACTTACATTATTTTTTTTGCTATTGTGTGCGTAAGGATCTTGCATGTCTATCTAATATCTTATATCCACAGTTTAAGCACTTATATTACCTTACCTTAGGAAAATATATTGAATCGAGAACTATTATCGAAAACAAAATTCTACAATATTATAATATCTATCTTATTATTATCTCAAGCAATTATTGGCGGGATTCAAAATAACATACCCAAAAGCATTTAGCAAAACTTACATTAGGCTTAGAACAGAATACTTTTCGCTTTATTATATTAACATGTTGTAGGTATTACGCATTATTCACAAGCCTTTCGTTTATAAATAAAAATAAGCGTCTTGATACAACCACGAAGCTTCAGTAAATATATCAACTTGAATTTGTTAAAAATAAATTGTAAAAAACTCAAAAACTTGTTTACTACAATAATATAATAAAATTGAAAAAAAAAATATATATATAAAACATTTTTTTTTTATTAAATTATGATTTAATTAGGTAATACAAAATTATTAATGTAATATTCACCCAAAACGTATTAATTTCAAATTGTCAGATTGAAATAGCAATAACTTTTCATTTCCTTGATTTTCGAATAGTGTTGGTCTTAGGTTCGGACTAAAGACGTACTTAGTATCGATGAATTTTTAAACGTTTAGGCACGGGACGGAAAATTCGATACTGGCTACTGTATGGCAGGGACGACTGTATCGCATTTAACTTTTAAAATATACTTCCTAAAGCGACTGGGCGGTTACTTAGCTTGGTTACTCAAATAAATATAGGAAGTGCAAGCAATTCGGTTTACAAAAAATAGCGGTAGATTAATAGTCTCTCACTAATTTATACCAAATTAATATACTAAAATAATGGACTGCTTTTCTAATATGTATCACATTTCTAATTAGTCCAAAATGAAGCGTTTTCATAACTAATTTTCTAGCTTAAATGATATCATGAATTGTACTGAATTTCTTTGGTAGATAAACTTTGATAAATCTATAAATCGATATTTTT
Organism: Phengaris arion; assembly: GCA_963565745.1. Classification (NCBI taxonomy): domain Eukaryota; kingdom Metazoa; phylum Arthropoda; class Insecta; order Lepidoptera; family Lycaenidae; genus Phengaris; species Phengaris arion. The sequence goes on from OY751444.1 coordinate 17,831,945, forward strand.
ATCTATTTTCGAATAGCAATTGCTTTTACTATCAACAAATTATTAGGTATATAATATATTATATTAATAGCTTGCATAGGACGCGTGCATTTGATTTTAGCAGCCAGCTGACTGTGTATAAGTATAAGAAATATTTTTATACCAATAATTAATATATTGATATTCGTGACAACATTCCCAACACTAAAAATTTGCATTCAACGTTGAGCAATATACAAAAGGGTTCACAATTTTTTTTTTTAACTTATTGCATTTATTTTTTTGTAAAAGTGTTGTAAACATTACGCTGGTGGACGTTTCGATTTTAAAATGTTATACATTTACAATAAACTGCGTCAACATGTATAAAAATGAAGGTAAAAAAACTTGAAAATATTATGAAAGTGTAGAAAAAATGACAATTAGTATATTTACTTAGTAATATCCAATCAACATCGACATTTTATATGGACACATTTTATTTTAGAAATATTTAGGTAGTATGTGTTTACTTTAATATGAAGATAACTATTCCTTAACCAATTGTGTAGAGTTTACTCAACTGATATCTCTCCTGTAGACGGTTCAGGTTATTAAGATGTTACATATATTTATATTTAGAATCGATATCTAATGTTGACTGCACAGTACTTTCAAATAAAAAAAAAAACATTCATCACTTAATCATAAATCTGTTGTCACGAAATCTTACAATCTCATTTCTTATCTCACAACGCGTTATAAAAAATCTCATTAAATCTCTTGCAACTTATCTAATCTCACGACCATGAAGCGAAAGTCTTGAAAATCCTTCAGTGCCCGTCGGCTCACGACATCTCGTGATGAACTCTATACCCGAAACCTCTTCAGGAGCCCTGTCATCTGAAAAAAGAAAAAAATAGGATCAACATTCTTATTTTGATGTTGAAAAAAACCTACAGATCGCAAAAATGGAATCTCCAACCGCGCTTAGTCTCCGCGCTCCACGGAAAAGAGATGGCAAGATATAGAAAGAGATGCAATAAAGTAAATTGTAGACATTAATAAATTACTATTAAAGATACTAACGGTAACATAAAATGTTTAACTTTTTAATTCAAAATTAATTGCTCTAACAAAAACGTCAAGAAATCTAACGACTTCTGAATTATAGATATGAACTATTTCGACTGACCAATTTAACAATCAATACTGTGACAGCCTAAACGACGTTAAAAATAGGTAATATTTATCATGGACAAAATTGGAGGGATATACAAAACAGTTGACATAATTCATATTATTTGAAAAAGGAAAAATATTGTAAACAAATGAAAAATATTGTAAACAATTTTATTGTTTATCGGTGTCATGATTTTTTTCATTGGTACATCACTAAGTTTTTAAAAATGCACTATGTTATTAAAATTATGTTTTTCCAATGTCAAAATGTAATTTATTGCAAAGTTAAATAATAATTCAAACGTTTGTCTATTATTATAAAATAAATATTCAGGGTTATAGGTTAAGTCGATCTCAGTCCTTTATGGGGTAATAGTTCCTATCACTTCTGATATTTTTTGTCTAAGAAACCCATATACATACAAAAATATAATTATATCTTTTATGATGTTTTTAGCTCTTTTCCATTTTTTTTTCAAAATAGGTGCCTACAATGTTATATTTTATAGTTTTTATTTAGATAAAAATAAGCTCTTTCATTTCTTTTTAATATAATTATTTCCGCTAACTATGTAAAGTAAGTCGTAGTAGAATATTGAAAATTAAAAAATCTAGTTTCTTCATACAAAGTATTATTTTCTTTTAGACATATTATCTTAAAAACTGTCGCAGATATTCTGCAGATATTATGTAGAAAAATCTACGCTAAAAAATCCAACTAGGTACAAAAATATGAATGTTTTTAGAATGGACGTCATTCGCGACCACAACACCTTTCATTGAACTTCCCAAGCCTGGACATTGCATAAAGATATTAGGTATTAGAATTCAATTTATAAAAACTGTACCTAAAAAGAAACAAATCGAAAGCACACCCTTTGAAAAAATGGACAAAGAGAAAAAATCGACAATTTAAAAAAAGTATTTTTAAAGTCTAAAATATTGCAAAATACTTCGACAAAAATGTCAGTCATGAGCATGACTCATGATGGAAACTATAAACCAAAAGGGTCGACGTTGACTTAACCTATAACCCTGTATAGTGTAAAATAAGGAAAATAATATATTTGCTAAGTTCATAGATTTGCAGGTAATAACTATTATTCAAGCTATAATATAAGCACAATATTATAGATACGTTTGCATTTTACACATTTCACAGCTTCTAAATTGTAAATAGATTTAAAAGTGTATTAACATTTGCAGGCAAATATTAAAAAAAATACGGCACATTCATCATAAATACATACGTAGTTTAGAAAAATACAATGTAAACAAAGTTAGATTTTGCCAAAAAGTAAAAGTAAACTTTACCCAAATGGATATACTTTTTTGGGAAAAAAACCCTACTTAGTTTATAAAAATAAAATTATGTATTTTGTATAATTTATATATTTATTCTTAAAAATTGATAAAATTTGTGTAAAGCGTGATTGTGTCAACAAGCATGTTAATTGTTGTGCGTTTGTAAAGTGCATTTATTTACAAAATAATAAATGTGAATGCCACATCAAGCCGAAGCGTTAACGTACCTCGGATCGCTTCATTAGGCGTTCACGAAAGAAGACTTGGTCCTGCCGAATTGGAAAATGTGTTACATGACAGTGTAAACTTTTGATGTTCATTACATATTATAATAATATAAAACTTATTATAATTGGCAATTTAAAAAGTTTTCGAATTCAAAGACAGCTACTTTTAAGTATAAAAATTGTGATAGTTGAAAAATTATCTCTTTACCAGTAGCGACGTGTGCATATAACACACCGGCTTTGGTAGTAAAGTTTTAAACTTCGTAACCTACAATATTCACTTATAGAATATCATGAATAATTATTGTACTTATTAACGGAAACGACATTCTTTTTGTCGGAGATGCTACATTAATTCCTATTTTAGTAATTATTAAAATATGTTCTTGCATCTGATCTTGCATCTATAGGCTAGGACTTCCCTTTGATGGGGAACCAGCCTTCGCTACTGCTCTTTACATTGTTTACATTAAAGTTATAGTTTAAGTATGTAGGTACACGTTAATTTTTATGGATTGTTAGAAACGTAGTGCACAAATTATTAGTACTGTAAAAATTACCAACAATATAATGTATATGTTGAGTTCAAAGTAAAAAAAAAGTAAAAAAAAAAACTGTAAACAATCTTTTTTTTTATATTATTTTATTGGACGTTTTTACACCACGTCAATCTGGTCCTGTAGTATGTTCTCGAAGAACTCGTGTTACTGTTTTAATATATAATACACATTATTTAATACACATCTCTGACCCAGGAACACAGAAAACTTTTTTGTTCCCTGGCGGGATTCAAACCCGCGAACTCCGGCTTCAGCGCCAACGCGCTAACCACTGTACCACAGAGGTCGTCCAACTGTACTCTATTGTTTACATCTACTGTCATAGTTTGTTTACACGTTCATTTTTTATAAAATTTTGGAAAATGTAGTTGTAAATCATTTATTATCATTCATAGTATTGTTATAAATTTTATTTTGCACCAATACCGATTCTTTTAAAGAGCAAAGGTCTAACCATTGAAAGTTTTACCAATTCTTTGAACAGTTAGGCTTAGTAAGTAGTTAGACATGACGTAACAAACTGACACGCCACCTCGCTGCGGCTCAGTTATGTAACTATGGTGTTGATAGCGTCAATTACAGTGGAAAAGAACGGCAAATGAGCGAGCAGACAGATCCCTTGATGGTATGTGATATTTTAACCTCGATTCCTTGCTCTCTTATCAGCACGACGATAAAAGCAATCGTAATCATATTCGGTTTCTGTGCAGTCTTGGTATCTCTCAGATCCGGCCCAGAGTCGGGGTACGGCATGGTGGTGCGATTTATGGTGGTGCATACGATGACCTCTGTGGCTCAGTGGATAGTGTGTTGGCTCTCCAGCCGGAGGTCGCGGGTTCGAAACTCGCCAAACGAGCAAAAGTTTTCTGTGTTCCTGATTCATGGATGTGTATATAATATGTGTATAATGTAATAAAATCTTAAATAAATATATTACATATCATTTAAATGTGTCAAATATACTTCCCGTTGACTGGTACCTGTAACACAATTTCTTCGGATACTTAGCTCGAGGCCAGATGGACGTGGTGTGAAGCGCCCATAGATATTGCTATTATTAATTTTTTATCGATGAAAACGCTACGCTCATCTCTAACTTCTTAAGTGTTCTAAAACTTTGTCCATTAACTTTTATCTTACATCACTGAACAATGTTTTGATGTAGATTGCCGGAATTCGCCCATTTAAGTTTCACCCACAACGCTATTTACAATTTACCCAAACAATTTCGCGCTGAGATTTTCATAACTTTGTAAATATAAGTCAGAGTATTTTGGCGAGTAAGGTGGAAATTGAAAAGCTAAGTTACCTACTTAGGTACTTGGAAAATTTATTTTCCATTACAATATACTTGTGTAAAGCTATCAGCTTTTAATATAATAATATTTTTATATTATACAGGGCGTACTTTTATCCGAATTAAAAAATTTGCCCAACATTAGCACCCAGTTGGACGTAGTGCTGCCGCCGCGCGGCATCTGCGAATTGAGCTTTATTGTCTAGGCCATAAAGTACAACGCATAAACAACCGTAGAAATGGTTTCTTTTTACAGACGAATAGTCAAAAAGAGAGATTGACAGAGAAAAGCTATCATTTTCTCCATATTATCTGTCAGTGTGTCTGTTCTTGTGTAGACGAAACGCATTTCTATGGTGGTCATGCGTGGCAAGTACCCAACCTCTGTGTTAAAACTTTATACGTTGTAACTTTGTCAATAAAACTCAATTTGCGGTGGGTGTCCGTGCTTATTGAGAGTCATGCCGCACGCCGCGCTGGTTTTGAAGGTCACGCGACCACCGCGCAGTATAGACCGTGCGGTTATGAATCGACGTTATTTATTTTAAAAGCATACATTTAAGGTCACATGATATTATATATTTTTGGAACGAGAATCGAATACTGATCACGCTGCTTGAATATTAAATTTCGTTTTGAATATTCCCTGTATAAATGCAAAAGTTTGAGAGAACCCGGCGCTAAATATAAAGACTGTGGGTGTATGTTTGCTACTATTTAACCCAATTGACCACTAAACGTATTTGGATGAAACTTGACAGATTCATGTGACCTGTATTCTCAATTTCACATTATAGGCTATTTTTTATCACGAAAAATTTCGCAGGATAGACAGACATATAGCTTTGCAGCGAGATCGACCGGTTTGTGAACTCTAAACCAATCAAACTGGGTCTAACTAGAAAACGTGATGCTGTAACTGGAGCCAAATATATATGTTTATCCGAATTATTATGTGAGAAATGTTTGTGTAGCTACTAAAATAATTATATTTTAGTAAAATATTAACTTTTAGTAGTTTATTATAGTTTTAGTATTGTAAGTACTGTAAGTTGTAACTGAGACCAATTTTCATAACTATTTGTGATCATAATCCGGTTTCGGTCCGCACGGTGTCGCATTCACGCACGCGTCTATCGCGCGTTGAGCACCAATTGTTACGAGAGTTGGTCTTTAATTAAATCGTCTTTTCAGCTTTTTTCGAGTTCTAAACTAGCGCTAAAATTAATGCTCAATTAAAATTAAGGCCAACATGCGCAGATCAGGGTAAAAGTAACCCTGGGTTAAAATATCTCTTTCACAAATGCGAAGAACGAGATAGCTAATATGATATTCAACTCAGGTCTCACTTTAAACCAGATGTGCAAGTGGGCCTAACTGATATGCACAAGTACGTGTGAGTAAATGTGTAGGTATCTATTTCAAACTATAATGTATAAAAGTATAAAATAGTAACTTACCCAGACAGCGAGGCGGAATTGGAAATTGGAGGGCTATTGGACTCGGATCCTTCTTTAGGCTTGTCATTCGCCATATGCATTTTCAGCTGGTGGCCGAAGCACGCCAGGTCTTCCCTGAAGGTGTCAGACCCTGGGGTCGTGGGTTTCCCATCGTCCCCCGTCGCCATGGCTTCAGCGTCACTCTGCAATGGAGCCTGCTCGGACTCCTCCTCAGTATTGTATATCTTAAAGTATGCGAAAGTGAGATAGATCACTGAAATTATAAACGATGGGATGGGTATTGCCATCGCGTATACCAGGTTCAAGGTATTCTGCCACATGTCCAGCTCTGTGATCACCAAGCCTGGGTCTATGCGGCTATAGTAGCACGAATAGTTGGTGCCTAGAGGCTTGTATTTTCCGTAGAATACGGTGCAATTCAGAATGGGCGGGTAGCCGCATCCTTTGACGTTCGGGAACAATCTCGCTCCAGTGAAGTACCACTCCGAATCGTTACCCTGAAGCCCCGTAGGATAGGGTTCGGGTAACTCCTGCTCCTCCATATCCGGATAGTTCTTCTCCATCGGACTCTCGTAGTTTTCGTAATCGTAGTCCTTTCTCAGCGATCTCTCGGCTCGGATCAGCGTCTCGTACTCCGTCGCCGAAATATTCGGTTCGTAACCTAATTTGTAGTTCACCCGGATCTGGGTGCACTCGTACAAATCCTTCGTGCACCCTTCCCTACACGACGCCCAGGAGCAATTGCTTGCACCCACCAGATGCTTGACTTGCGCGGTCACGCATAACGCCGCTACGGGATCGAATTGCATGAAGATGGTGGTGAAGGCCGGTTCTATGACAAACGGAACTAGGAACAGGAACGCGAAGAGGGAGAACGTGGCGAGCAACACAAACGTCGCTGTGGTGTAGAACAGGAGTTTCTCAAGAAACGTTGGGGGTATCGGCAGCTTTTCCTCGTCGGCCATGTTGGCGAGAGCCCGCTAAAAGCGACCATATCGCTCGTTTTAGCTCGGCTGCCTCATTTCAATATGTCAGTCTTGCTTCACCCGCTATGTTGCGTTAATTACATTTTTCTAAAGGCTGGTTTTAAAGTAAGGGTTATATAATGGTACATTTAATTAAAGTCCATGTGGTGTTGGCTGGCTTACAGAATCAATACGGTACGGACCTTGCAAACGAATGTCCAAACAAGTCCGGAAAATATAATTTGCATTGAAACCTAACCGAATAAAATAAAATAAAAAAATAAAAAAATAAAAATAACCGAAGAACCGAACCGAACTTGAAAGCGAAACCTATAGCACTAAATTAACTTTTTTATGGTTGAATTCTTAAATGCTTCTTTCAGTTATTGGACCCTTAAGTCACGGGTTGTCATTGTCTCTGTTTGGCAGAACGAAACGGACGGCACATGACTTGAGAACTGCTTAAATTAAGAAGCGTTTGAGTGTTCGGCCGTAAATCAAGTATTCAAGGAGAGAGCTATTCCCATATCAGTGGAGACGTTACAGGTCAATAGCATAAATGGTAATGTATTAAAATCATATGTATTTTTTGAGCTATTGAACAAAATTATTATGTACAATAATTCCAAAGTAAAAAATAATAAAACGCATGTTCTTCAGTTCTGTAGAACGTCTGCAAAAATGCAGACGTTCTACAGAACTGTCAACTGTCAAGCTAGAGAAGTTCTGCAGATAACGAGCCCTAGGCGCTGTCATTATTTGCAGACACTGCCATAATGTCAAAAGGGGACCGTTACTGCAAAATGAGTAAATTTTGAATAAAACAAAATAAAATAAATAAAAAAATACATTTTGAATTTTTATATAAAATTTGTTTGATGTGGAATTTATTAAATTTTTCTTTGACAACTGCATTTAAAGTGATTCCGTTGTTTCCGTATTGTGCGTTGTAAAATACAGAGAGATAATAATTATTGAATTTACTCCTGTCCTGTAGCCCTTAAATATACCTATAGACGGCATCTGTGGCTCAGTAGTTAGAGCGTCGGCGCTCAAATCGGTGGTCGCGGGTTCGAATCCCGCAGACGGCATAATAAGTTTTCAATGTTTCTGGATGTGTGTTGAATATGTTTATAATTTAATAAGAATCTTGTAAAAGTGTTAAAGTATTAAATATACTTCCCGTATTCTGGTCCCCGTAACGCAAGTTCTTCGGGTACTTAGCACGGGGCCAGATTGACGTGGTGTGAAGTGTCCATGGATATTATTATTATTATTATTATATTAGATTGTAGACGTTGCTCGATTATTCAAGCTAACCGGGCATACGTTTTTTTGGCAATTATTATATAGTATCATCTACAAAAATTTCATAAGTTCAATCCTATTCTAAGGAGAACACTGCGGTACGTGATTTGTATATTATCCTATTATACTTGTAACGATCAATTCTTTATAATATAATATATAATTAGAATATCTATACTAATATAATATAATAAAGAGGAAAAGTTTGTTTGCATTGAATAGGCTCCGAAGCTACTGGTTACTAAGTTTTGATGAAATTTGGCAGAGATATAGAGTAGACCACGGGGAAGGGCATAGGCTACTTTCTATTGCAGAAAAATGTACGGTTTCCGCGAGATTAACTTTTGCGCTCGAAGTCGCGGGCAATATCTAGTATTATATATAATCAGAATCTCGGAAACGGCTGCAAAGACCTATTTCTATGAAATTTAGTATGCACGGGGTTTTGGGGGTGAAAAATCGATCTATTATCCCTGGGAAACCGCGCATTTAAAAGTTATAATATTAGTTTTTTCTTTCGCCGTAAAAAATATAGGCATCAGTCCGTCTAAAAGGCAGTTTGGTATTCGTATGCATAATTTTATGTGTTGCTGGCAAATTGGTGTCTCGGGTTTGAATCCCGGTCAGACCTATGTTTTTGTGATTCTTTATTATATTTTTTTTAATCTACCAGAACTCCGAGCAAAGTTCCCAGGGACTATAACAGCATCAACATAGATTATAACAATAATTTCATTACAAATTTGTATTACAGAATAACAGCTGTTTATTTTCTCAAATACTCCATCACTTGGCCATGTCAGTATTATTTGGGTAGGTATTATACAGTTTCTCAAGTACTTCACTTAGCCCTTTAGTGTTTTGAGGGGTTCGTGAATGATTGATATTATGGTGTGCGTGGTATCACGCACGTCTTGAAGGTCAGTGGGGCTAGCATGAACAATTGACAAATAAGTGAGCGTTCACGAAAGATGATTGTGTGAAAAAAAAACCAGCGCCTATACAATTGACATTCGCTAACGTTACGAATACGCACTTGTCAATTGGGGAGGCGACCACATGAAAAATACTTTGTTTAATACTTACAAGGTATTAATACTTGATATACGTAAAAACATATAATATTTTTTGTATAGTTTAGTAATTACATACAACTAAAAAATACAAAAACATCTAATTCTAAACTACTAATAAAAACTACTTAAATAGTTTATTTACATCATACCTATACAAAAACATGCATTATGGTAAGTATGAACTTAAACGCACAAATGTCAGAGATATTTACGAATTTGTTCCTGCGGCCTTATACTTCATACGCTTTTACTTAATCTTGACGTCACTGTTACTTTTGCATGGTGCGTTTTTACGAGATTTTGTAAATAAATCACTGTACTTATCTATGAAAATATTGATTTTTAATATATCTCTGAAAGTTGCTTATATTTAACTTTTCAAAATTTTTTATTTAGGCAATAAAAAATTCAGTTAAGCCCATTGTCCGATAAAGTCACGAATACGTAGTTGTCAATTGTCGGCGCTAACCCCTCTGATGGCTAGACGACTAGTTCACAGCTAACCTTTATAAATGGTTAAATAGTTCGACAGGTTAGTGAGAAGTTATATTCGACTACAATTACTACTAAAAGGGTGTGTGTACATGCATTTGTTTTAAATCGGCAAACTTCATATATTTTCTGAAAGGTAACTATAATTATATAAGGTAAGGTACGTAGGTAAGGTTAAAGACAGAAATTTCCCCTCAGAGAAAACGCCGTTAATCAATCAGCAGATACCTGCTTACACCGAGCTTTGCTCGTAGCTTTAGTAGACAAAAAACATTCCGAATTTCCGAACAACGCAAAAATTTACCATAAATGTCAATCGGACCGACATCATAGAGTCGAAATTGTTCGAATTCGAATTGGTCGAAATTCGACTATAATTCGTAATAAGTATTTCGTTTAAATTTTTAGGGTTCTTTTGACTCTTAGATACGCAATAAAAATGTGTAAACTGTCTATGATATTTACAGTGCCAGATTTACACATTTGCCCATAGCACAGGGGCGACACTCCCCACAAATGACTCGAGCGCCGGCGAATGGCAGCCATCTTGACGTAAGTCTAAGGTTGACACCGAAATAATATTAAACGTCGCGTCAGAGAAATCTATGATAAATGATAATGAATTTATACTGTCTATGATGTCAAAGCACGAAACGACCAGCGGCCAGCCCCGCGAACGAAAGTCCTGGCTGTAATTCACGCCTCGCCCGCCTCCACATTCGCCCAGCCACGCACACACAGCCGCGAGCTGTCATTCGTGTAAATCGGTGGAATGTCGATTCTATACGTTAGTAATATTATATTCTTTACCCATAGGCTATTCAGTTTTTTATCCTCCCCCCAAACTTCCTTCTCAAAATTACTCTTCTTATAATAATCGAGAGTAGCTTTTTACAATTGTCTTGTTTGAAATTAGTACCAAATAACTATTTGAAAGTGTGACAGCGCGAAATATATTATAATGGTAATATTATGTTTTGTACGTTGAAAGCAAGCGAGCAATTCTCTAATTTCGCAGGATAAAATTTGATTTCTTTTCAATTATACTGGTAACAAATACCTGATCTGATCTGAAAGGGTTTATCCTTTGGAATAATCAACAGTGCAATATAGAGCATTAACTACTAAATAATAATGTTTTTTATATTTCTGTAAGGCAAAAATGTTCAGGCCACATTTGCCGCCCCATAAAATATGCAAATTTTAGGGGGCGGCAAATTTTTAATTATTTTTCAACCTAAACGTCTTTACATAAGCAGTAGATCATACGCCCAAAATATCCGTAATTGATTTGACCAAACCTTATATAAGTCTTTAAACGTGGAAAAGCGATGCTTCGGCGCGAATGGGCTGGCTCGATCGGACAAATACAGAAAACTGTACGCTTGCGGTGTGTTTTGCCGTGTGAGTGAAGTTACCGGAGGCCCAAGAGGATTTTAAGGACCAGGAACGTGTCAGGCGATCCGTCTGATCGTTTCCTGTCGATTTCATTAACAAAAAATTCAAAAGTATGTATATTTTGTTATGTTTTCTGAATGCTTAAACCAGCAAACGCGTTTACAAAAAAACAATTTGACACAAAAATAGCTCATATCCTTCATTAGCATAATATTGTAGAATTTTCATTTCGACGAACTGTACAGCGCGCGAGGGAAGGCAAAGTTGCGGGAAGGCGAGTTACATAACTTTGACTTGGAATCTTAGAATCTCTGGCTTTAAAGCCTTTTACAGGAATGTTTCAAAGTGAAGATACATAACAGCTGTGAAATTCAGCCTGACATAATACCGAAAATACCTGGCGCGTTTGAGGTTAGGACTAGCGGAGGTTGAGGAAATTTCGATGCCATCGACCACAAATATACTGTCCATATCTGGATATGTGTTTAGTATAAATTATCTGGATCCGGCACTTGGATTTATCTGGCCCAAAGAGTGAGTATCGCAATCCAGCGAGGAAGCTCTCTGAGCCTTCTAGGTACTCTGCCTGGTGGGGACGGCCTGGGAGATTTCTTTTTGTTGCAGCTTTTTTATTTGTAATTTTTGTAGTTTTGTACTATTTTTTCTCTTTTTAGCACTTTTATAGTTTGCAAATATTTTATATAGTTAACAGACACTTCGATTTAATTAAATTATAATTAAAAAGTAACCAACACAAACATTTAAGAGTTATTTTAATATTTAACATCCTGAACTGGATAAATTTAGATTAGTATAGACTAATCCCATTTTATCCAGTTCAGGATGTTAAATATTAAAGTAACTTCTATAAGTTTTAGGGTCATTTCACACTGAAACAAGACGATACGCGACGCTCCATTTTTATGTTAGCGATTCAAAATTGAACTTTATTCCCTACACAATAAGATACACGTCTTATTGCAGGAGTTCGAATTTCGAGCTGCACCGGGCAGCGAGCTGCGTCGCCGCGCGACTCTTGCAATGAAACATCTTTTTGTGTTGTGAATAAAGCTCAATTTTGAAACGCTATCTTAAAAACGCAACGCCGCGTCGCGTCGTGTCTCGGTGTGTGCTGACCCATACACTACCTGCTTATATTAATTATTTTGGATTCAATGCAAAACCAATTTCAAAATTCAATTGACTAGCTTTACTTCTCACAGACAATATTAATTCAAATTCCATTTGTTCAACTACTAAATTTTACGACTTAAAAGGTGGCCAATTATTTTCATGTAGCCTATATTACTGTAAACAAGCAAGACAATTTTATAATTTCATTTTAAAAAGCTATAAAAGTGGGATAAAAGTTATTAGGGCAGGTACCTAATTGTGGTAAATGTGGAATCCTTATTGTATTTTGTCGAATAAAACTTTGAATATTGAAGTTTTATCAGCCTTGAACATTTATAATGTTTCGGTAACTATCTGGTATCAAAATCAATTCATGCAATTCTAAGTTGATATCAACATCTTAGAAAAAATCAACTTTTTCTATAATATGACGTGACTTTGAAAAAATGTGTACAAGTATGGACCGCATTGTTCCAAATATGGACCATAGTGAACTAGATTTAAAACTACGAGTTGAGCTAGACGTGATGTCTAAAATTGCATATAAACAGCACTTACGTTAGTACAAAATAGAAAAGAATATTTAGCAAAGTAGAAGAGATTGTTATTTTTATCTATGTGCTGATATGCCACATTACACATTTACTTTTATTTTATTATAATTCAATTATTTATATTAATTATTACATCATACAGTTACATCAGAAATAATATGTATACCCCTTTACTCTCGTAACCCAGTGAGACGGATAACCGACACGACTGGCGAGAGATCAGGCGCAGGTCCGATATTTTACATGCCCATCCGACGCATGGATCATCTTTCTCGTCAGACAATCAGTGATCAGCCTGCATAGTCCGAACCAAACTTGGAAACAACATTTTTTGTTGTTCCAATGCGGGAATCGAACCCACGACCTCCGAGTCGAGAGCCAAGCTCTAACCACTAGTTGAAATGACGATGGATATTACAGACGTAGTCCATATCCCAGTTACCCCACTTACTCCAATACCTAATATTCGGGGCTATAAACATATTTTATAAATAAAATATCTGTGAAAATTAAATCAGCACCAACAGGCAACATCGTACCGAATACATAAAATATAAACGTGTGGGATGCGCCTGCTCAACCGGATAAATACCACGACCTCAGACAAAACTGGCGTGAAATAACGCGTGCGTTGTGTTTCGGCGAGTGAGTGTGGTTACTGGAGGATTTTAAGACTTGGGAATCCATTTGCAACACCTATGGAGTTACGAGCTGTAATCGCTTAACATCAGGCGATCCGTCTGCTCTTTAGTCTATTTCATAGAAAAATACTCTTAAGTGTGTACCGAGCCTAACACTTGTCGCCAAGTAGTCTAGAATAGCTGCGACCTATCGATTCCCCAGCCTGGACCTAGACTCGCGAGCGCCAAAATACACAATATAACAACTCTCGCATTCATTGTGCGAAATGGAACGGACGAATAGGCATATTGCCTAAAAAAATATTTTTTGTATATTCGATGTTAGACAACATGTTAATAAGCAAATTAGAAGCCATTTTCGTATATCTTAAAAAATAACGAAGATACGAACAATTTTTTACAATATGAAAGAGAGCGATATATCGGCCTGTGACATCACGAGTTGCTCCCGCCATACATTTGTCATTAGAAAATATATGGTGGTAGCAGCTTGTGACATAACAAATCGTTTTGCCAGATAGAGATGGGCAATATTTTATTCGCTTATAATTATTAATCCCGTCAATCTAAATACTTATTTCTTTTAGATTTATGTACCTTTAGTCAACAATTTCAAAATTTAATTTATATAAATGTTATATTCTACACTAGGCAACATCCCTATTGTCCGAAGTTTTATGCGTAATAGCATATACGTATTTATTACTAGCATTTACCCGCGGCTCCGCTCGCTTAAATACAGTATCCCACGGGAAAACTGTACTTTTTCGGGATAAAAGTAGTGTATGTTTTAATCCAGAGCCTAAACTACTACTATACCAAATTTCATAGAAATCCGTTCAGTAGTTTTTGTGTGAAAGAGTAACAAACATCCATCCATCCATTCCGTATTTCCGTACAAATCAAAAAACGCAAACCAAAATGCCAATCGGACTGATATAATGGTGTTGAAATTACTGACATATTGTTGCACGACGAAAGAAAAACCAGATTTAGCTTAAAAATGCGTAGTTTCCAGGGGATAAGACTAGCTAGATCGATTTTTCTCCCACAAAACTCCCTGCACATGAAAATTTCATGGTAATACTTGGAGCCGTTGCCGATTTATTTCAGATAATATATATTATATTGGCTCGTTTAAAGTATAAGATTTCACTTCATAGACAAAACATGACGAATAAATATATTACAAGTCACAAAATTCTAATGATACACGTACGATACGTGTTTTAATTTTGTAAATGTAACGATAGTGAAAATTCTATTTCGTATTGAATCTAACACATAGCACGTTACATTAAGGGGAAACGGGAAAACTCCCATGGGAACACGCGTCATGGTTACAAAACGTTCGTGCTTCTTTGTAAATTAAAATTTCACGTATCCCACTACCATTATAAATGTGAAAGTTTGTGAGCATGGATGGATGGATGTTGGTGACTCATTCACGCAAAAACTACTGAACGGATATTGGTGAAATTTGGTATGGCAGTTTAGAAATTGGATTAACACATATACCACTTTTTGTCCCGAAATAGTATAGCTTTCCCGTAGAATCATGTATTTACGCGGGTTGAGCCGCGGGCAAAAGCTGTATATAATACTAGTAGAGTCTAAACTACTACCATACTACAATTTCATCAAAATCCGTTCAGTAGTTTCTGCATGAAATAGTAACAAACATCCATTCATCAATTCTCACAAACTTTCACTTTTATAATAGTAGGATGTAAGTATAAGGCCGGAGAAAATTCAGAGAATTGAAAATAGAACTCTGAACTATAATAATACAGTTGAAAATCAAACACATGAGTATCGAGTTGACAGATTTGATATTGACATTTGGCTTGACACGCGTGTGTTAAATTTTCAGCTCTATTGTATTAGCACAAAGTTCTATTTTCAGTGTTCTGATTTTTACAAAACGCCGTTGACTATAACGCTTCATCACACTAAAAGTGAACCTACCTTGATGACTTTCATTATAAGAGCAAAATGGCATTCTCATAAACGTCAAACGCTGAGCAAATGTCTAACGTGTGGTGTTATCGATTATGGGTCAGTTTCTGATAAATAAATATCAACCATACATACTGAATACGGTACATTTATAATTAATTAAAAGTGTACGTTTACTAAGAGAATTGAGCTCCTAATTAAGAAAAGATAAAAAGAGCTCCGCACACCGATTTCAAAATATGTATATTAAAGAAACTCGTGTTAGTTACACTATTAATAACTCAAGAACGTCAGAACCGATTTGGCTGAAAATTGGTGGGCAGAAAGCTTAGAACTAGGAGACGGACATATAATACATTTTATTCCGTTCCCGTAGGATGTGACATAAAGTTTATAAAATGTGTGCTATGGAAAATTACAAAGTAATGGGAATCCATTTTTATTATCTTATATATAATAAAAATGGATTGCAATTCCAATGTGTCGCAAAAACTACAGACCGGCTGGATCAATTTGACTAATTTTCGTCTTAAAATTTAAACGGTGAGAAATATTGGAAAAAATGCGTGGCAAATATAATTCAAATACACGATTTCAAACTAAATATATACAGAAACTCGTGTTAGTTACACTATTAATAACTCAAGAACGTCAGAACCGATTTGGCTGTAAATTGGTGGAGAAGGCTTAGAACCAGGAGATGGACATAGGACTTTTCATCCCGTTCCCGTGGGACGTGTCACGTGACATAAAACGTGGTATAACAAAACGCAACGGACAGCTAAACGTCTATGGTTAAGTATGACAATTAGAAATTTAAAAGTAGACCGGTTGATGTGTTTGTTTCGAGTTTCTATTAACTTATTGTGGCGATATTATTATTAACAATGCCGCGACCGAGACGATCGAATAGACAGACAGATATACAGCCAGACGGACGGACAGAGCGAAATAATCGTGGAAGTTCAGGGAAGGTTTAAAAGGTGAGAAATATTGGAGAAAATACTGTAGATGTAGATAGGTGTACATGTAGGTGTAGGTTGTAGATGTAGATGTTGGAGTAGGTTATAGGTGTAGGTGTAGTTATTTATTTATTCCATTTCATAGTTGAGACAGAACAACGTGTGTCGAGACAGCTAGTAGGTTAATGAATAACGCTTATATAATTGTCCAACATGATGCCTACCACTGGCATAGGAAACTCGCACAATCTTTTAGCAAAAACATGGAAAATTGTTCTTTTAAAAAATATATATTTTTACAATGTATTACTTAATTTAATGTATATAATATTAACAAAAGTCAGGATACATATAGTACGTAGAAGAAGTCTTGCAGGTGTCATCCTATGCCCAAGGTATGCAATCGTCAATAAAATGATTGACGCTATAATAAGCTTTAGCACACACACGTTCTTTTACTACTTATTAAATTTATTATACTATTAAATTTATTGATGGTAAGATTTTGATCGTTTTCTGGGACTCCATTGTATTGGCGTATATATTGACCTCCAAAGGATTTGATTACTTTACTTAGTCTGATCACCGGTATATCTAGCTTGTGATTATTCCTTGTGTTTGTAAAGTGATAGTCGCTTTTCGTTTTAAAATTAATTAGATTCTTTCTAACATACAGTAACATTATCCAAAATATAATGAGAATCAACGGTCAGAATACCTATTTCTTTAAGCTTTTCTCTCAGTGATGATTCAATCAGATCTGAGATTAGCCTGCATTGTTCGAACCAGACTTGAAAACAAAAAAAAACTTGTTACAACGCGGGGGTTGAATCCGTGATCTCCTGAATCGCGAGCCAAGCTCTAAGTCCAGTGGCTTCCGTGGTCCAGTGACGGTGGTCCGTCCGTGTACGGAGACATCTAAGGCTGGGGCTATATGACTCGGATTCCAGAAGGCCGGAGAAAATTCAGAGCGCTGAAGATACAACCCTGCGATAATACAATAGAGCTGACAATCGAAAACTCGGGTGTGGAGTTTTCAAATTTGACATTGATATTCGACTCGACGACCGTGTGTTCGAATTTAAACAGCATTATATTATGGGCTAATAGCCCAGAGTTCAGTGCTCTGAAATTTATTTATTTATTATAAGGCCACCAAACAGTACATTCATTAAAAATCTTATATATAAATGATCACAATATCGTAAAAGAGGGACCGATGCATGTGACTTACCAGGTGACACGGCATTCACAATAGCAAGCTCAGGCAAAATAAGATAACATCACAAATGATGTAAAAATACAGTTGATTTTCTCAATTACAAATATACTTAATAAATATTATTATTTTATGGTCAGAACAAATGAATTTCTCCGGCCCTACGTGGTCCGGATCATATAGTCCCACCTTAAGGGAGGGTTAAGAAGAAATAAAGAAAGTTTGGTATAATAAACTTCTGTGTCCATGATGATCCTATCGATCACAAAGTTTGCACGTGTCAGGTTTGTATAGCCCTCGTAAACACGGTGTAGCTTCAGTTACATTGTAACGATTATTCACTAATATCTCTCAAGTTTCTCAAATATAATAATTTTTATTTGAAGACTAATTATTAGTAGAATCTACACTTACATATTATAAAATGACAGATTTGATTGTTTGTTTGCATTAAATAAGCTCCGAAATTAGTGGATCGATTTTTATAAATACGAGGGCTGCACTAAAAGTATCGGGAATGGAATATTTCCACTGTTCCTGTCATATTAAAATCTTTTTAATTTAAAACTCCTTGGTTTTAAAAATCGAATACCGTTTATTTATTTAAAAAAAGATTCTCGGTCTTGTCACAAGGTCTTGTCAAACTTGTTTAGTCGTTGAGAAAATGGAATTGACTCGAGAAAATTCTAGAGCGATGATTTATTATAACTTTCGAAGTGGTTTAACACAAAAACAGTGTGTTGACCGGATGATTTCTGCATTTGGTGATGAAGCCCCATCCAAAACCACAATTTATCGCTGGTTTGCTGAATTTCAACGTGGACGTGACAAGCTCAGTGATGATCCCCGTCAAGGTCGTCCAAAAACTGCAGTCACCCAAGAAAACGTTGATGCTGTGCGTAAGCTGATTGAGGAAGATCGACAAGTGACATACCGCGAAATTCAGGCAACTTTAGACATTGGCATGAGATCAAATACAAATAATCTTGCATGAACAATTAGGTGTAAAAAAGTTGTTTTCCCGATGGATACCGCATTTGCTCTGTGAAGAGCAAAAAGCGGCTCGCGTTACTTGATGCGTCAGAACTCTCGAAAGATTCCACGCAGGATCCTCAAATGCTGTATACAACATCGTATCAGGTGACGAATCCTGGATATACGCGTACGAACCCGAAACAAAAAACCAGTCACGAGTTTGGGTGTTCGAAAATGAGTTAAAGCCAACAAAAATTGTTCGTTCACGGAGTGTTGCAAAAAAAATGGTGGCCACGTTTGTCTCCAAAATCGGCCATGTTGCGACTATTCCTCTTGAGGGACAAAGAACGATTAATGCAGAATGGTATGCTATCATTTGTTTGCCACAGGTCGTTTCTGAACTCCGTAAAGAGAACTGCAACCGCCGCATCATCCTCTATCACGAAATAAATGAGTTCTCACACCGCGCACAGAACAAAAGAGTTTTTAGAGCAAGAAATCATAGAATTATTAGACCATCCGCCGTACAGCCCCGACCTAAGCCCTAATGATTTCTATACATTCCCTAAAATAAAGAATAAATTGCGTGGTCAGAGATTTTCATCACCTGAAGAAGCTGTGGACGCCTACAAAACGGCCATTTTGGAGAAGTTCCCAACTTCCGAATGGAATGGTTGCTTCAATGATTGGTTCCATCGTATGGAAAAATGTGTCAAATTTCGCGGAGAATACTTCGAAAAGCAATAAATACATTTTTAAATAGTAATATTGTGTCACTTCCTTGATTCCCGAAATTTTCAGTGCCGCCCTCGTATAGCACAGGTGTAGTGCGCAAATCTCTCTACGCTTGTCTACGCGGATGTCGTTCCGTTACTTTGTATTGCGGAAAAATGTACGGTTCGGTACTGCACGAAGGCAACGTACGCGGGCAACATCTTGTTTCTAAGTAAACGGTTAAAGCGCTCACGTAAAAAACCTAGCATGTTATGTCATGACATATCTAAGGAGGATTCCGTAACTATCGCCGCGCAATAGTTTTTCTTTGAATTACTTTTAATGTTATTGTCTGTCCGATTTCACTCAAAATTATTTTCCAAAAGAGTTTTTAGCATGATCTGTCACCATGGAAACTAACAAGTTTTTATCTCTTATAGTTTAGAAATGCCAGGTAACTTATAAACCACTTTGGAGGCCGATTATTCAAAAAAAGTTGAATTTGTGAAAAAGTCACGTATGAAACCTTATCTTTAATTAAACATACCTATTCAACAATATCCCAGATGATTGGGTAGCATGAAAAAGTATTTTTCATCCCCACATCACCCCTAAAATTTAAATTATTATTATTATATGCTGCCAAAACCGAGATTTACATACAACTCAACATAAACCATTTATATTCATAATTACAGAAGCTAATAGAGCGGACAGACAGTCAGACAGACGGACAGAGTGGAACTATAAGAGTTCCTTGAGTATTACGGAACCCCAAAAAGGACTGAACGTTCTAGCAGAAAAACAATTTGAATTATTCTAATAAAATGTATTATACTAAATAAAATTATAGAGGGATCTCTGGCGTGAGATCATTAACCTGATTTGAAAGCGAAATCAAAGTAAAATAATGTCAATTCAATCAGCTGTGTGAGGTCAATGGCACGGCCATAAAGAACGTAATGTAATTTTATTTAGTATTTTTTTCCGACATTTTTAAAATATTTTTTTTTTCTAAACATCATATCATAAGCAGTAGATAATATGCCCAACATATCCGTAATTGAATTTACCAAACCTTATATTATTTTTTTAAGTCTGAACGAACATTGCCTTGGGCTTCTGTAATCCTAGTCCTTAAAACACCTGTAGCAAGAGTATGTCGCAGAGTTAGTTCAGGATTTGGCAAATACCTAGCGTTCTATTCGTATGCACTAATTAGCCATTAGGAAATCTAGGTCAGCTAAGATTGTTTGTCTGACTATGTTAAACTGTTTCAACTTTTTTGTTGACTACACAGATATAATGTTACCCGAAAGTATAAATAATAAATAATTTAGTAGGTACTTAATAATTTTAGTAATTTTTAGTCATACGGACAGGCACATGGAACAGACACATCAAATTTATAACCCCCCCCCTTATTGCGTCGGGGGTTAAAAAAATTATCAATCAGAATTCATAATTAAACACATCTGTCTGTCCGTCATCGTAGCTCCTAAACGAAAGGTCCGATTTAGATGCGTTTTGTTTTCTTTGAAAGTCGACGTGATCGTGAGAGTTGTAATCTATAATTCATCATTATCACCTCGCTCACTGTTTGACAATTCGGTGTTAATTAAAAATTTTTGATTTTGTTTTGTTATTTATTATTGTAATGACAAAATAGATAACGTAATACTTTAAAACATATAAAAAGGATTTGTTTCAAAGTGTTACTAATTACTTTTACGATAAAACTCTTTACTGTATTGACGACCACTGAGCAACAGAGCACAGTGGTTATCATGTCGGCGCTCAATCCAGAGGTGTGATCCATGGGTAGTGGTTTCAATGTTCCTAGATCATGGATGTGTATTAAATATTTGAATAAAATAATAAAATTCTTAATATGTATAGTATAAAAGTATTAAATATACTTCCCGTTGTCTGGTACCCGTAGCACAAGTTCTTCGATACTTAGCGCGAGAGAGAGAGAGCATAGCGCCAGATGAACGCGGTGTGAAGCGTCCATAGATACTACTATTACTATATAAACTGCAAATAAATGAAAGATAGGACCCGCTACATGTCACGGATGTGACGGGAACAGCTGTCAATGCTATACAAAGGGTGCTCCAGTTTGCAGCTTTGTATAAGGCCTGATGACACGTAGGCTATCACGGTAGACAGAGTTAGTCTACGTTCCCACGAGCGTTTTTAGTGGTCGCGACAAATAAACAGCACTGTAAATAGAACTGTGCGCTAATATAATAAATCTGAAAATCAAGTCAAGAGCGACTTAATTTTATACTGTGTAAAAATTTTCAGTGATATTCTGTTAAAGGAAGTTTACTATTAGTAAAAATATGCTTAAGAAGAAGAAAAAGAAGACTAGTTAGACAAAGTATAAAAATTGAAGTCGCACAGTTTTCTGGTCGCATAGATCTTTTAAACTAAGCAACGAATTTTAATGCAGTTTTCAGCAAAAGATAGAGTGATTCAAGAGGTTTATATGTATAATACATTGCACCGGTGCGAAGCTGGAGTGGATAGCTAATATAAAACAATAAAAAATAAAAATCCAATTTCTATCAAAACCCCACTCCTGAGGTGGATATCGCTATACTAAATAATAATAAGCGTGGTAAGAGCTATTTAGCTGAGATATGTTTAAAATCTGTTGGTGGGGACGATTTTTTGCATGGTCCTTTGCGATCATCCTACTATTATTATAAATGTCAAAGTTTCTGAGGATGGATGGATGGGAAGTTTCTTACTCTTTCACGTAAAAACTACGGAACGGATTTCGATGTAATTTAGCATGGTAGTAGTTTAGGATCTGATTAAAAACATAGGCTACTTTTTATCCCTAAAAAGTACAGTATTCCCGTGGGATACTGTATGCGGGCGGAGCCGCGTCAAGAGCTAGTACTTACATAATTTATTATCATAATGATTTTTAAGCAATATTTTGAAATAAATAGGATTTAACTCTTTACGCAAACTGCAAATGAAAGACAATAGGATCCACTGCATGTCAAGGGAGTGACGGGGACAACTGTCAATGCTGTACAAAGGGTGCTCCAGTTTGCAGCACTATTCAGAGCCGATGCACACGATGAATTTATGCGTAAAATAAGCTATAAATATTGTAAACGAGGTAAAAATCGATTATATAGCTAGTTAAAATAGCATCTACATTCTGTTCAGATAAAATTTTATCCTAACCTAAACAATAACGCGACCAAATTGATGTGTCATTGTATTACATTTAAATTATATTGTGTTCTATTGTTGTCTTTGTTAACTTTTAGATTATTGTGAAATATTTTAATGCGTTTGGATCCATATAGTTTCGACTTATATTCATAACTATTTTAAATTAATTGTTATAAAACGTTATGTTACCTATATTTATTTGTAACTAGCTTTTTCCCGCAACTTCACTCGCGTGGGAGAGTCTTGTTCGTGGCAAAAAACACATTTAGCAATATAGTAATAGCACAGAGTAAAAATATATACTTTATAATAAATTTTCATACATCTCATAGATAAGGATAATTAAATTTTATCCGTCTAAATAGCTTCTGAAAATACCACATTATTTCTGATCATTTTTTAAAACTTATAATGGGTATAGTAACTATCCTTAAAATATAGACATATCTATACCATCGGGGACTTTCTTGTAGACCTATAAAAGAGAAACAATCCCACCATACATTGTTTTGTTATTTGTCTCCAACGGGTTAGGTCTGGCAGAGTTTTTGATAAAAGTTCCCAGACGGCTTGATTTTTTCCAATACCTTCAAAAATTCTTGTCATAAATCAAATAATTTCCACAAAACCTTAACAAAATATTATCGAACCACACCTTTCTAATGAACCACTCTCTCGGTAAATTTAAACGGCATGAAAATCCTTACAGTCGATTTTGAGACTATCGCGAACATACAGACAGACAGACTCGGCGAAGCACTTAATATAGTATTCTATGTTCCTCTCCTGGTTCTAAGCTACCTCCCCACCAATTCAACCAAATCGGTTCAGCCGTTATTGAGTTATAAATAGTTAAACTAACACGATTTTCTTTTATATAAATAGATTACAGTCTAAATAAGGACAGCAATTTATGTGAGTATTTGGAAATAATGAAATATTATCATGTTTATTGAGAAGAATCGGCAAACTAAGGGTCGGTTCACAATTCACATCAAGAAGCGATTCAAGTGCAACCCTACGAAGCTCGAAGATATGCGTAATATACAACCTTTCAATGTTCTTCTAATCTGTTCTCTAATCTCTAATCTCTAATCTTCTAAAATTCTGTTTTAATAAGAAGTATGTTATTAACAAAAAACTAGATCAAAATCGGTTCATCTATTTGTGAGATGCTGCCACCGGCAGACCCACACATACTGACAGACAAACAGACACGTCCAACTTATAAAACGAAACATGTTTTTGTCGGCGCTTAAAAATAAACTAATTCGAAATGCGAATACAATAACATAGATAGATAATCTATAGGTTGGATTTGTTGACTTGTAGGCTACCTTTCATGCGCATAAAAAGTATGATTGCCAGGGGATATAGGCAGCTTATATCAAATACACGAATGAAATCGCAGGCAAAAGCTACATAGTAATAATAAATACCTCCCCACACCGATTTCGGTGACGGTGGCCGGTTTCATTGAAACCAGGCCAGCTACGCAGAAGTTATTTTATAGTGCCCAGGTATGTGCGCAGTGCACAAGAGCTCTCGAAACGGACGGATAACCGACACGACTGGCGAGGCGCAGGAGCATGGCCGACTTTTTACATGCCCATCTGACGCATGGATCATCTTTCTTGTCAGACAATTAGGTAATCAGCCTCCATTGCCCTAACCAAACAACATTTCTTGTTGTTCCAACGCGGAAATCGTACCCACGACCTCCGATTTGAGAGCCAAGCTCTAAACCACTGGATCACGAAGGCTATTAACTACATAACACTAGAGAAAAGCCACATTGCCAATGTCTTTCGGGAATCGTCGTTTTTCATACGTCTGTCATAAAATAGTTTATTTTGTAAACCTGCATCTGTGTGAAAGAGCGCAACATGTATATAGGTGGTCCTTTCAATTCTAGCGTCAGTTCACACCGAGAGGCGACGCAGCGCACACTTTTTAAGATAGCGATTCAAAATTGAACTTTATTTACCACACAAAAATATACACTCGCAATTCAAAATCGTGCAATTCTTGGTGTGGTGATTAAAGTTCTATTTAAAATCAAGTTTCTTAAAAAGGGGCGCGCCGCGTCGCGTCTCGGTGTAAGTTGACCCTTATGACCATTATAATTTTTGCCAAAATCATGTCGAATTAGCATTATACACGTTCCAAAGTGACTTAAAACTATTCTTATTTCACGTGACAGCTCGCCTCAACGTACTACTAAAATAATCGATATAAGAAACAACCAATTTCATGTTAATATTTAGATCTTTGTGTAGAAATGTGACAATATTAATATATAATAGGACTTTTGAATTAGGTAAACTAGTATTCCCAACGCATGTATTCGATTATGGGTGTAATTTTTGAGTATTCCAATGACAGCTACACATAACCTCAAAATATAAAGTAACAAGATTTAGTTTTCATCGATTTCCTAGCTTTATTGGTGTTATGATTGAAATAATTTCGTTTTTAATCCGTGTCAAATTGTTACATAATACTATAGTTTTGATTAATTAAACTAAACATTAGTCTCACATAAAACTGTGTGTGTACCTACTAAGAAGCAATGTAGACAATGTTTTGTGAATTTTATTCATAGTTATTTCACTGTATCGATTATGAAAATGTAATATTATGAAAATCTAATGTTATGAATTAGTGTAATCTAAACTTATTTTAAAATAATACTGGAGTTAAATTCGAAAATAAACGCAACGCAATTCTAACCAGCCAGTCTCCACGACATACTGCAGTCAGTTTATTTTAATAAAATGTAATCTAAAACACACGAACCCTGTGGAAATAGGGCAAACTGTGATACGAGAATAGATTGTAAAACCAGCCTTTACGATTTCTTTTACGCACCAAATTAAAGTATTAGCGTTATATAAGTCACTGTTTTACACTAAACCATACTGTTCCAATATCACGTATTTAATTGTTCTTTCAGCGGACGTCTGCAGACGTCAACGCGACACCGCTCTCGCACCGACACTGGGAGCAGGCTGTTATGACGATCTAATGGCCACTTCAAAACCCCACAAATTTAAAAATAAATTACACAAAGAAAATAAAATTAACTGCCCAAAAAAAGGTTTACTCAAATTAATTTGAATTTCGCATATTTTCGATATTTGAATTTCGAATTCGGCGTCGGGCGTTCGAAATTGTATTTTATTTTTATGCAGCAATTTGCGTTCGATTTTCGAAATACTTTGTTTTTTTTTATTATTCGTGGATAATTTTCATATTATTTTTAAAATGAATTTAGTATAAATATCCTCGTATTTGGGTGCGCGCGTCGGTGTGCCGAATCGATACAGCGGCGTGGCGGCGGACTGTCTTGTTTTACAATTCTAAGACTCGGCATCGGAAGATGTATGATATTGGCTCTATAAGAAATACTTTTAGAGCGAAGGTCATGTAATGGTCATCATAAAAACTGTTTTAAAGCATGAAAAATGCATGGTCAATGTTTAAATTTTTTGTGGCAAATACATATTATTTTGAATACGTAATAATAAAGTAATTTTTACCAACATTTTGTTTAGGTCTTCATTACTTGTATCTAGTATGAAGGCGACCTCTGTGGCTCAGTGGTTAGCACGTCAGCGCTTAAGCCGGAGGTCGCGAGTTCTATTCTGGACAAAAGGGGCCGAAGGGACAAGGGACTTAAATATATTTCCGTTGTCTGGTACCTGTGACCTGTGATACAAGCTCGTCGGTTACTTAGTACAGGGTCAGACTGACGTGGCTTGGAAGCGTCCATAGATAGATTATGTTATTATTACTTATATCCACTAAAATAAGGATACAAACTAAATACATACGTAAACCATTAATAATAATAATAATAATTATTATTATTTATTTATTCACAAGAATGCAGTACAAAGGATAATATTTAAACATTACAAAGGATCTGTACATTCTACCATAACAAAATGGTGGGTGAAATTTTTAAAACATGCAATTGATTAAAACTAATACTTGAAAATAATAATAATAATAATAATATGAAGATTAGATTTACAAATTCATAATTATTGTTTTCAATGGCGAATTTTCAGTCAAATAATAATCATAACATAATATAATAATCAATAGGTTTAAAATCAATAACACATTACACATTAAACAAATTATTTATCCATCGTCTCTTAATTCTAATGCATAATATTATAATTAAATAATAAAATTTTACACCTTAATAACTATTTTTGTGCGTAAAGTATTCATTTATATTATAAAAACATTTTTCTGCAAGCCATATTGTCAAATTCCTTTTAAATACGTTATAGGGTAAATCTTTAAACTCGTCCGGTAAAATATTATATATTTTTATAATTTGTACAAATGCATTGTCTTTATAAATATTTAGATTACAAAGCGGGAAATAGATTTTATATTTATGCCTTTCATTTTTCCGTCCTAAATCCGATTTGAGTCGAAAGTATTCGGGGTGTAATTTTACAAAAGTACAGGCTTCTTTTATATACATGCAAGTGAGGGGCAGTATCTTAAATTTTTTGAACAATGGTTTGCAACTGTCTAGGAACCATGCTCCAGCTATAGCTCTAACACACTTTTTTTGCACACGAAACACCTTATCAATATCTGTAGAATTTTTCCCACAGTATCAGCCCATATGATAACACCGATGACACGTATCCGTGGTAAGCACTCAGTGCGGTTTCCGTGCTTACTGTTTGACGTATTCTCTTAATAGCGTAGACGAGTCGAT
The DNA here is from genome assembly GCA_963565745.1 of Phengaris arion. Taxonomy (NCBI): domain Eukaryota; kingdom Metazoa; phylum Arthropoda; class Insecta; order Lepidoptera; family Lycaenidae; genus Phengaris; species Phengaris arion. Next base: position 17,859,282 of record OY751444.1, read on the forward strand.
CTAATTTTGTACATATATATTCTATTTGGTCTTTCCAGTTGCAATGTTTGTCTAAGATAATGCCTAGAAATTTTGTAGAATTCGCTTCTTTGATTTTTATGTCCTTATAATAAATATTTAGGTTAATCTGTTTGTCTTTTGTAGTTTTGAAATTGTATTAATTGAGTTTTACTTATATTTATCTTTAAATTATTATTAGTTAGCCAGGTCAATACTTTGTCAAGATTTTCGTTAATACTATTCTCAAAATTTTTTAGATCATCACATTTAATTATAAGTGTCGTGTCGTCTACAAATAAAATCATTTTTTGTGTAGTTACATGTGGTAGATCATTGATGTAAATCAGAAAAAGATATGGGCACAAGACACTACCTTGTAGTACACCATATTCGTTAAGCTTGAAGTTTGACCGGTTCGTAATTTTCTTACCATTATAGATTTTACTTATTTCTATACATTGATACCGGTCAGATAAATACCTATTTATCCAGTCATTAACTACTCCCCTTATCCCATATTTTTGTAGCTTGTTAAGAAGTAGGGCGCACGATATACATGATCAAAAGCTTTTGACATATCTAGAAATATAGCAGTAACTGGAATTCTATTATTGAGGGACTCAGTGATTGATTTGATTAAGTCAAAACAAGCTACAGTAGTGTTACATTTTTTTCTAAAGCCAAACTGAGTTTGTGTAAGAATTTTTTGTGTTGACACGTAATTAGTAAGTCTATCTAGCATTGCTCTCTCAAATATTTTTGAAATAACCGGTATTAGTGTTATTGGACGATAATTATTCATGTCCGTCACGTCACCTTTTTTAAATATTGGTTTTACAATAGACTTTTTGAGATTTTTGGGAAACGTTCCTTCTTGAAAAGATAGGTTTACAATATAGCTCAACGGTTGACATATGTATTGCGCAGAAAGCTTAAGTATTTTCGTATTTATGTCATCTATACCGACAGACTTCGTATTTTTAAGAGTATGTATCAGTTTGTATATTTCTATTGGAGATGTAGGCTTTAGGTACATGGAATTACTAAAAATATTATACTGCATTGTAGAATTAATGTCATTTTTATTAAATTGAAAATTACTATTATTTTTCTGATTTATGTAAAAGTTGTTGAATAATTCACTGATGTCCATGGGTGTCGTATACGATTGATTATTGTAAGATATTTTTTCTATGTCTCTGTTTAAAGTTATGTCTTTAATATTATCATTTATAATGTCCCATACAGCTTTACATTTGTTTTTATTAATTTGTAAGTATTTTAGATTATTTAGTTGTTTAGATTTGAGATTGCACAGTTTCAGTATCTTAGAGTATTTTTTGTATATTTTTTATTGTAGTTATTTTTATTAGAAGCTATAAATTTATGTTTAAAATAGAGTATTCTTTTTTTTACAGCACATTTTTTTAAACCTTTGGTTAACCACGATCCCGTTCTATGAGTTTTATTCCCTTTTTGTACCAGACAGAAGGGAAAACATAAGTTGAAAAAAAGTAGATATAAATTATGAAATTCCTCAAAGGAATCATTCAAGTTCTGTTTTTCATAGACGTCTGAGAATGAAAGAGCCGACATACAGTTACAGAACTTTTGAATGTTTTCTTTGCTAAAGTCTCTAACTATCTCATTCCACTTACACATCTTACGTTTTTTATTACATTTGACTGTTAAAGTTTGACCTGTTTCATGATCAGAAAGACCTAGATAGTCAACTTTCGATTCAATTTCTTTAATGTTGCTTGAGATCTGATCAAGACAAGCTTGTAATCTAGTCGCTGTGTTAATATGGGTCCTTAAATTGAAATTTTTAAAAAGGCTTATAAGCTCTAAACAGTGCTTATTAGGTTTAAGAAAGTCTAAATTCCAGTCTCCACATAAAATAACAGATTTTCTTCGTTTTAATATTATTAACAATAATTGCTCCATTTTGTGTAGGAACACATTTGGATTACTAGATGGGGTCCTATATACACATATTACAATAGTTTTTTGTACAGTTATCTCTAAACCACAGCATTCGAAATCAAAATCACTAGAAAATTCTGATAACCATGATATATATTATAAAAATAAAAAAATGACTAACCCTGAGTTTTTAAGCGCGAAAGAGAGTAATAAGATAACTAGATTATTCGAGCCATTAGATATTTCTATACAGAACCTAATTTCTGAGTGGCAGGAACGGTGGGACAACACTATCAAAGGGCGTCACCTATATAATTTCTTCCCATCGGTACGCGATCGACTCTCGAAGTAATGGATAGAAATAGACCACTACGTCGCACAATTTTTGACAGGACACGGAAACTTTAAAGCGAAACTATTTGGATTTACATTAGTCTCGTCTCCGCTATGCGAGTGTTCGACCGAAGGTAGCCCTTATGAACAAACTGCTCATCACATACTCTGGGAGTGTGATCTCTGGTATGACGAAAGAATCGAAATGTTGAACAGCGTCCATTGTGTTTCTAGGGTTGTGTACTATGAAGATCTCGTGGGCTGCGCGAAGAACTTCCGAGCTTTCAAACGTTTTTGTCATAAGTACTATTGGAAACAATGCAACACTTTTTTGTCATTATAAATGCATTGTAATCAATTGTCATATTATAAATTAAAACATTTAATTACATTCTCTCTTGTAGTCAACATATTATTCCCGTGGTGCTTCCCCTTTAATTCTGAATTTTTGTCATCACAATTTTTGCTGTCTCCCGCTTTGCTTGGGGAGGGAAACTGGAATACTTCCTACTCCTCCTACAATCTTCTGATTAATTTCGTTGCGGGTTCCAAGACAGATTTAGCATGTCCCCCGGGCACCCCTGAGATCATATCAAAGGGTTTTTGCGGTTGGTTACCACTGTCGATCCTGGCTACACAGGAGTTGCAGTGGTGGGTAAGTGTGGTGGGCCAATTGCCCGTTAAAAAAAAAATAAAAAATAACCATGATAGTTTTTGCAGAGTAGAGTTTTCTTCACTAGAATACAAGAGCCGCCCCTGTTAGAGTTTCGCGAGTAAGAAGATATTAAATTATACTCCCGTAATATAAACAAATTTTCTGTTCCCTTTTTTATAAAAGTTTCAGTAAGGCAAATTATATCAATTTCTACAGTCTTTGACAATTCGGTGACAGCCATAAAAAGTTCTTCATTCTTATTTATTGCACCTGCTATGTTTTGATGTAAGACAGTTAAGCGAGAGTCATAGCTAGGAACGAAAAAGATTACAATTTGGAGATTTAGTATCTGATAGTTTTTGTTTGTTCTCATACATTTTACAAAAATAATATGGTATAGTACCTCGTTTAAGAACATTTGAACTGTTTCCAGAAAATGAATTAGGTTTATTCATAATTTTATTATCAGACTTACTATTTTTAAAGTAGAAAGGTATCGTCCCTTTCATGGCGATTACATGATTTCGTATTAGTAGAGCTTGGCTTATTACATGCTAAATGTTTTGATATTATTTTAGGATTGGGGAATTTTTTAGCATAATCATTATAATCAATAGCGAAATTAATCGATTTACAAACAGTTGTTTTAGTAAAGTTTTTACAATCTATAAATTCACAATTTTTGTATTTGCTACATAGAATTTTTGACTCCTTATTAAGCTTTCTAACATCTAAATAAATATTAGAATTAACACTTAAAACTAAAATTTTATTGCTTATAAAGCTATGTAATATATATTTTAGGTTTGTTCAAACAGTTTTTGTATCTGTGTCATTTTCTCCTATACATAATATTATAACATCATCGTTATTAAGAGTTAAATTTCTGCAGGTTTTCGTAACCTGATAAGACCTCGCATAGGCTCTAATCTCACCATAGAATGCATACTTATCGTAATTTGTCATGAATCTAGAGTTAAGTAGAGACGTAGTCAAGCCGGTGCATTGTTGAGTACCAAAAACATAAATTGTCTTTTCGTTTTTCTTATTTTTATGGCTTTGATGTTGTGTTTCTGGTATTAGTTCCTTGTTTGGTGAATTTTTTAAATTTTTATTACAAATTTAATTTTCATTACAAATAAACATAAGCGTACATGACTATCCTAATTTTAACCTTTGTATATCCAACAATGTATTAATTTCTGTAAGATCATTTTCCTCTATTAGAAAATTAAATAATTTCTCATACATTTTATGCTTCCGTTGTCCCACAATAATTATATACCCAACAATTAACACTGCGAATGAAAAAACTAAACATTGAAAAGCAATAAAGTTAAAAAAAAAACAAAAAAAGTCTAATAAGCTATCTCACTCTACGAGCGTAGCACTGCTACGAGCGTAGCACTAGATACGTAGCCGTAGCATTTCTAGTTTTTATTAGGGTTCCGTAGTTCACGTCTTGGAACCCTTGTGTTTTCGTTATGGGCGTCCATCCTGTCTTCTTCTTACCGTCCAAGTCTTACCGGTAAAGACCGGTAAGTCTTCGGCTTACCGTCCAAACTAGACAGATGAACCTTTGCATGTATATGAACATTTACTGCGTTGACAAAGTACTAAAATAAAATCACGAAAAATAATTCTTTCTTTTTTTCGGGCACCTACGTAAAGTTTTAGCGTCTACCCCATAGCGTGGGGTATCATTAGATAGGTCTTTTAAAAACATTGAGAGGGTTACTCAGACGATTTTTTGATTTAGATATCCGTTTGCGAGATATTCAACACTAGAGCGCATTTTTTGTTAAAATAACTCTTCCTTCTAAAAGCTAAACGGCTGGCTATTATTAAATAAAAAGGGTTACTGTCAAATGTCAATTTTTAATTGTTTGACAACCCTTATTTCGAGACTTCCTTTTCGGCTTGCTCTTTCTGGCCCTTGTGTTCGCTCTACAGATGTATGTTTTATCTCATTGAACCCATAAAATTGTGTTTAATTATTTTTAAAGTGAAACTTTTATTACATGGTCTCAAACTTTTTCGTCTGTGTGTTGCATGTCGCGTGACGGTCGGCCGCGGAGTAGGGATAAAGTGAAAGGCGCTCGTCAGAGCAGCCGAGGCCAATATGGTGGCGCCTATAGTTCGCATCAGCTGACCGTGTAGTGTATAGACTAGTACTCATTTTTTTATTAAGTTTCACTTTTACCGTAGTTTCATAAAACCACACAACCCTTTTCTTGATTGGTTTACAACCCAAAAATACTTCACATTAGTAAGGCCCTCATAAACATCTTATGCAAATAGGTTCGCTTTACCTATAGCGTGATCTAGCGGCAAATCAGCGCCATCTAGTATGCCATATGAGAACCAAAGTTCCTTAAGAAAATTAACTTAAAATCTAACGCATAAATAGTCTGTATATTGATAAAAACCGCATTTAACTCGTTATGTAGTTCACGCGAAGACACAAGAATCGCATTTTATTGTTATTAAGTTTCACTTTTACCGTGGTTTCATAAAACCACACAATCCTTTTTTTTATCACATCAAGCACATAAAACCCATTAGAGAACTACAACGGCTTATTTAACTTTGTTAGTTTAGGAGTTATGGATACCTAACTTGTAAAATGCGCTTACATGGAAATCTTCGTACAAAAATAACAAAGTAATAAGCAAACATGTAAAATATTTGTATAGTGGTACGGAACCCTACGTGCGGGAGTCCGACTCGCACCTGGTGGTCAGTTTTTTTGTTTTTACGCTAAAAAACGTACCCAAAGGGTAAAAACGGTACGCTATTACTGAGACCTGGCTGTCCGTCCGTCTGTCTGTCTGCCACCAGGCTGTACCACGTTAGTCGTGATAGTTAGACAGGTAAAATTTTCACGAATGATGTATTTTTGTTGCCGATATAACAACAGATCCTAAAAATAGAATAAAATAAATATTTAAGGTGGCTCCCACACAACAAACGTGATTTTTTTTTGCCGTAGGCACTTGGAATATTCACTTATATTGAGTTGTATATATTTTCTTTAAAAAATATATTTTTAAAACAACTGATGAAGGTTATTTTGCCTGTTAGATAGAAAAAAAATGAATATATTGTGACAAATTGACAAACGACAACGGGTAACAAAATTGTATATATTAAACGGACGGTAGAGTATGTTGATAAATAATCTGAGGTAGTGTGTGTATGTGAGTGAGTGTTGTTGTTATTTTTATTAATTTTAGGTATTTATAAGCATTATTTGAAAAATATTAGCTTCCTCCACATAAACTTTAACAGTACCAAATAGCTCCTCCGTTTGAACAGTTCTCGTAAAACTGTACTGAAAGATTTTTGTTTCGCATATATAAATATATAAATGATTTATCATTTTCACCTCACATCAATTTCACTGATCCCATATATTATTATCCGATACGGAAGATTATCCGAAAAATACGGCATTGGAAACCTGCCATTTCAATCTGATAGCGGTCAAAATTGCCAAAAAAACCCCAAGGTCGGGCCAGATCAATACAATGCATAGAATGTTTACCCTATGTATAACCCATTGACGTAAAAAATAACCCATTGACCCAGTAAAATTTAAGATTTGCTTAATATAGCTTGACCCAATATCATATGTCGTGTAGAGAACTATTTAAATACTAATTACGGTTTATCCAAATTAATTTTAATAGTTATTACTTATTTTCTATGCATATTTATTTTATTTTATGATATAAAAATTAATATTTATACAAAAAACTGATTCAAAAACCGGCCGGTACGACTCGCGTACGAAGGGTTCCGTACAAAATGGCAAACTTATAAAAGTTCATCTTCAATTACTCTATCTATTGCTAAAAACAACATTAAAATCCGTTGAGTAATTAGTTTTAAGGACCTAAGCGGACAGGAAAGGAAGCGACCTCATTTTTTTAAGGTCAAGGAACCCTTATAGTTTCGCTTTGTCCGTTCGTCTGTCTGTCGGTATGCCCACTTTTCTAACTTCTGTAACTATTCTAGTATTATATAAATTTGATATAGTTATAGGTTGTTGTCATCATAAAATAATATATTTTTTGTTTTATAAGTTGGTTTATTTGGCATTTCTAAACTATAAGAGATAGAAAATTATAAGTGTTCATACTGATAGATGACGCCTCTGATTAAATATGCTAAAAACTCTTTAGGAAAATTATTTTGAGCGAAATCGGACAGTAACTTTTGCAATAATTTAAATAAAACCTATCGCGCGTTAATAATTACAGAACCCTCTATAGACATATAGTGGCCATGCTCTTCGTTAGATTATTACAATATTAATAAGTTTATTAGGTACTTTTAATATGTTACATTCCGATACTATGTTCTTCTTTGTTCTTTGTACTTACATTTTGTTATACTTTTAATTAGCACAACAGAGTGCGCTCGATGAAAGTTCTTTCATAATATTCTCTTTGAAATATTTTTGGTTGTCACTGGCTTGTCCTATATCTCACTGTTGCGAGTTTACAAAGAGGAATGATTTCTAACTGTATGTAGTAAAATGTATGCTTGTGTTTTGGATAATAATCAAGAGTTTAAAACTACAAACCCGACTACGTAAATTATAAACGCTACTAGCCTTTGCCTACGGCTCCGCTATTGTACACATTTTACTTTTTCGGTATAAAAAGTAGCCTATGTGTTAATCCAGAGCTTAAACTACTACCGCACCAATTTCATCAATATCCGTTCAGTGATTTTTGCGTGAATAATAATCAAACATCCATCCATCCTCACAAAGTAGGATAGAATATTATCCGGGCCATTATTACAAATCTATTGACAACGGTGGAACAAACATACATACATACGTAGACTGCAAAAATCATTACCCTGGCTTTTGGCTTCACCATAGTCGGGTTAAACGTGCCACAATATTCGTTACGCTTTAAAAAGTAAAGTAGGGTACTGTAGTGTTTTATTGACGGTTATTGGAAGGTTGCCGAGTGGGGGCACGGGGCAGGTGCCCCGTAGGCCCCGCAATTATATATGTGGCCTCAGGAATATTTACGGGGCCTCGCGGATATGAGTTTTTATTTTCGGTGCACTTTAGCGATAAGTGTTTTTTCTTCACTTTGCTAAGTGTGCTAACGTTAAAACCGGCCAAGCGCGAGTCGGACTCGTGCACTTAAGGTTCCGTATAAAACAGCAAATAATCACGTGTTTGTTGCCTAGTAGAATTACTTATATTTATTTTATCCTGTTTTTTTTTTTTATTTGTTGTTACAGCGGCAAGAGGAATAAATTATCTGTGACAACTTCAACTGCCTAGCTATCACGGTTAAGGAGATACAGCCTGGTGATAGACAGACGGACAAACAGGGAAGTCTCAGTAATAGGGCCCCACTTTCATACTTTGGGTACGGGACCTAAAAATGCTTTAATTTTTTTCATGATATATATTTTCATATAAATCATTAACATGTAAAAAAATAGGTTTGATATTATGTATGTATAGAGTATAATTACATATTATTACTATACTCTACATATACATATACATATAGGCATAACATTTTAAAAGCTTATGTAAAAGATGACAACAAAGGAGAGGCCCATGTTTACACATTCTGGAAGTACGGCTATAATAGCTCCAACATTTCGTCAATAAACTAAAAATAGCCGAACGAAATATATATAATAAAGGTTATTTATTATCCATTTTGTATCACGTGAGTTAAACTATTGATAGTGGGCCGCTACAAAAAATAGCCTAGGATCGATAGCTAGCAATAATTTATGGTGAACATAACCGCGCCGCGAACACGGACATGGGAGTAGCGATTTTGAAATTAAATCGATATTTAAAATGTTTGAAATGAAATAAAAAAAATATATTTCCAAATGAAACTTAACAATTTTTTTTCCGAAAGTCAACAGAAAAAGCTACCACCGGTTCAACCCTAACCCGCCCAGAAGAACCGGCGTAAGAAACTCTTTTAGCAAAAACTAAACTACACTTAAATCTTTACCTCTAAACTTAAATCTTTGTTAAATATAAAAAAAGTCAAAAGTACACAAGTCAAGAGACAGCCTTGCAGGGGAGCATGTTATTCCCAAGGTATGCAATCGTTAACATAATCATTATAATATTATATTATAATCAAAACTTTATAATAAGCTAGCACACAAACGTTCTTTGACTACTTTTTTTAATTTACTAATAGAAAGGTTTTGAACGTTTTCTAGGATCCTATTGTATATGCGTATACATTGGCCCTTAAAAGATTTACTTAATTTGAATAACTAACTAGAATTACACGCTTAGGCAAAATAATTTTTTTACGGGTGTAAGCTAAGCCAGTTTTTTTAAATAATTTGAAACTACTTAATACAAAGAAAGTTTTAGTAAGAACAAGGTTGCCATTAATGCCCGCTTTGATCAGACCACCGACGTATCTTGAGACATACCTTAAGTCGAATGAAAGGCATAAACCCATGTGATCAATCGCTTGTACGGTTATTTTGTGTGTTTGGGCGCCGCCAAAACTAATTTCTTCGCGTCATGAAAGTGCAGTTCTTTTATTATTTATGTATCCATTTGTTTTTGGTTATCACTTATTATGTACATAATTGTAGTCATTCGAAACGGAGATCAAAACATCTTGCTTTAACTTGAAATTCATAAGTAGTATTTGATAAGTGCAGCGTTTAGTTGCTATTAATGAACTACTTCTGTTCCTTTTATTGGACTGGTGCGATGATAAGACCAAAAAATAATTGGCGCAATTTTTTTCATGGGACAAAATATTTTGAAAATGCAGATCCAGATCGAGGTAAGAGAAGATATTAGTATGAACTACTTATCGAGGTGTTACGAAATGCCAAATGCCACTTTGTGTAGAAGCATTTGAGATTTTAATCCAAAAGTCAAAATTTGAATGCTGGCGATTTAATAAATACAATACAAAATCATGTCACTTTGTTTTTTTCCCAGAAAACTTTTGAGTTTCCTGGACTAGACCTACTGGTAGTAACCATTAGACTATGTTCCAATCATGGAGACATTGGTGGTCCAACCAAGGTGCAAGCGGTTCATTCAAAGAAATATAAATTTTGTTCCAAAAATGATATACTTATTGCGGATTGTTTACAAATGATGGCTATTATAGCTTTTACGTAAAAAGTATATATCTTTATCTACTTCAGTACAAATTTGTAAAGTTCTACTTTCTAAATCATATGAGAAATTGAGTTTTGTTTCAAAAGTGGCCCCACAATTAGGGTGGTTAATAGAATCAGGCGTTACATTGCAGAATGAATAGTCTATAATTGATTTAATATCATATCATATCTAGCAATATCTCGTGAAAAATTCTGGTTTCTCGAAAATGGCTTCAAGTATTGTCATAAAATTTAGTATGCAGGGAGTTTAAGGGGAGAAAAATCGATCTAGCTAGGTCATATCTACGCATTTTTAAGCTATATAATATGGTATTTTTTCGTCGTGGTACAATATATCAATAATTTCGATTCCTTTATGTCAGTCCGATTAGCAAATGTATAATTATTGCTCTGTTCGAAAATTCGGAATGTCAAATCAACAGTCAGTTTTTTAGTTTTTTTGTGATTCTTATAAATTTTTTAAATCTATCAAAACTCCGAGCTAAGCTCGGTTACCCAGGTACTAATACTCGTAGTTAAATCGTACAAATAAAGTTTTTCAGGAACAAGGAAAGATCTAAAGAAAGCGCTTAGTTTGCACTTTACAAGATAGCACTTATAGTTACATCATTATATTCCACAATAGGTTAGGTTATATTATATCAAATATATTTTATTCCCCCGACTTTGATGTACAATATTACTGCGTTTTTTGTTATTATAATCATAACGCATACTTTTTGTAAACGCGTGATTTAAGAACAAGGCAGTAATTGTATGGCGACTAGCCAGTCTCCTTTGGCTCAAATATAGAGTACAGCATGGGGAAGAACATAGGCTACTTTTTATCACGGGAAAATGTACGGTTCCCGCAGGATTTTGTTTTGCGCGTACGAAGCCTTTGAATATTGCGACTCATCCAACCGACAGTTCTGACAATCTATTGCCTCTACATAAAATAGCCTCTCTCCAGTTTCCTGAAAAAGGTAAGCTTCTTTTAACTTAAGCGTTAAGCAGCCTATACCCAGCCGAAGCCCTACACTCCAGCCCTAGAATTTCCACTAGCCTGCTAGATGATAGCAGGTCTATCTCCGCTGCGCCCATGACGATGTTCCCGCGGTGAACGACCGCGCTCGTCACGACAGCTTGCGTTTTACTGCATTGCCGTAGAAATACTTACACTTGTTTTTCATTATAATTACAATTAGGTTCGACCTAGGTCATGGGTTCGATTCCTGATTCGCGGAGCGCCTGGCTGATGCGAAACATGACAGCATTGGGGTAGAAAGAAATCTATTTTTTTTTTAATTTTTTTTTCTTGCGCAGTATAACTTTTTTTCGGGTATAAAGTGCCCCTCATATGAGGGCAACTCTCGTAAGTATTATCGGTTGAATCCCGTTTGGATTTGCAGGCTGTCCCACTCGCACGCGCACGTATTGGCGCTTAAGGGAATGAGTCAGCTTGTGGACTGAAATGGGACTATATCGAAAGTAGTTAAGACAAATTCTAGATACACACACGTCTATACATCATATATCTATACAGTAATACCCCGGACTTACGCGGTAGGTGGGTCCGAGCGATTGCCGTGTAAATCGAATTCGCGTAAGTCGGGGTTCAACTTTGCATATAAATACATATAAAGTATGTTGAATCGGGACCAGAGTTTAAAGAAAACAATAATTTAGAAGAAAAATGTATAATAAAGTGTAAGATAATAAAACAATTTACTATTATTATGAATAAAGTAACCTAAACCGAAGTTATTTTGATGTCGAAGGCTTCATATATTCTAACAATGTTGCCAGACGAGTTAAGTTTTTCTTTTTCTCACGCAAAATTTCCTCGTAGCATACCAGTCATTTTTTATTCTATAGAGAGCTGATGCGCGCGGCAATCAAAATGAAAAACCGCGTATCTCCGAATTCGCGTAAAACGGGGTAGCGTAAGTCGAGGTATTAATGTACTTACAAAGATTTACATTTTATTTTATTTGAATGAAAGAAGCTCTAAAAAAGAACAGGAGGACATGAGGAGTAGCATTAACCATCCATTGTTAATTCAGCATCAAAAGTGTTTAGCGCCTGAATTTTGTCTCGAACCATACATTTCATACCAGTCACGGGCTATATTATCTATATACGCCCTTACTAATGAAAATATTTACGCAACGGATAACTTAAACTACGTTGCTGTCTTTGTCTGATGATTGTCGTTGGAAAAGTCACTTAACAGACAAAGACAGCAACGTTGTTTAACTTATCCATTGTGTAAATCTTTTTATTAGTAAGGGGGATAGCATAGAATAAGTAATTAATACGTAATAAATCGCGAAGATGGCGCCTCATGATAATACGGCCTTCCAGAAATCCAGCGTAAAATAACGCTTGCGTCGTTTTATCGAGTGTCTGTTTTAATGAAATGGACCAATTGGAAAATTGATGGTAAGCGATTACCACCGCCCGTGGTGATTCGCACCACCAGTGGGGTTACTCTTGTAACTCCTCTGAGCGTCAATTCTGCTAAATAAAACCGGCAATAATACAATTTCAATCAAATCCCGAAACGCTAAAACTGCCAAACCAGTATTCTCGTAAACGTTAAACCAGCGTAAAAAACGCGTTTTGATTGGTCCAAACGTCACAAAATCAGTTTACGATATCAAGTAGCTTCACTGATAATACAATCGAAGTAAAATGAAAGTCTACATAAATACGAGAATTGAGGTTCAGCTGTGTTGCGTTCCTGATCCTTAAAATTCCCAACCCCCTTGAGGCTCCGGTAACCTCAATCACTGGGCAAAATACAATGCGTTATTGCACGCCGGTTTTCTGTGAAGCCGTGGTATTTATTCGGTCGAGCCGGCCCACTTGTACCGAATCATGGCTCTTCCACGTGTTAACGGACGTGAGTGTGGGCACAAAATGACGCTGTAAACTGATACTAAACAAAAGCTACATTATACTAATTTATGTAAATTTGTGTTAACCGGATGAACCCATTAAATATAATTATTACGTCTGGTCATAAACGACTCCTGTTTATCTGTTTGGAGGTCACAGAACTGGAAAACAAGCAGTCGGATCGTCTGGGTCGAATTAGTTACCATTGTTTGCCACTAGTGGCGTTGTTTCGATGCCATACAAATTCTAGTTAACTTCTTCACGGCGAGTAGTGACAAAAACTCGCACACAGCACACTGATGGACAAATACAACTCACGCGTTTCTTGTGCCGATTTTCTGTAAGGCCGAGGTACCTCTCCGGTCTGCGATTAACATGCAATAAAAGAATATTTTTTATAAAAGCTTTATTTGTCGTAACACTTTGTGTTATGCTGAAATGCAATATAAATAATTTATTTTATAATTAAATATTTACATTAAATACAACAGCGAATAAAAATAAATTACATTATTTAATTTGTTATTTACAATTTCTCTGTAATTTTTTATAATTATTGATTTCAATAGTTTTACTAGTACGAACTAAAATTTGAAAAAATATAAAACGTTTTTGTATTATTTTTATGTCATATATTTTAAAAGGTAGGAAAAAATCGCATTTATATTTTAAAGGCCTGTTATAACTCTTTATCATTAAGCATTTAAATATTTAGTAAGTGTCAAACCTCTAACACTAAAATTTTTGTCGAATTTCCATTTACCTCTTAATCATAAAAATACTAACCCCCTTACTAAAAAAACTATTTAACACAACGGATAACTTCAGCGTTGCTGTCTTTGCCTGTCAAGTCAATTTTCAGTGTATCAGACAAAGACAGGAACGTCGTATAAGTTGCGTAAATGTTTTTATGAGTTAAGGGGGTTATTAGCTAGTTAGTGCGGACTATTCCGTGTCCAACCCCTAGATTTTCATCCCCCGTCCTAGCAACGACGTAGGAGGGGGTGAAAATTTAGGCATTGAACTCGGAATAAGCCGTCAGTGCCTCGTTACCTCCTATCAAGCAGAGATATTAAGGATATGACATTTCGGATCTGGATACGGACACAGATATAGTAATAAAACTATATCGGTTGCGGTTAAGGTTACGGATATTAAATCATTTCGGATTGTCCGTTGGTTTCGGAAAATTTCGGTTACGGATATTTAGGCTTATGACGAATGTAAGTGAAATGCTAATACAATAAACTAATTTCTAATTTACAATTTATAGTTTGGCCTCAGCTGTTGAATCGGTTCGGCCGGACCATGACATGGTTACATGTTTATTTAATTTTACGTCTTATTTAAAATTATTCGGAAGTTTTATACCGGTTTCGGATACAGTTAGGAAAAAGTTATTTATTTCGGTTATCCGATAGTTGCGGATACGGTTACAATAAAGTTATTTATTTCGGTTATCCGATAGTTTCGGATACGGTTAAGAAAAATTTATTTATTTCGGTTATCCGATAGTTTCGGATACGGTTACGAAAACGTTATTTATTTCGGTTATCCGATAGTTTCGGTTACGGAGCTCCATGACTACCCTGCTATCAAGTGATGTTTACAAACATAGGAACGTTAATAAGCTAACCAGTCGTTAAAGATTTTTATGAATAAGGGTGTTAGAAAGTAAGTCTAAATATAATAGTAAGTACATAGTGCAGTTATTTGAAAATTGTATAAATCGGCCTTAATATTAAAACCTAGCCATAGCTGGGAACGTAGAAACTTAAAAAGATTATCACAATTCAAAAACATGCCACCAAAATAATTATATTAAAAGAAACTAAGAAAAGTTTTAGCTACATTTTTACTAGAAGAAAAACTTGTTTCTTTTTACCTTAAGTATTTTTCGTAAAAGTTCCACAAAACAATTCCAAAAATTGTTTACAGTCAGAAAATGAACTAAATAAATCAAATCGAGCAAATCAATGTACAGTCGAAGAAACTAAATGATCAGCAGATTGACATACTTATGAAATTGGTCACGTTACTATTTCCTCACGGTAAGCTACACATAATAAAACGACCAAATTAAGAGGTCCATCATACTGATAAATTAAGATTTCCTCGACTGCATCTAATTTAAAATGCAGTTAGTTTCTACTACACAATGTAATATGATAGAACGTCACTACAGTGCCTACACGTCACTAGTGTTACTATTTTAAAATATTTGTGTACAGTAGATATAATAGGAATGCCAAACTTCCTGTATTTCCCGAGACGTCCCGTATTTGAGGCATTATTTAAAACGTCCCGCTGCATGTCGGGACAAGCGCTGTCTCGTAAATCGAGCTATCTAGGGTTAAAATGTACTCATAGTCACATAGCTAATAATGAGCTCGGGCGTGCTAAAACTAATCAAAATATTATGCTAAAATTCGCTCGATCCTCAGAAAAATATAAAAAATTTGTTACTAATTTTTTTTTTTTGTCCTTGGTAAAAAAGTGAAATCCCAATTTTTTTGGCTTACGTAAACATTTATCGCTTATAGGCAGAAAACAATTAATCTGGCAACCCTGGTGTACAGTCACTGATAAGTGACAAATTTATAATTAAGTATATTAAATTGAACAAAACATACATTGCTTCGCTCTATTATTGCTAAAACGAGTTACATACAGCAAAGCATTTACGAGTATTGATCATAATTTATTGAGTAGTATCGACATTGAGTATTTTTTCACCATAAATTAAAGTTTTAAAGTAACTTTGATAAGTATTGTGACTTTACTGTCAGCACTCAAAGAACTTAGCGCCTTTACACACACGCCACAGCTGGAAATTTTTTGAATTTCGTTTCGAGCCACGGCGTTTTTACCGTCGGCACAGCGACAAAAATGACATGCAAAAATATGCTGCGGCGTGTGTGTTACTGTTAGTGTACTGAAAAATTCCCTAATAAGTATATAAAATCCTTCAAATTGACAATATACAAAGTAAACAAAATTTATATTTTTTCTAATAATGTCAAAAATGCTATAAAATAGTTTAGCTTAAATCAAAGTGGACCTAAGTCATAAACGCAACCTTTTGTATAATGATTTCATATTATTTATTAATTTATGGATTAAATCAAGGTATAATATTAGATTATTAAGTGTAAAAATTATAGAGCGTAAATAGAATACCAATAATTTTTTAAATTAAGTTTTAAGTTTAATCACAACAATATATTTCTTTTATTTTATTTCAGTTTAGAAACTTGACAGATAATTTAGAATATTATATTTTTATTTTGAAATAATGGCACATTTTATATTTAAAAAAAAACTATTAAAAAAAAATAATATACATTAGTAGTTTATATTATGTAGTAGTATATGAATTTTAGTCGTCTTTTAAGTTTTTAGGATTATTTTTTGGTAAAAAAATAAATTTATAGATTTATAACTTAAAAAAATAATGAGGTTACAATAAATAAATAATTAAAGAGCATTTTATATTGAGTATTGAATTACAAGCAAAACTCAGCAAACTGTAAAGTTTGTTATTTAACACCGATATTATATTATTTATCTATAGCAATATCATAAAATATCTGTTAGAGTACAATTTATTGGATTTCCTAAATTGTCAAGCTTTATCATTTTTATTTAATAAAAGCTTTTATTTATTTTTGCTTAACATAAATCAATTTATTAGTATTATAGTTTTTTTAAATGTGATTTTTTTATGTCTAAATACAGTTGGCATAATATATTAAAAATCTTAACCTACCCGGCCTGGTCCTAATTTAGAATAAAGAGACGTATTTTGTTTTTTACACATTTTTTTAAATTTCTGCCCAAGCGTCGCGGCGATATAATACTGATCGTGTCCAAAAGTTATGATTTGACAATTAAAAAAAACAACGGACTGTTCCAAATACCAAAGTATCAATTTTGATACATCAGTTTTCATATTGGATCCAATTATTAATTTTTTACTATCTATGATATGATATCTAATATTTTCTAGCGTTCGTAACTATTTTGGGAAATATTAAATGTTCTGAATCTAAGATCTATTATCACTATGTGGGTCTATTGGATTTATTAAATTTTAACTATGTCACTATCTGAAGATAAATTTGAATATCATGCAATTTAAAGCTTAAAACATAAGCGGAAAAACGCAGCGTTTATAGATAAGTCGGCGTTTCCGCGGCGTTTGCGGCTCAGAGCTGCGTGTAGCCATTTCGCGGTGAGGCGCGGCGACGTGCGGTCGTGTGCGCGCGGCGTCAGAACACGTCGTCACTGGGATCGTCGTCCAATTCGCACAGGAGCTTGCTGCTGAAATGACAAAAGAAAGAAATTAGGCATCTGATTATGTGCACCAGCAATCGAATTACAAAATAAACAGCATTTTTTGATTATAAATGAGGGTAGTTGTTATTTTTGTCTAAAATTTAACAGAAAATCAGAAATATTGCTGTTGCTTTAGATATCCGATTACTGGAATAAATTGAAAAGTTTCCTATTCAGTGCCAAAAGTACTCAAAAACGTATTTTATTCCATTAACCATTCATTTTAAATACATTAAACTTTATTTAAACCTTACATATAAACAAAATTACATGTAAGGTCCGTAAGTCTGGTCTCATTATTATTTAATCTAAAATAGGGTATTTACAATTATTTAATCGGGTGATGTATTTTTAAAGTACTTAGTGCAAGTGGGATGTACGTGACGTTTTCTAAAACATGATAATTTTTACTGGTACATTATTTAATACAAAATATTTTTACAACAAAACTCTATAAATAAAGTAGAATCTACATTGATATTAATGTGTTTTAGTGAAATGAATCGATATACACACACTACCCACACTAAAAAACCCGCAAAACAAAACGTACTTGCTATAAATAAAGTCCCAAAAGAATTAGTTTTACTACGACGAGACATCATTGCACCTGAATTTGAGATATTTCCTGGAAGCGTTCGATAGCTTCATTATAAAAGAGAAAGTGACAAAGTTTATAAACAAAGAATACGTTTCAAATAAATTAAATACTTACTCTTCCTTGCTTGCGAAGGACTCGGCATGGACTCGCCTATTACAAGCTCTATCGCAGCAGTGACAGTGCCAATAAGCGAGCACACTCAAGCTGAATACGAATACTGTCGTTGGTAAAACAAGGGCCAAGATGAGTCCTCGGATTGTGCTCTCCCAAGAATATCTTGCAACCACCAGATCGGGACGTGTGAGGCTGTAGTAACAAGGGAATATCTTAGGTGCCTTCTTTCCTGCGTAGTCGTGGGCAAATTCGGAACAATTTACTCGAGGTGGATATCCGCAGCCTTCTGGGTTGATCAGGAATTTTAGATTAACCTCGTCCCACTCTTTCGGTATCGGAGAATTATCAGAGAACGGTGTTCTGGCCAAATTGACGCGTATCTTGTGACATTTCGTATGAGTCGTGGTGCAGCCTTCTCTACATGATGCCCATGAGCAGTTGGACATCGTCTGGGCGTAAACGTGTTCTGACACAGCACATATCCCAGCTTCCGGAACAAACTCAGCAAGTATCGTCTGGATCGCCGGCTCGACCACGAATGGGATCAGGAAAAGGAACGCGAATACAGCGAGTATAGCGACGGTGCCAAGGGTGAGCGATGTGTAAAATTTGAACCTTTCGAAAAAATGTGCCAAAAGTTGCTCCCGCGTCGGTTCTAGAGGTGTGAACTCTGCGCTTCCAGGTTCTATAGAAGCCCCCATAGGAAGAGTAGATCTTTCTGAGGCAGCCGGTGAGAGGCTCGTGCGAGATCTACTTAAGGATGACATGGTGGAAGTGTAAAATTAGCAGGTAGTAAGCGATTAGTCGTCTCTTAATGAACCAGCCGGGCCCTCACAGAGGAGGGGAACGCCTGAAAAGAAAAATAATTAAATATTAAACATTTTATGTCCAGTAATTAGATCTTAGGTACTTTTAAAACATCGCACGTTTAAATGCTATACATGAATGAATAAAATGAATTAACATTAATAAAATTAAGTACCTATAATAGACATATTAGAACATTGTAGAATATATTGTTACAAATATTAACAAAATTAATTCGTATACTAAATCTGTTATTTAGTTTGCGCTTTAGTTGCAACTCTTGCACGTTTATGCTTCTGTAATTAAGGAAACACTAAATTTCTCTAAGAATAATACAATTATTATTACTGTTTAAGATTGTATATTCCAAGTATTTATTAAACCAGAACATTTAAAAGTTAATTTGTGCAAAACGATCGATGCTTTAATAATATAAAACTTCAATTTCCGCGAGTCACGCAATACTTCAATCAAGGACTACTCTACCGTAGTAAAACTATTTATTTACTATTCAATATAAGCCACACATTAATATTTAGAACGTAGGTCACAAAAAAATTCTCACGTGACTGATCTCAGAGAGGGGATACAGGATCGTTCGGAGACATTTGCATCTCGGATTGACCACCAGTGCAACTTTTGAATCTCATTTTTGCATCGTCACCCACTTCAACTGTTTTCTGACACAGCATCAAAGTTATACAAGACACAACAGCCAGAACCGTAGGAAGCACTAATGCAACAAGGAATTGACGGTATGTTGCATCTAAATCGAATCTTGCAACGACAATCTCTGGATTGTTCTCAGTATAGAAACAAGGGAATCGAGCCTTCGCATTATGATCCGTGCCGTCTCTTCCATAAGATTTTAGAAATTCTTTGCATTCGTCAGCTAAGGTGTTGACGCATCCTTCAAGGTTAATTTGTAAACGGCTGTCATTAGCCAAGGTCAATTCTACTTCAGATGGTGCTATAACGTGATTAGGGATGGCTCTAAGCGTGTAAAGGTACTGCAAATGTGTAAAATTGGTTAAATCTGATATCTCTGTGCGAGGCAATAGAGCTGCATTTATACAGTCAACTGCAACCACACCTAACGAGCCATTATGAACAGCATGACACGATAGCATTAGAACGTCCTCTCCTGAATCTGTCCATACAATGTCACCACCGTCTTCCTTAGCAAGTTTAGCACACTTCGCTAGAAACACTCTGTCACCACTCAACACTATAACGTTTTTGTTTCTGGTCGGGATGTCGACACATCTTCTATCGCAATTGTACGGTGTTCTTATTTTTCTACAAGTTCCTCTACTACACGAAAACAGTCCGTGCACGTCTATACATGTTATTTTTCCTCTTCTACCTGAACACTTTAATGGAGGATCTGTTTCTCTGAACGCACACTCGAAGGCGTCTGTTATGTTTATACATTTTCCCTCCGTACAATTGAATGTTCCAGTCAGATTCCTACACTCATCTCGAATGCAGTGGTATTTCTTTGCGTTTTCCTGGTCTATGCCGTAGCATGTTTTGTTCGCAGCGCTTCCACATTCCGATAACAATAAAGATGAGCCATTCCTTCTAACGTTGACGTAGATCTGAATGCAGGCTCCGGAGGTTTTGCTCAGGCACCATTCGCCGCAGGAGCCCCAGTCGCAGTTGTCTTTGTTCACGGCTCTAGTTGTCGTACACATGATCGGGGTCGGGTCGATCCCCGAGGCGATTGCGCGGGTGTAGGGCATGTATATGGCGACGGTGAGGTAAACAATAGCGACCGCGCTGAGGACGGCCGTCATCTGGCAGATGCAGATGGTCCCGCATATTTTCTGGTCTTGCGGTGGTATTATTAGGTCCTCTACGGGCGTCGGTTTCGGCATGGCGGAGACCTGCTGCCTCTCGCGGACTGACACCACTGACGGGCGAGGCCAGAACGCGCATGCGCGCAGCCGTAATCGATCCGGCGCAGTGCAGGCAACCTCGAGTGTGCTATTTTTAATGAAGTCAATGTCCGACGTCTAACTATTATATAAATTATAATAAGATAAATAATAATAATTATGACTGATTATATATTTTTTTAAATTTATGTAGAATTAAAATGCACCTTAAAGATTTATTTAAAAATAATTCTAGATCTTATTACTGCAAACGCAAACACTGGCCACTATTTATTTCCATATTTTATAAAATTAGTTTCTTTTACCTTAAAATTCGATTAACTTTTACTTTAAATTACGCTGTAAAATTTAAAGGAATAATTTTAAAATTTTATTTATAATGGTCATTATTGAAAAAGGTAATTAGTATTACAGGTTCACCTCGATAATTTCTAAGCTATTAAATTATTACATTATAATTTACAATTTTAAAACATTTACAAAAAACATTTCTCATTTCACTAATATTTTTTTACCAAAAATACCAACTTGGATATTTATTTAGGAATAAAGTAAGCTATGCAAGTAACATTTTCTTACACCAACCTGAAAACTAAGAATGATATCTTTTGCGTGTAATATATCCATAAAATTGTTAATTCTTCTGTTTCCTTAATAATCCATCGTCTTATTTACACTTATATTATTTCCAATTTACACTACGATTGTTATTTACAAATATTTTCCAAAATTTACATCTGCATGTTTTCCTCCGGTTCACTGTGAAGTGAACTACAGTTGATCTGCGCAATGCGGTATCCAAACTGACGAGCTTCAAGGACGAACTCTTGTTTATTATGAGTTTTATAAAACACGTAACTTCTGAATTTATAGCAAATATGCACGGCTATTCCAATGGGGTAATATATCTTGCTATGCTCCTCATGCTCTCAATAATGAAATACCTTATAATAATAAATTAGTTTTCTCTTGGCGCGAAATTAATTGTTAAAATTATTACTCTTAAATGTAAATTATTAAGAAATAAAAATTTAAAATTTATGAAATAAAAACACTAAGAAAAAAATATGTTTTAAGAAAAAAAAATATAAAACTGAAACTATTTCTAAAATTTGTTTATTCTTATATTCGCAGTAAATTAAAAAAAAAACAATATTAACATCAATTTTAAAAAAATATTTAAATAAGATTAAATGTTTTTGCAATACTTTTATGTTCAAGTTACTGAAAAAAACATCTTTAAAATTAAAAATTCATTTAAATGTTTACTTACATAATTTAGAATCCGCTGATGTTTGAATTGGCTGCATTTTGCTTTCTCCATCGCTCGCTGCAAATAAAATTAATAATAATATTTTAATATTTATTGAATCATGAAAAAGATTTTTTTTCTTCGGTTTATTTTGCTTAATTAAGTTTATTTTACACACACCTGTTTACATGATGATTTTTGCTTCACGTATTTGCTTTGAACATTTTGGTGTGCGAATGTTTTCTTTGAGCCGTGCATGGCGCATGTGCTTATGTATGCCAAAACTCCTTTATTATTCACAAAATAAGGTCTTGCTGTATCTCACCTAGATGCAGGCGTGACATTAAAGCTTTATTTGTTGCGTTTTTGCTTAACTTTAAGTTCTGCACATTTTACATATAACGTTAATTGGTGTTGTTGGTATCGAAATGTAAAATTATTGTAACACTAGCTGACCAGGCGAAATTTTTTTTTGCTTTAAAAAATGAAAAAAAAAGGCCTTCTTCGGACAATAACGAACATATTACAGAAAGATTTATCCAATTTGGTGCAGTTGTTTGGAAGTTATGCGCGTACAAACATTTCGGTATATAAATTTTATTTATATAAGATTATTGACTTGTGGTTACGAAATTTTTGGGCATTAGCCAGAATTGGCAGTCAGGGACGTACGCTAGCCATCCGGAATCTGGAACAGGATTATTTCGACTTAAATGGTACATTAAGTGTAACAGTGATAACTGATAACCCACAATTTTTAATATAACTGGCACATTTTATGAGATACAAAATGCCTAAAAGAAATATAAATACGAAATTCCATCTTGGTGTTTTTGATAATAAAGTAACATAGGCGCACAAATATTGGTACTCGAACGTACCGTCAAATGCACGAATCTAGATATACTATATTACTATTATAAATGTAAAAGTTTGTGAGGATGGATGTATGGAATATGGATCTATGGAAAATGGATCAATGGATAGATGTTTGTTACTTTCGCACACAACACATTAAATATGGTTCTAACAGGGGTTACCAGGTTTAACAGGGGATAGGGACGGGATATTTTAACAAAAAAATGCTCTTCAAGTAGAATGTCTCGCAAACGATTACCTAAAGAAAAAAATCGCTTCAGCAACCTCACTATGGGGTAGACGCGAGAAAAAAATATTTTTCGTGATTCTATTTTAGCACCTTGTCGGCATTGCACACACATCCATGCAAAGTTTCATCATTCTAGTACTGAAGGTTGGAACGAACGGACGGACGGATATAACGAAACTATAAGGGTGCCGAAACGTGAACTACGGAACCCTAAAAGATGATTGAATATTATTTATGGATACCAATTATTATTATTCTAGTGTTGGATCGAACGATGATCGTTTACGATCTATCCGAAGATCAAGATATGTAAACGTAATAGACAAAATAATATTTAAATTATTAAAAAATAATAAATTATTTGTTAATTAATTAAAAAAAGCGTTCCTACAATGACACAATATGCTAAACTAGCATTTTCCCGCGGCTCCGCCCGCGTAATACAGTATCCCATGTACTTTCCCGGGGATAAAAGTAGCCTATGCGTTAATCCAGAGTTTAAGCTATAACTTTGGTAGTAGTTTAAACTTGGTATGCCACGTTTCACCAATATCCGTTCAGTAGTTTTAGCGTGAAAGAAATCTATCCATCCTACTAATATTATAAAAGTGAAA
This sequence comes from Phengaris arion, assembly GCA_963565745.1. Taxonomy (NCBI): domain Eukaryota; kingdom Metazoa; phylum Arthropoda; class Insecta; order Lepidoptera; family Lycaenidae; genus Phengaris; species Phengaris arion. Next base: position 17,882,981 of record OY751444.1, read on the forward strand.
GCCTGTGAGACTGGATGGATGGATGTTTGTTACTCTTTCACGCAAAAACTACTGAACGGATTTCGATGAAAATTCGTATAGTAGTGATTTACGCGGGAGGAGCCGCTGGCAACAGCTAGTCCATTCTCACAAACTTTCACATTTATTATAGCAGTAGGATTGATGATTGACAAAGATAATGAATTAATAGTTTTCTTTTATAATAATAATAGCTCCCACACCGATTTCGGTGACGGTGGCCTGTTTCATTGAAACCAGGCCAGCTACGCAGGAGTTATGTTATAGTGCCCAAGTGTGTGCGCAGTACACAAGAGCACTCTCTCCTCCTTTTACTCTCGTAACCCAGTGGGACAGATAACCGACACGACTGGCGAGAGATTAGGCGCAGGTCCGACTTTTTACATGCCCATCCGACGCATGGATCATCTTTCTTGTCAGACAATCAGGTGATCAGCCTGAATTGTCCTAACCAAACTTGGAAACAACATTTTTTTGTTCCAATGCGGGAATCGAACCCACGACCTCCGAGTCGAGAGCCAAGCTCTAACCACTAGACCACGGAGGCTGTTTTCTTTTATATTATAAGTACGTAAATAGATGCTAGTAGGTACCTACAAAATATGTAGGTAAATATTAATCGGTAGTGGTAAACCACAGTACCCAATACACATAATATAATTTATATTATATATTGTGTGCTGTGGTTATACCAAGATGGGAGAAAATAGTATTAGTATAAAAGTAATAGTAAGCACTTGCATACAAATGACATGAAAAATCACAATTTATAGCTCCCATTCGTGTTTCTGACAAGTGTTTGATATTTGAGATTGAGTCAAAGTATTGAACCAACAAAATGGATTGCAATTCAAATGTCTCGCTACAACTCGAGGACAGCTGGACCTTTTAGGTTAATTTTGGTCTTGAAATAACTGTGGAAGTTGAGGGTAGCTTTGAACGGTGAGAAATATTGGAGAAATTGTTACGAAAATACTAAAAACTACGATTGAATTTTCCTGTGCAAATTGTTGTTCACTATAGTCAATTCGTCACTTGACTGTCAAATATTTATCGGTGCGTTCATCAGTTTCCTGTTTGGTTGGTGTAGTTATTTATTTAATAAAATTCATTGTTAAGATAGAACAACGTGTGTCGAGACAGCTAGTGGATAATCACCAGTTCAACCGTACATAGTCAAGTGAAATCAAAATAATTGTTTTTTTACCTTCAAGATGAGTAATATTTACTCTTTAACATCAACGGCGATACTAAAGTACCAACCAATTGTGTTTATTGGTTCAATCTACCGTTGGAGATCAGTATGAGCTAATTTTACTAGTAGTAATCATTTGATAATAAAGGTTTACTATAATCTATGTTTATCAAAGTTGACTATAGTCACTTCAGTTTACTATAGTCTATGTTTATTAAAGTTTACTATAGTCACTTCAGTTTACTATAGTCTATGTTTATCAATCTTTACTATAGTCACTTCAGTCTAGTTAAAAGTGAAACTATGGCAACAATATACTACCTGACACCCGCTATTTAAGTACTTAATTCTAAGGATATCCTTAGGATTAAATATCTGAAGATTTCATAACGGTTTCATGAAACTCAGAGAGAGCCACGCTTCGGCACGAATGGGCCGGCTCGACCGGATAAATACCGCTTGCGTTGTCTTTTCCTTTCGCCGAGTGAGTGGGGTCTGTAACCCTACTGTGGGCCTACAGCCCAAGGGGAGGATTGGGGATTTTAAGGACCAGGAACGCAAGTCGCAACACCGGAGGTCCTCCTGTCTAACTCCTCTGGTGTTGCGAGTGTCCATGGGCGGCGGTAATCGCTTACCATCAGGCGATCCGTCTGCTCGTTTGCTGGTTCATTTCATTAATAAAATACATGAGTAGGAGCTAACTAGGATCTAGTAGTAGAGTCTGGCAAACTAAACCTGAACCTTGGTTATTTGCGAACCTTTAACTTGGCAACTCTATACGACCTTCAAAGTCGACTTAGCAAACCGAAATTTGACGAAAATTCCGATTGTGGTTGCGGTTTTTGCTTGAAAGAGTAATAAACATTTATTCCACATTTTATTTAATAATTTAGCTGTTAGTACTAATTCATTTATTATCAAGTAACTTATTAAGTTATTAGAAGTTTTTTCATAGGAATTAGAATGTTGCCTTATTTTATACTTTTTCGCCATTTCTCAGGCTCGACTTTCGTTTGCCAGACTCTGTTCAGACTAACTCTGAGAATTAAATAGACTTTTGAATATTATGTTTGTCTGCACTCAGTAGTACAAGACAATTAGTGTCTAAGAATAGAGAAATACATTGATGGTCTACATTGTTCATTTTACTACCAAAACTATTAGCACGGTCTGACAGATTCAACATAATGTAATAATAACAATAATAATATCTATGGACGCTTCCACATCACGTCAATCTGCTCCCGTGCTAAGTTCTCTAAGAAATTATGCTAGGGGTGCCAGACAACGGAAATATATTTAGTAATGTTATACTTTACACATAGTTAAGATTTTTAATATATTAAACACATATTAAGTCGTATTCATGACCCAAGAACATAGAAAACTTTTATGTTCCTTTGGCGGAATTTGAACCTGTGACCTCCGGCTTGAGCACTGACGCGCTCTACCACTAAGCCACAGAGGTCGTAATATTTTATGATTAATACCGATGCTTAATTATCATGGACATAGATTCTTTTTATCATTTGTTAATATATTGTATTCAGCTACTTTGGACTAAAGATAAAACAACTGAAGGGCGATTCTGCTAATCCTCCAATAATTTACTTACAATTCAGTCCCTATATGTTAAAAGTTTAAAATTGCAAAATGAGCGCCGACGCGAATAATAAACGTCAAACCATCGTCAAACCCACTGATTGGTCCAAACTCCAAAAATCAGTCAATGATATCAAGACGATTCAATTTGTAATTCAATAAAAATAAAATGAAGGCGTAAGTCAATTACGAGAATTCGATGTTCGACACGATGTATACTCTGTGTCGATTCAATGTAATGTAAACACAGCTTAATATCGGCTGTAATGTTTCCAAATTAAATGTGACTTATTCACCGCGCAATAAAGAAAGTTAATATGTTGGCGACAAAACTACTAAACTGGCGAAGGCGCTCAGGCGAAAATACAAAATAGGCAGATTTTAGGTGGCGAAAATTAATCGAAACTGGCACAAAAATTTCTAAGTTGGCTACTTAATTTCCATTTCCACAAAGAAATACAATGATACATTTTGGCCGAATTTAATTTTTTGTTTACATTGCATCGGAGCGGAGTATAGTTTATTCGAAATATTTGCCCAATTTGGACTTGAAATTCTCGCCTTCCTTATTAATACTTTTTAGGCACACTTATCTCGCACACAAAAGAGGTGTTTGTGCCTGTGTTAACCCGAAAATCTTGGGAAAGTTTTCGTCCTTGTAAGGTCGTTTTTGAGGTCAAACGGTGAATAGAGGCCAAAAAGGTCAACGGTCACTAAGTGAATGAGAGACTTGTTAACTGATTGTGTGCAATTTATCAGTTAAGATGATTTGGTTCGGCCCACACTGACTGGTATTGGTGCTAGCTACGAAATAAAGATTAATCAATGAATCCTTTTATTAGCAGTAAAATAATACCCCTCTTTTTGCGTCGGGGGTTAAAAACGCTTGCGTTGTGTTTCGTTCACTAATTTTAGTTGGTTCGTAGTTTGTACCTATTGGAGGCTCAAGGGGGCTTAAAATACTGGAAATGCACTAAATCTCTGGTTTTGTAGGATAGTGTTACCGTCATTTACAACAGAGGAGTTACTATTTACTAAAGCTCTGATTTTCTAGGATAGCGTTACCGTCATATACAACAGAGGAGTTACCTTTCACTATAGCTCTGGTTTTGTAGGATAGCGTTACCGTCATATACAACAGAGGAGTTACTATTTACTAAAGCTCTGATTTCCTAGGATAGCGTTACTGTCATATACAACATAGGAGTTACTTTTTACTAAAACTCTAGTTTCCTATGATAGCATTACCGTCATATACAACAGAGGAGTTACCATTTACTATAAAGCTCTGTTTTTCTAGAATAGTGGATATCCAAAGGTGGCAGTAATCGCTTATCAGGCGATCCTTTTTCCATATTTATTATATATTTCATTCCATAAAAATCAAAAACACATTTTACCCTATACGTTCTTAAAAGCTATTAAATATATCTAGAACGTTAAAAAAGTTTATTTAGTCACCAGAGATGTGAACTATGCAGTGTTGAAACCAGTTTTGTTGAATGTAAGTGACCATAAGTTACCTATTCGCAAATTGCAAGGCTAAAAATAAGATATAATAATAAGAAGAGATAATCTCAATTTTTTTGTAGGAAGATATTAATTTAGACTTTATTCTTTAGAGATTAATTTAGGGTTCCTTAAGCAACTAGCAAACATCTACTCTTTATATTGTAGCCATTAAAATAAGGGTAATATCGGCATTAAGCAAAAATTAATTCTGACAAAAAAAATAAGAAAAATATTTTTACTGTTTTACTAAGTCATAGTTATATTCCTACCTCTTTTTTAAAAATATTCAGAGGCAGTAAAAAAAAAAAAATGAAATATGAAAAAGAATTAGCAAAATTATGTTTTTGCTGAATTTTAAAAGTTACAATATTATTATGTACTTAAAGTTTACAGTAGTAGATTGTTTAATTTTTGGTTTGATACGAAAACACGAAGTGTATTTTATAGTTGGTGACTAGAGATAAACACAGGCTCCGCCCGGATCTTTCCAGAGCTATCAGGGGTGTTCAACCTTTTGAAAACTAATGCAAAAATTATTTACAAAAAAGTAATTGTTACTTCTAAATCCAATTTTAAGCTTGATGTATGTACAAAATATATAAAAATCATTATTACAGTTATTTAATAACCTTGTTTAATAACATTGGTAAGTTCACTTGATTTAAACCTTTACCTTACTTAATGTTGAACAAGTGAACTTATAACTACAGTTTTATTAAAAACTATAACCCGACTACGTAAATTAAATAGCCTATGCTACCCGGCATATTATTACGAATTTATTGACACCTCATTTATTAATATCGGACCAGTAGCTTAGGCGCTTCGGTGGAACAAACATACATATATAACCAAAATCATTAACCTTCCTATAGTCGGGTAAAAATCGTTTAGAAATGCAACTGTCACAGGTTAATCATAAAAACAATGAGTTAGGTAAATTAAATAAAAACATTTTCATTACATTAAAATATTATTGTATTGTATTCAATATTATCATTATTACTATGGAAAATGAAAATACATATTGCCTTCGTAGCCTAGGTATGATTGACAGTTTTATCATAAGCTTAATTAAATTTACTAAATATAACTATTCAAACTTTTTTACTCGACTACGGCGAAGCCAAAAGAAAGAGTAATTATTTTGGCAGTCTTTATATATGTATGGATGCATGTATGTTTGTTCAACCGTAGCGCCTAAATTACTTGTCCGATTTTAATAAATGACGTAGGTAATACTAGCCCCGGTAACATGGGCTATATAATTTACGTAGTTGGCTTTGTAGTTTATTTTTAAGTTCATAATTTAGTGTTTAATTTTTAGCGACTCTACATGGATTCTACCTAAATCTATATATATAAAAGACTTTCTTTTGTTAGTTACATTACTTATAACTCAGAACGGCTGAACTGATTTGGCTGAAAATTGGTGGGGAGGTAGCTTAGAACCAGGAGACGGGCATAGGATACTTAAGTGTCCCGCCGAGTTGTTGTAGGTAATTTGTTAAGGTTTTGTAGAAATTGTTTGATTTATGACAATAATTGTTGAAGGTGGAAAAAGCAAGCCATCTATGAGCTTTAATCGAAAACGCTGCTTAATCTAACTCCTTGGAGATAAATAACAAAACAATGTATGGTGGGATTGTTTCTATTTATGTTTTTTGCCACGAACACTCTCCAGCGCGGGCGAAACTGCGGGCAAAAGCTAGTATATTATATTTCCGTACCTATATTCACAAAATATTGAAAGTAATTGCAGTTAACAAAACAAAACACGACATAAAAGGTTGTCGATCGCTGTGCTCAGTAGATATCCACTGTATTATTCCTAAATGGATTTAATTTAATGATCCTGGCCCTATATAAAGAGTGTACTTTGTATACAGGCCACAGTCAACAGTTTGTTAGCAACACACAAACATGAAGACCTTAGTAGTTCTCGCAATCTGCTTCGTGGCTGCTCAGGTATTATAATTTTGTATTAAAAATATGTAAAAAAAAATTAATCACTTAAATTATATTTTTTTTGGGAAAAAATTTCATGGGTCTACGTTGATACACAAGAATAAAAAAACGTTACTTGAATGGTTTACGATTTCTGTTTAAGCAGAAATTAATTGCGATTGTTTTTTTTGTTTTATTAATTTAAACTTTGTTTTATCCGGAGTAAACATATTTTTGTTAACTAGCATATTGATTAAAGATTTTAAAAAAAATTGTAGTCTTTTTTGAGTCTTCAACAAACTTTGGAAAAGCTAATGAATACATTTTGTAAAGAGTTTACATGGTATAAAATTTACGTTTTTTTTAAGCCAATCTTTTTCCCAAGTTACTAATTTTAGGGCCTGTTGCACAATGTACTGAAAAGTGTCAGATAGCTTATTTGCATGTTTCGTCTCTGTCGCCCGATATAAAGTATAGCAGCGACAAAACTTCCGAATAAGCTATCCGACACTTATTACAAGATTGTGATAGAGGCCTTTAGATTTACCGTTCACATTATTGACGACCTTTGACTTACGAAGTTTAAGGGTCAATTCACACCGAAATGAAACGATACGCGACATGGCGCTGCATTTTGAGGTAGCTATTCAAAATTGAACTTTATTCATTAATAATTACACAAAAAGATACACGTTTCATTGTAAGAGTTGGAATGTCAGATTGCACCGCACCGCATGTGCAGTGTATGACTGTGCCATATGAAACGTGTGTATTTTTGTATAGTTAATAAAGTTTAATTTCGAATGGCTATCTTAAAAATACAGCGCTACGTATCGTTGCGATGTGAACTGACACATTCAGAAAAAAGAGCGTATACTTTCTAAAGACCGTCAACGCACTTGCAGCATCCGTGTAGTCCATTGACGGCGGTAACCGCTTGCCATAAGTCTTTCTCTTATGTATGTCACTCACCAATATACTGCTCTTCATCAGGCCCTTTCGGACGAGCAGAAGGAGAAGCTGAAGAAGCACAAGTCGGAGTGCCTCGCCGAGACCAAGGCGGATGAGCAGCTGGTCGGCAAGCTGAAGAGTGGAGACTTCAAGGTAATTTAACTTTGTGGCGGACCAATTAGCGCCACGGTCCTGAATCGAGCTATCGAATTTTTTACAGTTCGGCGCTATAATAATAGATCTCTATACCGATATTGGTGACGGTAGACGATTTCATTGAAACCAGGCCAGGTACGCAGGAGTCATTTTATAGTGCCCAAGTGTGTGCGCAGTACACTAGAGCACTCTCATCCTTTACTCTCGAAACCTAGTGATTACGGACACGACTGGTGAGAGATCAAGCGCACGACCTACAGCATCTTACTTGTCAGACAATCATGTGATCAGCCAAACAACCCACGACTTACGAACCAAAAGCCAAGCTCTAAACCACCTCTAATCTAATCTAATCACCACCATCACGTATCTCACAACTTATATCTATATAATGATATTATAAAGAGGAATTTGATAATGTTTGTTTGTTTGCATTGAATAAGCTCTGAAGCTACTGGACCGTATTTAATGAAGTTTGGCACAGGTATAGAGTAGACCACTGGGAAGGACATAGGCTACTTTTTATTGAGAAAAATGTACGGTTTCTGCGAGATTAACTTTTTCGCCCAGTCGCGAGCAGCATCTAGTATTTCTTTAAATTACGTAAATTTGCGTAAAGGCAATACAAGCTTTGATAATATTATTATATTTCATTCGGATGACAATACACCACCTACGAGTATATATATTTCTCTTTTCTCCCACAGACAGAGAACGAGCCCCTGAAGAAGTACGCGCTGTGCATGATGACCAAGTCCGAGCTGATGACCAAGGACGGCAAGTTCAAGAAGGACGTGGCCCTCGCCAAGGTGCCCAACCAGGGTGAGCAGAACGCACTCGTAACTCCCCTGGGGTTGTGGTTGTCCACAGGGAATATATATGCACCTTTTCCGATCTTATTCCAAAAATATTACAGAAACAGACACATTATATAATATTTTGCGGTCTTCGTTGTGTTATTGCAATTGTGGTTAGTATAAAACAAACACATTAGGTAATGCTAAGAAATCGCAACTTAGAAACCACTTTGAAGGTCGAGGAAGGAAGGTACTGGAAAATGGCTTACAATATAAAAAACTCATGTATGAAACCGCGCCTTTTTCTACGGTTTTCTACACGATGGTGTAGAAAAGAAAAAGATTATTAGTTAATGATGCCAAAAATAAATTCTATACGCAATCTTTAAGTATGATACCAAATTTCATCAATTCATATTCATAAACACCGGATATAGCAAGGGAGGACGGAGAGACGAACAGACGGACAGACATACAAACGGACGGACAGAGCGAAACTATAAAAATTCCTTGTAGTTACTACGGTTTCCTAAGAAATGGGTAAAAACCATCTTCTTCAGAATTTTCCCCCGAAGAACTTTTATACTCTTGACCACGCTTACCGCTTGTTCACCAAACCCAAAGAGCCAACAGTTTAACGATCTTTATTTTCCAGCCGACAAGCCCGCAGTGGAGAAGCTGATCGACACCTGTCTGGCCAACAAGGGCACCACTCCCCAGCAGACAGCCTGGAACTACGCGAAATGCTATCACGAGAAGGACGCCAAGCACTCCGTATTCCAGTAAATTCCAGCACATTCCATTCCAGAATTCCATTTGCCAATTCCATAAATTGTAATTAAGTATGAATACTTACTCCACCTAACTGCCGTCTCGAATTTATTATTCTGATAATAAAGATTATTTTCCAAAAAAAAAAAGTTTAATTAATGCTACTACAAATAGGGCGCCGAGCACTTGGTATTACAGTAAATTGCAGCACATTCCATTCGATTCCAGAACACCATTCTTAAATTCCATAAAATGTTATGTGTAAAATACATACTTCACCTAGTTAGGTGAAGTATGACCATAACGTTGCGAATTTATTATTTTGATAATAAAGTGTATTTTCCAAAAAATAAAAATGTTTTATTACTACAAGATGGGTGCAAACCGCGCAAAGCATACCGTATTCCAGTGAATTCCAGATAATCTATTTCCAAATTCCATAAAGTGTGGAACACTCACTCTACTGCTGTGGTAACAGCAGGTTTTTCATTTTTTTGATAAAAGAGTTTATTTTTAAGAATTTTTATAATTCATGTTTGCTTAGTAGTACCTTCTCTGTAAGTGACCCAAAGCTTAGCTGCGAATTTTCTTTCAAACTAGCCGAATTGCCAAATGAAACGTACCAAGCACATCTGCTTGACTCAGTTTTTACCTCAAAAAGTATTATTCTAATTTCGTTTCGATTTGCCACTTCGTTATGTGAACAGTCATGTTGTTCTGTGGTAACTATGAACTAGAATAAACAAACAACTACACCAGACACCTACAAGTTACAACGTACACCAGACACCTGCAAGTTACAACCGACACCAACATCTACACCTACATCTACATCTAAGTACTATTTACATTAGACATTGGAATTAAAATCCATTTTAATTTAATAAATATAAGATACTAAGATTCTATTGTACCTAATATTATGGGAGCGAAGTACAAATAAAAAAAATGCGTTTTTGCGTGAAACGGTACACTACATTAAAATCGAGGAGTTTTGCCGGGGAGTTCAATGGGTGACGTTGCGGATTTTGTATATCTTTAATAAATTAGTGTTATCTCGGTTCTTAATGTGTAATATTGGTAGAATATTAACCATTAAATATTCGTTAACGTGCACAAGTGTGGGCATGTGGTACAACGCCAAAACTCCCTAGGAACTTTCAGTAAAGCTTCTACCACTTTACTGAATCGACTGACATGACTCATGGACTCATGGATTGCACTAACTATTTATTTGGACTTTGACTAGACTTTAGACTTGACGATTTAGGAATACCTACGGTGTTGAAAATTGAAACGAAAGTTCTATTTCCCGCCTTTTTAACTTGACACTGGCAAATGGTTATAAGCTGATGCCATATATAAATAAATAAAAAATAAATTGAAATCTGTGGATTGTGCGGGTAGTTAGAAAAACTTATACACTTATTATGACATAGTACATCTGGCACCCCAGCCTTCCCGTGACCACGGTCGCTGTCAAGTAGGGCTACTTGACAACGTAGCGATAAACTCATTAAAAATGCGAAAAAACCGTCAAATTGTCTTAATTGCGTAACTAACATTCGTACAAACAAAAGAAATTAGGAGAACAAAGATGAATTCGTGTACAAAAGTGTCGCTTTGATGTATTTTGTGTAACTTTCATTATTAACCTCATCAACAGTGAAATCTAGCAAAAGTGTTGATGATGATGATTGAGTGTCATCTTTATAAGAATCAGGTATGTAGTGTACAGCTAGTATTTATCTGTAATCTGTATATCCTATGGTCGTAAGTAAAAATATATTATAATATTATACCTATCTACTTGCAGAACCTAACAGTCTACACTGAACAGTCGCAAGCAGGAACAATTTAGTTTATGTATCAAGAATTTTGACTCAATATTCAGTTCTTAACATGTTTTCATTCAATATTTCGCTCAAAAAAAATTAAGAAGAAGAGAAGAAGAAAAAATAATATTATTGTATTAAATACATAGTTAAACCTTCCTCTTGAATTACTTTATCTATTGTTGAAAACTGCATTAAATCCGTTGAGTATTTTTAAAGATCTACGCAAAAGGGAAATAAAGCGCCAATATTTTGTATAAATTTTATAGTATAAAATTATTTAATAAAACTGACATCTAGGGACGATGTTACGAACTACATAGCCTTCTGAGTATTATTCATCAATTCTGATAGTCACCGCTAGATGTCGCTAAATGGATTGTTCTAATCTTGGAGTACATTATTCCATTATAAATTAATAAAATTATTTTAGTACTAGCTTATGCCCGCGGCTTCGCCCGCGTGGAATAGTGTTCATGAAGAAAAAACTTCTTCACCAAATAACTCTACTCACTGCAGTAAACTTCTGGATACAATATTGAACATGGTGTGAACGAATATAAAATAAATATTTCAATATTTAATTAACAGCAGATAAGAGTATTTTATTTTGACCCCATACCTACTAAAGGTAATGGGCCCAGCACGCTTCCACCGCCGCGCCGCAATCTCCCTGCATTTTAAATCTGTAATAATTTCGAAAATATTCATTTAAATTACATGCTGTAAAGAGCCATATTAATCTATATTGGATGCACAATGTATTTAAGGTACTTGGATAAGAATTAAACCATTATTTCTCGTAAAAAGTAAAGGATCAAAAATGGTTATTGTAGTTATCCATAAGAGATAGACATTATACCATCGAGGACTTTTTTCTAGACCCTTTTTAGGTGTATAATACTGTTTGGTAGTACATTATTTTGATCTATCTCGTAGGGTTCGTGCAGTTCGCGCGTTCGCTAGAGCGGTGTTTGCTATGTAAGTGCAAAATGTGTTTATTTACGACACTAGAAAACTCTAAAATTATCAGTGTTTCTCTACTATATTATAAATTTTATATACATATAAACCTTCCTCTTGAATTACTCTATCTATTAAAAAATCTGCATTAAAATCAGCTGCGTAGTTTTAAATATCTAAGCATACATAGGGACAGACAGAAAAAGCGCCTTGTTATAATAAACTATGTAGTGATTATTATGCTAAAAAATCGATGTTTGTTTTTCGTAATAGAATAATTCTTCGTGGTAATATGTAGTTAGGTTCGTATTATTATAATACGTGCAATCATGAGCCAATAAAACTATAATTCCTTCATGGTGCAATTGCTTCTTTATAACGTTTTCAATGTTTGCTTCTTTATACCGACATCTAGTGTTTATTTGCAAACTAAGGGTTTAATATTACTGATACTAGATGACGCTTAAACAGACGGTGAAATAGTTCAGTAATAATAATATAGATGTCGCTTATTCTGTATTTGCATTATTTCATTCTTTTTTAGTAAGAAATTATTATAACAAATATAATAAGGAATATTAAAACTCGTCTCTCTCGGTCTCACAGACCGCAGGTTTCAGGTGGTTAAGAGTTAGACTACAGTGCGTAGGTACTTTTGTACTTTGTTATAATATTTAATTAAGTAATCTTTTAAAGCTTTGATTTGTAACAAGATTTTTTGAAACACAATTTCCCATCCTTTTTGATAAAAGGTGGTTTCGCCGAGTTTCTTTAACGCCGAACCGGCTGTATGTATTTTTTTGTATGTTCAACGATAACTCCGCGCCGCCGTCTGTTGACCGATTTTGAAAATTATTTATTTATGTATATAGTATACTTCGAAGTTAGTCGCTTTTTGGTGAAACAAAAGTGGTGATCTGATGATGGGATCCATGAGGAATCGAGGAAACTCCTCAAAATTTATATGAACATATATATAGTGATTTTGCATATGCTACCAAAAAGTAATAAGCATAAGCCACTATGTCAATTAATGTAATCATCATCATCACCACCATCATCACACCATAAATCGTGACATGATGGTACTTCTCATAATATTTTACAGCGACACGGATATCATTGAACATTACTCTGCCGTTTATGAGCCGATTTTCAAAATTCTTTTTTTCATGTATTAAGTATACTTAATCCGAAATTGTTCTCGTTGTCACCAAATCGGTGACCTGATGATGGCATCTATGAGGAATCGAGGCTGAAATTTTAACTATTTCTCTACTCAATCTTCAAAATTTTGAAGTCGGTACCAGCCAACTTGAACGTGTGTTCAATTTTAAATATTGTTTTATCAGGATTTTGTTCAGGCTACCAGCCCGACTTCAAGATTGTGAAGATTGACTAGAGAAATAGTTAAAATTTCAGCCAAATTTAAAAGGGGAATTATTTAGAAAATAAGTTTTATTTCATACTTTTTGTGTATTTTTACTGTTGGAAGTCGGTTTAATTTTTTGTTTAAAAATAATTGGTGAGTGAGGTCAGCGAACCGGTGGTAGGGATTTTGATTTGACCTTCCGTAGATATACGGACCCTCGACGACCGACTGACCGACCGACCGACGAACCCTCAAAATGGAATTTTGTGCGCTCCTTTACGTTTTTCACTCGGTAGTCAGTGAGACTAATAGTTTTTTTTGAACGACCTACATTATAATTTACATTATGGAAAAATATGTGCCCATTCTTAAATAAAATGTGTGCTCTCAAGTGTGCTCTTAAGATGGATTATCTTGTTCGCCAAAATAATAATATCTCTCTGTCGGTTTGGAATATTCGTTCCACAAATGTTTATTATTTTAATTTAATGCAGGTATAAAATACGGAGCTACGCCCTATTAAATATACAATAACAAACACACAGGTGCCTCGTATGTCGTAACTTGATAAAAAAATTGTTTTAAAGCTACAGACCGCGACAAACAATTTTTCACTTCGCCGTAATCGGTCAGACGTAATGCAGAAGGACCCAATAAATAATACTTCATTAGGTCTCCGATAATTACATAGTACCTAGGTCTTTATTAATTCTATATTATAAATATACTTTAACATAAATTATTATTAATAGTTGTGTAGTGAATTAAAAACCATTCATTTTAAATACTAGACAAAAAGTCGGTAAGCGAGCAAATCTCAATATTATTGATTAGTTTTGTCTTACCAGGTACTACTAAAAATGTGAAAGTTTGTGAGGATGGATGGTTCGATGGATGTTTGTGTTACTCTTTCACGCAAAAATTTTGATAAAATTTGGTATGGCAGTAGTTTAAGCCATGGATTAACACACATACACACATACATATAGGCTACTTTTTATCCCGAAAAAGTACAGTGTTCCCGTGGGATAATGTATTTACGCGGGCGGCGCCGCGGGTAACAGCTAGTTAAACACAATATTATGAATCGCTCTTTTTTCTGTTGAGTTGGGAATATTATGAACATGATGTTTCCTGCAATATCAGGGTCGTGACGTCAGACGAGAAATCAGACGAGAGGCCGATCGTTTCAGTTAGAAAGAAAAAAATCGCATGCGGGACGGATGCGATTTTTTGACTGGAACTGGAACTGACGTCGGGTGAGAACTGAAGCGATTTGTCACACATGGGTCCATTCAGCCCATCCGTTCAGTCCAGAATTAATGTTGCTAACTTAATCATTTTACAAAGTTTTACCAATAAATTGAGTATTTTATTCCATCCTTAGTAGAAATTTAGTTGTTAGTAGTGTTTTAGTAGGAAAGAGCCAGACAGTAACCATAAGCAAAATGGCCTAGGTAAGGCACAAAAAAAAATTTTTTTTACACCTTATCATAATAATTCATCCTAGCCTTCGTCCGTAATTTTCTTAAAACTACCCGTTTAATTACTATATACCTACGTAATAGGAAATATTATAGTATATTTTAATTTAACAATAAAATGTATCGTATAATTCAATAAATAATAAAATTTTATAATAAGAAAACCTAAAATGCAGTGGTTTTTTTTGGGGCTTTTAGTAGAAATCGACGCGAGTTTAGTAGTTTCGCAAGAACAGAGCTTGCAACACTGGCACGAATCGCTTCAGTCCATCCGGCCGACTGATGCTATCTCGAAATTGCACACAGACGATACGATTTTGCATCCGTTCAGGCCGAACTGAAGGAAAACCGGACCGTATATGGGGTCCCATATAGTTTAGGAATTAGGATTAAGCCTGCCATGCCCAAAACAAAAACTCAGCATGTATGAAGTAAAAATTTCTACGCCGCTATAATGTTATGTGGACACTTTCCAGTGGACAGTAGGGTGTAGGCTGTAGGGACTATGAAGTACGACTAGACATTAGGCAGTAGGCACTAGTATAGTGAATAGTGACTAGGCTAGGGTTGCTAAGCCCAAATTTATCATACTAGGATTTCAAGTTGGTAAAATCAGGACAATTCAGCTTAAAACAGGACGCAGAGTTGGAACAGTTAAATTAATAAGTAGTCAAGATAGGTTAAATTAAATACATGTAAAGATAATAATCATATTTTGTAATTAGAGATTAGATTAAGAAGTATTTAAATAAAATAAAATGTAAAAGTGGCGCGCGAATTTTAAAATACCATGACCTTATCAGGGCACTTTAAAAACTCAGGACGCTGCTTTAAAACTATCCAGGACACCCTAGGACGCTGCAAATACTAAGACATGTCCTGGAAAAACAGGACGGTTGGCAACCCTAGACTAGGCACACATGGATTTCAATTTGCAGGTAGCAACATTTTGATACGCGATAACTATTATAATTTTATTTTAACGTCAGTTCTTCTTATATTCTTGTGTAGTGAATTTACTTAAATTTTTAATCGCTATCTTAATTAAAAATGAAGCGCCGCGTCGGTGTGAGCTGACCCTTAGTAACAATATATTTTTTTAACCAACCATTGACCATTTATAAAAGTAGTTCACAGACAAACCGAATTTCTCCTAAAATTAGGCTACCTGAATCTGTCAAAAGTACAAAAGTCAATGATTAAACATTATAATAATGTTACCTACCTGCCAGGTAGGTGAAGCAGGTAGGCTTAATACCTACTAGTCAGGTAGTAACTTGGTATAAATGATTATGGCCAATCAGATTGAAATCACATAGGCTATCATTTGAACAGGTCAGCCAATTACATGTAAACATAATAAGGTCGTATCACGCTATGTTAGTTGTGTTCTGAGTCTTCGTCTGTGGGTTCAATTTAAAAAGGACAGTTTTTTAGCTCGTACGGTGTACTTACAGTTACTTATTAATAGCGAGAAGGTATTAAAAGGTTAGGTGGGGAATGGAAATAAACCCATAATCATAATAATCTTTGTTTGCAAGAAATGTAGGTGTAGAGATGACAAATCACAGTTATAGGTAGGTACTAATATACTATCACAATTCGCTAGTACATTAGCTTGGCTCGCGACCCGTGAGGCCGCGGGTTCGATTTCCGCATTGGAACAACAAAAATGTTGGTTCCAAGTTTGATTAGGACAATGCAGGCTGATCACCCGATTGTCTGACAGGAAAGATGATCCATGCGTCGGATGGGCATGTATAGGTACATAATATTATAGACGAGCCATGAGGCAAAAACTCTCTCCATTTAAATGGAGCCCCCACTTTTGGAGATTTTGGGGCCATTTTGACATTTGGAGTATGGTGAAATCAAGATGGCTGACATTTGAAGTATGCTTAAAACCAAGATGGCGTAACTTTTTCTTGTATGAAGATTTGTTCTGTCAAATGTACGTCATAGCCTGTCTTTAGTTTTGAAATCTTCGGGTAGGAAGGTTAGACATGCCGTAGCACTTTTGATTATAACGTGAAATGCCAATGACTGACTACGGAACCCCAATTCTCGTAACTCACTTACACTTTCATTTTACTATTATTGAATTATAAATGAATCGTATTGATATCATAAACTCAATTTTGGAGTTTGGACTAACAAAACGGGTTTGACGTTGGTTTGACGGTTATGAGAATACCATTTTGCAGTTTTAACATCGGGACTGGATTGTAACTGTATTATTGCAAGATTTAATTAGCAGAATCCACCTTCTGGTTGCTAAATTCCTTAAAGCAATTTACCCCTAAAATATAAATTGCTGGTAAATAAATAGTTAACAGACATAATATCTGGCGCCAGCGTACCCCTGGAATTTATTGTCATTTACAAAAAAAAGCAACCATTTTTAAATCGCCATATTTATCGTGATAACAATACCAAACCAATTTCAAACATCGAATTCCGATCCCCGCCCATTCCTGCCCTCTCATTGGCTACCGGTCATCACGTGTTAAACTATAATGAAATATAACCATCCCTCTTTAACGTCCGTGTTACGCGCACACATTTTGTCTCGTTTCCGCCGCGCATAGATTATCAGAGATTACAGAATGTTTATTACTAATGCTGTTTTTCTACGTAATTTCGTACGATATTTTCATGTATTATAATATCGATCACCGTTTGATTTTCAGTTTTATTTGCCCGGTTTACAGTCGGTTTCGTGTTGATTTTATTTGTAAGTTGTGCTGTTTTGTTGTTGGGATGAAAAAGGTATAATTTTAACACAGTTTTTTTGCCAAATCGCCATGTACGCTGTAATGATGGCTGTCTGGATTTTTTAACGTGTGTCGCTGGTTGCTTATAATTGTGCCCTTATCGTGATTTAGATAACATTTTACATACTTTATTAGTTAACATCCTTCCGGTCGGTTATAAAATAAATTTTCACAAATACATACTCATAAATATTTATACTTATTTTTCATTGTGTTTGTTGGAGATGATTCAGACATACTGGGCTTATAGAAAGCTTCATTTTTGCACGAAAATCACAATTCAATGAATTATGAACAAATTAAATTCTTCCAGTTATTCTAGCAGCTAGCTTGGCTTCAACTTATAAGACCTATTATGTAAAAAGGGATCCCATTAGTGGATTACAAATAACAATTTACATCCTAATACTTTTCACATTGATCAGTCACACGAAAGTAAAATTTTATCAAATTCGACACAAAGGCAGAATTATAATTATTGGTGCGCATAAGTTTTGCTTGGATAGTGATACAAAATATACAATTTACATTAGCATAGGTAAGATATAAAGACACCTAGCCTACTATTTAGCCATCTATATTTTTGGGCTATCAAAGCAAAAATGAAGTCTATATTAAAGAAATACTTTATTTACCTTTTACCTGCCTACAGTAATTATTATTATGCCTTCAAAGTAATACCTACTCTTTAATAGATATTCAATAAGCCATAATTAATTTAGGAACACTCGAAGCAGGCTCCTTCCATAAAATACGCAAGATATTCCATTCACGCAAATGATTAGCACTTAAACAGTATCCATAGAATCCATAGTAATAATCCATAGAATTTTATATCAACCACAGATGTTTAGTTTCATAAATTTACATATCACATTTTTTACATGAATAATAAAAATCGAATATTATTTCAGCATTCATGAATGTTAACTATAAATTAGCAATAATTATTACATGATAATAATATTATGTATGCGAGTCAGTCCATATACAGAAAATGATGTGTCTATCGGAACGCATATCTGTACCGAGTTGCCCTTCTGAGTGAAGAGTTATTTACAGGTTCGGAATTCAAAAAAGTTTTTCAATGTTTTAAATATGGCGGCGATGGAATTAAAAAATTACGATTGAGAAATGATAAAATAATTCCTGTTTTCAATTTGTAAATCAAGACAGGTACAATATAAAGTAAGTACATCCGATATTGAGTTTTGTTTACATTTAAATTACATTGAATCAAGACGATTCATTTATAATTCAATGAAAGTGTTTAGTTACTTACCCCAATCGAGTTCAGAGAATAGGACTAGTACGAGGTAACTAGATCGACGAAATACCCATGTTGTTCATGGGCTAAGCCCGAGGAAACATCAAGGGCTAGAGAAATGAAAAATAGGTATTTGTAAAATCTATTGCTGTCCCGCAGTGCCCGACCAAGCTAGCTATCGATGTGTGAGAGTCCGATAGAGACAACTGTAACTTAAACTGAAAATACCTATTAAAAGTACAAAAAATCAACTATTCGTAGTCCACTTAATTCCTTCTCCAAAACTTAACCGATTTAAGTACTTTTTTCATTAAAAATTTTAAAAAAGGCTTGAACTGTGTTCCTATGTTTTCATTTTTTTATGTAATTTAGTGAAATGTGTTTTCTGGATGTTTGAACACAGCGGCCATTTTTTTAAGTTTTTAAACGTCCATATCTCTTTTAGTAATTAATTTATGATAAAAAGGAAATCATAGGGATATGCTAATAGGTAGTATTCATAGATATTCAGGAAACAAATTGTTACTCTACCGGCATTATCCAGGGAGGAAACAGCGTGGCCCTTCTGTTTGCTCTTAAACTTAAATGTATGAACAACTTTGTAAAAGCCATTATCTGAGGCTCATGCAATCCTAGTTCTTTCTAAAAGTACCTCCCAATTTGCACAGCTTAAAAAATGTAATACGACCGTCGCGCGTCGTAATTAGATTTTGCAACCTTGTCCTTCGTAGTGGTCTAATCTATAAGCTTGTTCAGAATCAATTACGGATATTTTGAGCATATGATCGACTGCGTTTAGGTGTAAGGACATTTTAGGCAGAAAAAAAAACAAATAAAAGAAAATTACTAAATAATATGTATTATTACATTGCGCTCTCTCAGGTACTAAGGTCATTGACATCTTATATCTGTGTCTTTTATGAAAATCGGTTTCGAAATTCGGAGCATATTCAATGCGAACATACTAAAGGAACAAATCTTTTCATTTTATAATAATAGTAAAGGTTATTATTATAATCTCCTCATTTTTGGAAGTCTGTTAAATAGTAAAGATAGCCATATTAATCAAAAACGTTTCACAAAACAGGAAACAAGAGACCGTTGAAGCGGTTTTATTAATTAAACTAATTATGTTTGCGATTAACAAAAATGTGCCGATGCACATGCAGAAGAAATGCGCGGCAAATTGCCGGATGGCATGCATGATTATAATGCGCTGCCATACCATAAACGGTACTTAGAAATCGAGGCAAGGTGGAGCGCGGCTGTGTAATATTATGGGTTCCGTGTGATTATTTTTACCCATCTACGGCGAAGCCTAATGGAAGGATGGAAGGGTAATGATTTTGGAAATCTATGTATGTTTGTATGTTTGTTCCCCGGTAGCGATTTTAATGAATGGGGTGTCAATAGATTTGTAATAATGCCCTAGGTAACATAGGCTATATAATTTACTTAGTCAGAATGACGATTCTGCTAATTAAATCGTTCAATAATACAGTTACAATCCAGTCCCGTAAAACTTCAAAATGGTATTCTCATAAACGTCAACCTACGTCAAACGCGTTCTGATTGGTCCAAACTCCAAAAATCAGTTTATGACATCAAGACGATTCATTTGTAATTCAATAAAAGTAAAATGAAAGTGTAAGTTAATTACGAGAATTGGAGTTCTAGTTATGGTTATTAACTTTTGATTCTTGTGATTTGTGAATAAAAATACTATACAAATACAAAAAAAACTCCGGCTGATTCAATGTAATCTCAATATAAACAAAAAAAGTAATTCGACCAATAGGGTATTTTGAAAGTTTTTAAGAAATACGTCAAATTGTTCATATTAACATAATACATTTGCAATCTGGACCATTCCTTGTGAATTTCTTTCCTTTCCTTGCAAATCAGCATAAAAGTTTAAATAATTAATAGAGCTGCCAAAACGCTAAAATGTGTTGTCATGACGTCACATTCTTGTAACGTGTCAACTATCAAATCCCACTAAACATGTCAATCCTAGAATGCTTGGTGTTAACTTTGGTAATTTTACTATTTTAAAATGCCTTTTTTATGGTGCTATACTAATATTATCGACGAGAAACGCTGATATTCCGCACAAAACTTGCACTAAACTTTGACTGACAAGTGACATACATTTTTTATTAAATGACGTTTACTGATGGTAGTAATGGGATAAGGCAGGCCATTTAAAAAAAAATGGAAATACAAGATATTGACGTCACGTTTGACGACTGCGTTTTCAGTGACGTGGTCAAACGTGAAAAATGTTTTATTTTATTTTTGATATTTTATAAGAACCATACTTACATAATATGATATTTTACAATAAGTGTTGGTTAAATTGGTTTTTAATAATGTTCAGAGATAAAATATCAATAGATTGATGTATATTTTCACCATAGTATATATCTTGTCTATAGAATGTGTCGTTGTATTTCTTTTGCACGGTAATTAGTTACCAGCACTAATTCTTTAGTGCTAGTAACTAAGGGCCGAATACTGAAACGATAGCCAAATTGGTAGCGTTATAGCGAGTTATTGTTTCTTTGTTTACATTAAGATTAGATCGGATTTGAAATTCTGAACCTCACTCCACCAAACTCAGTATCCCTCGGGAACACTGTACTTTTTCGGGATAAAAAGTAGCCTATGTTTTTATCCAGAGGCTAAACAACAACCATACCAAATTTAATCGAAATCCGTGCAGTAGTATTTGCGTGAAAGAGTAACAAATATCCATCCATCCTCACAAACTTTCACACTTATATTATTAGTAGGATTACTTTAAGTGCCTGTTTCACGATCCCGCAATGTTAGTGACGGATAGCTTATTCGGATGTTTTATCGCTGCTTACTTTATATCGCGCGACAGAGACCAAACATGCAGCTATGCTATATGACACAATATAATCGTAGATTGTGGAACAATTTTATCGTGGCTTATTTTAATATAGAAAACTCAATATCTCGGCGCAGTAAAGATATTAACAAATAAATTTGTTCGAGTTATGCTTTTTGGCTGTAACGTACCCAAACGTTTAGATTAAATTGATTCTGGGGGCCTAGCAGGAATATTTGACAGCCGTGTAAACGTAACGCTATCGGATGAAATAGGCGCTGTCATTATCTGACAGATTTTCATACAATTTTCAATCGATAACATTACGTTTATGGCGCTGTAAAATGTTCCTGCTAGGCCACTGAGCGGAGTATAGTTTATCCATTCAATCAATCAATACCTTACTGCCAGATTGATTACTTTTTCTGCCGACTCAAGGATCTCCAAACGAAACGTCACTGCGCAAAGAGCGATTGGATATTTTCTCCTCGTGTGACGTAAAAACCGGGCACGCTATGTATTTGCTGCATAGTCATTACTCTGGTATTTGCATAGGGTAATGGTTAAACTGTTGCGCTGTATTATAGATCCCATATGGTTTACGCGATACGTCATATGGTATGGTCTTCCGCTTTGCTTGCGGATGAAAACTAGTATACTTCCTACACCTCCTATCTTTCTTGTGATTAATTTCGTTGCGGGCTTTAGATTTAGATTTACCATGTCCCTGACCCCTGAGGTATCAAAGGGCTTCTGTGGATGGTTGACGCTGTCGATACTGGCTACACGGGAGTTGCGGTGGTGGGAATGTGTGGTGGCCTGGTGGGCCGTTCGCCCGTTTAAATACGGCCGTAAAAAAGTGTCCACACTTAAACTGACCCACTTTTCGGGTTGTTTGGGGCAGTTGAGGTTTTACATTTGTCATTAATTAATTTCCGCAGTGTAATTAGTCCGCATTTATTTGACAAAACCTTCCAAAGTCAAGATGGCACAACTCTTTCTATTATGAAGATTTTTTTTGTCATAGCTTCGCCCTTAGTTTCGCCCTAAGCCAATCCTTAGATTTCTAAGTTTTTTGAGCCTTCACGCGAATAGGCTTGTTGACAGATTTTTTTTTTCTTTAAAAGTATAGTACTCAGATATATGAGTAACTTTTCAGAAGAAACAGTATATTGAAAATCAATATTTTCAAAGACACAGCCATTTGTAATACAGGATTTCGCAAGTATCGTGAAAACGCTCCATACAAAAGTCTGACGTCATACGCTCCTGCAGTTGCATGAAATATATTAGGTCGGAGGAACATAATTATTATTTGCCAATATCTCCGAAATTATTGGATTTAAGTTAGTTGTTTTCAAACAAAAAAAAACTAGATCAAAATCGGTTCATGCGTTTGTGAGTAAGTAAGTAAGTTTGGGGTAACACCATTCTTTTTGCGTCGGGGGTTAAAATAACTTTACGGAATATTGAGAACGTACTGAGAACTATCAACACCAAAATCGGTTCATGAGTTTGGGAGTAAGTAAGTTTGGGGTAACACCATTCTTTTTGCGTCGGGGGTTAAAATAACTTTACGGAATATTGAGAACGTACTGAGAACTATCAACACCAAAATCGGTTCATGCGTTTGGGAGTAAGTAAGTTTGGGGTAACACCATTCTTTTTGCGTCGGGGGTTAAAATAACTTTACGGAATATTGAGAACGTACTGAGAACTATCAACACCAAAATCGGTTCATGCGTTTGGGAGTAAGTAAGTTTGGGGTAACACCATTCTTTTTGCGTCGGGGGTTAAAATAACTTTACGGAATATTGAGAACGTACTGAGAACTATCAACACCAAAATCGGTTCATGCGTTTGGGAGTAAGTAAGTTTGGGGTAACACCATTCTTTTTGCGTCGGGGGTTAAAATAACTTTACGGAATATTGAGAACGTACTGAGAACTATCAACACCAAAATTGGTTCATGCGTTTGGGAGTAAGTAAGTTTGGGGTAACACCATTCTTTTTGTGTCGGGGGTTAAAATAACTTTACGGAATATTGCCAGCGTACTGATATGATAGAGTAGGTAACTATCAACGCGCAGCAGATTATTTTCAAATTACATACTTAAAAGTTATTGTTCGATTTTCCTCAAAATTATTTTTATAAAGAGTTTTTAGGGTGACCTATCAGCATGGGAAATTTCTTTCTATCTCCTATAGTTTAGAAATGCCAGTGGGGACCAACTTGAATACCACTTGTGAGGTAGATTACTCGAAAATTTTTGACTTTGTTAAAAAGTCATATATTGCCTTTATTTTGAAGACCTATTCGATAATATTACACACGATGGGGTAGAATGAACAAAAATCATCCTCACTAGACGTGTATAGCCACCCTTAAAATATAAAATTATTATTATATCATGCTAAAAATGAAAGAGTACGCAATCTATAACCATACCAAATTTCATCCATTTATATTCACAATTACATAAGTTATTATAAGTATATTGGACAGGACGGAACTAAAGCGGTCCACTAAGGAACCCTAAAAATGTGCATAGAGTTCTTAAATTTGTGATCCCCTATAAAACGCTGTTTTTACTATGCTAATCCTGACTAATATAATGAACACGAAAGTTGGTCAGTATAGATGTAAGGATTTTTGTTACATTTCACGCAATAACTGCAAAATGGATTTTGATGACATTCGGTATGGTAGTAGTTTAGACTCTGGATCAACACAAATGCTACTTTTTATCACAGCAAAATATACGGTTCTCGCGGGATTACTTTTCGCGCACGGAGTCGCGGGCAACATCTAGTACCTATTATAATATTAGATATTTGCTTTTTCTTATTTTTATTTTAAATGAATTATATTTATGGACGCACCCAGATTCACATCACATCAATCTGGTCCAGTGGTAAGTTCTCGAAGAACTTGTGTTACGGGTACCAGACATCTTACAAACCTATTATGAAATTAATAAGTGCCTAATGACAATGTAGTTAAAAAGTCACATAACCTACATCCTCTGATATTAATTCTCGACACACCACATGTACTCAATAATTGAGTACCTCTCATCATCAGATCAATGGCGTAATGAGCCGGCGTCTTTGACTATTTGCTGCGACTACCGACGACCAGCAAGCAAGACCCGAGAGCTAGCAGCTACTGATTACTAGTACGTAGGGTTGCCATCTCTAAAATTTGACAACTAGGAAAAGACGCGTGAAACCCCCGGGCTTTGCAGCAAAAAATCCAGACATATGAAATGTTTTAAGATCTGTAAAAAAAATACAAAATATACATGTACATAGAGTGTAGTAATTAATTACATCCAAAGTATACATAATTTCTGCTAATCAAAACAAAATCGAAAAAATGCAGCTTCCGTAAGTCTGTATAACAAAAGAACCCGAACAGCAAATGAAATCCGAACTGGACGCTCCCAGGACGCCTTCTAAACTATGACCAATCCTGGAAAACCCGAGCGGATGGCAAGTGGCAACCCTACTGGTATTTTCAACAATTTCTTTCATTATATAAATGGATAGTGCTCTAAAAAATAAGACAGTTCACAAAATGAAAATTATACTAAAATCGATATTTTCAAAGAAACTGCGGATTGTTAGAAGCACTTTCGTGAGTCTTGTGAAAACGCCCCATACAAAAGTCTTACAAGCAGGTGACGTCACAAGCTGTAAGTTACTACGAAATGTATGATCATAATATTATGCACAAAATTTCTTATATCTCCGAAGTTTGCGTGTTTGCAAATGTTTCATACTCACCATTGTAAATATTTTTATATTTGAAATTTGAATTTTGATGTAAGTAAATTTATTTGTAGATTTTTACTCTGATGTTGTAAAAAATGCATTTACTTACAAAACTATACATAAACTCTAAAGTATTCTTTTTTTATCTACTTAGTTATCGTACCTAATTATTTCAAAACAATAAAAAAAATACGTGTAGGAAAATACCCAATTGTTTAAGAACAGAAGCCATGCATTTAGCCTGTTTCTCGATCTACTGATAAGTGTCAGATAGCTTATTTGCATGTTTTGTCTCTGTCGCTCGATATGAAGTACAGCGACAAAACTTCCGAATAGCTATCGGATTTAGGGCCTGTGTCACAATCAGCAAATAAGTGACGGATAACTTATCCGGATTTTGTAGCTGCTCACTTTGTACTGAGCGACAGAGACAAAACTTTCGGATAAGCGAATCGTCACTTACTAGGCGATTGTGAAATATTACGAATCGCAACTTACCACTCGTTAGTGGTAGGTAAGTTGCGATTAGCGAAGTAGCGTGTTCCATAATATTATTATCCTAGATAATTAAATACTTTGGGATTGAAAATTCCATTCTTCACAACATCTAAGCTTATCGCCTTCTGCAAATCTTCCCAGTGTAAATGCTCCTTAACACCAGCTCATGTTATCCTGGTCCCTCGGTTACTAACAGGCGCGACGAATCGGTCAGCGCGGCGCCTTTGATCGCGGCAATGTATTTAGGGGTCCCGCTGCCCACAGACCGGCAGTGGTTCCGTGAAACCATTATACGATAATTATAGGAGTATTTTACGGATGTGTAAATAGTTGACCTTTAAACATTGTATTTATTTAGACTAGGAAAGGTTATGATTTTTATGACTATAGATAGGTGAAAATTGCTTATAAATTCGTCATAATTATATTACACTAGCTGTTTCCCGCGGCTCCGCCCGCGTAAATATACTATCGGGTATCCTGCGGGAATACTGTACTTTTCCGGGATAAAAAGTAGCCTATGTTTTAATCCAAAGCCTAAAGTACTACCATACCTAATTTAATTTAAATCCGTTCAGTAGTTTTTGCCTGAAAGAGTAACAAACATCCATCTATCCTCACAAACATTCACATTTATAATATTAGTAGGATTAATACCTAAAGGAAAAACTTTCAGTACAGGTTTACGAGAATTGTGTGAACCAAGGAGTATGAAATTTAGCACAGTTAAAGTGTATGTGAAGGAAGGTGTGCAGAAACCCATTTTTTTAATAATGCTTAAGAAATACATAAAATGAATAATAAAAAAACAACAACACACTACCTCAGCTGCCCCCCCCCCCCCCCTAGAAGATAAAATAAACGTCAAATTTTCCTGGCCATCATATACCAGACCGACCATCTTCTCAAAACAGGTATGAGCTGAAATCCTGGGTACGCCCTTGATTATAGCTAATTACCCCTCGATTACGTCAGCTATCGAACAAAAAACCGCATCTTAATCGGACCTTTCGCTTAGGAGCTACGATGCAACGGTTAGACACACAGACAGACACGTCACACTTATAAGTAGGTATAACCCCCCTCTTTTTGCGTCGGGGGTTAAAAATCGTACTGTCTAGGTAATGATAGATGCCAGTGTGTTCCTCATGCCGGGAAAGAAAAAAAATGTTCCTACTCTCTTACTTAACCTTATAGGGGGAAAGTTTCCAAAGATGGACTAAATACTTAGTTATTAATTATTTATGTACATTATACAATACGCATGCCTATTCAAATACTCGTAGATTATGCATAATTAAGTTATTAATAATAATGCATGCTCTTTATTAATAATGGACGAGGATAAGTCATATAACGTTATTAATTATTGTTTTCGAGACCTTTTCATTGATATATGACCAGTCATTAACCGTACCACAATTATACATATAAATTGCTAAAAATATAACCATCAACATAACGACAGCAATAAAAAAACAAGTCAAGTAGCCATATGATTCCCGCCCACATAGATCTACAGTACCTTACCTACTCGGAAGATTACAAGTGCGTGTGTCGATAGAGCTTTTTGAGATACGCTTATTATGACATCAGTCATACACTGCACATGCGCTGTGCAGCGCGGTGCAACTTGACATTCGAAGTCTTACATTGAAATGTGTATATTCATTAGAATATAGTTACATTTGAATAGCTATATAAATAATGCAGCGCCGTGTCGCGTATCGACTCGTTTAGGTGTGACTGACTGAATGAATTCGACGGTAAGGTTAAAAAGTAATGTTTTTACGGCTGAATCCTTAAACGCATTTTTAAGAGGCTCTCAAGTTGCTCTAGTCATTCTGCCAAGCAGAGACTGATAGCCTTCTCTTTAGGGGGGCCACTTTAAGGACTATTTCAGAATTTAGTAATGTCATCATATATATTATTTGGTAATGTTAAGTCTACTATGAAAGACATTGGGAATTTTTTACTCGCTTTTAAAAAAAGTCGCGACAACTCACCAAACAACTATAAGATTGTACAATTTTCAATCAACATAATTATTTTGATTCTAATCCATCCAGATGAGATGATGTATAAATTGTTAATCATATTATCCGGATACCTAGTGTCTTTAAGTTGCCTGTTAAAGTCAAAATCTATAAAAACCATAGACGTATAAATTACCTATAGACGAGGCATTTTGTGGCAAAAACTGTCCCCACTTAAATGGTCTCACTTTTGGGGTTGTTTGGGACCACATTTTGACATTTTAAGTATGGTGAAATCGAGATGGCTGACATTTGGGGCATGGTGAAATCAAGATGGCGTAACTTTTTCTTGTATGAAGATTTGTTCTGTCAAATGTACGTCATAGTCTATTTTTAGTTTTGAAATCTTTGTTAATAACGCTAAGTATCTTACTACTTTTGGATATTTTCTTTTTCCTCAATAACATTGCAGGCTATTTACCATAAAATTAGGCTTAATTCATTTAGGGACTCAGAATAAAGACTGCCCTTTCACAAAACCTACATTATCCTGTAAATTGTAAACAATACTAATTTATTTGCCATGGCAAAACTGTATTGTATTTAAATGTATACAGTTGACAAATAACTGAACTTATAAAAGAAATGTCTACATAAATTGTCATTAAATTGTATACTGGCTAAATGCTACGTCAAAAATGAATTTATTTGAAAAAAGAAACCAGGATAACATAAACTTGAAGATACATTTTAAATTTATTCTTCTCGTTCTAGAATAGCCTTCTATTTTTGAAATTATAATGGCGCCAGCCGCCAGGTGAGTAATATTGTATTACTTTTAATAATTTTAACGTCTTTTTAATTAATATAACTTATATAATTCAAAGGATAGTAAATGTTACCCTTTAAAATTATAGTACCTGAGAGAACGAGCTTCGCTCGGAGTTTTAGTGGAACGATAAAATAATTAAAAATAAATAAACAATTATAAAAGAAAACTAATAAAAATAACCACAAAAATATTCGTCTGACCGGGATTCGAACCCGAAACACCAATTTGCAGGCAACAACGCAAAAGTCCAACGCACCCAAGCCGCCAACCGGATTTGACATTCAGCTGACATCAAAACATAAATCACAATACATATTATAAAAAAGGCGCACTTTCCCGGGGACAAGCTAGATCGATTTTTCTCCCCCAAACTCCCAGCAGGCTAAATTTCATGGATATTTCCGTTTAAAGCCGTTTTCGAGAAACGGATTGCATATAAATAAGTATACAAGATTGTCTCGTCTAAAGTATAAGAAAGATGGTGGGGCAAGAAACTGCCATCCTCTTGAGTCTTGACCTAGAGAGAAAATTGTTATATTTTTATACCTTACTAATAAAGGTATTTATTATCCTAATGATTAAATTTGTGTATTGAAAAATAAAAGCCGTGGAAAAGAAATTAATAGAAAATAATAATCTTTTTCCCGATTATTCATTTCGAATTTTAGGGTTCCGTACCCAAAGGGTAAAAGGGAAATCCCTATTACTAAGACTCCGTCTGTCTGTCCGTCTGTCGCCAAGTTAATTTGGTATTAATTGGTACCTATCTTATGAACCGTGATAGTTAGAGAGATGAAGTTTTCACAGATGATGTATTTCTGGTGCCGCTATAACAACAAATAATAAAAATAGAATAAAATAAATATTTAAGTGGGGCTACCGAACAACAAACGTGTATTTTTTTGCACGGAACCCTTCGTGCGCGAGTCCTACTCGCACTTGGCTGTTTTTTTTTTTATTCCTAAAAATTTTTCAGCTAAATTGCCCATCGCAAAAGACAATTATTACGGCTTATTTCTTCATGATATCTGATTAATTAATTCACATTAAAAGTTTCCCGTTAGCAATTTAGCGACGTTTTCGTGAGATTTCGGGCAATAATTAAAACATACAGATACCTATCAGACGGTACGTGTGTCGTGTAATCTATAGCGTTTTGCACATTGACTTGTAATACTGGCGCAAGGATAGACCCTATATACGCGTTAATATGTCTCCAACATGAGTGTCCCATTGGGGCATCACGGTCCTCTATGTTGCGCAAGACTAAAAAAATAGCGCTCAACATTGACAAAACATAGCTCAGCTGTATGAATATGGTTTGTGAAAATGCTCTCAGGGGCATATCCTTCCTTTCAAATCTTTAGTTTTGCACCTTTCCTGCGCGCGCGCACGTTTACAGTAATTAGTTTTTTTATTTATCGGTTACTTTTGGAATTTAAGTTGGTACTTAATACCAGCTACTTCATAGTAATATTTATTATTGCAGTGGTGTCAGTAGTAACTGATAACATTTTTAGCACACTGACTCGTCAGTAATCACTAAGAGATTCAATATTGAACTTTATTGACTACACAGGAAGATACACGTTTCCACAGTGACGTAGCCCGCTGCCCGGTGCAGTTCAAAATTAGAACTCTAGCAATGAAACGTGTATCTTTATGTGAAGTGCATAAAGTTTAATTTTGAATCGGTATCGTGTCGTGTCTCGGTGTGAACTGACGTTAAGACCGACAAACGAGCAGACAGATAGCCTATTAATAAATGATTAGCATTCATCACGAGTACAGAATTCAGGTTAGTCGGAACTCAGACGTAGGATGGTTAAAAAATGCTGAACATAAAGACAGGTTTCTAAATATTAGCTTTTAATACGGTGTCCCACGGGAACACTGTACTTTTTCGGAATAAAAGTAGCCTATGTGTTAATCCAGAGCTTAACCTACCATACCAAATATCAGCAAAATCCGATTAGTAGTTTTTGAGTGAAAGAGTAGCAAACATCCATGCATCCATCCATCCGTCCATCCAACCATCCTCACAAACTTTCTAATTTATAATAGTAGATGGATGCGTGAAAAGTCACAGGCAGAAGTTAGTAATCAGCAATCATGAATTAATATCTGTTTATTGGCAAAATATGCAGTCGTTAAATCGCTAAGAGACATGATGGCGAACAGTGGGGTTATGTGGATTGTGGATTGATACGTGCTGCGTACATAATGCGCACGCGCAGCGCTGGCAGGCGGCACGTTGTCACTTGGTACGGTCAGCAAGGATGGTTGAACCGTTGATTTTATTGGAACCTTATTTTGGATGAAAAATGTGGAGTGTCCTAGACCACTATACTTGTAAAGCTTTTTTTCTCTCTTTTCCAAATTTCTGTTTATTCTCTTCTCTGCCTATGTCCAAAATATCACCCTTAGTTCTGCTAGTAGAGGCCAGAGAGCCGAATTTGTTTTAGAAACTAAGCTTCGCACGGGTGCAATATTTCATAATACATATAAACCTCCCTCTTGAATCACTTTATCTATTGCTAAAAATTACACTAAAATTCGTTGAGTAGTTTAAAGGATCTAAGCGGAGGGGAACGCGAAGCGAGCGGGACGCGAGGGGGCCTTACTTCGTGCTATGTAAATTGTAAAGATAAGTACACCTTTGTACCATCTCCTTCTATATGTGTTTAATTCGTTTTTTATTTGGTTTCTGTGTGTACAAGGAATAAAATAAAAGCACTAGGATAAGAAATATAATATTTTGCGAGAAAATTTGCGAGAGATATGCATGAAATTATTTTGCAATTATTAAAACTTCTACCTCTTAATTTAAGACTTAGGATCTTTAGCTCACAGTAATACATATTTAATTATTTTTTTACATTTAAAAGATAAAAAAAAAAAATATTTTCTTTGCCGTCTGTAGTCCGTCCACAATGACATAATTTGGTACAATTTGACGAGTTTTCGATACTTATCCTGGACAGTGGACACTGGACACAGTCAGGAATAATCAACTGGACTTTTCAGACTGATATGACGTCATTGTGATAATCGTTATAGTCCACCAATACCTAACTGCAGAGCCGAGAGCCGCAGGGACACCAGCTCGTGTCTCTCCTCATTTTTTTCATCAATGGACGCTTCCACACCACGTCAATCTGGTAAGTTCTCGAAGAACTTGTGTTGTGTTGTCTCGAAGAACGGGTACCAGACAACGGATATTTCCGTATTTAATAATTTAACACATTCATGACCCGGGAACATATAAAAGTTTTTTGTTCCATTGGCGGGATTCGAACCCGCGACCTCTGGGTTGAGCACTGACGCGCTCAAGCACTGAGTCACAGAGGTCGTCATGTGAGGAGGGTGATATAAGCCGTGCTATAGTCTCTGTTCTAGCCGACGAACGTTCTGTTCTAGCGAGCAGACGTACAGACTATGTCTTTTAAGATATTGTCTGTCACAGTTTAAGCCTTTTGGTATACCGCATATCCCACTAGTGGTCGGATATACCTCATCCATCCTCACAAACTTTCACATTTATTCTTCTACTATTTTAGATGTGAAATTTTGTGAGGATGGATGGATGTTTGTTGCTCTTTCACGCAAAAACTACTGAACGGATGTCGATGAAATTCGGTATAGAGATTAGGTAGTGTAGAGGGCTACAACCTCTTGGTTTTACATGTCCTTCTGCTTGAGTGGTGATGATAATAATACAGCAACAATTCTTATATTCTCTTTATTGGTGCTCAACACAGATGCGTATTGCATATGAGATATGCCTAACACAAAATATACATCTACGCTATGTGTAGCCTTTTGGCCAACTAAAATAAACTAACTCGATAGGCTGTACCTGTGACATCTGTCAATGTGACATTGACAATTATATTTCTTAAAACATTGTTGACATTATGCAACAGGTAGTTGAGGCTTGACCTCCATATGAAGACACACGCTACTTTTTTTCGCAGTAAAATGTACGGTTCCCGTTGAATTTCTTTTTGCGCGTACGAAGTCGCGGGGAACACCTAGTAATACTATAAACGCGAAAGTTTGTAAATTGTATGTTCGGAATTTGGATACATCCATACAATTTGATACTCTTTCATGCAAAAACTACTAAACGGATTTTAATGAAATTTGCTATGGTAGTAAACTAGGCTCTGGATTAACACATAGGCTAGGCACATACACATAGGCATTTTATCGCAGCAAAACGTATAGTCCCTGTGGGATTTATTTGAAAAAAATATCATTGGTACACGGTCAACGATATTCGCTTGCCACCAGGTGATTTGTTTGCTCGTTTGCCCTCTCAGAAGTCATAATTATACCTCATTAACTGTCCACATGTATAGCAATCTTGGTATGCGGCTAAAAAGCACCTTTTTTTTAAGTTTCAATAGAAGGAAATGTGTTTTTGGCTTAAGCTGTAAATTGTAATTACTTAGTTGAAATGAAATGTATTGAAGATAAAATATATCGTTGATTGTAGCGATTAAGGACGTAGAACTTTGAGCGTTCTGTCCAAATTGAGTGTAATAGTGTCCGAACTCCGAACTCCGAACTCCGAACTCCGAACTCCGAACTCCGAACTCCGAACTCCGAACTCCGAACTCCGAACTCCGAACTCCGAACTCCGAACTCCGAACTCCGAACTCCGAACTCCGAACTCCGAACTCCGAACTCCGAACTCCGAACTCCGAACCCCGAACTCCGAACTCCGAACTCCGAACTCCGAACCCCGAACTCCGAACTCCGAACCCCGAACTCCGAACTCCGAACTCCGAACCCCGTACTCCGAACTCCGAACTCCGAACTCCGAACTCCGAACTCCGAATACATACTCGCTACCCTTACCCGATTAATACACTCCATTAATACAGTATACCACGGGAACACTGTAATTTTTCGAGATAAAATGTTGCGTATGTCTTAATACAGAGCCTAAACTACAACTGTACCAAATTTCATCGAAATCCTTTCTGTAATTTTTATGTGAAATAGTAGCAAACCTCCATGCATCCATACATCCGTCATCACAAACTTTTACATTTTTATATTAAAGAAAAACAGCATCCGTGGTCTAGTGATTAGAGCTTGGCTATCGACTCGGAGGTCATGGGTTTTATTCCCGCAATGAAACAACAAAAAATGATGCTTCCAAGTTTGGTTAGGATAATGCCCTGATCACCTGATTGTCGGAAAAGAAAGATGATCCATGCGTCGGATGGGCATGTAAAAAGTCGGACCTGCGGCTGATGACTGATCTCTCGCCAGTCGAGTCGGTTATCCGTCCCACTGGGTTTCGAGAGTAAAGGTAGAGGCACTTAGGCACTATACAATTACTCCTGCGTAACTGGCCCGGTTTCAATGAAACCGGCCTTATTATTAATAGAATAGATTAATTCGTCAGTCTGCCAAGCAGTGATAGATTTACGCCCGAAAGTAATAATCAATCTTAATCTTATTTTAGCTATCTGAGATCAAGATTTCAATACATTTCAACGATCCTAGGATCGACTTCACGTAAATTTACGTCAATTTTTGTTCGAGAATCTAAGATTGAAGTCAATCTAAGATTTTAGATACGTTATTAATTTTGGCCGTTAGCGTGCGTGACGTTATGTGACGTTAACTTATGTGACGTTTGTGAAATCCACCGTGTAGCTAGGTATTGTCATAATATATTCCTGACAAAACAGTAGCATTGAACGAAATAAAATATATTTTATGAATATAAATATTATAATATAAGTTATAGGTACTTAAATATTAATATTCTTTTATTACGCAATGTACGAAAATTTGACAACTGGGTATGATCGCATTTTAAATATGTATTTTGACATATTTCACGACTAACATGTAAATAAACCTATATAAATATATATGTGGTGTGCTCGCCGAAACCTTTCTTTTGACACCAAACACGTGATGATCTCGGTTTAAATATTTTTAGATGTTAGTATCTGAGGTTCAATTTTCGAAATACAACATTTTGAAAAAAAATATATATAGCCTATGTTATCCGCGACATCATTGCGAATCTATTGACGTCTTATTTATTAAATTCGGTATAGTAGTTTAGACGCTACGAGGGAACAAACAAACGTACATACATACATAGACTGCCAAAATCATCACCCTTCCTTTTGGCTTCGCCGTAGTCGGGTAAATATATGTGTTTGTGATCTTATGGGCCTGTTTCACAATCTAATAAGTGTCGAATAGCTTAATCGCAAGTTTGATCGCTGCTCACTTTATATCGAGCGACAGAGACAAAACATGCAAATAAGATATCTCACACTTATCTGTAGATTGAGAAACAGGCCCTTAGTGAAGCGAAAAAATGCAAAAAAAAAAGTGAAATACATGGATTATGGAATAGTTTTTAAAATGCTTAATGCAGTAGTTATTATAATATAGTGAATTTATCGTTAGATTATACAACCATAATAATTATTTATCGCTCAGAAGATTTAGTATCTATCGATAATTCATTGAAAATTATTTTGCTTAATGTATTTAGAAGTTGTATTTGATGACGGTTCGTAGTTGCAATTTTTAAGTACAACGAAAACCGCCGTAAATAACGGTACCGGAGGCCCAAAGGATTGGGGATTTATGGACCGGGGGGGTCTAAAAAGGGGGGTTTTTCAACTCATATTATGTGCGCCACTTTACGCATTTCTATTGAAAACTGTCAAAATTGCTGTTTTCTAATATGATGAATTCAGATTAATCATATAGCCATTTTACGATTTTTGTATGGAAAAAAAATATGAAACATAAAATGAAGCACCTAAAGTGACGCCCTGGTTTGCGGGTGTCTATGGGCGGCGTAATTGCTTACCATCAGGCGAGCCGACTACTCATTTGTCAATTTCATAAAAAAAACCTGCTGATTAAGAAGCAACTGTGTTCTAATATTTGCTGTTGGTTTCGTGTTAGTTCTTAACGTTAGGTCATGACACATAATAAAATCGTAACCGGTCGCTGTCTGTACATGGAAGATAAATAAGAAAAAGTATTATATTTTTAGGCTTTATGAACGGTATAGAACTCAAAACAATGATTTTTAGAATTTTTGTCTGTTTCTTTGTACGTTTGTACGCGCTAATCTCAGAATCTACTAAACTGATTTCAATGAAATTTGGTATGGTAGTAGTTTAGACTCTGGATTAATACATAGGCTAATTTTTATTGAGGAAAAATGTACGGTTCCCTCAATATTTGTTTTTGCGCGTACGAAGTCATCGACTCAACATACTTGAATGCGGTTTTCACTAATGATTTTTTCGATTTTTTGTTTGTTCGTATTGAATAGGCTTCTTGTGAGATAAGTAAGCTTTTTGAACGGGTGCTCGTCGGTCGCCTCGCTGAGTACATCGACCTTTACGACTCTCGGGACGGGGGCCCTGGAGGAAAGTGCTGTACCGATTGTGATGGAATTTGGCACAGATATTGGTTACACCACGGGGAAGGCACTAAGTCGTGGGCAACATCTTGTATTAAATATTTTTGTTTTGAAGACACCTGTATTTTGCGTAAACTACAGTATATATTATCTTATTAGTAAATAGCTGTTGCGTGCGGTTCCGCACAGTAAATACAGTATCCCACGGGAATACTGTACTTTTTCGGAATAAAAAGTATCCTATGTTTTAATCTAGAGCTTAAACTACTACCATACCAAATTTCATTGAAATCCGTTCAGTAGTTTTTGCGTGAAAGAGTAAGAATCATCCATCTATACATCCATCCATCCATCCTCACAATAAATCAATAGTAGTAGGATTACAATTTAATTTGTTTTAAGCTTATACTTAGAAACTTGTTACTGCACTATATAAAAACTATTTTATTACTTATTGCTTAAGTTATAATGAGGTGTGTTGACAAAAACTTAAAGTTGACACGGCTTATAAAAAGGTCACGCTTAATGAAGTCAAAAAATATTTTGACAGGACATGCTTAACAAGCAAAAAGTACTTACCATCAGGTGCAGAGCTTATTAGTGTCTCAGCAAATGGACCGGCTAATCCATCATAAAGTTAAAAAAATTATAATCCCCTCAGAAGCTTATGTTGTTCATACATTTTGCGTAAGTGCGACACAACGATTTTTTTGAAGCACACAACAAAAACAACACTCACGTTTTCCCCAGAATCACGATGTGTCATGCCGGTTGTCAAAATTGAAGTAATCGAGAGAGTTTTTAATACGCAAAATCGTATAACCAATGATCATCGGGTAGCAAATCTTCGATTTGTTTTCCATTGTACAAAATAATATTATATTGACAACTAGCTGTCCCGACTCTCGCCACACGTTGTTCTGTCTTAACTAGAATAAATAAATAAATACACCTCAGTGGCGAAGGCTGGTACTCCTTCTAAGGGTAGCCCTAGCCTGTATAGATTTGTACGAGGGTCTCTAAAAGGTATGTGCTAAGGGAAGCCGATAGGAATGGAGTTATAGGAACACCGTGCCTCTGCTATATATACAATCTAAATCAACATCTACACTTAAATTATATACTAGGTGTATATATCTACCCTACTGTGGTCGGCCAATGTCTATTTAAATAAACCAAATACACAGTGAACACAGGTAGTATGGGAGAATTCGATCGTTACTTTTAAGCACCATCGCGATTTTTTCAATATTTCTCATTGTTTAGACCTTTGTCACTGTTTATTTTAAGATAAAATTAGCCAAATCGGGCTAGTCGTTCTCGAGTATTAGCGAGCCATTCATTTTTAACCAACTTCCATAAAGGAGGTGGTTATATTTTTACATAAGCTAACAAAATACTCTATTTATTATTTCCAATATTATATTTTGTTGTTGGGTTGGCTGTAGTGCATATCCGCCGCAGTCCGTATGAAACTCCGTATTCCGCAAAATCAGTGCTGTCACTTCATTGCGGCTTTTAGACTTTTGCAGAAGAAATAAGTTTTTTTTTTACCTTTCCTTCTTTTTTCGCTGCGTTTCGCCGTAGTCCATATGAAACTTATGACGCTGCATCTGCGCTGTTATTTCGTCGCAGTTTTCAGACTTTTTAGAAATAAGTTAAATTTTTCTCCTTTATTTGTAACCGACTTTCGCTGCGTTTTGCCGCAGTCCGACGTCCGTATGAAACTCCGCATACCGCAGCATCTGCGCTGTCATTTCGTCGTGGTTTTTAGCACTAGCCGCCGCACCTGGCTCTGTTTACATTGTACTGACAGAGATGTCATTTAGCTATGGTTGTTAAATATTCATCGATCAAGAAATAACTTAAAAGGACTTACTCGTCGTCCAGCCTGCGCCAACTAATGGCGGCCAGTAGTACCAGGGCTGGATTTGCAGGGTGGACGGTGAGTATGGCTCTTTAAGGGGTATCCTGACCGTCCCGCCTGCAGATCATTTCTCTTCACCACCCAATACACACCGCAACATACACTGTACACCACACACCAACCTGGGATCCACGCTCCAGTATCCTATGTATCTCAGTAACTTAGATAAGATTTATGAACCTTTAGGTCTATTCTTAAGAAAATGTTTGTATATGTAATATTTAAGAAAAGACTGTATGCGTTCTAAATAAATAAATAAATTTTCTTCCCGAGCATGAGCCCACAAAATGGCCTCTTTTGACAGCTAAAGTAGAAACGTTTTCTTATTTCAATGTCAAATAGTCTTACAATAATGTCAACTACTCCACATCATGGCGGTCCAAGAGAAATATTTTCTTTACGTTCAGTCATTTACTTGACAATTTGATCATTTCTGACAGAAGATTTCCCGGCAGCCATTTTAAAAATATGGCTGCTTAGAAATGTAGACTTCTATTGACGACCTTGTTGCCATGGATTAAGAACTATTTTGCAACGAACTATTTTGGATATAATATTTCTTCTTTAAAATTATTTCTTCGGATCGCCATGCTAAGCCCGCAGAGTGACAAATACGTCGCAGCCCACAGGTTGTATAGTGTTAACAATTTACCTAATCTTTAAAGTGGGGACAGCCACCTTCTGCACGAATTGTCCGGCTTGACCGGATAAATACCTCGGCCTCCGGAGGCCCAAGAGGGGTTTGGAGATTTTAAAGACCAAGACGTTATAAGTGTAAAGAGTCTATTGTGAAAATACGCGAAGAAAAATAAAGTTACACACACTACCTCAGATTAATTACTCACACTAACATACGTTTGATACATGAATTATCGAATTTCGACCACTAGACTATGACTGTACTAATGAGTATACTGGTTAAATAATGATTGTGTGTGTTTGTATATGGAAGTGAACCTTAGAAAACAGGTTCTTAAACTTTTTTAACTCATAGACAGCTTTTTTTTTTTTTTTTTTTATTAAATAAGGGGGCAAACGAGCAAACGGGTCACCTGATGATAAGCAACTACCGTCGCCCATGGACACTCGCAACATCAGAAGAGCTGCAGGTGCGTTGCCGGCCTTTTAAGAGGGAATACGCTCTCTTCTTGAAGGTTTGCAGGTCGTATAGGTCCGGAAATACTGCTGGAGACAGTTCGTTCCAGAGTTCCAGCTTTTGGTGTCCGCCACGTTATCTACACTACCTAATATTATAAAAAGGGAAATTTTGTTTATTTGTTTCCATTGATTAAGCTCCGAAAGTACTGGTTCGATTTTGATCAAATTTACCAAAGACATAGAGTAGACCACAGGTAAGGATATAGACTACTTTTTATTTAGATTATTGCGCGTACGAGTCGCGGGAAACATCTAGTATATTGCCAAAAGCTCTGCGAGCGAGCAAAAAATTAGTCCACCTGGACCAATTTTACCCCCTTACTAATAAAAATATTATACAGTGGATAAGCAATACAATGTTTTGTCTTTATCTGATACGTGGGAAAAGTCGCTTGACAGACAAAGACAAAACATTGTATTGCTTATTCGTTGTGTAAATATTTTTATTAGTAAGGGGGTATAGGTAAGGGACTTTAGGAATCAATGCCTTAGAAAGTATATCTAAAACAATGATAGGATGATAAAAATGCACCCGTGTAAAACTATAATATTAAGATACGCATAAGTATTCATCACCATTACACATTTTTAAATTCATATTCGTATCTCATAGTTTTTACTAAACACTCCATATTGTAACGATTACTATTGCGCTTGTTTCGGAGCAAAAACCTCATACAGGTGGTCATCGATCGCAGTGCTGAATAAAAAAGTGTGTGTCAGCTCCGACGCACGACTGGAGTTTACTCTAAAAAGTAAAACACGTCCCTCAGAAGGAACGAAAACTTTAGCGATCGATTTGAGTTCAAAAATTCGCGCCATGTGAAAAAAAGTTGACAGGTGCGCAGAATAGGTTGCGCACGAAAACGTAACGAGGTCATTCGTTCAGTAGGTTTAACTCCTCATATTCTTTCATACCGGGGGCCTTATATGAAAATCGATTCTTAAGGAGTAAATTCCAAAAGTGACGCTATTTTGTAGATGACATGATGCAATAATAGAGGAGGATGATATGCCATGCAAATGATTGTTTTGACGTGATAACGTCTTATAAATCGATGGAGCCGGCTGCACGCACGAAAAAACATGACTCATGCGTTACCTGTTACCCGTTATCGTTATCAAGTACCAGCGTTAGCTCGCATTGCCTTTACCTCATTATTATTATTGTTGTTGTTGTTGTTATTGTTGTTGTTGTTGTTGTTGTTGTTGTCATGTTCAACTATCGTCAGTAAAACGACTTTACAGACAACCGGTATGTTTTTTTTAAGGGTCTCGTAGGGGGTAAAAACGGGAACCTGAAAGGGAAAATTACCTGAGACTTCGTTGTCTGTCTGTCTGTCTGTTTGGCCGTCCGTACGTCTGTCACCACAAAACGTCAAACAAAGTGTCTGTAAAAACAGAGTAAAATAAAAGCCATCGAACCATTACAGTAGTCGCATATGGTAACATTTTATGAAAGTATTTCAAAAAACACAATGATACGATTTTCTAATATGATAAAAAAAAATCCATTAAGGCTCTCTTCCATTAAGGCTCTGTATAACGCCAGTGACCTTGAGCCTCAAGTCCCTTACTAATTTTTTAGGCGACAAGGGCATATCGCACCGACCGGATAGTATTGAAATCGGATAAAAAAATCGCTATAAATATTTGAGACAAACTTTGCAAAACCTAAAACAAACTTCCCCTGAGTCTTGTCTTACTTAAGATACTGTAATAAATTTCACACTCGTGTGACTTATAGAAGAAGAGAAAATAGGTTTTAACTTAAAAAAAGGGGTGGACTTAGCATACTTTTAAATCAATATTTAAATAAAAATTTAAATTTATAAAAAGACAGTCCTCGGCTAAATATAATGCAGATTAACATAGGTTTTTTTGAGATTTTTCAATACGACTGTGACTGAGAAAAAAGGTTTACAAAGAACTCCAATTTCTTCTTTCTCTTCTTCTTTAAATTTTTTTCAGTTCTATCGAGCGCACATCCCTATAAGCAGTGACAGAAATCAACGTCAAAATTTAAAAAAGCTAAATACTGGAATATTTTATTCGAATCTGACAGTCAACTCTACCACCGCGCGCTCATTAGTCAAATAAGATAGCGCGCTTCCGCGACTTCCTGCGTTTAGTAAATAAAGTTTAACTTTGAATCGCTTTCTTGAAAATGCAGCACGCGTCGCGTATCGGTGTAAGCTAACGCTTAGTCGTAAGACAGTTACATATACAATAGAGGTGAAAGTCGAACACACGAGCATCGAGTTTCTAAATGGCTGCTGTGTGTTACAGTGTGTTCGATTTTCAACTCTATTTTATTAGCACAGAGTTCTGTTTTCAACGCTCTGAATTTTCTCCGGCCGGGGAGATTCTGGATAATATAGTC
The DNA here is from genome assembly GCA_963565745.1 of Phengaris arion. Lineage (NCBI taxonomy): Eukaryota > Metazoa > Arthropoda > Insecta > Lepidoptera > Lycaenidae > Phengaris > Phengaris arion. The sequence goes on from OY751444.1 coordinate 17,924,459, forward strand.
GCATCCTAAGACTACCTATAATGCTCCCAGTGAGCACTCACCCTAATACTGTGTTATTATGGTAGCTTCTATACCTTCTCAAACAAATAAAGCTGAAAACATAAATTATTTAAAAGCAAGTTTTGAACTGACATATGAATAAAATATTAACATACAAACGGAAATGATGCAGGGTGTGTAACATTAATCAGACAAACGGACAGACAGACAAATTTGTCGACAAAATGCCTTAACCGTAATTAACGATATATCTCGATGTCTCTGTATATACAGACATACATAAATTCTCATAAAACCATGTATAAATGTAGAATTGACGGCCCAATATACAATTGTAATTGCATACATACTGTATGTTAACTTACCGTTAATTGCAAATGGTAGTTAGGATTTTAAATAAATTGAAATTTATTACGAAAATAAGTTGAAACATGAATAAAAATTAATTTAAGTTTATGTAGTAAAAACCTACACACAATCTACCTAAACAATCCCAATATTCTTCTTACGTTTTTTGTTCATCTTCATCGAACAGGTAGGTAAGTCATTATTGATAATAATTGCTATTAAAGAACTGGGTACTGAAATTTAAAAAATAGTATTCTGTAAGTTACTATGTTTTTACATTCAGAGCAATATTAAGTTTCCTAAGTAAAAAAAACTAATAGTTTTATTTAAGTAGGTATATTAATTTGATTATGCATTTAATTTAAATATTCAAGATAAAAATCTGTTAAGAACACTACTGCATTTTATATTTAAATTTGAAATTTATTTGAATTCTTTTTATGTAAATATTAATAAGTGTTATAACTTTCAATTCCTATACGGTCATTTATTTAACGTAATTATAATATAATTGCTAATTATTATAATTACTTTAAATGTTTAGTAATTCAACAAAAAGTGTAATAAATTTTTATTGTTATGGCCACTGTAAATTACCAACAGTTGTGTACTTGTTCGTTTTTGTGAAGTATTTAATTATTATTATGAAATTACCATTTTCCTTGGGGTGGTCATGCTTTATTCGATACAGTAATTAGTATAAACTTAGTAGCTCGTATTCTTTTCTAAAGATAGAGAACATCGAAATGTATGTAGTTATAATGATGGCCGCGTCAGAAAGCTTGGTGATTTTGAATTTTAAGCATTTTTAGGCTTTTCGCGTTTAGACACTTTAGCCACGCGCGATGGTGCATTGTGTGTGTGTGTGTGTGTGTGTGTGTGTGTGTGTGTGTGTGTGTGTGTTTGTGTATGTGTGTGTGTGTGTCTTCTTTGTTAATTTCTTAGATATATTTTTATACTCTTTTTTATCTCTATGTATTTTATTCTATACCTACTTCAGTTCCTTATGGCGCGTTGCGAATTGTATTGGGGCTCGACGGATTGATTTAGGCACGACACTTTTTGCCACTCGAAATCACAATGTAATAACGACTATTAAGTATGATACAAAAAACGACCTTATCACCTTGACAATAATGTAGAATTTTGCAATTACACATTGTAACTGTTATGACTGTTACATATTGTGACTAGCTAGCCGAGCGCTTGATGTTATTACTCAGTACGGAGCCGGACTTCGCGGCGGCAACACTGCGAGCAGCAAGCAACCACCCGCCCCCTCACCCCTGTCCCTACCTAAGCCGCGCGCACTATATGTACTTAGTTCAACTATTTGTTTTGTATAAAATAATATATTATATCTATACAGATAAACAAAATTGAAGTGTCTGTTTGTAATTTCAAATTAACAGCATTTATTTCCACTTAATGCATTTAAAAGTATGATCGGTACTGACAATAAAATATAAATTGTTAACATTTTTGTGTCCGTCTGTCAGTCTGTTTGTTTGTTCCGGCTAATCTCTGTATAATATATATATATATATATATATATATATATATATATATATATATATATATATATATATATATATATATACTCTTTCAAAATAGGCTTCAATTCTTCATTGTCAACTATATATTTATATTATAATATATATATTATAACTACGTTCCATCCGGGTGTCCCTTGACACCTCTCCAGTTTTTTTTCTGTGAATGATTTTTTTTATTTTTTTTTTACTCTAAATTACGTGGCATTGCATATTTCAGCATTAATAAATTAGTCGTTTTTAACCAACATCCAAAACGAAATTTAGCAACAACATTAAGGCATTCATTAAAATATTAAATTAATATTATTCCTAGTTATCACACCAGGGTGGGTTTGTCGTAAAATAAATAATAACTTTAATATATTTAATGATACGTAATAACGATACACAGATGATACTTTATAACACATTTTTTATGTATCTGACTATCTATATGGGCTTGTTTTAAGGCGCATTTTACACTGTGCTGCTTCTAGAATAGAGTCCACGTCAAAAAGATCACAAAATATTACCACTGAGTTGAAAATATATAAACTTACTTACAGAGAGATAGAACAGCTTTCATAGATCGATCCAAATTAGAACATTTTGACGCCCTTTTCAACGGCCCACAATTTTTTTCCACAGAATCGTGGACACGCCGTACGCTTGTAGTGGTGCAATGAAATCGAAAGCTAACTATTTAGCTTTTCTCTTTCTTTAATCTGTGATATTACGGACACCTGTTATTTGACATCCAGATTGTTAAGCTTTAATCCGCGGCTCCGCCCGCGTTATTTCAGTATCCCACCGGAACGCTGTATGTTTTCGATTCGTTAATCCATAACCTTAACTACTACCATAAAAATGCGTTCAGTAGTTTTGCGCGAAAGAGTCACAAATATCCATCCATCCTCACAAGCTTTCACATTTATAATAGGCTATTCTACATTATTTTCAAAGATATTTCTTTCCAAATATATAAAATTATCGATTCGATAGTCAATTAGTATTTTAATAATAACTCTTTATGCAAAGAAAAAATTATTAAAATGTACCTATACGACAAATGTTTGCGCCAAAACGACAGCCACCATTATCGTGACGTCATAAGAACAGAAACAAATAAATGTCATATGTGTGTGTGTAGACTGTAGTGCATGAACTTTAGATTTAACTTTCGCTGTTGTTTATTCGATTTGATTATGTTATTATGACGTCACTCACAAGAAAAATATGGCGGCTGGCGTTTTCGGCCACGTGACATACAGATAATAAAAACACAGTTTTATTTTCGAAATTATAAATAAATCGCATATTTATATAACAAAATAGTGTTGTAGTCGTATTTCATAAGATAGAAATTATATAAATAACAAATGTATATTATTTAATTTTGATAGATGAAACTAGCCTATTGTAGTAGGGTCTAATGTGAAAGCCTCTTTAAAGATTAATATGATGTTTGTTTTACAAGCAGTAATAGTTTTATTAGAAGGGTAGTTACGGGTAGGGCAAACAAGCCCTAGGCTTTATACTTTAGGCTATATTATGCTACATCCTAGTCATTATTATTAGTCTTTAACTCGTGTCATTATGTTGTACTAGCTTTTGCCCGCGGCTCCGCCCGCGTAAATACAGTACTTTCTCGCGATAAGAGAATCCTATGTTTTAATTCAGAGCTTGAACTACTACCAAATACATAACGAATTTCACCGAAATCCGTTCATATATAATAGTTCTAATCATAATAGTTTAGGCGTGAAAGAGTAACAAACATCCATCCATCCTCACAAAGTTTCACATTTATAATAGGATATTCTACATATTTTTTTCAAATATATTTCTTATATATATAATACCTTGGTAACCAAGCTATGCTCGGAGCTCTAGTGGATAAAAAAAAAAGTATCATAAAATATTTTACCGGGGTTCGAACCCGATATTAGAGTATTACCCATATTAGAGTCAAAATTATTTATATATTGTTGAACGACGAAAGAAAAAACATATTGCATAGCTTGAAAATGCGCAGTTTCCCAGGGACAAGACCGAGCTAAATCGATTTTTCTAACTCAGAACTCCCTGTATACTAAATTTATTGGAAATACTCGCAGCAGTTTCCGAGATTACGATTATATATATACAAGATTGTCTCGTTTAGAGTGTAAGATAGTAGGAAGTGTAGTATAAATTAATAATAACCTAACCAGGAGCATACCAGGACATAACGCGCAATATATTTCTTTAAATTACTTAATAAGTTTTTGTACCATTTAACTCAAAATGATTTTCCTAGAGAGTTGTTCCATCCATCAGCATAGAAAATATGTTTCTTTTTCTTATTAGTTTAAAAATGCCAGGGGCGGGTCAACTTATGAACTTACAACTGTTGCTCCGCCCACGTAAATACACTATCCCAAAGGAACACTTTACTTTCTCGGGATAAAAAGTCTATGTTTAATCCAGAGCCTAAACTACTACCATACCAAACTTCATCGAAATCCGTTCAATAGTTTTCGCGTGTAAGAGTGCCAAACATCCATACTCTTACATTTATAATATTAGTAGGACTTTTGAGATCGATCAATGTCGAAAATGGTTGACTTTTTAAAAAAGTCATGTATAAACCTAACGTTTATTTAGAAATACCAGCTATAGCCCGCATGATCGGTTAGAATAAAAAAATAACATCCCCACTTCACTTGTACTACAAATATTATTATTACTGTATGTTGCTGAAACCAAGTTCTATACACAATACATAACTATGACAAATTTAATCCATTAATATTCATAATTACAGAAGCTAGAAGGGCGGACAGACTAACAGACGGATAGACAGACAGACAGACGGGCGGACAGAGCGAAACTATAAGAGATTTAAAGGAATAAGGGATAAAAATAGGCATTAAACATGACTTAAAAATTAACGTGATAAAGATGATTTTATATAATATTAAGAAAAGGTTTGCAACATTAGAAAGAATTGTAGTAAATAGTCCTCCCTCAAGTCGATGTGTCGATAACGTAATAGTCGATAATTCGTCGGTATCGATGTTTCGCGACACTTTGTCGGCTTTTGTCGATCAGCTGCGCGCACACCTGCGCACGCGCACAATTATGGCACATTAAAACAAGGATTCTATAAAGTCGGATGCGCCGGATGTAAAGCTGTGAAGTAGGTGTAATTGTGTACCTACCTTGAAGGGACTAATTATTATCTACTAGAAAATCCCGCAGTATATGTGTGTCAAATTTAATCAAAATTCTTCCGGTATTTTCGGGGCCTATTCAATGCAAGCAATCAAACATAATATTTTACTCTTTATACGTAGGACACCGTGACGCTACAAGAGGTTTGTAAAGTCGGTGCCACATAGGAGGGGCGACACAAGCAGAGTCCAGGTAAGTGGTTGTCATGCAGCGAGACATCAGTGCAAATGCCAAAACTTAACAATGACGCCTATGATGACTCCCCCTACACCAATTTCGGTGACGGTGGCCGGTTTTATTGAAACTAGGCCAGTTACGCAGGAGTAATTTATAGTGCCCAAGTGTGTGCGCAGTACACAAGAGCACTCTCTCTTCCTTTGTTCTCATAACGCAGTAGGATGGATAACTGACACGACTGGCGGGAGATCAGGCGCAGGTCCGACATCCGACGCATGGTTCATCTTTCTTGTCAGACAATCAGAGGGTCAATTCTGCTAAATAAAACCAGCAATAATACAATTACAATCAAGTCCCGACACGCTAAAACTGCCAAACCGGTATTCTCCTAAACGTTAAACCAAACAAACGCGTGCTTATTTAAATTATAATAACAAGTCGCTTCACTTCTAATACAATCGAAGTAAAATGAAATTCTACTATAAATACAAGAATTGAGGTTCAGGTGAGGTGTTGTTCCAATGCGGGAATCGAACCCACAAAGTCGAGAGCCAAGCTCCAACCACTAGACCACGGAGGCTGTTTATGACGCCTGAAGCTATTGTGACATTTGCACTTATTACTCACTGCAATCTTAACGCGAATATTATAATAGTAATGTCCGAGCTGAAGTAAGTGAAAATTTTTGATTCCAAGTTGGTATTATTATACACTTTCTGAACGTCGGTGTACGTGATGCCTCCCACCGGATCGGGAACTAGCTCGGCGAGAAGAATACTAAGGCTAAATACCGGCGAGAAGAAATTCGGGGCCATCTTTTACCAAAAAGATGGCAAATTGTTCTTTTAGAATAAAAAAAAGGTATTTATCAATGTTATGACATAACAAGAGTACCATAGTACATAGAAGGAGTCTTGCAGGTGGCCATCCTATTCCCATGGTGTGTGATCGTCAATTAAATCATTGACCCTATAATAAGCTTTAGCACACAAACGTTTTTTGACTACTTTTTTAAATTTATTAATAGACAGATTTTGAACGTGTTCTGGGATTAAGAGCTCTCAGTAGAGAGTAGGGAGATAAGGGCTCTCAATATTTGGCGTGAGGTGAAAAAACTATTCGCAGTTCAGGACTTTTGTATTATACAGTTCTTGTAGTATCGAAACGGCCAAGCCGCATAATATTAGGTCCTTACATATGAAATTGGCGTTTTGTCGTACTGGCCACTTTGATATCCAAATTCCAATTCCAATTCCAAATGTATACCCCTATTTACTCATGCATTTGTGTTTCGAAAACCGTATGTCATTTCTTTTTTCCTCTTTTGGTTTTTTCTTTGCGTCACTCTGTTTACAAAATGGAAAACTTGAAATATCGTATTTTTTTCGAGTACGAGTTCCACCGTGGCACCAGTGCTGCAGAAACGGCTCGAAGGATTAATGATGTATATGGCGGCGGTGTCGCAAAAGAAAACACAATGCGTTTTTGGTTTCAACGTTTTCGTTCTGGAAATTTCGACCTGCAGAACAAGCCCCGTGGACGGCCGGAGACCAACCAAAGTTGATAATGAAGAATTAAAGGCTATTGTGTAAGCGGATCCATCGCAAACCACATCCGTGTTAGCTGCAGGCTGCGGAGTTAGTTGTAAAATGGTTTTAATCCACTTGAAGCGAATTGGGAAGATGAAAAAGCTTGAAAGGTGGGTACCTTGTGAATTGAATATAGCAAACCGTCAAACGCGCGTCGACTGCTGCGTTACACCTGTGACGAAAAGGGGATCCTGTACGATAGTCAGAAACGCTCATCGCAATGGCTGAACCCTGGCGAACCAGCCAAAGCCTGCCCCAAGCGAAAATTTACTAAAAAAAAGTAACTCGTGAGCGTTTGGTGGACTAGTGCCGGTGTCGTTCACTACAGCTTTCTTAAATCTGGCCAGACGATTACGGCAGATGTCTATTGCTAGCAACTGCAAATCTTAAACTAAACAACCGAGGTTGGTCATTCGCTCTAGGCCACTGCTGCTTCAGGACAACGCTAGACCACACACTGCACAACAGACGGCTGCCAAATTAGAGGAACTTCAATTGGAATGTCTAAGACATCCACCGTACTCCCCGAACCTTGCTCCAACATATTACCATTTTTTTTTTCAAACTTTGGATAACTTCTTGCAGGGGAAAAAATTCAACTCCGATGGGGCAGTCCACAGCGCCTTCAAATATTTTATTGATTTCTGTCCGAATGGTTTTCTTAGTAAAGGAATCAATGAACTACCTATTAGGTGGCAAAAGTGCATAAATAGCAATGGTATACTTTGATTAAATAAATATATTATGTTTAAAATAAATCGACTCTATGTTCCTCCTTTACAAAACGCTAATTTCATATGTAATGGTTTTCTTAGTAAAGGAATCAATGAACTACCTATTAGGTGGCAAAAGTGCATAAATAGCAATGGTATACTTTGATTAAATAAATATATTATGTTTAAAATAAATCGACTCTATGTTCCTCCTTTACAAAACGCTAATTTCATATGTAATGACCTAATATTTTGACTAAGGTGTAGAGTTTGTGAAGTTCACTAACATTAGTTAGTTAAGTTAGGTTAGGGCGTGTTATGTCAGAAACTTGGTTTTAGAGTAGATCTGATAACTTTTTGACAGCGCACGTCATATCATCATATTATGGTCGCGTCTTGGCTTCAAAGAAAAATGTAGCTGAATAAGTTATTGGCAATTCTAGTAAATGAAAATATCTTATTTTAACCCGCAAATGAAAACAGACTATCTGTATGTCTGCCCGTGGCATCGTAGCTCGCAAACGGATGGACCGATTTTGGTTCTAGTTTTTTTATTATACAAGTCCGTTAAAACATAATAATTTTATATCAATATAGTAAATATAGGATTTACAAGTAATGCTTATTACATCTTACCTAATTGTAAAAAAAATATATACAGCCGAACGAATAACCGCCTCCTTTTTTGGAAGTCGGTTAAAGCGATGTCGTGTGCGTTATCTATTTACAGTGTGTATGTCCGTTTGTCTACACGACACCGACATTATTATGTTTGTTATTTTTGTAATCTTTTAATCATTAATGCCGAGAAAATAAAAATACAAAACAATCGAAGTTCAACCTTCCAATTGAAATAACTTAATTATCTTAACAACAGGTTACCACAACCTTTATTAATGAATAAAAATCTACGGATTCTCTCATTTACTTATAATGTTTTGCTATTTGCTAGGAAATTTGTAAGTTCAACAGTTGACGTTTAAACCAATGTACAGCTTGGCAAAAAAGAGTATGACGCGGTATCATCTTTTACCCTTATTAGATTGGAATGACATAATATTTAATTTAAACATATTAAAATTCAAAACATAAATATAATATATCTCATTCTAATCTGATAAGGATAAAAGACAGACGAAAATGTATTCAATTCCTGCAGCCACCGCGTCACACTCTGTTTTGTCAAGCTGTACGTGTTACTTAAATTCAATAATAATGTACTTCCCTACCACATACAACTAATAATGACTTTTATTATTGAAATGTCGCACACAGATAGCGAAACCAGTCGTTCGGAAAAAGTGCAGGAGTCGTGTTCTGCGCGGAATAAATCAACTGGCCCGTGAGTCGTGTGCTTGTCAAACCTGACTGTTATTAATTGCTCGCTGCATTTACATTTATTTTTACGGTTTGTTTTGATATATCTGTTATTCTGATGTGGCTGTGATTGTTATATAACAGTGCCTACCTACTTTTTTAAGCGTTTTTTTTTTATTTTTACCTTAGACAGGAGCTATTTTTTCTCATATTATCTGTAAGAAATCAGAAGGTCGATTCTGCAAATTAAATTCTGCAATACTACAGTTACAATCCAGTCCCGATATGTTAAAACTGCAAAATGGTGTTCTCATAACCGTTAAACCGACGTCAAACGTTTGGATTGGTCCAAAAAACACACACTACAAAATCAGCTTATGATTTCAAGACGATTTATTTGTAATTCAATAAAAGTAAATTGAAAGTGTTAGTTAATTGGGGTTTTTAATTATACCAGTAATCTATAGATATTTTTGAAGCATTATTGCATGGCTATTTATGGTAACAATCAACACAAAGAAAATTTGCTAGAAGCTGAAAGACTGTAAAATTGTATATTCTGATACTGCCATTATGTATAATTATTAATATAGTTATCTACTAATTAGGTAATTCGTAATAAACAATTATGTAGCTTAAATCATTATAATAAATAATTCACTATAATTATAACGTATTTAAGTGAAATGGCGATACGAAAAGGATTCTTTTGACTAAATGAGCTATGACGGGTTTTATGTTAGCTAATAACCAGACACATCTCGGTTCCGCCGGTTTCACTAACGACCGTAACACAGAATAGCTTTGATGAAAGTAAATTGATTATTAAACGCATTACTGCACTTTTATTGTTTGTAATTAGTTCTGTGTACGCCAATATAACATCGTCGCTCACTTTGTGAATAAGTTATAATTTTTGAATTAATTGTTTTTTACTTTATTACGCTTATAAATGAGAGATAAATTCTCAGAAGAAATAGCATATTAAAAATCATTATTCTCAAAGGTACAGCGATTTGTTTGTAGAATTTCGCCTCTCTCTCGTTAAAACGAGCCATACAGATGCCGCATAAACCCTGACGTCATGCTCAGGTAAAGTTGTATGAAATATATAGCTCGCAAGAACATATTTGCTTATATCTCCGAAATTTGTGCGTGTGACGTAAGCATACTAAGATATAAGTTTTTTACTAATATAGCAAAAAATATTGAAACTTTTTTTGTAATTTTTATATTATGTATGTTATTACAAAACCACACATAAAACATTTTTTTTACACTGATCAAGTAGAGTACCTCAATATTTCTGAATATACAGGGTGTTTTTCCAGTCAGTGTCGAAACTTTCAGGAGTGAATAAACTCTTGAATATAAGCAACTTTTACTATGGAATCAACTTTCCTACTTGAAAAAAAAAGCAGCTGTTTCCTACAAAATGCTGTCTATGCCGTAGCCCTTTTGAATGAAACAGCTGATTTTTAAATGAAACTAAATATTTTTTTAATTAAATATTTCACATTTAACTTAACTGACCTTAGCTTATAAAAAGTAATGTTATGTTAGTATTTAGTAAGTAGGTAGAGTATCACATTTGATACTTAATTTAGTATGTAGTAAGTAGGTAGAGTATCACTTTTGATACTTAAGTTAGTATGTAGTAAGTAGGTAGAGTATCACTTTTGATACTTAAGTTAGTATGTAGTAAGTAGGAAGAGTATCACTTTTGATACTTAAGTTAGTATGTAGTAAGTAGGTAGAGTATCACTTTTGATACTTAAGTTAGTATGTAGTAAGTAGGTAGAGTATCACTTTTGATACTTAAGTTAGTATGTAGTAAGTAGGTAGATTATCATTTTTGATACATAAGTTAGTATGTAGTAAGTAGGTAAGCCTTGTGAAAAACGGGTGGCTTACCCCATTCATTTACAAATCCATAATTTTATGTTAAGATATTATGTTTATTGTTCAAGTCAAAACCTTCAACCTCAATTCTCATAATTAACTTACAATTTCATTTTACTTTTATTGAATTATAAATGAATCGTTTTGATATCATAAACTGTTGTGATTTTTGGAGTTTGGACCAATCAAAACGCGTTCGACGTCGGTTTGACGTTTGTGAGAATACCATTTTGCAGTTTTAACATATCGGAACTGGATTGTAACTGCATTATTGCAGGGTTGAATCCGCAGAATCGACCTTCTGAAATTTATTTTGCCCAACTCTAATTTACTTTAATGCTTTAATTTACTGCTAACTCTACTTTAATGTGTGAGAACTTAAGAATAAAATTTATTTAATTCCATTCTTATCCAAATTGGTTATCGGAATAATTTGGTCTAGGAAACAACCCATTATCACAAGATAGACACAGGTTGCGTGACCAGGGATCAATTTGCTCATTACGTTGATTGGTTTCAAGGAACCGGCGCCTGGTAGTTGTCCAAAATGTGGAGCGGCTCTTGTGTGTTCTTGTGGCGGCATACGAGCAGATGCATAGCCTGGTGGCAGGCGCCTGCCCCCTGCAACACCGGAGTTGCCACGACGACAGTAGTAAAGAATTACTAAAATAAATTATACCGGTAATTAAAAGAAAAACAAAAACCCGACGTCAAATACTTCCTAATTCCTATTGAAAAACCCTTTACAACAGATTTCTGTGAGGCAAAATTTCTCTAACTAGAGGTTCGTCAGGACGAAATTTGCATCTAAAGTCTAATAATTCACACAATTTTTAAGTTTAAACTGTATCATGAATCCTGATTCTCTCTCTCGAAGTCTCTTGGATAGAAAAAATATAAAAAATGTAAGTGCTGTGACAGATTGACAAACGCCAACGTAGCAAAATTGTATCAATCAAACGCACTGTAGTGTGTGGTTATATAATCTGAGGTAGTGTGTGTTGTTGCTTTTATTAATTATATGTATTTCAATCTTGGAGCATTAAACCAACCAATGTTGTTGTTCTTAGATTTCAAAGCTTTATTTAAAAATATATTCTATATTAACGTTAATTAATTGGCCAAATTTCAGCATCTCTGACACATTACAAAACTAATAGTATACTAAAAATCAATATTTTCAAATAGTACCGTGAAAACGCCGCTTACGAAAGTCATACAAGCAGGTGACGTCACACGCTACTAATGTTGCTACGAAATGTATGGCCATGTGCACAAAATTTGTTATATCTCCGAAGTTTGCCTGTTTATGTTCATAGTATACTATAGTAAAGCTTCTGTATTTGATGTAAGTAAACTAATTACGTAGGTTTTTTATATTAATGTTGTAAGAAAATATTTCAACTTTTTTGTGACTTCGAAATGCACATAATTACAAAACTACACATAAATCCTAATTCTTTTTACCTTTATCAAGTTGTTATAACTAACTGTTTCTTAATTCTTAAAAAAATACATGTAGGAATATACCCAATTCACGTAAAACTGTAGTGAAAGTTTTACCTTCACACATTAATATAATATAAGTAAACCAAAGTCCACCACAAGTTTTGACAAGACAATCACACAGACTTTCGTGTAAATTACTTATTAATATTTATCTCCAAAACTGAGCTTTAGAATTGCGTGCAAATAATGCCTTTTAAACAGTAAAGTTGTCCAACACCGACGCTGTCGGTACTCTTGTTCAAAGTTCTTTTCTTATGATGTCCATGGTAACCCGGAATACATTATAAAAACAGGGGAGTGGTTTTCTTTAATTGTCTTTGTGAGCGAGAGCGAGAGTTTGTCATTTTATTCCATTTTTTTTGTCTCTACTTACCTATACATAGTTCTATGGGCTATTCGTATTGAATTGCTACAAACAACTTTTGTAGCAATTCAATACGAATCGGTAGGTGCGTAAATAAATACTTAGGGGCCCTCCATTAATCACGTCATGATTTTAGCAACTTTTAGACCCAAACCCCCTACCCCCTTGTGGTAACTACTTGGTGTTTTTTTTTGGATCTCCTTCCCCCTATGGGCATCGTGTGATTAATGGACGGCACCTTACCCGCTTACAATAAAATATATATATATAACTTATCCGTTGGGCTATAGCCATTCAAAGCTATTCAAAGTGAGTTTTCCAACGATACAGACAACACATTCAATAGCTTATGCGCTGTGTAAATATATTTTATTAGTGAATGATGAATGCAAATGCAAGGCAAAAGATGAATCAAAATAATTGAAGATTATCGAATAAATACCACGGCCTCACGGACAACCGTCATGAAATAACGCTTGCGATGTGTTTCGCCGAGTGCTCACTCACTTGGAGGACCAAGGGGGTTGGGGACTGGGAACGCCCTTGTGACTTTTCTGGTTTTACGAACGTCCATGGGAGGCGGTAATCGCTTACCATCAGGCGATCCGGCTGCTCGTTTCCTGGTCCATATCATAAAGAAATGTTTACAAGTGGCTCAAGTTACAATATAACAGACTCTGTGGCCTAGTGGTTAGAGCTTGGCTCTCGACTCGGAGGTCGTGAGTTCGATTCCCTCATTGGAACAACAAAAAAAATTGTCTCACAGGATAGACGACCCATGCATCGGATGGGCATGTAAAAAGTCGAACCTGGGCCTGATCTCTCGCCAGTCGTGTCGCCAGTCGGTTATCCATCCCACTGGGCTATGAGAATAAAGGAAGAATGTGCTCTTGTGTACTGCGCACACACTTGGTTGGGCACTATAAAATTAATCCTGCGTAACTGGCCTGCTTTCAATGAAACCAGCCACCGTCACCGAAAGCGGTGTGGAGAGTTATTTATTATTAATCCACAATAATTAAAATTATTATGTTCCTAGTTTCCTACCAGTAAATAATTCATAAGATCTTCTCCCCAATTCCTAAGCCCCATCAGAAATGCTTCTAATTTCATTCACAATTCTGATACCCAGAAAACTTAATTCCAATAACATTGTAGGAACCAATTTGGGATTATTAAAATAATTGCATTTAATTCATAATCGGCTCCATTTCCTATATTATTTACAATATTCCTCTCATTACGATGTCAATAGAAGATTAGGGATGAAACAAAAAAGCGTTTAACATTTTTCCCTCCAGCTTTGGTCAATTTTTGCCGCCGGCAAGACCTTTACAGAGATTTGGTTATGCGCGAATGATAATTATGAATGTGGTTCCAAACTCTTAAAATTATGCATTTTAAGTTGTTCCTAGGAGCGATATTTATTAAACGGATTTTTCAAATTTATACGGAAAGATTCTTATTTTTTTTTTATTTTTAAATACATAATTATAGTGGAGATTTTGTATATAATAGTACTCTATAATATTATGATGTATTTCATTTTTTATATACCTACTGTAGAAAGTTGAAAATTATTTACCACCGCAATTTTTATAAGTCGACTTGGTGTCCCCCAACACACGTCCTTCTGTCTGTTTCTTTATTATTTATCATTATTATTTCATGACCAAAGTTAGCCAAACCGGTCCAGCCGTTCTCGAGTAGCGATACAATATTTTTATTTATATTTTTTATAAGAAGAAGATAATGACAAAAATCTCTGCTACATCCTATAAAATATAACCTACTCGTATAACCTTAGAGCATTAATTCAACCGTATAACATAACTAGGTTTGAATCTCTTTATGGTTATTTTGAAAACTCATAATAGTTTTTCAATTAAAACTATGTGTGTGGCACAAAACACAATTCTTTCTAAAGAAGGAACCCAAAAATCAAGCTGTCGATGTCGGTATTGTAACAATACCCCTAATAATATGCAGGAGGTTGATTGACAGTTTCTGGCCGGCGCCTTTACAAACGAAAAAAAAAACTCGTCCCGATTAAAATTCGAATCGAATTTGCCGACGATTATCGCCGAAATTCTCTGTGGCATATGTTCTAAATTGCGGTTCGGAATTTTTAAGTTTCCATGAAAAATAATTCGATTTAATATTGATGATGCCATTTTGAATTTAATGTCTAAGTAATTTGAATGCGTTTTTTTAATATTAAAGTGTTTCATGGTTGCCAACTTTTGCCTACTTATAGACTAATGAAATCTTAAGGATATTTTTAGGCTATTTCTTCATAAATATCAATTCCAATTTTCATTAATTATTTTTTTTTAATATATAAGAATGCTTTCCTACCTCAGCTCAGAATACCTAAGAGGAGTTACCACCTCTTAGGTATTCTGAGCCCAATCCAAGTTCAGTGCAAAGATGTTTCTAATATTTTTCGACAGTTGTTATTTTTTATACATCGTCTGCCAATTTCTATAGAAAAACGAAGATTGTGAAAAACATATAGGTTTAACGCAGGTACAAAACGTAAAACCTATGGTAAAGTTACCTTTAGGGTACCATGGTTCACCTTAAGGACATCGTGGTTCACAGGCGTCTCAAATAGTTCATGAGGCGTAACATAGATGGCGTTTTTCCATCACTATATACGAAAAGTTCAATTTCGAAAAAGTTTTCAAAAACTTGTCAATTCAACATCTTGGACATACTGTTAGTATGGGAAAGTGATTAAAGAAGCAAATATTTTATTATGATTCGTTTGTTATAATATGGGAGCACTGCTTAAATATTTATTATATTCTATATTTACCCGACTACGGCGAAGCCAAAAGATAGGGTAATTTATTTATAGTGATTTTGGCAGACTATGTAAAGTGTCTAAACTACTTGTCCAAATTTAATAAATAAGGTTTCAATATATTTTTAATTACAGCCTGGGTTACGTAGGCTATGTAAATTATGTAGTCAAGTTATAGGTTTTCATAAAAATTCTAGTTATTAGTTTCTGTTGTTGTAGCGGGAGCAGTAATATATTATCTGTGAAAATTTCAACTGTCTACCTATCACGGTTCATGGGATACAGTCTGGTGACAGACAGACGGACCGACAGCGGAGTCTTAGTAATAGGGTCGTGGGTTCAGCCTTTTTGTACGGAACCCTAAAAATGATTCGTAACTGTTTCGCAGAGTGTGATAATTATTATCTTAGTTTAATGTTTATTTAAGATCACGGACCCTCCGCTTTGTTCATTTAATACTTTTTATTAGTTAAAAATTATTGTTTCCCATCTTTTAAAAACAAAAATACTTTCGGATAAAGCGAACGATAGGTTCTGATCAGTACTATGAAGAAGGCTGTGAGTTGGGACTATATTATCTAGACTATCCCCGGCCGGAGAAAATTTTTGATTACTTAATATAATACATTACATTTTTGATTACTTAATTTTCCTAGCCGGGATTTGAACCCGTAGATTTAAAAAAAAAAAACACCCTGTATGATTGCACCATTCAATAATGTCACTAGTTACAAACAATTCGTGGGAAATAATAATTGTGGGCGTCATCAATATGAGGCATTTTATGGAAATACAACACTGTCCTAAAGTTTGCTTTATACTTCCCAGAAATTGTTCCTTATTAGGAACGCTGTGAAATGGTGCAATAATACAGGATAATTTTTAAACTTTTTTTTTAACGTTTAACCCTCATTTTTTTTCTCCAATGGTTAAGAGATTTTTCGTTATACAATAAAATGACACACTTTGAAGTCCTTACATTTGATATAATAGGTCTTGTAGTGCTCCAGTGGTGGGGACGAGCTCCATACAAAAATGCCCCATGTTTTTTATTTATAGCCAAGTCAGATAAGAAAACTAATAATTATTAATAACAATACAATTCAGAATTATAAATAAAACAGAAAACAACAGAAATGTAAATGTTTTATTAGGCAATTAATTATATGAGTCATTTATATTGTACACTCTACTTCTGTTTGGAGCATGTTAATGATTTTAATATCATAATAATATAAATATAGTATAGTTGGCGACATATAAAGAATCGAAATTATTGATATTATATTTTAGCACTTTTTTTCAATGTAAAATGCAGGATTAGATAACCCAGAGATAAGACCCAGCTAGATCGATTCTTACAAAATGTCATGGAATTAATACTTGTAGCCGTTTCTGAGATTCCGATTATATATTATACCTATACAAGAATTGCTCGTTTAAATAATAAGTTTACATTTTTCTCTAGATAGTCCACGAGTAGTACTCATCTATATATATAATATTATAATCACATTTTACTATGACCGAGTGTATATATTATAATGAATTCACCTTGTGGAAATAATTTTTATGTGACATTTAATGAGTATCACAAAATAAAATCGCTTTTATGAATACTTACCCCCTCAAATTTCACTATGACGTGTGGCCCGAGTAACGAGCGGTAGCGATCCGTGCACAGTACGAACTCAAACGGGCAATCGTCATTTTTTATACTTCGTCTGTCAGTTCCTTAGCAAAACGATGAAATGGAAACATGGTTTTCCTGTACTTACATTGTACAATGTGGATGTTTGTTAAGAGCGAGTTTATATGACCACGAAAATTACAACTTTCATTCGAAGCAAATTGAGCTTTATCGACTAGGCTACAAGTTACAACGCTCACGCAATCTAACAATCACGAACAACGCGGCGGCCTCGCATTCATTGGTTTGTACGTTGTGGCCTAGTCCATAAAGCTCAATTTCCTACGAATCAAAATAGATGCTCGGCTTTAGCACGATTTACTAGGTCCTCTGATAGCAAAAATTTGCTAGGATACAGAGCTAGGCTACTGTCACTAAAAAACCGCTGTCCGTTCGTCTGTCTGTCGCCAGGCTGTATGAAACTGTATCTCATGAACCGTGATAGCTAGACAATTGAAATTTTCACCGATGATATATTTCTGTTGCCACTATAAGAGGGCGGCACTGAAAATTTCGGGAATCAAGGAAGTGACACAACATTAGTATTTAAAAATGTATTTATTGCTTTTCGAAGTATTCTCCGCGAAATTTGACACATTTTTCCATACGATGGAACCAATCATTGAAGCAACCATTCCATTCGAAAGTTGAGGTCTCCAAAATGGCTGTTTTGTAGGCGTCCACAGCTTCTTCTGGTGATGTAAATCTCTGACCACGCAATTTATTCTTTATTTTAGGGAAAGTATAGAAATCATTAGGGCTTAGGTCGGGACTGTACGGCAGATGGTCTAATAATTCTATGATTTCTTGCTCTAAAAACTCTTTTGTTCTGTGCGCGGTGTGAGAACTCGCATTGTCGTGATGGAGGATGATGCGGCGGTTGCAGTTCTCTTTACGGAGTTCAGAAACGACCTGTGGCAAACAAATGTTAGCATACCAATCTGCATTAACCGTTCTTTGTCCCTCAAGAGGAATAATCGCAACATGGCCGGTTTTGGAGACAAACGTGGCCACCATTTTTTTTGCAACACTCCGTGAACGAACAATTTTTGTTGGCTTTAACTCATTTTCGAACACCCAAACTCGTGACTAGTTTTTTGTTTCGGGTTCGTACGCGTATATCCAGGATTCGTCACCTGATACGATGTTACATTTGAGCATTACATACAGCATTTGAGGATCCTGCGTGGAATCTTTCGAGAGTTCTGACGCACCAAGTAACGCGAGCCGCTTTTTGCTCTTCACAGAGAAAATGCGGTATCCATCAGGAAAACAACTTTTTTACACCTAATTGTTCATGCAAGATTATTTGTATTTGACTCATGCCAATATCTAAAGTTGCCTGAATTTCGCGGTATGTCACATGTCGATCTTCCTCAATCAGCTTATGCACAGCATCAACGTTTTCTTGGGTGACTGCAGTTTTTGGACGACCTTGACGGGGATCATCACTGAGCTTGACACGTCCACGTTGAAATTCAGCGATAAATTGTGGTTTTGTATTTGGGCTTCATCACCAAATGCATAAATCATCTGGTCAACACACTGTTTTTATGTTAAACCACTTCGAAAGTCATAATAAATCATCGCTCTAGAATTTTGTCGAGTCAATTCCATTTTCTCAACGACTAAACAAGTTTGACAAGACCTTGCGACAAGTCCGAGAATCTTTTTTAAAATAAATAAACGGTATTCGATTTTTAAAACCAAGGAGTGTTAAATTAAAAAGATTTTAATATGACAGGAACAGTGGAAATATTCCATTCCCGATACTTTTAGTGCAGCCCTCGTAACAACAAATACTAAAAACAGAATAAAATAAATATTTAAGTGAAAGCTGAATACAACGAAAGTGTATTTTGCGCTAGACCAACCTGCAGTATTTTTTTTCAATATTTATCTAAATATATAGAAACGAAAATATACTCCTTGAAAAGCAGTGTATAATGTACATTCCTTTTCAATTTTCTTCAAATGATCATTGCTTATAACAGTTATAATGCTCTACTGCATTCTTAATTATTTATTTTAATCATAATCCTATAACTTACGCCACACGCGAAACTAGACATTCGTAAAATGCGTGATTTTGGGCAATTCCGTTGTGATTTACGTTTGGATGTCGCAGGGGGGTCAGGGGAGGGGGTATAAATCATAACGTTTATGGCACGCTTACTAGCGCCCCCTGTCTATACCTGCCATTATTACGTCATTTGTAAGTAAATTACCTTTCATAAAAATTTGGGTGTCATAGGGTGGGACCTATTTTAAATTATGAGAAATAAATAGACAAAATAAAAGACTCGGAAAAAATCGAAAGCAATTTTAGTAAAAGTAATAGTATTCATCGTGCTTTTAGCTATCTACGATAATCGTAGAAGACAGGCTAACACAGGTCCCTCTTAAATGTTAAAACTATGGAGGGTTAGACTGTACCTAGCCCGCTATGCTAGGGCTAGCCTACTGCGGAATATGCTTTTGAAGTTTTCTTAGACACGTTTTCTCTAGTAAGGTTTTTGAGGATTTTTTACACCCTCCCCCCATGATATGCGCTACTATACTGAATTATTGTTTTAATTTTTTATATTAAGTTTAAAATATGTGATGTTTTTTGTTTAAATACAATTTGTTTTATTACTTTTAATAAGACTAGTAAATATTATTATTTGATATTATTCTTACAAGAATGTAAGACCTGCACAATCGGATTTTCGAAACTTTTTAATTTTAAGCAAATTTTCTTGAATTTGAAACTTTTTTAGCCAGAATAATTTCATGATATTTGAAGAGATCTCCCCCTCTCCCCTAAGTGAGATTTTAAGAGATTCGAGTGGACCACCTCCCCTCTCCCCTAAATACCACACGTAATTAATGGACGCCCCCCAAGTAAAATGACCCTATTTTTCTATTTTCCCTAATAAGTAGATAATTTTGTTCTATTTGAGGGTAGTTAGAGACCAATATTGTGATTTTATCTAAAATGAGACATCAAAACTTTTAATGGCTTGATTAACAACAAGTTACAAACCTCAGTTTAACTCCATTTATAAAGCTGGCATGTTATATTAACAAACATTTTTTATTCAGTACCTAATAAACATAATATTTCTTTATTTTCTTTACGGACGTTTAAATTTTTACCTACATTGTTCAGTGTGCTGAGTGCGAGTCTTTGTCACTAATCGCGTCTCGCCGTGAAGAAGTTAACTACAATTTGTATGGCATCTAAACAGCGCCCCTAGTGGCAAACAATGGTAACTAATTCGACTCTCACTTAGCACCCTGAATTCAGATTCTATTAAATCTTTTTGTAAACAATAAAGATATCAATACAGATTACATTATATACACACTATAATGATTCATAAAATAGATATTCAAAGAGCGTAACCGTACATTTTGCCGCGAAAGCCTATATCCTTATCCGTAGTCTACTCTTTATTTGTGCCAAAATTCATCAAAATCGATCCAGTAGTTTCGGAGCATAGGCTCCTGCAAACAAACAAATAAACAAACGAGTCTTTCTTCTATATAATATTCGTATAGATGAAGCCCAAAATTACTCAGCCCCTCAGAAGGGAAACAATTATTTTTCGATGTTGCTTAAACTTAAAAATCATTATTTTGACGCACGTCTCTTTGCAAATGAGTTTTATAATAAATAATTGTTGCAGAATACGTCATTATTAATATTAATAACAATAATTAAGTGAATTTGGGTTGTAAATGCTGACAGGTGGTAGGTACACGCAACACATTCAGTTACTTTGTACATTTCTTTATGCTTTGCAGGTTATGTTATGGCTTTTTGTTTCAGGTCAATGACATTCATCATCAGTAATATTACCTAAAACTGCAATGTATCAGAACTTAATTGAGTTTCTATATACTTTGTGACTTTGCTGAATTTACCCGAATTTTTCACCCAAATACAAACAGTATTTGGGTAAAATATTCAATAAACAACATTTTCATTCTAATTTATTGTCTAAATAGCAAAACAATCCTTAAAAAGTTAACATAAAATTAAATGAATTATGGTCGACCATTAGAGTAAAATAAACTCTCTAAATGGAACACAATTTATATTAGCCTATAAGCAAATTGAGCAATCGCTTAGGGCAACCGGAGGCGATCGAGAAAAACAAACGAGCACACGAAAGTTAAAGCCTAAACGTAAAATTAAATTTTTATGTTTGAACTTTACGAGTATTCTTTTGGCTCTTAGATACAAAATAAAAAATGTAAATGTTGTCTATTGAATGTGAAAGACATAATTATTAATTGAAGACGAACGTCAACGTGTGGCGAATAGTATCATACGCATGGTACTCGTAGTGTGTAGTAATTCATCTTAAGTAGTGGGTTACGGTATTTGCATTCATTTAATGTATTTATAAGCATTATTATGCAAAACATTAGTGCAGCTCGCTCCTTCTCCATATAAACTCTGATTGATCCAAATTTCACACCCCTCCTTGCACATAATTTTTGTAAAACGATTTAAGTACAAATTTTTTGCTCTACGTATTAAATATTCATATATATTCTATAACACCAGTTCCAACGCAGTATACAATAGCACTCTCTCTTCCTTTACTCTCGTAACCCAGTGGGACGGATAACCGACACGACTGGCGAGAGATCAGGCGCAGGTCCGACTTTTTACATGGCCATCCGACGCACGGATCATCTTTCTTGTCAGACAATCAGGTGATCAGCCTGTATTGTCCTAACCAAACTTGGAAACAACATTTCTTGTTGTTCCAATGCGGGAATCGAACCCACGACCTCTGAGTCGAGAGCCAAGCTCTAACCACTAGAACATGGAGGCTGCTGATTCATATATATGATGATTGCAAAATAAGATCTATTTGAATTGAAAATGTGCAGTAGTTAACAATTATAAATATTAATTTGACTATCGGAATCGAATCTGCGAATGTAGGTGGCAAGGTGCACCGTATCTAGTATTTAAATTGATTTGAATAGCTGTGTAGGTCGGCAGTAGGTGCTTAATAGGTACTATGTAGTCAGGTACCTAGTTATTTAGATCTAAATACCTCATAATGTATATATATCTACCAGTGGCGAAGGCTGGTTGTCCTTCATAGGGAAGCCCTAGCCTATATAATAGGTAGGGATTTGGATGAGAGTCTTGACAAGGTAAGTGGTAAGTAAAGCCGGTTAGAATGGAGTTATAAGAACCTGACGCCACTGATCTACAGTTAGGAGCAGTGACATAGATAAGCGTTAAATTTTGTTTAGGCATGTAAACGTCATATTGCGTCATTCATTGTAATTGTAAACAACTGAGAGGAAACATTAAAACAAATATAATATATTCTTATTAAAGACATCCTTACTCATTAATCCTCAGTTACTAAATTTCTCGCTCACTCATTTTATTTATTAATACGTATGCATTTGAAACATGCCTGTTGTTTGTGTTTCAATTCATGCAATAATTTTCTCAACTGGTAAACCACAAACTTTATTGATAGTACACAATGGCCTAAAATTCTACTCGAGGTGCACAAAGACCATGAAAATACTAAAATATTAAAAAATAATTGCAGATTCGATCCACAAAGGGTAACTATTGTCATGGGGTTAGGGGAAATTGTCCGCCCGCCACGGCCGGCGAGGGGAAAATGCGAAAACTCTCCCCGCCGGCGGCCATCTTGTGACGTCATCAGTCGAGGCCCGGACTCCGAACTACCAATTTGTGCTACCAAAAAAACAAAAGCCCCCAAAAAAAGTAAAGCAACAAAAACACTGCAGAGCTTTTTTATAAAACTCTATACCGACTACGACTGACACTTGAAAAATAAAACTTCGATTCTTAAACGTCAGGTTTGGCATTTCAGAGGCTACTGAATAAAAGCGAAACGATTTAAAAGTAAAAAAAAATGAATGGGAACAAGTGCGATTGTTTAAAAAAACCCACCGCAGTCCGTCCCCGATTGCGCTTTGATGAAGCCGGGGGGGCCGCGATTGGTGGGCTAAGATGTGTGGGCGGGGCCTGCATAAGCCCCGCCCACACTCGTTAGGGGTCTTTGCGAGAGACCGGCCAAAACCTACCAGGCGCTTGGCGGTCGCGCCGCGCGCATTCGTACCTCCGTCAATAAAATACGTAAAAAAATATCGCGGACTATCAAGTGAACCGAGTTCTGACAATGTTGACAGATGAGTGTAAATTCAATTCTTCCAAAATAGCTTCTTCAGCTCAATTATCTTCCAAAAACAATGTATATATTAGTGTACAAATAATATTATGTTAATTGTAATTAAAATTAATGTAAGCGATAAATTATGTAATTAAACAATTGCCAAAGAGGATTTAATTAATTTCATTACCGGCGCAACAAACACTTATACGGAGATAAAATCTATACATTTTCTACAAGCGTCTATGAAGCGAGACAGGACTTGAAATTATGCAGTGTGTAATTGTGAAGTGTGATTACACTTTGGAAAGTGCATCTGACAAAGTGTTGCACATAATTTGACAAAGTGTTGCACACACCTGACAAATTGTGAAATCTGACAAAGTGTTGCACAAGTGTTCTGACAAAGTGTTGCACGTGGAGGGCGAGGGCGGCAAGATAGGCACAGAGCCGAAGGTGCAGCTGTGCGGCTGGGGCGGGCAGGGCTACGCCCTGGAGGGCTGCGACAGCCTGCTCCGGCCCCAGCCGCACGCGAGCCAACTGGGCACTGTGTACGCAACCAAACGACGCAGGAGGAATGGGAAAAGGTTAGTTGACAGATGGAAATAGGTTAGTGGACAAATCAGAATGCTGTCAAAAAGGTTCTTTATTTATTATCAAAAATACATGTATTAGGAAAAATAATGGGAAAAGGTTAATGGACAAACTGGAAAATTATTTATATATATAATGGTAGTACTACTAATTTCTGATTATGTCAGTGGGAATAAATTAGGAATAGGAAACGATTAATAAACAAATGGGAATACAGTCAGAATGCTTGTTTCTCTTTGCAATCGTCGTATGTAATAATTTAGGATGAAAATGGTAAAAGGTCAGCGGACAAATAGGAATAACTTCTTATCGCTGGTTTCTGAATATATTCGTAGAGAACCAATTCGTCAGAGATTTGGGGAAAATGTCGGTAGGTACTCGGTGGACATAATACACCTAGTAGGTATATGCTAAACTTTTATTACATTCGGAAAAATGGGAAATGGTTAGTTATTCAAAACAAATGTCATTTTTATTAAAATAGTTAATAAAAAGAACGAAACATACTACATGTTGTACGGCTAGGGGGGCCTAGTATTTTTTAAACACGTTGGATGGGGCGTATATGTTGGGAACCCGCATAGGTTGGGAACCCCTGGTCTAGACAGAAATTATTTAAAATTATAGGTACCTATGACCCATTAAGAATTAAAAGCAAAGTTTGGTAATGAGTACATTGTAATTTTTTTACTTATCTATCAAAAATAACATAAGCCTTGCCTATTAAAATCTACTTATTATTAACAATTGTTAGAATGAATTTACTAAAAAATATTTAAATAGTAACAAGTCAAGTACACTGGCGAAATAAAATATTGAATGCCAAAACAATTATTATTATGTAGGACGTATCTTGTAACCTCTGCGAATTGTAAATAAAATACTGGAAATCCATATTCACTTAAATATTATTAATTATGTTCTTAATTGTATGTTTCCGTTGTTCAAATATTTAGGTTTAAGGTCACCAGATGATTACTTAAAATTAAAACCGCTTTAAGGAGCGCTAAAATTGTGCGAATGCAGAGATCGCTTATAGAGAATATTCGCCTGGTTTCGTAGCATTTTTGCGGTGACATAATACCTGCTTTTTCAGAGAAATGTATCTTATTCCCAAAACATTCAAGCTCGAATAGATAAGAAAATTATGGTCAATTTAAGGAAACAGTTAAAAATTCACACATTGAATTAAATAAGTAATTTCTACGAACCTAAAAGAATGTTCATCTGTGTATTTTAAAATAAAGGGAATTTGTTTAAAGGAAAGCACCTACTTAGGTAAAAAATGCTTGAATAATCCCACAACCATCTTGTAATATCCAAGTTTAACTCGAATTTACAAAAATGTTTAAGATTAATGTTTTTTTAAATTAAATTACAAAATGAGGCATTTTGTTATTTAATTTAAAAAAAAAACAATAATTCTGATATAATTTACCTCA
Organism: Phengaris arion; assembly: GCA_963565745.1. Lineage (NCBI taxonomy): Eukaryota > Metazoa > Arthropoda > Insecta > Lepidoptera > Lycaenidae > Phengaris > Phengaris arion. The sequence goes on from OY751444.1 coordinate 17,949,834, forward strand.
ATTTTTGCACTGCATGTGTATTTGTATGTTAATGTATATTATTTTTAATGAGAAACAAAAGACAACAGATGGTGAACAGATGTCGTTTTGGTAAAATGAACATTATTATTGTCAATTATTTTATACTTTTTCCATTTGCTGAGTTCTAAAATATTGTATTTTAAATAAAAAATACAATTTCGATAAAATATAATATTATTCTTTATGGACTGTAATTAATTTTTATTATTAGTGGCTTTACTATTTGTATAAAAAGTTTGACAAAAAGGTATTTAAACTAGCTTGATTAAATAGTCCTTTTTCAATTACCTATAGCCAATGCAAGATCAATCTGAAGATCCGAAGTCTGTCATGAAAATATTTAAATCTTCGAAAAATAACTGGTGACTCACGCCTAGCAACGCGCCATCACTGTCGATATCGATGTGCCGCGATAATCGATTTGTTCCGATTCTCGATTTTTATCGCCGCAATTATTTCTACGTTAGCGAAAACTGTATTCGACATGTGCTTCGATCAGAAAAGCTATTTTTAGTTGTAGATTTCTGAAATTTTGCTAGTTTTATTGGTCCATGCTTTGCAGTTATTCAAAACGGTTGGTGCGAAACACTTTGATGCTTCTGTACATATTGAGAACATTTTTGAAGTTTCATTAAAATTTAATATTTATTTACCTAGGAAATTAATATAAGAAACTGCTCACAATATAGGTGAGGCTACATAATAGTTGAGATATTAAATAGGCTTTCCATATTTCGACATTATTTCTCAGGGTGATTTGACTATTATAAACTGAAGAAAGTAATTGAGTTGAAAATTGAGCTGAAAATCATAAAAAAAATCAATGTTATACGTTTTTAATACACGGTAAAGTTATTTAAAACATTCCGCTATTCAATCCCAAGTAAATACACCAAAGCATAATATATATATTTTTTTTTTTTAGCTTTGTTACTCTTTCATGACCCATTTCATCCCTAAAGGCAGTTCCCCTTATAAGAAACGCAGACGAAGTTCGTCGCACTACACCTCATAAAATTAACTAATTCAGAGCAAGTTTCACTTGTATCAGGTGTATGTCCGTGACAGAGCCTTTCAAAAATTAGTTTCGGCCATTACTCCGATTCGATTAGTAATTTATGGTCGAATCGTAACAATTGGCCGTGAATTGATTATTATCGACATAGCGGTCCCCTCACTAGTTTCGACATTTTATCTAGATATGTCTAAACACAATCAATTATTTCGATACTGGATAGGTATAGGTAATAAGGGGCCGTCCACATATTACGTCACACAAAATTTCGACTGTTTAACCCCTCCCCCTCTATGTCATGCCTTTTTTGGGATCCCTTTTACATGTACTGTCAAGTTTGGTATGACATCCCCACCTATGCGCTGTGCCGTAATATGTGGATGACCCCAAAAACAAATGAGGTAGTGTACAACTACTAGATCTTACCCGCGACTTCATTTGAACCAAAGGAAATCTTTTACGCTGGAACCCTACGGCCTGCATGTTCACAAGGTACAAACAGTACGTCGTGATTACGTGAATATGTCAATGATTTCAAAACTAACGATAGGCCATGACGTACGCACATTTGACAGGAAAATCTTGTTTTCTTGAATTTGTTAATTGATTGCGGAGCGATTAAACTGCGCAAAGCAATTGTCAAGATGACAAATGTCAAACCTCGACTGCCCCAAGCAACCCCAAAAGTTGGGCAGCTTAAGTGCCTCGTCTATAATATGATATAGATCTATGATATGTGTGCCAAATTTTATTCGAATCTTTTAGCCGTTGCCCGTTTCTACGTGAAAGACGGTGATTTCAAAATTATAATATTATTATGACTGATTTAATTTGTTAAAACGACTTTGAAATGTAAAATAAAATAAAAATATAGCAATAGCAATAGCAATAGCTCCCCACACCGATTTCGGTGACGGTGGCCTGTTTCATTGAAACCAGGCCAGCTACGCAGGAGTTATGTTATAGTGCCCAAGTGTGTGCGCAGTACACAAGAGCACTCTCTCCTCCTTTACTCTCGTAACCCAGTGGGACGGATAACCGACACGACTGGCGAGAGATTAGGCGCAGGTCCGACTTTTTTACATGCCCATCCGACGAATGTATCATCTTTCTTGTCAGACAATCAGGTGATCAGCCTGAATTGTCCTAACCAAACTTGGAAACAGCATTTAATAAAAATATACAAATAAAAATATAACATGCCTACAGCCGCTATCCCTACTGTTGATAGTTTAACTTGAGAAAAAACAGTTAAAAATAACAGCTAGTAGGTATAACAATGATAATATCAAATTTAGAAAGGCTACTTTACCCAAATCGAATCAAACTGCAAATACCTAAGCAAATAATCGAACCCGCAGGTGTAAAAGTAAATTGAAAATATTTAGCGCGAGGTTTTAACAAAAGTTGTACTTTGTCGATAAAGTAGAGAATAATTGTGGTGTCAGATAAGCCGCCACCTGCAGCAGATGGTTATAATCTAGACCTAGGTCTGGATTTCATAATTACTAGATTATCATTGAAGGGTTAGATTAGTGAATTTCCTAAAGGGTGTACCCAGTTCATTTGCGAAAGTTTTGTAATAATTTAGTAAAGCGTTGTAGGAAGAAAAGGAGGTTAATCCAAGAAAATACACAATGTTTTTAAATTTGACAATTGTTGTTGGTTGTTAAAAAAATAAGACATTCACATTCCAGCTTTATTTTTTCGTAAACACAAGAACTCTAAAGACATGAAATCATATTGGCAAAAAGGAAAACTGCCAAAATAAAAGTGCTTATTTTCAGACACTGATCCCCAAGCAGCATAAATTAAATACCAAAAGGAATTATTACATTTAAATCTCATTTATTATTCAATACCAATAAATCTTTTAAAGATACCCACGAAGCTTGTTTTGCAGGTTTCGGAGTTAAATATAGTCTTAAATACAGAGTGACATGTAATAATATACTCAATAGTTATTGTGGAATGTTGTATTTCCATGACCCATGCAGTAGGATTCGAACCTACTACCACTGACATGACACCTACGCTTACCACTACGCCATCATTCTATATTCGTTGTCTAAAAACAACCACAAACTTTTTTATTGTCGTTGAAAATAAGGGCTTCAAATGAAAAAGAGTTGCGTATAATAATGTCTTCCGTCCGTCATAGTGTGCTATAACTAAAATAAAATTTATGTCCATTATTATATCGCCAATTTATTATTAAATATTATTTAACATATTTTATGCCTTAAATTATGTCTGAAATGTTAAAAGTAATTGAAATAAATGACGACCATTAAGTAAGTTTTATAAAAGTGTGAAATTGATTAGAAATTATTACGCTATAAATATTTTCGATTATGCACTTATGACCTTTCTGTTGGGGGGCGGAATGATGGATGCCACACCTGATGGCAAGTGATTAGACTATGCTATTATTATATTATGAGAAAATAGGGTTCGTTTCTTTTATAATGAGGTAAAGACAATGGAACTATAATTGTTAATGGACTATGATACCTATTACCTAGCATGAAAACTTTGAAAACTTTGAAAACTTTGATAATCCAGTAGAAAGTAGATTGTCTGAAAATCCTACTACTACTACTACTATAAATGAGAAAGTTTCTGACGATGGATGGATGTTTGTTACTCTTTGACGAAACAACTACTGAACGGATTTTGATTAAATTTGGTATGGTAGTAGTTTGTGCTCTGGATTAATACATAGGCTACTTTTCGTCCCGGAAAGGTACAGTATCCCTGTGGGATACAATATTTACGCGGGCGAAGCTGCGGGCAAAAGCTACTATTAAATATCTAGCTAATGCAACTGCAGTGTGTTTCGTCTCGAGGTTAAGAGATTTCAACAGCAGAGTGTTAGGTCAAATTTAAATAAATATTAATGATTATGGCAAATTTGGAATATAAATTTAATAGCAATAATTACCGCTAATTTATTTAGTTCGATTATAATTCGATTTTGATTCGATCGTGAGATCAAATTTAAAAGCTTTTGTTATTCAAATTGTGCAACTGTCAATTATTATAAACTGTAAAATGTTAAATCTAAAACATAAATTATATAACTATATTAATCCACGATCTCCGGAGTCGAGAGTCAAGCTCTAAACCACTGGACCATGGAGGCGTCTAAACTTATCCATCATTAATGCCTCAATTGCCTCAAATAAACTTACATATCACTTTTAACTTATTTTTAGATAAACTCTTTTTTTGATGTGTAAATTCTCTCCTTTCTCTTTCTTGCAATTTGTGGGAGTGATTTCGTGAAATGGAACGGAAGTGTGTAGCAGGATGTCGCAGAAGCGCGAATATTTGATTTGACGAATGAGTGCGCGGTGGTAGAGTTGGCCGTCAGATTGGAATAAAATATTTTAGTATTAAGCTTCTTTAAATTTTTTACATTGATTTCTGTCACTGATTGGTGGAAAAGTTTTTCATTTTTTTTAATTTTATTTATATTTATATATGGCATCGGCTTATAACCATTTGCTAGTGTCAAGTGAAAAAAGGCGGGAAATAGAACTTTCGTTTTAATTTTCAACACCGTATTCCTATATCGTCAAGTCTAAAGTCTAGTCAAAGCCCAAATAATAAAGTGGTAGAAGCTTTACTGAAAGATCCTAGGGAGTTTTGGCGGGACCACAAAATAGCACGTTCTTAGAAGTTGTACCACTTGCCCACCCTTGTGCACGTTAACGAATATTTAATGGTTAATATTCTACCAATATTACACATTAAGAACCGAAATAACACAAATTTATGAGGAAATACAAAATCCGCAACGTCACCCATTGAACTCCCCGGCAAAACTCTAGTGGAAAAGTATCCGTATTTTTTTTATCATATTAGAAAATCGTACTTAGTATTGTGTTACTTTTTAAATATTTTCATAAAATGTTACACATCATATGCGACTACTGTAAGACTCGCCCGTTTTTATTTTATAAAGTAAAAATAATAAAAGAAGACTACAAACTTTAGCAATCACATACACGCGTATTAAACAATAGTTTATGGTGTGTAATTGTACGTGTTGGCATCGAACGAGCGGCAGACACCTGATTGACGGCGTGCGCCGACACCGCGGTACTAACAGCTCATTATCAACACTACACCTGATGCCAAGTGATAGAAACATTTGCGTACTAGGAATTGTAAACGTGTAGAGCGAAATGGTTTGTATTATTGACTCTAAATTTTCACAACGATATGACTTTCGGCGTCATTGACCAGCTGTTTAAAAATGTGGCGACCACAAACCAAAACAGTATTAGATTGTGAAATTTTCATTCACATATTTTCATTTCGAGTAATTTTTATAATATAGATCCGTGGAGAAGTGAAGATAATCAGTAAGTTGTTAATAATATTTTATATATGAATATTCGTTGGTATGAGTTAAAATATAAGTGTTCACTCCACCTCCTGCAAATATGCGACCTATGCCGTTGTAACCTAGGTGTATTACGCTTACATTTTATCCTAATTGTATCATTGGTCGCCGTGGCTAATTGATCCATAGTGAAATCCCCATGTCCTTTTTAAATGTAGAATTGGTTGTTTTATAATAATGGTAACAGTCAACGGTAGGTCTTTTAAGAGGTATATGTCCCTTGATACAATTAGCGCTTTTAGTTAGGGACTTGAAGTTCACAAAAGCCGGCCAAGTGTGAGTCGGACTCGCGAATGAAGGGTTCCGTACTAAACGACAACAAAAAAAAAACACGTTTGTTGTAGGGCTCCCGGCCCTATAATTTTTATTATTGCATTCTATTTTTCATACCTATTTGTTGTTACAGGGGCAACAGAAATACATAATCTGTGAAAATTTCAACTGTCTAGCTATCACGGTTAAGGAGATACAGTCTGGTGACAGACAGACAAGCAGATAGACGGACAGCGAAGTCTTAGTAATAGGGTCTCAAAGGGTTACTTTGGGTACGGAACCCTAATAACAAACACGGCCTTGTGATAGGTATTTTTGTTTGTTTTGCTCTTTGCAATCCCATGGTCTTATTATTTTGGCGTGTTTTGATCCAATGGGTTGCATTGTCTATGGGCGGCGGTAATCGCTTCCCATCAGGCAATGAAACGCTCGTTTGCCGATCTCATAATAAAAGATGTGAAGCCTTATAAAGTGTTAATTGGTAGTGTATCTCCAATGTGCGAAACTGACTATTGTATGCAGCACAATAGCTAGGTGTCGCATTTAATTGGCATAAAAAGTGCGTACGTGTGTTAACTTTTTTACAATTAACGAAGTAAAATTGTCAATTTCCAATGTCTTAATTAATTTATTTTATCATAATTACCGATACTTGTTTTCATGGAGATGTCCTAAATAAAGAATACCGGCTGTGCCTTGACGCACGTGCAATTTTAATTACAGTCTATATTTAGTCGGTTTATAGTCAAGGCGAACACCTTGCATAAACAAAAATGTATTGTAAATATGGCCATTACTATTTTAAATGTGGTTGATTTATTTGCGTGATGTATTTATATCTTCAAATTATTTGACAACCCAAACCAAATATTCCTCTAAATATTACAATAGAAGTTAGAACACATTATGTACGAGTATATACAAACACTGTTTCTTGTTGCATTTTTTTTGGCGTGTTTCGCCGAGTAACTGAGATCAGCGCAGGTCCAAGGTCCAAGGAACGCAAGTGCGCAACATCAGAGGAGTTACAAGTGTAGTTAAAATTTCTAATGCAACTCCTCTGGTGTTTCGAGTGTCCATGGTAATCGCTTACTGACTGCTCGTTTCCTGGTCCATTTCATTATAAAAAGTTGCAGATTCGTTTTCGGTCCTTAAAATCCCCAACCCTCTTTGGCCTCCGGTGAACTCAGTTACTCGGTGAAACACTACAAAAAAAATGCAACAAGAAATGGTGTTTGTATATATATAATGTGTTCTAACTTCTATTGTAATATTTAAAAGGAATATTTGGTTTTGGTTGTCAAATTGTAATAATGTGAAGATATAAATACATCATGCAATATATTTGTCTATAGACAAAGTCCTACTTTTAGGGTTGTTTGGTGTACTCGAGGTTTTGTCATTTGTTATCCTTGACATTTGCTTGACATTTGCTTTACGCAGTATAATCAGTCCGCTTCTAATTATTGACAAAGTCTTCTGAAGTCAAGATGGCGTAACCTTTTCTTGTATGAATATTTTTTCTATCAAATATAGGTATAGGACGGAATAGCTCGCTCGGCGAAATAAAAGGCAAGCGTTCAAGTAGTGTGTTGTGTTCTCACTACCAAAACTTCACCCTGAAATCCCCCGGGAACCGAACATTTTGTTGCGATAAAAAGTAGCATACGTGTTAATCTGGAGTTTAACCTACTACCATACCAAATTTCGTCAAAATCCGTTCAGTAGTTATAGCGTGAAAGTGTAACAAACATCCACGGCAAACTTTCGCGCTTATAATATTAGTAAGGATCTAGAAACATTTAAGGCTGGTTTTATCGTTAAGCGTTTCGGCAGCGCCGTCGCGTTGGAGCGCGCGCGTTCGAAGATGTATGGCGGTAGTAGTTGCGTTTCCAAGTCGCGCGCTTATTGAACGGCGCTGCTCAAGCCTACATACTGCTACCCCCATACATTTTCGAACGCGCGCGCTCCAACGGCGCTGCCGAAACGCTTAACGATAAAACCAGCCTTAGTTATCAGTCCCAGCCGCGCGAGAAACTGCGCTCGGTACAGTCGTATAAATGAATTAATTATCTGCAGTTTTCACCACACATATGGGTTGTGCGTCACGCTCGGCGCGCCCGTTATAAGTACAGTGGGACAGCAAAATATCTTAATAATAATGTTAAAATTAAAATAATACAGTAAATAAAAAATAGAACCTTATAAAAAAAATAATTTCAAAGCTTTGCTCATAATAATTGAGGATAATAATAATAGTATGGACGCTCGACACCACGTCAATCTGGCCCCGTGCTAAGTATCCGAAGAACTTGTGTTACAGGTACCAGATAGCGGAAAGTATATTTAATACTTTTATTATACTATAACTATACATATATTTATTATTTTATTATAATATTACAAACACATTCATAACCAAGGAACATTGAAAACTTTTCCCTCGGCGGGATGAACCCGCGACCTCTGGCCTAAGCGCCAACGCTTACCCCCAGAGACCGTCGAATAATATACCAGTAATCACAAGATAAAAACTGTAACCCGACCACGCAAATTATTAAAATTGTATCAGAAGTCTAGGCGCTACGATGGAACAAACATACATCTTTCCAATTACAGTAATAATATAATAATATCTATGGACGCTTCACACCACGTCAATCTGGTCCCGTGGTACTTTCTCGAATAACTTTACAGTGTGTATCATACACTTTAGGAATTATATATGGTACCTACACACTGTAATTGGAAAGCACTTAACAAGTGCCGAAATTAGATAGGCTTACTTATGCTCTCAGACGTCTAGTCAAAACGATATCGTTAAGTGCTGCTTGGAGTGCATATCACGGATATGTGTCCTCCGTCCTGTCATATGCCCTACTACTTTGGCGTGATTCGGAATTTTAAAAGGAATGAGGAAATTATATTGACAGATCTCGGCATTATCCTGATAATCTGTACATACCACAGTGTAACAGCAGAACTTGCATGAAAAGTCCTTATTATATATTAGGCTATAAATATATAAATAAGTTGCCATATCAATTTAAAAATAACATGACTGTAGCAATTCTCAAGAAAAACATTAGTAAGTGGTTGTTAGAAAAACTTTTTTACGATTTAAAGTATTATTCGCAACAATGAAATCATAATTTATTTTATAATCTGAATTATTCTATTAAATTTTTAAGTACATTTAATAAATTGTTATTAATTGAATTACATTAATGACGTGGTTTTCTCATTGATACTCAAAATAATTATTAACTTTAATAAGTACCTAGGTGTTGAATTTAGTGCATTAAGAATTGATTTCTTATGTTGACGCGAATATTGTTCATTGTTTTCATCGTAGATGTTAAACCGTCTCAACAATAAATCGGCAATTTGCGAACACACACTGGATCAACCTCGCCATTACATAAGATTTGAGTAGCCCCAAGTACTGGGAAAGGAACACCGTTATCGCCCAACAATGATACGCGAAGCTATAGAAATTAAAAAGTATACCAATTTTAACCGAGAAGATGGCTGGGGGCTGCCATCTAGTTGGGATCTAATAATTAACAAAATAAAATGTAATTTAAAATCACCGCGGCTTCAAGATACTGTTAGTATGTTTTGCGTGGATCGGAACACAAATAATAATTGAAGAATCTTCGGGTAGTTTGAACAACTTCAACAAATAGGCCAATTGACACTTCAGTCCTCCCGTGACCACGGCTGCTGGAAAGTAGCCGAAACGTCGGGAAAAAGAAAAGTGCACCGCGACACAATCCGTAAGTGTTTAAAGCATTAAGAATTAATGAATAGTTTGCATAGGTACTACATATTTAATTAGTTGGATATATTGACCCTTGATCGACCTGTAATAGATACCATCTGTGGACTCAACATTCTTGCAAACAAATTATTTATTTATTTATTTACATACATACATAGACCTCGGACGAAATAAAAAAGTGAAGGCAGAAACCAAACAAAAACCACACACCGCGACAGCATGCAGATAGGCCTCAACGTGTGGTTCGCATAACTATTTTCACTTTGTATTTGGTCTGAGAGATAGACTGGCAAAATCAATTACCCTTCGCCGTGGTCGGGTAAAAAAGGTAAGCATACTTACCTTCTTATAACCGAAAGAATTCAGTGTCTAAAATCTGGATCGTATAAATTAACGATTAGCCTGCCTTTTTAGTGTTTTTGTGAAGCACTTTCGACAAAATCTTATTTTCATCTGTCTTCATGTCTTCTTTTTCTATTTTTGCATCTGACTGTACGTTCAGATGAACACGGTCTGTGATTATAACCTATAATACTATAAAATATTACTTAAGTGTTTCTGTTAAAGAAAAAAAAAACTCCTTTCTCCACATTTCTTTCCTTTGCATATGCATGAGTGCATATAACTAGATAGAAGGCAATTGCGTACTATGCTCATAATATTTATTCCTGGACTCTGACCGGAAATAGTTTTACGGGAAATCGGTAACGCTATTATAGTCCAACACGCTGTGTAACGCTGAGACTATATGATCCGGAATCAGGCGGACCCGGGATAATTTTCCCACTGAAAAAGCACTGGAGCACTGAAAATCGAAGTGTCGAGCATCGAGCTGTCATGTGACATTTGACTCTATTGTATTAGCGCAGAGTTCTATTTTCAGCGCTCTGAATTTTCCCCGCCCTTACGGATTCCGGATCATAAATTATAGTCTCAGGCTTTGCGGGATTGGCATACTTTACAGTACCTAATATTGTTGGTTTTCTCCGACACGCAGGACATCTCAAAATGTTTTTTAACATAATCATCGTCATCTTAATCATAATAATATATTAATGCGTGAAGCAAAATTTTTCCCTACAGTTTTACGAGAGTTGAGCAAACGGAGGAGTATGATATTTGGCACAGTACACGTTCATGTGGAGGAAGATGCTAATTTTTAAACAATTCTTAGAATTTTTCGACCGACCGACGAATTTCGACCACAGGAGGACCTCTAGTAGTTATAATGTATCATTTACTTGCAAGAGATAAATCTCATTAGTACGTACACGATACAATCCGAATCGAACCTCAACCCTTTTTAAAGTGAAGGGCCTTTTATATCGCAGGCAGTCACCGAATGACAGAACATAAATAACAAAATTCAAAATGGCGGATGAATTTTAAATTTAGAATTTTATAAAGAAAATGCCCGGAAAACAACGGTTCACACAACAAACGGACAAGAAAAAGAAACAAAAAAAACGATTAGGAGCAGACCGCAGCTCTCGTGGGAGACGCAATTATTTACCAATTTTAATCAAAAATATCACCTTTCACTTCCACTTAGGCATTTAAATGTCAATCTTAGTAAACTTCGCCTTAAGAAAATAGAGCACACATAAATATACTCTATGCCTTTGGGGTAAGCTTCAAATCATGTAACGTTAGGATTTTTTACAATTTGATTTCGTATGATTAATGTATGTTCTATTCAGTATTCTATAATACTTATACAGTAGCATACAGTTTTGAGTTCTACTCTCCGAAACATAAAGGCATTTTTCGTTTGGCACTGTGCGGAGAAATCCTGAAGATTTTAAAGAAAGCGGTTAAAAGAAATTGATAAAATAACATTAGATTGTTCGGTCCGATGTACTTTAAAATAATTGTACCCAAAGCTACTTATGAGATTATACACAATGTGAGCAAACGCGATTTTCACTTAGGTAAAGTCAGAGAAATTTGTGTTTAGGCGCGTCATCGTCCCCATAATGTGTTTGTATACCTCTGATCCGTCTGATGACAACACCTCATTATAATGAGGTGTTGTCATCAGCCACATTACACATAACTTTAGGTAACAGCGACATGACTAATTTAAGAAGTATTTAATTAATAATATGTCAATCTGTAGGTCAATCCTGCTGATTAAATCTTACAATAATACAGTTTCGATGCAGTCTCGATATGTTAAAATAGCAAAATGGTATTCTCATAAACGTCGGACCAACGTCAAACGCGTTTTGATTGGTCCAAACTCCAAAATCAGTTCGTGACATCAAGACGTTACATTTATAATTCATTGATTGTTCGGAAGTTTTGTCGCTGTCGCTGCTTACTTTATATCGGGCGACAGAGACGAAACATGCAAATAAGCTATCTGACACTTATCAGTAGATTGTGAAACAGACCCTGAGTTACGTATATTATAAGGCTTGCGTTGATGTCTCGTAGCTCGCCGCATGAGTGAGGGTAAAACAGCGACAACTGTGTGATGCAAATATTATAGCTTTCGATGGAAAGCTATAATATTTGCATCACACAGTTGTCGCTGTGCCTCCCTCCCTCACCCTCACTCATGCGGTGTGCTACGAGACATCAACGCAAGCCTTATAATATACGTAACTCGGGGTCTGTTTCACAATCTACTGATAAGTGTCAGATAGCTTATTTGCATGTTTCGTCCCTGTCGCCCAAAATAAAGTAAGCAGGCGATTCGTCTGCTCGTTTGCCGGTCTTCCTAATAATAATATTATAAATGTGAATGTTTGCGAAGTTGGATGAATGGATGCATGGATGGATGGATGGATGTTTGTTACTCTTTCATGCAAAAACTACTGAACGGATTTTGATGAAATTTGGTATGGTAGTAGTTTAAACTCTGGATTAAAACATAGACTACTTTTTATCTCGGAAAAGTACATTATTTCCGCGGGATACGCAATAGTACGCTTACGCGGGCGGAGCCGCGGGAAACAGCTAGTATTTCATAAAAAATCGTAGCTACTACAATCTACTTTCATTTTGAACGCATAATTTTAGACAAAGATTATGCTAACAAAAAAAACTATATTAAATAGTATGTTGTATAGGTATTTAGTCAAATTATACTAAACTAAAACAGTTAAGTTAATGTTTAACTATGACATTGATTGATCTGTTCGGTTACAATATAATTAACTGCTTAACTTAAGAGTTACATAGATCGGTACTTAATTTTTAATGTGTGGTCTTTCTTAAAGAAGGAAGAAATTGAAGTGCTTTGTTTTTTAACCCCAGACGCAAAAAGAGGGGTGTTATAAGTTGTGTCATTGTATGTTTCAAAAACCTGCCAAGAGCGAGTCGGACTCGCGCTACGAAGGGTTTCGTACAAAATGGCTAAAAACATGTTTGTTGTATGAATATAATATTTGTTTAACTAAACTAACCCACTAAAATATTTGTTTTGTTCTGTTTTTAGTATTAATTTGCTGTTAAAGCGGCAACAGAAATATATCATCAGTGTAAACTTTTAGCTATAACGGTTCATTAGTTTAAAGCTTGGTGACAGACGGACAGGCGGACGGGAAGGACAGTGGGTCCGGTTGTTTACCCTTTGGAGTTCAGTTACGTGACCTTAAAAAAGGTTCTAAAGTAGGTTTACTTGTATTATTGAATTGTATTATTGTAATATGATTTTCTTAAGGAAAAACAGACTTGGAGCTACCACCTCTGCACATCGTCACACGGTCTAAAATTAAAAAATGTTAGTTCAAGAGCCTGCGTGACTTTTTGTGCTACCTACATAATTATTTTCAACCGAGTCATTACACAATACAAAATTTAAAAACAATTAAACCAATGTTTAAATGATTGTTTATAGTTTACGATGATCAATGTGCCCCCGATAAACAAGTTATAATTACAGTTAACCGAACCACTGAGGCATGAGCATTAGCATTTATTAATAAGCGGTTAAATTAACTGTAAGATAAAAATAGCATTACCGCACCGTGGCCATCATAATAAAGCTTATTATGATCTCTTAGAAGTTTTCTAATAAAAAAAAACTGAAAATCATTGCGGTAGGTTGAATAAATAAATAAAAATACAAAATAGAATTTTTATATGGTCCGCAGGTATTATGCTCATTAAAATGTCTTACATTTAAACAGAAATAGTAATATTCCTAATGGTTTATAAAAAATTCAACAACATTTCAATAGTAGAAAAGAAAATAGATATTAAAAGTTACGTCTATTAATAAAAACACCGTACTGCAATTACGTTTCTTCTCAGGGTTTTTGCACTTACGTTACTATAATCTCTAATAAATTGCTTGCGGAAATGAACCGAATTTAAACTTTTGTTTTGAATGTCAACGGTTATGAATGATTTAACGATTTTATATTAGTTTTATGTGTAATGATGTACTATTTTTGACGTTAAATATGGTAATTCAAACTACTTCTTACCAGTGAGGTTATTAGAAATAATCACATAAAATACGCCTATCTCAATCTCGCGGAAAGCGAATAACAGAATTACAAAAAAATCGATTATAATCATTACATTTCTTGACGCCTAGTTCGATACCAATGTCAATGTCAATACATTTTCTCCCAATCTTTACATCTGGTATTCGAGTCACCGGCTCTTCGTCAATAAATAATGAGTCAAACTGTCGATTGGCAATTTCAATATCTGATCACGTGACATTTGCTCCTTATTTATAAACGTAAAAATTATCTGAGAGATCTACAATGTTATGTATTTTTTGTAATGTTTTAATAAAAATTTGCATGCACGAGTATTGACTAGGCTTAAGGAAAAATTCACACAATCATCGGATTAAATACCTGTAAAGTTTTTGCTAGAATTATTGAATCGCTAAATTATGATTTAATTTAGACAATTTCTTCAAGATATCGGATAAAACGTGGTACTTACTGGAATGATCTTTATATCAATCGTTTTTATTTATCCATAACTAAATGTGTTAGTATATTCGATATTTTTTTAATTCGTAAACTTACGGTGATACTTATTTTACTTTTAAGTTTCCAAAATACATTCAACTTTTGCTTTATTGACATGCGGTAAATAAAAGCTGTCACCAAATAGTAGATAAATTATTTTGCACCAACCATTTGGTATGCAAGCATAATTGGTGTGGCGACGCGTTTCTTCACCAAGTATTTAATGATCAAAAAGCAGATCTAAATTAAGTTAACGAAGTATTTGCAGGTGATTCATATTTTTATCTACTTGGTATCAAACAAAATTTATCTACAACAGGACGATCAATTAATTCTTAAAAATAATTGACAATTTCAATTGACACTTCTAATTAAAAATATTATCTAATGTACATTAACATTTACAATACATAATGATATGAAGACAAAATATTATGTATGTACACATTAACATTTACAATACATAATAATATGAAGACAAAATTGACATATATATTAAAAGGTCATAATTTCTCTTATGATATTTGCGATCGAGCTACAAAAACAGAATTTAATATAAATACAATTTGTACCACAACTCTCACGGGCCTACAATTTTTATCCATAGTTTTTGGCCAATACCGGTAACTCGGTCAAATTCAACGATGACACTAAATTGAACTTTATTCCCTACTCAAAAAGATACGAGTGTCATTACAAGAGTGGCACCGCGTTACGCTGCTTGGTGCAGTGCGAAATTAGAACTCTTGCATTTAAACATGTATCTTATGGTGTAGTTTCAATCGCTATTAAAAGTTAGGGAATAACAGGTATACTGCTTTGAATATCACTCAATTTAAGGAACTTTTTCGTATTTAATGATTCAAAACAAAAAATGCCAACAGAGGCCATTATGCATTTCTGACCTGCTAACTTTCACACCATTCTTCATAAGAAAATGTCAGTTCATCCATTCATAATAAAGATGTTTCTAGTATATTTTCAATTAAATTTGTATTGGTATGTAATTTTACTGTAACCTGTCTAATTAGTAACTTGTTTTCATAAGTATATGAGTTACCGCGCTTATTTAAATAACTACAAGATAATTTTAACTTATAATTAGGTCCTGCAAAAACTTATGGATGGAAATAAAATTTACTATTCACACACAGAGGGAATTTAGTATCAGTTAAATGATCTTATCGATTAAAAATATGTAATTCTAACAAAAAAAAACTGAAGATGCTGACATAAAAAGCACTTAATCGATGTCTATAATAATCTATGTAGTCAATACCCTATCCCAGTGTGTAATGTGGATAGTTAGGTAAAATGACGTCAAAAAGTGTTATTTAAATTTGATTTGAATTTGATTTTGAATAAATCAATTTGATTTAATATATATTTTGTAATAAAAACTTTCTTGAAAAAAAAAGATGAAGCCCGTGTGTGTAAAAGGAAATCCCGCTGGATTGCCGCAACAAAAAGTAGCCTATGTCCTTCCCCGTGGTCTACTCGCCAAATTTCATCAAAATCAGTCCAGTAGTTTCGGAGCCCATTCAATGCAAACAAACAAACATACAAACAAACCAATCTTTCCATTTTATTATATTAGTGTAGATTATTTTAAAAAATCATCGCATGATAAAACAAAACAAATTATTTACCAATTCTGCCTAGTACTACCACATTATATTAGTAAAATACACAGTACCTAATAAACAAAATTAAAAAATTTAAGTAAATAATTATAGCTAAGACACTCTTGATCATTTCAGCTTTCAAACAATTAAAGAAACTAGAACAGAACCGGTTCATCCGTTTGGGAGCTACGATGCCACAGACAGACACGTCAAACTTATAACACCCTCTGTTTTTGTCGGGGGTTAAACAGTAGATTTGGTATTACATTCGTACGCATAGTAACTGATTACTGGCAGATGCTCCGCAAGGAAAGGTTAAAACATCAATTGCCGTTTCACAGCACAATCCTCAACGTAATATTTACACTTTATTCCTATGGTTTTTGTAATAACCGACAATTCTTGTAATGAGCCAATAATGCGTTTGTACAGCGAACTGTATTATGTTACGGTAATATGTTATTATTTTAATTGTAAAAGTTTAGTTTTTTCTAAAGTATAGTTTACGTGCAAAAATATTTTTTCTATGACTTAATAGGGAAAATATTTTTTGTAGCCGCGTGCTCTTAGACTATTCCTGATGGCTCAGGAGGTATAGAGTTAGGTAAGTTTAGTGTTGTCCTAGGTTCAAATCCCACATCGGAAAAAAATATTGCGCGTCATAAATATAATGTAAGTATGGATGTGTAGATGTGCGAATTTTAGTTACTCTTTCACGCAATAACTACTGAACTGATTGATGAAATTTGGTATGGCAGTAGTTCCTATGCCATCCATCCATCATCCACACATCCATACATCCATCCTTACGAACATTTACATTTATAATAGTAGTAGGATACGGTAGCAAACTAGCAAGGCGAGGGGGGCCCAAAACATTTCGAGCAACCTCAAATGCGTTTAGTTGAAAAAGTTTTTCATAATCGTCCCTTATTACGCCGCATCAAACAAATGCTTCGGAATTCGTTCCTCGAATCGGTACCGTCGGCAAAATCATCTCTAATTATACCAATTATTTTGTTTTATATAATAAGCTATAATAATATCCAAACAATTATGTTTTTGAGCGTATCGTTACTACTGGAGATTGTATGCTAAATGTTTAAGCATTGTGGCAACTATTCGTCTGGATTTCAAAATTAGCAAGGGCTCGTGGGCATCGATTATTTATATTGTGCAATCGGGATACAAAAAAAAGGAAACAATTCAGAAAAGTGTCTAATATGGTCATCTAATGTCAACAGACGCAAACGCAGCGCGTAATTTACACATTGTCATATGAGTGACAAAATATAATAAGAAGCTCATTTTGTAAAGAATATTATATACTTTACTATCTTTCTATCTCATACTGTTTCCGACTAGAAATAATGCACATCAAACTTTGTTAAGAGATATATCCGTTTATCATCGGCTTTGGAAAACTTTTTATCTGTCAAAGTTTGTCAATGTGGCATTTTTAAGAAAATACGCTATATGGAGCCGGTTCTAGCCGAATATTTTCCTTCAAAGGTCGATTTGCTTTTGTTTTTCACCGATTTTTTTCCCTTGGATGCTTTCACACCGCGTCATTCTGGTCTCATGGTAAGTTCTCGAGGAACTTGTGGTACGGGTACCAGACAACGGAAATGAATTTAATATTTTTGATACTATACTTAGAAACACAGAAAACTTTTTGTTGCCTGGCGGGATTCTAGCCCGCGACTTAGCCACAAAGGTCATCATTATCTACCTTTTCTATAAGGTTATAACAAAAGCTATAACCAACAAACTGTAATTTCAACACGCCTGTATTGCTGTCCGTACTTCTGTCACTCCACCCTCGCCGCGGGCCAAATGACTTATCATTATATAATTACAACCATTGGACCTCCACAGATGGCGTCGAAGCCATCATCAGCCGCTGACTAGGTATTGTATACTACCTAGTCAGTCAGTTCTGATGAAAAACCCTACTAAAGTGGTGATGTAGCCTTCATCTGCGCATGCGCATACAGACTAAACTTTCAAATTGAAACGTAAATTTTGGAAAATCCTTTGCGGCCAATGCTTTTCTAATAAAATATTAGAAAAGAAATAAGAGATGCAGATAGGCATAATGACTATCTGCATCTCTTATTTCGGTGCAATATGTTCGGTGATTCGATGTATCTTTTTTTTCTTAAAGGTATGCCAATCTACTCCTTTTCCATGTCAATCGTCTCAAGGATACTGTGTTGTAACTGTCAATCGCCTACTGTAGTCCATTTGCGTTAAGTTTACAGTGAGCCATCAGTGCGAATGTCAAAATTGACCAATATCGCGTAAGCCGTGTTCACATGCACCAATTGAACGAAGCCATTTCGACATTTGCACTGCTGGCTTACTGCAAACTTAACGTGAAAGGACTGGTGTGTCTTTCGGTCCTTCTTATGCTTCTAAGGTCAATATCTCGTTAGGTTTAAGGTCAATGAGTGCCGATTGTGTCGCCGTTGTTCCTCGAACACGAGTCATTCGCGGAACTTACTATATCATCATTTCGTTTGCCGCCAGTAAGCTAATAAGCAGTGTCGTCGTCCTGTTCTGAACGAAGATTTTAAACTGAATTAGTAATATAACGTAAATCTAATCGTAGAGGACGCCACCTAAATATAATTTAAACAGTTAACCATCTAGTGGGTATCGCTGAATCCATTGCGATTTGCAACCTTAATTCCTACGAAAAGTAAACATGTATCACATAATTTCACATTAGGATAGATAGCTATTGAAAATTGAACTTTATTCACTACAAAAATAATCGGTTGTCTGTAAAGTCGGTTTACTGACGATAGTTGAATGTGACAACGTCATAAGAAAATACCGATGGATCGCTCACTCAAGTAGGAGAGAGACAGATGTCGAACGCTGCCGAACGCGGAGGCCGATTGTGCCACTTTGGCGCTCTCGCTTGCACTTCAAGCCTTAAATGGAACGCCTCAGAGCGAGGTAACGCCGCATGAGTCATGTTTTTTCGTGCGTGCAGCCGGCTCCATCGAATTATAAGACGTTGTCACGTCAAAAATGATACACGTTTCATATGACATCAGTCATACACTGCACATGCGCTGTGCAGCGCGGTGTAACTTGACATTCGAACTCTTGCAATGAAACGTGAATCTTCTTGTGTAATGTTACATTAAATAAAGTTCAATTTTGAATAGCTATCTTAAAACTGCATCTCCATGTCGCGTATCGTTTCGTTTCGGTGTGAATTAACCCTAATTGTGGGACGTGGGGAAAAATTGGACGCGTCGCGACATGCATTTTTAAGATAGTGATTCAAAAATGAACTTTGTTCACTACACAAGTAGATACGTGCAAGAGCGGCGCGGCGACGCAGCCCGCCGCCCGGTGCAGCTCAAAATCTTATGTATCAAGTAATCAAGTATCTTCTTGTGTAGTAAATAAAGTTTAATTTTGAATAGCTATCTTAAAAATGCAAGGCTGCGTCGCGTTTCGGTGTGAACTGACGCATAGAGAATCCAGTCTACTATTACTATAAGGCTGGACTATATTATCCGGAATCCGGCGGTCTCGGGAAAATTCAGAGCACTGAAAATAGAACTCTGCGCTAATTACAATAGAGTCGAAAATGGAAGTGTCGAGTGTCGAGCTATCATATATGACATTGACATTTGACTAGAAACTTGTATATTCGATTTTCAGCTCTATTGTTGTAGCGCAGAGTTCTATTTTATAGTCCCAGTACTCCCAGCCTAAGGCTGGACAGTTCAATAACTGAAAATGTTTAGCCCTATAAAACCCAGGTAACCAAAACGATCGAAACCCCGACCAGTTTGTTCTACAGATGTTAAATACTTAATGATATGGAAAACACTCTGCTTTGGTAACCCTATACGCTTACCTTTCATTAATTAGTCATACACATGAAAATATACCCTATCTTTCGTACATAGGGTTGAGTTTTCAGTAGCGAAAATCAGGATGGTGGTATCTTGTGATATATACAAAAATACACCTTACTCAGTAATTATAACGTGGAAATTTCAATGGCGAAAGTCAAGATGGTGATCAAGGCTTTAATAAAGAGGCGCTAAGGCCGATTATTGTGTGATATTTGAGACGTACTCAAACTAGCCACCGTTTAGTGTCGGCTTACCTTGCCGCTCGATCAGAAGTTCGGTTCGCGGTTCCTTCTTAGAATATTAAGCCAATGTGCCAGGATTAGTTGTGTTTTTGAGCTTTTTTTGGGGTATGAAATTTGTAATACATTGCACCCAGGTTTTTTAGGTAGGGTTCACTTATGGCAAAGCCGTCGATGTCTGTTTAGGGTTCCGGACTCAAGGAACCCTTATAGTTTCGCTCTGTCCGTCCGTCTATCTGTCTGTCCGCTTCTGTAATTATGAATATAAATGGATGAAATTTGGTATACTTATATAATGTAGGTTCTGGCATCATAAGAAAATAATAATTTTATTATGAAAAATATTTTTTCATTCTACCCCATCGTGTGGGGTGTATGGTGTATCGATGAAAATATTTTTTAAAATGAAGGCAACGTTTCATACAAGCCTTTTTTACAGAGTCAACCATTTTCAAGTAATCAGCCTCCAAAGTGGTTTATAAGTTGGTCCCCCCCCTGGCATTTCAAAACTATAGGAGATAGAAACTTGTAAGTTTCCACGCTGATAGATCATGGTAAACACTCCTTAGGAAAATTATTTTGAGCGAAATCGGACAATAGCTTTTGAAGTAATTCTAAGAAAAACTATTGCGCGTTGTCAGTTACGGAACCCTCCTTATACATGTGATATTACGTTCTTGGTTAGATTAGGTTTCTTTTTCGGAACGCCTAAGATTTCAAAAGGTTATGTCGTAAAAATGTTAAGTCCGACCTTCTGTCGGTAAGCCCCCCTCGGGTTGACCAACAGCAGGTCCGATCGACCCGTTTAAACGTCAGGGTACATCGAAACTTTACTTCCGATCTATGCGACCGCGACCCTTGACCGCGACCAGCAAACCGGCCAATCAGGTCCTTTAGTCAAGATGCTTTCAACGGTGACTTATGTCAAATCCCATACATTTTTGATTTTGATGTTCGTCGTCGAAATTATCGAAAGCATCGTGGCTAAAGGCCCAGGTTCTCTGGCCACGCTCGCCGGTCGCGCGACGCGGGTCGCGGGGATTGCTTAGTGCTCAACATTTTATACTAATCAGTGGTCTCGGGTCGCGGTCTCGCGTCGCGCGTCTCGTGCATCGGAACGCTGCCATTAGACAGATAGTTACTTACTGTATTTAAAAAAAAAATATTATCCCCTACGGAAACAGAGGGGTGATATAAGTTTAACGTGTTTATCTGACCGTGGTATCGTAGCTCCCAAACAGATGAGCCGATTTTGATCTAGTTTTGTTTGTTTGGAAGCTGACATGATCGAGTATGTTCTTCCTTCTTGACAGTTCGGGAGTTATTAAAAAATAATTTTGTTTATTTATTTATAATCTAATTGGGTTTTTGAATATTTTTTGTGTTAAATGGATAGATCATATTATATAAGTTTTATAACAAAACTATTTTTTATTTTTCGTGATAATTCAAAACTTATCAAAATAAAATAATTTTTTGAATATTTTTTTCTAATTCCCAATTGGGAACGCCCTCTTAACAAGACAGCAGATTACAACTGTCGATATATAAACAAATTATAACATAAATCAAAAACGCAATTTTCCAATAATTACATCGATATAATTTATATCCGAAATGTACAATAAGTCTGCTGGAGTCCCACTGCGCGCGATGTAATTGAGACATATATCAGCATACAGCATACAGCATACAGCAGGCAGGACAAAGGTATAACCCGTTTAAGTGAATAAAAGTATTAACTATTAGGCTGGCACTATATTATGATCCGGAATCCGACGGGCTGGGGAAAACTCAGAGCACTGAAAATAAAACTCTGCGCTAATACAATATAGTCATACAATAAAATTGTCATAAATTAGGATTTTGACATTTGACTCGATTCTTGCGTATTCGATTTTCAGCTCTATTGTATTAGCGCAGACTTAGTCGATAATAACAATCTTAAGCTAGCCATACACGTCACGGTGTACGCAGGTTTGACTGGACATGATAAATCAGCGGGCTTAGCCGAAGGAATAATTTTAAAGAAGAAATAGTCTATCCGAAACAGTTCGCTACAAAATAGTTCTTAATTTATGGTAACAAGGTTGTCAATAGAAGTAAAAATTTTTAAATAG
The DNA here is from genome assembly GCA_963565745.1 of Phengaris arion. Lineage (NCBI taxonomy): Eukaryota > Metazoa > Arthropoda > Insecta > Lepidoptera > Lycaenidae > Phengaris > Phengaris arion. The sequence goes on from OY751444.1 coordinate 17,972,155, forward strand.
CCATATTTTTAAAATTGCTGCTGGGAAATCTTCTGTCAAAAATGATCAAATTTTCAAGTAAATGATTGAACGTAAATAAACTATTTGTCTGGGACCGCCATGATGTGGAGTAGTTGACATTATTGTATGACTATTTGACATTGAAATAAGAAAAAGTTTCTACTTTAGTTGTCAAAAGAGGCAATTTTGTGAGCTCATGCTTTGGAAGAAAAGCAATATTGTTTCTCATATCGACGATGCATCGGCCTTGCTACCTTACGATAAGACTTATTTTGCTCCGAATGGTATTAATGTTTCTTCAATCTGTCATTTTGTCGATTCTTCGGTGTTTCTAGGGTGCGCATGCTAAGCCTGCAGGGGTAAGTTTTAGTTAAGTAGTATGGAAACCTACATTGTTATTCGACATACATGCTACGAATTATCTGTACATGCAAACCTGTATCTGTATGTTCAATGTTCATACATCGTGTCATTTCTATAGAAGAACGAACCGAAGGCCATTATCAATATGGTTTGTAAAGTATTTAGAATAGTAGTCTATTCCAAATCGTTGATTCCTCGGTTTCAATAATTATTTGTTACTACCGCGCCGTGAAAAACAAAGGGTGTCATAACTTTAAAGGCGTGTATGTGTGAGTGTCCGTCCGTGGCATCTTAGCTCCCAAATGGATAAACCGATTTCGGTCTAGTTTCTAGTTAGCTGTAATTCATCATCATCAATTCGCTACCTGCTTAATAATTCGGGGACTACTTAAACGCTTATATTGTTTATGATATTTTTGTTAACGTTTTTTTGTTAAAAAAAACATTATTTTATTCTAATTAAGTAAGAGTAATTTATCAGTAAGCCGTCAACTTTTTTGATAGCACTCCAAAATTTTGACCACATAATCTTCATCGATTAAACGAACCTTTAGTTAAGCTAATGGTAAGTCTCCCGCATTAGCATACCTCATTGTTAGTTGTGCCCGGCAATTTGGCGCGGGTTCGATTCCTAATGTTAGGTTTTAGGGAATTAGCGATTGTATGCGCTTATAAAGTTTTGGAGATCCGCAAAAAATTATAATCCATCCATCCATGCACAACGACCGAAGAAATTCAATGAATGAATACTTTAATGCGCACCAAAAATTAAAATGTATGTATTATGTATGTATGTGCATGTATGAATTATAATACGAACAAATTGTGAGAATGATCAAAGTTCAAACCTTGAAAGAAGAATATATTATATTCTTCTTTCAAGGTTCACTAAATCAAGGATCACTAAAGTCAGTAGGTTTTTGTAGTTTGGTTTGTGATTTTGGTGATTTTTCTAGTACGCGTACGAATTACGACTTTATTGCATGCAAATAAGTGACATCTAGGGGGCTGTGCGATCGATAGAACTGAAAATTGGAGTTCTTTGAAACCTTTTTTCTCAGTCATGGTCGCATTGCAAAATCCCAAAAAAATATATGTTAATCTGCATTATATTAAGCCGTGGATTGTTTTTTTTTTTACAAAATGAAATTTTTATTTAAATATGCATTAAAACATAAAATGCTAAGTCCAGCCTTTTTTTTAAGTTTAAGCCTTTTTCCTCTTCTTCTATAGAAGACTTATAAGTCACACGAGTGTGAAAATTATTTCAGTATTTTAAGTAAGACAAGACTCAGGGGAAGGCCGTTTCAGATTTTGCAAATTTTGTCTCAAATATTTATAGCGATTTTTTATCCGATTTGATACTCTCCGGTCGGCGCGATACGCCCTTGTCGCCTACAAAATCAGTATGGGACTTGACGCGCAAGGTCACTGCCGTTATACGGAGCCCGGAGGCCTAAATTAATAGAATGTAAATTTTATTTGTGTACAGAGAGCCTCAACAGAAGTGGGATCTGGATGGAGCGACTCATAATAATGTTACATCTCTTTTTTCCCCTAATGCATTAGCATGTGTCGTAAGGAGAATAAGGAACGATATAATATGTCTCCAGCTAAATGCTTATAGCCTGGTATCTATGCTATTTTGAGCCATGCTTTCGCACGTATAGGCCGGCTCACGGATAAATACCATGTCTATACAGAAAACCGGCGTGAAAGTGTTTCACCGTGTGAGCTAGATAATCGAAGGCTTGGGGATTTTAAGGCCCAGGAACGCAAGAGCGCAACACCAGAGGGGTTGCAAGTGTAACTGCTCTGGTGAATGCGAGTGTCCATGGGCGTCGGTAATCACTTACCATCAGGCGATCCGTCTGCTCGTTTCCTGGTCCATTTCATAAAAAACATAAATTTAAACTGGGGATTAAACTGCTAAAAATTACTTTTCTTAAATGTATCAAGTCGTTTTCATCGGCGCAAATGCTATCCATGCCCATTTTAACGTTTTCAAGCTTTAAAGATATTATATCTTTTTCTTTTTGCCCCCTTTTTTTCAGATCTTTTAAGAAAGGAGATAAAAGTGGGGACGAATATCGCCAATAGTAATCACAAATACTTGCCAAACGGCGAAACCAGTTCAGTATTTTGAGCTATGCCTTGACATTACGTTGTAAAAGCTTTCATAGCGCTTTCATGCAAAGTATCATTTGTAAACAAACGTGGCCTCAAAGACGTTAAGGCTCGACCTTCGCCTCTCACTCACGCATACGCCATTAACACACGCGAGAGAGGGATAGCGTCACGCAAGGCGACTTACTTTCTGGACATTTGCGTGTCCCGATGGCACGCAAGATGCAGGTTCGAGGCACGTACAAGGAAAACATAGGTGAACTGAAGGCCGAATACTTAGACGCTATTAAATTAAGAGCCAATCAATACATGCTGTCCTTGTCATTCTGCTAAGCAGAGACAGTAACAGCCTGTGATTTAGGAGGCCCCTAACTTTAAGTAGCTTTTGAGAATTTAGCCGCATGAATATTAATACAAAAAACGTTTAAAGGCTCTTGTGGCCTGAAGTTTACAATGCCAGTAGAACTTAGGGCTACGTTTCCACGAGAGTTTTTTTGTGGTCGCGACAGAAAAAACAGCACTGTGAATAGAACTGCGCTAGTACAATAGAGCTGAAAATCGAAGTGTCAAATGTCAGACTTGACAACTTTACACGATTCACACAGTTCAGGACAATGCACTATGCAGGCTGATCTCCGGATTGTCTGACAAGAAATGAGATCCATGCGCCTGATCTCTCGCTAGTCGTGTCGGTTATCCATCCCACTGAGTTATGAGAGTTAGAGAGAGAGCGTGCTCTTGTGTACTGTGCACACTTGGGCACTATAAAATAACTCCTGCGCAACTGGTCTGTTTCCAATGAAACCGACCACCGTCACCGAAATCAGCGAGGAGAGCTAGCTATTAAAGATTATATTTAAAAGCCGTCCATACTTCAACAAATAAACCTTGAACTAGTGACTTCCTTCCTTCTTGTTTAGCGTTAAGTGATAATAATTACATCACCATCATTATCTACATCATCATTATGTTAAAAAAGTTTCTAAAATGAATACATCCTCAAGACACGTCAAACTATTTTTGTGATTGGTGTGGTAACGTCATTTGGTCATTTGCCATCCCTACTCTCTCAGATCTTTCCATCATCAGCGATTCCAGTTCGAGGGCCATACCCTTCAAGTCAATTCAGCATCGTCACCGCGGCATTATTGGATATTAGTCCTTATGGCCATCAACTCATCAATGTTCGAGGACCATACCCTTTAGGTCACTTCAGCATCATTATGGTCCATCACGCTATCCATTGACAGTGATGTCACGTCGCGTGACGAGCCCACGTGCTCGCGTCACGCGATGTTCACGTGACACACGCGCACGCACAAGCTCGGTGCGTGAGCTTCGGAGTGCCCAGCGACATGCGAGTTGAAAGTTGTCGTGTCTGCTCTGCTTATGTTGCCATGGTCAAGCTAGACTAGATGACGTGATGCGCTGGTTATAGTGCGCGTTGCTACTGCAAGCGTGCAAGCGACTGAATGTTGCCGTGTCTGCTTTGAGATTTGCGATCGTGTGAACGTGGGAGAGCCATGCTGCGGCACCAATGGGCACGGCAAACGAACGACTGAATAAATACCACGGCCACTCAGAAAACCGGCGTAAAATTACGCTTGCGTTTTGTTTCACCGAGTCAGTGAGGTTGACTTGTTAAGGACCAGAAACGCAAGTGTGCAATACCAAATGAGTTACAAGTTTAGTGGTTTTTGCGTGAAAGAGTCACATTTATTCAAACATTCATCCATCCATCCATTCTCGCAAACTTTCACATTTATAATAGTAGTAAGAATAAGCCGGTAACGCATTTGTGCCTTCTCTGTAGCAGCGGCTTTTCACTGGCGAGTTATGACTTTACAGATATGTCAAAATAATGTTTGGTAATCATGAAAACCAGAGACCTCTTTGCAAGCATTGTAGCTGATGACGCTTGATCAAAGCAATTTCTTCAGTCATTATGTATGCAGTCATAGTAGGTATTATTCCATTAAATTATCCGTTATTAGGTGTAATCGCTCTGCGGCCAGTTACAAACACAATGAGTCAATATTTAAATAGAAGCGACAAATAAAATTAAAGAATGGAGTAGATACTTTTGTTTTAGTTTTGCTATAGCTTGGTAATTGGCTGAAATTTCCGAGAGGGCGTGGTAAAATCCGAAATAATGAGGTCGAATAACGAAATTCAAGTAATCCTTGAAACGGAATTTGATAGAAACATAAACATTATCTATACTAATATTGTAATAACCTAATCTAATCAAGAGCATGTCAGGACATGTCTAAGGAGGGTTCCGTAACTGCAAACGCGTAATAGGTTTTTTTCAAATTACTTCAAAAGTAGCGCCTGTCCGATTTCGTTCAAAATAATTTTCCATGATCTATCAGCATGGAAAATTGTAAGTTTCTATGTCTCATACTTTAGAAATGTGGGGGGGGGGGGGGCAAGTAACAAAGGAGGCCGATCACTCGAAAATGGTTGATTTGGTAAATAAGTCATGTATGAAACCTTGCCTTGATTTTAAAAGACCTATTCAACGATATCCCACACGATGGGGTAGAATGAAAAAATACTTTTTATCCCCGCTTTACATGTATGGAGAGCCACCCCTAAAATGTAAAATTATTGTTATTTTATGATGCCAAAACTGAGGTCTATAGCTGGTGTTTTCCCAGTCGGTATCCAAACTTTCAGGAGTGAATATACTCTTGAATTTAAGCAACTTTTACTATGCGATCAACTTTCCTACTTGAAAAAAAAATCTCCTGTTTCATACAAAAGGGCATAGATAGCATTTATTCTTTTTTAATATACTTTTGAATATAAGCATAGTTGCTTATATTCAAAAGTATATTCACTCCTGATAGTTTGGACACTGACTGGAAAAACATTCTGTATACAGTCTTTAACGATACCAAATTTCATCCATTTTTATTCATAATTACAGAAGCTAGAAGCGCGGACAGACAGACAGACAGACAGACAGACGGACGGATAAAGCGATACTATAAGGGTTCCTTGAGTATTACGCAACCCTAAAAAGGCAAAAGTTGTTTGTTAGCATGTTTGTTTGTTTGCAATGAACAGTCTCCAAAACTACTGGGCGGATTTTTATGAACTTTGGCATACATATAGATTAGGCCACGGGAAAGGGCATAGGGTACTTTTGTCCCTGAAAAATATACGGTTTCTGCGGAATAAAAAATCATTGCCCTTTGCCATAGTCACTGTTAATGTTTTGCACTTCTATTCAGTTATTTATACTTATGCGTACTCTGTGTCACTTTAACTAAAATTAACTATGTCGTATGCCTTCCTAGTTGGTACGTTTAAAATATTTCACAGGAGGTCATATGAAAAATTCCCTTATGTAACTATAGCCTAGTATTAGCAAGTATTGTATTGTTAACAAACGGGCGGACGGATCGCCTAATAGTTAGCGATTAGTGCAGCCCATAGAAGGCAGCAATACCAGATGAGTTACGAGTGCGATGCCGGTCTTTTAATGCCCCACCCACCCTTGTTTATTCGCTATCCTCACTCACTAAGCGAAACAACGCTAGCGGTATTTCACGCCGTTTTCTGAGAGATAGGCAAACCATCTTAAAACATTATTAGTATTAGTATTAACTGGAAGTTTTTATGTATGGATGTTTAATACTCTTTCACACAGTAAGTGCTGAACGGATTTTGTCGAAATTTGGTATGGTAGTAGTTTAGACTCCGTACCAACACAACGGCTACTTTTTGTCGCAGAAAAATGTACGGTTCCCGCGGCTATTCTTTTTGCGCGTATGAAGTCGCGAGCAACATCTATTTACGAATAAACCCAAAGCATTATTATGTAGTGCGCTTCAGCTTTTCGGGTCGGGGAAAAGCCCTGATCGAAATTAATTAAAATTCATAAGCACATTCAACTGAAAATAAACTCTATGCCCTTACAATGTGAGCTATAATAGCACAGCGGGGATCTAGAGTACATTCACCCCTAGTAGATAGAACGCCCCCCTAGATTTCGCCTCTCGAGAGTAAGGCGTGGTCAACATTTTTCTATTTTCCCTCGACGATTTTTAAATTCCTTCCGCCATTCTTTGTTACTATGAATTCTGTACTTTTACTTGTAGACTTTTACTTGTTTGAGGGCCCGACGACTCTGTTTCACAATCTCCTAATAATGTATCGGATAGCTTATTCGGAAGTTTCGTCGCTACTTTGTATCGGGCGACAGAGACACAACATGCAAATAAGCATAAGCTTAACTGATAACAGTTGACGGTAAAACAGGTCCTTAGTCTGTTTATCTTAGATACTAATATTATGAAAAGGAAAGAATTGTTTGTGTGCTTGTTTGCATTGAATAGGTCTCCCACTCCCAAACTACAGGCATATTTAGCGGAACATAAAATAAAGGTTTGATATCATATAAGGTTGCTGGCTGGTTTATACGTCATTTAATTTAAAAAGAAATATTTTCAAATTAAGAAACTAACTGAACATCACATTTTATGCAATTGTTTTAATTTTATTCAAATACACCTTATCTGGAGCGAACTTCAAGTATTTCTTCCTTCTGAGTTTGATTTAAAATTTCATTGAAATACTGTTTTTTGTTAGTTTTTTTAATCGCGTATCTTTTTGGAGTTGAGGACTGAATTATGCCTGACTTGGCCCCAACGGAGATTGCCAGGGCACTCGAAATGCGAAGAAATGGTCAAACCTACAGAGTGATATCCAGAGATCTTCGTCGACCAGTTTCAACGATCCATCGCAGTATCCAACGATTCAGGGAGACCGGTACTTATGTGAGAAGAGCAGTACAAGGCAGAAAAAGACGCACTTCGAGTAGGGATGACCATTTCATCGACTTCGTGTACGTAGGAACCCCCGTTTGACGGCCGTCCAAGCCCGACATGAGTTAAAAGCAGTGCGGGGTGTAACCGTAAGTGAGCGTACGGTACGAAGAAGGTTCGAAGAAGCTGGTTTGGGTTCATTTGTGTTCGCCAAGGCTCCAAGGCTCGAGGTAAATCATCGTAGAAACAGGTTAACTTTTGCTCAGGAACATCGACTTTGGAACGCGGACCAATGGAGTAAGGTATTGTTTAGTGATGAGTGCAGAATTCTCTTAAATCAAATTGACGGCAGACAAAGAATATACAGACGCAAAGGAGAACAATACATTCAGACAAATTTTGAAACTACAGTTGCATACGGTGGTGGATCAATAATGGTTTGGGCGGGCATTTGTTTGGGAGCTCGCACAGACTTGGTAGTGATTGACAGAGGAAGTCTGACTGCAGACCGCTATATCAGAGAAGTTTTAGAAGAAAATGTCGTACCGTTTGCCCCATATATCGGTGACGATTTTGTTTTTATGCAGGATAATGCTCGGCCGTATACCGCTCGGGTAACTCAAGCTTATCTTAATGATATGAATATCACTGTTATGGAGTGGCCGGCGAGATCACCGGATATGAACCCAATAGAGCACGTTTGGGACTTGCTGAAAAGAAAAGTTAAGTCCAGAATTCCAGCTCCCGCCAACGTGGGTGAACTGCGAATCACCGTAGTTGAGGAATGGCGGAGACTATCCCAGGAGACCATCGATAACATCATTCTCAGTATGCCTAGACGGGTAGAAACTTTAATAAGAGCACATGGAGGAAATACGCGATATAAATCACCATTTTTCTAATTTAATTAATTGTTATTTTAATATTAATTTTCACTTTTCCCGGTTACGTGAAAAGTTCAAAAATATACCATTTTTCACAAATAGCACTTACTCGCAAAATCTGTTCTTAATGTGATCTCATTTTAAGTAAAACAAATGAAACTTTAAATAACAAAATAAGTGTAGTAAGTAGATTTTAAAATAAAACCATATTTTTTTAATTATGGACCTTTTTTTGTGTTCCGCTAAATATGCCGGTGTGTTTACTTTGATGAAATTTAGCATATATATAGTCGACTACAGGGAAGGACATAGGCATATAGATTTTATCGCGATTAAATACTATGATATTTAAACTAATTTCAGTGAATACCTATTCAATATTCTAAAAAAAATATGATTAACAGTTTATAGATTTTCTCCACTTCTCCCTGGATCTGAATTATGATAATTACGGAAAATGAAATGTGAATGAAAATTGTACAATCTAATAGGTACCTAGTATTTTGTTTTGTGGTCGCTAGTATTTTAAAAGGGTAAAAAAATATTTGATACAAAACATTATATAATGCGTGCGACGGATACTATATTAATTTATGAGCAAGCCATCTATCGCATCTAGTCGTCATTTGTCCCTATATATTTTAGTTATTACCAACCTAAGTAAATAAAATCAAAGTACCAGGTCAACATAAATGAAAAGGATTAAAACAAACGATTATAGCCGCAATACCGTCACAGTCGGCTGGCGCGGGTTCGAACCCGTGCGATGGTCGGAGATAGCGCAGGGTATTCACCCCCCTAAGCTTTGGCTTTTTGCTAGTTGCATTTGTAGAAATTGACTGTTATGCAGTTTTAGTAAATAATGTTTTGAAGTCAGCGCAATTGCAAGAAACGAATGGATTTTCATCACGTGAAGGCACAAAAATTTTACTTCGATAGAATATACGAGGGCGGGTCAATAAGTCCGTGACTTTTGGAATAAAACACAGATTTTTTGATAAATAAATCATTTTATTTTTCAACGTAGTCCCCCTTGAGCTCTATACACTTTGTCCAACGCTTCTCCAATTTTTTTATCCCTTCCAAAAAATATGATTTGTCGAGGTCCTCAAAATAGGCCTTTGTTTGCGAGATGACTTCATCATTGGAGTCAAATCTTTTTCCACCGAGCCATTTTTTCAGGTTTGGGAACAAGAAGTAGTCACTCGGAGCCAAATCTTGAGAATAGGGTGGATGTGGGAGCAATTCATAGCCCAATTCATGGATTTTTGCCATGGCAACTGCACATGTGTGCACCCTTGCATTGTCTTAGTGAAAAAGAACTTTTTTCTTGGCCAAATGAGGTCGTTTTTTTTTCAAATCCTCATTGAAGCGGTCCAATAAGTTGGCATAATATTCCCCATTAATTGTTCTTCCCGTTTGAAGATAGTCAATGTGGATTATCCCACGTGCATCCCAAAAAACAGTCGCCATAACTTTATTGGCTGACAAACCCACCTTGGCCTTCTTTGGCGCCGATTCACCCTTAGAAACACACTGTTTTGACTGTTGTTTGGTCTCTGGTGTATTGTGATGAATCCATGTTTCGTCCACGGTTAAAAAACTCCTCCATATTGTGATTAAAAAACGCCAAACCTTCCTGTGAAGTTGTTACACGATTGCGTTTGTGGTCTACTGTGAGCAAACGCGGCACCCATCTTGCGGAAAGCTTTCTCCTGCCCAAGTGATCATTCAAAATTGAAACCACTGAGCCATGCGAGATGCCTATGGCTTCCACAATCTCTTGCACTTTCAATCTTCGGTCGGCCAACACCATATCGTGAATTTTTTCGATTGTTTCGGGTGTAGAGACCTCAACTGGGCGTCCAGGACGTTCGGCATCTTCAGTGCTTGTAAGGCCACAACGAAATTCAGTAAACCACTTTTTTACCATTGAAATCGATGGTGCAGAGTCCCCATAGTATTTATCAAGCTTAGCCTTGGTCTCGGTAATGGTTTTTTTTCGCAAAAAATAATGCTTAATAAGCACACGAAATTCACTTTTTTCCATTGTTTCCTTAAGTTACTGGATAGTCTGATAAAGATAGCTGTAAAACACAAACTAACTGACGCAGCAAGTTCAAATTTTGATAGGAGTCAACTGACAGATGCCTGTTGACAGGAGTAGTGTTGCTTTTTCAGTAAGGAGGTTAGAAATTCAAAAAGTCACGGACTTATTGACCCGCCTTAGTATAATAGTAGAGTGCCCACGTACGCTCTCTTATTTTATTCTGGCAATTTTTTTACATAATAATATTATGAAACGTAAAATAGTTTTAGGTGTGAATAGTATAAGACATGATCCTATCCATCATAACAAATTTCTGCATTTAAATATTTTTTTTATATTACTAGCTGCTGCCCGCGTAAATAAACTATCGAGTATCCCGCGGGAACACTGTAGTTTTCCGGGATAAAAAGTAGCCTATATTTCAATCCAGAGTCTAAACTACTACCATACCAAATTTCATCAAAATCCGGTCAGTAGTTTTCGCGTGAAAGCGTAACAAACAAACTTACATTCACATTTATAATATTAGTGGGGATATTAAGCAAAACAGTGCGTTATATATATTTTATTATTTATAAGAATATTCATGATAATGGCGAGTGTAGACTAATTTTGAATGAACTGTTCTATAAGGGTCACACGGCACCCCGCGACTTGGGATTCATCTTTAAGATAGCTATTCAAAATTGAACAAAAATATGCACGTTTCATATGACATCTGTCATACACTTCACATGCGCTGTGCAGCGCGGTGCAACCTGACATTCCAACTCTGACTATAAAACTTGTATCTTCATGTGCAACGAATAAAGTTGAATTTTAAATAACTATCTTGAAATTGCAGCGCCGCGTAACTATTTATTTTGGTGTAAATATTAACCCTAATTATATTTTTATTCATTTCCTATTTACAAAAAACATAACATTTCTGCAATAAATAATGTTTTTTTACTACTAAACAGCTTATTTTAATAACACGTTACACAATAATTAGTGCGAAAACGGCCTCTGCAGCACCCTAGAAACACCGAAGAATCGACAATATAACAGATTGAAGAAACATTAATACCATTCGGAGCGAAATAGGTCTTATTGTAAGGCAGCAAGGTCGATGCATCGTCGTTATGAGAAACAACATTTCTTTTCTTCCCGAGCATGAGCTCACAAAATGGCCTCTTTTGACAGCTAAAGTAGAAACTTTTTCTTAATTCAATGTCAAATAGTCTTACAATAATGTCAACTACTCCACATCATGGCGGTCCAAGACAAATAGTTTCTTTACGTTTAGTCATTTACTTGAATATTTGTTCGTTTTTGATAAAAAAATTCCCGGCAACCATTTTAAAAATATGGCTGTTAAGAAATGTTGACTTCTATTGATGACCTTGTTACCATGGATTAAGAACTATTTTGAAACGAACTATTTTGGGTAGAATATTTCTTCTTTAAAATTATTTCTTCGGATCGCCATGCCCGCTGCCCGCTGGTGTCACGGCTTCTGCTTGTGACGTCACGTCTATGACAGTCAAGTTTGAACTTAAAAACCCTTGGAAGAATATAGGTAGGTACATGGAAGGAGCACTAAAATCGAAGCTTTAAGTAGTTACAGCTTCGATTACTTCCATCAGCAGCTGTCTCAAAAAACATCAATGGGCAAAACCCATAAGTGGGAGAGAGAGAGAGAAAATCTATGTCTTTTCGAGTGTTCGAAGGTTGTCCCACCTTGGTGATATTTTGGGACTTCTTTTTACGACGTAGGAATAACGACTTTATGGCACTCATAACAAGTGTTAGCATGTGGGTTAAGGAACTATACATGTCACTTCTTTTACTAATAGCCAGGTATCTGTACTTTTTTGGGAAGTCGGTTAAAAACAGTAGATTTTATAACTGTCATCTATGTGTCATCTGTATTTGGTGACAGTGACATTCGCATAAGTGACGTCACCTAATCTGTCAGTTCTGTATTTTGTATTTTGTTTTGTTTCAATAAATTGTTAATCTCGCATTATAAATGAAAGTCCTTCCTACTATTATATATTATGTGAAATTTTGTGAGGATAGATGGATGGATGTTTGTAACTTGTTCACGCAAAAACTACACAACGGATTTCGATGAAATTTGGTATAGTAGTAGTTTAATCTCTGGACTAATCTTAAACTACTTTTGATCCCAAAAAAATCAACTGTTCCCGTGAGATACTGTATTTAATCGGGCGGAGCCGCGGGCAATAGCTAGTTAGCAAATAATACCTAATATACTATTCATATTTTACTAGCAGTTGCCAGCGGCTCTGCCCGCGTATATAATATACAATCGGGTATCCCGCGGGGATACTGTACTTTTCCGGGATAAAAAGTAGCCTATGTTTTAATCCAGAGCCATACCATACTACTACCATACCAAATTAAATCAAAATCCGTTCAGTAGTTTTTGCGTGAAAGAGTAACAAACATCCATCCACCCTTACAAACTTTCACATTTATAATATTAGTAGGATAGAAGGTTCCTCACTACAATCATCATGGCTATTGGCAGAATTATTACCAAAAACCGATTGGGCATCATAATACTAAACTACGGGATTTGCTGGACGTATATCTGCCCCTGAATGGGGTCGCGTGACCAGCTGGCGTGAGTGACCAGGGCTGCAGGGGAGATAATTACACCATGACCTTTGTGGATACACGGAAACTGAAAATACCAGGGGTTCAAATAGCATTTTTAAAGAGCGCCCGCAGACTAGCATTTTCAAAATGTGTCGGGTAGTTTTGGGATTATTAACTCCTTCAGCTTAGCTACGAATAGGTTAACATTGGAATGGAATAGTTAAAGTCTGATGAGTAATATTTTATTTGCAAAAACATCATGTCTGATTCATGACTACGCAATCGATATGAATCTAGGCATAGAATAGGGGAACCATTCTGTTGGTTTGATTTACATAAACCGATTGTATAGTTCAAACTCTATAAGATAGGTTCTAAGGTTTAGTAAAAAATATTAATACTAGAATATTATCAACTCGGGACTTTATAATAGTGTTAAAATTTCTTCAATTAGCAGGGGACAAATTCACTATAATATTCTCGAAATGCATCATCTATCCATTAGCTATTGTGTTACCACCTACTTGAAATAAATACTCTACACAGTCAATTAATAATTATGAGTTCCTAGTACTTTTTCACAACCTAGACTGCTTAGTCTAGGTTGATAGCTTTATCAATACTAACGGGGGACTGTCAAATTGTGGTGATCCGTCTTCTAATTACCCTGGGAATGGTGGTATTACCACGGTAGTCAATACTCGGAGCAGACATGCAACGCTGATGTGAATATCCGTTATATTATAATTAATTATCTCATGTTAATTATGTGATCTCACCATGGATCTATGGATCAAAGCAAAATCTAGAATATCTTGTTATACTACACATAGTGAAGTTTTTTTAAACAAAGCAAAATTAGTAAAATTAAGACAAAAACTACATTGAAATAGGTTTTTTGTTAAAATGAAATTTTTTTTACCTATTTTTTTTTCAGGTAATATTCTATCTTCATGAATCCGATTGGCATCCAGAAATAGGAACATTAAAGGTATAGTAATGAAAAAGTTTTTAGGTTGAACGAACTAAAAAGGTCAATAACAAGGTACTTTACTCAGTAAACGTTTTGTTCCGATATCGAAGTATATCCTTAAACACGTAACATAAAGATTACTTGTAATTAAAAGACGTCCTAAAAACATGGAGTTAGTAAATAATGAATGTATATTTAGAAAATATGTTTAAATGTATAAAACTGTGTACACGTGTGTGTGTACCTATTTACAATGTATTCAGTGGACTCTACGCCCGCTTCGGCTCTCAAGGATACCTTGTGTAGTCTGTTATCCAAATCTAGACTTCAAATAAAAAGGAAAAATTCGATTGTTTGTTTGACAGCGGTGAGTATGTTTCGAAACCACTGGGACCGATTTTGATAAATTTTGGCTCAGATGTAGAGCAGACGGGGTAGGAGTAGGACATAGGACACTTGTTGTCGCGGAAAATGTATGGCGCCAGCGAGACGGTGTGATGTTGTTAACTGACCCCAAGACAAACGTCTTTTGTCTTAGTGTCAGCTCACACCGCAATGATATGCGACGCCACGCGGCGCTGCATTTCTAAGATAGAAATTCATAATTGAACTTTATTCACTACACAAAAAGATACAAGTTTCATATTTTCATATTACACAAGTCATACACTGCACACGTCACTCGAGCTCTTACAACGCCGCGTAGCGTATCGTTTCGTTTCGGCGTGAATTGACATTAAAACGTCTAATCTAAATGCCAGTACAATACATAAACAAATTATATAAACCATAGCGTGATACATAATTGCAACTTTCTACCTACAGATATCCCATTTTTCCCCCGCTCCTGTAATAACTAATAAGATCATAATTATCGTTTAATTATGCATATGTATGCACAAGTACTATGGTTTATTGCGTTTAAGGCGATTCAGATTGTTCCAGCGATAATTGTGTGGTCCGAGTGGCAGAGATTAGCGTGATGCGATGAGCGAAACGTAGAGACCGTTAAGGATAGCCGAGATCTGTTGTAAAAAATATCAAGAGAAGCTTACGAAAAATCATGAGATATGTGTACCTATTGAAGAGAAAAAGTTAAAGACATACATAACTAAATAAATGATGTATCGGTTATTTTAAATTTAGTGTTTAACTTCTAAGTAAAAGTATAATGTTTTATAATGAATACTTAAATCATTAAGAAAATTGAAACTACAACCCAATGATCTAAAGTCTAGGTGGTTTTCGCCTGTAGCCTTGTAAATTAATATCATTATTACCTGCTGAAATTTTATATCTTCTTTTCCTTCTTCTTCTTATAAATAAAAATAGATTGCAATTCTATTGTCTCGCTAAAATTCGAGAACGGCTGGACCGATTTGGCTAACTTTGGTTTTGAAATGTTTCTGGTAGTTCAGGGAAAGTTTGAAACGGTGAGAGATATTGGAACAATTGTGGAGAAAAGAGAAAAAAATCGACGATTTAATTTGTGTATATTAATTGTTCAATGTGTTCATTTGATCAATCAATCCTTAATTGCAAGAATGTGGTATACATAAGGCCTTAAAAATATTATAATAGCTAGGATCCAACATTCTGCCATCACAATGGCGCGCAAAATATCCTTAACATGCAAGGTGTTGTTAGGTGTGTGAAGTTAACATTTATAAATTTAAGCAACAGTTGGAATTAAATTAAATATAGAAATACAGTTATTAATTTAGGAACATCAATAATTATTAATCATAACAAATTAAATAATAATTAAATAAATCACACAATTTTAGTATTAGTCATGGAAATTGAATAAAGATATATCACAGCCCTCAAGCATTATTAAAAAAAAGGGGGATAAAACAAAACAAAATTGTTGATGCAAGTGACAACTGTCATCATTCCAAAGAGGTTAAAAAAGATTATACAACTAAAATAAAACGTGGTCTTTACGTGGCATTATTTAAGCAAACATGTGCACCAAATTTTGTTGTGAATTCCGAAACATGGTTTATAAAATATATTATAGATACAACTAAATAAATTAGTCACTTGGCTGTCAAATATTTATGTGCGTTTACCTGTTTGGTTATTAACTGGTTCATAGTTAAGACAGAAAACGAGTGTCGGGACAGCTAGTGAAGATAATATGAAAACTTGCTGAGAAATCATAATATGGAGATATGAAAACGCTGACGCTTGTAGCTCGTACCAAACAAATTGGTGTTTGCTCGTCGTACCGCTGATTATTAGTTCACCATAGGGTAGATTTAAATCCCACAGACAGTGCCACTATAAATTCGCCGTTATGACCAACACATAGAGTCTATTTACGAGCGCTCCTCGAAAACCGTTACTAAGCCAACTTTGTGTAAATGAAATTTGCAACATTTTTAAGGGAAATTACACATAATTCCACGTTCGATATTCAAATACACAGATAAAGCTTGTGGTGGCACTCAATTCAGTATTTGTATTTAAACATTGAATCGGCATAGGCACTAAAATATGTTAAGAAGATTTATTTATATGAGATATATAAGAAGGAAAAAAATGTTTTTTTTGTGCAAAAGAGACTCTCTCGAACTTTTATACATTTTTCAACCCTACCTAGCTACTCTACCTTCCTACCTACTACAGAACCTACTACCTACCTACTCGTCCAAGAATAATAATATTAGAAATAGTATCAACAATCCTACTTCCTACAGCTATACTACATCCTACTAATATTATAAATGTGAATACTTAGGTTCTGTGTTTAGGCTCTGGATTAAAACATAGGGTACTTTTTATTCCGTAAAATTACAGTATTCCTGTGGGATACCCGATACTAGATTTAAGCGGGTGGAGCTGCGGTAAAAAATAGTTATAAATGTGGAAGTATGTGGGGATGGAATTGATGGATGTTTGTGACTCTTTGACGCAAAAACTACTGAACGGATTTCGATGAAATTGGGCATACCTATTAGTGGTTTACGGTCTGGATTAAAACATAGTCTACTTTTTATCCCAGAAAAATACATGATTCCCGTGGGATACTGCATTTACGCGGGCGGAGTCGCGGGCAACAGATAGTCATTATTATGGATGGATGGAGGTTTGTGACTCTGTCACGTAAAAACTACTAAACAGATTTGGATGAAATTTGGTGTGGTAGTAGATTGGAACCTGGTATACACAAAGTAAAGTGCTGTGTCTATGCGGCCGAAGCGTAAAAAGCTAGTCGATCATATAGGAACAAATCTTCACAAAAAGAGTAAGTAAGCTAACCTATAACTTAACTACTTAAAGTAAAAAGTGTTGTAACTTATATCTAAAGGCGACAATCGCTTTCCATCAGACAATAAGTCTGCTCGTTTTGCTCTCACCACAAAAAAAGACGGCATTAACATAATATAAAAAGTCTATACGTAATTCAGTATACCGGTTGTATAGCTCCATAAATATATATAAACTTAGTTTAAATACAAACAAACACAACGATAATTTATGTATCGATTATGCACGTTGTTCGGCTGTAAGGACGTTTTTTAACCGACACAAAACAAAGGTATTCTGTTGATTGTTGTTCGAGCAACTGTGTCAGTAATTAAAATGATTAGACGATTCAGTGCGGTCTCAGTGTCAGCGAGTTCATAAGCGGGCGAACGAGAATTGATATTTTGAATACCTATTTATGTATGAAGATTCTTGTCGTTCTGTTTTTATTTAAATACTTATCTATACTTCTGTACTAATAATATAATGAGGAAAGATTTGTTTGTCGGTTTGTATGTTTGTTTGTATTGAATAGACTTCAAAACTACTGGACCGATTAATACTTGGTGCTACTATAAATGGTCTATGTTTCGTCTTTAATGTATAATAGTATAATAAACCAGAAATTATCCGCGCCTTCGTGCGCACAAAAGGAAATCCGGCAGGAACCATCCATTTTTCCGCGATAAAAAGTAGCCTATATCCCCCGTGGTATACTCTTATATCCACGCCAAACATTAAAATCGATTACATTATTATATATTAGATTCGATACAGGATTTTTTTTTTTATTTTTATAATAATAAAATAAATTAGCTTTTGCCCGCGGCTCTGCCTGCGTAAATACTGTATCCTACGAAAACACTGTACTAGTTCGGGATAAAAAGTAGCCTTTGTGTTATTCCAGAGCTTAGACTAGGTACAACAATATCATACTAAATTTCTTAAGCATCCGTTCAGTAGATTTTGCGTGAAAGAGTAACAAGCATCCATCCATCCATCCTCACATACATTCACATTTATAATAGTAAAAGGAAGTAGGATATTAAATAATAATAGATGTGTGAAAAGTTTTTTTTTTTTTTTTCTATTAGCTACTTTTGTATCGCTGTAACTGCGACAGCAGTACACTCTTTGCGGTCATAAAGTATGTTAATAATGAATCCAGTAAGATATTGCTGAACGGCGAAAAAACCGTTCACGCTTGGCCGTGCGCGCCGCATAGCGCACTTCTCTTTCTAATAAAATATCGTTTGACTGCACTATATGTAATAAGTAAATAACTGGCTTATGACCGCGACTTCGTACGCGCGAAAGAAAGTTTCGCGAGAACCGTACATTTTTCCGCTATAAAAAGTAGCCTATGTCTTTCCCCGTAGTCTATCTTATACCTTTCATCAAAATCGGTCCAGTACTTTCGGAGCCTATATTATGAAAGCAAACAAAATTTGCCTTTTTTTAATATCAAATCGGAAGCCCAATTGTTTTTTGATTACATATTATTTTTGTTAAAATCCAGGCTGAATCAAGGACCTTTGTATGTGGTCGAACTCGCACACTATTGAATGATTTGAGTGAAAGGGGAATATATGCTAATATTATGATACCAGACTGAAATTAAATAAAAAAATATTTTTATGTTAAACGGTTTTATTACAATAGAAATAATGTAGGTAATGTACTAAAAGCTAAAAAATAATTCGGTAAGTCCTAGCTACCAGATCGCACCAATCTTCTCATCAATCTGGGGTATTGATCAGACAAATAATAAAATCGTTGGGCGCGTGAAACTATCATATATTAACTCTAATACGCAACGCCCAACGATTTTATTATTTGTCTGATCAACACTCCAGATTGATGAGAAGATTAATGCGATCTGGTACCTAGGACCTACCGAATTATTTTTTAGCTTTTAGTACATTACCTATATTATTTTTATTGTAATAAAACTGTTAAACATAAAAATATTTTTTTATTTAATTTATTTTCAAGTTTTAAGTTTTGTTGCTAGATGATACTTCTCATTCTACTGAGTTCATTTAATGCCTCACTATTACGTGGTTTATTTCCTGACAATTTGTTGCAATCTAACTCTTCTATACACAATCCTTCCAAAGACTTCACTCGACTCAGAGCTACGTAAGCTTGTCCTTAAGGGATACTGAGAGAAAACAAAAAAAAAATTCTACTAATTAAAAAAAATCTTATAATTAATATTTATTATTTATTAATTTATTTATTAATTAATTAATTAAATTATTTATTTATTTTATTTTATTTATTATTTCTTATTCTTCTTAATTCTTCACTTATTCTTATTCATTCAATTCTTCTCTATTCTACTAATCAAGCCCTTTCATTAGACACCTGTATTGAGGTGATTGTGAATAATCCGCCATTTTGTGGCAGCGACCATCTTGGATATTATTTTTTCAGAATGAGCTCTACTCTGATAATCAAGTCCTTTCATTTGATACCCATTTAGAGGTTGTTGTGAAGTAATATGTAATCTGCCATTTTGTATCGGCGGCCATTTTGGATTTACAGTCATATTTTTTATTTTATTATTGTATTGTCATCAAGATTAAGAGTGGATACCAAATATCAGATCGATCTGGTGTCAGAAAGGGGGTAAAATTCCAATTACTAAATTTGACCCAAACAAATAAATAAATAAACTGGCCAAGCTAAATAAAACCGTCTAAAAATCACCTACATCGCGATTTTTTTTTCTTCCTCATTAGCATGTTTCTTAAAGAGAATAAGTATTATTATGTCTTCTAAGGCCTATCTACTAAGGCGATATTAGCAGAAGAAGAAAGTACATTATATCGTTCCTTAATCTATACTAGCTGGTGCCCGCGACTTCCTTTGAGTAAAAACTATTAACGGTAACAGAACCGTATGTTTTCTAAACGGAACCCTAAGATAAAAGTTATTCCATATAACATCGGTCCGGCCACTCCAGAGATTATCCGGAATAAACAACCAGACAGACAGAGACAGACAGATAACATTTTTTTGGCGTAGGTACCATAAAACGTATTAAGCTCATTTCAGACTACGCTATACTATTGTGCTCTATTATATTATAGCAAAGAAGGACCTAATGCTATACTATATAGCATGGCGTTCACATTGAGCGATATTATCGCAAGCATTTATAGTATATAGCAAGCTCAGTTGACCGCAATCTTTGAAGAGTGTGCACAGTTGCACAGCACGCATCACGATCGACACAACGGATTTAATCTCATCGAAAAGCTCATCGAGCGATGATGACAATGCGGAATTAGGCATTATCTTGCCATAGCTACGAAAGAATAAAAATGCCAGATCTTGGATGTACAATAGAGAAAAACTACGACAAAAACAATCATTCGGCGCCAGCGCAACAGGCACAGGATCGTATCCAGACGTGTTGTGTCACTCGTTTCGCATGCGGGACGGCTGGGGGTGAGGAAGGAGAAAGAGGGTGGCGCGCGATATAGCACAGCATGAACTCAGCGTATCGCACTATGTTATAGCGTATAGTAAGCCAATAATATATAGTACAGTACAGTGTGAACGTGTCCATAACAATGTATGGTGCGCGATATTGTTGAAGTCTGAAATCATGCGGCTTTCAGACTACGCTATAATATAATAGCATATAGTATAATACTATCATTTGTATGTAAAGATAATAACAAGGTATCAAGGTATGCTATTCATAGTTATTAATCTGAGTATAATATTATGTTTCTAAAAGGCAAAATTTGTCATTGAACTTTCGAAAACAAGAGACAAGAACTTAATAGAGCTACACAACTAAAAGGTAGTTAATTAAGTTAAAGTGGCGTTAAAATTGACAAGCTTCGGATTACAGGGGTTACTAGTTACTACAACTTATATACCCGCAAAAAAACCAAGCCATACAACCCCAAAACTGTAGAGCAACTAACTGTTAGATCTGCCGTTATTATAATATGATTATTATAATTGAATATATATTATTGTATTATAAAAAGCCCTATGAGAACTTGATCCGATGAGTACGTTAACCTTAATTCAATCAGTGCCATTCGCTAATCAAATAAGCCGCGCTTAAGGGAATCAGGCGCGGCGCACACTGAGCGAAACTGTCGACTCACGCCCGCTTGCGTTTTGTGTAACGCAATTGTTTAGTTTATTTCATGTGTTTCAATGTAGACGGGTAATGTAATTGATGATAAATGATCCTTGAAACATGTGAGCTTTGGGAATGTATGAATCGGATGAATTGTATTTGTTTTAATCTGGGCAGATTTTATCCAATACATCCATCATTTAAAGTGTTTTTTTTTGTAATTACTAGTTTGAGGAAGTATGTCATAAGCGTTCGTTTGTAGTAATATCACTTGCGTTTTGCAAATATTTTTAAATGTGAATGTTTCAAAATATATTTTTGTGTCTTGTAAACGTATTTTACGTGCGTTTTGTCATGACTTTATCAGCGTTTACGCGCGTGTGTGTGCGGCGCGGCGTAGTGACGCCGGTCGCCGTCAATCCAATAGGTTTTCATTTAATAAAACCCTTTTATTGGTTTAACTTGGATTTATCCGTATTTATGTTAAGCTCTTTACGCGGCTTTTACTCTCGTTACTTTGTTTAAATCACCCAGATCGGTCGAGAAATTAACTCTACCGAGATCACATGACTCGATATTGCATTTCAAAGAAACGTTTTGTTTTAAAATTTTCGAGAAATTGTAAAAAAAATCGCAGCACGACGTGAGCGGGCGGAGTGGCGTTTTGTGCGTTCTTTAAAGTGGTAGTCAATCGTGTACAATCAACGGCAATCCGATTAGAACTCTATCGTGATGCCGTAGTACCGAGATTTCCTTGGGAATTATCTGATTAGTAATACAAATAGCCAATCATACCCGTCAAATACTACATTCATTTTGAATGTCGCACATTGGTCGTGAGGCGTGGTCTCAATGATATTCGCTTTCTATGGAGGCAACATTGCTTAGCTTGTTTCAATAAAAACTCACGCCTCGACCAATAACTCAGCTAGAACAGGGATTACACAAATCGTGTTACCGGCCCTACTACAAGGGCTTTTGTACGTTTGTAAGTGGCTCAGTCACCATGGTAACGAAGCAACTCATACACCGAAAGGCGCGGCCTCTCTGCCAGCGGTTGCTTACAAAAAAGTTGCGATTTTCAATTTTTTTAATAAATTTTAATTCTAATTGATCTATACACTAGAGATATGATTGGAAAACCTAAAATTCTCGTAAAATCCATGTCAAACCCAATTTTATAGCTCTACTTAAGTTTTGAGCTGTGACGCATCTAAACATTCTTAATTCATGTAATAAGATCTAAAAAATGACATAATGACAAAAACCACAGAACAAGTCGATGTGGTCGTACGTCTATGGCCAGTAACAACCTCTCTACACGTATCAATTTCTACACAAATGCCCCGATTACACATGTACGATCTACAAGAAGACTGAATCTTGATAGATTGATGATTTTGTTTCTCATACAAGAGACCAGTACATTGCATTTTTAATCTAATTTTGTTTTATGGTATGCATTCCGACTTCCAAAGTAAAAATGCACTAAAAAGTATGAAATAAAACTTATTTCCTAAATAATTCCTGTTTTAAATTCCTCTAAAATTTTTAATATTCTCTACTCAATCTTCATAATTTTGAAGTCGGTACCAGCCCGAGCAACATCATAATAAAACAATATTTTATAGAAATCACGTTCAATTTGGCTGGCACCGACTTCAAAATAATGAAGATTGAGGAGAGAAATATGTAGTTAAAATTTTAAACGAATTTAAAACGGGAATTATTTAGAAAATAAGTTTTATTTTATACTTTTTGTGCATTTTTACTTTGTAAGTCGGTGTAAATTTTTTGTTATTATTTAATATTTTTTCTCTTTTCAGTTATATAATTTTTAACACATTTTAAGAAATATACACATACAAACAAGGCTCCGCTATTCTCACTCTCTCGGCAAAACAATCTCAAGCGTTATTTTATGCCAGTTTTCTGAGAGGCCGTGGTATTTCCCCAAATAAGCATTACCGATCTGTGGACCTACTAAACAATCACCAGTGATGATATTGATTAGATACTATATTATTAAATAATTATTATTATCTATCGTTATGGTCGACGGAAAAAAGGTAGCAGTAAGCATTAAATAAATAGATTAAAGTGATACAGAATATAATTTTAGCAATAGCAAAATTTCAAAGACATTGATATCGGTGCACAAAACTGTGATGAGTACCTATGTCATCATAATAATATTATGTTGTGTTTTTTGTGAAGATGGTGATGATGATGATTACTGTAAGTGGTATGATGCTTGCAGTTCTTTAAACAACGCCGGAATCCCCAAACATGTATCTATAAGGTCAGGAGTTCTGTTCAGTACTTTTGGATCCAGGGTATACCTTGGTGCAACATCTTCGTTTTTGGTAGCATATTATGCTTGAACTTCTTTAGAAAAAGTAGAAATAACCATATGTATCCATATAAATTTCGAGGAGTTCCCTCGATTCCTCATGGATCCCATCATAAGGTCACCACTTTGGTGAAAACGGGACCAACTTGGGATTATACCCTTTCCATCAAAAAAGCATTTTGAAAATCTGACGGTGGAATTATCGTTGAACATACAAAATATATACAGCCGAATGCATAACCGCCTCCTTTTTTTTGGAAGTCGGTTAGTAAAATGAAGTCGTTTCCATGTCTGATAGGTGGGGCTTTTGTTTATTTGATCGTATTTAATCTCCTTCATTCTTTATAAATGTTTTTCGTTTGTACAGTAACTATATTTGTATTAACTTGAGACTTTTTACTATTTAACTGATTGTCCGCTTAATCGGTTTTGACTGACCGCTCTAGTTCGAGTCTGAGATTGGAGACGAAGGATCCACTCGCGCGGAACTTCGCAGAATCCCAATGTCGTAAGAGACTCTTTACACTGGAGGTACTAAAAACTCAGTTATTTTTTATAAATAGACTGAGCTGACTTTTCCAACAGCAAGTTCGACTTGCTGGTGAACTGATTTTGTTGCTTATCACAACCGATTACACTAGATATATTGGAAATTGTAAATTGCAATATTATAATATTCCTTCCGCAAAAACTACTTTTATAGAAAATTTTGTAGAAGGATCAAAAGTATTAAATATTGATTTGGACATGTCCGCGCTAATAATACAATCCAGGCAAGTGTAGACGACATAGTAATTGACAATTTTTCTTCTTTCTTAATTCTGGAAATGCTGCAAAAACAGTAATATTATTATAGAAAACAACATTTACTTTGAGTTTACACGCAAACCTTATTAAACCACGAATAGTTCAAAATATCATTTACTTTAATGAAATAAAACGTTCTGTATTTACCATTAAAATTGACATAGAGATAGAAAAAAATTACACGACAAAAGCAAACGCACAATAAATTGTATTTTATGTGTCATTTACATGACAGCCGGCACGATCAAAGAACATTAACAATTCAAGAAACCTCTATACTTATAAAATTGTTTTCGTGAGACATCTGGTTCATGGTTGTTTGCGAAAAAAAAAAAAGAATCAGCCCTTAAAAAATGTTTTGTTTTAATTAAGAGTCCGGACAGTGTGCAATCTTCTCTCGAATCTGCATATCGAGTTGCAGACTACTGTGTGCGACTTTTTTGTGGCATGTGTTTGGTAAACCTTAAAAAAAAATAAAAAAAATATCGTAAATCGACTGGAACGTTTCCATTTTTTAAGCAGTTTAGAATTAATTAAGACATTTTGTTTTCACGGTAATATATCAAGTTCGGTATCGATAAATCGTATTTAATCGATTAAACCCTCATTTAGATAGGCTCATTAGAATGGAACAAGGGAGTTTAATTGTGCTTTATGAATTTTAATGGAATAAGTTATAATATGACATTTCCTTAAAAAAAAAAAAAAAAAAAGAAACGAGCAAACGTATCGCCTGATGTAAAATGATTGCCACATTTACCGAAACGAGTAGTGCTTTAGTAATGAAATATATCTGTTTGTAATTTTAAATTAACAGCTTTTCGCTAATTGCATATGAAAGTATATACGGTACTTAATACTATAAAAATCTATTTTAGAAAATTTTGCCTGTACAGCTGGATGTCTGTCTGTCTCTTTGCTCCGGCTAATGTCTGAAACAGCTGGGCCGATTTTCACGAGACGTCCACTGGTTGATGCTATGGAGTACTTAGGCTACTTTTATCTTAGGGTTCCGGTTAAAAAAATGGGGCTCCGTTTCAGTTAGTTCTACGCAAGCGACATTTCGGTCACCAGCTAGTTCTTAATGTCTTCAATCGAATACCTACAAATAACCTATTTTGGAACATTCATAATTAACCAAAAGTAATAATTTAATTAATTTAATATCTATCCCTTAATGACTCGTGCATTCCTAGTACATCCAATTCGATTGACCATCATCCCGTCGGCAACCATAAGGATAACCTGTAACCATTCAGGTAGAGATGTCAGACCCTTTGTTGTCACAACACAGCGGGTGTTGTATTGTGTAAGCGATAGGGCACTCCATATAATGCGATTTAGGGATCCCCGCCCTACAGACCCTTTTAGGTTGTTAAATTATCCTTTGTTGTGGGTAATGGTGAGCAGGTTGTACGAATTAAAGTCAATATGAATTACATTTTTTTGTTAAACTGTTATTGTTGAGTTTAAAAGATTAGTTATATTTTCAGCATAAGCAAAGACCAGCTTTTGCCAGCGGCTCCGCCCGCGTATATACAGGGGAACATTGTACAATTTCGGAATAAAAATTAGCCTATGTGTTATTCAAGCCTAAACTACTACCATACCAAATTTCATCGAAATCCGTTTAGCCGTTTTTGCGTGAAAGAGTAACAAACATCCATCCATCCATCCATCCTCACAAAGTTTCACATTTATAATAGTACGAGCTGTTTCCCGCAGCTCCACCCGCGTAAATAAACTATCGGGTATCCCGCAGGAACACTGTACTTTTCCTGGATAAAAAGTAACATATGTTTTATTTAATCCAGAGCCTAAATTACTACCATACCAAAGTTCATAAAAATTAGTTCAGTAGTTTTTGCGTGAAAGAGTAACAAACATCCATCCATCCCTACATTCATCCATTCTCACAAACTTTCACATTTATAATAAGATATGTAAGATAAGTAAGATATGTAGTAGAATGTTTAGGCACAAAAATAAATATACAAAACGCGATTTTTTTTTGTACAAAATAAAATTTCATTGCACCCTTTATGACACTGACCAGCTTTGAGGTCATTGACCTCACAGCTGATTTTAAAATAATTTTAATTTGTTTGAAATGACATCAATTTCAATAAATTGAAATAAGCAGTATGAGTTCAATGAACTTTTCAGTGCTGTTTCATATTTAAATTTTTATGGATTTTTATATTCACTATTTAGTACTTTACAGAGTCAGTGGATAATTTCCCCAAATAATCGTCATTCATAATTCACAATCACTTTTCAATACGTATAATATTATGCTTTTTATTATTATATTAATACGTGAAGCGAAAGCTTTCTGTGCAGTTTTACGAGAATTGGAGGAACGAAACGAGAAACGAAACCGGAGGAGAATTAAATTTGGCCAGTAATTTATTAAAGTTAATTTAGAGGTGTGCTGAAAGCATCATACCTCAATCTTCACGGCTTTATTTACCTGATTCACAGATAGCTAAATAATTATAGTTACTTAGTTGCTTCGTTAGTCGTAACTCATAACTTTGTTGCATTGTAATTTTCAGATAATAGTTATTTAATTTAACTATATTATATCGAAAATAATCACGTCTAGTCCAATTACATCATCACGTTTAAGAACGGTATAATTAATTAACAAATAAAATGCTTGTAAGTTGAATATTTAAGAATATGATCTCTCGAATGTAATTATATTTTAAGTAGTAATTTATCATTACAACCAAATATATATTAGATCAGTAGAATAAACATGTACAAAGAATTTGATATGGCCTCCAGGTTAATACTATTTTAATAGGAGCCCTCCAGGCTCCAGCTATCCGTTATTAAAACCAAATGAGACCAAATTTCATCTCGATTACTCTCATTCGTCACTTGACGGTATAATTTTATGTAACTATCAGAAGTAGGTATAAGATTTTTGACCTGGTGATGTTGTAAACGTTTTTAATTCTTCACTTAATTTGATATAAATTGATATTACTGAAGAGAAGAATAATAATCGAAAGTTCGTTTCAATTTTCTTGGTTTGAGAGAATAACTCGGCTTTAACTTGAACTAAGGTTAATTAAACTTCAATGCAATCAAATTTTCCCCAATTCCCCTTCTTAATCGGCGATCAAAATTGACCAGGAATAAAGCAATTTCGCTACATCTACCCCAGGTATGGCACGCGCGTGACTAATGTACCAGGGACTAGGGTAGCAGGCCTCCGTAATGGATTGGAACAATATTGGATTCCGATTTATTCCAACTTGTCCCTATAATATCCCTATACAATCCGTGAGCCACATTATATGATTGATGATTTTTTGTTTTATAACTACAATTTTTATAAAAACTATAACTCGACTCCGTAAATTAAATAGCCAATGATATCCGGGCAACTATTACGAATCTTTTGACACCTTATTCATTAAAATCGGATCAGTAGCTTAGTCGCCAGGGTGGAAGTGGAACAATTTTGTCTTGACGACGATAAGTCTTGACTCTTGTCAAGACTTATCGTCGTCAAGACAAAATTGTCGCCGTCATAATCGCCATAATTGTGGCAATTTCCCGTTTGTCTGGCTGTAGCGTGATATGTCATAAACATCATCTTAATTAAAAGTTTTTAATCCTCTCGTGTCGACTTGACCTGGTAGTTTTTTGCGTATTGTTGCGGACGCCTTGACATGGCAAAAACTATTGATTCATTCGCAATATGTTCCCACCGTCATTGTGGCAAGGTTGGCGGTTCATAACAATTATCTCATAACTATTGTCAATCAATTAGTAGTTAAGCTTATTATTTAATAATTAATAATCCCAATTCTCGTAATTAACTTACACTTTTACTGAATTATAAATGAATCGTCTTGGGATGTTTGGGGTTTGGACCAATCACGGGTGTGACGTTGGTTTGACGTTTATGAGAATACCATTTTGTAGTTTTAACATATCTACTTTTCGCAATGTGGATTGTGTTATAATATTTAAGCCTCCAAAGTTATGTCACTTGCTATAGTCCACTGGAACCGCATATTTTCAAGACAAAAAGTAGCCCCTAGTATTATGTATTCACACTACAAAGTATCTGTGCGATATAAAATTTTGGCTATTAGCGGTTTTTACGTAAACAAGTCATTCGCGTTCACTTTAACAATTATTATTAGCACGATGAATTTGATAAAAATACACCATTTTATGATAAAACTCACAACCAAACGCTTCAACCTAGCCCGTGCCATACCTGTTGGCACCCCTATGTCGTGCCAGAGGGCAATTAAAATAAATCAACGAACTGTTGAACTGTGCCAAACAAATGCGCCTAGTAAATGTAGTCGATTCTGTCCCTTTCTCGAAAATTTGGATCCCTGTTTAAAAATGCGTATGGGGTGAATTTTAGGAAATAGTTTCTTTGAGAATGCCTACGTTAGTAACCAAGTAATGCAAAAAATCACTACAATCAGTTTAGTGGCTGAAGCTGTAATGTTCAGACATTGAAGGTTGATGCAGATAATTTTTGTTTACCATTTTCTTCGACCATCCGTTACTTCTAAGTTTCCCTAGTTGAATTCTTTTTTTTTAAATTTCCATGGTCAGTTTTCTAGAACATGAACTGTCATGGGAAATACCTTTGTCCCTGAATGCCAAATCGTTGCAATTGTCAACAAATTGCGTAATAACGCCATTAAGTGATGGATGCAAATATACTAGGAGACCATAATCGTCGAACAGTTATTTGTTAGGTAGCATAATATGGTAATGAGTTTGTACGTCTGTGCTGTATTTCTGAACTAGTGATAAATCTGGATCAAATCTAACAGACGATTATTACAAAATATCCTCAAAAGAGGTGCTTTTCCCACTAACACACGTCATGAGTTCTAGTCCTCATTTAGCGTAATGAAATCTAAAGTAGAATGCAGGGATTTCAGAGTTTTCGAGGGTATTTCTACACATAATAATTGCTACAAAAAGCATAGAGCTAAATTCTGCCGGTTAGCTAGCAATTTTTACTTATAAATCTAGTAAGACCCCTATTCGTGATAGATATACCTACATAAATAGATTTCCCTATGTAAAGGTTTTATGAACAACGTAATCTTATACTGTAAACGAGCATTTCTTATATATAAATATAATCTAGCTAAGTCTTACCCTTGGGAAATACCGCATTTTAGGCTATCTTATAATATTTTTCCTTTCATCGTGCAACAATATTTGTCGACAATTTCAACTATGTCATGTCTCAATTTTTGTGATGTATATTTTGGGATGTTTTTTTGATATTATTAAAATAAGTTAGTAATATTATCTTTAAGATCAGCAATCCGTTTTTAGGGTTTCGTAATACTCACGGAACCCTTATAGCTTCGCTCTGTACGTCTGACTGTCTGTCTGTCCGCTCTTCTGTAACTGCATATAAATGTACGAATTTGTTATAGTATATAGATTTCGGTTTCGGCATCATAAAATATTAATAATTTAATATTTTAGGGGTGGCGTATCGTTTAGTAGGTATTTTAAAATAAAGGCGATGTTTATGTGATTTTCTTACAAAGTCAATAATTTGCGAGTTGTCGGCCTCCAAAGTGTTTCCCCCCCTGGCATTTCTATACTATAGGAGATAGAAACTTGTAAGTTTCCATGCTGATAGATCACGCTAAAGACTGCTTGGGAAAATTATTTTCCGTGCTAGAACTCCGAGCAAAGCTGGGTCTCACAGATATTGAATATTATATCATCAGGTAGGTGCACTTCCTTCGAGACCTTCAATAGCTGGAAATGCGTAGTATATAAGAAAAATCAACGGAAAATGCTCATTTCGACGAAGGCTAAGCGCGATCAACCGAGAACACTTATGATATTGGCATACTTAATTTTACTTGGCACACATGCGCAGTGATGTATAAATGGGCGTTATCAAGCTGAAGAGAATCTTAAACTATTGGTTTAGAGTTTAATTTTAAAGAAACGTAATAGAGGCAAGACTTTTCCGCCTTCAACTATTTTTATTAAGGACGCTTGTTTCAAAGTTAATTAAAATTAAGGGCTTGGCATAAGTAAGTGGGAGCTACGCCTAAATACTATTTAAAAAAATTGTTGTCTGTTAGTTCGGTTTACGGACAATAATTTTACGTGATCCGCCGATCACAAGCCGAACGCTTAGGCCGATCGTGCCTCTCTATCGCTTGTTATGCGCTCTCGCTTACACGCTCGCCTCAGGCGGAACGCGACAATCAGACGGAACGTGACAATTTTTCGTACGTGCAGCCGGCGTTCATCGATTTATAAGACTCACGTCAAAAAATCGAATTTACCTGTCATTTTGTATAAAATTATCGCCAAAAATTTCGCTACTCCAATATTTAAACGCGACAATTAACGTCTTTTTTATTCAGTGTGACTCCAGAATTATCTAGATCTGAATGAAGACGACCGTATGACTTGTGTTACTAGGCTCACATAACACACAAACATCTTTGAACAAATTCGGATTTCGGTTCACTGGCCTGTCTAATACGTTTATAATTATACCTCAACTGTAAACACAGCCTGTGATAGTTTTTTTTGCTTCATATCATACGAAGATTAACTTCTAAAACAATCGGTACTTTCACATTCTTTAGCTTCATTCTTTTCTATAGTCTAATATCAATTATTCTACTTATAAGTAAAATCAGAAAATAATATTATTCTTCCTTCATCTTTGTATGTACTAATATTATACATTTTATTATTGAAGAACGTTCAAAGGCTTTACATATTACTCTACAAAGCCTTAAAACCTACATAACAAAATCAACATACAATATTCTAGTGTAGAACGACTTACTAGCAATCAATGATGCAGAAATCATGGCTAAACAAACTTTTATCGTTGTAAATCGCCACAATAATAACATAATATAACTTTTGTAATCAGTGTAGCCACTGTATTAACAATTCCTACCTACCAACACCTCCATAAGAGTAGAGTATATTCCAGAATAAGTACTAGGATGACATAAATCAACAACTATTACATATAATTATATCGATCGATGATATTTTTTTCTCCATTGTATTGTATAAATCTGTAAGTCGACGCAATACAATAATTAAGTGTCATATATAACAGGATAATCGATATTTCTTCATGTTATTGCATATTTTATGCACTTTTATTGTTAATGAAACAATAAATATGTCATGAATATTATAACTGCTAGCTTGCCTTGGTAATAAATAATTTATAAAAAAAAACAAGTTTTAAATAAATCATCCGTCTTTGGCATACGTTTTTATTTGTGTAAAGTAAGAAAGTATAATTTTCACAGAAAAGGCTCGGGACAAATCTAGTCTACATACATTCAGTGTAAGTATGAAGTATCGTACGAAGATTTAATTTGTCTCAAACCCTAATTTTGTACGATTTAGCTACGACCTTTAATAGTTGAAGAGAGCATTTTTACGATTCTTAAACAATAAATTGATGCAATTATTTAACCATTACGTTGATATTACGGTTAAGTGTGAGAAACGCTCACCCCAAAATCGAGCATTTAGATGTTCGGTCTTTGACCTGGCCACTAGATACAAGTATTAAGTCCTATAACGCACTTTCAACTCCCCTTGTGTTGCGTTAATGGGCGACGATATACCAAGCGTTTCGAATGCTACCGGTCTTATCAATAAAAGACGGTGGCCGCGGCGCGCAAAAGTCAATCTCGCGGAACCCGTACATTTTTTCGCGATTAAAAGTAGCCTAAATTTCATCAAAATCGATCCAGTCGTTTCGGAGTCTATTCAGTACATACAAACAAACAAACTTTTTCTCTATATAATATAATATTATAGTATATATTAATCATCTTAAAAATTGCTAACTCCTTACCCGTTATGATGCCTTAGTACCTACACATGTTTTTTAAAGGAATCGGGGTAAAGTCAGCCTCAAAGAAAACTGACAGAGAAACGGCACTTGTATACAACTCCTATAATGTTGCGCAAGGGTAGGAAGCGGTAAGGCTGGGACTATATGATCCGGAATCCCGGCAGTCCGAGTGAAAATTCAGAGTACTGAAAATAGAACTCTGCTCTAATACAATAGAGCTGAAGATGGAAGTGTCTAGTGTCGAACTGTTATCTATGACATTGACATTTGATTCGACACTTTCTCTTCTTCTTCGATTTTCAGATTTTGTATTAACGCATAGTACTATTTTCAATGCCCTGAATTTTCCCTGGCCTTCCGGATTCCGGATCATTTAGTTCCAGCCTCATTCGTATCATCAGGCGATCCATCGGGTCGTTTCCATAAAAATGATTTGAATGACTCAAGGTCATGTCAACTCCTTACCATGGCACCAGATTGACGTAGTACGTGACGTGATCACCTGACCTAGCGTGAGGCTTGACGTGCATGCAGCACGAGACCCATTCAGTGGTCAATGACTTGAGCTTCCTTAGTCATTCACTCTTCCCTTCATTCATTCATAGGTTCAATTAGAAAAATAAGTAAATAGGCAAAAATTTATTGCTTCACCAACCACTGCTGCGGTCTTTATGCCTCAATATAAGGAATAGAATGTTCTCTATAGTTCGACACGTTTGCCACGTTTGGCTTGCACTTTGCAGATACACAATATTATGCCGTCTACGATTTTTAGGGTCAGCTCACATCGAGACAAGGCGCAGCGCGCACTTCTTATGATTCGAAATTGAACTTTATGCAGTACACAAAAAGGTACACGTTTCATGCAATGAAACGTGTACCTTTTTGTGTACTAGCGGCGCAGCGCCGCGCTCCGCAGCGTGATGCAGCTTTTCGAACCCTTGCAATGAAACCTGTATCTTGTTGAGTAATATCACTAATAAGTGAAATTAAATTTTGAATCGCTATCATAATTACTGCGACTTTGCTGTCCGAATGTCTGTCTGTCTGTCACCAGGCTGTATCTCATGAACCGTGATAGCTAGAAAGATGTTAATTTTCATAGAAAATGTATTTCTTTTAAAACCGGAAAATTAAAAATACATTTTCTACGAAAATGGCTCCGACACAACAAATGTTTTTTTTTTTGCCGTTTTGCACGGAACGCTTCGTGCACGAGGCCGACTCGCACTTGGACTTTTTGGACTTGGGTTTTTTTGTATGCTACGGTTAAAATAGGCCCCATACTAATTTTGGATGAACAGTTGAAATCCTTTCTAACAGTGGATTCAGATACATCTTAGGTTTTCTACAAAAAAAACAAAACACCATCTACATGATCAATATCTTTAAATTACAAATCATATTATCATTAAAATTGCATTAATATAGAGTCAAATACAACTGATCTATTTAATACGGCTCGCTAATGATGACTTATGGTTTTATGCTCCATTATATTTGTTTTTATTAATTTGTGGTATCTAAAGGTTACGTGGGACAGAGAAATGTGTTGCGTCGACATTTCCATAATAAATTATCCACTAGAGAATATTGTTGAAAAAAAAAATTGATTGCAAATAAATACAGTGTAAAACTATTTATTTTTACACAATAGAATAGATAAACAATAAGAAATTTGTATACAATGGGGAATAATAATGAATATTAGATAAAGAGGCAATTGATACCGATAATCTTTTTACATCAGCTACAGCTACATTATTGTCTAAGTCTAGGAATTAAAACATTTTTTTTTTAAATATACTCGTACCTATGTCATATGTAAAGTTTTTTAAATCAAAATCCTTGCTTTTGCGACTGTCATATAAGCTTTTCGCCAAATTTTCACTGTAAATGCCTAGAGTATATTTCGAATGATTGCGTCTATTTGTTGAACTTTTCACCATAATTGTCGTTGATTTCGGTAGAGATTTCAAGCTATTGTCAGGTTACCACACCCAGAATGTCTCGAAGTTTCCGTAGGCGCTGATGTACCGTCTTTTTCGTTCATATTTTCGACTTCTTTGTAATGTTTTTCTGACACTTCTGACACCATGTTGTGAGGTCGCCGCCTTAATTCTTGCATGTCCTTCTAATATAAGAGTGGTAATACCAATGATATAGCAACACTTATATTGAATCTTCTTCATTTACGTGTTATAATATACATATGAGAGATGCTTATCACAGATACGTCTACACTATACATTGCCTTTTGGGTAACTAAATTAAACTCTTAGGCATTAAAATTAAGCATCAAAGTGACATCCGTCATTCAGACATTGACATAGTATACGTTTTATAACTATTTTAATATGCAACAATTTCCAAAATGAGAAGTCATATTTTCTCAACCATCGTAATCATCATTCAATAGGTAACGGTGAAAATCATCTAATTAACGCTGGAATACTATTATCTGTTAATAATTTATTATTAAGCATAAAGAATCGTAGCTCTAAACTAGCATAATATTATGTTCTAAAAAATTTCTTTTGCAGATCTTGCAGATTTTTCTGCAAGATCCACATCCATACGGCCGCGCATTACACACCACGCTCGTCATGTTAACAGACAATTTTTTTAATTGTTATTGGTTAAATCTCGTTTGGATTTTCAGACTGTCCGTAACGCGTATAGAAATGAGTCAGCGCGTTGACCGAACCGAGTTTATATAAATCGAAAATAATTACGAGAATTCGTATTATCCATATTACAATGCAATCTACATTAAATAGTTCACAATTGAAGTACAAAAATATTGTATACCACTGCCGTATATCGATTGCCGACTCTACAGCTTTTCTGTTCCACATTACTAACAATTCACCGCCCGTCGATTTTGTTGATTTATTCAAAGCCTACACCCGCGTAAACTACATGTATACGAGCTTTAAATTATTATATCATGTATACGAGGCTTAATTTTAATATCATATAAATCACACCAT
Source organism: Phengaris arion (assembly GCA_963565745.1). Lineage (NCBI taxonomy): Eukaryota > Metazoa > Arthropoda > Insecta > Lepidoptera > Lycaenidae > Phengaris > Phengaris arion. Next base: position 18,007,335 of record OY751444.1, read on the forward strand.
TATTTGTAAACTCTATTAACTTGTAATCGCTTGCTATATCTTATACTTTAAACGAGACGATCTTGTATATAATATGTATAATCGGTATCTCAACAACAGCTACGACTATTACCATGAAATTTAGTATGCAGGGAGTTTTGGGGGAGAAAAATCGATCTAGCTAGTTCTTATCCCTTAGAAACTGCGCATTTTTAAGCAATTTATGTTTTTTTATTTCGTTTTATATTTCTTATGTGTATTTAAAGTAAATGAAAAATATTTACAAATGAAACTTAACAATCTTTTTTCGGTCCCGAGACGTGAACTACGGAACCACAAAACCAGTCATCTAGATTCTAGCCTAGTTATTTGCGAGTGTTATTCCATAAAAAATATAACTGTAAGTATGTTATTTTGTAGCTTAACAAGCTTGTAAATAAGTAAAAAGTAATAAGTAATGAAGTGAAGAAAGTCACAATTATACTTTTTAATTCGGCCCTTGACCTAAACAGGTAAAAAAACCTCTATATTTATACCCTTAGGGTGTGATCATATTGACTTCAATGCGTAGTTATTAACAACACCTTCTTTTTAGCTGGAACTGTATTCTATGTGACTAATGAATCCTGAAATTATATACACAAAAAATTTAAAAAAATGGTAACCCCCGAATTGTCGCAGTGAGCGAGCTGGTGATGATGAATTATAGCTAAGAATATCAGATCATGTCAGGTTTTAAACAAAAAGAACTAGATCAAAATCGGTTCATCCGTTTGGGCGCTACTAAAGTGATTATCCAAAATTATATTATGACATTTGTAAAATCAATTACAGAAACTTTGGACAAATTATTTTTTGTTTATGAAAGACGCTTGGATTTATTTTAATCGAAAAAAAACCTAAGTTTGGCTTTTTTTCTTTTTTTTTTTAGCTGGTTTTAACCCTCTTTTTTTACTAAAAACTTATGTTTCGGCTGTGACTTGAATTAGCAGATAGATTGAGGTCAATGGCCTCAGTGGCGAAGATTAGTTTCAAAACGTACAAGATATTATATATTTTACATTGTTTTCGACTTTTATTTTTTTCTGCCTAAACTCGTTTAGGTACATGAAAGTGAATAATTTTCCGACAGTTTCTGTAATTGATTTTGGAAAACGTTATATTTATCTAGTCGTTGTGACCACTAGCCTGCAAAGCAAGGCTGGTGCTACATGTTCCGGAATTGGGCGGGCTCAGGAAAATTCAGAGCATTGAAAATAAAACTCCGCGCTAGTACAAAAGAGCTGAAAATCGAACGCCCTGTGCGTTGTGTGTGTCAACTCAAAATATGTTAATATCATATATTATGACAGATCGACACTACTTAATATATTATATATACTATACTTCGATTTTTAACTTTATTCTATTAGTAACAGAGTTCTATTTTCAGTGCTCTGAATTTTCCCGCGCCCGCCGGATTTCAGATCATGTAGTCATGCCACCAGCCCAAGGAGTCATGCGACGCACTATGACTTATGCACTCGGGTAGGCTTGTTGAGCAGTTTACCGCTTTTTCCTATGGCTCTGTGAAAATTAACATTGTGATAAATTTATACGTGTGTTAATTACTTTTTATACGACTTAAAAGGAGTGTTATCATTGTTTATGTATGTGTCTATTAGTTATTCTAGAGCGTTTAAGTATTGCATACATAACCATAATATTATTACGTGAAGCAAAAACTTTGAGCACAGTTTTACGAGAATTGTGCGATCGGAGGAGTATGAAATTTTGCCGGTAAATTAAAGTTTATGTGGAAGGTGAAAGAAGGTGTGCAGAAAGCTGATATTTTTTAAAATAATGCTTAAAAATACATAAAATCAATAAAAATAACAACAACACACACTGCCTCAGGTATCAGGTAGAAAGACTGTATAATTATTGTAACATCTATTGTAACAGGTGCAAATAATAAATGATTTGATTTGATTAGATTCAGATTTTTTACTTACACTATAAATACAATTTTGTTACTCCACGTCAATATATCATACTTTACAAGTAACAACATTAACCATGTTTTTTCTAAGTGGCAAAAGGAATTAATTAATTAATTCAACTTAAAAATTATAAGAATTACTTAATATTTCCCGTGACTTCGTGACCAAATTCAATCTTCCGGAAATCGTATATTTTTCCGTGAAAAAAAGTAGCCTACGTCATTTCCCGTGGTCTCTGTGTCTCTGACAAATTTCATCTAAATCGGCCCAGTAGTTCGGGGGCCTGTTCAATGCAAACCAGAAACAAACAAACTTTGCCTCTATATAATAATAGTATAGAAGTATTTCGGTCCCTGGGCGATGTCTAGTATGATATTATTGCTTCCCATTGGGGTAGAATAAGACCACAGTTGTTTTTGTGGTGCACGGCCGAAAACAATGCACATCGACTTATGGAAAGATTCGGATAGTGTCAGCTACGTCAGAGCAGTTATCAGTCATCTTAGGACCCACACGTCTTCCCACATGTACCAAAACCACAGATTATAGAACGAGGAACAGATACATAGTTAACTTTCGATTTGATTGCACTACTACAAGCATACGGCGTGTCCAATTATGTGGAAAAGCTGTCGGCCGTTGAAGGGGACGACAAATTTTAAAAATTTGGATCGAATTGGATTGTTCTTAGTATGCTGTTTCTCTGTACGTAAGTATATATATTTTATAAAATAAATAAATAATAAATAAAAAGGGAAAAAAAGATAGAAAAACATAGCAAAACAGCAAAAAAATAAATAAATAAATAACGAAAAGCAATAAATATCAGAATTAAACTTTACAATAATATATATATTATAAATTATTATGGCAGTGCAATCCCCAAAAATAAGGAAATGGGGATCACCAAGGCTATGACAGCAACAGTCGCCGCTATCCCTGGTCTTCCGTGATCCCCTGTCACCCATCTTACGTTAAAAAGGTACAAAATTGTACAGTAAACAGTTTAAAAATATAAAAAAAATATTTCAATTGATCATTCTTATTAAGATAGCTAGATGTAGTTCATTTTTCTCTGTGCCACAACTGAGGATTCTTGTGGTACTGACAAATTTCGATATTTGTTATGAATTACTGGTATAAACTCGCTGTCGCTGTTGGTTGCGTTCTGGTTGCGATGTGGTCGCGTTGTCGACCACTTGACCACCTTTTTCACGTCGGTATGGTGTGGATGTGGTACCTACCCGTGGTACGCCCTTATTCCTACTAGCAGTGATTGACAGAGATGATGCACAAAGTCGACAATATCCGAATTTCCGAGTGCAACCCTCGAACCAGCAAGCGCTGATACTTCGTCTCTTTCATACACAAGTGAAATAACAAAGACGCTTGTTCCAGCATCAAGCCACCAACCAAAGACGGCGTCACGAAGAGTAACCCCAGCAAGCGGCACCGTGAGCGACTCAATGCGGAACTCGACACCCTGGCGTCCCTCCTGCCCTTCGAACAGAATATACTCAGCAAGCTCGATCGGCTGTCCATACTGCGACTGTCCGTCAGCTATCTGAGAACGAAGAGCTACTTCCAAGGTATGTTATCCTGGTACTTCTTTTATATTTTGCAAAACATTACATGCATGCATGCATTTTTTTAATATTACTCGCTATAACTTTAAGGAAAACAAACTCGGAACCTCTTTCATACACTGAGGTATGTGGAGTTGGTTTTGTCAAAGTCCCCAACTTTATTGAAACTTGCTATACTGTCAAGAGTATATCTAATAGACAAATTTAAAGTTATTTTTTCTTAGGGTCATCTCACACCGAGACGCGACGTGGCTCGGTGTTATTAAGATAGCGATTCAAAAATGAACTCTATTCACTACACAAAAAGATACACGTTATATTGCCAGAGTTCGAATTGCGATCTGCACCACGCTGCAAATCGCGGCGTCGCTCTTGCAATAAAACGTGTAGGTATATATATTTTTGGCTAGTAAATAAAGTTCTATTTTGAATCGGTATCTTAGGCTGGGACTATATGATCCGGAATCCGTAAGGCCACGGAAAATTCAGACCACTGAACTCTGTGCTAATACAATAGAGCTGAAAATCGAACACCCGGGTTTCCCGGGTTCGCCGGATTCTGGATCATATTATAGTCCCAGTCTTCGTCGCGTCTCGGTGTTAACTGACGCTTAGTAAAAATTTTCATGAGAACGAAATGGCGCAGTAGGTAGGATAATGCCATTTTTGCCAATGCCATTATTCCATTATATTTCCATAAAATTCAAAATACCTTAGAAATAATCGTAATATTACTCATTAAATCGAGTAGCACGTATCGATTTCTTATGACTAACCGTGGAAGCTGGCTATAAAATTTACTGATATAAAATACGTCTGTAGGTAATAAGTCTGTACTGTTACCGACACCCGTGGTGTAGCTTTTTTCAACCTTATTTCCATAGTAATAGGGGCGAAATGTGGTACTTCGTCGATGACTGTACCTGGTTTATGTCGGTATGCCGTTTCTAATCGTTTTATTTGAAGACCTTATGATACATTAGTGAGATGAAAAGATAAAGCTTATTAACAATGTTGTGCAAAGAATTTGCTAGGCCACCAAAGTGGTAGCAAAAACAGAAAGAAAAATATACTAAAATTATAACGCTTTAACATGACCACCATAGAAATGCGTTCTGTCTACACAAGAATAGACATACTGACAGATAATATGGACAAAACGACAGCTTCCTTTTGTAAATATGTCATATTTGTCTATTTTTCCGGTGTTTACGGTGTTTATCCTAAGGCTGGGACTATATGATCCGGAATCCGTAAGGCCGGGGAAAATTCAGAGGACTGAGAATACACATCGAACACACCAGTGTCAAATCAAATGTCAATGTCAAATCTGACAACTCGATACTCGACACTTCCATTTTCAACTCTATTGCATTAGTCCAGAGTTCTATTTTCAGTGCTCTGAATTTTCCGGGGCCATACGGATTCCGTACAATTTTGTCCCAGCCTAAGCGTGCAGTGTAATTGACCACATCCACATAGAGACGAAAGCAATTAAAATAAAAATTAAGCGCGTAAATCGTCACGTTGTTAGTTATGGACGAGGCCGGGCGCGTCGGCAGGGGGTTGTATATGTATGCCGGCATTTCGGTGTAGTCTTGTATGAAGCGTGTACAGTTGTGAAGGAAAGTGATTTAATAATGTTAAAATTTAACGCCGCACGCGTACCATAACCACTGTAGAAATGGTTTCTTTCTACGGAAGAATGATAAAGCTGTCAGTTTGTCCATATTATCTGTCAGTATGTCTATTCTTGTGTACACAGAACGCATTTTTATGGTGGTCATGCTAAGCCTGCTAGTTGCAGGCTTAGCTAGTTAATGTACTGTCATTGGGACAAGTATTTGAATAATAATAATATTTTTGACTCTTTGGTGTACATTCGATGATTTTACTGTTGTGAAGAAAAGTGTTTTTTTAACTGTTTGGAAACAATGCCACTGTCCACTTGAACGATATCATTGACAAAGCTATTAATAATAATTGAAATTACGTTACTTGCCTAATTACATTGTGCATATTTTTTATGATTTACTTAGGTATGAGAGTTTCAGTAGTAATGATTTCAAAACTAACTATGCGTTATGACGCACATTCGACAGAAAATAATCTTCATACAAGAAAATGTAACGCCATCTTGATTTCAGAATAAAACGTCTAAAAGTCAAGGTCAAACCTTGACTACCCCCGTGTTACCATCCCAATAGTACGGCAGTTTAAGTGTAGACACTTTTTCCCTCGACATGCATATGTAATAATAGTAATTTTCACTGTTCCTCTTTAATATACATCATATTATTTTGTTAATTTAACATATTTAATTTTCACGACCATTTAAACATTTCATCGCGAGTCAGAGTCAGAATATGGTTATTTACCCACTTTCCTTCGCGAATGTACATGAAATCACCGATACATCTAATTAAAGGATTGTTGAGTTGGATGGGCCGCGCCGCGGGGCACAAGTTTCGTGAATATCGGAATATCGAGTATCGGTAGCGGCTGAATTATTATTTTGCGAATTGCCAGGGATGTCACTTGACATGTATGCAGTTGGAATTGAAACACTTCCTACTCATCTTACATCCTTCTGAATAATTTCGTTGCGGGTCCCAAGACATCATATCATATCAAAGGGTTTTCGTGGTTGGTTGCCGCTATCGATCCTGGCTACACAGGAGTTACAGTGGTGGGCCAATTGCCCGTTTAAAAAAATGCGTGCAGTAGCCATAGAAGTTACCTGCCTATTACAATTATTGCAATTTTTTTAAACCTCCTATTGTTTTGTTTGTAATGAGGGTTTTTAAATTTGTGACATCTGACAACTTTTTGACACGACAAGGACCGTCAGGCTACCGAGCGCCGCCTGGTGACAGAAAATTCTTATTGTCCGTTTTTGACACCACTTACGCCACCAGATGACGCTTTGTGTGCGTTAAGTCTGCCCCCTAGCGGCAGAAAAAATACCAAAAACCCTCATTATTAATATCGAGTACTTCTTTATCTTTTTAAATGTTTAGATTAAATAGGTACTCTTATTTTTTTGTAATGTTTCTTTATACTTTCTTTTGTATGTCTGTCAAATTCTCTGTTCATTGTGTTTTGTTATGTGTCCAAAATTTTTCATATTTGTTTAATTTTTTATTTTAAGTGAAACGTTAAAAAGTAAAAACTGTTGTGATGCCTTCTGTGACCTGTCTTGTTAAAACTTTTAGATGATTATGATGATTTTAACCCCCTATGCAAAAAGAGGGGTGTTACAAATTTGACGTGTCTGTCTGTATATGTGTTTGTCCGCGATATCATAGCTCCCTAATGGATGAACCGATTTTGGTCTAGTTTTTTTTTTGTTTGAAAGCTGACAAAAATCGAGAGTGTAAATCTTGGCCTGTCTTGGCTATAAATCATCAACATCAGATCGCTCACTCCTTGACAATTCGGGGGTTACTGTTAAAATTTAATTTTGCTTATATGTCATTCTCTTGCACATTCTTAATGTATGTATGCAGATGTCCCATTTTACTGTCGATTTTCGTTTCATCGAGTTTCAAGTCACAATGGCGGTAAAAAGTTTTGACTTAATATTTTTGAAATCAAGGACGTAGATAATTAGAATGTAATGAATATAGCAAAAGTTATAAGAACCTTGAAGAAAGTAGCCTTGGTGAGAGGCTGAGTGTACTCAGTTATAATGTACCACGCCACAAGGTTTGTAGTTAGCTTTTTATATTTATAGAATCCTACTTCTATTTATAATAAATGTAAAGGTTTAGTTAGGATGGATGGATGGATGTTTGTTACTCTTTCACGCAAAAACTACTGAACGGATTTGGATGAAATTTGGTATGGTAGTAGTTTAGGCTCTGGATTAAAACATACGCTACTTTTTATCCCGAAAAAGTACAGTATTTCCATGGAATACCCGATATTATATTTACGCGGGCGGGGCTGCGGGAATCAGCTACTCCTTAAGATTTTCTTTCTTGTATATTATCAAATTCCATAATATACAAGTGTTTATTCTTGTGAAATCAACAGTAATTACTGTCAGTGATCGCTAACATTTTCACTTCAGAGTCTCGAGTTTCTCTTTAACGTAAAGAGGGAGTGAAATTTATTTTATTGGGCATTTTCACATAATATTATTATTAAACAGTCAATTAAAGACAAAAATCAAAATAAAACGATATGACTATTGACTATAACTATATACTATACTACTATAACTATATACTACTACTATACTACACGTATTTTATAAACTTTTATTACCTTACGTGGCGAGAGGTTCCTAGACATCCATTCCTATCGGCTTCACTTACCATTTACCTTTTGAAGACCCTCATCCAAATCCCTACCTATTATACAGGCTAGGGCTTCCCTATGAAGAAGAACCAGCCTTCGCTACTGTTAGCGTAATTATTTTATTTACTCCACCCCAGATGAGTGACAACCCTAACGTTATTGCCAATAAATCGACAATATGTGTTCCGTCTAACTGTGACCGCATACTTAGTGGTTCTGCAGTAGCAGTCATGCACCTTGAATAAAGATCCGAAAGCATTATTTTATGAGTCAACTTAAGAATTTAGCAAAAATTCTTAAGTTGACTCAGGGGACTTCAGGGGATTATAGACACATTATAGTCGAGGCATATCGAGACAAAATGTGTCCACACTTAAACTGTCCCACTTTTAGAGTTGTTTGGGGCAGTCGAGGTTCGGCATTTATCATCATGACATTTTGACATCTGTTTTCCGCAGAATAATCAGTCCGCATTTATTTGACAAAATAGAAATCAAACGTGGCGTAACTTTTTATTGCATGACGATTTCTCTGTCAAATGTGCGTCATAATTCGCCCACCCATCCCTCGCCCATCCTTAGTTTTGAAATCGTTGGTATATTTTTCTCAATATAATGTTAGATTGTAGTAAAAATAAAACAATCTAACCAAGTTCTGTAACTATCAACGCGCAGGTCAAAGCCCAAAAAAATAAAATTAGTAGATAATAGGTAGTCTTTTGTTGTGTTCTTCTTCTTCTTATTATTTTACAAAAAGCCTTTCATTCCCCTTCATAATACATTAGTATTCACCAATCTGAAGTACTAGGTATACATAGTATCACAATGGTCTTTTTCAGCCCCCGATATATTACCGTGCCTGCCTCCGCGAGGTACCGGAAGACGGTATCGATCCGATGCTAATGCCTATTGATGCATAGTAAATACCGGGAGGTGGGGGGTATACCCCCTGAGGGTAAGGGGAAGTTCAGGGGTTGTTTCTCCCGAAATTTTTGGTTGGCAGAAAAATAACAAAGGTGGGCGTGATGCTCGTAGCTACCAGGGAAATATAAAACCAGACTAATACAAAAATTTGTAAAAATTTCAAGAGAATTTAACGTAACTTAACGGCTGATTTTAAAATCACTATAAAAGTTAGGGTCAGTTCACACCGCGATGATACGTGATGCTACGCGGCGCTGCGTTTTTAAGATAGTTATTGAAAATTAAACTTTATTCAGTACACAAAAAGATTTCATATGACATCAGTCATACACTGCACCCGCGCTGTGCAGCGCGGTGCAACATGAAATTCGAACTCTTGCAATGAAACGTGTACCTTCTTGTGTAATGAATAAAGTGAAATGCAGCGCCATGTCTCGTATCGTTTCGCTTCGGTGTGAATTGACCCTTAAAGTGAATTTTATGTAGAAAAATATATAGATATAAATTTATTTAATTTAAAGAGTGTATTTACATAATATCTTAGATATTCTATAAATACGACGCCGAGCACCATTTTTTCATCCTGTAACACATGGAATTACACTTTTTCAGTAACTTTTCAATTATTTTTAATCGCTTTCAGCAACGCCCTGTAATGAAAATTCTATTAGCCGTATTTACATGAACAAAGGAACATTAAAAATTAATATTGAAAGCAAAAACTAATATCTGTATATTAAATCTTAACACAGTTCAATAAAAAACCATTTAGTCGCTGCCATGATTGATTATGGCGTTATCGGCCATTTTGTGGCGCTGTCCGACATTTTGTTTTTCATGAAACTTGTAAAAAATATAATTTGTCACTTCTTATCGCTGTTGTAATTGTTATTGGATCTCGAAGGCGTGCTGATAGAGTGCATTTTGATGTATTTTGTGTTGGAAAATAATTAAGAACTTTTTGTATTTAATTATATTTTGGTACCGGAAAGGCCGAACTCGGAGTTTTAGTAGAACGATAAAATAATATAAAAATTATAAAAGAACTGTGTATATTTATTGTATAAATTGATTTTACATTTTATTATTTGATGATTTTAATTGCTTATAATAATTTAATATTATTTAGATCAATGACATTTCTATAACTACCTTGACAACGTAACATTTTGACAAACTGAATCTTTGTATTAACATTAAAATTGACTATTATTGAACTAATTGAACTTGTATTTTCTATATTAAATGATAATAATTACTTGTTGGCATAATATTCTTACACCATTGTTATGGTAGTATGAGTAAGAACTGATGTACCTATTGTATCCACCATTGTTAACCACATTCTGTGTAATAAATGATTGATTGATTGAAATAAAAAGAATCTACAAAAATATTCATCTGACAGGGATTCGAACACGAGACACCAATTTTCCAACAACGCAATGTTTGATCTAAATTTTTTTTGTTTGAAAGCTGACATGGTCTTAGCTATAATTCATCATCATCAGCTCGCTTACCGTTTGTCTATTCGGGTGTAACTTATTTTTTAAATATTGTTTATGCATGCATCAATTCACTAATGCACGTGGTATATTAGGTATTTTGTGTTGTGTCGTATTTTTCCGCTTGTTCACACCGCGCCGCTAACGCGCTATGAATCACAAATTGCGTACAATCGGACACATAAGTTAATTAACTATTTGTAAGTAGGTAGTGGCGTGGGGTTTTCTATAACTCCATTCTTGTCGGCTTCACTTGCCACTTACCTTTTGAAGACCCTCATCCAAACCCCTACCTATACAAGCTAGGGCTTCCCTATGATGGAAGAACCAGCCGTCGCCACTAGTATCTACCTACATTTGAGACCCTGTACTTATATTTGAGGTGGAGGGACTTACATAATATTTATTTCGTTTGATGAACAGCTTAAAGAAATGCAATGTGCAATTAAAAAGCTAATTCACAAATAACTAAAAAACTTCGTAAGCTATATTATATATTCTTTTAAATACTTTGTGTATTATAGGCGTTGGTATAAGATGATGATTTCGAAACTTTTGTTATGAAATGACTGAAAATGACTGAAAATTCCAGCACGTAGATAATAGAGAAGTAAGCACGAACAATTGACAGCAACGTAATCCAATGTCGATTGTATAGGCGCTGTCATAATTTTCATACAATTTTCTATAGATAACGTTACGAATACTTGTCAATTATTCGTGCTAGCCCCACAGAAATGACTACTTTCTTGCATCTTCAAAGATTATTATATACCTACCTACTTGTAACTTGTAAGAATTTAGGAATTATAGACACTAGACAGTAGGCAGTTAGGTAGCCAAAAAAAATAGTAATTGGTTGTGAAAAAATATGTTTCATGCTTATTTTGTTTTTTTCTCTCTGACTGTACCATAATAAGTCCTAGTAAAGTTAAAAGGTGTTTTAACTTAGCGTTTATCAGATTAATTAAATATTCGTCGACTACGCACGCAATATTAGCTCGTACCACATTGTAATGTGGACTACAATCGTTCGCTACTGAACCTCATTAATTTCTGAACCTTACACTAGGGTCTGTATCGCATTATGTGTCACTGAACAATTATTATATATTAAGTAGTTATTAATATTTATAAGGGAATACTAATAATACGAGTGGGCTTTTTTTTAATGTTTTATAGCTACCTATATAATATTGATGCCTGTGTGTAGGTACCTATATAATATTGACGCCTGAGTGTAGGTACCTAAATAATATTGACGCCTGAGTGTAGCTACCTATATAATATTGACACCTGAGTGTAGCTACCTATATAATATTGATGGCTGAGTGTAGGTACCTATATAAAAACAGTACACTCCGGGTGTGCCGACAGAAGTGAAAACATGCGGCGCGCTAAACGCTCGCCCCCGCTCTACATTATACAAATATGCTCCCGCTATTATATAATAGCGGCTATGTGAAAACTATTTCACGCAAAAACTACTGAACGGGTTTTGGTTAAATACGCTACATTTTATTCCGAAAAAGTGCATAGTTCTCGTGGGATAATGTATTTACGCGGGCGGAGCCGTGGTCAAAAGCTAGTTGTAAAAGATCTTTCTGTGATATTCAGTGATATTTTAAGCTATATTTTTTCGTGATCGTGCATATAACAAATAACAAATCAGATATAAAATATTACATAAGTAACATTAAAATATGTAATTTCAAATTTAGAGCCCGCTGAATACAGGGGCGGAGGTGCCCGCCCGCTATTCGCGCCTTATTCTGAAATATAAATAGCCGTCAATTCTGTAACTATACGTTACATGTAAATATATAGTCTTGTTAGTAATACCTACATAGTTTACAAAAGGAATAGTATACTAAAAATCTAAATTTTGAAAGATATTGCGGATTGTTTGAAGCACTTTTTTTTGAGTCTCGTGAAATCGCCCCACATAAAAGTCGTACTAAGTGACGTCACACGCTACTAATGTTGCTACGAAATATACATTTCGGTACCATACGGTCGTACGCACAAAATTTCTGATATCTCGTAATTTTGCGCCTTTATATATACCTATACATACCATAGTAAATATTTTTTTATATGATGTAAGTAAGCTAATCATGTAGGTTATATACACTTATGTTTTAAAAAAAATATTTCAACTTTTTTCTAACTTCGACATGCATATAATTACAAAACTACACATAAAAACCTAATTCTTTTTGCTTTCATCAAATTGTAATACATACAAACATAAATAATCCTACTACTATTATAAATGTGAAAATTTATGAGGATGGATGGATGTTTGTTACTCTTTCACGCAAAAACTACTGAACGGATTTTGACGAAATTTGATAGGGTAGTAGTTTGAGCTCTGAATTATCATATTGGCTTCTTTTTATCCCGAAAAAATACAGCGTTCCCATGGGATACTGTATTCCCGTGTGAAGAGCCGCGGGCAAAAGCCACTCATATTATAATATAAAGCTCAAAATTACCTATGGGCACCAACTAAACACATAACATAAAAAAGGAACGGCGAAAGATTTTATAACAATAATAAAAAATGATCCCCAATATCAAAATCACGACGGTTAAAGTGCATAAAACAGCCAATGGGGAGAACCCCTATATAACGGGGGTAGTTGAAAATTCGCCGGCTCCTTAAGGGGTAGGGGGAAGGAGGGTCGAAACTACCCTTAATGGCCGAATCGCGTGACAGAATTTCGACAGTGACCCGACTTGGCCTGTGAAAGTGAAAATTAGCTATATAGAGCTGATGCAACTACTAAAAATCCAAATATAGAATGTACAGTGTATACAATGTATTTCAAATCCAATTAATGAATACTAGCTGTTGCCCGCGGCTCCGCCCGCTTAAATATAGTATCCCACGGGAACATACTTGTAACAACTAACTAACATGTACATTTCGGGTTAAAAATGATTTGATTCGGAGCTTAAGCTACAAGCACACCAAATTTCATTGAAATCCGTTCGGTAGTTTTTGCGTGAAAGAATGACAAGCATCCATCCATACGTCCATACATGCATCCATCTATACATCCATCCTACCATCTATCCATCCTTACAAACTTTTACATTTATAATATTAGTAGGATAGACTCTGTTTAAATATAATTGAATGTTTTTGTAAGCCAAAAAAAAAATTATAATATTATAAAAGATTATAATATTCTACATTATAATGTTTAAATGTTTGAATCTTTTGCCTCTTAGATACGAAATTGTTTTAAGCTATTGCATAGCTTCTATCGCGGGCCTTGAGCGCGGGGACCGAATCCAGAAATTCCGTAACGAAAAAACCTCACGCTCCCCACTCCGACGGGCACGGAGGTGTGGCTTGAAGGCCGTGCATCGTCTAACGTCGTTTCAGTTCGGTAGACTTCGGCATTGTGTTTGTGTGCGTGCGACTAGACGTATGCGTGTAGACTTACTATGCAATAGCTTTACCGCGGCAGTCCCCGAGTGCCACACGTATTTTTTTTTTGTTACTCTTACGTTAGTTAAAATGTACTTTCGTCTAACGTTGACGTTAAAGTTAAATTGTAATTTGTAACTCATAAAAACCACGAAATAACCCGCTACTACCCAAACAAAAGTTACACTATTTGAAATCCAATATAATCTGAACGTAAACAAAAAGATTATATTCGACAAAATGTGTCATGTTCGTTAACTGTTGCCCGGTTAATAACTAAATAAGTGATATTTCAATTGCTAGCATTTTAGTGTTTTTTTTAATATTTTTATTTGCGAAAAAAAAAGATCTAAACAAAAGCCCAATTCTCGTAACCATTTGTGATCACGATCCTGTTTCGATCCGTGCGCAGTCTCACTCGCTCACCCGCGATAGAGCTAGGGCTTCTGTAGTTTTCTTTGTGTTGTGTCAGCTCTATAATTCCAAGGGACATGTTACCTTGGAAAATTTTATTATAACCAAATTGTTAGCTATGTTTTCGTAAATATTTTGGAATTGTTTGTGTAGCTTCGTTTCACTAAGGGGAAGATCAAACAAAACTAAGATATAAATAAAAGTCTGTGTCTTTTGTTTGAACCAAAATGAGGTAGAAAAGCAAGTGCAGGCTTTTATTTACACCTAGAAATTTGCTAATTTATTACTATTAACCACCCTTTTTACCCGACTACGGCGAAGTCAAAAAGATGGGCAGTTATGTATGATTGTTCCATAGCGTCTAAACTACTGGGCCGATTTGACAAATGAGATTCGTAATAACGCTGCGGGTAACATTGGCCGTATTTTTTCAAAATGTTGTAACTATTTAGAAAATTAAACGTGAGATTCATAAAATCTAAAAAAATGCAACCACTATTGGCGTTCATCATAATCAGTCCCGTATTTCGAAGCCTATTCAATGCAAACAAACAAATATATCCTCTTTAAAATGGTAATGTATATAAAAATAAGCGAATTTTCCTAAGGATGACACCTAATAATTATCCCTTGTGCCCTAAAAGTGTCGTGTAATATAATACCCGTAGGGCGTTGGATAGATAATATTTTTATTACACATTTATGTAATTTACGTACGTAAATTTAATGAGTTTATGCTAAACAGCAAAACTACACCGTGTATGTTTTAATAATGGTTTTATGTTGGGGGAATTGCACGCGAAACTTTTTAAACGTATTTAATCAGACTATGTCGTCATATTTTCTTCATTTATGCCTTTGGACTAAGTAATGGGAAAACATAACTTTTGTGAGATTAAAAAAAAAGGATTTAATTGCAGTGTATACCCGACTACGAAGCCGTAAGGAAGGGTAATGATTTTGGCAGTATATATGTGTATGTATGTATGTATATTGGTTTGTTACATTCTAAACTACTGATCCGATCTTAGTGATTGAGGTGTCAATATATTCGCAATAATGGCCCGGGTAACACAGTCTAAATTTACGTAGTCGGGTTATAGTTTTTAAGTTCTGATTATTTAATATTATGTACAGAATCAATATAAATGTATACTTTCGATTGGATTTACATATTGGCATGTTAATATCATGGATCACTTTTAATAGATAGTATAATATATTATATTATCCATGTTCATTCGAAGGTAAGGGGATTAAAATACTTTATATTTCTTTTCAAGATGAAAATACTTTTTGTTTGACAATTATTGCCCGAAGATTGAATAAAATTGTCAATCTTTACCCATGGATCATCTCGCTTCAGCAGGCCTAGCATGCGCACCCTAGAAACACGGAAAAATAGACAAAATGACAGATTGAACATATATTAATAATACCATTCGGAGCAAAATAGGTATTATTGTAAGATTGATAAGAGTAACAACATTTCTTTTCTTCCCGAGCATGAGCTCACAAAATGGCCTCTTTTGACAGCTAAAGTAAAAACGTTTTCTAATTTCAATGTCAAATAGTCTTACAATAATGTCAACTACTCCACATCAATGGCGGTACAAGACAAAAGTTTCTTTACGTTCAGTCATTTATTTGAATATTTGTTTTTTTTCGACAGAAGATTTCCCGGCAGCCATTTTAAAAATATGGCTGTTGACTTCTATTCACGACCTTGTTACCATGGATTAAGAACTATTTTGGGTAGAATATTTCTTCTTCAAAATTATTTCTTCGTATCGCCATGCAAACAAAGCCCATTGTTAAGTAAATATCGAACTGAAGAAACACTTAAGTAACATACTCCCCTAGTACCTGGTACTTCGCATCAAACGTCATGAGTAATTAAGCCATTGACAGACATGCAATTAATCAATTAGTTTACTTGAAAATTGACACTCAAATTACCACGTTACGCTTTATTGGTTATCGATTATTTACCGACCGAATTGATTGCCAGTTGACATTCAGGTTTAAAATTATAATTATTATTAGTTTAAAAATTGTATTTTGTGAAGTTACTACTAACGAGATGCTTTTTATCAACCCTCGACGCAACAAATTTGCCATGTCTGGCTGTCCATACGGATGTTTGGACGAAACTGTCCGGACGGACGGACTCCCAAGTCCTAAACGGATGAACCGATTTTGATCGAGTTTTTTTGTTCGAAATCTGACATGATCGAGAGTGTTCTTAGATATAATTCATGATCATCAGCTCGTTTACTGCTTGACACTTCGGGTGTTAATTGCTTTAAATTACAAAAGTAGCTTAAAACCGTTTGTAGCTATTTTTCTTCTAAGGTGAGCTAGCCTAATCAAAATAAGAAGCAACCATAGACGAATATATTATTATAGACGAGGCATATTGAGGCAAAAACTGTCTCCACTTAAATGTTTTTGGGCCATTTTGAAATTTGAAGTATGGTGAAAGCAAGATGGCTGACATTGGAAGTATGGTTAAAACCAAGATGGCGTAACTTTTTCTTGTATGAAGATTTGTTCTGTCAAATGTACGTCATAGTCTCTTTTTCGTTTTGAAATCTTTGAAGCTAAACTCCCAAATTCTCAAACGCATTTAAAAGTGAGGCTCTCAATTCACATGGCATCCTTGTCATTCCATTAAGGGGGCGTCCATAAATAGAGCGAGACGTTTTTGACGATTTTTGACACTGCGACGATAGATCACTGAATAATGGATCTATCTTATTGAACCCATTAACAGTTGGATAAATATTAATTGGATAAATATATAAAATGAAATAACTGGGCTCACATGCTAACTGAGGAGGTAAGTCAGAGCGAAATGAATTGACATTGCGAGCATCGCGTGAGTGTGGATTCTGTATCATATAGCGCACTGCGCATGACATGCCTCCAACATTTATCAATACAAATTATGTCCATAATGATTAACATCATCATCATCAGCCCTATGCATCCTTAGATGCATAGACAAACCTACTTCCTTTTTTTTGTAATTTTTGGGCTCTTTAATAATTTACTAGCCGTAAAAGCTACACTATCGCGTATAATACATCCGACTACTATTATAAATTTCAAAGTTTGTGAGGATGGATGGATGGATCTTTGGTAGTCTTTCACGCAAAAACTACTGAATGGAAATCGATGAGATTTGGTATGGTAGTACCTAGTTTAGGCTACTTTTTATCCCGAAAAAGTACAGTGTTCCCGTGGTGTATTCACGCGAGTGGAGCCGCGGGCAAAAGCTGGTTAAATAATAATAATACCTATGAACGCTTCCACACCACGACAATCCAGTCCTGTACTAAATATCCGAAGAACTTGTGCCACAGACGTACCAAACAACGGAAATATATATTTAATTCTTTTATACTTTACACATTTTAGTTTTTCTTTATATACAGATTGTTTTTTCAAACAACTTTCCTTTTTGAAAAAAGAAGCCGGTTGTTTCCTACAAAATCCTATCTATGCCGTAGCCCTTTTGTAGGAAACAGCTGATTTTTTTTTCAAGTAGGAAAGTTGATCCCATAGTAAAAGTTGCTTATATTCAAGAGTATATTCACATTTGAAAGACACTGACCGAAAAAAACACACAAGAACTTTTTGTCGCTTCGGCAGTATTCGAACCCGCGACATCTGGCTTGAGCGTCGACGCGCTAACTTAACAGAGGTCTTCAAAATTCAAATATACATAATATACAACAGCATTTTGCGAAAAGAATCCTACTGGAAACCATGTTTTTCTAATATCATTAGGTTTAGAAGCGTTGTTGCCTTATACGTAAATATATTTCATTTAGAAATTGTTTTAAGATTAAGCAAGTTTTGTTTAATCGCTTTAATTTATATTAGCTTTGTATTATACTATTAATGGAAACGAAAACCAATTATTTTTAAAACTAAGACTTAAAAAGATTGCCTTATTTACTCCTTATAACATTAGCTAACTGCCAGCGAAAGTCAGGTCAAAATCAGTCTGGCCGCTTCAGATATTAGCTGGAACAGACAGGTAGACAGACAGACAGACGGATAATCAAACTTTTAAAAATTGATTATTTGGTGTAGGTGCATGCATTTAGTGCAATTTGAAATTACAAACAGACAATTCAATTTTATTTATTTGTATGTTGAATGTATTATTTGGTGTAGGTGCATGCATTTAGTGCAATTTGAAATTACAAACAGACAATTCAATTTTATTTATTTGTATGTTGAATGTATGTGTAGATATAAGAATTGTTGAGATTATAATTTTGTATGGATAACAATTAATAAACAATTAATTCATGCATTAATATTTTTAAAAATAAAAATTTATAATGCTGAAATAAATTATGAATTATTAATATGACCTAATTTTTATCCGTATTAAATCTGTCTGAGTGTACATAAAACAAGATGGCGTGCTGCATTTTAAAGTGGGTAACATAAATTATGATGAATACAATATAATTACATTATTTACTGCAAATTAGATGCAGTTTAGTTTAAATGTTAAAATAATAATTGCTTCGTACTCTGCATTATTAGTAGGGTCCGTAATATAATGTTAAGAGGTCTGACATACATATGTACTCAGACCAAATAAAAAAACGAACAAGTCTTAAAGTAGTCACATATGATGTGTAACATTTAATGGAAATATTTAAAAAAAAAACACAATGCTTGGTACGATTTTCTAATATGACAAAAAAATACGGACGGTAACTTTTCCACTTAGCAGCGACAAAAATCAACGTAAAAATTTAAAAAGCCAAACATTAAATATTTTATTCGAATCTGACGGCCAACTCCATCGCCGCGCTCTCATTGGAGAAATCAAATAGCACGCTCTTCCGCGTCTTCCTGTTACACACTTCCGTCCTATTTCACCAAATCACTCCCACAAATTGCAAGAAAGCGAGAGGAAAGATGTTACATTTCAAAAAGTCAAGACAGAGCTTTATCAACAAAAACTTAGGCCGCCTTTTTATGTATGTAGTGCGCGAGTAGCTACCTACACACATAAAAGCCATACACCGCGACAGCTCTCCTTACAAGTTAAGGCTTTGTTTCGTTACTTGTGTGTGCGTACCTGTGTAAATGTACACGGCGAGGCGTAGTATAGACTGCCCTTACTGTGTGGTTTCATCTGTCTTCACTTTTATATAAGGTCTAAACATTTGTAGAGTAATGTAGAGAACCATGCTTCCTTTTTTCAAACCCCTTTTTAGGGTTTCGCAGTACTACAAGGATCCTTAATAGTTTCGCTCTGTTCGTCCGTCTGTCTATCTGTATGTCTGTCTGTTTGTCTGTCCGCCCTTCTAACTTCTGTAATCATTCTAACTTCTGAAATTTCGTGTAGTTATAGATAATAATAATAATAATATCTATGGACCCTTCACACCACGTCAATCTGGCCCCGTGCTAAGTATCCGAAGAACTTGTGTTACAGGTACCAGAAAACGGGAAGTATATTAATTACTTTTATACTATACATATATTTAAGATTCTTATTATATTAGACACATATTACACATCCATGACCCAGGAACACAGAAAAACTTCTTGTTCCTTCGGCGGGATTCGAACCCGCGACCCCCGGCTTGAGCACCAATGCGCTAAGTTTAGAGTAGTAGTTTAAGAGTTACAGAGAGTCGTCAAGATTATGCATTATTATAATATTAATATTATCCATTATTTTTGATTCGTATCCTACAGTAATATGTTTACCCATCCAATATTCAATATTTCTATGTGAAGCTTATGCAATCTATCGTTCTGTCAAAATGGTTCTAACAAACACCCCACCCATCAATTTTATGCTGTTTTAACCGATTCTAAATCTTCTCTTTTAGCTATTCAAAATAGATTTTCTGAAAATCCTCTTATACAATTAATACACACTGTGGTTTTTTAATTAAAAGAACTATCAGTTGATGTAGTATTTATATGGATACCTTCTCACCAAGGAATAGATGGTAACGAACAAGCTGACCAGATGGCTAGGGCAAGCTAGTTCAATGTCATACACTAGTAACGACATTTACATTATTCTTTCCAATGCTAAACGAGAATTATCTAACACAATTAAACATATGTGGAATTATATTTGGATTACTGACTCTTCCAAATTACATATTTTCAGGAGAGACGTTCTAAAGGATGAAACTAAATTTTTTAAACTTAATAGAAAAGACTAATGTATAATAACACGGAAGGGAATAGGCCATACCAACGCATCTCACTCGCGACTCGCATTTGGTCGCGAAAAGCACTCCTCGGACTTGTCTTAGATGTAGCTCACCGTTCACTGTTAGTCATGTTTTAATAGATTGTATAATAGTTATGATTCCGAAAGACAATTGTAATAGTGGTCACTGATAACCTACATAGGTTATCAGTGACCACTATTACATTATTTATATTAAACCATATAAATTACAATATTCACTGATAACCTACATAGGTTATCAGTGACCACTATTACATTATTTATATTAAACCATATAAATTACAGTATTTTAGGAACATTATCACACATATCAGGATCAGTTAATAATACATATCTGTCATTGGTAAAGCCAAACAATTGTCTTTCGGAATGATAACTATTACAATCTATTAAAACATGACTAACAGCGAACGGTGAGCTACATCTAAGACAAGTCCGAGGAGTGCTTTTCGCGACCAAATGCGAGTCGCGAGTGAGATGCGTTGGTATGGCCTATTCCCTTCCGTGTTATTATACATTAGTCTTTTCTATTAAGTTTAAAAAATTTAGTTTCACCCTTTAGAACGTCTCTCCTGAAAATATGTAATTTGGAAGAGTCAGTAATCCAAATATAATTCCACATATCCCGCATATTTCTATTTATTTAAGGTAAACTATGTAGTTCCAAGCGACCTTAAATAAATAGAAAAAAAAAGATTATGCATGTATCTCGATTTTTGCATTATAAAATAATAATAATTTTTATTTTAGCGGTGGCTCTTCATACACTGTAGCACTGGCGATGAAAAATATTTTTCTTGACTTCTTTTACAAAGTCAACCATTTTCGATTAATCGGCCTCCAAATGGGCTTAATAGTTGCCCCCCCCCCTGCCCCTGGCATTTCTAAAATGAAAACTATTAGAGGTAGAATCTTGTCAGTTTAATTGCTGATAGATGATAGATCATGCTAAAAACTCTTTAGCATAATTTTGAGCGAAATCGGGCAATAACTTTTAAATTAATTCTATTATCCAACGGTCAATAGGCCAAAACGCTAAACTTCAGTTGCGCGTTTAAGCTACGGAACCCTCCTTAGACATGTCATATCCTGACAGTTGACATGCTCCTGGTTAGTTTGTTAATGATATTTTAATTTCATTACGGTCATATTATACATAAATCACAATTGTTATTTCTAATTCTTAATCTATTGTGGTTACTATGTTGAAGCTTCTCGTATTGTGAAAAGTACCAAAAACTATCCCCGTGCTTAGTGCATGATGATGCATGAGTTTCAGTAATTTAATGATTTTATCGGAAAGTTTAGAAACAACTCCTACTGTTTTATGTTATCCCGGTGCTATGGATGGAAAAGATACCATTTTTTGAAACTCAAACGCCACTTACCTTAGGGTCAGTTCACACCGCGACAACACGTGGCACTGAATTTTTAAGATAGCTTTTCAAAATTGAACTTTATTCATCATCAGTCATACACTGCACATGCGCTGCGCAGCGCGTTGCAACTGTTCGAACTCTTACAATGAAACGTGTATCTTCTTGTACAATAAATAGAGATCAATTTTGAATAGCTAGCTATCTTAAAAAATGCAGCTCCATGTCGCGTATAGTTTCGTTTCGGTGTAAATTGACCCTTACGCCTTAAGTTCAAGTCACATGCCGTCTTTGTCATCCTGCTAAGTAGAGACAGCGACATCAAGTGACTTGCGAGCCTCCTACTTTAAGAAGCGTTAGATAATTCCACCGTTAGTTAACTAATTAACAAAATAACTAATTTACTAACCTAGGCTATCATTAACGTTTGTCAATGATCAATGTTTTCACCTGATGTCACGGATGCTGCATCTGTGTCGGCGATGTGGAGCGTACTACAATTATGACATTGCACTCGGAGAAAATTTATAATAACTTTAATAGTTTTTCATTAAATGCAATAAGACGTGTTTCATTCATAATTTTTTGGAGTTCATATTTGACTTTCACCCCTTTAGGGGACGAATTTCAAAGAAATACTGAGCGTCTCCATTGTAAATCAAAACTACTGTCCAAATTTCACATTTCTACCATTAGCGGTTGCGGCTGTGCGAGCGTCTATACGTCAGTGAGTCAGTTACAGCGGACTTCTGTTTATATATATATATATATATATATATATATATATATATAGTTACTTACGTTTACTTAAATCGATTTTTATCGTTCCACGAAGCAGCTTTCATGGAACGATAAAAATCGATCCAAATTTGAAAAATTTTGACGTCCCCTTCAACGGCCCACAATTTTCCCGTACAACCGTGGACACAGCGCATGCTTGTAGCAATGCAATAAAATCGAAATCTAACTATGTAGCTGTTTATCTGTTCCTCTTTCTTTAATATTTGCTCTGGGTAGTTCAAAACAGCAATTGTTAGACGGTAAAGGCCTTTTTCATTCACAATCTACTGATACTAAGGCGGGTCAATAAGTCCGTGACTTTTTGAATTTCTAACCACCTTACTGAAAAAGCAACACTACTCCTGTCAACAGGCATCTGTCAGTTGACTCCTATCAAAATTTGAACTTGCTGCGTCAGTTAGTTTGTGTTTTACAGCTATCTTTATCAGACTATCCAGTAACTTAAGGAAACAATGGAAAAAAGTGAATTTCGTGTGCTTATTAAGCATTATTTTTTGCGAAAAAAAACCAGTACCGAGACCAAGGCTAAGCGTGATAAATACTATGGGGACTCTGCACCATCGATTTCAATGATAAAAAAGTGGTTACTGAATTTCGTTGTGGCCGTACAAGCACTGAAGATGCCGAACGTCCTGGACGCCCAGTTGAGGTCTCTACACCCGAAACAATCGAAAAAATTCACGATATGGTGTTGGCCGACCGAAGATTAAAAGTGCAAGAGATTGTGGAAGCCATAGGCATCTCGCATGGCTCAGTGGTTTCAATTTTGAATGATCACTTGGGCATGAGAAAGCTTTCCGCAAGATGGGTGCCGCGTTTTGCTCACAGTCGACCACAAACGCAATCGTGTAACAACTTCACAGGAAGGTTTGGCGTTGTTTAATCACAATATGGAGGAGTTTTTTAACCGTGGACGAAACATGGATCCATCACAACACACCAAAGACCAAACAAAAGTCAAAACAGTGTGTTTCTAAGGGTGAATCGGCGCCAAAGAAGGCCAAGGTGGGTTTGTCAGCCAATAAAGTTATGGCGACTGTTTTTTGGGATGCACGTGGGATAATCCACATTGACTATCTTCAAAAGGGAAGAACAATTAATGGGGAATATTATGCCAACTTATTGGACCGCTTCAATGAGGATTTGAAAACAAAACCGACCTCATTTGGCCAAGAAAAAAGTTATTTTTCACCAAGACAATGCAAGGGTGCACACATGTGCAGTTGCCATGGCAAAAATCCATGAATTGGGCTATGAATTGCTCCTACATCCACCCTATTCTCAAGATTTGGCTCCGAGTGACTACTTCTTGTTCCCAAACCTGAAAAAATGGCTCGGTGGAAAAAGATTTGACTCCAATGATGAAGTCATCTCGCAAACAAAGGCCTATTTTGAGGACCTCGACAAATCATATTTTTTGGAAGGGATAAAAAAATTGGAGAAGCGTTGGACAAAGTGTATAGAGCTCAAGGGGGACTACGTTGAAAAATAAAATGATTTATTTATCAAAAAATTTGTGTTTTATTCCAAAAGTCACGGACTTATTGACCCGCCCTCGTATATGTCAGGTAACTTATAAGCATATTTTGTTTATGTCTCTGGATGTAAAGTGAGCAGCGACAAACCTTACGAATAAGCTATCCGACACTTAGTTATTAGATAAAAATTTAAAAAAATTAATATCTAATTAGTGTCTATAAATTTTATCTTGTCGTAACGTTATAACTTAATATAACTGCTGGTTTCATACGTTGATTCAATGTTATTCGTTGATTAGATGTCATGTTATCTCTTTCGTTCTTCTTATTAGTGAAAGAGAAGGCATCATACTTATTGGTGAAATTTAGACTTAGTCTGAAATATTTTAAATGAACTCTATATTCCTAAAGTCGCGGTCAATAAATACAGTACAATTAGTCAAATCTGATCAGACGCTGAATTTAACGACTAAATATTATTGTGTTACATTCTAAGGGTCTCGATCCCTTTCACGACACTATAAATTCAAAGATTAAAATCCTTTTAGTGTAAGCCTAGGGTAAGTTCACACCGCAACGATACGCGACTCTGTATTTTTAAGACAGCTATTTAAAATTGAACTTTATTCACTTCACAAAAAGATACACGTTTCATATGACATCAGCCATACACTGCACATGCGCTGTGCAGCGCGGTGCAACTTGACATTCCAACTGTTACAACGAAACGTGTATCTTCTTGTGTAATCAATAAAGTTTAATTTTAAATAGCTATCTTAAAAATGTAGCGCCATGTCGCCTATCATTTCGTTTCGGTGTGAATCGACACTAAAGTTAGGTGCGTGTGACTAATTACAGGCAAATTTCAATTCAAATATTCCAAATGGATGATAGGAAAAATATCCGTAATAAAATAAATTTTTCTAACGCTGCAGAATGGGGCTCCATTTGGCTGAAAAACAGAGACATCATGTGACTTGAGTGACTCTTAATTTAAGTAACGCTTAAGCATCAAGTAAGAAGATATCTCGAGTAAAAATATTAAGTGGGTCATCAAGGAGATTAGTGCTTCGACCTGCCAATTTTTTGTGAGGCCGTGATGTTTTACCGATCAAACCAGTCCATCCGTGCCGAAGCTTAGCTCTACTATTCCCATTAAGACGATAGTACATGTTTGGTTTAATCAATCTATCTATGCTAATATCATAAAGAGAAAAGATTTGGTTGTTTGTTTGCATTAAATAAGTTTCGAAACTACTATACCAATTTTGATGAAATTAGGACAGTTATAGAGTAGACGCGGGAGGACAAGGACTACTTTTTATCTACGCAAAATCTACAGTTCCCGCGGCATTTCATTTTACGCGCACGAAGTCACGCGCAGTTAAAAATGGCCAGTTTTCCAGGAATTAACCTAGCTAGATCGATTTTTCTCCCCCAAAACTCCCGACATACTAAATTTCATGGTAATACTTGCGGCCGTTTTCGAGAAACCGATTATACAATATATACAGGATTGTCTCGTTTAAAGTATAAGATGACATATAGTAACGATATACTGAACCTCGTACTATGTTATTGTAATTAGTGAATTACTTTCAGTTTTTTCGTCTCCGGGCAGATGTAGTGACTGTGACGGTGGAAAGCACGCAGGAATGCGTTTCTACGCCACCTGCTATTGTGTTTGGGTCATTTATGTCCTACTGGGTTTAGGTCTTATTGTAGACTGGAATAACTGTTATCTATCAAAAACCAGCTGACCCCCAAAAACGTTGTTTTGCCATATATATTATTTATTTAAGATAATTTTTAGTAAGTAGAAGGGTGATATAAAAATACAAATAATTGTGGAAAAAATAAAAAATATATTTACGGGATGATGAAAATAGATTACGACCGATTCTCAGACCTACCGTATATGCCAAAAATGTTCATGAGAATCGGTCAAGCCGTTTCGGAGGAATGTGTCCCCGAACACGAGAATTTTATATATTAGACATTTTTTTTTAATATATTTTTTTCATACAAACCTTCTCCTGAGCCTGACAATAATGAACACATAAAAGAAAGATTTATCCAATTTGGTGCAGACGTTTGGAAGTTATTCGCCTACAAACATTTCGGTCATTCATTTTTATTTATACATATAGATATTTAGTAAAACTTTAATTGTTTTAATTCATCAACGATATAGCTCAATAGGTTTTATTTACACTATATTTTGACGACCTCTGTGGCTCAGTGGTTAGCGTGTCAGCACAGCAGCAGTTGTCAGCACTCAAGCTGGAGTTAGCGAATACCGCCGAAGGAAATTTTTTCTGTGTTCTTCGGATACTTAGCTCAGGACCAGATTGACGTGGTGTGGAAGCCACCAAAGATAATATTTATGATTATTTAATTTTAAATATACTGATAATTCACAATAAGTACCCGGTTTGTAATGTATTATTTACAGAATTAAGAAGTAGGTTTAAAAAAATGGTCACTGAGTTCATCTTTAGTTTACTAGTAAATAATAATTATGTTCTTAACCTTGCAAGAAAAAACAAAGTATGCTGCTCTAGTTATAAAGTATGAAGTATGGGTCAACTTATCTTCTAAATTTATGAGATAGATCAAGGACATACCTTTGTATGGCACTTACCCATAAAGTATATACTATCTTGCAGTCTCGGCGTCACTTACTACTTACCTTTTAGAGACCCTCATCCAAATCTCTACACACAGGCTATGGCTTCCCTATGAAGGAGAACCA
This sequence comes from Phengaris arion, assembly GCA_963565745.1. Taxonomy (NCBI): domain Eukaryota; kingdom Metazoa; phylum Arthropoda; class Insecta; order Lepidoptera; family Lycaenidae; genus Phengaris; species Phengaris arion. Next base: position 18,034,134 of record OY751444.1, read on the forward strand.
GCCTTCGCCTGCTGCTATACTGCCCCAACTTATACAATAAAGCAACAATTTGAATTCGGAATAAATGCGTCATAATGTAGAATGTCTGTAGGCGAACGTCGATCACAATCAAATGGGCCGCTCGGATTTATGAACGCCTGGTCCACTGAGTGAGACGTTTGCATAGATTTGGATAAATTTAGACATTAACGTTTGCTAATAAACTTACCTGGGTAACCGAGCTCTGCTCGGAATTCTGTAAATTTAAAAAAATAAAAATAATCACTAAAATCTTATCAGACCGTGATTCGAACCCACTACATTCCGAATTTTCGAACAAAGCATAAATTATATATACGCATACCAAACCGCCAATCGGACTGACTATATTGTTGCACGACGAAAGAAAATACATAATATATAATAGTTTAAAAATGCGCAGTTTCCAAGGATAAGACTTAGCTGTGTCGATTTTTCTCCCGCAAAACTCCCTGCATACTAAATTTTATGGTAATACTTGCAGCCGTTTTCGAGAAACGGATTATATATTATGTACAAGATTGTATCGTTTAAAATATTAAGTGTATAAACATTTTTTTCCCTCTCTTAAAAGTATTTTTAATCTTAGCCAGTAATATGAAAAAAATAATTCTGTCTGTAGTCTGTACTAACTGACAAGAAGGAAAGAGAGGTAAAGTGCTTAAAAATTCAATTTTATTGAGAAAGAAAAATTCGATTTCATTGATAAAGATAGGTAATGTTAATGTTAATTAATGTTCCACAATCTACTGATAAGCGTCGGATAGTTTATTCGTATGTTTTGTCTCTGTTGCTAAAGTAAGCAGCGACAAAACTTGTTTTTGCGAGAAAGAGTAACAAACATCTATCCATCCTCACAAACCTTCAAATTTATAATAGTAGCAGGATAGCTAAGTTATCCCATGTAACATAATATTCTTTTTACTATTAAACCTTTATAAGTTAATATTATGTTGCAAAGCCAATGGCCAATATTTCTAAAGCATTCCAATTGCCAAAATTATATAAAATATAGATAATTTGCTTCTGTATAAAAACTACTTAAAAAGTATTTTTATATAGTATTCCTAATTACTTGTGGGTATATATTATATATATTATATTAAGAACATATTATTTTACCCATGTCTGCATTTCCTTCCTCCTATGGTCCATGTATCCCATATATAACAGGTAGAGTGCGATAAGGGGAACTGAACTACACAGCAGTATCATTTAATGACACCGCTACCGGCGAAATATCATTAAAAATATTGCATTCATTAATGATACTGCTGCTGCAATCATTGAAAATATCGCAGTCACGTGCAACGCGAACGTAGACGTGATATTCAATGCTTACAATAAGAATACTTTCTGTGTTCTTGCAGTCAGGGATTTGTAGTTAGGGCCAAAGCGAGAGAGACAAAACATGCTAATAAGCTATCTGACACTTATTAGTAGATTGTGACACTAGCCCATAAGCGGGATTAACATGAGTCGATTTTGGCCATGGGGCGATACGCTTGACAAAATATCACCTTGTTATTTTTCATTGCATAAATGAGTAGTAATTGATTTAATCATTCCATGTAATGTATAACATTAAACAATAAATTCCCAGTTTCATCTGATTACAATTAAAATTTCGAATTCTCAACATCAGGATCAATTAAACAAAGATAAAATTAAAACTTAATTAAATCTCCATAAAATAAAATAAACAAGAATGCGGCCGAGGCGTAAAAACATTTTGTCATCTATATCGCGGTTTGCGGACTTTGCGGTCGTGACTCGGATTATCTTTTTTTATATGTCACGGTTTTGGATTTTTCTTTTTCTGTATAGGTGTGTATCTTTTTTCTTGTTTATTTAATTGAAATGAAAAAATATATTTATTACAATTCATATATTACTCTTAATATTTGTAAAAGTATTTCGAAAAATAATTTTGTAAAGTAAAGCTACTTAAGGTTGTTCATTTGAGAAATTAAAAGAAACCTTATTACATAATATTAATATTAAAAAGTTCCATATCAGTTCAGGCTTAAAACTTACGCATCTTAATTTTAATCGCTTTTCAAAAGGTGTTAATAGTTAATAGTTTTTGTAAAGTTTTTGCAATAATAATCATTAATACATTATTTATGAATTGTGACACCTGACGTACTATGTTGTTTATTAGAATATAAGCTCTTAAATTCCTTTCTGCTTTTATAGACGCGCCGTACGCGTAACTCTATATAAGTTATTTTTTGGAGGAATATTAATATTCTCGAATTTTGACGTGATAACGTCTTATAATTCGATGAAGCCGGCTGCACGCACGAAAAAACATGACTCATACCGTTACCACCGCATTTGCCGTTACCTCAGCTGGCCGCGTCTTAGGTATGTGAGCGGTGGGACGGAGAGGCGGGGCGCTTGGTGTTATTACTCAGTTCGGCGCCGGACTTCGCGGCGGCAACACGCCTACCTAAGGCGCGGCCAATTAGTTCCGCGCGCACTATAAACATGATGTTCTCACGTTCAACTATCGTCAGTAAACCGACTTTACAGACAACCGATTTTTTTATATTCATCTTTATTAATAGTTTTTTTAATGAGGGTTTAAGGGTCAGGTCACACTGAAACGAGACGAAACGCGACGCGAACGCGACGTGGTGTGAACTGACCCTTAGTTTTACACGCGTTATTTTCTGTATTCGCAAGTATGAATAGTATTATTTTCGAGTTTTTATATTCAATCTTTATTTATTGTGTTTTTTTATTAAGCTTAAGGGTTAGTTCACACCGAAACGAGACGATACGGGACGTGAGCGCGCTCAGTTACACACGCGTGCTGAGGAATTCCAACAATCAACTCATACAGAATTTCATAATTACAATTACAGTAAAGTAACCATTTTGTAATTGATATGAATTGCAGTCACGGTAATACGATTATATACAATTAAATGAAAAACGAATCGGTCACTTTCCATCGAGAAATGTCGATTAATATATTGAAATGAACGGGGGAAAATGAAACAACGAATTCCGATGAGGAAATCAGAACGCTCCGTTTACCTACGTAATGTCTTCTACATACGTGAGACGGATACATATTATGCTGCATGCGGTTTACGCTGAAACAAATTGACACAGAAACTAAATGGAACCCCAATTCTAGTATTTAAATTAGACTTAAGGCCTCCACAGACGAGAGGCCGATCGTTTCAGTCATATTTTTTTAATATAACAAAACCTAAAATGCCGTGGTTTTTTGGGGGCTATACGAATTCCTAAGCTTAGTTAGCTTTATATAGTTTTCAGTATTATTTTAGTGGTTTTTAGTAGAAATCGACACGAGTTTAGTATTTTCGCAAAAATAGAGCTGGCAACACTGGAACGAATCGCTTCAGTTCATCCGGCCGACGATGCGATCTCAAAATTGCACACAGACGATACGATTTTGCATCCGTTCAGGCCGAACTAAACTATCATAAACTGACCTTTGGAGTTTGAACCAACCAAAACGCGTTAAACGATGGTTTTGATTGACGTTTACGATAATACCATTTTGCTGTTTTAACATATCGAAACTGCATCAAAATTGTATTATTGTAAGATTTAATTAGCAGAATCGAATATAGATAGGAATAGAAGATTTTGCAACCCAACGGATGCAACGCAAAATAATATGACTATACATAACTATACATTTTATTACGCGACTACGGTGAACCCAAAAGGAAGGGTAATGATTTTAGCAGTTTATGCATGTATGTTTGTTCCACCGTAGCGTCTAAGCTTATCTTATTACTTGTCCGATGTTAATGAATGAGGTGTCAATATATTCGTTATAATTGCCCGGGATTATGTTAATCATGTCATAGGCTATAATATAATATAACGATCGTAGATGGGTCATAGTTTTCTACTTCTGATCATTATTATTTAAGAAATAATACAATCATAGTGCCAATTTAAAATTACCAACTTCGAATATCGAAACTTCGATTGCATTAGCTTTTTACTTTCCAGTATTTTATCATGTAACCCCTTGTCTATACTAATATTATAAAGAGGAAAGATATTTTGTTTGTTTGAGTTGAATAGGCTCCGAAATCTACTAGACCGATTTTGATGAAAGGTACAGATATAGAGTAGACCACGGGGAAGGACATAGGCTACTTTTTATCGCAAAATGTACGGTTTCGGTGGGATTACCTTATGCGCGCACGAAGTCCCGGGGAACAACTAGTAAAGATAAAAATATTAGAAATATGAGACAAAAATATAATCTTAATGATGATTATGATGAGTGGAGAGAAGGTTTAATCGAACGTAAAGATAAAACCGAGATTAATACAATCGTAAAATCAACAATTAAACCGTCCAAGCATAACCGGAGTGGTAAAACAAACATTCTAATGCTACTTTCGCAAAAATAATTTATTATTTGTCCACAATATCGTTGTACATACATAAAATCTTTCATTTCCCTGGAACCGTGGAAGTCTTGCTTTAAATATTATATTGTGATCCTCCTCCATCCTCCATAGAGGATGAACCTCGAGGCAAAGAGTGTCCACAGTTAAACTGCTCCACTTTTGGAGTTGTTTGGGGCAGTCGAGGTATGACATTTGATATCTTGACATTCGCTTTCCGCAGTTTAATCAGTAGCTGCATATAATTGACAAAATCTTCTGAAATCAAGATGGTGTAACTTTTTCTCGTATGAAGATTTTTTCTGTCAAATGTTCGTCATAACGCATACTTAGTTTTGAAATCTTTGTTGTGAACCGTCGCTTTTAAAATGAGTACCAAATATATATGCGTTTTTCATTGCAGATATAACTAATATGAATGCGATAATTTTGTGCATATGTATGTTTGACCGTCTTTCACGCTGAAACGGCTGAACTGATTTGAACAAAATTTTGCACGCAGATAGCAGCCTGAATTGCCACAGGATATATTTTATTCGAAAAAAATTCCGGGATTACTTTTTGCGCGAAAGAAGTCGCGGGTAAACAAACACTTATTAGTAACAAATAAGGGCGCTCGCGCTTGACCAAATCCAAAATGGCTTATGGTTAAAAAACTACAAAATAAACTAGAAGGTCACTTTCACCAGACCACACCAGGTTCATCTTATGACTTTAATCAACTTAATTGACAGTTCCGAATTAAACAAACTGTCAGCGAACACGTCAACAGCTGTTAAAATTTCCGTATTTCTGAGTTACGCGCTTTTTGCTCTCGGAGCTCACGAAATTTTATATCAACACATAATTATACCTTTTTGGATAAACTGTCGTGTCAGATATTGCCTCGTTTGCCGTTAAATGTGTAATTAGCGGCATTTCTGTTGACAATAATTGTATAAATTATTACTGAAATTCAGCTGGTCAAAAATTAATTAAGGCACTTGGTGCTTTTTGCTACATTATTGAAAAACGGCACTGCACGGGCACTTCAAATTGCACACGAAGCGGATATACTGAAGATTGTCTAATTAACCGTTATTTCATTAAAAACACCAGATATGTCTGTAACGTATTTTTGCATGTCTCACAAAAACTCTTTTTTCCATTTAATGCATGCTCAAATATATTAAAATTATGTCTCAAAAAGTCATTTATGATTAATTTTATGCATTTTGTTAAAGTAACTCTTAGTCCTATCGAAATGTTTTACAGTTGCTCCTCTTTTGCAATAACATACTCTTTGTCACATTCAAAGATAGCAAGCATTAATATTTTTTCTCAATCTACTGACATGACACATACACTAAATAAGGGTGCGACACTTTATAACAATCAGACTACTATAATTATTCTTATTGCCCAAAAATTAAAATTAAAATTAATTTTAATTAAGGGAATTTTGACCTTACACATTACACTACTACTATCAGATATTAGTTACAATTATATAATGCAGACTGTGTTCCAGAATTTTATTTTATATACAAATAAAAAAAAAAATATTTTGAATGTCACCGTCCTCTTAGGCCTTAATATGATATTAAGGTACTCGCAAACTAATAATAGCCTCAAATTATACCACATGGAATTAACTCAATCACACCTAAAGCGCGCACCTCTTTATATCGTGTATCGTGTGGCTGCGGTTACGATGTTAGTTGATTTACCGTTCGGCTCCCGTCGTCACCACTCGGGCCACAACATGATTTCGCCGGAATATAATAATTTTATAAACCACCCGTTTACAGTCAGAATTTTAATATTTAACATATTTTATGTGGATGAATTTTACTTAAACTACCATATTATTATTATGAGATTTATAATTAATTTCACAAGTACTCGCACAAGGATAATACTGATTATTATAATATTATCTTACCGTCTAAATAGTCTAACAATAGAAGTTACGACTAATTATTATTTTAAATTACTAATATTCTGCATGCCTATTACGTGTAGAAGAGATACAATATGGATTGAACATATTTTAAAATTACGCTTGGGTATTTATACAATTTTATTGATTAATATTTTGTCGTTAATCGCTATAAATACAAATATTTTTCTCATGGATATACACATTCATAATGTACCATTTTCTTTAATACTCGTATTATACTTACGCATGACTTCTGGTTTTAATTATATTACAAAATATGGCTTCTAATTCTTTAAATGTTTACTACCAAAACGTTCGAGGCTTAAGAACCAAATGCGAGGACCTAAGACTTAGCATTTTAAGTAACAACTACGACGTAATAGTTCTGACTGAGACGTGGTTGCACGACGGTGTATTCGACGGCGAGCTGTGCGACGATAGGTACGACGTGTTCCGCGCCGACCGCGACCCGGCTGCCAGCGGCAAGCGCCTGGGTGGCGGCGTCGCCGTGCTGGTGCGCCGCGCGCTGGCCGCCGTGCCGCGCGCGCGCGCCTGCCCCGCCACTGAGATGCTTTGGGTTACTATACCATCGAGTGCGTGCTCCTCGACATCGGACCTGCACTTATGCGCTGTTTATGTTCCACTAAATCCTGGGAGTCTGCCTACCGACTTGGATACAGTCATTAAAACCGTTACCGACATTGCAGAACTCAGTCCAGATGATAATTTCATAATAATTGGAGATTTTAATCTGCCCTGTGTTTATTGGGACGAATATGGCAGCTCCTCCATTAGGAAAGGGTCGGTGGAGGTCCAAGCTGCCGGTACTAAATTTATAGACTCACTAGCTTTTTATGGCCTTCAACAATACAATTTCTTAAAAAATTGTTCCAATAACACATTAGATTTAGTATTCTCAAATCTTCCAGTACATTTAATCCCAGCTTCTAAACCTCTTCTCAATGAAGACCGTGCTCACCCTTCGTTTATATTCACCGTGTTGGATTTAAATGTAACACCATTACGTGAGGTCGCTACTGAAAGGTATAATTTTAGAAAGGCGCCATACTCTTCGATTAACGACTACTTCATGGAACAAGATTGGTCGTCTGCACTATCTACGGGCACCTTGGATGAAGCTGTCGACTTTATGTACGATACTATCAACGAGTGCGTTAAGTTATACGTTCCTATCAGTCGTAGCTCGGGCAAGCGCTCATATCCAAGGTGGTACTCTCCTGCCCTTATAAACATTATAAAAGAAAAATCCAAAGCACATTTACGGTGGAAAAATTATAGCAATAAATTGGACTACGACGAATTTTCATTGTTGAGGTCGAGAGAACGTCTGATACAAAGGAAATGTCTTAGGGACTATACTACAAACTGCGAGCGCAATTTAAAAAACCATCCGAAGCTATTTTGGACTTACATAAAAGCACTGCGTGGTGGCTCAGTTTATCCAAAAAAATTAAACCTAAACGGAGTGGATTATACAGACGGTAAAGAAATATGCGATGCCTTTAGTTCTTTCTTCCAAAGTGTATTTGGTAAGCCTTCTGGTATCTGTACTTCATATCAATCGTTGCCTTCATGCACAGACGTTGTATCGAACGTACAAACAACAACCTTGACGGTATCAAAAATTTTAAAATCTTTAGACATCAACAAGGGCGCTGGCTGTGATGGACTTCCTGCCATTTTCTGGTCACGATGCTCCGACTCACTTTCTCTACCGTTAGCAATATTATTTAATCGTTCCCTACGAGAAGGTATCTTCCCAAGTAAATGGAAGGCCGCGCAAATAGTACCCATACATAAAAAGGGGTCGCGCGTGGACATAAAGAACTATAGAGGAATATCTATTCTAAATGTACCGGCTAAAGCACTGGAAAAAATTGTATACAACAATATCTATCCCGTTTTATACCGTTCTATACCCAATCAGCAACATGGTTTCTTAAAAGGCCGCTCAACGACAACTAACCTGGCCTGTTTTACCAATTATATATTAGAGAATATGGATCGTGGTGGACAGATTGATGTGGTCTACACGGACTTTGAGAAAGCCTTCGATCGTGTGGACCATGTTATTCTCCTCCATAAACTGCATGCACTCGGCATTCATGGTGACCTGTTACGGTGGATAGAGTCATATCTCTCAAACCGATCTCAGGCTGTAGTGATGGGTGGTTATCGCTCGGATTTCATTAATGTTCCAACTGGGGTACCTCAAGGCTCACATTTAGGTCCACTCCTATACAACGCGTATCTTTATGACATAGGTTCAGTCATAAAACACTCTAAATATCTAATGTATGCGGACGATAAAAAGATTTTTTGTAAAATTACCACAGCTAAAGACTGTTTATTACTGCAAAAAGATCTCGATAATTTATTTTCGTATTATATAATGAACAACATTACAGTTAACTCGAGCAAATGTGAGTGTATAACTTTTACTCGTAAACAAAAACCTATTACTCAATATTACAACTTTAATGGTAGCGTAATTCCAAGGAAACGAGGTGTTAGGGATCTAGGTGTTTTTTTAGATACCAAGTTGATGTTTTCTGAACATATCGAAAAAATAATAACCAAAGCTCACAAAAATCTTGGCTTTGTTCTCCGCAGTTGTAAACCATTCACAAACATTACAGCTCTCAAGTCTGTCTATTCCGCTTTTGTAAGAAGTATCTTAGAATATAGTTGCCCTATTTGGTCTCCTCATTACATTATTTATAAGTCCAGACTAGAAAGAATACAAAAAAAGTTCATATCCCATCTTAACTATCGTAACCGCAAATACTTTAACACATATGAAGACGCTTGCGCCGAGTACGGTATGTTGACTCTGGAACACAGACGCATTGTCCTCGATATGGGTTTTCTGTATGATATTATAAATAGTAGGGTAGACTGCATTCACCTTGTCTCAAACATCGCATTTCGAACCCCCCAATATCGAACCCGTAACACCACTCTACTACATGTTCCAATGCATCACACCAACTATGCACATAACTCGGTCCTGACACGAATCGCTCGATCATATAATAAATACTTTAATGACGTTGATCTTTTTACTAGCTCTAAAGTTAATTTTAAAAATAATATAATAAAAACAATAAAATCCCTAAAATGATGACTCATAAAATATTAATTGCTTGTTTGCTGTGTTATTGGAGTAGTATCTACTGCTACAATGATACAGGTATATTGTTTTTACGAATTCTTAATCTACATGGTAGCTGTAAAATTTTAATTAAATTCATAGGAAGAGTTACTGTTTACTTTTTTTTTTTATATATATATATAAAATTGTAAACCAGATTTATTTTTCTTAAGAATCACTATTTACATTTCTTACTTTTAAATTATCATTCATCTTTTCACGTTAGCACTATTGTTAATTATGGGAAACCTGTTATTGGCTATATCTTTGTAAAATACTAATCTTGTAAAATTTTATTTGTATTAAGCTGTTGGTTTTCAAAATAAAAAAAATAAAAATAAAAATAAAAAATAAAATAAAATAAAATAAAAAAAAAACATGCACGCCTATGTTCGACGACCTCTGTGGCTCAGTGGTTAGCGCATGGGCGCTCAAGCCGGAGCTCGTGGGTTAACAAGAAAGTTTCCTGTTTTCCTGGGTCATGTATATTGGATGTGTATTAAATATATTATGTATAGTATGAAAAGTATTAAGTATATTTCCGTTCCACGGGACCAGATTCACGTGGTGTGCAAGCGTCCATAGATGCCTATTATTATTATTACCTATGTCCTACTCCTTTATACTACTCAGGTTTTTTTATACATTTATGCATAGATATTAAATATTATGATATAATATAATATAATATACCTACTGAGAAAATATTATAAAGAGGAAATATTTGTTTGTATGTTTTTGTTTGCATTGAATATGCTCCGAAACCACTGAATTTGGCACAGACATAGATGGATAGCATCTAGTATATTACGAAACGCGATAGAATGTGATGATGTAACGGATATTCGTTACTCTTTCCTGCAAAAATCTCTGAAACGAATGATATTCAGAACCTCAATTCTCGTAATTAACTTACAATTTAATTTTACTTTTATTTAATTACAAATGAATCGTCTTGAAACCATAAATAGATTTTTGACGTTGGTTTGACGTTTATGAGAATAACATTTTGCATTTGTAACATATTATAGGGACTGGATCGTAACTGTATCATTGCAGGATTTCATTAGTAGAATCGACCTTCGGCACACGGATACCTTTTATTTCGGCAAAATGATGCAGGGAGTCCATGGGATAAATTTACGATCTAGGGCAATGAATTGCATGTAAAACTATTGAAATGCTACCGTCTCCTTGTCTGGTGTGCTTTGTTTACTGCTGCAGTAGGTGAAGTATAGAAACAGGTATAATACTTTTTATCGACTATTTCATGTTGATCATGTTATGGTCGGAGATCCCAAGCCCACCAGACTCCCCTTATATTCTTACTGATTAAATGTATATCATATTAGATTATTATTTTACTTACATACTGATAAAGTATCAATCTTTTTTGGTTTTAAAATAACGTAAGGAACAGAACTTATTAAAGTCATTTGTTTCTAAACTTAGTATGAACTGAGACATAAAGGTTTGAAATTTAATGATTTTTTTTCATTTTTTGTTTTTATGAAAACTTTACCATAAAAATAACTAATCGGTGTAAATTTCACTTTATGATATTTAATTGTCATTAATCTACTACAACATACGTAAGAATCATTTCAAAGGCTACCTGAGAATTGGCCCACGTGTCACGACACTAACTAGTGTTACGTTGTATTAGTAGTACTACTAGTGTACGCATACGTTCATTGTTCACACCAATACTACAATAATATGATACACATTTTATCAGTAAGAATATAAGGATAGTCAGGCGGGCCTGGGATCTCAGTCCATTATAATAAAACAATCAATCAATCGCTGGATGCCCATATGTGGCATAATGTATGACTATGATTTCAAGCTCAAATGAATGTATAATAACTTGTATATTAGGTTTGATATGCGAACAGTTGTGCAATTTTAATAGGTTGGCATGATTTTTCTTCTTTTTTTTATTCAAATGAGCTAGTAAGAAATCATAATATGATTAGACAAGCGTACCTTTTACATAATGTCATAAGTTTTATACTCATCAACGTTTTCGAATAATATTTGTGTTTTAAGTTTTTTAGCATTTGTACATTTTCTTTTTTTTTTATTTCAAAAATAAGTATTGTAGCTTTATTTTGAAGTAAAAAAAACGGTTGTCTGTAAAGTCGGTTTACTGACGATAGTTGAACGTGACAACGTCATGTTTATAGTGCGCGCGGAACTAATTGGCCGCGCCTTAGGTAGGCGTTTTGCCGCCGCGAAGTCAGGCGCCGAACTGAGTAATAACATCAAGCGCCCCGCCTTTCCGTCCCACCGCTCACATACCTAAGACGCGGCTAGCTGAGGTAACGGCAATGCGTCATATTTAGCGAGGTAACGCTGGTAACAGGTAACGCATGAGTCATGTTTTTTCGTGCGTGCAGCCGGCTCCATCAAATTATAAGACGTTATCACGTCAAATTTTTTTTTTACAAATACAATCATGCTTGTCGGTCCTTTATACCTACACAGTACACCCTGTTCGAACCGGTAGGTTCCTACCCTTAATCACTTAGCGAAACAACGCAAAGAGCTTTTTCACGCCAGTGTTTCTGCCAGGCCGTGGTCTCTCTAGCCAATATCTAGCCAAGCCAACTCTGAAACATGACTCTACCATATACATTAAAATAATCTAGACCACTTTTAACACTAAAATTCACTCGGTATAAATCGTAGCATAAAAAAAAGCTATGGGTTAAAATTAAAACTAGTAGCTATTTATATAAAAACTCCAAACAAACCTGACCGGTGGGCAATAAATTAGAAAATTACCGCAATAATAATTTAATGCGTATGTACTCAAGTTATTAAACGGGCAAAAATGTCGTAAAAAAAAAAAAGCGTAAACCCTTTGATACCGATACCGAATCGACTTTTATCGTTGTTTTATAGAGTAGGGACGGTAGAAAGTATTGTTAATTTATGATGATTGTCATAAATATCGACATGATTATATACCGGTAACTCATGCGGCAGGCTCTCGGGCCTCGGCTATCCGATCGCTCCCGAAAACCGCCGAACTGGCTTGTCAGAAATTATTCGTTGCCTATAATCCGACTAAAAACAATATGACTTGAATTTAATGAATTATCTATACACATTATGCATTTTTCTTTAGTAAGGTTTTATTTGTTTAAATAAAAGAAATGTTTTGTGTTTGCGGGGGCCACATTGCATATTTCATGTGATAAGCATTGTTTACAATTTAATCGCTCCTGTTTATTTATAGTTTTCTTAAAAGATTTTTCATTTTAACATTTGAAAGTGTGTACATTTGATTGTGAGGTTTGAGTTGATAATGTGTGTTTATTAAAAATTAAAAATAACAAGTTCTCACAATTGTCATTCAGTGAAAAGATTCAAATTCTGTCTAAAGGTAGGTGTGTACCCGAGTTACAACAATTAAACCAGCAAAAAAATAATGTAACTCGAAAATTTCATGTTAAAAGTTATGAAACGTATAACTGGCTGTGTGGTTGTGTACACACGATTAAATTATATTGTTTTCCTTGCATATTATTTAGTAATTTACATCGGGATAAAGTAATCTCAAGTAACCGGAACCTTGAATATGTGAAAATTGAAGCTGACTGACTGGTGAGTAGTTATAATATTTTAAAATATGCTTATTATTTTACTTCTTAGAATTTCTTCCGCCGCGACGATCGATCGCTGTTTTGTCTGTGTTGCCGTAGAAGATGCACATGAATAGTAGTACATCTAAGACTTGCTCTGTTAGCATGGTTTCGACTTAGAGATCCGTCGCTTGGCTGTAGCTATGCTAAAAATCTATAAACGAAAAAGTTTTTGTGACCGAGTACTTCGCCGCATACCCAGTGCCATAATCCTGTGCACGCCACTGAATATTTCTAACATATTTGACGTACATCTCCAACGACAAAACCAATGAGACCTTTCAAGACACCTTTTGTATGTAAAACATCATAATTATTCTGTACATGTAGTCATCAGTTATCTATTTAATGCTGTTTTTTTTTTGCAGAAGGATTAAGATTTCTAGAGCCCTATAAATGCTCTATTAATATTACGTCGAATTTACTGTTGGTTTAAAGCTAGAAGGTCAAACCGTGAACATTGGGAGTTTTTTTACCCCCTGTTCAAAAAAATGTCGATTACAAACCAAAATACTATTAGACTGTAAGATTTTGATTCACATTTCATTTCCCGCAATTTAATTCAGGTTCATGGAGAAGTGGAGATAGTCAATAAATGGATAATCATATTTTATATTAGTATTCGTTGGTATGAGTTAAAATATCAAGTATTTACCTCACCTCATGCTGACATGCGATCCATGCTGTTGTAGTCCAGATGTAATCACGCTTACATTAACCTCATTTTATCTTTGGTCCCCGTGGCTTATTGTTCCTTAGTAAAATTCCCCATGTCCTTTTTATTTACTCGTAGGTAGTGTGTTTTATTTATTTATTATTCCTATTTCTGGGCCTGCTTGTTCCCCCAACAACGAGGTCAGGACAATTTTTGCCTGTTAACATTTTCGACACATATTTAGTTTTATTGGTTTCACATTTTTAACAGCTTCCATTTTTAATCTAGTTTCATCTTATACATTTATTCTATTTTATTTTATTTTCTTAAGTCTATTTAATTTATTTTAACATTCCATTGCATTCCATGTTTTGGGTATTACATTTCTGTTTACATTTCTTATTTGTTTTAACTTTGATTTGTATACATTCTTGTCCTTTCCTTAGCTATTACATTACGTCACAGTCTTATTTTACATTTCTCATATCTTAACTTTACACTTTACATTTCTTTACTTTTCTCCTTTACATTTGCATTTCTCTTTTACATTTGCATTTTTAATAACTCACTAATTAATATCTCCACGTTACTATTTCATTTACATTATCTGTTGCTATATTTATTATCCTACTTTTTCATATGTTTTTCAATACTTATACTACAGCCCATCTCTTATATGGCTGCTTGCACATTTTCGCATTACTACTATCACACTACTCTACTATCACATTAGCTTGTTCTACTATTCAGCCCGGGACGTCCGCCCCAACGTTTTGCAGAAAAATTATTTACTATAATGATCCCTGTTTACGTAGGTAGTGTCTTAGAAGATCTTAAAGGATCTTCCCCTTCTCTATAAATCGATTCTATGAGATTAAGTTTACTTTGATACGTCATCAAAGCCAGGCCATCAATTTGAAACTACATTACACATTTTTAATAGTCATTACAATTACCACATAAACAAGTGCTTTAAAATCCTAAAAAAATCTGCATTCACCTGCGAGCTAGAAAGTGTTTTGCCCTCGCCGCGCCGCGCAGCTGAGCGTTGGCATTTCAACGCGTTTTATGGAACATCTGCCAGAAATTAAAGTTAAAATTGAAGTTTATGTAATTACGATTTACCACCGGGCCGTGTTGATAGTGCACCGGAAACTCTTTACGGGTTATTATGGAATATCAGGTTGTCTCTTTGCTAGAGGGTGCTGGATGGTGTGGGTTAAGATGTCAAATTTCACAGTAGGTATCATATAAAATATTTTGAGATTTCCTTGAGATTTACGTTTCGGTTTATTACGAAATATCAGGTTTGTCACTTTGCTAGAGAGCTCTAGAACGATAAGATGTCAAATTTCACAGTATAATATGAAAAGAATACTCGTGAGATTTCCATAGAGATTTACTATTCGGGTTATTACGGAATATCAGGGATGTCACTTTTCTAGGGGGTTAAGATGTCAAATTTCACAGTACTATTATATTAATACGTAAAGCAAAAACTCTCGGTACAGGTTTAGGAGAATTGTGCAACCAGAGGAGTATGAAATTTGATCGGTAAATTAAAGTTTACATGAAGGAGTGTGACGTGGTGAGAGTAGCACGTCGCCGCGCTTTATACAGCAGATGATTTATCCAAAATAATTTGGATGTTTTCTCCAAAATGTAAATTTTAATACAGTTGCAACATATTATTATGGAGATATGAATAAAACACAATTTAAATGTTCCGGAGTTGGTAATAATTGATTTATTTGCAAGTATAATATTCGCATGTTCATTTTTGACATTTAAAAGTATCCCCGCTGTGTTTGATAACAAGCGCCGGTAATTTTTTTTAATGATATAGACCAAGAAACGAGCAGTCGGATCACCTGATTGTAAGCGGTTACCGCCACCCACGGACACTTGCAACACCTTGGAGGAGTTACACTTGTAACTCCTCTGGCGTTGCGCACTTACTTTCCTGGTCCTTAAAATCCCCAAGCCCCCTTGGGCCTCCGATAACGTAACTCAACCGAAACACACCGCAAGCTTTATTCACGCCGGTGTTCTGTGAGGCCATGGTATTAATCTGATGTCAGTGGTTAGCCCGTCGGCGCTCAAGCCGAAGGTCGCGGGTTCGAATCGCGCCGAAGGAACAAACAGTTTTCTGTGTTCCTGGGATAATGGATTGGATGAATGGATTAATGATAAAAGCATTAAATATATAATATATCCGTTGTCTGTACCCATAACACAAGTTCTTCAAGAACTTACCACGGGACCAGATTGATTGATTGATATTATTATTAATCCGGTCGAGCCGGCCCATTTAGATATTTTTCCATTGTTCTATTTTTTAACCCAATTTTCTTAACATGTTACGAAAAAACTTAGGATACTATTCTGTATTATAGTCACGACTTAGCTACTTTTATATAATTGATGGAAGGAAGACACGAAAATAATATAATTTTTGACAGATATTTTTTGCCTAAAATTTCGAACTTATTTATAAAAAAATTCGAACTACCTGAGCTCTCCAGTACTTTTCACTAGCTCACATAGTTGCAGATTACATTACGTCTTAGTAACGTACCTAAATTGCCACCAGCTCCCTAGCTATAGGGTGAAACACCATGTCGTTGGTATTCTTTGCACTGACAAGTGACACAGTGAGCAAAGTAACGGACTACAACTAAGACACCACGTAAAAAGACGTAACTGGCAATAAACAAGTTCAATCAGCGTGATTTAACTCACAATCAGCACGTGTTGTGACAGTTCATTACGCCGTTGACATCTTCATGCCTGCGGACATCGACATGCCGTAACTAAGGAGGTTTCATTCTTACACCTGCCTGCCTGTTAGATGTCAACTTCAGTGCCTTTGTGGTGAGAGTGTCGACACCACTTTTGACGTTTATCCGTTGAGGCGGTGCGTCCGTGAGGCGTTCTGGCCGTCGGGTGTAGTTTATTGAAGGTTCCGAGGGAGACACCCCAACGAAGCGTGTACTGCGTCGCCGAAAAAAGAAAAAACGTGACAAACTATTTTTTTGTGTTTGTTTAGTGTGGGAGTGTGTATAATAAAATTTAAAATTGTCAAATGTTGTCATGTTGTCTGATTGCCAGAACACAAGTCTTAACTTAGCATAGGATTAGATTGATGTGTTGACATGTTTCTTCTATTGTATATTATTATGTATGTTGAATAAAGAATTAAAAGAATTATATCGATAGTAGGTCGAAGTATGAAGCATAATAGGTCGATGAGAAACAATGCTATTTGTTACGTTGTTATGTATTGGAGGCCGAACTCAAACCAAATAATAAAGTGAAGACAGCTTTGTTAAACTAAAACTACACATCGCGACTCAGCTCGCCTTACGTGGTAAGGCGTTGTTTTGTTACATATGTGTGCGTGACTCTGTGTAATAACACGGCAAAGCGTAGTTTAGCCCGGCCACTGTGTGGTTCGCAGAACTTTAGTCTTCACTTTTTATTTGGTCTGAGAGGCCAAAGGAAATTGAGTTTTAAAGACCGGCTGCAGATTAGTAACTCTTCTGGCATTTTCGTGTATTAAGTAATAATATTTAAGCGTTAGTCACTCGTTTATTAATTTTATTAATAATATATTTATATGTAAAAGGCAAAGCTGATTAGCTGATGTATCAACGCACAGACCAAACCCAAGGCTATGATATTTCCTATGAATTGAGTACGGAAAAAATAATGAGTTACGTATTTAAGCCTTTCCTAAAATTTAGCCACTAGTTGGGTAAAATAGGTGATAAAAGTTTAAAACTTTATTTTACGCGGGCGAAGCCGCGGGCTGTATAATGTAAGATGTAATAGTAATGTAATATGTATAATATAATAATAAGATGCTAGTTGTATAATATGGAAATAAATTGTCTTATTTCCGTAACTGTCGATCTGTCAACTTCTGAAACGACGCTACATAATAATAATTCGCAGTTTTGTTCAGTGTATGCGATTATATGCGAGGTCTGTCGCTATGATACGTCGATGCCTGCAAATATATAGCCGCCCTGAGGCTGGTGGTTTTGTACGAGGTAGACAATTGTAAATGAGGTTGCAGATTTGTGGCTGTCCGCAGGGTGTGCTGGTGTTAAAATTAAGTAACGAAAATGTATGCAACTGTTGAGGTGAATTAATATTAGTGACAGAGTGTTATTGTGTACTTAAATGTTAGATTATGCAAGTCTAAGTTTAGGTAATAGTATAACAGAAATGTAATAAATATGGTTAACTAAGACTGTCTAAGGCAGGGGTTCCTAACTTGTAAAAAATGGAACATCACATAAACATCTTTGATTTTTTGGAACCCCAATGGAGTGGATGACTATCCCACAGAACCCCTAGGTTCCGCCAAACCCACTTTGGGAATCTCTGGTCTAAGGATTCGTTTCACAATCTACTAATAGGCGGCAGATAGCTTATTAGCATGTTTTGATTCTGTCGCTCAGTAAAAAGTAAGTAGCGATAAAACTTCTGAATAAGCTATCTGACGCTTATCAGGCAATCCGCGGCACTATAAATCAGGTAAAAGTTTCTAATTTATAAAATTAAATTTATTAAAATTTACAAATAAAGAGAAAAACAATTAAAGAGCACGGTGACACTTTATAAAAACGTTTAATCGCGATACAATTTTTGGATGTTCTTATAATTATTTCTGAAAAGATCTTTTTGTATTACAATTTACACCGTCAGTTATAGGACACACGGACATACATTTGCAACGAAAGGACATGTTTATAATTTGTTTAATGTTTATCTAATTGTATGCATAATAACTTAAAGCTGTAACTGAAAGGGGGCCCGTCGTTATGCGAACCTCGACATTATCCGTAATGAAATAACGCGTCATTATCGATCGGAATCGAATCGATTTCGATTGTAATTGATCGCACGAGCCATTCATATCACAATCTGGGCTTATCACTCAAAAAAATATTGTAACTCAATGGCACAAAGATAAATTTAGCGTGAAGATCACATACGATGTTTTTTACAACGATTTTATCGAGTTACGGAATTTAACAGTAGATGTTAATAGCCGAAAGTCGATACGGTGTCGATGGTATCGTTTATTTTAATTGTCATCGATATATTTACGACTTAATTGGTCCATTTAATTTACTGAGTGTCCCAAAAATATTTCGCCATGCTTCAATAATGGAATAGAAATTTAAGAATGAAATTATTTTAGAGTAGAGTTTTACCTTTTAGAAAGTTAATATTTTAAATATTTAAAAAAAAAGAACAAATTATTTCACAACGTTGCTGTTAAAGGAGGTTTCAAGAATTATAAAATTTCAAACATTATTCATAGAATTTGTCAGAAATAAAGTCACATATATCAATATAACACCTACTATTTTTACCATTTTCTTACCTCTCTCATATTCAGCTCTCAGTAGTCAGTAATAGGTGCAGTAGTCCTTTACATCTGTATACTGTATGTAAAGCGCTACTACTTCTCGTTAATTTAGTCTGTATAGACAGAGCAACATAAAACACTAAATCAATAAGTATTCGCATACGTTCTGAACATAAAAAAAACACACAAAAAACATACCTACTTAAAAAAACCCAGAATTACTTATCATATGACACGAATACCTAATGGAACAAAAAACATGAGAACAGCGAGCGAGCCTTCTGTACCAGGAGTACATCAGATAGAGGCGTTTAATTGAGCAACACCCGTGCTTCTGATTTATGACCCGTTCCCGCCAAAAGTTTCGCGACACACGGGCAAGGAGTTTAGAGAGTAAAATTTTAGTATTTTCATTAAGCGAACCGATAGCCGATGACAATGTAGCTGTCATACATAAAAATTATTTATTTTTCAACCAGTACAATTTTAATATAACAATACACGTCTGGTAAAATATTCCGAAGAAACCATTCGAATACTATTATTATAAATGTGAAAGTTTGTAGGGATGGGTGGATGTTTGTTACTCTTTCACGCGAAACTATATTTATACTTAACTGATTTTTATGAAATTTAGTATAGTTTAATTAAGCTCTGGATTAATACATAGGCTACATTTTATCCAGAAAAAGTATAGTGTTTTCGTGGGATACTATATTTACACGGGCTAAAGCTAGTCTAAATTATTGAATTTCATATAAACATACATGATCTCTGTTTATATAAACAAAAATATATTTTAAATTTGCGCTAAATCCAAAAGTTATATTAAAGTAATACTGCTTTATGACCTCATGGTATTGCATGCATTGCATATAAGCTTCGATAAACGAGGACAACTAATGATCGAAGCATATAAGTTAAGACCAGTGTGTCTCCAGATCCTCTCAGCCGATACAAGTGGCCCTTCCAGTTCGTTTGTTCGGTCCACCGTCACTGTAATATTGGCCCATCTAGATTACAGCCAGCCCTTACGGTGACGGTACTGATGTAAGAACTGTAAATGAGAAAAATATTTTTGAAGTAAAACCTTTAGCGGCTTTGAGAGCGAAATTTTAAGGTCGCGTCACGTCACGCGTCACGGCACGATTTTGGATATAACGCCATCCATCGGAAACTACTAATACATCTTACATAACAACTTAACTTTCTAAAGTAGGTCTCAATACACACATGGCGCTAGGTGTACAATTTTTTTGGTAATTACGTTCTTTAGGCCCGATGAGAGTATTCTTGGATTTTAAATGGCAAATGAAGTTTCACTTCTGCCACGATATACTTGCAGCTACCAATATTAGAACTACCTTACATTACAATAGTTTACAACGTTCTGAACAACCTATGGTACAATAATTATTACTACTTTTATGTCTAAATATATTATTATTAAAAGTACATTTTACTCGTACAACGTAGGAGGATAAAACAACCATTTGTTGGCTCCTATCATCCAATTGTTGGCCCCTTTCCCAATTATTGGCTACCCCATATCGTATAAAATACGGGTTGCGTATTCTTTTTGTTTATTTTTTTGTCCTCCTAGATACTTATTATGTTTTTTCCTATTTATCTGTGTAAACTTTGGCGCCAATAATTGAGAGGATGCCAGAAATAGGTCATCCTCCCCTGCATCATTGTACGAATAAACGGTAGGAGAATAATTTGGTACTGGTTATAATATTTGAGGCACGATAGTCTAGTAGATAGCCAACTTTTTCTGTCTAAGACGCGATTATAATATTGCCTTATTCTTTCTTTCGAACAAATTCTCTTTTTATATTAGTGTTATCAGACCATTAGGTTCAATTTATATCGAAACAAAACGATACGCGATATAGCGCTACATTTTATACACGTATCATTTTTAGAGTTTCATTGTCAGGTTGCACCGGGCTGCACGGCGCATGTGCATTGTATGACTGATGTCATATGAAACATGTATATTTTTGTGTAGCGAATAAAGTTCAATTTTCAGTATCTTAAAAATTTGGAGCCGCGTATCATCGTGGTGTGAACTAACCCTTAGACTTGAACTATATTATGATCCGGTGATATTCCGGTATAGAGTTCAGAATCAAAGTGTCGAGTGTCCACTTCTCCAGCTGTCATATATGACATTGACATTTGACTCGACACTCGACACTTCGATTTTCAACTCTATTGAAAATTCAGAGCACCGAGTTCTATTTTCAGTGCTCTGAATTTTCCCCGGCCTAACGGATTTCGGATCATAAATTTCCAGCCTCTATAGGCTGGGACTTTATGATCCGAAATCGGTACCTATGTACCATTTCTAAACATACAGAGGAAGACGTCGACGCCTTTATTTCAAAAACGATACTCTCCGGTAAGTTGCAGTCTGTAGACCTATTGAACACGTTTGTACCCGAGTAACACCTGTAAACGACTTCCATTGCCATAAACAATAAAGTCATTAAAACAGTCTTGGCTAATCAGTCTAACGAGTCAGTACGTGTCGTTTATTTGTTTTGGCGCGAAGCGTGACCCGACGTCGCGTGCGGCTCACATGACGTTAATGCTCTTTTGTCTCTGGGCATGTTCGAATATTGAATTTAAAAATGCGTGTTTAATTTTTTAAATAAGTACATCTTATTTCTTGTTGTTAAAATATGTAAAATGGAACTAATACCACAGAGTAGAAAATATATATACTTACGTCCAGATACGCTTTCATAGAACGATCCAAATTTACGATTTGGTTCATTCTATGAAAGCTGTTTCTCTGGACCTCCGACGTTAAATTTGACGTCCCCATCAACGGCCAACAATTTTTCCACACAATCGCGAACACACCGTATGCTTGTAGTAGTGCAATCAAATCGAAAGCTAACGTAGCCGTTTATTCATTCGTCTTTCTTTAATATGTGCTAGTAATTCACATTTCGTTCTTTCCTCAAGCTCCAGTAGAGCTTATGTTTATAGAAGCATATTTTTTTGCCTCAACTATTACTGATTTCAAAAGTTTACTTCTTAGATTAAGATTTTAAAAGTTTCAAGTGTTTATTCTGAATTTATAAGTATATTATTTCGTTTTCCAATATGCAAGGGCCACATTTTTAACCAACTTTACAAAAGCTTTCTGATCAGCTGTGCACATTTTTAAACAAAATATTAGCAAAGGTCCTGCGCCCTTATGTGAGCCTGGTCTCTCTCGGTGTGAAATCAGTATTCTGATAAGCTAACGACCGTTTCTTCACTCGGATTCCTTCCACGCGCTATCAATTAAATGGAGGACTCGATCTCGAACCTTCCACTCTAATTAATGACTTTTTAAATCTCTATATATCGGTAATTGGGTGTTTTATAGTATTCGGGGATTGTGTTTGCGACATTCTAATTTAATTTAGGCCTGTGAATTTCCGAACTTACAAGTTACAAGCGAGAAAGTATGAATATAATTTAAATCTTATATTGCACGCTGTGAACTATACTCTGATTATTATTAATCTCAATTCTTAGTCAGTCAAATGGCTGAAAAAAATCATCCTGTCTGTACTTACTGAAGTAAAGTAAAGCGAGGTAAAGTGCCTAGTGAAAATATTTTGATTGATATAATCAAACAGAGATGGTATAATATTAACATTTTTGATGATAGTTTTCTACTATTAATCCTATTATATTCACTTCTTACTAAATGTATTATTTAAGTACAGACTTACTAGATATTACCCACGACTTCGTGTGCCCAAAAAAACTATCTCGTAAGAACCATACATTTTGCTGCACTAAAAAGTAGCCTATGTAATTACCCGTGGTCTAATTTATATATAAATTACATGTCCCGTAGCTTTGGAGTCTATTCAATGCCAACATACAAATAAATATTTTCTCTTTTTATTAATATTAGTATACATTATTATTAACCTTTCGACCAATGTCACCATTAAAATAGCAAACATGACTCCCCCTGACCGCTCACCGTGACGTACCAAGTGAGCCAATCTGCGATTAGCTGACACACGTCATACAACTGACGCTGACAGCTGCCCATAGATAATGTTATGACGTTATGACGTTTGTAATTAATATTTAAAACTCTTTTGCTAATTATTTCAACGACTATTGGTGTCTGATGTTTAAGTTATATTTATACAGTAACAGGATTATTGCAACATTATTGCACTATTTCCAGATAATTTGGCTAGTGTCAGCATTGTATAGATAAAATGTAAAGCGTTTTATCTTACAAAGGTGATGGTCCAAAATGACCTAGAGTCGACAGGTATGAAATAGTTTCCAATGTGTTCAAAGACGGCGAAGGTAGTACATTATATATCACTATTGTCACCTAAAGGGCAATGTCGAAAAACGTGGGGTATAGAAGTTATGAGCAAGAGTAATATCAGTTTTTCCATGGAAATAACAGACGTGAGACGATTCCCAAAAGACATTAAAACTGTGGTTGTAATATATGTTGGTCGGTGCAAGTAGAAAGTGTAGGCGTAGTTTTTGTTGTTGAAATTGTAGGTATACTCGTCATACGCCTACAGTTTTAATGTACGGTGGTACTTTTTCGGATGTCAATTCTTGGTTTTTTTAATATGGATTTTGGACCATGTCCTTTAACCTTGGTAGAGTTTGATGAAGATTATGCTCTACAAAACGAAATCATATCGATGTACATTGTACATACTCTATGGCTGGGCATAATATGAATGTTATTATCAAATGGGACAAGATAGTCTATGGGTAAGAATTACTAGTGCCTAACTAATCTTATTAATGAAATTATTGGTTAACTGATTGTTTACTAATAAAATCAAACTTAATAGTTTTTATCGTGTATTTACAGTTTTAGATTACCCATTCTGACAGCGGCTGTATTTTCAGTGTTTGTTTTTGTTAGTGGCCAATTTGTCTGTGATTTAGGGTTAAATGACACATTCCAGGGCGTTGTAACATAAAGCAAAATATATTTAGAAGAGCCGACGCGGGAAAATAGAAATTTAAAATATTTCAAAATGTAATTGTAAATTTAGAACGAGAGAATAACTCTCGGAGTCCCGCAGGGAGCGAAGACGGGCCCATGATTTATCCCCGCCGTTTCGTAATTAATACGAAATGGGAAACTCGTGTCATCCCACTCATCCCCATATATAACTGCAACAACAATGTACCCGTCTCTCTTCTTCAAATTATTAAAGTATTAAGACATCTTCGACCGTGATTTAGTAGGGAAAAATTACGGCGATATGTTTACTTTAAAAATTTGTTGAACACATAGAGCGATTTATGTCTCTCCGGTATATTAATATTCAAATTGGCTGTATATCATGGACAATTTTAATGATCATCATCATTGAGGTTTGATGTTACTATTATTGACGAATTAAAAAAAAATATCTCCAAGACTCTTTCGTTTCGTACCGTTTGTCACAAGTTTTGTGTGCGATTTTAAATAGCACTCACGTTAGTAATGAAACCGTCATTAACATCTTTATACACTTTCAAACTGAGGTATCTTTAAATCAACAAGCTCGTTAATTTAAATTTAATTTTTGTAAAAGTAATTAAAATGCATAATATCCCCAATTAAGACGTCTGGAAATTTCCACTATCGATATATCTTGACCCTCGAGGGGCGTTTGACCCTAAACCTTCGCGTTCCGTTGACGTGTCGCGTGTCGTGACACAGATTAAACACAGTCACGATGACTTACACCATAGACAATAGTTTATTTTTGAAAATCTCATGTTAAATTCTAAATATAGAACAATATTAATTATGTACTTGTAACACAGAGTAGAAAATATATGATATACTTATGTACAGATATATAGATAGAGATACAGCTTTCATAAGAACGATCCATATCGATCCAAATTTGTAAATTTTGACATCTCCTTCAATGGCCCACAATATTTCTACACAATCGTGGACACACTGTACGAGTATGCTTGTAGTAGTGCAATCAAATCGAAAGCTATTTAGGTAGCTGTTTATCTGTTCCTATTTCTTTAATCTGTGTTTGTAATGTAGCCTATGTATAGTTAGAGCGTTTTCACACTATCCTATCCGAAATCTGACCGATAATTTGAAAGATGGGTATAATTTTATGTTTCTTATACCCTTTGCTATCGGATTTTGGCTATCGGCGTCTGCGTTAGCGATATTGGATAGCGTTAGCGTTGGCGTTAGCGATATTGGATCGGATAGTGGAAAAACACTCTCAGGCTACATTTTCTCACGGATAAATAAATATAATACCCTTTTATTAATCCAGTATTAAGTAGTAATTATTTATATGCAAAAATGTGGGATACCTTTAATTATTTTTATTTAATTTTTTTTTATTACATTTATTCATAAGGATTAACAATATGAATCATAATCATAATCGCCAAACTGCGAAACTTATTGGCGATAATTATTATAATACGTAATAATATTATTAAAAATCATTATGTAACTGCTAATAAGTGGTAACAAATACAAAATTACTTAAAAATAAATAATATTTTCTTTTACAAAGCAAACAAAAACAAAATCTTAAAACAGCGCCACCTAGTTGTCGCCAACTAGGTGGCGCTGTACAAATCACATACAAATTCCTAGTAAACGCCAAACGCGCTCACGATCGAATGCGAATAGAAAAACTCACACTAAGCACTCAGCTCTACTAATAAAAAAACAGAAAAAACAAGAGAACTTTAATGCAAATTAAAAGTCGATAGTCTTGCAAATACTATGGGTCAGGTAGTAACCTGAAGTTACGGGTAATAGGCCCATAGTAGACTATCGTATTTGATAAGTTGTATTTAAGCCATTACCAAAAAAAAATAGCCAAAAAAACTACCGTATCTTAGAGTTCACATTCAAACATTGCTATGCCCAAAGGCTATTTAAAAACAAGAAAAAATACCAACTGTCTGTTCCATGGGGTCGGTATAGGGTGGTGACATACCATGACGCGTGCCATATTGGGGTTCGGTTGGAACAGATGGTGGACGTTACGACGTGTTTATACTTTTTAACTTTGCACCTTTTGGTGCTTTGAATTTATGGTTTTGATGGACGCAAAGTAAAAAATTGTTAAATGCCTATATAAATTTAAATTCGTTTTTTTGATCCCAGTTTCACAATCTTATAATGTGTAATAATAATATGATATAATATCTATGGACGCTTCACACCACATAAATCTGGCACCGTGCTAAGTATCCGAAGAACATGTGTTACGGAAAGTATATTCAATACTTTTATAGTAAACACAATATATTTAATATTTTTAGTACGTTAAACACACATTTAATTTACATCCATGAACCCAGGAACGCAGAAGAGATTTTTGTTCCTTCGGCGGGATTCGAACCCGCGACCGCCGATTTGTGCACCAACGCACTCGATTCAATCACAGAATATATTTTCACTACATTTTTCTGTTGTACATTGTTTACGTAATTGTTTCAAGTAAAATAGTTAACTACGAGTTCGTGAGGTTTAACTATTAAGTTAAACTTAACCACGGTGTAATATTATCGAGAATTACCTAACCGGTGGCTTGCTTTTTGTGATTACAAAAATTCCTTACGGAAAAATAAAGTATGATTTAACGAGGTTATACAATACTAGATGTTGGCCGAGACTTTGTGCGCGCAAAACAGGTAATCCCGAGGGAACCGTACAGTAAGCCGCGATAAAAAGTAGCCTATGTCTTTCCCCGTAGTCTAATCTATATCCAGTCGGTCCAGTAGTTTCCGATCGTATTCAATGCAAACAAACATACAAACAAGCAAATGTATCCTCTTTATAATATTTGTCTAGATAGTGAGAAGATACGCTTTTGTTTGTTGTTCCCTCTTATTATATCTTCATAATTCTTCTTATACTTGTGCCGTATTGTGAACTGAAAATATTTTTTTCTTTTGATCACGGCTCGGCCTGCGTTTTAATAGCTGGCATATTCTCAGTATTAGGTACAGTCAAATCCGTTTATAACGACATAATTATAACATAATAGTCAATAGTGTACCTACGCCAAAAAATAAATTTTAAAAGTTCTGTCTCTGTCTATTTTTTCCGGCTAATCTCCGAAACGGCCGAAATGATTTTTACCGGACTTTCACTGGCATATAGCTGATTATAGAGATACAAGTAGTAACATAGGCTACTATTACCTTAGGGTTCCGTTTAAAAATAGGGTTCCGTTTCCATTAACTGGAACTACAACGCTAACCGGCTAATTATAGTTATAGTAAGTATTATTTGATGGGAAAGGTTACATTTAAAAGTTATATTTCTTTTTTTTTTTATTATCTTGCCAAACCTATATCAAGTGATAAAACAATCGAAAAAAACATTAAACAGCGTTGACTTTTAAATATCACTAAGCCATTTTACCAATGTGGCATAATAATTACATTTTATAAGTAAAATAAATCGTCCAGGTGGGCGTGTGACAAGCCTTTATAACACTTTATAAGGGATAATGAGTGTTAAATGTTACATCTTTATGTTAAACAAGCCGCTGCCCGCAACTTCCTTTGTGTTGGACTTGTGGAGACTGAAACATATATTTTTTAAACGGAACCCCAAGATAAAAGTAGTCTCAGTTTCTCATTGTAATATCAGCTATCTCAGTGAAATTCTGGTCAAAATCGGTCCAGCCGTTTCAGGGACGAGCCGGAACAAACAGACAGACAGACGGATTTGTTGATTAAGACAGATTGTGTGTCTGTCCGAGACAATCAAATTTTTTTTGTGTAGGTATAATATACTGTCATGTACATTTATTCCAAAGCTGTTAATTTGAAATTACAGACAGACACTTAAATTTTATTAATTTGTACATATTTTATAATCATTAAAGTAGGTAGACAATATTCTGCATAAGGAAAATGTACTATCGACAGAGTTCCTGCTTGACCAGTTTCTAAACATTTTCCTTTGCACTAGAAAAAATATATAAACACAAAGGAAGTGACCGCAACGACTGCAGTGGTTGGACTACGCATTTACATTTAGTTTTTATCTTATGCCTGGTCGAGAGAGAAGTTGTTCGATAGTACATAGGAATTTGTTTCTATTTTCTATAATTAAGCGAATCAACTTTTTAAAACATAACAAAAGTAAAGTCAAGTAGCTATTTTTATTTAAATAAAATGAACCAGGAAACGAGCAGACGGATCGCCTGATGCGATTACCTCCGCCCATGGACACTCGCAACACCAGAGGATTACTCTTGTAACTCCTCTGGTGTTGCGACTTGCGTTCCCAGTCCTTAAAATCCCCAACCCTCATTAGGCCTCCGGTAACCTCACTCACTCGGCGAAACACAACGCAAGCGTTATTTCACGCCGGTTTTCTGTGAGGCCGTGGTATTTGCCCGGTCGAGCCGGCCCATTTATGCCGAAGCGTGGCTCTCCCACAATTATTTAGTATTTAGCTATTTAGTAGAGCGAGAGGGAGAGAGGCATTTTTCCTCTTAAAACCTCATTATAGGTATGGTCTATTTTAAATACAAAAGTAAATATCATGACGTATAAGGGTCAATTCACACCTAAACATTTTTAAGATAGCTATTCATAATTGAACTTTATTCATTCCACGTTTCATTGTAAAGGGGCCCATACATGGTCCGGTCTGCCTTCAGTTCGGCCTGAACGGATGCAAAATCGTGTCGTGTGTGTGCTCGAATCCGTTCAGGCCGAACTGACGTTAGTTGGGTCGGATGCTATTTTTTCCGTTTATGGGCTCGAATCCGTTCAGGCGTCAGTTCTAACTGACACGATCGGCCTCTCGTCTGTGGCTGCCTTAAGAGTTTGAATGTCAGGTTAGCAGTGTATGACTGATGTCATTATATGAAAGGTGCATCTTTTGGTATCAAATCAATTTATTGCAAATACATAAGGTTTTACAAAATTATATTTAAAAAGATCCTACATTCTGCCATCAAAATGGCGTGTGCAAATCATAAGCATGCCAGGTGAGTAATCTTATAATTAATCTTGTTATATATATATATATATATATATATATATATATATATATATATATATATATATATATATATATATATATATATATATATATAATATATATTATTATTTATTGTAATCTATCTAGCTAGCTATCATAATATTAATAACCACGATATTACGCCATGGAAATTAACATTTAATTATTACGTATCTCTAAAATATCACAATAAATAAACAACAATACTCTATTGTTTGAGAGAAAAACGCGTAAGACCTACAGTCGTTTTCTTTTTTTATTCCGAAGATGTTACAGGTGCTAGAGACATTATCGTCGCTAAGCAATATATTTTTACATTATTTTCCCACCATTTATATTTATCAGAGTAATAAAATTGAACGCTGTAACTCTATTCTCTATGCCAATTATTTACGTCTTAATTTCAGTCTTAAGTGCTCGCTAAGTCCTATTCAGTGTTCTTAGAGTCTGCTTCACAATCTTCTAAGAAGTGTCGGATAGCTAATTCGGAAGTTCTGTCGCTGCTTACTTTACAATAAACTAGCTGTTCCCCGCGGATCCACCCGCGTAAATAACAAAGGAACACTGTACTTTTTTGGGAAAAAAATTAGCCTATGTTTTAATCCAGAGCCTAAACTACTACCATACCAAATTTCATCAAAATCCGTTCAGTAGTTTTTGCGTGAAAGAGTTACAAACGGAACCCATCCCATCCTCACAAACTTTCACATTTATAATATTAGTAGGATTATTTATTTGTAAAGTTTGTAAAAATTAAATACAGGATGGTATATATCTTACAAAACAAAGCAAAATGGCGGTCTTACTGCTTACAGCGTTTTCTTACAGACAACCATTTAGCAGTTAAAATTATAGTAATACAATACTAATGGATACTTAAAATGAACACATACAAATATTTATATCGAGTGACAGAGACAAAACATGCAAATAAGCTGTCCGACACTTACGAGCAGTTTGTGAAACAGGCTCTTAGTATTATATGCTACTTATCTGTTCTTTTTGCTACTTGTTATCATGTATGAGTTAAAGTTAAAAATATATTAAGTTTGTATAGATTTTGTTGAAAGTTTAATTTTCTTTAAGACAGCATTGATTACCTCGCTATTTTAAAACCACGCGGAAATACTTCAGCTATTTATTTTTACTTAAAAAAGGAGGTTCTCAGTTTGATCTGTATGTTTGTATTTAAATATTTTACTTCGTGCGATCGGTCGCTATAAAAATACTTATGCATACATACACATTATCAATACTTAATATTATAAAGGGGGAAAATTTTGTTTATTTGTTCGTTTGTCTTGAATAGGCTCATAAACTACTGGACCGAGACTAGACCACGGGGAAGGACATAGGCTTCTTTTTATCGCGGTAAAATGTACGGTTCCCTTAGCGCGCGCGAAGTCGTAGGCAACATGTAGTAGGTAATAGGTATGTAAAACTTATTCAAATGTCACTTACCATCAGGTGTTCCTTCTAATAAAAATGCGCAAAAACCTCGCGTGCAATACTATTTAATCATCAGTTGTCATGCGCAGTTAATGTGATGCTAATGCGCATGGGGATTCCTGGAAGAGAGAGTGTCACTCTCTATAGGTGGTGAAAGTTATTAGGTATTCTATTGCGATCGACATAAAACATAACACAGACATAAAATTTCAGTGATGCGTTCGCCTAAAGTTGTCAAATGCCATTTTACTCGTATCTGTGATTCTAGCCGCTACAGCAAATAAAAACGCTTACATTACACAAGCCCGCGAAACCGCGTCACTGTTTGACGGCAGGTTTTGCGCTCGGTTTATAACATGGATCTTAAAATCAACTATCATTGTCAGCTGGCCCTTTCAGACAGAGAGAATAACTTTCGTATTTATTGAGTAATAATATTCAGTAGGCAAAAATAACGGTTGCGGCCTGGCCTAGAGTTAATTCAAACCAAAACGAAACGATACGCGACATGGCGCTGCGTTATTCAGATAGCTATTCAAAATTGAACTTTATTCATTACACAAGAAGATACACGAAAGTAATTCTGTCTGCCTGAAAGGGTCAGCTGCCGATGATAGTTGATTTTAAGATCCATGTTATAAACCGAGCGCAAAACCTGCCGACAAACAGTCACTCAGTTTCGCGGGTTTATGTAATGTAAACATTTTTGTTTCCCAATAAGAAAATTACCCATATCGGCAAATAGCTTCTTTACTATCAAGATATGAAATACCGATTACTGCTATCGAGTATATAAGGATATAGGTACAATTAAAAAAATATAGTTTAAAAATGTTTGCTTATAATAATAATAATATTTATGGACGCTTTCGCACCACGTCAATCTGGTCCTTTGGTAAGTTCTCCAACAACTTGTGTTACGGGTACTGAACAACGGAAATACATTTAACATCTACTTTTATACTATAATTTTATTTAAGATTTTTATTACATTATACACATTTTTAATATACATCCATGACCCAGGAACGCGGAAAAACTCTTTGTTCCTTCGGCGGGATTCAAATATCGGCGGGAGTCTTACAATACTTAATTATTTTTCAATTAAAAAAAAAGTATAGTCACGAAAAGGCATAATGATCATAGTGCGCGATACCCGGCTTCGATTAGTGACGTGCAGCGGACGTTATCGATAAATCCAGTCGATTACCAACTTATCAAGATCCCAGCCTTGCAAAACGATAAATTGACTTTCTGTTTCTGAAAATACTGTACAATAAAAATAAATACAGGGACCTAGATGTTTATCTCTAGTCGCTGGCCTATCATAGATAATGGTAGATTGAAAATGTGACAGTGGAATTTCTGTTATAAATTGTTAGCTGCGCTTTAATTTACAGTAAAAGCAATATTTTGTAGTAATTAAAAAAACATGTATGTTAGTAACATATATGTAGACAAAAATTTAACATATATGAATTTTGGTTCTTAATGTTTTTGCTAGTGTTCATTATCGATTAATCATAGTTAAAATAAAAGTGTACATAGCTATTAATTTTTATAAATATTTAAAGGAAAAATTTATTTACTTATTAAAACCAAAAATTTTAATTATAATTTTATGCCCTTCTTATCAACGTTTGCCAACTTTTAACAACATTCAAACTGCTTATGTCTCGATACCAAACGATGCAATTATAATAATAACCCGTTAATTATAAATGCATATCGACATCGATAACTATCACATCCCTAACACATGGCGTATCCCATGAGGTCAGTAATTGGCCGGTCGGAACGACCCTAGTTCTCGAAAATTTAATGCACCTTTGACTTTGTTTATTTTAAACCCTTTGTATTGCTAAAAATTCGAATGTCTGTAGGACATACTGAAACCACAGAGTAAACAAATACGAAACTTTCCTAAGCTGGTTATGATAAAAATCCTCAAAAGCATTATAAGGGAATATGCATAGCTTTTTTATTGGATTTTCGAAAAGTATATAATAAGCTGGGTAAAGTATGCAATGGCATATCTACGATCAACCGTTGACGAAAACAGACATCGCAAAAGTGGGAGAACATTAAAAACGCCATATACAAAAATGAATGACAAATGACGTCACTGGTCACGACCGCCGTTGAAAATGTACGGAGATTAATGCAAAATTGATTTTACTACTGGCTTTATGTATATTATGATTGTTATTAAAAAACTTTGAACTGTATTTTTTGTTTTTCAATCATAGCAAAATAATAATTTACTAACTGGGTACCTACCGTACTTTTTGCAATTTCCATAATTATTTATGTTGCCTTTCGGAAAATATACTACACTTTTGCTGATTTAAAACAAATGCATAATATTCTCAATTAGGAAAATCTATTGACGCTGAAATATGTTAAAACCATGCTGTTTTATGGCAAAAATATAAGAACACTGTGCCAATACTAGTATTGTGTATCTTTAACAGCAGATTGCCACACAAAACATTTTTTTAGTAAACATCAAGCCCCAACGTTTTTAAGCTACAAGCGAGCTGATGATGATGAATCATACCTAAGAACAATCTCGATCATGTCAGCGTTCAAACCAAAAAATCTAGATCAAAATCGGTTCATCCGTTTGGGCGCTACGATGCCACGGCCATACACACATACAGACAGACACGTCAAATTTATAACACCGTTTTTTTCGTCGAGGGCTTAAAAGCTACTGAAATAAAGAGTTTTATACTTTTTTTTTCCCTGTTGAGTCGACTTCAGCTGACTTAGTCAGCTTAAACACCTGTGTTCGTATGGACATTGAATTTGCACATGACTGTGCTTTATATACTGAACCCTTATTTACTCAATCATATTTCATAAGGGGTGTGGTCTGTCGACAAAACGCGAAAATGTAGGGATGCTGTGGGGTGAGGTGTTTGTTTGATTAAGAACCATATTAACATAGGAATAAGTATGAAATTAGCGTATAATGACTTAGAATTGCAGATTTACAGTAAGTCCTGAAGATTTGCTCCAGTGACTAGTAGAGAAATACTTAACGATGTATTTTAATTAGAAACGACAAACTTTGGTGACCCTTATGTTAGCGATGCTTCGGCACGAATGGCCTAGAGTCTAGACTCTATCACTATCACAGATATACCACAGCGCAGCGGTAGAAACCATCCTGCGTAAAATACCACTTGCGTTGTTTTGTCGAGTGAATGAGTGTGTACCAAGAGGGGGTTAGGGGTTTTGAAGACACCTCCGGTTTTGTGGCCTGCGGGTTTCCATAGGCATTAATCTCTTACCATCAGCATCTGCTCGTTTTCCGTTCAACAGGTCTAAAATTGTCACAATGAATCGTGGTTTAAAGAAGTTCAAACAATTATATTTTGAGAGCTCTTAATATAAATGCGTAAAATGATATTATGCATAATAAGAATGGCTTAATTTTCAATTAAGAGGATAATCAGAAGTTACTGTAAGAGCAATTTCTTCAAAAGTTGATGTTTCATAGTACGAATCACTTAATCTGGCCATTTTAGTACCGCTGTAATTCCATAACATAAAACATTTCTGCTTCTATGTTATACCTAATTTTTTATCCGTCCGCCATTTTGTTAACTTCTGCCATCTTGTTTAACATCCACCATCTTTTTAACGTCCGCCATTTTATTAACCAGTCGCTATTTTGTTACCTCCAATATTTTGTAAAAATTCACCCTTTTATTTAATCCGCCATCTTGTAAAAGTCGCTATTAACCATTCGTCATTTTGTTGACGACCTTCATTTTCTTATAACGTCCGCCATTTTGTCAACGTCCGCCATCTTGTTGCAGTGGTGATGCACGCAGAGAAGGAGGAGCTGCACCACCGGCGTGAGCACTACGACCACGTCATGCCAGACGGCGAGATGTTCCTGCAGGTGAGTATACTACGCCCGCACTGCTTCTATAGGTTGTATTTTCATCCGAATTATATATTTTCCCCGACATTAAACTACAGCCTACAATCCTTACTAATATTATAAACGCGAACATTTGTAAGAATGTATGGATGTTTTGTTACTCTTTCACGCAATAACTACTGAACGGATGTTGACGAAATTTGATATGAAAGTAATGAACGTTCATTTAATGGGGTATTTTGGAATCATCTAAATCATAATGTTAATGAAATAGTTTAGATTTCGGAATAAGTACATAGACTGGCTCGAAAAAGTACAATGTTCCGGTGGGATTCTGAATTTACGCGGGCGGAGCCGTGAGTAAATGCTAGTAATAAATATATCGCTTTCGTTGATTTGCTACTTGTTTGCTAGTTAAGCCTTCCCAACAGAATTTGGTGTTCCAAATGTCCATGGACGGCGGCAGTCATCAGGCAAGCCGTCGCCTCTTTTGCCATTTTATACTATACAAATATTTACATTTCACACTAACTAGTAACCGTATAAAACCCCTTTAGTAAAATTCGTCGAGATAAGTGCGAGTCTTTTGACATCATACGAATCTCTTCCGTTTATGGCGATGATTGTGGGGCTGATGATGATGATGATGATGCCCAGAAGCCGGCGATACAAACGATAAATCAGCCGCTATTGGGCCGCGGTAAATCAACAGCTCGTACATAAATACACCGCTGCTTCATATTTCACGTTTCGACTGCGGCGCGTGTTCCCGTTGTTGGGCGACATGGCACGCGGCGCAGTTTTTTTTTGGGATTTGTGTTTTTTACCCGAAGGATGCCAAAAGGACCCTTCCTTTTGGCATCCTCCATCTACATAGACAGCCAATGATTTTGGCTGTCTATGTAGATAGTAGATTCGTAATAATGGCCCGAGTAATATTTAGCGGTATCGGCGTTGGCGTGGGGTTCCTATAACTCCATTCCTAACGGCTTACCTTTTTACATATTGAAGACCCTCATCCAACCTTACATATTTCACAGGCTAGGGCTTCCCTTTGAAGGAGAACCAGCCTACACCACTGGTAGTCGGGTTATAGTTTTTTTGGAAAAGTATCCTGCCAGAGTACAGAAGGCTAACCCTAGTGGATCTTCCTTTTTTTTTTAGAAAAAAAAACGAAGATTATCTTCCAAATTGTCATTATCCATACACTGGGGAGATACCTAGGGCCGTATAGTACACACTGAGGAAATGCCTACCTATTGCCATGACAATACAATTATTTTGCTGGTGCTTTGTAAAATTTTCGACGATAAGTTGTAACTAATACGTGTTGTCAATGACGTTTCTCATTTTTTATTTCCCAGTTTTATTTTTGGCTTAATCAACCTTTACTTTACCTTTTTATAGGGTTAAAAAACATGTTAATATTGGAATTAATATTTTCAGGCACTCAACGGCTTCCTCATGATCTTGACGTGTGACGGCGAGGTGTTCTTCGCCACGCACAGCATCGAGAGCTACCTAGGCTTCCATCAAGTAAGAATTTATGATCATTATTCCATTATAATCAAAATACTGGGTGATTTTTTTTCCGTTTCTGAATAAGTAAAAGGTACGTATTATACATACTATGGCATACTTAGTTTCCATTTTTTTTCTTTTTTGTTACTTGGTGAAAATTAGTTTTACAACATCGGACTACTTACTTAATTAAAATTTAAAATCATAAATGATTATTTACAAATTTAAATATTTTTTTCCGTACCGTAACGGTACATATACATTTAGATGAGGATTAATTAAAAAGGCAAAATAATGGTATGAAGACAAAATGTTCAATTCAATTCAATTATTTATTCACAGAATGTGGTATACAATATTACACGCAGATCAGACGGATAAATAATGTTCATCTCAATTATTTCAATTGAAGAAAACCTGTCTTTCCTAGTTGATCAGATTGATTGTTATTAAAAAAAAGTTAATAATGTTCCGATTGCGTGTTAACTTACTCGTAAATTATTATAATTTTGATATGTCAATAAATCTAACATTAAATCAGCTTGCATTATCTTGTAACTGTAATCCTTTTTAACGACACGGCATGCAATATTCGAACGTGACAATGGAAACAGTTGAAATTAGTAATTCGAATGAAATTAATGTCGTT
The DNA here is from genome assembly GCA_963565745.1 of Phengaris arion. NCBI lineage: Eukaryota > Metazoa > Arthropoda > Insecta > Lepidoptera > Lycaenidae > Phengaris > Phengaris arion. The sequence continues at coordinate 18,070,913 of OY751444.1, forward strand.
ATTTTTTTCTTCGTACATTTTTTACACAAGAATTATTCATATCTAATGACATTAGGGGGCTTAATGCACCGTTTTATTTTAATGCAATCGGATAATAATCGAAGATATATTTCATACAAGCTCGATAACTAAAAAAATTCAAAAGTGAATTTCGTAACTGGACTTGCTGACCCTTAATTTGTGTAGGTTATTTTTTTATTCATTTCTGGACTAAGTTATGGTGTAAGTTAGTTTTCAGGTGTAAAGTTATTTCAAGTTTGGGTTCCGTAGCTGTTTTAGTAATCGAAAAAGATGAGATGGAACGATTTTTGTCTAGTCTTAATATTGGAATATTAAGACTAGACAAAAGAATATATACTATTAACGCCTATTTTTACAACATAACAATTGCTGTTTTATAGGCGAATCTTCTTTATTTAAGACTTTAAGCTATTTAACCCTCGACGAAACGAGTGTTCAAAGTTTGACGTGATTGTTTATGCGTGTGTAAGTGTGTGTGTGTGTGTGTCCGTGGCATCGTAGCTCCCAATGATGAACCGATTTTAACTAGATTTTTTGTTTGAAAGCTGTCATCATCAAGAGTGTTCTTAGTCATTCATCATCATCAGCTCGCTCACTGCTCGACAATTCGGGGGTTACTTGATCTTTTAATTTTGTTTAATAATCTTTAACATCTAGACTCTACAATCTAGATTTAAGAGTAGAAAGCTCATAATTCTAGAGTCAGGTCAGCTTTAGTCTCTGCTGATTAGTAGTAGGTTATGCTGATGATGATAATGTGAAACTAATAATATTAATTTAAATTCTGTCTGTGTGTGTCTGTTCGTAGCGCCCAAACGGATCAACCAATTTTGATTTAGTTTTGTTTTGTTTGAGAGCTATGGATATGATCGTGAGTGTTCTTAGCTATAATTCATCATCATCAGCTCGCTCACTGCTCGACAATTCGGGGCTTTTAATTTTGTTAATAATCTTTAACATCTAGACTCTACAATCTAGATTTAAGAGTAGAACGCTCATAATTCTAGAGTCAGGTCAGCTTTAGTCTCCGCTGATTAGTAGTAGGTTATGCTGATGATGATAATGTGAAACTAATAATATTAATTTAAATTCCCTTTATACCTTTTATTGTTATAATAAAAGGTACAGTCGGCGTAAAAAAATTATGAGTAATGGCGCTCATTACCGGAATTGTCCTAATTTCGGTAACAACAAGACTTCCGCGTCCATTGTCACGAAATGTGGCCCAAGTGAGCTGGGTACAGTCGGACAAAAAAAAATGCAGTACAAAATTGCTATTATTAATTAAATTAAAGAAAACTACCATCGCGTTTCAATTTCGCAAATCGCAATTGCAAATTGTGACTTAACAGATACGTATAACAGTTTATTGTGACATTCAGGTATGTTATATGAAAGCATAAAACAAGTTAACATTTAAGTGAAAATGCCTTAAAATATTTGCAAATTATGTGTGTTGTTTTTTTTTCTATGGTTTTTAAATATTTTTCAGTAGTTAGCGCTTGTAGCTCAAAATATTCTTTGTCGCCACCATCTAAAAACTGAAATTCCCAATGCGCAACTTATATAATACACATAAGTTATGCGGGTAGCTCACCGCATCAGGTTGCGACTATATGATGCGGAATCCGCAATGCCGGGGAAAATTCAGAGCACTGGAAATAGAACTCGGCGCTAATACAATAGAGTTGAAAATTGAAGCGTCGATTATCGAGCTGTCACATATGATATTGACTTTTGACTCGACATTTTTTTTTAATTTAAATATATGGCGTCGGCTTAAAACCATTTGCCACTGTCAAGTTAAAAAGGCGGGAAATATAATTTTCGTTTCAATTTTCAACACCGTATTCCTAAATCGTTAAGTCTAAAGTCTAGTGAAAGTCCAAATAGATAGTCAGTGCATGAGTCAAGTCAGTCGATTCAGTAAGGTGGTAGAAGCTTTACTGAAAGTTTCTAGGGAGTTTTGGAGGGAACACCAAATAGCACGTTTTTAGAAGTTGTACCACTTGTGCACGTTAACGAATATTTAATGGTTAATATTCTACCAATATTACACATTAAGAGCCGAAATAACACAAATTTATGAAATTAATTAAAAGAAATACAAAATCCATAACGTCACCCATTGAATTCCCCGGCAAAACTGACTCGACACTTGTGTGCTCGTTTTTCAGCTTTAATGTATTATTAGCGTATAGTTCCAGTTCCAGGGCTCTGATACTCCTCACCTTTCACGGATGGCTCACCTTTCACGGATTTACGCGACGAACTGTACCGACATTAAAAGTAATAATTAGTTTGATTAGGCTGAAAAAGGCTTTACCGGCGTTATCGGGGTCACAGCACGATCCACAGATATTGTTTATTTATTCCCCTCTGCGGTAATTAGGCCCATGCGAACATTCCTCATTTCAGAGTTATATAATAATCAGTAGAGGTCGCTCTGTGGGTGAAATTCGTCCGTTTATATTCATATAATTTTTAATTTCGCACCATTACAAGCGTTATTTTGCCTCTATTATAAAAAAATATATTTATTTATTTAATAATTTATGTACACACAATAATAAATAATGAAATCTTAAAACTAGGATACAAATTAGTACAAAGTTACTACGTTTTCCAAAATTGGAATTTCTTTTTTCAAAATTTTAATGTTGTGACAGATTGCAAAATTGTAGGTAAGTGTAGCTATCAAACGCACAGTAGTGTGTTGATCATTTGAGGTAGTGTGTGTTGCTAATATTTCTATTCATTTTATGTATTTCTAAGCAATATTTAAAGATTTTTTTTAAATCGGCAAATAAATCTTAAAATTAGGTATTAAACCTGTCAAACTCCTCGACAGTTTGTCGGCAGGTATTGCGCTCGTTTTGTATACAACATCTTGAAATTTAAATTCTTAGGATTTACGGAGCCCTTCGTGCGCGACTCCGACTCGCACTTGGTCGGTTTTTACTTGTTTTTATCGTATTTTACATACATTGCAATTTTACACATTCCTCATACGCAATAAAGTGAAAAAAAAAAAAACTTACGCGTTATTTATTGCAAGACAAGTAGCATCTGTGGGCATTTTCTGACCATGTTGAATTAAATACCAATTATAATGTCGAATAATAATTTATTTTATCAAATAAATTCGTGACTGAAATATTGTTTGGGCAGATGCAACTTGCAAATTAATGAATATAATCATCGAAAGTTTGCGTACGCAGGTACTTTTTTGCCGTTATAAAAGTGGGTTCCGAGTGAAAACTGATGTATTTATTTGGCTTGAATAGTTTGAAGAAACAAGTTAAATTAGTAAACTAAAAATAAAATTTAAAAAATTAAGTAACCCACGAAATTAGCAAGCTGATGATGATGAATTATAGCTAAGAACACTCACGATCATATCCATAGCTCTCAAACAAAACAAAACTAAATAAAAATTGGTTGATCCGTTTGGGCGCTACGAACAGACACACACAGACAGACAGACACGTCAAACTTGTAACAATCCCCTGTTTTCGTCTGGGGCTAAAAATAGGGCGTCGAACTCTTGAATTTTAGGTTGAATCTAGGTACACACTGAAAACCGCAAGATAAAACTGCCAAATTTAAGAGGAAAAGACATCAACGGGCAAAATCTCTCAGGCTCATACATTAAATAAGTATATCAATTATCACTAATACAATAGAGTTGAAAATCGAACACACGAGTGTCGGGTGGTCATATTTGACATTGACATTTGACTTCACACTCGCGTGTTCGATTTTCGGCTCTATTGTATTAGCACAGAGTTCTATTTTCAGTGCTCAGAATTTTCCCCGACCTTACGTATTCCGGACAATATAATAGTACCAGCCTTAAACAAAATTCCGAGCAAAAACCATAAGCTCCGAACATAATTAATTAAAACCAAGCATTTCCATTGTTATGCAAACAAGCAAAAGCAGACATGATAAAAACTTGGCGACGCTACCCCTAAGGGGTGAAATACACCCCCCCCACCTCCATCAAATTATACCACCCCAAAGTAGTAAAGTTTTCCTTCGCAATCGTAAATAAATTTTATATTTCTTTTATGTTAACTTTTCAAATTATTGTTATTCCAAAGATTATACAGTGTAGACATGTTACGTCGAAACTTGGCGTGGATTTTGTATGGGGTAGTGCGGTAGCTTTATAGTCCTACATTTTCATATTTTGTTCAAAAACTTTTGATGAAATTTTCAACAAAATTTGGTACAGGTATAGAGTAGAGCACGGGAAAGGACATAGGTTACTTTTCACCGCGGCAAAATGTACGGTTCGGCCGCGATTGCCTTTTGCGCTCACGAAGACGCGAGCAACATCCAGTACAATATATCCGCATGGTATGAGTGTACTTGTTTTGTCACTAATTATGAATTAACTTCAGAATTCATATATTTCATATTTTAAACTTTTACAAAATCTTCAAAATATTTGATGATGATTAAACTAATACCTGTTAGTTCTTAAAATGAAAATAAAACTACAACATTTTAAAGATTTTTGTTTGACTAATATTTAAATGTGACTGTTTTCGCCACATTTTCAACTGTTGTCATTTAGTTCCTAACCTAAAGTAAGTACGTTTTAACTTTGAATTAAAATAGTTTGATTATTGCATAAATTACCTTTTACCTTTTATCTACAATCGGAGGGGTTGTGATTAAACCAAATCGATTCGAAACCCGGTGCCTGTCTGCCACGTGCCCGATTTGGTTAGCTGATTATATTGCCCTGACAGGTCGGAGAATTGCGGTAAACTATACTGCTAATGAAAATAAAATAATTCTGTTCAATGCGCTCTTGTCAAGGCGACTATGGCTACGCTAGTCATATCCTGCTATTTATTATAAATGTGAAAGTTCGTGAGGATGGATGGACGGATTATTCTTTCACGCAAAAACTAATGAACGGATTTCGAAGAAATTTGATCTGATTGTAGTTTAGGCTCTGGATTAAAACATAGACTACTTTTTATACTGCAAAATTACAGTAGGTATTCTCGTGGGATACTGAATTTACACGTGCGGAGCCGCGGGCAAAAGCTAGTACCTATATATTATATATCACAATCACAATCTTTCGACAGTTTACAATCTCGCTAGTTATATTATAATCATATGGTGTTTACCATTTTACACTGTATCCCACTTTTTTGCAATTAAATCTATATATTAATCCAGACCTTAAACTCATACCGTACCAAATTTTATCATTAATATACGTTCAGTAGTTTTCGCGAGAAAAAATAACAAACCCCACATCCATCAATCCATCCATCCATCCTCACAAACTTTCACATTTGTATTAGTGTTCATAGTCAAACAAAGGTAATAAATACAGACTTACATTCCTCTTTTGATTTTTGAAGCTTTAAATCCTGGATATTTTTTACCAGTAACATAGACATAACTTCTTATTTACAGACAGCATATTGATCGCTCTTCCCTATTGTTTCCAAATTTAACATTAAAAATGCTCCCTTTGACCGAAAGTTTGATTTAAAAATTACCATCACCCCTCAAATTAGAGCGAAGGGTCGGGGATTAACTTGGAGCCGCCTCACCAGGTGGTTCCCTATGTGGCCCTTAATGACCTTTTGTCCAGGTGATATCTGTGGTCATTCTGTTCGTGTGATCATATGTTACGCAGGTTATACCCACCAAATGTTCTTCTGTTTATAGTAATTTATAGTTGCACGTGACTCCGTACGCGCAAAAAAACCGGCAGGAACCGTACATTTTGCTGCGATAAGAATAAGCCTAAATGTTAATCCAGAGCTTAAAGTACCATACCAAATTTCACTAAAGTCCGTTCAGTAGTTATTGCTTGAAGTTGCAAGCAACCACATATCCATACTTACAAACTTTCTCTTTTATAATATTAGTATGGATTGAAATCGTTAAACATGTCGTTAGCTGTGCTTTTCGAATTTTCGCTTTATTTTATATCCTTGTTCAGGTTTTCGTTTGTGTCTTTGATGAAAACTGAATTATTTTTTGGTTACTTATACTGTGAAATAAACACTGCAATTTTATATAACAAAGTTCTTCTTATATGGCTATGTACGTGAACCGCTTACAATAATATCTGATTATAAAGTAATAAAACTATCCAAAGCAATATCAACAAAACATATTATTCGCCATAGCAACGACGACCCCGGAACAAGGAACAAAAAGCAATTACCAAACAAATCATCCTCTGACATTTATGCCAGCACAATATGTTTGTACCCACATTCCATTTTTAGAACCCTAATTCAACTTCACCAACTTTGGGGTATTTTTCTACGTATGATTCATTTACATGTCAGTCGAAAAGGAGGGGACCGTATACCGAGCCCTGTGGCACCCCCTTTGATTATCAATTAGTTTCCTACTTGCATCATTGTTGTCGGCACATTATCCACACTATTTACACGTTGCTTTGTTATATGATGTGTTAAAATTCATATTTTTGTAATATTATTGGAAAACAAACCGTATAGCAACACGTTAGAGTCGTAAAGGATTTTTGCGCGGCGTTCGATTAACATGTCCATATTCGTAACAGATGATTCTTTAATGATTGGGTACGAATCGATTTCACGGGTCATCAATGATTATTGATTTACGATTTGGCTGTGACTTGCTCTTTTTATGTATGAAAAGTTCGCTTTTAGCCGGTAATCAAATGATTATCTTGTTATTTTGGGTAATTGAATTTTGATTATTGATCGGAAACTTCTAAACGTTTATAGTTTTATTTAATCCGTGAAATCGATATCCTTCATTCTAGGTGTTTAATTGTATAACTACAAAACGAGCTACATATTTGTGAAGGCACGTAGTAATCGTGATACATTTTCGCAGTTTAGATGTTTTTAGTTGACTTTATAGGTTTTATGTTTTCGTAATATAGATGGAATATAGGTATTTTTATTTTATGTATTAATCACGATTATTTAATTCTTCCGCATGGCGATAAAAATTTCAACTTTGTTTTTATTGTAGTAATCTCTATTTTGATACATATTGAGATTTTTTTCGGTCCTTAAGAGATCTATTTTCCATGGCTAAAAATGGTACTATAATTTACAATATAAATATTAATTTAAATACTTATTAGCATACTTTTCCTTCCAGTCGGACATAGTCCACCAGTCAGTATACGAGCTCGTCCACTCGGAGGACCGGGAGGAGCTACAGAGGCAGCTGCTGTGGAACTCCTTCCTACCGCCAGACCTGAACTCCCTGACGCTACAGGACGCGCTGCGGCCGGACCGCGCGAGTCATCTCGAGAGAAGCTTCACTGTTAGATTTAGATGTCTGTTGGACAATACATCGGGATTCTTGGTGAGTTTGAATGTTGAGTAGGAGCTGATGTTGTAAAAATTAATAATTAAGTGTAGAATTTTGATGAACTGATAGTGATAATAACAATATAAGTATTATTACTGAAACAATTTTAATTATACGTTATACTTAATTTAAAATAAATATATGTTTATTTTACAACAGTTTCTCACTTGTGTTTAAAGATCATAAGGAACGAGTTACTAAATAATATAATGGCGCAGTAGTGACTAGTGCCCATTAAATTACCGTAGTAAGTTAGTAACCAGTGACTATAATTTTTTAAGTAATCAAGTATAACCAAACAACATTAAATTTCAGAGATTAGACATTCGGGGACGAATTAAAGTTCTTCATGGGCAGAACAAGAAAACAGAAGAACCTCCTCTAGCGTTATTTGCGATATGTGCTCCCTTTGGCCCTCCCAGTCTTCTAGAAATTCCACAGAAGGAAGTCATGTTCAAGAGCAAACATAAACTCGACCTGTCACTGGTTTCTATGGACCAAAGGTAATAAATCTACGGACTGTGTGAAAGCAAAAAAAAATGAAAAAAAAAATTGATTACCTACCTCTGCTGTAAAATATAGCAAAATAGATATAAAAAAATGTTGTAATAGAAGGCAAAAATGTTAATTGTATTGGGAATTTCAAAATTTAGAAGCTAAAAATATGAAAGATAATGGGAACCTCTGGAAAGAATGTTATATAGTGCTCCAAATAATTAAAAAGTCAAAACAAATCAATCTAAAATATTTAAATCCCCTAGTTTTAGGTGATAAATATCATCCATTACAACACAAAGGCCAGCAAAATCTGAGGAATGTAGAACGTCGCGTACAAAATGTATAATTGTTGCGCGTAACAAATGAATTAGATGTGTTAGCCGATGATAGGGATAGACATTCCAATCCCGTATCGGATTTATGACCAAAATATTCTCAAGATGACTCATTCCCACGTGGCAACAAAAGTTTAACAGAATAAAACTAAATAAAAACTTGATAGAATTTTCAAGTGAATAAGAATTAAGATTGACGCAATTTCACTAACGTCTGTAATTAGTGCTAATCGTTTGTCTAAATAAAATTATGTTTGACGTTATCTCTCTCGTATTTCGTATTATCTAAAGAGAAGGCATATGATATTTAGACAAACGAGTAATACTAATAGGCGTTGGTGAAATTGAGACTATATAAGCCAAATGACAAAAAGTAGGATTGGGAATATAGCTTTTATGTAATGTAGTAAAATTTCCGAATATTAAGGTACTTTGCAGTAATCGAGTGCGATGCGGTTAGTTTGTAACGCTTGTTTATGTTTTTAATAATCTTACCGGCGGATCTTAATACTGGAACGATAGTTAAATTAAGTGACGCTCAAGTCCTTGTTATTTTGACTAGCAAAGAGTAATACTAACAACAAACGAGTAATACTAATAGGCGTTGGTGAAATTGAGACTATATAAGCCAAATGACAAAAAGTAGGATTGGGAATATAGCTTTTATGTAATGTAGTAACATTTCCGATTATTAAGGTACTTTGCAGTAATCGAGTGCGATGCGGTTAGTTTGTAACGCTTGTTTATGTTTTTAATAATCTTACCGCCGGATCTTAATACTGGAACGATAGTTAAATTAAGTGACGCTCAAGTCCTTGTTATTTTGACTAGCAAAGACAGCGACAGCCTGTGAATAGGAGGACTCTTAATTTTGATTAGCGTTTCAGTATTCCTCCGTAACTCACGCGGTTTGTGATGATCGTCAAGGCCTAAAATTTCGTTTGATAATACTAAGCTGTAACTTATTGGAATCTTTCCCACTTTATTAATCAGGACAATTTGTCACCCACAGATGGGGCTGTGAATTGATGGAATATCCCATAGGTCCCTCCCGCTTTTCTCTTTCAGGTATATAACTCATCAGTTATCCCATATTTTCCATTTCATTCCAGAGGCAAGATGCTGCTGGGCTACACGGACGCGGAGCTGTCCAACATGGGCGGGTACGACCTGGTCCACTACGACGACCTCGCGTATGTGGCATCTGCGCATCAGGAGTGTAAGTATTGTCCTGATGTTTCTGTAAGATCCCTTTCAACCTGAGACTTTCTGAATTTCTGAGAATTTCTCTAAGGTGCCATTATTGCGAGGAATTGTATGTATCTAAGTTAGTCTAATGAAATATCATAAGATACACAGTGCCTCAATGTAATGCTTTAATGACAGTGCAAATAAATCGAACTTGTTTTGTTCCAGTATTAAAAACCGGGGCATCAGGTATGATCGCATACCGCTTCCAGACGAAGGACGGGCAGTGGCAGTGGCTTCAGACTTCCTCCAGACTCGTGTACAAGAACTCCAAGCCAGACTTCGTGATTAGCACGCATAGGCCGCTCATGTGAGTATTTCATCATAGTGTCCACCTTCCTTTCAATAAAATTAATTACGAACCATAGTTAAATATAAGCTTAATTTCTACAGTTTATTTTAAAAAATATTTTACCAACCTCACTACAGTGGAGTCATTTTCATAAGTAACATATGACGTCTGTCAGTTTTATCTTCATAGTGAGGTGACCTGCTTAAAACATCGATTAAAGTGAATGAATCGATACGGACTTGAAACATATGTGAATTTTAAAAATCATCAGGCGAATCCCTGTCCCATTATTATTTTTTCTTTTGTAAATTTAAGGAACAAAATAAGACAAGTACATTAACAAAAAAATTGCATTTATTCAGTTGAACTATCAGAACTGTTATTAGTATTGTCATCTTCATCACTGCTGTCAGCACTCAGAGATATTATTAATTAATTTTCAATAATATTGTCTATTCTCACATCTCGTTCAAAATCTTGTAAAATTATTTTCTTCTTGTATTTTTATAATTAGTAAAAGAATAATAAATATAATTATGTTTTATTATAATCACATCGTGGTTATTAATTTATGGTGATATTTCTTCACAATAAATCATTGCATTCGATTCTACTTATCAGCTTTCGATTTTTAGAGTAACATCCCTAGTGTTTAAAAAGAAAAAGGGATAACTGACGCAACATTGTAACGACGTTCAGTTCTTTAGATCAGAAATTGTTTATTATGTTTAGAATGGTTTATTAGTGAAAGCAAATCGTAAAATTACTCGTATCGGTCATTATTACAATAAATGTGAAATCGTAATTGAAAAAAGTTAAGCAATTGTGCAGTTCTAACAAAACGAAAATATATATTATTTTATGCCCGCCGTTACAAGTTACGTTGTTGAATTTTGATGAATTGTCAAATGTTACCTATTAAAATGACACCACTTTAGTCAGTAATGTTCTAATGTGTCTATAAGGTTCTTTTGTTTACATTACAGGGAAGAAGAAGGTCGGGATCTTCTCGGGAAGAGAACGATGGATTTCAAAGTCAGCTACTTAGACACGGGTCTCACTAGTTTATATTTCTCGGAAACTGAGCAGATCGCTTGCGAGTCCAGTACTCCCCAGCCCAGGGCACCGAGACGGTATAAGACCCAATTAAGAGACTTTCTGTCCACCTGTCGGAACAAAAGAAGAGTTCCACCTACCCCTGCCGCTCCTCCAGTAGAATATTTAGCTGCCGATGTTGCGGCAGCGTACACGAACCTCAATGGGGCATACACTGCCCCGTATGGAGAATATCCCGCTGCTCCTTTACACTACGCCCCTCCACCTTTAGACGACAGATTTCTATCCGACAACCTCTTCCATCAGTACAAGCCCTTATCCTACCACTACACCCCATACCCCCCAAATGGTTTTCTAGAACCTGCACCTCCAGGGTACGAAGTCCCCTACCGACCACCGTCCAGAGAATATACATACGTGGATGGGAGATACATGAGTCCAGTGACAGGGGAGAGAAGATCCCCCGGAGTTCCTGGGCCTAGTCCGGGAGGTTCCAGTGGATCGGTGGAGGAGAGGATGACCCAGGAGCCCCGGCAGACGGTGCTGATGTGGGGCTCGGGGTCTACCCAGGAAGTGGAGTACTCACCACCGCAGGTTTGGCGCTACCCATCTCACTACCACACGGCTGAAGCAACTCAATGATTTAGCTTTTTGTGTGCAATATTTAGCTTCTTATTTAAAGTTCTTTTTGATCTCGAGCATTTCTTCATTTCGAGGTGCAGTTCATTATGTTTGGGCCACACTAAGGCTTAACGTGAAAGCTAACTTCAAAACATTGTCACTTGGTTGTGTCTAAAATCGTGACAATCTCATATGTTAGCCATACATGCTGCGGTCTGCCGGAGAGGCTACCTGTATAGGTTTGCCTGCGCATGTCATCCGAACGTCGGTAGCATGTATGGAGATGTTCCGGTGTACCGGTACGTTAATAATATAAGGTTGTTAAAAATTTACTACGGATATTTTGGGCATATAAGTAAAGACGATTAGTAAGCAGAAAAAAAATAAAAAAAATTAAACTCTTAATAAAATTACATTGCGCTCTCTAAGGCGCTGAGGCCATTAACGTCGCAGAAACAGGTGATTTAAAGAGGAAGCAAAGACTTTGCCCAAATAATATCAACACATGTGTGTGAGGTGAAAAAACCAGCGCCGTAAAGAGCGTAATGTAATTTTATATAGTAATTTTTTTTCTCGATTTTTTAAATTATTTTTATCATCAGCGTCTTCGCATAAGCAGTAGATTATATTCCCAAAATATTATCCGTAATTGATTTTGAACAATAAAATATGTATATCTATATTCTTTGGAACCGGCGCGGTGCGGTCTTTTGTTCTTTTTGCGATGGCATCGATGGAACACGAAGGCACGGGGTAATTTTTAGGCCTTTTTTTTGTATCTTGCGTCGGTCGCCTGCGCAGGTTCAAACAACTGGACAGGTCTGTTCCACACACGTTCCGGTGGGCCGTAGCGTGTATGGCCATTGACGAGTTATAGTTTGGCTGCGGGATATACATTGCTCAATGCAATTAAAAAGTACTCCTTTTAGTAATTATGCAAAGAAAAGTCTTTTAGACTTTCTGTTTTAGTGTTTGGCCTTTAGTAGGCTGGTCCTTAGTATTGGGTTAGGATCCGTTCTGTTCATGTGATTGACATCAAGTCACCAAAGAGTCTACAATTTCGTTTTTAAGTTTTTCTTATCGCAACTGTTACCAAAATAAAAAAAAACATCATATTTTTTCCTTTATGGTGAACCACTGCATAATTCTTATGTCTAGGGACTTAAAATCATATCAAAATGTTTTCTTTTACTATCGAGTGTATTTTTTATTTATTTTGACCAGTATTTAGTGATCCTAAGTCTCAGAAAGTCTTTCCATTACCAATTGTATATAAGTTATCCAAATGTAATAATTTTTAGTGAATTTTAGTATTATTTACGATTTTACTGAATATAGACGGTGTAAATACTTTCATAAAGCTTGAGCTTCGTGTGAGATTGTATGTTTGCTATAATGATAGGACAAAACGAAAATTTAATGTGAATTTAAAAAACATTTTTCTCAGTTTGCGGAGTAAAGTTATAGATGGCGCTTTTACGTATTGCTTAACGAAAATTAAAATATTGACATAACTGAAATATAATTGGTTAAAACATATACGGCGCTTTCATGCATCTGTTTAGCTCCAGATATTTAAAATTCTACACTGAAAAAAATATGTGGACACCAGGATAGTGAAACATTTAATTAGTTTCGTTTTGTTCTATGTATACATTATTTTTATGAAAATATACATATCATTTTTGTTATCATGTAAAACACTTCGCAAATTTGGATGCTCCTAGCAACATTTTGGATATATTGTCTTCCAATAAAAATAACATCCAACAGTTTGTACTTCAATTGGTAGCTTAAAATATTTTATTGCAAGCGAGCAACAGATGCTGCAAAACTTTGTCAACCTCACTTTTATCATTTTCATAAATTGCAACTGCTAATTTTTTTTTATATTTTGCAACCGTTTAGGAGCATCCATGCCTCTGCCATGCCAACGTTAAGCACCCTGTACATACACTGTCTGCGTACCTTTCACTAATTAGTATAGACTCAGGCAAGTCTGCTATCATGGCAAGTCATCATAATGGCGTCCTAATGACCTATAATAGTCTGACACTTATTAGGGTACTACATACCCGTGACCTGTTTGGGGGAAATACTACTTTTGGGCACCGTAGTCGCGTAGTCAACATCTTTTAGGAAAATCTTGCGCGACGGCCATTAATACTACGTGAAAAGGAGGAGGAGGATTCACGGCTTATACTAAGGATGATCACCGTGGGGGGAGGGGGGTAAAAGTGGTCACGTAATATGGGAACGTTCCCGCTGCCTAGTTCAGAACCATGGTGTCATTATGGCACGATTATGCTACGATTGTGGTAGCAGACTTGCCCGGCTCGGAATCTCCACTAATAACTATATTGTACTCCAGTGACCATCGTTGGCAGGGCAGGGACATCGAATCGAATCCTGACGACTATACTTATAAGATTAGTCATAAATCCTAATGTCTATTGTTTGCGAAGAATACAAATATTTTTTTTATATCCAGATAATGCTTTCCTCAGCGGCAAAATATAATATTATCTAAAATCTAAAAACTTATTAATAAACAAAATATTATAAAAAGTTTTTCCAATATTTTGGAATCTGACTGTTAAAAGTAGTAAGGTTATGATGTGTATGTACTTTTTCTCCTTTTAAAAGTATTCTTCGCAAAATACTAATTTGGTCTTCGCAATGTAAAAAAAACTTGTATCCTTATGGGTTTAAGTTCAATCAAGTCATTTAACGAATTTATCTTCCAATTATTATTCCAATTCAGAAATTAAATTTTAAGGCAAAATGTATCTATTGGAAAAAGTCACGTGTACACGATATTGAAATTGCAATTTCAAAATATTGCACATTGTTGCCAATGCAATAATTTTAATATTTTGTGTCAATACATTGTAATAATAACACTTATCATGAATATTCTACACAGTTTTATATAATATTTGAAATTGATTTGTAATGTAAATAAATAATAATAGATAAGTGCTTGAATATTTTATGTAATAATTATTTAATTGAATTTGTGATTAAGATGGAAATATTAAAACCGTATGTGTATTTATTTTAGTATAGCATAATTATGTAATTAAAAGAAAAATCCAATAAATTTTTCATGCAACTGATGAATATTGGTTATTTTTTTACTCAAACCTCACTCAATTAGGTCTAATAACTATTATTAGATCAAATATATTATTATAGCTATAGGTTTGAATCCACCATTGTTTAATATATTTTGTTTGCATTTAAATATAGTTCAAAATCAAAAAAGCAATTTTTTAAAATAATGTATACCTACTTATATTTTATTAAATTTTAATACTCAAAAATAATATGACAATTAAATTATTGGGTGGTACAATGGTGTCGCCATCTATGTATTGAAGTTTAAACAACGACGTGTGCATGTTACCTACACACAGCTAAAGATAACTGCGGTACATGACTGGTAGATGGCGTTGTACTGTTAATATTTAAAAAACGTTTTTATTTTTTAATTTAATGTTTCAGGTACTTTTCAACAACTTCAATGGTATTTTGCTAATTTCTTGAATTATCTTTTTATCTAAGACCCAAAAATGAGTTGTATGACGTGTATTGTGTGTCGATGTCTGCTGCATCGCGTAACTACTAAACTAAAAGAGAGATTTTAATATTATTTTGTTTCTAAGGTTTTCTATTAATATCATAGCTCATTAATATCAGCTTTGCGTTTCTTTGATTATTTATAAGCCGAGAGATTTTTAAATGCTAGAATTGTATTTTTATTTATTTATTTAAGACGAAGTTACTATAATGATTTTTTAATGTAACGATAATTACATAATAATACCTACCTACTTATAATATACTCAGTAGAATTGTCCATAACTCATGACCTAATGCAGTTACAATATTATTTTAGTAATATGTAAACAGTAAGTAATAAGTAATAATAAGTAACTTTATTATAATTTTTTAGAGCATCAGAAACTTTCTTTAAATCATTAATGTCTAGTCGTTGTCTCTAAAAAAGAAATTTGTTAAATAAATTTATGAATTATACAAAATATTTGCTGCACGTTTTCCTCAAATATTATTTTAAGTTTTTTTATATTCTACAGTGTATGGTATTGAATTATAAAATCTGAATTATATTTCCAATGTACATCATAAATTGAAGCAGGCGATTTCAGTCACCAGGTACCAGGAGAACATAGGTACATGACGTATAGGAGGCTCATTCCAATATTAAAGCGCTATCTAGCTTCAAGTAGATGAAGAAAATAATATTATGAATTATGATGTTAAATATGACATTCGGCTTCCGCTACTGAACTTGTGGTGCTTTTCACATAAGTATTTATGGACCTCCTCTGAGTGCATGCTCTCCTGGTACTTGGTGACTGCAAGCTCCAGCGAAATTCCAGTTAAGTTCCGCAAGTAAAAGTGGCCGCCATTTTGATAAAATATTACTTACGTAAGTATGATACTGCATGATTGTGCTCATTACATGCATAGTACAATTTAATAATTAAATTATGTCAAAAAGCAAAAAGTACTTTGGACAATTTTACAAATTTGTACGCTGACTGCCTTCATTCGCGCGAATAGACTGAAAAAAATTCAAATTATGTTCACGGATTACTTATAATTTTTACTTAACTAAAATTATATTAGGTATATTCACATAGTATATAAATAACTCAATATTACGTAACGAAAATAATAAAAAATTGCGCATATTACAAATTCAGTAGAAAAAAAAAGAAAGTTCTGCTTGAATAAATTGAGTACAAAATGAATTGCATAATATCAGTTTCTATATGTAAATGAAAATATACACAATAGATAAAACTAAATTTAATTTGTCATTATACGCCTTAATTCAAATTGTTTCTACTAATTGTGCAATATACAAAAATAAACACAATTTTTTATTTTATTAAAAATATTCCGCTGATTATTAGTAAAAATATTTCCACCGCGGATACGATCACCTCAAATCCATATTGTGCAGTCTTTGTCTGATACTTTGGAAAAGCCTCTCGACAGACAAAGATGAAAGAATGAATGAAGACAGCAACATGGATTACGTATCCGTGGTGTAATTAAACCTTATACTTTAAGCGTAACGTGACAATTTTGTATATATATAATCGAAATCTCGGCAACGGCTGCAAGTATTTACCTACATTAAGTTTAGTATGCAGGGAGTTTTGGGGGAGAATCATCGGTCTAGCTAGGTTCTATCCCTGAGAAACTGCGCATTTTAACTATATTATGTATATATATTATTTTTTTTTTTTCATGGTGCAAGAATATATCAATAATTTCGTCTCTACATTGTCTGTCCGATTGACAGTATAGTTAATTTTTTCGTTGTTCGGAAATTTGGAATGTGGTGGGTTCGAACCCCGGTTAGATATTATTTGTGATATTTTTTTTTTAATCTACTAGAGCACCGAGCAAAGTTTGTTTACCCAGGTACTTTTTATTAGGCTGGGACTATATTATCCGGAATCAGGCGGGCTCGGGAAAGTTCAGAGCAGTAAAAGTATAACTCTGTAACTATTGTATAGTATTGTATAGTGGAGCTCAAAATCGAACACACGAGTGTCAAGTCAAATAACAATATCATATGTGACAGCTCGTCGCACGTCCCTTCGATTTTCAACTCTATGGTTTAATACGCAGAGTTCTATTTTCAGTGCTCTAATTTTTCCCGGGTCCGCCGGATTCCGGATCATACAGTCCCAGCCAACGTTAGGGTACGAACGAGCGAACGCATGGCCTTTCTGCTACAAACCGCCGCCGCAACACTAGAGGAGTTTACAAGAGTGTTGCCGATTTTTCAGGAAGGGTAAAAAAGCGTCACATCAGTTACCTATCAGTTTCATTTCAAAGTTTCATTATGCGAGACACAAAACTTCTGCAAACTCAATATTACCTATCTGTACTAATATTATAATAAGGAAATATTGGTTTGTTTGCATTGAATAGGCTCCGATACTTCTGGATCGATTTTGTAAGGACATCTGTGCCAAGCAAATATAGAGTCAATCACGAGGTTCCGTTAATATATATATATATATATATATATATATATATATATATATATATATATATATATATATATATATATATATATATATATATATACTCCCGCGGGATTTCAGTTTGTGCGCACAAAGTGTACCTTAGCTTATGAATTAATTGCTTACAATTCTATATTACTACATAGGACGTAGGCACTGACATGGACCTACGCTTAAGTAATAAAATACACAATATAATTACTAATATGTGTAGGTAACACTTTATCAAATCCACTATAAAACCGAAGGCGTTTTTGTTTGAGGAATTTAATTAATGTGAGAGCTATAAGGCGTAAACTATCTTTGGGACATGTATAGAGCTGCAATGTAATAAGATTCATATATTTTATCTTCAAAAATAATAAAATAATTCAGAGTGCCTGGATAGACGAGTTTTGCTCGGAGTTCTGAAAAATTAAAATAAAAGTAAAAGAATCACTTAAATATTTATCTGACCGGGATTCGAACCCACCACATTCCGAATTTTCGAACAAAGCAAAAATTATACTATAAAATAATAATATATAATTTTTGCCAATTGCACTGACTTAAATAGAGTCGAAACTGACATAATAGGGACGAAAGAAAAAATATATAGCTTATAAATTGCAGCCGTTTTCGAGAAACAGATTATATATTGACAATATTCTCTCGTTTAAAGGATAATAATGATCTTTATAACTCTCTATTTGTACCTAAAAGTTAAAACTATATAGCAGGTTCTTAAAATACAGAGGCACCTATTAGTACGCTTACACACGCGCCGCGCATCCTGCGACGCCGCCGCACTAGGGGTTGTTACATGCCATTTTTTGCCGTATCGCCGGCATTAAAACGCCGCAGTAAGCAGAGGCGATGATGAATTCATACTAAGCAGTGCCTCCGCGACCCTTGGTCCTGGGTCGCTTTGCGCGTCGCGTGCATAGGGAGGCTTTACCTACACTTCTTTATTTTAACAGTGTAGTCAGGACTTCAGTAGTGGAATATCAGCTCCGTGTACTTCCGTCGCGGTACACCGCACCGGTGTCTCGCGCACTCCGACGTCGACTTTCCAACAGATGTGACGTGCCACCAGCCACCAGCTACCGCTACCGACATGTACGTGAATACGCTGCTGTCGCTCGCTATACTGGCGGTATGTTCTTATTTATTTATTAGAAATTATAATCTATACAGTAGACATCTAATATATATCTATACTAATATTATAAAGAGGAAAGTTTTATTTGTTTGTTTGCATTGCATAGGCTCCGAAACTACTGGACCGATTTAGATTAAATTTGTCTCAGATATAGAGTGGTCCACGGGGAAGGACATAGGCTACTTTATATTACGGCAAAATGTATTTTTCTCGCGCAACATCTCGTAGCGCATAAAGAGGTTAAGTTTGTGAAGTTCTAGGATATCTCTATCCAGAGATAGAGGGATACTGAAGCGATTTTTTAAATTCTGTTACGAATAGGTAGCCAAATTATTTGTTAATGTCATAAGCTATAAATTATAAAGATATCAACTATGTTAACCCAATTTACCGCGGGCGTAGCCGCGGGCAAAAACTGGTTTGTTAGTAAAACTAATTTATTAACAGACAACTCTTATATTAAGATGTAAGTTAATTATTATTCTTTAAAAAAAATAATGATTTTGTGAGCTATTCAAGACAATCAAATATTGTCATTTTTAACCCCTGACGAAAACAGAGGGATGTTATAAGTTTGACGTGTCTGTGTTTGTCCGTGGCATCGTATCTCCCAAACGGATGAATCTATTTTGTCTAAAATTTTTTATTTGAAAGCTGATATTATCTAGAGTGTTCTTAACTTCTTAGTTATAATTCATCATCATCACGGGGGTTACTTTTTTTTATTTTGTTTTTGTGAAATTTTCGCATGGTTGAAAATGTCCTTGTTCTGTGGGGTCTGCTTACTGCCTACATAACATACCCCTATGGAGATTCGGTGGTCTCTGACTAACCCTGTTGGAAAATTGGATGTGAGCATAATACTGTACGTTTGTTTCATTCGAGTATTTTGTGAAAAATCTCTATAATAAACTAAAACGTCTCGAACTTAAAAATAATCAGTTGTTTGTTTGTTTAATCAATGCTTGCATCTGATGTCGTGCAATAATTTTTATTAGCAATAATCACCTGTCCGCCAGGTCTCTCGCCTGTCGTGTCGGTTCTCCGTCTCACTGGGTTTCGAGAGTATAGGAGGAGAGAGTGCTCTTGTGTACTCCGCTCACACTTGGGCACTATTAAATAACTCCTTCGTTCCTGGTCTGGTTTCAATGAAACCGGCCACCGTCACCGTCACCGTAACCGGTGCGGGTAGGTATTATCATAAGGGCCTGTGTCACAATCAAACATGCCAATGAGCTATGTGACATTTATCAGAGGATTGTGAAACAGGACCTAAATAAAATATGGTAAAAAGCTCTTGAAAAGTCTGGCACTGGCATATAAATTAGATCTATATTAATTACATTATTATATTAGATTGATATTAATGAGATCTCTAGAGATAAGTACGCCAATGTATTGTTATAACTTTCAAATGTGTCTTTGTTAATGTCTACATGAAGAATAAAATAAATAAATAAATAAATACGCATCACATTTGGTCACAGTGGGGCACATCGGTCATTGTGTTCAATGGAATAGAGACAACTCCCTACTCACTAGGTAAAATATATAGAAGAAATTGTGGTAAAAAGTACATTGGAAATTTTACTATATAACAATCAGCCAAGACTATATCTAAGCGCAATCGCATCTGGATTATAATTCACTAGATGTTGCCTCTGTACTCACAAATGCAATCGCACGGGAACCGTGCATTTTGCCGCGATAAAAAGTAGCCTATGTCCTTCCCCGTGGTCTACTCTATATCAATGCCAAAATCGGTCCGGTACTTTTGGAGCCTATTCGATGCAAACCGACCAACAAATCGTTCCTATTTATTAATATAAGTATTGACAACGCCATAGGTCGCATCTGCAGGGTGTGGGATAAATAATTTAATTAAATTCAAAGACTATTCATCCTACTACTATTATAAATTTGTGAGAAAGTTTGTGAGGATGGATGGATGGATGTTTTTTACTCTTTCACGCAAAAACTACTGAACTGATTTTGATGAAATTTGGTAAGGTAGCACCTTAGGCTCTGGATCAAAACATAGGCTACGTTTTATCCCGAAAAAGTTCAGTGTTCCCGTGGGATACTGTATTTAAGCGGGCGGAGCCGAGGGAAAAAGCTAGTATAAAATATAATAAACATTTTATTGATTATATCTCTACTTCTCCATGGATCTCACTTAAAATAATTACGGGAAATCAAAATTTCTTATCTTCCATGTACAGACAGCGACCAGTTACGAATTTATTACCTATATGTATTTTTATTATATGTATAGATTAAAATATTAGTTTTTGCTAGAATTGTAAATTAAATTAGTTAAAAATTGTGACTTAGCTATACTAAAAGTCGACGATCCGTTTCGTTAATAAATCAGGCCAGTGATCAATGAAATAGAAATTGATATACGATATAGTGCGGTTTAGAGAAACGTAAGACGAGACATACATACTGATACGTACTGTAATAGTAGAGCGAACTGAGTCCATCAGACTCTTCTACTAGATAGCTACAGAATCGACGTTTGTGCAACTAGGTGCCCGTGGAGATCCGCTTAATAAATAATCAAAAGTCAAAAACTATAACCCGACTATGTAACGTCTCCAAAAATCAATTGCGGACACTTCGGGCACACGATTCACTGCTTGTGTAAAGACGTTTAGGCAAATACATATTTGTGTAAATAAAAAGAATACTCAAAGTAAAAAATCATCATCATCATCTCATGGATGATTCTCCGCTAAACGCAAACTCGCCCATATAAAGAAATAATATTTTTATCCACTGCATCAACGTCTTCACATAAGCAGTAAAACATGTGCCCGAAATATCCGTAATTTTCTAGCTTATTTTACCCGGGCCATTATTACGAATATATTGACACCTCGCTCATTAAAATCGTATAAGTATTTTAGGCGCTACGATGGAACAAACATACATAGACTGCCGAAATCATTGTCTTTGGCTTCGCCCTAGTCGCGTAAAAAGGCTGTCTATCACGCGAGAACTGTACATGTTTGAGGAATAACAACTAGCCTATGTGCTAATTCAGGCTACAGATATGTGCTATGTTTCTTATCTATTTAGCCGTTTCAACGTGAGAGACATTGAACTGTAAAAGATACTTAAACATTACGTATGTGTATGCGTATTGTGTAAACTTTTTACTGTACAGGGTAATCATGTCCGGTAATTAATGGATAACCCTGAAATGTCTTATAGTAGAATTTATGGCCGTTCAAAAAAAATACAAAAAAAAATCTATCGTAACTCATAAGTAGTACCTAAGATAAGTTTTGTTTAGGGAAAAGTCTATTTTTTTAGTTTATTTTAGTTTCTTGAACACTATGACCAGTAATGAATGAGTTTGTCAAAACAATAAAAAACCGATGTAATTCATTCATTTCTGGTCATAATATTAAAAAAACTAAAATAGACTTTTCTCTAAATAAAACTTATCTTAGGTACGACTTATGATATATTATTTTTTTTTTGTATTTATTTTTGAACGGCCATAAGTTCTACTATAAGACATTTCAGGGTTATCCATTAATTACCGGACACTCTGTTCGATAATGTTCGAAACGAAAATGATTCATAATATTATAGAATGCAGCTACAACTCCAAAAATCATCCGATTTTATAACGTGCGTTTTTTGGGCCCTTACTGGGCACAGAGTAGAAAATATATATAATTAGTTATGTATGGCGAAATAGCTTTCATAGATCGCTAGAAAATCAATCCAAATTTGATAATGTTGACGTCCCCTCCCGTGGACACGCCATATGCTTGTAGTAGTGCAACAAATCGAAAGCTAACTATGTAGCTGTTTATCTGTTTATCCTTCTTTAATCTGTGGTGTTGGAGCAACTTTAAGGGGTACCTACTACTTACATAATTTTTTAAAAGTTGATTCTGCAAACAATTGAAAGTAATTTATGTAAACATCTAATCATGTATGCATTACTGTTTGTCTGTATGTACATGACATAGGCGTGCTAGAGGTCGAATTTTCTCTGACCTCAGATAACGGATACTTATGTTGGTTTTTTAAGGTGAAAATGACAGAGAGAAATAGAAGAAATTTCACGGAATTGCAGTAGATATTATATAAAGAGCAAAATTTGTTTTTTTTATGTTTTTTTTGCATCGGCTCCGCAACTACAGAACCGATTTTGATGAAATTTGGCACATATATAGAGTAGACCACGGGGAACGCAAAATGCATGGTTCCCGCCGGATTTCCTTTTGGGCGTACGAAGCACGAACATCTATCTTATACTTTAAACGAGACAATCTTGTATATATATATGCGGTTTCTCCGTAAACGGCTGTAGATATTACTATGAAATTTAGTATGAACTATGTACGAAATGTACGAAAAATTGTACTAACTTTTCTTACAACCTTCGAACTGATTCTTACGTATGTTATAGTAGGGTGATGAGTTGATGACAATAAAATTTTTTAATTCCTTTACACCGACTAATTATTTTTATATATTTGTTTTTCTTTTTATATTTTTGTTTTCATAAAAATAAAACATGGCAAATCATCCATGTAGAAATAAAAGTCATTAAACTTCTTACCTTTATATCTCTGTTCATACTAAGTATTGAGAAAAACACTTACGTGCTCGCTGCTGTGTTTTCAGAACTTGTAACCTCCATTCCGATTGAATGTAATCCAGATGTAAACAAAGCTCAATATCGTCTATAATGCTTCCAATTTATATATGTAACTTATTCACCGCGCATTAAGAAACATGTGACACATTGATTTGGTCAAATTTCATTTTTTGTTTACATTTAGATCACATTGAATCGAAACTGAGTATAGTATAGCTTTATCGGCTTTAACCAGGGGGCCTAGCAGGAACAATTGACAACAACGTAACCTTGACGCTGTCGAGTGAGAATTGAATGAAAATCATGACAGCCCGGCCCCGCGGCCCGGCGGCAGGCTAGGCGGCGGCAAATTTCATGCGGTTACGAACACGTGGTTGTCAATTGATCCTGCTAGACCCCCAGTAACCACATCCGTTATCCGTATTCCGTACGGTAACTTTAATGTTACACAGAGTAGGCTGATAGTAGACTTCTTGGTTGGTGAAGTTATTCATAATTCAATAATTATCTTTATCAATATAAAGTTATTTTTTGGCCTTTTTAGTTAATATTTACTTATAACAGATTGTTTTTTTTTTGACATTAAAATATTTACTAATAGGTATTCGATAATAACCAAATCTTTGCCGATTATTTATTATTTATCAATAAAAATCGTCATTTTTTTTTTTATTAACTCTTTATAGCAATTTCTTTAACGAACCCTGTACGCGGTCGATTTTCGCCTAGCGGGTGCGAGTTGCTTGACAAATTGTCGTTTTTATTGGCAAAATTGCCTAGCGACCTCGCGGAATGGCCATTTCTAAGTTGATTCACACCACGACGATACGCATTTTTATGATAGCTATTCAAAATTAAACTTTATTCACTACACAAAAAGGTATACGTTTCATATGACATCAATCATACACTGCACACTGAACATGACACTCGAACTCCTACAATGAAACGTGTATCTTCTTGTGTAATGAATAAACTTCAATTTTGAATAGCTATCTCAAAAAATATATCGACAAACGAACGTAATGTAACCGCCTCCTTTTTGGAAGTCGCTTAAAATGCAGCGCCGCATCGCGTATCGTTTCGCTTCGGTGTGAATTGACCCTTCGACGGTCGATTTTCATCTCGCGATGTAAATCATGCGGCTCCAGTCACTCGTGTAAATCTCGCATTGGTTTTCACTTTTATCTGGCACATAGCTACTCTGTACTATCCAAACCTTGTGATTCTAGCTTCGTCGTTCTTGTGGGGTAAAAATTACAATGCTCGGGGAAAGTAAAATAAGACGAGGAATAGTGTACAAATTTGATATTAAACAAGCTAAATATGCACACCACGTCAATTAAGTCACCTTTCCAAAAAGATTTGGTTCCTCTTTCCAAAAGTAGATGAAAGAAAAACTTGCCGGTGTGTAACGGACACTAATTACGGCCGCCGAATACTGAAACGATATTAAGGGCCTGTTGCACAATCGCCTAATAAGTGACGGATAGCTTATCCGGAAGCTTGGTCGCCGCTTTCTTTACTCTGAGCGACAGAGACAAAACTTCCGGATAGGCCCTATGTGGTGGTCAAGTCACATGCTGTCCGGTGTGAGGATTTTTTTTTTATAATACTACCAATTTAAATGTCGCATATTTGTCCTGTAATATATAAAAGGCAAAGCTGATTGACTGATGTATCAACGTACAGGCCAAACCCTTAAGACTAGAAATTTGAAATTTTACACACGTATTTCTCATATGATACGGCATCCACTAAGGAGGGATCAAAATCCAACCTCCAAGGGGGTAAAATAGGTGATAAAAGTTTGTATGACATTTTTTATTCCTTGATCATATTTGCATGATATTTCGTATGAATTGAGTACGGAAAAAATAATAAGCTACGTATTTCAGCGTATTCCAATATCCAGTAACTATTTCCCGCCTATTTAACTTGACACTGGCAAATAGTTTTAAGCCGTAACGCCATCAACATATAAAAAGTAATTATAATAATAATAATATAAAGACTTCTAGGTAGGTTATTAAATAACACTTATAGAACTGTCCTACATGATGCCTACTAATGATGATGATATAATTCTGACCGGAGTATAGCGACTCTACCATACAATTTGATAAGATCTTTATTATCAAAGATAGTATCATGTATCTAATAAAACTTATACATTTAAGTAAAAATTATCAAGTGAAAGTATAAAAGTGAAAACATTTTTTCGCATTTAAATTATGAGTGTGGTAGTGTATGAAAACGTAATGCTTAATTGCGACACAAAAATTCCGGAAATCACTAAAACTCCAACTAAAAATTATTTCAGACAAAGATACCGTACCGTCCGGAGCCCAATTAACTACGAACTACCAAATTTAATCAAAATCCCTTCAATGGGTTTTACGTGAAAGAGTGATATACATCCATCCACCTATCCACACAAACTTTCACATTTATAATAGTTAACTACGCATTGTAATGAAGTATCTAGTTAGTTTAACTTTTTTAGGGTTCCGTAGTTCATGTCTCGGAAGTTCCGAGTCGGAACCCATAAAGTTTCGTCATGTCTTCGGCTTACCTTTCTCGCGTGTACCATATTGTGTGGGGTATCATCAGATATGTCTTTTAAAAACATTGAGAGGCTCCTAAGCCGATTTATAAAATGATTATAATATGATTTAGGTATCCGTTTGCAAGGTTGCAGCTTAGAGCGATAGTTTTGTTAGTTCAGGAGTTATAAAGGACTAGTAAAATGTGCTTACTTGGAAAACTTCATACAAAAAAAGAGAAAAATTATTATTTTTAAACAAAACATTAAAACCGACTTCCAAAGTAAAAATGCACAAAAAAGTATGAAAAAAATCCTTTTTAAATTCGGCTAAGATTTTAACAAATTCTCTACTCAATGTTCCTAATTTTGAAGTCGGTACCAGCCCAAATTATAATAATAGGATAATATTCCTATAATATTTTATATATTTTATAATATTTTATAATTTTATATATCCTATAATATTTTATAGAACTCAAGTTCAAATTTGCTGGTACCGACTTCAGTCAGTCAGTCACTTCAGTAGAGAAATAATTTAAATTTTGGTCGAATTTAAAATGAGAATTATTTAGAAAATAAGTTTTATTTCATACAGTTTTACTTTAAAAGTAGATTTTAATTTTTGTTTAAAAATATTTTCTCTATTTATTAGTTAAATTTATTATGTATATTATTAT
Source organism: Phengaris arion (assembly GCA_963565745.1). Lineage (NCBI taxonomy): Eukaryota > Metazoa > Arthropoda > Insecta > Lepidoptera > Lycaenidae > Phengaris > Phengaris arion. The sequence continues at coordinate 18,097,416 of OY751444.1, forward strand.
GAACACATTGATATCGGTGCACAAAACACTGATGAGTAATGAGTACCTATATCATCATATTAATATGTTGGTGTTTCTTGTGAAGATGGTGGTGATGATGATGATGATTACTGTAAGTGGTATGATGCTTGCAGTTCTTTAAACAACGCCGAAATTCCCAGACATGTATCTATAAGGACTCAGGAGTTCTGTTCAGTAATTTTGTATCCAGGGTATACCTTGGTGCAAAAGATAACTTTTTGGTAGCATATGTTTGGAATACTCCATAAAAAGTCAAAATCACCATATGCGTGCATATAAATTTCGAGGATTTCCCTCGATTCCTCATGGATCCCATCATCAGGTCATCACATTGATAAAAACGGGAATCAAAATCAAAAAAGAATTTAGAAAATCGGTTTACAGACGGCGAAATTATACTTGAACATACATATATATATATATATATATATATATATATATATATATATATATATATATATATATATATATATATATATATATATATATATATATATATATATATATATAATATATATATATATATAATAATATATATGCATAACCGCCTCCTTTTTTGGAAGTCGGTTAAAATTAACAAAATACTAAGTAAACTTGTAAAATATTGGTATGGTACGGAAGGAACCCTTCATTTATAGATAATATTTAGTATTCTTACTGTTGTAAGAATGTCACCTAATGTAAAATTATTACTTTCTATTTTTTATTAAAATAATAATATTAATTATTATTTATTACAAAGATAGGCGAAATCTAGATAGTGGCAACAATAATAATTTTAATTAAACTGCATATTTGCTTTTTCTTAGAAAGAAGCTAAACTAGCAAAAAACGAAACATCTTCGCAGCCATTCCAATAAGGCGCGGTTTATTGCTTTCTTCGTAATAATCCGTAATAATAGGCGTTATTATTTCATTAATATTTATAAGTTTTACGCTTGTACGTGAAAGTTTGTTTGGATGTTTAATGGATATAAAAACGGTTCACAGTACCATTGTAAGCATTAGTAGAGCTTGAAACAAATTCAAACTTATGGTAAAAAACACTAAATTTAATTAAAAACTTGTTTCTTTATTTTCAGACCACACTGACTGCATATACACTAGCAGAAAAATCGAATGACGCAGAAATACAAGGACGAAAAGATAGAAGAATCGTTAAGCGAGATGCTGCAGTAATCATAGACCATATCCCCGTACAACCACTCTATAGAAGCGACACTCCTGTTATATACAGACGGATTACTAGACGACGATATACTCCAAAATCCAAGTACGGGCCACCAAAATCCAAATACAGATCAGTCAAACCTAGAAAACCATACAAAAAGACCAAGAAACCTAATACAAAATATGGCCCGCCCAGCCGCAAGAAACGACCGACGAAACCTAGACACGGTCCTCCGAAAATAACTCGCAAACCAGTTTATGGGCCACCTAAGAAACCCTCATATAATTACGAACCAAATTCGTATTGGAATTACGAAGATACTCCATCAAACTACGAACAAAGCTACGAAAAACCTAGCAGCTTTGGTGAGCCCCCAGTAGATTACAGTGCTCCATACGCAAGCTCAAGCGATACATATACACAAAAATATAAACAACACAACTATGAAGGTACAAATTATAATTCCAATGAAAATTTTGAGACTATAGATGACATCGATAGTTACAACAGTTTTAATTACAACACCGAATCAGATTACAACTTCGCTCATACCAAAGAGAAACCAGTTTATGTAAAACCTGAATATATTGACGATTACGCAACAAAAGACAATGATCCACATTTATTAAGGCTTATCAAAAGCAACACAAAACCTGAAAAGAGGAAGCCTTATAAGAAACAGCAGAGGAAGCCTTGGAGACCAACAACCACGACGACTCCTAACCCTGAAGAAGATGAGGATGACGAAGTGATAGTGGGCGGTCAATACGCTGAACCACCAGGCAGATATATTCCTAAGTTTTCAAGCGATCTAAATTTCGATGATAGTGATTTTTCTCCGATGCATTTCTACATGAACCCAGATAGAGTATCAACCATGTCCTCGTATGTTAATTATAAGAATAGTAACATGGCTTTCAGTCCTCAGAACTTAAACGATGCATTTAGTATAGTAGAGAAATAAGAACATTAAGTTAGATTTAATTCGAAAAAGGTGGCGCTCGACCAGGCATAAGATTAAAATCGTGCACACGCACACATACTCACGTGTAAATATGGACTTCAGCCACGCCTGCAGTCGATACGGTCACTTCTTTTGTTTAAATATTTTGAGTGCAAAGGAAAATGTTTAGCGACTGGTCCATCGGGAACTTTGCTGATATTGTACATACCGAATGTTGAACATTTTATTGTTACCTGTTTCAAATGCTAAAGAATTTACTGGTTCCAGTAAAGGACCAATTTTCATAAGAGAAACTAACGGTTTGTTTAATAAAAATTTAAAAGACATCAAATTCGAGTTTGAACAATGAGATAGTAAAGCTGCTGAAAGCTTAATAATCCTCCAAAATCTAATTAATGACTAACTACCAATTTTGTAATTTGTCGATCAGGGTAATTTTTTTTCTTATTAAAGCATCAGTACTATTTATTTTTTATACGATTGCTATGTAAATTATTTATTATTGCATGCCTGCAATTTAAGTACATTAAATTAATAAGATAATTAGGTTATTTTTGTAATAAATAAGTCCAAATTACTTTTATTTTTTTATTGAAAACTATCTTCAATTAAATGACAACAACTGTATACTAATAATAATTAAGGTCTATTGAATGACTGTTTCATGTTATTATGAAAACTTGATGACTACTTTATAGTAGTAATAAAGGATCTTATGTTGAATATAAGAATTGCAAAATGTGTTCCAGTGGATTTCTCTTATTTGTAATTTCATGGAAGAAATAATCATGTTTTTAGGAAAGTTCCAAAGTCGATTTTTGTTTTCTGCTTTCGAGTAAAATTTCAAAAGATTGTTCAGATCAAAATCGCTTTGCCAATTTTTTTATTAGAATTCGGTTCACTATGAAAATGTGTTAATATACAGCCCGTACAAATAAATATTTCTATCAATTACAACTATATAAGAAACTTACGTAAAGGCATAACAAAACTGACATTAAGTCTTAAAGAAAACTTACAAAACTAGTGTATAAACTACAAAACAGTATCATCAGCACATGAAATAGTTAAAGAAATAACAAAAATAATATTACAGAAGTATTCATTGTAAAAGGTTCGAAAGTTTTAGTGATTTGTTTTTAAAAATTGTTGAACAATTCTACTTTATTAGTGTACCTACTTGATGGCTTGGAGATTTTATGAAGAGTTTAGTTTAGCAGCCCTTCCATCAACCCTAGTTGATGATAATAATAATATTATGAGAAATAAGTATTAAAATTTGACGAGCTATGTGGCTCAGAGATTGAGAGCATTGGTGCTCAAGCCGGGGATTGAGGGTTGGAATCCCGCCGAAGAACAAAAAGCTTTTCTGTGTTCCTGGGTCCTGGGTGTATTAAATATGTGTAGGTATAACCGTAACACAAGTTCTTCGAGTACTAAGCATGGGTCCAGATTGACGTGGTATGAAGCGTCCGTAGATATTATTATATAGTAGGTCGAAGTGTGATCAAATATTACCAAACGTAGGTTGTAGTAAATTCTTAGATAGTATGCAATTTGCGTTGGTGCCGAATCTAAACTGACTTCTCAAACAACAAATATGTTTGTGATTGAAGTGAAGTCAGACTGCACTTATAACGAGTTCTCTTACTTCATCATCATCATCAGAATCATCGACCATGCTTCCCTAGTCTCGACACTAGGTGTCTTCTGACAATATGTTTCTTCTTTCTGGCGTTTCCACAAGCAGCTCTAGCCGCCTCTGCAGCCGCCAAGGCCGCCTGCTTAGTAGCTGCACAGTCTTCGCGGGCACATTGCAGTTTGTGTTGCAACTGGGCCAGTCTGTTCCTCGCCTCGGCCATCTGACGACATTTCTCCTCCAACGCAGCCTTAATCATATCCAGTACGCCCAACGTCGATTTCTCTACTAGCGCAGCCAGTTGGAGGGCTTGGTTCATCAGTTTATGCTGCAAGGCGTATAAAGAGGTAATTAGGTTCTAAAATATTCGATTAAATGAGGTTTCCTTATTTTATAGACTGCAGAGCAATAAAGGAGTTAATAAGGTACTAAAACATTCGATGCGTTAAAGTATTTTTTCTATCAACTAAAATCATTTTGTCTTATATCTAGGGAGAGAGAGTTATATCTAGAGAACTTACTCGAGTGTCGTGGAGATTTAGAAGGTTTTGTAGATTAGATAGGTTATAGAAAGAAAAAAAATGAAAGTTTTTTATTTTAGAGAGTAGGTTGTCTTTTCAAAAAAAGGAAAAAGAAAATGTCACAAAAAGTAGCTTATGTAGAAAATTACCATCAGACTAGCTTTTTCCCACGGCTCCGCCTATACATAATATATACGTCTATGCCATAGACTAATCGCTGGTCTCGCTGGGCGCTCTATCAGACGGAGCTGACGTGCTTGTCAAGTACTGCAATAAATACTCAGCTTAGGTCGGCTTAGACGAGCCAGTCATATTGAAAGCTTTATCACAGGTGTGTAAATCCCGTATATTTTATTTAATTTTAGTTTAGTTAGTTAATCGGAAAAAATGCCAATTTTCATAGTGAAACTATGTAAAAATAATTCGACAAGAAATAAGAAGGACATTGGGATCACATATCATCAGTAAGTTCATGTAAATTTATGTTGAAATTTATACAACTTCGAAATTTCAACATATAAAATTACATGAACTCAAAACGCCTTTCAGTGTTGCCGCGTATGCAAGAATCAAGTTCCCCGTGGTTGATATTTTTATGATGTGAATTTATTTTCATTGTATTTTATTATAATATATCCTATTTCATTGATCAAACCTAGTTATTATGAATCTACCCATGGAACTAAGTAACTATTCCCCAGAAGCATAGGTCGAAAAATATAAAAAAATATGAAAACGTTACAATTAAATATATTATGTGTAATACAGTCAGTTTCATTCTTTTTCTAAAGAAGAAGCCCATAAGAATAATATTTTGATATAATAACTTTTAATTAATTGTTAATCCTGCTATTCTACTACTATAATAATTATCAATGTGAAAGTTAAAATACAGTGTTCCTGTGGGATACTGCATTTACGCGGGTGAGGCCGCGGGCAAAAGCTAGTTTTTAAGTATTTTCTTAGCTACATTTATAACCAATAACTTAGCTAATAGACCACACAGAATAACATTTTTTTCATTAAATCGGGCAAAAGTTTAGTAGCTGGCATCACAATTTTTCACGCACACTAGCTGAATTTGTCACATGTAAGTCAATTGTCACTTTACACACTACAACAATGAGTTGCCGCATTGACGAAGCTCTTGTTGTAGGTAAAGCTCTATCTTGTCGAACGCCCAGCGAGACAATGATCTATGCCCAACGTCACGCGTCATGTTCAATTACCAGAGACATGTGAGACACCTATATTATCTTAGATATGTTATTGATTGTACTGTAGGTTCTTGGTGGAAATTCATGTTTCACAGTAATAACACACAGGACTTCTTGCACTATTTCCACTTTAATAAGTATTTTACATTAATTTTAATATATTACACGACCGGTTTCGACAAAGTCATCATCAGGTGTATTATCTTATCTTAATGTTTATCTTAATCTTTAAAGGTATATTATGTTAATCTGACGTTCGAGTTACTTCGACAACACCTCTTGGGCTCACAATTGTCACCAACTATTAAAACTACAACTTATCATCTAGAGGGTAAGGCCAAGTTAGCCTCGAAAAAACTTGGTGTTCTTAACAGAGCGAGACAGTACTTCAGTCCGGACCAACGCCTACAACTCTACAAGGCGCAGGTTCGGCCTCATATGGAATATTGTTCTCATCTCTGGGCAAGGGCGCCAAAATACCAACTGCTCCCTCTGGATCGTATCCAACGAAGGGCCGCTCGAATTGTTGACTGCCATAGTGTTTCAAACAGCTTGGACCCCTTGGAATTACGCCGAGATGTAGCTTCACTCTGCATCCTCTATCGGTTGTATCACGGGGAGTGCTCTGAGGAATTGTTCGGAATCATACCACCTGCAACTTTTCGCCATCGTCCCACGCGAAAAACATACCATCCTCATCACCTTGATGAGTGGCAGTCTTCCACCGTGCGCTTTTCGCGTAACTTTCTGCCGCGCACTGTAAAACTCTGGAACGAACTGTCACCAGCAGTATTTCCGGACCTATACGACCTGCAAACCTTCAAGAAGAGAGCGTATTCCCTCTTAAAAGCCCGGCAACGCACCTGCATCTCTTCTGATGTTGCGAGTGTCCATGGGCGACGGTAGTTGCTTACCATCAGGTGGCCCGTTTGCTCGTTTGCCCCCTTATTTAAATAATAAAAAAATAAAAAATAAAAAACTAAAAGATGAAACAATAAATTTTTATTACTTTTACATTACCTACCAAACTATAAATTCTTTAATCTCTCATTGACCCTTCCCTACGATAAAATAAATCGTCTACGAATAAATTCAACTAAAATAACATGATTATTTAACGTACTGTATTAAGACTCTATTTGTCTCAAACACTTTCTTAATGTAAACACGTCATAATCATAATTTAAATTACCTGTGCTGCTGCCTGATTTTGTGCTTGACTTGCAGCGTTAACGGCTACCTCCTGTTTCTGTATTGCCCTCGCGTTCTGAGCCACCACCGCCTCGGCTTCGCTCACCTGCTGCTGCAGCTGTTCCACCAGAGCCTGCTTCCCGGCCAGTGCAGCATCCGCTGCTTTTGCAGCTTGCAGCGCTTTCTCGGCGAGTTGAGATTTTACCTAAAATTATTAAATTACTTTTGGCCCAGTAATTTTAGGCATTTTACACCCCAATCTGGGGAAAAATTCCTAGTGAGCTGAATTTTTGTATACACTTTTATTATGGCGTTGTATTGAAGATGTGAAAAATCGACATTGATATCGTGCCGGCTAAAAAGGTTATAACTGTAAAAACGTCACGAAAATCAGGTTTTCGCTCGGAGGTCAATTTAGAGATCAGTATAAAAATTGATATCTTGAAATTATCTACAAAAAATGCCTCTTAAAATCGTAAAATTAACCGTTTTCAACGTAGAGCGCTGAGAAAGAGACTAGTATACACTCAATATTGTATTATGTATTTCTATTATATATGTGTATCCTGTTACTGTGGGGTAATTCCACGGATATGAACAAAGTTTTTATCGCCCAAAAAAATGTGTAAGAGCTATTTGTGGTAAGCCGCCATATGATTCCTGTAAACCACTTTGTCTAAAATTGAATATAATGACTTTACCGAGCATGTACATTTACGAATTAGTGAATTATGTAAAAATAAATTCTTAAACTTTAAAAAAGGCACGTGACGCATACCCTAGGAATAAGAGAAATCCTGACAGGCTAGTGCTTGACGTCATCCCGAAAATTGCATTCTATCAGAGACAATATTATGCCATATGCATAAAAGCATATAATGCTATCCCAAGTCATATAAAAAAGCTACCGTATAATCATTTTTAACAGGAAATAATTAAATGGTTAAAACTTTAAAACTTCTACTCGGTAGAGGAATTATTTAGACAAAAATATTATAATCAATAGCATTATTTTATATAATAATAACATAGTTAATCTATGCTGAATTAATCATTGTTTGATTTTGTTTGTATTTTTTTTTACTGAGTTATGACATCTATTATATAATCTTGACATGTTATTGTAATTACCGACAAATATCTACTCGATTGACATCATAATAAGTTATGTACTAACTACTAATATTTTGCGAATTTTATTATTAATTTAAATGTGTTGCGTGATTATCTACTAAACTTCCTTACAGTTTTGACATGTTCTTACTAATGAAATTTAATGTAAAATTAAATAATTAGAATAGGTACAATATATAATAATGTTAATAATTTAGAATAATTATTAACATTATTCTAAATTATATAAAAATAAAAGTTATTACATTAATGTAATAAATATTTGCATGCTATTTATATATATAGCTAAAAGTGCCAGAGCCTATAAATTTGGTTACCAACTATTGTTACCACTTTTAGAGCAAATAAACGAATTGAATTGAATTGAATGTCGTACACGTATTGCTTTTTTATTCATGTTTGTATGTGTCTTAAAAATTTATATCTGATACTTGGGCGTTTTGTGAAAAATATATTTATACTAGCTGTTTATCGCGGCTCCGACCGCGTAAATATACTATCGAGTATCCCGCGGAAATACTATATTTCCGGGTATAAAAAGTAGCCTATGTTTTAATGCAAATCCTAAACTACTAACATACCAAATTTCATCAAAATCCGTTCAGTAGTTTTTGCGTGAAAGAGTAACGGAGCGGCGGCGGCTTTTAAACGACGCCAAGAAGAACCGAAGACATCGAAGATCTCCGATCTGTATATTTCCGATAGTATATTTACGCGGGCGGAGCCGCGGGAAACAGCTAGTGTAAGTATATTTTCTAACAAAACGCCCAAGTATCAGATAGAAGTTTTTAAGACACTTACATATATGAATAAAAAAGGAATACGTGTACGATATGCATAATACAATACCGTATGTGAGTGTATACTAGTCTCTTTCTCAGCGCTCTACGCCGAAAACAGTTAATTTTACAGGTAATTTCACGACAAACAATTTTTATACTAACCTCTATTGACCTCCGAGCAATAGGTCTCGAGATATTTCCGAAAAACCTGTTAGTTTCATTTTAGTGACGTTTTGACATTTATAAATTTTTTAGCCGGCACGATATCAATGTCGATTTTTCACATCTTCATTACAACGCCATAATAAAGGTGTATACAAAAATTCAGCTCACTAGGAATTTTTCCGCAGATAAAACCTAAAATCACTGGAGTACTTAGTTAAGTACATTAGTTATTAAATACACGAATTATTTGCAGCCATGACTATGGATTGATTTTCATGGTAACACTATGCATATACATAAAGTAAAGTGATTATAACAACATCGAAGGGACCGGTAAATTATGGTCGTAATAGCCGATAGTCATTAAGACCGATCGTAAAATGTTCATGTTTTAACGTGATTGACCTCAACACTTGGCCACAGTGCTCTTTGACATTTTATGTACCTACCTAATGTCGTAATAAAAGGTTTTTACTAGAATATGATCATCAACCGTCATTAATTTATCTACAGTATTTACTATTCGACCCTCATTCACCTTGAAGATTAGAATTATGTACCTACGTAAAGTTTTTTTTTTTTCATTTAATGAATCAGCTTCTCTGCAACTTACCATGTGCGCGGCCTGCGCCCCAGCGGCATCTTGTGCGGCGTGAGCAGCTTTAGCCTCCGCTGCTGCCTTCTGAGCAACATTAAACGCAGCCTTCGGTTCGCAATCCCTGGCAATCTCTCCGTGAGCCTTCCTTGCTACCTCACTACCATCGTCTATCTGCCGTTCTATTCTTTTTTCGGAGTATCCCATTGCTGGTCCTAAGACCACTAGAAGTAAAACTACCACTTGCATTGGCTTTAATATGAGTATTCCACGTTCACAGATTTTTAATAGCATGTATTTTACTAGATATAAATTCGATAAAAATATTTTTGTTTCAAACTATTGATAAGTTCGAATTGACGTTTGACACAATCATTCTAAATTTTAAAAGCATCAATCAGAGAAGTGTAAAGAGATTTTGTGCTTAGTCGTGGTGTTGAGGAGTTTAAATTTTTTGGAAAAATCCTTCTCGAAAATCCAGAGCAAGAGTGGTCTTGTGACTTGGAAATCGCCATGTTTTGATCTTTTGACACCATCCATCTGTTTTACTAATTTAACTACTAATATACCTATCAAAGATAGGCTTCGCCATCCTCATTAACATTGCTAAATAAATCGGTAAGGCATAACAATTTCAATCATGCAATATGAAATACAAACCCCAAAAAAACTACTTACCTCTAATAGCTAGGTACTATATATGCTAATAACTCTTTCTGCAATGATTGAGAATCGAGAAATTCTCTGCAAGGAACTTTTCTCTGAAACTCTGGAAAATAGAAAAATATTTTTGACAGTTGCCTGACAGATTTTAAAAGTTTGTCAATCAAGATTTGAGAAAAAAATTCTGAGCCTAATATGGTTTTAAAGTATTTTGAAATGTAAAGGTAAGTAAATTAATTTAAGAACGTTACTGCTAAAGACACCAAAAGTGTTACTTATACTCTTTAACGTTAAGCAAAGTCATCAATATCTAGGTGCCACTAATGTAAGAACTAACATACTTTTTATCAGACCTTTCCATGACTTGAATATTACTGTTGTTTCCATGTAAGAATGGCAGAAGCATGCTCCAGGTATTTTCCATGTACGTGGAATTGATTGGACTCTAATTACAATGTATAATATAACCTTTTAGGATTCAACCGGGATCCAAGAGGTTTGATCAACAGTTAAAATGATCTGTCTATCTGTCTACGGCCTCATCGCGTCCGCTGCCTTACTCGCCTGTGTACCCGTCTGCTACAATCATTTGGGCAAGAAATTATTAATGTGCTTCAAGGAGAATAAACAGAATTAAACAGCAATAGGATGACGTGTGGGATCTGTATATCCGTCTTTACGGCGATTTTTGGAGCTGTTTTGATAGGGTGTGGACCAATTTACCTAGACCATAAGCTGGAGAAATTTATGGGCAAGAAAAACCTATTTTCAAATAATCTCGGCTCATCAAAAAGTAGGATGGAAACCACTGGGATAGCCATTAAAAAAGAAGAAACGCAAACGATCGCAACAAAAAAAGAACCTTCTATGCAGTCTACGTTGCGAAGGAAATGTAATTGTTATTGAATAAACCCAATATTTAAAGATTACTATGTTTTACTTTAAGATTAGGGGGCATCACGGGCGGAAAAGATAATATAATATGTTATCTTAAGATAATAGGCAATATTTCATGTTAAAGTACGTAATATGAAAATATATAGTAGGTATCTAGCCGTAGTTCATACAAACTGCAAGCGATATTTTATCTCCACATAAAATATTATAGTATCTTTGTCGTCTGATGTTATATTAATATTATTATTGTTATATTATTGTTTTTTATTGGTTTTTAAATTCATTATAATTTATTAACTGAAACATTATAAAATATTAATAATTATTGGAAAAATGCACTAGGCAAATCACGCCAATAAGTTTTTGTTTCCACAACCACAACTTTTTCGGTAATTGTCAATCATATTATAATAAATATATTACACAGTTCATCATTTCATCATGCAACATTTCACGACGCTTTTTTAGCCGACTTCACTTAATGATTAACCGCCTCTTTCCAAAAAAGAGGCGGTTATTCATTAAGGGCCTTACTCACCGTCCAGCCTGCAAATCCAGCACCAGTATTAATGGCCGTCATTAGTGTCTATCATTTAAATTTTTACCCACGAGTCTTCGACCTTGAATTTGCAAGCTGGACGGTGAGTATGGCGCTTTTGTGTGACCCCAGTAGTTAGCATTATTTTGCTGCACCACCGTGGCATCAAAAAGAGAACCTTTTTTTCAATTTATGAAGAAATTTATTACTAAAAATGTCACATTTCATCTTTTTCAAACGTCACAAAACATTTTAGTAAATGATGGCTTTAAAATTGCTGTGGAACTGTGCTAGAATTATTCTATTGTCTGGCTTATCTTTCGAAATTTGAAGAGGAATTTCTTTTTGAGTATGTTTATTATTTTGCTTAGAGTTTGGTAGGTTACGTACGTCGTGGGAGTTCATATGCGGTTAATTGATTACTCACTCGCATCATGCTTAATGTCACTATTGCAAAGAGTATAGTCTATTCGCGTTAAGAAAGCAGTGAATCATGCATACATGGTACATAAAATGGATTAATTTTAATGGGTAATAATTAAAAACACAGGTTATGCGTAAATTTTGACATTCATTGTACGAGTGATTAACTGCCTTCTTAACGCGAATAGTCAATCTATCCCATATTTTATTCCAGCTCCAGGTGCCTGCCTGTATGTTAAATTTAATTCTAATCTGTTCAGCGGCTTAGTCATATAAAAGTTACAAAAATTCACCTTACGAAAATTCAAAAGGTAAAATTTCGTTCCTTTTCCTGTAATCAAGTCTATGTCAGGACTAATAAATTCTTTGTGGGGTTATGTATGTTCCATTGATTAATTAAGGTTCAAATGTCATGTACTCTTATTATCTCTCTTCTATCCTCTACAAACCTTTTTAACGACTGCAACTCCTGTTTAGTCTGCATCGACAGCGGTAACTAACAATCAGCATTTTGCTCGAGGGCCATGCCAAAGGTGTTTTAAGAGTTAGGACACTATTTTGAAATTAAGAGGTTACTCAAACATGAGGTGATCTTTCCAGGTCCTGAGTGCTGATGATTTGCGTGTCCCTGCTGGGCCTGGTGAGTGGTGCGTGTGTGCTGTCGTGCGCGCCGGTGTTGCTACACCTGCTGCTCCGCCCCAAGTGCGCCTGCTCCACCGCGCCCGTCTGCCCAGACTGTGGCATGAGATACTGACCCGCCTGCAGCATCTGTTAGTGTGCGTGTGTGCTATCGTGCACGCCGGTGCTACTACACTTGCTGCTCCGCCCCATGTGCGCCTCCTCTACCGCGCCCTGCCACTGCCGGATTGCGTGGGACTTGCCTACATTATCGGTGAGTAGGTCTACCCTGAAGCAACAGTAAGTGGGGACCTGCCTGCAGCATCAGTAAGTCTACTGGTGTCATAACATTTGACAGGGCTCGATACTTGCATTTCATCAACCTGCAATAGACTAGCCTTGCGTCAATTTCTCAGTGATGAAGATGAAAAGGAGTAGATATATTCTAATTCTTACCACACTGAGAGACTTTTTCCAAGTGGAGACGTGAGTGGTGATGATGAGAATCACGATCATAGGCTCACAGACAACTCACACTGGATGAGATGGTATCAGAAGGTTTCCAAGACTTTTATCTTTTGGTTAACACCAAAACTTTTATCTAATAAGTATGAAGTTTGACAAAGAATAGGCGCTAAAATGTTCCATTAGCTAGAAACATCTTAAGGAGTATACTCGAGTTACTTTATTGTTGCAGATTATTTCGAAGAATTAATGTTAGCCCCGTGCCCCGCCATGATCTGTCTGTCGCTGGCGACCGCCATCACAGCGGCGGGCCTCATCGTAGTGGGCCCAATACTCTGCGACAAGCTCCTCCAGTGTTGCAAGACGAAAAAATAAACGACTCATAGGAAACACGAGTTTTATTCTAAACAAAAACATACACCGTAATATCACTTGACTGAACCGCTAGACTAACGTAAAAATTGAGCAAACAACATTTATATACATTCGTCAACCCTTACGTATCCGAAATAAATAAATTAACAAATTTATATGACACTAACATTAGCTATTGACTAACTGCTGGCGGGTGGAGTGCCGAAGAAAGTTGCAATACAAATGTAACCACAAAAGACCGCAACGCCTCGAAGCGTACTAAATTTTCTAGGGTCTTCAACAAGGATTAAATCTCTATTGCCTTCGATTTCAGATTCTACGCCACTTCACCGATTTTACCAGCCCTAAAGATACTATTTGGACTATGATCGGTCGGTGATCGGACGCCATGGCGTGGCGTATGACATATCGATGTGTTTCTTAAATCTCGATACGGTCTCATCTTTAGATAGATAGTCACGAACTCGTGAACTTGGTCTGACAATCTGCACCTTTTCGTTTCCAACTATCTTAAATTCCGGCAGAATCTCTGCGCTGGATCTGTGAAACCTCCGAACAGCAGGTAGATTTTCACTTTCTGTTGTGTCTAAGTTATCTAGGTTATTTATTTCATCGATTAATTTCTCTTGAGTTATCGTTTCAGTCATCAATGTAGATAATAACAGTTTTTCTGTTTGCGATTGTGTTTGTTCAGTTACAATTGATATTTCTGTTCTAGTTGGTTCCTGAGTTTGACTTTCTGTTCGTATTGGTTCCTGCGTTGTTTCGTTTATCTCCGTTATATTTGGTTTCACAGATGTAGTTGTTCTTGCTGTCGTTGAATGTGAATTCCTCCTGTAAGTTAATCTTTGTCGTTTACGTTTTGAGCCAGTTACTTCTGCACTTTCAGCTGATGTGTTATTAACTGTGCTGTAAAAGTTCGTACTTGCGTTTGTAACTAGGCTCTCTTGACTTTCAGCTTTTTGTTCTAGTCTTCTTCTATTCTTCTCTGTCTGATTGTAGTTTCTGCTTCCACGGTAGACTGGCGAATCGGTAGCCACTACGCTGGAATAATCTTTGCTGTTGCTGTGCCTTTCGTCAATTACTGGAAGGGGGGTTACAAACATGGTTTCTACTTGGCTTGCTGCTGGTTTATTGTCTTGGTTTTCTAATATGGTAATGGCTTCTTTAACCCCTTGCTCGACATCACCGGATTTTTCTGTAATATAGAATTTATAGTTAGTTTTGTATTTTACTACTACTACGCCAGTAATGTATATTCCTTACACTACTACTCATCTAAAGTTTTTATTCATTAAAAAAAAACTAAATACCTGTATGTTCTAGAATGGTTCTAGATGTTTGCGTGAAAAATATTTGGCATCTGAGAAATATGACTAATTGACTATATTAATATATTTATTTTATCGCGCTAGTTATGAGATATAGTTGTCTCATTAGTGATTAAAAATTAAAAAAATCACAAAAATATTTTACCGGCGTTCAAACTTCGAAGTTCAAATTTCCGAACCACGCATAAAATTATACATTCCCATACGAAATTGCCAATCGGACTGACATATAAGAGTCAAAATTATTGATATTATATTGTTGCATGACGAATGATAAAACATATAAAATTAAAAAATGTGCAGTTTTAAGACCAGGGATAAGACCTAGCTAAATCAGTTTTCTCCCCCAAAACTCCCTGCATACTTAATTTCATAGAAATACTTGCAGCCGTTTCCGAGATTCTGATTACATATAATATACAAGATTAGCTCGTTTAAAGTATAAGAGATTTTACCATCTTCCATCTCCTTCTTGTAGGACGAGAAGAAAGTCAACGCCTTCATAAGCTGGTAGCTTTTGGACACGGGTATGTTCGTGTCGTACAGCTTCACGGTGTTCTTGCAGTCCACGTAGAACCACCAGTTACACTTCAGTATGGTCTGGTCGAAGAGGGTGGACTCGGGACAGAGGAAAGACTTCATGACTAGACCGTCGTCGGTTAGGGCGCAGACGTGGAAGACCTGGAAAAGATAGATGTTGCTGAAGATCTTTTATATTTATGAAATCTGAACTTTTATCTGGATAATATGTTACATCCGAATTTAAGGGCATTACAGACGGCGAAGATACAATAATATATTTTTATTTTAAGATAAAATATCGGTTGCTTTACAGTTTGTATGAACTTCAGGTATGAACTATCACAGGCGGCTGAGATTATTTGTATTTTGTAGATATCTTACTATAATATAATAATAAGATACATTGCATCATTTCAATACATGTATCAGAAGGAATAATATATGGTATCTACTATCAGGTGCATTTCAAACAATATATACCTGTGTTGCTGGGACTTTTTACCCGACTACGACGAAGTCAAAAGGAAGGGCAATTTTGGCAGCCTATGTATGAACGTATTTTTGTTTCACCGTAGCGCCTAAACTACTGATCCGATTTTAATAAATGAGGTGTCAATAGATTCGAAATAATAGCCCGAGTAACCGGCTTTATAACTTACGTAGTCGGATTATGGTTTTTCATAAAAAATGTAGTTTTTACATGATGATAACTTAATTATAAGTGCACACACACTATCGTGGCGACGTGTCGCATTGCCATGACCTAATGATGCTTAATAATTCACATATTACTAGGTAATTATTTGACATACCATACACCCCAGGCTCTCATCCCCATACAGCCCGGGGAAGTACTTCTGGTCTCCGCAGTGGAAGCTGGTCTCCGGGAGGTCGACCTTGGACTGGAAGTGGTCGTCGAAGTTCTTCTCGTAGCCCACGGGGTAATACTCTTTGGGCGCGTTCATCACTTTGGCGGCTGTGGGGTTGTTCCTGGAATAGTGATGATGATGATTGTTTTAGTCGTTTAATTGATGTCGTTATTTATTTAAACACCCAAGGGTCAATTCACATCGAAACGAAACGATACGTGACATGGCGCTGCATTTTTAAGATAGCTATTCAAAATTGAACTAAATTCGTTACTCAATAAGATATTATGTATATACGTTTCATTGTAAGAATTCGAATGTCAAGTTGCGCAGCGCTGCGCAGCGCATGTGCAGCGTATGCCTCATGTCATATGAGACGTGTATCTTGTTGTGTAGTGAATAAAGTTCCATTTTGAATTTTTGAAAAAGTTATTTTTAAAATACAGCGCCGCGTAGCGTCGCGTAACGTCGCGATGTGAATTCACCCTAAGCCCGATTATTCGCCAATGTTTATATAAAATCTAAATCTAAATATTTTATAAAAAACCTGTAAGTTTATAAACTACTAGCGCCCCGCCCTGGCTTCACACGGTTGCAATGCAATACTATACATTACACGCTGACCCGGCAAACGTTGTTTTGCCATTGTATGTATTTTGTAACGCCACATCATATAAAAATGGAATAAATTGTCCAAAAATTATTAAAAAATATAAGGTGTCACCTTTATCATAAGAGTGACCCGCTAAATATTTATTTCAAAAGGGCTGAACAAATACATTACGATTTACGACCAATTCTCAGACCTAAAAAATTTCATAAGAATCGGTCAAGCCGTTTTGGTGTGTGTGTCACCGAACACTAAGACACGAGAATTTTATATATTATATTAGGAGGAGAAGATTCATCTCATAAATTGTGTACAAATTACTTACAAGGAGCCAGAGCAGATATTAAGTGCAGACTACCAACACAATATCAGGTATGTACATAATATTATATTATGTTTCTAAGCAAATTTTTAAAATAGGTGGGTATATTAAAAAACACGGTTATGTCCGCCCCCAAGGGGGTAAAATAGGTGATAAAAGTTTGTATGAAACTTTTTATTACTTGATCATATTTGCATGATATTTCGTATGAATTGTGTACGGAAAAAATAAAACGTTACGTATTTCGGCGTTTTCTAAAATTCAGCCCCTAGATGGGTATTAATAGGGGATGAATGTTTAAAACCTAATTTCACGCGGGCGAAGCCGCCGGCCATTAATTGTAGTTTATATATAAACACGAACTCTGTTATGTAACCTACACATTAAGTAACGGGATGGTCTATGTAATGAGTTGCCCTTCTTCCTTTTCCAATTAAACTTTTTATTGCACGCAATAATGCACGGAACTTTTTATTGCATGCACGGAAGGTTATAGTGAAACTGCGGCAGCTATACGTGTTGCCGATATAATTAACAGAAAATCGCCAATTTATTAACAAGTCATTACCGATTACGGTGGCGAAATACTCCTTGACTTACTATCACATAAAGCAATTTACTTTTACCTTTATTTTAAAGTAAATAAAAAATCTGTTGAACCACTAGCAATTCGTTGATGGAATAAAATCGACAAAGCTAATGGATCGCCTGGTGGTAAGCGACCACCATCAACGGGCAACCCGTATAGTTGGCCATTCATGTTGGGCCAGTGTAAACCAATGCGAGCGTCGGCAAATATGTACAAGGCAAGTGCTAATGACCACACGTTGGACAAGTTCGTCGAATGCCAATGCAAGCGACCAAAGTAGACGAGTGTTTGTCGACACTGCCCACACATTGGCCGAGCGCAGACGAGCGCCTTCGATTTGTGCACAAAAACCGACACAGGTCCGAAGTGAGGCAAGTGATCACGAGTGACGGCGAGCGAAAACAGCTTGCGGCAAATGAGCTGTACACATGTTGGTGCTGGGCTTCGCTCGGCCAACTAGGCGAGCGACAACGAGCGGTGACAAGGCAAAGCAAATCGGCTGTCTACACGTTGGCGTTGGCCATCGATCGCTCGACCAACATGTATAGCCAACTTAACAGAAGAGTTGCCGGTCTTATAAACCTGCGGCACCCACTTGGGAAGGGGAAAATAAGGCCCTGGCATCTCCTCGGTCTAACCGGTCGCTTCGTGTCAAATTCCTTCCACGACAAAGACTTGTACAAAAATACCAGATATTGACTGATCGTTTCAATTATTTTAATGGAATAGAACCAGAAGAACATTTTAATAGCTAATATTAGTGGCTATTTAAAAAGATAAAGCACCATTATAGTATTTAGGCATAAGTTTTTACCCGATTACGGCGAAACCAAAAGGAATGGTAATCATTTTGTCAGTCTATGTATGAATGTATCTATGTTTGTTTCACTACAGCGCCTAAACTACTGATCCGATTTTAAAGATTAAGGTGTCAATAGATTTGTAATGATTGCTCGTTACCCGAACGATCTAGGAGATATTATATTTGCGTAGTCGCGTTATAGATTTTTTCTAAACTTCTGGTTATGTAATATGTATAACATACAACTTCAAATATTATGTGCATATCTTTACAGCGGATGCGGTAACTTAATTCACAAAAATATCGAAATGGGCGAAAGTTAAATAGAAAGCGTTCAAAATTCAAAACTGGATACTTTGTGACGTAACATTGTTCCCCCGCTCCCCACTCCCCGCTACCCGCTACCTGCCGGACAGACCTGTTGGGCAGTTTGTTCAATTTTGGAAAAGTACCAAATTGTTATCTGAGTAATGTGTAATAGAATGTTACATACTGCAGCATGAATGTTAGCCGAAACTTGTGACTTCGAAAAAAACTAGTAGTGCGAAAGTCCGATTTGAATTGGCTTTTTATGCCCTACTAGTTTTTTCGCACGACTACGTCCGCGTAGATCCCCATTGCACCCCCGTGGGGTATGCATTGCGAAAAACCAGTTTTAACGGATTTTTTCTTCATAATCACTGCGTGACAAAATTCAAAGTAACTGGTCGGACCAGTTGTTGATATTATACCATACAAACTTTGGACCCCCATTTTACCCATTATCATGGAAATCGGGAGATTTAAAAAAAAAATCATACAAAATTTCAACCCTTATTTTACACCCTCAGAGGGTGAATTCTAAAAAACCCTGAAACACGTATTTAAAAGCATGAATCTAATTTTTTATCGAAATCGGTGTAGATTTAAATATTTTCGATACTTTTCAACCCCTATTTCACCCCTTCAAGGGTGGAAGTTTTCAAAATCCCTCTTAGTGTGCGTCTACATTCTAAATTAAGACTACTGTCCAAATTTCACGTACTATTAGCGGTTACGGCTGTGCGAGCGTCTATACGTCAGTCAGTCAGTGGGGGCATCTATTTCATATAATACTAGCTTTTTCCCGCGGCTTCGCCAGCGTGGAATAGTGTTCTTGGAGAAAAAACTTATTCAGCAAATAACTCTACTCACTGCAATATACTTCTGTATACAATATTGAAAATGTTTTTAGGGTTTCGTACCCAATTAGTAAAAACGGGACCATATCACCTAGACGCGACGTGCGAGATGACGACGTGCCGCTTGATATGTAGTTTTCGCGCTTGAATATAAAATTTACAATATCTTCTAAATATAAGATATTAATTTAAACTGTATGTTTTAAAGGGCTACTATGATGTGTATATAAATGCTTAAAGTGAGTAACGTATTAAATTTGATAAGGATCATGGTGTGTACGCCACCAGCCCCCTAAGACCCGCTCCAACCGCTATGCCCCTGCATTTTAAATCTGTAATATCTTCGAAAATAATCATTTGAATTAGATGCTGTAAAGGGCCATATTAATCTATATTAAATGCACAATGTATTTAAGGTACTTAATTGAATATGGATTAATGCTGTATTGCTTAAAATCGCTTCGTAAATAAGCCATTATTTCTCGTAAAGGACAAAAAATGGTTATTGTGGGTTATCCCTAAGGGATAGATATATCTCATTGCAGACATTTTTGTAGACCTTTTTAAGGTTCACAATACTGTAGTACACTATTTTGATCTACCTCGTATGGTTCAGCCAGCGTTTGCAATGTAAGCGCAAAAAAATGTGTTTATTTACAATCACAGTAGAAACAGCTAAAATTATCAGTGTTTCTCTACTATATTATGCATGTTAAACACATATAAACCTTCCTCTTGAATCACGCTATCTATTAAAAAAACCCGCATCAAAAGCCGTTGCGTAGTTTTAAAGATGTAAGCATACATAGAGACAGACAGAAAAAGCGACTTTGTTTTATACTATGTAAGTGATATAGATTGTAGATTATAATTATATTGCTATGAATTTAAAACATCTTGCGTTGTTAATTTTGGTTTGCAATAAATATCAACTAAGACAATTATACCTCTTAGGTTTCTGCGGCACTGGTGCGACAACGATCTCCGGCTCCGGCTCTAGCTGGAACACCGGCGCCTCCTCCGTCGTCGTGGTCGTGGCACTCGGGCTCGCTATGTTCGCGTACTTGCTCAACAACTGCTGCTGCCTCAGTACTATCGCCGCCTCGACCGCCTCCATCGAGATATTCCCCGCCTTCGCGATCTCAGCTATCTTCGCGTTTATGTCGTCCTTGTCCATCTTCAGGGCTGTGTCATCGCTATACCCGCTTATGGTGTTATAGTCGTCGACCTTCTTGGTGTTGTAGGTCGGGTACATGTTTGCCAGATCGTGCACTTGATGTGGAACAGTATCTATAAAATTAGAAAGCTTGGTTGGAGAAGATAAAGAGTTTGAGAACGATGGGTTAGCGGGTGAAAAGGCGGATGATTGAATGATCGAAATGGTATTCTGTGGTAATGGAAGGAATGGGTTAACGGTCGTCATGTACAGCCTAGATGGGTCGATGATTGGTGATGATATGGTGCGCATTGGTTTGAATTGAACAGCATTATATCCAATGTTATTCGGTATGTAATTTTTCTCACTTGGATACACAATTCCTGGACCTTGGGGTAGTTGTAAAGGAGTGTACGTCTTCTTCGTCGAAGCTAGGGGGAGGACTTTGAGAGTTTCGTCCTTAGGCGGGAGGGGTTTGAATGGTGGAACTCCCATCTTCATTGGCTTGGCTATGGTGATCCCTGGCTGTTGCCTTGCGTACACCGGTGCGTCTACTGTCGGCCCGGCTACTACGATCGGTTGCATGGTAGTGGCTACTCGTCGATGGAGAGTAGACAGCTTGTCCATAGCCACCTGGTTCGGACGGCTCTGTGGCACCATGGGACGCATCATTATCCGGTTTTGTTTGCCGCGTTTCTGGAAAATGTCAAAGTTTGTTTTAGCGGGAGAGAATATAGCACACATTTCGACACGAAATGATTTTGCCACAAATTGAAATAGTTTTAAAAGTTATAATTTAATCGAACTCGACTGATACTTATTTTAAGTTAAATTCTTTAACCATACCCACTGTAGTATAATTATTGACTTGCTAGAAATACTATAAGGTTAAAATTTACCTTCACAACCCACAGTCAAACAATATTAACATATTTGATCTAAGTCATTAAAGTTACCAGGGTCTAAGTCATTAAAGTTACAACTAAGTTGCCTAGAGGCAGGTAAGATTAACCTGAACTTAGGCCCTAAACATCTATGTTATCCTTCCCATACCTAATATCAACTAATGCTTCAGCAAAACGTATTTTTTTTAATGGTCAAAAACCATATGAACCGTTAATTTTCTTACAAAATCAATTTATTCGTAATATTAGTTACCGATTGTTTTTTCTTATTTTCTCTTGTAAGTTATATAGTAAATTAACAAAGCAACTTATTGTCCGTTGGGCGTCTTATCGTATTTTTCATTATAATATCGTCAATGGTCAATTAAGTTAATTGGTGTTAAAACATAATATCTTAATATAACTAACAACTATTTATCTATTGAACTGCCGAGTAGCAATCTATTATACTTAGTATTAACAGGTTATACTTGTAAAGGAAGAGAAATTGGGTCGCTATTAGGATTTTCGTCCTTAATTATGTATTCGTACCATTGCGTAGTCATTTACCGCTGGTTCTGAAGTCCCCATTGTAATGTGGCAAGGGTGGTCTCAATGAGGGTCTCAATTTCACCAACGCCTGCTAATTTTGATCGTTTGTCTCAATATCGTGCTTTCTCTTTCATTAATAAGAAGAACGAAAGAGACAACATGATATCTATTCAACGATTAGCTTTTACAGGCGTTGGTGAAATTGGCACTGAATATTCTTAACATTAACATTTTATTTGTCTCAGTCCTAGAATTACAAAATGACTCTGGATTGACATTAGCTTAACTTAGTAGCATTTTTTTGTGATAGAACTAGATGGCCCGCAACTTCATTTGCATAGAACTAACAGAAACAGAACCCTGTTTTTTTTTAACGGAACCCTAAGATAAATAGACCTAGAATAGACCTTATAACATCAGCTATCTGCCAGTCAAAGTCCCGGGAAAATCGTTCCAGCGGTCTCAGAGATTAGCCAGAACAGACAGACAGACAGACAGACGGAAAAACAAACATTTTAATATATTTTTTTAATGTAACGTAATTACCGTATTCATATGCATTAAGTGAAAATATGCATATAAGGTGTATAATTTTTTAATTCTATTAGGTATTAAATAGTCCAGGGAATTGTGTGTATTTATCTACAATAGAAAACGAACTTGATGAATGTGAAAAGGATAATAATTTAAACACGCTACCTGCGTGGACACGCTGGCGGCGTCAAACGCAGCGGCCGGCGTCACACGCAGCGGCCGCCGCAAGGGTGGCGGGGGCGGCAGCCGCGCTCGCCGAGACCAACAAAATTGAAAATATGAATCCATCGGCGATGGTTACATTTTCCTGCCTTTTGGAGTCGAAACTATGGGTCCTTGGGGCCCCCAGTGCCAAGCATCTTTTTAGGGATTTCGCCAAAAGCCTGGTCGACAAAACGAATGATCCTATGGCTGGCGCTTACCTCGGCCAACGTATCAGTTTGGCCATACTGGCAATGCTACCAGCCTCTTAGGTACTGTACCCACAGCCTCCGACCTACATTCAGTTTTTTACCTATAGCCCTTTTTTATTTTGCATTTAGACAACTTATATATATATATATAACCGACTTTACAGACAACCGATATTTTTTAACTAGTTTTTATTTTTTTATTGTCTGAATAATAATTATATTGTTTAAACAATTAACTAGCTTGTTATATAATGTCCAAATGATTGTTCTTGAATTCTTGTATCTTGTAATTACTATGACAAATTACAAAAGAAAATCTTTTGAATAATATAGATAAAGTTTTATCTCATACTTTTGTTTCTATATAATACGAAGAATAGGGTTTCGTGGCCATTAAGCGATGAAGGACCAATGTAAACTTTGCTTTAGATAACTTTGTTGCCATCAATATTCTGATCCTCACAGAAGTAACAATAATATTTCATATACTTTGTAATTTAAAATTAACAGCTTTTCACATAATGCATATGGAAGTATATACGGTATTCACTAACCTAATCTGTGATAATAAACGGCTGGACCGATTTTCACGGGACTTTCACTGGCAGATAGCTGATGTTTTAGGGCCTAACATAATCTGCTTTATCTTAGGGTTCCGTTTCCATTAGTTATATGCGAAAGAAGTTGCGGGCATCGTTCATCAACAATACATTTCCAGTGATTAAATAGGCTTTGTATCAATTAACAAGCAGTATCAGCGCGCCGCATTATTTCATAGACTATTTAGTGCAAAGCTTTTGATTTGAAATTACGAACAGACACTTCAATTTTATTTATTTGTATAGATGTTATGGGATTTCTAGGTTATTTCGCACTTCTGTCCCATTTATATCCCACACTAATCACGTCGCAATATTTTCTGCGCGATAATTCTAATTCTGATGCTTACTTAGTTGAATCTTCTTTATTAGGTGGTTTGTAGCCGCAGTATATTAGAAAACGGTGAAATACATAACTCATTATGTTTTTCGTACTCTATGCATACGAAATATTATGCAAATATATTTAAGGAATAAAAAGTTTCATACAAACTTTTATCACCTAGTGAACCCCCTTGGGGGTTGAATTTTGAAAAAAATACTTCCTTAATGGATGCCTACGTCATATGAGAAATACGTGTCCAAAATTTAAAATTTATAGCCTTAAAGGTTTGGCCTGTGCGTTGATACATCAGTCAATTAGCTTTGCCTTATATATATATAGAAAGATCTTGATAAACCCGGACAAATAATGCCGGGGTTTTATTTATCCGGGCTATAAGATATAACGGATCAAAGAGTAGCATATTATCTCTTTAGTTTGATAGGGAACCGGTTCTTTGACAGTGGGGAAGTGAATCTGTAATTACCTCCTGCTTGACGGTGGACCTGTTGGTGGTGTCGACCAGGTTGGGTTCGCCGGCCTTGAGGCTGACTGAGCGGCGACGGCTCGGGTCCAGGTTAGTTAGGGACTGCTCGAAGCCCAGCTCGTCTCCAAGGCTGAACCCTGGAATGTGGAAGAGTGAGTTCAATCCAGTAGAGGTTAAAATCAGTATCCCACGGGATCACTGTACTTTTTTTATATTAAAAACCTGTGTTAATCCAGAGCTTAAACTACTACCATACGAAATTTTATCAAAATCTACAGTACTTGTTGCGTGAAAGACTAATAATTCTAACAAATGTCCATCCATCTATCCTCACGAGTTTTCACATTTACAATAGTAGGTATTATTCTTATTATCATCACTAAGAGCATGAATCTGATTATTATAAAATAAAAGCGAATGCAATTACAACAGGATTTCGCTAATAGTTTCTAAAAGATAGATAATAGATATCCAATAGATACGGAATATTAACCATTGACCACAATAATAGCTCCCCACGCCGATTTCGGTGACAGTGGCCGGTTTCATTGAAACCCGTTTAGCTACACAGGAGGTATTTTTAGTGGCCAAGTGTGTGCGCAGTACACAAGAGCACTCTCTCTTCTTTTACTCTCATAACCCAGTGGGACGGATAACTGACACGACTGGCGAGAGATCAGGCGTAGGTCCGACTTTTTACATGCCTATCCGACGCATGGATCGCATCTTTCTTGTCAGACAATCAGTTGATCAGCCTGCATTGTCCTAACCAAACTTGGAAACAACCTTTTTGTTGTTTCAGGAATCGAACCCACGACCTCCGAGTCAAGAGCAAAGCTCTAAACCACTGGACCACGGAGGCTGTTATTAACACACCACACCACAACATTGTATTTGTAAATCTATAAGGCCCTCCGGCTCAAAAAATCACACAAAGCGTTATGTTATGACATATGAGAATTTATGCTTGAACACGAGTTCAAGCATAAATTCTCATATGTCATACATAACATTTAATATGACGATAAAGTGACTTGTTCATAAATCATACATTGTTGTGAGGAAACTTTTTTGGTTGGGTTCCGTTTCTTGTTCTTTTTATCGTCCTACACATCCACTTAACCTGTAAACTTTTGTTTTGTAAAACAAAACGGTGACTAACGCTGTCATATTGGACGTGAAGAGTAAGGGTCAGTTCACACCACGACGATACGGAACGATGCGCGATAGCTATTCAAATCTGAACTTTGTTCACTGCACAAAAAGATACACGTTTCATAAGACATCAGTCATACACTGCACATGCGCTGTGCAGCGCGGTGCAACCTGACATTCCAACTCTCACAATAAAACGTGTACCTTCTGTGTGTTTCAGTGTGAATTGACACTAATGCGTCACCGCACCTCTACATATCCTTACTTATCTAATATATAAAATTTCCATGTCACAATGTTAGTTACCGTACTCCTCCGAAACGGCTTTACCGATTTTTACCAAATTTTATATGCGTATTCAGTAGGTCTGAGAATCGGCTACTGGGTATTTTATATATTGATAAGTGCATTTGTTGAATGAAAAATAGTAAATTATTACAACTCGAGACTGACGGCGACCATATTGTTTGTGTGACGGGATAGCGATCGACGTTGCCATGGTGACATACTTATTTAGTCACTTCAATAAAATAATATGGGCGAAATACTTAATATGGCAAAGCAACGTTTGCCGGGACAGCTAGTAATAATATAAATGTGAAAGCGTGGATGTTTGTTACTCTTTCACGCAAAAACTACTGAACGGATTTCGATGAAACTCGGTATGGTAGTAGTTTAGACTCTGGTTAAAACAAAGGCTACTTTTTATCCCGAAAAAGTAGTGTTCCCGAGGGATACTGTATTTACACGGGCGGAGCCGCGGGAAACAGCTAGTTATGTAATAAGCTAGTTATGCGTATATATTATGTAATAAATAATAAGTCTTCTTATATTTCATAACCGGTGTACAAAATTTAAGCTGTTTTTTTTAATAAAAATTAGGGGAAAACGAGCAAACGGATCACCTGATGGAAAGCTATTACCGTCGCCCATGGACACCCGCAACATCAGTGGAGTTGCAAGTGCGTTGCCGGCCTTTTATGAGGGAATACGCTCACTTCTTGAAGGTTTGCAGGTCGTTATGGTCCGGAAATACCGCTGGCGACAGTTCGTTCCAGAGTTTTACTGTGCGCGGCAGAAAGCTTCGGGTAAAGCGCACGGTGGAGGACTGCCACTCATCAAGGTGATGAGGATGATAAATATTTTGTCGCTTGGAACGGTGGCGAAAAGTTGCAGCAGGTAGGTATAAGTCCGAACAATTCCTCGGACCACTCCCCGTTGTATAACCGATAGCGGATAGAGGATGCAGAGCGATGCTTCATCTCTACATTTGTATGCAAACGGATACAAAAACGTGATACTTATATTTGTTTCAAAATTATCAACAGCGGATGGAAACAGATGTGGTAATCAGCCATAATTATTTTCATCGTCGGAGAAAGTCGTTTACGAAAGTAAGTGTACGGGTTATTACGACAATTTTGACATAACAGTTACTGTAACATGTTAAGGTTAAACTACATTTTGACCAAAAGCAGAAATACAAGTTTATTGTGGGATTAGCACGAACAATTGACAGCAACGTATTCGTAACGTTATCAAATGTAATTTGTAATAGGCACTGTCATGATTTTCTACAATTCTCATTCGCTAACGTAACGAATACGTTGCTAAGAATTGTTCGTGCTGGTGGAACACGCAGCGCGCAGTACGCACGCTATTTTTAATTGACTTTTTCTTTCGGAAATCACGCAGTGTTTGCAGATCAAGACACAAACGGGGAATTAGGTTTTGAATTTGGTTCACACGGTGACCGACAACAACATGGCGTAATATTTTAACGTGGGTTAAAAAATAAAACCCAAAGGATTAAATCATAAAATATGTGCTTTTAGTGTTACTTTAGATATCAAGATTAAAGGTAAGACCGCACTAGGCGACAGCGGAGCGACGCGTCCCTACTAGTAATACAGCAACGGTCTGCCGCGTCGCGCAGTTCCGCTACCGCATAGTGCGTTATATGATATATCTCATACAATTTCACACAAAGAATATTTGGCCGTGTCGCGTCGCGTAGTTACGCCTAGTGCGGTTCAATCTTACGAGGGACTTGAGACATGGAGGGCCATACCTTGTAACAAATAGGTCGACTTAACCAGAGAGATACAATGGCTTCACAAAATGCCAGCCCGAAAAACGGGGTGGCAGTTGGAAAGACCGTGAGACAACACTCTTGTCCATCCATGATGGACTTAGATTCCACGCCCGCCAGTCTCTCCTTATATTCTTACTGATTAAATGTATATCATATGGCGAAACCCAGACCCGCCAGACTCCCCTTATATTCATAAGGGTAGACTGGCGGGTCTGGGATCTCAGTCCATGGGGGTAATCGCTTATCATCAGGCACCCGTCTGCTCGTCTACTACAACTCACCAATACTAGCGTGCGCCTTCACGCCCCCCAGGTTCCGTACGCGGAACAGGCCAGACTTCTTGAACGCGCAGTTGATCTTGAACCCGAAGTCCGATTCCAGCACGCATATTGGGTGCGCTATTTCTGTAACAAGACATTAATAGATTAATAATAAATATCTGGGTGAGAGAGTGAGTTCCAGTACTAGTAGTGCGGAAAAAAAAACGGATTGAAATAGGTGCCTGTAAAATTAAATATTTAAATTTTGGGAAATTTATTTTGATCTAACTTATCTTGATTTAGTTTATCTATCATCTAGATATCTATCATCTATTTGCCTCTTAGGTAGACTAAAAAGTTAATGTTGTGACGGATTAAGGCGCCATACTCGCCGTCCAGCCTGCAAATCCAATACCGCGGCCTTAAAGCGGACTTGGAGGCACAAATTATAAATGATTGACACTAATGACGGCTATTAGTACCGATGCTGGATTTGCAGGCTGGATCGTGAGTAATGTGCTTAACAAACGTTAATATTTTCTGTATCAAACACCACGTAGGGTGTGTTAATAATCTGAGGTAATGTGTGTTGAAGTTGTTAGTTAGTTAGTTTTTATTAATTTTATGTATTTCTAAGCATTATTCAAAAAGTATTAACACTTATAGGGGTGGAATAGTCGGTCACCGACAAAACTCCCGAATTAAAAGTATTAAAAAAAAGTTTATGTAGAGGAAGGAGTGCAGAAACATCTTCCTCCGCATAAACTTTTACGGCCGAATACTGTAATCAAATTTGAGAGCCCTACTATTCACAGACTATCGCTGTCTGATGTAACTGCTGGCCGAAACGACAAGGACAGCATGGGACTTGACCGTCACTTAATTTATCTCCCGTTTCCGTATTCGGCCGTAAGTGTTCCAAATATCATATTCCTCCGTTCGCACTAGTATCGTAAAACTGTATTAAAAGTTTTTGATTTACGTATTAATATATTATGATAATATGATAATTTAATGAAGTTTATTTAATTTCTCTAGAACGCAGATCATAATATTGAGATGTTGAATGTTACAATTTACTATATCTTGAAAATCTCATATCTAACCAAGTCAAGGCAAGCATAACTAAATTATAACAATGTACTATTCTTGAAAATACCTCAATAATTAGATATATAAATCTACAATTAGATCGATAAATCTGAGATAAATATAACATACTGTGCAACATTACATATAAACAGCGATAATGGTAGGTATAATCATCAATTAATACTTTCCGTTGCGAAACCTGTCCAGGATAGACCTAGATTTCTCCTCCTGCCATCATCAGCAAGTAGCAACCCTTGGTCATTCACGATGCCTAATAGTTGTTATTCAATGACGGGCGACCAACCAGTGGCAACCACTACATTTTCATGTCAATCCCCCACACAGAGTTTTTGTTTTGTGGTTGGTTAGGGGCCGTCCATTAATCACGTGATGTTTATATGTTTCTTTTAGACCCCCCTGGTAATACAGTAAGGTTTTGTACTATCCCCCCCCCCCCCTTCCACCTAAGATCACGTGTATTTTTTTATACATACTATTATGTAGGTCATGGTTAAACAAAAACCTTAATTTAAAAAACAGTTTAATCGAATAATTTAAGCACTGAAAAACTAAACGAGTCATATTTGTCTTGTAAGTTGGAAACAAAGTTGGAGTTGCAGTGGTGGGTATGTGTGGGGGGCCAATTGACAATAAAAAATATTAGTTAACAAGAATTTATATAAGCTTATAATCTAAAAGCTTTTTACACATGAACGCAAGACTAGTGGCAAGTAGAAGGCATTTTGAAATCAATTAATTTTATGGTCCATTACATTTATTAAAAAACCTATATAACCAGGGTATTTACGAAATATTCAAATCGTGATGGTTTCAAAAAGGGTTTCAAAAAGGACCTTTGTTTTGATGGGATTGAGAAATGTTTGAAGTGGAACAAACAGGTCTTAGGGTACCGAATACTGGCATATCAAAGGCCATAAGGTAAATTCTAGTAATTTATGGCTGTGATACAGTTATTCTTTAGTCTGCCATACGAGTGTAAAAATATTATATAAAACGCCAGTCGCCAGTCAATTGCAGCCAATTGAAGCGGAGTAATAGGCAAACATTAAAAATGATTGATACTGATGACAGCCAAAGTACCAGCCTTGGACTTGCAGGCTGGAGCGTCAGTATGGCGCAGGCGCTTCAAGGAGACAAATGTACTTTTTTTATTTTCATTTTTAGCACGTTAGTGCACGTGACTGCACAGGTCAATAACCTAGACTGTAAGCGCTGTCTTCATTAACAGATAGATCATCACTCATCATCAACATCATCATCATCGTTATTCTGCTATGCACCACTGCCGACACTGTGCCCTTGAGTGGATTTCAAGGACAAAGAAATTCATCATCATTCGGACCCGGAGTTAGTCCTATTTACCTACTAAAGCGTATTTGAACGAATACCCAGTATTCAAGTCACTACTCATTAAACTGGCAATTCACTTTGGTAACTGCCAACTGGAAAGTTGCACAATTATGCGGTTCTGGTAATGCCAAGTGTTGAGTCAGACTGACGCGACGTCACGAGAGAAATGTATCCTGGTCATCTCCGGTATTGGGACATCGGGATCATCATCACTATGACATAGTAACCGGCCTAGTTGGATGTACCATTATACCTAGGTAACACTAAAAATGTTTAGAAAATAAAAAACGGCTTAATGTAGAAAGTTGCCAATACTTTTATTGTTTTTCGAAGTAATCTCCGTTCCTCTCTACACATCGTCGCATTCGATGGAACCACTGAGAAAAGCAGTGGGCCCATTCTTCATTAGCGGCCCATTCTTCATTCTTCATCTCTTCTATGGCATTTTCGTACGCTTTCACCGCATCTTCAGGGCTCGTAAAGCGAATACCTCGAATTTTATCTTTAGTTCTTGGGAATAAATGAAAGTCGCAGGGCGCCAGGTCAGGACTATATGGCGGATGACTGATTATCTCGACACCTGTCATAGTCAAATATTCAACAGTCCGTTTTGCGAAGTGCGCTGAAGTATTGTCGTGGTGAAGGAGGATCTTGCTTCGAGGGCGCTGCTGTCGAATTTTTTCCAAGACAACAGGCAAACAGCGATTGACATACCAGTCTGCAGTAACTGTCCTTCCATCTTCTAGCACAACTATCGCGAAATGACCTTTCTGACCAAAGAATGAGGCAATCATCTTTTTTCCTTGACTTCTTCCTTTCTTTACCTTAGTTGGCCGATCCTCGAAAGGAAACACTCACTGAGCTGATTGTCTTTTGGTTTCGGGTTCGTAGCAATATATCCAGCTTTCATCACCTGTGACGATGTCAAATACAGCATTTGAGTCACCGCCGTTGAACTTATGTAACATTTGGCGACACCAGTCCATGCGAAGGTGTTTCTGGTCGTCGGTTAAAGTATGGGGAATCCATCTGGTACAAAGCTTCCTGACGCCTAAGTGTTCGTGTAATATTTTTTGAACTTGACTCATACCAATGCCTAGGCTTGCACGTATCTGCTGATAGGTCACTCTCTTATCTTCCTCTGTCATGCGTCGCACAGCACTGATGTTATCTTCAGTAGTCGCTGTTAAAGGACATCTCTCACGCCGATCATCATTGAGATTGCTACGTCCACGCTTACACTCGTTAAACCAATTGTAAATAGTGGCACGAGATGGGGCTTCATTAAGAAATGCTAATCGCAGCCTATCATAGCTTTGTTGTTGAGTAAGCCTACAACGAAAGTCATAATAAATCATTGACCGAACATTTTTTCGCGTTAGGTTCATTTTCACGTGTAACAAAAGTTTTAGATTTGCCACCAATGCACAAACACAAATGACAAATGAATGCAATATACTACATTAGGTTACCAAAGAGTTCTAAAATTGAAATTGAAAAAAAATATTTAATTGGCAATGTTTCTAACTGGCCAGTTCTAAACATTTTCAGTGTTACCCACGTACTAATATTGTACATCTATAAATATTATTCAGTTATTTTGTGCGTAGTTTTCCAAGTTAGGCCTCTATAACTCGGAGTAACAAAGTTATACATTGTGTGAATATCTATATCTATAAATAGCAAGTTAATATCAGCAAAACGGATTACGGAATTATAGCGACCTCGCAAATCTAATTAAACCCCACACTATCGGGTAGACGCAAGAAAAAAATCGCCCCCACATCTCTTTCGTGATTTTATTTTATCACTTTGTTGATGTGGTAAATACCTACACATATCCATGCAAAGTTTCATCGTTCTAGCACTGTGGCTTAGTGGTTAGCACGTAGGCGCTTAAGCCCGCGGAGGTCACGGGTTCGAATCCAGTTCGAGTCGAAGGGACAAAAAGTTTTTCTGTGTTACTGGGTTTTGGATGTGTATTAAATATATGTATAGTTTAATAAAAATCTTAAACATGTGTAAAGTATAAAATTAATAAATATATTTCCGTTGTATGGTTGACCTATACTGTGATACAAGTTCTTCGGATACTTAGTACAGGACCAGATTGACGTGGTGTGGAAGCGTCCATAGATATTATTATTATCATTATTCTTACTGTGTGGACAGTAAGCCGAAGACGGACCTACGGACATGACAAAACTATAAGGGTTAAGGGTTCCGAGACGTGAACTACGCAACCCTAAAAAGAGATAAAAATTGAGAATTAGATTTTCATTCCTTTGAGTTTATCATTTAAAATATTTGGATTCTAGGAGGTCTAAGAAAATGGTGAATCCATAACTATTAATCATTTTCGAAGTAGTCATTACCCTCATTTTAGTTGTAAGTCGGGTAATCGATTTTCACCTGATATGTTAACTGGAAACGAACCAGACATGGGCGGAGCTGACAGAATGATTGCTTCTAACGATACAAAACAGATTATCAAGCGAACGATGAATGCGTCAGTCGGCGAGGTATTCGAGCATAACGTTCGTTCATACGAGACGGGCATAAAACAATCACCAATAAAATTATTAAAAGGGCGAGGGAACGATGATGACAGCGAGCGACCTTGAATTTAGTTATACCGTAGTGGACTTCGTAAACAATTACACATATAAAAGAATTGTAGGAAATTTATAAATTTACTGAGCATAATACTTGTAATATTTGGCTGAAAAGGCTATGGGCATCAAGCCTTTTTTAAGTAGTATAAGATCGAAAATTCTAAGACATATCGCCTGATGGTAGACGTTATGTCGCTGTTCATGGACATGCCCATAGACATCGACAACACCAAGACAAGTGCGTTCCCACTTTGCATCCAACCACCTTTGGGCCTCGCTTATTCTTACTTAGCGTTATTTCATGCTAGTTTCTTGTAGGATTTCTCCGGTCGAGCATCTTCCTAATCAAGTATCTTCCGCCTGACATCATTTTTATGAATACATTGGCAAAGATGTAAATCGTAGATATGTCAATAGTTTTTTTATGGATACGTACAAAGCAAATGGGTTTTTTCATTTTTAAAATAAGTTCCTATCAGTTGTAGGCCACAACATAAGTATTGGTTGTCAGTTATATCTGATTGAAACGAATTGTATAAAAAATTAACAAAAAATCTTGCAAATACGAAATAGAAACACGTTTTTTAATTACTATCTCACGCACTAGCTACAACGTATTGTAAAAATTGGCTACAATATGTAGTATTTACACGTATATTTTAGCAGTTTTATAGTAGTAGTAGAGATTATTGTATATTATTGAGTAGCGATATTGTAGTAGAAAATAGAGGTTAAATGAGAGTTACACTCAAAATATCTAAAAAAGTGACAAACAGGCATATGGTCTGCCTGATGGTAAGCATATTCACATCTGTAACACCAGGGGTAAAACGAATTTGTTTATCTCTCGTTTTTTTTTTAAAAAAAAAAAGGTTATAATGATACAAGGAGAATGAAACGAATTATTATGATATAGGTACAAAATTTACTAATCAAACAACTAAAAAAAAACATTTCTAATCACATCATGCTCCCAATAATCATTACCTCTTGCTAACATTAAAATTATAATGTGTGATAACTTCTAACCTCCAGATTAATATAACAATTTATCAGACACCAATGATGTCTTAAAATTTGAATAAAAAGATACGTCAATTACTCAGATGCCAATTACTGACCTACCACATGGTCTTATATATTTTTGATGGCTCCTACAACACCTTAAATAGGTGAATTTATGTCCCTGTCTATCGACCACTAGCTACTACTGGATATCTTCTATCTCTGGGATAAGACAGTTGACCAATTTAGATGACTCTAAATCTACTGGAAGTTGTAACATCAGTTCATAATAATCTTTGCCATGAGCTTTCGTAATATGTTTTTCGCTCAAAAACGCAGAGCTTTAATAGTATAGCACCTCCTTTCTGTTTTGTAAGTTCTGGAGCTACGAGTATTATATCACATTATTGTTTACCTTAATTTTTGTGAATCAACATATCTGTCATTTTAAACATCGTTGCTGTCGCCATCGGTTGGAATTTTTTGTTTGGGCTCACGAAATATAATACAGTCGGAGGTCGGAGTTTGGTTTACAACTGCCCAGGATCCGCAGCCGAACTGACCATGGTAAGATCTTATTTATTCACCTATTTTTATATTTGTTAAACATTTTGTTCTGACTTCTCTGAAAAAACTAACTCCTTTTTTAAGACCTAAAGTAAAATGAGGGGTGGAAAAGTTTGTGCATTTTGATTTACTACTCTTTAGATTCTTATACCAAGTTTATGTGGATGCTGGATAACGTAAGACCTTTCAATATTGATATGCAGTATGTAGTAATCCGAATTATAAGTGAAGCTATAATCACAACATACCTAGAAAACTAAAGCTATGGTGCAATAGAAATTACTTTTTGGACAGGTTGTAGACTAACTAAGAATAAATATGTAAGTAAATAAGATATAGAAGTAAATAATGCTTGGCCATGATAATAATAGTACCATGTCAAACACGTTTTTGGGACGTGTCTGATGGATCATGGAGTCAGTAACACTAATCATATATGGCTAGCTATCTATTGAGTTTGATGTTATAATATTGATTATATTTATCCGAGTTTGATACATTATCATCATTCGTCTTTTCATCGATTAGTTTCAGTAGAGTAAAAATGTTTGCGAGATAATCGAATGGTAAATCTTTTACGAATGATTCTAAATCATCTAGTTACAATAATTTTCTAGTTACTTTTAAAATATTTTAAAAATATGCCGTAATTGGCGACAAGATTTTATTATTACTATCTTCTCTTATATAAAAAAATAATATTTCCGTTTCAATGTCTCGCTAAAACTGGAGAACGGCTGAATAGATTTGGCTAATTTTAGTGTTGAAAAAGCTCAGGGAAGGCTTAACTGGTAACAAATATTGTAAAATTACGTCAAATATTTATAGATGCGTTCACTTTACCTGTTTGGCTTATTTTGTAAATTACGGCCGGTGCTAATAGGTAAGCTTGATAGGTGTATGTGTAGGTCTTGTAATTGATTTATTGCTGTTCATAGTTAAGACAGAACAACGGTTGGCGGGACAGCTAGCCTGTAATCAAATTATATTTATATTTCAGAGGACCCTACTAATTTTGATAGCCATTTTGGCTGTTACGTCTGCTGGACGCAAGAAGTGCCGCGGAGGACCCATCATTGACAACTTCAAACAGGAAGTCGAAGTTTTGTATAAAGTGGAAGAAAATTTGGACAGTCCGTACCAACTGGCTATCGACTACGAAACAGATACAATATTCTTCAGTCTGAGCGTAAATAGTACTGACGTTTCATTCCAATCGGCCAAACTGAATCTCAAAACTAAAGAATTCGAGAAGATCCTCGGTGTAGACGGTGGATTCGCGAACGCTGTGAATTCGAAGAACCACATCGTCTACATTGGAGGCAGCGATGGAATTGCCAAATACAACTATGAAACTAAGAAAGCTGAACTCATATCAAGCACCGCTGATATCAACATCTGGCAGCTGTTCTACAAAGACGATCTGTATTACACCATTCATCCTGAGGAACAAGCTTTTATCTTAAAAGATGGTCAATCTACCCGCGTTCCAGAACTAGAGAACATGAAAGTTACTCAGCTTGCCTTGGACAATGACAAAAACATTTACTTCTGTAACTCCTCCGGACTGTATTTGCATGAGAAGGCGAATGGAGAGATATCGTATGTTGGAAACTACACCCTGAATGCCTTCACTGCTGACAAAGATGGTCATATTTACTTTTCAACTCTGGAAGGTCTGTACCGCATTAAGGATTTGAAGACAGCTGAGCTTCTCGCTAGTTTTGAATATATTTACGGGATGGCGATCGAAGCTGATGGAAGTATTATCTATTCTTCTGAAACTGAAGTGATTAGACTGAAACCAACAAGCATCCGGTGCCCCAGCAGCAAGAAGAAATCTGAATAAAGAACGATACCTCGAATATTTTTGTACCTATAAACATTACATATACAATAGCAACTTTTTGATTTTGACACAATCGGCCCAAATGGTAAGTTTTCAAGCATTTCTCAATTTCGCAATGAAGCATTTTTACCATTTTCAATAATCTATTTTAATAACTACTAGATTTTAACCAAATAATTGATTCTCAATGCTAATCCCTCGGGAGATTAAAAAAAACTTTTCCTAGTAAACGCACCGATCTTTAACAAGCATCTGACAATACTTTGCAGTATACAATTACCGTAAAATCTCTGAGCGTAACGCGTTGTTCCGTCAATCAAGTCAATTACTCGGTAAAAGTTATTATTTGCTATTTTTCTTCAACAAATCAATGTAACAAGTGAAACTTACACCGATATTATTGCCTTGGCGTATGACCAACAATGTGTATCGTTATAATGAATAGGCTCCACGCAGACTGGCTACAACTGACCGCTACCGCAACATTTTCTGTCGTCGCGACTGGATGCATGTGTGCGATTATTCCCAAGTAGCACAAAAGTGCCGTATCTGTCCCCAATGGAATCCAAAGGGGTACTAGCTAGCTGAATAAGAGCTCTAGAGGCGCTGTAACAGCTCATATAACTCTGATTTGGGCACAAATTAAACAGCTGTTAACTGAATTACTGCGACATTTGCTGTATATCAGCAATATTAAAGGTAATAGTTGTCCCAAGAGCTGAATATTGGCTGATTATTAGAGTATTTGTTACCTTTTATACAGCACAATTCAGAATAATAGAGTTATTGTTACCTATTTTGCAGCAGAAAGTACACGTTCGGGTTGTTTTAAAGCTTCTTGGAGAATGGAAGAATGGAGAATGGAGATCAACGTTCACAAATTGTGAATTTTTTTTACCTATAGTTTATTTTGATTTGTAGTATTGTGTTCACCATTTCGTGCGACTTATTATGACGTAAAGTAATGGTAAATAATATATTACGTCCTTACATATGAAATTAGCGTTTTGTCGTACTAGCCACATTGATCTCAAATATATCTTCTTTGGTTAGGAATTCCGATTTTAAATTTATACCGCTATTTACTTATGCATTTGTGTTTTGAAAACCGTAATTCATTTGTTTTTCCTCTTTTGTTTTTTTTATTGTGTCACGTATTATTGTCGAGTACGAGTTCCACCGTGGCACCAGTGCTGCAGAAACGGCTCTAAGGATTAATGATGTGTATGGCGGCGGTGTCGCAAAAGAAAACACAGTGCGATTTCGTTCTAGAAATTTCGACCTGCAGAACAACCATTTTTTTCGAAATTTGGATAACTTCTTGCAAGGGAAAAGTTCAACTCCGATGGGGCAGTCCAAAGCGCCTTTGGACTGCCCCATCGGAGCAAGCGTACATTTTTCATTTAAATAAATTCAAACTTTCGATAAAAAAGCAAAGAATATTTTCATTCAATAAGTTACATAGAATTATAACCCGAAAATGGCGGACAAGCAATGTGATCACAATTATCGCTATGGGCTGTATAAGTATCCACTCGTGATACATAAATCAGTAATGAGCTGATATCTGTAGTTATTGTATAAAACAAGTCAGCCACAAATTCATGTACAGCTTTATAGCGGGTAAAATGTACGCAAATATTGTAACTAATCAGTTAACCGCACTAATGTGGATTCTACATTAATTTTTCGGCGTGATCCGTCAGTTCTTTGTTTATCTTTCCACATTATGGACAATACAATTCCAAGTATATATCACAATATCCGTACTATATATGCTAATATATGACGGACGAATGAACTGGATATTTAATGGAAATAACACGGCGCTGATCAAATAAGTCTTTAAAGTCCCATATAACTGCAATAGCATGCAACTAGTCCATGTTTTCAGCTGTAATGGGAATAATGAGTAACATGTGAGCTAATTTATAGCTGAGTGATGTAATTTACCATCATAAGAGTACACCCATAGTGGTCATGTGGGCTATTTAAGCGCTGGTATACGATTGCGTGCAACACACTGCTAAAGTTACACTTTATGCAGCAAGAAGCATTAACCGACATCACAGAAGAACTGATTTCATTATAGTAGCTCACATGTTCTTTCTTAAAATGCAAGCGGTCTGGGGGTACACTTGCTGCCTTCAATTCGGAATATAGCTGAGTCCATGAAAATGCTCCTATTTATGAGCAACAATTTATTGCAGCTTGCAGCTTTACAGTGTGGTACCTGTGACGCGAAAGAGTAATTTTCAGCTATTGCAGCTATTACAGCTATAGTGTACTGGTGTACCTTTTTATAAACGCTTAAGTTACCGATGTTACCCTTTGCGTCATGTTATACATCAGTTTTATGTTACTTGTTCTTGGGTTCTTCTTCAAAATGTATGAAGAAGCGTGTCAATATGTCGCGTTGTTGTCGTTTGTGGACTGTATTAAATAATAAAGCGTATAAAGGTTCCAATAAAATAGAACACTTAAGGAAACTATGTCTGCTTATAACAAATGAGCAATAAATAATGCTAGAAATAAATTATCTTAATGTTTTAAATGACCTAATCCAATTTATATAAACAAAGATAATGTCTGTATTATAATAATTAATTATCGTAGTAGATATCAAAATAACTGTTTGTTAGAAAGGACTGGAAAAATTAGAACAAACAAAGAAAAAGTATCCATTTTAATTATTTCTTTTCTATTGATTTTATTCATAGATTTGAATACACACCATATTGTGCATATTTTGTTATAAAGTGCTGTCGTAAATTAGCATAATCTTGTATTATGTTTGTAAACTAAACTATTACAATTCTATTAATTACTTTTACCAACAGCTCCATACATTATAAATAGTATTGGTTCCAGAACATGCCCTTGCGGGACACCAGTCGTTTAAAAAAACTATTTTTGACTGACACATTACTACGCGAGGAACATACTTAGAATGACTGTCCTCATTCACCGATGCGTGTTAGAATGTTAACTGTACGGGCAATAAGGAAAACGTTTTAATTACTAAACAAATTGTGTACCTTCGTTACATTACTTTATGTTCATTCTCCATTTATATTTATAAGGCTTTGTATGTATCTACTTAATATCAGCTGAAAATCAAGTCAGATACTTATTTGTTTTTAATATTGTACTAATCAATTGGTAATATTGTTATAGTTTTTAAAGGAAAATCTTCAGTCAGTGTAATTTAGATTTTATGAAACGCGAAAGAGACAGCTTATAGTACATTATATTATGTAAAATGAATACGAATTTATTATAAGAGTAAAGCAGGAGTTATTTAACTCACGTTGAGTTAGCCCTCTGAGAGCGACATCTTACGACACAAGTAGGATCTGTAAACTTTTATTAGAAAATAGATTTTACATCGTTTGAATTTCTTAACTTTAATTAAAGGTTTTTCTTTAGTTGCGTGTGAACCGCACACTAGTTTTATTGAGTACTAGCTGTTCCGACACACGTTATTCTATCTTAACTATGTTCAATCGTTATTTTCATCGCAATTGTTCCAATATTTATCAACGCCTAAACCTTCCCTGAACTTCTACAGTTGTTTCAAGACCAAAATTAGCCAAATCGGTCCAGCCGTTCTCGAGTTTTAGCTAGATACAGGTTTTGCAATTCATTTTTATATAAAAGAGTTTTAGAATATGATTATATCTACCTCCTATGTATAACTTAGCAACATTAACTTTAGCTTTAGCAACATTAACTTTAGCTTTACTTTAGCATTAGTTGTTAACGATGTTAATGTCGCAAAAAAACTATTAAAATAAATTGGTTTGTAGTGTAGTTGTTATGTTATAACAGATAAACAAACAAGTTGTTTATGTATTCATTTGTGATAAGGCTGGGACGGCCCGAATGTTGTTGTGAACTTTATCAGTTCAGTGTTAACCTCAGCAGAATCACGTCTTTAAAATGGTGAGTTAATTTAATAAATTATATAATATTTATAACTAATTTTAGATTTTTATACATATTAGTACATATCATATAATATATTAATACGCGAAGCAAAAACTTTGTGCAAAATCCCCAAAGGGGGTTGGGGATTTTGAGGCAAAAATTTGGCACAATTAAAGTTTTTATGAAAGAGGAGTGATCTACACAATATTTTTTAAAATAGTGGCAAAAAAATTATAAAAATATATAATTACCTCAGAATAAAAACTATGCGTTTGATAAAAAATATCTTCCACATTCAATAGACATCATTTACATTTTTATTTCGATTTAAGAGGCAAAAACCCTAATAACGTTCAAATTTAAAAATTAATTGAACAATGGTCTGGGCGACCACTAGTTAGTACAAAGTGACAGTAAACTTTATATATTTTTTATAAAATTATAATTGAGAAAAAAAATAGAAAACTGCGCGCGTTACTATTTAACGTCATTAAAAATTTTTTTTTGGTGTTTTTATATTTGATTCTATGCATATTATCTTATACTTAAACGAGACAATCTTGTATATACACAATCGTAATCTCGGCAACGGCTGCAAGTATTGACAAGAAGTTTAGTATGCAGGGACTTTTGCGGGAGAAAAATCGGACTAACTAGGTTTTATCCCTGGAAACTGCGCATTTTTAAGTTACATAAGGTTCGGGAAATTCAATCACGGATATTTTGGGCATATGATCTACTGCTTATGTATAGATGTTTAGGCAGAAAAATAATTGTTGTATTCGAAAAAAAAAACTTCCTCTATATTTGTTTGAGTTTTTGTTGAGCGGACCCATTATGAGATGATTTTTTTACTTTGAGTGTGACAATATTTTTTTTGCCTAAACGTATTTATTA
This sequence comes from Phengaris arion, assembly GCA_963565745.1. NCBI lineage: Eukaryota > Metazoa > Arthropoda > Insecta > Lepidoptera > Lycaenidae > Phengaris > Phengaris arion. Next base: position 18,138,783 of record OY751444.1, read on the forward strand.
CCCAAAATATCCGTAGTAGATTTTACCAATCCTTATATTATATGTTTTTTCTTTCATCGTGCAGCATAATTATTAATCATTTCGACTCTAATGTCAGTCCCATTGGCAGTTTGGTTAATTTTTGCGTTGTTTGGAAATTCGGAATGTGTCCGAACCCCGGTAAAATATTTTTATGATTGTTTTTGTATATTTTTTTTAAATCTACTAGAGCTCCAAGCAAAGCTTGGTTCGGTTACCCAGGTACTTACTATTATGATATTAGTTATTATATTACTCATTACAAACAATGTCCTATATTCTATTAAACCACTTATTTTTATAGAACTTAACTAGAGTTTAACTATATTGCGTAATGATTTAAATAAATCAGCAATCATAAACGTAGGTTAGAATTGGTCGAAATTCACTCCTAATTAATTAAAATTTTAATATTAAACTAAATAAGGGACAAGGGTGCCTCTTAGATACGAAATAAAAATGTTGTCTAAAATAAAAATGTTGTGTAAGTTATTACAGCTTGGGATTACAGATTGACAAACGTCAAAAATTGTATTAAATACATGGTAGCGTGAGCTGTGCCAAATTTTATACTCCTCCGTCCGTAAAACTTACGTAAAAAGGAGTACAAAGTTTTTGCTTCGCGTATTATATTATTATTATTCGCGTATTATATTATATTTGATTTCTAATTTTCTACGCATTTTTTATACTATAATTATAGTCTGCTTAAAAAATAAAAAGATTCTCCATTTATTTATTTCTGCATCAGAATTCAGGACCTCAATTTAATTTTATTCATTTCAGATTAAACTTTTGATACTCACAGCTATCATAGCTGTAGCACATGGACGAATCGTAGAGAACTGTGATGGAGTCATCGTACACAATATAAAACATGAACAAGAAGTTCTACACAAATTCGACAGCCCTTACCAACTGGCCATAGACTACGATACTAACACGCTATTCTTTAGCTACAGTTCAAATTCGGATGATGAGGTATTCAAATCAGCTTATATCAATCTAAAAACGAACGAAGTTGGAATAATACCCGGCATTGCAGGAGGTTTTGCGAATGCTGTAGACTCGCATAAACACAAAGTCTATCTTGGAGGCAGAGACGGAATATACAACTTTAATTTCGATTCTAAAAGAGCAGAACACGTCGACGGAACTAATCAAAACATATGGCAGTTGTTCTACAAGGATAATAATCTATACTACACATCTTATCCTGATGAAGTGGCTTATATATACAAGAATGGAGTATACGAACCTGTGCCAGAACTTTCTGACACAAAGGTTATGCTTATAGCGATTGACAATGATAAGAACATTTACTTCTCGAATTCCTCAGGTCTTTTCTTGTACAAGACATCGAAAGAGTATACTGTTAATTTAGGTGATTATAATTTGAACGGTTTCACAGCTGACAGCGATGGGAACTTGTATTTCTCAACTCCAGAAGGTATATATAATATCAAAAGTGATAAGAAAGTAGAGAAACTGACTAGTATCGATAATGTTTATGGAGTCGCTATCGAAGCAGATGGAAGCATAATATATGCGTCACAAGCTGCGCTAATCAGACTTAAGCCAACAAAACAATATTGTTTCAATGAAGAAAAGATATTGTAAGATGGCTACTATTTAATGGATGAAAAAGGAAAAGAAGAATTTTAAAGTAATTATATTATTTAATATCGTATTTAAATTCATCTACTTTTGAGATGTATATTTTTCTCACGTGAGATGGAGGGTATTAGAACGCGATAGAAAAATAACCTAAAAGTTTTTTAAACCTTACAGCCATTTAAATGAATGAAAATATGTAAATAAATAAACTTTTAGTTTAAAAACCTATATTTGTACTGAAAACATAGTTACCTATTAATTAAGGGACTGTACTGTCCGGAATCCGTAAGGCCGGGGAAAAACAGCACTGAAAAAGAACTCTGCGCTAATACAATAGAGCTGAATCGAACACACAAGTTTCGAGTCAAATGTCAATGTCATATATGACAGCACGAAACTCGACCCTTCGATTTTCAACTCTATTGTTGCGCAGAGTTCTATTTTCAGTGCTCTGAATTGCCCGCCGGCTTACGAATCATATAGTTCCAGCCTAAATTGGAAATATGCAGAGAATTGTGCCAATTGTCGTGGCAAAACATTACTTGCCCAAGTGGGCATGATAAATTGTCGTATTTAAAGTAGACTTTCATTTTACTTTGATTGTATTATAAGTGAAGCGACTTTTTATCATAAACTGACTTTGTGAAGTTTGGACCAATCAGGACGCGTTTGACACTAGTTTAACGTTTACGAGAATACCGGTGTGGCAGTTTAAGTGTATCGGGACTTGATTGTATATGTATTGCAGGTTTTATTTAGCAGAATTGACCCTCAGATCCGCCATTTTCGAGATCAGAAATGTTTGCCGACAGCACTCAGCTGTTATGATTATATTACCACTTTCGTGTAACATTTCATCATCTGGCATTTAGGTTGTGTCATGTAACACCATGTTTTACCGGAACTATTTACTGGTGAAGTGGGCCAATGTCCCAACAATTGTTTTATTTTCTTAATTTAATTATTTTTATCTTAATTTACTTTTCTTCCTTATTTTCTTTTTTTGTTTATGCGCTTTAGATAATATTATGAAAAATAAAACAAGTTATATTTTTTATTGCCTTTCTACGCTTTATATGCTCTGTACAGTAAAATTATCTTCAATCTGTCAGCAATTTTTGAATGCAACATCCTATCATTGTTAATGTTTGTTCATCTATTCGAGACAACTAACATACATACACGAATAGAAAAGAAACAAAACAAACCAATACATTTCCCTAGCAATCTGAAGCATAAGAGCGTTTACAACAAGCGTTTTTTACGAAAATTACAGGAATTTCTTCAGAGAACTTAGAGGAAGAAATTATTTTAAAAACTACTTTGCTGTCTCATTCACGTAATATATACTCGTAGTTCACGTAAGTATGTCAAATCTAAATAGTTATTTTTCAACTCTTACCTTAGAAGTATTTAAATAATTTTAATGTATCATTATGATGTCATTATGATATTATATCAGATATCATTACCATTGTTTCTAATGACAATGTAACAGATTTTTAATGGTCACTGTTTGCCAAGATCTCATGTAGGGCTTCTGTGACTCTTAATTTCTCTATAATTTTCGAAGATTGTCCCTTCTCAATATACTTAAAACTTTATGAATGTTTGTTTGTTTAGTATCAGGCGTGTCAAGGTAAAATTTCAAATTCATGTTATTTGACACTCAATAAAATGAATATAAGATTTCCAAAATCACTAATTTATGATACAAACTTTAAACTTTTACGATTAACATAAAGATTATATCTCCGAAGGTTAAGAAGTTTCCTAACAACACGTTTTTTACTATTTTGTTTCGCAAATGCTCTTTGAATTTACAATAGACATACTAACACAATATTTAAACACAAATGAAGTGTCCGCAACGACTGCAGACGTGGTTGAACTACGTAATTACACGTGAGTATATTGTATGCGTGTGCACGATTCAACGGCGCTGTCAAGCGATTTTCATCTTATGCTTGGTCGAGTAGCAACTTGTTCTATAGTACATATCTACAAACTGTATCCCTCGATTTTGTTTTATTACCTTTTTAACTATCCCCCATTTTAGTATATTTTAACGACAATATCTATAACAACGTCTTGTTGTTGTCGTCTTTGTCGTCGAGGTATTAATTTTCGTGTATTACCTACTGGAGTGTCAAGTGTAGTTATTTTAATATCTGTTTGGCGGAAAAAGCGCTCAACAACGCTTTCTAGCGCTGATAAAAAAATACAGTTGTCGGCCAGGAAACATTTACTAACTTCATTAGCGCTGACACAATCCGCCATTTTGCTTTTTACCGCTTAGCGATCGCCATTATGCTTACGAGCGCATCCGAGATCTTTCTGCCAAACACAGCCGTTGTATAGGTGTAACCACGGGTGTAACGAAGAAAGTGATTAACATAATATTACGATAGATGTCGCCACGCCGGAGGTCACCACGACATGTCACTACTTTCCATCTCTCGAGAAAGTGGTCACGGACCCAGGCGACACATACTAATATTTGATTACCCATTCAGATATGTCAGATGGACTCCATTTGTCTTGTGGTCGTGAATTTGTGACGAATAGGTCGTTGACCACTAATTTTCAACACTGTCCAAAAATACGTTATGCATATATCTATTACGTAGATACCAATTGGGGTGATTGGTCACCTATCGGAGGAACAATTTAGGGGTTAAGACCCCTTTTTATTCAGGGGACGAAATATGGGGCTTGATCGGGCGGTAACTCCTTATCATTAAAACATTAATGAGATGTTTGTTATCAGTGTCCTCATGTCAAGAGGATCACACTTTATAATAATTCCGCTTGATATTAATTTGTGCGCAGTTTAATACTTACTAGATGTTGATCGCGACTTCGTGCGCTCAAAAGTTTATCCCTCGGACACCGTACATTTTCTGCGATAGTAGTATATGTCCTTACCCGTAGTCTACTAGAGTAGATAGTGGTAGGTTTGTGCCAAATTTCATCAAAATCAGTCCAGTAGTTTCGGGGCCTATTCAATGCAAACAAACAAACAAACTTTCCGTCTTTATAATATTAGTATAGATAACCTTTAACTAACTTCATTCCTTTTCTTATAAATTATGTATGAGACGATGCTTTGTCGTTGAAAAACTAGCAAACGATGAGCTTCTGCCTCATAATATCAAACCACTTTCATAACCAAATCTACTGCCTCCGGAAGGCGCACCTTTTACTTTCACCCAGTCCTAAAACCACGCCTCAGTTCATACCTATTGAGATTTATGTATCATCACCTTTCATAATATCATGATCAAGATTATAATGTTCTCTATTATTATTGTCGCCGGCCGCTTTTTTCTTTTGAATGGCGAATGTTAGCAGGTGTGGCGCATGAAAATTTTGTCACAGTAAATTTATTATGTATACACTTGTTTTTGTTTTATTCAAAAATATGAAGTATGTATATAAAAATATGAAATATGTAGTTATGGTTTTACACGCGTTAAAAGTTCCGTAAATCTTCGAACAGTAGCGTGACGTCACGCTACACCCTGGCCATGCAGCCCGGAATTCGCGTCGCACTACGCACCGCTTAATGGCAAGTTACCGTCTGGCCCACTTTAAGGTTAAATATCTTGGTAATAATAATAATATCTATGGACGCTTTCACACCACGTCCATCTGGTCCCGTGGTAAGTTCTAAAAGCACTTGTGTTACGGGTACCAGACAACGGAATATACTTAATACTTTTATACTATACGTATATAATTTTTATTATGTTTTATACACATATTTAATACCCATCCATAACGCAGGAACACAGAATATTTAGTTCCTGCGGCGGGATGCGATGTGGAATACACAAGCCCAACATATCTTAATAAATAAAGATAACGTAAGAAGCATTAGAAGTTTACGTGGGACAAATGTAGGTTCCGTACAAAAGACGTTACAGACTATTTACTATTTAGTGAGTACAAATGGTATGTTACGTAATGCGTCGTTAAAAACCTATCATCGGTGGCTCGGTGGCTTACTCCAGTGATCTTAATTCTGTAACGCGCGGTTCACACGCTTGACATTGAACTTACGGTGCTAACTGACGGTTAAAATCTAACTACTGTTATAAGGATAACTGGCAGATAGCTTATTGGCACGTTTTGTCTCTGTCACTCGATATAAAGTAAGCAGCGACAAAACTTCCCATACGACACTTATTAGAAAATTCGTGATTATGGATGAATGGACGGATGTTTGTTACTCTTTCGTGCATAAACTACTGAACGGATGTTAATGAAATTTGTTATGGTGGTAGTTTAAGGATTAACAAATAGTTTACTTTTTATCTGGAAATAGTACAGTGTTCCCGTAGGATACCGTATTTACTCGGGCAGAGCCGCGGGAAAAAGATTGTTGTTTATAAACTGAATCTTTGCTTGAAAATGTATTCACCCATCTTGAAATGATGTAAAGTTTGACTGGTATATTATGAGGCTTTAAATATTCAGTCCACCTATGCGCTTTTGTGCGTACAGGGGAAATTAAATTTAGATGATTTGTTAACAGTTAACAGACCATAATGTTTATGAAATAGACAAGTGACAAGGTAAAAAAAACTTCTTGCAAATGTTTAGGTTTTGTAAAAACTGACCTTAATGTTTTAAATTATATGTTTAAGTGGTAACCATTAAAATAATAATAAGTAGTTAACCAAAAGAACTAAGGTTAATATTTAAATCTAGACTTCATATAATTTATTCATCGTTTTTTAAAACGATTTAGTTCGTAATTTTAATAAAGCTAACTATTAATGTCGTCAACAAATATATCTATCGTTATCAAAAGTTAAAAACCACGAAACAGTATTTCTGCCTATAAAATACAAATACACTTTTAGTTTTTTATCACATTTTTATTAATGTAAAAGAGCAACAAAAAACTTTCGCTTATTATACAGAGTACCTGGAAGACCGAGCTTAGCTCGGTGTCAAAGTAGAACGATAAAATAATTTAAATATATAAAAATAAAAGAAAAAGAAATAATAAAAATCACAAAAATATTTATCGTACCGGGATTCGAACCCACCACAGACCGAATTTCCAAGCAACACAAAAATCATACGTATAGGTTACTACCTCCTGGTACGCACACCAAGCTGCCAATCTGACTGACGCAAGAGAGTCGAAATTATTGATATATTGTTGCACGACGAAATAAAACAACATAATATATTGCTTAAAAATGTGCAGTTTCCAAAAGTTTTGGGCTAGAGCGATTTTTATCCCCCAAAACTCCCTGCATACTAAATTTCACGGTAATACTTGTAGCCGTTGTCGAGACACAGAATATATATATACAAGATCGTCTCATTTAAAGTTAATATTTGCCGAGGAAAAAAAACAATCGTTGTTGTCAAATGTATTGTCATTTGTCAATGATTGCCGGAGGTTGGTCTAAGTATGCCAGCAGCTGATTTCACGCCAATTTGATGCCAATGGTTGTATCAGGGTAAGTGGGTTCCTGTCACCAGTGGGTATCCAATAGTATCAACATAATCTCTGGCATACTTGTAGGTGGATGTTGCCCGCGACTTTACGCGCGCCGAGGGGATTTCCCGCAGGCACCGTACATTTTGCCACCGTAAAAAGTAGCTTTATGTCGTTTCCCGTGGTCCACACTCTATATCTGTGCCAAATTTCATCAAAATCGGTCTAGTAGTTTCGGAGCCTATTCAACGCAAACAAGTGTAGACGATTAGTGGGGTAAGCGGAACCCAACTGTTGCCAGTGGGTTAACCGTATTCTATGTAGTTTGATAGTTTCACATAATTTTATTGTAAATATGTTTATTGTAAAAAAAAATTGTAAAAAAAATTATTTAAAGTAATTTCGAACGCACGTTTGCTTTCGTCTTCATCCAGAAACAGAATCTATTTAGCATTTAGCTTACTCTCTCTGTCTCTCATATTATACACTATTTACGATCTGTACTTCTATTTACTTGGTGACGCGACGCGGCTCTGTGCGCTCTTTGAAGATAGCGATTCACTATCGACACAAAAAGATACTCTTCTTTTTAATGAAATGAACCAGGAAAAGAGCAGACGGATCACCTGATGGTGAGCCATTACCGCCGCCCATGGACACTCGCAACACAACGTTACAAGTGTTATTATTATTATTATTATTACTCCTCTCCTCTCCTCCTCTCCTTGCGACCTGCTTAACAGTCCTTAAATTCCTAACCCCCTTGGGCCTCCGGTAACCTCACTCGGCGAAAGCGTTATTTCACGCCGATTTTCTGTGAGGCCGTGGTATTTACCCGGTCGAGCCGGTCCATTCATGCCGAAGCGTGGCTCTCCCACAATTAAAACCACGTTTTATTGGCAAGCTTCAATTCAGCTCTCAATTTTAAATAAAATGAAATTCGTGATAAAACTCAATTTTAAATCGTCGCGTCTCGATATAAACTGACCCTTATCTAGTATTGAAAGTTAAATAAATGCGTAAAACCTTGAAAGTACCTGTATCTGTAAAATTATTTCATAATACCTAACACTTAGCACAGGGTATTGTCAAGCACATACAACGGTCATAGGTGAAATGTATGACCCCGAGGCCACGGTCGACGTTACCACAGAACCCAGTTAATACATCATGGTGTCAATGGTTTCTAATATGGCCAACTTGGACAAATTTGAAATTTTAATTTCTATTGTGGGAAAAAATTGAAGATTTCGTAGGTAAAACTATGATGAAAATAGATTGAAGTGAGATTTACCATCAGTGGAAGGCTACCCGGGTCACTTTCAAGATCTAGTTCTATTATATTCTAAACAAAGGCTACCTAACAAGTACTAACTACACTAAAATAGGTCTAATACTAGGCAAAGGAAACAACCTACGTACGACACTTTTTTTTCCAACGTGAACTCAGAGATTCTAAATAAATGGCAAATTTTATCAACTTTCTACTGGCGTTTTTATTTAAAATCGGAGACTTGCGTGGTATTAAAAAAAATTAAATTTTATTTTTTTGTACTCCTTTTGCAGGTCAGTATATATCGTATCTCATATCTGTAGGTCGATTCCGCTAATTAAATCTTACAATAATACAGTTTCGATGCAGTCATTGCTATTCTTATTTAAACGCCCAACCAACAACAAAAGCGTTTTGATTGGTTTAAACTCTAAAACCACATCATGATATTTCAAGACGATTCATTTGTAATATAGCATTAATTGCCCGCGGCTTCGCCCGCGTGAAAGTTAGGTTTTAATATCATACGAAAAATCATGCAGATATGTCCAAGGAATAAAAAGTTTCATACAAACTTTAATCACCTATTTTACCCCCTTGGGGGTTGAATTTTGCAAAATCCTTTCTTAGTGGATGCCTATGTCATTCATAAGTCAGGCAAATCTAATTTGCCTTTTATAATTATATTCATTGAAAGTTAATTGAAAGTATAAGTTGACGACAATTGGGGTCCTGTAAATTCACAAAGACTTGGTATCCCAAAGAATCCACCCTAAGGTAACATCTGGGAAATCTATGTCCTATAATTTTCTCCCTATACTAGGAGGAAATATATCAAAATTTATGCTAGGTTGTCGGATATCAGAAATGGAAATTGCCTGGGGTGAATTTTAAGTTTCTTAAAATTCACCCCAGGCAAAGAATATATATTACTTATGTACCCCAGGGTAGATTCTTTGGGGTAAATAATAGATCGGTATAGCCTCTCACAAAGGTAATTCAAAACTTTTGAGAGAGAGGTGTTACCGAATCACAGCTTTATAGTCGTATTTTACATGGTCAATTTTTAATATTTTATATAAAATGAACACGGCCTCCTGATCATGTTCAAACACAACCTTCATATAACATTTTGTAGGTCTATTATGATCGGATGCGTTACACGGATTTTACTTTCATGACGCTTAACATTTTCTAACAAATTCTTTCTTCAACACGCGTTCGTGTTGGCTAAACGTTACACTCGGCTATGCTCACGCGATATCGAGATATAGACAAACTGATATACACTTTATAACAATATACATAGATACAATATTCGTACGTCGTGATTTATTACATTGAGGAATAATTAGCATTTGAATTTGGTGATGTTTTTTTTAATTCCTCAGCCTGGGAAAAGCTTTGGACATGCTTACGTGAGAAGACTAAATGTAGGTAAAATAAGGAATTATATTATTTAGGAATCATGTTTTCAATTACTTACATCAGTTTTTCCAAGTGTAAAACTGATGTAGGCATTTGATGTAGGATATGGGAAGCTGATTCGACACTATTGGGCTTGGCTGTGCGGATGTTGTCACCATCTTAAAAATGCAGCGCCGCGTCGCATCGGTGTGCGATGACCCTAAGGAGGACATTTAAGGCCGGCAACACTACTCCTTGCTACTCATTCAATGTTGATGTGCCTATTTCACAACAGCACCCACACAATAAAAGATTTGTAGCACCTAATACCAAGTATCCAGTAGCGTGGTATGTAGAAAGCCAGAAACAAAAACATTCTTAATTGACGCTCTTTTTAGGGTTCTATAAAACTCAAGAAACCCTTATAGTTTCGCTCTGTTCGTTCGTCTGTCTGTCTGTCTGAAATTTTGCAAAATTATATCATTAGTTTTGGCATCATAAAATAATAATATTTTTATATTGGTGGCTCTCCATGCGTGTGAAGTGGGGATGAAAAAATTATTTTTCATGCTACCCCATCGTTTAGGATACTGTTGAATATGTGTTTTAAATAAAGGTAAGGTTTCATACATGACTTTTTTACAAAGTTTTTCGAGTAACCAGCCTCCAAAGTGGTTTATATAGGTCCCCCCCTGGCATTTCTAAACTATAGAAGATAGAAACTTACGCTAGATAACTATACTAACTTAGCTGATAGATTATGCCAAAAACTTTTTAGGAAAATTATTTTGAGCGAAATCGTATGATAGATAACTTTTGAAGATTACGCGTTGATAGTTACAGAACCTTCTTTAGTCATGTCCTGACATCCTCTTGGTTAGGTTATTTATTTCTACTTTGCTATAAAATAGTTATAATGTAACAATATTATAGCAGATATTGTAATGTTTGCATATTTTATGTTGTAATGGTAGGAAGTGCTAAATTTGCTCACCTTAAAAACTACAGCCTTGTATGACTATCTAATTAGCCGATTGCGTTAAAGAAAGTAGTCACATAGTGGTAGTAGCTGTGTGTGTTAAGCTAATTGCCAGCTTTTAGCAGTAGTCTAACCAGGGGGGTTACCACTTAGTATAGGAACAATTGCATGAAAATTATAACATTATCCTATCTATCGTGAAAATATACATCAAACTGTTGATAGTTTATCTCTTAACATTATTTAAAACGATGATAAAATGAAAAAATGATATTGTCATTAACTCTTGACTATAAAATATGTGTGATTTTTAGAAAATATAAAAAATAAAATAATTAACTTTTCACGTTTGACCGCGTGATTAAAAACGCACAGGAAGAGAATGTGACGTCACCTTCTTGTACTTCTTGGTATATAAATCCTTCCAAATCCTTTAAAAGCCAGTATCAGTATATTTAGCGTCAGTAAACCTCATAAGGAGGAGTATTACGATAAAAATAATTTTATCTCACTTGTCAGTCGAAGTTTTGTGCGGATTATCAACGTTTCTCTTCGTTATTACTAGAGTTTTGCAAATATAAGGCATTTTAAAATAGCAAAATTACCAAAGTTAGCGCCAAGCATTCTAGGATTTGACATGTTTAATGTCATTTGATACTTGACAGGTGACAACAGGTGTTTTTTCTACTTCCTTGCAAAAATCAGGGCAAGGGACAGTTACCTTTGTACGTGTGGACTAGACGACCCTGGACCCTGGATACCCTGGTGCCCTGGACCATATATTTTTCTCTTGTCCTAAAAACAAGTGTTCCCTTTACGATCTCCTTCCTCCGACTATTTCCCATTAAATTTAAATACGTTTTATGTTTTGTAAATACTTCATTTATTCAAATCTTATGTACACTTATTACTACTAACAATATAAAACTTTAATATAGCTATTAGTTTTTATCCCTAAATGTTAGTGTTTGTTTTAGGTTTTTTCAACAGACCTCGCTATTTAGTATACCGTACCGTTGTTTTATCATAAGAGCTCCATAAATAGCAGTCTCCTTCAATTACTCTGACACTGGCGAATCACTACGGAGCCATCTATAAAAAAGAAGAAAAAAAAAGGAGAAGGTGACGTCATGACAACAAATTTTAGGAGTTTTGCCGGGGAGTTCAATGGGTGACGTTGTGGATTTGTAATATTTCATAAATTTGTGTTATCTCGGTTCATAATGTGTAATATTGGTAGAATAATAACCATTAAATATTTGTTAACGTGCACAAGTGTGGGCAAGTGGTACGTACAACTTCTAAAAACGTGCTATATTTGTGTGTTTCCCGCCAAAACTCCCTAGGAACTTTCAGTAAAGCGTCTACCACTTTATTGAATCGACTGAAAAACTAAAAAAAACTGACATGACTCATTGACTTTACTAACTATTTATTTGGACTTTGACTAGATTTTAGACTTGACGATATATGAATACAGTGTTGAAAATTGAAACGAAAGTTATATTTCCCGCCTTTTTTACTTGACACTGGCAAATGGTTTTAAGATAAGCCGACGCCATAATATATTTAAAAAAAAAAAACAAATTTTGGCGTTTTGGCTACTTTATTATTTATTAAAACTTTTATGCTGATTTGCAAGGAAAGGAAAGAATTTCACAAATAATGATGGTTCAGATTGCAAATGTATTATGTTAATATGAACAATTTGACCTATTTTTCAGAAACCTGGTAAAAACCCTATTGTGCGTGCTAGCCACACTGATCATCTATAATTGTCATCAGACATCACTAAGTACCCCACTTGGCGACAGTTTCTATCGGTACCGCTATCAATGTTTTTGTCGTCTGACACACTGCACTAGCACCTTATATAGACGTCCGTAACCCCGTCACCCGGATACGCTGGAGTTGCACACTCTGTTCAGATATAATCTACTTATACTAATGTTATAAAAAGAAAAGGTTTGTTTGTCTGTTAACATAGAATAGGCTCCGAAACTACTGGACCAATTTTAATTAAATTTTTCACAAATATAGAGTAGACCACGGGGAAAGTCATAGGCTACTTTCTATTACGGCAAAATGTACGGTTCGTGTGAGATTTCCTTTAGCGCGCACGAACATCTAGTTTAATCCTACTAATATTATAAATGTGAAAGTTTGTGAGGATGGATGTATGGATGTTTACGCGGATGAATACTATGTTTAGGCGGGCGGTGCCGCGGGAAAAGGCTAGTATGTTATAAATATGAAAGTTTTTGAGGATAGATAGATGTATGTTTGTTACTCTTTCACGCAAAAACTACTGATCGGATTTCGATGAAATTTGGTATGGTAGTAAGTAGTTTAGCCTCTGGATTAAAACATAGGCTATTTTTTTATCCCGAAAAAGTACAGTGTTCCTTTGGGATACTGTATGTACGCGGGCGGACCCGCGGGCAACAGCTAGTATAAACATTTAAAAAAATATAAAATTCTTGCAATGAAAAGTGTAGGTCTATCTTCTTGCGTAGCGAATAAAGTTCAATTTCGAATAGCTGTCCCTGAGGTGACCCCGGTTGTAAGGTGACAAAAATGTTCATAAGAATCGGTCAAGCCGTTTCGGGGAAGTGTGTCCCCGAACACTACGATACGAGAATTTTATAAAATAGATACATAATCATTTTAAATAGATAACGTATTTAAAAAATATTTTCACATTTTACTTATATGTTATGAAAACAACCCAATGAATTATACAATATCGACCAAGTTCCTGCTCGACCAGTTTCCAAATATTTTCCTTTGCACTAGGACGCCTCAAAATATTAAAACGCAAAGAAAGTGACCGAAACAACTGCCAGACACACTGGTTGAACTACACACGATTCCACGTCGCCGTCAAGCGATTTTGCCTGGTCCTACAAGGTTTACAAGGTTAGTTCTTAGTATTAGCAAGATCATTAACCGCCGGTTTCAATAACCTATCTACCAATAACTATTTGTTACAAACGTCGTCGTTCAATCATTTGCCGGGTAGTTATTGGTAGATAACTTAACAGAACAAAAAGAAATTAACAGCCTTTGTGGTCCAGTGGCTTAGAGCTTGTCTCTCGACTCGAAGACAACAAAAAAATTATGTTTCCAAGTTTGGTGAGGACAATGCAGGCTGATCACCTGATTGTCTGACAAGAAAGATGATCCATGCGTCGGATGGGCATGTAAAAAGTCGGAGCTGCGCCTGATTTCTTATACAAAGATAGGTTATAGAAACGGTACGTAAGTCGCTATTCTGACTAATCTATTATTGTTATAAAATTAAAAACTAAATTGGTTTTTATGATTTGCTGTACACTTGATGTGTTGTTATTTGATGTGTTGATATTGACTATGTTGACACTATTATTACCATAGGAAGGAAAATGTAATTAGAATTTATTAACCTTTGCTAACGGCCGAAGCCCTTGTACCCACGAGGGTTTTTTTTTGTGGTCACGACAGAAAAAACTGCACTGAAAATCAAAGTGTCAAGTGTCAAATGTCAGATTTGACAATTCTACACTCTTGTATTAGCGCACAGATCTATTGACAGTGCTGTTATTTCTGTCGCGACCACTGAAAGACGCCCGTGGGAACGTAGCCTAAGTGTTCACTTTTATATATTCCTTAAGAGACGAATAGTTTTAAATACTAGGGAGTTATGCTTTGCTCTTACGTGTATATTGACGTGATAACGTCTTATAATTCGATGGAGCCGGCTGCACGCTCGAAAAAACATGACTCATGCGGCGTTACGGGCGTTACCTCGCTAACATTACTCATTTCTTATGACGTTGTCACGTTCAACTATCGTCAGTAAACCGACTTTACAGACAACCGATTTTTTTATTTAAAGGACACTGGGCGTTTTCTATGGAACAATTTGCTACAGCGACCAAAGATAATATTAGATGCGAGCGTAATTACACCTGGATTACAACGACCCAGGTCGCATATCTGCAGGAGGTGGGGTAAACTCTCATACATTTTAATTAATTTCGACGAAATAATTACGGGAATTTAAAAATTAATTAAATGTGAAAATACAATCTAATAGTTTTTTTGGTTTATGATCGCCACTTTTTTAAACAAATGGTCATAAAACGCCCAACGTCTTTTTGCTTATGAATTCTCTAGAAATTTGTCGCGCAGCTTCTACGGGGTTCGTTGACTTTGGTCTGTGCGTGTCCAGTAGGCAGTGAAACTTAGCCAGTAAATGCGTAATTATATATCTCATAGTAATATATATTACCGCAGCGGGCAGTGAGAGTGGTATGTATTATCTTATTATGGAATAACATTTACTATGGGCCTGTTTCATACAATTCAATATACTGATAAGATTTGCATGTTTTGTCTTTGTCGCTCGATATGCAATATGTATCTCGATAATATGTAAGCAGCGACAAAATTTCGGATAAAGGCCCTGTAATAAATGTAACAGGCCCTAAGTATGATAATATTATGCTGAAGTCATCAACATATAAGCCCCTGTGGGGCTTCTGATGATGACTACAAACCAAAGAAAGGAATTTTGCTGTCTTAGATAATAAATAAAATAAAAAAGTCCAACCAAACCCATTCATAATGGCTGGAATAAAAACGGTTCCGTACAAAACGGCAAAATAACACGTGTGGGCACCCCTTAAATATTATTTTAATTTTATTCTGTGTTTAGTGTTTGTTTTTTATAGCGGCAACGGAAATACATCATAATATTATGTAAAAATTTCAACTGCCTAGCTTTCGCGGTTAAGGATATGCAGCCTGGTTACAGACAGACGGATAGACGGACAGACGGACAGCGAAGTCTCAGTAATAGGTTCTCGTTGTTACCCTTTGGATACGGAACTGTTAAAAGATTATTTCTTAAAAAATTTAATTGTAGTAAGAATGATATAGAAGATCCTTAATTATTAAGTTATTTTTGAGATTGAAATTAATATTTTGTTTACAACTTTTAGGCTTGACTTTCTTTTATACAAACCCCATTACTAGTAAAAATATTTACACGATGGATAACTTAAGCAACGTTGCTGTCTTTGTCTGTGACGTTACTTTTCCAACGCATCAGACAAAGACAACAACGTTGTTTAAGTTATCCGTTGTGTAAATCTTTTTATTTGTAAGGAGATTAAAAGTTTAAATAACTACCTTACGAGATAAAAACTAAGTATTATTGACAAAGACTTCAAAACTAAAGATAGGCTATGACGTATATTTGACAGATCAAATCTTCATACAAGAAAAAATTACGGCATCTTGGTTTTCACCATACTTCAAGTCATGCAGCCATGTTGATTTCAACATACCTCAAATGACAAAATGGCCCCAAATCTCCAAAAGTGGGCCATTTAAGTGGGGACAGTTTTCACCTCAACATGCCTTGTCTATAACATATACGTCTATGATTATTGAGGTAATTTTGAGATTGAATATCAAATCGAGTTTGAACTTTAGAAGGTGCAAGTTTCGAGCAGGCCTAGCATATGCACCTAGAAATATATGAGAAACAACATTTCTTTTCTTCCCGAGCATGAGCTCACATGGCCTCTTTTGACAGCTAAAGTAGAAACATTTTCTTATTTCAATGTCAAATAGTCTTACAATATTATCAACTACTCCACATCATGGCGGTCAAAAATCAAAAAAACAAATAGTTTCTTTAAGTTCAGTCATTTACTTGAAAATATGATCATTTTTGACAGAAGATTTCCCGGCAGCTATTTTAAAAATATGGCTATTTAGAAATGTTGACTTCTATTGACGACCCTGTTACCATGGATTATGAACTATTTTGCAACGAACTGTTTTGGATGGAATATTTCTTCTTTAAAATTATTTCTTTGCATCGGCATGCTAAGCCCGCAGGTACCTACTACTTACTAATTAGCAATGTCTTAAGTACGTTAATCATGAGGAGACCTGTTTACGCGACATTCTTCAAAGACAAGATATGTCTGCCAACGCCTAGTCAATCAATTTGGTGTTACTGATACAAAATGTTATGTTATTAGGCTTACCATCTGACGCAGACTATTTAGTTTTACCTTTTAGCCCGATATTGAGGCAGATTTTATTTTTTACCCGACTACGGCAAAGCTAAAAGGAAGATTAATAGATTTTGGCAGTAAATGTAGTATGTCTGTTTGTTCCACCGTAGCTCCTAAGCTACTGGTCCGATTTTAATGAATGAGGTGTCCACAGATTCGGAGTAACAGCCTGGGTGACGTAGGCTATATAATTTACATAGGCGGGTTATAATTTTTTATAAAAAATGTAGTTATGAACACTTCTAGTGGGAATCGAACCATATTTCCATTTTCCATAACGTACAAAACTAACCGCTGATCCACAGCAGTGCATAAAACAATACATAGTGATTTACACACAATGACACAATCACAATATTATATGCAAATTTTTGTGCAAGAATTTACATTTATCTGCAATATTTTCTCCACCAAAATGATAAAAATCCTATAGTTTGCGTGATGTAAGTATTGTTAAGCGGAAAATGAAGGTGTGTAACAATTTCATTTACTATGAGAGTTACAGAGCAACATACAGTTTTTACCCGACTACGGCGGAGCCAAAAGGAAGGATTGTTTTGGCAGTGTATATAAGTATCTATCAGTTTGTTCCACTGTAGCGCCTAAACTACTGATCCGATTTTAATGACTGAAGTGTCAATAGATTCATAACAAGAGCCCGGGTAACATACGCTATAATATGAATATATTATAGCGTATGTTACCCGCCTCCGCGGGGGCGCTCTCGCGCTGTATAATAACAGCCTCCGTGGTCTAGTGGTTAGAGCTTGGCTCTCGACTCGGAGGTCGTGGGTTCGATTCCCGCATTGGAACAAAAAAATGTTGTTTCCAAGTTTGGTTAGGACAATTCAGGCTGATCACCTGATTGTCTGACAAGAAAGATGATCCATGCGTCGGATGGGCATGTAAAAAGTCGGACCTGCGCCTAATCTCTCGCCAGTCGTGTCGGTTATCCGTCCCACTGGGTTACGAGAGTAAAAGGAGGAGAGAGTGCTCTTGTGTAGTGCGCACACACTTGGGCACTATAACATAACTCCTGCGTAGCTGGCCTGGTTTCAATGAAACAGGCCACCGTCACCGAAATCGGTGTGGGAGCTATTAAAAAAAAAAAAATTAATATGAATAACGTAGTCGGGTTAAAGTTTTTATAAAAGAGTATATTTATTTTATGTATATTAGTATTATCATTGACCCTGTTTTTTCTTCATTTTCTCTGTAACAATTTATTACTTAAAATAATTTATAGTCTATAATTTATAGACTATAAATTATAGACTATCATCATAGTTGAAATATTATTTCTTTATTTATTAGAATATTTAACTAAGTAGGGTAATTTATATAATAATATTATGTTATCTGTATTAGTCAATGAAATAAATATTATTCTGTTTTCATTTTTGTAGCATATTTGGCATGCAAAATACTCAAAAGTCGAAATTCAAGTACCCATGTCACAGAGTAAAAATACATATATACTTACGTACAGAGAAACACCTTTCATAGAACGATCCAAATTTTGTCAGGGTTGTCACAGAAGATGGGAGTAAATTAAACTAAGTCTAGCGTCAGTATACAGTTAATGATAAAGTCTAATTGGTATATACACCACAACCCGGCATCGAACCTGCACGATCACGCGTGTGACTCAGGGGGTCTAAACACTAGGTCATGGACGTTCTTTTATTAAAGCAAGACATCTAGAAAATTAAATATTTACCTACCTATTATTGTCCTTAGGATAGTTAAAATATGACATATCTTTATTTATTCTATTATTTTTCATACATGTAGTACAATACATAACCACTTTTTTGTTCGATATAATTTGTATGTAATATTCTTATATTATAAAGTTTGAACATTCATTGGACACAAATGTAATGTTAAAAATTTGTTATTTGTCGTAATGACAACCAACAACACATCACAATTCTCAATTTTATATGACATAAAAACTCTAACACGTAATTCAAAAATGTAGACGTCCCTTCGAGAAGGCACAATCTTGAGACTACTTTAACACTATTGCCGTCCAATTGTTTCACCAATCTAATCGACAGTTTTCTATATGCATGTTTATCTGGTCCTAGATTTCTTTTATCTGTGCCCATGTATATACATATTTCACAATTTGAACTATAATATATTATATTTAGCGAGAACATCACTGTATTTTAATTATTGGGTCTAGATATAATTTATGTTTTACGAAACAATTCTGACGTATTTCTATCTACTCAGAGCGGGTTATCGAAATTGCGAAAACTTACGCGAGTACTTGATTCATTTAGTTGAATATAGTTTACGCTTGGAAATACCATTATGGAGGAATAAAATAATATTTTTAGATGACACTTGTGGCACATGTTAAAGAAATACGAACAGATGAACTGCTTCATAGTTAGCTTTCGATTTGATTGCACTACTGCGTGTGTGTATCCACGGTTATTATATTATGTATTTTCTACTCTGTGATTGTAGTGCCCGGACATGAAGAATACAAATCTTGGAATAGAGAGACGAGTCGTGTTTGTTTGCTTTTCTAGTGCGTATGTGGACGACTTGCACGCAATTAATATAATTTACCGTATGGAATGTGAAAAAAAGATTGACAATTGTGTCAAATCAAACAAATCGTCAAATGAACACGGTCTAATATTTAATTGCGCATGTGCAAATCGAGCAGATGCGCACAAAAAAGGCAAACGAACACGACTATTTAGTTTGTCTTTTTAGTTATCTCTATTTCTTTATTTGACAGCGAGTAGAGACGGAGTAATCTGTCAGCTGTCATTCAACTGATAAGTATTAATTGATACTAGAGGTCACCCTGCTGTCAAAATTCGCTCATAATTACTCATATACTTTTCTAATTTGAACTTTACAAGGGTTCTTTTGCCTCTTAGATAGAACAAATAATTTAAATACTGTGACAATATGGTTATGAGTTATGACAGCTCACACCAACTCACACAACCGTGCGTTTGATACATTTAAAAAAAGGTTGTATCAAACGGACGATTGTGCGAGTTAAAAATCCGCTAGGCCCACAGAGGGGGAAGCATGAACATTTGAAAAGTACGTATTCGCAACGTTATCGAATATAAACTGTACGGGCGCTGTCATAACTTCCATACAATTATATTTCTATAACGTTACGAATACGTACTTGTCAATTATTCGTGCTAGCCCCACTGCTAGCTAAATCATCTAGGAGAAAAATAATTTGTCATTCAGGCTCCATACTTGTAACATGACTGTAGTGGGTCTTTTACTTATTTTTTAGTAATATTATTTATTTTGTTTTTCTTTATTAGATACCAATAGCGTATGCATACAAAAAATTTACACTAAGCTATTTACTATTAATACGACCAATAACAGGTCCAATAACAGGTATTACAGATCATAACAGAGTGTAGTACAGGCGTTTAGCTAAATAGAAAGATAATAACTTAATTAATACAGACAATTGGCAAAGGTCCCTATAATTTAAATATTATTGCATATATGACCATTAGAATCCTCTGTATCTGTGCATTTTCATACGATAGTAATAATATATTAATAATTTATTAATTTCACATCATAAGGCGGATTGCACAGAGTAATTTCATATACCCATCGCTGGACACTTTCGCAACGCGTTGGCTAACGTTTCATCATTTTCGGATGAGCAATTATGTCTTTTTGCTGACTACTGGTTATGTATAATAGTATGGCAACTTTGTAAAATATTGTTAAAATATAATACCTATAAAAATTACCTACGTTGAAAAAATCCTATCCTACTTATATACTACTTAGTCTGGCCATAAATACTGTTACAATTAAAAATAAACAAAATATTACATTTGAATTTGGAATCTGTCATTTTTATATGATTGTTCATTGGGTTTTCTCATTTTGGCGCCAATACATTGTACAATATTTTGTGATATTAAAATGGAGTGGGGTGATAAAGAGAACTGAATCGCTGTGATTGCATTACACAAAGTAGGTATAGAGCCAAATGCAATTTTTAAAACTCTCCATACGCTTTGTATTAGTAAAATGTTTGTGTACCGGGCTATTAATAGGTACAATGAGACCTTCTGTGGTTGTTGCAGAAAAAAATCTGGCCGTCCACGTAGTGTTCGTACGAAAAAGGTGGTCAAAGCAGTAAGGGAAAGAATTCGAAGAAATCCTGCCCAAAAGCAAAAGATTTTATCTTGGGAGATGAAGATAGCACCTAGAACCATGTCGCGTATTTTAAAAGATGACTTAGGACTTGCAGCCTATAAGAGACGTACTGGTCATTTTTTGACTAATAATTTAAAAAAGAATAGGGTGATAAAATCGAAACAACTACTGAAGCGGTACGCAAAGGGAGGTCACAGAAAATTTTTGTTTACGGATGAGATTTTACAATTGAGCAACATTTTAACAAAAAAATGACCGTATTTATGGCTCAAAGCTCTAAGGAAGCTTCCCAATTAGTCGACAGAGTGCAACGTGGGCACTATCCGACTTCAGTGATGGTTTGGTGGGGTATTAGCTATGAAGTAGTGACTGAGCCATACTTTTGTGAAAAAGGTATGAAAACATCGGCACAAATGTATCAAGATACCATTCTTGAGAAGGTAGTGAAGCCCCTTAACAACGCCATGTTCAATAACCAAGAATGGTCCTTCCAGCAAGACGGCGCGGCGCCGGGTCATAAGGCTCGGTCTACGCAGTCTTGGTTGGAAACGAACGTTTCAGACTTCATCAGAGCTGAAGACTGGCCGTCGTTTAGTTCCGATATTAATCCGCTGGATTATGATTTGTGGTCAGTTTTAGAGAGTAATTTGGAGTCCCTAAAACAATCCCTACGATTGGCAGTGAAGAATTTTCCCATGGAAAGAGTGCGTACTTCTATTGATAACTGGCCTCAACGTTTAAAGGACTGTATCGCAGCCAATGGAGACCACTTCGAATAAGCTTTTTATATTTTAAATTGTTTTATATTTATGTATTAAACTAAGACAATTTAAAAGTAATTAATGTTATTTGCAATAGAAAATTTGTTTTTTCTTTGTTTCAGTATTTATGACAAGACTAGGTATAAACGCGTTATAGTTAGTTGTTTGTTACTCTTTCACTCAAAAACTAGTGAACGAATAAAATTTGGTATGGTAGTATTTAGGCGCTTGATTAACACATAGGTTATTTGTTATTCCGAAAAAGTACAGTGTTCCCGTTGGATATCGCATTTACGCGATCGGAGCCGCAGGGAAAGCTAGTAAAGCTATAAAGCCACTAAACGATATGTGTCATGATTCGTAGCTGACTGCTATACCACTGAAGGTATTGCACTAAAATTAAGCATGTACAGATGGTTACTATAACGTTAACATCTCCTAAAAATATTTTTTCAAAATTCAATTCACACCGAAAGGAATCCGTGGCACGGCGGTGTATTTAAAATAGCTATTCAAATTTGAACTTTATTCACTACACAAGAAGATACACGTCGTCGCTGTGTGAACTGACCCTAAGGTCCACATAGTTTGAATGGAATACAAGATTTTACACGAGCGAAGCAGCGGGCAAAAGCTTTTAAAATATCATAATATTAATTATTATCCATTAAAATACATCTAAAATATCACAATATATCAATTCAATTGGTTAATGGTTTTTCATTAAGAATATGGATGAAACAATTAATGAAATTAATATTCATTATTCTAATGAGTAATGTTTGATGAGTAATGATTTCACTATTTAGTAATGCAATATTTCATAACTTACATATAATATTTAATAAAAATAAATAATTCATTACTATGAATTCACTATTAAGTAATGAAACATCATGAAATTAAACTTTTAAAATTGAATAATTAACAGCTGGATGATCATGTAACGCAATGCCAAGACGGATATATTTTTTTTCACAACTGACGATGCCGAACCAATATGACTAGAACAAACGAAACAATGTAACAGACCTAAAAAAAATATATAATATGATAATAATTATGTTGAATAGAATTTAGTTAAGATTATATCTAGCAATGTCCCGCGAAAAAATACCCACAACCTGCAGATATATAATAATTAAATTGTATGCTATGGATTTCCGCAATACTACGCCTGATTCTATTAACTATTATTAAAAAAGAGTGGTCATGTATTGTACTGTGTTTAAGAAAAATAATAGAATAAATAAAATTATCATTTATTTTACCCATCCTAAGGACAATATTAAGTAAGCAAATATTTAATTTTCTAGGAGATGTCTTGCTTTATTATAAGAGCATCAATGACCTAGTGAATAGACCCCCTGATACACGCGTGATCTTGCAGGTTCGATGCCGGGTTCTGGTGTGTACCAATTCAGACTTTATCAACAACTGTATACTGACGCTAGGCTTAGTTTAATTTACCCCCATCATCTGTGACAACCCTGACAAAATTTCTCGAAATCGATGGCTGTTCTGAAAGCTGTTCTGAACGTAAGTACGATATGAACGTATAATTTCACTATGTGATTGGATCGTACAACGGCACTCGGCGCATGAGGCGGCGCGGCGCCCCGTCTTTTTAAGATTTTTCAACTTTCAAATATTCAGACACAAATGATTTTGTAGATAATATATTCAATTTTGACGTGACAACGTCTTATAATTCGATGGAGCCGGCTGCACGCACGAAAAAACATGACTCATGCGGCGTTACCTCGCTCTGAGGCGTTCCATTTAAGTGCAAGCGAGAGCGCGGAATCTGTCTCTCTCCTACTTGAGTGAGCGATCCATCAGTATTTTCTAATGACATTGTCACGTTCAACTATCGTCAGTAAACCGAATTTACAGACAACCGATTATTTTTTTGACACAAATTATGTCCTGTTTCTCTCGACGGAATAAAAAAAACACCCAGCACAGTTTTGCTGACTATACCAAAAGCCTTGGTTTACAAAAAACATAGAGCAGACGGCCATAGAGCCTCTCTAACAAGCGCAACCTTCATCGCTTCTGTTTTCATTAATCTATAATAAATTGAGCAATTTTCTAAATTATGTGCTATTAAAAGGTCATAGTGTTAGGAAAAGCCAAGGCAGCCGGATATGCAATTACATCAATCAGCTGATCGTCAAATTTATCAGTGCCATGGGGTGAACAATTTTATAGATGTCTTAAACGCCTCCGGTTTTCTGTGAGCCTGGTATCTGTTCGGTCAAGTCGGCCCTTTCGGGAAATTATGAAATAGTCGTAGCCCGAAACTACTAGACCGATTTTGATGAAGTTTGGCACAGATATAGAGTAGACCACGAGGAAGGATATAGGCTACTTTTTACTGTGGTAAAATGCAAGGTTGCCGCGGGATTTCTTTTTGTGCGCACGAAGTCGAGGTCAACATCCATTCTTAAGACGCTCTACATCGTAAAAATTTATGAGACGAATGCATACATTTTAGTGCATCAAAAAAATTAAATATTAACAATCTTGGTCATATTCGTAAGGGGACCTAGGTTTTCAAAACAAATTTTCTGTAAATTTTCTCGATAAAAAAAACATATAATAACCACTAAAATAGATATTCTTGGAGTTGTAAGTTGTATTATTTGTGAACAAAAAAGAGAAAATTAATTACAGTTTCGTAATACATAATAAAAGGAAGGGAATCGTCGTTTTTATTTTTCGATCGGATTATGATATTTGTTAGGATTAATTTATTTCAATGATAAATGATTCGGTCGAGTCGAATGCAACATCGCGAAATGGCGACCTATCGTTCTGCTATACCTTTACAATGTAAGTAGTTGGGCTGACTAGACTAGTCAAGTCAGCATATCCTAACATCATATTAGGTCGAGTCTTCCTTCAGTCTTATTGCGGAGCACTTTCTTGTTGTACTATTTCTTGCTCTTTTATTTCTAAATCCTATTTCTAAATAATTATTGTAAGGTGTGTTAATAAAGAAACCTTTTTTTAAAACGCGCCGCGAGGGCATAACATTGCGGGGCAGCTTAAGGGATTTTAAAAGCAAAAATCCTCGTTACCGTCTCCGAAAAACTAGGGAAAACTGTGAAAATCTGTGCTAAAATCAGTGGAAAACTAGTGAAAATCTATGAAATGTGTTGTGTAAAAGTAGTAAACTGTAATATTTGCGAATAAAAGCTGAAAAACTGTGAAAATTCATAATAAGTGTTGTGTAAAAGTGGAAAAGTGAGTTCCTGAAAGCACAAATCCTGTGGCGAGAATAATGCCATATCCTGTCGCAGTCCTCGCAGTATTCTGTGGCGAGAATAACGCCATATCGTGTCGCAGGCCACAGCCCTCACAGTATCCTGTGTCGCAGTCATCAGCCAGCTAAGTGGATAAATTCATTACCATTTCCAAAACATAATAAATCTAAATATTCAGAAAATAATATACAAGGCATTCCGAATAATCCATTCGAAATCGGATGTTAGACGTGCTACTCGTATATCGTGAGATTATTATACACACTACATCGGTGTTTCGCTGAGTCGCTGAGTCTACGTCCGTCATGCTTCTTATCTTCATCTTCGTGATCGCCAGTTCACTGTTAGTCTTTAATCACTGTTTCTCAAACTTTATTTTATACTAGGTAAAATTATTATTTGCAACCGTTAGATTTATTTAGGCATATTATTATAGTAATACACTGTACTGTAATCTTCCTCCTGTACTGTAAACCAGTAAACCAGCTGAGCCTATTAATCTTCCAATAATGCCAGCTGTAGAATTAAATATTTTAATTAAATTTATGGGAAAGTTTGATGGGAGTAGAGATAAATTAAATCTTTTCTTAAGTAATTGCAACAATGCACTAGGGTTAGCTAACGATGAACAAAAAAAAATCATTTTTAAATATATATAGTAAGATAACTAGGACCAATTAGAAGAGTTTTTAAAAACACAATTTGGAGAAAGAAAGCATTATACATATCTCCTAACCGAACTGCAAAACAGTAAACAAGGTGTTAGTGAATCAGTCAATCAGTTCTCTCTCAGAGTTGAAAATTTTCTTAGTAAATTACTCACCGAAATCAATGTCTCAATTCCTACTAAGAAAAAGGCGAACTGACTGGCCGAGTCGCTGCAATGGAAGATTTGGCGCTTCACACTTTTATAACAGGATTAAATCCAAATATATTCACAGTTGTTAGATGCCGCAAACCCGATGACTTAAACGAAGCTATAAATATAGCCATATCCGAAAAAAAGATTTACCATGCTACTAAGAGGTCAAATACAAACTTAAATAATAACCATCGTTATAATTACGCCTCTAATAATAATAATAACTTTCAACCTCGGAACTCTATTAATAATAACAACAAGAAGGATCAATACCCGCCGCGTCATAATTCAAGTAATTTTACTACTCCTGTAATATTAATAATTTTAAGTCCACTGTGTGCATTCAAAATACTATACCCTCTGAATCTATAAATAATGCTATATTCGAGCTGGGATAAGGTAAGTTGGTTCGTAAAAATTTAATTAATTTTCATATTTTTTTATTTTTAGGATATCGCGATTGTAGTCAATATTACAACGAAACAAATTCATGAGATCACTGCCAATAATGCCGTCATATGGTAAGTTAATATGCTCTACTACATGGAATTTACTAGAAATAAATTGATTCAAATTATCAGCTATGTATAAATTTAGATTGAAATGACCAAGTGTATGTATTACTTCCTTTCCAGGATCTATGCCCTTTATTTTAATTTGTTCTGGTATGAGTTTTTGTGATTTCATTAAAACATTAAATTGGAACTGCTTTCAAACTTATTTTTAGAACTTTAAACGAGGACGATGGAATTAAATACGATCAGGCGATTTACATTGTATAAGATAACCAAGGAAAACTGGCCTCCTTAATAAAACAAAACATTTTAGTTACTAAATCTACATTAAATTCATATTATAAAACTTTTCATGAAATGAAAATTAATGAAGCTCGTTTAAATAATGCTACCGACAATCTCTCGGTAAACAATAGTGATATACTGGTCCAAGTCACTCAAGTTACGAAAATGTTGTTTGTCTTTTGAATTTTTCATTAGGTATCACCTAATACGGGACACACGATTCTAGTATAACTCTATTTTTAATTGTCTTAGTAGCATTATATTTTACAAGATCTGTAGATACATTTTTATTAATAAATTTATTAACTCTTGCAAGAAGACGGAAGGTCCAAAATCACCAGTCGAAATAGAACTAGATGAAGGTATAATAGGATAATTACTACCCCGCCTAGAATTAGAATTCATTAAATTTGGTAAACTTCGATTTTTAACCCCGAACTTTACACTCAACCGGGGGGTTGTGGTACAATGTAAGTAGTTGGGCTGACTAGACCTTAAGTCAAGTCAGCATATCCTAACATCATATCAGGTCGCCCGTCGGCCGGACAGTCAGTCTTCCTTCAGTCTTATTGCGGAGCACTTTGTTGTTGTACTATTTCTTGCTCTTTTATTTCTAAATCCTATTTCTAAATAATTATTAGAGTGTTAACAGTTCCTTCTCTTTCATATCTATGGAATCCGACAGTACCGGCTTAGGCCTGTTGTTATGGAGACGTATGTCATTTTTTTTGCTTTTTTCTGCTCAAAAATAATTCGAATTTATTGTTGAAAGTCCTTTCAAAGTTATTTTACCCCGGACTTGACCTTTATGCCGACGACATAAGGATGTTAGTTTGTAATGTTTTTTCTATCTTCGTGTAATACTAATAAGATATGAGTAATTTCGCGATCTAATATCAGATACCACATAGCGCAGCTATGTAGGCCATTGGCTTTTTGCGTTGTTGACCAATTGCCAATTGGTCTCGGGTTCGAATCCCGGTCAAACGAATTATTATTATTCTTTTTCTTTTATAAACTTTTTTTTTTCGCACTAACTCCGAGTAATGCTTGTTCTCTTAGGTATAGTGTAGTATACTATTACATTGTTGAAAGCGGTGTACCTGATATAACTCATTATATACTTTATTATTAGTTTCTCTAAGTTGCTGTAAATATTAGTGTAAATTATAAAATAGGTAAAGAAAAAGTTATGAATTTATTGTATTCGATGATAGTACAAAAACCCTCTTTTTAATATTTAAAGTACCTGGAGACTCGCTCGGAGTTTTAGTACAACGATAAAATTTAAATTTAAAAAATATAAGAAAAAGAGAAATAATAAGAATCGCAAAAATATTTATGCTACCGGGATTCGAACCCACCACATTACGAATTTCCAAACAACGCAAAAATCAAACGTAGGTACGTACGTTGCCAATCAGACTGACGTAAGTGAGTCGAAATTATTGATGTATTGTTGCACGACGAAAGAAAAAAACATAAGATAGACAACAGAATGAATAATAATATTTATAAATATTATTTTGTTTCTTTGTAAAGTATATTTTTTAATTATATCAATTATTATAATAAATTCTATAAATAAGTCTTTCACCACGAGTATTAGGAACATGTATTCAGAAAATTACGTATATAATTCACGCGTTGTATTAATCGATTTATTTTTAATAAATAACACAATATTTACAATAAATATGATGTAGCCGAAGAGACTATTCGGTTTCAACCACTAATGTCAGAAACTAAAACTAGGTAAGTACACACACCGGCATATTTAGCACCTAAAATAAAGGTTTGATATCAGTATCATATAAGGTTGCTGGCTGGTTTATACGTCATTTTATTTGAAAAGAAATATTTTCAAATTAAAAAAACTACTGAACATCACATTTTATGCAATTGTTTTAATTTTATTCAAATACACCTTATCTGGAGCGAACTTCGAGTATCTCTTCCTTCTGAGTTTGATTTAAAATTTCATTGAAATACTGTTTTTTGTTAGTTTTTTTTTAATCGCGTATCTTTTTGGAGTTGAGGACTGAATTATGCCTGACTTAGCCCCAACGGAGATTGCCAGGGCACTCGAAATGCGAAGAAATGGTCAAACCTACAGAGTGATATCCAGAGATCTTCGTCGACCAGTTTCAACGATCCATCGCAGTATCCAATGGTTCAGGGAGACCGGTACTTATGTGAGAAAAGTAGGACAAGGCAGAAAAAGACGCACTTCGAGTAGGGATGATCGTTTCATTCGGCTTCATGTACGTAGGAACCCCCGTTTGACGGCCGTCCAAGCCCGACATGAGTTAGAAGCAGTGCGAGGTGTAACCTTAAGTGAGCGTACGGTACGAAGAAGGTTCGAAGAAGCTGGTTTGGGTTCATTTGTGCCCGCCAAGGCTCCAAGGCTCGAGGTAAATCATCGTAGAAACAGGTTAACTTTTGCTCAGGAACATCGACTTTGGAACGCGGACCAATGGAGTAAGGTATTGTTTAGTGATTAGTGCAGAATTCTCTTGAAATCAAATTGACGGCAAGCAAAGAATATACAGACGCAAAGGAGAACGATACATTCAGACAAATTTTGAAACTACAGTTGCATACGGTGGTGGATCAGTAATGGTTTGGGCGGGCATTTGTTTGGGAGCTCGCACAGACTTGGTAGTGATTGACAGAGGGAGTCTGACTGCAGACCGCTATATCAGAGAAGTTTTAGAAGAAAATGTCGTACCGTTTGCCCCATATATCGGTGACGATTTTGTTTTTATGCAGGATAATGCTCGGCCACATACCGCTCGGGTAACTCAAGCTTATCTTAATGATATGAATATCACTGTTATGGAGTGGCCGGCGAGATCACCGGATATGAACCCAATAGAGCACGTTTGGGACTTGCTGAAAAGAAAAGTTAAGTCCAGAATTCCAGCTCCCGCCAACGTGGGTGAACTACGAATCGCCGTAGTTGAGGAATGGCGGAGACTATCCCAGGAGACCATCGATAACATCATTCTCAGTATGCCTAGACAGGTAGAAACTTTAATAGGAGCACGTGGAGGAAATACGCGATATTAATCACCATTTTTCTAATTTAATTAATTGTTATTTTAATATTAATTTTCACTTTTCCCGGTTACATGAAAAGTTCAAAAATGTACCATTTTTCACAAATAGCCTTTACTCGCAAAATCTGTTCTTAATGTGATCTCATTTTAAGTAAAACAAATGAAACTTTAAATTACAAAAGAAGTGTAGTAAGTAAATTTTAAAATAAAACCATATTTTTTTAATTATTTGAAATTGTAATTTTTGTGGTGTTAGATACAACCGAAGTTTCATGTGGAAGGCTACTGAATATCAAATTTTATTGTGTATTTATGTATTTTTTTTTAATCAGGCGACAAATTTTGCTTTGTGCTACGCGAACGATGCAAAGCAAACGAAAGCAAGTTTAAATTTTGTAACCTCTGAAAAATTATTCGAAATATAAAATTTTAAATGTCTTAGAATGAAACGTCAATGTGTGTGATGTGTATGTTGTAGTGCGTATGTTCCGCAGTACTTCGACCGCATATTATAATATTATTTTTGCTTTTTTATTATTTAAACCATCCATGAAAAAGGCACAAGTTGTATTTATATCGGAAATATTAGTGCAGATTATAAAAAAAATGGCTAATAAAAAAATATGGAGAGCAATAAAAAAATATATGAAAATATATAATGATATAATATATTATTATTACCTATTTATTTAAAAAACAAGAAAGATAAGAAATATATTAATTTGTAATGAGATTTGAATCTAGACGCTACTACGCTACACTTTGCACATTACTAATTAATCATCGAAATTACGCTTTTGTACATTATGGACTTTGACGTAATTCGCGCGAAGCACCCCGCAGTTACGGGGGCGGCGCGTCGCCCACTTATCTCCTTCACCCCCTTGAATACTTCCTAGTTGGCGACTCACCTCGCCTTAACATATAATATATTAATTATCATTATAGCGTCTTCGTCATCTGTGATGCGCCTTACATGAAAATTAATATGATTTCCAGCTCCATCATTTTCTATGGTGTTGGTAGTGGTTATTACTCCTAAAGAAAACTCCCGGAGGCACAATGTACTCTCACTATTCTCAGACTGAGCTCTCTATAAATATTGGCTATTGTGTATGAAGTTTCACGCTTGAGCAAAAACAATACTACCGTACACGAACATAGACACATCATATTTCAAAGAAATGTAAACGAATTTGTGTTTTCCACAACTATGCATTGGTCTTTGCTTACATATCAATGACTGGAGAGTGGACAATGAAGAATAATATATACAATCACTACTTATTATTGTACATGTGAATGTGAGTTTGTTTGTTTGTTACGCTTCTACGTAAAAACGACCTAACCGATCGTCATGAAAGGCAATACAGAGTTTACCACGGGGAAAGACATAAGCTTACTTACTCTTTATTTAATATACGGTTCAAAAGCTGGTATAGTTATATGCATGAAAAATTCTTCATCGGCATAAAAATTGGCAAATTAGGATGCAAAATGAAAACATCCTTAAAATAACGCAGTGTGTTTTACCATTAAAGAGGTTTGTTACAGGAATATTGTACAATATCGACAAGGTTACTGCTCGACCAGTTTCTAAGCATTTTCCTTTGCACTAGGACGCTTCAAAATATTTAAACACAAAGGGAGTGTCCGCAACGACTGCAGACATGGTTGAAGTCCTTATTTATACGTGAGCATATGTGCGTGCGCGCGATTTTCATCTTATGCCTGGTCGAGCGGCAACTTGTTCGATAGTAGGTACATATTTGATAAAAGTTAGGTGTGACTCAATGTGTATTAACATTGTGTTGGCATGAAAAGTAGTTAAAAAACATTAACAATATCTTTTTATTATAATACCAAGTAGCGATGCGTAACAATTATGAAAATGTATGTTAAATAACTAAATACCTCTAAAATTAAATAATAGGTGTATTTTTAGCGACCTTCAATAAATAGAAAAATGTTGTTAAATTGTATTAACAACTTCCAATCGACATTTTAATAATAAAATTCATAATACTACCTAGTAACCTTAAATATGTATTTTGTTGTTTATTTTTACAGTAACAATAACTACAATTTTTATTTAAAAAAAAACTATAATCCGACTACGTAGGTCGTAGATTATGTAGCCTGTGTAACCCGCGCTATTATCACGAATTTATTGACACCTCATTCATTAAAATCGGACCAGTAATTTAAGCGTTACGATGAAACATGCATACATACATAGACTGCAAAAATCATTACCCTTGCTTCTCCGTAGTTGGTAAATATGTTTTCTTTAGATGTGTCTTTAAATGTATAGATTAGATATAGTATATTTATATAAAGATAGACTATAATAGCCTATATTATACTGACTCTCACAAAATATAATGTTGCTTTCTATTGACATAAGAATATTCATAATTGGTTGAGTTAATCCAGGTTCAGATGATTATCCATCATTTTATCTGTTCATATTTTTGTTACAACTCGCGAAATAATCTTACTTTGACACCGTCACCAGACGATTAAGTGTAAGAAATAATTTCACATCTACCAGATGGATTTAAGAATTCTCCCCAGTGGGCCAGATGACTCCTAGTTATTTTTTCAGATGTATAACTGACCTGTTCATAAAAAAATCGAGCGAGATATACGATACGAGTACGAGATAACCTAACCTAAGCTAAAAAAGTTCAGAGGGGACATCTCGTAAGGTAGGTAAGATTTAGCGCCCGGTCTAAATGTCACCTAACTCTTTAAACTTAGACAAAAAGAAATAGCTTTATACAATCTTTTCTAAGTTGAAAGTAAGTTATGTCATCTATTGCACAATTGTTTAATTGCAGTTATAGGTGTTACGTGTGAACAATAGAATATAGTTAGTAATTTATAATTTACACGCTCATTACAATAATAGTTTTAGTGATAGCACTATTCGTTCGTAGGAACTTTTCCTTTATTACGCACTAGCCGTTTCCCGCGGCTCCGCCCGCCAAAATATAATATCCCACTATTATAAATACTAATACTGTACTTTTTCGGGATAAATAGTAGCCTATGTTTTAATTCAGAGCCTAAACTACTAACATACCAAATTCCTTTCAATAGTTTTTGCGTGAAAGAGTAATTACAAACATCCATCCATTCATCCTCACAAACTTTCACATCTGTATATATAAAAGAAAGTCGTGTTAGTTACACTATTTATAACTCAAGAACGGCTGAACCGATTTGATTGAAAATTGGTGGGAAGGTAGCTTAGAACCAGGAGACGGACATAGGATACTTATAATCCCGTTCCCGTGGGACGTCACATAAAACGTGGTATAACAAAACGCAACAGACAGAAAACGAAAAATTATCAGTCAAATATGTCTAGCCGTGCATTTGTTAAAAATGGTATAACAAAACGCAACTGACATGGAATAACAAAACGCAACTGACAGCTAAATATAATGTTGTCTATGGTTATGTATGGTTGAAAATGAGAAATTTTGAAGTTGACCGGTTGATGTGTTTGTTTCGAGTTTCCATTAGCTTACTGTGCCGATATTACGAGTATCATTAACAATGCCGCGACCGAGACGATCGAATCTTTCCCGACAAAGCCGTAATGCATCTATTATAATATAAAAATGGATTGCAATTTCAATGTCTCGCTAAAACTCAAGAACGGCTGGACCTATTCGGCTAATTTTGGTCTTTAAGCAATTGTGGAAGTTCATCGAAGGTTTAAACGGTGGTAAATATTGGAAAATTTGCGCGGAAAATACTAAAAACATTTTTTTTAATTTTTATGCTCTATAAGTCAACTCAACTACAATACACGCTAACTCACACTACAATGCGTTTGATACAATTTCGTCACGCGTTTGTCAATCTGTC
The DNA here is from genome assembly GCA_963565745.1 of Phengaris arion. Classification (NCBI taxonomy): domain Eukaryota; kingdom Metazoa; phylum Arthropoda; class Insecta; order Lepidoptera; family Lycaenidae; genus Phengaris; species Phengaris arion. The sequence continues at coordinate 18,172,436 of OY751444.1, forward strand.
TTTCACATTCAATAGACAACATTTACATTTTTTACTTCGTATCTAAGAGGCAAAAGTAAAGTTCAAACTTAATAAAGTAATTATTTATGGTTAAATTTCGACCACTAGGCGACTATAAATAAATGAAAGGATGAAAACTTTAAAATTTACAACCATATTCGATGCATCATATGGCCCTCTCAATGTTAGTACCTGTAACAAAAAATAATCATTAATATTTTTAAAATATTTTAAGTGACACCTAAATTATGCTTGATAAAGAGCAAAGAAAGAAAAAAATTGCCAAGTCGAACTCGAAACTCTTCCGAAAAAAACGGAAAAAATCACGTTTGTTGTATCGGAGCACCATTAGGGCTGGGACTGGAATCATCCGGAATCCGGAACGCCGGAGAAAATTCGGAGCACTGAAAACAGAACTCTGAGCTAATACAATAAAACTGAAAATCGAACACGCGAATGACAAGTCAAATGTCAAATCTGACAACTCGACACACATGTGTTCGATTTCCAAGTCTATTTTATAAATCCAGAGTTCTATTTTCAATGCTCTTGAAATTTCTCCGGCCTTCCGGATTCCGGACAGTATAGTCCCAGCTTTAAATATAATTATTTCATTCTGTTTTTGGCATATTTTGTTGTTATAGCTGTAAGCTGCATCATCTGTGAAAATTTTAACTGTCTAGCTACTACGACTCATGAATCTAAAAGCTATCTCATAGCCTGGTGACGGACAATTCGCACCGAAACGAAACGATAAGCGACATAGCACTGCATTTTTAAGATAGCTAAGTATTTAAAATGCAACTTTTTTCACTACACAAGATACACATTTCATTGTAATAGTTCGAAATGTCAAGTTGCACCGCGCTGCGCAGCGCATGTGCAGTGTATGCCTGATGTCTTAAGAAACGTGTACCTTTTTGTGTAGGTAGTGAATAAAGTTCAATTTTCAATAACTATATTAAAAATGCAGCGCCGCGTAGCGTTGCGTATCTTTGCGTATGAACTAACCGGGTCCCGACAGGGTCCTGTTTTTAGGGTTCCGTAATTACTCTTCTAGTAATGCATACAGCCATACACAATTAAACATTGTATGTCTTAGTTTAACTTAGTCACGAGTTATGACTTATGAACACACACAATATGTTCAACAAGTTAACTGAAATATGCAGTAGCGGTATTCAACTGTGGTTAAATTTACCGTTGGCTGTAAACTCCAATATCGTCGGTGTGGAAACACAGCATCGTTTGTAAGTTGGTATGTTGGTCACTAAACACTAACTTTTGTCTACACTAATACGCGTATTTGGAAGAGAAAAGATTTTGTTTGTTTGTATTGGATAGCCTCCGAAGCTACGAGACGGTATTTTACGAAATTCGGCACAGATATAGAGCAGACCACGGGGAGGGACATAGGCTAGTTTTTATCGCATGAAAATGTTATACGAGTGGCGCATACGAAGTCGCTGGCAATATATTTATTAAAAAAATATTAATAAAAAAAATCGGTTGTCTGTAAAGTCGGTTTACTGACGATAGTTGAACGTTACAACGTCATATTTATATTGCGCGTGGAACTAATTGGCCGCGCCTTAGGTAAGCGTGTTGCCGCCGCGAAGTCCGGCGCCGAACTGAGTAATAACATCAAGCGCCCCCGCCTGTCCGTCCCACCGCTCACATACCTAAGGCGTATTTAGCGAGGTAACGCTGGTAACAGGTAACGCATGAGTCATGTTTTTTCGTGCGTGCATGCGGCTCCATCAAATTATAAGCCGTTATCACGTCAAACACCGCTGTTATGCCTGTAATGTGATTGATTCAAAATTAACTTTATTAATTCAGCACACAAGAACATACACGTTTCATTATAAATATACAGTACAGTACATATTTTAATACATGCAAAAGCGGCGCCGCGCTCTGAAGAGCGGTTTTTTTTTTGACAATCGAACTCTTGCAATTACTTATACGTGCATACTGTATATTCTTGTGTACTGAATTAAATTAAATTTTAAAACGCTATATTAAAATGCAGCACCGCGTCGCGAACTGACGCCTAGGCTGCAAATAGCTTGAAAAAATAACAAACATGCCAACATCTTTATTATATCTGCAAAAACTTTCACGAAAGTCGCATAATAATTCTAAGTATAATTTTCATAGTAACATAAACTATTAATGTCAATGTTCCTATGAAAATGTAAATATATAATCTACGTATATAGTATTTCTCTACTTCAACTACAAAGTATTTTAACTAAAGGTAAGGTAACAAATTAGGTAAGACATAATGGTTTAACATACGTGTTACTTAAGCTAAACAAAAGGCTTTTAACATAAACCTTCGCATTTTTAATGGCGACAGTAAGGTTCAGTCCGACACATTTGTGCTCTTTTATATTCGACTTCCAGGAAAAATTGTTAACAAAAATACAATACTAGGTAGTTAGGTACACAAAAATATGGGTATAATATGTGTATAATATGTGTATAATATAATAAAAATCATAAATATATGTATAGTATAAAAAGTATTAAATATATTTCTGTTGTCTGGTACCCGTAACTCAAATTCTTCGAGAACTTACCACGGGATCAGATTGACGTGAAGCGTCCAAAGATATTAATAATTAAAAAAAAAAAAAAACCTACATACAAACAAACAAACTAACAAGAACATGAATGCTAACAATTTAAATGTCCCGTATCTACCTGAACGCATAGCGATTTTTCACCTTTTTTTAGCAATTAATCTTTAGCCAAAACGCGAGCTTTGGCTAAAGATTTGCGAAATAAAAACCGCGCGATAAAAAACCGCTCTGAGGACAGACCCCTAGGTCCTAACCCTCGTTTCCAAGAGTACTTTTTAACGCGGCGTAAGTAAAAACAACGCTAGAAATACAAGTCTGCGCTAATTCAATTGAGCTGAAAATCTAACACATATTTAGGTCGTTACATATGAAATTGGCGTTTTGAAAAGGAGGAATATAAAGTCGCTTTTTAAAACATAATATATTTATTTAATCAAAGTATATATTGCTGTCTATGCACTTTTGCCATCTCATAGGTAGTTCATTGATTCCTTTACTAAAAAAACCATTCGGACAGGAATCAATAAAATCTTTGAAGGCGCTGTGGACTGCCCCATCGGTGTTGAATTTTTTCCCTTGCAAGAAGTTATCCAAATTAAAACAAAAATGGTAATCTGTTGGAGCAAGGTCCGGGGAGTACGGTGCATGTCTTAGACATTTCAATTGAAGCTCCTCTAATTTGGTAGCCGTCTGTTGTGCAATGTGTGGTCTAGCGTTATCCTGAAGCAGCAGTGGCCTAGAGCGAATGAAAAAATCTCGGTTGTTTAGTAGCTATCTTTTAAATCATGATTTGCAGTTGCTGGCAATAGACATCTGCCGTAATCGTCTGGCCAGATTTAAGAAAGCTGTAGTGAACGACACCGGCACTACTCCACCAAACACTCACAAGTAACTTTTTTAGAGTCAATTTTCGCTTGGGCTTTGGCTGGTTCGCCAGGGTTCAGTTTCCGATTATCGTACAGAATCCACTTTTCATCACAGGTAATAATTCAATTTAAAATGCCTTCATTATTGTGCCGGTTGAGTAATGTAAAGCAGCTGTCGACGCGCGTTTGTCGGTTTGCTGCACTTAATTCATGAGGAGCACCTTTCAAGCTTTTTCACATTCCCAATTTGCTTCAAGTGCATTAAAACAGTTTTATCTCTAACATCGCAGCCTGCAGCTAACTCGGGCGTGGTTTGCGATGGATCCGCTTCTACAATAGCCTTCAATTCTTCATTATCAACTTTGGTCTCCGGCCGTCCACGAGGCTTGTTATGCAGGTCGAAAACGAAAACGTTGGAACCAAAAACGCACTGGGTTCTGTGTGTTCTTTTGCGACACCGCCGCTATATAAATCATTAATCCTTCGAGCCGTTTCTGCAGCACTGGTGCCACGGTGGAACTCGTACTCAAAAATAATACGATATTTTAAGTTTTCCATTTTGTAAACAGAGTGACGCAAGGAAAAAACCAAAAGAGAAAAAAACAAATGAATCACGGTTTTCGAAACACAAATGCATGAGTAAATAGCGGTATAAATTTTAAATTGGAATTTCTAACCAAAGAAGATATATTTGAGATCAAAGTGGCCAGTACGACAAAACGCCAATTTCATATGTAAGGACCTAATATTAGCAATTTCAAAGCAAAACACTCGACATTCGCGTGTTCGATTTTCATTGTATTGGCGCAGAGTTCTATTTTCAGTGCTGTTTTTACTAACACCGCGATAAAAAAGCGCTCGTAGAAGCGTACCGTGCGATAACTAATTAATTTGGTCGCACTTGTAAACAAAATAAAGTGTATCTGTAAATATTGAAACCATAATGTACTTTGCAATTAAATAATTGGTATTTGTTACATAATATTATATGCATTAAAGCTCTTTGGACATGGAACATTTTTGGCCGTGTTTCACAATCTTTTGATAAAGAGACATAAGTTATCCGACACTTTCAACAGATTGTAAAAAATGCGAGTACACCCTTACATTAACAGAGTAAGGTAGGTCAATGAATAATAATATATTACCTACAAAGATTTCAAAACTCAAGTTATCTCGTTATGACGTACATCTGACAGAACAAATCTTCATACAGTAAAAAGTTACGCCATCTTGGTTTTCATTGGTTTTCACCATACTTCAAATGTCAGCCATCTTGTTTTTACCATACTTCAAATTTCAAAATGGCCCCAAAAATCTCAAAAGGCCATTTAACTGGAGACAATTTTTGCCTCAACGTGCCTCGTCTATAATATATACGTCTATGATTAGGTACCTATGTCAAGAGTCAGAACCTCTGAACTACGATTAAACAATCATCAAAATAAACAATGGTTAATCACCGTTTAGCTGATCTTTAGCTTGTGATTTCGACACTGTTTAGTTAAAGGAATATTATGCAATTAGTAAAGCATTTTATGGCCTGTTTCACAATCTTCTAATAGGTATCGGCTAGCTTCTTCAGAAGTTTTGTCGCTGCTTACTTTTTATCGAGAGACACAGGCAAAACCTGCAAATAACCTATCCAGTAGATTGTGAAACAGTCTAATTTAAGGCGCGTCTCCTGCGCGTGTTTCTTTCGAAACATTACACAAAACACCGAAACATTGGGGCGTGGCTATACACATTTGTGTAGGAATATACAACGTTTTTGTCTTCCGAGACGGACGGAAAACATTCCGCAAAATCGTGAAATGGTAAAATGGCTACATGATTCATCTGATTTCATCATATTATTAGAAAACATCAATTTTGCCAGTTTTCAATAGAAATGCGTAAAATGGCGCACATAATATGAGTGGAATTTTTAAACCCGTGTGTTTTCTCCTAGATTCTGCACCTGCAATCGCTAAAACTGCGAGTGCTTACGTCTTCCTCCTCGGAACTCATTATCTCGTCTACACAAAATGTTTTGTTTCAATCAAAAACAGACAGATTGTGTATGAAACAAATGTTTTTATTTCACGTTTTTTTGTGTAATGTTTCGAAAAAACATGAGCAGGAGACGCGCTTTTACTTGAACTAAATATATACAGTAACTAATCCTGAAACTACACTAGAATGCAACATTTTATAGCTGTAGACGTACCTTTTTAAACTCTCTAGCTACCCAAACATATTTTTTGGATGGTCTCAATAATTACTAGTTTTACCCGACTACGGCGAAGCCAAAAGGAAGGGTAATGTAATGGCAGTCTATGTATGTCTATATGTATGTTTGTTCCACAGTAGCGCCTAAACTACTGGTCTGATTTTCATATAGTATGTGTTAATAGATTCGTAATAACAGCCCGGGTAACATCACTACATAGTATAAAACAAAGACGCTTTTTTTGTCTGTCCCTATGTATCTTTAAAACTACGCAACGGATTTGACTCGTGTTTTTAAAGAGATTGAGTGAGTCAAGAGGAAGGTTGATATGTATAAAACGTGCACAATATAGTAAAGACACACTGATATATAATTTTAGATGTTTCTAATGTGATGTCGTAAACACATTATGTATGGTATTCTCAGAAGCTATTTAGACCGGCACAGTATGATCCTTATCAAATTAAATAGGTACGTTACTCACTTTAAGCATTTTATACACATTACAGTAGCCCTTTAAACCATACAGTTTAAATTAATATCTTATATTTAGAAGATCTCGTAAAATTTATATTCAAGCGCGAAAAATACATACTTATCAAGCCGTCTGTCGTGTCGAGATGATAGGGTCCCGTTTTCACCCATTGGGTACCAACTAAAAACATTTTCAGTATTGTATACAGAAGTATATTGCAGTGAGTAGATTTATTTGCTGAAGAAGTTTTGTCTCCAAGAACACTATTCCACGCGGGCGAAGACGCGGGCAAAAGCTAGTAGGCTATATAATTTACATAGTCGGGTTACAGTTTTTTTTTATAAATCTTGTAGTTATTGATGACTATTTTTGCGTTGGCCTTCTATTTTAAACCTATTAACCTATATATTCTTACTTCACGAAGTCCATATGAAATTCCGCCATTTTAAACCCGAGCCACCATCATTATCATAACATATTACGTGTCGCATAAACCTTGTAGAACTTTTTACGAAAATTATGCATACCAAGGAGTATGAAATTTGGCACAGTTAAAGTTGAATAAATGAAGGAATGAAAAACTCTTTATTGCACCAAAAACAAATAGGACACACAGAACATAGAAAAACTAAACGTTAAAAAAAAAAAAAAGTTTATATGGAGAAGGAGTTAACTGCTATAATATTTTTATAATAATGCTTAAAAAACACACTACCTCAGATCATTAGTTCACACTACCATGCTTTTTATACAATATTGTCCCACGGTGACGTTTGTCAATCTGTCATTCAATGTCAATGACGTCATTTACATTTTATATATTTTAGCCCGGACTATATTATCCCGAATCAGTAAGGCAGTGGATAATTCAGTGCACTGAAAATAGAACTCTGCGCTTATAGAATAGAGCTGAAAATGAAACACAAGAGTGTCAATGTGAAATCATCATCAACTCGACACTAATATGTTCGATTTTCAACTCTGCTGTATTAGTCCAGAGTTCTATTTTCAATACTCTGATTTTTCTCCGGCCTTCCGGATTCCGGACAGTATAGTCCCAGCCTAAGAGGCAAGAGAGACTTTATAACGTTCAAACTAAAAATTATGGGCGAATTTCGAGCAGTGGGCGACCATTTTTAATCATAATTAGTTTTAACAAAATCTTACTAGTTAGGCAACTGGAAAGTACAGGCCGTAATAGAAACCGCGTAGGATTTCCCGGCGATGTGAGGTCGCATCGCACCGCGCTAGTTTGTTAATGAGATCCGTCTTTAGTAGCTTAAAATATTAGAATGTATTGTTATACTAGGCAACCAGCTTGGCAAGGAAATCCCTTTGTTTTCCGGTGCTCTGTGAGCTTTTAGGGATGCAAGACATCCCGTTACCCGCATTTCGTGAGACTTCCCGCAATTTTAGGCAATATTCAAAACGTCCTGCCGTTCCGAAACAAGAGTTGTTTTTTTAGCGCAGTTCGTTCTCGTTTCAGAGATAACCCGAAATAACACAGACAAACTGACGACGGACAGACAGAAATTTAAAAAATATATTTTTTATTGTAAGCACCGGGGCAATACCCGTACAACGCGTGTTATAGATACGTTGCAATAACGCCACGCTGCATTTTTTTTAAATATCTTCATTTATTATAATGTAATAAATTAAAGTTAGTTCACGACGCGACATCCTATGTACTCTGTCACCGTCTCGCCTCATAATTTAGTCGTAACTATCCCAAGCTGTGCTGACTCAATACAGTGAATCTTATCTTAATCTTTGTTTATCTTAATACTCAACACCAACCCCGAACAGTATATATATACTGTCATATTTTGCATTTAGTATAGAGCTGTTTGCTTAAAATTACAAACAGACACTTCAATTTTATTTATTTGTATAGAATATTTGGAAGAAATAAAGTATTTCCATTGGTCCCCTGTGTGACATATTCAAATGGAGCAAATGGGGCATTCGGAAAATACATTTCCATTTATCACTTCGGGATATATCAGTATGTACAGTATATACGGTATATACAATATATATACTGTTCTAGTACGTGACGCGTCTGTGGTTTCGAGCTTGCCTCTCGATTCCGGATTATGAATTTATTGTTCTACTACAGACGTTCAGGTCAGTGCCTGTGACTGTCAAGGAGGGTAAGGAGGAGTAACACACACAATTTAACTCCCTCGCTCCAATAAGCGCAAATTTCACCTAATGACTTACCACTGGAACTAGGCCATGTATAAAATTGCTTCTACTTGACTTTTCGACCTACTGCCGTTTATTTGAACTGTAAAAGTTGGTGAGAGGATCCTTAAAAAATGTATGTGATAAAGTTTCTAAAGAAGAAAAATACTTTATTTTTTCAAGTACGAGTCGGACTCGCGCACGAATGCTTCTGTACGATATAGCAAAAAATCACGTTATTTGTAGACAGACGACCGTTTGTCTGTCACCAGGCGATATCTGTATGTGTAGACGGGCAGTGAAGTAAGTCTCACTAATAGGGTCCCGTTTTTACTCTTTGGGTACGAAGCCCTGAAAAATTTAAGCCTTTTTTAATGAGCATTTAAGGTGTGCTGGTCGCGGGGCGCAGTCTCCCATCGCGTTCGCATAGATCGAAAGGCGAAAAACACAAAAAATTTACATGAGTTTTTGTACAATAAAGGACTTAAGTGTACATTGCACATTTTACTTTTTAATGTTAAATATAAAGTTCATAACTGCGTGTCTCTGTCTAAACATGTAATCTATACCACGATAACATCTATTTCTACAACTAAGTCGCTTTATTTGGAGCGTTTCGACGCAAGGCCAATTACTATGGTTATTCCAACGCTAATCTTAATTAATTGCACACCTACCACTGCCCTCGACTTTACACTCATGTTCATAAACCTACATTTACAATAGTAACGCAGAACATTAGGTAACAACGAACTAACATTACCGATTAGCCTGGGACTGTATGATCCGGAATCCGGAACGCCGGAGAAAATTCAGAGCATTTGAATGAAAAACTCTGGACTAATAGAATAGAGTTGACAATCGAAAACATAAGTGTCGAGTCAAATGTCAATGACATATATGACAGATCGACACACTTCCATTTTCAGCTCTATTGTATTATCACAGAGTTCTATTTTCAGTGCTCTTAATTTTCCCGGGCCCGCCAGATTCCGGAACATATTCTAGTCCCAGCCTTAAAATAGAACTCTGCACCAATACAAAGAGTTAAAAATCGAAGTTTCGAGTGTCGAGCTGTCATATAAATGACATTAAAATTTGACTCGACACTTGTGTGTTCGATGTATACAATATCGAGAAAGTTCCCGCTCGACCAGTTTCTGAACATATTCTTTTGCACTAGGATGCCCCAAAATATTAAACACAAAGGAAGTGACCGCAACGACTGCAGACGTGGTTATACTTTAAACGAGACAATATTGTATATTATGTATATATATATTTTTTTGGGATTTTTTTTTATCTACTAGACCTCCTCGGTTACCCAGGTACTAATATATTATATTACGTTATCTATATAATATGTTACGTAGCAACTATTTATTAATCTGTGCCCGTATGGTGGCCGTACATAATGCCGTATCTGTGCTCTGTTCAGATCGAATTTAATCTACATGTAAACATAAACATAAAATTCGACCAAATTAACGTGTCATAGTTTGTCTCTATTACACGGAAAAGGGGTCTTGAAATTAGCAGGTAGCATTATGTGTTTCATTGTTCTCTGGATCTACGAGTACGTTTAGATAAATTAGATCTGAATTCTGAACGGAGTATAAATTCAAATCTTGTTAGTGGTTTTTAACCCCCGACACAAAAAGAGGGGTGTTATAAGATTGACCTATATGTCTGTCTGTGGCATCGTAGATCCCAAACGGATGAACTGATTTGGATCTCGTTTACCCTTATAGTTTCGCTCTATCCGTCAGTATGTCTGTTTGTTTGTCCGCTTCTAGCTTCTAGCTTCTGTAATTATGAATATAAATGGATGAAATTTGGTATAGTTAACTGTATTGATCTCAGTTTTGGCATTATAAAATAACAATAATTTTATATTTTATTTTGGTGGCTCTCCTCCATACATGTGAAGTGGGGATGAAAAATATTTTTTCATTCTACCCCATCGTGTGGGGTATCGTTGAATATGTATTTTAAAATAAAGGCAAGGTTGAAGGCAAGGTTGTTCAATTTTCGAGTGATCGGCCTCCAAAGTGGTTTGTAAGTTGGTCCCCCCCTGGCATTTCTAAACTATAGGAGATAGAAACTTCTAAGTTTCCACGCTGATAGATCATGCTAAAAACTCTTTAGGAAAATTATTTTTAGCGAAATCGTACAATAACTTTTGAAGTAAGTAAAAGATAATTGATAGTTACGGAACCCTCCTTAGACATGTCCCCATATGCTCTTGGTTAGGTTTTTTTGTTTGAAAGCTTACGTGCTGAGTTCCTAGCCATAATTCATCATCATCATCAACTCGCTCACTGCTTGACAATTCGGGTGTTACTTTAAATTATTAATTTTCTTTTTCATATAAGAACATGTTGCTTCGGTGACCCAGTTTAGGTACATAAGTAACAGCATATTAGTATACAATTAAGATAGTATTTGATTTCTTGTACTTGCTAATATTGTATTATGTACTAATCTGTTATTATTATTATTATTATTTTAGTTATACTAGAGTACAAGAGGAATGCTCGGGAATCTGTCCTGTCAGAGCAAGTGAATGACGTCACTAGCTGTAAATGCTGTCGTTTTCGAGGTTACAATTAATTGACTAGATATGTCACCTTGATTTTGATCAATATTGGTAGCCGTTGCGACATACTTCTTATGATTTTTTTATGAATAAAAACGTGTTTGCGCAATCAAGTGCACTGAACAGGCACGAGGTAAGTTGTATAAAAATGTACACATTGTGTTACACTACAATGTGTACCAAGGTATGTCATATCATATCTTTTTCGACTTGTTTCCATCCATGGAATATATACTATTGACAGGCTGCTGGATTTGCAAGCTGGATGGTCAGGATGCCCTTTAAGGACACGTTGTGTCGTGCACATTTCTATAACCTGCCACGTAACTTGTTAGTGCTAGTGTGTAGACGACACCGACAGTACATATAAAAAATACATGGTACACATAGACATTCACACATAGAAAATGGAAAAAGTTTTTTTTTATTTCCAAAAGAAACTTAAGAAGCTTTTTTCGGAAAGTCGACAGAAAAATCCACCACCGGTTCAACCCTAGCCCGCACGGGGCCATTTTTTAGCAAAAAGATGGAAAATTGCTCTATTAAAAGCAATACAATTTTACATTGTAGACTTAAACTATTTTAGATATAACAAAAGTCATAAGTACACATGTACATAGAGACAGCCTTGCAGGGGAGGTTGCCTTCGCAATCGTTAACTAGGTTGACAAAATCATTACCATTCCTTTTGGCTACGTCGTAGTCGGGTAAAAAGTAGCTTTTAATACTTCTTTCTATTAATTTTCTTACTCGTATGTTTACGCAAATATGTTTATTTGAAAATTTCACGCCTATTGGTTCACTAATATTTGGTGAACGTTTTAGCTGCTTATATTTAACCACTTGACAAAACAAGTCAAATATATCATTAGCACATAAAGGTTTTCTCAACTGCGAAACGATCCTCCGGTCGCGTATAAATTTCGCGTATAAAAGCTAATCAGCTTTTATACGCGAATTTTGACCAATGACAAATAAATATTTCTCCATAGTGGTGTAAAGTTTTTTGTTATGCTTGCCACACACGATCGAATAAAATAAAGTTCTTGGATCAAAAAGAAAGTATACAAAGTTTTAAGTAATAAAAAGACCATTCAGTTTTTCCAGTTACAATTTCATTTCGGTTTGGAAAAATGGTTTTAAGAAGGCAATTTAATGAAATTTTAAATTATGTACTTCAATATCTATTGCGATTTTTTATCTAACTAAAATAAATTATGAATCCCAGCTGAATCGATACTAAAATCGGTTAGTCAATGATTACTAGAGTCTGGCGAATGAAAGTTGAACCTGAGAAATGGCGGCAAATTGGAAAAATCTAGTGCAACATTCTAATTCCTAATTCGATAATTATCATAATTTATTTATTAATCGATAATTCATTATAATTAATTAATTAGTACAAACATGATAAATAAAATGTAAATTAAATATTTTTTACACTTTCAAGCAAAAACTACAGAATTTTTGTCAGATGTTGTTCTGTCATATTGACTCTGAAGATCGTATACAGTTGTCAAGTTAAAAGTTTGGAAATAATCCAGGTTCAACTTTCGTTTGCTAGACTCGAAGCAACCAAAATCGGTTCAGATGACATGGTTACAGAATAACCTAAGAAATGTTAATATTTACATTAAAACTCAGAGCCTTTGGAATTGGCCAGAGAATGGCTTTCACTGGGCGTTGCATAAGTTATGTGTTTTGGAGGAAGGTAGCGAAAGCGTGTAAGATGGACATACAGATGGACATGTGCATGTGCGCTATGCATAGCGGTGCAATTTGACATTCAAAATCTTGCAATGAAACGTGTACATCTAGTGTAGTGTATAAAGTTCAATTTGAATCGCTTTCTTACAAAATACAGCGCCGCGTCGCGTATCGTTTCGGTGTGAAAAGACGCTAAGGCTATATTATATAGCTTTATTTAAAACAAATTACTATGAAATATAATCCGTTTCGATTCAGTCCAATCTAATGTAAAATAAATGTAAGCTTTATTATTTTTCAAGGCAGAAATTCACGAAAGATTAAAAAAAAGACTATTTTTATGGAGATTTTTTTGTATCGAAGTATAGCAGTTTCATATATTCAAAGAGTTATATTTAACTGCGTTTCAACAATAATAACTAATGAATATTTACACAACAACAACATTCTAAGACGTTTGGGAATTTTGCGATCGTGTAAAGTTGTCACATTAGTAAAGTTCGGCATCGGTTGCGCAACCGCAGGCGACATTCGACATTTCATCAGCTCTTGGGAAATGGATCTTGACCCGAGTTTAGGTTCATCAGTATCCATAATTCATAAAGCTGTATCTGTTAATATACTGTCGATCATTGACCGGCTTGGATTGATCACTATAGTGTTCAAGGTCCTGAGCGTTAATTCACACCTAAACGAAACGATACGCGACATGGTGCTGCATTTTTAAGATTGCAATTCAGAATTGAATTGTATTCATTACACAAGAAGTACTACGTTTCATTGTAAGGGTAAGAATGTCAGTTGCACCGCGGTGCACAGCAGTGCAGTGTATAACTGATGTCGTATGAATCGTGTATAAGTTTTTGTAGTGAATAGAGTTTGATTTTCAATAGCTATCTTAAATATGCAGCGCCGCGTCGCGTATAGTCGCGGTGTGAACTGACCCTCAGGTTCACTCAGAACAAATACGACGAAACTTTGTTACAGGGTTTGTAACTCTGCCCTCTCACATTAATGTTGGTTAGAAAATATCACATACAATTTTGTTTTCGGACTTCGTCGTCGTAATAAGCGATGGAAATTTGGCTAAAGGCTCGGTTTGTTGGCGAAATTGTCAATCTTTCACCATAATATTGTTTACTATATTCAGAATGTTTTTTTAGTGAGTATCCAAACTTTCAGGAGTGAATATACTCTTGAATATAAGCAACTTTTACTATGGGATCAACTTTCCTACTTGAAAAAAAAAAATCAGCTGTTTCATACAAAAGGGCTTCGGCATAGATAGCATTTTGTAGGAAACAGCTGATATTTTTTTTCAGGAAAACATACCTTGTATGTATAGATGTTCGTATCCGGGTGTGAAAAGCCTCTGTAGGATGTATCTAGCGCTCACTTTGTATGCGACGCGCGACGTCCGTAGGGCGTGGGCCGTGGGACCGCAAAGTCCCTGACCACATCACCACACATCGTACGCAGTGGACGCAGTAATGGTGATTTGGTTATTTTGTCATCCTCATACAAAGTAGGTGTCAATAGGTGAATAGGATAGATTAATAGTGAGTCCAAATATTGTTAGTTTTACCAGAGATTACATGCATCACAGGTTAAGTCGATGTTGATCTGTTAAGTGTTTGCAGTTCCCATCGTTTCCATTTCTTCAATGAAACCCATATTTTTTTAAGTGAACCCCATTTTACAAAATTAATATTTTACGATATTTTGAACTTTTAAAATTTTTATAAAAATTGACGACGTTTTTAATCTCTTCTCGATTTTTTTTTAATTTTGTCCTTTTAATTCATTTATTCATATACTTTTTATGTAGCTAGTAAGCTGTTTTATTACTTTTGATAGGATTTTTGCTTCTACCTATAAACTAAGTCGTACTCGAGAAGATTGAAAGGTAAAAAAAACTATTTTCTTGAAATTTTCTAGTTTTTCTTTTGCGCATATCTAAAAAAAATATATGGCAGCTACACTGCAGATATGTAGACAAACATCTGCGCATAAACAGCCCAAAACTAAGAGCCCTCCTATTCACAGGCTGTCGCTGTCTCTGCTAGCCGAAATGACAAGGTATCATGTGACTTAAGCGTCACTTCATTTAAGCGTGTGCGGGGTTTACTAAATCAACGTTTGGATATTTCAAACTTTACGTTTAGACTTTTTTAAAGCGGTTATCAACTTTAAACTTTCTGATTATAGAGATAACTATTGGGTTTGTAATATACCATTAAGTATACCTACTTACTGAATAGTAATTAGTTATTAAAAGTTTCATATGCCATATTAATCTACCTATTGGACTGAATCAAAAGATTTAAGCCTTTATCATACTCGTCTGCAGAAAGCTACCAATCATTTTACAGACATCTTTAACTGCTAGTTACTACCTACTTGTGTACTCTGTGGCTCAGTGGTTAGCGCGTTGGCGCTCAAGCCGGAGGTCGCGGGTTCGAATCCCGCCGAGATAACAAAAAAAAACTGTGTTCCAGGGTCATGGACGAGTATTAAATATATATGTAATTTAATAAAAATCTTAAATATATGTATAGTTTAAAAGTATGATATAATATACTTCCCGTTGTCTGGTACCTGTAACACAAGTTCTTCGGATACTTAGCACGGGGCCAGATTGACGTGGTGTGGAGCGTCCATAAATATTATTATTACTTATATACCGTCATGTGTCAATCATGCAAGAATGCGAGAAAGGCAATGAAGCCGGAAAGGCTGGTCGAAACTTGATCTAACTAGAATCTAGATATAATATCTAGATTCTAGATTTATGTCGATCAAGTAGACCTCGTAGACGGGCCACAACCGACCGCTACGCGACACCTGATGGCTCGCTTTTTCATATATTTTATGTAGATACGCCACACACGTGTGGCGTATCGTATTTGTATTTTTAATTCGCAATGATGACATCTCAACAATATCAACAGTTATTTATAAGTCGATTTATTACGTTTTTAAGTAGACTTCAATATTTCGGAACGAATAAATAGTATGGCGTCGATTCATGACGTCATTAGCACTGGCCAGTATGCTGGGTTATATTACGGAATACACCCATGACAAATCATAAGAAGTTTGTTTTGGTGGGAAAGCTTCCATCATACTCAGACGTTGCCGAAATACTGAGCAAATTTTGACGCGTAGTATCGCTGAGGTGTCACTCTAGTGCTAGGTATAGCTATAAGTGTCGTGCCGCGTCGCGTCGCTCCGCTGCTGTGTAGTTAGGCTTAGTGCGGTCTCACCTTTAATCTTGTTAGATTTTTATTGCCTATTGTACAAAATCCTAATAGATTTTAGGTACAATAAAGAATAAAAATATCCCCAATTTTCCGTTGAGAACCTTTTAGGCTCGGCGTAAACGGGATACAAGCAAACGCGACCAATTGCCATCGCATAAATTGTTCTCAGTTACCGCGACCGGCTACACGTGTGTGGCAAATCTACATAATATATATGAAAAAGCGTGTCAACAGGTGTCGCGTAGCAGTCGCTTGTGGCCCGTCTACGCCGATCCTTAATCTTATACTCCATTATAAAGAGGAATGATTTGTTTGCTTCTTTTTTTTGGAACGAAGTTCCTTACCGCGCGTTGCCCCCTAGAGACCTATTTTGCCTATTAAGGGCTCCGAAACTATTGGTCCGATTTTGATGAAATTTGGCACTGATATAAATTAAACTACGGGGACGGGCATAGCCACCCCTAAGATATAAAATTATTAGTATTATTTTGATGCCAAAACCGAGATCTATAAACAATCTATTACTATAAAAAATTTCACCCATTTATAATTACAGAAGTTAGAAGGGCGGACAGACAGACAGATGGACAGAGCGAAACTATAAGGGTTCCTTTTAGTTATACGGAACCCTAAAAATTATGATTATGACAAGGAACATGATCTCAGCTTACCTAATATAGTCGTAATAATTAAAATGCACCGTTACTTGATATACCGTTACAGCGACCGGCTTACATAAAAACCCCCAAATAATTTAACAAAAACTTGTTGAAATTTACCTTAATATCATTATCAGCATCATCATCATCATCAGTAACAAATATGTAGCTAGAGAGTTATAAGAGACATATTATACCTACTGTTTTCAGATCAGGTTTTTGATTAAAAATATAAATTTCGACCGACTTAATATTGTGTCAATGTACCTACTTCTTATTGCACGGTAAATAATTTAAATTGGTAGCATTATATTTTAACGATCTCTTTTTGTTATCCCAGTACGGCGTATATGTACGGCGAAGCAAAAATGAACGGTAATGATTTTAGCAGTCTATGTATGTATATAGTGTATGATTGTTCCACCGTGGCGCCTAAGCTACTGGTCCGATTTTAATGAATGGGGTGTCAATAGATTCGTAATAATGGCCCGGGAAATACAGGGTATACTATAGAATAAATATATAGGACAGAATATATTTTTATTTTACCCAACATTGAGCTAGAATATTACATATGCGGGTATTTGTATTATCTCGTGCTTTGACGTCACAGACGACAGTCAGTTAGTCATCATGTAGCCGTTGGAACTGGCGGGTGGGACGGGATGCTGACGAGCCAATACAGAGGCATTTCGTAAGATTAGTCAAATCGTACAGTATGCATAGCTAAAAAATCACGTAATTTACAGAAAAATAACAATATAAGTAACATTTCTTTAATAAGTACTCGCAATGAGATATATAGACGAGCTCCGTGGCCTAGTGGGTAGACCGTTTGAATCACACTCGAGAGAGTGCAGGTTCGATTCCCAGGTTGTGGCGTGTAACACACTCAGAGAGACTTTTTCAGATCTCAAGTACATTACGCGGACGCTCTAACGATGACGGAAAACATCGTGAGGAAACCCGCACATGGTTGGCCCAGGCGTATTGACCAGTCATTCCTCTGGACGAGGCTGACTGTGTTGTGAGAATGTCGTGTGTGCTTGGCAACCATACGACATTTAAAAACCAACTGTTCCAGGCACTACAGTATTTCAAGAGTGGTTACTTCGGTCGGAGAATACTGTATAAATCATCCAATAACGGAGGAAAAGGCCTAAGTTTTTTCTTTTTTTACTCGCACTGCCGTACGCCGCGCCGGCTTTAAAGGTCAAGATACCGCCGCGCCATACCTATCGACCGCGCAGTTATGAATCGACCGTTTCGACCGAATTATTTTTTTGTATAATCTGGTCAAAATTTAAGATCCGATAAGAAGACCACGCAGCACGCTCCTCGATTGTCTACTTTTGTTTTGAACAGGTACATACTAGTGGCGAAGGCTGATTGTCCTTCATAGGGAAGCCCGTATAATGAGGGTTTTCAAAAGGTAAGTGTAAAGTGAAGCCGGTAGGAATGGAGTTGTAGGAACCCCTCGTCACTGGTACGTACATCCTGTATAATTTACATTATCGGGTTATAGTATTTAACTTTTTCATTATTTACAAATAGATTCAATTGGATATGAACGTAGCACATATACAATATGTTTGTACTGTTAGTGTTATACTGTGACAATACCGTTTAATTGTTTGGTAGAATAAATTCTTAATACTAAAGTGTAAACGGACCTGTTATCAGGTGTTGTGTACCGCTCGTTGCGGCCGCTCGGCCTCGCCCGAGTGCGGTCACCTTGGAATATTAACACATCTTTTAAATGTTAACAATATTGTGCGCTTTCAATTTTATTAGGGTTTCATAGTTTACGTCTCGGAACTCTAATGGTTTCGTCATGTCCGTCCGTCCGTCTTCTTACCGTCCAAACGGTTACTGCTAGAAAGATGAAACTTTGCATGGATGTGTGTATTTATCACGTTGACAAAGCGCTAAAATAAAATCACGATAATATTTGTTTGGGGTATCCTGTCCCTACACGTAAAGTGGGGATGATTTTTTTCTCGCGTCTACCCCATAGTGTGAGGCATTAGACAGGTATCTTAAAAATATTGAAAGGTTATTTGAAACTATATTTGATTAAGGTATCCGTTTGCGATATATTCAACTTTAATGCGCAGTTTTGTTAAAATAGGGCCCTCAAAAAGCTAAACAGCTGACTCGAAAAATCTGAAAAAAATCATGATGGTAATCCATATGATGAACTTTAAAGGAAAACTATTACGGCCATACGACTTTGTTAGTTTAGGAGTTATAGACGCCTAACTTGTAAAATACGCTTACTTGGAAAACTTCGGACAAAAATAACGAAATAATAAGTAAACATGTAAAATATTGGTACAATGGTACGGAACCCTACGTGCGCGAGTCCGAGTCCCACTTGGCCAGTTTTGTTTATTTATTAGTACGGTTTACTCTCAGATGTATCGTGTGAAGGAATATGAATGTAGGCTTCATGAGCATACTTGCGTAAATTCTTAAAGAACATGTATATACACGACTCGCAGTCGAAAAAAAGTTTGTCAGTTTGTATGTTACAGCTTACAAAGTGACATACAACTATTGTACACAATATTTATTAAGTACCTGGGAGACCGAGCTTTGCTCGGAGTTTGAGTAGAACGATAAAATAATTAAAAATAAATAAAAAATATAAATGAAAAAGAAATAAAAATAAAAATAATCGCAAAATATTTGTCTGACCGTGGTTCGAACCCGAGACACCAAACTGCCAACAACGCACTAAGTTCAACCGCGCCGACCGCGCCGACCGCGCCGACCGCGCCGACCGCATTTGACAATTAAAAATCATATTCGCTCGTATCTCATTCCGCGACGAAATAAAAACATATAACTTAAAGCTGCGCAATTTCCCAGGGCTAAGACCTAGCTAGATCAATTTCTCTCCCCCAAAACTCCCTGCATACAAAATTTTATGGAAATGCTTGCAGCGGTTTCCGAGCTTCTTGTATACTTATACAAGATTTGCTCGTTTAAAGTATAAGATTTTCTAAAATCGTGATAGTACCCTTGACTCTATATCAGACAAAATTAGTACAATTAAAGACAAAAACAAGAATTCTGTCGCTTATTACATGTCTATATTTGGAATCACGGGGCTATTACGTATGTGAGCCTTCTATAGAAAAACATAGCGCCCGTCACACGTACAGTTCGGACCGCGGGAAATAGCACGCGCCGTTCCAATCCGCGCTCCGAAACGAACGTGTAAAAGCGCGGCGCCGACAGTCCAATCTGGCATGACGATCCGAGCGCATTATGCACAGTTTTAACCGCACGCTATAACGTATAGTTATGTAAGACGCCGGCAGTCCCAACCGTGATCGCATCTGAGTTCGATCCGCAGTGCAACCCGCACAGATCCCGCCGAGGTTTTTAACGCAGTCCAATGCGTGGTCCGAACTGTGTGCTGAGTGCGAGTTTTCGTCACTGCTCGCCGTGAAGAAGTTAACTAGAATTTGTATGGCATGGAAACAACGCCCCTAGTGGCAAACAATGTAACTAATTCGATGTGATACAAAACTTCTTTACGGCGAGCAGTGACAGAAACTCGCACTCAGCACACAGTTCGGACCACGCCTTGGACTGCGTTAAAAACCGTGACGGTATCTGTGCGGTTTTGACTACGGATCGAACTGTCGTGCTAATTACGACGTCTTATTTCATATTATGTTTCTATGGACCACACGCGCGTTGAAGTCTTTTCTATGAAAACGATTACTCGTCGATATGAGGGGGGAAACGAGTCCGATGGATAGAGAACCGTCGCTCAGGGTACACACCAGGGAAGTTGCAAGTGCATTTCCGACACTAAAATGTACGAAAATCATATTTTCACCCGACTACGGCGAAGCCAGAAGGCAGGGTAATGATTTTGGTAATCTATGTATGGCGTATGCATGTAGGTAAGTTTGTATGTATTGTTTGTTCCGTTGTAGCGCCTAAGCTACTGATCCAATGTTAAGGAATTAAGCGTTAATAGACACGTAGTAATGGCCCGGGTAACATAGGCGATATATATTTGCGTAGTCGGGTTATAGTTTTTAACTTTTGACTATAATTTTGTAGCTTTTTGCCGCGGCTCCGCCCGCATAAATGTAGTAACGGGTATCCCATGGGAATATTGTACTCTTTTGGGATAAAAATTAGCCTACGTTTTAATCCAGAGCCCAAACTACTACCATATCAAATTTCATCAAATGCCGTTCAGTTGTTTAAAAAAAGTCTCGACTTTTCCGCATCTTTCCCGTAATTATTTCAATTCAGATCCATGGAGAAGTGGAAATCTATATTTAATATTATAAAGAGAAAATAATTGTTTGTTTGTATGTTTGTTTGCATTGAATGGGCACCGCAACCACCGGACAGATTTTAATAAAATTTGGCATAGATATAGATTAGACCACGGGAATGGACATAGGCTACTTTTATCGCGGAAAATGTACGGATCCGTGGGATCTGCTTTTTTGTGTACGATGTCTCAGGAAACATATAATAATCAAGGAATTGTCAATCATAATATGTTGTATGAATATTCGTTGAAATGAGTTAAAATTAATATTCACCCCACCTCCACAGTTGTAATCCAGATGGAGTTACGCGTACATCTAACGTAATTTTACATTTGGTCGCCGTTGGTGATTCTTCCATACTTAAATTCCCAGTGTCCTTTATTTTGAGACAGGTTTAATCATTTTATTTTGTAATTATATGAAGTACATAATACAAGTCTGCGCGTTCACCACTAAAAAGTCACCAATGGTCGTATATACTCGTTTCGAGGGCACATCTTTAACCATCTCCCCTAGCATTGAGATACTTGACGTCAACATATCGAGCGAAGTCCAGTTCCGATATCATCTAGAGGGTAAGGCCAAGTTAGCCTCGAAAAAACTTGGTATTCTTAACAGAGCGAGACAGTACTTCAGTCCGGACCAACGCCTACAACTCTACAAGGCGCAGGTTCGGCCTCATATGGAATACTGTTCTCATCTCTGGGCAGGGGCGCCAAAATACCAACTGCTCCCTCTGGATCGTATCCAACGAAGGGCCGCTCGAATTGTTGACTGCCATAGTGTTTCAAACAGCTTGGACCCCTTGGAATTACGCCGAGATGTAGCTTCACTCTGCATCCTCTATCGGTTGTATCACGGGGAGTGCTCTGAGGAATTGTTCGGAATCATACCACCTGCAACTTTTCGCCATCGTCCCACGCGAAAAACATACCATCCTCATCACCTTGATGAGTGGCAGTCTTCCACCGTACGCTTTTCGCGTAACTTTCTGCCGCGCACTGTAAAACTCTGGAACGAACTGTCACCAGCAGTATTTCCGGACCTATACGACCTGCAAACCTTCAAGAAGAGAGCGCATTCCCTCTTAAAAGGCCGGCAACGCACCTGTAGCTCTTCTGATGTTGCGAGTGTCCATGGGCGACGGTAGTTGCTTACCATCAGGTGACCCGTTTGCTCGTTTGCCCCCTTATTTAATTAAAATAAAAGAAAAGTATTTTGGTACCGCTATTTTTTTATAGAAAGCCGATAACCACAATTCTTAATTAATAGGTATATTATAACTTTTCTAAATTATGTACAAGTTGCGACATTGAAAGCTTACAAACAATTACAGAAGCATTACATTTTTACTATTTCTGAACAACAGTGAACCCACGACCTCTCAGTAGGCTTTGAACTACCGCGCCTCACGGCAATGCGCTATTGTGGTAAACTATAGACAATAGAAACGCATACCTAGATAGAAGAACCTAAGTCATGCTAACGTTCTCTATGCTTTTCTCTGCTTATTTTTTTATTTTTTTATCTACTACTATTGTAAATGCGAAAGTTTGTGAGGATGTATGAATGAACGAATGGATATTTGTGACCCGGTCACACAAAAAGTAGTAAGCGCATTTTGATGAAATTTGGTATTCTAGTAATTTAGTCTCGGGATTAAAACAAACGCTATATTTTATCTTAAAAAATATACCGTGGGACTGTATTTACGCAGGCGGATCCGTGAGCAAAAGCTAATTAGCTAATAATAAATAATCTAAGTTCGAGTATATTTTTTTACGTAGGAGAGCCACAGAAAACCACAGAATAACGCTCGCGTTGTATTTCGACGAGTGGGTACCGGAGGCCCGAGGGGGGTCGGGGATTTTGACGACTGGGAACACAAGTCTCAACACCAGAGGAGTTACAAGTGTAACTGCTCTGGTGTTGCGAGTTTCCATGGGCGGTGGTAATCGCTTGCCATCAGGCGCTCCGTCTGCTCGTTTCCTGTTTATTTCATATAAAAAAAAATAATATATGCACACTAAATAAGTCACAACTCGTTTCTATGTGCTACGACTTAATATTTTTTTTATTCTATATTTTTTATTAGATAATAATCATAAAAAAGTAATTTTACTAAAAACACCACATGCCTGTCTTTGCTTCTTTCATCACATAGAAATAAAATAGTATTGTGTTCGCCGTATCTATCCTACGGTTACGTCTATGGTCTAACACCTCAAAGATGGCCCGTGGTTTAACGCTAACATTTAACAGTTCAGAAATTAAGAAACGCTAACGTCTGTTATGTCAGTTTCTTACAAAATCGCACAGAACATAATGAACTATTACTAAATTGGGTATGAACTAATGATAGAATATGTCAACAGATCGACATACTTCTGAAATTGGTCATGTTGCAATTTCCCAACGACGCGACGTGAGAGTAAGAGACAGAAGATGAACGTAATTATTATCCGAACAAATTACGTGGACGGATCACACCGCCTAAATTTGTACGAACGATTTGTACGAATTGCTTACTGTTTGTCTTGTCTTGGGAGTTTTCAGAAGACTCACAACAATCCGCAGTTTCTTTAAAAATATTGATTTTTAGTATACTATTCCTTTTGTAAACTGTCTTATTTTTCATTTATGTAATAAAAAAAATACAAGAAAATAATCTATTGCCAGAGCCCTCATGGCTTTCAACAATGTTTGCTTGGTGGTGTATCTCAGGGCAGGGCTCAGTAACAACATTAGAGATTACTCTATTTAGATTCGTGTATTAAACTGTTTAGTTACAACTACAATTTCTATAAAAAACTATAACCGGACTAGTGACTACGTAAATTATATAGCCTATGTTGCCTGGGCCATTATTAGGAATCTATCGACATCTCATTCATTATGATCGGATCAGTAGTTTAGGCACCACAGTGGAACAAACATACATAGACTGCCAAAATCACTACCCTTTTTATTGGCTTCGCAGTAGTCTGGTAAAAACTAAAACTAGTCATAAAATATGTCCGGAATGTCGCGACTAACCGGTTCCACTTTTACTGACGCGTCAATATGCTAATAGACACTTTCGATGGTGAAAGTGATTTTTGTGTGGTACCTACCTGCTACCTACCTGCTACCTACCATTAGCTGTTATTCATGCTCTGTTCTAAGTACGTGTGAACTGTGAATCGTCATCATCATCATCGATTTGCTTGAGGTTCTTTATGGTCGGACACTGAAACTAAGTTGAGTTAGACAGAGGTCTTCGGAGATTAGGTTCTAGCCATTACTTCTACATTCACAGGCCTCAGAGGTCTCACTTTGTGCAAATCTTAAATAGTTGAAAACCGATGCAGTAATAAGCCGTTAGCTATTTTGTGATTGAAATCGTAGAATTATATTAACAACTAGAGGCCGCCGTCGTGCTCGAAATTCGCCTATAATGATTCATATAATTTCATAAGGCTCCGTACCCAAGGAGTAAGACACGATGACACGGGACTCTATTACTGTCCGTCCGTCTGTCACCAGGCTGTATCTCATGAACCGAAAAGTGTCTTGTTTTTACCTTCCTCCACATAAAAGTTAACTGTGCCAAATTTCACGTTAGCACGATTCTTGTAAAACTGACCTCAAAGTGTTTGCTTCATGTATTATAAAAATTAATGATCTATAGAAGTTAACAGTAAATTGTAGATATAATCTTAATATTAAACAATCACATAAGCTAGACCATATTATAATTTATGTAAATAACATTTTAGTAATTAAACCTGTGACCTCTGAAACACGCGCTTCAACCACTGGACCATAGAGAACACATATTAGCTAAAACTTTATTATGAATAAAACATTGCTTCAGCATAGCCTTCATGACCTCTGATTTTTGACAAACGACGGTTGTTAGTTACACAATGTTAAACTTAACGTTTAACCGGAGTTGTTTATCGCTTGAAGAATTTCCGATTAATTTTAACGGTAAAAAGTAAAAGCAAAGAAAGTGTTATGTAAGTTTCTTGGTACGATTTGAAGTTGATAATAATATAATCTCTTGAATGTTAATTAAACATAAATTAAATATTATTTTTGACCAGTCTTGCCTTAATAGTTTAACTAGCTACTACTTCGTCCGCGTAGGTATGACCAGTTCATATTTCAGTATAAAAACTCAAACTTTTTATTTCCATGTATGTAACCAAGTAACTCTTATACAATTGTCCTACATGATGCCTACCATCGGTTCGGAAACTAGCCCGGCGAGAAGAACCGACGTAAGAAACTCGCACGGGGACGAGGATTTTGCAGGACGAATTTCAATAAACTATAAAATTAAATAAATTAACTTTGTGGCCGACCAATTAGCGCCACGACTTGAGCTTCGGCCTGACCGAATATAACTCCTCGCTCGGTCGGAGATCTCCCTTTGGAGCTCTCACTCGTTCCCACAATTGTAAACAATCCAATGTATTCAAAAGCATGAATTTCAATTTTCAACAAAATGTAAAGATAATAATAATTAATTAGCGTAATAATGTATACCTATTTGTAGTATTATCCTACTATCTTACTAATGTTATAAATGTGAAAGTTTGTGAGGATGGATGTTGGTCTTTCACGCAAAAACTACTCAACGGGCTTCGGTGAAATTTGGTACGATAGTAGTTTAGTTTCTGTATTAAAACATATTCTACTTTTATCCCGATAAAGTACAGTGTTCCTTTGGGATACTTTATTTACGCGGGCGGAGCCGCGGGCAACAGCTAGTTACTTATATCACTAGGTATTTGCTTGTTATAGGGCCTAGCTAGACCTGCGTTTAGTGGTAAACATAACGTATCTCTTCCTCCGAACAAAATGTTTGGTATTAACTTTCCATTGTTGAATCTAACTGTGGGATAACTGAACAATGAGTGGAAGCGATAATTATTGATCATGTAATGTTACTGTCATGTGTCATGTAACCCACACGGCATAAATAAAAATTTTATTTAAAAAAAAACACTATAACCTGTCTACGTAAATTATATAGCCTATGTTACCCGAGCTATTATAATGAGTCTATTGACACCTCATTTATTATAATTGGACCAGTACTTTAGGCGCTACGGTGGAATAAACATACATGTGTATGTATGTTTATTCCACCGTAGCGCGTTTGGCAGTATATATATATGTATATATACTGCCAAAATCATTACCCTTCCTTTTGGCTTCGCCGTAGTCGGGTAAAAAGTAACAGGTGGTTAATTTTTTAATTGCCTGTTGCACAATCTACTGATAATAATTGATAATAATATGTATCAGGAATCAGGATAGCTTATTTTCATATTTCGTCTCTGTCGCTCGATATAAAATTCCGAATAAGCTATCCCGCACTCATTAGAAGATTGTGAAACAGGCCCTAAATCTCATAAACTATAATAATGTTTAAATAATAATTCGGATTATTTAACTGCAACAAGTAGAAAACAATATTTATATTATTAATAAACCGTGTTTTAAAAATGTTTTTTTTTTTAAATTTCAAATTATTGCCTATATTATTATCCTTTTATAAAAATGTATGTTTTTTTTTAATATTATGTAATAAGTCTATGGTTTAGTGTAAGCGTCAGACAAAGTTTTTATTGACGGGGAATATTGAAAAAGTATTTTTCTAAAATTCATAGAAAACGAATCTACTAGAAGGACCTACTAAGAGATCTCCTAGAAGGACCTACTTGAAAGACCTACCAGAAGGACCTACTAGAAGGATCTACTAGAAGGACCTACTAGAAGGACCTACTAGAAGGATCTACTAGAAGGGTCTACTAGGTAGTATATGACCTAGTATATATCGTATATACATCATAGTATACATAGTATCGTGTATTTATAACATACCAAAAGGCATAAAAGTGTTGGAATGCGACAGTTTTCTAAACATCAATAGTTAACTAACTTTCACCCAAAATGTATTTCACATCCTTTAGCCGTTAGCGTCTTCGAGTTACGTAATAGGTAAACCTGGGCATCAGTATCCGGCTAGCCTGATGGCAAGTGGCAAGATCCGAGGAATAATAATAATATCTATGGACGCTTCCACACCACGTCAATCTGATCCTGGTCTAAATATCCGAAGAACGTGTATCACAGGTACCAGACAACGGAAATATATTTAACACTTAATATATAATATTACAGATTTTTATTATACTATGGGTATATTTAATACACATCCAAGACCCGGGAACACAGAAAAACGTTTTCCGTTCGACGGGATTCGAGCGACCTGCTTCAGCGCCGACGCGCCTACCACTGGGCCACAGAGGTCGTCACAATAAAATCAAAAGTTTAATATCCTGTTTTCTTAAGTCCGCTACGCACCTTACGTTTTATCGTAACGATTTAACGATATAACGGCCGAATACTGAAACGCTAGTCAAAATTAAGAGCCCTCGTATTCACAGGCTCTCGCTGTCTCTGCTAGCCTAAATGACAGTACTTGAGACTCGACTTGAGCGTCACTTAATTAAACTATCGTACCAGTATTCGGCTGTAAGGCGAAATGTGCAGTTCTCACGATCGTGTGTACGGCAAATCGTATTCAATTCAATTCAATTCATTTATTTGCTATAAAAGTGGTGAATACAGTAGGTGGTAATGATCAAATCGAATTATCGTAACACGAAGCTCAATATCAGCTTATAATCCTTCCAATATAAATGTTCCTTTTTCACCGCGCAAAGAAATACAATGACATATTATTTTGGCGAATTTCATTTTGATTTGTTGACATGTAGATCACATTGAACCGGAACGGAGTCACGGGGGCGACACTCTCTACAAATGGCAGCTCGAGCACCGGCGAATGTCACCCATGTTGACGTAAGCCTAAGGTTGACACTGAAATAATTTTAAACGACGAGTCAGACAAATCTATCATAAGTATTATGAAATTATATTGTCAATTATGTCTAGCACGAAACGACCAGCGGCCAGCCCCGTGAACGAAAGTCCTGGCTTGATAAAACTAACATCCCGCTCGCCGCGCATCCCCCGCATAGTAGACTATGCGCCACGCACACAAACTGCGAGCTGTCGTGTAAGTCTATTGAATGACGGTTCTTTACGTTAGTAACATAATATATCCTTTGACGGGGTATAAACATTCATTATCCTAAATTGAACGTACAAGTACCTACTACGTTTTTTGAAAATGACAATGAATATTACTGAAAATTAACCTCAACGTGTGATATGGACTTGAGTAATAATATTTAGTAAATACTTAAAGATTTTACGATTCCTTTCGCAAGTTAACTCGAATAGGTTTATACATTAGTAGATGTTGCCCGCAACTTCGTGTGCGCTAAAGGAAATCCCGCCGGAATCGTACATTTTGCCGAGAGAAAAAGTAGCCTATATCCTTCCACTTGGACCAATCTATATCTGTGCCAAATTTCATCAAAATTCGTCCAGTAGTTTCGGAGCCTATTCAATGCAAACAAACAAACATACAAACAAACCTTTTTAAACGAAAGGTTAAACTTTTCACAACTTCATGACACCGGTCAAATTAAATTACTCACAGTCAAGCCTGCATTATGTCCACTTATGTCTGTCTTAATAATCGTCACAAATTGAAACCATTCATTTCTTGACATAAAAATACCTTTGTAGTTTAAGAAAATATGAAAACAATTAAGCAATTACAGTGAAAACCCTTTATAACGATGGCGATTTAAATCAACGGCGCTGTTAACCGATATTCATCTTATGCCTGATCGAGCGGCAACTTGTCCGATAGTACCTACAAACTACGCAGTTAAACACAGAGGCAGAACATAGTCTAGGCATGATCCAGGGTCCAATATATGTCTTTATAATAAATGACTAGAAACTCTAGGTCCATGACCCTGTGACCTCTTGCATACAGAATCGCTATAGATAGTGAAACTGTTTATACTTCTATAGACAGAATATACAGTCTCAATTTGAATAACTTTTTATTTCGTTGGAAATTGTGTACTGGGCTGGGACTTTATAATCCGGAATCCGGCGGGCCCGGGAAAATTTAGAGCATTAAAAGTAGAATTATGCGCTACTACAATAGACCTGAAAATCGAACACACAAGTGTCAAGTCAAATGTCAATGTCAAATCTGACAACTCTTTGCGACATATAATTTATTATTAAAGAGGTTTACATAGAACCACATAATATACACACTTAGCAATATTCAGTTCACATATATTTCTACAAAAAATTTACAGTGGCGCCTGAACTGGGTAATCCTGTATCTCAGGCAAAATTAACGCTATAACTCAACACTCGTGTGTTTGCTTTTCAACGCTATTGTGTTAGTCCAGAGTTCTATTTTCAGTGCTCTGAATTTTCCCGGGCCTGACGGATTCCGGATAGTATAGTCCCAGCCTTGTTGATTAAGTATGTTAGTAGTTTAGTCCAGCAATCAATTGTCATAAAAAAACATGACGTGTACAGACGTAGACGTGGCAGAAATGAAACAACATACATAGATCATTTAAAATGCAAATACGAGTATACACCATGATTAAAGATTAAAGAACATCACTTAAGAAAAAGAATAGAAAAATAAAATTTGTACACCTAGCGCCATCTGTATATTGAGCCGTACTTTAGAAATAATTGTTATGTAAAAAGTGTAAGTAGCTTCCGACAGATGGCGGTATATCCAAAATCGTGTCGTGACGTGACGTGACGCGACCTTAAAATTTCTCTTTCAATGCTCCTAAAGAATTTCCACTTCAAAAACTTCCGTGAGATCCTATACTTATAACAACGAGCCCACTGAACGAATTGTGACACAATTTGGTAGAGACTAGAGGGATAGGTACCTAGACTTAGACCTTGGGGAAGACCATAGGCTACATTTTTGCAGAAAAAATGTTCGGTTCTAACGAACTCCGAAACTACTGAACAGGGTTCGATAGATTTTGGCACAACTATAGAGTAGGACCACGGGGATACATTGCTACTTTTTATCGCGGGAAAATGCGGGATTTTTTTGCGCGTCACGGGATTCGTCTAATATTATGAGAAACAAATACTAAGGCGGGTCCAGACCAAGGCTAAGCTTGATAAATACTATGGGGACTCTGCACCATCGATTTCAATGGTAAAAAAGTGGTTTACTGAATTTCGTTGTGGCCTTACAAGCACTGAAGATGCCGAACGTCCTGGACGCCCAGTTGAGGTCTCTACACCCGAAACAATCGAAAAAATTCACGATATGGTGTTGGCTGACCGAAGATTGAAAGTGCAAGAGATTGTGGAAGCCATAGGCATCTCGCATGGCTCAGTGGTTTCAATTTTGAATGATCACTTGGGCATGAGAAAGCTTTCCGCAAGATGGGTGCCGCGTTTGCTCACAGTCGACCACAAACGCAATCGTGTAACAACTTCACAGGAAGGTTTGGCGTTGTTTAATCACAATATGGAGGAGTTTTTTAACCGTGGACGAAACATGGATCCATCACAATACACCAGAGACCAAACAACAGTCAAAACAGTGTGTTTCTAAGGGTGAATCGGCGCCAAAGAAGGCCAAGGTGGGTTTGTCAGCCAATAAAGTTATGGCGACTGTTTTTTGGGATGCACGTGGGATAATCCATATTGACTATCTTCAAAAGGGAAGAACAATTAATGGGGAATATTATGCCAACTTATTGGACCGCTTCAATGAGGATTTGAAAAAAAACCGACCTCATTTGGCCAAGAAAAAAGTTCTTTTTCACTAAGACAATGCAAGGGTGCACACATGTGCAGTTGCCATGGCAAAAATGGGCTATGAATTGCTCCCACATCCACCCTATTCTCAAGATTTGGCTCCGAGTGACTACTTCTTGTTCCCAAACCTGAAAAAATGGCTCGGTGGAAAAAGATTTGACTCCAATGATGAAGTCATCTCGCAAACAAAGGCCTATTTTGAGGACCTCGA
Source organism: Phengaris arion (assembly GCA_963565745.1). NCBI lineage: Eukaryota > Metazoa > Arthropoda > Insecta > Lepidoptera > Lycaenidae > Phengaris > Phengaris arion. Next base: position 18,203,263 of record OY751444.1, read on the forward strand.
CAAATCATATTTTTTGGAAGGGATAAAAAAATTGGAGAAGCGTTGGACAAAGTGTATAGAGCTCAAGGGGGACTACGTTGAAAAATAAAATGATTTATTTATCAAAAAATCTGTGTTTTATTCCAAAAGTCACGGACTTATTGACCCGCCCTCGTATTATGTAGGTTATGTATTGTAATGTATTTTATTGCTTTTCAAACTTTAGGTTCCGTATGACTGGAATAGCATGCCACCAGGCAATATGTAGGTATGTTACTACTTGTAGTGCGTATGCAGCTCGAAATAAACGATATTTAATTTAATTAAGTCAATCCGTGCACAAGGTGCAAAATAAAGTAATAGAATATAAGTAATTGAAACATTTATTATCATTAATACCTAGAAATGGTGAATAAATATAACAATAGCCTTGCTAGTTGGAGGCAATCTGCAACATAGCCTACATTATAATATTGACGGCCTCTGTGGCTCAGTGGTTAGCGCGTTGGCGCTCCAGCCGGAGGTCGTGGGTACGAATCCCGCCGAGGGAACAAAAAAGTTTTCTGTGTAAGAACAAACGGGGTCATGGATGTATAATATAATAAAAAATTTAAATATGTGAATAGTATTTTTATACTGGTATTTATTATCTTTGACATTTTATTAGATAATTTATTTTCTTGACATACTTACATAGTAGAACAAATATTTATTGACTTGCTCTTTTGACATTTTTCTGACTTCTTTATGATTAAATTTTGACTAATGAATGATGATAATAATAAATTGTTTGTGGTTAAAATGTAAAAGTAATATTAAACTAATTATATATATATATATATATATATATATATATATATATATATATATATATATATATATATATATATATATATATATATATATTATAAAAAAACGTAACACCTATTGAAACCATATTTTTACCAAAATATGATGTTTTCATTTCATTTCATAACATATAAAAGTATTTATTAAAATATACTTCCCGTTGTCTGGCACCTGTAACACAAGTTCATCGGATACTTAGCACAGGGCCAGATTGACGTGGTGTGAAGCGTCCAAAGACATTATATTATTATTATTGTCTTATTGTTTCTCTTTATACATGTTACTAGCTGTTGCCCGCGGCTACACTCGCGTAAATTTAGTGTTGAATGAATTTTTCACGCCACATAATATAAAAATTAAAATTTTAAAAATGTAGACAAAATAAAAACAAATATTTAGGGGTGCATGACCCTTACTATTTAGGGGTTGAAAAAATAGATTACGATTGATCCTCAATCGTAATCTATTTTTACCGAATATGCAAAAAAAATCATGAGAATCGGTCAAGCCGTTTCGGAGGAGTGTGTGTCCCCGAACACTACGACACAAGAATCTTATATATTAGGTTGATTGTACTGTAGGTTCTTGGTGGAAATTCATCTTCCACAGTAATAATACACAGGAGTTGCACTATTTCCTTTTTAATAAGTATTTTACATTAATTTTAATATATTACACGACCGGTTTCGACGAAGTCATCATCAGGTGTACAGTGTAGGTAGATTTAAAATTAGAAATAATTTGTAAACATTGTGCAAATGAAATTAGGGATGCCAGCATCATTTCTCTTCATTTGGTCCCGTAGTAGCTACATGTATAGGGAAGTTCCAGAAGTGAAAGTCTTCTGTCACTATATTTCCCAATATATTTTAGTACAACACAATTATTTATTAAGTATTAAAAAATATTACAGAATGGCTGTCGAGCCCCCCAGCCCTCCCTGGCGTGATCGTCCCCACTATTGCCACCGATGGGGCGTACATCCGGTTTATAAAATAAAAAATAATAAGCCGGATGTGTGGTCATGAGTGCGATGATCTTTTCGTGCTCATGACCATAAAATTCAATAAATTAAATAATTGTAATAAATAATTATAAACAAATGTTTAAAGCTTTATTTTTAACATAATCTAATGTTTTATGGACAAATAAAATACTTACAAAGTATTTTATTAAATTGCTTACACACTTACACACACACAAGGAACCCTTAGGTAGGATGGTACAGCCGTACAGACGGACAGCCGTCCGTCCGTCTGTCGACTTTTCCCATTGACCCATTGCTAACTTGGGAATTTATGAACATAAATACACGAAATTTTGTATGTAAGATTAATACTTTATCACTAAGCATATAAATTAATACTTTAATTTTGGCATCATAAAAAAATAGGTAATGTGCATAGTTTTTTATTGGAAGTTCGAAAAGTATATAATAAGCTGGGAAATATTGTCATACATACAAAAAAATATTTTAAGTACCTATAACATTAGTTTACTTACAACATATAAAAAACTTTCATTATGAACATAAACGCACAAATATCGGAGATATTTACAGAGGGGTATCTTAGACGGGAAAAAACGTCCATAACGTCAGATTTTTATGTAGTCTTTATTATTTTCCTTATACCTCGAATAGAACTTAAAATTAATATTTTTATATTAAGGATTCGTCCTATCCGGTGTCCCACGACACCGCACGGTTTCTTTTTTACGGTTTCCAAATTCTTTTTATCAGTTAAATATACTTTTTATCTTTCAGACGTTCCAAGATTCCTACAATTTATAAAAGGAAGCCAGGAAGTCTTCGTTACATCGATTACACAAACGCACAGTTACAGCAATGTCTAAGTGGTGAGGTCTGAAACGTTGACTCAACGGGAAGCTTCGATAAAATATAATATTCCTCTCAGCACTATAAAAAATAAACTAAAGAATAAACACTTAAACAACCCTTAACACTTAAATATCCACGAATGACACCCAAATAAACCTATCAAACAGTTTTAGAAAAACGGGTTTATATCATCAAAACGTAATAGAACCTTTGATCCGACTACCAAACCAATTAATATAAAATAAAAAACAAAATATGTGTCTTACATTAATGCTAAATCCGACGCAAATACGAAGTAATGATACCCCCAACTCAAAAGAATTAAGTTAAAAAGAAAAATCTTGATGTTCCTGCTGGTCGTTCCATTCGCGGGAAGATATGGCATGAGTCAATCAAGTTCCAAGAAAAAAGGGAAGAAAATCAGGAAGCCTAGTTCGTAAAAGTTCCTCCACAGAGAGCAGTGACGCAGATATAAGACTCGCTTCATCTACTGAAGATCTCATAACGGCACGAGATCAGAAGACTTTTACTATTGAAATGTTGACCTAGTTGAATAATTTGATAGAAAACCTACCTATTTTTATCATGTTAAATATAGTTACAAATGTTAACTACTTCTAATGATTATATAAATAAGTTAAAAGAAAAAAAAATATGTTTCTTTCAGCAAAGTATTAATTAAACAACTAACTATGTTTGACGGATTTATTTCTTTGTGTTGATTGTTTTTAAGTTTCTTTGTGCTTTCATTGCAAACAGTTACGTTTTACTAAATAAAAAACCCAGAGCCAAAGAAACGCGCTTCAAAGTGCAACTTTGGCCCAAATTTCGCAAAAATAAAAATAAAACTTAGGGGTTATTTTTGTTATTTTTTCATATCTGCTTGGATTGCTTATATCCACAACTAAACACATATGACTATAAATGAGTATTAATGCCATTTGAATGGAAGTACTCAAACGAGAAGTGAAAAACATCACAATTTTGGGACAATGTACCCCGATGGTACTCGTTTAGTTACAAAATCGACTGAAAAACAGCTTATCTAGATATATGTTAAATTTGTAAACGCGCCCTTATGGTTTTAAGTAAGTGCTTCTGTCGCAAGTCGCAACTCTCTTGTAAATTGTAAATGCACACGTGTTTTTAATTAGTCGTGACTATACCATTATTGGAACTTAAAACCCAACCCATGCGTCTTTATTATACAAGGCAAGATCCAAGAGCCTTTTAACCTTTCTCTTCCACCTTTTATCCTCATAAATACTCATTGAAATACCTTAGCTTCCGAGACTTACAGCCTAGAAACCAATATATCTATATTCTAGAATGTAATAATAATTAATTTTACAGCCAGTGCATTAACCTTTTACATTTTAAATATTAAAAAATATAACGAAAAGTCGATGTTGTGTGTTTCTACTAAATAATTATTATTACTAGCTAACAAAACTATTTTCGAATTCTGAAAAGTCAATGATGTAACTTCCAGTTTTCAAGGAGGGTTTTCCTGAAATCAGCAACATCCGGTGCTGTCAATTTTTTTAACAGCTTTAATTTTAAACTGTAAGTACCTATGTGTATTATTTAAATTCCAATACAACCTTAATGAGAATTGAGAAGGCCTCGATACGTTTAAATATTTTGTATCAAGGTATTACAGCATGTTTTGTTAATTGTATCATATAAAATAATATTATTTCATAATCATCCGCTCACATGTTCATAGTATTTTTAAATAAATTACTTAATATATAAGTATTCAAACATTTGCATAATATATTTTATAACAGCTAATTGAAAGTTAATAATTTAAAAAAAATACCTATTAATACAGCCAGTAGAATTAATCCACGGAAGGCACAACGCGCGGGCGTCATTTCAAAAAAAACTTTCACTGAAAAATTAACACTTTTCACTAATAATTAGTAACTTAAAATAAATATATCAAAAATCTAAAATTCCTATCATTTCGTACACAACACATGAAATAGACATTCAGTTTTTTTTCATTTAGCGTAAAAAAGATCGTGAAATCTGCCAATTTTGCTGCGCGCTGCACGCCGTTCGAAAGTCAAACTTCAACTGCGGCGGAGTGGCCAGTATGCAGTCCGCCAAGACGGCCATTTTAAAAATACATTTAATTCAAATTAGGAACAAGCGCAGTGTTTACTTTTTAATTTGTCGACTTAACGGTGCAAGAGAAACGAGTTCGATTGGAAATATAGCATTGAACTAACTTGCACGTAATACACAAAACCAACCTTTACTTACTTATATGCGATTACATATTTTCTCGTAATGATTACTCATTGATTTTTGTGCCCTTGGATTATGTATACAGTGTATATATATACACACACACACACACACACACACACACACACACACATATCGATGGCTCCTACGTTAAATATCGTATGTCTAAAATTATGATTTGTATATTTTGATAGATTCGTTACTAAGGAGATATTTATTATCGAATCCCTTCAACAGAAATTTCAGAATTCAAAAAAATTAAAAGTTTTCGCCCGTATAGAGGTGTATGTTATTTTTATGCGCGCCGTTATTCGGTGTATTTACTCTGGCAATATTTTACGGGGAAGGGATGCGCCGCGCCGCGGGAGCGCGGCGGATCGGAGAGTCGTATGTATCACTTACTAGCCGGTACGCGGCACATGCGCACGCGCTTCCACGGAACGTGTTCTTTCAATTACCTGAATTTAAATAAATACATTACATTGATAATGAGTTATAAGAACTCGAGTTCGTATTTAAGACAGAACTCAAGCGCTCAAAGACTCTGTGATATTGCTTGTGGGATTGTGCAGCCAGATAGTAATACTCCGGATTCAAGTTCACGAGATGAACAGTTGTGTCATGCACGTGTTAATAGCAGAGAAAATAACAGAGCTTTAGGTAAGTACTAGATAAACATATAAGCTTTAAAATTATAGTATTGTTGTTACCTATGTATGAGTTTTTTACGAAACTATGTAAAAATATCGTATGTAACAAATACGATATAGTACGTTGCTTTATAATAAACAAAATATATCGTATGTAATACTTACGATTTTGTACGTTGTTCATTGAAACATTTATTTTATCATATGTACTACATGCGACTATTTACGTGGTATTGTCAAATGTCGTTTTTATGATATGTGTTACTTACACTACTTTACGTTGCTGAATTAAATATAGTAACTTTAACATACAATTACTAACGTGGTGGTTACAAATAAAACTAATATCTTATGTTATTTTTTTTTCATATTAGAATCTCCATTGCCAATTGGAGCAAATTTATTGGAGATAGAAGCGCTTTCTCAGATGCTAGAAGAAGATTTTTCCAATACTCCACCAGTGCTGTCGAAAAAAAATTCTGGTAGGTAAAAATTACTTTGTTGTGTGTTCTATGCCTGGTGTATGATTTACCTTAACATTTTTATATTTGTGTATTATTTTTATTTTTTAGATGGAGATAAATCTGGGACAATTTCACCTACAAAATTTGATGATGATGAAGAAGACGTCTTTCAAGTTCATTCGCAGCCTATGCCAGATTTAAATAATACTACACTTGAAGCTAATTTGACCTTTGATTTTAACAGCTCTGTACTAGTTAGCACGCCACCTATCATAACCAATAACACTCATTATTCAGAACTTGATGATAATGATGCAGAGACTATATTTCAGAACCTCTATAATATTACAAGAAATGACCCGGGTATCACACAAACACCTCATCCATCATCACCAGGTTGTGATATTAATCATTTGGACATGGATTGTATAAATTATTTTTGTCCTTACTATGTGGGTAATGTAATACGTGAACCACTTTCACTACTGTCCAATTTTTCAGGTTATTCAACACCCCAAGCAAATACGCCATTATCTTGCTATTCACCTGATGTTCCGATAACTGGACGGCAAAAATCAAGAAAGGATAAAGGTAATGTTAGAAGAAGACATGAGCATGAGTGGATTGACACTAAAAGAAAAGCTTTGAGAAATCTCGGTAAGAAATACGTAAGTCGAAAAGGTGTAACAAAGCCTAAGAGAACTTTAAAATGACCATGAAAATGTCGTATGAGATGTTTCGAAAAGATATCAGATAGCCAGAGAAAGAAAAATTTCAAAACTTTCTGGAAACTAGGAGATAATCGCAGACAATGGAGTTATGTTTCTAACTTATAACCAAAAATCTTAAAAGGAGAGTTTTTGTTGACGTAGAATCTCGACGCAAGCACACAATCAAGTACAAACTGCCACTACCAGCTCCTGAAGGAACCTCTCAGTTGACCTATACTGATGTAAAAAGTATGTAAAAAGCAGTTTTTAGCAACATTAGCAGTTAGTGAGCAATTCGTTTACACTGCCATAGAGAAAACCGACAGTGCAACAGGATTCGTCACAACTGACCAACGCGGTAAGCATACTTAACCACCCTCGTAAACTCACACAAGATGTCAAGAAAAGCGTATGCGCCCATATTAGGTGTTTACAGCCTGTAAAATCTCATTACGTAAGAAAAGACTCTTCTAAATTGTATTGAGATAGTAACTTAGACTATCACAAACTATTTGCTTTGTATAATGAATGGTTTGATCCAAACACCTATTCTGAAAAGGCTGAAACAGAGCGCCATTACAGAACCATAGTGAATGACCATTTTAAAATCAGTGAAAAAAAAAGACCAGTGTGATACATGTCACAAATATACCAATATCGAAACCCCGAATATCGAAATATACAGGGGAAGAACGTAAGGGCTATGCAACTCACGTATCGAACAAAAATACAGCTCGAGATTTAAAAGCTGAAGACAAAAGAGTAGCTCTGTCTTCTGATGGCAAAATAATTACAGCCACATTCGACTTTCAAAAATTATTAAATTCCCTTTATTGAGAAATAAGTGTCTTCCACTATAAAAGGAAATTGGGCACATTGAATTTTACTGTGTTTGATCTTGCCAAGAAGAAGGCCTCTTGTTATATGTGGCACGAAGGTGCCACATATAACAAGAGCAAACGAGGAGCTAATGAGGTTGCCAGTTGTCTGTCAGATTTCATCTCGAAAAGTGTGGAAGCAGGTGCTACAGAGTTTAGGTTTTGGTCTGACAACTGCACTGGCCAAAACCGGAACCGCATTGTATTTGCAGCATACATGCTTTTAGCTGAAAAACATAAGGTGACAATTAAACACACATTTTTAGAAAAGGGACACACTCAGCAAGAAGGTGACAGTGTTCATGCATTGGTGGAAAGGTGTGCCAAAAATAAATTGATATACACTCCTTTTGAATGGTTTACGTTAGTTCGAGGGGCAAAATAAGACGGAAACCTATATAGCGTGATCGAAATGAATCATAGCAGTTTTTATGATTTCAAGTCAACTATAACAGGCAAGAATTGGTCAAAAAATATCAGAGGTGATAGTGTGCTGTGGACAAAAATTAAGGAGTTAAAAGTATTTCCTGAAGATCCGAAAAAGCTACATTACAAGTATGATCTAACAGAACCAGAGTATATGACAATTGTGACAAAATCTATTACTAGACGACGAGCACGCCAAGAAAGCGATCTTGCTGTGGGCCTACTTTACACAAATGTGCTGCCTATATCTCAACCAAAAAATATTATTTAATGAGCTTGTGTACAAGTGGTGTCATTCCAGCTATTCATCACAGTTTTTATGCCAACCTTCCAGTGGAGTCAAAATCTGCACACCCGGATTCGGAAACTGATTCAGATTAAGGATAATGAGATGAGATTTTTGTATATTTCAGATTTTTGTAGAATTTATAAATAGGGTATTACGATCTTTTTTCATTGTCATTTTATTGACTGATTGGAATATTTTGTACCTGACTATGTATAGATATATAATCTCAAATTTGAGTTTTTTCTGTTGATTTGTTTGTATTAATTAAGTGATTTTTTATAAGTGACATTTGTTTTGTTATTTTATTATTTTTGTTAAAAACGCCAATTTTTAAGTTTTTAAGTTTATATATTATAATTAAACTTTAACTGTTTATCATCGTCAGAGCTATTCGTCGTGTTTAAATAGGGAAAAACATATTATAAACTGGATTAAGTATTTATTTAGGGTACTTATTTGCTAAAAATTGATCTATTTTGTTTTACCAAAGTAATATTATGAGGTTAATTATTGTTATTTTGTTTTTAAGTTAATTGATCTCTAAACAAGTTAAAGACTGACTACCAATTATTAATATTGTTATTTTATTTGTGTTGATTGTTATGTGAGAGCTAGAGCTAGAAGCTAAGAAGTTACATTGTTTTTCAGTTGCTGACTTTTTTGCGTTGTCTATTTTTTATTGCCGTAAGAGTACGTCCAAATTAAAGACGGTGATGAAGATTTATTAAAGTGGTTTGAATTAAGTCTTCTTTCATTTTTATTTTAATATTTTGTTTACCTAATCACCACATGCGATACTGTCTTGTTTATGATGGGCAAAGTAAAATATAGTATGTCCAACATACGTCTTAATATAACAAATCAGTATCGACGTAAAACGTCGTAAGTAAAACATACGATATTTTTTGCTGACTGAATTGCAGCGTAAATAATCATTACTTATACTTACGATTTTTGCATACTGGAGACGTTCGTCGTGAAAAAGCGTAACAACAATATCTCTAAAAGTATTAAATATTAAACCTTAATTTTCATATTTTCACATAAAATAAAGCATTTCCTATGTTTGGTCCAAAATTTAAGGAAATAGCTTCAAATTTAAAGAATAGGCACCAAAAAATACCTTTGATTGGCTCTCCTGTAAAGTAAGGGTTTTGGACATACGATATTTTACGTAGGAGCCATCGATATATATATATATATATATATATATATATATATATATATATGTATATATATATATATATATATATATATATATATATATATATATATATATATATATATATATATATATATATATATATATATATATATATATATAATATATCAATCTCTTCAATCTCTCAAAAATATTTCGGTGCTCTAAATCCCTTCCTAACTTTATAAATTTCTTATAACTTAATTATTTGTATTATTATTATTATTATTATTAAAATGATTTTAATAATATAGACGGAATTAAAAGATTTATATTTTTTCAATACAATTTCATACTCTACATTTCAACATAAAACACTTCACCTTTACAGGGTATTTAGTCAAGAATCAAGATGCATTCGTTTTTTTCTACGGCGAAGTTCGTTAACAAAATGTATGGGTTTTGACATAGGGCCTCGCAAGCGACATGTCACTTAGCGATAACTTATGTCAAATCCCATACATTTTTCATTTCTAAGTTCACTGTCGAAATTATCGAATGCATCTTGACTAAAGGCCCTGTACAAATTCCCCTACTCCTACCTAGTGCCACTACCTAGTACCACTACCTAGTACCTACTCAGGTACTTCATTACTACATACGTACTACATTCATAAAAATATTTAAACCGTTTAAAAATTTTCATAATATGTATTTTAGTTTCTATAGTAATCCTACTTCCTACTAATATTATAAATGTGAAAGTTTGTGATGGATGGATGTTTATTAATTTTCACGCAAAAACTACTGAACGGATTTCGATGAAATTGAGTATGGTAATAGTTCTTAGTGTCCGTAGTGGCTCTGGTTTAAAACATAGGCTACTTTTTAGCCCGGAGAAGAGCAGTATTCCCGCGGGATACCCGATACTATATTTACGCGTGCGGAGCCGCGGGCAACAGCTAGTAATCGTATACCAATAATAGTAGTAGTTATCTTTGTTTATTTACTGCCTACTTATTATTTTATATTAAAAGTTTCTATCTCCTTTCGAATCTGCGTGCAGCGTGTGACAGTGTCCTAAATTGATTTCTATTATTATTTCTATACCGCTATTTAAACCCATACCCGTTTAAAATATTAACATAACATAGATCACTGCGCCACTGTTTTTAAATTAGGTATAATAAGCCCAAAACATTTATGAATGGAAATATCTATCAAGGTAAACGTTTGAATACATAATAATATTATATTAACATTCCGACATTATGTGCTAGCTGCTAACTCAACACATCCTATGTGCTATCCTGAGTGTCTTCCTTCGCGTTTTCCTGGACATAAGGACGTAGCAAGTAGTGATTTTGTAAACAATTATTATTATGGCCCGTGTCACAATTTACTGGTAAGTGTCTCAGAAATATTATTTACATGTTTTGTCTCTGTCGGTCGATATACAGGAAGCAGGGGCAAAACTTTCGAATAAGCTATGTGAATGTTGTAATATATGACAGCTCGACACTCGACACTTCGCTTTTCAACTCTCTTGTAAGTACTAGCGCCGAGTCCTATTTTCTCAGTGCTCTGAATTTTCCCGTGCCCGCCGGATTCAGAATTCTATAGTCCCAGTCTAATGGAATAAGACCAGAAATGTCAAATGAGCAAACGAAACGCCTTATGATAGGCAATGTGAAGCCTTTATTAAAATTTAAATATGTTATAATAAAAAAAAATTAATTATGTTCATTATTCGCTCTATTTTACCACAATCGTTTCTTATTTCCCTGCTGTACGCCATCTATTATCCGCGAGGTGAACTAGTCAGTCCAAACTTTTTTACAAGTGTCGCCAGTATCCAATAGATGGCGCTGTTTTCTGATACTTTGAGTTCCTACTTCCTAAACATAATATTTTAGAGATTGTGGTGTAGGTACCTAAAATATTTTCATAATGATGAAGATACTTATTGCTTTCACATTGAATACGATCCTCCAGGTACACCAAAATACCAAATTAGATGGCGCAGCGTTACCAAATGAGTAGTTTGGTTTCATAATTGGTCAAATCCCAAAATACACCTTTTTAAACTGACAATGCAGCTATATTCACTTTGTAAAAATAAACCATTATTTTTATCTCAAACCCGGCCAAATCCTTGCGTTTGCCTTTAAAATAGACTTCAAACGTGATATTGGTATCAATAACGGTCAAATCCTGGACAGTTAATTATCAAAATTAGATAAATCCACTTCAACCAATCAGGGATGAGTTCTTAGTATGGGACCAACAGCCATTTTGAATTCTTGTCCTTGACGTAGCTTGCCACGAAGAGTGTTTCTCCGCGTTTTTTATTGAATAAAAATAGTTAAAATGGAAAAATCGCTAGAGAATATAGAAGAAACAGAAGGTAATTTATCGAGAAAACGGATTCCTCAAACAAAAAAGTGGAAGTGCAATGAGAAAAAAGTTTCTCGGTAAGTAAACTTTTTGCTTCACCTCGCCGAGTATTTGCCAGCAGGGGAGTTCAACATTTTAGTTTTTGGTTACCTTTTGATATATCTGATATCTGATAGAACTGGTACAATGTTTATTTTTATGAGCTTACATTTCTATAATTCATGTGCTTCTAAACTTCAACTCTATATTTATTGTTATTTTATTTTGTGGTTGAAAAATGATCGCTAAAACGCGTGATTGATTCTATGACTTTAAATGGTGAATATAGGTAGGTACATAGACACGTTCTTTTGAACCCTAACGTGCATGAGGTGCATGTTAAATTTGACCTTCTTTCCGCTATCCGATTAGGCTGAAATTTTGTAAAGAATTCATTCATCAAAAGTCATGAGGTCCAATATAAACGCTTGTTATACAATTTTTTTTTTCATTTTATCACCTACCTCTTATTTTATAACTATTTAACTAACTCTTTTTGTCATCTTCCAGTGTATTTAACTAACATTTTACATGTGTATGCTAGGTGTGATGTGATTTCGCATATTAACAAGTTTGGGCTTTGCTTATTTAACATTTTTATTTCAGATACTCTCCAAAAGGTCCACCAAATATAAAAGTACCTTGTGAACATTATTCAAAGTCTTACAGATCTCTTAGAAAAAATGATATAATTGCTTTTCATTCTGCGTTTTACCGCACGAAATCAAAAATAGACCAGGATAATTTTATATTAAAACATACAAAAGCGTCACCAATCAGCCGTCGTCGCCCTAAAACTGGAACTAGAATTGGAAAGGGATATAATGTCGTGTATTATGCACGCAGAAGAAACAATGTTGTGCCGATATGTAGAAGAACATTTCTGCACATTTTAGGCTTGAAAAAGGGGCGCGTTAATGGTGTTATAAGCCGTAACTTTAAGAGTATGTGGGCTTCGGCTCAAGAAAATAGGGGGGGAGATAGGAAAAATGTGAAATTTTAAACTCAACGCAAATCAGTAAAAGATTTTATAAAAAAATTCAAACCTCTGGAGATACATTATTGCCGAGGGAGCATAAAATGCAGGCAATACTTATCGTCGAACCTATCGATTGCTAAAATGTATACAATGTACAAAGATCAAGCTGCACCAGAATTTATGAATGTTAAAGTTTCATATTTTCGAAGGATCATTAATACATGTTTTAATATTGGATTTGGAAGTCCTCGTACTGATGTTTGCTCGACATGCCTTCAGTTTCAAGAGCAAATGAAACATGAAAAAGACGTAGACAAAAAAAAAGACTTGATTATAAATAAAAGGGTCCATAGTCTCAGGGCAAGGGCTTTCTATAATTTACTTAAAGAAAATGATGAACATATATTAATTTTGATTTGCCAAAAAAATCAGCCTATGCCCAAAATACCTGATCAAATTACATATTATTCTCGTCAAATGTATATCTACAACTTTACTATCGTTGTAGGACACTCTAAAACGGAGCTTAAGAAAGAGAATGTCTATTCTTACACTTGGACGGAAGATATTTTACCCAAAGCCTCCAACGAAATTTCAAGCGCTGTTTTCCACTGCTTGTGTCAAGTAGTTGAAAAATACGAAAAAGCTACAACAATTCGGCTCGTTTGTGATGGGTGCAGTGGTCAGAATAAAAACAGTACTGTTTTAGGGATGGCCTCCAAATATTTATTGGACCACGCACCTGCGCGAATAAAGAGCGTTGAGATTGTGTTTCCAGTTGTGGGACATTCTTTCCTTCTGCCGGACCGAGTGTTTGCACAAATAGAAAAAAAAATTAAAAAAATTGAAGAGATCAATAACCCAGACGCTTACGAACGCATTTTTAAAGAACATGCGACTGTTCTACATTTAGGCACTGAAGTAGAAGCCTATCAATGGAAGGAGGAAAGTGCGAAAGTTCTTAAGTCAACAAGTGCAATGCATTTTTCAATAAAGCAATGTAAAAGATTTTTTTTGAAACGAAATAAGCAAAAAACAAATATGTTAGTAAGGGGCGAAGTTAGCTACCGTAATCAGCAATCGGATTTCAAACTCATTTGCAAAAAAGGAAAATCGGTGAGTCAAATAAACCCGGACCCAGTACCTCATTTCGTAAAAGTGAAAGACAAAAAACTTAGTGATGTGAAAACTTTACTCACTACACATTATGGCGAAAATTGGGAAGAACTATCTGATTTAAATTATTTCAAAGATGTTCTGAGCCGACCAGATTCGTTACAGCATGAATACGAACATGAAAATTGCGAACCAATGCAAGAAGCTCCTCACCTAATAGTCTAAGTAGGTACCTTTAAATTCCAAATAGCTTAAGTAATATTTTTGAAAATGTTAACAATAAATTAAATTTCATTTGAAATATGAATGGAGCTGTGATTAGAAGGTTAAATAAATATACTACATTTTTATTTCTAAGTATATTATTTTCCTTCCCTTATAATGTAACTTTAATATTTTTGACCACATTTGGCAACCCCCGTGCTGATACTGTCATTGAAGTTCAAAACTAGTCAAATCCTTTTATGAACGTTCAAATTCATCCATATCCTTTTCATGAACTTTCAAATCTGGTCAAATAATGACTTGAGAATCAAAATCAGACAAATCCAAATTTAAAACATAAATTTTGGTTCTTATTCATATAGGAACAAGGCTTTATTCCCTGTACATTTTATATTGATATCGCATTTGAATTACCCGCTTCAATCTTTGTTTGGTTGGAGGTTGCCATGTGAAAAATATTGAAATCTTGCTATTGTATAAAATGACCTAAAATGGACTTGACCAAATTTGATACCAAACCACTCAAATATCTACTAGTAAAGCAATCTATTGGTTTGTTATTTAATATTTATCTTTAAAGTCTGTTTATGTACGTATTATATTATACTAGATGTTTCTCGCGACTTCGTACGCGCAAAAGGACGGGATTCCCTTTATCACAGGAAAATGTACGGGAAGCCGTTCATTTTCCTTTGATAAAATGTAGACCTAATTTTGTCCTTCCTCGTGCCCTATTATCTGTGCCAAATTTCATCTAAATCGGTCCAGAAGTTTCGGAGCCTATTCAATGCAAACAAACAAACAAATCTTTCCTCTTTATAATATTAGTTTAAGTTACTACTGATTATTTATTGACTGACTATATTAATAATATTATATACACAAATGCCTCCAGTTTAGTGCTTGAAACACAACAAAAGATGTCGCTATCACATTCTAAGAAGAGTAGACATTCTCTGTGGTTGGGACTATCTGCTCTGAAATCTGGAACGCAGGTGAAAATTCAGAGCACTGAAAATAGAACTCTACGCTAATCCTATAAATGCATATAAATATAATTATAATAATATATTCCTTTTTTTTAATTTAATATATCTATAACTATATTATATTATACATATTTGAAAACCGAAGTGTCAAGTGTCGAATCAAATGTCAATGTCATATATGACTGCTCGACACTTGACACTTCGATTTTCAACTCTATTGTATTCAATTTATTTGTATTGGCGCAGAGTTCTATTTTCAGTGCTCTAAATTTTTACCAGTGTTCCGGATTCCGGAGCATAATATAGTCCCAGCCTATGGTTTTTACCATGGAGTCTGTTAAAGAAGTACTTACCTTCTTCATATTAGACAAAGTAAGGTACTCATCTTCTTCGGATAAATATTTAATAAAAATATTTTTAATAATTACTTATACTAGTAAACTAGTCAAAAATTTAAATAAACTCAACTCATTTCACTCCATCTCTTATTGATAACTTCATATCACACACCCATAGGTCAGCGCCATTGGCCGTTTTGAAACTCTTTACTTTTTTATAAAATTAATGCAATAATTTATAAATTAATAAATGTTTTTTTTTTTGGTTTCATTGATCAGCTGTGGGAGGTAAATTAATTGGTAGTTTTCCAATTACAGAGCATAGTGCGACTCAGTGGCGCACAATGCCGAATTATGCCGAAGCTTGGAACGTGAATTAGTTTTCAAATACACCGGTAGAGTGCGCTAAGTTTAGTGTTGAAAAAAATGTGGAATACGTAGATGTATTATTAGTTATCAATGGTGGAATATAAAAAAAATAGTCAATGTTTGTACTTTCATCCATACTTATATTTAATCTTTTAACACAGTCTGAATTAAATTTTATTCTTTCCAAAAAAACTACCACGAAACGAAAGTTATAGTATTATTAAGTTATATATAGTATACGAAAGTATAAAAAATATTTTGATCAATGCCAACTTAAAGAACAAACAAATGAGTTGGTATCGATTGCACGCATTATGCGAAAGCAGTATTTTGGAGAGTGCTAGATTGTGCGAAGCGTTGCTGTAGTTGAAACATTCAACGTTGAGCATAATGCGCTTTCGTGCTGTAATTGGAAAACTACCATTATCTGCGAATGCTGTCAAATCAGCGCTACAGATAAAAATTCATGTTCTTTCACAAATAGCTGTCAAAAGGTTTTTGAAGTGAAAAAAAAATTCAATACCTTTTACCTTAAAATATATCAATTAATTTTATTAACTTTTTTAATTACTTTACATTTTAATGATATTATAAGTTTTTACCGAGTGATGATGTGATAAAATGATACAACAGTTTTTAAGTCGCCATTTTTAATGACATTGTTTGCCAATCATCATCTGTACGTCGTTGGCAGTGAACGGAACGAAACGCTGTCTATAGATCGCGGTCTGGCCGTCTGGCTGAAAATAGTGAACGAAGTATGAGTTTTCGAAATATGTTCGAATAAAAAGTGTACAGTGAATTATTGTCATCGAGCAAGATGGTTGATGACGTGAGAGATATTACGGAAAAAGCTGAAAGCAAAGGTATAATGTGCATTTAAAATCAATATGTGCCGTATTTCGTGTGTTATGTGAACGAAAATGTCTAACCCTATCGCGTCGTGGACCCACGTCGCGATTCGTGCAGCTTTCGAGAACGTCCAGTGGGTCCGACACAATCCATTGTTTTGTGTTCCATCCGCGTTGGAACGTCTTTTGACGTCGTGGTATGTTCTAAAATTAGCAAAAACGGCATCAAGGCGGTGGGAAGTCGCAAGGATTGACCTGTAAATAAGGTCTAATGGGTCTCCTGTCGCTTGCGAAACTTATATTTGCATCGGACCTTTTTTAACCCTTTTTTGATACTTTAAATCCGCTGACGTGTGTTAATTATTGAAATACCCGATATCTTTGCACTGTAGTGTTACTTGAGTCATAAGTTTTATCTTCGCAGCTCTGACGTAAGTATGTGTAGTTGTGCATTACATTTTCGCGTAGTGCTAACGAACACATTGCACAGACTTTCTATCTTATCATGGAAACCTTGTAGCATATACATCCTTATTATTGTCTTATTGATAAGAGACATGGCCACCTTGGCATGATAATTATCTATAATCTACACTAATAAACAATAGAAGGTAGAAATCAAGTTTAAAATCTATCCAATTCATTAGCAGAAATCTGTATGTAATACTTCTATCAAAAACTTTATATATATATATATATATATATATATATATATATATAAGTAATAAGCATTATTACTCAGTTATGTATATACTGAGTACAAACTTGATAATTTTGATTATGAACAATTTTATGAAGTTATCTGATAATTTAGTTATCGTAAGTGCAGACTATTATGTACACATAACCAAGTCGACAAACAAGACTAATATTGCTTTGGCAACTATCTGAAATGCTAAAACAATTCATTTTCTCACAACTTTTGTGTTAGACGCATTAAAATATTATCCTTGTCGTAAACAAGTTTCATATTTTGATATTTGAAGATTTGCTGTTATTAATAAAAATACAATAGCTAGATATCCCCACCTTATTAACCAATAAACATTTAACCTCTGTAAAAGCTCAGTTATTATATTTTATAATTGACTAATATAATAACAAATTAATTGTAATGTAACATAACTATAATTAAAAAATAGCAAATTGGTTATTGAAGGTAGTTTGTTTTGGTAGTAAAAATATCAATTACATAATGTAATTAAACATTTTTTTTTATTGCAAAAATTAATAGTAGGTACTCTTAATTATGAGTAACTTCTCAGAAGAAACAGTGTCATGTCATCAGTCAAACACCCTCATTTGTATATGGATATGTTAAACTAGCTTATCACAGACAGGTTTTACCTGTTTTATTGTTATGCAAAAAAAAAAACGTTGAAAATAATAGTTGATAATATTGTATTAGGAGTACATACAGAATAGGCTACTTGACACATTTAATTTCATACATTGAAGGAGTATTTCCTTTAGTACCTACTCAAGCTTAGGAAAACTTATTCTAGAGATATTATAAATTATAAAGTATTTTTAAATAAAGTTGAGTTAAAAATATGTATTTTTGTTTTTTATTTCTACTGATGAAAACACCTTGAAGTAACTTCCGGCAAGGATGTGACAACACAAACACAGTAAACACAAATGTAGTAGTGAAACGGAACGTGTTTCTGTAAATAAATACTTCGTGACATTCGTCTTTTTATAAATGGTACCGTAGTGATTCGCCAGTGTCAGAGTAATTGAAGGAAACTGCAATTTATGGAGGTCTTATGACAAAACAAGGGTATGGTATACTAATCGCGGTCTGTTGGAAAAACCTAAAACAAACACAAACTATTAGGGGTTAGTAACTAATAGCTTTATTACAGTTTTATATTGTAATAAGTTGAATAAATGATGTATTTACAAAACATAAAACGGATTTAAAATTAATGGGGCGAGGAATAGTCGGAGGATGGAGATCGTAAAGGGAACACTGGTTTTTAGGACAAGAGAAAAATATATGGTCCAGGGTACCCTCGTCTAGTCCACACTCACAAAGGGAACTGTCCTATACCCTGATTTTTGCAAGGAATACAGGCGAGCAACAATGTCAGAGTCTGGCTTGCCAATTTGTCGAGCACACTGGCTTACTTGCTTTTATGAATTTGAAAAACCATGGCTTAACTGAAATACCATCTTGGATTTCAAAATATTGTTTGCCTTTACTTTCACTTGTTCTAGTCCTTTGCTTGTACCACCTGATGTTCATGTGACTTAGCTAGTGGAAATAGATCCTAACAATAAAGTTTATACTGAGTCATGACATCTTATAAAGTTATTTATGTCAAAACGTCAAATGGGACGTCACACCCCCATTTTACTACTATGGACTATAGTACAAATTATAAATAGTACTAGTATGACGTCACAGCACAGATAGATTTATCAACCAACTTTGCGAAAAGTGTTTTTGGTGGTTTTAAAAAAGTGTATTTTTAAAATATTTTTTGGTTGTTTTTCAAAATAATGTTTTTTTTTGTGTTGTTAAACAACAATTAAATAAAAACAAGGTCAAGTAGCCTATTACACCTAAATGTCTATCTTGCACTGTATTTTTGGAAAATAAATAAAGTATTTTTGAATTTTGAAGATAGAAATATTGTAGATATTATAAATAGAATGAGTAATTTATTAATGGCCGGTTTCAATAACCTATCTACCAATAACTATTTGTTAAAAATGTTGTCGTTCAATCATTTGCTGGTTTTTTGCGATACAAATTTCACTGTTCTTACAAATAGTTATTGGTAGATATGTTATTGAAACGGGCATATGGATTGTAAGTCAAGTCTCATTATGTTATTTTAGAATTCATTAGGTGCTATTTGCTAAGTTTAGTAATCAAATAGTATAATAACTATATTTAAAAAAAAGAAATTACCCGACTACGTAAATTACATAGCTTATGTTAAACGGGTGAATATTACAAATCTATTGACCCCTCATTCATTAAAATCGGATCAGTAGTTTAGGCGCTACAGTGGAACTAACATACATATATGCATACATAGACTGCCAAAATCATTACCCTTCCTTTTGGCTTCGCTGTAGTCTGGTAAAAAATAAGTCGTACATAATCAAGAAAACATGTGTTGTGCAAATAATGTATGAATGCTAGAGTATTTGACTGATAAAATGATATTTACCAATCTGTTTTGTTTTTTTATATTGTAAAAATAAACATTACTTAGATCAGCAGTAGTTTTAATATAAACTTGGATCTCTATATTATGAGTATTTAATTTATAATAATATAATGTTTATGAATACTATGGTTACATGCTTAAAAACTATGTAAGTTATAAAAATCTTGTTTTCCACATTATTTAGTAGCTATTCAAATGTTATTTATTTATATGAAAAACAAAGACTTTTAAGTATTCGTGAGAATTTTTCATAGTAACAAACCTCATAATTCATATTCTTCTGTATTCTGTTACATTTTCACAATTTAACCAACTTGTTTTAAAAAGTATGTTCCAACAGCCTCTGTGGTCTAGCGGTTAGACCTTGGCTCTCGACTCGGAAGTCGTGGGTTCGATTCCCGCATTGGAACAACAAAAAATGTTGTGTCCAACTCCAAGTTTGGTTAGGACAATGCAAGCTGATCACCTGATTGTCTTACAAGAAAGATGATCCATGCGTCGGATGGGCATGTAAAAAGTCGGACCTGCGCTTGATCTCTCGCCAGTCGTGTCGGTCATCCGTCCCACTGGCTTGTGAGAGTAAAGCAAGAGGAAGTGCTATTGTGTACTGCGCACACACTTGGGCACTATAAAAAATTACTCCTTCGTAACTGGCCTGGTTTCAATGAAACTGGCCACCGTCACCGAAATCGGTGTTAGTGAGTTATGTTCAAACTTCTATCAAAACATGCAAGTAGGTATTTTTAAATTATTATTAATTTGACTACATTTTATTCAAGACCGATTGATTAATCATTACCTAGATCATAATATAATGCCCAAATATAAGGATTTTTATGATTTTTATCAAGGAAAACCTTATTAACTGCACAAGTACTTTGACAGAACATTTTAAATTCTAATGCGTGGTATTACAGTTTAAAGTCGCATAATTTAGTGAATTTGCGTAGGCCTTTAGGTATTTCGGAAATCTTATGTCATACGGATGGGGAAATGGTCGGTGTTGAATATTGATGTGAGCCCACGGATTAGTCGTGTTTAGAATGACTAACTTCTGTGCGTCTATGCGCTCCTAGTACCTGATATTAGGTTTACGTAAAAGAGCGACATATTCCGTAAAGAAAATCTGGGATTTACGTTAAACTAGGTTTTACCCGCGTCGCTGCGTAGCCAAAGAATTGCTACTAACGTAAAGAATCGACATTCCACCGATTTACACGAATGACAGCTCGCGGCTGTGTGTGCGTGGCTGGGCGAATGCGGAGGCGGGCGGGGCGTGAATTACAGCCAGGACTTTCGTTCGCGGGGCTGGCCGCTGGTCGTGCTTTGTCGTGCGTCGTCGTTTCGTGCTTTGATATAATAGACATTGTAATTTCATAATATTTATGATAGATTTGTCTGACGAGATGTTTAAAATTATTTTGGTGTCAACCTTAGGCTTATGTTAACATGGGTGACATTCGCCGATGCTCGAGCTGTCATTTGTAGAGTGTCGCGCCTGTGACGTAGCACAAAATCCATCTAGCCAACGGAAACTAAATTTTGCCAAGATAAGATGTTAGTGAAGCCTTGATGTTAGTCTAGAGTCTGGACTAAAAACAAAACTCCTATGTCCATGCGCTCCCGGTAACATACAAGTCACAGCCGTAAATATACTAGGGACAGGGCATGTCGAGGCTAAAACGTCCTTACTTTAAGTACTCCATTGGGGCCCTCGAATTTTACGGTTGATAATATTATATAGAAGAATAAAGATGTGTTGCTCTGTAAAAGGCTGCAAAATTATGACAAATGAATAAAAAAGACAGAAAACCATCATAATATTAAGTGTTGTAATTAAATTAGGTACATTAGGTATTCCACAATAATTTCAAAAGAATTAAAGTCTGTTATCACAGTGGGCCTAGCAGGAACACTTGACAGCAGCGTAAACGTAACGTTTACGAATGAGAATTGCATGAAAACCGGTCAAAATCATGACAGAGCCCATACAAATTCCATTCGATAACGTTACGTTTACGCCGCTGTCAAATGTTCTGCTAGGCCCCCTGGTTACGGAAGCCATGTAGTAAGGCAGCCTTAGTTTGATCATTTACATCGTAGTTCGATGTTCAACAGATGGCGGCACCATTTCCTTGTACGAAGATTTTTTTTTAGCAAAATGTATGTCTGTTCTTGTGTATCATAAGTCTTATGATACTAATAAAGTATAATTTACGTAAAAGTAGCTTCTGTCAGAGACTATGCACTATGTGAAGAAAATATCTAACAATGAGAACCCTACATTTTGCCAGGATAACGGGTATCATTTAATATGTGAAACTAAGCTAAAAACATGTGTGTGTTCTTCAAATTATTTTGTTCAATGATGTGCCGCCAATAAAAATAAGCGTTCTAGTCAGTGGGGGTCCTAATCAACTATTTTAAGTAACACCATGCTGCCTATCGTCCAATGGGCATGATGCTACCGATCAGTTAGAACTGACCATGTATGGGCGTGTATGAAGTTTAACACGCTATATTCGGACGATAAATGTCGAAGGTTCCTTTAATTTTAGAAGCCTTATTAACTTCGTCCTGGGTGTCCTTGGACATCCTAAGGGCATCGTCTTAGGGCGGGGTTAGGCGAGACATTATTTCTAAACATATCAGTTATACATTGCACATTGTACATTGACGTTTGTCAAAAAATCATCTATACTATCTATCTACACTTCTATACTAAATACTAATATAATAAAGAGGAAATTGTTTGTTGGCATTGAATAGGCCCCGAAACGGCTGGACCGATTTTGATGTTTAACACAGATATAGAGTAGACCACGGGCAAGGACATATGCTACTTTTTATTGCGGCAAAATGTACGGTTCCCTTCGAGATTTCCTTTTGCGCGCACGAAATCGCGGGCAAACATCTAGTATTTTGATAAATAGAAGGGTCTTGAAAAAGATTAACTGATCCCTGAAATGTACCTAGGAGCAGCAGTATATTCTGTTTTCATAAGGAATAATGCCCCGCATAAGCTGCTTTTCATCTTGCTTCCATATGTAGTTTGTTCCGCGCTGCGCATTTTGCTTAGTCAAAATAAGATGGCTATGAAAAAAATCGGCCAAGTGCGAGTCGGACTCGCGCATGATCTCGGGTTCCGTACAAAACGGCAAAATCGTCACGTTTGTTGTATGGGAGCAGCCCTTAAATATTTATTTTATTGTTTTTACTATTTGTTGTCATAGCGGCAACAGAACAGACGGGCACATTCTGTGAAAATTTCAACTGTCTAGCTTGTCTAGCGGTTAAGGCTACAGCCTGGTGACAGACAGACAGCGAAAAGTCCCGTTGTACCCTTTGGGTACGGAATCCTAAACCCTATAAACAAGTTGTCCCAGTGTTAGCTTGCCCTTGGATCATTTAACCAAAGCGGGACTATGATGTGCCTATATTGTCCGGAATCCGGTAGGCCGGGGAAAGTTCAGAGCATTGAAAATATGAGTCTGCGTTAATACGGTAGAGCTGAAAATCGAACATCCCGGCCATCCGAATTCCGGATCATATAGTCCCAGCCTCAGACTTTCCTCCTACGTCTGATAGCAATTTGCAAGCATGTCAGGATTTGGAAGAGGGTCTTGACTCTCAAATGCCTGGTGTCAAATTAAGAGGGCTACTAATAGTAGTTAGAAACCTTACAATTATAATAATTGCGCATATATTTAATAATAATAATAATATATTTGAAGTTCGTGCAGGATTAGTTTATCATGCAATATGATATGGATTATTGCAGATTATAACACTATCGTGCTTTGTGAATTATGATGTCATCCGCGTTCTAGAAAAGTGGACACAATATGTTTTTGACCTGTCATTTGTGACCTTTTGTTGTGACTAGTATTTCCTCTGTGTACTGTGTAGCAATATTTAAAATCTGTATACATTGTGCTGCACTTGCCACGCATATAGATTTCAATACTCGCATATAGAAAAGGTAATTTTCAATATAATTCAACAAAAATAGTTCCCTTAAAGAGAAGAACCACTCTTTTGGTCCTCCATTTCTCCCTTTTTAACCGACTTCGGCGAAGCCAAAAGGAAGGGTAATGTTTTTCGCATCTATATTACATGTATGTTTGTTCCACTGTAGCGCCTAAACTACTGGGCCTGTAGTCAAGATGCATTCGATAATTTCGACGGCGAAGTTTTAAATCAAAAATATATGGGATTTGACATAAGTCATCGCTAGTGGCATGTCGCTTGCGATGCTTTATGTCTAATCCCATACATTTTGTTTTCCAACTTCGCCGTCGAAATTATCGAATGCATCTTGACTAAAGGCACTGAGCTGATTTTAATGAAGTAGGTGTCAATAGATTCGTAACAATAGCCCGGGTAACGTAGCTATAACAGTGCCGGATTAAGCCAGCGCGGGGCCCGTAGCAAATTCTGCCGCGGGGCCCCAGAGAGAAAAGCGAGCGAGCAAATTTTTTTCAATTTTTCTACCTGAACTAAGCTTTACATCCTGAAAGACTGTACTTTAGAAAATACAATTAAATCAATAGCTTAACACCGACTGTCGGTACTTAATAATATAAAATTATGCTAAACGTGAGCGTGAGCGTGCGTCAGTTCATAATATAATATGGTGATTATGTAAAAAGCGAGCAAGCAAAATTTTTTTTCTTATGTTTAAAGAACTCCGTAAAGAACGTAGGTAATGTAATTTGTATTTTCGAAATTTAAAATATTTTTCTGCCTAAACGTCTACTATACTGCTGCTACTTAAGCAGTAAATCATATGACCAAAATATCCGTAATTGATTTTACCAAACCTTATTTGTACACAGGATTACGGAAAGTTTTAATTTTCTATTGTTCACGATCATAGATCGTTCATCACCGACGATCATAGTTCGAGAAATATCTTAAAGTTGATAATTCATTCTTGTTTTTATTATAAGAAAAACCTCGTGGCTTGTACTTTTGGATATTACATACTTTTTTTTAAAAAAAGCGCGAGGTCTGCTTGCAGGCTTGGACTGCCAGGCCGTGAGCGGTCGCCCACACCGCCCACGGCTTGCACCGCCTCTGCTAATATGGAACGTTAAAAATCTAGTTGGATACTTTTTTGTAATCAGAACTACGCTGGCGGACACATAAACTGCGTCATAGTGCAAGATAACTTTCAATGAAATATAATTGGTGAAAGTGCAAATCATTTTGATTTATTTCAATGAGTAAGACTGGTTCTTAATCTGAGAAAAAAATCAATTCATGTGTGTATAGGTAAACTTTTCTCACTAAAAGAATCAAATTACTCCTTTTGCAGATTTTTTGGAATGAAACATTGAATAAAACAAAAACGGCTTTATTATGAAAATTTTACAATACTAAGAAAAAGTTTTTTTGTTTTTAATAAGGTGTATAACCTCCTCTTGTCCCAATAACTGATTCAAGTCGGTTTCGCATCTACCTGATCAGTGTTTTTAAAAGATCTTGCTTAATGGAGTATTGTCCCATTCTTGTGACAATGCAACTTTCAGCTCAGCAACAGTTGTTGGAAACGGATTTCTTGTAAATACAGCTTTTTTTAGGTTGTCCCACACGTGTTCTATCGGATTGAGGTCCGGGTTACGTGCTGGCCAATTCATGGAACGAATCTCAACCTGAGTAAAATATTGCTCAACTTGTCTCGTTGCGTGCGTGCGGACGAGCATTATCCTGCATTAGAATGAAGTTTGTCCTCCAATATCTCCGTTATATAGCGATGTGATGTTGAACCACGGTTACAACGGCCATGTGTGTCTGCGTCAATAACCACAAGTTCAGTTCGAGCATCCATCGATATGCCGCCCCAAACCATACAAGACCCGCCTCCAAATGGAACCCTCTCCTCAATGCAATTTTGAGCATATCGCTCTCCTCTTCTACGGTAGACTAGTCTGCGACCGTCAACACCGTACAAACAAGTCCTACACTCATCAGTGAATAATACGGACGCCCATTGCTCTTCAGTCCAATTTAAGTGTTCACGAGCAAAACTTAGTCGAGCTTGCCTATGAGCTGCAGACAATTTTGGTCCATTTGCGGGTCTGAAAGTAAATATCACGCTCTTTTATCCTTCTTCTTATGGTTCGTGCACTAATTGCTACGTCACGTACCTGGTGAAGCTCATTTTTAATGCATAAAGACGTTAAAAACCGATTTCGCAAGGAAGTTGTCACAATAAACCTGTCGTCACGAGACGTTGTCACCCGTTGTTCTGCCGGTTCCACGTCTGCTATTGAATGAACCTGTCTCCATAAACCTTCTGTAAACTCGGGAAACCGTAGACTGGTTTACATTTAAATCTGCCTTGCTGCACTAGAGCAACAATTTGTGCGGGTTTTTCGGACGATACATCCATATTCGTGAGAGAAAAACGTGTTTTAAATGAAAATAGACGAGCAATTAAACAATTAGTAACGATAATTCAACATGTAATAAAACAAAAAAAATAACCATCAATCACAACATTAACGTAACGAGTTAATCTTTAGTAAATTGACAAGATTTCTTCTATAGAATATTTTCTTTCTTTTGTGACAGTACCATTTTTAAATTTGATTTTGTTTTTGTGTTTATAAACCAGCCTTTATTTTCCAATACTAATAAATGTAAAAAGTTTGCATATTTCGAAAATTAAATTTGATTGAATGTGTTCTTGCACTATGATGCAGTTTATGTGTCCGCCAGTGTATTTTCAGTTCTATTTTATAATACATAGAGCTGAAAATCGAACTTAACAACGTCAAGTTTTTTAATTGCCGTCGTGTGTTCGATTTTCAGCGTTATTGTATTAGGCATTAGGGCAGAGTTCTATTTTCAACGCTGTTATTACTATGTATGAATTTTTTTTTTTACGCACCCGCGGTCGATGCGACCGGACAGACGTTGGAATTTGGAGCGCGGGGCCCGTAGCTCTTGCTGCCTCTGCCTTTTTGGCTAATCCGGCACAGAGATATAGGCGTATAATTTACGTAGCCAGAATAAACATTTTTAATAACATGATTTAATTGCGTTGAAATCCATAATTTGCAAAATTTATAAGCTTATTTGCATGTTTTGTCTTTGTCGTTCGATATAAAGTAAGCAGTGACAAAACTTCCGAATAAGCTATCCCACACTTTTTAGAAGATTGCGAAACAGGCCCTAAAAATATTATTATATTCATAATAACAAAACACTTCCTTTTACCAGCGATTGAACACTTTAGACCAGAAACGATAAATTATGCCAAAATCGTTAATCGGGTGGGTGTTCCTCCTTGAGCTCTAAATCCGTAAATGTCTTAGGATAATTACTAGCACTTGGTGCATTAAATATGCATATTAATATAATTTGCATCATCATTTCTGGTGACTATGTTTTGTGTTGTATTGTCATATGAAGACATTTTGATATCGTAAAAGCTCAAAATGTATTAAACGTAGGCGCGAATCATATGAGAGCAATATGTTTATCCCAATTGTCTATAAAGGTAAGCAGATACTACATAATATGATCCATGCTCAGACCAAATAAAAAAGTGAAGACAGTTCTACGCCTACGCCTCGACGTGTAATTACACAGTGTCGCGTTCGGTGCGTAACGAAACTACACCTTACCTTGGTAGGCGAGCTGTCGCGGTGTGTGGTGCTTGGCTACACGGGCACTACATATAAATAACCTAACTTAACCAAGAGCATGTCAGGACATATTGTCTAATGAGGGTTCCGTAGCTACCAACGCGCAAAAGGTTTACTTTAAATTACTTCAAAAGTTATTGTCTGATTTCGCTCAAAATAATTTTCATAAACAATTTTAGCATGACTTCTTAGCATCTCTTACAGTTTAGAAAAGCCAGGGGGGCATCATGTAAAACATTTTGGAGGTCGATTACCAACTTGAAAATGGTTATCTTTGTAAAAAACTAAAAAGTCATGTTGAAACCTTGAATTTATTTAAAAATACCTATTCGACGATACCCCACACGATGGTAAGGATGAATAAATATAATAATCATCCCCATTTCACATATAAATACCCTATTACGGGCTACGGCTACGTCTACGGCGAAGCCAGGAGGAAGAATAATGATTTAGGCAGTCTATGTATGTATCTATGTTTGTTTAATCGTAGCGCCTAAACTACTGATCCAATTATAATGAATTAGGTATCAACAGATTTGTTATAATGACCCGGGTAACATAGGCTAGGTATATAATTTGCGTAGTCGGGTTACAGTTTTTAACTTTTGATTATTTGGTCTGAGGATATGTTAGACTTCTCCTCTATCGCATCATTAATTATTATAAACTTTGTTGTATCAAGTTGTACAACTCATTACCTATTACGTACGTAACAAGTATATTATAGTCTATATTAATATTAGAAACAGGAAAAGTTTGCCACGGGACCACGGGGAAGGACATAGGCTACTTTTTATCGCGGAAAAATATGTATGGTTTCCGCGCACCAAGTCGCGGGCTACATTTAGTAATAAAATAGAAAATATGTCCAAACGTGGCTCATGATTTTTACCAATTTTTTGTCCATCCATCCGGTTAGGCACAAAAAGTTAATCTAGATCGATACAACCTAATGCTTAGTTTCTCCGGTACTGTTTTTGTGGCAGTAGCCAATAAATGGGAAATGTCACAGATACGGAAGCAATAGACGTGCCAGTGACAGTTCTTAGGGTTCTGTATTGCAACACAACAAGATCTGAAACGATTATTACGGTATTGGGTAAATGGGTGATGATAAACATGTAAGCAAATCCTGGCTTTAATTTCCGACGACACCAAGGCGGTTAAACGGTTTTCTAAACAGGCGAAATGCTCTTGAAAGTTTCAAGGTCGTTAGTTGCAACTTGCAAGTTCGAATACATTCGCACTCCGATGGTAAAGAAAATCTATATTATATTATGGAACAGTCTTTTATTATGTTGAACGGTACGATTTCCTGTGTTCCTGGTTATTGCGGATATTTCAAATTGAAATAGAAATATACCTAGATAGCGCTTATATATTGTACAGACATATTGTATCTATATTATCTTGTACAGACATATTGTATTCGGTCTAGTATAACCATGTTACTAAGCTCACATAAAACGTCTGGACTATTTAGTATTCTAATAGTGCGTTAGAAAGGCCTAGCCCAGATATTATAATAGGCTTGTTTCCACTAAGAATAAATCGGATGGCTTAGAGTTTCTAATGATTAACCATGATAATTAGTAAACAAAAAAACAACTTTTTTATTCAAATAATAAAAGATTATTAATATTTTTGGAAAATAAAATCGACATAATGAGGCGTTTTATCACGTGACATTAAACACCAATCAGAGAAGCGTGACGTCACACCTCGCGAAACACGTCTTGTAGCTGTGATTTTCGTAAGTGAACAGATAATTCGAGTTTTCAGCAGTTATTGTTAAATTAATTCAGTTAATTTTTAGTTTAATCTTGAAAGACAGTTATAATTTGCCATGGAATCAGGATTTAACAAAGCAAACAGCGGTAATTTGCCCAAAATTGACGCCTTTATGCTTGGCAAATTTTTTGCAATGAACACCGACTTTTGTTCATCGGAATTCCGCAATGTTAAAACTTCTATGTAAGTATTATGTGAAGAACAATCAAACTCTTATTTAACTAGCATTTACCAATCAGGGAGTCACATTTACCTACTGTGGAATGTAAATACTTAACTGATTTTGAGGTTAGCGAATACAAAGTTTTAATAACTTTCACTTAGGTAATTAATTTTTAATTTCAGGTCATCTCGAGCTTCATACGGAGATGATGCTGTAAGCTATGTGCAGCTTAAGCGTGATGGCAAATTATGTATTGTAAAGTGCAAAATATGTCCTGAGCACAAAGTTCATGCAAAGCTGTATAGATGCACACTAGTTGTTGACGAGGAAGATCAGAGTATTCTCTCTGTACAATGTGAAGACTGCGTAGCTTCACAGGGTGGTTGTAAGCACGCAATAGCCTTCTTAATGTGGGTTCATAGACGAAGTGAGGAACCCTCATGCACTTCAATTGAATGCTATTGGAAGAAATCAAAATTATCGAGAGTTGGAAGCACTCTTAAATATATGACAGCAAAAGATTTATCCAAGGGCAGCCCTCTTTTACAACCAAATTCATCGGTTTTGCTGAAGTTTTTAGAAAAGGGAAAGAAAAGGAAAATTGAGGATTGTGAACTCTTGAAGTATCAACCCACATATAGTGTGAATGAAACACAGGCTGTCTCAATGCATCAACTTGTGTGGAATTTTAAAGAGAAATGTGTTGATGAGTTCCTAAAAAAAGTTCAAATATCTGCATCTTTAATAACAAAAGTTGAGGAAGAAACAAGAGAACAAGCCAATAGCTGTCTTTGGTATGAGCTGCGGTATGGACGAATAACTGCATCTAGAGCATTTGAGGTTAGCCGCTGTAAAAAGAATGATGGTACACTTATATCTCTCATATTAGGTGCAAAGATACCAGATACTTCAGCTATGAAACGTGGACGTATACTAGAAGATGAAGTAAGAAAAACTGTGGAGAAAAAACTAAATAAAAAAATAAATAAATGTGGACTGGTATTAAGTTCAGTTTATCCTATGATTGCTGGTTCCCCAGATGGCATATTTGAGGATGGTGTAATAGAAATTAAATGTCCCAATAGTGTGAAAACATATAAAACTTACATTAAAAACGGTGAAGCCACAGAAAAATACAATACTCAAATGCAATTTCAAATGTATTTAACAGGAAAGAAAAACTGTTTCTTTTGTGTAGCTGATCCAGATTATTGCCAAAATAAAAAAGTTGAAATATTAAGAGTGCAATATGATCCTAAGCATATTGAAAATATAATAGTTAAGTTATTAGAGTTTTGGAAATTGAATATTTATCCATTATTATATAAGAGTGTGGAACTATAAATATAGGTATTTTAAATAAAAAAATAGTTTTGATTTTCATTTGTTTTATTTTATTAAAGAATCTTGTATATTAATTAAGGCACATGCTATGATTATTATGTCATCAAGTATTTTTACAAATTTAAAATTAATACATGCATGTGGTTTAAGCATACGAAATTCACGTAAACGCCGAATAACTCGCTCTATATGTATCCTTAGGCTAGCTATCTGTTTAGTTAATTTTGCTTCAGTTTTACTAATCTTTACACCTGTTTCGACACTAGGTCTTACTAGTGTAATACCAGTTTTTTTTAGATATTGTTCTAAATGTTTGAAACCCCTGTCTGCCATAACGAACATACCACTTTTTAATGTTTGGACAAAGTCACAGGATTCAACTAAACAAGTGTCGGTTGTCCTGCCCCCAAATCCTGGAGAAATATAGTTCACTAGTCCATTTGGTGTACAGGATATTAAATATTTTATTGTGTTGGCTTTTTTATAATCTGACCAGGTTAATGCTTGATTTATTGCTTTAGATGGTTTTTCTATCTCTATTTCAAGGCAGTCTATAATGCAACTAACATTATTATATTTGTGCCTGAATGCCATGGGTAAAGTTTTTTTAGTAATTTCACTATCTAGCGACACAATAAAAGGCCTCATAACACTGGCTATTAATGGTATATTTTTTGAAAATATCTTGCTTAAATATGATGGAGTCATTGCATAATCATCAGACAGTTGATTAAATGAACTATCCAATCTTATTTTATTTAAACAAAACAATAAATGATGTTTGGGAATATTGAGTTCATCTTTTATTATATCAATCAAATAGTAACACTCGCTTGGAACACCAATGTATAGTCGAGGCTTTTTCTCAATTTTTTTAATCATATTCAATATGATCGCTTTTGCTTCTACCTTTTTGTCTTCTTCAATAAATTCACTACAGTCAGAAGAGGATTTAACTTGCAAAGAATGCACCGGCGAGCAACTGGTGGTAGATGCAGATGGTATATATAAAGAAATATCACTATCAGACTGTTCTGCTTCAAAATATATATTTCTTGTAATTTTGTTGAGTCCGGACACGAAAGGACTTGAATTTATAATGGTCTCCGATTTGAATGGAGATGTGGAGGTAGATGTTTGTGGTGGTTTCAAAGGTGATAGTGCCTTTTCTGTTGATTTAATTTTAGTCTGGACAGCTTTACTTCTGAACTTGTGTGTTATTAATGCTTGAACAGATTTATCCGCTGTTAATTCACATAAAGTTTCAGGTACATTCTCTTCAACTATTTGAAAATCTGAAAAACAAACAATATTATGCTCATAATAATGGCTGCATAATTGTTTCAAACTGCAATCTGTTTGTTTTGTATGTTACCTACCTGAACTTGTATTAGAAGTATCCTTGACAGACGAACTTGGGGTACTACTTTGTTCTGGCTCATTCAAACACTCTGCGATTATTGACATCCTTTGTTTTTTCAACGTATATGATGGTTCCTTATAGCTGCATGTTCGTTTCCTTCTATCTTCTTGGCATTCGAACTTCTTTGGTAGACAACCTGGTTTCATGCGCACTTGAGAGACTTTACCCATAATATGATACTCTGTATAATTAATCATATCGTTTGGCAACTAAAAAAAAAAGAACAGTATGAATTATTACATTTTATAAAACGAAAATAATATTTTAACTCAAATAAATCATAAAACCCTATTCAAGTCTATAACGTTCTATAGGTTATGTGTGGTATATTATGGTAGATTTTGCAAAATTCAATTTTACTATACATTTATAAATAGATACATGTACATCAAGTTCTGTTTAATACTTACATCAAAATGATCTTCACAGAAATAAATTGTGGAAGCAGTTGATAAAGTAAGAGCATCTTGCCTCCTTGCCATTTCTAACCACTTTCTTCGTATTTGTTTATTGTTAGGTACATATATGAATAATTTGTTTGGCGTTTTTATCGTTGTACTTTTACATTGGGGCACTACACAATATTTATAATACGAGGAATTCATTATTTAATAAAAAATACAATTGACTGTCATAAACACGGCTGTTTCGCGAGGTGTGACGTCATTCAAGACGCCATGACAGTCTTGGCCTTTTTCGCGGTCAATTTCAAGTTAATTTCTAAAAACTCCAAAATACTAATGTAAAAGACCTATTTTTCTTAAAATAATATATTTTTGGGGTAAAATAGATGCTAAGCTATAGTTTTAAACAAATTTCCAAATTTTGTCAACTAGCCTATTGCAAATGTTCGGACCCTTATCAAAATATAGTACTACTAACCTTTAATTAAGTCTGCAGTCCTGGTACATTAAGCAACCCAAAATGAAACGAAAAATGCAAGAGACTGGATTCTACCTAAATACTACCTAATAGCTAATTAAAATATTTGTAACACAATGGATAAGATTCAACGTCGCTGTCTTTGTCTTACAAGTTACTTTTCCAACGTATCGGACAAAGGCAGCAACATTGAGTACTTATCCGCTGTGTATTTTATTAGTAAGGGCCAAGGGGATACTTCCACATAGTAAATTCCAAGCTTACTTTGTAGCTGTTTATCTGATCCTCTTTAATCTGTGTTACTAGTCTATGGCTGTCTTTGTGTTAGGGTTGCCCCAAAAATGTTTTCTATTGAATGATGGAAGCGGACGTCATATCCTAGATTTGAGTAATGAATTGCCTTAGGCCACGCTCTACTTTACCGTTCTATCAGATGGAAACACTTGACATAGTGCACCCTAAACGCTCTCATGCGGTGAATGTGCAAACACCGTAGTGACAATCCTACTTTTAAAAGGGGAGTTCTTTCGTAAATAAATGTTAGTTAAAAAAAAAAAAAAACCTTATCCAACCCATCTCATTGTAATCTTGCTGCAAAGTATTTTTTAAGGCAAAGCTGTTATGATACTTTAGTGAAGTTTTTAATTAAGTTTAAATACTAATTTTTGTCAGGTCAAATCAAATCTGCATAGTTTTAAAGTCTTATAGGCTAGCCGCACACATTCAATATTATTGCCACAATAGATTTCTCAATTTCTTCAACAATAAAATCATACTCCACAATTTTATTGACTTCTTTTTTGATATATATAGTCTCAGTCAAGTACATTTCCTCTTACTGCGCGGGAATTTAAATAGGAAAACAGAATGATGAGAAGTATGGACAAAAGGAAAAAAATCGTATTCTGTAAGGAAATTAGTTTATTAAATAAAAAAAGCAAACAAAAACAAAGCGATGGTTAAAGATGTGTAATTTATAGGTTATGTGTATGTAATTTAGTGTATTGTCATTTTGTAATGTAATGTTTAGAGCGTTCTTCTATTCTTAAGGGGTAGCTGTTTTTTTTAAATATATGGCGTCGGCTTATAACCATTTGCCAGTGTCAAGTTAAAAAGGCGGGAAATAGAATTTTCGTTTCAATTTTCAACACCGTATTCCTAAATTTTAATTTTCAACACCGTAGGTATTCGGAAATCGTCAAGTCTAAAGTCTAGTCAAAGTCCAAATAAATAGTCAGTGCAGTCCATGAGTCATGTCAGTCGATTCAGTAAAGCTTTACTGAAAGTTCCTAGGGAGTTTTGGAGGGGACATAAAATAGCACGTTTTTAGAAGTTGTACCACTTGCCCACACTTGTGCACGTTTTATTTAATGGTTAATATTCTACCAATATTACACATTAAGAACCGAAATAACACAAATTTCACAAAAATCAACAACGTCACCCATTGAATTCCCCGGCAAAACTCCAAGGTAGCGGTTTCTGACGATTCTTTAATGTCTTCATATGTCAAAATGTATACGACTGAAGGACTTTGTATCCATTGTCATGAATAAACAAACAAAAAAAACAACAATATTGGCAATAACCCTGCCTCTCCCAGATATTGTCGGCGTATTTCAGAATTTCCGGAAATTTTTCAATAATATTGTACAATGCGGCAAAATGGCCCGCACACATGGAATATTACTGTCAATATGAGCATTATTGCTATTAATATTGGGTGTGTGCGGCTAGCCATTAAGCCACCAATAGGTACATTTTCTAGTTACTCTATGATTAAGGAACGTTTTTTCGAAGTTGTGGTGCTATTTTGATGATTATGATGAATACCACAAGTCTTCTCCACCACGGCGCCTATTCATTTTCTCATCATAGCAGTCCTCCTGTGGCTGTAACAAAGGCGTCCCCACTATGTCTACAACTCCAAACGATGGTACTACGTTTCTTTACTCTGATGACTTTGTATAAAAAAGTGTGATTTAATGCGTACCGCGTTGGGAACTTGAAAAACAGTGGAAAATCTTTTTAAAATACACCTGCAGACGTATAAAAGTGTACACTACGCGTAGATATGTGTTACCTTGAGCACCCGAATTATTCAGAAGATGAAATAATTGTTATAACATATACCTAAATGTCCAAGCATAATTTGATTTTAAGGGCCTGTTTCACAATCTTCTAATAAGTGGCAGATAGCTTAAATGCATGTGTTGTCTCTGTTGCTCGACATGAAGTTAGCAGCGACAAAAGTGCCGGACAATCTATTCGATACTTATAAGGCGATTGGTGATTAACATTTAAAATATTACCAAATCATTTTGAAATGTCATTATTTGGCGCATAAACAGAATACTATAGAATATTTAGCGGTTACTTACATAGTTTACAACGTAATATAGGCTACTTTTATCTCGACAAAATGTCTGATTAAAATTTCGGGAAAGTTCCTGGTCGACCAGTTTTTAAACGTTTTCCTATGGATTAGGAGGACACCTTAAAATATCAAAACACAAAAGAATTGACCGCATCGTCTATAGACGTGGCTGAAGTCCTTATTAATATATTGTGTGCGTGCGCACGATTCATCGCCGCTGTTCTGTGATGTGTTCGGCGGCGCGATTTTGATCTTATGCCTGGTCGAGCGGCAACTTGTTCGATTGTACATCTAAGATAGATTTTCATTTCCTCCTCGTCGCATGTAAAATCTAATACCTGCGGGCTTAGCATGGCGATCCGAAGAAATATTTTTTTCACATTGAAATATGAAAATGTTTCTACTTTAACTGTCAAAAGAGGCCATTTTGTGCTCGGGGAGAAAAGAAATGTTGTTTCAAATAACGACAACGCATAGACCTTGCTGCCTTACAATAAGACCTATTTTGCTCCGAATGGTATCAATGTTTCTTCAGTCTGTCATTTTGTCGACTCTTCGGTGTTCTAGGGTGCGCGTGCTAGGCCTGCTGGCATACTTAATACAGACTCTACTCTCTTGTATTTTTACCACAGTTTTAGCTGCAATTTCCACCGTTTCATTATAAATTCCAAATAATATAAATTCCAAATCATCGTTGGTATTTAGTTGACCCAGATCCTACGTCTTTCCTTATACGACGCGAAGGTCGTACCACGCCTACTGCATAACATGTAGGACATAGGTTAAAAATCAATGCAGCTATTTTGGGTTCTTCTCGCCGGGCTGGTTTCCGAACTGGTGGTAGAAATCATATCTCTAAACTCTGAGCCTTCGCTATTTTAGAACACACTTGGCAATCCTATCGTTAAAGATGCTGAAGCACGACTTTTTCAATATGTTCCATAATAATAATGTAGGGTTGCTTTGGGCTGCCTTTTGGCAATTATTAATTGGCCATAGGGGTACATACATAGGAAGTAGTGATTGCAGGGGCTTTTCGATGTGTGAGAAGTCTCTTCTAAGCTGTTAATAATATGAACCGATAACACTAGATAGACCGATGATTCAATGGACACGTAACTGAGCATCAATTATGAACTATAAGTGTTCTGCATAAGGTTCAAGCTCCCTTGCATCACGTCTCGGAATGCCGATGTCGAAAAGTAAATATTGTTTGTGAATCAATTAGAAATGCAAAACATTCGAAGATAGGCGTAGGTGTGTAGAATGACCTTACTTGTTATGTTAGAGCCTTCATAATTCTATATCATATTTATAACATTAAATTATTCAATTTTTGTATTTGAGGTCGCATTCTGATCCTGTGCTGTAAGCACAGCTTTCCATTTTACCCGCGACGAAACGGAGACGGTAATATGCGTTTGGGGTGAGAGGTTTTGTTGCTATTAATGTTGCCACGTATTTAAATAGAAGTACTGGCTTTTTCCCGCGGCTCCGCCCGCGTAAATATAGTATCGCGTATCCCACGGGAATACTGTACCTACTTATTTGGGATAAAAAGTGGCCATGTTTTAATCCGAAGTATAAACAATTATTGCTATACCAAATTTCGTCGCAGTCCGTTCCGTAGTTTTTGCGTTAAAGAGTAACAAACATCCATCCATCCATTCTCATAAACTTTCTCATTTATAATAGTAGGAAGAATACCTGCAAACGAGTAGGCAGATGGCTTAATGTTAAGTGTATAACGCCGCACATAGATATATACGAGGGGAGGTCCAAAAGTTCGCGGAATGAAAGGGTTGTTAATAAAATATAACAATAAATTTATTTTTCCTTTTCAATATAATCACCCTTAAGTGTAATACATTTATTTGATCTATGGATTAATTTTTCTAAACCATCGAAAAAATATTTTTTGTCTTTGGCCTCAAAATGCGCCGAAATTGCCTCCTTCACTTCGTTATCGTCGGAAAATTTCCTTCCCCTTAGCTCTTTTTTTAAATTTGGAAACAAATAAAAATCGCTAGGGGCCAGGTCTGGACTGTAGGGTGGGTGAACAAGTGGTTCGAATCCATGCGTGTGAAGAGCAGCCATGGCAACTCGGCTCTTGTGAACCGGCGCGTTGTCTTGCAAAAGCAACACACCCTTGGCCAATTTTCCACGACGTTTTTCTTTAATTGCCTCCTTTAACTTTTCCAATATTGTGGCGTAGTATTCTCCGGTTATAGTGGTACCTTTTTCTTTATAATCAATCAGTAATATTCCCTCACAATCCCAAAAACCATCCATCAACTTTCCAGCCGATTCTGACACTTTGAATTTCTTGGGAGGTGGTGTACCCTTTTTGTGCCATTGCATGGACTCCTGTTTTGATTCAGGTTCAAAGTGATGAACCCATGCTTCATCTCCAGTAACAATCCGCTCCAAAATCTGCACAGGGTTGTCTCCACACACCTCCAAAAAGTGCTTAGACGCGTCGATGCGCTGCTGTTTTTGAAGCGGCGTGAGCATTCTCGGCACCCATCTTGCACTGACTTTTGTCATGCCCAAGTGGTCGTGCAGGATCCGCAAAATGGTTGTATCTGATACTCCAACAAATGCAGATAATTGTTTTTTCTTTAAACGTGTGTCTTCCAGTACAAGTTTTTCGACTTTTTCGACGATGTCTGATGTGGTGGCCTCAACTGGCCGCCCAGAGCGAGGGTCGTCTTCAATTGAATCTCGACCATGTTTGAAAAGTCCATGCCACTTATAAACCATTGTTTTACCAGGGCACTGATCTCCATAAACGGCTTCCATTTCATTTAAAATGGTTTGAACGTTTTTTCCTTGCTTGGTAAGGAATTTTATCACAGCGCGATGTTCAATTTTCTCCATAGTTGCAGTTTGCTTCCGGATTGACTTGTTTAGCAGGCGAGTACTCGTAAACGAATGGCGCTATAGGGTTGAAATTTTATATATATACTAATTATGAGTGCTCAATTAGTATGACACTAAGCGAGCTACCCTATCCCCACTCCATCCCCTCGATTCCGCGAACTTGGACCTCCCCTCGTACATGCAACTCCAGAAAAGTAACAAGTTTATTACCATTCCCAGGTTATTTAGACCGTGTGGGTCCGTTGCTCACATTCACCCGGGAAACTTAAGCAAAAATTATTTCATGCCGATTTTCTGTAGGGGCCACATTTCCCCGTTAGACCCCCCCTCTACTATTCTCCTATGGCTCTCTCACGGTTAAGCGATAAGCATGCTTTTTTTTCTGGACTAATGTCTTGCTTTGTCCAAAAATCATTAACGTAAGTGATCATTAGGCCTCGCGTGAACAATTGATTTGTGATGACGGGTGATGATCACTTTCGCTGACATGCTCGCCGCTCATTTAGCGATTTGGGTTACGCCTCCGAAAGCGTAGACACGAATGTATTGTGTATAAAATCGAAAATACAAATGGACACTGGGCGATGTTTGGACACATTGGGATCTTTATATGAGATTTGGAGAGTTGAACTTTCTTCTATCTTTCTAGTTTTCTATTCGACTTATTTCTACCAACGCTGTTTAACGTATTTAGTCGAATCATAGTTAGCATAACAATTTTTTTAAAGTAACCAGTCAATAACCAAGAATTTAAATTAAGAACAGCTGTCTTTTGTTGGCATGCTGTTGTTAGTGTCAATTCTTTGAATATTTAGGTATCTCCGTATGTGGTGCTTATAAGTTTTGTTCCTTCCAGAGGCGCTGGACCGCGCGCGCCTGTCCCGCGAGCGACGGGAAGCAGAACAGAGGAAGAGATTAGATGAGTTACGAGCACACGCGGCCGCGGCGCAGGCGCAGAGAGAGAAGAGGGACGAGGAGCGACGGAGACGGCAGGCGGAGCAGCGGGCGAAGGATGACGATAGGCGGGTACAGGTGAGTACTAGGCGAACATAAGTGACGAGACGCGGTAGGAACATAATTAGGTGAAATTTTAATAGAAGGCAGAAGGGTATGAGACTACAATTGTGTGACTGGGGGCCCATGAGATAGTAGAAGGTAGGCCGTGGGATACGTGACTAGGAACTTAAACTATGAATGTAAAGCTGGAAACTGCAGGAATTTAAGGAGCCGTCGTTCAATGCTTAGACTAATGTAGTGTTATGTGCTCTGTTATAGCTGGTAGATTTGGTGCATACTGTGAATAATTTCTACGGTTTTCTGTGATAACGCGTGTAAAAATGTAAGTTGAGTATAGTTGGATGAATAGATGCCAAGTTATAGCTTCCACTTGCGGAAATGTTAAATATTTCCCTATTGTAAGTATCGTGCCCTGGTACCGTACCGGAGATACAGAATTAAGAATTTTTATGCTTAACTTGGCGAAACCGGCAAAAGAGCACAATGCTCAAAAACAAAGGGTGATCAGCGGCTTGATAATGATCTCAAAGCGTTCGCTTGTATCTGCACTGCAGTACGGTGACTGTAGGGTTGACTCTTGCCAGTTTTTTGTTCGGAAAAAGCAAAATTTTGACATTACAATACGTATTTTAAAAATCTACTTTGCGCAATTTACTCCTCTCTCTCCCGCGAAATATTTAGGCTATGAAGTAACAAATAAACCTTAGAGTCTTCCCACACACTTTCGGCAACTACACCACGCCAGGCGTATATTCGTATTGAAAATGAATAGTTTATTCATACGTATCCAATGATTTTAAAACTTAAGGGTGGGACGTACCTATATGTATAACGGTAATTCATAACTAACATCGACATTTTGTTAGTACCACAACCCATCAACAATATACAATTTAATTAATATTATATCTAGCAATATCCCGCGAAAAAATACCCACAACGGAGGGAGGGAGGTGTTTTACGCATGCTTATGCGTGCACTCACACATTTGCTTGCAGGTTGTGGGTAATTTTTGCGGGATATTGCTAGATATAATATTAATTAAATTGTATGCTATGGATTTCCGCAAAGTAACGCCTGACTCTATTAACCATCAACAGAAAGCAGCAGCGACACTATTAACCACAGCTTGCATTTGGTCGCGTCGTCGGTGTGGTGTGGTTGCAGCACGTGTGGTCTGACACTTAATAACTGTGTTATTGGTAAAAATATTTTTATATATAATGCACAATAATCTGTGATACAATGAAGTGGTTACTCCTATATCAGATATAATATTTTTTGTTGTTATTTAGTTGTCACACTTCCCTTCTTATCGGGCATTGATCTGAATTAGAAATTAGAAATTTTCGTCTAAGTCCAATTAGGAAAAGATTACGGACTTTTCGGACAGTTGCCTCGTTCTCGGACTGTTGTTTACTTTTTCGGACTTTTACCAGCCCTGCGCGTACGCAAGTAACTAGACAATTTACTTTCTCCACTCCAGTAAATAACGATTACAGCGATGGTGAAAATTGGAAAGCAAAAATATATTGGTCATAGTTGATTATTAAAATAGCCTGATTAAACACCGCCGGCACAGATGATAGTGTATACGGAATTACGGACTTCGGGTTACGGAATACGAACTTTCGGACTTCGTTTAACTAGTGACTACTGACTATTATCAGAAACTTTATCAACTAATGTTATAAATGCGAAAGTTTGTAAGTATGGATAATGTCTGGGTGAATGGATGTTTGTAACTTTTTCACGCAATAACTACTGAACCGATTTTGATGATATTTGGTATGTTAGTATGTAGTAACATACACTTTCATTTTACTACTCCCTACTTATTGAATTATAAATTAATCGTCTTGAAATCATAAACTGATTTTTCTAGTTTGGACCAATTAAAACGCGTCTGACGTTGGTTTGACGTTTATGACAATACTATTTTGCGGTTTTAACATATCGGGACTGGATCGTAACATTTGTAAATGTATTATTGCAGAATTTAATTATTAGCAGAATCCTTCCAATACGTTCAGAGGAGTTACAAGTGTTCCTCCTCTGGTGTTGCGAGTGTCTATGGGCGGCGGCAATTGTTTACCATCAGACGATTTGTCTGCTTGTACATTTCATCAAAATAAAAAAAAAGCTATATTCCATAATATGTAGCATATAATCTTACGTGAACGGCGATAGGCCGATGATGATGAATCTTGAAATATATAGCCGGTTTTGCAGTAGGCAGGTGCACTCACATGGATAGTAGGTATTAAGTAGTCAAGTCAAGTGGGTTACATAGGTAACATACGCCGTAATACCAACACCGGTCGACCTCTGATCTCGCATAACTCCATGGCGCTTATGTCACCCTGGTTGCTACCATGTTTAGTACATACTGCATTTATACAATTATTAATAAAGCTAACCACTGAGCCACAGAGGCCGTCAATTTATCTCTTCAATATGAAGAGATATAGAACATACTTTTATATTTTACGAAAGGCGACATAAATATGGACCGACAAATGCAAAAAGTACAGTAATTAATCATTAGTTGCTAAATTGAAAATTTACAGGAGTAAAAAGTACCAAAAACGACGATTTTTGACGTGATAACGTCTTATAATTTGATGGAGCCGGCTGCACGCACGAAAAAACATGACTCATGCGTTACCTGTTACCAGCGTTACCTCGCTTAAATATGACGCATTGCCGTTACCTCAGCTAGCCGCGCCTTAGGTATGTGAGCGGTGGGACGGAGAGGCGGGGGCGCTTGATGTTATTACTCAGTTCGGCGCCGGACTTCGCGGCGGCAACACGCCTACCTAAGGCGCGGCCAATTAGTTCCGCATTAGCGCACTATAAACATGACGTTGTCACGTTTAACTATCGTCAGTAAACCGACTTTACCGACAACCGTTTTTTTTTTTATATTGAAAAACGAAAATTACTGTTCAAATCCTTGTGTTATTTGTGACATTTTTTGTTATATTACAATGTTATATATAAGCGCCGTGTTTAAGTATATAAATGAAAATTTTGTGTTTATCTTCATACATTTTCAACTGCTGTGATGTCACTCTTGCACCTTGTTTGTGTAGAACGTTTTTAATGTTCTCCAACGATCTCACTTCTGTGATGACTGTATTTCGTCAACGGTTGATGGTAGGTATGCCATTGCAAAGATAATATTTCCTGGCTT
Organism: Phengaris arion; assembly: GCA_963565745.1. Lineage (NCBI taxonomy): Eukaryota > Metazoa > Arthropoda > Insecta > Lepidoptera > Lycaenidae > Phengaris > Phengaris arion. The sequence goes on from OY751444.1 coordinate 18,245,976, forward strand.
ATATTGTACTTTTTGAAATGTCAATAAAAAAAACTTGAGAGGTGTCAAGGGACACCCGCATGGAACGAAGTTATAATATAAATGTTATAATATAAATATAAAAATAGTGAAAATAAAATCTGTTAATTTGAAATTACAAACAGACACTTCAATTTTGTTTATCTGTATAGATATAATATATTATATTATACAAAACAAATAGTTGAACTAAGTATATATAGTGCGCGCGGAACTAGTTGGCCGCGCCTTAGGTAGGGACAGGGGTGAGGGGGGTTGCTTGCTGCTCGCAGTGTTGCCGTCGCGAAGTCCGGCTCCGTACTGAGTAATAACATCAAGCGCTCTTCCGTCCCACTCCCACCGCTCGCCTACCTAAGGCCCGGCTAGCTAGTCACAATATGTAACAGTCATAACAGTCACAATGTGTAATTGCAAAATTCTACATTATTGTCAAGGTGATAAGGTCGTTTTTTGTATCATTCTTAATAGTCGTTATTACATTGTGATTTCGAGTGGCAAAAAGTGTCGTGCCTAATAATCCGTCCAGCCCCAATACAATTCGCAACGCGCCATAAGGAACTTCGTTCCAAAAAAAACTATGCATGTTCCCCATTACGTATTAACGACTGCAATGTGTCTGTTGATTCAGACGCGTAGGTTTTATAAATGCAGACTATATTCGTACGTGACTACTACCATGTTAAATTCTTCAGATAATCTTATTTTCATGTCTATAGGTATATTCCTACAGAAAACAATACTTGTCATCTGGTGAATCGTCTGCCTGTTTACAAGGGTATGCACAAAAAATGGGATAAGGCTGGGAATTTAAGATCCGGAATCCGGAAGGCCGTGAAAAATTCAGCGAGCATTGAAAATAGAACTTTCCGTTGATATAATAGAGCTGAAAATCGAACACACAAGTGTCGAGTCAAATGTCAATGTCATATATCTATGACAGTTCGACAATCGACACTACCATTTTCAATTATATTGTATAATGCGCAGAGTTCTATTTTCAGTGCTCTGAATTTTCCCGGGACCGCCGGATTCCGGAACATATAGTCCCAGCCTGAGACTGTCATGGACACTTGGATACGTGCATAGGCAGCAAATAAATAGTTAGCCTTTAAGTTTAAAACTGTTATGGATCTGACTTTCCTTTTTTATCCCCCGACGCAAAAAGAGGGGTGTTATAAGTTTGTTGTGTCCGTCTGTCCGTGGCATCGTAGCTCCTTAACGAAAGGTCCGATAGGTGCGGTTTTTTTATTTGCAGTCTGAAGAAAGTGATTGAGTGTTCTTAGGAATAATTCATCATCATCAGCTCGCTGACTGCTTGACATATTACAGAAAGTATTGATACATAATTGGTTTGTTTTACGAAAATCTCTTATCTGTATAACATAGCTGTTATCAGCACAATACTGATTAAATGATAGCCACACTGATAAGTGATAAGGAATGTTTTTCTTTTAAACATGAGTATTTTATTCGTCTATTCCCGATGTCCACCAGTGGTGGACAAATAGTGGGGGAAAACGAGAATAGGCCATTTTGTTTATATGTAGCTCTAAAGGAATATTCGGTATAAACGTAAAACTGACGCACAAATTCTGAATCTCTTTATGGAGGCTCTCAAGGCAAATGGCGTCTTTTCTTACTGTACTTGTATTTCTGCCAAGCGACCTGTGTTTTAACGAGCCCTTAACTTTTAAGTAGCGTTTGAAAATTTGTACGTAAGTAACAATAATTTCGATTCTAATTTCTAGGAGATATTTGGTACTTTGACAAACTCTGTGCCTCAGTGGTTAGCGTGTTGGCGCTCCAGCCGGAGGTCGCGGGTTTGAATCCCGCCGAAGGCACAAAAAGTTTTCTATGCTCCTGGATGTGTATTAAATATGTGTAATATATTAAAAAAAAACCTTAAAGATATTATATATAGAATAAAAGTATTAAATATACTTCCCGTTGTCAGGTCCCCGTAATGCATTACGCAAGTTCTTCGGGTACTTAGCATGAGGACAGATTGACGTAGTGTGAAGCGTCTATAGATATTATTATTATTACTTAGTAGCATCAGAACTTCTGGTTTGATAGTAAAGGTTGGTTAAAATACAACCATACCAATAATAATCGCGTTCTAACATTTCGTTTCTGTATAGTGTAGCCCAATTAGATTACAAAATACCACGTCATAAACCCGTAATAAAATGAAACAAGAGTGACTGCGTGACTCTATTTACTTTGACTAGGATACCATCATTTAATGGATTTCCTAATCCCTACAAAATAATACCTTCCCCAGCGTTTTGGCATTTATTAATTCTACACAGGAATATAATAGGTATTTGTTTGTATATGGTTCCTATAACTCCTTAGCTGACATAATCTGGGGGCCTGGCAGAAACATTTGACAGCGGCGTAAACGTTTACCATTTACCATTCGAAGACCCTGTAACAGCTTTCCTATGATGAGAACCAGCCTTCGCCAACAATGTAATACATACCCCTCACTAGCTTTTTTGGCCTTTATTCATTCTAAATTCTCGAATTAATTGAACGTGTCTGTACATAATGTATGTATCAGCTCATTACATAGGAGTACAGTTTTGTACGAAATACGGTAGTTTGAATGTTCTAATTAGTTAAATATGGCGTTAAGTTCGTTGACTTGTGTTGATAGAGTTTTAAAAAAGACTAGCAGTAAGGCATTTATCATCATCATCGACCACTGACGTCCCCGCGCTTGGGTGCCTTGATTATATCCTACTATACTATTGTAAATGTGAAAGTTTTTGAGCGTAGATGAAAGTTTGTTACCCTTTTCACGAAAAAATTACAGAACGGATTTTGATATGGTAGTAGTGGTAGTACTCTGTATTAAAATATAGGCTACTTTTTATCCCGTATGTACAGTGTTCCCGTGGGATACTGTATTTACACTGGCGGAGCCGCGGGCAAAAGCTAGTCCTTATATTTGTGGAGGTTTAAGGTGTAGTGGGTGTACAAGTATGTATTTTTTTGCTTTTATTTGAATAATAAATGTATTTGTAATTATAATGTAATTTCAGTACATCTTGCAAACGAAAGTTGAACCTGGGTTATTTGCGTTTGCAAATTTAAAAGTTTTTTTTTTATCTTGGCAACACTATACGACCTTCAAAGTTAATATGGCAAACAAAAAATTACAAAAATTCTGTGGTTTATGCTTGAAAGAGTAAAAAACATTTATTTCACATTGTATTTATCATGTAACTACTAAATACTAATTAATTAATTAAGGCTTTTGGCTTATCAAACTCATCGGGATATTTGAATTCTTTTATAAGAATTAGAATGTTGCCTTATTTTTTTTTTTTCTGCCATTTCACAGGTTCAGCTTTCGTGTGGTAGACTCTATAATATAGTACTCTGAGACAACTAGAAATTACTACTTTGGGCTAGTAACAACTAGAGATGATATTGTCTATATCGTTTCTAGTTGTTACTAGCCCAAAACGATACTTTTAAATATTGTAGAATTAAACAAATCCTGGATAAAATCGTGGAAATAACTTTAGAAAGTAAGTCTACAGATAATCTTTAGAAACTCCTAATTGGATTTAACACTAAACTGTAAAACTCCTAACTAGTTTGTACTTTGTGGATACACTCGACTCAGCTATCCGACCTCAATTCCTCGAGAACCAGAAATATTAACGCTCAAATACTCGATACTCCTGAGGGTTATTCGTCGACATTGCGGAGAGAAAAGGCTTTTATAGGCAATTTATAGATACGCTGAAAAGCTCTTTCTCAATTTTAACTGACATAATCTGGGGGCCTGGCAGAAACATTTGGCAGCGGCGTGAACGTAACGTTAACGAATGAAATTTGTATGGACACTGTCATGGTTTTGACAGATTTTCATACAATTCTCTCTGTTATACATTCACCAACTAAATGCAACGAAATCATCATAAAGCTCTCCTCCCTACACACGTCACAGTCCTCACTCAGTGTTTTGCATTCTTTGATCTTTTAGCTATCCAGCACGCGTAGCATGAATGACCACCACCGTAGAAATGGTTTCTTTCTACGGAAAAGTAGACAAAATGACAGATTGATAAAAGAAATCTGTCATATTGTCCCTAGTCATTAAGTACTTATGCCTTTTATTTTGTGGACAAAACGCAATTGCTATTGCTACGGTGCACGGTGGTTATGCTACGCGTGCAGTGGTGATATTTAACTTTACTTCATTGTATGTATACCTAGAGATTTTGCGTTTTTGTCTTTCCCCAATATGGAAGAAATTTTAAAGATGTAACGTCAAAAATTACATTTTATCATATTAATATGACCACAAAATTACGTATCCGCTCAGACCAGTCTGTGACTCTGTAACGAGGCATCTGTGCACCAATACTATGACATAATCTCGACAAGGACGATTATGTAAGCAACACGTACGCTCTAATGGCTGTAATAGGAAAATTCTGAACGATCGTGCGATTAGCTGGACGCTATTCTCTCTAATACCTATCAGGATAGCTTGGATTTTAATCATCAGCCTAGACCAGTCACATCAATGTTATTTGGACTAGGATCTCTTAATGTTATGAAGAAAAGGCTGTGTCACAAGCTATCGGATAGCCTACTGCTTTAAATTAAAGTGTGGTAAAGGTATTTGCACAACTGTAGCCTGTAGTCTTTATACGTAAGTACTATACTTGATGTTTAAGATCATGACCCAATCATGATTATGTTTAATAGTCTTGAGATTGAAATGAAAAATGTCTGTTGGAATGAACGATATTTTTTTCGGGAAATTGGCCCACCACTGCAACTCCTGTCATCAAGCATCGACAGCGGTAATCACCGACAAAACCCTTTGATACGATACGGTACCCGAGCTTCATGCTAAATGCTGTCTTGGGTTTTAAACTGACCTAGTCTAGTTCTTGATAGGTTGTCTTGGGTTCTAGAAATTAATCATAAGAAAGTAAGAATGATAATATTTTAAGTTTACTTCAATTATTATGATCATTCTCACTTTCTTCTTTGGAGAGCTTCTTATTAGTATTGAATTCCAGAGCTTCATAAGCAATTAGGATTCTTCCTAAGCTCTCCAATATCAATTGATTGTGTTGAAAAATAATAGGAGCCTATCGTTGAGCCTGAAGTCTGAACCTTGGCGGCGGTCCAACGACTTAATGTCAAGTGCCGAACTACAGTTACTTCAGTCTCGCCAAATATTTTAACTATCGCGTATTCTATTTTGAGTATGCTTTAAGTTCTTAAGCATTCGAATACTATTTACAGAATAAGACTGGTAAAGGGGTACCACTGCTCTCTGCAAAAACCGGCTTCAAAGACCGGCACACTTGTAAGTTCCCTGACTTACAAGTGGTCTTTGAAATCCCCTTTAGCCTCCGCATTCATTCGGCAATGCAATGCAAGCTATTTTACGCCGGTTTTTCGGGAAGACGTATCTATCCGAACGACTTGGCCCATTCGTACCAACAGCCGAAGCATCACTCATAGTAAACTTAAGGGGTCCCATATACGCTCCGGTTTTCCTTCAGTTCGGCCTGAACGGATGCAAAATCGTATCGTCTGTGTGCAATTTCGAGATCGCATCAGTCGGCCGAATGAACTGAAGCGATTCGTTCTAGTCTTGCCAGCTCTGTTCTTGCGAAACCACTAAACTCGCGTCGATTTCTACTAAAAACTACTAAAAAAATACTGAAAACTAAAAAAAAAGCTACTCAACTTAGGAATCCCTAAAGACCCCAAAAAACTGCATTTTAGGTTTTGTTATATTAAAATTTAAATATTTATCGAATTATATTATAAATTTTATCGTTAAAATAAAAAATATTAGGAAATATTACGTATATAGTAATTAAACGGGTTGTTTTAAGAAAATTACGGACGAATGCTAGGATGTATTATTATGATAAGGTGTCAATTTTCTTTTGTGCCTAACCTAGGCCATTTTGCATATGATCACTGTCTGGCTCTTTCCTACTAAAACACTTCTAACAACAAAATTTCTACTAAGGAGGGAATAAAATACTTAATTTAGTAGTAAAACTTTGTAAAATAACTATGTTGGCAACATTAATTCTGGACTGAACGGATAGACTGAACGGACCATGTGTGACAAATCACTTCAGTTCTCGCCAGAGCCGCGGCCGTGCGGGCTTGTATCGTGTACAAGCGTAGTGAGTTTACAATTTATAAACACGACAGTAGCTCGCGGCAAACCAGAACGAACTGATGCGATTTTTCCGTGTGTGTGCTCGAATCCGTTCAGACCGAAAGACGTCAGTTGGGTCGGATGCGATTTTTTTCCGTGTATGTGCTCGAATCCGTTCAAGCCAAACTGACGTCAGTTCTAACTGAAACGATCGGCCTCTCGTCTCTGGCGGCTTTTACGGTTTAATACTAAAGGAAGTGACATTGTCTTTTTCTAAATTGGCAAGGTCAAGATCAAAGGTAGAGCCCATTACCTGATTACCACAATATAACGTTTCATCCAACAATAGCTCAACCAATCTATAAATTAGTCGCCAGATTGGTCCAATCAAAAGGCCTATTTAGAATTTACAAGTCAACCGATCCTTGAAGTGGTGAAGTCCGTCACTAGATCAAAGTTAATCGTTGCGTTGCTCGACTAATAGCTCGATAAAACGCTCGTTCAATCTACCGGTTGATAGATTAGTCGCTCGACTCTTCCTTTTGATTAATTAAAAATGCACCAGTTACTCGATTTGGTGTGCGTCTAGGTTAGGTTAGGTTATTTTGTTTAGATCGAAATCAGATCCAGTTGCTCGACCTGTAGTGTGCGACCAGTCTACCATCTTTATCATTTTAGTTAGATTGTTTCTTCAAAAAGGTCAGGATTGTTGTGATTGTCGCTTGATATGCATTATATGATTCATGCACCAGTTGCTTGACCTGCAGGCTTAGCATGCGCATCCATCCAGAAACACCAAATAATCGACAAAATGACAGATCGAAGAAACATTAATACCATTCGGAGCAAAATAGTTCTTATTGTAAAGCAGCAAGGTCGATGCATCGTCGTTATGAAAAACAACATTTCTTCTCTAGCGTGAGCTCACAAAATGGCCTCTTTTGACAGCTAAAGTAGAAACGTTTTCTTATTTCAATGTCAAATAGTCTTACAATAATGTCAACTACTCCACATAATGGCGGTCCAAGACAAATAGTTTATTTACGTTTAGTCATTTACTTGAAAATTTGATCATTTTTGACAGAAGATTTCCCGGTAGCCATTTTAAAAATATGGCTATTTAGAAATGTTAACTTCTATTGACGACCTTGTTACGATGGATTAATAACTATTTTGCAACGAACTGTTTTGGATAGAATATTTGTTCTTTAAAATTATTTCTTCGGATCGCCATGCTAAGCCCGCTGTTGTGCGACTAGTTTATCTCCTAGATAATAGGGCAGTATTACTCTATCAAAGATCTTTTGTCCAATATGCAGTCGAAGACACATCCGATGTACAACTTTTGGACTAGCAGGACTGAAGATTTGCCATCGTGTAGTTATTACCCAGTTGTGAAGTCACACTGGTCATCGATTAGTGTCTTATTAATGAGCGCTGCGACGTGCGTGCTGCCCCAATTCTGAACTGATGGCCTGATTACTTGGCCGGTGGCTCTTATAGAAGATAGGCGGTTGATTGAAAGGTTTGTTTGATAAAGTCCATCGGTCGTATACGATACGTTCAAATATTAACGGCCGCTCAAAATTTGTTCGAGTATGTTCGAGAGGCACATTTTGTTTTTAGGGGCTACTCAAACATTTGAGTAGCCATTAATATTTGGGTGACGTCTCGGTATATACACGTAGCCTGTTGACTGTTATGCAGAGTGTGGCGACGTTACCTACATTTACTACAAACGTTAAACATTACCTACAAATTACGTTGTGCAATGGAAAACTAAATTAAGACATTATTACGTAATTTACTTAATCTCATCTTAGAAAATAATCTCAATATCATACCAGTTTCCTCGGTAGCTCATTTCTAAGAAAACGTCTCTCAAATTAATCCATAATTAAGATTATAATTTACCGACATCCAAATAGGAGGCGGTTATATATTTAACTGCAGTTTCGAGGTAACACTTACTTTGATGTTTAATGTTACGTGCCGTTATAGTTTTAAATACGTAAAGTTTTTTCCGTGTTTTAGCAGAGCAAGCAGCAGATTTATACCTGTAGCTGTAAGGTTTTACTATACCTACTGGGTGACTTTTTATTCCGTTTCAAGAGAAATAGGACATCTTTTGTATCAACAAAATATAATATATTCAAAAGGATTTGTGTTAAAGGTCAAGTATTTGAAAATTGGAAAATCTTAAAAGATCATGAATTGAGGTCATCCTACTGCGTACGCTCCAATCGTGCGCAACGTCATAGGGGTCAACAGGGGTCAATAGGGTGACAATTATTTGTGATTTAATATTTTTATAATTTTTCAAATGTGCACCTAAATGAGTAAATAATTATTGTAAATTTGTAGTGCGACGTTCTAAAATAATTTTTCACCAAGTTCGAAAAATAAATTAAACTGAGTATTCAATAGTAGGTACTCTTATTTCATGTACCGTAAACTGGGGTGGCATTGATTACTTTTAATATTAACATGTGTGCTGTAGCTAAGATGTTACTCAAAAGAACTAAAAAAAAACATTTAGGGATGGACACTATATACACTTTTGAACAATAACTGGCAAAGATATTTTTTGTTGATAGTTTTCGAGAAAATAAATAAAAACACCGCTATCAAAGTTTTATTGAAGATGGGGATGCTTTGATACCACGAGATTTTTGTGGAGATATTAAAAGACACCCCCTTTAGAAGTAAAAAAACATAAAAATTTTTTTTTTGCTTTTGTAGTTTTCTAGATAAACTGCTTCAAACATTTTTGGGGTTACTTTGATTTCAGGGGTAACATTGATAATTTCAGTTAATAAATAGTGTTCATTAGTTTTAATATTTGAGATAAAAAAAACAAATAGGTAGCCTAAGGTGCATACAAAGAGTTTGGTACTTAAATTAAACTTCAGTCTTTAATTATTCACCGGAGATCAAAAATTACTTCTTAACTTACACATAATAATATTATTTTTTCAGAATCAAAACTTTTTATAAAATATAAAGTAAAACTTTAAAAATAGTAGTTTACTTATAAATTAGGGTAACATCAGTCATAATAATAGAGATCTGCATTGAGCGAAAATAACAAAATACTTAACCAAAAATCTTTTAAAAATCTTGGATCATTACTTCAGTAGGAAAATGTATGATTCATTTTCTAATGGCTTTGGACGATATGTAATAATTACTTTCTTCAATTATTGACACATCATTAGGGACCTCTCGAAAAATTAACTTAGATTTCTTGTAAGATTTATAGCCTTGGATAACTAGTTTCTTCTCATTTATGTCTGCAATGGAGCATACGTAGTGATAAGATTTCTTACCCTTTTGAGAACTAAACCTTGTGAGAATAAATTGTCCTATTTTTCAGGGCCAGGATTGTCTTCCAATTCCTTCTCAATTTCAGACTCACAGTCAGTTTCATCGTCATAACCATCAAATGACGCAAATGAAGGACGTGCAGGTACCTCGAAAATACTTTCTTATTCAACTGGTAAAGGTGACCTCGAAATAGAGTTATTATCCAATGCAAGTGCCCCTTCAGGTACACCATTATTCTGATTTGATCCGGAGGTAGACGGGCCATCAAGCGTTGCGATACTTTTTCCTGGTGTAACATTCACTCTCTTCTTCTTTCTAGCTGGCTCTGATGTTTGTCCATAACGTTGTTCCCTCCAAAATTGTGTCAGGGAATCTCCAATGACGGTATTTATTTCAGGAGATGCATCATTTTGATGATGATGAGATGACATGAGATGGCAGTTTTCTCAAGACTCGTTCTCTGTCAAACGGAAAAATACCTGTGGCTTTGAAACTTGAAATCAAATCTCGTTTTACAGCAGACTGTTGAGGAGCATCATCACTGTAGTCCTTTTTGGTGGCTTTTTGTCCATGTTCAATATGGCTTGTCTGAGCAGAGATGGAAAGGACTCTTTAGGTATTGATGTTGCCCGTTGATGCTTTATTTTCTATTCTTCAAGGGTTTGTCTCCACGCAGTCTTCATTGGCCGAAAGAATCCAACATCAAGGGGCTGACATAGATGAGTAGAGTTTGGTACAAGACATACAAAGCTGATATTATTAGACTCGCATTCCTTAATCACATCACTATCAAGATGCGATGACAAATTGTCACCTATTAATACTTTTCGCCCTTCGAGTCTTTTAGCATGAGGCAAGGCAACACGGACTGCCTACGATTCCTCTTTCCTTCCATGTATCATACAAATGCTTTTATAAATAACGTAAGGTGGTAATAGCGTGCCATCTGCAGAACCACAGATCATTACTGAAGTGCTACTTTTAGAAAAGTTCATCACTTTTTCCGGGTACTTTACACCTCTTCTGTAGATGCACTTTTTCTTTCCAGGATCGTCAGCCATGTTAGCTTTATCATAGTTGAAAATGTTACTGGCGGGGACGTCTGTAAGTTCAGTTTCGAGGTGATCAAAATATTCATTAATCGAGACTCGTCCTACCGTTGCTCTAGATCGTTTTATATTCGTAGATATTCTTTGCGCAAATGTGTTCTTGTGTCTCTTTAACACACTAATAGCCCACTCAACGCCCGGTAAATTATTAGAGAAGCGTTCCACGTTCTTACCCCGTTTGTCTAACTATCCTTTTGCACAAAAACGAAGATCTAACAAAGTCAACGGAAACCCCCTGTCGGCACAACAGACGGCGGCACGCAGGATTGCTATCTCTTCTTGGCGAGTAAAGACTGTTTGTCCACCGGCAGTCTTACCATGCAAACCTTTATATTTGTTATATAAAGTTTCAAACGGAATTTTGTATTGTAATAAAGCAGCATTGATACTTCGTAACGAAGTTCATCGTTCGTAATTTTTTTCTATTGCTTCTTCAAGAGTTTCCTCTGTGTAGTTTTTGTAGTTGCGGGTACCGGCAGTTTTCTTATACGTCCGCACCATTGTGAAACTATAAAAACAATATAAATGTGATTAGATTGATAATACGTATTACAGAGTGTTTTATTAACTTTCGATACTAAATGGGGTGAAATTGATTGCTATATCAATCTAGCCCCACATAGGCTATCAATTTAGCCCCCTATTGAAAAATCAATCAAAGAATCTAAAATGGCGACCTTATCCAGAGGTTGAAAAAGTATTTTTATTCACAAATAAGTGTACAATTACGTAAACTAAACACAATAACCAATACATACATATCCATGGTTGCACATATGAAGTTTTTCGAGTTCGTTTTTTAAGTACATTTCAATATTAGGTTTAAATCAATAATTTCATGCGCCTCCATGCGCCAGCGCTTCGAGAAAAAATGGCCGAGATGTCACTCTTGTCAACAGAAAAAAAACTCACATTCACTGCGTTTCGTTTCAAGCAAATAAATTGAATAAACCATAAATTTTGAGTAATCATCAAATTCGCCCCAGATCTCAAAGACACCCCGTTTTACGGTACATATTAGGCCCTTACATATGAAATTGGCGTTTTGTCGTACTGGCCACTTTGATCTCAAATATATCTTCTTTGGTTAGGAATTCCAATTTCAAATTTATACCGCTATTTACTCATGCATTTGTTTCGAAAACTGAAATTCATTTGTTTTTCCTCTTTCGGTTTTTTCTCTGCGTCATTCTGTTTACAAAATGGAAAACTTGAAATATAGTATTATTTTCGAGTACGAGTTCCACCGTGGCACCAGTGCTGCAGAAACGGCTCGAAGGATTAATGATGTGTATGGCGGCGGTGTCGCAAAAGAAAACACTGTGTGTTTTAGGTTCCAACGTTTTCGTTCTGGAAATTTCGAACTGCAGAACAAGCCCCGTGGACGGCCGGAGACCAAAGTTGATAATTAAGAATTGAAGGCTATTGTGGAAGCGGATCCATCGCAAACCACGTCCGAATTAGCTGCAGGCTGCGGTGTTAGTGATAAAACTGTTTCAATCCACTTAAAGCAAATTGTGAAGGTGAAAAAGCTTGAAAGGTGGGTACCTCATGAATTGAGTGCAGCAAATCGACAAACGCGCGTCGACTGCTGCGTTACATTACTCAACCGGTACAATAATGAAGGGATTTTAAATCGAATCATTACCTGTGATGAAAAGTGGATTCTCGGAAAATCGGAAATGCTCATCGCAATGACTGAAGAACCCTGGCGAACCAGCCAAAGCCCAAGCTAAAATTGACTCTAAAAAAGTTACTTGTGAGTGTTTGGTAGAGTAGTGCCGGTGTCGTTCACTACAGCTTTCTTAAATCTGGCCAGACGATTACGGCAGATGTCTACTGCCAGCAACTGCAAATCATGATGGAAAAGCTAACTAAAAAAAAGAAACAACCGAGGTTGGTCATTCGCTCTAGGCCACTGCTGCTTCAGGACAACGCTAGACCACACACTGCACAACAGACGGCTGTCAAATTAGAGGAACTTCAATTGGAATGTCCAAGACATCCACCGTACTCCCCGGACCTTGCTCCAACAGATTACCATTTTTTTTAATTTGAATAACTTCTAGCAAGGGAAAAAATTCCACTCCGATGGGGCAGTCCAAAGCGCCTTCAAATATTTTATTAATTCCTGTCCGAATGGTTTTTTTAGTAAAGGAATCAATGAACTACCTATGAGATGGCAAAAGTGCATAGATAGCAATGGTATATACTTTGATTAAATAAATATAATATTATGTTTAAAAAAATCGACTTTATGTTCCTGCTTTACAAAACACCAATTTCATATGTAAATGACCTAATATTACACACATTTGCATAGACAATTTTAATACAAAAATATAATGTATGTAACATGCATAATTTCGAATAAAATCGTATCCGTAATTCTTGTTTTAACATTAGATAGGTCTAAATTTCAGAAAAAAAAAAATATAGTGATGGGACGTCACTACAAGTTATATCGATATTATCGAAAATTCTACAAAACACGAAATCTGTAAAAGGAGGCCTGACGTCGAGGCCTCGTTTAAAAGTCGATTAACAGTAAAATATCTGCTGAGACAATACGATTATCGAGAGATTCGACTGCGTCATACAAAAAACAATTCACGGTCGGCTCGCACGGTCACAAGATCGCCGGTCTGCAAAAAGTAGATTCTGTGTTGAGATTGTGACGAAATTGGTCTACTCGGAATTGGAATGCAAATAAATGCTGTATACTGTATACCACATACGGTGTATACCACAAGCACATAGTCGTATTTTCATAGATTTATGTATGTTATGATGAAATGTTTTGCTCATTTACATTGATAATTAACTTACCTGTGCTCAAATATACATGCCAGTGTTTTTGGACCGCCGTCTCGTTAAAATTTGTTCACTGTACAATCTTATTAATTACGTTTCTTTACACTGTAAATTTTTATTGTATGTTACTGCACATTCGTTTTCGTGACGATGCGTTACATCGCCACGTCATTATTCCAACAGTGTCCACTGTCAGTAGTTTTCCATCAAAATCTTCCAAAATTTAAATAAAATGGCGTCGAAAATCCTTTCGTAGACGGACACGCTCCCACAAGAGGTACACTCTGTTCAGAGTTATTAACTCTGATAGGACCTTTATGCCGACGACATAAGGATTACTCTCGTAGAAACTCGGATGTAAAATAGCTCTGGACGGACTGTAGCGGTAAACATTCAAAATAACTTGACAAAAATAGCCAAACTTCCTTTTATAACGCCCATTGTGATATATTATGTTGACAGCTCTTCCTTAAATGAAATGACCATGAATGTTTTCTTATTATTAAATTAATACGTGGAGCAAAAACTTTCAGTGCAGTTTTATGAGAATTGTGCAATGAGAGGAGTATGAAATTTGGCCGGTAAATTAAAAATGACGTGGAGGAGGGCGTGCAGAAAACATTTTTTTTTAAATATTGGTCAACATTAAATTAATAAAAATAACAACCACACACACTATGTTTATTAACTTGATACAATTTGCAATTTTGTTACACGTTGACGTTTGTCAACCTGATGATGACTTCGTCGAAACCGGTCGTGTAATATATTAAAATTAATGTAAAATACTTATTAAACTGGAAATAGTGCAAGAAGTCCTGTGTGTTATTACTGTTTGTCAATCTGTAACAACATTTAAATTTTATTATTTTTTCCTATATAAGAGGCAAAAGAACCCTTATAAAGTTCAAACTTAAAAATTGTATTAATTAATATATTAAAAATTATATAATTTCGACCACAGGACGACCTCTAGTGAATACTATTAGACGAATTTCCTTGTCGTAGAAAAAGCGTAATTTCTGCTGGAATAAAATGTAGCTTATGTAAAATCATTGATATTTTAATGGAGGATTTAACAAATATTTTTTTTTAAAACAATAATTTGTACTAAGTCAGCATTATAGAGAATATAATGGGTTCTGTCAATTTGGTGTTTAGCTCAAAAGTAGTGTTGTCTACGTAGTGTGTCGATAAAACAATAGTATTTACCTAATAGTAGGTTAATACTATTGTTTTATCGACAACATACGTAAACAGGTGTTTTCAACTTTGTACTCCTAGTACTATATACTGTACTATATCTTACATGTTTTAAACTAATAATTAAGTATTTCAATTGTTCAGTCACTTCACAAGGCAATTGAAGGACCCTGCATACCCGTTTAACACGTCCGCGTCCGTAAAAACTAAATAATTAGACAAATAACCGAATCTAGCGCATTTCTTTCTAATTACCGTGTAAGAGACGAATTATCTCGATACTATTTTAATCGATTTCTTTATTTAATAACGGCTATGTGGGGCGAAATAATTATTATAATTTTATGCACAACACCAATTATAAGCCAGTTCTCTTTGCATTGCTAATGTTGAATTCCATGTGTTTCTGAGCTACTATTGTGCTATATCGATAGTTTTGTTTTGCATTCCATTCCGATTCTCAGCACAGTGACCGTGGATAATTCCTTGTGTATTAAATCATTAGTCACTTCGCAGATAGTTTTTCAATCTCTAATGAACAATGACATTGTTATTTTTACATGATTACATAATATGTACTATTATATATATTGTTGGTAATGTTGTTACGTTGTCACGTCAAAATTACTTAACCGACCATCATTAAATTTGGCACAGATATAAAGTAGACCACGGGGAAGGACACATTTTATCGCAACAAAATGTACGGTTCCTGCGGGATTTCATTTTGCGCGTACGAAGTCACGAGAAACATCTGGGAGACTATAATATTTTCCTGTCAACACTATCATAACAATATTCTGTTTTATGTGAAAAATATCAAGTTATTATCGACATTTAAGTGTACAACACTAGTGTTGAAATTCGGTAAATTGTTTGGAAATGCGGTGGACCACCCATTCTGATATTTGTATTGGCTGGCGATTGATTCAATGCATGGTTAACATTTGTCGAATTTTTACGATGTTGGTTGTTGATAGATAGCTAGCTAGAAATAGCTTGAAATTTTTGTATGTAAGTTTTCATAAATGGCCTAATCTATTCGAATGAAATATTACATACATATATTTCACGGATAAAATATATACCTACCTACATATTTGAAAGAAAGAAAAAGAAATTTATTTGTTATAACAAAGCATTTTACATAGTAAAGTGATTATAGTAATTAAATCTGTGATTATAGTAATTAAATCAAAGTGATACCTACCAAAGTGGTTCCCATTCAGCATTATTTGATATCCTTTGTGCCGGCAAAATGTACAGTTCCTGCGAGATAGATTAATTTTATTTGTACACTAACGGCCGAATTGAATTAAGATTTTAAGTTGCACTCAACTCACATGCTGCCCTTGTCATCTTACCAAGCAGAGTCAGCGAGTCTGTGATTTAAGTTGCACTCAACTCGCATGCTGCCCTTGTCATCTTGCCAAGCAGAAACAGTGAGTCTGTGATTTAAGTTGCACTCAACTCACATGCTGCCCTTGTCATCTTGCCAAGCAGAGACAGTGAGTCTGTGATTTATGGAGCCCCTAACTTTAAGTAGCGTTAGATATCGGAAGTAAGTTGCGGGCAACGCATAATATGTACTTTTAACCCTCGGTAAAAACAGCTGAGGTGTTATAAGTTTGTGTGTCTGTCCGTGGCATCATAGCTCCCAAACAGGTAAACCATGACAAAAAGCTGACATTTTCGAGAGTGTTCTTAGCTACAATTCATCATCATCAGCTCGCTTGACAATACGGAGGTTAGGTACTCAAATTCGTAATTTTGTTACTAAATCCTCTACACCTTCCATTCTTAGACATTTCAAAGAATTGCGCTACGTAACGTCTGAACGGTTTAGTTTTTATGACGCCGCTGATTTCTTGCACTCGGCTGCAGTAAAAAACTCATCAGGTTGCGACTACGCGAGCGATGACAGTGAAAGTGAACTTATTTTTACAACATAAGCCGCAGGCACACTGTGTGTAATTTGTCCATTTTAAGGTGTGTGCATACTGGCAACATCACAATAAAATTTTTGAAGTGAAGCCATTTTTTGAGAGGGACAAAAACCATTGAACTCGCGATACTGTTGCCGACACCGGTGAGGTATGAGGTATGGCGGGGCGATGGCTCGCGCGCCGCATGCGTGCATGTGCGCTATTGTTTTTATTTCTGTCGGCCTTTGTTTAACTCATGATTCAGCTTATAAGTTTAGTTGTGTTCAGTAAGTAAAGTGACGGTAAAGGTGCGTATGCAATGAATATTGTTGTGATTTAAATAGGTGTATTAACAGTTGAGGAAGTAGCAGAAGTTCTAATACTGTTACGGAATAGTTATAAAATGGATAGCAATACTTAAGAAATCTGTACAGTTATGAGCCAAGAGTAGAGCAACGGATTAGGTACACCTTCCTCAGGGTAATACGAGTAATTTTAATATATTTGCCTTCCTTCATAATAATAGTCTACTAAACTTATTTATCTTGTCTACTTAACTTATGCATATTTGTGCTTAAAAGTAATAAAATATTTATGAATTTATCTCCAGCTTCCTTCCTATCTCAATAAGGATGCACTCAGTATATTAATCTTGACTAAATACTTTACAAATGACTGCTATTAATAAATACATTTGAACGCTGATGTGACGAGTCTGAGATTCTAACGCAAGGGAGACACGTGCGCTTATTTTTGTTTATCCCTCTAAATGTGGGAGGTAAAGCCAAAAGCTCTGTAGTTTTGTGAGAGAAATTGTGCAATGATGATTGGGTTTATTCAGTGTTCGAAAAATATTACTTTAGTTTGCTGTGTGTAACTTCAAAGACTAGAAAAAAATTATGTTAGATAAGCTGCTTTTTCAATTATTTTTATAATTACAATTTATTGCTTATCCCAAGTGCTCCTTCCAGTTCCTAAAAATACTTATGGTAATATCTAACTTATGGTACCAATAAATAAAATAAAAATGCATTTTCATTCTTACTGACTACAAAAAAATAACTTAAAAATATTTTAGTTTAAATTACAATTACATGTGAAATATTTAACTTTATTTTGTTTACTGAAACGTAAGAACCTCAAACGTAAGAAGAGTAATGTACTGATCAATTCCATTTCTTTTCAGGTAGAAGAGCGCAAGAAGGCGATATGGGAGGCGTCGATATCGCGACGAGAAGCACTACTGCAGCGCGAGCGCGACCGCACGGAGCGCATGGAGCGCGCGCGCGCCGCTCGCTCGGCGCCGCGGCCGGCGTTCGCGTTCGGCTCGTCCACGCCGCGGCTGCTCGAGCCCGTCGATTCCGCGGGTTTCTTCTGGGCCGCGCGCAGGTGTGTACGCGCCTTTATGTTATATGACATTTTTTTGTCGGTAAATGGCCCCACCACACATTCACACCACTGCAACTCCAGTGAGCCAGGACCGATAGCGGCAACCAACCACAAAAACTCTTTGATAATATGATCTCAGGGATATATGCTATATCTGTCTTGGGATTCGAAACGAAATTATTCAGAAGAAAGGTTGTAGGAGTATGAACAATTCCAAATTCCCTCGCCAATGTTATATGACATAGAGAACTGCGGCCGGAGTTCAAAAGCCAAATTCTCGTAATTTGGGATCATAATATCCTGTTTCGGTCCCCGCATGTCGCATTCACACACGCGTCTATCGCGCGTAAGCGAGTGAGAAAGCGCGCTGACCAGAACAGGATTTGCGTCCTGCGAATACACGAGTGTGAGAAGTTGACGCTCGCGCGTCGCCCTTTGTCGGTGGCGGAACTATGCCAACGAACGGGAACGCTGCGAAGCGCAACCGCAGAACTTGCGGTTTTAATGCTCTTCGCCTTCGCGCGATTTTGCGGCGCTACTCGCGAGTGTAGAACCCGCAAAACAATATTATGTTCATATAAAATATTTCAGTTTTTTAATTAATTAGGAAAGAAAATTTTTTATTTTATTTTTTCCATTTCAGGAATAAAAAATATATATTTATTTGTCCTTTTTGTTATATATTTTTTTATCTATAATTTTACCCGTACTTAAGTACCTACTTACTATAATTTGACTAATTTTTATTTTTTTTCCCCCAACCAGTACCAACCCCATAGATCAGATGAACTTTTTTGAGTCACTGTAAGCGGTTTTTCGTTTTTTTTTGTTATGTTGTTTTTTTTTACTAATTATTTTGAGTTAAATCATAGTATATGTTAGTTGATCTTACTGTGCCGTTCTAAATGTTCAACTAACAGCATAATATTATGTGCATGTTAGCATGATATAGGTCATAATGCCTGTGAATTTTTTATATGATTTACTCTCAAATTATAGTGTCTGTGCTCGCAAAAAAAAAAAAAAAAAAAAACGCATTACGCAGCTTTCTTACCGCATATCGCTATGCTACCTACCGAATGTAAAAACATGTTTCTTATACCTACAGTAAAAATATGTTTTATGTCATATACTTTTTATTCACCGCGACGAAAAATAAATTATTGGGCACACACACACACACCAGATTTTTACGTAGCGTTTTGTAGGTAGCGTTAATATGTAAAATTTTGTAGCTAACTCCAAAAATACAAAAAGAATTAATTACATATTTTTGTTTACGTTCAGATTAAACCAGCGGTTGCCCGCGGCTCTGCCCGCGTAAATACAGTATCCCACGGAAACACGTACCTTTTCGGCTAGACCTCAAGCTACTACCATACCAAATTTCATCAAAATCCGCTCAGTAGTTTTTGCGTGAAAGAGTAACAAACATCCATCCATTCATCCTCACAAACTTTCACATTTATACTATTAGCAGGATTGGATATAAACAGTGTATTAAAGTACTACCCTATTGAGGTGAAAAATCAATTTAATAAATGGACAGCTCTTGAACTTCCAAGGATTCATCAAGGTTACGAACGGGAAGGTTTTTTGAAGGACACCAACTCTGCATTCTGTCATCGTCCACGTAAGTAGACCACTGTGACGCACAGTGTGTCAATGTAAAATTGATTATACCGAAATTGACCGTATAATTGACCGGCCACAAGACCTAATTTACTGTGTACCGTGCAACGGTACCTTTCCTTTGACTCATTGTCTGTAGACGAGTACAGTGTAACGCAGAGACGACTACTGTTAATTTTTATAACCAGAATGAAATAGGCAATCAATAAGCTTTAGTTCTATTACTAAAATGGGAATATACTGTTCATATCCAATTGAATTTAAACGGAATAAAATATTCGACCGAATTAATGAGTCGTCCTCGAGAAACCTGGATAACCGACCTTTGTGGCAGATTAGTAAGTTCTATTACATAAAAAAAAAGAATCACAAAAATATTTATCTGACCGGGATTCTAACCACATTCCGAATTTACAAACAGCGCAAAAATACATAGGTACTCATACCAAACTGCCAATCGGACCGACATATTAGTCGAAATTATTGATATATTGTTGCACGACGAAAGAAAAAATATAAGTACATATTATATTTTTGAATTATATGATAATTGAATGACAGAGAATTGAGGTCCAGATGATGATAGTCAGACAGAGAGACTGATGGACGGACAGCGAAATCTCAGTAATAAGGTCCCGCTTTTACCATTGGGTACGGAACACTGAAAATGTGTAAAAACGCGTACGCGTACAGTGTAGTTTTTTCTGTCGCGACCACAAAAAAACGCTCGTGGGAACGTAGCCTTACTCTCTTACTAATAAAAATATTTACACAACTGATTAGCTATTCAATGTTTCACTCGTGGACGCGAGCTCTAAGTCTCGAGTCACGAGGAAATGTGCAAGGTTGCTATCATATAGCCTTGTTTTCTTAAATCCCTGGCTACCCAAATGGACTTCTTTATAGTATGTCTTTACTCCTCATGTTAGTCTGTGCCAGGACGGGGATACTCATTACAAGTGACCTACATACCGCATACCGCGCGTAAATAGCCACGCTCGTTTTGTTTTCACCTATACACGGGCAATTAAGAGATATGATATTACGTATGTTATACGTCATCATCATTATCATGTTGTCCAATGTCTCTAACGTCACCAGTCCCCTACATTGAGTCTCGGGGTCTCTCCCTAATGCGACTGTGTCGTTTTGTTTTCGCGTATACACGAGTAGTTGAGAGATATGATATTAGGAGACTTGGTTTATGAGTAATGATAGGTAAGTAATATATACATATATTATAAATGCTTATATCTAAATATTATACAACAGATATAGTATTAATCCATATCAAATTAAATACGTTAGTCACTTAAAGCATTTCATACTCATTATAATAGCTCTGTACACCATACATTTTAAATTAAAATCTTAGGAGTTAATTAAAAAGTAGGCGCGATAAAATAAATTCAAGCGGTCTCGGTTTTTGTAGGAAACTCTACATGAGTACGAAACCCTAACACATTAAAAGTTGTTTATAGAACTATATTATTGCAGTAATTTGAGTCATTTGCCTAAGAAGTTTTTTGCCACGAACACTATATCACGCGAGCGAAGCCGCGGCACGCGGGCAATAGCTAATAAAACTAGGTATAACAATGGTTTCAAAACTGCGGATGGATGGGCTATGCTATGACGAACATTTGACAGAAAAATCTTAATACAAGAAAAAGTTAGGCCATCTTGATTTCTTTTGAAATTTCGTAATTTTTAAAAGCGGACTGATTATACTGCGGAAAGCGAGAAAGTGTCAAGATGACAAATGTCAAACTTCAACTGCTCCAAACGATTCCAACAGTGGTGCCTCGTTTATAATATACAATATACATACATGTATATATTGTCTACAATGTATAATGTATACTGATACTGTAGGGTAGTATTTTCCTGTACCATTAGGATCTATGTGGCCTAGGGGAGTAGACAGCTCATAAAATACATTTTTCCTTAGAGTGTACCGTATGTTCACGGGAGGCGTGCTAGATTACATTCAGATTCTATTGCTTTGGATTTCAGATACAGGAATTTGTATGTGATTTGTACAGCGCCACCTAGTTGTAAACGCGACAACTAGGTCAAAACACTTAAAAATTCCTAGTAAACGCCAAACGCGCTCACGATCGAATGCGAAAAGAAAAACTCACACAATATGCGCAGTTTCCTAGGGATAAGACCTACCTTGGTAGATTTTTCTCCGCCAAAACTGCCTGCATACTAAATTTCATGAAGATACTTGCAGCCGTTTCGAGAATCCGTTTATGTTTAATATACAAGATTGTCTCGTTTAAAGTATAATATAGTCTATCCAACAAATACGCAAAATGTCTAATATTTAAACATATGTCTCTTTTATTAGCAAGTAAATATTTCAGCTCTGTATTTAAAGTACAAAACCTGTTTAGTGTTTAACTTTCTTTGCGGATGACGAAATTGACAAATTCGCCATCACTGTACTGTAGCCATTGTTAACAAAAACAATACAGGGTATCTGTAAGGTCATTGAACCTTTTTGTTTTGAACCTAATTTTTGACTGTCGATTGTACAAAATGAATGGGGAGTGATTACGAAATAACTCTGAATTTTGACCACAGTTCACATATACTAAAATGTGAGTTTTATTACATTTGTAGCTAGATTTTGGAGGTTTGGGAGAGCTACTACAGATTAAACTGCTGTGTACGCATGAGCATTGAGGAATCAAAATATTCTATTTCATAGATTGATAATAACAATATTTTTATAAGCCCTATCCAAGGGTCAGCTCGCAACGAGAGGATTCGTTTTTGTGTACTTAGTGAATAAACTTCATGTTTGAACAGCTATCTTAAAATGCCGCGTCGCGTCGCTTCTCGGTATGAACTGACGCTTAGGATCAGTTCAGACCGAGACCATACGCGACGCGGCGCTGCATTTTTCAAACATGAAGTTTATTCACTAAGTACACAAAAGATACACGTTTCATATGACAACCCGACATTCCAACTCTCACAATGAAACGTGTATATTCTTGTGTAAAAAAAGTTCAATTTTGAACAGCTCTATCTTTAAAAAAATGCCGCGTCGCGAATCGTTTCGTTGTGATTTGAGGCTACGTTTCCACGAGCGTTTTTTGTGGCCGCGACAGAAAAAACTATACTGTACTGTGTGCTAATACAATAGAGCTGAAAATTTTGTACAGCTGTCAAATCTGACATTTGACACTTGACGTTTCGATTTTCAGCTCCATTAGCGCAGAATTCTATATTTACAGTGCTGTTTTATCTGTCGCGACCCCAAATAACGCTCGTGGGAACTTGGGCTTAATCTTCAAATTGAGAACAGCTAATATGATAACGTGCAATACTTTCTTCGTATAACAATCGTAGTTAGTTGTAATGTCTATATTCTAACCTTTATAATGTACAGTTGCCGCAAACTGTGCAACTTTCGATCTTATTACTTTAGCAATACACCGCTGAGTGCGAGTTTTTGTCCCCACTAGCTGTGAGGAAAACTACAATCTGTATGACATCGAATTAGTTATCATTGTTTGCCACTAGGGGCGTTGTTTCAATGACAAACACTCGCACACAGCACAGTCTGTGGGCGGCCGTACATAGGAATTAGATATTTAATGCTAACATGCCATTTACAATGTTTCCAGGGCGGCATCAACGACGAATGTGATGTACGCGTCTGCGCCGCTCACGAGACGCGCGTCTGCGCTGCACCTCGACTCCGACACCGACACCAAAGGTAACATCCATACAAACTTAAAAATCGGCTAGTGCGAGTTGCGACTCGCGCGCGAAGGGTTCCGTACCACTACTATATAACTATTAGTAATGTCGAGTAAAAAATGGCTGTATGGGAATTAGGAGCCAGCCTCCCCGTAAATCTTTATTTTTTTCTGTTTTTAATATTTATGTTTTTATAGCGGCAACAGAAATACCTACATATCAGAAAATTTCAACTCTAGCTAAACACGGTTAAGGAGATACAGCTCGTTGACAGACAGATGGACAGAGAAAACTCAGTAACAGGGTGCCGTTTTTACCTTTTGGGTATGGAACCCTAAAAAAATTTGAGGTAGAATAGAATAGAAAACACTTTATTCGCACCAAAAAAATACACACACACACAACAATATTTAAATAAAGGAACTGTAGAAAAAGGCGGTCTTAATGCTTACAGACTTTTCTTCCAGACAACCTAACAAATAAATTGAAATTAATACAAAATTACATATACTTACGATGAAAACACTACATATACAAAATATTAATTATTTTATATAAACTACGTAAACATTACACAAATATAATATTTGAGGTAATACTTGGCAAATGTCAAAAAGCGACAAACTCCGAGTAAGCTGTCTGGCCCTTTGGCATCTTCTCGGCTTATCGCGTTTAATTGGGCTAAAAAAGTTGACACTCGGAAATGAGAATGCTGGTATCTATGGAAACTTACTATGAATCCATTTATGTTTTAGTAAAAATTCTGTGTCCCAAACCTTGTATGTTAATATTACAACAAAATAAAACCGACATAAACTGATAGCGCGGCCGCGCTATCGCCAAGTATATTGTATTTAGGGCCTGCTTGCCACAATCTTCTTATAAGCGTCGGATAGCTTATTCGGAAGTAATATCGAGCGACAGAGACTGAACATGCTAATGAGCTGACATCTGACACTTAGCAGTAAATTGTGAAACAGGTCCTTAGTCTCAAATGACTTAATTGTATTGTATTCAATTGGGCATTTCTATACTACAAATATATTTATATTAGAGCTATATTTAGATACATATTTGAAGAATTATACTAAGTATATTTTGTTTGGGGCAAAATTATTTGTGTTGAATGTTTTCTCTAAATTCTGGAATAGCTTGCTTCTCGCTTGGGGCTTTTATTATGCGAAATGGTAATGTTATATTTGGAATGAACGTAATTGAAATATTTTTGATTTTCAGCTCTAAAGTTGGTAATTTTGACCTTGAAAAAGGTCAAATATTTTGACGTTTTAAAGAGGCTGCGATTTGTTAAAATGTACAGTTGCAAGCAGTAAAATAGATACGCGACGAATTTGTAAACAAGTGTATACATGTTCAGTATAATTCGCTACTTGTTTACATAGCTAATAATCATAAAGCGTGCTGTGTATATTTTTATGAAAATTTGGGGCATATCTAAGTTACTGTTTGTCACTTACTTACTCACATACGTCCAAACTATCGAGATATTAACACAATCATGACAGCATTTTATCAATATAAGATCCAATAGTTTCAACATTGCGTCATGATTTTGTTGAGTAATTTATCCGTTGTATACACACGTCTAGACAAATCTTATATAGTTTTATATATGTAGTTCACTATCAATACTTGAAATTCTTGTAAGTAGATACTTGTTTTTAAGTGTGATGTTTTTTGTTCATGCAATCCAAGGACGAGGAACCAACATTATGTTCACGAGTCTTTGTAAGTTGGGCTTTTTACTAGTTTTCTATAAGAGATTAAATAAAGTAGGTGTCCGGCTGGGTCTATATGATTAGTATAATTGACCCTCAGGATTCCGACCCGGAATTTCTGCTATATAAAGTGAAAGTCTACTTTTAATACGAGAATTGAGGTTCTGAAGCCCGAGGAAAATTAAGAACATTGAAAATAGAACTCAGCGCTAATTTGATAGAGCTGAAAATCGAACACACAAGTGCCGAGTCTAGTGTCAAATTACAGCTCGACACTCGAAACTTGGATTTGCAACTCTATTGTAATATAGCAGAGTTCTATTTCACTTTTCAGTGCTCTGAATCATATAGTCCCAGCCTAAAATGTCATGTCTTTAGGGTCAGCTCACACCGAAACGAGACGTGACGCGGCGCTGCATTTTTTAAATAGCGATTCAAAATTGATCTTTATTCATAAATAAATAATAACACTCGTAAATACACGTTTTTACCATGTCATTAGGTATCTTTGGATCTGTAATGGTAGCTGTGCCGTTTTGGTAGCTCTAAGGCTGGGACTATATTGTCCGGAATCTGGAAGGCCGGAGAAAATTCAGAGCATGGAAAATAGAACTGGACTAATACAATAGAATTGACAATCGAAGTGTCTAGTTGTCAGATTTGACATTGACATTTGACTCGACACCTATGTGTTCGATTTTCAGCTCTGTTGTATTAGCGCAGATTTCTAATTTCAATGCTCTGAATTTTACCCAGGCTTCAGGATTCCAGATCATATAGTCCCAGCTTTACTTGATGCACCAGGGCAAGGCAATTTAACTTAAGTGGTGTACAACATGTGGCTTTAAACTTAAAAGGCCCTGACAATCAGATCAACCAGTTAGACACACGATCTGTCTTGAGTTGAAAATGTCTGCTTAAGTCGAGGTGGAGCGTGCGGCATTGTAGTATTTTTTAACCGCTTTGATAGGATATTTGGGTTAACAAACTAGGGGCACTCAACATGAATTCGCGTATATGTGCTTAGTAAAATTAGGGCTACCATTTCAGAGTTCATCACCTATAGTAGTTGTGTTTATTCTGCGTTAGGGTCACAAAATGGAGAGTGTGTTGCAGACGAGTTGGTCGCCGGAGCGCACGCAGTGTTCTAAAGCTTGTAGCCTTAAAAGTAGGAAATTGGGGGAAGTAACATAACAACAATGTTGAGTCAATAACGCCCCATATCTAATTACAGACGAGCCGCAGTGCACGCCGTGGTCGTCTAGCCTAAAAAGTGGGTATTTAGGGGAGATAACATAACAACAAAGTAGGGTCAAAAACTCCCCATATCTATTACAGACGAGCCGGAGCGCACGCCGTGGTCGTCGGTGGCGCGGCGGCGCACGGACCTGATCCCCACGCTGCCGGCGCGCGTAGGTAGGGCGTACTCCATGACGCGCCTCGACGTGCGCGCCGCTGCGTCGCCCTCCGCGTCGCCATCGATGCGTCATCTCGCGCGTACGTATTGTGTGGTGTTGGGGACGCACGTGATAATGATGAGCTCGAGATTGAGTGTTGTAGGCGTGGATAAGTTTACCAGTAAGGATATAAAAGACCCCAAACGGATGAAAACAAATATTCTGCTATTGTTACATCCTTTAAAAAAGAAAAATCAATTGGGGTGGTCTTATTTATTATCGGATAATTATATTTTTACGCAATCCAATTTAAAATTAATTGTATCATGTTATAATTTTGCTGAAAAAGAAAAAAAGTAAGGCAATTTTTCTATCAAATAATGCCCGAGTTACTGAAAGAAACTGCTCCTCTTCTTTATTGTTTCTGTTTAATGTATTTTTCAAAATATTAATAAATTACTGTAATAGTTTATTAAACAAACTCTTTTTTGTTTTAAGTCATAAATATTCAAATAAAGTCCATATTTTGCTCAATAAAGTAACGGAAAGTTTTTATAAAATTAGTTTGTGTGATTATTTGCTTCCCGAGTGTGCTTGTATAGAAAGAGACAATTAAATGCTGTGATATAATAACTACAACGCTATATTACGTGCCGATCCAACATGCTTAAGGTTTTGGGCTTGGGCGCTTGCTGCTGTCAACGGTCTGGGTATTATAACGCTTCGCCAGAAAACTTCGTGCTGTGCGCTAGAATGAAAAATAATCAAAACTTAGAAACTATAACCCGACTACGTAAAATAAATAGCCTATATCACCCGGGCTATATTACGCAACTATTGACATCTTATTCATTAAAATCAGACCAGTAGCTTAGACGCTACGGAAGAACAAACGTACATACATACATAGACTGCCAAAATCATTACCCATCCTTTTGGATTCGCTGTAGTCGGGTAAATAGGAAATATTAAGAGAGCCTTATACGATTTTTGAATCTTGAATTCTACATGTATTCAAAATATATCGAAAATGGTGTTATAATATACAAAATTAATATTTTAATCTTACCGACTGCGCCATTTATATGGACGAATTTTTGTCTGCCCTTGTGTCCGCTTCCAAAGGTGTTAATAATTTTGTCAAATAAATGTTTAATAGTAATTTGGTTACTCTTCTTGGCTACAAATTGTAATTGAATGTTGTCCCATATAATTTATAAATTGTAACTAAACAATTGTTATTAACAATGGATTAAATCAATTATACAGGCTTCATGATATTAAAATAACATTAAATATACTATCGGACAACATGGAGTACTATAAAATTACAACGTAATTTTGGAGGCTTCAGCATATCTATATGGGCAAAACAGGTAACTTTCTTTATTTACGTATATGCAGGATGTTTGATAAATGTTAATTATTTTTTATCATTTTAATCGGTTCACGAATTTGAGTCACTGTTATAATAACATTTATGAAACAATCTGTATTTCTTCTCTCTGGTGTTGTCTCACGGGCTACAGGTAAGCGTCACTAATTTTTTTATTACTAACTCTGCTTTTTCCCCTTTTTTACTAACAAGTATTATATTTATTTGAAATAATTTCTTAATTCATTTTGTGGTCTAAAATATAATCTTAAAATACATAATTTGTTCGCTCTAACAATTTTATAAGGCCCAGTCATCATCATCAAGATATTATGACAAGCTTTTACAAAATTTCAAGCATAAAATGATAATATTTTAAGTATGCTCACCTACTTAGAGCATTCACTTGTAATGTAACAGGTTATACACTGATAATATTTAAGGTACTCAGTTCTCTTGGCTTGCAATATTTATTAAATTACAGCATTATGCATTTTACCTTAATATTATATTGCAGGCGAATGCTTCAGGAGACTTTCAGTACCTTCTTGTAAAGTTATTGTCAATTACTTATAAAATAAACATGCTGTATAATTCATCTTTATAATAGGTACACCTTGTGTTATACCTACATAGTATACTAGACTGAATGTGTATTAATCGTCAATTGTAACTTAAAAAAATATTATCACGCTGTATTATTCGTCGTTACACATTCTACAATTAAACACATCTGTATACACAGAGCCGCGGTCCGGCGACACGACGCCGTCCCGGCCCGGCAGCGCGCTGTCCGCCGCGCCAGTGGTGCGCCGCGCCGCGCCGCGCCGGCCGCGCCCCGCCAGCATTGCCGGTACGGGCGTACACACACCACGAGGTAACGCCATGTCGCCATGTACTAACACGCGCTGGACCTACACCTACGTAGATAGGCACAGAATTTTACAAAAAAAAAAATTAAATTTTGAAAAATAACAAATTTTATGGAAACCCACCTTTCTCTCTGGATCTAACGTAAGTATAGCACCATTTGAAATAGTACTAAGGTATACGATGTCCCAATTCTCTGACTGGAACTCGTGAAAATTAAATAGTAAAATGGAGATCCATTTTCATGGCAGTGGATTTATTGTCAGTATGAATAGTTCATCCTGACCTCACAGCAGCATCGAAAATAGTACTAAACTATATAGTTCCCCATTCTCCTCTGACTAGAGCTTCCGTTATTATGAAATCTTCCTCTTCTCCCTGCACTACAGTATTCTAATTACTTATAAATAGAAAAAAAAACCCGCCCAAGTGCGAGGTTCCGTACAAAACGGCAAAAAATAACGTTATTGTTGTATGAGAGCCTCACTGAAATATTTATGTATTCTGTTTCAACAAATAAATAATTTATTTGTTATAGCGGCAACAGAAATACATCTGATTTCTGAGTGAAAATTTCAACTGTCTAGCTATCACGGTTCACGAGATACAGCCCGGTGACAGACAGACAGACAGCGAAGTCTCGGTAATGGCGTCCCGTTTCTACCCTCTCTGGTACGGAACCCTATACAAAATGTGTCTGGTCCAGTAAAATCTAGCTAGGACATAGTGAAGAATAGAAATGCTAAGTGCTAATATCTGTTTGGTGTTGGTTGCTTTTGTGTACCTAATGTCCCTTGTTCAATTATATATAATAATAGGTGCCACTATTTTTAAAAATATATGACCTATTTGTAAGTTCTAATAATAATAATAATATATAATAGCTAAAACTGCTTTGCTTACTGATGTTAGTGACTAATACATACTAAAAACCGTACTAAAATTATATATTTACACAATGTTTTTTCCCTGTCTGTCAAGCGACTTTTCTAACGTATCGACACGGACGATAATAGCTCCCCACACCGATTTCGGTGACGGTGGCCTGTTTCATTGAAACCAGGCCAGCTACGCAGGAGTTATGTTATAGTGCCCAAGTGTGTGCGCAGTACACAAGAGCACTCTCTCCTCCTTTACTCTCGTAACCCAGTGGGACGGATAACCGACACGACTGGCGAGAGATTAGGCGCAGGTCCGACTTTTTACATGCCCATCCGACGCATGGATCATCTTTCTTGTCAGACAATCAGGTGATCAGCCTGAATTGTCCTAACCAAACTTGGAAACAACATTTTTTTGTTCCAATGCGGGAATCGAACCCACGACCTCCGAGTCGAGAGCCAAGCTCTAACCACTAGACCACGGAGGCTGTTGACACGACACGGACGATAACGACAAGGACAAAATATTGTACAGATTATCCGTTGTGTAAATATTTTAATTAGTACGGGGGTGTAATAATATTAATAAATTATTATAATATTTGTACGAACCATATATTACGTGACTAGATTATAAGCTACAGTTAAAACTATTATAAAAGTTGTCTGTGTTCATGGATGTGTATTAAATATGTGTATCATATATAAAAATCTTAAATATATGTATAGTATAAAAGTATTGAATATGTGTCCCGTTGTCTGGTACCCGTAACACAAGATCTTCGAGTACTTAGCATGGTGCCAGATTGACGTGTGAATCGTCTTAGATATTATTATTATACAGTTAAGGTATTATGCGAGCGTGCTACAACCAGTGGCTTGTTTAGGTGGCGACACGGGAGCGAGCAGCGCGGCGACAACGCCCTCTGTATCCCGCGACGCGACTGTCGTCAGCCGCCCCGCGACTACGCCGCGTCGCCCTCGACCGCTGTCGTTGCATGTCGCTAAAACAGGTACCATATGTCGGTGGGAGTGTCATGAAATATAAAATAAGGCGAGCTGTCTGCTCGTTTTGTTGATACCTAAGATAATTTAGCAGTCAAAAAAAAACGAATTACCATATTTAATTATATATTACTAACGTAAAGAACCGTTATTCGATATACTTACACAAATGACAGCTCGCAGCTATATGCCGGTGGTCGTATGCCGTATATATATAGACGTATGCCGGTCAGCGCTCGGCGAGCGGGGCGTGAGTTTTTTCCAGCCAGGACTTTCGTTCATGGGACTGGCCGCTGGTAGTTTCGTGCTTTGACATAATTGACAATTTAATTCCATAATATTTATGATAGATTTGTCTGGCGCGACGTTCAAAATTATTTCTTAGTCGCACGTCAACATGGCTGACATTCGCGGTGCTCGAGCTGTCATTTGTAGGGCGTGTCGCCCCTGTGGTAACAGCTAGGCTGTTGCGTATAAGGACTCGCTGCAGTTTAACAGTTTTGTAATATTTAAACGGGTTCCACAAAAAAATAAACTTTTAGTCTAGTGATGTACACTGGCGGACACATAAACACTGCATCATAGTGCAAGAACACATTCAATCAAATTTGATTACGAAATATGCAAACTTTTTACATTTATTGGTATTGGAAAATAAAGGCTGGTTTATAAACACAAAAACAAAATCAAATTTAAATATGGTACTGTCAATTTACGTATATTATGTTTCTTGTCAATTTACTAAAGATTAACTCGTTACGTTAATGTTGTGATTGATGGTTATTATTTTTTTTTTGTTACATGTTGAATTATCGTTACTAATTGTTTAATTGCTAGTCTGTTTTCATTTTAAACACGTTTTTCTCTCACGAATATGGACGTATCGTCCGAAAAAGCCGCACAAATTGTTGCTCTAGTGCAGCAAGGCAGATTTAAATGTAAACCAGTCTACGGTTTCCCGAGTTTACAGAAGGTTTATGGAGACAGGTTCATTCAATAGTAGACGTGGAACCGGCAGAACAACGGGTGACAACGTCTCGTGACGACAGGTTTATTGTGATAACTTCCTTGCGAAAACGGTTTTTAACAATGATTACCACGTACCAGTTAGTGCACGAATCATAAGAAGGCTAAAAGAGCATGATAACACCTTTAAGACCCGCAAATGGACCAAAATTGTCTGCAGCTCACATGCAAGCTCGACTAAGATTTGCACGTGAACACTTAAATTGGACTGAAGAGCAATGGGCTTCTGTATTCACTGATGAGTGTAGGACTTGTTTGTACGGTGCTGATGGTCGCAGGCTTGTCTACCGTAGATGTGGAGAGTGATATGCTCAAAATTGCATTGATTGAAAGTTATCTTGCATCTTGCATTATGATGCAGTTTATGTGTCCGCCAGTGTACTATCGAGCGGGTTGCTGCTCGACCAGGCATAAGATGAACATCGCTTAACAGCGTGAATCACGCGCATGCACACATATTCACGCGTAAATACGTTACTTCAACCACGTATGCGGTCGTTGCGGTCACTTTCTTTGTGTTTAAATATTTTGAGGTGTCCTAGTGCAAAGGAAAATGTTTAGGAAGTGGTCGAGCGGGAACTTAGTCGATATTGTGTATGTCCGATAGTTTATTTTATACATTTTCTTATTTCAGCGGTGCCTCTAGCGCCCGGCGAGGGCAAACCGCCGGTACACAGAAAACCAAAGCCATCCAAAGACCACGACAGAGTAAGTATAAATAAATATATGTGTACGTGATAAAAATGTCGGTGGCTGCCTACCACAATCACAATATTATCGCTGCTTACTTTGTACCGGCCGACAGAGATAAAACATGCAAATAAGCTATCTGACACGTATCAGTAGATTGTGAACATGTGATACATTGTCATATTAAGAATATTAACGTGAAAGGACATTGCATTTATTATAGAACATAATTACCCACGGCGACCAAAGATAAAATTAAGCTAGATGTAGGCGTAATTGCAACTGGATTACACATAGGTCGCATATCCGCTCGGTGACTCGGGGTAAATACTGTGATGCTTTAATTCATTTTAACGAATATTCATATAAATATGAATAAAGTTTTTAATGATAATCTCCACTTCTCCATGGATCCGAATTAAAATAATTAAACAAATTTAAATGTGAATGAAAATTGTACAATCTAGTATTTTGGTATCTGGACGCGACTTGTATGTCTTTTATTTGTATGATACAAATGTCATTGACTGTAATTTAAATCCGTTCAGTAGTT
This sequence comes from Phengaris arion, assembly GCA_963565745.1. NCBI lineage: Eukaryota > Metazoa > Arthropoda > Insecta > Lepidoptera > Lycaenidae > Phengaris > Phengaris arion. Next base: position 18,278,809 of record OY751444.1, read on the forward strand.
TTTGCGTGAAGGAGACACAAACATTGATCCATTCTCATAAACTTTCACATTGATAATAGTAGTAGGATCCATATTATTTTTATCAGGCCGAGCGGCGGGGAAAACCCATTAATGTTATATTTTTTCAGTCGGGTCGAGGCAAGTCGGCGTCGCCGGGTCGCGGGCTGTCGCCGTCGCCGCAGCGCGACCGTACGCGCGACTACACGCGCGACCACAGCCGCGACAAGGAAGACAAGGTATTGAGACAAATTTCTAATTAAATGTAAACCATTATTACGTGGATTAATGGCCAAATATTTGATTAAAACACCTATCGAGTAGGATATTAGTAATTTAAGATCATCGCATACGGTGTCTTCGTGTAGGCGTTACAACGCTGAAAAAACGCTAATGTGAATGCGCCTTGAAAATGTTGGTAAATACAACAAGAAACGTGCTTTGGGGGGGTCATTATTGGGAGATAATGATGATAAAACCCTTAGTAGAATTTCGTTTTTTCTTTTTCTTTCGTTTACTTATTGCTATCGCGTACTTGTGTAAACGCGATAGCAATAAGTAAATTCGTGCGCGAGTGAAAGAGACAAATAGCGATGAGTCAATGTATGAAATTCTACGTGCTCCGGGACCGCAATTTAGTTCACCGGAGTGCAGCTCTACCCTACTCAGTTGAGCAGAGACCGCCTCTGCCTGGCGATGATTTATTTAAATTTACTTTTGCAATAATAACTATAAATAATAATAATGTTTTGTGGTGCTTGTCAAATTGTCAAATCAAAAAAACTGATTCCCACATGCATAAACGTTTATTGAACGGTCAAACATAACATTAGAAACACAACATAATTATTTCAATATGTCATGTAAATTAATGAATTATTCCAGGCGGCGGCGGTGGAGGGCGGACAAGTGAGCGCAGAAGCAGTGTCGCAGAAGTTGGAGGCGCTGCAGATGGAAGAGCGGCAGAGCACAGAGGTTTATATTTTTTATATTTATTTGATTACAGAGGTTATTAGGTAATCTTCCGCTACTTTAATGCACGGTTCCTTCTCATAAGACCGCTGTCTAGAACACACTGAACGCCTATACGCGGCGCCCACGTGCCCACACCGCCGTCTCGCCGTTGTTTTCGAGATAGTGGTCTAAAAATTTACGATAGGATATTCTCTGACTTACATGAAAAATCTGTAAAAAAATTGATAAAAACTTTAGATAGCAGAATTTGTATGCACATATTAGGTATATGCACATATAATATAAGACTTTTAAGGTTGAACCGCACTAGGCGTAGCTACGAGGCAGCGGAGCGACGCGACTCGACACTACCAAGCATTCTTTGTATGAAATTGTATGAGATATAACGCACTACGATGCAGTGGAACTACGCGCCGCGGCACTCCACTGCGCGTCGCTCCGCTGTCCACTAGGTCTTAACCTTAGACTAATATATATCTTAAAATTCTTTTCCAGAACGTAGAACAGAAAACTCTGGTATACCGAGTTGACCAGGACACGAACGAAACAGTAGAGCAGAAGATAGAACATAAAGAAACTATACAGAAGCCAGTCGAGAAAGAATACAAGAGAGAAGAGGAAATAGAGAAGACAGAAGTTGTAGTAGAGAAAAAAGAAGTAGAGAAACCACAGATAGTTGAGGAAAAGAAAGTACAGAGAGTCGATGAGAAAAAAGAACAGAAACTCGAGGAGAAAAAAGAAGACAAACGGGAGGAAAAGAAGGAGCCCTCGCAGGAAAAGACTGAGGAGAACGAAATGACTGGTGAGTTGAATTAAGTATATAATATATAGTTGAGTTACGAATATTTGTGTTTTTTTCATTTTATAAAATTATATAAAAAGTATATTTCCAAGGTCACTTATATGTAAAGAAAACTAAATCAAGAAACATATTTTCTAAAATGTATAAAATGACCCAGATACTGCAATGTTTCTTTGTGAACGTTTAGGTTAAGTCGGATCTTTAAACTGTTAGCTTTAAATTCTTCTTGCTTGTGGAAGCGCGTTGCGATGCCGCGTCGACGCACGACTTATCGCTCTTGTGTAAATATGTTATGACGCTAAATTCGGGAATATTCCAGCATCGATGACGGCGCGGCGCATCACCACGGAGGAGGAGGCGAAGGCGGCGCTCGCGGAGCGGCGGCGGCGCGCGCGCGAGGAGCTCGAGCGGCAGGCGGAGCTTGAGCGGCAGAGGTGAGCGAGCGAGAGATAGCGCGAGCGAGACGAGAAGGTGTCATTAACATCCGCAACAAATGTCAAGTTTAGACCATTCTGAAAGGGTGTCGCCGTGTTTTCGCTGCGAAATCACACGCGAGTCTAGATACTACGAGGGCGGCACTGAAAATTTCGGGAATCAAGGAAGTGACACAACATTACTATTTAAAATTGTATTTATTGCTTTTCGAAGTATTCTCCGCGAAATTTGACACATTTTTCCATACGATGGAACCAATCATTGAAGCAACCATTCCATTCGGAAGTTGGGGTCTCTAAAATGGCCGTTTTGTAGGCGTCCACAGCTTCTTCAGGTGATGAAAATCTCTGACCACGCAATTTATTCTTTATTTTAGGGAAAGTATAGAAATCATTAGGGCTTAGGTCGGGGCTGTACGGCGGATGGTCTAATAATTCTATGATTTCTTGCTCTAAAAACTCTTTTGTTCTGTGCGCGGTGTGAGAACTCGCATTGTCGTGATGGAGGATGATGCGGCGGTTGCAGTTCTCTTTACGGAGTTCAGAAACGACCTGTGGCAAGCAAATGTTAGCATACCATTCTGCATTAACCGTTCTTTGTCCCTCAAGAGGAATAGTCGCAACATGGCCGGTTTTGGAGACAAACGTGGCTACCATTTTTTTTTTGCAACACTCCGTGAACGAACAATTTTTGTTGGCTTTAACTCATTTTCGAACACCCAAACTCGTGACTGGTTTTTTGTTTCGGGTTCGTACGCGTATATCCAGGATTCGTCACCTGATACGATGTTGTATACAGCATTTGAGGATCCTGCGTGGAATCTTTCGAGAGTTCTGACGCGAGTGACCAAGTAACGCGAGCCGCTTTTTGCTCTTCACAGAGCAAATGCGGTATCCATCGGGAAAACAACTTTTTTACACCTAATTGTTCATGCAAGATTATTTGTATTTGACTCATGCTAATGTCTAAAGTTGCCTGAATTTCGCGGTATGTCACATGTCGATCTTCCTCAATCAGCTTACGCACAGCATCAACGTTTTCTTGGGTGACTGCAGTTTTTAGACGACCTTGACGGGGATCATCACTGAGCTTGACACGTCCACGTTGAAATTCAGCAAACCAGCGATAAATTGTGGTTTTGGATGGGGCTTCATCACCAAATGCAGAAATCATCCGGTCAACACACTGTTTTTGTGTTAAACCATTTCGAAAGTCATAATAAATTATCGCTCTAGAATTTTCTCGAGTCAATTCCATTTTCTCAACGACTAAACAAGTTTGACAAGACCTTGTGACAAGACCGAGAATCTTTTTTTAAATAAATAAACGGTATTCGATTTTTAAAACCAAGGAGTTTTAAATTAAAAAGATTTTAATATGACAGGAACAGTGGAAATATTTCATTCCCGATACTTTAAGTGCAGCCTATGTAGGCCATACATTTTGTCCAGATTCTCCGCGCGTATTAGCTTTTTTTGGACAAGGTCTTAGCAAGCTCAAGCGTATTTTTACACGGGTTCTGTGTAGGGCTGCAAAATGATTGGAATATATGGAACTGTTACTTTCACATGGTATATGGTGATGTGGCGCCACAACGGTGACGATTTTGAACGGTCATTTTGAATTTTCAGGTTACAACGGGAAGCGGAGGAGGAGGCCGAGCGACAGAGACAGGAGGAGGAGAGACAGAGACGGGAAGAGGAGGAGGCGCGCGAGCTGGCCGCGCTGCAGCGCCGCGTCGAGGAGGAGAAACTGAGGAAAGCGATAGAGGTAGAGGCTTCTATGTTATAGTCTGTTCCGATACAATTTAATGTTAACAACCCCTGTGGCCCAGTTGTTTAGAGCTTGGCTCTGGAATTGGAGGTCGTGGATTCCCGCGTTGGAACAACAAAAAATTTTGTTTCCAAGTTTGGTTAGGACAATGCAGGCTGATCACCTGTCAGACTGACTAGAAAAATGATCCTTGCGTCGGATGGGCATGTTAAAATAGTCGGATCTGCGCCTGATCTCTCGCCAGTTGTGGCAGTTATCAGTACCACTAGGTTTCGAGAGTAAAGGAAGAGAGAGTGCTCTTGTGTGCTGCGCACGTATTTACATTTTTAAGTGCCCAAGGGCACTTAAAAATAACTCCAGCATTGAAACCAGGCCACCGTCACCGAAATCGGTGTGGGGACACGATGGCCTGGTTTCTTTGCTGGAGTTATTTTTAAGTGCTATTGATCGCAATACTTAAATTGATAGCTCATAGTGTACTATTGACTTTTGTCAACATTTAAATCTGTACAGAGCATAGACATAGTTATCGATAAAATAAAATGAGCCATTTTTTTCTATATATTTATATCCACAACTCGAACGCACGGAAGACATATGGATCAACGAAAATTTTCCTAATGTTATAGGCGCAGCAACAACTCGAGAAGGAAGAGGCGGAGCGACGCGCACGCGAGGAGGAGGAGCGTGCGGCGCGCGCTCGCGAGGACGCAGAGAGACGGCGTGCAGCGGACGAGGCGGAGCGCGCGCGCAGAGCGGAGGCGGCGCGCGAGGAACAGGAGCGCATAGCGAGGAAACAGCGCGTCGAGGCCATCATGGCGCGCACGAGGCTCAAGAAGGTAAAAACCATTTCATAAAATAAGTAACGTAACTTCGCTTAGTTGTTAAACAATTTACCTGAAAAAGAAATGTATACCCCAATAGAGTTGCATAAGTCGCATGTTTGTATGAGTAAGAATTCCGACAAATTATACCTTGGTTTGTAGTGTCAAATGTCCTTTTTACTTTACATCAAAAATTCCATATAAATGAACTTTAAGAAACTAATGTGTTTCTGATATTTTGGGTCCTTATTAAGAGCATATTTTCTCGACGGATTGTTGACGGATCACAGCACTTTGTGAATAATGAATAATTTATTCGTCTAATTTCTTACACGTCCGTCGTCCACCTCTAACCCGTTGATCCTAAATTTCCAGCAAGCCGAAGAGGACAAGAAGGCGCAGGAACTGAAAGCGCAGTCGGAGACGCCCGCGCCCGAACACAAGGGCGACAACGGCAACTCGCATGAACAGACCGCCTCTAGTCAGGTATTATATATACAGAAACAATCCTGTGACTAATAATAAAATTATGTGATCTATGTATTAAATTTTAATATGTTGCTTCAATTTAATAATATTAAATAACTTCCTGTGATGGCAGAATGTTGGATCTTAGATATAATTTTTTGAAAGACCTTATATATATCTTCATTCTTGCAATAAACGAATGATTGATTGATTGAAAACAGCATAAATTGATGTTGTTTTCTGAGTAAGAACGCTTGTGTTGCCAGCCCATCTTGCCATTACTATATATGCCTATCATGTGGCGATCCGCTGCTCGTACGCTGGTCTTATTTCGCAATGGAGAATGTTCACTAATTTTCAATCTAAGCTTTCTATACTCTTCGTGGAAAATAAAAATACTCGCGCAAGAATTATTTCGGTTTGTAAATTAGTTTTCAAGATAAATAACTTAAAAGTGGCCCAGATTTACAGTAATCATCCACAAAAACATTCATTATGGTAAGTAAGAACTTAAACGCACAAATATCGGAGATATTTACAAATATATTCCTGCGGTCGTACATTTCATACACTTTAACCTAGGGATGACGTCACAACTAGGTACGACTTTAGTATGGAGCGTTCTCTCGTGAAAAACTTGCGAAATTTTGTATACAAATCGCTGTACCTTTGAAATATTGACTTTTGATATACTGTTTCTTCTGAGAAGTTACTCATATTTAATAGTACTATTCATTTATGCAATAGAAACAAATCAGTCATTTAGCCTATTAATTACGTATGAAAGATTTTTTTTCCATAAGTAAAATTACAATTCCAGCCCGAGCCAAGCCCGGCGCAGGAGCCCGCGCAGGCGACGGAGGCCCCTCAGCCTGCGCCCGAGGTGCAGACGCAGGACAACAGCACGAACAACGGCAACGTCGCTGATCTCCTGGGCCTGTCCGACCAAAATGAGGTGAGTCTACTCAGGTTTCAGCGTTTTACGGGACCATGATAGCTCATTGCAAAATACAACTACGGCAACTCACTGTCAACTCTATATTCTTTATAACACATCTCGTACTAACGGCGTGCCTAGCAGTAACATTTGACATCGGCGTAAAGGTAACGTTACGAATAAAATTTGCATGACTGTTGTCCTGATTTTGACAGATTTTCATAGAATTCTCATTGGATAACGTTACGTTTACGCCGCTGTTAAATTCTCCTGCTAAGCCCACAGAGGTCGTCATTCATCATTTTATCTTATAACGTTTTCAGACACAGGACAAAACCGAAGCGCAGCCGACGAAGACAGACAACGCTAACACTACCAACGGCAACGTGTCAGCCAGCTTCATAGAGACCGAGCGAGCCAACGGCAAGCGTGTCGACGATGACTACACCGCGCACAACGGACACATGCACCCGCTCACGCTCCAGAACGCCATCTAGTCGTGCAGATAGATGTTCACATGCATATTGGCTGACAGAGGGTTTCCTAGGATCGGTGCTAAAGGCTCTTCGCTGTCGTGAATATGCGTGAAAATACTGTGAGAACCATCTAAATTATGTTGTAAATTCTCGCAGCGTGAAAATCGCGTGAATACCTATCCAATCACGCCGTAAATTGTTGTGGCGTAGAAAAACAAATTCGCGCCTATTTCCTAAGCAAAGTGTTTAAATTTCGAGTTCGTTACATTCACGCCTATCCTCGCTATCACGTATGTGTAGAGCCGCGGTAAGATAGGACACGTTATATTTTATTATTAAATGTCTGGGGTTTAGCCGGCAGAAGTACAAAAGGACGATACGGGGTACGCAGAATGAAGTTTAAAAACGGCGACTTTTAAAAAAAATGTAGAGATGTTATATCAGTATGGTGAAATGGTAGAGTTAAAGTGAAAAATGCAGGAAAGTCTCAGCCAATATGTATGAAAATTATTAGGATTATAAAACATTGCTACAGTTTATGCAGAGCAAAATTTTAACGTTTGTTACTAAAAATCTGCGAGCGATGTAAAAGTAAATTGTTGGTACAGCCAGGAAAAGGAATAGCAGTTTAGTTATCCTCGTAACTTGTTGGCATTATAATGTAATCGGTCGCTTGCCATTGGGAAATTACATTACCAATTTCATATTATGTAAATCTGCTACACATCACCTAGGCTGTACATTATATTATTGCATTTATATAGCAACTTCGGGATTTTATAGCTGTTTTGTTTTGCTAAGCAACGAGAATCATCGCTTGGCGTTCCTCGTATTGTATTTTGGCATCGACGTACAATATAGGGACATACAAAATGCGCAGTAAAATGTGTACAGCATAGTTTCATTAAGTTCATGTTAAATCGATAAAAAAGATTTGCTGTTTTGGGTCTCCTTTTAAAGGAGATTAATTTTTAAACCTATGCGAGGTCTCTCTGTATTGTACGTCAACGTATTTTGGCATCAAATCATCATAATCTGTAATGAATTTAATAAATAATTAATCGTTTGGTGTCGCGACTAGGTTGTGTATAGGTACGCTGTACTATACAGTGCTATAATAAATTATTATTAATAGGAATTTATTTATTGTGATGTTTTTTTATTATTAATCTTGGCTTAGACTGGAGAAACCGAAAGTTTTGATACTTAGAATGAATATGCTATTTACATCGCCCGGCCGAAAAGAATACACATCGACCTTTGAAAAGAGATATCGTTATTGTCGTTATTGTAGTGCATCATCTGTGTTCTGCCGTAGCGCAGGGGCGACACATTCTACACACGACAGCTCGAGCGTCGGCGAATGTCAGACGTGTTGACGAAACGCTAGGGCACCGAAATAACCAAATACACCTAGGGTTTGTGTCAGCTCTCATCGAGACGCGACGTGACGCGACTCGATGTGAGCTTTATTTATTTTGGATAGCGATTCAAAATTGAACTTTATTTACTTCACAAGATACATGTTTCATTGCAAGAATTCGAATTTCGAGCTGCACCGCGCTGCGTAGCGCGACGCCACTCTTCCAATTAAACCTGTATCTTCTTGAGTAGTGAATGAAGTTCAATTTTGAATCACTAATCTCGTCTTGCCGCGACCTATGTATATAATTTTTCGTGTAAGTCCGTTAAATGACGATTCTTTACGTTAGTAGATAGCCATTTTGTTTTTATTTCTGTATTCTCTAATGGGTAATCATTCCCACGATAATGTATTTTGAAGCTGGTTGTAGACGTCTTTTTAATCATATTGGTAGATCCTTGTTTAACTTCCTGTCTACAAACGTTATGTATGGTAAATATTATACTAATTATGTGGTTTCCAACGGTAATATTGTTACGGGTCTCTGAACTATGATGTTCTGGTTGAGTAGAGTCTGTTTCCATTGGAGTACCTCCAAAAGTCACTTTCTTTTTACTATGATACTCTTTTTCTTTCCCAGTTTCAAAAGCAGCTGTATGTACATAGTGAAACATGTCAACAATTGATTTAAGACAGGAATATTTCCTATCTGCATTAAGGTCTATTTTCGGTCTTTTTGAGTCTTCAATTTGCTGTAAGGTGTCAGGATCAATTATTATATCTTCGGCTTTGCGTTTTAAGCCTGACTCTGTTAGTAATACATATTATTTAGTTTTTATCACTTAATGAGTAGGACTGAGTTAACTTTTTATTTCCATGCGCCAATGGGTTGCTTGGAAGAAATCTCTTTATAGCGATAAAGCCGCGATTGTGTTCGTGGTCAGTTTGTTAATAATAATTTAAATCACACTTGTAAATTTTACCACAATAACACATAATATTCATTCATTCATTCATTCATTATATTCTTTGGGCATAGTGATATTTATCACTGCATAGGCAGTATTTGACAGAGATGATACGCCACAAATCCGACACTTAACTAAATATCACATTTAGAAGGTCGATGTGCCTTCTTTTTGACGGGGTACTGTAGCTATGTACTAAGCTTTATAGATAGTTATTTCAACGGCGTTAAAGCAAATTGTGTGAACAATTGAACATGTATCCAAAATTTTTATATGTATGAATATATCAAACGTTAAATATTACTAATCCAGTCTGAAAAGTTAGATTTTTATCGAGATAATCAAATTACAATCAATTTTAACTCGGAAAATGTTTTTACTAACTCAACTTATATATCATTAGAATAACATCTTAAGTATACGAGAATTACTATTGATGTAACGTGCAATAGTAGTAATTTTAACCATGGCGAGTTTTCGTAGTTAGTATTGACATTCAAAATAAATTTTCTAACTCTAATGCTTCATTACCATGCATAATATAAAAGACATGGCAGCTACCTACTTGAAGCCTCGTATTCACTATGCAACATTTGTCGCGCGATATGCTGCATTTGCTTTTGTTTAACATCGTTGTCTGTCTACTCATCTGGTAACAATCACGTTGCTCGCCAGCTGGCATCGTTGCGCGTTGTTTTGCAACATTGCCAAACACGTTGAGCGTCAGGTGTCGCGCGTCAATTGATGCCTAGTATATACGCGGCTTAAAAAAGATGTTATTTTGCATGGTCTTTAATAAGGTATCCAGATTCACGGCGAGAAGCCTACGCGTGAGCGAGAAGGCGAGAAGTTACTCGGGGCTTCTCGGCTAGTCTGGTTTGGCCTTGTTCTGTTAATAATGGTCTTATTATAAAAAATGATAACTATAATAGGTTATTATCGATGCATACAATTGTATAAATAAGTAGTTAGCGTTCAAAATATCTCATTCTGTTGAGTTACTGTCAAAATTGGACCAAAAATCGGCCCCCGAGGCCCATGTTAATTTGCTTGTTACTCACAGTTTTGACAAGGTGTGACTTCATATTTCTTATTTTTCTATATTTTATTTAGTAGTTTTTCTCTTATATTTAACCATACTTGTAGACAAGTGCTATCTTTGATTTTATTATGAGTAGTAACTCGTTTTTATGTTTATGTCATTATTGAAAACGCATATGCACACCCTAATTCATTATCCAAATATTCATTTTCATAACATCCTATTTATCAATTTAGTATAGAATTGTAATGTTAGTGAGGATTCTGTCCTTGTTGTATATTCCATTTATGTTTCCTTTATAGCTGCTTTGTGCGTGGCGTAGGTACTATGTCGAAGCGTCTCCTAATGCTTAATACAAAATTAATTTTATAGTAAAATATTTATTTGGTAGACGGTAATTAAACATAATTTGACATTGAATTATCAAGCGCACGAATTCGTCGTTTGCAGTTAGTTTACACCTCGGTGTTACGCGTTTACAATTCCTAGGTAAACAATAATTATGCTATGATCGTCCATTTTGTATGTTACATAAAGCAAATCATGTACTTTTTATCGAGATTGTCTTATGGGTCGTGTTTTTGTAATATTCCCTTTAGTTTCTTGTACGATGTTATGTATCTGACAGGCCGCCGTCTTGTTCTGTTAAGTTGACAGTGACAGGTGACGTTTGGTTTTGGCGGTAGAGTGTCGAGATGGCGGATTGTGAGCGTTTGTTGGCGTTGAGATGGTGCAAGTTTTGCTGTATTACTGCAAATGTATTTATGTATATTATCACACTGAGACATGGCTTCTATGTACGTTCTATTCTATTATGTTAGCAATCAATGGATTTATAAGGAGAAAGTTTTAATAAAAAATATTATAAAATTTATCTATGGTCTTATTATTTCCCTATATTATATTTTGTGATTGTCATAGGCTTAATTATAAAGATTTTAAAATGTAAAACCCAATTTAACGCGGGAGAAGCCGCGGCAAATAGTAAATTATAAATAATGAAAAATGTAAACCAAATAGAAAGAACATACCCTACTAAATGACCTTAAACTAATATCAATTGTTATTTATAGCAAGGAGTTTCAGAGTTGACCCTCGGCAGAAAAATGTGTAATTAATCAAATAATTTTATACGAGGACCTTTTTTCCAAAAACAATATTGCCATTACTGGTGTAAATTGTAATTATTTATGTAAAGTTTAAACGATGATGTATGTCGCTAACCGAGCTTATTACTTTTATTTTAATATTTACACCTCTTTTTCTTCGGTATTTGATAGTTCTATAATATTATTATCCAAAACTCGTCAATTTTATCGCTGATATAATTTTACTTATTATTTATAACCTCAAAAAGTCGATCCGGAGACACGGTAGTGTCTCGCGCCAAGTACACATTTAATAATATGCGTGAGATTGAGTTTTCTCGTGTCGGTTATCGCAATTCAATATTTTCGTTGTCAACACAATATTTTGTTCAACGACTTCCTGCTAGATGGCGCTTCCATTAAGCATTGAATTAGCCTCCTTTAAGTTTATTTTCTCCTGTTACTTTGGTGTGACAGTAAGCGAGGAAGGAGAAAAATTACCTAAATCTTGCAACCATTTTTCAGTGTAATGAATCCAGAGGTAGGGAGATGTCCTCCGTAAGGCCGTAAAGAACGTACTAATGTAATTTTATTTATATTTTTTTTCATCAATTTTTAATTATTTTTTTGTCTAAACGTCTTGACATTTAATTCAGTAGATCATATTATGCCTAAAATATCCGTAATTAATTCGTAATTGGTATACTTTATATTACTTTATACTATTCGTATACTTATAATATTATCATAGAGGAATTATATTTATTAACGTTGCTCAAGGGAGGCACTGAATTTTAAATTAGGTATATAATATATTCGAAATTTTAGATCAAAAACTTGAAAAAATTATATTATTGTTTCTGCCGTTAATTATAATAATATATTATTAAATACATTTTTATTACTCTATAAAGTAAAAAAAATATATTAAATAAAGATAATATTTAATATTTATTTTACACTCAGATACTTATTTTTATAAAAACTCCTACGACTACTGCCAGCTTTAATTTCACTATCAGCTATAAAATGTATTTAATAAGAAAATTGAATTGATGGAAGAAACGATACTATATTTTTAAAATGACGACCTCTGTGACTCAGGTTAGCGCGTCGGCGCTTAAGCCGGAGGTCGCGGGTTCGAATCCCGCCGAAGGGACAAAAAGATTTTCTGTGTTCTTGAGTCTTGGATGTGTATTAAATATATGTATAATAAAAATCTTTTTATTATTTTAAATAAAATTTCCGTTGTCTGGTACCTGTGATACAAGTTCTTCGGATTTAGTACAGGACCAGATTGACGTAGCGTGGAAGTGTCCATAGATAAAAAATTAAATAAATAAATGGTTCTTTCATCCAAAATTTAGAATTGATTTCTTAAAAAAAAATCAGAGCTCTATTTCGCCATTACTTTAATATTTATTGGACTCTAGCTAGTCTAATAGTTAGAGAATAGTTAGAGAAAGGTAATGTTCAGGTATTTAACAATCGAATACTATATAATCGAATACACAATAATCAACAAGACGAAAAGAAATTTAAGATACATTCGCCTTTGAATGTACTTTGAATTTGTAAGCGGTTCAGAATTTTACGATGATTTTTAAATAAGACTGTTATAGCTTCATATATCACAGAATAGGCACGTCCAGTGATTACACCTACTCATATTCGTGATATTTTTATGGTAGACCGGCAAACGAGCAGACGGATCGCCTGATGGATCGAGATTCCCGCCGCGTCGCCTTGTTATAATTATTATTAATGCGTTGCCAGACTTTTAAACATGTGATAGAGACATTTTTAGGGTTCGTTTACTAAAAAATTTCGCTCTATCCGCCCGTCTGACTATCTGTCCGTCCGCCCTTCTAACTTCTGTAATTATACGTGAATATAAATGGATGAAATTTGGTTTAGTCATTTATTGTGTATAGAACTTAGTTTTGGCATCACAAAATATTTTGGGGGTGGCTGTCCGTGGCCAAAGTGAAAAATATTTTTTTCATCTACCCCATCGTGCGGGGTGTCGACGAATTGGTATTTTTAAACGAAGGCAAAGTTTCATACATATTTTCGAGTAATCGACCTCCAAAGTGGTTTATAAGTTGGTCCTAGCGTTCCTAAACTACAAGAGATAGAAACTTGTAAGTTTCCATGCTGATCGACCATGCTAAAAATCTTTAGGGAAATTATTTTGACCAAAATCGGACAATAACTTTTGATGTTATATTTTAAAGAAAACCTATCGTGCATTGATAGTTACGGAACCCTCCTTAGATATGTCCTGATACGCTCTCAGCTCTTGGTTAGGTTATTTTAATAAAAACACGACCAAAATAAAATTGACATCTGCCTTTATTTAATAATAATTATTTATTTTCTTATCATTATACATTTTGCCAGCCTTAACAAAATGTCTTATACGTTATAACATCAAGATATACAGAGAACATTAGAAAATAGAATATTAATTCAGCATACAACAAGATATTTTTACAATAATTATTATTATATGGTTTTATCAGTAATGTAAGTACAATAAATCATTTACTGTTTATTAGATAAACATGCCTAAGGAATAGTAACATAGTTAAACAGTCTTAGGTAAAATTCATTCAAATAAATATAAACTGGTTATTTCTAAAATTGTACTATGTACGGTTATAGTTGTTTACCAAAAAATAATAATTTGAGATCTATTTTTAATAAAACAAATGATTTAGTAAAACAATAGTCAGGGTGATTGTTACATAAATATACAACAATTTATCGGAATGCCTATATATCTAAAAGTCGGAAACCTATGTAAAAATTAATTAAATACTTTTTTTTAATAAATAAATAACAATTGAGCGATATGCGATTGACAACATATTTTATTAAATTTAAGGGTGCGCCCCCAGTTGTTTAACGTTATATAACAGTGCCTGGGAGACTGAGCTTTGCTCGAAGTTTTAGTAGAACGATAAATTATGACAGAAAAGGATATAAAAAGAATCACTAAAATATTCGTCTCACCGGGGTTCGAACCCGAAATACCAATTTGCCATGCCAGCAACGCAATTCCAGCGTTAACGAAAACGCCAACCGCATTTGACATTAGGACATCGAATTTATTCTCATCATATTACACGACAAAAGAAAATATATATTATATAATTTAAATGCATATTTATTGAAGTTACATACAGTTTCCCAGAGATAAGACCCAGCCAGATCGATTCTTCTCTCCCGAAACTCCCCGCATACTAAATTTAATGGAAACACTTGTAGCCGTTTCCGAGATATCGATTATATATATTATAAGTTTTAATAGTTGTCAAATTCGTGCTAAGTAAGCTTATAATTTAAACGAGTAAATCTTGTATAATATATATAATCGGAATCTCGGAAACATTTGTTGACTATTAAAACTTTTGATAGTTTAACAAATGTTTATCTATGTTATCGATTAATGTTATATAACGTTATACTACTGATGTGTGGGAGCAATTACTTTTTACGTTGTAACACTTATGTAATAATCTGCGAGGAAACAAGAAGCCTGAGAGACTAGATTTAGCCTGGTTTGGGATGTCCTGGAGAAATAAAGCCTGGATTTGTTCGGTTTAGTTTGGCATCACGTCCTCACTGGCATCTGAAAAAATAAACTAGTTTCAGTTAAAGTTAAATAAAACGTAAACTATATTTTGTCGACAGCTTAACTGCATTTCATTTAAGACCCGCCGAAGTTTATTAATACTAGCTTTTGCAAGCGGCTCCGTCCTAGTAAATACAGTATCACACGGAAACACTACTTTTTCGGATATCGTTATTCCTATGTGTTAATCCAGAGTCTAGAATACTACCATACCAAATTACATCAAAATCCGTTCAGCAGTAATTGCGTGAAAGAGCTACAAACATCCATACATACATCCGTCCATCCTTACAAACTATCACATTTATAATAATAGGTAATATCTAATAGGAGTTTGGAAGAGAAAATCTTATAGGTAAGTCCTTTCTTAGCTAACACTTCCGTTATCTATACTCATATTATAAAGAGGAAAGATTTTTTTGTTTATTTGTTTGATTATTTGCATTGAATAAGTTTCGAAACTAGTAGACTGATTTTGATGAAATTTAGCACAGATATAATATATAAGACCACGGGGAACTGCTACTTTTAATTGCGGCAAAATGCACTGTTTCTGTAAGATTCCCTTTTGTTCATATGAAGTCGCGGGTAACAACTAGTATATTATTATGAAATGAAATGAAAATATACTTTATTGTGCACAATCAGTAGTTACACATACACACAAATATAGAAAATACTAAAATCACTACGATAGCACACAAAGGCGGCCTTATTACTAAATAGCAATTTCTTCCAGACAACCTTTGAAAGTAAGGAACAAATTGCTGGATTGAATACCCCTCGGTATTGCGCTAAAAGTATTTATCTTGATACTATTATATAAACATAAATTAAATAAATAAATACATACACAATAATACATATACAATAACTTTAATAATAATATAAGTAATAAAAACAATTTACGTTATAATAATAACATATATATATATATATATATATATATATATATATATATATATATATATATATATATACACTATATGCATATCGTTACATCTGACACAGTCTGAGGTAGTACTCATTTGGGGAGGATTTAAAAGTATTCAATGTTTTGGCTTGTCTTATTCGTCTTATTCGGGTAGGGAGAGAGTTCCAGAGTAGGACGGATTGTACGAGGTATGAGGAGTGGGAATACTTAGTGTGGTGGATGGGAATATCAAGAAGGAGATTTGTAGAGGACCGTAGCTCTTGCCTGTCGCAGCAACGAAAGCTGTAGGTTTCCTTTAGATATTGAGGACTGTTGGGATCAAATAGGATGGAGTAAAGGAAGGAAAGTACGCGAGCATTACGGCGTAAGCGAATTGGTAACCACTTGAGCTTGTTACGGAAATTCAGCTAAGGCTACCTTAGTAGGAACCGGCAGAACATACCGAAGTCGTTTAAGGGAGTGCCACGTTGAGTAAACCTTTCTGCTAATATCTTTCAGCTGCTGAGACCAAGATAGATGCTCATCAAAGTACAAACCAAGATTCTTTACAACCTTACTATATGGTATTGTTATACCATTCATGGACACCGACGGTAAAGTATCCCAGTAAATTCTGGAGACCAGTCCCGGACTGCCAAGTATTAGTAACTGAGACTTAACGGGGTTAATGAGAAGTCCATGTTCATAACACCCACCGCCGCAGGCAATGCATCTAGAGTTGACTGCGTATAAATTTGCAAATCGTCTGCATATAAATGAAAAGAAGCAGAATAAATAGAGTAATGAAATTTGTAAACAAGGCAAAGAGTAATGGGGATAAAACACCGCCTTGAGGAAGGCCGGCAGTAGTAATAGGTCCAGTCAGAAAAAGATTCAGAAATTTTAACTCTCTGCCGACGGTAAACTCAACTGTCACAAGGTAACTGTGAAGTAATTGAATCACAGAAGGTGAGAGGTTAAAAGACGCCAACAGACTAATAAGGATGTCATGGTCAATAGAATTAAATGCGTTGCTGAAGTCAAGTAGAGTTAGGATGGTGAGCTTCTTATTGTCCATGCCAGACCGAATATCGTCTGCCACCTTGACTAAGGCTTTAGTGGTACTGTGACCTGTGCGGAAACCAGATTGATACGTGCTAAGGAGATTGTTGCGCGTAATATATCTGTTGAGTTGATGATGCAAGAGACGCTCTAAAACTTTAGATGGGGAAAGGAAGAATAATTAGAATAATATTAATAATAAGAAGAATTGATATTGGGCGGAAATCAAAAAAAAAATTAGGACGAAAGGATTTAGGCAATTATGTGAGCGGATTTCCAGGTATCAGGAAAGGAGCAAGTTGATACGCAGAACTTGAAAATATGTAATAGGATAGGTGCAATTATGTCAAGAATCGGGATAATCATTCTGCGATTGATGCTATCATCAATATCGGAATCAACGAGGCTATTGTAATGACGTGTCTTTTAACCTCACACTCAGTGAATGAAGCGAAAGAGAAAGGCTCGGAGTTTGAAATTGGCATCAGTGAAATTTTACTAAGGGTTTGTAATTTAATGGCCGGGTCTAAATAAGAGATATATGTAAAGTATTTATTTAGTAAGTTAGTGTCAATATTGCAGGAGTCATTTAGATTGGAATTTATGCCAATACCGAGAGATTTTAGAAATTTCCATGTTTTCGCTGGGTCGCCATTCTCGACCGCTGAATGAATATGACATATGAATACGACGTATGATATACGACGTTGAGCATCACGACACATAGTATTGCAGCGGTTTCTTAATTTAATATATTTATCGCGATACTCATTTGCATTATATTTTTGTATTTGGATTTGGCTGCATGCTTGGCATTAATAAGAGATTTAATATTATCTGACAGCCGGAAGATGTTTAATTCTAATTGGCTTGACAGGAGCATGCTTATCGTATAGAGATTTGAGTAGGCTATTAAACATCTCTACCTTATCATCAGCCGATTCCGTTGTGTACAGTGCTGACCAATCTGTGTTGCGTGCGTGCGTGATGAATGAGAAATAACGCTGAAGAAGTGTTTTACGTTTAGGTTTAGGTATGCGAACATTAAAGGCGAATATATAAGGTCGTGGTAAGAGAACATTTCTGCTGAACTCTGGCCGTGTTTGGTTATGAAGAGGAAAGATTTATTTGTTTGCTTACATGTCTGTATCAAATTTAATTGAAATCGGTCCAGTAGTTTCCGAGCATATTCAAAGCAAACAAACAATCAAATCTTTCCTCTTTATTATTCTGGTACGCTTACAAGCTTACAAGATTTACCGTCAAACCTACACTTTTACAGCATTAAGGTAATAAAATTAAAGAAAAAACTTTCAGTTAACAAGGCTTTAAAAGTTAAGGGTGCTCAACTTTAGTTCGCACGTTTTGCCGACAAACTCTTACAAACATGTAGGTGTTTAAAATTGTGCTTACCGACAGAAACTTGAGACACTAATTATAAGTGCTACGTGATATACGTGAAGCGAAATCTTATTAGTCTTGTTACCCCGTTTTGCGAAAATTATGCAAACTGGGTATGATATTTGATACAGTTAAACTTTGTGTGGAGAAAGGTGAGCAGAATGCTTATAATTATTTTTTTTTAAATAATGCTTACAAATACATAAAATTATTAAAAATAAAGTTACACACAACCTCAATCACACTACCATGCGTTTGTATTAAAACAGTAGGTAGGCGTTGGTTTGACACAATTGTCAACCTTTCTTTCACATTCCACAGACAACATTTACATATTTTAATTGCATATCTAAGAGGCAACAGGACCCTCATATCAATATAGGTATATAAAAGAAAGTCGTGTTAGTTACACTATTTATAACTCAAGATTGGCTGAACTGATTTGGCTAAAAATTTTGTGGTTTGAGGTAGCTTAGAACCAGGAGACGGACATAGGATACTTTTTATCCCGTTCCCGAGGGACGTAATAATGGATTGCAATTCCAGTGTCTCGCTAAAACTCGAGGACGGCTGGACCGATTCGGCTAATTTTGGTCTTGAAATAATTGTGGAAGTTCAGGGAAGGTTTAAACGGTAAATATTTCTCATGTTGGAAAAGATGTAGGTTGTAGGAGTAGATGTAGGTGTAGGACTAGGACGTAGGTTGCATTGTAGGTGTAGTTATTTATTCAGTCCAGTTCATGTTTAAGACAGAACAACATGTGTCGGGGCAGCTAGTTATAGATGAAACATAAAATTTAAAATATAAATTATGATCGAATTTTGACTACTGGGCGATTTCTGGTAACTATAAAATGTCGTTTGATGTGTGAGTTAGCCTGTCACAAGCTGACAGTATATTTATGTACGGTCGGGGACATCAAATGCTTAGCAGATTATTCTTCTGAAATACGCAACACGCAACATCGTTATGCGATCAAATTACCACCACCTCAGAATATAAAATATACACACTTATTTACAGAGAAACAGCTTTCATAGAACGATCAGAATCGATCCAAATTTGAAAATGTTGACGTCCCCTGGGCCGTTGGCCCACAATTTTTCCACACAATCGTGGACACACCGTATGCTTGTAGTAGTGCAATCAAATCGAAAGCTAACTATGTACTTAGCTTCCCTACTGTACTCATTATGGCGTGCCAATTGTCTTCGTCGAGGGATAATAGTTTTATGTCCATTGTGCGTTGCGGTGTAAATCTTAAGTTATAGCCAATTACGGCCGGGAACTATTCACGAAGAATATTAATGCCAAAATAATAAACTGGCTGCTATTAATTTTAGAAATGAGCTACGTACTCGTGCACTTAGACATCCCACCAAGTGAGTACGGAGTTTGAGTGAGAAAGTTTTGTATGAAATTTGGTATGGGTGTAGTTTAAGCTCTGGATTAACACAAAGATTACTTTTTATCCCGAAAAAGTACAGTGTTCCCGTGGGAAACGGTATTTACGCGGGCGTAGCAAAAGCTAGTATTATTATAAATGTGAATGTGTCTTTTACGTAAAAATGACTGAACCGATCATACATTACACCACAAATTAAACAAATACTTACATACAAAAATCATAAAAACAGGACAGAAAAACAACTCGAACATAAAGTTACGTACCATGAGTAGGAGTAGGTACACAAGAGATACTATTATGGATAGGAAGGTAGGTAGTGTAATGCCTAACTGTCAAAAAGGAGACCGCTCAGGCGTATCACTGCGGCATAACACCACAGTGCCTGGATATTATTCGGTTACATATTGTTCTCGTTTGACAGACAGATTTAATACACTCAGCAACAGCAAATAAACAGTTACATATTACGATTAACGAGATAATAATAATATACATTATGGGTTACAAAATACAATAGATAACAGTGTGAGTCATTGCTATGGACAATGCAGCGATCACGCCACCTGCGCCCTCCGCACTCTCCTCAGACACTTCCCTAGTTCCATAAGACATAGTTAAGTTGCAAGGGTCAGACCACGCGTGGCTAGACGACACTTGTTCAATGTTCATAGCAACTATCACGAGATAACAATACGAACGAACGAAAATCGAACAATACGAACAGAAAATGTACAATACATACAATATATTATACTAGCGCTGTAAAAGGATGAATTTGTAAGTGTTTGTTATACTTTTAGTTGTGATCTTTATCAATATTGTGCATAATTAGACTACTTATAATAATAGTAGATATTTATATTTTAGGTATGTGATACATACGTAATATCATTATTCGTTCGCTATCGTACATTAATGACAATTGAGAAGTAGGTACCTGAACTTTAAGGCGACTACAGGCTCCCTGCAAGCCACCATGAGTCGGCTCATCATCATCATGATATTTAGCACAGATATAGAGTAGACCACGGGGAAGGACATAGGCTACTTTTTCTCGTGGGGAAAAAACGATTCCCGAGGGATACTGTACTTACGCCAGCGGAGCCGCGGGCTAAAGCTAGTACATAAGATATACGTTCACCAAAAATGTAATAAGCAATAAATTAACGAGTGTTTCAAGACCAAACAATTGAAAAAAATGTTGATGAGCACAAAGGTCAGACCGCTGGGAATTCCGGAAAAATGTCTGGTTCCCGTACGATTTCGACTTTTGGCGAACGGGTACATGTAGTTAGCAAATAAACGCATTGTAATTACGCAACGTCAGCTTTTAATCTCTAGTCAAAATTATCATGCGACGTCGCGCGGTGGGATCACATTATAGTTTTTGCTTAACCCAAAATTTTGTCTTTTAACCCTTACCATCCCATTTCTTGCCCCGCATGCCAACAAACCCCATCTGTCTCCGCTTGGGCCAGGGTCCGTTCAGTAAAAACTTCACCTCCCCCCCGCTGTTCTTCAAATCCTTCTTGCCGCGGACTCCAATGAATTTGCCCCGAAAAGTCAAGTCGTAGGGCCTCTTTTCGGGTATAGATTTCTTCCCCCGAACCCCGAAGAACTGATGCATTTTCGCGCGCTTCTCAATCCCGTTTTCGTCTGAATTCGATTCTGTGACGTAGTTCGACTGTAGCTTCTGCAGAAATTCGTTGATGACGTCATCCAATGGGTATTCGACTTCGTTGCTGTCGGTCACGTACTCTATCTGTCCGATAAGAGAGCCCTTTCGAGGGGCATACTCATATTCCGGATACAATTCAGGGTAGAACTTTTTCCCGCGCATTCCGACGAAGCCCATAGGTACTCGTTTATCGAAGTCCATCTCGTCGAAGTTCGATTCGTCTAACTTCTTTCCTTTTACTCCGACGAAGAATTGGGGTTTGCGTTTGTAGAACTCGTTCTCGTTTTCGAAGTACTTCTTGCCGCGCATCCCCACGAAGCCCTGGGGGACCCTCTTCACGTCCTGCGAGGAGACCAGCACCAGGTGGATGGAGAGCAGCAGGATGCAGGTCTTGGTGCCCATTGTGCAGGATCTGGAAAGAGGGAATTGTGATATTAAAATATAAGACCTACAAATGTTTTAAAATTAGGGTTTTCTGTAACTGTAACTTTATAAAACGTTACTTATAATAACGAAAGATTTAGGCACATAATTTTTGTGTACTTTATCGACGGTAATCTTCTTCTTTCTTTTTTTATTCTTTATTTAAAGGCTCTTCATCATATGACTATGTCAGCCATCTTCTTCCTTCTTATATACATAAATTAATTGCAATTCCAATGTTGCGCTAAAACTCGAGAACGGCTTGACCGATTTGGCTAATTTTGATATTAAGATAATTGTGGATGCTTAAATCGGTAAGAAATATTAGAAAAATCGTAGGTAAAATACTAGAAACGACGAATGTATTTCCCCCGCTGACTGTTCACTGCGTTCAATTTTTCACTTGACTGTCAAATATTTATTGGTGTGTTCAGTTTACCCGGTTGGTTTATTGCAAAAAAATCGTCCGGCCGCAGCAGGTTGGTGGGTGTATGTGTAGTTATTTATTCCAGTTCATAGTTAAGTCAGAACAACGTGTGTCGGGATAGCTAGTTTTTTTTGTATTTTCATCAATGTCATTTAAAAAATAAGAGATACAAAGAGAAACACTCGTAATGTACTAAATTAACGTCTAGGGAACCTTTTTAGTACAAATGACCCGTGTAGTTGGGTCTGTTTTTTGTACTGAAACTTGTAAATTGGGTCCAGCGAGCGGGGATTATCTAAATTCGGAAAATGAAACATTAATTAAAATGATTACGACTATCATTTTAACAAATGTTTCATTTACAGAATTTAGCAGTTCGTTCATAAGCGTTAAATAATAAGGGTCTAATTGCTTACTATCAGGTAATGCGTCTGTTTATTTGCTCTCTTTATCATAAAACAAAGTAGGACTAATACGTAATCGCGTCGACGCATATAATACGAATAGCGACCTACGACGTAGCCACCTACGTCGTTGCTACCTACGACGTAGCTGTCTACGACATAGATTACTTCGACGTAGCTGGCTACTACACAGCTACTTATGACGTAGCTGCCTACGACATCGTTACCTACGACATAGCTGCCTACGACGTAGCTAATTACAACGAAGCTGCATAAATCATTGCTACAAACGAGTATGTTTGTGTGTAGTGAATAAAGTTCAATTTATAATAGTTATCTTAAAAATACAGCGTCGCGTCTCGTCGCGTATCGTCGCGTATCGTCGCGGTGTGAACTAACCCTTACTCCTACAATTTCAATGACATAAATATGACTGAACGTTAGATATGGTATTCATATATGTTTGTTCACACGTCAGCGTTTGAATAAGCGAATGAGGTCACAGAACAATAGTCCAGGATGTCCTCAGGTAAGGAAAAAACTAACAGCTAGGTAAATAAAAAAGAAGAAAATGAAAAATATATTTTTACTTTTTATCTTTATTTTGTAACATTGATTTTTTTCTTACAGTGTTGATAAAATCTAAATGAAATGACTGATTTTGTTAATATAATGTAACGTTTGCAATTATATGCACAAAGGCATAAGGCATATCTAAGATAGTTTTTAAAAACACTTACCCCGTTATGAATAAACATATTTACACAATGAATAAGCCACACAATGTTTTGTCCTTCTTTCCAAAGTATAGACAAGGACAAAACATTGTACAGCTTATCCTTTGTGTGAATATTTTTATTAGTAAGAGGGTTATAATATTACAGATTGTGTCGCGGTGGACTTTTCTTTTTCCCGACGTTTCGCCTACTTTCCAGCAGCTGTGGTCACGGGAGGTCACAGTGTTTAAGATAATGAATAATATTAGCGTAAATAAAAAATAAAATAAAAACTTTAATAAGTTGACTTGGCTTTTGCTAGATGCAATACAATCGATACGAAATTAAATTTTAAACAATAATCTATTGTGTTTACATGTATTTGACAGAGTGTAGTGAACTAAGATAATGAAACAACTAAACCTTTGCGTTAAAAAGTTCTAAGAACTTTCAGAAAATAAGAATTTCATATAAGAAGTCTGGCTTGAATGTAAGTCTAGCACTTTTGTTCTAATGTAGTAACAAGAGTAAATGCTGCATACTTAAATTAGTCTTTTACGTGAATACTTCTTTAAATACCTTTTTTGAATTACCATCTACTATAGGCACTCATTTAATATTAGTTAACAAAAGTCAAGACACATAAGTACATAGAAGCAGCCTTGCAGGGTGCCATCTGATTCCCAAGGTGTGCAATCGTCAAACAAAAAAAATCATTAAACTTTTAATAAACTTTAGCATACAAACGTTCTTTATCGACTTTTTAAAATTTATTTATGGAAATGTATTGAACGTTTCCTGGGGTTCTATTGTATTGGCGGATTTTTTTAAATTGAATTTTAAATTTTTGATTTTTTTTTGGCGGGTTAGAGATTTAAGTAAATTCATTGTATAACCATATTTTATAAGCTTACTGAAACTAGTAGAAAGCCGATAGAAATTGCTATTAAATGTTTATTATTTAAAATCTGTATCTTCAATAGTTATGAAAAAAAATAATATTTAATAGTGTAACACTTTCTTTTGCAGGCCAGTAAAACTCAAAGACATCACTGGATATCTCGTGGATCAAAATTTTATTACATTAAGTGAGGACGATGACGCACGCGGTGGAAAGGGAAGAACCGTCATTTTGAGATGCTTATCGAAGTTTTCATTCACAGCTAACGGGCGATAACGCAAACGCACAAAATATTCGTTCGCATTACATCTGCAATACCAGGAAATAAACACGTGCGTTACTAGATACATATGTTTATGCCATGTTTAAATATGTGTCGTTAGATTTTAGATATGGAACTAAAGTAAAACATATTATGACACAATATACATATAATATAATAATATAATATAATATATTTAACTTTATACATGACAGTTCACTTCAGTTGAACAACATAACCCTTAATTAATATAATGCGACCAATTTAAATGTAACTTTCTTGGCATACAATGAAGAAATACACACACATAATATTAAAAATAGAATTCAATTGGTTGAAACATACCAAGTTTATATATGGAGAGTGGCGTATGACGCGTCACCATTTTTCACCTCATCGATTTTTAAACTTTTTTTTGCTATCAAAGTATAATCTAATAATTTATCTAACGCTTTCACACCACGTCAATCTGGTCCCGTGCTATGTTATCGAAGAACTTGTGTTACGGATGTCAGACAACGAAAATACATTTAATACCTACATTTATCCTATACATATATATCAGATTTTTATTAAATTATACAGATATTTAATACACATCAATGACCTAGGAACACAGAAAATTAATGGTGCCTTTGGCGAGATTAAATCCCGCGATCTCCAACTTGAGCACCGACGCGCTCAACTTTAGTGGTCGTCCTCTTTACCCCAAAATATACAAAATTATATCCCGTACGCTTTAAGAATGTATAAAAATTATATGTTATTACCCAAAAATATAATTCGGGGACAGAATGTCTGTTTTGTATTCGCCGCATGTTCGTTATTTAATGAAAAACTGAACTTACCGACCACATGGATATAAGTATGTACACAAATTTAGTTAAGGCCTTATTGTGTTATGTTATTAATGATTATCTCTTGACCCTAAGAAAAATAATAACAATAACACAAAAATATAATATTATGTATTTTTTCGCGACTACGGCGAAGCCAAAAGGAAAGGTAATGATTTTGGTAGTCTATGTATGTATGTATGTATGTATGTATGTATGTATGTATGTATGTTTGTTCCACCGTAGAGCCTAAGCTACTGGTCCGATTTTAATAAATGTGTCAATCGGTTCGTAATAATAGCCCAGGAAACATCTATATAAAAGCAGATGTCCCCACTCCCCATTAACTGGCGCACTGACGTATAGACGCTCGCACAGCCGTAACCGCTGAGAGTAGAAACGTAAATTTGGACAGTAGTTTTAATTTACAATGTAGACGCGCACTAAGAAGCGATTTTGAAAAATCCCATCCTTAAAGGAGTGAAATGGGGGTTAAAAGTTTGTATGAACAATCTTTAAATTTGCTACGATTTCGATGAAAATTGAGATTCATGCTCTTAAATATGTTTAATTAAATAGGTGTTTCAGGGTTTGTTAGAATTCACTCTTTGAGCGCGTAAAATAAGGGTTAAATGTTTGTATGAAAAAAAATTTAAGTCTGTCCCGATTTCCATGAAATATGATTTTTGAGGAAATAAATAGAAATTTTTGATTATGTATTTTATAGTTTTTTTAAATTCGTCCCCTGAAGGGGTGAAATGGAGGTCCAAAGTTTGTATAGTGAAAATCAACAGCTGGTCGGATTACGTTAAAATTTCTCACTCAAAATATGTTTTTTTTTAATATATACCCCACGGGCGTGCAATGGACGTAGACGCGGTCGCGCGCAAAAGCTATGGTAAGCTATATAATTTAGGTAGTCGGGTTAAAGTTTACGTAAAAAAAATTAGTTATTATCAAATGGGCTAGGAAACGAACAGACGGATCTCCTGATGGTATGTGAGGCATGGCTTTCCCACCCATAAATTTATTATTATAAATGAAAAAAGAGAATAAATGATATTTTCTAATTTGATAATTAGAACTACTTGAATATATTTGAATTATTACTAAACATAACCTAAATTGTATAAGGCTTCTCAGCCCGGCAAAATGTACGAATTTCATGGGATGGATAACCTATTAAATAATCGTTCTACGCAAATAAAGTATCGATAAAACAATTATGTTAGCCTAAGACAATATAATATGACGTAGGCATGTTATGAGCAGAATTGGCTACCTATGACTTATGAGAATTAGTTTATTATCTGATACAACCTCGTGACGCAATAACGTTCACATGATGCAAATTTTATTTTATGACAAGTTTTATTATATCCTTCTAGAAAGACGATATAAAGGGATGTAGTTAGCCATTTCTTTCCAGGGTTCCGTGCCCAAAGGGTAAAAACGGGACTCTATTACTAAGAGTTCGCTGTCCGTCCGTCCGTCAGACACCA
Organism: Phengaris arion; assembly: GCA_963565745.1. Taxonomy (NCBI): domain Eukaryota; kingdom Metazoa; phylum Arthropoda; class Insecta; order Lepidoptera; family Lycaenidae; genus Phengaris; species Phengaris arion. The sequence goes on from OY751444.1 coordinate 18,305,531, forward strand.
GACTGTATCTCATGAAGCGTGATAGATACACACTTAAAATTTTCACAGATGTATTTTTGTTGCGGCTATAGCAACAAATACAATAAACAGAATAAAATAAATATTTAAGGGGCGGCTCCCGTACAACAAACGTGTTTTTTACGTTTTGTCCGCGTGTTGTAACCCATTGTGCACGAGTCTCACACGCACATTGCTTGTATTTTTAAAAGCTAATTTAAAGTGTTTGGATCAATGATTTCAAAACTAAGGATGGGCTGCGACGTACTTCCGACAGAACAAATCTTCATACAAGAAAAATTACGCCGTCTCGATTTCACCATACTTCAAATATCAGCCATCTTGTATTAACCACACCTCAAATGATAAAATGGTCCCAAACAACCCCAAACGTGGGGCCATTTAAGTGGGGGCAATTTTTCCTCGACATGCCTCATCTATAATATATACGTCTATGGTTTGAATTTAAGTATCCTTACAACTAGAGTTCAGAAGTTTTAAGAGTGACAGTCTCTTTTTTAAATCGTTGACGTAGCGTGTTTGTTTTCCGCGACAATGGCATAGGAAGACGACAATTACTTCACAAAGCTGAAGAGCTCCTGTGAAGCTGTACATGTACGTTGTACAGGCGGAAACCAATTAGACTTTCTGCCCAAATATTTATAGAATCTGAACCGTTTGAGATAAAAATAATGGCCGATTTCCATAGTTTAATGGAACTTACTACGTAGGTGTCAGGGGTTGCTAAAAGTTGTCAAAGGTTAGGGTTTCGATGGGACCGGCTGAATATACTAAAGTCATTAATGTTAGGGGAAAAGATTCTCGAAAAGATGCTCTGATGTATACAATACCTAAATTGTGGCTGGCTTAAAAAATAAATCCGTGTAGCATCTAAGGCTATGCTGTGATATATGCTGGGATGCTTAACAGATGGCATCAATGGTTTCGAAACTAAACATGGGCTATGATGTACATACATTTGACAGAAAAACTTTTCATACAAGAAAAAGCCATCATGACATCAGGTTGCGGATATATCAGTCATGAGGTTGCGAAGAAAAAGAAGAAATTTCAACGAAATAATTTCAATTTTTTTTCAAATTCTCCTAATTCAATAGTCGCACTTATTCAAATAAAGTTGTTGTGTAAGGGCCTGGCATCAAGTGATCAGCGTTACGACTGCTCGTTGTCGTAACGACGTGTAACATTACTAATTATTATCGCTACCTGCTCCTGCGAGCCTGCTCTAATGTCACATATTTATAAATATTTCGTTTCCTTGCAATGAGACGATTAGTATAAATACTTGTGTAATGTAGCTTATAAGTTACAATTGTACTCACCTAGAGCTTTACTCGGACTTTTAGTAGAAAAAATAAATAATAAGAATCAAAAAAATATTCGTCTGATTGGGATTCGAACCCGAGATATAAATTTTCAACAAAAATATGTGTATATATTGTTTCACGACGCAAGATAAACATATACAACTTAAAAATGCGCGGTTTCTCAGGGATAAGACCTAGATAGATCAATTTTTCTCCCTTAAAGCCTCCCTGCATATTAACTTTTATAAAAATACTTGCAGCCGTTTCCTATATTCTGATTATATGTATACAAGAATAATAGGCGTGCGCGTTCCTAGGGCGTGTGTGCCGCGAGCGCGCTGCGTGAGTGTGGCGTGTGTGCAGCGCGCTCGCGGTGCGCACTCGGCGCTAGCATTGGCTGGAAGAAGGGGTAAGAAGCAACGCGAGCGCCGTGTGTGCTACTCACACGCCCGAGGAACGCGCACGCCCAATGTGAGGTCAGCCTTATAGTATAAGCTTTGTTAAAGATGGACCAATTGGTCAAATACGAGGGAACGAGAAAATCTCACCTTCACTCGTTTAACTTCAATATATACCTATTTATTTTCTCGTTTTAAATAGAAAATTTAAACGTTTTAACTCATTTAAGAGTTCGGTTCGTCGTCGGGTGGTCCTTTTGCGAATCAAACTTTACGACCACTGGTTTTTGATGCTGTTCGGTGTTATCAGTGACCGTAAAATAAATAATCGTCTCCCCTTTTTTGGAAGTCGGTTAAAAAACAGTTAATTCTGATCACACTAACACTATTAACGGAGCTTTTAAAAGATAACAATCCTTCAAACGAACCCAGACGTGAAACGGAAAATTTCGGCGGATTCCGGCACCTCCATTAAAAACTGCGCTCTCGAAATATTGCATTACTTTACCGGTAACCGGTAAACATTAGGCTGGGACTGTATCATCTGAAATCTGGTGGGCCGCGGAAAATTCAGAACATTGAAAATAGAACTCGGCGCTAATACATAATACACACATATGACAGTTCGACACTCAACACATAGATTATAACCTCTATTGTATTAGCGCAAAGTTCTATATTCAGTGCTCTGAACCCTGCCGGGCCCGCCGGATTCTGGATCATATAGTCCCAGATTTATTGACAAAATTGCAAGGGACTAAAAAAACTACCTTACGGCCTGTCCACATCGCCACGCCATGTTATCTTCTAACTTAAAATGTGGGGTCACATAGTAGAAACTTTATATACGTACCTACAGAGAAACAGCTTTCATTGAACGATTCAAAACCATCCAAATTTGAACATTTCGTCGGCCCACAATTTTACCACACAATCGTGGACACACCGTATGCTTGTAGTATTGTAATCAAACCGCAAGATAACTATGTAGCTGTTTATCTGTTCCTCTTTAATATGTGATGGCGTGGCACGGCACGGTGCGTTGATATAACTAGCAAATTCACGTCGTCGTTATAATTTACGCGTCACGACGTCAGATTGCCGTACCATGATAAATTCCGGTACATCATGCGCCGTTCTGCGCGACGTTGCCGTGCCGTGATAAGATGCCGATTTTTCGGAAAAAGCAAAATATATATATATATATATATATATATATATACGCATACCAAACTGCCAATTGGACTGACGTGCTAGAGTCGAAACTATAGATATATTGTTGCACGACGAAAGAAACAACAATATGGAAATACGCGGTTTCTTAGAGTTCGATTTTTCTCCCCCAAAACTCCCAGCAGACTAAATTTCATGGTAATACTTGCAGCCGTTTTAGAGAAACCGATTATAAATACACAACTTGACGACCTCTGTGGCTCAGTGGTTAGCGCGTCGGCGCTTAAGCCGGAGGATTCGCAGTTTCGAATCCCGACAAAGGGACAAATCGATTTTCTATGTTCCTGGGTCTTTGATGTGTATTGAATATATGTATGATATAATAAAAAACTTAAATAATATGTGCATAGTATTAAATATATTTCCGTTGTACCTACCTGTGATATAAGTTCTTCGGATACTTAGTACAAGACCAGATTGACGTGGGGTGGAAGCGTCTATAGATATTATTATATTACTATACAATATTGTCTCCTTTAAAGTATAAGAAAACGTCTGGTCGTTTGTCGCTCTTATACAGTGGATACATAAAACAATAATTCACTTGACTCTTACGAATATAAGTAAAACTTATTGAGTTGGTGTACCTGGAGCCTCTTTGAATGATGTAAATACACCTCTCTGGTGTGTAGATACCCGCTACTATGTATTCCAATCTTTCGTCACTACCACTCCATCTAGATACCAGAATCACACACGCGGTATCAAGCGCCCAATGTTGTGTATCTAAAGCAAATAAACGTTCGAAGTACACTCGCGTGCACAAGTGTTATAGATTATAGTACTCGTAGGACGTTAATCGCCGTAACAGGGCCGTCGCCGTCGCCGCGCCTTCCGATCTATGCAAACGCGACCCGAGTTCGCGACCAGCAAACCTGACCACGAATCAGGAAGAAAAAATGAAAGAAATTATAGTTGGTAAAACACTGAACAATAAAAATATACATTAAAAAGGTAAAACACAAGAAATTTTACCAGATTCTCTGGCCTCGCCCACCAGTTGCGCGACGCGGGTCGCGCGGATTGTTTTGTGCTATATAAATTCATATTAAGCAGTCGCTCCGCGACTCTATTTCGTCTCGGGTTGCGGTCGCACATCGCGCGTCACGTTAATCGGTAGGCTACCTTTATAGTTATAAAATCACAACTATAACTTTCTAATAAAAAATTGGCAGTTATAGGACAGCTGATAGAAGTGAAAAAAACAAAAATTATAAAAGAAAAAGAATAAAAATATTTCGTCTGACCGAGATTCGAACAAGAGACCAATTGGTCAATAACGCAAAAGCCAAGTGCCTACATAACTGCGCTACGCCTATCTGATATTAGTAATCGAAATTACTCATATCATCGTATTTGTATTACACGATGAAAGAAAAAATATGACAAACTAAGATCCTTATATCGTCGGCATAAAGGTCAAGTCGGAGGTAAAAGGATTTTGAACGGACTTTCAATAAGTCAGTCATGAGCATGTCGGTGACGCGAACCCATAAGTTTTCCCCTACCAAAAAGTGCCCAACGCGGGTATAGAAATTTTCACTCAAAAATAATAATTACACAACGGATATCAGATAGTAAATATTGCTGTCTGATACGTTGAAAAAGACACATGACAGTCGAAGGCAGCAGTGGCGAAGGCTAGTTCTCCTTCATAGTGTCCATCATAGAAGCCCTAGCCTGTATAATAGATAGGGATTCGGATGAGCGTCTTCAAAAGGTAAGTGGTAAGTAAAGCCGATAGGGTTGGAGTTCTAGGAACCCCACGCCACTAAAAGGTAGCAACATTGAATGGCTTTATCCGTTGTAGTACAGTTCCCACGGCTTTTGATTTAGGAAAATCATTACTGTGTATCAATTAATGTAAAACAAACATAGTACCTTCTTTATATATAGCATAACATTTGAGTCAAATTGGACAAATTCACAGGTAACAGCTAGACTAAAATATGTGTTAAATACCCTTCCATTAGTATTGGAGGAAATATCTACACTTTTAAATTCTACCCCATGATAAATCAACCTTTTATCTTGACCATCAATCTTGTTCGCCACTGGTTAATTTATTACATTCGATAATTCATTAATACTGTGAATTCCTGAAGCACACAAAATTTGGACTACAATTCATAGAATCCAACTAATAAAAGAGGAAATACTGGTTTGTTTGTTTGCAATGAATAAGCTCCGAAACTACTGGACCCATTTTGATGAAAGGAGACCGGCAAGCCGACATACATTTACTGCCTGGTAATTAAAATACGTGGCTACAAAAAGTATTTATTGTAAGTTGTACTTTATGAATATAGGAACAAAAAAAAAGTAATAATATTATACATCAAACTCGGGGGGATAAAAGATAATTAATTAAATATAAACTGACCTATTGTTCAATAAATTGCCCTAGTGGCGGTTTGCGGAAAAACGACATCTGTTAGTGGTGATGTCAATTAAGTAATGAAATGAATAACTAGTTTGTTTGGAAACACAATATGGTAACAGATAAATGATAGATTTCGCTTTTACGTTACAAAAACATAATACTTATTTTTCATAGTATAAATATAAAGGAATCTATTTCACACCCCAAGTAACATTTTTTTCATAAAACTAGTACTAAACTGCTGAACTATAGAAAAAGAAAATAAATTTATACTCCAATTAAAAATAATCTAATGGGCCAATAGATGTTTTGTTTTTTCTCTTTGCCTGTCTATAAAGCCACCTAAAAGTATATTACATTTAAGTAAACATGTGTCATGATTATAAAGGTTGTCTGGCAGAAATCGCTTGCAAGTAGCGATAAAACCGCCTTTTGTGCTTATTTATGTTTAGTTTTTCTATGTTCTGTGTGTCCTATTTGTTTTTGGTGCAATAAAGAGTTTTTCATTCAGTCATTCATAGATGGAGCAGATATAATGACAATGATTACCACATATAAGCACAAATTTTGCACATGAATTCTCTGATATTCAGAGACTCATAACTTTTTATTCCCAAGACCCAAAAATATATATTTTTTTGTGCTTACCTTTTAAGTACTACAAAACCACATATGCTCGAAACTTGGCCGCTCTTGATAGAAAATCAGGCAGGATTCGCCAGTCTCTTTTAGCATACTTATAGATTATAACTTTGGCGAACCAGTCAAAGCCTGCCCCAAGCGAAAATCGGCTCAAAAAAAGTTACTAGTGCTGGTGTCGTTCACTACAGCTTTCTTAAATCTGGCCGGCCAGACGATTACGGCAGATATCTATTGCCAGCAACCGCAAATCATGATGGAAAAGCTAGCTGCTAATTAACCGAGGTTGTCATTTGCTCTAGGCCACTGCTGCTTCAGGACAACTCTAGATCACACACTGCACAACAGACGACTACCAAATTAGAGGAGCTTCAATTGGAATGTCTAAGACATCCACCGTACTCCCCGGACCTTGCTTCAACAGATTACCTTTTTTTTCGAAATTTGGATAACTTCTTGCAAGGGATAAAATTCAACTCCGATGGGGCAGTCCAAAGCGCCTTTAAAGATTTTATCGATTCCTGTTCTAATGGTTTTTTTAGTAAAGGAATCAATGAAATACCTATGAGATGGCAAAAGTGCATAGATAGCAATGTTATATACTTTAATTAAATAAATATATTATGTTTAAAAAAAAAACAAAAATGTTCTTCCTTTACAAAACACCAATTTCATATGTAGGTAATGACCTAATACAATACATATATTACTAGTAGGTAATAGTGGTCATCAGTGGTCAACTTAAAAATAAACTAGATGACCACTATTAGTTTATTTTTAAGTTTAAACTTTACTAGGGTTATTTTGCCTTCTAGATACGTAGTAAAAAAAAATGTTAATTTTGTCTATAGAATGTGAAAGAAAGATAAACAATTGTGTCAAACCAACATCTATCGTTATAATATAATATGCTATTACTCGCGAGCTGGAGAATAACCGATATTATAAAATATATGAGTTTGTTACACTTTTACCTAACTTATTATAGATAATGAATAGTATTGGCGGATGGGGCATTATGGTCTATGGAGAATCTTTGTCAATAGACCATCTTGCCTATCATCTGATTGTCCAATTCCATACAAAAAGTGTTACCTTTAATCGAGAAAGAGAAATAAAGTCAGGTGAGACTTTGTCTAGATACCTATTTCTTTAGTCCGTTTAACGGACCAGAAATCCAGCAGACGGAACGCCTGATAGTAAGTGATTACCGCCGCCCATGAACACTCATAACACCAGAGTTACACTTGTAATTCCTCTGGTATTGCGCATTTGCGTTCCTGGTCCTTACAACCTTGAACAAATCCTCGGGCCTCCGGCAACCTTACTCGTCGAAACACAACGCAAGCGTTATTTCACGCCGGTTATATATCATGATAATTAATAAACCCATTTCTTTATATTCGCAATACGAAAGAGAGCGAAATACTGTCGGTGTGACGTCATTGCCGTCGCCGTATATTTTTCATCCGACAATTTTTTTGTTTGATTATAATCTTTAATCTCGTGAACCGAAATAACTCTTCGACACTAGTAAACTGCCCCAAAATTTTAAAGATAAATAACATTTTCGCGCGTCATATTACCTGATAACAGTGTTAGTTTACGATAGTACCACATTAGTGTATCCATCACTACGGATTACTTGCATTGGTGGGTCGGGGGCTGATCAAGATGATGATGGCTTATCTTAATGGCTTTTTAATCAGGTGCTTTAATATGGCATCAAGTGGTAATATGTCCCTATATAGGTAGGTACAGGTAATTAGTTTTAGCCAAAAACTAGCTTTTGCCCGCGGCTTCACTCGCGCAAATACAGTACTTATCCCACAGGAACACTGTACTTTTTCGGGATAAAAAGTAGTATATGTGTTAATCCAGAGCTCAAACTACTACCATAACAAATTTAATCAAAATCCGTTCAGTAGTTTTTGCGTGAAAGAGTAACAAACATCCATTCATACTTCCTTACAAACTTTCCTATTTATAATAGTAGTAGGATAACAAAAATCCTCTTTATAGTAATAATTAGGTAAATTAATATTGGGTGTTTTTGGAGGCATTTTTCTAGTCATAATAATATTATAAGCAATTTTTGGCCCTTGACGCAATTATTTATAATTTTCTATAATTTTTAATGTTGTTTGAAAACTCGATCATTTATTTTTAAACTATATCAACAGGCAAGAAAGAGTTTTAAAAGAAACTAGAATAAAATAAGTTATATATAAAATAAAACTGTGAATTATATTACTTCATCGTCCAAATATAAGATCTAGTCGTAAAAGTAAATTGACTACTATTTCCTACAGAAATATATTTACACTAAGTATTGCTTCTGAGACCTCAAAGCTTTCGTCGATAGTTCACCCGTAGATAAACGCGTGGAGTAAATTTAACCGTAGTAAACAGGAAAAGTATTTAAAATTAAGTTAAGAAAGTTTAAGCTCAAGAACTAGGAGTTAGTGATTATCCTGCTATCTAGGTTTACTATGTTGCAGATCGATTGTGAAGCGTCATGATCATCATCAGCATTAATGACATCAGCCATCAGAATGTGCCAAGTTATGTATTTTCCTAATAGCAATAATAATAGCTCCTAACACAGATTTCGGGGACGGTGGACGGTTTCATTGAAACGAGGCCAGCTAGGCAGGAGTTATTTTAGAGTGCCCAAGTGTGTGCGTAGTACACAAGAGAACTCTTTCTTAGTTTTGTCTCGAAACCTAGTGGGACGGATAACCGACACGACTGGCGAGAGGTCAGGCGCATGTCCGACTTTTACATGCCTATCAGACGCATTATCCAAACTTGGAAACAACATTTTTTTTGTTCCAGCGCGGGAATCAAACCCACGACCTTCAAGTCGAGAGCCAAGCTCTAAACTGTTGGACAACGGAGGTTGTTTACTTACCCTACATGTAAAGTATCATAATGTTAGGTATTACATATTGATAAAAGTAAAAAGAATTAAGATTGTAGTTTTGTAATTAGATGCATTTCAAAGTAACAAAAAGTTGTAATATTTTTTTACTCACATCAAATACAAAAAGATTTACATTTTACATTAGGTATATGACGTCACCTGCTTGTACGACTTTTGTATGAGGCGTTTTCACGAGACTCACAAAAGTACTTCAAATAATCCACATATTCATTTAAAATAATGATTTTTAGTATACTCCTTATTTTTCAGAACACTATTCATTTATGTAATAAAAAAGATACAGGAAAATTTGTCAAAATGTATTGCCTTGTATTGTATTGTATTATATATGGAAACGACCCAAGGTGCCATGAAAAATTGTGAACAAGAGGCAGAAGACTCCTAAAAAGCTGAGGCTTGATAATTAAAATATGAATTATGGGCGACATCTAGTACACATAATTTATAAATGACCCAATGCGTCGTATCTACATTTCAACAGAAAATTTGTGCAATATACATTTTACTGGTAATACAGCTTATGTCAATCTAATAAACTTAAAGTAAATTGCCATTAAACGTGTCATAAAAGTTACCGCGGGGGGCATCTGTGGCGGAAATCAAGTAAGTTTTAATTGCAGTTTTTATGACTAGTGACTTGCAACAGGTAGCGTTGTGCAATTTTATAGTCGCGCCGAGCTGGCAAATGCTTTTGTCGCAGTAAAATTATTGCTGTGTGTTTAAGTATTAGGCTGGGACTATAATGTCCGAAATCCATAAGGCCGGAGAAAATTCAGAGCACTGAAAATATAAATCTGAGCATTAGCTCAGCTAATATAATAGAGTTAAACATCGAGAATACAAAAAAAAAACCTAGGGAGTCGAGACGTGTCGAGCTGTCATATTTGACATTGACATTTGACTAGACAATCGTGTGTTCGATTTTTAGCGCAGAGTTCAATTTTCAATGCTCTGAATTTTCCACGGCGCGGCGGTCCGGATTCCTTGCCAGCCGGGGTTGGGTAAAGTGGTTAATTTTTATCAGATCCTAACTTTAAAACCTAAACCTAAAAGTTACTTTTTTTGTGTGCCTAGATGTCTGTAAGACCTAAATCACTTTATGGAGTTGGATAAAATCTACTATTATTATAATTTGACGTGAATGTTTGTGAGGATGGATGGATGTATGGATGTTACTCTTTCACAGAAAAACAACTGAACGGATTTCGATGAAATTTGGAATGGTAGTAGTTAAGGTTTATCCTGAACAAGTACAGTGTTCCCGTGGGATACTGTATTTACGCGGGCAAAGACGCGGGCAAGATATAGTATTCTCTAATCAAATCTATTTAACAATAGAGACGGACATTTCCTTGTCATACATAAAATGTACGGTTCCCACTCGATATACTATACATATCTAGTCTGAAATAAGTTAACCACTGTTTTAGTATCGGCGATGCCATAAAATATCTGATTCGCCCAGTCATGATGACATCGTAAGTAACAATTCTACATTTTATTTTTAGCCATTACATCATTGATAACAATATAATACATCTATGCATTACATGCACGAAGCCTTCCTATTGTCGAAGACAATTTTCACGCAAGCAAGCCTTTGTGATTAAACTTAATAATATTTGTAGACATTGGTCATGGTTTTTCATTTTATAATATTCTACCCAACTCAAAATATTATTTTGTGTCATGTTTGTAAGCCCAATAGTAAGGTGGAAAAGTTGAAATCAGAAATCGCTTTTAAAGTTTTTTTAAATAAATTAATATAGGAAGCAAACGTGCTCGTTTGATGATCAGATCGCCTGATGGACAGCAGTTACCGTGGCCCATGGACATCCGCAACATCTCCTCCGGAGTCGCAAGTGCGTTTCCGGCAAGGTTAGAAGGTCGTAATAGTCCGGAAATACCGCTGGCGATAGTTCATTTCAAAGTTTTATTGTAGGTGTGAGGCAGGCATTAGTATTCGAAATTATTTTGCTAAGGGATATGAAAGTTCACTGTCGTATATACAACCCTTATCACTGTCGATTGCGAACAAATCGGAAATTCACTTTTTGAAAACAAATCAGTTTTCATGACAAAGTAGTGGTATGAAAATAAAAAATAATTCGTAATATTAAGCCTCAAATACGCATACAGGCAGAAAAATTGACAATCGTACATAAGACCACGTTCGTACGAGTACTTTTTACTTCGCGTTAAAACTAGCACCGGCCGCTGTTTTATTTGACTGTTCCGACGGACGCTCTTTAATCACTTGTCTCGTTACTTAAGTAAAAGTGAAGATGGTTTCTTCAAAATTACCGGTAATAGCGTTGTGTGTTGCTAGAAGACAAAAAAAGGCAGCAAAAGGTATTCTGGGTACATTCTCTGAATGAACAGAAACACTGAAAAGGGTAGTTTGTTACACTGTACAAAATTATATTCGACACTGTATACTCTAAAAAACATTAGATTCGTAACTTTTTAGAATTATAAAGTACATTATGATCCAAATAAATTGACAAAAACAATTAAAGACGCTTGAAGAAGATTAATATAAGTTTATTATAATGATAGTAAATAGTTTAAACTGTTATTATAAATTCTTTAGTCTATGGCAATATATTTTATTAACTCTGAGGTCTGTAGTCTATACTCTATAGACTACGCCTAGCGCTGAACGCCCAACAGAACTCAAAAACCTGGAGGAATATAAGCTGCTGTGTAAACAAATACATGGAAATGCATTTGTTCTATTCTAACCCTTTTTAACGCGAAGAAACAAAAGCGCTCATGCGAACGAGGGCTAATAACGTTCATTTGTTCTTTTAATACTTACAAATATTTTTTGCCTCAAAGGGGTCATAGCTTTGTAGCAATGTAAAACTAGCAGTCTTCAGAACTCTGTACCTGAAAAGACTAGTAAGGTATGTAAAAAGTACCCAATACAATACGGATTTTCAATTGGCGCAAATTCCTGTAGCGTAACGAACACTCAAAAACTGTTTTTAACGACATACAAAGGGACATTTAAAGCGAGAATAAAAACTGAAGGGCTTTACACGTCTGTTGCACTGTATTTCATTTTGAACCGACTTCAAAAAAGGAGGAGGCTCTCAATTCGACTGTATGTACATAAGTTACGTGATTATGAACAAACTAGCTTTTGACCGCGGCTCCGCCCGTGTAAATACAGTATCCCTATACTGTACTTTTTCGGGATAAAAAGTAGCCTATGTTTTGATCCAGAGCATAAACTCCCATACCGAATTTCATCGAAATCCGTTCAGTAGTTTTGCACGAAAGAGAAAAAACATCCATCCATCCATCCTCACAAACTTTCACATTTATATATAGCAATAGCAAGTATCATAACTACCATGTATCTGAAGCGGAAATGTAAGTTAAAATGTCGAAAATGGATTTACGTTAGTTATAACAGCTACGAGCAAACCACAATCAGATTAAAAAGTAAAACTGCACAGAGTTCGTAACCTGGACAAACTTAAGCCACTTTTTCAGATTAATTGGGAAATTTTCGTGGAATTGGTAACGTTTTACGACAGATAAGTTGTTGGAAATTGCTATGTTTTATTGGAATAAAGCTATTACAGCCACCCATGGACACCTTAAACACCAGAGGAGCTGTGAACTTGACAGCAAAATACAACGCAAGTGTCATTTCACAAACATCCATCCATCTATCCATCCTCACAAACTTTCTCAAGTAGTAGGATTGTATCCGTACAGAGGATAAAATATAAACGGTTTATACTTTCTGTCCGTCATGCGAAGTAATCTATAACAGTTTTGCTCACAAAGCCTTGGGGTGTCGTTTTTAATCCGCATTCATTACCCGGGGATCAGGTTAACGAGGTGTGTCGATATGTTATCAATTCCATATCGTTGTATTCCGCGGGCGAACATTTTTCAACGTCACACATGGGTATATGACTTTTGGCGTTAGTAGAGATAAAATGTGCTGGGTTAATTTGCTCACATGACGTTCTATTAGGATCAGTTCATACCGCGAATATACGCGGCACTGCATTTTTAGATAGCTATTCAACATTGAACTTTATTCACCACACAAAAAAGTTTCATACGATATCAGTCGTATACTGCACATGCGCTGTGCAGCACGGTGCACCCTGCTGACATTGACATTCGAACTCTTACACTGAAACGTGTTTCTTCCTGTGTGATGAATAAAGTTAATTTTTGAATAGCTATCTTAAAAATACAGCGCCATATCGCGTATCATTTTATTTCGGTGTCAATCGACCCATAGGATTCCGTATTTAAAAAGTAAATGCGGAACAATACATAAGTATATTATATTTAATTTACATACTAAACAACGGCTAAAGAAAAACGGCGTACTACTCAAAGAAGAATTCAAGAAGCTTCCATTAGAAGAGGATTAAAGTCGCATGCGGTCCTTGTTCTTCATCCGAGCAGAGACTCGGTCATTAATTCGTCGTTTCTACCTGGTGACGTCCACTGCTGGACATAGGTCTCCCCCATAGATTTCCAGTGCGACCGGTCGCGTGTGGCCTTTATCTACCGACTCCTTTTTTCAGGTCGTCTGTTCATGTCCGTCATTATTTATAGATATTTTATCTATGTAGATATAAAATATCTATGGAAGCTTTCACACCACGTCACTCCAGTCCACTCTAGTCTAGGCCTTACGGATATCGGACAACGGAAATATATTTAGTACTTTTATACTAGATACAAACTAGCTTTTGTCCGCAGTTCCGCCCGCGTATACACAGTATCCCACGAGAACGTAGAAAAGAGAAAAGCGACAACCATTGCAGGAATACTAGAAATAAGACCAAGTTAGAAATATCGGTGATCAGACTTAGTTAAGTAAGTAAATCGTTTTAAGGTTCATGTATACGCCTTTACAATAGAATCCCAGAATACGTTCAAAATCTTCCCATTAATCAATTTAAAAAAGTTGTTATAGAATGTTTGTGTGCTAAAGCTTATTATTATAAGGTCAATGATTTCATTAACGTTTGCACACCTTGGGAATACCATGGCCTTCTGCAAGGCTGCTTCTATGTACTTAAGTATGTTCTATATACTTATTACTTTTGTTATATAGATTAAGTGAGAACATTGTAATTTCTTTTTTGAAAAGAACAATTTTCCCATCTTTTTGCTAAAAGGTGGCCCCGTGCGAGTTTCTTACGCCGGTTCTTCTCGCCGGGCCAATTCCCGAACCGGTGGTAGGCATCATGTAGACCGACGTTCAGAAAGTGTATAAAAATACCAATTTTAAATAAATAAAAATACCTATACTTTGAACACTTAACTTTTTCGGGATAAAAAGTAGCCGGTGTTTATGCGAAGCTCATACTACTACCATATCAAATTTAATCAAAATCCATTCAGTAGTTTTGCGTGAAAGAGTAACAAAAATCAATCCATCCATCTATACATACATCCATTCATCCATCCTTACAAACTTTCATATTTATAATAGAAAATAGTAAGTAGGATTAAAAGTGTTTAAGATTTTCCTAATATGATTTAAATATGTGTATAATGCTAGCCATGCCTTCACATACCTGACATGGTAAGGACATACCTGACAGGTTTGCCCGTACAGTTGAGTTGAACCGGTGAGCCGGAGCGTGTGTGTTGCACAACTGTGCAGGTTTCCACCCTGACAGGTGTGCTGTGCATGCAAACCTGTCAGGTACACCCTTGCCTGTACGGCATATACATCCTTAACGCAGGATTTTTGTTCCTTCGGTGGGATTTTAACCCGCTACTTCTGGCTTGAGCGCCGACACGCTAACCACTGAGCCACGGAGGTCGTCAAACTTTATATAGCGTTTATGAATTCGGCAAAGGTTTTGTAATTTATAGTTATTTAAGTTATTACCTGCTCAACATAGGAACTATCGAACAAGTTGCAGTTCGACCAGGCATAACATGAAAATCGCTTCACAACGCCGTTGAATAGTGCGCAACGTACGTAGTTCAACCATATGACTGCAGACGGCAGTCGTTGCGGTCACTTCCTTTGTGTTTAAATATTTTGAGGCGTCCTACTGCAAAGGAAAATGTTTAGAAAGTGGTCGATACGATTATTGCGAACAAATTCTGAATTATTAAAACATATTACTCAAGTTAGCTGAGCTATGGTCAATTTTTGGCATCACACAACACACATAGTATATATATTAATGTGCCTAATATTAGTTTATTCCTTTGTATTTCATTTTGACGTGTGCTGTGTGATGATAAAATAAACGTATTCTATTCTAATTCAAGTTTCGGATAAATTCAAGACGCAGTCGGAGTCGCAAGCGAAATCCAGTTTAGCATATTATCATAAAGTGTAATACTTAAAACAAAAACGTTGCGAAATCTTCTTAAGTGTTTACTGGAACTTTTCTCTTTAACGCCGAAACAAGTTAATACCCCGTGTTTGTTCGTGAAAATTATCAGCCGGTACATACCGGTACAGGCGGAATAATATGTTGGCCATTTTTTTCTATTATATTATTTTATCTTATTGAAAATTAATAAGAAGATGCAGAATCTTTTGTATCTTAAGTATCATACACTAGATGGTGAGCGCGACTTCGTGCGCGCAAATGGAAATCGCGGGGATACCGTACATTTTGCCGCGACAAAAAGTAGCCTATGTCCTCCGTGGATTCTTCGAGATTTAACCAATCAAATCCCAGATTTTTGTGGTATTGTCGCAACAGAAAACGAAGCGCCTTGTACAGGCAGATTTTAATTGTCCTGTTCAGGCTTTACTTATCTTAGGGCATTGTTTACAATCTACTAACTTATTAGTAGATTGTATAAGCTATCCGACTCCTAAGTCGGATAGCTTATTTGGAAGTTTTGTCGCTGCTTACTTCATATCGAGCGACAGAGACAAAACATGTAAATAATATATCTGACACTTATCAGTAGATTGTGAAAAAGAACTAACAAAATATTCTTCACATTTTTCGACGTAAAATAAGAACATTGCTCTCAAAATCATTGTGCCGTGACTTCCAAATGCGTATTTTTCCACAAAATATCCGGTCGCCTGTACTCACCAAACTACAGGGTAATTTATCCGTGGGCGTGTGAAGCTTTTTTCGCCAACTTGTGACGTTGAAATATGGCCTATCTTAATACGCCAACTTTTGTGCTTAGGCCTTTGGCGGACAGCCAAGACGACTTGTCTAGACACACCGGACACTCTGGCGACGTACTTTTTAGTGTACCAATCAGGGGCGTATGAAATTACTTATACTTATTTGTGAGTCGTAAAAATGGATTTTGTGTCTGGGAAAATATAGGCTAGCACGATACTTAAGGTTTCAGCGTTGCCTCGAGTAAGCCATACACGCTGCGGTTCACCGGAGAGTTTACCTGTACAGGTTTGCCTGCACATGATGACGACCTCTGTGTCTTAGTGATTAGAGCCCTGGCGCTCAAGCCGGAGGTCGCGGATTTGAGTCCCGCCAGACGACAGAAAGTGTTCTGTGTTCCTGGGTCATGGTTGTGTCTTAAATATGTGTATAGGTAGTATGATAAAAAAAAAGTAAAACAAATGAAAAGTATACATACAATACAAAAAACAGCTTTTCACAAAATGCATAAATTTCCGGTGTACCGGTGCGGTCTTCAGTTTTTTTGCAATGGCATCGATTAAATACAGGTACAGGTACATCTTACGGTGACACTTGCAAGAATTGATTTTCGATCTTGCTCCGGTCGCCTGCGCAGTATTTTTAAACTGCGCAGGCGACTGGAGTGTATTCGGCACACACGTTGCGGTTTACCAAACCTCTGGTGGACCGTAGCGTGTGCGGCCAGCATAAGAACTAACAGTAAAATTTCTCTCAAGTCATTAAATTGGTTGGGTAGCCCTAAGTCATTAGATCTGGCGTCGTAATAGAACATCAATCTTCAGGGTTGTCCAAAATACAATATTAGATTTACACCATAAGAAATTTTCATAATTTAAACGATAGCACAGCTATATACTGGCGATAATTGCAAAATAACACAATACATTCTGTCGTCAACGATTAATCATTTTGAAAATCCAAACGAGATTTAACCGAGAATATTAATATAAATTATAATTACGAAAATTGTCACCAGGGCTCGAACAATCCTAGACCTTCCGAAAAAAGTATACGAACACTACACGTGTTTTCATACACACATTCACATAACAGTAAATAATATTATTATTATATTAGGTCCTTACCTATGAAATATCCGTTTTGTATGAAAAAATTTAAACTATTTTTTTTCATGTATTATTTATTTGTATTAATCGAAGTAATAACCCATGCAATCAATGCATCTTTGCCAACGCAGTGGTAGTTTATTGATGCCCTTCTTAAAGAAATCAGCTGGACGGGAGGCAACAAATTCTTCAAAGGCATTTTGTACTGCCTCTCGGGTATTGAATTTTTCCCCTAAGAAGTTATCCAAATTCTGGAAAAAGTAGTAGTCTGTAGGCGCAAGGTCTGGTGAGTAGGGCGGATGACGGAGAGCTTCCAACACCAGTTCTTGTAACTTGGAGACCGTCTGCTGTGCAGTATGAGGTCGCGCGTTGTCGTGCAGGAGCAGCGGAGACGAGCGATTGACCAATGCTGGTTGGAGATGTGCCAGCTTCTCCTGTACTCAGTGTTCATTGTGTTCAGTTCTTCACAGTACACATCTGCAGTAATGCTCACCCCGTTTGGTAAGAAGCTGTGATGAATCACACCGGCGCTAGACCACCACACAGTGACAATCACTTTTATAGAGGTAAGTTTTCGTTTAGGGCATTGTTTAGGTGCTGAACCAGGTTCCAACCAACTTGCTGAGCGCTTGCGGTTATCAAAAAGAATCCATTTTTCATCGCAGGTAACATGCGGTTCAAAATTCCTTCATTTGTGTGTCTGTTGATCAGTGCAAGGCACGTCTCGACGCGTACTTCACACTGGCGATCATTGAGTTCGTGGGGCACCCATTTGTCAAGCTTTTTTACCTTGCCAATTTGACGCAAATGGACCAATATTGTTTTGACGCTAACGTCGAAAGCTGCTGCTAATTCAGCCGTAGATTGTATATCATCAGCTTCCACAATCGCCTTTAATTCGTCATTGTCGACCAAAGTCTTCGGACGACCGCGAGATTCATTTTTCAGGTCGAAATTTACAGAACGGAAGCGAGCAAACCAATAACAGGTGGTGCGTTGGTTTGTAGTGTTAGCTCCGTAAACGTTGTTGATGTTGCGTGCCGCTTTTGCCGCGTTGCTGCCACGACGGTACTCATATTCCATAATTACTCGAATTTTTAACGTATCCATGATGACGAAAAAGATTGAAATGCGATAAAAATGTAACACTAATCAATAAATAAATGACTACTTTTGAAAAAAGAAATCCATGTTTTTAAAATAAAATTAATTTGAAATTAGAATTCTTAGCCAAACAAAAATTATTTTGATTTGAAATGGCCAGTACTGCAGAACGGCAATTTCATAGATCATAAGGTCCATAGGTCTAAAGTTTATGTGTAGGAAGGTGTGCAGAAAGCTAATTTTTTTTTTAAGGCTTAAAAATACATCAAATTATTAAAAATAAAAACCAAACATACTACCGTGCGTTCGATAGTCACAATTTTTTACACGCTGACGTTACATTTTTTTTTTAATTTTTATCTAAGAGGCAAAAGATGTCTTAAGATGAAGAAGAAGGTTCAAACTTAAAAATGATGTGAATTATTATGGGCGACCTTCGAACACAGTAAAATATAAACCTGTAGTAAAAATATAATACTTTTTTGCCATCCCTGCTTGGGTTCCTCGTGACGGCTGTCAGACAGGGAGACGCCAAGTCTCTGTACATAAATCATTTGTAGGAAACATGTATCAAATTATTGTTGTCTATAGCACTACTAACTATTTATTATTCGTGTTCTATTTAAGCTCTTTTATCAAGCCTAGATATAAATAAATTATAGTTTAAAAAAAATAAAAAAGATTTTTAGTACGATTTGCCAAAGAGTGCACGCATGATTATTTATTATAATAATTTATAATTTTAATTTTTAAAATTAATTTTTTTTAAATTATTAAAATATTTCTTTTTAATTATTAAAATTAAATTAAATCGAATTCTTGCATTGTCATCGGTCTTTGACAGGTGTGCAAAGTTTGAATTAAATCTGATCGTTCAAAGTAGGAAAATCGAGCTCAAAGGAGTCGGTTACAAACAAACAAACAAACAAGCAAGCAAGCAAACATACAGGTGAAACTAATAAAAGCGTTATAAAAACAATAGCGTCACTTACACAGACAGACAGACAAGTTATAACTTACTTACTTATCACACCCGTCTTTGCGTCGGGGATTAGTAAAACCAAATTGAACCACAATCGTATTATAAGTTATAATAAACTTTGAAGATGAAAACTAATTAGTAGATTTATACTCTTGTTCAACCCTAATTTATATAATTTAACTTTGGTTTCAATAATACGTATTAACCCAAAGATTTCTAAACTACAGAAAGGCTATGACGTACATTGGACAGAATTAATCGACATACAAGAAAATGTTACGCCATCATGGTTTTCACCATACCTCAAATGTCAGCCATCTTGTATAAACCTTGCTTCAAATGTCAAAATGGCACCGAAAACTCCAAAAGTGGGGCCATTTAAGTGGAGACAACATGCCTCAACATGCCTCGTCTATATAATATATACGATGCATAGAGCATTTACCTCTGACAGGACCCTTATGCCGTCGACATAAGGATCACTAATATAGAAACAACAAACAACTATTATGGATACAAAGTAAAATAACTCTGAACGGAATAATTATTAATCCTCTTGTTATATTATTTTAGTGGTTACAATTTCAGTTAACTTTCCGCAGAAACGTAACGAAATAAGATATCGAAATGAGCTACAATTACCTAGATATAGTTTTTTTTACACTTTCTATCTACTTAAGGGAACTGTACATTTTGCGAGTTCTGTGTCAAAGGTTGTATAAAGTATTTAATGTATTAATTATGGCTAATACATTATATTCTCTCTCTCTGTGTGTCCGATTTATTTTAATTTTAAATCTGTTAGCAGTTTAGACACGAAAATAACTAAATATATCACTTTTTGCTACAAAAACATATTTATACATCGTCTGCTTATAACTATAATAATATAAGAAAGTTAATTATAATCATCCAATGTTTCGTATATCCATGAGCATACCTATATTTACGAGAGCCTCGAGTTTTGTAGGCTGTGTTATGCGTAAAAAATGTATGAAATTTAATATTAGACTCTAGGATCACGTAAGACTTACACGTAGTACGTGGCGTAGTAGGCTCCACGTGACGTACAAAATGCCAATATTATATGTCAAAATTACAAAACTAAGGATGGGATATGACGTACGTTTTACAGAAAAATCTTCGTACAAGAAAATATTAGCCATCTTGATTTCAGAAGATTTAGTCAATGAATGCGGACTGTTTATCGTAAGTAAGTATATATTTTTAACCGACTACCAACAAAAGGATCCAATATAATACATACAATGGATACCAAAGAAAGGAGGAGGAGGAGGAGGAGGTTATACGTTCGGCTGTATATATTTTTTTGTATGTTCAACGATGACCCCGCCGTCTGTTGACCGATTTCAAAAATTCTTTTTTGTGATGTAAAGGGTATAATCCCAAGTTAGTTTCGTTGTCACCAAAGTGGTTACTTGATGATGGGATCTATGAGGAATCGAGGTAAGATTTTGAAATTTATATGGACACATTTTTGACTTTTTCTGGAATGACCCAAGCATATGCTACCTAAAAAGTAAGATTTTGCACCAAGGTATACCCTGGATCCAAAAGTATTGAACAGAACTCTTCACTCCTTATATATGCATGTTTGGGGATTTCGGCGTTATTTAAAGAACTTCAAGCATATGCTAATATGTCAATTACAGTAATCATCATCATCTGCACCATCATCCCACTATACATCAACACATAATGATGATATAATAGGTACTTCTTATAGTGTTTTATACTGACATGAATATCTTCGAACGGCAGAGTAACTGCCGTTTGTGGGTCTATTTGCAAAATTAGTTTCTTTTTGTAGAGGGTATAATTCGAAATTTCTCTCTTAGTCACTAAAGTGACCTTGATGATGGCATCTATGAGGAATCGAGGGAACTCCTCAAAATTTATAGGGAAATCTATAGGGATTTGACTTTTGTGAGGTTAATTAAGCATGTGCTACCAAAAAGTAATATTTCGTGCCAAGGGTGTAACCTGGATCCAAAAGTACTGAATAGAACTTCCCAGTCTTTAAAGATATACGTTTGAAAATTTCGGCATTGTTCAAAGAACTGCAAGCATATGCCATAATGTAACTTACAGTAATCATCATCATCATCTTATATATTAGGTCCTTACATATGAAATTTGCGTTTTGTCGTACTGGCCACTTTGATCTCAAATATATCTTCCTTGGTTAGGAAATACAATTTCAAATTTATACCGCTATTTACTCATGCATTTGTGTTTCGAAAACCGTAATTCAAATGTTTTATGTTTTTATGTTTGGATAACTTCTTGCAAGGGAAAAAAATCAACTCCGATGGGGCAGTCCAAAGCACCTTCAAAAATTTTATCGATTCCTGTCCGAATGGTTTTTTTAGTAAAGGAATCAATGAACTACCTATAAGATGGCAAAAGTGCATAGATAGCAATGGTATACCATATCAAATTTCATCGAAATACGTCCAGTAGTTATAGCGTAACAAACATCCATCCATCCTAACAAACTTTCATATTTATAAATAAACATTTTGTAACAACGAAACCAATGAGACGCATTGGGAGACGTGTGATGACGACGTAATTATGACCACTGTGTGGTAAGCACGAAAAATTGACAACGGCGTATTTATAACGTTATCAAGTGATATTTCATTCCAATCTATTATAGATAAAAGATGATACAATTGAGAATGTGTTTAGTTCCTGCTGTCACCGCGTCATACTCTTTTTTGCCAAGCTGTAAGTACGTTTTATTAAAAACAAATTTATATATTTTTAACTTAAAAATATTACATTTACATTCTAACACATGTTAATCCGCAGGCAAAAACTAGTCTACGCGGCGCAAATTAGTCGGCAAATGACGTTGGAACTCGTTAACTGCCGCGAGATGACTGAACACCTCGTTTATTTTCATGTTTTTTTAAAGGGCAAAGTGGAGGATACGGTCGTAAAAAAATTAAGTCTATATATACGTGAAGCAAAAACTTTGTCCTAATCCTTTTTACGAAAAGAATGCGAACGAAGGAGCATGAAATTTAGCACAGTTAAAGTTTATATACGTAGGAGGAGTGCGCTGCTTTATCCTTATCTATATATTAATATGTGAAGCGAAATTTCAAGTACAGTTTTACGAGAATTGTGCGTACGGATGAGAGTTAAATTTGGCACAATTAAAGCTTATGCTAAAGAAGGCGTGCGAAAAGCTAAAATTTCTTAAAATAATGCTTAGAAATATAATAAATTAATGAAAATATCAGCAACACACACTACCATGGATTTGGTTCACAGATACACACGCGTAGTCTATTGTATTTGAAATTTGTAGTATTATACTCTTATGAAGTTTATTATCCCAAACACAATAGATATTGTTGTCCCATCGTTCTCGATGATCGATTGGAACTAGAAAGTTATTAGTTGAAACCAAATCGATTTTCTAATCGCCGTCAAACAAAAACGAGTATTTAACTGTCAAAAAAAAACTATATTGATTTTTGGTCGATTCATTATTGTCCATCCCTATGGGTTTTGACGTACGGTTCCATCGTGAAAAACATGAGTGAAATTTAATTTTTCGTAATTTTAATGGAACTGAACTGGACTGATATTCTTTAATTTATTACATTAATTATTATAGTATCGCTACCTCAGAAAGCTCACATATCTGCCGCGCGATTGATGTAATTTTATTACCCGTTGACGTTTGTCATTCTGTCACAACATTATTTTTTTTCTTTTTTCTATCTAAGGGGCAAATAAATAATAATAAAGTTGTTTCAATATAAAAAATAATATGGCTGTCTCTCAAATTATCGCGCGTGATAAGCGACATCGTATAGCATAATGTAAAAACGCTCTAATACGTGAAGAAAAAATCACGTTTTCACACTTACAATGAAAGAGCCATCCTCACGGTCCAGTCTGCAAATCCAGCAGCCTGTCAATAATTTGTTTATATCTTTTCATCTGTTATCTGTAAATAATAGTAAATATCCAGGCGGATTTACTAGAATGCTGAGAAGGCTGAAGCCTAGGGCGGCAAATTTTAGAGGGCGACAAATGTGGCCTGAATATTTTTTTGTCTTACAGAAATATAAAAAAACATTTGCATACAAAAAAAAATCTCGAAAGTTTTACAAAAAAAATAAAACTTTTGTCGGTACTGTATACTTTATACTCTAACGTCTGAATACACAAAAATACTAAACGCTCAGTAAACTATACTTTTGCGGTAATATACGATGCAAAATATTAACGCTCTGTAAACTATACTTTTGCGGTAATATGCGATGCAAAATACTAAACGCTCTGTAAACTATACTTTGCGGTAATATACGATGCAAAATACTAAACGCTCAGTAAACTATACTTTTGCGGTAATATACGATGCAAAATACTAAACGCTCAGTAAACTATACTTTTGCGGTAATATACGATGCAAAATACTAAACGCTCTGTAAACTATACTTTTGCGGTAATATACGATTCAAAATACTAAACGCTCTGTAAACTATACTTTTGCGGTAATATACGATGCAAAATACTAAACGCTCAGTAAACTATACTTTTGCGGTAATATACGATGCAAAATACTAAACGCTCTGTAAACTATACTTTTGCGGTAATATATGATGCAAAATACTAAACGCTCCGTAAACTATACTTTTGCGGTAATATACGATGCAAAATACTAAACGCTCTGTAAACTATACTTTTGCGGTAATATACGATGCAAAATACTAAACGCTCTGTAAACTATACTTTTGCGGTAATATACGATGCAAAATATTAAAAGCTCTGTAAACTATACTTTTGCGGTAATATACGATGCAAAATACTAAACGCTCTGTAAACTATACTTTTGCGGTAATATACGATGCAAAATATTCTAAAAGCGTTTTTTGATGAGAGCGGCGAGCGGCGGCGGATTATTTTGTGTATTGAGAAGGTAATGTGCGACTCTACAGATTTTGACAGTGTGTTACTGTGTGTCATTTGTTTTGATCCCCACCCAAAAGAACCCTAAAAATGTAAACTAAAAAGTTTAAATATAAATAATGGCAGGGCGATTTTATAGTAATGCTTAAAAATACATTAATTTATTAATAAAATAACATTACACAGTACACAAATACAATTTATTCACGCGTTTGTCAGTCTGTCTTTCATATTCAATAGACAACACTTCCAAGTTACAAACACCAAATTTAATCATAATCCGTTTGGTAGTTTTTGCGTGAAAGAGTTATAAAATCCACCCTAAGAAACTTTCACATTTATTTCAGTAGGATAACCTAGGGAAACTAATCGTACACGATTTAACTTTTATGTTGCTGTAATTGGTTGTTTTAAGGAATTTTTAGGGTTTGTTGTTACCATGTTGTTACGTGTTGTTTTTATTGTCGTCAGTGAAATTTTAAGCGAGTGTGAATTCCCAAAAACTTACCATAAATGATAATTACAGAAAATACTTAAGTTTTGTTTCTATTACAATCCAAATTCATTAAATAAAATGTAGTCACATTGTGTTATGGAAAAAATATTTCATAGTAGGAATATATTATATTAATTCACGGGAACTAGGTACATCATACTATGAACGCAAACAGAATCTTAAAATCTTTCCTAAAAATATTTGTGTATAAATTCTGAAAATCTATTATAATTATTGATTAACGCGTTTACATAAAGGAGCCGACTGAGACCACTTCAACTAATGATCGTGTGTAATGAAAGAGAGAGTGCTCTTGTGTATTGCGCTCACACTTCGGCACTTTAAAATAATTCCTGCGTAGCTGGACTGGTCTCACCGGAATAAGTGTGGCAAGCTATAACATAATTCTATATTATATAAAAGCAGATGTCCCCACTCCCCACTAACTGGCGCACTGACGTATAGACGCTCGCACAGCCGTAACCGCTGAGAGTAGAAACGTTAAATTTGGACAGTAGTTTTAAATTACAATGTAGAAGCGCACTAAGAAGCGATTTTGAAAAATTCCACCCATAAAGGGGTGTAATAAGTTTTGAAAGTTTGTATGAAAAATCTATAAATTTGCACCGATTTAGATGAACATTGAGATTCATGCTCTTAAATACATTTAATAAAATAAGTCTTTCAGGATTTATTAGAATTTACCCTTTGGGTGTGTACATAATAAGGGTTGAATGTTTGTATGTCAAATATTTAAAATATGCTCCAATTTCCACGTAATTTAATGACCGAGCTAATGAATAAAAATATTAAGAACGTAGTTTTTGGTTTTTTTTTAATTTTTTTTTTTTGGATTAAAGATTCTTTATTATCAACAAAGGCAAGCTGCCACTTATTTGATAACATTGATTACTTAATGTCTAGATACAGTTTCATCGTTCGTCGTCGAAAATACAATAAAAGTACAGTTAAATTACAGGTACATAAAGGCACAAACAATTGAATTTCATAAAAGGTAAAAAAAAAATGTGTACGTACCTCACATTTAACAAAATATAGCTAACTGATTACAAAACCTTAGGAATTGTGTTATTACAAAAGTATAGACAGTAAACTAAAGCATTTTAATTTTCGTTAATAATATGTTCGGCTAATTGCTTTTTAAAAACATTCAAAGATTGGGAGTGTTTTATGCGCGAGGGTATGCGGTTGTATAGCTGCGCTCCTTCGAAAGTAGGTGTCGACTTGCCGTAATTTGTGCGATGTTTGGGTATGACGAGGTAGCTCGCTCGACGCGTATGGCGCTCGCTAACTTGTTTATGTTTAGTGAACGAAAGGTTAGTGTGGATATTCCTATTGAGCGTTTTGTGAATATAGAAGCAAATGTGGTATTTGTATAGTTTTTTAATGTTCATTATTTTAGTTTTGTCGTAGATTTTAGATGTTGGTGTTAATCGGTTATAATTAAAAAGGGTTTTGATAATTTTTAATAAGTATAGTTTTTTAAAATTCGTCCATTAAATTTGTACAGTGAAATATCAACAACTGGTCTGATTGCGTTGAATTTTGACATCGTAGTTATTATGATGTAGAAATCCGTTATTATTTCCGAAATAAATACCCCACGGGGGTGAAATGCGGATCCACGTGGACGAAGTCGCGCGCTAAACCTAGTTAAATAATGTTTACAATATTATAAAGTTCATTAATTCGTCTTAGTTCCTCTCTTCAGTTGATGCTGATTTTAGTGCTTCGAGAGAAATTTATGCCCTGTTTTTGAGATTTTTGTCGGTAGTTTATCTATGATTGGATGATATTTGATTGGATGACGCAGTAATGTGTTAACCGACCAAAATCCCTATTGAAAACAATGAACTACCGACGAAAGACCTCAGAAACCCGGCATAAATTCCGTAACATAACCAGGCGAGCAGAGTTAAAGTGGTGTAATTATGTTTTTAGTTGTTAATCACATCGAATTAGGTTAAGCTGCTATTTCGTTATGGAACCCTGGTACTTCTCGTGGCTAGGGTAAAACAGTCATTGGCATTAAAATTAATTTTACTTTCCCGAAAATGAAAACGCAGACTTGTGATCTAAAATTTAATTAATTGAAATAACAGTTATAATGACGTTATGGACGAGATTATACATGACATTGAAAATTGTATTATAATTAATTTATTACATCTCAATTCTTAGACACGGACACTTTTTAAAGATATTTTCAATTACCATTTAAACGTTTTGTACATGTATTTAGACTTATTGGTATCTACCAACTTTCATTGAACTTGCACCCTTTTACGTGCAAAAGTGAACCTACCTACCAAACCTACCCCTACCAAAGGTTGTCACTTTGCAATTCATATTTTTCTAAAATTCCTATTGTATATGGCTTATGATTTAAAAATCATAAGTTATTGAGTTTTTTCTAAACTACATGAAACTACTAAGCACCAATTTCACCAAATTTAGCTAAATCGGGATTCGATCTCTGTCTCTTAATCAATGTTAGAAAACCGTGGCTCAGCGTTAAACGTCGTTTTAATACGTTGGTGAAATTGGGACTAAATGTAAATAGTATAAACTCAGGATTATACAGAGTCAATAGAAGACAAAATATACATTAGCCGTGATGTTGCCGACAAAATCCAGCTACAGCTGAGCAACAATAAATACTGGGAGCGGGTTAAATATACTTGAGGTGTGGTGCCAGTGACAGCGCGAGTGGGGCATACGTTATCGTTAGATGTTAAAATATTCTACAGATTTTTTTACTCCTCGGTGGTCCCTTTAAAAGCCAGTTCGAGTGCATTACACGTTAATTGCTAAATTTTATTATCAATCAGCTATCTGGTCCTAGTCTTAACATCTATATATAGTATAAAATGAAGTTGCTTCCGCTGTTTGTTCGCTTACATCTTATAAACTACACAACGGATTTAATGCAGTGTTTTGCAATAGATAGAGTGATTCAAGAGGAAGGTTTAAATGTTTAATGCATTGCACACGTGTAAGGCGTTATTTCTTAAATGGTGACCAGCCATTTTTCTTGTTATGCATCGTCGCAGGTTTTATTTCTGATACTTCTTATCTCTCTAAGCTTTTATTTTTCTGATGTCTTAATTTTTTATATTAATATTAATTTATTTCAAAAGTATTGAATAATTAATGTGAATTGCGTATTTTGTATTATATTTGTAAGTTTTTGTAAGATAATTATAAGAAATAATGTCGGGATATTTTATAGATTGTTTAAGTTACATAAAACATAATTATTACGATATCTCAAGCTGTGTCAAAAGACTTAGAATAAGATGTTGTAGATGCTTAAGAAATACACGCTTGCGCTTATGAAATCGCTATCTCTGGCGCATAAATGAAGATATAACGCTTAAAACATTTGGTGCGGAGAGGTCGGTAAACATCTTACCGGAGTTTTATTTATGACTATTGTTACTCCCTGTTACCCTCCCGTTATCCAGCGTTTACGCCGTTATCCCCAGTTTGACTAAAACATGGAAAAACGGTTTATGCGGCTTCATAAACCCTCGATGTAATGAATAAGAATAGCTTTGACGATATTTCAGCTGTTTTGTCGAATGGTGCAAGATTAGGAAGAAGAATATTGACAATATTCAATATCCATAGGCAAAGTCTCTACGTAGGCTACGTTGAGACTTCTGACAATCTGAGCATCTTTACCCAAT
This sequence comes from Phengaris arion, assembly GCA_963565745.1. NCBI lineage: Eukaryota > Metazoa > Arthropoda > Insecta > Lepidoptera > Lycaenidae > Phengaris > Phengaris arion. The sequence continues at coordinate 18,333,922 of OY751444.1, forward strand.
GATGGTCGGTGCCATACAAAAATCCCTCCTCCTCCTCCAGATCTCCCCCAAAATGCCCCAACTAACGATTCGGTTAAATTGTGGATATCAAAATTATGATATTATTTTAAACAACAGCTGCGATGGACAGGCGCTTTTTATCGTCTCTTTTTAATATATTTTTATTTATTTAACAATTTATTGTACACAAGAAACATTTAAAACATTACACTTTACATGGAATAATGACAAAAATTTTCTGCTTATTTCTAAAAAGAAATTTCTTCCAACAGCCCTACGGAGAGATAAGGGATAAAAGAAAGCAGATAGAATGTGCACAATTACAAATACATTTACATATTATGTCTTTACTAAAACATAAATAAAATAGTATATGTAATAATATATACACTATCAAAATAATTAATATAAAATACAATACCTAAATACTATAAGTAATATAATAATATGCCTATAATATATAAATACTAAATGTATATATAATAACAGTATTTACATGGATAGAGATTCGATATAGTTTAGGCATTACTCCGAATTTTATTTAATCTAAACAAAAATTGTTTCAACGAAATATCGGACAGAGCGGGTTCCTTGCAGTGTACGAAACTATAAAAATTTAAATCAGAACACTGAAATAAAGTTTACTATTAATAAATCCAGATATTTAATACCTCTTTAATGTGGTGAAAAAGTAGATCCTACTACTATATATGGGTATGGGTAAAGTTTGTGAGGAACTACTGAACAAATTTTGATGAAATTTGGTCGGATAGTAGTTTACATCTCGATTTTAATACATCAGCTCCTTTTTATCCTGAAAAGGTACAGTGTTTCCGTAAGACACTTTATTTACGCAGGCGTAAAAGCTAGTAATCTTAATTTTTGCGGTAGGGCTAAGATTGCTCGAACCGTAATACGATACGGTAACGATATTGGATGGATAGAGGTGAGCTTAGGGAATCCGACCATAATCCGTCTCAACACGAGTCCCATCCGGTAGAAGGTCCCTCGGACTGCTCTCCCGGAGGAAAAGCAGCTGTCGTCGACATGCTGCCGCGATGCATGCTGCTGAAAGCAGATGGCGCTAACTGGGTCGCTGCTGGTATCGCCTATGTCCGGCAGCCCAGAACCGAATGAAGGCACCTAGGGGTTCTAACGCGGTAACCCAGAATGCATTCTTCAAAGGATTTACCTAGTTAAAAAACTGGTTAGGTAAGACTCGGACTCACGCACGATGGGTTCCGTACCATTATCTATAAAACGGCATAATCACGTTTGTTGTACAGGAGCCCCCTTAAATATTTATTTAATTCTGTATTTTAGTATTTGTTGCTATAGCAGCAACTGAAATACATAATCTGTGAAAAATTCAATTGTCCAGATATCACGGTTCATGAGTACACCTTGGCGACAGACGGACAGATAAGCGAACGGCAGCGGGGCCTTAGTAATAGGGTTCTGTTTTACCTTTTGAGTACGGAACCCTAAAAAGGGCTCGAATCATAAACAACATTTGGGGGGAGGTACTTTAACGCGAAGGAGTCACAATAGATCCACATGGGTTGCAGTGATCGATATTGACCTGCCTTCGATAAAAAAAAAAAAAAACAAATGAACAACATTTACTTAGTGTGGGCATCCTGAGTTAGGCAGGTAGTAGGTACTAACAATATCTATGTAAACCAGAATAACGGGTTAAAATTGGAAGTTTCATTTTCAAATTCGCGGTGTAAAATGTCTTTTAGAAACCATGTAGGTGCTGTTTCGCTCAATAAACTCTCCGACTGCCATTATTTCTCAACAGTTTCGACATTCACTTAACCCCGCTACTCAGGTACGGGACGGGTAACCCTTGTAATCCTCAGACCTGGCCTTATTTACCCCTGTTTAAGTCAGCCTAAGCAAATTAACGTTCTTACCTCACTACATTTAACGTGGATATTTCTACACTAAACGTTGTGTCTAATGATTTTCGGAGGCTCTATTCTGTCTACATATTATAAATGCGATTGTTTAAAATCAGCTACGAATATTTTCGCCATATGATCAACTGCTTATGTAAAGACGTTTAGACAGAAAAATAATTTAAAAAATCGAAAAAATAAATACAAAACAATAGTAGGTATAGTATACGCTCTTTACGGCACTGTTAAGGTCATTGACCTCACACATCTGATTGTATTGATGTTATTTAGTCAGTCTCTTCTTCCCCTTTAAATTAGATGTTTCTGTGAGGTTAATGACCTCAACGCATGAGAGAGAGCAATGTAATTTTATATCCGTAGTGATTTTGAACAACCTTAAAAAAGTAGCTCTGTTCTGTCTTCCTCTATGTGCGGTAAAGTATACTCTTTATTTGAGGAAAATGAGGTTAAAAATCCACGTTTTACTGTGGTGGACTGGCGGAACGTGCATATTTAAACGAATATTCTGTAGTAAAAACCAGGAGAGAGAATAATTTATGTAAACAATGATCATCCGTCAAAATGCTGTGAATAAGCAAACACAACAAAACAAAAAACAAAACATTCTAAATTCACTCATCCTAAAGTACGTGTAAGTAACCATACAAGTGTAATTAGCAATTACACTCGGTCAAATTACCTTCTAGCGCCTGACACATGAATTGCCAACCGTCAGTACGGCCACAAGGGCGACACTCTCTACAGATGACAGCTCGAGTAACAGCAAACAGCAGCCATGTTGACGTTAGCCTAAGGTTGCCACCGAAATAATTTCAAACGTTGCTTCAAAACAATCTTAAATAATATTATGAAATAATATTGATAATTATGTCAAAGCACAAGCGACCAGCGGCAAGCCCCGTGAACGAAAGTCCTGGCTTGAAAAAACCAACGCGCCGCGCGCGTCGCGCAGCCCCACAGATGTCTAGCCGCGTACACGTAGCCGCGAGCCATCATTCGTGTAAATATATTAAATAACAATTCTTTACATAGGTACCACTAAAATGCCACCAATTTAAATTTCTCTCAATTTACCGTGCAATGAAGAAATACAATGACACATTAAATTGGATCTAAACAGACTTATATCAATACAAAACTTAATAATTATTACTAATTTCATTCCGAAAATCACTATTAATTAAATAATTAATAGCTCAATTATTGTTATAATTAATTCGATTGACTGTAGGGATTTCGTTTAGGGGTTTAAGTAATTTTAGTAAACAATTATAGTTAAGCCTACATAGTCTAATGGCTTGGCCTTGGGTTCGATTCCTGTCATTGCCAAATGTAGCAAGTTCTCAATTTTTAAAGTAGGTATAGAAGGTGATGATGAAGGCGAGCATCTGCTGTATCTACGATCTAGGATCACCTAATACGTTGTGATACGCCCGAGTGGTCTCCATTTTGACGGTTGGGCATTACACTATTATTTTGATGTGGTTATCTGTATATATCCGTCTGTCCGTGCTTACCTTCCAAACGGTTAGTGCTAGAGATGAAACTTTGCATGGATATGTGTATTTACCACGTCAAAAAAGTGCTAAAATAAATTCACGAAAAATATACTTTTTGGGTACCTGGTGGTAAAGTGGTGTTTATTTCCTTGCGTTTACCCCATAGTGAAGGGTACTTATATAGATATTTTAAAAACATTGAGAGGACAATTTTAATATCGATTAAGACATTCGTTTGTATAACTTTGTTAGTTCAGGAGTTAAAGAGACTTAACTTGTTAAATGCGCTTACTTGAAAACTTCGTACAATTATGTAAAATTATGTAAGTCTCGTACTTGGCCGGTTTTTGTAATGTATCATGAAAGTATTTGTATTAATTGTAGTGTAATGATTGTGACAATATTATATATAATATATAATATATATTGTCGCAAAAATGAATGACGTTGATTCTTTTTACTCTTAATAATTGTTATTCTAAAAGCAATGATTTTCATTTTCGTATTCAAGGTTCAAACCTTACATAGGAACCCCTACCCTACCCTTAGATTTACGCCCTATAGCAACTCCGAATACGAAGAACAATTTATCGCCACAAACTCAGAGATTTAATTAAATTTAACTCATTTAAAACAATTAATTACAAGATAGCCACCTGCAAATCTACAACTTTACATATTAATCATTTATTTTAAAATAAAATTGTGCCTTTTAATGTCTATTTTCGAATAGGATTTCATATAGGGACTAGATTTTACCCGCGCCTCTGCACGTGTAAATACAGTATCACACGGGAACACTACACATTTCCACGATAAAATATAGCCTATGTTATAATCCGGAGAATATACTACTACCGTACCAAATTTCAACAAAATCGGTTCAGTGATTTTGGCGTGACTCATTCACAAACATCCATCCATCCATCTTCACAAACTTTCACATTTATAATAGTAGTAGGATATATAAACGTACTTACCTCTAGTTGTAATAATAATATTTAACTAATACCTAGAAAACCCTACTCATACCAAAGTTTGTAAGTATGGTATTGACTATTGACTTTAGAACGTTACAATTGAAAATAAAATGAAAATTTGCCTATTTTTGTGTTGGCAATAAAATTATCCGTTTTCTTCGGGAGTCGGGAAAACTTATACGAGTAATGAGTATATATTTTGTTTGTTACAGATCTTTTTTGACGTGATAACCTCTTATAAATTGATGAACGCCGGCTGCACGCAACGTCACGTTCCGCCTGACCCGAGGGTGCAAGCGAGAGCACGAAACAAGCGATAGAGAGGCACTATCGGTCTAAGCGTTCGGATTGTGATGTCGTTATCACGTAAAATTGTAGTCCGTAAACCGACTTAACAGACAGCCATTTTTTACGGGCAATTGGCCTACCACACATTCCCACCATCGCAACTCCTGTGTGGCCAGGATCGACAGCGGCAACCAACCACAAAAGCCCTTTGATATGATCTAAGGGGTGCCCCAGGGACATGCTAAATCTGTCTTGAGACCCGCAACGAACTTAAGAGGAGTAGGAAGTGTTCTAGTTTCCCTCATCAAGCAAAGCAGGTGACGACATAATTGTAACGACAAAAAAGTCGGTACTAAAAGAGGAAGCACCACGCGAAAAGTCTTTACTAATTTTATAAACTAGCATTTGCCCGCGGCCTCGCCCTCGTAAAATTGGGTTTTAAACGATATCTTTATAATAATTTACAACTTTCATCCCCTATTTTACTTTCTTAGGGGTTGAATATTAGAACACGCAATATAAGAATATAGATATACTTATATAGATAGATGTGAATGTGAGTTTGGTTGTTACGCTTTCACGTAAAAACTACCTAACCGATCATCATGAAATTTGGCACAGATATAGAGTAGACCACGGAGAAGGACATAGACTACTTTTTATCGCGGAAAAATATACGGTTCCCGTGGGATACTGTATTTACGCGGACGAAGCCGCGGGCAAAAGGTAGTAAAAAATAAAATAAATTGTGACTACGAAACTAAATGCTGATAGGTACTATGTTTTGATTTATATCCCTGGAAAATTAAGCTAAGTTTTTTAAGTTACATAAATAATATTATGTTTTTTCTTTCATCGCGCATTTGGTGAGGATTTCTAAACGTCAAAACGGTGGGCGTTTTGGTTGGACTTTATGCATTTTTTTTTATATTTAAGAGGCAAAAGAACCCTCATAAAGTTCAAACTTAAAATTTAATTAATCCTGATCGAATTTTGACCACTTGGTGACCACTTGTACCTAACAGTTAATAGGTAAGTAATGTTTTTGATTATTATTTCACACAGACCATTTGCTCCATCTCATAATAATATGTTATTTAAAGGGCTTGGGTCCAAAAATCAAACTAAAAAAACCCAGAATCGACATTAGTGAAATGGTCGCCAATGGGTTCACTTTAAATCATATTATGATGTCAACAAACGGGCAATCCCAGAAAACGCTGGGTATAGAAGTTATGTACAAGAATAAAATCCAAAATCATAGTAGGTAGAGATGTAGGTGTAGATATATTTGTTGGTGTATGAACTTTAGAAGTATGTAGTTAAGTCGTAGTAGGTGGGTAGCTGTAGGTACAGGTTAGAGTTGTAACGGAGCTTCGTTTCCGCCTCCACAATTGCGGAACTTCCGCAAGAAATCCTACCTCCGTACATTGAAATTGTCGGCGTATGTATGTACCAGTATACCTACAATTTCAACACTAAAAACTACACTCATGTATGTTATTACCATACAAAAACTGATTTTATTTTATATATAGTTTTACCTTTTGTCGTGACATCAAAATATATGATTTAAAGTGCACCATTTAGACATAACACATTAGCAATCATTTCGTTTCTGTTGATTCCCGGTGAATTTCGGACCAAGCCCTTTCTACTGTAGTGAGCAAAGGTCCTAAAGGTCAGGAGTTTGTTCACTACAAAAGAAAAATAGCGTAACAAAATTATGTAACATGTTAATAATATTGTTACTATCCGCTCTGTCGAACACGTTTTCATACACGCATGGCGTGCTTCGGTTCACTCAAATGTAATGTTTTGTTTAGATTTAAATAAAATGTCGCAGTAACTGCCAACAGGTTGGAATGAATATGACTGGAGTATATTCAAACTCGGACCAAATAAATTGTGATGACCGAGTTTTGCGAACCACAAAGTGAGGCCGGTCAAAAATACGCCTCGCCGTGTCATAAATTACACAGTGTCACGCACACACATGTAACAAGAAAAAAATATAAAAAAAAATATTCAGAGTAAAAAACATGACTTTCTTCTGAACGTTATACAAAGGAAAGAAAAAAAGGATTGCAATCACCACCCATTACGACGAACGAAACTACGCCATATGTGCCATACTAAAATAGCCGTCATTAGTGTCCATCATTTATAATTTGTGCCTCCAAGTCCGCTTCAAGGCCGCGGTATTGGATTTGCAGGCTGGACGGTGAGTATGGTGCTTTACCTTGTGAGGCGAGCTGTCGTGGTGTGGTGTTTTATGTATGTACCTGGTGCGTAGCTACACGCGCACAGCAAAAAATCCGGCCTCAGCTTTTGTTTGACAAAGCGCTGACCAAATAAGTGAATTTGGTCAGAGGTTTTAAAAGATTCGATACGACGGCCAAATACTCATGAAATTCTCATATGTTCAAGGTAACCCTTAAACGCAGGCTGTCTCTGTCTGGCTACTCTTATTTTGAGAAACATTTAAGTATACGCCATATGAGTTTCGACTACAACGAATGATAAAATGACGGGACAACTTGGTATTGCAGTTTACACCACGTAACACCGCCGGATAGATTAACGATCAAAGAATTTATAACGCTGATTTTGGACTGTGCCGCGTGATATTTTTAACTCGTATTTCGGTACGTTCGATACACGGCCATTAATAAAAATATCTCTTTCGATTACCAATGAGGTTTTCGAACTATGAATTGAAATAGGATTGCGTATAAATAGAATGGCGAAAATATAACCCTACCACTTGGATAATAAAAACCTTATATAAACTAAGACCAAAAAGAGCATACAATCGTAAATACATTATATACTATTGTAATACTAGCTGAGTCAGCAAACGTTCTTCTGCCATATAAATTATTAAGATTACAAAAAATAGTTAACGATCGATCTACTCTCAAACCTAATGAATTTACAAACAAATAGGTCAGGCCGTTTCGCAGCCCGGAGGAGTTTGTTTGGTGGGCAAACGCTGTGGCTCGAGCATTTTGTTCATTGCATATATCATGATAGCTATTCGATGTTGCTGACAGTCAGACTTTTTGTATTTGCTAAGCAACACAGTAAACCACTTTGTTACGAACTGTATGTGTGCCATAAACCTACAAGGTTTGAAAAAGTCACTTGACATAATAAAGACATCGAATTCTAATCAGTTCTAGAAATATTATTTATATTAGATAATTTATTTATCTAATAACCCCGCTGGCTTATTAGATAAATACATTTTAATCGTAGCTACTGGTGAAAAATATTTCCAAAAACACACCAATTGTATACCCGACATAGTACAAAGAAATGCCATCTTCTCATCTTCTTTTTCACTAATAAATAAAAATGGATTGCAAAACCTGTGTCTCGCTAAAATTTGAGAACGGCTGGACCGACTTGGCTAAATTATCTTAAAGTAATTGTGGACGTTTCGATAAGGGTTAAACGGTAAGAAGTATTGGAAAATACTAAAAATGACAATTAGACAAACGTATATCGGTACAGATAGCTATGTAATCTCTATTAAATATTGCTATGAATCATCGTCTCCAGATCCCACTTTTGTGGCACAGGTATGGCAGGATGTAAGTCATCTGCCTCGTAAGCCTACTCAACTATACTCGACCTTTTCATTTTTCTTGAGCCGCAAAACAGAAGCTCAGTCGGATTACAGACGGACGTAACAATAATAGTGTGATAATATATAATACAAAAACCACTGAGCCCGGCAAAAATAAACCAACTTTGCGATGCCTCATACTGCAAAACGCTAATATACAAAACGCGGATAAAATAAGATGATATAAAACGCGGATGATAAATATGAATAAAGATATGGGTGATAAGTAAATATAAGGATGATAAATATAATAAAGATGCAGTTTCATATCAAGCTAACAATGTCATAAAGGTTTATATAAAACTAGCTGTTTCCCGCAGCTCCGCCTGCGTAAATATATAGCGTATCCCGAGGGAACACTGTAATTTTCCGGGATAAAAGGTATCCTATATTTTAATACAGAGATTAAACTACTACCATACTAAATTTCATAAAATCCGTTTAGTACTTTGCGTGAAAGAGTAACAAACATGATGGATGTTTCCAACACAAACTATCACATTGATCTCAGTTCTCTTTAGGATTAATAGTGGAACTACAAGGAACCGCAATTATTAGTTCGCTCTATTATATTCGATTTCTTGTGACTTTCGATGTTGATAGGTCATACTAAATACTCTTTAGGAAAATTATTTTGAACGAAATCGGACTGTTACTTTTGAAGAAGTATTTAGACATGTCTAAATACTTCTTCTATAATGAACATTATACGTCCACCGCAGTTCGTTCTCCGTACGACGCGCCATTAAACTTCACACAAATTAATCCTTCATATACAGACCCCGTTCACCCCAGAGGAGATCAAAATGTTAAATGATTAAATAAGATTTCATGCATGGTTTTCTTGATTAATAAATGATAACCTATGTAGTTCCAAGCGACCTTAAATAAATGGAAAAAAAAAATTATTAATGATTAAAAGTTTTATGATTATAGGATTATAAATTTAGGCTGACCTAAAATATCAATAATATCCAAGAGCCAGTCAGGAGTCAGCACATGTCTAAGGGAGGTTCCGTAACTTTCAACGCTCAATAGTTTTTTTTTCTAATTACTTCCAAAAGTTATTGTCCGATTTCTTTAGAAATAGTGCACTTTATAAGAATGTCACGTATGAAATCTCACAATGATTGATTGATGACATATTCGATGATAACACGATAAGGTAGAAAAAAAATCCCCACTTCACGTGTATGCAGGATGTCCCTCAAATATAAAATTATTGTTATTTTGTGATTCCAAACTTGAAATATACACTAATTATATTATAACTATACTCACCAAATTTCATCAATTTATATTTTTACGATAGACAGACAGACGGACGGACGGACGGACGGACAGAGCGAATCTTCAATATCCTACTGATGCGGAACCTTAACAAAAGTATAATTAACTAAAAATGTTGCCATAAGTAATATAAATAGGTAGTGTAAAATAATTGACATAAGTAAATCAACCTTTGTTTTTATGGTACCAGTAATAATATCTCATTAATTTAACTGTGAAATTTTTGCATGCCGTAAGGTGGCATGCACAAGGCTACAAAAACATTGTAACATCTAATTGTATTACCTACATTCTATGCAAATAAAAACTATCTATCTATATAACTACTTTGTTTAAAAAGTTACGTAAAGATGCGTGCTTAATATTTTTGAAAATTACCAATAAGTAAGTCCATTAAAGCACCAAAACATTTAAATTGAATATCTTTGCTTAAAACACAAATAATTGGAATAATGCAACGGCATGACGGCATGAGTGATTTAATTTAATAATATAATAAGTCGCCGTTGATGTACCATACCTAAACACGTCACATCCCATACGAAAATGTAAAGACATTGTCAAAAAGCTTTAATCAGATGTTTTTGTACAAAGCGTTTTCTTAAAGAGTATATTTAAGACTAATGAAGTCTATACTCTATATACGATACGGTAACTTTTTTGCAAAAAGATGGCCCCGCACGAGTTTCTTACGCTGGTTCTTCTCGCCGGGTTAGTTCCCAAACCGGTGGTAGGTCAACAAGTAGGACAATTCTGAATATATTTATTTAAAATTTAATCATAAATAAAATGCTCATTTTTTAAATAATAATAACTATGGATGCTTCACACCACGTGAATCAGGCCCGTGCTAAGTACTCGAACCTGCGACTGACAGCTTGAGCACCAACGCGCTTAACCACTGAGCCATAGATGTCGTCCATTTCATTTAACTGATCAAAATAATATGTAGATTTCATTGTTTTCAGACCTAAGGGATAGTCCTTTTACCGTTATATGTTGGCCTTTACAATGAGCACAACTTGTACACTTAAGAATGTGACGTCCAAGATATTATGGGACGTCGATGTAAGTTCGCTTTATAAATTCAATTTACCAGAAAGCAATATACAAGTAATTAGGTACAGTTTGTTTGATACGTGTACGGTAAAAAAATATCAAATCAAAGAAAACGGAGGTAAAAGGATCTTGAAATCGTCCAAATGCGAGTCGGACTCGCTCACGAAGGGTTCCATACGAAACGGCAAAAAAATCGCGTTTGTTGCATGGGGGAATATTTGTTTTATTCTGTTTTTAGTATTTGCTGTTATAGCGGTAACATAAATACAGTCATCATCTGTGAAAATTTCGACTGTCTAGCCAAGCTATCACGGTTCATGAGATACAGCCTGGTGACAAACGGACGGACAGAAAGACACGACAGTGAAGTCTCAATAACAGAGTCCTGATTTTACCTTTTGGGAACCCTAAAAACCTTAAAAAGGAAGGTTTTCCATCGTACTCTTTTGTAATTCGAAAACATTTCGCACGAGCGTAATCTAATTATGAATTTAGACGAGCACAAAATTGTAAGACTAGAAAAAGATATAACATTCGAAAGAGACCTATTGCACTTTTAGTTACATAAATATTAAAATTGTGATAAAAAAGTTCTGAGCTAATCAATCGCTTTTATATTTTTACCCATCTACGGTGAAGCCAAATATTGGCAGTCTATGTATATTGTATGTATGTGTGTATGTATGTAGTGTATGATTGTTCCACCGTAGCGCCTAAGCTACTGGTCCTATTTTAATGAATGAGGTGTCAATAGATTCGTAATAATAGCCCGGGTACCATAGGCTATATAATTTACGCAGCCGGGTTATAGTTTTTTTTTTTTTAAATATAGAATTGACGTAGTCCAATTTTAGGTTTTTTATAAATGGAGTTATTATGAATAAGCACTATGTTTAATGTTATAGAAATAAACTAAAAATATATTACGATAACTACTGGTACTAGTTATTATTTTAGATATGAATTCCTAATAGTAATTCATATCTTAAATAATAATTGTTCGGTTTACCCCGCGTGTTTATTCTGGGCGCTCCGGAGACCAAAGTTGGCAAGTTCAACACTGACTTCTACCCCAATGTCAATGTCTGACAATATAGTTTAATTTTACTCGTCTCCGTCGGACTGTACTGGCGTAGCTAACCGCCACGCCAATTTATAGAATTCGATGTTTCACATCTGAACAAGCGCGTTTTATGAAATTAATTTAGTTATATGGGTGTACAGAACGAATCGAACAACTTGCCTCTCGACCAGGCATAAGATGAAAATTGCTAAACAAAACAAAACCCTATTATTTTATAAATTAAATAAATAAACATTCATTCGACATTTTTGACATCACACTGTGAAATCAAAAATGTCACAATGAGAAAAACAGATTGCACAGAAAGAAGGAAAAAAATGAAAATACTAAACATAAAGAAGACATAATTAAACAAAAATTAAAGCAAATTAAAAACAAAAATAAAGCAAATACAATAAAGAGAAAACAAACGAGGGTAAGAACAAGGAGAGGTAGGTAGAGTAATGCACAAACCATCGAAATGGAATCCACTCAGGATAGTCCCTGGTTCAAACAGAAATTGAAGATAAATGCAGCCTAAGATACTATATAGTTGATAGTACACCTTATAACATCAGCTATCTGCCAGTGAAAGATCTGTTTTAGAGATTAGTCGGAACAAACAGATACACAGGCAGACAGACAGACAGGTGCAACGAAAATTTAAAAAATTGTTATTATTTTATTTTAGGTACCGTATTTACTTTCATATTAATTAAGTTAAAAGCTGTTAATTTTAAATTACAAACAGTCACTTCAATTTTATTTATTTGTATGTATAGAAGACTATCTGAAACCCTTTCACCCATATGGGAATCAACGTACATTTTGCTGGTGTATAAAGAAGCTCGTATAAAGACCCTAGGTAACCAAGCTTTGCTCGGAGCTCTAGTAGATTAAAAAAACACAATAAAATGCGCTTCTTGTGTCTTCGCGTGAACTACATAACGAGTTAAATGCGGTAAAAAGTTTATCAATATACAGACTGTTTATGCGTTAGATTTTAAGTTCATTTTCTTAAGGAACTTTGATTCTCATATGGCATACTAGATGGCGCTGATTTGCCGCTAGATCACGCTGTAGGTAAAGCGAACCTATTTGCATAAGATGTTTATGAGGGCCTTACTAATGTGAAGTATTTTTGGGTTGTAAACCAATCAAGAAAAGGATTGTGTGGTTTTATGAAACCACGGTAAAAGTGAAACTTAATAACAAAATAGCGTGGAGCACTGGCACAAATGAGTACTAGTCTATACACTACACGGTCAGCTGATGCGAACTATAGGCGCCGCCATATTGGCCTCGGCTGCTCTGACGAGCGCCTTTCACTTTATCCGTACTCCGCGGCCGACCGTCACGCGACATGCAACACACAGACGAAAAAGTTTGAGACGATGTATTTTACCGGGGTTCGAACCCACCACATTCCGCATTTCCGAGCAAAGATTTACCAAACTGCCAATCGGACTGACATTACAAAGTTGAAATTATTGATATATTGTTGCACGACGCAAGTAAAATATACAATATAAATTAAAAATGCCCTGTTTCGTAGCTGCCGATATTTCTCCCCCAAGACTCCCTGCATACTAAATTTCATTTAAATACTTGCTGCAGTTGCCGAGATTACGATTATATATATACAACGAGACGATTCGTTTAAAGTATAAGATAATACAATATTAAAATAAAATACTTATTGTAGATTTTCATCTGCCGTCAGCCCAACTCGTTTGTGCTCATCCTGCAAAACGTATAAAGTGTAATCGATGCTTAATACCCGATTAACTCTCTGGGGAACTGGGCTCCTTACATTGAACCTCCGGTCAATTTGGAATGTGAGGGGATTTTTCAAGATTAAGGCGCCGGACGGACTTTAAGTTGGGTAGTTGATTAGGCTATTTTCAAGACAATCTGTTGTTTTTATATACATCCACGGCTTCGCTTGCGTAAAGTCAGTTTATAATACTAATAATATCTACTTCCTACTAATATTATAAATATGAAAGTTTATGGAATGGATGGATGGATGGATATTTGTTACTCTTTCACGCAAAAACTACTGAATGGATTTCGATGAAATTTGGTATGGTAGTAGTTTAGGCTCTGGATTATAACATAGGCTACTCTTTATCCCGAAAAAGTACAGCGTTCCTTTGGGATTCTGTATTTATGCGGGCGGAGCCGCGAGCAATAGCTACTTCAAATATAAAATAATGAGCCTTGCTACGAACTCATATCATACGTCTGTCGATAAAAACATCATGACCAATATTTTAGAAGGAAACAAGGCGACAAGTTTCATTATTCACTAGCTGTCCCGACACACGTTGTTCTGTATTCACTATGAACTGGAATAATTAAATAACCAAACAGGTAAACGCACATAAATATTCGACAGTCAAGTGATAAATTGAACACAGGGAATTGATAGTATGGGAAAATCTGAATAAATAGTTCGATCATGCTAAAGTTAAGTTTGGATCTTATAATGTATGCAACGCGATAGATTTCTGCGTTTGACGTTTATGAGAATACCATCTAGCAGTTTCAACATACTATAATCATATAACATCAATCATATATCGAGACTGCACTGCAAGTGGATTATTTCTGGATTTAATTAGCAGAATGGACCAACCCTATGGATAAACTACGACAGTTATTAATACAAAGATCCGTAAATGTAATCGTGTCCTTTAATATTTCTTCGTTAGGTATATTGTGTTTATGACAACAGTGGCATTACTTTCAATCATTTAAATGGCGTATGGGCGCGACCACCAAACTAACAAATATTACCGAGAAGATAAATATTATCCTCAGCATTACGCCGAGAATATTATTTATTTTTTTAGCTTTCCGTAGTAACTACAATGAATTGTTAGTTACACTCTAGCCGTCCGTCTGTCGGTCTGTTCGTCCGTATCTACAGATATTGATTGCATATAGACGTTATATTTGGCATCAAAAATAATTATAATTTTGTATGTTAGGGGCCACCCCCTTTTTTCATTATATCCCATCATGTGGGGTATCATCGAATAGGTGTTTTTAAATGGCATGTATTTAACTGATGACCATTTATATGCAAAAATGGTAATTAAAAAAATCTAAATGGCCATCTTTTCTGAGCCCCAAAATAAATCATGTCGGTCATTAATTAAACTATTTGGTGCACAAATTTTATCATATCATTTGATTTATTAAAAGTAATGAATTATCGCCTTCCATTTTTTCATATTTAAAGACGTTTTGGACGCGATAAAAATGTTCTAACCTAACCTAATGTAACCCATTTAATGAGCTTAAAAAGGGTAGGCAACTTCGGCAAAACTCGACAAAAAATACTTTGCGCCAGGTTTTTGTGAGACCGTGTTATGTCTCTCAGATACTCTCACGTACTTAGCGAACAATCATCAGTTTACGCTGGTTTTTTTGTGTGACCGTGGAGGCAGTCCGATCGAGTCGGTCCGTGTGTGCTGAGGCGTGTCTCTTAGCTATTCTCACATAATTACCAAAGCATAATATCGCGAATGTTATATTTTCACGTCGGTTTTTTGAGAGATCGTGGAGAACTCCGGGCGAGCCGGAGCAAATGTGCTGAAGCATACGAGTAAAATATGGGAAAGATCACTCAAACATTGAAGAATGGATCACTTAAAAATTACCAAGTATATTTTCTGGTTTTTATGTACACCAGATGATAAAGGTTGTATGGTACCCGTAACACAAGTTCCTCGAGAATTTACCACGGGATCAGATTGACGTGGTGTGAAGCGTCCATAGATATTATTATAATTATTATTTTAGTATAACATCTATTGATGACCGTTTACAATTTTCCGTGGATCAAATTACGTGGCCGAAATAATTTAAAAAGAGTATCAGATATTAAAATAATCACCGATTATATTTATTTGATGCTCGATTAAATATTCCTCTTTATGAATAAAGGCGTGGTTGCACGCATACACATTTTTTTATGTTAACTATTTTCAAATATATAATAGTATATAGGCCCCGCTAAATACTCTTTAGGAAAACCATTTTGAGCGAAATTGGACTTTAACTTTTGAAATTATTTGAAAAAACCTATTGCGCGTTGTTAGTTACGGAACCCCGTTCTGTTAAGCTCTTGGATAGGTTATTTGTTATTGTTTTTTACAGCGGGTTTGCAAACAAAGGACCTTCGAAGATTTGTAGTCTACGCATATACGCAGGTTTCCTCTTTATAAAACTCGAACTAATTTGTTTTTTTACATATATTCCATATATCCAATAATACTTATAGAATTGTCCCTCATGATGCCTGCCATCGGTTTGGAAACTAGCCCGGTGGGAAGAACCGGCGTAAAAAACTATGGGAAAATTTTTATTAAAAAAAAATGTTACAATGTAGTAACTTAACCTATATAACGAAAGTTAAGATACATAAGTACATAGAGAAGCCATGAAAGGGGCCATCTTATTGCCAAGGTGTGCAATCGTTAATGAAATTATTGACCTTTTAATAAGCTTTAGCACACAAATGTTTCTTAACATTTTTTTTAAATTAATAATGGATACCATCCTTCACCTGAACGGTTTTCACCATTCATATAATATACTTGAGAAAAATCTCATTGGTAGACACCGAAACCTGTGATGAATATACACCCTTTACATCTAAGTGATTTGTAACTAGAAGACGGACTATAAATGTACAAACTTCTGGCAATCACATATGATCAGGTAAGGCTTAAACGTGCCATCCTTCTTAACCCCTAAATGAAGTTTTCTCGTAAGTTGTAAACACAAACTCGTTCGTAAGTTCCCGAGAACTTTGTTTAAACAGATTTATAACACTAATAAAATAAAGTTGGCTCTTGTCTGAGGAAAAATTGCAATTTTCAACTTCCAATGATAATTTTAATTGCTTCTGCGATTGTTTTTTATAATCGTTTTGTTCAAACCCGGTTGAAAATTCAATTTTAAAATTCGTATTGTAAAAGTTTGAGTGTTTTCTACTTGCTTTTGCGTCTGCAGGGAAAACACTAATATTATGTCCACTTATAACATAACAATAACTCCCCCACACCGATTTCAGTCGGTGACGGTGGGCGGTCACATTAAAACCAGGCCAATTACGCAGGAGTAATTTTATAGTGCTCAAGTGTGTGCGCAATATATAAGAAAACTCTCTCTTTCTTTACTTTCGTAACCCAGTGGGACGGATAACCGACACGACTGATGAGAGATCAGGCGCAGGTTCGACTTTTTACATACCCATCCGACGCATGGATCATCTTTTTTGTCAGACAATCAGGTGATCAGCCTGCATTGTCCTAACCAAACTTGGAAACAACATTTTTTGTTGTTCCAATGCGGGATCGAACCCACGACCTCCGAGTCGAGAGCCAAGCTCTAACCACTATAAGACCACGGTCCACTTATTACAGCACTAAAATACATAGATAGAAAATTATATTTACAGTAGAGCTTCGAATTTGGGAACATAGGTGTTCGAAGAACGTGTTTGTTTGGTTCACAAAAGGAGGTAGCCACGTCCGAGCCGGGCCCGTCATGATTTTGTATAAGCAGTCGTTCGGATGATCGACGTTCGGATAATCGATGCTCTACTGTACTTGTATAATGTACAGGAAACAAAAATTGAAACTTTACAGGGAAGCGATACAAAAACGGCCTTACCGCTTGCATCAGCTTTTTGTAGACAATCTATTTTACGACGGTTTTTTTTTTACTCCAGAAATGTCGTGGAGATGTCGGTTTTTTTGGCAGTTACTTGGAGGGGTTGTTTTAACATCTCATTAACTATATTTACAAACACTAAATGTATAATTTGTGTAGATGTACATAATATATACGATAATATACATAATATACATAATACACACACGTGTATAATTAGCAAAGTATACACACATATGATTTTTAACGTCCATTTAAATAACGTATACATCTGTATAACAATTTGGCAGCGTCTTTACTTTTGCTCGTCACTGTACCTCGTAAATCAGCTCTTTCTTTTACGCCCCAATCTTTACTACGGTAATATTTAACCCAGGGTTTAAAGTGAAGTTTAAAACAAACAGTTCAAATAACTTCGTCGTTACGGTTAAAAGCTTTTACTGAGTATATATCCTGTCACAAACACCCCAATGGACACAAAATGGATGGAAAATCTAAATCACTAATTACTCAATAAAGTGCATAGAAGATAGAAGCTCTATTAACGTAAATGCTTCGGCACGAATGGCCCGGCTTATTAAGAGATACAGAAAACAGAAAACCGTCGTGAAATCGCTTGAGTTGTGTTTCACGCGAGAGTACCGGAGGCTTGAGAAGGTTTTAAAAAAGACGTGCTTCGTCGCGAATACATACCACGGCCTCTTAGAGAACTGGGGAGAAGTAACGCTTGTGTTGTGTTTCGCCAAGTGAGGGTGCCGAAGGTCTAAGGGCGCATTTATATGACCACAAGAATCACATCACGGCCGCTGCAAATTGACCATTATCGACTACCGCCTAGTCGATAATGGTCAATTACACGTACAGATTCTTAACAATTACCTAACCAAATCACTAAACCACAATCGTACATTGTGACCAGTGTAATAATATTATTTTATTCATACATGAAGCAAAAACTTTGAGTACAGTTTAACGAGAATTGTGCCAACGGAGGAGTATGAAATTTGGCACAATAAAAGTTTATGTGGAGGGAGGTGTGCAGAAAGCTAATATTTTTTTTAAATAATGTTTAGAAACACAAATTTAATAACAATGAAGTTATTAATTAAATACACACACTACCTCACTCACACTACCATGCATTTGCTTAATAACAGTAGACAGGTGTTGGTTTGACACAATTGTCAATCATATAGAAAACATTTACATATTTATTTTAATGTGTATTTAAGAGATAATCGAATCGTAAAAAAGTTTAAATTAAAAAAAAAAACTAGTGTGTGCTTAAGACCGCACGACAGAAGTGAAAACTTCATTGGCAATCGTAATTAATTTACGTGTATATTTCTCGCTCGGCTACACTCGGCTGTCCTAAGCTCACCCGATCGAACCTTTTACCTTGACGTGACGGATCAGCCACACTCACAGCCTACGAAGAAATGTGGGTGTGGTGCTTTCTTGCTCGGGTACACTCGGCGGTCCCGAGCTCACCCGATCGACCCTTTCACCTCAGAGCGCGACGGATCAGCCTACGAAAAAATGCGTGTGTGGTGCGCCAAAAAAAGTTTTCACTTCAAAATTATAATAATTATGGTAAAATTTCGACCACAGAGTCCACCTTTAGTAATTAGTTTAATTTATAACATATTATGTAAATGTGATTGTTGAATGCCCCCACGTCATGCTAATGCTGCGGGATGAGTAGCCATTGTCCGGCTTAGATTTATTTAAGAAAATGTCTAATCGGGCCTTGTTAATTATTAATTGTAGAACGCAATACCGAAAGGTACAAAACGCGGCGAGGCTACAAAACTGCGTAGCGAAGGCCGACGACGCATCGCACAAACGAAAAAGTTTTTCGTCTATTCAATAGACAACATGATAATAAACAACCTAGAACCAATTTTTGTAAATCTTAAAAAAATAACAAAGATACTAGATAATAAGAAAGAGAGCGATATATCACCTCGTGACATCACGATGTGATATCGCCATACATTTGTCAATAAACAATGTATCAGATTGTGACGTCACAAATCGTTTTGCGTGAAAGAGGTAGGCAACATTTTTTATTTGCTTATAATTTTGCGTCAACCTAAAAACTTTTCTTTCTTTCAGATTTATGTTTCTCTATTCAACAATTTCAAAATTTAATGTGTATAAATGTGATTTTCTACACTAGGCAACAACCCTATTCTTGTAAATTGTATTGCAATGTGACGTCGTTTTTTTGGCGATGCGTTTGCAAAAATCGATAGACAAGATGTTCCCAACACATTAAATATGTTTTTAAATTTCTAGAAGCTTTTGACTAATTATTCTCACAGACCTACCTAGATATTCTCTGTTCAAATCCAATTTACTCGAAACGTAAAAAAAAGGACAAAACACTATAATTCTACCAATATAAATACCGTTTATTCACAATGCAATAAAGAAATGCAATCACACATTAATTTAATTGTATTTAATAGTTCACGTTCAGATTAAGTAAGATCTGAACAGAACCCAATAATATCGGTTTATACCTCCGTGGCAAATAAGTATCTTTATGACCCAATTCTCCAGTAAAACGATGTTTTTGTTACTTTACTATTCTTGTGTTTAAATACTCTGTAAAAATGTATAATAAAAACTCGGACTTTGTTTCTTTTGATTTGTCTATTTATTCCAACGTCTTTGTAGCAACGTAATATTTCATCATTTATTGATTTAAGACCCGGATACATCCTCGACTTTACAAGGTACTAAGCTACCCCAAGTACAACACTGTAGGTGATAAGTTAAAAGAAATTATAACGTCTATTTGCAATTGTTAAACTCATATGTATTTACTTATGTATATCAATATTCCTTGTAAATGTGTCATCTAATTAGCCCTATCGCCATTAGGGACAATTTTCTAGACCATAAAAATAATTTCTAAATCCAGATAAACAAATGATTTTTAAAAGAGAATGTACTGCGTGTTTCGTTAAATAGTAGATCATAATATCTGTATGCGGCTTTTTTCACTCGCTTGTAAAAAATTCGGGACCACCAACTAAAATCAGATTGTACAATTTTCCTTCACATTACATTAATAAATTGTTAAACATATTTTATTTGAATATTCCCTGAAATGCGTTAAAATATGCGTATTTACCTCACCTCCTGCAGAGCGACCTATGCCACAGTGATCCGGATGCAACCACGCTTACATCCAGTGTTGCCAACCCCAGCATAGAGCAAAACTGTAGATATGTTTCAAGAAAACTGTAGAAAACTGAATATCAAATTAAAAAACAGTAAATCTACATCTTTATCTTTATATTATATTCTGTATAATTTAACGATAGTAATAAATAGAATACATTATATATATAGGGTATTAAAAACAAGAAAAATCATGTAATTATCAAAGTTTTAATCAAATTAAATGTCAAAATCAAAAGTCTCAAAGTTGCAATTTTTCCATTGCCTGTTAGATAGTATGACTAGCTACTATTTTCAATTTGTAAGTCTTCTTGATTTTCCGTTTCATCTTTGGTTTTGTTGAAATCGTATTATTGAATTTTTTTAAATGATCATTTGTCACATTGAACTAGAAACAATGTTTAATTGCTGAATTTGTGTACAAGGTAGATTTTATTGTGGTCGTAGAAAGTTTATTTCTTAGTTTAGTTTTCATAACATTAATGCTCGAAAATAAGCGTTCTACCGTAGCGGTACTGTGCGCCAAACAGAAGCTTTCTGGTTAAAGTCGATTATAGTGGAAAAATTGCAAAGCCGTTGCCTTTTTTTAATTTGGAAACATGCCACCAAAATTCTTTTAGACTAGACGTATTAGTCTCATCAAAATTGAAATTGGTATTGCGAGAGTTCTCCATTCTCTATCTAATTCAGTTATATTTTCTGGACAAATACCTGAGAAATAATATAATAGCTCAGGAATTGAAATTAGGTATATATTTTTTGCTCAAATCATGACCTAAAATCGCTTGTGAGTCTGTGAGTGAGTGAGTGAGTCATCTGTAAACACTTTAGTACCTGACGTTCTTTCTCATCGAAAGGAAACCTTTGTTTGATTTGGGCTACTGCCTCAATCTAAAACTCTTCAAAAAAATAAATTCTCTATGTAAAAATTTGACAGTTTATCGTCGTCCATCATCTTACATAAAAAACTGTAGATTTCGAGGTCTAAGCTGAAAACTGAGAGAATTTCCGAAACCTATATATCTACAGTTAAAACTGTAGGGTTGGTAACACTGCTTACATCTAACCCAATTTTATCTTGTACGAGTTTCTTCCCGCCGAGCTAGTTCCCGAATCGGTGATGGGCATCATGAAGGACAATTCTATAAGGTAACGTACATGGAAATAAAAATTTTATAGTTCGAGTTTTGGTCGACGCCGGTAGTTGTACCATAATAAAATTCCCAGTGACCTTTTACATCAAAATCACGCGTTAATCACCTCTTATAGATAAGCCAATCAAACTTAGGGTTTATTATGAACTGTATTGTTGGAAGATAATTACAGTAATTGTACTCGCCAAAACCTGACCGTTGTAACATTATAAACGGCGAAATGATGCGATAAAACAGATTGTGTTGAACTTAACGGTGCCGCTATATTTCTTGAAATATTTATTGGTTTTACGAGCGAGCCGTAAAAAGGTAATTATGTTTTTATTTAACATTTTAAGATCATTGTTGACTCGCCGGTCGATCAGAGGTGTTGCGTTTATACACTCGCCTTAAGGGCTAGCTGTCATTTTTATTGCTCCTAAAAAGTTACCGAGTATATTGTAAGAAATTATAAAAATTAACAATTAAAGTAATAGGAAGGACTGAAGTTGTACAAACTACACTATTAACAGTACACCTAACGTTTCTAAAGTCTTTCGGGATCTTTGTTTTCCATATATATAGTCTTTCAGGACATGTTTTTTCCGGAGGGTTCCGTATCAACGCGCAATTCGCGCAATATACTATTTTCATGATTATTTAGGTAACTACAAAAGTTATTGCTTTATTTCGCTCAAAATACTTTTCCTGAAGAGTTTTTAGCATGATACGTCAGCATGAGATCAACTTATAAACTAATTTGGAGGCCGAATACTCGAAAATGGTTGACTTTGTAAAAAAGTCATATATGAAATCTTGCCTTTATTTAAAAATACCTATTCAACGATAAGTTAGAATGAAAATTTTTATTCATCCCCACTTCACATGTTCCATACATGATTGGAGAGCCACCCCTAAAATACAATTTTTTTTTATGATGCCAAACCCGAGATTTATACAGAATCTATCACTAAACCAAATTTCATCCATTTATATTCATAACTACGGATGTTAGAAGGATGGACAGACAGACAGACAGACGGATGGACAGAGCGAAACTAAGGGTTCCTTGTAGAACACTAAAAACGATGATTACCGAGGACATTAATAAAATAGTTGCACTGTAAGTTGTAACCAAAGGATTCGTAGAACTTCGTAGCACCCACGTAGAGGTCTACGAGATTACTACGAGTGCATATACTAGCTACGAATACTGCTAATATTATGTTATAATATAATATAGTAATATTATAAGGATGTTTGTTACTCCTTCATGCAAAAACTACTAAACGGATATCGATGAAATTTGGTATGCTGAAATTTAGTATAAATACTGAAACAAAGAAAAAAAAAATTCTATTGCAAATAACATTTATTACTTTTACAGTGTGTTAGTTTATTACATAAATATAAAACAATTTAAAATATAAAAAGCTTATTCGAAGTGGTCTCAATTGGCTGCAATACAGTCCTTTAAACTTTGAGGCCAGTTATCAATAGAAGCATGCACTCTTTCCATGGGAAAATTCTTCATTGCCAATCGTACGGATTTTTTAGGGACTCCAAATTATCATTGCGTTTAGAGGAAGCCGTACTCTTTAAAACTGACCATAAATCATAATCCAGTGGATTAAGATCGAGACTAGACGACGGCCAGTCTTCAGCTCTGATGAAGTCCGAAGCGTTCGTTTCGAACCAAGACTGCGTAGACCGAGCTTTATGACCCGGCGCCGAGTCTTGCTGGAAGGACCAGTCTTAGTTATTGAACATAGTGTTGTTAAGGGGCTTCACTACCTTCTCAAGAATGATATCTTGATACGCTTGTGCTGATATTTTGATACCTTTTTCACAAAAGTATGGCTCAGTCACTCCTTCATAGCTAATACCCCACCAAACCATCACTGAAGTCGGATAGTGCCCACGTTGCACTCTGTCGACTAATTGGGAAGCTTACTTAGAGCTTTGAGCATAAATACGGTCATTTTGTTTGTTAAAATGTTGCTCAATTGTAAAAATTATCAGCTAAGAAATGACCAGTACGTCTCTTATAGGCTGCAAGTCCTAAGTCATCTTTTAAAATACACGACATGGTTCTAGGTGCTATCTTCATCTCCCGAGATAAAATTTCGTACGAACACTACATGGACGACCAGATCTATTTCTGTCACACACGGAGGAGGTCTCATTGTACCTGTTAATAGCCCAGTACACAAACATTTTAGTAATACCAAGCGTATTAAAAATTAGAGTTAGGAGAGTTTTAAAAATTGCATTTAGCTCATACCTACTTTGTGTAATGCAATCACAACGATTAGGTTCACTTTATCACCCCTCTCCATTTTAATATCGCAAAATATTGTACAATATATTGGCGCTAGAATGAGAAAACTAATGAACAATCATATAAAAATGACAGATTCCAAATTCAAATGTAATATTTTGTTTATTTTTAATTAATTAATTTATTTATTTATTTTTCTTTACCAAGCCATTACATTAATAAACAGTTTACAATCATAATAATTTTAGTGTCGCGTGCAAAGTGTGAGTGTGTGTGTGTGTGTGTGTGTGTTTGTGTGTGAATGAGTGTGTGTGTGTGTGTATATTTGTGCGAATGATTGTGTGTGTTGATTTATTATAATTTATAATTTTATTTTCCCCTCTTAGTATTACTAACATCCACAAGTCGTTCAATATCTCCATAACTTTTTGATTTAAATCAGACTTTCGTCTCAGAAGGTGTGGAATTTTTTTGAGACTGCTTCATTGTGATCTTTCGATCTCTTGCTACAGACCGGCTAACGTAATCGTGTACATAAGGAGGTAACCGCGACGCGAAAACGCTTCGTGTTTCCGGTAAAACTACGTCCGTTTGACATGTACTCGTACGTTCAGGTCTTTGGAATTTTGTGATCGTTCTTAGGATAAACAGTTGTCTTACACTAAGCACGTTGAACTCTCTAAGTAGTTCTGCAGTTGGGTGACGACGGGGTCTTCCGAGTGCGACTTTGATTACAGCGCGCTGGGTTAGCTCTAGTATGATCATGTGCGACTTGGCCGTACCGCCCCAAACTCCGATGCAGTACTGCAACAGAGATTGGCACAGTGCGCTGTAAACAAGTTATTTTACGTGTAAACTAGCAACTGGTCTTAGGGAT
Organism: Phengaris arion; assembly: GCA_963565745.1. Classification (NCBI taxonomy): domain Eukaryota; kingdom Metazoa; phylum Arthropoda; class Insecta; order Lepidoptera; family Lycaenidae; genus Phengaris; species Phengaris arion. The sequence goes on from OY751444.1 coordinate 18,358,837, forward strand.
TTCATGAGGTATAATATTTTACGAACTTTCTTAGCCTATGTTGTTATGTGGGGTATAAATGTGAGTTTCTCGTCCACTTCGATGCCTCGGTATTTAACTGACGTAACCCGGTTTATGCGTTCACAGTTACATCTTTTCAGGAGCGGGAATACAAAGTTGAGCAGTTTTCCCGGTGTAAACTTTAAAAGTTGTCATTAGGCTCTGTAGCACCAGTTATGTGAAACCATAGAATGTTTGATTTTGCGGTGTTAATAGTGAGGAGGTTTTGGTTGAGCTACTTATAGATTCTCGCAATACCCTTTCTGCAGCGTTGATAGTACTTCTCCATCATGTTCCTCGAAATGTCCGATATTAACTTATGACATTCCAAAAAATTTACAAGCCTCTTGTTTACAACCTTTTCTAGTATTTTAGAGAGTATAGGTAAGAGCGAGATTGGGCGGTAATTTTCAGCCATTATTGGCAGTTTTCCAGCAGTCGGGGAAAGTTCCAGTTTCTATACTCAGGTTACATAAGTGTGTCAGTGGTGCTAAGATAGTCGGTTTTATATACTTCAGCAGGAAGGGTGAGAAGGAATCCATACCAGGGATGCTCTCTATCTTTAGGCCGGTTAGTAAACTATCAATTTCTGCTGGTTTTTCTGGGTTCAGAAAGATTGAATCCGAGGTAAGTACGTCTACTTTTAAGTTTTTGCAAAGCGATTCCTCACTTTCGGATATTCTTTTTAATACATAAGACGCTAGTCTAGGAGCGTTAGTAGAGCGAGTCGTTATATGAATTGACTTCTTGTTGAGGGGAGGTATGATTCTTCAGAAGTTCTTGGGTGTCCGATTTAGTGTGGGGAATGTCGCAAATTTCTTTTATTGCGTTCCATAATTTCTTCGGGTCCCGGTGGTTCTGAGTAAGTATTTTATTCTCATAGTTTATCATAAGTTTGTGTATTAAATGATTGCAGAAGTTGCGATACTTGGTGTACGTTTTTTTACCATTTCATTATTGGGGTCTTTTTTAACTTTTAGATGCAGGAGGTCTCTATGCTGCATGCAACGCATAAGTCCCGGTGTCATGGCTTTAAATTATGTTTCGTTCTGCTAATCCTTACCTCCGTAGTAAATCTGTCTACTAGGGTTGCAAGTGTGTTATTAAGGGACACTGTTGCGCCATTCACATTAGTAGCATTTAGGATATTACTCCAGTCATTAGTCTTCAGATTGTCAAGAATACTAACGTAGTTAGTTTTCAGCTTTATTTTCGTCAAAAACTTGTTAGGTTCTTTAGTTTCTCTTAGACTAATACCAGCCATGGTCAGATTGTAGTCAGTTATAGTGCAGTTGCATACAACACCCAAAGCCTTTTCGCACGATTTTATAAAAATATGTTCTAGGCATGAATGCATACGAGTCGGTAAGGATCGGGATAGCAGGGAGGAAGCCATATTCAGTCATCGTGTTCAAATTGGAATCAGCACCATCTGATGTTTCTTCTAGTAGTTTGATGTTTATGTCTCCTACTATTACTGTGGTTATAAGAGAAGAAAGAGAGCCTCTTTGTTAGATTTAAGTATTAGATCTAGTGACGTTAAAAAGTTTTGGGTATTAGTAGTCGACGGCGATCGGTAGACGCCTATAATGTTTACGCGCTCTTCAATGTTGACAATGAGATAATTTGCATTGTCCAATATTGGCTCCTGTGTCCTAGAAGACCAGCAATCTCTGACATAAATAGTTACTCCACCACATTTGTTTGTGGCATTTGTAACAGTATTTATGGCCAGACTAAGTATATAATCGGTATCTCGACAACGGCTTGATTACCATAAAATTTATTATGCAGGGAGTTTTGGGGGAGAAAAATCGATCTAGCTATCCCTTAGAAACTGCGCATTTTCAAGCAATATATGTTTTTTTATTTCGTCGTGCTACAGTATATCTGTACAGAGGATGACTTAATGCCACAAGGCATTAAGCCCACCTCTGTATACTATATTGTGTGCATAACTTAAAATATACAATATATATATATCAATAATTTCTACTTTCTTACGTCAGTTTGATTGGCAGCTTGGTACCTACGTGTGATTTTTGCATTGTTTGAAAATTCGGAATGTGGTGGGTTCGAATCTCGGTAAGATAAATATTTTTGTGATACTTAATTATTTTTTCTTTTATATATCGTTTTAATTATTTCATCATTATACTTAAACACGGAGCGAAGCTCGGTCTCCCAGGTACTACTAAATAATGTAAGATTAATTTAGATAAATTATTATTTTTTGTTTTTTTTTATTCAATACAATCTGCGATCCTAACCTCCTACCTCCCTTTTTGTAGTAAACAAATATTTTAAACATAAACATCAACTTTCAAAAACTGCAACAGATGTTACAAAAGACCGACCGACTGCCTCAAAACTTATATTCCTTCCTTATTTCTGACCAGTTCCGAAACATATATTCAATACACCTTTTTAGTATTAATAAGCTTTTCCCGCGGCTTCAAACGCGGGAAATCCCGCAGGAATTTTACATTTTTCCGCGATAAAAAGTAGCATAAATCCTTCCCCGTGGTCTACTCTATATATGTGTCAAATTGTATCGAAATCGATCCAACAGTTTCGGAGCCTATTTAATGCAAAAACCAAATTTTTCCTCTTTATAATAATAATAATATCTATGGACGCTTCACATCACGTCAATCTGGCCCCGTGCAGGAATGTGAATGTGCAGGAATAACACAGACAAACTTTTTAACGTGATAACGTCTTATAAATCGATGGAGCCGGCTGCACGCACGAAAAAATATGAATCATGCGTTACCTGTTACCCGTTATCGTTACAAGTACCGTTACCAAGTACCAGCGTAACCTCGCATTGCCTTTACCTCATTATTATTATTGTTTTTGTTGTTGTTGTTGACGTTGTCATGTTCAACTATCGTCAGTAAACCGACTTTACAGACAACCGGTATGTTTTTTGTTCCTTCGGCGGGATTCGAACCCGCGACCCACCACAACCACAACCACCAACGCGGTCAACCACTGAGCCACATAGGTCGTCGTGATATTAGTAAAGATTACATGGGGAAAGTATATATCATATTCCCAAGGAGCGTGTCGTAAATAATTATATTACATTGTCGATACCGCCGGTATATTCGGGAAAGTTGACAAACCTTTTCATGGTCTTTGTATTTTTTTTTATACTCCTTATTTAAATAAGGAGTATATAATAATAATATTTTTATTTTATTGTTCAATGTATTAAATATGTTATTGATTGTACTGTAGATTCTTGGTGGAAATTCATGTTTCACAGTAATAACACACAGGACTTCTTGCACTATTTCCACTTTAATAAGTATTTTTCATTAAATTTTATATATTACACGACCGGTTTCGACATTCGTCATCATCAGGTGTAGAATTAAAGTGGAAATAGTGCAAGAAGTCCTGTGTGTTATTACTGTGAAACATGAATTTCCACCAAGAACCTACAGTACAATCAATAACATATTTAATACATTGAACAATAAAATAAAAATGTAAATGTGAAACAGATTTGAGTTTCTAAATGTAATTCATTAAAATAAATATTAAATAGTAAAATCACAACTTATTGTAAATTTTATTTGAAATTGCATAAAATAATTTAAAATATTTCAAAATCATTACAATACCAATATTGATTGATCAAAAACGTTTGAACGTTACAGTGATATGTCATATACATCAGAAAAACGAATGATAAAGATATCGTGTAACACCTGAATTCCAATGGGGGACATGCATAGTTTCTTTAATTGGGTTTTCGAAAAGTACATAATAAGGCAGGAAATGTTGTATTTGCAATGACATATCTATTACCGTTGACGAAATACAGTCATCGCCAAAGTAAGATCGTTGGAGAACATTAAAAACGCTCTATACAAATAAAAATGATACACGAGTGACGTCACAGCAGTTGAAAATGTATGACTGTAACTACAAAATTGATTATTAATTAACATTATTATTAATTAACATCAAATACTTCGTTTATGTATATTATCATTGTTCTAACAAAAAATGTCACAAATAACATAAGGATTTTAACAGTAATTTTCGTTTTTCAACTATAGCATAAAAGTAACTTTTTATTTTGCAAGTAAATACTGTACTTTTTGCATTTTTCGGTCTATAATATGATGCCTTTCGGAAAAAGAATTTTGCTAATTTAAAACAAATACATGTTCCCCATTGAACGCGGACGAAGCCGCGGGCCAGAGCCATCTTTCGTTTAGGTGGCTTCGGGATATTATTGTCCTCAGGTCTACACGTCAGGCGTGACAGCGGTCACATTGTCATTCAAATTGTTATAAGATCACATTCATGAACAAGTCAAATAACCAGATTTCATCACGCATCATGTTACCAACGCTGTTTTGCGCTGAAAATAATACCTAAATCTTTTTATTAATTTATTATGTCCCAGTATCGTATAATATTAACGTTTACAAACAAAAGATTACAAATTGTTGTGATGATACTTCGAGGTCCGAAGTTGAAAAACAACAAAGAGACACTACTTTTTCTACCAATAACCTAGCCAAGAGCATGTCAGGACATGTCTAAAGGAGGGTTCCGTAACTATCAATGCGCAATAGGTTTATTAAAATTACATCAAAAGTTACTGTCTAATTTCGTTCAAAAGAATTTTTTTAGCATGAGTTTTTAGCATGATAGATCAGCATGGAAACTTACAAGTTTCTACCTCTAATAGTTTAGAAATGATAGGGTGAGAACAAACCACTTTGGAGGCCGATTATTCGAAGATAGTCGACTTTGTAAAAAAAAATCATGTATAAACCTTGCCTTTATTTTAGAAGACCTATTTAACGATACCTCACACGATGGGGTAGGATGAAAAAATATTTTTCATCCCCACTCCACACGTATGGAGAGCCACCCCAAAAGTATAAAATTATTATTATTTCATGACGCCAAAACCGAGATATATACACAATTTATAACTATACTGAATTTTATCCATTTATATTCATAATTGCATAAGCTAGAAGCGCGAAGAGACAGACAGACAGACGGACGGACAGAGCGAAACTATAAGGGTTCCTGTGTATTACGGAACCATAAAAATGGCATTTATTACACAATTTTCTACTTCAATCTGTTACAATATAAATATTCAAGGATATGTTTTGAGACTACGCACTCGTTATGCAAAGTATGCTGACATTTTAATTGGAGTACCTACGTATGGAGGAGGAATCCAGAAAAATGTTCGTGCGCGGACAAAATACTCGTTTATTACACATATTTATTCGTTTCAAGTAACATAAAATATAGGTCCTACTACTATTATAGATGTGAAAGTTTGTGAGGATAGATGGATGTTTGTTACTCTTTCACGCAAAAACTACTGAACGGATTTTGATTTAATTTGGTATAGTAGTGTATACCTACGAAACAACGAAATTACTTTTTACAAATCGTATAGTTGTACATTTTTTCTTTTTTTTTCATTCTCGCCAAGCCTGTATGTCCAATTAACGTCATTATTTCATGAAATTATTCAGGAACTTGCAGACGGATCGTCTGATGGTTAAAATTATGGCTTTCCTAAGTCAGGTCAGTCAATCTTTAGGTAGGTATGTCAATTCATTAGTATAGTTGAAATGTCAAAATACTATTTCAAACACTGTAGTTACTATCCAATCTCCTCAAGTCGCTCCGTCTCACAGAAGTTAGCTAAGCCAAGATTTGCCGGATTAAAATAATTAACGGGCGGTTAAACGTTAATTTGCGACGACGTATGGGACGGATGTCCAATTAACGTCATTATTTCATGAAATTATTCAGGAACTTGCAGACGGATCGCCTGATGGTAAAAATTATGGCTTTCCTAAGTCAGGTCAGTCAATCTTTAGGTAGATATGTCAATTCATTAGTATAGTTGAAATGTCAAAATACTATTTCAAACACTGTAGTTACTATCCAATCTCCTCAAGTCGCTCCGTCTCACAGAAGTTAGCTAAGCCAAGATTTGCCGGATTAAAATAATTAACGGGCGGTTAAACGTTAATTTGCGACGACGTATGGGACGGATGTCCAATTAACGTCATTATTTCATGAAATTATTCAGGAACTTGCAGACGGATCGCCTGATGGTAAAAATTATGGCTTTCCTAAGTCAGGTCAGTCAATCTTTAGGTAGGTATGTCAATTCATTAGTATAGTTGAAATGTCAAAATACTATTTCAAACACTGTAGTTACTATCCAATCTCCTCAAGTCGCTCCATCTCACAGAAGTTAGCTAAGCCAAGATTTGCCGGATTAAAATAATTAACGGGCGGTTAAACGTTAATTTGCGACGACGTATGGGACGGATGTCAACGTTACTCTATTAAGTATGTGTCGTTCGTTTAATCTTCGCAAACCAGATCAGTACTGACGTGTTGAGTTGAGGAACCGGTTCAATTGACCCGTTCGTACGAACTGGTCGGGACGGGAACGGAAACGAAAAATCTAAGCGAGCTATAGACTTACGTGTCAATCTATTTACTTGGTTCAATCGCGAGCTATGCACTGACATAAATAAGTATATAGATCAGTAGATTGCTCGGTCGTAAACGAATACCAGAGTTCTCATGGTTCTTTTATAAATCAAAGACCCAAACTAGCGACTGAATCGTTTACATAAGAGTGAACAATTGATCTAAATTCTAAGTGAACCACGCGACTCGGTCGCTTGGTTCGTTCGTTCGCGAACGACACAAGCTTATACTCTCTTCCAGCAGAAGTCTGTTATTTCTATTAGGATATTCATCATTATCGCGCGCTAAGGTCCCTAATATACGAATCTTAATTATCGTCTGCTACCGACCCTAATTTTAATTTTCACCCGACAACGGCGAAGTCAAAAGGAAGGGACATGATTTTTTCAGTCTTTGTATGTAATACTAGCTCCTCGCGGCTCCACGTAAATACAGTATCCCACGGGAGTACTGTACTTTTTGTGGATAAAAAGTAGCCTATAGGTACGTTAATTCAGAGTCTAAACTACTACAATACCAAATTTCATCAAAATCCGTTCAGTAGTTATTGCGTGAAAGAGTTACAAACATCTATCCATCCATCCATCTTCACAAACTTTCACATTTATAATAGTAGCGGGATATGGCAAAGAGGGCGCTGTGCTACAAATTTGTCCAATAATATTATTTGTAAACACAATATAAACGATCCACTGTCAGTATTTACGTTGTCTGTTTTTGTGGATGGCGTTATGCAAATAGAGTTGTTTTAAACTAAAAACCTGGACAGCCGGACATAACATATTCAGGTGCATACAGAGTAGAATGAAATAGAAGATTCGACGAATATGGAACATATTGTAAATTGTATTCTAGGACTAAAAGATGAAGTCAAAGAAACGATGGTCAATGAAGTCAAAGCAACGATGGTCAATGAAGTCAAAGCAACGATGGTCAATGAAGTCAAAGCAACGATGGTCAATGAAGTCAAAGCAACGATGGTCAATGAAGTCAAAGCAACGATGGTCAATGAAGTAAAAGCCTCTTTAGGACACGAAATAACTGGATTAAAAAAAAAAAAAACTATAATCCGGCTGCGTAAACTACGAGTATATAGCCCATATTACCAGGGCTATTATTATTAATCTATTGACGTCTAATTTATTAAAAACGGATTAGTAGTTTAAGCGCTACGGTAAAACAAACATACATGCATACATAGACTGCTAAAATTACTATCCTGCCTTTTGGCTTCGCCGTAGTTGGTTGAAAATTAGACAATAATTTGTGACAATGATTGTTTTTATCAATGTTAGGTAAAGTAATTTATTTATAATTTTTAATAATAGAACCAATATTTACAGTTTGTCAGTCTGTGAGAAAAGAGAATTCAAGGATTCTTATCATTCATAGGTAGTAGGTACATAGAAGTATATAATATTGTATTAATTGTATTTTGTATCCTAAAATTATATTCTGTTACAGAATGCATAAAATGTAAGAGAAATAAATGCATAGATCAGAAAATCTAAAGTGCTTAAAAATGATACTAGACTGAAAAATAAAAGGAATGGGGAAAAAACTCACTGTTGAAAAATACAAAAAATAAAAACACAAAAACTGTTGAAAAATTAGCATTATATGGGCGGCCAAATTTTTCGATCTATCTCTTTCTAGCAAAACGAAATTAAGTACGAACTTTCTATGCAAGTCGTGTAATGTGACGTCACGTTACACATCTGTCTAATTGACCACTGTAAACGTTCATACTTCACATCTTTGTTATTTTCAATTAAACTCAAAAACTGATTGTACTACACGGTTTATCGAACGAGATAGATCTATTAAAATGTATACAAATAAATAAATTTGAACTGTATTTGTAATTTTAAATTAACAGCTTTTCACTTAATGCATGCAATGCATGAAAGTATATACGGTATTGACTAATCTAATCTGTGATAATAAGCTAATCTGTGAAACGGCTGGACCGATTTTCACGGGACTTTCACTGGCAGATAGCTGATGTTATAACGTATATACATAGGTTATTTTAACTGAGTTTCCGTTAGTTCTACATAAACGAAGTAAATGAATAAAATACGTGCTCATTATTATTTACCGCTAATTTAAAAGCACCCCACACTCCACAGCATTTATTCCAACAGTTTTGTTTGTTTGCATTTTGAGAGTAAAATAGTTTCAATGAAATCAAAGTGTGCCACAAACTTCGATACCAAATCCACAAGTTTTAATAACCAATACTGGTACTGTGTAAGGCTGAAACTGTCGGCAACTTGTCCGCGATCATAATGCACTTGCCTAACTCAATCCAACGAGCTGCCATCACAAACTATACATCACCATCAGCTTATAAGTACTTAGTGACGAGTGGCATATAGCGACGCGTTACATCAAATCGTATGATGGCGTAGCATACGATTTGATGCACACGAGTCGGGTCCAAACAAAGGATTTAATTTATACAAGCCGGGAGGTTGATAAATGTTTCATTATTCTCGGGTCGTGACTCGTGGATGTGCATTAAAGATGTGTATAATGTAGTAAAAATCTTGAAACTTATAGAATAAAATAAATATACTTCCCGCTGACTGGTCCCCGTAACCCAAGTTCTTCGGGTATTTAGTAGGGGGCTAGATTAACGTGGTGTGAAAGCGTCCATAGATATTATTATATTATTATTAAATGGTTTTAGCGGTCATCTAATTAATGCCGAAAACCGATTCCTTTACTTATATGTATTATAATGATATTCAAATAGTGTATTGCCAAAAAGAAAATCCTTTTGATGGTATTTTAATGGCATTCCCACCCCTTACTGTGGTCCAAGTCGCATGTCTAGATAAGTTATGGTATATCTTAAGCCGAAAGCCCTTAACTATATAAAAAAGAAAATAAAACACTATATCGAAGCTTACACAAATAAAAGCAATAAATATAAAGCAGATCAAAGCAACGATCCGTGTGATAGTTTTAATTTTTCATCACTATAATTGATTGAACCTTTTCAGCGATATCTGTCCCAAGTTTTCGTCCCTCGTCCCTATGGTCCCAGATCTGTCCCTTTCTGATTGGGCACAGAGGTGGACGTTACTTTGTCAGATACAATATCTTACCCCGCAGGGTGTAAAGGGCCCTATACATTCTGCAAATAAATGTCACGAAGTGAAGTTGTTCGATCCTATGTTGTAAGTGCGATAGCTTGTCGCGATGTTCACCTCAGATGTACGTAACTTCTTACTCTTTTCATAAATCTTTGAGTAAATCTCTCTCAGAGATAAGCTTGGAATTAAAAACTACGCATTCCCATAAAATGTGGGTATGGCATCTGTAGGTCGATTCTGCAAATTAAATCTAGTTTTTATTAAATACAGTTTCAATGCAGTCTCTATATGTTAAAACAGCAAAATATCTTGTATTCTCATAAACGTCAAACCAACGTTTAACGCGTCTTGATTGGTTCTGACTCCAAAAATCAGTTTATGATATCAAGGCGAATCATTTTTAATTCATTAAAAGTAAATCGAAAGTCTAAATTAAATACGACAATTGGGGTTCTGGCAATAATATATTTTAGACTCAGAGGAACAATTTAAAAGTCACGGCGAAACTAAACTAAGCTATTTAGTACCAACAAAGCCTTATATAGTTTTCCCATCTGAAATTGTAAATTCTATACCTACTTAATATTATAAAGAGAAAAAATTTGTTTAGTACTAGGTCGATTTTAATGAAATTTCCCACAGGCATAGGGTAGAACACGAGGAAGGACATAGGCTACTTTTATGTGGCAAAATTTACGGTTCCCGCGGAATTTCTTTGAATACTGTATAACTAAGTAATATAACTAAGTATACATACTTAGTTATATAGGACCGAAACTTTCTGAGAAACATAAAATAATCTATTCATAAACTGTACAGGACTGCTTTCCTAATAAATCATTGTAAACGCTCCTTTACAATACCCCTTCTCATTGTTACCAGAGACTTAGTATTTTCAAAGTTCTTTTACTGTTGGCAAATAAATCTTCCTCCAAGTTGACGTAGTAAATTGACTATTGATTTAATGCAAAAAGATACCAAGACGGCTTCTGTAAAGGGCAAAAAAGTAAATAGTCGACCAAGTGAAATACTGTATAAGAAATTGTAGAGTTTTAAGTCTGTGAGTAACTTTTGGTAACAAAAGACGTGTTTTTTTAAGTCGCGACCACAAACCAAAATACTATAAGATTGTAAACATTTTTATTCGCATTTCATTTCTCGTAAATATTATGATTCAAATCCATGGTGAAGTGGAGATGATCAATAAATTGTTGATCATATTCGTTACGTACGTCACACGTAGTAATCCGTAATGATTGCATCTGGATTACACGCCGTAGTAATCCAGAGGCAATGATTACGCTTACATCTTACCTAAATTTAATCTGTAGTCGCCGTGGGTTCCGTAGTAAAACTCCCAATTTCCATTTAGAAATAAATTATAATCAATCGTAATTTATAATCTTCTATTCGTTAGTCACAATCTTATACTTTAAACGAGACAGACAATCTTGTATATTCGTAATCTCGACAACGGCTGCAAGTACTAATTGCTCGTATTTACATTAAATTTAGTATCTAAATTGCTCGCTTACTCTGTACAATGACACATTAATTTGGTCGAACCTAATATTTTTGCTTACGTTCAGATTACATTTTATTCGAGTATCCTATCCAGGTACGCTCTGCTCACAAATGCTTTAGATATTCGAAATCGTTTTGTGAAACTTTTGAATTATTAGTTCAAAGCGTTGGTCCGCAATACCAAGGATGATACGGCAATATGCAAAACACGCAGTTACAAGCAGATACGGGGAAACTGTAAAACATGCTAATTTAGAACCTGACGTTCTATATTTTGGTTAAATATTTAGGTATTATGACAAAAATAAGATAGAACTATGTAGGTACATAGTGCATATTTATACCTCAATGGGTAAAAGTCAGATTAAACACACACCACATTGACTAATGTGGTAGTTTTTGTTCCGTCGACTTTCCGAAAAAAGGTTGCTAAGTTTAATTTGGGAATAAAATTTTCCTGCATGAATATGACGTGTCCTAAAAATATAGGATGCATTCCTGCATGAATATGACGTGTCCTAAAAATATAGGATGCATTCCTGCATGAATATGACGTGTCCTAAAAATATAGGATGCATTCCTGCATGAATATGACGTGTCCTAAAAATATAGGATGCATTCCTGCATGAATATGACGTGTCCTAAAAATATAGGATGCATTCCTGCATGAACATGACGTGTCCTAAAAATATAGGATGCATTCCTGCATGAATATGACGTGTCCTAAAAATATAGGATGCATTCCTGCATGAATATGACGTGTCCTAAAAATATAGGATGCATTCCTGCATGAACATGACGTGTCCTAAAAATATAGGATGCATTCCTGCATGAATATGACGTGTCCTAAAAATATAGGATGCATTCCTGCATGAATATGACGTGTCCTAAAAATATAGGATGCATTCCTGCATGAACATGACGTGTCCTAAAAATATAGGATGCATTCCTGCATGAATATGACGTGTCCTAAAAATATAGGATGCATTCCTGCATGAATATGACGTGTCCTAAAAATATAGGATGCATTCCTGCATGAACATGACGTGTCCTAAAAATATAGGATGCATTCCTGCATGAATATGACGTGTCCTAAAAATATAGGATGCATTCCTGCATGAATATGACGTGTCCTAAAAATATAGGATGCATTCCTGCATGAATATGACGTGTCCTAAAAATATAGGATGCATTCCTGCATGAACATGACGTGTCCTAAAAATATAGGATGCATTCCTGCATGAATATGACGTGTCCTAAAAATATAGGATGCATTCCTGCATGAATATGACGTGTCCTAAAAATATAGGATGCATTCCTGCATGAATATGACGTGTCCTAAAAATATAGGATGCATTCCTGCATGAATATGACGTGTCCTAAAAATATAGGATGCATTCCTGCATGAACATGACGTGTCCTAAAAATATAGGATGCATTCCTGCATGAATATGACGTGTCCTAAAAATATAGGATGCATTCCTGCATGAATATGACGTGTCCTAAAAATATAGGATGCATTCCTGCATGAATATGACGTGTCCTAAAAATATAGTCTTAAACTCTTACCAATAATCTTACTACTATTATAAATGTGAAAGTTTGTGAGGATGGGTAAAAGGATAGATAGATGGATGGATGGATGATTGTTACTCTTTCACGCAAAAACTGCTGAATGGATTTCGATGAAATTTGGTATTATAGTAGTTTAGGCTCTGATTAAAACGTAGGCCAACTTTTTATCCCGAAAAAATACAGTTTTCGTTTGTGATACTGTATTATTGTAGGCGCGAGCAAAAGCTAGTTTTCCATAAAAATAACCACTACATTTTTTTCACAACCGTTAAGATAAAACTTTAATTCATACGTTATTCTAAACATGTCTCTTTACGTATAAAACGCGTGACGTGGAGATAGCAACTTGTAACAAACGCCGTAAAAAGTTTTAATTCACAATTGTACCACACAGAATCATATTTGTGATGTTGCACTGCGAAAATATTACCGTAAAATTCTATACCAAAGATATTTGAAAATAAAAAATGTAGAGGACATTATTTGAAGTGATAACGTCTTATAAATCGATGAACGCCGGCCGCACGCACGAAAAATTGTCACTTTCCGCCTCCTAATTGTCACGTTCCGCCCGAGTCACGTTCCGCCTGATTGTCACGTTCCGCCTGATTGTCACGTTCCGCCTGAGTCACGTTCCGCCTGAGTCAACGTTCCGCCTGAGCCGAGTGTGCAAGCGAAAGGGCGGCATAGCGATTGGCTTGTGATGACGTTATCACTACAATAATCGTCCGTAAACCGACTTAACAGACAACCATTTTTTTAATATGAAAAATAATTTAAATGCGTTAATACCGTGTATTTTACAAGCTTTTTTTTGTTTTACCTGTCCCATTGTGTGTATTCAAAGATTGCGAGTTTTTGACCCACTTCCCCATGTCCGATTGAGTTGAAATTTTGCGTACATATGTACCTATGTCATGTGACAATACAATATTACGATGGAGCTGACCTGATGCTGGAGCTGGAAGGTGGTCATAGGGACTCTGCAATAAGATGACACAACCCCACCGAGTTTGGGCTCATATAATTTGTCTTGACGAGTACTTTGTGTGTAGATGTGTAGATGGTACCAGGGTCTTATGCTGGAGCTGGAAACTCATTTACAAAAAAAGTAGTATTCGAAAATAAAATATATCTATGAACGGTTCTCACCACGTCAATTTGGCCCCGTGCTAAGTACCCGAATAACTCCCGACCACGGAAAGTATATTTAATACTTTACTAAAACTTTAGCCCGCGGCATCGCCAGCGTAAACCGCGTTATTACTGTTCCACTGGATCATAGTACTTTTTCGGGATAAAATGTAGCCTATGTTTGAATTCAGAGCCTAAACTACTACCATATCAAATTTCATCAAAATCTGTTCAGTAGTTTTGCGTGAAAGAGTCACAAACATCCATCTATGCATTCATCCAGCCATTCTCACTAACTTTTAACTTAATTATAGTAGTTATAGTTATACTATACATTTTTTGATTACCTTTACCCCGCGGCTCCGCCCGCGGAAATTAGTATCCCACGGAAATACTGCACTTTTTCGGAATAAAGAGTAGCCTATGTTTTAATCCAGAGCCTGAACTACTACCATACCAAATTTTATAGAAAACAAATCAGTAGTTTTTGCGTGAAAGAGAAACAAACATCCATCCATCCATCGTATTTACGCGGTTTATACTCGTAATATGCTATTTATATCTAATAGTTTAACTAACTCCTTCGTTCTTATGCCACCAGATGAAGCAGAGGTAGAATCCCTCATATTAAACCTAAAATATGACTGTGCCACTGGTTGGGACATTATACCAGCTCGATTTCTAAAAAAGGTTAGTCATATTATTGTATCGCCGCTTACTGTTTTGTTTCATGTATGTTTTAAGGAAGGCTGTTTTCCAAAAGTCTTTAAAAGGCCCCTCATTACTCCTGTTCACAAGGGTGGAACACGAGATGATGTCACAAACTACAGACCGATCTCTGTGCTTCCGGCACTATCTAAAATCTTGGAAAAGATACTTAACGTGAGACTAATACAGTTTCTAAATCGGTACAACATTCTGTCCAGCTCCCAATTTGGTTTCAGAATGGGTATGTCGACAGAAGACGCTGTGGGTAGCTTGATATAGAGTATGTCACTGAAAAACTTGACAGGAAACAAAAGTGCCTTGGCGTTTTCCTCGATCTTGCCAAGGCATTTGATACCGTCTCGATTCCTATTCTTGTGGACAAATTAGAGCGAATTGGAATAAGAGACTCAGCCCTGCTTATTTTTAAGGATTTCCTTAGTGGTCGGGTGCAAAGAGTTAAGATTAATAATTATATTAATTCCGATGCTAATGTAACTTTTGGAGTTCCGCAAGGCAGTATTCTTGGTCCAAGTCTTTTCCTTATTTACATAAACGACCTATGTAATATGGCCCTAGCTAGTTGCTGGTTGTTTACCTATGCTGATGATACTGCTATAGTCTTGGACTGGGGTTCATAGTGTTGCTGAGGGTGGATTGCAGAAAGTGGCTAAATGGCTCAGAGAAAACTTACTTACTTTAAATATTTCTAAAACTTCGTATATACAGTTCCAAACTATTAATTCTAATATGGCTGATATTAATCTTAAAATACACACATGTGCCTCGGACCGCAAATGTACTTGCATAAATATAACGCAATCCAATACTGTTAAATACCTTGGTATCGAGCTGGATTATAAATTGAGTTGGCTTCCTCACATTGAGGTTATAACAGCACGCACTCGAAAACTAATCTGGACTTTCAAAAAACTGCGCTATGCCGAATTCGAACTACTCCGCACTGTTTATTTTGCCCTAGCACAATCGGTAATTGGATACTGTGTGAGCGTGTGGGGTAGAGCCTGCAAGTCACACCTAATTCAGCTTGAAAGAGCCCAAAGGTCTCTACTAAAAGTAATGACTTTCAGACCCTACAGATTCTCAACCACACTTTTATACAAACACTGTGAACTGCTCAGTGTTAGACAGTTATCTGTCTATAATATAATAGCCAAACAACATGTCCTTGCCCCTTACAACCCAGAGATCTGCAGTAACAAACGTCGTATCCCAAACGTACTGCCCGCAGCAAGATTCCGTACAGCCTTCGCAAGGCGATAACGTGCATATTTTATTAACAGTTTCTCTAATAAAATAAACAAAAAAATAAATTTCTTTCCTCTTTCACTACATGAATGTAAATCAACTGTTAAGTCTTGGCTTTTGTCCTTAAACTATGAGGAAACTGAAGATCTATTTAACTAACATGCTCCAACAATTAATTATAATATGTGTGTGATCAGAATATGTTTATATATTCATTATAATTTATATATTGAAACATTTTTTATCATAATTACATACTGTGTGAAAGAAAATTAGATAAAATACCTAAAATTTTTAAATTTACAAAACATCCATACTTATAAAGTACTGTAAAATCTGGATTCAACTTTCTTGACACTTGTTACAAATATTGGGAGAAGCCACTGACGCCTGGGATACGGGCTTTATAGCCTAGTTTAGGTGTCAGAGTCTTCATAGGACTTTTGTAATTATTAACAATTATGTCAATAAAAGATTATTATTATTATTATTATTATTATTATTATTATTATTATTATTATTATTATTATTATTATTATTATTATTATTATTATTATTATTATTATTATTATTATTATTATTATTATTATTATTATTATTATTATTATTATTATTATTATTATTATTATTATTATTATTATTATTATTATTATTATTATTATTATTATTATTATTATTATTATTATTATTAGTATTATAAAGAAATTCGAAAATTGATACTGTATAAGAGCAAGATATTTGCAATTGAAACTTCTTACTATTATGTCTAGATCATATTTTATAACTTATTACTAGTTTTTATAACTTTAATTTATGACTGAAAACAGGTCTCCGCGCATCATACATATTTATAGGTTACGCGCGGCGTTACTAATGAGTACATCGCATAAAATATATATTTTTAAATCATTTACTGCTTTAATGCAGCTTAATTAATGTAAAATATTAAATCAATATAGAATATTCCAACCACTATAAAGAATTGATTCTCAATGGAAAATAATCATAAAAATTATTTTATAAATAAGTTAGACGATTTTTGTTTAACAAAATTTCACGAACTTTTGTCTTTATGTAAACTGAAAAAAAGTGTTGAAATAATTGAAGTTAAGAATTATTCCTTCGCGGAGCCCTTCTTATATACATACTTAACTAGATCAAATAGTGAAATTTTAAAAAGTGCTTATTTCTTTTTTTGCCCAAGCACACACGGCATTCTCACAACACAGTCAGTCTAGTCTCTGGACTGTAGAGGAATGACTGCTGTTTTCATCGTTAGAAGGTGCCTATAATATATACTTGAGATCTTAACCTCGGAATCGAACCTGCACTCTCTCGAGTGCAAAATCAAACGGTCTACCCACTAGGCCACGGGGCTCTCACTATTAGCAAAATGCAATAAACATACCTGTTATTGGCAAAATGTAATAAATATTACTGTAGGCTGTCTTATGGAAAGTTACTACGACAGTCGGTCGCTTAAATATGTTATTATCGAATTCTCTATTTCCAAAATCCATCCTGTATTGGACTGCGGTCCTGCGGTCCATCAGACCATGGAACGTTTGCCCGCGCCGGAATGTAATATTCAATATTACACTACAATGTTTCAGTACATTCTATAGGTATAAGGCTGACCCCACATTAGGCGTGCGCGTTCCTCGGGCGTGTGAGTGGCGCGGGCGCCGCGAGCGCGCTGCGTGAGCGTCGCGTTTTGCTGCTCTGCGGCGTGTGTGAAGAGCGTTCGCGGCGCGCACGCAGCGCCCGCATCGCTCAAACGCTAGAGGAACGTGTACATGTGTTGTACGCATTTATCTTATCCGTGGTTGTACGGGTGTCAAATATATATTTTTTTCCTGACTACGGCGAAGCCAAATGTAAGGGTGATGATTTTGCCACCATGTATGTATGTATGTTTGTTTGTTCCACCGTAGCGCCTAAGTTATTAGTCCGATTTTAATAAATGAGGTGTCAATAGATTTGTAATAATAGCCCGGGTAACATAGGCTATATAATGTAGTCGGGTTGTAGTTTGTACAACGATTGTATTATTTATAACTTAGAACTTCTTGTACATCGCCTATTATAATTATTATTTTTTAGATTTTAATAATAATTTTCAATCTTTGATTTCCGCTTTCTATATTGTATCGAATACTTTAAAAAATACATTTTATTTCAAAATTATTTGTAACATGTACAGAGTGTTATAAATGTGACTTTGAAATTAAATGAAACGATTTCAATCTGACAATCCCTGTCACATATTTTTGTCGGTACAAAATCAAACTGAATACACGCGTTACATGAATGTGTTATCTATATTAATTCTTTTTCAGGTGAAACCAATATAAAAAGAAACAAAAATCTGCGCCTGCCCTTAAATATAAGTAAGTATTCTAGGACCATATTTATAAATGCGAATGTGAATGAACAGCTATTCAAAATTGGATATACACGTTTCATATGACATCAGTCATACACAGCACATGCGCTGTGCACCGCATGTGCAACTTGACATTCGAACTCTTACAATGAAGCGTGTATCTTCATGAATAAAGTTCAATATTGAATAGTAATTTTTAAAATTCAGCGTCGCGTCGCGTATCGCTTAGGTGTGAATTAACCATAACGCAATCACGCTGACATTTCTGAACGGTTTTTGATGTTAGGTTCTATTGGGAGAGATTAGACCTTGGGGGATGACCCTTTACATAGGGAAAATTAAATCGGCGTGGGGTTCCTATAACTCGTTATAAGCTTACCACTTACCTTTTGAAGACTCATCGAAATCCCTACCAAGGCCTTATTATAGAGCCTGTAAAATAAAGCAAAGTCTTCCCTATGAAGAAGAAGCAGCCTCCGGCAGTGGTTTTTAGTATTTTCCACGCAAAATTTTCCCTGAACTACCTTAAGACCAAAATTAGTCCAAATCGGTCCAACCAGTTTATCGAGTATCGAGTATATATATATATATATATATATGGGATCCATGAGGAATCGAGGGAACTCCTCGAAATTTATATGGAATTTTCGACTTTTTCTGAAGTAGTCCAAGAATATGCTACAAAAAATATGATTTTGCACCAAGGTATACCCTGGATCCAAAAGTACTGAACAGAACTCCTGACTCCTTATAGATACATGATTGGCGTTGTTTAAAAAGAACTGCAAGCATATGCCACTATGTAAATTAGAGTAATTATCATCATCACCACCATCATCACACCATAAATCATGACATAATGATGATATAATACAGTGGTTTCTAACCTTTTCAGAACTGTTACCCCTATGACCTGTTAGATTTTGCCCCCAGTTAACCCCCATCCCCAAAAATGATTTAAAGCACGTACCTACATATATCTTTATTTATAAAAAATGCACATTTACAATACCAGTTTGTTACTAACGTTCTCTCACATCTATAAGTGGCACAAAACGTGACAACATTTTCAGAACTCTTTCAGCAATGACAGGGTATTCTGAAGCTGCTTTTCGCCTAAATGTACAGAGTTCATAATTCTCACCGCGATTTTATGAACGCGAGAGGACGTCAAGCTGCGTATCTACTGTTATTTTATTTAAAACAATTTTTTTTCTGTCTATTCATCTTTTTAGGTACCACCTGTGTTACCCCAATAGACTGCCCGTTTTACCCCCGCGGGGGTAATTACCCCCAGGTTCGGAACCAATGATATAATATTTTACACCGACACGGATATCTTTGAACATTACTTTGCCGTTTGTGAACCTACTTGCAAAACGCTTTTGTTGTTGGAAAGGCTTATAATTCGAAATTTGTCCCTTGGTCACCAAAGTGACCTGATGATGGGATCTATGATAAATCGTGGGAACTTTTTGAAATTTATATGGACAGTGGACACATATTATAGTGATTTCGAATTTGTCTGAAGTAGTCCCAAGCATACGCTACCAAAAAATAAGGTTTTGCACCAAGGTATATTCTGGATCCAAAAGTACTGATCAAAACTTCTGAGTCCTTATAGATACATGTTTGGGGATTCCGGCGCTGTTTAAAGAACTGCAAGCATATGCCATCACACCACTTACAGTAATCATCGTCATCATTACCATCTTCACACGAAACACCAACATATTATTATGATGACATAGGTACTAACTACTCATCAGAGTTTTGTGCACCGATATTAATGTCTTTGAATTTTTTCTATAGCCAAAATTATATTCGTGATCATCATCATCACTATAGTTTATTAATTAATGCTTACATTTTTGTCGCAGACTATAACAATAGATAATAATAACTATTTAATTCAAACTCAAATTTTTTATTTCCATGTAGATTACCAAGTAACTCTTATAGAATTGTCCTTCATGATGCCTACCACCGGTTCGGAAACTAGCCCGGCGAGAAGAACCGGCGTAAGAAACTCGCACGGGGCCACCTTTTAGCAAAAAATATTTTTACAATGTAGTAACTTAATCTATATAAAAAAGTCAAGATACTTAAGTAGGTACATAGAGGCAGCCATGTAGGTGGCCATCTTATTCCCAAGGTGTACAATCGTTAATGAAATCATTGACCTTATAAGAAGCTTTAACACACAAACGTTATTTAACAAGTTTTAAAAATTTATTAATGGTAAGCTTTTGAACGTTTTCTGCGATACATTGACCTTTAAAAGGTTTACTTTCTTTGCTAAGTCTTTTCACCGGTATTTCTAACTTGTTCTTACTTCTAGTATTCCTACAATGATTGTCGCTATTCTTTTTGAAATTATTTATATTCTTTCTGACATACAATACATGTGTCCAAAATGTAACCGACTTCAAAAGTAAAAGTGCACAAAAAAAGTATGAAATAAAACTTATGTTGTAAATAATTCCCCTTTTAAATTGGGCTAAAATTTTAACTATTTCTCGACTCAATCTTCCTAATTTTGAAGTCGGTACCAGCCCAAAAAGTCGATTTTTATTACGTAAAGATTGTCGTGTATAATCGAACAAATTTGCGCTTGACCAGGCGTAAGATCAAAATCGCTTGGCAGCGCCACGGACTTCAACCACGCCTGCAGTCGATGCGATCACTTCCTTTCTGTTTAAATATTTTAAGGCTTTCTAGTGCAAAGGAAAATGTTAAAAAAACTGGTCGAGCAGGAACTTTGCCGCTATTGTACATTACATTGGAAATTTGGACGGACACATTCCTCTATTACAGGCATAAACAACAGAAAATCAAATTATCGAAGCGTGCGGTTCAGTATAAAAGTTAGAACAAACATTAAAGGCAAAATTCGATAATTCGTAAGTTGCTTGTTATTTTAGGATAACGATATGGGGGTTTTTCACAGGTAGATTTTCGCCGCTCGATTTTTCTCGCACGGCGAAATTTTACCGTCTAAATAGCAATTCACCTAGGTAGCAGGTTAATTTTGCCTAAATAAATGGTGAGGCGATTTGTGAAACGACTCTCCGCACCGTGAAAATCGACCCGTGTGAACCCCCCATCACGAGGAACAAAACAGTTTAATAGCTTTGACAAAACTGTAATTTACTGTTACTTGTGAGGCTGCGTTAATTAGCAGTGGGCGTGCGTGGTGGGGTCTATTGGCGTGAAATGACACGAATATACTAGAAATTACTCGCGTATGAATCGTTTCTCATCAAAGTAGTTAGTTAATGTTTGAACTATTTGGTTTGTCCCCCAAAGTAGGCGTAGCCTGTTTTATGGACAAGTTTAGCTTTTTTTCATATTACCACCTTACTCGAGCACTGTTTTTCTGTAACTTAAGCCTCTCTAATTTCGGCACTTTTCCTGTACCGCAGGCTAAATCTCCCTTGCTATTTTCGGTGTTGTCTTAGAAGGCTAAATGTATTATATTAATATAATAACAACTGACCTATGTATAGATGAATCCGATTGTAGGGGACACAGAACACTTATCGTAATAATATTATAATTCGACCTTTCCGTTTCCTTATCACGTATCTTAGGTTTATCTATATTTTTAATCAAAAGAAAGTAGTTTTTCAGTATAAATCCCTATGAGTTAAAGTGCCTCATTGCCAAGTCACTTTAAAATAATTAATAATAAAAATAAAATTTTACACATACGGTAACAAAACTTTCATTAAAATTATATTTTTATTTACTTGTCTAGTACTTATTACCAGGATATTACCTACTTGATAATTAATGAATTAAAATAACTAAGTTATTATATATATATAAATGAAAAATAAGAGGCTGGCAGTATTGCCTCGCTGTATGGCTAGTTGACCACCGTTGGCCACCGTTGACCACCGTTGACCGATTTTCAAAATTTATATGGACACATATAGCGATTTCGACTTTTTCTGAAGTAGTCCGAGCATATGCTACCAAAAAGTAAGATTTTGCACCAAGATATACCCTGGATCCAAAAGCACTGAACAGAACTCCTGAATCCTTATAGATACAGGTTTGGGGATTTCGGCGTTGCTTAAAGAACTGAAAGCACATGCCATTATGTAACTTACAGTAATCATCATCATTATTTTATATAGAATACCCAATGGAAGATTGGCGCGTATTCAATTACACATTCGATCGTTTATTTTAAACGTTCTTAAAATGTATTAAGTGATAATAATTTAACAAATATCACTAAAAAGGGATAAAATATTATTATTATTTAACAAAAAATTAAACCGACTTGGTAGATAGAACCTTATTAAGTTTAAACTATTTTACATGTACCTACTATGAATGTTTGGTTCTATTTAGGTCTACCTAATTCGCAGTAAGCTTTTCAGGATTTCCTGTAATTTTTTTGTAGTTTAACAAAATCTTATGGGAAAAAAACTTACCTTCTATTTCCGAAAATCACAACGTCATAACTTCACGAACCTTCGGACGCGCTGTTTCGCGCGGGAAAAGTTTGCCGCAACTGATGCGAAGCGCAACAAAACTCCGCTACTTACAGAATACACCGACCAATCAGAGACGCCGTACGCCTCCGTACAACACTCTCGACCAATCAATGCTCGGCACTTGTAGTTTAATAGGTTTTTCATGTTTGCGCTTTTTATAGTGAGCAATTTAGTGATTAGGCTATCGATAATAGTTAATTGGTGAGTTTGGATGAGTAGTTAGTTATTATAGGAAATGCTGAATTTCATGTAAAAGCCAAGTTTTTATCTAATCTGGTGTCCAGTCTCGTAATAAAAATGTCACATTTGGTTTTTAACAGAAATTACTAATTTTGTGTCTTGGATTATGGTCTACGGCTCTAACATGTCTCGTGTACTTTTGTATTGATCACGCTTTATTTAGTTCAACACTGGTAGAAAATAAGTAATAAACAAAATTTAAAATTTCAAGCAACCCCCAAATTGGCAATCAGTGAGCGAGCTGATGATGATGAATTTTAGCTAAGAATACTCTCGATCATGTCATCTTTCGAACAAAAAAAACTAAATCAAAATCGGGTCATCCTATTGGGAGGTACGATGCCACGAAAATACACACAAGCAGACATAAACGTCAAACTTCATCTAACAGAGACGAGAGAAAACGTCCTAACAGAGAACACACAGAAATGACGGACGCTCCACAGATAAGAGCAAAGCTCTTAAACCAAGAAGATAGAGGCCTCCTAGTATTTTAGATTTAGGGCATCTAAACATGATAGAGCTATCTTTGATTCTTATGCACCCGTTGAAGGGTGGTTGGGGATTTTAAGGACCTCGAATGCAAGTGCGCAACCAGAGGAGTTACACTTGTACATTACTCTGGTGTTGCGAGTGTCGCGGTGGTAATGGCTTACCATCAGGCGATCCGTCTGCTTGTTTCCTGGTCAATTAAACTCCCACGCCCCTTGGGCATCCGGTAATCACTATCAATCGGCGAAACACAACGCAAGAGTTACTTCCCGCCGGTTTTTTGTGAGACCGTGCTTTTCGGTCGCTTTATCGGGTAGGGCCGGCCCATTCATGCCGAAGCATAGCTCTCCCAAGGTAAAATTGGGAGCACTATAGTGGGCTACTGTCTCTTTGTTTACGCTTTAGCTTCCAACTTACCAGAAGCCCAATTCTAATATGATATCTATGGACGCTTTCACAACACATCAATCTGTTCCCGTGGTAAGTACTCGACGAACTTGTGTTACGGGTACAAACGGAAATACATTAATACTATACGTATATTTACGATTTTTATTATGTAAGTAATAGATACACATATTTAATACACATCCAATACCCAGGAGCACACAACCTATTTTGTTCCCTGGCGGGAATCGAACCCTCGACCTTGGGCTTAAGCACCATAGTGCTAACTACTGAGCTACAGAGGTCCTTATAATATTCACACTCGCGTCTATCGCACGTGAGCGAGTAAGACAGCATGCGGACCGAAACTGGATTATGATCACAAATAGTTACGAGAATTGGGCTTCAGACTTATTTGCTATTCATATAGGTACCAAAGTTCATATCCCGGCGAGACACATCAGTGAATAGGCATAAATACAGAGCCCAAGGGATAAGTATAACTCGCGAACTAAACTAACTTTTATTTGACTTCAATCTGTTTGCCGTAATAATATTTTAGGTGTTAATCAATCCCAATTCAGTAAGGATTCGTTATGATTTTTACTATTATCTATACATTAGAAAGGAACATTAATAATAATAATAATATCTATGGACGCTTTACACCACGTCAGTCTGGCTCCTAGCTAAGTATCCGAAGAACTTGTGATACGGGGAACCAGACAACGGAAAGTACCTATACTTAATACCTACTTATATAAGTAGGTAAGTTACAAGTATACTGTGTAACATAAGTATTATATTTAAGATTATTATTAATTATTAATTAATGAAAATGTAACAAAATAATTTATTACATAAAACAATAATCAACAAATACACGATGTAAATAATTAACATTATTAGAGTGGCAGAGAGCTTATTTGCATATTTTGTCTCTGTCGCTCATTATAAAGTAACCAGCGACAAAACTTCCGAATAAACTATCCGACACTTATTACAAGATTGTGAAACAGTCCCTTTGAACAAAAACTACCGTCTAAACTAAAACTAGATTTTAACTAATAATTATTATTAATTATTTTTATTGTATTATACTTACACATATTTCATACACATCTATGCATAACCAAAGAACACAGAAAACCTTTTGTTCCTTCATAAACTTACGTGCTTTAAAGCTTACGTGTTGAGACCATGGCAAAGAAGAAAGAATGAACAGTCAAACAAAAACTTTAGTGAAAGTTTCCAATACCGCAAGTTAAAATTAAAAATATGTTTCACTATTATTTATGTACTGGGAACAACGAAAATGATAACAATAAGTATTAAGCATTCGTTTTTATATATTTAAAGCATTAGACATTTAAACCATACTAACGCCCGAAATTAATAATCAATCTTAATCTCATTTTAAAATGAGATCAAGATTTCAATACATTTCAACGATCCTTGGATTAAGTTCACGTCAATTTTTGTTTGAGAATCTAAGATTGAAGTCAATCTAAGATTTTATATACGTTATTATTTTGGGGGTAGGTAAGTGAATAGAGAGATTCCCCCAAGTGTATTGGTTTTTAGGGTTAAAACGGGACCCTATTACTGAGACTTCGCTGTCCGTCCGTCTGTCACTAGAATGTATTTATAGGTAGCTAAACTGTTGAAATTTTCTGATGATGTATTTCTGTGGCCGTAATAACAACAAATACTAAAAACAAAAAAACGACGGGTTGCACTCGGGGAGTGCCGGCAGAAGTGAAAACTTGAATATTAACGTTGTGCATTTTTGATATATTGGAATGGTTCGAGAATCATTTTGTACGAATTGCTTTCATTATCAGTATAAAAGTAATAATAATTATGTGATGGAATACAATATTCATTTATTGCGCTATCGTACACAAACATGACAATTTATATTACATTAAAAATTTAACACTTCAGAACTATTACAATTATTTTACATAATAATAATAAATAATAAAATAAACAAAATAAATTAATAATATTAATCTCATCCATGGATGCGCGTGGCACGCTGTAACATTAACACACACGAACATTCGCGCAAGCGCCCTGCGCCGCCTGTCCTCGCTCCATCCGTCTTACGAATTTTCGATCAGGTCACGTGTCCTGACGCGAGTTTAGAAATTTTTACCCATTCCAAAAAAAGTACACAGCGCCGCTAAAGAAGTTTTCACTTCAATAAAACAAATATTCAAGGGAGGTTCCCATACAAAAAACATGTGTATTGTCCGTTTTGTACGACTTTACCGAAAATATATTATTTTTTAGGGTTTTTACCCGAATAATATTGTAATAGTGAGTTACAATATACTTATAACTAAACCAAATATAGGTTCGGTAAAATCAATTACGGATATTTTGGACATATTATGATCTACTGCTTATGTATAGACGTTTAGACAGAAAAATAATTATCATACTCGAAAAAAAAATCTTCCTTTATATATGGGCGAGTTTGCGTTGATTGGAGATTCACCCAATATGAGATGATTTTTTTTACTTTGATTTTATTTTATTTTTATTTTTTTTACTTATTTTTCCTCCAAATTAACTGTCACATGGCCTTTACCCTAATCCGTTTTTGCATTTTCGTACCTAAATTGACTTATGTCTTACGGTGTTGTCAACTGTTGAAGTTCCCTCAACTTCTCTAACAGTTGGATGCTATACCATAAGACAAACGCTCTCCACTATTTTGAATACAAATTTCGATGACCGCGCATGGACTCAGGCATCGCTTCCAGTTAGGTTCGGTGGCCTGGGTGTTCGAAAGCCCTCCCCTCTGACATATCGCTTCCGGCCTTCTTGTTCTCAGTCCACGCGAACCATAGTCTTATCTCCAAAATACTACATTACCCATCCTACTCCAATACAGTTCCCTTTCTGGACGAGGCCAAGGACGCCTGGAGCGCAACTAGTGCTTGTAGCGAATTGCCTGACAATACTTTTTCCCAAAGGCTCTGGGACGAGCCACTCTGCAGACTGGTACGGAATAATCTTCTTAATACGTCCTCCAGTCCTGTGGAGCAGGCTCGCCTCTTAGCTACGGAAAAGTGGGAGTCGGGCCTTTGCCCGACTCCCACTTTTCCGAGGCTTTAAGAGGCTACAAGCATTACCGTCACCCAATACGGGCACATTGCTGGATCGAACAGCTTTCCGGTTAGCCCTTCCCTGCGTCTTGGCACCCCACACGTCGTCCCCCATCGCTGTGTTTGTGGTGCAAACGTGGACAGCCTCGGACACCACGGGCTGTCCTGTCAACGATGCACCGGCCGCATCTCCCGACATCACTGCCTGAACGATCTCATCCGTCGGGCTCTTGTCACCGCCGGAACTGTGCTGGAACCCTCTGGTTTGGCGCGCGACGATGGCAAAAGACCAGACGGTATGACCCTGGTCCCTTGGAGAGTGGGACGGGCTCTTATATGGGATATCATATCCAGGGCACCTCGAGATCTGCAGGTGCGGCCGCCAATCAGGCGGAAAACCTCAAGCGGCGCAAATATGAGAACCTTAGTGGGGATCTCATATTTGAACCGTTTGGGGTCGAAACCCTGGGTACATGGGGTCTGGGTGCGCACAAACTTTTCAGAGAAATCTCCAAAAAACTCATTGAGGCCACCCGAGACCCCAGAGCCGGCACCCACCTGGCCCAGAGAATGAGTATCGCAATCCAGCGAGGAAACTCTTTGAGCCTTCTAGGTACTCTGCCTGGTGGGGACGACCTGGGAGATTTCTTTGTTTTGTAGCATTTAAGTTTTGGAGTAGTTATTATTTTTTTTAGTGCTTACCTACTTTTATAGTTTGTAAATATTTTAAATAGATTTTAGTTAATTTTAGCATTTAAAACATGGATGTAAAATTGAAATAAATTGTATGAGGTTATTTATATGAGCAATATATTATATACCCAAAATATTCGTAGTTGATTTTACCAAACCTTTTAAATATATTACTTATACATGTGTAACGTATCTGGGATTTACTTGTTTATTCAAGTGTAATGGTTAACTAGATTTAAAAAAAGAATACGGAATAATAAAAGTTGTCATATAATCCATTGCATTTTGGCTATTTCATTAATATATACAGGATAAAAATCTGAAAAAAATATAGACAAGGTGTACTAATCCGAGTTTTTATAATCGAATAATAGGTATGCAGCAATAAAACAAAAAATGTTGTTATGGCGATTAGGTACCTTATTCGGTGGAAGTTGTGAAATGACCCTTATCAAACTAAGTTACTTACGTAATAATAGCCCATTATGAGTTATTTTACCACGCAGTTTCTATGAAAATGATCTTTATTGAAGGTCCTGTCAAATAAATTCTAAATTTTAGATAAGTACTTAATCTATCTTCTATCCCTTCGTCTTATTTCCTTTCCTGATCCATCAATATATTTATAATATTGTTATAATAGGTTCCCGAAGTAAATACAAAACGAAAGATTAATTGTATCCATGTTTCAATACTTTGATTAGTTTTAATGAGGATCAATCACTTAGTAGCAAAGCTACATCGTATGTGTATTAGCTTACTGAGCATTTTTTTGACGTGATAACGTCTTATAATTCGATGGAGCCGGCTGCACGCACGAAAAAACATGACTCATGCGTTACCGGCATTACCTCGCTAAACATGACTCATTTCTTATGACGCTGTCACGTTCAACTATCGTCAGTAAACCGACTTTACAGACAACCGATTTTTAAATTATTAAAATCCGTCAAGAAATGGTGGATTTATTAAAGATTTTCTGAATGGCTAGTTTGAACCGCGTGCTTCCGCTGAATTGGTTACGATAAACTATTACACTCGAATAAACAAGTAAATCCCAGATACGTTACACATGAATAAGGTGACCAACTATACTCATTTACTGAGTTTTGTACTCTTTTTTCGCAAACCGAACTCTTTTCAAATCCTGTACTCTGAAAGTACTCATTTGTATAATTATTGCACGTCAGACGACAGGGCAAACCAGACACGAGTTTGACAGTGATTTGAATGTCGCGCGCACATATGGCAGCCGTTTCCGTGCAGTATGTACGGCATGCTTGACAGTCTTGACGCATGCGTAATATGTACGGCAAAGTTTTAAGGGAATTCC
Organism: Phengaris arion; assembly: GCA_963565745.1. NCBI lineage: Eukaryota > Metazoa > Arthropoda > Insecta > Lepidoptera > Lycaenidae > Phengaris > Phengaris arion. Next base: position 18,387,858 of record OY751444.1, read on the forward strand.
CTTTAAATTTAATTAATTGGAGGTTAGAGAAATCCAACAATTTCGTACTTTTTGTTCAAGATAACAAGATTTTAGTTATTTATCTAGTGAAGCTGAAATTGCATTTAAGTATTAATATTATAATTTCATTTCCATATATGAAAAATATGTTTTTAAAAGAAAATAAAGTTTTTATTTCACTCTTTTTTAACAAAAAATAGTTGGTCACCTTAGTTACGATTACGTCATCTGTCGGGGTACGTGCGACAACGGCTTGATTGTACTCGTACTTCATAGGTATTGCCTGAGAGTTATGACTTATGTATTCATTCTCTGATTCTTACCGTCAGTAGCTAAATAGCAATATATATGTGACTACCTGTTTCCCGCGGCTCCGCCCGCGTAAATACAGTATCCCTCGGGAACACTATACTTTTTCGGGATAAAAAGTAGCCTATGTTTTAATCCAGAGCCTAAACTACTACCATACCAAATTTCATCGAAATCCGTTCAGTAGTTTTTGCGTGAAAAAGTAACAAACATGCATCCATTCTCACAAACTTTGACATTTAGGTATATAGGATAGTAATATATACGAACTTTTAAATGCTAAACATTCGATTTCCTGTGTGTATAAAGCAATAATAACTAGGCAAACACCGCCATCTACGGTATAAGAAGTGCGTTGCAAGGTTTGATTTAAAAAATTGCGGATAAAAGATGGTGCTATTCTTGCTTTTAGCATAGAACCTTCCATGAACTACATGAACTTATAATTATTTATAGTTCTACTTACTTTTGACAGATGGCACCTATACCAAAAATTCATCATGAATTTAATACTTTAAATTTTTTAATACTATCTAATTTATTACATTAAAAAAAACCATAGGAACCACAATAGCACATTGATAAAAAACGTCTGGTGTCGTGGGACACCGAATAGGAACGAAGTTCCTTATTATAAAATATTAATTTTAAGTTCTATTAAAGGTATAAATATAATAATAAAGACTATACATAAAAATCTTACGTTACGGACGTTTTTTCCCGGCCAGGGTACCCCTCCGCATCGCCCGTTGTGGAACTTCGTTCCAAAAGAAAGGTAGATGGGTTCTACATTGTTTAAAATGTTGGCATATGGCCTGTAAAACACAAATGAAATTGCTAGAGAGAGCCCAAAGAGCAGTGCTTAAAGTAGCAACATTTAAGCCCTACCATTTTCCCACACATGAACTCTACAAACATACTCAAGTTTTGACGGTCAGACAACTATTTATTAGAAAGACTCTACTCACACAGCACAGCCAAACCAGTAATCAAGAATTAACTAAAAACTATATATATAAAAGAAGAAAAGATAAAGTGTTCATAATACCGAAAACCAGTAGTGCAACGGCGCAGCGCCAACAATACTTCCTGGGGCCACTATTGTATAATCACGTCAGCAAAGAGATTGAGAAATTTAACACGTTGACCACCAGAGACGCTAAGGTTGCAGTTAACAGCTGGCTTAGCAGACTTAAATACAATGAAACTGAAAATTTAATAGAAATAGTAAAATAAATTGTTAAAATTAAACACGCCGCACACATAATATTTAATCATACAGAGCAATCAATCACACACACACCCACACATACAGGCACGTTTACTCACACGCACACTTGCGCACGCTTACATACACACACTCCCACACTCATACACACACATACCAAACACACAAAAGCTTCTAACTTTATTAAAATAAAAAATAAAATAAAAATAAAATAAAACAAAAAATAAAATAAAACAAAAGATATAACATAATTATCTTACCTTTATTACAATCACTGTCGATGTCTTCATACTGTAACCTGCTAGTGAATGTACATTGAAGAGCAGGCAACCCCTACAGCACAAGAGATTCTTAGTGTAGGGGTTGCGCAATAAATAAGTTATATTTGTACAATTAACAGTGTATTTTTTAAAAAAATTGTAAAAGACCTTAAGGGTAATAAACAACTTTTTACTTTTTACTTTAAAGCTACTTAAACATGATACTTGTACATACTATAATATTTACAATCTCCATAGCACTAGGAGGCCTATTTAGTTGTACTACTATTGGCATTGTACTACATTTGTATGAACATTATATTATATTGTGACTTCAGTATTTAGTTGTACCATTGCAATGTGATTTCTAGTGTAAGTAAGAGGGATATTTTTATTGATTTTGTGAGAATAAAACAATTTTCAATTTTCAATTTTTATATTATCATGCACATGCACAACATACCTATTCACAAATTACAATTAACGGAGAAGACGAAGTAGAAGTTTAAACTGTCAATTTTTATGAGACGCGAACGCGAATTGTGATTTGTTATATTTGTGTTTGTCTAATTCGGTTTAAATAGTATTTTATAAAATATCTGCTCCTACCATTATAAAGAAAACACACAAGGGTTAATTCGTCAGCGTTCACCGTCTAGCGGTTAATCGCCAGGTAAGTTTTGTATTGTTGCAAATAGGTTACTCATTCGAAGCCGGTCAGAACTTTCCATATTTTACGAATTCTATTGCCTTAGTATACGTTATTTACATTTCGAATAGTCGGGTATTATTTATTTTTTATTCTCATTAAAACTTACGGCTGCACTTTGAGAATTCTTTGCTTTTGAAAACATTAAGTATCCACAACGTTAAAAACCTATTCCAGAATGACAAACGATGATACACCATTACCTGAGGGATGGGAAATGCGAACCAGTCGCTCCACGGGTATGACTTACTACCTCAATACTTACACCAAGAAATCCCAATGGGACCGCCCCGAGGCTCCGGCAGAGCAAGGCGAAGTCAGGTGTAGTCATATTCTCGTGAAGCATGCTGAGAGTAGGAGACCGTCTTCTTGGAGAGAAGAGAACATAACTCGTAATAAAGAAGAGGCGTTGGATCTGCTGAAGAGCTACCGTAAACAGATTGTCACTAATGATGAATCTTTTGCTGATTTGGCCTCGAAATATTCAGATTGTTCATCGGCAAAGCGTGGTGGAGATTTGGGTTTGTTCGGTCGTGGTCAAATGCAGCCTGCTTTCGAGGAAGAGGCATTCAAATTGAAGGTTGGACAACTCAGCAAGCCTGTCGAAACTGACTCTGGGGTCCATATTATCTTGAGAACTGTTTAATTGTATCCATACTAACAGCCCAATTTTCAAATGCTTAAAGTAATGGTAGAATGAGTAGTACTTGTGACTTGAGTGCCTCATAGTTTCAAAATCATTTGAGTGTTTGACTGTTAAACTATGATTGTAAATCAAACTTTTATGTTGGTGTTGCTGTATGTTTTAATGCAAATTATTTTTGTATAACATTTCAGTCCAAGCTTGTCTAAAACGTGAAATGCTATCATTTAATTTTCATAATATTAAATGTCTTAAAACTCATACCTAAGCTTTTTTATTTCTTTTGTTACACTAAATCGAAGTCAATAAGTCTTGTAGACTTGACATAGTAATATCATCAATCACTGGAAGAAGCATTTTAAATTAACAATTCAGATAATAGAAAAATACATTTTCCAATTTCAGTTACCATTGTATAACTGATATTACGAATGCTATATTTTGTTTCTCTAAATATTAATAGAAATAAAGAAGTATTATAATGCCAATACTTGGTACTTATAAAGTTCATAGAATAAGCTATTTTATAATTATAACGCTTCTCAATATGAAATATGACAAATGCCATATTATTATCTTAATGATGGATATTTGTGTATCTTACCTTTCATTATGATTTGGAATTTAATAAAATTTCAATATTTCTGTTACTTAAACAAGCAAAGTTCTATACTTAAATATAGTTTTAATTGGATTTAGAATGAGTAACCTCTGCATTAATTTAAGACTTCCTATGTGTAATATGCTGGCAGCATGAATTGTACTTAAAGCCCAGCAATTAAACAATTGATTATTACAGATCAAAAACTCCAGCCGCCCTCTGGAAGTAGATGTTTAAAAACCAAATTAAAGTTAGTGCCCCTGAGGCTTGTCCAGTTTTAATGATTGTGTGTAAGATAAATCGTAGCAAACATCATATAATAACAATTTGCTTTACACACGATCGATTAAACTGCACAATTTGGCTTATACAGCCAAAATTGTTACAATTGAATGTTAGGTGCCGAGCGGGCATTAATCACGGGCTGTCGCTTGTAACTGTCTGCTTTGCAGATGGACAAGGACAGTATATTGTAAGTCTCAATTTAAGTAGTGTTATAGTCTATAGAGTATTTGGTATAAAAAGTAAGTACAAATAATAAATTTTTCTCAAGCAGTAAAAAAGTATTAGCAGGGTATTTTAAAGACAATCAAGGAAACTCTCATTACTGTTTATTACATTTTATTCTTAACATTATTATATAACATACATTAAATTTAGTAAAAATTACTTTTAAGCCTCGCTTCAGACAACATGAAAGTGGACAGGGTTTTCAGATACATTTTTAAGTTCGTCTTTAATTTTTATTCTTCATTGTTGAATTATTTACTTAAACTTGCTTGCATCGATAGTCTTTAACAAATCCAGCCATTTTGTTAAAGATCCAGTTTTGGTATAAATATCACAATACACGGGGATCTGGACTAGCATGTTGTTTATGTAGCCTTTTGTGAGTCTCGCAGTAGAACTATTGTGTTCAACGCTGCATCCTTCACATCTTGTGCCGTTGGAGACCAGATCGGCCCAATGATAGGAGGAGCTCTTTTCCCTCCCCATGCACTAAATTTCAGCTTTCTTTTGCCATCTTTCTTGAGATAAACATTGGAGTAAGTCTGCCCCGATCTGAATAATTTGGGAAGAGATTCCAAGAAGGTTTTAGAGGGCATACCTCTAATATTCGGTTCGTCCATTTGGATGTTTAAAGGCAATGCCTTGATTGATTGCCTTTTATCATGTGGCATAAAGTGCATGCCAGGCACGCTTAGAGTATCTCCAGGTGGGTAGTTCGAAATGATTCTCATCAGTTCTGGAATGGCAGCAGAAATTATAGTTTTGGGATTCCTGGATTCCGGTTTGAAGATCATCTGCCCGCTTCTTTTGCCTCCCCATGGGCTGAATCTAACTCGTTTCGGCATGCTCGGTTCCCGAATGTTAGGGGATCGCTTCCAAGACCACATTCTTTCGATATCGGATCGTTTCCCACCCCACGGACTAAAGCTTCTCTTTTCCATGGCGTTAAGTAATTCAGTTGAATTATCATCCGTCGCGCTGGTTAGCCTTACCATAAACTCTTTAGGTATTTCGTCTTTTTGTTTCTCATCTACAGCATTGAGGGACCAGCGTTTTTCTTTATTAGTTGCTTCCACAGTTCTCTTCATGCGTTGGGCCTCGTTTTTCTCATGGTCATGGTTGCAGTATGGGCTATCGTTTTGGTCGTAGTTGAGTACGGTTTCGTAGTCATTCCTGGAGAAGGGCAGACCGAGGTAGTATGGTATGGGGTAGCGGGAGTCTGAAGAAGCGAAGTCCTCTGGACCAACGGTGTTAATATATTGAGGACTGGCAACGCCGAACCACGAGAAAATCAAAATCCAATAGTGAGCCATGGTCCTGAAATTGAAAAAAAAAAACATGTTTAGTAGGTATATTAGCTGTATATCGATTAGTTTTGTACTTTTTAGGGTTTCCTAGTTCGCGTCTCTGAACCCTTATGGTTTCGTCATATCCGTTCGTCCATCCGTCCGTCCGTCTTCGGCCTACCGTCCAAACGGACAGTGCTACAAAAATGGAACTTTGCACGGATATGTGTATTTATCACGTCTAAAGTTCAGAGTGCTAAAATAAAATCACAAAAATATTTTTTGGGTAGCTCCCTACTACCCCAACACGTAAAGTGGGGATGTTTTCTTTTTCTCCCGTCTACCCTATGGCGTGGTATATCATTAGATTGGTCTTCTAAAAATATTGAGTGGTTCTTAAGATTTTTTGATTTAGGTATCTGTTTAAAGCGCATTTTTTTGTTAAAATACGGGCGTCCCCCCTCTAAAACTAAACGGCTGGCTCGAAAAATAAAAAAAAAACATGATAGTAGTCCGTACGTGAAAGTAAAGGAAAACTATAACGGCTCAGATAGATTTATTAGTTCAGGAGTTATATTAGATACTTAACTTGTGAAATGAGCTTCCTTGGAAATCTTCGTACAAAAATAACGAAATTATAATTATGAAAAATATTGGTATGGAACCCTACGTACGGGAATCCAATTCGCACTTGGCCGGTTTTTATTGCTTATGGCCCGACCACCAGTGGTCATCAATTATAATTATGTGGGTGGAGGACCTGTAGACTGTAGCACAGTCAGATGCTTCAAAAATAGGCCGTCAGACACGTGAGGGCTCACCAACGTAGCCCCATAACTAAGAAGCCAATCCCCAAAGCCGAAAACGGTCTGGATCACTTTATACTTACATAGTTTTGCACTTTTTAGAGGTGAAATACTTAGTTACTTGATTTCTAATTATATTATTGCCTAGGTAGGTATACCTAATAATAATATATTAGAAATCCAAACTATTATTGTTGGCAATTATGTATTATAAAATAATTAATTACGTAATATATTATTTTAAATTAGAAAAAGAGGTCAATGATTTTAAAGATAATGTTTCTTTAACTTTATTTTATTTGAGGGTTTTTGTTCTGACGGACGATGTTGTTTTAATGATAAACTACACTAGTACCATTTCAATTAATTTCTTTACTCTGTGTCCTTATAATTTATGAATAACAAACGTCTGCTCTAGCCTCTAACGTTTAAGTGAAGCCAAAGGGCCTATGAAAACAATACATGCAATAACAGCTGCAGTACCTACAGGTATATTGTTTTAGGTCTAAATTACTCTGAAACAATATGCAGCTTTAACCACCAAAGAAAACATGCGGAATCCTTCGTGTCCAAGACGCCTTAGGCACTTCTAGAAATTAGAATAATAATAGCTTCCCACGCTGATTTCGGTGATGCTGGCCGGTTTCATTATAACCAGACCAGCTACGAAGTAGTTATTTAATAGTGCCCAGGTGTGTGCGCAAATCGCAAAAGCACTCTCCCTCCCTTTACTCTCGTAACCGAGTGGGTCGGACGACCGACACGACTGGCGAGAGATCAGGGCCAGGGCCTGATTCAGGCTAATTAGGCTGCAGCCTAGGGCGTGAGGATCGGGGGGCGCACTAAAATCGTGTCTTTGCACGCATGCACTATTAATCTAGCATCATTGCATCTACCCTACATATATCAACTAGACCATCATATCAGATATATCAGAGGCAATCAAGGAATGCGATGTGACCACATACAAAAAATATGTAAGAAGAAGAAAGAAACAAAAATTTCATTTTTATGAACTTAAAACGGGGCACATTAAGTTAGAAGGGAGACGATATTTCATCGTTAATAATTATTATGCAGCTATTGAGCAGTAAACAAAAATTTTGGTTTCTTATGGAAACTGCATGAACTAGACGACATGGAATTTATTAGAAGTAAAGCAAAGGAGTTAAAACAACTATATGCCACTGATTTTGAAGAAACCTTTGCAGAAGAATGCGTCCATTTGACCCAGTTTTTAAAATCAGACACCGAGGCCGAGCATTCTTTTTCTGCCAGAACTCCCAAAGGGTCGGTTGCAGTTAATAATAAGTTTTAATATTTCATGCATGTTCCCGAGTGTGGAGATAATATTAAGAATGTTTTTGACAACGAGTCCAACAGCAGCGGCCAAAGGTCTTTTTCAGCACTTATAAGAGTAAACATTTACTTGCGCTTCACACTCCGCCAGCAAAAACTTGCAGCTCTCTCGCTTATGGACATAGAAAGTGGATTTGATTTTCTACTTGGTAGCCTGCAGTGACTTGTCATGATTTAGGTCGTTTAATGCGTGAGGTGCTTTGCCTTTATGTACTGTCAGCTAAAAAATGGTTTACCACCTTAAGGTTGAAAGTCGTGCAAATTAAAGGACTACGTTAGTTTCGCTTGCAGATCGATCGGAAAACTTTTATAGGTAGTATGAACCATGTAAATTTTTTCACACCAGTAAACAAAGTCATAACTACTATACTACTTTTAAGGGCCGACCGTAACACACCTGGCGGGGGCGCTCATAATTAGCCTAGATCGGTCAGAACTCTTGATCAGTCGCTGCGCAGGGCCAACTTTTTATATGCCTCATGATCATCTTTCTTGTCAGACAATGAGATGATTAGCCCGCATTGTCCTAACCAGACTCGAAAACAAAATTTTTGTTGATCAAACGCCCGCGTTCGATCCCCGAATCGAACCCACGACCTTCGCTGTCGAGAGCCGTGCTCTAAACCACTAGACCGCGGAGTTGAAATTAGTATGCGCGTCTAACAACCCGTAGCCGCAATAGGCTTCCTAAGCGTCACTTAAATAGTGCCCTGTCCCCGGAAATGGAACGTTCTAGTAGGTAATCTATGGTGATCATTTTTATGATGAAAATAAGGTTATTATATTCAAGGTTAAAGGTTTGCAGAGCCCAAGAACAGAATTTGGGTTCATTCTCGTAGTAATTTACACTTTAATTTTACTTTTATTGAATTACAAATGGATCGTCTTGATATCATAAACAGATTTTTGGATATTGGATCAATCAAATCAGGTTTGATGTTGGTTTGACGTTTATAAGAATACCATTTTGCAGTTTTAACATATCGGGACCGGATCGTAACTGTATTACCTTACTGCAGGATTTAATTTTCAGTATCGACGGTCAATGTTCAGAAAATATCGCAACTAAATTGTGGGATACACTACGTCACTCTGGGCTCTAAAGTTAAAATGTACGTCCTCTTTGCCCTTACATTAGGGGCCATCCATACATCACACGTTAAAGGGGGGGGGGGGGGGGAGTATCAACTATCACCCAATTGTGACATTGTGAAACAATGGATAAGGAACGAAAAGGAGGCGTCAAAAGCTTTGTGATGTGTCACAAGTTAAAATGAAGAAAAAAGGCTGTTTTCTATTGATTATTATTTAATAACGTGCAAAAAAATTGGGGGTTCTAAAATTCGAAAAATGTCACAAGGACTAGGACATGAAATGGTTAAAAATCCTAAAATTCGTGTGACGTAATTTATGTACGGTCCCTTACCGAAATAACATCGGCTTGGAACAATAATGGTAATTACCAAAAAACAGTTCAAGTCAAGTTAAGAAACACGTCTCAAATTAATTTCGCGCTGGGGGCGCGATTATATTTCGCCTAACTTCATTATAACATACGCCTGCCAAATTGTAATTAGTGGTACCATTTTCGTTTGGGTGGGTTAGGTGAAAATCTCCGTAGATTGTTAAACAAATGTACGGTGCAAACCACGTTATAAATGTCTTTCGGAAATCTTCGTGTTCTATAGAACTAATCTCTTAGTCACCCTTAGCGACCATGAGAATATATACTAATTACGATCTGTCATTTTGCATAAGGCTTGCATAAAGGCCAAATTTTCATTCAAATGTGCACAATGATTCAATGTGCAATTAAAATGTTAACAAATGACGACACACGGTTGAAAAAAATATTTGTACATTTTGCCGCGTTTAAGTTAAAGTAGCCTTTATGTCCTTACCGAATATCTAATTTCGAAAATAATATTTATAGGGATATAAAGTATAAGAGATTAAAATTGACAGTAGTTTAGGCGTGAATTCGTTTCGAAAAAAAATTCAGAAGGATTTACTTTCTCACTTATAATATTAGTAAGAATTGGTAATAACATTATCTACGGACGCTTTACATCACGTCAATCTGGCCCAAGAACGTGTGTTACAGGTACCAGACAACGGGAAGTATATTTAATATATAATATGTATAGACATATATTTAAGATTATTATTACACTAAACACCAGAACACAAAAACTTTTTGTTCTTTCGGCGGGATTCGAACCCGCAAGCCGGGGGGGCTTGAGCACCAACGCGCTAAACCACAGAGCCACAGAGGTAAGTTGGTGCTTGATATATACAAGTATGTTATCCTACTAAAATTATAAATGTGAAAGGTTGTGAGGATGGATGGATGGATGTTTATTACTCTTTCACGCAAAAACTACTGAACGGATTTCGATGAAATTTGGTATGGTAGTAGCTTGAGCTCTGGATTAAAACATAGGCTACTTTTTATCCCGAAAAAGTACCTACAGTGTTCTTTTGGGATACTTTATTTACGCGGGCGGAGTCGTGGGCAACAGCTAGTATTATAAATGTGAAAGTTTGTGAGGATGGATGGTCGTATGGATGGATGGATCTTTGTTACTTTTTCACGCAAAAAGTAGTGAACGGATTTGGATGAAATTTGGTATGGTAATAGCTTGAGCTCTGGATTAAAACATAGGCTACTTTTTATCCCGAAAAAGTACAGTGTTCCTTTGGGATACTGTATGTACGCGGGCGGAGCCGCGGGCAAAAGCTAGTATAGTATATACAGCACGAATAGTCGAACAGTTTGAAGTGAATTGTCTACTTTTCACTCAATCACGTTATGCAATTCTCAATTTCATTTCTTTTTAATTGCATTTACATATTCTGAGAACTTACAGTGAAGAATTCCCGTAAAACTAATAATTTTCCTGGACGACTTTGGATTGGATATTAATTTTTAAATGTTCTAGCGAATCTTGTAATAGTATAGCGAGAAACTTGCAGCTGGGCAAATATCCGGAAGGGCTGCTTTTGTACGAGTAAGTATATTCATGTACGCACTAGCTTTTGTCCGCGCCTCCGTCCGCGTTAAGTATCCCACGGGAACATTGTACTTTTTCGTACTAAAAATTAATGTGCCTGAAACCTGCGTGTTAATCCAAAACTTAAAGTAATACCAAACCATATTTAATCATAATCCGTTCAGTAGTATTTGCGTAAAAGAGTAACAAAAATCCTTTCATCTATCCATCCATCCATCCATCCTCACAAACTTTCACATTTATAATAGCTCCCCACACCGATTTCGGTGACGGCGGCCGGTTTCATTGAAACCAGACCTAGCTACGCAGGAGTTATTTTATAGTGCCCAAGTGTGTGCGCAGTACACAAGAGCACTCTCTCTTCCTTTACTCTCGACTGTCGGTCGGTCTGTCCGTCCCACTGGGACGACTGGCGAGAGATCAGGCGCAGGTCCGACTTGTAACATGCCCATCCGACGCATGGATCATCTTTCTTGTCAGCCAATCAGTTGATCAGCCTGCATTGTCCTAACCAAACTTGGAAACAACATGTTTTGTTGTTCCAATGCGGGAATCGAACCCACAACCTCGGAGTGGAGAGCCAAGCTCGAAACCACTGGACCACGGAGGCTGTTATAGATCTATCATCATATTTATAATAGTAGTAGGATTGTATGCTACCAGGGAATTTGATCCTTAAACAGGTTAACTATTCTTGTACATTTCTGATATAACTTTGGCGTGTTGACAATATACACGTACTTTTTATTTATTTAAATAGATCTATTTTATTTGATAAATACTTTTTTGATATCAGTGAAAATTACTATGATATGAACATGTGACACACGACTTGCATAGAGAGTTCATAATAAATTTCGGTTTGCTGGACAGAGATAGATTAAAAACTTTGAAGTTTGACCTATCTATATATCTTGATTATTTTTAACATGTTTAACGGATACTAGCTGACCCGGCAAATGTTGTTTTTCCATATAAATTATTTGATAATTTTTAGTAGAAGGTTGAAAATTTAGGTTTGTATGATTTTTTTAAGCCACATAAAAATTTACGAAAAAATATAAAAAAAATATTTAGGGGTACCCCACCCTTATCATTACCCCTATCACAAAAAAAATCATAAGAATCGGTCAAGCCGTTTCGGAGGACGGATATTAAGACACGATAATTTTATATTTTTGACTTTTTTAAAATTATTTTATTCATACATACAATTTGGTGCAGTCGTTTGGAAGTTATGCGCGTACACACATTTCGGTAATTCAATTTTATTTAAACTTGATATTTTTTCATCCAGTGTCCAGACTTTCAGGAGTGAATATACTCTGAAAAAAAAATCTGCTGTTTCATACAAAAGGGCATAGATAGCATTTTGTATGAAACAGCAGATTTTTTTTTCAAGTAGGAAAGTTGATCCCATAGTAAAAGTTCCTTATATTCAAGAGTATATTCACTCCTGAAAGTTTGGACACTGACTGGAAAAACACACGGTATAGATTGGCGATATTTCGGTATTACTTTTATTGTTCAGTCTAGTATCATATTTTTATGTTTTAAGTATATTTTCTATTCAATGCATATTCCTTGACTTTTGTTTACATCCAATTCAATTGAATTGGACCTGTACAGAGTAGAGCAGGTACTCGTTAAAAATGAATGATAATGGATGAAAATTGTGCAGCAATGGCGGCTGGCCCGTGACAGCCACAGTCGTAGTTGAAATACATTTACAAATTATTACTATCGAGAAATTGTTAGAAAAATATCGTGACATGATCTTTTATTATTCACTGGCTGTCCCCCGCTACTTTGTACGCGTTATGAAGTTTTCGCGGAATCGTAATTTCTTTAAACCGGTGAGGGAGGTTCAAACAACGCGTTACGTAACATAATCGCCGGTTTATTTCTTGAAACGATTGTTAACGACAAATGCAGCTACTATAAACAATAGCAGAGGAATTTAAGCGATTTTCGGGTACTTTTCGCAATGTATGCATTCGCAAATGACTTTTAGGTAAAAAATGGTCACTTAGGTGTCACGTAACGTTTTAAAGGAGGAAGAGGGAAGGGGGTGCAGTAAAATGTTACGGCGCGTTACACGGGCGGGGAAGGGGTTTCTAAAATCTTCAAAAATTGCGTTACGTAATACATACTTGAACGCTCCCGAAGCCAATAGGAAGCCAATGCCAGATTTTGGCAGCCTATACCCCTTACGTTCCTGTCTTTGTCAAGCGACTTTTCTAACGTATCAGACAGTCAGCGACGTTGTATAAGTTATCCGTTGTGCAAATATTTTTATTAGTAAGGGGGTAAATATTTACCCGACTACAGCTCAGCCAAAATGAAGGGCAGGTGATGGTTTATATTAGGTATTATGTATGTTTGTATGTGTATGTATTAAGTTACAACGGTTCCACCGTTGTAACTAAACTTTTGATACGATTTCTATGAATGTGGTATCAATGATGGACGAATGAATTCGTAATAATGGCCCGGGTAACATATACAATTTACATTGTTAGGCTATAGTTTTCAACTTTTGACTATTATCAGTGGATTTACACTAGGGGCAGTCAGGGCTAGTGCCCTAGCGGGCGGCAAATTTTGTGGTGCGGCAAAATTTGGAAACTAAAAAAAATATTTATAGAATTATTTTTTTTACAATTATCAAAATTGCACATTATAATAATAAATTAATTCTATTAATTAATATTTTTTTATTTCTTGTTTGAATCGAGTTAAAAACTATTTATTTGCAGTCACTGTAAAACGTACAATGACTGCAAATAGTCTCAAAAGATTGGCGAGTCTATGCATAGAATATGTACGTGTACGTCTACTTTAACGTTTAGATTGTGAAGATTTAATCGACCAATTTACAAAATCAGGTGTGTTTGCCGGACAAACAAATGTAATACAATCATGAGTTATTGTTAGTTCAAAATTCATGATTCTTACAAAGATATATGATTGGCTTCGCTGGGCGCTCAATCAATGATTTGTCTATGGATTCTTGGAACAAAAACAAATATTTTTTTATATATTGAAGTATACAGGGTGTCCCACAATTAGCACGTCACACTGACACCGGAGGTAGATGAACCCAAGACGCATTGAACAAGCCTAACATGCCCATAGAAAAGTTTCGTGGGTTTTGAGTTATGACCAGTTTTAGTCATTTTTTTAAAATCACCATTTCTTTGTAATGTTCGTATCAGAGACTTTTTAAAATGCACATTATTTTACTTTTTTTATGTGTACTCCCTCAAGACTTGTTACTTTTTATGAAATAAACAATACTTAGTCGATAAGTAATGTGAAATAACGACAGTTGATAGTCAATCTCAATTTTATTCTCACATAAAAATAATAGTTTTGAATTTGAGCAGCCACCGTGAAAAAAAATTACTGCTAACATAATGAACAAATACCTTTAAAAACGTCCCTATACCATGCCGATTCCAAAATGGTGTAACACTTGCCCATTGATTCTTTACACAATACGTTAGAGTGGGAATAAAGCTGTTGAGGCGAAGATGACTTCATACACATTTTACCTGCCATTTGCCTGGGCGGCCCAACACGGGTTCTGAAGAACAAAAGAAACGCTTTAAAACAAGTTTTAAAAAGAAAGAGACGGCGATAGCAGATACTTCCAAGTGACCAGCCAGCCAGACCAGCCCCAGCCAGTCAAGCCAGTTCGTTACCTTGCGTTACGTGCTACCGACGTGTTCTTTGCGTCTCTGCATTTTGTTTTGTGATTTTCAACGTGTTTTTGGCTTTTCTACTGGACTCTGTTTTTCTTGTGAATTTGGACTATTGTAAAGTGGAAACGACGACTCACTCACCCGAACTCTGATTTTCTTGGGAATTTTGTGAAACGGGCACGATGGCGAATCCCAACGTCTCTTACTCTCATAGCGAGTACGCAGACATGCATCTAATTTATGGTGAAACCAGGCGAGTTTCGACTCGCGGGGACGTAACTTACAATGCGAGGTTGGCTGCACGATTGTATGCGGAACGGTATCCTAATCGTACGCCGACAAACTACGAAATTATTTTGCGCGTTGTTAATGCATATCGCGAGGGTCGAGAACCAGGAACGAGAGGCCCAGGCGCTGGAAGACCCCGCACTGTAGATGATGATGTTGTTTTGGATGAAGTCCACCAGGAGCCAGGTACTTCAGTGCGGATCATTGAACGGCGCACTGGGATCCCAAAATCGTCGGCACATCGAATTTTAAAACGGCACAGATACCATCCCTACCACATAACACGTGTCCAAACGCTTCTAACAAGTGACTACCAACGGCGCGTTGTATTTTGTCGCCAAATGATTGCTAAATGGAGAGAAAATCCAAACTTTTTTAATGTTGTCTTGTGGAGCGACGAATCTGCATGTAAACGAGATGGATACCTTAATCTCCATAATCTTCATAGCTGGCGTCTAACCAACCCCCATGAAAAAAGAGAAGTTCGCTCTCAATATCAATTAAAAATTAACTTGAGGACAGGCCAGAATCCTTTAAATGGCCAGATAGTAGGACCATTCGAGTTACCAGCTGTCCTGAATGGAGAAAATTACTTAAATCTTTTGGAGAATGATTTTCCAGTATTACTAGAGGGCTTTCCTGAGGAATTGAGGGAAAGGATGTGGCTCCAAAACGATGGCTGCCCAGCACACTACGCCCGCGCCGTACGAGAGCACCTCGATATTGCATACCCTAACCGGTGGACTGGGACCGATCTTGTGGCCGCTTGTTCCCCGTATTTAAATCCTTTAGATTTTTTCTACTGGGGATGTTTAAAAGATAAAGTCTACGCAAAACCGATTACATCTAAGGCTGAATTAAGGCAAAGGGTATTTGAAGCAGCCCGTGAAATATGGACCATAAGCTTATTTATTATTTTTTTATTTTTTTTTATTTTATTTAGGACAACAAACAATTGCGTACATACTTAATACTAACACATAAGTAAACAATGAAATTAGGGTAATTACGCAACCAACACCATTATCCACAATATAACTTATTTTATTAACAATATAACAATAACTATTACAAGCAAATTGGCACACCGGTAACGTCTACATCATACGTCGACAGTTTGATTAAATAATGAAACATAATATGAATTTTGTAGCTTAATAAGAAGACTCAACCGAAATTTCATACGAAGGTGTCACTTGTGCATAAGAATGGGAGGAAGACAATTTGAACACTATTTGTAAACAAAATAAATGCAAAATTCATACGAAACTTTTTTTATTTTCTTTCAACACCTACACCCCCCGCCCACAAATCTCCGCATCTGGCTCGATGACGTCATTTGGTGCTCTAGCGTCAGGGAGAACGCGGGGAGATGAAAGAAGAAGTGAGATTAAAAACTTCATTCCAGCGAGCGAGGTGCAGAGATATTGTGTTATTCACACTAAACTGTTGTCTGCTCTGGCACTATTCAAATACTGACCACGTCCACAACAGATAGCATTTCGGTGTTAACAGCGTATTATTTTTTATCTCTTTCAGTCCCAATTACTAAGCCAGGTAAAAAAAAGACACACTACTAGACCAATTCTCTACCTACTTGATCGTGGCAACTGCAGGACTTACTGGTTTATTTTTATTAATTCCACTTACGTAGGGCATTGATGAGAAACAACTAAAATTTGATAATTTATCAATAATATACAATACAAGTGTTAGACTATTTTAGAATCGGCATGGCATAGGGAAGTTTTTAAAGGTATTTGTTCATTATGTTTGAAGTAATTTTTTTTCACGGTGGCTGCTCAAATTCAAAACTATTATTTTTATGTGAGAATAAAATTGAGATTGACTTTCAACTGTCGTTATTTCACATTACTTATCGACTAAGTATTGTTTGTTTCATAATAAGTAACAAGTCTTGAGGGAGTACACATAAAAAAAGTAAAATAAAGTGCATTTTAAAAAGTCTCTGATACGAACATTACAAAAAAATGGTGATTTTTTAAAAATGACTAAAACTGGTCATAACTCAAAACCCACGAAACTTTTCTATGGGCATGTTAGGCTTGTTCAATGCGTCTTGGGTTCATCTACCTCCGGTGTCAGTGTGACGTGCTAAATTTGGGACATCCTGTATAATATATAATAAAATTTATGCAATGAGCAAGCAATTTTAAATCCGGCCCTGACTATTATTATATCTAAGTAGCACAAGTAGTAACTAATATTGTATAAATAAAAAAAATAAATGTTTATTTATTCTTTTATTTTATTTATTTATTATATACAATACCATATATAAGAAGATTGCCTATGAAAGTCCAGTTAAAATAGGTCCAGCCGCTTTAGGGATAAGAAGTTAGAACAGACTCACATTAAAAGTTGTTTTTTTTTTTATAAAAGTACTACTTAAGTACCGAGAATATAATTTTATATAATGCATTTAGTACAAATCTGTTTATACATAACTAGATGTTACCGCAACTTCGTACGCGCAAAAGAAAAACCCGCCGGGAACGCGCTTTTTCCCGCAATAAAAAAAAACTATGTGGGCCACTCTATATCGGTGCCAAATTTCATCAAAATCGGTCCAGTAGTTTCAGAGCCTATTCAATACAAACAAATCTTCCTCTTTATAATATTACAAGCTTTTGCCCGCGGCTCTGGCCGCGTAAATACAACCTATCCTAACACAGTACTTTTTCGGGAAAAAAGTAGCCTACGTCCTTCTCCGTGGGCTACTCTATATCTGTGCCAAATTTCATCAAAATCGGTCCAGTAGTTTCAGAGCCTATTCAATACAAACAAATCTTACCTCTTTATTATTAGTATATATTAAAATTATGAACAATATAGTAGACGAATAAACGGCGAAGTAAATTAAAAAAATTCTCTTTTAAATTATTATTACTTTGTACAAAGTTGGTTTACACCAACTTTGTACGAAAGTACCATAATGGGACCATAATGATGTCTATTAAATAAATGTCGGAAACAGCTAAATAAAAACATGTTTATTCCTTTCTAAATTTCTTCCGCTTGGATTTAAGATATAAAACTCCTTTCATTATATAATAAACGGCAATATTTGAAGTAAATATTGCCGATCCACTTGGATGCTTAAGCTGTATTCTTTGATCAGTCCGCTTTAATACAGTACAGTGTTTACGTGGGTTAAATTGTTTTAAACTACAATTTTGAATAGTACACGGTTTTAAAGTTGAAACTTTAATATACATTTTTTGTATATTATTATATGGGTTATATTTTCTAACATGGGCTGTATTAGAAAATATGGGTTTCAAGAAAAAAAATGTTGAGTAAACGATTGAGATATAATTATATATTAATCAAATAAGTTTTATTTTTGCCTTGATCAAAGAATATATATTACTAACGTAGAGAGCCGTTTCTATAGACTTACACGAATGACAGCTCACAGCTATGTCTGCGTGGCTAGACGTACGCGGCGGGTGCGCGCGGCGAGCGGGGCATGAGATTTTTAAGCTAGGACTTTCGTTCACGGGGCTGGCCGCTGGTCGTTTCTTGCTTTGACATAATTGACAATAATCTTAGGCTTACGGCAACATGGCTGTCATTCGCCGGTGCTCGAGCTGTCATTTGTAGAGAGCTGAGAGTGTCGCCCCTGTGCTTTGATCGAGTATTCTTTGCTACGTAGATATGCCGTAGAGAACGCGTAGCAGCGCTACGCTAGATACGCTACGACATAGATATGTCGTAGACCCACAGGAAAAAGAAATCCAAAATCTATTTGCTTTGAAATTTGTTCAGAAATACTGAACATTTAGGTAGATATCATTTATTTTTACGTGAAGCAAAAACTCAGCACAGTTTTACGAGTGATATTTGGCACAGTTAAAGTTTATGTAGAGGAAGGTGCGCAGAAAAGTTAATTTCTTTAAATAATCCTTAAAAATACATATTATTAATAGAAATAACAACAACACACACTACCTTAGATTATAAGCACACTAAAATGCGTTCAATAGATATAATTTTGTAACACGTTGACGTTTGTCAATCTGTCACAACATTTTTTTTCCATCTAAAAGGCAAAAGAACCCTTATAAAAGCAAAAGTTAAAAAATATATGAAATATTATGGGCGAGTTTCGACCACAGGGCGAACTGTAGTAAGACATAATTTATGAATAACTGTCTTAATATAAGCTGTCCCGTCACACGTTGTTCTGTGTTAACTGTGAACTGGATTAAATAAATTACTAATTAACGCTTACGACAGGAAAAAGGTACGGTCTTTTTTTTGTATTTGCCTTGCAATTTTTCTAATATTTCTCACCGTTTATACTTTCCCTGAACTTAAACAATTATTTCAAGATCTACTCGTATATTAGCCGAATCGGTTCAGACGTTCTCGAGTTTTAGTGATACAAAGGAACTGCACTTGCGTTTTATATATAAGAAGATGACGACTTACTTTATTTTCAATAATTATAAAATTATTAGTTTTATTAAAGGCATACATACGAAATGTTATAAATTGTAAGGGAATAGTTAAACAAAGAAATCTCAAAGTTTTACATGGGCTGAGAACTCAGACACTGCGTATTAGAGGGTAAGTCAATTTTCTTATTGCTCTCGCTACATTCACCATCATCGTCGCTAACGTTTCCGCTACACCGCTAAGAGTCAGCTAATACCGAGACGCGTCGCAGCGCGGCATCTGTATATTTTTGTGTAGTGAATAAAGTTCAATTTTGAATCGCTATCTTGAGAATGCCGCGCCGCGTATCGTCACGGTGTGAACTGATGCTAACTAATCATCTCATGAACGACTAGATTACCCGTGATGTCGTGTGTGCCAAGGAAAATCTTGCAGGAACCACACATTTTGCCGATATAAAAGTAGCCTGTGCTCTTCACGTGGTCTCTACATCTGTGTCAAATTTCATCAAAATCGGTCCGGTTGTAAAGCGTAACCCCTCTGCTGTTGCGAGTGTCCATGGGCGGCGGCAATCGCCATCAGGAGATCCGTTGCTCGTTTCCTGGTCCTTTTCATAAAAACATACAAATGTTATTGTAATTTTTTCCAATCGGTGTCAAGGAGCTTTAATACCTTTCCACGTGTATTATAAAACCACACATCCGTATTAGTTTTTGAACAGTTGTAATTATGAAACAAGCTTAATAATTAAACTAAATGTCTGCATGTGACTTTGGCGCCAAATCAACTGACAGCTCAATTATTGCCAGGTGCGAAAACTTTTAATAAAATTTTTGTGTTGCAATTAATTTGGCGATTAAAAAAGGCTGCAGGCTTCATCTCTGCGGTTTGTCCTTATCCACCACAAATGTATAATTATCTTGCCAATCTACGCCCATACCCAGTTCTAACCGAACCCTAAACGAATCTATAAAACTTTTTAAAACCATTATGTAACGTTTTCGGCATCTAAGGCTCAAATCACACCGAAATGGCAGCGGCCAGCAGCATACTGTCATATAATTTTAAACTTTATGTTCTTTACAATATAACACAGTTTCACTCGAGACAACTGCCGCCGCTCACGGCCGCCGATGGTCGCTAGCGACCTACTGGCTAAACTCCACGGGGCAGGGTAGCCTTGGAAGTCTTCTGGTAATGCGTATTTTAAATACTTAGGGCAAATGTACGTCTCGCATATTTATTGCAACAATTAAAGGTATTGTCTGGTATTGTCTACATATAGATAAAATTTAATTATTATTAAATTGTATGCTATGGATTTCCGAAAACTAACGCCTGATTCTATGTATCTATCTATGTATTGATATATAATCAGTATTGCCTTTTATTTTTATATAAAAGGCAAAGCTGATTGACTGATGTATCAACGACCTAGAAATATGAAATTTTGCTCACGTATTTCTCATATGACGTGGACATCCACTAAGGAAGGATTTTTAAAGAAATTCAAACCCCAAACGGGGTAAAATAGGTTATACAAGTTTGTATGAAACTTTTTATTCCTTGGACATATTTGCATGATATTTCGTATGAAGTGAGTACGGGAAAAATAATTAGTTACGTATTTCATCATTTTCTAAAATGGGCTGCATTTGATGGTGGTGGTGTACCAGGTGAGTAAAATAGGGGATGAATGTTTAAAACCTAATTTCACGCGGGCGAAGCCGCGGGCAATGAATGCTATTAAATATAATTAAGATAATATGTATTACTGTTTATCGAATGTGCGCATATTAACATGTGTAGGTACTTTTTAACCAACTTCCAAAAAGGAGGCTGTTAAATATGTTCGGCTGTATATTTTTTTTGTATGTTCAACGATCACTCAGCTTTTCAATTTTTTTTTAACCCTTAGCGTCAGTTCACACCGAGACGCCTCGGGGTACGAATTTTTAAGATAGCGATTACAAATTGGACTTTATTTACTACACAAAAATATACACGTTTCATTGCAAGAGCGGCGCCGCGCTACACAGCAGCTTGGTGCAGCTCACAATTCGAACACTTGCAATGCAATGTGTATCTTCTTTAGTTTGTTGGTGTGAGCAGACTCTAAGAAAAATTAACTTTAACCGTACTAAGGCGGGTCAATAAGTCCGTGACTTTTTGAATTTCTAACCTCCTTACTGAAAAAGCAACACTACTCCTGTCAACAGGCATCTGTCAGTTGACTCCTATCAAAATTTGAACTTGCTGCGTCAGTTAGTTTGTGTTTTACAGCTATCTTTATCAGACTATCCAGTAACTTAAGGAAACAATGGAAAAAAGTGAATTTCGTGTGCTTATTAAGCATTATTTTTTGCGAAAAAAAACCATTACCGAGACCGAGGCTAAGCTTGATAAATACTATGGGGACTCTGCACCATCGATTTCAATGGTAAAAAAGTGGTTTACTGAATTTCGTTGTGGCCTTACAAGCACTGAAGATGCCGAACGTCCTGGACGCCCAGTTGAGGTCTCTACACCCGAAACAATCGAAAAAATTCACGATATGGTGTTGGCCGACCGAAGATTGAAAGTGCAAGAGATTGTGGAAGCCATAGGCATCTCGCATGGCTCAGTGGTTTCAATTTTGAATGATCACTTGGGCATGAGAAAGCTTTCCGCAAGATGGGTGCCGCGTTTGCTCACAGTCGACCACAAACGCAATCGTGTAACAACTTCACAGGAAGGTTTGGCGTTGTTTAATCACAATATGGAGGAGTTTTTTAACCGTGGACGAAACATGGATCCATCACAATACACCAGAGACCAAACAACAGTCAAAACAGTGTGTTTCTAAGGGTGAATCGGCGCCAAAGAAGGCCAAGGTGGGTTTGTCAGCCAATAAAGTTATGGCGACTGTTTTTTGGGATGCACGTGGGATAATCCACATTGACTATCTTCAAAAGGGAAGAACAATTAATGGGGAATATTATGCCAACTTATTGGACCGCTTCAATGAGGATTTGAAAAAAAACCGACCTCATTTGGCCAAGAAAAAAGTTCGTTTTCACTAAGACAATGCAAGGGTGCACACATGTGCAGTTGCCATGGCAAAAATCCATGAATTGGGCTATGAATTGCTCCCACATCCACCCTATTCTCAAGATTTGGCTCCGAGTGACTACTTCTTGTTCCCAAACCTGAAAAAATGGCTCGGTGGAAAAAGATTTGACTCCAATGATGAAGTCATCTCGCAAACAAAGGCCTATTTTGAGGACCTCGACAAATCATATTTTTTGGAAGGGATAAAAAAATTGGAGAAGCGTTGGACAAAGTGTATAGAGCTCAAGGGGGACTACGTTGAAAAATAAAATGATTTATTTATCAAAAAATCTGTGTTTTATTCCAAAAGTCACGGACTTATTGACCCGCCCTCGTATCTTCTTGTGTATAGTGTATTAATAACAACATAATATTAAGATTTAACCTTTGACGCAAAAATAGGGGTGTATAGTTTAACGTCTCAGACAGATTTGATTTTTTTTTACTTTCCCGCTTTTTTTTCCTTCGTTGATACTTGCTAGTTGCTTATAAAACTTTTTTTGTTTGGACAAAAAATCAAAATATGTCACGAATTGTCTGGAGACACCACGATCGGAATAATCAGGCGGCCGAGTGCTGCTCAATAATTTAGTGGGGGCGTCTTGATTTTGAAGACGGACACTGAATTTTAAGTGTTAAACACTAAGCCTAATAAAACGTAGCGTTGTGTCGGTAAAAATTTTGCCTGCGCAAACCCGCGCTTAATCAGTGTGCTGTGTGCAAGTGTTCGTCGCTACTCGCCGTAAAGAACTACGATTTGTCTGGCATCGGATTAGTTACCATTGTTTGTCACTGGGGGCGTTGTTTCGATGTCATACAAATTGTAGTTAACTTCTTCACGGCGACGGGCAAGTAGTGACAAAAACTTGCACTCAGCACACAAAGTGTAGACAAAATGGCAGATTGATAAAAGAAAACTGTCATTTATCCAAACAATTTGTCAGTTTGTCTATTCTTGTGTAGACGAAACGCATTTCTACGGTGGTCATGCAAGTGCTGTGTTTGATTTTCTTAATTTTATGAGAAATCAAAATGATTTATTGAAGGGCATTTTTTTGCTAGTGATTGACTTTGCGTCTTAGTCTTAGTGGTTTTGTAGGTATATAATATAAATAGATATCAAGGCAGAAACAGGTTAAAAATTAAAAAGCAGTAGGTATGATAGAAATCATCACATTAACGACTTAAGAAACTGCCTAAAGCACCTTGAATATTCTTATAAGAACCTTTTTTAAATAAAAAGGTATACTTTCAAGTGAAACATGCTGAAAACCATAGATTCTAATTTTAGCAGTAGAAGGTAAAAACTTTATTGTTGTTTGTCAGCAACTGCGGGGCATGATGAAAACGTTTTTAATACCATCGGGAGAGCGGGAGCTTTATAGTTAAAGAGAGGTTATGAAAGTTCTATTGTTGCTTAAACTTAAAATGGCTGTGTTAAAGAGCCTTCAGCGAAACTGCCGTCGCTCATCGCGACGATGAAGTTCGAAAACAAAAAAGTGTGAGATTTGACATAAGCATGGGTAAGTGACATAGCGATGCTTATGTCAAATCCAATTTTTGTTCTCAAATTTCATCGTGATTTCAAGTATTGCACACATCTGGTGATGTACCCTACATCTGGTTGAGGGTACATCTGGTGGATAAAATTCGTAATGTCAGAACTGGAGTCACTGACATTGCTCAAAGAATTATTTATTTAATTTTTATTTCATACCAATGAGGGTTTTTAAATTCGTGACATCTGACAGCTTTTTGACACAAGGACCGTTGGGCTACCAAGCGCCGCCTGGTGACAGAAAAATAATCGAAAATTCTTATTGACCGTTTTGATACCACTTACGTCACCAGATGACGCTTTGTGTGCGTTAGGTCTGCACCCTAGCGGTATAAAAAATATCACACACCATCATTAACACAAAATATAAAATATAGACCCACAAAACTGTTCTTCAGTTTGTCTGTAGGATCAATATACCTTTATATAGACAGAGTATAAAAACAAAATTGTTCTAAGGAGATACAACAATAATAAAACCAACATTAAATATTGTAATAACAAATAAAGCAAAATAAAACGTTTAATTATTAGATGAATGTTTTAGGTGGTGAGGGACGTACAATAAGGTAATAACTAATAAGCTGTTTGTACATGGTTTTTTAAAGGCTTTTGTTTTGGTCTCGTGTCGGATGTCGTTTAATCAGGACGCTGAAGTGGAAGTGGGTCGGCAGTGTCTGCAGACGGACATACGGTCGATGGACAAGTGTTAGAGTGGAGACCACGCTTAGGCTAACCTAGTGTTGGACGTCCTGCGGCACGATGGACCGACGATTTGAAGAAGGTGGCTGGCAGCGGATGGATGAGGGCTGCCCAAGATCGGGATGGTTGGCGCTCATTGGGGGAGGCTTACGTTCGGCAGCCTACGCCAGCCTGCCACGAATGTGGCGCCGCGGAGGACACAGCCCAGCACACCCTGGAGGTGTGCGACCGATGGGCCGTGCAGCGCCACAATCTCGTGGCAGTGCTTGGGCGGGGCCTCTCGCTCGCTCGCTGCATGTTCGAGAGCGATGAGGCCTGGCAGGCGGCGGTCTCTTTCTGCGAATCCGTCATTTTTCAGAAAGAGGCCGCGGAGCCGAAACCGAGAGATTGATGCATCCTCTGCTCCGCCGGCGTAAGACAGGAGTGCGGAGGCGTCGCTACGCGAACCTCCTGCCTGCAGTCTAACGGGGCTCCGGGAGAGGATGGGAACCCCGGCTTAGCCAGTTCCGGCTTCGTGGTTGTCGGAGTCCCGTCTATTCTAGTTGGAAGTCCGGTCCCTCATGAGGAAGACCGGCCGGTCATGTCTAACACAGGACACTCCTGTGTTAGACAGATCTGGGACACTCCCTTTCATAGCGGCTGATGGCAATCCGCAGGTATGGTTTTAGTGGGTAAACCAACGCCAGCGCCGGGAGTCCCACATACCTCCGGGACACCCAACCCGGGGAAGGCGTAGTGACCTTTCCCCTGCGAGAAAAAAAAAAAAAATAAGGCCTACGTTCGGCAATGGACGGCGATAGGCTGATGATGAACTTCACCGTCGTTATTAGCTATGGCAACTTGGCTAAAGGCTCAGTTTTTCGACCGTGACTCATGGGCAAGTAATCCTGCTGCTGACTTGGAAAAATAATTAAAAGTGTCCTCAAAATTTTTGATAATCTTATACTTAAACGAGACAACCTTAAATTTATATACGGTATCTCGGCAACGGCTACAAGTATTGCCATGAAATTTAGTATGCAGGGAGATTTAGGGGAGAATAATCGATCTAGCCAGGTTTTATTCCTTAGATTTTTAATTCTAATTCTATTCAAAATAATTTAAGCAATATGTTTTTTCTTCGGACGTGGAACAACAAATCAATAATTTCGACTCTCTTACTGTACTTACGTCAGTCTGATTGGCAGCTTGGTATGCGTATAATTGTTGCATTGTTAGGGAATTCGGAATGTGGTGGTGAGTTCGAATCCCGGTCAGTTTTTTTTTTTTTTTTTTTTTTTATCGTTCTACGAAAACTCGGTCTCCAGGGACATACTTATTATTATGCATGAATCTGAATGCGTGGCAATAAGGCTTATTTTATTTGGTCACTGTCTGAATTTGCTGCACAAAACATTTCTAAAGTAATATCAGTCCGTAATACACCGCTGTCGAAAAACACATTTAGTAAATACGCCCATAAAACATAATACAGTAGCAAAAAAATTCTAAAAATTGTTGTTTTGCGTGAATTTCTTTCTCGTGAATTTGTACACGTAAACTTCCTACGATTGTAAAACGCAATTCTTTGAAAGATAACAACAATTCCTTTAATTTGTTTGTATATTTTTGATGACCACTTCATATTATTTTTGATATTATGTTTTAATTCTTCGCGTCTTTATTCCTAAGCTTGGGAATACTTACTCGTATACAGTGCTCCATATTTTAGAACAAATGTTGTCTGCTACTTTGCGCACGCATAAGCTAATCTCTCGGAAACCGTACACTTTTCCGCGATAAAAAGTAGCCTATCTCCTTACCCGTGGTCTACTCTATACCTGTGCCAAATTTTATCAAAATCCGTCCAGTCGCTTCGGAGCCTATTCAAAACAACAAACAAACTTTCCCATTTTTATAATATTAGTAGAGAAGTATAGATTAAGTAATTTACAGCTCCCCCTTACTAATAATACTAAAAATATTCACACAACGTATAAGCAATTCAATATTGCTGTCTTTGTCTGTCAAGTGACTTTTCGAACGTATCAGACAAAGACAGCAACATAATATATATGTTTAAGGCGTTGCTCGCGTCATCTGATACTTATATGAAATTATTATTATTACTAGTGGTCGAATATCGATCATATTTTTTTGACGTGATAACGTCTTATAATTCGATGAAGCCGGCTGCACGCACGAAAAAACATGACTCATACCGTTACCACCGCATTTGCCGTTACCTCAGCTGGCCGCGTCTTAGGTATGTGAGCGGTGGGACGGAGAGGCGGGGGCGCTTGATGTTATTACTCAGTTCGGCGCCGGACTTCGCGGCGGCAACACGCCTACCTAACGCGCGGCCAATTAGTTCCGCGCGCACTATAAACATGACGTTGTCACGTTCAACTACCGTCAGTAAACCGACTTTACAGACAACCGATTTTTTTTTAACTTTAAAAGGGTTCTTCTTCCTCTTAGATACGTTTATTAATTTAATATATTTTTAAGCATTTTAGCATTATTATAAAAAATATTATCGCTCCTTCTCCGTATAAACTTTAACTGTGCCAAATTTCATACTCCTCCGTTAGCATTGTTTTTGTAAAACGGAGTACAAGGTTTCACAAAGAAGAGTACGCACCTAATTCTTTAACTTACAACTGTTAAATTGACAATTTCTACTTATACTGTTCAGATCCGTATAAGTAGAAATTGTCAATTTAACAGTTGTAAGTTGTAAGTCGGAGCCTATTCGATGTAAACAAACAAATCTTTCCTCTTTATAATATTAGTATAGAAAAGACAAAAGTACACAGGAATAATGCTATAATTTAAATATCATATTTACCATGTTATTAAGACAAATAATGAAACATTAATTTGGTCGAATTTTTGTTTGATGTTTACAAAAAGAACTGAGTGGCTTTAAAATCCGTATGAATAAAATCTTACTTAAATAGGAGGTATCTACCTTTTAATTTCTTTTGTTAGTTTTAGGTACACTAGATTAGTATTAGTTAGGGCACACATGACAAATTAATATAACAAACATTTACGTATCTTTTTCTTTTATATTATGTCACTCTAAAACTCGGGAACGGCTGGGCCGATTTGGCTTATTTTACTCTTGAAATAATTGTGGAAGTTCAGTGAAGGTTTAAACGATGAGAAATGTTGGAAGTGGTATGTGTAGTTTGTAGATGTAGTTATTTATATATCCCAGTTCATAATTAGACAGAACAACGTGTGTCGGGACAGCTCTAGTTAATATAAAAAAATGGATTGCAATTCCACATGTCTCGCCAAAACACGAGAATGGCTGGGCCGATTTTGCTAATTTTGGTCTTGAAATAATTGTAAAAGTTCAGGGAAGGTTTAAACGGTGAGAATATTGGAAAATAATTGCGGGAAAATACTAAAAACGTCGACTATCTGCTCATTGTGTTCAATTTATCACTTGACTGTCAAATATTTAACGGTGCGCTCAGTTTACATGTTTATTTTATTTTTGCCTGAGATACAGGATTACCTAGTTCAGGCACCACTGTAAATTTTTTGTAGAAATATATGTAAACTGAATATTGCTTCGTGTGTATATTATGTGGTTCTATGTAACACTCTTTAATAAATGATGATTTCAAAAAAATCGGCCGGCCCCAGTAGTCCGGTAGATGTTGGTGTAGGTCTAATACGCAAGTAGCGTATTTACTCCAGTTCATAGTTAAGACAGAACAACGAGGCGGGAAAGCTAGTTCTTAATGCTAATTTAGTATTACATGCTAGATCTCGCGGTAGTCAAAGTATAAAAGTCCGGGACGCCTTCCCGGCGTGTGTTAATTACTAATAGAGTAATTATAAAAGGTCATATGACCAACCGTGGGAGAGCCATGATTCCGTGGCAGTGTATACCTTGGGCTCGCAGAAAACCGTCGCGAAGTAACGCGTTAATGTTGTTTTTCCGCGAGTGCGTTAGAGCACTGGAGGTAGCTGGAGGCAGATGAGTTTTATGGTGTTACGAGTTTGGGTAAGAAAAAAAAAATTCGTTAATTTTGTCAAATTGATTTTGTTTAGAAAGAAATTCTATTTTAGACGTTAACTTACTTTGTCGATGTACAAAATGGCGCATAAATAAAAATAAAAAAATGATTAATTTAAATTATCTACAATACATTTCTAAATTTATGCTCGGGTCTAGGGCTAAGAAAGCCTTCTTACAACAATTTTTGAACGTCATTTTTTTAACTAAAGCTTAAATTATTTGAACTAAAATATCCTATGATTATACAGAAATTTGTACTGAAGTTTTTTTTTTCTAATAATACAAAGCTTACCTTAAAAACACATGTCTGCTCCAGGCTCTGGTGTGGAACTATATTATATACTATATCATCTACTGTAATGTGTACTGGTTGTCAATTCAGGGTGTTATGATTATGTTGCGCTCGGCCCGGCCCTTATATATCTACTGTTACTGAGAGCGTCGGCAGAAACGATTTAGGTTTGCGACGACTGCGCGAGATATGGATATTACAATTTTCATATTGTACTTTGTGGGAATTGGGTATTTAACAACGTGTAAAAATTTAGTTCTTTTTAATACATTCAGAAAAGAGCTTTGCTCGGAGCTCTAGTAGGTTTAAAAAAATAAAAGGATCACAAAAATATTTTTCTGACCGGAATTCGAACCCATCACATTCCGAATTTCCAATCGAACTGACATAATATGGAGTCGAAATTATTGTTAATAATCTATCTATAATAATATATATATGGGTGGAAGTTATATCTTCATCTATCCTTGCTTCCTTACTAATATTATAAACGCGAAAGTTTGTATGTATGTATGGATATTTGTTACTCTTTCACGCAATAACTACTAAACGGATTTGACGATGTTTTCTGTGGTAGTAGTTTAGACTCCGGACTAACACATAGACTACTTTTTAACGCAGCAAAAGTGCGGTTCCCGTGGGATCTCTTTTTGCGCGAAGTCGCGGACAACGCGTCAACAAAGTTGAAAACTAAAAGAAAACTACGCTTCAGAATTTCATGTTCGCAAAGTTTTTAAACGTACCTATATCATACGTTTATAGATTTTGTATAAAGTCTTGTTATCTTAACATTTTGCCTCTTGAATTCTGATTCAAGATAATGAGTTACTTAATGTAAGCAATGTAAAGTCGAAGAAAATGAAACGGGGTCTTCAGTGAAATAAAACAAAAGGTAAATTGGTTAGCCGTTGTTAATTTGCGTAAGGGTTTGTTAAAAAACAGACTAGTAATATTTTAGCTGCTCACTGTTACTGTGACTGTGACAGCCTGCGCTAAGTTATTTTACTGCTGTACTAAACGTGCTTAAAATTATTGAAATTCCTATTTTTAAACACGTTTCACGCGTCAGATATAAAACTTTAGGTGTATAACTCCTATACAAAAACTAAATAAATATTTGGTTTGGCTTCTTTGACTACAGTACCTGGGTGACCGAGCTTTCACAAATTACAAACATATTTGACCGGGATCCGAACCCGCCACATTACAAATTTCATTGTATATTGCTTAAAAATGCGCAGTTTTCCAGATTTTACTCCCCCAAACTCCCTGCATACAAATTTAATGGCAACACTTGCAGCCGTTTTCGAGAAACCGATTATATACAAGATTGTCTCGTTTAAAGTATAAGATAATATTTCTATGGTTGAATTAATTGCTGTTTTGTCGTTAGCAACAATTTTAAATCAAAATTTGAAATTGACTTCTCTGCTGACGCTCCCATCGTGCAACCTGTTGAATTGCAAACGGTAAGAGCTCTCTTAACCGACGTCTCGATGTTGTTTCATGTTTCATATTCATTAATTTCTTCCAATGTGCCCCGCAACGAGGCACATTTTATATGGTCAAAGTGGCCAATTAGTTTATTTATAAATATACTGTAACGTTAGAACGTTACAGTTAAAAAGTTAAAATATGTTTCCCGTATCTATTTTTGGTGAATCGTTGGTTAGTTAAAAATCTTCTTTTTTAAAGTGAATATCGCGCCGATAACGACAAAGACAGGGTGTTTTTCCATTCAGTGTCCAAACTTTCAGGAGTGAATATACTCTTAAATTTATGCAACTTGTACTATAGGATCAACATGAACTACTTGAAAAAAAAAATCAGCTGAAATATTGGACACTGACTGAAAAAACACCCGGAATGTTTCTCATGTCTTTGTCATTATCGAACGCAATAAGCGATATCATGTAATGTAAAAACGCTATAGGATAAAAAAAATAACTGTAAACATAGGGGGTCTTAACTTAAGTCTAAGGCTTGGACTATGTTGTCCGGAATCCGGTAGGCCGGGAAAAATTTAGAGCATTGAAAATAGAACTCTGCGTTAATACAATAGAGCTGAAAATTGAAGTGTCAAGTGTCGAGCTGTCATATATGACATTGGCATTTGGTTCGACACTTGTGTATTCGATTTTCAGCTCTATTGTATTAGCGCAGAGTTTATTTTTAATGCTTTGAATTTTTTTCAGGGTTCCGGATTTATATAGTCCCAGCCTAAGAGGGGTCGAAATTTCAAGTTGAAGCTACTAGTTCAAATGAGGAATCATACGGAGGAGCTTGATGTGAGCATTCCAGAGCATTATTTTCGGCGCAATATTTTTTAATTTTTTCTCCATACATTATTACTTACATTACTACATATTATAACTTTCATCACCTATTCAAACGCTCGACAAAAACTACGCGACTCGTTTCCTGAACTATTTATGTTTGAACTTTGAACTATTTATATATATTTACTTCGTACGGAACCTTCGGTGGGCGAGTCCGACTCGCTCTTGTCTGGTATTTTACTCATTGCACACAATAAGACGATCTACTGCAATCAAAGAGAAGCTCACAAAAGCCGCAAAACGTTCTTTACCTAAAGGTTGCATAAAAGTATTGATGGCATAGGCCCCACTTTTGAGATTTTTGGGGCCATTTTGACATTTGAAGTATGGTGAAAACAAGATGGCTGACTATTGAAGTATGGTGAAAACCAAGATGGCGTAACTTTTTCTTGCATGAAGATTTGCTCTGTCAAATGAGTTTTGTCGCACCTGTCTTGTGTTTTGAAATCTTTCATAGATGGTTTAAAAAATATATAGGAGATAAGTAATCTTACTCCTATTATAAATGTGAAAGTTTGTGAGGAGGATGTTTGTGACTCTTTCACGCAAAAACTACTGAACGGATTTTAATTAAATTTGGTGTGGTAGTAGTTTAGTCTCTGGATTAAAACTTAGGCAAC
The DNA here is from genome assembly GCA_963565745.1 of Phengaris arion. NCBI lineage: Eukaryota > Metazoa > Arthropoda > Insecta > Lepidoptera > Lycaenidae > Phengaris > Phengaris arion. The sequence goes on from OY751444.1 coordinate 18,419,625, forward strand.
ATTTTATCCCGAAAATGTACAGTGTTTCCGTGGGATACTGTATTGTCACGGGCGAAGCCGCGGGCAAAAGATAGTCATAAATAGATATCATTATCACCTACCTCCAATATTTGAAGTCGGTTAAAAATATCCGTTAACTTTAAAAATATTATTTTTTTTGTTTTTACCATCCACCGAGCCCTTATGTTAGCTTACAAAACTTCGCGAAATTTTAACCTATCGCCTTGTTTTCTTAAACATTAACAAGCGAAAAGTTGTTGATTGTTCTAAGGATCACCGGTGCGTGGTTTCTGTGAAAACAATTTACAAACACACAGACTTTGTAAGAATCTCAAGTATTTCTCTTATGTTTTGGTTTTTTTTTTGCATTGACGCCTTCCGTTTGCAAGGAACATTTCCCTTTTTTTTGTGCGTATGATAAATTCATCATCATCCCTACTAGTAAACGCATATATGCCGTAGGTCTTAGGTATATAGGCCCATATGTCAATAATTTTATTATTTAATTAGGTCTTTAGGGTTAGATCACGCGGCGACGCTACGCGGCCTGCATTTGTAAGATAGCTATTCAAAATTGAACTTTATTCACTACACAAAAAGATACACCTCTCATATGACATTGATCAGTCATACACTGCATATGCCCCGTGCAGCGCGCTTGGCATTCGAACTCCTACAATGAAACATGTATCTTCTTGTGTAATGGATAAAGTTCAATTTTTTTATCGCTATCTTAAAAATGCAGCGCCATGTCGCGTATCGTTTCATTGAGGTGTGTGCTGAGTGCTGACCCTAATTCCATAACAAAAAGTTACCTCACGAAAGGCACTCCTATATTTTCAACCGGTTCTATCCTGATTATATCTAAACTCTTCAGTTATTAGAGGACAGTAACTCGATGGAAAACTCTTCATATAAGGCTGATTGATTGAAGGAAAACATTTGAAGTAACCGCTTACCTAGAGTCTACTCGAAGTGAAAAAAAGAGATATTTTAACAATAATATATCTTGCGAGTTTCTTACGCCGGTGGTAGGCATCACGTACGGACAATTCCGTGAGTGTTATTTAATAACTTATAAAGATTTTTTTTTGTTTGATTGATTGATTTGATTTGGTGTACATAATATATATGTCGTAGGACAATTGGAAAATTTTAATCTTGCGAAAATCCTAGGATTATTCCATAGAGCCGGATTATTTGATTATGAGAATAAATTTCGCCATCTTTCTAACAATTTTCAGGATCTTCGCAAAAAAATCGACTGTTCTATAATAATAGCGAAAAATCTCTAAAGCTTTATAATATGTCGTGCGCGCTAATTGGCTGTCTAAAGTCTATAGAACTATACCTTGCTGACTTTTAACCAATCTGAATAAAGGTGCTCTAAACGCACTCTTAGCAACAGCCAATCGGTACTCAAGTTTCCCATATTCCTAGTACAGTCGGGTTTTTTACGAAGATCCTGAAAATTGTTTGGAAGGAGGCGAAATTTTATCTCAGAATCAAATAATCCGGCTCTTTGCAATAATCGTAAGATTTTCGCAAAGATCCTAATTTTCCAATTATCCTACGACTTAAACAAGATTAGATCGTTTAAAGTTTGATATTTAAGTGAAATCATTGATATTAAAATTTTAATATCAAAGATTTCAAAACTAAAGTACATTTGACATAACAAATCTTCACACAAGAAAAAGTTACGCCATCTTGCTTTCATCATACCTCAAATGTCAAAATGGCCCTAAACAACCCCAAAAGTGCGCAATTTAAGTGGGGACACTTTTTGCCTTGACATGTCTCGTCTATAATCTCGTTAAAATAATTTGTCGTAGTTAGTAGTGGCTTGGCCGTTTCGTTCCTACAATAATAATTTAATAGAAAAGCAGTCAGTAAATTTTTCAGTTTGCGCCCAAGCGAATGTAACGAATTGGCTAGGCCACATAACTTGATAAAGTTTGTGAAGTTAGGCTTGTAGAGTTGAGGCGTGTAGAGTCAGAAGGTTGGTTTTACACGAGATATGATAACTTTTTAACAGTGCGAGTCATATGGTATCGTCTTGGCATGACTTTACATGAAATTGTTTTTGGTGGGATATATACCTATGTGTATGTATAAGATATATTAAGTTTCAGACATGCTAGCCACTAACATGCCAGTCCAAATCTATTCGTAAACTGTAAACTACGAATGAAAATGTGTATCGTCAAATGTAGTTTGTCAAATCGTCCGCTCTCCCGCCAATTCGTATGCTAATGTTGTATTCTGTTTGTTCCAGGCCGCACATTACGATGGTAAGTGTTTGGTGAAGTAACGGACGACGGACGTCATCGGCGACACATCAAACTCCACACACACATGGCTGTAGGTTTACTATGTTCAGACACAGAGTAGAAAATATATACTTACGTACTGAGAAACAGCTTGGCATAGAACGATCCCAATCGATCCAAATTTGAAAATTTTGACGTCGCCTTCAACCGTCAACGGCCCATAAATTTTTCTACACAATCGTGGACACACCGTAGGTATGCTTGTAGCAGTGCAATCAAATCGAAATCTGACTATTCAGCTGTTTATATTTTCGTCTTTCTTTTATCTGTGACATTAAAGTACCTACTCATGATTGGACAAAATTAAATTGGATCGGAACATAGTAAACTCAATACTGAGGCCGGTTTTCATTCGGATTTTAATGCCATAAAAAAAGGGAATGAACTGCGGAAAATTGTTTTGGTCATAAGTAGGTATACTAGACTCGTATTTAGATGTGAACATCTATTGATTTGGCCGTCTTGGTAACAAACTGTACTAAGCTAGAGGCTTACTACAGCTAGAAGAAGGTTGACATTACTGGGGCTAGGTACTTGAATGTTTATACTAATAATGATTTATTTATTTAGGTAAAAACAGTTTTTTACAAAAATGTTAAACAATTTGATAACAACACAACCTACATGGCCATTAATTGCTACAATTAATCATTAAAAACATCGCACAAGTAACAGTCTCCATCACAAACAGAACAAAACTACTTAACATAGTATGAATAGATATCCAAATTAAAATATTTTCAGACTTACAATTCGAATAATTCAAGCACTTGTTTCTTATTTTTATATTATATTTTTATATTATATTTGCACGGCTTTGAAAAGAATATGTCAACTTGGTTTCAATTTTTATTATAATATGAGCAAGACCGCCTGAAAAATGTACTTTTTGCGTAATTTGTATGGCAGAAAAGAACATGAAAAGTGTCCTTGGAACGTGAGGAGGTAGAACGGGGAACCTTAAAATGTACCATGCTTAATAAATCTGGGCAGTTGATATTATTTTTAACAATTTCGTGCAGAAAAATGGCGTCCAGGTAGTCACATCTGGAATACAGAGACATCATACGATGGCGTTTAGATATTTCCTTGTAATCGGTGTATGTGTGTCCAGAGTGTTAGTCGAGGTATTTTATAAACGCTTTTTGTACTTTTTCTAACCCCTGAACGTGGACGGTATATCTGGGACTCCATACCACACTACTGAAAATTATATCATAATGTTTTGGTATTTGTATGCTTTTTTCCCCAGAAATTCAAGTTCTGTGCCGACGGCGACTGCCCGCTGTGGGCGCTCGCGGCGCTGCACGCGCTGGGCGCGCTGCCGGCGCCGCTGTTCCGCGCCCTGCTACAGCATGTGGTGCAGCAGCAGCCGGTAAGTCCACCGTCAGCTCTTTAGTCATCATCAGTTCTGCCCTGACGGCGAGTGGCCGCTGTGGGCGCTGGCGGCGCTGCTGTTCCGCGCCCTGCTGCAGCATGTGGTGCAGCAGCAGCCGGCAAGTCCACCGTCAGCTCTGTAATCATCATCAGTTCTGCGCCGACGGCGACTACCCGCTGTGGGCGCTGGCGCTGCCGGCGCTGCTGTTCCGCGCCCTGCTTCAGCTTGTGGTGCAGCAGGAGCTGGTAAGTCCACCGCCAGTTTGACGTGCTGTGAAACGTTAAAACTACTATCATCAACCCCAAGATCGAACCATTATAGCCATCTACTAATTGGACAAATTGTCAACCAACATTTACACAATACCTTGCACGCGCGAATTCTCAGCCGCCCTGATTACCCAGGGGTATATAAACAATACATTATCATGTTGTGTTTATTAACTAATAGTTGTGAGTAACCAGGGATATAGGTACCTACGCATAATCTTGTCTCGTCTTTGAATTACCTGCTACCTAAAATCATGTTGAAAGTTATATAGGTAATAATAATAATAAAAATTCTTTATATGAACTTAAAATAATAAAATTACACAAATGTACAGAATTTAATAAAAACAAAAAGCACGGCGGCCTTGCTACTGAAGCAGGCGACCATTTTACAAAGGAACTAAAAAAATATATTTGACAATCAAATTAAATAACAACGGAAATAACTACAATTTTTATTACAACTATAACCCGGCTACGTAAATTATATAGTTTTAGTAATTAGGCAAGCGGAGGAGTATAAAGTTTGGCACAGTTAAAGTTTATGTGGGGTGTGCAGAAATGTAACATTTTTTTAAATAATGTTTAAAAAAAAAAAAAAGGTAGTAACTCACACTACCATTCGTTTATAATTATAATATCAGTAGGTGTTTGTTTGACACAATTGTCAATCTTTCTTTCACATTCCATAGACAACAATTTCATGTTATTTTTACTATGTATCTAAGAGGCTTATGAACACCAATAAAGTTGAAACTTAAAAATTGAAATATGAATTAAGTTATGGGAATTTCGATCACTAGGCAACCACTAGTAGGTATTGAATAGATAAACTACCGACAAAAACTTCAGAAATGACTAGATTAAAATTGTTTTCGTAGCCATTATTATATTAATCTACCTAAATTATCATTATTTTATTCATCATATTTTTCTAATAGTTATTTTTATACGAAACTTCATAGATTTCGTTTTATTAAGTTTACCAGTACATTATTTTATTACGATTGTGTCAAAGAAACACATTCTGAGAACTGAACTACTATGATAGAGACATTATGTTAATTTTGATGGACGATACCACGGTTTATGTGAGAAAATATAATACAATAGCTTATAATATTACAGTACCAAATAAAGTTCAAATATGGATGATAGTATTAGATGATGACCGCATGATTTACCGCTTATGTAAAGACGTTATGAATTGCTTATGTAAAGGCAGAAAAAAAATTGCAATACGAAATAAAATCTAGTAGGTACCTAATGAAACAAACCATATTATACAAAATTTCGCCACTGAGACCCTTGACCTCACACTATCAGATGATTCACCCACTGTTGGTATCAATCCCTTTTTTCACTAAAAACCTATGTTTAAAAATCAGCTGTGAGGTGACTCAGCTGATAGTGTGATGTCAATAGCCTCCCAGCGGCGAAGATTTGTTTTATTACTATATTAATTTATATTCTCGTTTCAAATCTATTTTTTGCCTTAAAGTCACAGCAGCATAAGCAGTACCTACATCCCCCTGAAATTTCTGTAATTGATAAGCAAAAGGAACAAACAAGCAATTGAACACCAGAGAAGTTACCAAGTGCGTTGTCAGCGTAAATGATAAACTACAACTTATTGAAATATTGGAATTTAATTAGGGTATATTGAAGTAAAACTTGTGAAGGCGTGACGAGAGCGTTACGAAAAGTGTGATCGGGCGAGGCGAACGGAAGTTGAGAGGGATATATAAGTTAGTGAAGATGAAAAGATAGAGAGTTACGTTTCGTACATTACTTTAGGAGCAAGAGATAGCAGTGCGCGCGCATATTTTCTTTCTCTCTTTCTCTCATAGCCAGTGCATGAAATATATACCTATATCTCAGTCAATAGTTCGTTTGCTAGTTTTACCACAGTCGTGGGGTCTAAAGCACATTCGTTTTTTATGATTCCAGGATGACGGCATAATGGAAATATTGAAAGACACAAGTTTGTGTAAGTATACGGAAATATTATATTACACGCTAAATATTTTAATTTTACAATACCTACTTACTTTGATACCTAAAGCTTGGCCTATTATAGTCAAATAGTGTCCCTTATTAGTTATTTCACCTCGTAGCTTATAATATGAGAGTGATTCTTATGTCATCGGCATAAAGGTCCTGTCAGAGGTAAATTAATTCTAAACGGAGTGTACCTACTATCGAACTGGTTTCTTTTCATTTATTATTATATCTGTAGACCTTTTTGTGCTTTTCTACCACATACTTAAATCTGACTAAAAAAGCGTTGTTTTAACCTTTTATAAAATAATTAAGTTTCACAATGTTCCAGCGTCGCGCGACGAGTGCGCACGCGCAGCGGCGGTGCTGCGGTGGACGCTGCGGCAGGCGCACCGCAACTGCTGCAGCGGCGTGCAGTTGGCGCGGGATCTACTAGTGCTAGGTGTGCCGCGCGCGCACGCCGCTGCGCTCGCCGAGACCGCCGATAGCACTAGAGAGGGCTATGAGGGTCACGTCAAGAGCAGCGGATTTATGAGTAAGTTTGTGTAATGTTAGGACTGCCCTGCTTCGGCCCGATTGGGCCGGCTTACATAAAACCCACACCGGTTTTAGTTACCAAGCGTGTTTTTCCGAGTGAGTGATGGTTTCGGGGATTTTTGATACCATCACCCACTTGTCAAGAAGACAACATTACTAACTCTTATCTCTATCTACTCCCCTAATATTGTGGTCTTTAAGATCTTTTATATGTTCTTTTTGCTTGACGATCACCGTAGTAGGTATATATTGCCGAGAAAACCCCCCTCCCTCCCGCACCCTACATTTTATGTAGTACGTTATAACTGTACGGTTTTTTGCAAACAGATATTTTAAAAAAAATGCCATCCTCATGAGTCAGGGTCTTACCTGCAGATCCAACATGCTAATAAAGGCCGTCATACAAGATTTTCTCTGAAGATATTGACTACGTGACAATAATCTAAACCCAAGTGTCAAGACCTAAGACAAGGTGACCAAGCATAGTCTTTGAAGACCCGTCTCCCCCTCTAAACAGGTCACGTATTATGGGTATGTTCCCAAAACCAGTTTGCAGATCAATGCAAAGAAAACGCCTAGCTAATCTTTAAAAAATACTAAAGGTTCTTTAGATATCCCAAGATCCCGCATTTTTTAGTTTTGGTCACTTCAATTACTTAAATAATAAATTCCATTTTATTTGCAGTTAATAAATTAACCGATGCTACCGCATCCGACGGTCCAGAAGGAACCGTAGAGACGATCAAACTCACCCTACATTCCGAAGAAGTGTTCAACGGAGAACAGAAGATGACTGAACTGCTTATAGACAAAACACAAGTTGGGACTCTACTGCAGGAACTGAAGAAAGCTAAAAAGATAATGGAAGAAATCGATATGCAATAAACGATAACTAAAATATTTTGTTAGATTTAAATCATTTCTTATCTGATAATGGAGGTTAGGTACAATAGCGGCGCACTATGTGGACACTCCTAAGAAAGCCGTGCCATAAATGCTTTTTCCAAAAGTCGGCAGAGGTACATGTATTGTACCTCAAATTGTAGACAAAGGACCAATCTACCTAAATATAAACGATTTACACTTGTTTACAATTTTATTATTATTATTAGCTATTTATTATTAAATTAAATTAAATAGCTTTTATTTCAGGCTGCATAGGCGCATATATATGCGTCCTATATGTCCTTATATGTATGTATGTCCTTATAGACTAACATACATAATATATAAAAAACTAACACTAACATTAAACACGTATTGTCTGCGACGTGGGGCGCGAAGTGTTCGGGAGTCGTCCTCTAAATCTTCAGTAGACAACTCCAATCGGCCAGAAGCCTTTTCAAAGGTCGGTAAGTGATGGGTTGGAACTCTCTCCACAAAAGAACTAAAGTTCACTTTATGACGAGATTCCAAACGCTCGAACCTCAAGGCGAAGTTGGTTCTTCTCCTGATGTAGCAACATTGTTATTAAAGCATAGAACCCAAGAAGAAGAAGAAATTGTTTTATGTAATTTAGTTTTAAGCTCAAATGTAATACTCCTACAAACTGTTGATGTGTCAATATACAATAAATAAATAAATAAACCTTAATGTCAACAATACCTGATGTAGAGGAGATATCCTATGATTTCTGAAATAACATCAATAATTTATTTCACTATAATGGAGTTTTTACTCTTATTTTAGGTAGGTATGAGGTTATGTTTTCATAGTATATATTTTGACGGTGTACAACTGCCAACAACATACTAACCTGGCTCCTGTTACTCTTAAGTGTGGATAAACTTCAAGTAGTAACTGTTCAACAGATTCTTTATCAATTTGAAATTCTTACGAATCCAGCGTCGCTAAATAATCCATTTATCACGCCTATTATCTTCTTCTGAATCAGTCTCACTACAGTCCGTGGTGATAATATCGAACACTTCCCTATCACTGTCTGAACTCGACATTTCTTCAAATTTCTTGCAGCTTGCAGCGAAAACAGTGAAATAGACACTAACCGACCGAAATTAACAGGTAACCGTATGGCATTACGAATAGTAATCTTGATAAACTACTGACGTTTAAAATATTTATAGGAACGGCCTAAACTGTCTTCTTCGTACATTACGCTTACCGTCCGTTACTAGTAACCCTCCCTTCCGTTAGTAGCAAGCCGACGGTAAGTTGCTTAACGAGACGTTTTTAATAGGAACGGTTTAAGCTTACGCCTCGTATAATATTCCACCATTCGTAACTAGAACGGATCGTTTTTCAAATATAGGAACCGGGCATATATGGGGTTGTGATGGATCAAGTGGACAAAGTGAGTATAAACAAGTAGAGTAAAGTCACCAAATATGGAACACCTTCATTTCTCTAAGACTATAAGTATGAAACGCAACACTCGACCATCTTCTGTTTCATTCGGTCTACTAACTATCGCACTCACACCATCGAGTTAGTTGCGCGAACGCTTCACGTGTGGCAGGTGTGTTTTGTTTTGTTGTCGTGCAGAAAATTTTAAAGGTAAGTAATAAATGAGTATTACCAGCTGTTATGTTTGTATACATAAGTGTTATACTATTTAGTATACCGGTATTATGTTTATTTCACCATTTTGTGATCTTTTGTCATTAAAATATTGTGACTTGAAAAAATATTTAGAAGAGTATGAACTAGTATAAAAATCCAAATATGGACAGTCGTCGGTGTCTAATTATGGAATATTCCATAATTAGGTCGTAATATTGCATATGATAGATACTTGCTATTATTTCTTTAAAAATATATGTAATGTTTGTTTTTAGAATGTCCGGTTCACAATCAACCAAACGAAAAACCTAGGATGAAGAAAAAATGGCACAAGCTATAAAATTCGTCCGGGAAAAGAAAATGGGGTATTTGAAAGCGGCACAGCATTTTCAAGTGCCTAGGACAACTTTATTTCGTCTCTGCCAAAAAGATGAACTATCTCCAGAAGTGGCAGCAGCTACTACATTAGGACGAAAAACTATCTTGGGCTCCGAACTTGAACGTCAGCTAGTTGAATACATACTAATAATGGAGAGCAAGTTTCACGGTTTAACAAGAACTGATCTTCGCCGTATGGCGTTCATGCTAGCAAAGCGAAACAATTTGCAGAATCCCTTCGGTGAATCAGGTATGGCTGGAAAAAAGTGGTTAAAGTTATTTTTAAATCGTCATAAAGATAAACTTTCAATAAGAAGACCAACTGGTACATCATTTACCAGAGCATTTTGATTTGATCAAGAAAAAGTGGAAGCCTTTTTCAACCTCCTTGAAGAGCTTTACACTAAAAATAACTATCCACCAAATCGTATTTACAATGTGGATGAATCAAGCCTCACAATAGTACAAAGTAAGATACCACAAATCATCGGCCACAAAGGTAAACGCCAGGTAGCTGCACTGACTTCAGCAGAAAGAGGATCTCTGATGACAATAGTTGTTTGCATGAATGCTACTGGTCATTTTGTGTCACCGTTCATTAGTTTTCCCAGAAAAAATATGAGTGCTCAGCTATTGAGACTTGAGAGGCTGTCCTCCAGGATCAGTCGGAGTTGCACATCCATCAGGGTTGATACAAATGATCATCTTTACAGACTGGTTCAAGCACTTTATTCAACACACCAACCCGACTCCTGAATCGAGGGTTTTACTGATACTAGATGGACACTATAGTCATACTCACAATATCGATATAATAGATATTGCTAGGGAAAATAACGTGGACATAGTTTCGTTACCTCCTCATACGACTCATAAATTGCAGCCGTTAGATAAGACTTTCGTGGGGCCTGGGTAAATACGCATGTGGATTAGAGACAACAACAGACCTCTAAGTCCATATGATATTGTGGAGCTGTTTGTACTTTCAAATCCTATTTGAAAGTACAAACAGGCGAAATTGCAGCCAACGGGTTCAAAGTCACTGGATTGTGGCTTTTAAATAAAAATGTCTTCAGTGATATGGACTTTATTGCTGCGCAACAAAATGCTGTAATAGACGGTTGTACAACCAATATCCCTCCGCTGGAATCAAGATCTGAAACTGGTCAAGTTCTTGTAGAAATACCTGCACCACAAACAACTGCCAATTTACAACCTGAACCTGCACCTTCGACTTCTGGGCTTAATCGCAGCAGTTTTGGTCTGGTGTCTCCGCATGCCATAAGGCCAGTGCCAGAGAAACGAAGAAAAGTATCTAGCAGAGGAAGAAAAGCTGCTGTAGCAGCAGTAATAACATCTTCTCCCTACAAAAATTATTTAGAAAATAAAAATATGAAGAGACAAGAAGAAGAAAGTAAACTAGTCAAGACAAAGAATAAGAAAACTGCGAAGAGAAACAAACAAACGAAGAAAAATAAGGATGATAGTGAAGAAGAAGACTCTGAGGAACTAGACGTTATCCAGTTTGATGAAGGTAGTGAACATGATGAGTTGATGGACCAAGTACCTCCTGACTCTGCTGATGCAGAATGTATGTTCTGTTCAAGACTTTTTTCCATGGATAAAAGTGTAGAAAGCTGGATTAAATGCTTGATGTGTGGGCTCTGGGCACATTATGATTGTGCTGGTCCAAAGTTTGATACTTGGATCTGTGACTTTTGCAAGTAATTATGTAACTTCTTTCATTGATCACAATATGTTATATTCATTTAATTGATCTCAAAGATATTAATGTCCATTTTTGTTATTGTTATGTTGATTTATGCTTATATTCCATATATGGTTACTCATTTGTGATATTGTTTTTTGTGTTAGATTTTAATTTGATAACTAATATATTTGATTAAAGGCTGTTAATTACTACATATAAATGTATGACTGATTAGTAAAAACATTAAACTGACTTAATTTATAAGAAGTTTTTTTTATATCCCAAAAACAAAATGGTATTCTATATTTGGTGACTTTCCTCTATTACCTGAAGAGAGTGACATAATTTCCGACACAAATTTATTTTTCATTTCTCATACTCGGAAAGTAGTGTTGTTTTGATCTGATTATTGGGTGGAAGATGCTGCTTTCCTTTCATAGGGAGGGAAAAACTCATACAAATTCATTCCGGCCCGAGGGCCGGAAAAACTTCAAAAATAGAATGCTGTCACATGTGAAGAGTTTTATGAAAATAAAAACTATTAAAAAATGACATGACTTTCTAAACAGCCAGTGTGAATTTAGCGCAAACTCTTTGAGCGGAATAAGCCGCGAGTGCCGCGAGCGGCAAGTTCCATATTTAAAATTTAAAAAGTCAACACAAATTGGCGGGATACTAAAATCTGTTATGTGTGTATCTGTGACGGACTTTTGTGATAAGATTTGAATTGAATATTAAAAATGAGTTCAAGCGAAATATTGAAACTATAAATTTTCTATACTATAAAATATATTCCAAACAAAAATGTAACTTTTAATTTTACGAATTGTCCTAATTTGACTATTAATTTTAAATAGGCACTACTTATATATTATTATCAATAAATAGTTTAGATAAACAACTAGTTTTATTTTCCTCATATTCTAAATGAAAAGTAGAGTGTTTGCCACGGGTAAAAGATTAAATTCCTACTCGGACTATAGCCTCGGACTATAGTCGGACAATAGTCTACCTCGGGAAAAGATTATTTTCAACCCTAGGCTAACAATCTACTATATATCATCAATGGTGCCTCTCAAACTTGTTGATACCGATAGTAATGAAACACTGTGGGAAAATCCTGCTCCATCATCAGTCAGATTTTGTCGTCCAATTTTAATAGAATATACGAAGGAGACTCCAGAAAAGACTCATGAAAAGTGTAGTTGATGAAATAAATAATCAAATAACTACTCTTAATCCTACATTACTCAACGAAAGTGGGCAAGGTATTGAAATAAAACATATTTTATATATTTTAACAATGATTGATGGAAAAGTGGTTCAGGTTTTAAAAGAGACTTCATCAGGTGCTGTATGTACTATTTGTGGCGCAAAACCTACAGAAATGAACGATTTGGAAAAAGTAGAAAACAAACCTGTTGATGAAAGTGCTTACCAATATGGTCTTTCAAATTTGCATTGTTGGATAAGATTCATTGAACTTATTTTACATCTGTCTTACAATCTAGCCTTTGAAAAATGGAAAAAGAAAACAATGAATTAAAAAAACAAAAGAAAGCTTAAGTTCAAAGAAGGTTTAGAGAACAACTTGGTTTAAATATAGATAAACCTAAGCAAGTTAGCGGCAACTCCAATGATGGAAATACCGCACGAAGATTTTTCCAAAATTATCATTGCTCGTCAGAAATAACTGGTGTAGATGAAGAACTAATAAAAAGATTTTATATTCTGCTCCAAGTTATGTTGAGTGGTAGAAATATAAATCCTACTAAATTTGGTCAGTTAGACACGGCACAACTTTATGTTAATAAATATAAGTGGTATTACCTACATACGATCTTCGGTGCATAAAGTTTTAATTCACGGTGAAAGTGTTATCCGACATTTTTCTGTATTGGCTCTCGGGCAACTCTCCGAAGATGCCCAGGAATCATGAAATAAAGATTATAAAAAGTTGAGACTTCATCACGCAAGAAAATGCTCCAGAATAGCCACTAATGAAGACGTTCTGCACACACTATTGTATACTTCGGACCCTTATATATCGAGTTTAAGGAAGCCTATTTATAGAAAAACTCAAAAACTTCTAGAAGTAGCTGTGAACCTTTTGGGCGAATTTTAGTAGGTTACTTTTTTGGTATTTATGTCTTTAAATATTAAATAACATATAAGAATCTTAATAATTACGATGTACTTATTAAAAAATACAAATATTATGGGTATCAAGTTGTTTGCGTGAGTTCCCCTGGGCATACTATACTGTATTTACAAGGGCGGAGCCGCGAGCAAAAGCTAGTTTTAATATAAGTTATTAGTCATTTTATATTTACGATATTGTTTCATATATTCAATTTCGTTATTTTATATAGAATAGTATAACATATAATATTTAAAAGATTATCAAATATTCCCTTTTTTAAGTTTTTTTTTTTTAACCAATTAAAAATATATATTTTATATAATCAAAATGTGTTTCATTTTAAAGTGTGTTTATTCAAGAGTATAATAAAAAACATCATGGAGATATCATGAAAAACAAAGAAGTTACAGATTTATGACACGAAAATGGCCTAAAGTCCACATAGTGCGGCGTTAGGGGGGGCATAATTGAGTACCTACTGAATACCAATTACAAAAACACTGAATACTATTAAAATTATCCGTAAGGTAAATGCCTTAAAAATCCATAAATCTAGTATTTTATAGAGTGTATGTGTTGCTATTTTAGCAAGTTTAGGCAGTGTTATTTATGGTTTTTAAATTCGTGATATCTGACAGGTTTTTGACACGACAAGGACCGTCGGGCTACCAAGCGCCGCCTGGTGACAGAACAAGAATCGAAAATTCTTATTTACCGTTTTTTTCCACTTACGCCACCAGATGACGTTTTGTGTGCGTTGGGTCTGCCCCCTAAGGGCAGAAAAAATATTAAACACCATCATTGACAAAGCAGTTTTTTGCACATTAGGCTCTGCTGTATACCTTATTCCTAGTCAACATCAGAATTTAAAAATAAAATGTTTGAACTTTGACTGGGTGACTTTGTGGTTTTAGTATGGTTTCATAAATTTGTGTTATTTCGGTTCTTAATGTGTTATATTGATAGAATATTAACCATTGAATATTCGTAATTTTTAACTTGACACTGGCAAATGGTTATAAGCCGATGCTATATATAAATTTAAAAAAAACTTTGACTGTCAATGTTAAAATTTCAAACCTCAACAGTTTTGTTGTGGTTTTTGTTTGTGTATTTTTTTTTGAGGATATTATTATTTGAATATAATATAATTATTAGATCACTAGCAGTCTAAATAACAAACTGAAATATATTGTAAACATAAATCAAGTAATTTACTCTTATTTGACGGAGGACAGAGCGTTTTATGAAGTTCGAACGAACCGAAATTATTGAGGGTAAGTCTTACATTAATTACTGATAAACGTTATCAAACGTTTAAAGATAACGTTTAGATAACGAAACGTTTAAAAATATAAGAGGGGTAGTTCTTATTTTTTCACTGCTTGTTAACCTAACCTAAATCTAATGTGGAAGTCAATACTTAAACATAATTTAATATTAACTATTTTAGGACTATGCATATACTATGTACGATATGCAGCGATTTAGTGAACCAGGCAGACAATATTCATGTAACTAAATGCGGCCACATATTTCACTATCAGTGTTTGATACAATGGATTGTAAGGTAAATTATTCTAGTTCATTTTTATTTTACTGCCATAATAAAAGGTTTTATTAAAAACAATTATAGATTCAAAAATTTAATTATAGATTCCTATAATTTAATTTTTGTTTTAAAATGTGTTCTAATCGAATGTGAAAGAATTTGCAATGCTTACCATTAGGTTTTAATCAAAAAAATTACAGATCAAAATCGTGTCCCCAATGTCGCAACAAAGTAACGGAGAGATGTATGTTCCGCCTGTATCCAACGATCTCTAACGAGAACACAGGAGATGACGTGACAACACTACAGTCTCGTCTGGATGACACTCAGCTACAGTTGAGACAGCAAAAAGCTTCTTATAAAGAACAGGAGGAGAAACTGAATAATTTAGAGTTGGAATTAAGGAAAAATATGTATGGATTTTTACATTTTACTGCTAATATTTCATTTTATTTTCATTGTTTAATATTGGATAATTATTCCCAATGGCTTATTTGATTAGTTTTTTTGGGAAACTTTATATTTCATTTTAGTTAATTTATATTTCATTTAAAGCTTCTTTTGTTTACTAAATTAAAATATATATAATTATTTAATTTCAACTTAATGCATTTAACACATGTTTTAAACCTGTAATGTTAGATACATTTATATTTTGATTATACATTTTCAGTGGGGTTTTAAAAGCCACAGAAAAGAAATTAGATAGTAAAGAAGCAGCGGTAACCTCTCTAAAAGAACAACTAGATTATGTTAAAATACAGAACAGAGAAACACAGAAATTGAAAGAAGAAAATGATAGTTTAAAGAAGAATATACAACTGTTAAACGGGTATGTGAAATTTTATGACAAGTCTTAGTATACTTTGTGTCTATTAATTTTGTTTGAGGTAATATTACTCAAGATGTTGAAAAAAAGCCCTTTTGTTAGACATTTTCCTATATGAATAAAATAAAGTTACCATTTTTGTTACTTCGTCTTTATTCATTAAACTTAAACAATTAAAGACAGGGTTATGACAACCTCTGTGGCTCAGTGGTTAATATGTTGGTGCTCAAGCTGAAGATCACAGGTTCTAATCCTGCCAAGGAAACAAAAAGTTTTCTTTGTTCCTGGGTCATCGATGTGTATCAAATATGTGCATAATGTAATAGAAATCTTCAATTTATGTAGAGTATTAAATATACTGTAATCTCCCATTTTCTGGTACCCGTAACACAAGTTCCTCTGCTACTTAGCACTTAGACCAGATTGGTGTGGTGTGAAACGTCCATGGATATTATATTATTGTTGGTAAATTGAATATTAAATTTACAGGTTGCAAAAAGTCCTCAACGCAACCAGCTCTGAAGTGGAGCAAATGTTGGCGAGCTACTCGGATTTGCGTACCATTGCTACTTTTGCCACGGCACTAAAGAGGTGGGAAGGGAATTTAAAAACACATTTATTTATGCTGAAACTGTAAGATGAACTTAATTTATGTTTTTTTTTCTATTTATATATATTTTCCTATTTACAAATACTTTCGTACATATTTAGATTCTTTTGATTCCACATTCATTGAATACATTTAGTTTTTGTTGTTTTGATAGGTATATAACACATTACAGATGTTATTAATGCAATGCCCAGCCATGACCACTTAATTTTGACTGGTGATTTTAATATAAATTTCTTTTGTCCTGAATGATCAAAATCAAATAAACTTATAACTTTTCTGCGGCGCCTGGGCTTAAATTAATTAATTACTTCGCCAACTCACTTCACACAGTCCAGCCAGACATTGATCGACACAATTAGTTCCAATCTTACAGCTAAAAACATATTTATTGAACATGTTGGTTCCTTATTTGGCCACTGTCTGATTGACTGCGAATTTAATATAAAAAGAGAAAGAATTAAACCTTATTCTATAACGTATAGACCTATCAAGCACATAGATTTAAACAGCTTTAACACTGACTTACAGGCTATAAACTGGGATAGCATGCTGTCTTTAAGTGATGTCAATGCAATGGTGAATAGCTTTAATACACAAATATTGGAACTTTTTGACATACATGCACCGGTAAGAACTGTCCGTATAAAAACATGCTCTTACCCTTGGATTACAGACACCATCAAATTAATGATGACACTGCGGGACAGAGCATTGCAGGACTATCATAAAACAAAGTTAGAAAGTAAAAGGGAATATTATAAAAGCCTAAAAACTCTAGTAAATAAGTCACTGTATAATGAAAAAGTTGCATATTTTAAACACAATATTAATCATAAAATCAAAGAACCTAAACAGCGGAAAATATAAAGAAAACTATTTTAAGTAAACATGAAAATTATCTACCTTCACAATTTAATACCCCAATTCTTATTAATAAACATTTTTTAGAAACACCTACGGTTCCAATCACTCAACTATCTTATATTACATTTTTTGAATAACATAAATCTTGTGACAGTACCTTCCACCTTGAGACAGTATCCACCAATACACTGGTCAAAACTACAAAAATATTAAAATCCAAAGATGTGGGTTATGATGGCATCGGCTTAGACATGTTGTTATTGTCTCTGCCAAATTCCTTAGATGTAATTAAATGTATCATAAATACTTCTATCCGGACTGGTGTTTACCCCCTTCTCTGGAAGCAGTCTGTAGTGAGGCCTCTACCTAAAATCACCAACCCTATGAGACAAAAGATCTCAGGCCTATGAAAAGGTGGTGTTTGAACAAATTACAGGCTACCTGGAAAATAATAATTTGTTACCTGAGACACAATCTGACTTTAGGAAGGGTGGGAGTACTGTGACTGCACTATTTGATGTCACTGACAATATTTTAACTTCACAAGATAGAGGTAATTGTACCCTACTTGTCCTATTGGACTTTTCCAGAGCTTTTGAGAAAATAAATATAAATATCCTATTATCAAAACTAAGATACTACAGATTTGATGATGCAACATTGAAATGGTTTAATAGCTACCTCAGTGATCTTCGCCAGCGTGTGCAGCTCTCCCTTAGTGACGGTTCCTTCTTGTTATCTGACTGGTTGGATGTTGAAAATGGAGAACCACGGTTCTATTTTGGGACCAATATTATTCATTTTATACATAGCAGATTTAAGAACCCATATTAGACACTGTAAATTTCACTTCTACGCTGATGATACCCAAATTTATATATCTTGTATGCCAAGTGATATAGAAAAAGCAGTTGCTTTGCTCAATGAGGACCTTAATCGTATAATGCTGTGGGCCCAAAAAAACAGCTTGTGTCTTAATCCTGCTAAATCCAAATACTTAATCTGTGGCTCCATTAATCAACTCAAACATCTGAGCCTTACAAGTGACGTAAACTTAATGGGTGAACCAATTGAACGCATTTATGCGGCACGTAATCTGGGTTTTTGCTTGATTGTAATCTGCAGTTCCAAGAAACAATCAGTCAAAGAATAGTCAACAATTCCTTTTACAGACTGAAGATACTATACAGAGTGAGACCGTTTCTGTCAGTGGAAATGCGTGTTCATCTTGTAGAGTCTTTAGTGCTGTCAAAGTTGAACTATACAGATGTTGTTTTTGGCCCACGTTTAACATCTGGAACTAAAAAGCTCATACAAAGAGTTCAGAATGCCTGTGCCCGTTACTGTTTTGATATCCCAACTAGATGCCATGTGACCCCCTTCTTGAATGAGCATTTTATGTTGAAAATGAAGCATCGGCGAAAACTTCATCTTGCTTGTCTTTTGTTTGACGTCTTAAAATATAGGGAGCCTAGATATCTATATGATAAACTCTCAAGAACTGCTAGCCTTGGCCTTGTGGGTCAAGACAATGTTCTGTCCAGCTAGCCACCGAGAAACATCATACAGCGTCGTTCAGGGGCAGCTTTCGTTATTCGGCATACAAATGCTGGAATAACATACCGCCGCCGATTAGAAATCTAAAAAGTCTAGCTTCTTTTAAAAAAGAACTCCGAAAATTTATTTTACGCGAACAGAAAGCACACGAAAGCTTGCGACATGATGTAAGTGTATTATAGGTGTATGTTTCAGGTTACTTGTTTTGCACTTTGCTTCCTGTATTAAAAATTTTACTGATTCGATTGGCATCCTTAATTAGTTGTTTTCATAGAATATTTCCTTTGGTGTTGGGTTATGGGTAGTATTCACATTTCACATTTATTTTAAAATAATTAAAGACTAAAATTGTTAAATGTACAATTTAAATTTTTAATTGAGATTTTGATCATGAATCAAGACATTTGACACTTGTTACAGATTTATTGTTTATTTTTTAATTATCTTTTTTTTTTATTATTATTTTTGTTTAAAGTAGTGTGTAAGTTTTTTAAACCGGTGCTGGACATGCCTAGGTGTGCCAGCAATGCCGAGCTTGATCCAATTTGCGGCTACCTACGCTGTTTTAGTTTTAGACGTTTTTCATTTATGTATTTTTCTTATTATATTTAAATATAAGCTTAATTATTATTTTTAGTTTTTAGTAGAGCTGAAAATAAATGTTTCTTATTCTTACATTAGATTTATTATAAAATGTTTTGTACAAATTTTTTTCGCGCGATTCTATTACAGAGCACTCTGTGATTCTGAAAGTAAGAAGAACGATTCGAGGGATCGTATACACGCGTTGAAACAGCAGCTAACAGCAGAGAAGAGTACTGGTTTAGAGTTGCAGGCAAAGTTGGGGTATGTTCATAGCTATTCTAAAACTGGGCATATGGAACTAGGGGCAGTTTTATTGATATTCTTTTTGTGGCAGCTACACAGATTTATATTCATAGTGAATACCTAATGAGAACTTAAATTTTCATAAAAGTTATCTTTCTACTAAAAACTTTTCTTGACATTTTAATTACAAAAAATAATCCTATTTAATAATTATTATCATCTATTTAAGTTTCATAATATTGTCTTCTTAATAAAGGTGTTGGTCCATATTGACCCAGAGTTGATAGCAACAAAATGGTTGAATTAATATTGCTCATAATTTCTATACCCGGCGTATTTCAGGGTTGCCCCTTTGTTGATATCAAATATGAGTTAAAGTGAACCCATTGGCAAATATTTTTCATTGCTGTCGTTTTTTTTTAGGAAGGATTTTGGATCATGATTAACATGATAAATATACAAAATTTAATATTTCAGGCAACTTGAAGAAAAATTAACCGCCATACAACGTAAATATGAGTGTCTGAAAAACAAAAGGAAAGCTGTAGAAGCACTAGACATGTCTACACTGGAGTCCGAGCCGGCCAAACTGAGAAAATCATCGGAAATGGACCTGAGTACTAGTTATATTGACGATTACGAGAGCCATGTAAGTAATTTTATGTATTGGTAGATAGCTCACAGTTTTATACTCGTAGTGCAATGCATTGACTGGATCTTCTAAGAAAATAAATGTTACGACTTCAGACATTGGGCTTGTTAGGCGGTGATCGGCAGATGATTCAGACGACATTCCTGCATGCTCACGCAGGAGTGTCGGCTGTTACATAAACATGTTGCAAGATACACATAGACATACATAGTACATAATCCTACTAATATAATAAATGTGAAAGTTTGTGAGATTGGATGTATGGATAGATATTTGTTACTCTTTCAAGCAAAAACTACTGAACAGATGTCAGTTAAATTAGGTATGGTTGTAGTATTAGGCTCTGGATTAAACATACTGTTTATCCCGAAAAAGTACAATATTCCTTTGGGATAGTAAAATTTTGTTTGTTTGTTTGCATTGAATAGGCTCCGAAACTACTAGACCGATTTTGATGAAATTTGGCACAAATATAGTGTAGACCACGGGTATGAACATAGGCTACATTTTATCGCGGCACACTGTACGGTTCCCTCGGTGTTTCCTTTTGCGTGCACGTTTTTTCGTTGCCCAACTAAAATTACTCGATATTGTATACATAGTGTAAAAATTAAACAAAGTTGATTAGTTATGCTACTGTTAAGGTTTTAAAAACATTTAACTTTATACAGTTCGAAATTATTTCCAGGCTCCTGCAAAAGAAAACTTAAATAAGGCGATTAGGTTAAGCGAGGACAATACTAGTTTTGTAAGTGGAGTTACTTATGTATATTTTTTTTGTTTATTCAGTTTCGATGTAAATTAGAGTAAGCTTACCATTCCACCTTTTTAAACGCATTTTTACAGACATTAGAAGTCACTTGGCAGATAAATAGAGCAACATTGAATAACTTATCCGTTTTGTAATTTGTTTAATAAGTAAAAGGGAGTAATGCATTAAATGAAATGAACACAAATTTTTAACCCTCAAGAAAGATGTGATTGAAATAAGACTCTGTATTTTCTGCCTGTCTATCTGTCTATATAATTTTTTTTCTTTGTCTTAAACACTCATTTAAATTCTGTCAGTCCAACAATGAATCATCAAATGTATACCTACTGTTACAGACAACAGTAGTAAGTGGTATAGAAGACGCGGACTCGCCGTACCTAAGACTGCGACACAGCGGGCTCGCGCTAGCGGCACTGCAGAGGCGGCCGCAACACGCATTAGGAACAATGCTAAAGGTCAGAAGTGAGAACTAGTGTTGCCAGGTGCGATTTGATTAAAATCGGGGCAGATGGCAAAAGAAATCGGGATTTAAGTCTTTAAATCGGGACGGAAATTATTTTCACATTTTATACCGGTTAAATTTTGTTAAGAAAATCCCTATCTGAAAGACTGTACACTTAGAAAAATAAACAATAGCTCAAAACAGGGCATAGTTCAAGACACACTAACTTAAGTGAAGTGTTAGTGTGTCTTTAAATATAACAAGACAAAGACTCCATCGTCTTCGTCGGACCAAATTTATATAGGATGGCCTCGGAAAATAGAGTATTTTATGTAATTGTCGCGTTTGCTATTGTGATTGTCATGATTTATCGGGACATTTAGCGCCCCGATCAGTTGCAACGGGACGCCTGGCAATTCTAGTGAGAATTGTAGGTCGATTCTGCTAATAAAATCTTGAAATAATAAAGTTTCGATGCAGTCTCGATTTGTTAAAACTGCAAAATGGTATTGTCATTGGTCCAAACTCCAAAAATCATATTGCGATATCAAGACGATTTATTTATAATAACTTGACCGGAAAATACGATTGATTAAAGAACCAAAACAAAATCATGTTCGCTTTGTGTTAGTGATGGTTCTGGAGGCTTAAGGGGGATGGGAATTTAAAAGCACATCATGCAGGAGCAGATACTAAGTACTTAACGGCACGAATATATTGCTATTGTGCTCCTATTGTGTATCTGTGTAAACGCGATAGCAATATATTCCTGCGCCAGTGAAAGAGACAAATAGTGATGAGTCATTGTACGAACTTCTACGTATTCCGCGACCGCACTTTAGTGTCAAGATTTCTTCCTATATAAACTACAAAAAAATGAATTAAAATTTATTTAGGAAGGAAGCAGCTTTGCTCGGAGTTCTAGTAGTAGGGAAAAAACTGATTGTAACAAGTAGCCGGGACGCAAACCCGAGACAACTTTTGCAAAATTGTTGGTCGTCAACATCGGGTTTGCGTTGTTTTTTTAGGAAAAACACAACACAAAGTTTCTTACTCCTGCTCATGTTTTTTCGAAACATGAGACAAAAACATTTGTTTTCATACACAAGCTGTCGCCAGCTATAGAAAATGTTTTTGATTGAAACAAAACATTTTGTGTAGAGAAGATCCTGAGTTCCGATGAGGAAGACGTAAGCACTCGCAGTTTTAGCGATTGCAGACGCAGAATCTAGGAGAAAACACAGGTCCCAAATCGGTCTTCTATTCGTAACTCCTGATAAATACTAATATTACGGGTCAGTAAATATGGCCTGACTCGAAATCTGAGGGTCTAAAAAGGCCACTTTATGTGTTTTATATATTTTTTTCATCTCATATAAATGTGCGCCATTTTACGCATTTCTATTGAAAACTGTCAAAATTGATGTCTTAATATGAATGTAGCCTTTTACCATTACAATATTATTTTATGGAAAAAATAAGGTGTATGAAACTTAAAGAGAAACATCTAAAGTGGCCTTTTTAGACCTCTGAGGGTCTAAAAAGGCCACTTTAGATGTTTCTCTTGTTGATGTTTCGAGTCAGGCCATATTTACTGACCCGTAATATTAGTATTTATCAGGAGTTACGAATAGAAGACCGATTTGGGATTGATAAATAATTTCTTCCGTATTTCTATGTTAAATGGTCATGTGAGTGGTGTAACATATCATATCATAACATAACATATCAATGTGCGTAAACCTAAGTCTGATATAGAAATACCTAATAACCTTTTTGATCCTAACATAATTAATCAATTCTTCCTGGATATTCCGAGTGGAAATTTAGTACCTACGTCAGCGCCTACCTTTTCGTATGCTCAACCTTTCAGTACGTCTGCGTTTAGATTCTCCATGGCTAGCGAAAGTGATGTGTTAAAGATCCTGAAAGCATTAAAGTCTAACGCGATGGGTGCTGACGGTATCAATTTGGACATGCTGCTGTTGGCCTGCCGGCTACCTATCTGTTTAAGTGTCATTACACACATAATAAACATGTCCCTCTCAACACACACCTTCCCCGAATTATGGAAGTTGGCAATAGTTAAGCCGTTACCTAAAAAGGACATAATATCCGAACTAAGAGATCTCCGACCCATTAGCATACTGCCATGCATGTCGAAGATACTTGAGTGGGTAGTGTGTGGGCAATTGAGCATATATCTCGAACAATGCAACATACTGCCTTCTGTGTAGTCCGGTTTTCAAAGACAGCACAGTACAACCACTGCGCTAACAGACGTCGTAGATAACATTATTTTCGGACAAGACTCGGGTGAGGTAACGATTTTGGTTCTGTTAGATTTTTCTCGCGCATTTGACACTATCCATATACCTTTGCTTTTATCAAAATTAAAACATTACGCGTTAGACGAAAGCGTAGTAAAATGGTTCTCTAGTTTTCTACTAAATCGCTCGCAAGTAGTTGAGCTTATAGATGGTGGAGGTGAGCCATTACACTCAAGCACACGTGACGTAAACAGAGGTATCCCACAGGGTTCGGTGACTGCTCCCACGATGTTTTCAACGTACTGTGCAGATATAACATTAAATATAAAACACTGTAAATTCCACATTTATGCCGACGATATTCAAATTTACATATCTTTTAAGCCTTGTGATGCAAATGCAGCTGTCGATAGGTTAAACGATGATTTAGCGCGTATTCAGGATTGGTCCGAGTCTAATGCTTTGGTACTTAATCCAGATAAGACCAAGTACATGGTATTAGGTACCAAACAACAACTTAAAAAATTTACTGAAATTCCGCTCGCAATACGTATTTACAATAAAAATATTGAGAGAGTAAGTGAAGCGCGTAATTTGGGAGTGCTAATAGACGAGGAGCTTAAGTTTCAAAGGCATATCATAAAAACGGTAAGCCGCTGCTTCTACCGATTAAAGGTTCTATATAATATAAGAAAACTTGTTCCCGAGAAGCTGCATAGCGCTCTTTGTGAATCCCTAGTGCTTTCGAATTTAAACTACGCGGACGTAGTTATAGGAGAGGTGTCTGCTCTCGCGTTCAAAAAGGCTCGTACAAAAAGTACAAAACGCATGTGCGAGATACTGCTGCGACATACCGCGGTGTGCACACGTCACGCCATATATCAATAACCTACGTTGGCTAAAGATGGATGGGCGCAGGCAGGTACATTTTGCCACTCTTTTGTTTGGGGTGGTTAAACACAAAATACCATCCTACCTCTATAACAAACTACAATGGGCTAGTGATAATGAGCTGACTGTCACTACTAGGGGTTCGTCTTTTTTGCTTGTCACACAGTTGCATCGCACGTCTAGTTTTAGAGGCAGCTTCAGATATCATTCCAGCAAAATCTGGAACAATCTTTTACCACCTCTTCGTGCTCTGAAAACAATAGATAGCTTTAAGTCAAAACTTAAAGCACATTTACTGCGTAAACATCTCGAAGCGTAGGTACATATCTTATATAACTAGTATACAACATCAGTTGACACATACATACATTTAAATTATATTTTAATACATTTTATTTAATTTTATATGACTTTAATTTTATAGTAATTTATTTTGTTTATTTAAATGACCTGATTATCACAATATGTTCAATATTATTAAGTCTGCAAGTATTATTTTTATTTACTCGAACACAACTGTTACTGCTTACCCCCGGTTTTGCAACCTGAAATGAGGTGGTTGTTGTCCCTGGTTGTTTCGCTACATCATAATAATTAAGTTGAATTAATTATAATTATAATGCGCCGCGCCGCCCACTAACTACATCCTCAATATATATTATATAGTTCAGCTTACCTGGGTATATTTCATATTACGCATTTGGGTGTTTCCGTTATAATTGTTTTGGCCTAAAATAAAAATATATCTATGTCAATTTAATGGTAATAACTAATTAGTAAAGTTATCATTTATATATTGGAACGTTACTTATCTTCTATATATATGTAGGTATATCCCACATTGTTATTGTGTGTGACATATGTGATGCTGCTAGTGTGTATCTGTCAGTCGCCTGACAATAACGAGGATCCACAGAATACCAGGGACTGCGGTATAGTTGAGTACTACGCCGCGATCGTACACCTGAGTGGAGTCCTTTTCGACAGCTGTTCGCATTGCACTGCCTTATCCCTGTTATTTTTTTTTAATTTTAATTATGATATATTATTTTGCTATTGCTTGTTGTTTGTTAATGTGTATATGTTTTTTATAATTTATGTTTCTCTTTTTTTTAATGTCCGTATTATTTCGGTTAATTGTAAACTTTTCGTGATTGTTTGTGCTTAATGTCGATTCTTTATTGATAATGTAGTGTAGTGTGAGCGTGTTTGTTGAATAAATGTTATTATTATTATTATTATTAACTGTTGATAAGAAATAAAACATTCATTCCCCTCTCTACCCCCGCGGGGAATGTTTTCCGTCCGTCTCGGAAGACAAAAACATTGTGTATTCCTACACAAATGTGTATAGCCACGCCCCAATGTTTCGATGTTTTTGTGTAATGTTTCGAAAGAAACACGCGCAGGAGACGCGCCTTCATACGTAGCTGAGCCACGCGCTTGGACAATTATTAGAAAGCGAAATAACTCATATGACATAATATATTTTATGACGCAACCAAAGAATATTATAAAATATGAAAACTCAAAAATTCGCGGTTTCTCTGGGACCTAACTCGATTCTTCACTCCCAAAACTACCTGTATACAAAATTTCATGGAAATTTTTTGAAGCCATTTCCGAGATTCGGAATATATAATGTACAAGAAATATATATGTACAAGAATTGCTCATTTAAAGCATAAGATGTATTAAATAAAATCATATTTATCATTTCCTTCCATTTTATTACAGCCCTCCGAATTGGCAGTGTTGAACTCCGCAAAGAACACAGTAATGAGACCCGCCGAGTCTAAAATGAAATACAGTATATTTGAACAGAAGGAGAAACCACCGATAACCCTGTCAGAGAACGACACAAGCCTTACTGAGATGAACATATCCTACGACGGTCTCGGGGGCCACTCCAAACTGGACAAGTTTCCTGTGCCGAGCAACCGACCAGCTTTGAAGAGCTACATGCCGAAACTGACCAGTAAACACAAATTGAAAAGACCTACCGCGGTCAATAATCATGATATTGGAAAGATGATGGAAAAACTTCAGGATAAGTTAAAATGATATTAGAATTGTAATGTAAAAGCACTGATGTGTAATGGTCAATTCACACCGAAACGAAGCGATACGCGACATGGCGCTGCATTTTTAAGATAGCTATTCAAAATTTGACTTTATTCATTACACAGAAGGATATATTATATGTTTCATGAAAGAGTTCGAATGTCAGGTTGCACCAGCATGTGCATTGTGTGACACAAGAAACGTGCATCTTTTTGTGTAGTTAATAATGTGTAGGCCGCTGTGTAAACTGACCCTAAGTCCAATAGATTTATTAGAACTTTACACTTAAATTTCGTAAAATGCTTCCTTCTCATTCTGCCAAGAAGATACAGTGAGTCTGTGATTATGTAGCCTTTTACTTAGAGAAAGAACATGGTATAAAAATTCGGCCGGTAATGTTGGAAGCGATTTAAAAAAATTGGTCTTAATAAATATGTCCAACCTGGTGTTTTGACATACTTTTTATAGTCTGTTCAGATATAATTAAATCTAAACGTAATCAAAAATAATTAATTCGACCTAATAAGTAAGTTGTATTACATTATTTCACAGTAAATTAGTGACATTTAAATTAGTATTAAGGTAGCATATTATGTTCTCTGTATGGTAGTATATAATGTTCTCTTTGTATTAAATTGGATTCAAACAGAGCTTATATAAAAATGTACCATTACTGTAATAATTTCATCACAAATCTGCTGGCCAGTTGTTATAAAAACCAGTCCCTCCGATATTGCAAAACCAGTGACTAATTAAATTGTTTTAGATAGTTTAAAATTCAACTCATATCAATACTGATATGAGTGGAATTTTAAACTATCAAATACTACAGCGGTCATTAAATGCGTATGCATTATATGACCGCTGTAGAAGTGGGTTTTATCTAAAGAATAGAAAAAATTACGAACTGTATAGACAAAATTTATATTGTTTTAGTTACTAATTCGTCATTTTGTCTATTCTTCCACAGATATGACGTATATCTACGGTAATTGTGATACTGCCTAAATTATTGACCCAATTATTTATAATTATATTATTGTAGTCTGTTATTGACACAATGTCTAAATAAATTAATAATAGTAATTCATTATGTCTGTATGGTTAAAATATACTTTAGTGGGTATTCTGATTTAATATCTCAGTCAGTTTTACAGCTGAATATCACTCTGTCTCAATTAGCTGTGCAATGAATAATAATGTCAATTTACTGGCTGTGATAAATCAGAGTATGGTTACGAAAATGCCTAAATCTAATATTTTTTTAAAATTACTTGCTTCAAGTAATTAAAAAACTAGGAATATTTTTATTCATTGGATAATTTATTACTTTCATCACAATTCACAAGTGCTTTGCCTTAAAAAGTACTGTTATTTTTAATAATTATTTTTTTTAATAATTATTATGTACCTATTATATTTTAGTTGTGTAATATTTAGTAAATTAATGAACTTTTAAACAGTTTTTATTTTTTATTCCTAAATGCCCTTATTTGCAATTATTCTTGCAAGTAACATAAGAAATATTCGTGAAATCTTTTCATCAGATTCACCTTTACTTTTATTTCTGAGCTGGGCTAGTCTTTTTTCTTTTGGTGTTTCCAAACTATCTTGTAAAAACTTAACTTTTATCTTCAGCGTGTTACACCCAATACTTTTTGCTACTTTTTTTTTTTTTAATATATGGCGTTGGCTTATCTTAAAACCATTTGCCAGTGTCAAGTAAAAAAGGCGGGAAATAGAACTTTCGTTTCAATTTTCAACACTGTATTCTTATATCGTCATGTCTAAAGTCTAGTCAAAGTCCAAATAAATAGTCAGTACAGTCAATGAGTCATGTCAGTTGATTCAGTAAAGTGGTAGACGCTTTACTAAAAGTTCCTAGGGAGTTTTGGCGGGAAACACAAAATAGCACGTTTTTAGAAGTTGTACCACTTGCCCACACTTGTGCACGTTAACGAATATTTAATGGTTAATATTCTACCAATATTACACATTAAGAACCGAAATAACATAAATTTATGAAGTTTTACAAATTCCACAACATCACCCATTGAACTCCTCGGCAAAACTCCGCTAATTAATAAACTTGCAGTGGAATCATTTTAATAAGTAACATTTGACATCCGTCAGTTTTATCTTCATAGTGAGGTGACCTGCATAAAAATATCGATTAAAGTGAATGAATCGATACGGACTTGAAACATATGTGAATTTTAAAAATGATCAGGTGAATCCCTGTCCCATTATTATATTTTCTTTCTTAAATTTAAGGAACAAAATAAGACGTACATAATTTAACAAAAAAATACATTTATTCAGTTGAACTATCAGAACTGATATTATGTAGTTTGAGGTAGATACTCCACTTTGGAGGTACTTGTCGAGGCAGTTTAGGTAGAGAGTAAAACTTGATCTACAGTTGTGAAGTGAGAGTCCGTCTCCGTCCGAGAAAGAGAGAGACTGTCGGAGTGGGGAGCGTGAGGTTTTTAAGCTATTGCATAGCTACTATCGCGGGCCTTGAGCGCGGGGACCGAATCCAGAAATTCCGTAACGAAAAAACCTCACGCTCCCCACTCCGACGGGCACGGAGGTGTGGCTTGAAGGCCGTGCATCGTCTAACGTCGTTTCAGTTCGGCAGTCTTCGACACGGCGTTGTGTGCGTGCGACTAGACGTATGTGTGTAGACTTACTATGCAATAGCTTTACCGCGGCAGTCCCCGAGTGCCACACGTATTTTTTTTCGTTACGGAATTTCTGGATTCGGTCCCCGCGCTCAAGGCCCGCGATAGAAGCTATGCAATAGCTTAAAAATCTATCAGACTATCAGCGTTCGAGTGAAATAATATAAATTGTCAAATATTTGCATCATGATGAAAATTATCGTACAATCTGCGTACGATAATAATATGCGTACAGGAGGCGGGGGCACAAAATTATCGTATGTGTACGATAATTATCGTACGGTTCCGAACGCTGTCATGTAATGGCGACATGACATGGCGTCATCGACAGGCACTGGTGTTGCCAGCAACATTCCACCTAAATTGTACCTAACATCAATGATTTTTCAATTTAGTTATTTCTTGTATTTTTATAGTTGGTTAAAAGAATAATTAATATAATTATATTTTATTAAAATCACAACGTGGTTATTAATTTATGGTGATATTTCTTCACAAGTAATCATTGCATTCGATTCTACTTATCAACTTTCGATTTTTAGAGTAAATCCCTAGTGTTTAAAAAGAAAAAGGGTTAACAGACGCAATATTGTAACGACGTTCAGTTCTTTAGATCAAAAATTGTTTATTATGTTTAGAATGGTTTATTAGTGAAAGCAAATCGTAAAGTTACTCGTATCGGTCATTATTACAATAAATATGTAATCGTAATTGAAAAAAGTTAAGCTATTGTGCAGTTCTAACAATATATTATTTTATGCGCGCCGTTACAAGATTACGTTGTTGAATTTTGATGAATTGTCAAATGTTACCTATTAAAATGACTCGACTTTAGGTCTTAACTTCTGTCAATTTTTTAAATAAATACATGTTTCGATAATTATTTAGAAATTATATATGAAATTAAAGATAATTGTTTTGAAAAAATACGGCTGATGGCTGAAAAATGAACTATAAATTCTACAAATTTTCAGGGACAGGCGGGCAATGCTTTAGCACGTAGCGATCGGTCTCCTGTATTCTAACCTCCATGCTATTGACACTAATGATGACCATTAGTAACGGTGCTGGATTTGCAGGCTGGATCGTTATTAAAGTTCTTCTTCTTTTACTATTGACAAATGGCCAATTGCCATGCCGTGTGACATTTTGCATGACATTTGGCGTTAGTCGTCATGACATTTCATCACATTCACACAGCTATGTATGTCGTCTGCCTATTGGAATTATTTATAAAATCTTTTTTTCTATTTATAAACATAACTGAAAATAAGAAAAATAGGACAATCGTGGTGTTCAGTAGGAGACTCATAATGATAATTATACGTAACGTAGTTGTATGGTGTCAGTGTATTTAACAGTGTTTACACCTAAAACTTAAGCATTGTAACAAAAATTGCGATTGAATTTCTTAATCAAAAGTTCATAGAAGAATAATAGTCATTACTCAGTACCTATGTAATATTACGTGACTACGTAATGCAGTAATAAGTTATAAGTTTTTACGTGTATGTTGTGTCAGTGTTGTTAAATTATGGTACATACTTTGAAAAGGCGTTAGTAATCAAAAATGCCTGGAAAAATAAAGGTTAAAGTGCTTGCCGGGCGCAACTTGCCGGTTATGGACAGAGCCAGTGACACTACGGATGCATTTGTGGAGATAAAATTTGGAGGCATAACGCACAAGACTGATGTATGTCGAAAATCATTGAACCCGCATTGGAATAGTACAGAGTGGTATAGATTTGAGGTTGGTACGTTTTTCTGTGATATATCAGCAAGGCAAAGAAAACTAAATATTTGCACAATCACAATAGTAACTCAACAGTAAAATCTAGATGAAACTATACAAAAGTGTGTAAGAGTTCCTTTTTGTTTCTTTACGCATAGTTTCTTTACCAAGTATTTCAACCTTATGGATTGATATCCTATAAAAAAATATAATTATTATTATTTAATATTAATAAAATAAGATTTTCATTATGCACTCTTAAATGTTTTTATGTGAGACAGCATGCAACACTTTATTATGATTCAAAACTGTATAATAATGTAAAAACATTGTAAAATTTGTCTTGATTTTTTTATTTTATTTCGAATGGGTCTACACTAATGGCTTGAGGCCGTCTTAGCTTAGTCGGTCTGGTGACTGCCGGTTGGCTAGTCATTTTGGTGGGTTGTCTTGATTACAAGTCTACAACTATATATGCTAGAAAATATCCTTTAGAGATCTGGAGATATTATAGATATGTAGTATCCCACATTTTGTTATTTGTATTTTTAATGGAGCCCACTATGAAAGCAAAAATAATAATCAAATAATCAAAATGTTGTTTTATCACCCATAAAGTCTTTTACAAATTAAAAAGAAAATACACAGTAAAAGAGTGTGTTAACTGATTACAATAATCTATAGTGAACATGTAGACAGTAGGCTATTGATGTTAGCATAGACTCCACAATAACCACCTTACTAATAAAAATGTTTACACAATGGATATCTTATACAATGTTGCCGTCTTTGTCTTTGGCTTTTCCAATCCATCATACTAGACAGCCAAGTTGTTGTTCCCGCGGGATTTTCTTTTGTGCCTATGAAGTCGCGGGAAAATAATCTGTGAATATTTCCAAACTCGTCATGCTGATATAAAAATATGGATTAGATAGCCTATATAAGATAAGTATGAGGCATAATATTTTTGATAATCTTGAGTAGGTACTAAATTATGACAGACATGATACATTTTTTTTTGGTAAATTATATTTATTAGCCTATCAAGCCTGAAAGCCCAGTATCCTATCCTTCTATACTATTATAAATGTGAAAGTTCGTGAGGATTTATTAATGTATGGATGGATGTTTCTTTTAAGCAATAACTACTGAATGGATTTTGATGAAATTTGGTATGGTAGTAGGCTGTCTGGATTAATTCAGGCTACTTTTTATACCGAAAAAGTATAGTGTTCCCTTGGGATACTGTAATTACGCAAGCAGAGCCATGGGCATAATCTAGTATTTTTTGAATCTAATTTCAACAATATACATAATAGTTATTACCTATACTGATGGTTGCTTGGTTCTTCCTAAACATGTAAATTATGAAAGTGTAAACAAATAAACAAAATTACAGCAACATCATTATTCTGCAAAAATTACATGCCACAGTATCTGTCTCTGTGGCTGTGTGGCTGTCCCTGGATATTACAATCCATTGGCTGTTTTTAAGCATGAACTAATATTTACAATATTTTTTTTCTGAAATAGTATGCCAATTCAAGGGTTGGTTAGAGTGATTAACTACAGTCAGGTCTTCCTACACTTTAATCGCATTCCATTATCACAGCCACAATACGTTTTGTCATATTTCCCGCGATAAGCGCAAGAGAGTCGAGAAGGTGGCGAATCGATTCCTTGCGAGAGTCGATAAGGTGGCGAATCGAGTTATAGCAAGAGTCGATAAGGCGTTAAAAAGCGACAGCCGCTTTTCAAGACCTTGTCGACTCTCGCGCTTTTCGTAACGTTGCTAGAACCGCAGTGGAGATTTTAAAACTCGGGACTGCAATTAGTAGCATTAACAGTTGTCCAAGGTCAATTTCTTTCATAACTGTCATCATTTGGCGATAAACACCGAGTTATTTTGGTTCTCGTCTGAGTTCTGACGGCCGTCTGTGGTCATTATAACGTCACTTACGTTACGAGTACGATAACTTGTTGTTTTGAATTCACGTCCTTGGTGTATTTATATGTGGAACTACGCGTAATACAGTTGTATCCTAACACTATTGTAAACTTTTCTATTAATTTATTTTTTTTGCGGCAAGAGCAATGCCATTTTTACCCGACTGTGTCTGAAGGGAGGGTTATGTTTTTCGAGTGTATGTAATATGTAATATGTATGTCCAGCCGGTCCATTCCTGCTGAAGCATCGCTTTGATATTAACTTGTACAATGTCCACTCTTCCATATTTCCAGGTGGACGAATCCGAGCTCCAGGATGAGCCACTTCAGCTTCGACTCATGGACCACGACACTTACTCCGCCAACGACGCAATCGGCAAGGTGGTGATCAGCCTCGCTCCGTTACTGGCGCGGGACGCAGGCGCTGCGAGCACCGGGGCAGCGGGAGGTACGCTCGCACCGTAGCATTGACTGTCGCCAGCATATTATCTACACTTTTACAGTAATATTATAAAGAAGAAAGATTTTGTTTGTTTGTTTGTTTGCAAGGCTCTGAAACTACTAGACCGATTTTGGCGAAATTTGGCACAGGAAAGGTTGTTTTTTATTGCGGAAAATGTATCGTTTCCGCGAGATATCCATTTGCGCGCACAAAGTCGCGTGGAACATCTATAAATAATATAATAATATTTATTTATTTAATATAACACTTGATGTCTTTCTAATCAGAGATGTTCTGGATCTGGATACCGATACCTACGGATATAGGAATAAAATTATGTCTGTTACGGTTTCGAATGATTTCGGTTACGGATATAAGGTTTGTGCCGAATAAATGAAAATAGTATGTAAAATGCAAATACTAATTGGCATTCAATCATTAGGCCTTAAAAGCTAGTGAGTCGGCACTCGGCACGGCTGGCAAATTAAATAAACATGCCATATTATACTCCGTCTATATTCGAAATCATCCGGAGCTATTATATCGGATTCGGTTACGGTTCCGGATAGTTTATAAAAAGGCCGTTTTCAATAACAAACAACCATCAACAACAACAAGTTAAAAAGGATGTCATTCAAACATTTTCCGTTTTTTGCGATACAAATGTGACGTTTAAACAACAAATAGTTATTGGTAGATAGGTTATTGAGACGGGCCGTTTATCGGATATCCGATAGTTTCGGTTACGGAGCTCCCTGTTTTTAATACCCAAAGTGGTATTAATAATCGAATCTTTTACTGCTCAGAGGGTCAATTCTGTTGAATATAACCGGGAACGATACGCATAAACTGCCAAACCGGTACTCTCCGTAAACCGTAAACGGTAAACAAGTGTCAAACGCGTCCTGATTGGTCCAAACTTCACAAAGTCAGTTTATGATAACAAGTCGCTTCACTTATAATGCAATCAAAGGAAAATGAAAGTCTACTTTAAATACGACAATTGAGCTTCTGGTCTTTTTGACGTGAATATGCCTTCAAATTTGGTTTCTATATCAGCCATTCCGAATTCATCGCACATGGCGGTAGTGAAGGTGTCGCGATTTTAAGGCTATTTAACTGCGTCCTACTAATATTATAAATATGAAAGTTTGTGAGCATGGATGGATGGATGGATGGATGGTTGTTTGTTACTCTTTCACGCAAAAACTATTGAGCTCTCGATTAACACATAGGCTAAATTTTATCCCGAAAAAGTACAGTGTTCCCGAGGGATACTGTGTGTACGCGGGCGGAGCCGCGGGCAACAGCTGCTATTTATATATATTTCCAGACTTAATGATGATGTCCATTTCAGGCGCGGTGCTGTCCGGCTGGCTGCCGGTGTTCGACACGCTGCACGGCATCCGCGGCGAGCTGCACGTAGTGGTGAAGCTGGAGTTGTTCTCCGACTTCAACAAGTACAAGACCTCCAGCGTGGGCGTGCAGTTCTTCCACTGTGAGTGAATTATAGGATATAGGAGAAGCGAGTGTGCGAGAAGGACGGAAGCTTGAGAGGAATGTGATGGACCTACATTGCCATGGCACATTTGCTGAAATGTGTTCAGCCCTAAATACATGTACAACACCGCGAAGTATTAGCCGGGCAGTTCATTGAGAGTGAGCGAGAAAGAGATAGGGCGTGTGAACAGGATAGAAGCTACAGTAAAGTCAAAAGCTCCATTGTTTGCCACTAGGGGCATACATTCTGTTCTCGGACACCGTCCGATGAACAGCTCCGCTCGCTCCGATCGTTCCGTCGTTTCCGCATTATCGCACTCTCGCGTGTGTGTGTACCACTGAAGAAGGAAGCCCGAAGAAAGAAGACAGCAAGAGTCAAGCCTCAAGAGTCAAGACAGCAAGAAAGAAGAGTACAAGGCGCCACCCAACCGCCTTTGCCGCCCGACCCGTGCCGTACCGTGTCTCGCGCCGCGCCGCGACTGCCGCCTACCGGACGATTCGTGCGACCGCTCGCATCGTCCGTCTCGCTCTTTTGTGCGAGCCTTCTGCTCGCACACCCCGCCGCGTAGTTATCGCCGCGTGAGGACGAGCGTGCGACCGGTCGCATCGTCTGTCTCGGTTTTAGCGCGAGCCTTCTGCTCGCGCTCCGCCGCGTCTCGTTCGCGAACACTAGCGCCCTAGTGTTTAGTGTAACGTTAGTGAGTGAGTTCCAGCCCGCCCGAGGAACAATTGTAAGTACCGTGACACGTTTAGGCACACTACACGAGGAGGTTTTCCTCCATACACACCTCCCCTCCCGGTCGCCGGGAGGGGCTGTATC
Source organism: Phengaris arion (assembly GCA_963565745.1). Lineage (NCBI taxonomy): Eukaryota > Metazoa > Arthropoda > Insecta > Lepidoptera > Lycaenidae > Phengaris > Phengaris arion. Next base: position 18,455,354 of record OY751444.1, read on the forward strand.
CCCAATAATAATTTAAGAGAACAGAATCCCACTCCCGGGATAAACTTCCTGATCATGACTGACGCCATGATCAGAAAGTTCCTGGAGTTTCTAAAACTAGAGATCCCCGACGTAGCGTCCAAGTGGGAACGCTTCGTGCGCATGCACGAAGCTGACTCACCGGCGTCGCCCGATAGCGACGTCGCGTTAATTCCGGCCGACAATGAATCATCATCATCTCCTTCAGAGATGTCTTGCTCAGAGCAAGAAGACGACCGTAGTGAAGGGGAGTTCACTACGGTCCAACATAAAAAGACGAAGAAGAGGAAGCGTCCAGAGGGCACCTCCTCTCCAGTCCTAAGCTCCCCGACCAAGTCGGTCATTAAGATTAAGAATAGGAAAACCGTGCAGGCTCATGGCTCCGCGGCCCCTACTACCTCATCGGCCCCTCCGGCCTCCAAGGCCCCTCTGGCTTCCCAGGCCCCTCTGGCCTCCCAGGTCCCCCGAACCTCGCAGGCCCCTCCGGCCCCCCAGGCCCTTCCGGCACCCCAGGCCCCTCAGGCCTCCCAGGCCCCTCAGGCCTCTCAGGCCCCTCAGGCCGTCCGTTCTAAAATGCCTCCTCCTGTAATCATACAGGAGAAGGCAAAATGGAACCTCATCTCAGCGGCGATTAACGAGCAAAAGCTGCGTTACTCGTCTGCACACACGACCCCAATCGGCATCAAGGTACAGGTTAAGACCTCGGAGGACCACCGCCTCCTCACCGCGTTCCTACATAATAAAGGCATAGGTTATCATACTTATGCCCTTGAAGACGAGCGCCTTCTGCGCGTCGTCATTACCGGAGTCGACAAGTGCCTCTCTACACAAGAGGTACTTGCGGACATCAAGTCCCAGGGTTACCCCGCACTAGAGGTACATCGTATGTACCACCCGATTAAAAAACACGAGTACAATATGGTACTCGTAACCCTCCCCCTTACACCAGAGAGCAAGGATATCTTCAATATCCGAGCCATCTGTCACATTACGGGCATCCGTGTTGAGCCCCCCCGTAAAAGGGGCATCCCCGGCCAGTGCCACCGATGCCAACTCTACGGGCACTCGGCACGGAATTGCCAAGCCCGGCCGCGTTGCGTCAAGTGCCTCGGAGACCACGGCACCTCTGACTGCCCCCGCAAGAGCCCAGCTGAGGAGTCCGAACCCCCTAGCTGTGTTCTCTGCAAGTCCCAAGGACACCCCGCCAACTACAGAGGGTGCAAAAAAGCACCCAAAGTTAAAAAACGCGTTGCACCACAGACGAAAGGTGCCCCCCCCAAACAGAGATTCGTCCCTGCCCCCCTACCCTCCCAATCTGCATGGTTCAAGCCCGCGCAGAACAGTTGGAGCCAGCGGCTTTCCCCGCTCTCCCCAGCAAGGCCATGCCCTCCGCGCCCAAAGCGCCTAAGGCCACCCCCCCTCCGACTCCCAGCTTCACTGCAGACCTCTCTTTCGTCCAGCAGTTCCTAAGCAACGTCGGGCCTATTGACCCGATGGAGCTTTCCATTTTAGCGACAAAGCTAAAAGGATCGGCCACAGACCGCATCCAAGCTTTGTCAGACCATCAGGTCTTGATCCGTCAGATCAAGGCTCTCTCCACAAACGGTATCTAATGGAGCCCTCGGGAAGGACAAAGCCGCACTCGTTACGCGTAGTGTCGTTCAATACGAACGGCATTAGGAATAACATAAGCGAAATTCGCGATTTTGTAAGCAGCCAAAATGTCGATATTCTTCTAGTGCAGGAGACGTTTTTAAAACCTAGTATTAGGAGCCCAAAAATAGCTAACTACAAAATAATCAGAAATGATAGAACTCGATCCCGACTCGGAGGCACTCTTATCTACTATAAAAAATCATTACATTGTATCCCCTTAGAGCCACCGCCATTGTTAAGTTTAGAAACATCTGTTTGTCACATTAGCATGTCCGGTCACGGACCCATTGTTATAGTTAGCGCGTACCTGGCATGTAACAATGAACTACATTCCAGCGACCTGCAGGCGCTATTCAATTTAGGCAACGCTGTCATCATTGCCGGCGACTTAAATTGTAAACACACTGAGTGGGGCAATATAAATAACAATAAGAACGGCTCAACCCTTTGTAGCTTAACCGACACATTAAATTTTGCTCTTTTAGCTCCCACGGACCCCACTCGCTATGACACCAATGAAAACATCAACGGCGTCATACGCAATCCTAGTACTATAGATATAGCTCTAGTTAAAAATGTGTCCCTAAATATCTATATCGAGACCCTCCACGAGCTTAACTCGGACCACAGACCGGTTATGATTACACTTGGTAGTCTTAACCCCAATAATTGCAGTACTAGGAAGATAGTAGATTATAAATCACTTGCGGAGAACATCAAAGTCCTCCAATCTAGTCACTTAGATAAAATCCCCGATATTATAGATAGTAAAGAGATAGCCATAGAGGCCGCCTCCCACTTGACCGATCACCTGGTAGCGACCATAGAGAGATCATCTAGGGAGGTGCCAACGACCCCCAAGGGCCGTTGGCCCCTCCCTGAGGACATAAGGGAGTCCATCAGACTCCGAAATGCGGCTAAGCGCACATATGACCGCTACCCGTCGGAAGAGTGGAGGAAAGCCCTCCGTCACTACGAGAGGGAAGTTAAGTTTAAGATCAAACAACACAAAGCCGAGAGTTGGGATCGACTTCTTAGTGACCTAGAACCGTCTCACGTGGCATACTGGCCACTCGCGAGGGCCCTCAAAAACGACACGGAGTGCGATATGCCTCCGTTAGACAGACCAAACCGTCCTCCTGCATTCGAAGACATAGACAAGGCCGAGTGCCTAGCTGATAACTTCGAACAACAGTGCCGGCCGAGTACTCTCCCGATTGATCCCGTGCACCTTAGCTTAGTGAATAGCGAGGTCGACAGCCGACTCTCGAGGCCACCTGATGTAGATAGGGTGAGGATGGTGGACTCGGAGGAGGTCAGTGACATTATTAAGTGTATGAAAGCCAAAAAGGCCCCAGGCCTCGACGGTATTTCAAACAAAACACTTAAAATGTTACCGTCCGAGCTTATTCAACTCCTAGTGAACATCTTTAACGCCCTCTTAGTAGGATGTTCATTCCCAGACATTTGGAAAGTAGCTATTGTCATAGGTATCCACAAACCGGGGAAACCCCGGAAGGTGCCTGGTAGTTACCGTCCAATAAGTCTCATTAGCTCCCTCGGTAAAGTCTACGAAAGAGTTATCAAAAGGCGCCTCAATGACGTCATATCCGACAAAAAACTCCTTCCAGACGAGCAGTTCGCCTTCCGCGAAATGCACAGTTGTCCCGCTCAAGTACACCGCTTAACGGAGTACATAATATCTAGCAAAAACGACAGGAAGACGACATGCGCCGTATTCTTTGACATTGCAAAAGCTTTTGATAAAATTTGGCATAACGGACTGTTATACAAACTCTATCAAATGGAAATACCCGATTATCTTGTTCTACTGATTAGTAACTTTTTAAAAAACCGTAAATTTCATTTCCGCGTTGAAGGCGCACTGTCGTCGCCAAGATATATGGAGGCGGGAGTGCCGCAGGGCTCGGTCCTCTCGCCCTCCCTATATAACCTGTATACTAGTGACATCCCCAAACACGCTAAGGTGCAATTAGCTATGTTCGCGGACGATACAGCCCTTTATTACTCCCACATACGTGCCTGTACCGCGTCAAAAGCCCTCCAGGAGTCAGTTACCGCTCTCGGTAACTGGTTCTCCAAATGGAGAATAGAAGTCAATCCCGACAAAAGTCACGCCATCCAATTTGATATTAAAAGTGCAATGAGGCGTACTTGCCCCCGTAAACTTATGAGCCCTATAAGCCTGCACGGCAACAAAATCCCACAGGTCACTCAGGTGAAATATTTAGGCGTAGTACTAAACAAGTCGATGTCGTTTTCGAGTCATATTAGTAACACGTTACGTAAAGCGAAATTTGTACTCTACAAATTATATCCGCTACTTAATTCGCGAAGCAAAATGTCCCTAAGACATAAGCTTACACTGTATAAAGTTTGCATTAGAACGATACTCACTTATGCGTGCGTCTCTTTCGCACAGATAAGCGAGTCTCAACTGGACCGTTTGCAAAGAGTCCAAAACCGGTTTCTACGCATGGCAACAGGCGCCCCCTGGTACATGCGTAACATCGACTTGCATAGGGACTGCGAAATCGTCACTATTAAAGCCTACATCAAGGAACTCGTAGAGAGATTCTTTGATAAAGGCAAAAACCACCCCAACCCCCTTATCAAAAAGGCACTGGACTATGAACACGACGCACAGACCTTCCGACACCCGTACAAACGGCCTAAGCATATCTTAGCCGATCCCGTAGACCCGATCACAAAATACGTAACGTACTGTGTACAGTTACGTAAACACAAATCACACGCACCCGCGCGACTATCATCGCACCGGGGTCGACGCCGGCGCCTACCCCGAGGTCCCACATCCGACACGACAACACGTACAGACGTACAGACCGACCCTAACACGGGACCGGACCCGAACCCGAGTTCGAGTTCGCATCCCAGTAGACTAGGTTCACTCCAAAATAGTGCCCGCGACCGCGATATTGTTATAGAGAGCTCTATCAATACCGCGAACCTCATCGATATTAGGACTTACGCGAGTCATCCCAACCGTACGCGGAAGGGGAGAGGGACGGCCCTCTCAGTACCGATAGCGATAAAAACGAGAGCTCCTCTATCGCGACAACTCGCACGCCGCTAGCTTATGCTACCGCGCGCGAGCAACCTCACTCATCAGCGAGTGAGGAAGGGGTCGGACCCCTTAGCAGGAGAGACCCGCGTCTCCCCTGTCATAATAATAGCTCACATCCGTAGCTGTCCCCAATATCCGGTCTGAACATCACCCGGGTGATGTTAGGGAGGGTCAAACCCTCCCATCGACTCTAACCAAATAAACTAGCCACCAGGCTAGTTATAGTCCGATTTAGCTACAGCGGTCTTAACCCGACCCTTAGCATAGACCCTTTCGAAAAAAAAAAAAAAAAAAAACCACTAGGGGCGTTGTTTCGATGCCAAATATAAATGATCGTTAACTTATTTACGGCGGCGGCGGGCGAGTATTGATAATTACTCGCACTTAGCACACAGTTATTTGATTAAGGTGCCTAAATGTTTTTAATAATGTGCACTAACATGTGTATTATCACATGTTAGTGACCTACTGTCGCAATAATCAATACACATGTAAGTACCGTCTTGTTACGATGTCAACAAGTACATACTATAATAATAATTGATGCCATCGATTCCCAGGTCCCATGATCCCACCGGGCTACCAAGCATCTGCTATCCACGGCTTCGTGGAGGAGTTGGTGGTGAACGACGACCCGGAGTACCAGTGGATCGACAAGATCCGCACCCCGCGCGCCTCCAACGAGGCCCGCCAGGTCGCCTTCATCAAGCTTAGCAACCAGGTAAAAACAACGATATTATATTCGTCCAAATGAATGTGTCATTGTACATATATTTCGGTAAATAAGAGACATATAAATTGGTAGCATTGCTTATGCGTTATATTGTTATCTTTACTTACGTTTAGTTTAAGGGTCAGATCACACCGTGATGATACGTGGCGCTGCATTGTTAAGATAGCTATTAAAAATTAAACTTTATTGACTACACAAAAAGATACAAGTTTCATTTTACATCAGTCTTACAATGAGACAGTCTTACAGCGAACATTCGAACTCCTACAATAAAACCTGTGTATTTTTGTGTAGTCAATAAAGTTCAATTTTGAATAGTTTTTGAATTTGTATTTTGAATCTTAATAACTGCATCCTTTTTTGGAAGTCGGTTAAAAATGCATAGCCATGTCACGTATCGTTTCGTTTCGGCGTGAACTATTCCTAAGGAGTAAAATTAAAACAGGCACAGAATACGGCAATAGTAGGGGAGTCCAAGAGAGGATTTTTGAAGTAACTCTAGCTTCTCAGATTAAGATATTGATATCCCGCATATCTCTGGTAATCGAGGTAGGAAAATTTGTTTACTTGGAACGTAAAAAAAATTAAAAAAAAAAACACATTTTAAAAAAGTGCGCGCCACGTCTCGTCTCGGTGTGAACTGACCTTATATAGTATAAGCCGAAGCCGAACGATTTACTATAATAAATTGTGTGTAATCTTCGACTTATGTAAGTGCTAGTACCTGCATACGAGACTTTGAGCTGAGGTAGGTAGGTACATACGTTAAAGTGAGGGCTGGAGACAACTGGGACTGACCTTTGTGCTGAGCTGGTGGTTCTGGATCTGGGCGGAGGTTCTTCTCACTACACTACACTAGCTGAGCGGAGATTATCGATAGATTAATCGCGGTTCGCCGACGAATTTGGACTAGCATTGACGGTCACAAATATATATGCGCACACGCGATCACATGCACTAGAAATTCGGGATGAGCTGAAAAACGTCCTGCGCGCGAGAGGTTCAATCAGCAAGTCCTAACGTCATTCTCTCCCAGCGCCCTCCAGTGCAACTGCAAACTGCAAGCATTTTCTATATATACCTAAGTTGTTCACGCCAGAGCGCGCGACGTATAGAATGAATATAAAGGGGATTCAAGTCGGCCAATCACGTGCGAGTATGGCCGACAGACTGGAGGGCGCTGGGAGAGAATGACGTTAGAACTTGCCGATTGAACCTCTCGCGCGCAGGACGTTTTTCAGCTCATCCCGAATTTCTACATGGTACATGGGTACTAGTAGTATTTTAGAGTTTAGGCTCTGGAGTGACACTTTACAGTCGCAAAATGTACGGTTTCCGCGTCATATTTAACGTCACACTTTCAGGTCCAGAGGCTAGTCGGCCTCAAGGCCGCGGAGCTCGGCGCCAACGCCGTGGTGGGCTATCAGCAGGACTTCGACCTGGAGGGCGAGGCGGGAGTCGTCGCACGCGCCATAGGTAAGTACAGCCGCATAAATCCCACTACTATTATAAATGTGAAGGTTTGTGAGGATGGATGTAATCCAGATGGATGGATGTTTGATACTCTCACGCAAAAAATACTGAACGGATTTTGATGAAATTCGGTATGGTAGTAGTTTAAGCTCTGGATTAATACAAAGGCTACTTTTTATTCCGGAAAAGTAATGTGTTCCCTTGGGATACTGTATTTACGCGGGCGAAGCCGCGGGCAATAGCTAGTATATGTATACATATCATTTTGTGACAGGACAACCGACTTACGGCCCGTTTCAATAACCCATCTACCAATAAGTATTTGTTACAATTGTCACACTTGGATCGCAAAAAACCGGCAAATGATTGAATGACGACGTTTTTAACAAATAGTTATTGGTAGATAGGTTATTGAAACCGGCCGTTAAGATCTATTTACAGAATGCTATCTTTGCCATAAAGAAATTAATTCATAAATTACGTCACACGAGTTTTAGGATTTCTTAACCCCGTTATGTCACAGGTTGTTTACCCCCCTTCCCCTTGATGTGACGTCACACATTTTAAAATCTAATGCATAATTATCAATAGATATCATATTTTCTAGATTAGATGGCGGTCCAAGAAAACAGTTTCTACCCATTCTGTCATTTATGTGAAAATTTGTTGGTTTTTGTCAGAATTAGACATTAAAATATATGGCTGCCAAGAAATGTTGAAACCTTGCTACCTTGGATTAAGAACTATTTTGCCTTGGATTAAGTATATTCTTGCTTACGCGGTGGTCACACTAAGCCCCATGGTCAACTTGAATGTATGTTTCAGGCACGGCAGTCAGTATCAAGCCGCTGCCGACCCCACAACCGAACAACCTGCCTCCGTGCACGCAACAGTGAGTTTCTTATTCAATTTAGTAAAGTAAAGTTATTTTTTTCAATCGTTAGAGTACTAGCGAACAAGTTGCCCATCGCCACTAGGCATAAGATGAAAATCGCTTAACAGCGTCACAAATAGTTCACGTATAAATCCATAATTCATCCACGTCTGCACTCGTTGCGGTCACTTCCTTTGTGTTTAAATATTTTGAGGTGTGCAAAGGAAAATGTTAAGAAACTGGTCGAGCAGGAACTTTGTCGATATTAGACCTTCATAAATATTTGATACTTAGTATTACTAGTATTTGTGTTTCTTAAATAAAATAAAAATTCAGTTAGAAATAATAAATCAAGCACCAAAGTTAATTATAAAAAGCGCAGTCTACTTTTTTGTTTCCATGATATATTTTTTAATTTAAAATACTTATTACAAATTTTTGCATGGTTTGTTGTTGACTAAAATCATTAAAACGTCAGACAACTAAAAAAGTATTTGGACATTTTGGCGATAGACGAAGAGAGTGTCACAGATTTGAACCACTATTACCAAACGCATCAGGAGGAGCTACTTAAAATTGTTGGAATTCTAAACCCAAAGGACCCATCTTTGTTGGACGAGCCAGACGGCGGTGATGATGATGAAAAAAGCTTCGAGTCTCTGATACAACCGACAGGATTCACAGAATGTCCAAAGCCGTATACTGGAGGACGTTCCATATACCAAGATGAGTACATCTCACAGAAAAGTCTCAAACATCTGTCAGAAGACCAAGTAGAACTTGACAGGCTGTTAAAGCGGACAGCATTAACAAATTCCGTAGGTCCACTAACAAGATTGAAGAAATTGAAAGGTAGTATGTTTCGAAGGAAGGGACGAAGAGATTCCCAAAGAAGCGTGAAGCAAGATGACGAAATTTCTCTTAGATCCACATCTTCTGATACATCACGTATCTCGTTGAATGATATTAAAAAAGAAATGAGAAGATTCAAACGTATAAAAGTACTCAAACTGGCTAAAATCGAAGGCGAAGAAGAGGAAGGTATTTGTATGGCATCCATATTAGCCAGATCCGTTATACATGCTCATACAAGTTTGGCTTGTATTTCCGAGGTGCAGGACTCCGAAGCTTCACCAGACTCTACTCTGAGAAAAACTAGCGAATCGGAGCCTACAGTTAATGTTACAGGCGATTATAAGAAAACTCATGTAGAAAAAGATCATAATATTAACGACAGTAATAAAAGAAAAACACCAGAAGCACACTGCAGCTCCCTAGACAATATAAAAAGTGATGAAATGTCTGTTGCTCCCCAAAGAAAGAAATCCGAATCATGTCCTACGAGTCCAATGGTTGAAAGAAGTGATAATTTACTAAAGTTACCCGGTGACATTGGCTACTTTGGTTCTATTTCGTCTGCTCTCTCTGCGGAAAGTTCCGAAATATATACTACGTCTGATGAAGAGGAAGACGATAGTTCTGATATGAAAAGTAATTGTGAACAATCAATGGAGACTACAAGTTCTCTTGTCAATTCTGTTTTAAGACAAGACGTTGATCCAAATTTCATAGCTCAGATGGAGCAAAAATTAGCTTATCTAGAACTTGCATCCCATGTTAATATTGATAATAGTAAAACAACTAAAAATGAACCAAATATAAAAGAAACCAAAGAAAAGGCAGCTACAGCAGAAAAAGGAGATGTAAAAATTGAAATGGATGTAAAATCTAATTTGCAAATGGATGACAAAGTTGACACGCACGAAAACCGTGAAATGCCGACAACGGTCCAGAAGCACGATGAAAAGTTTGTACCAGCAAAGTACAATTTTAATTTCCCTAGTATTTTTGTACATAAAAATCTACAAACTACCTTAAGCGCTCCATCATCTCCAGTAGAAAGAAAAAGCTTCGTTTATCGTTCCTCGAAACGCATTAAAAAGCAACTGTCGAAAATTTCCAAAAGCCGCATGGTCAAAAGCTTATCACATTATTCCCTTTTGCCTAAGAAAAAACACGAGGACCCTAAAACAGCTGTGAGTCAACCTGGGTCAAGTTCCGATGTCACATCTAAAGCACCCAGTGACACAGTTTTAGGCTACCCTTTTCTGTCTTATACAGATTTGCTATCTTTAGACAAGGAGCAACCACCTGAACGTCTGCATAAAAGCGACGAATTGGAAACCTGCAAAGTATCCATGTACATTGGTTCACAGCCCGAATCTCGAATATCTTTTAGTGGCCCATCCGATAAAGACCATAATCATTTACAGAAACCTAAACCTTTATCACATCATATAAAAGAGAAGGCAGAAGTTAAACCAGCCAGTCTTACTCATACAGCAATGGAAGTAATATTAATTGACAAAGTCCAATCGCTGCTGATACCGACTAGCCCAGAAATTAATACAGAAAACAAAAAATTTTTTGATAAAGTTAACATCGAACTAGAAAAAATTGAAAATGCTGATTTGGATAAAAATAAAGTAGAAGACAGTAAAGAAAAGAAAGGATCGATTAAAAAAGGGAGTAAGAAAGAAAAGAAGTTAGTCAGACAGGACAGCATACGATCATCCGAAGATACCAAAATGTCCAAAGACTTGAAAACTAATATAGTCATTCCATGCAAATTAACAAACCAACCGGTGTTGCAACATTTCCATCCCATACTTAGTGGTTCACATTTAGAGACCATACCTTCGCTATCGTGCAGTCTGGACAGGACCGATAGCTTAGACGTATCGTGTGATACTAACAGCGCTAGCGTGTGTGGTAACTCGCATGCAGTGTGTGATGTTGACAGGAGCGAGCGAGAGCGCGATAGGAGTGACAAGGACAAAGGGTCGCCAAAGCACGCGCGACACGAGTCGTTCGGAGGGCGAGAGGTGGTCAGTTCTAATGCTCAGAATGTGTCACTGAATTCGTCGTCCACGCCGCTCGGTATACACAGGAGATCTTCGGACTCAGATCTCAGTGTCACACCCAAAGGTTTGTGAATTATATGTTACCTCATACCGCTCACATAGATACACTAAACATTTAGCAATTACATCTTTCGAAACCTCCAAATCGTTTATCGGAATAAGTTAATATCTCAAATTATTATTTACACTTTATAATAACGCATTATGTTTTCCAATTAGTGTTCTGTAGTACCCTAATAGTTTCGCTCTGTCTGTCCTTCCTCCTATTAACTTCTGTAATTTTAAATATATGTAAATTGATGAAATGTTAGTTATAGATTGTGTATAGATTTAATTTTTGGCGTCATAAAATAATAATAATTTATGGAATTACATATGGAGTTTGGGTGTAAAATAATTTTTCATTCCAACCCCATACCCCATTTTTAAAAAACAAGGTTTCGTGTATTTTTTACTAAATGGTTAACAGCATTTTCAAATAATCGGCCTCCAATGCGGCATATAAGTTGACCCCCCGCCGGCAATTCTAAACCATGAATGTGTGTGTGTGTGTGTGTGTGAAGTGAATGAATGAGTATTTATTGTTTTCTCCACAAAGGTTTTGGTATAAAGTACAATACAATTTCGCCTTAACATTAATACATAACCTTGTCTGTGTAGGATAAACCTGTGTTACAGAATCACCAGGCTCCCTCTTCACAAAAAGGTACAATTCAGTGAAGTGTTCTTAATTTATATAACCATGTTCATTTAAACAGATGTGAGAAGCAAAAAGCGAGGAGGGTCGTGTATCATGGCTAAACGTTTTTTACAGTGCGTTGATAAAAAAACTGGCTGAAGTTAATGTATTTGAGGCATGTGGTGTTGAAATACTAAAGTATAATTTGTCATTTATTTGTATTTATAAAACACCACAAAGTGATACAAATAAATTTATTTACAAACTTGAAGAAACTTTATATAAATTGAACAAACCTAGGAATGATAGAAATATTGTCCTGTGCGGACATCGGAACATCAATATTTGATTTTAAATCGAATTATTATGATTCACCTATGATGAAAAATGGATCCTGTACGATAATCGGAAACGCTCATCGCAATGGCTGAACCCTGGCGAACCAGCCAAAGCCTGCCCCAAGCGAAAATTGACTCAAAAAAAGTTCCTCGTGAGCGTTTGATGGACTAGTGCCGGTGTAGTTCATTTCAGCTTTCTTAAATCTGGCCAGACGATTAAAGCAGATGTCTATTGCCAGCAACTGCAAATCATGATGGAAAAGCTAGCTGCTAAACAACCGAGGTTGGTCATTCGTTCTATGCCACTGCTGCTTCAGGACAACGCTAGACCACACACTGCACAACAGACGGCTAGCAAATTAGAGGAGCTTCAATTGGAATGTCTAAGACATTCATCGTACTCCCCGGACTTTGCTCCAACAGATTACCATTTTTTTCGAAATTTGGATAACTTATTGCAAGGGAAAAAATTCAACTCCGATGGGGCAGTCCAAAGCGCCTTCAAATGTAATGACCCAATATGTTAATACACATCCATGACTCAGGAACACTGAAATCTATTTTTGTTCCTTCGGCGGGATTCAACCCGCAATTCGGCTTCCGTAGCAACAGTTCAACTGCTAAAGCAAGTTTTTATTTAAGTAAAATAACTAATGACAGTTTAAATGACAAGGTCTTATTACTGCAATTTTCATAGATATGACAAAAGATTTTAACTTGGTTAACCATCAGATATTATTAGATAATAATGTGATAATATGGAATGATAATATGGAATACGCGGAAAAGCTACCGAATGGATAAAATCATATATTTTAGAAAATATAAAGATTTGCACTGAAATTTCGAAAATCGAGAATGAAATTAAAGAAATATGTGGATCGCAATATAAATTGCGATGAAGGGAGTATCACAAGGTATTATGTTGGGCCCGTATCTCTTTTTCTTAAAGATACCAAAAGATATAAAACAATGACCTTAGCATCGAAGAAGTTGAAACATTTTAATTCTTAGGGATTATTTATGACCAAAATTATAATTGGAAAGCACACATTCAAGTGGCTTTTACAAAATTAGACATATTTGCCTATGCATTCGGACGTTTAGCAAAAACGGTATCAATTAGTGCTGCTCTTCATCATTTCTCCTAAAATAGTAGGGTTTTTTTTTCACAAAGATGCAAATGTCTATACTATACATACATGGTTAAGACAAAATAGCATGTTTTCGAAATAGTGTTCTGCAACTTTCATAGGGGCATACTTGACAGATCGCTCTTATACATTTTTTTGAAATCTAAATGCTCTAATGGGCTCGACAGAGTTACAAATATATAATATTGAAATAAATACTTATTTTATAATGTAGAAATAGTATATAAATGAATACATTATGTATATGTACCTTTTATTATTTCTTCATACAAGTATTATCTAGTATGAATAAATATGAGTAACTTCTCAAAAGAAACAGTATATGAAAAGTCAATATTTACAAAAGTACAACGATTTGTTTACAATTACTATATGCTATATGCTCCATACTAAAGTCATACATAGCTGTGACGTCACGTCTAGGTTAAAGTGTGTGAAGGAAGTATAAGGCCGCAGGAACATTTTTGTAAATATCTCCGAAATTTGTGCGTTTAAGTTCATACTTACCATAATAAATGTTTTTGTATATGATGTAAGTAAACTAATTTTTTTATATGATGTAAGATGTAGGTTTTGTTTACTAATTTAGCAAAAAAATAAACTCTTTTCCTACATTTTAGATGTGTAATCTCTCTAATTATTAAACAACACATAAAATATTATATGTTTTTACATTTATCAAATTGTAATACCTCAATATTTCTGAATATATCAATTCACCTCAATATTTTACATGTAGTCATCATCCCCATTGAACAAGGTCTTGTTGCATTGGTATCTATTTAAATTGAATATTAACTATCAGGAATCTTGTAAGTTTACATGGTGATAGATCATGCTTAAAACTGTTAAGGAAAATTGCGCGTCCATAGTTACGGAATCCATATTAGACATGTCCTGACACGCTTTTAGGTTAGGTTAGGTTAGGTTAGGTTAGGTTAGGTTAGGTTAGGTTATTATGTTCTATGACCAATAATAATTTATTGATATAATGTAGGTGGTTCACAAAACGCGTCCGTGGGTAACATCGGCGGCGGCGCCATACTCCGGCCGTCCATGAACAGCAACAACCTGGATATGCTCGAGTACCCGTTCCTGACGATGACTGAGTTCCCGCCGGGTTTCATCGTGCATATAGGTATCATATAAAATCAAAATATTATTATAACTTTAAAGCAAGAATTAAATGAATGAAAAAGTAAATAATAATCAATTTACATAGGCAGAATCTATAGACTTTTGTTTATGGACTGAGGTCCCAGGCGCGCCAGACTCCCCTTATATTCTTACTGATGAAATGTATATAATATTGTAGTATTAGAGTGTACAATGAACACATACACACCGTATATAGCCCAAGAGCTACTAGGAAATTTAGAGCAAGTGCTTGAGGCAAGCTAAAACCTTGTCCTATACTTCTCCTATTGTACCCCCGACACGAGACTGCAGGTCTGGCTGGTCAGAAGCGGGGCTGAGTCAATATACACATTTTTTAAAAGTGAATTTTTAAATCCCTTTGGGGATTTAAAAAATTTCAAATTGCCTCAACATGTTTGAGGCAATTTGAAATTTTGATATCGTGTTAGTTTAATGTTTAAGGAGTTGGGGGGAAAAAAGCCAGGTCATTTAGTCGGGGCTTTACCTTGCCAGACCAGTGTAAAAGTAATTGAAAAAAGGTTAAAAAAATAGGACAAGGTTTCAGCTTGTCTCAAACACCTGCTCTAAATTTCGTGTAGCTCTCCAACTAGTATGTTATAGTAGAATAATGTCAATTATATGCAACTTTGCAATTAAAAACAATTATCAGCAAAGTTTTTCTTCTGCACACACACACAGGCTTACACATTAATGTATATCTCTTCTTCTTTTCTTATATCTCACACTTCCATGTTATTTCTCTCTGAAACATAGGCGGCTAATTAAGTAATGTTTCTGTCTCTCTTACGCAGGTGGGACAGTCTGTTCTCGTTCAGTAAAGCTAGTAGACGCGGGAGGAGAGAGTGCGGCGCGCGCGGCGTGGTGGGCGGAGCTACGTACGGAGATACGTGCGCACGCGCGTGCTCTGCGCTGCACTGCTGTACTGGGGTACAGCGAGCGCGCCTCCGTCAGGTGCGTGTGTGTTCGTGCGTGCGTGTTTATATACGAGCGTGCATGTGCGTGTCTACATACGTATAAATAAATAGTCTTAATGATTGATTATCCTATATTACGCCTCCGTGGTCTAGAGTTTGGCTCTCGATTCCGGAGGCTATGGGTTCGATTGGAAGGACAAAAAATGTTGTTTACAAGTCTAATTGTCTGACAGGAAATATGATCTATGCGTAGGATGGGCATGTAAAAAGTCGGTTATGCGCCTGATCTCTTGCCAGTCGTGTCGGTCATCCGTCCCACTGGGTTATGACAGTAAAGGAAGAGAAAGAGTGCACTTGTGTACTGCGCACACACTAGGGCGCTATAAAATAACTCTTGCGTAGCCCGACTGGTTTCAACGAAACCAGCCACCGCCACCGAAATCAGCGAGGCTATCATTACACTATATAAAAAAGATTATTCGTGGTTACAGGGAGGACGTGTGCGTGCTGTCGGCGTCGGGCACGGCCGCCGTCATCAACCTCGACTGTGACCTCACCACCGATGATACCGTTACCGGTAACTACTACGTATTATGTCATAATTGCAGTTCACAATATTACAATTTAGAACAGTAATCATCCCATAAAATTACATCTGGCTCGAAGTACCAAAATCCTTCAAAGTAGCATTTCATACATTAACTTACGAGGGCGGCACTGAAAATTTCGGGAATCAAGGAAGTGACACAACATTACTATTTAAAAATGTATTTATTGCTTTTCGAAGTATTCTCCGCGAAATTCGACACATTTTTCCATACGATGGTACGAATCATTGAAGCAACCATTCCATTCGTAAGTTGGGGTCTCCAAAATGGCCGTTTTGTAGGCGTCCACAGCTTCTTCAGGTGATGAAAATCCCTGACCACGCAATTTATTCTTTATTTTAGGGAAAGTATAGATATCATTAGGGCTTAGGTCGGGGCTGTACGGCGGATGGTCTAATAATTCTATGATTTCTTGCTCTAAAAACTCTTTTGTTCTGTGCGCGGTGTGAGAACTCGCATTGTCGTGATGGAGGATGATGCGGCGGTTGCAGTTCTCTTTACGGAGTTCAGAAACGACCTGTGGCAAACAAATGTTAGCATACCATTCTGCATTAACCGTTCTTTGTCCCTCAAGAGGATTAGTCGCAACATGGCCGGTTTTGGAGACAAACGTGGCCACCATTTTTTTTGCAAACTCCGTGAACGAACAATTTTTGTTGGCTTTAACTAATTTTCGAACACCCAAACTCGTGACTGGTTTTTTGTTTCGGGTTCTTACGCGTATATCCAGGATATGTCACCTGATACGATGTTGTATACAGCATTTGAGGATCCTGCGTGGAATCTTTCGAGAGTTCTGATGCACCAAGTAACGCGAGCCACTTTTTGCTCTTCACAGAGCAAATGCGATATCCATCGGGAAAACAACTTTTTTACACCTAATTGTTCATGCAAGATTATTTGTATTTGACTCATGCCAATGTCTAAAGTTGCCTGAATTTCGCGGTATGTCACATGTCGATCTTCCTCAATCAGCTTACGCACAGCATCAACGTTTTCTTGGGTGACTACAGTTTTTGGACGACATTGACGGGGATCATCACTGAGCTTGACACGTCCACGTTGAAATTCAGCAAACCAGCGATAAATTGTGGTTTTGGATGGGACTTCATCACCAAATGCAGAAATCATCTGGTCAACACACTGTTTTTGTGTTAAACCATTTCGAAAGTCATAATAAATCATCGCTCTAGAATTTTCTCGAGTCAATTCCATTTTCTCAACGACTAAACAAGTTTGACAAGACCTTGTGACAAGACCGAGAATCTTTTTTTAAATAAATAAACGGTATTCGATTTTTAAAACCAAGGAGTTTTAAATTAAAAAGATTTTAATATGGCAGGAACAGTGGAAATATTCCATTCCCGATACTTTTAGTGCAGCCTATGTATTACTATTTTGTTAATTGTACATGCAAGTTATGTAGGTAATAGGTATTTCTAATACAATTGGCCCTTAGTTTAGTAATTGTCTGTTACTCACAGTCAGCGACGTCGGCGCGGAGGAGGAGGAGGCGTGTGGCGCGGCGCACGTGCCGTACTCGCCGGGCGCGCCGCCCTACCGCGCTGAGCTGGCTGGTTGCGGCGGCTGTCGGTGAGTGACGTGTCTATGTACGACGACGCCGGCGCGGACAGGAGGAGGCGTGCGGCGCGGCGCACGTGCTGTACTCGCTGGGCGCGCCGCCCTACCGCGCTGAGCTGGCTGGCTGCGGCGGCTGTCGGTGAGTGACGTGTCTATGTACGGCGACGCCGACGCGGAGGAGGAGGAGGCCTGCGGCGCGGCGCACGTGCCGTACTCGCCGGGCGCGCCGCCCTACCGCGCTGAGCTGGCTGGCTGCGGCGGCTGTCGGTGAGTGACGTGTCTATGTACGGCGACGCCGGCACGGAGAAGGAGGCGTGCGGTGCGGCGCATGTGCCGTACTCGCTGGGCGCGCCGCCCTACCGCGCTGAGCTGGCTGGCTGCGGCGGCTGTCGGTGAGTGACGTGTCTATGTACGGCGCGCGGAGGAGGAGGAGGCGTGCGGCGCGGCGCACGTGCCGTACTCGCCGGGCGCGCCGCCCTACCGCGCTGAGCTGGCTGGCTGCGGCGGCTGTCGGTGAGTGACGTGTCTATGTACGGCGACGCCGGCGCGGAGGAGGATATAGGAGGCGTGCGGCGCGGCGCACGTGCCGTACTCGCCGGGCGCGCCGCCCTACCGCGCTGAGCTGGCTGGCTGCGGCGGCTGTCGGTGAGTGACGTGTCTATGTACGGCGACGCCGGCACGGAGAAGGAGGCGTGCGGCGCGGCGCACGTGCCGTACTCGCTGGGCGCGCCGCCCTACCGCGCTGAGCTGGCTGGCTGCGGCGGCTGTCGGTGAGTGACGTGTCTATGTACGGCGCGCGGAGGAGGAGGAGGCGTGCGGCGCGGCGCACGTGCCGTACTCGCCGGGCGCGCCGCCCTACCGCGCTGAGCTGGCTGGCTGCGGCGGCTGTCGGTGAGTGACGTGTCTATGTACGGCGACGCCGGCGCGGAGGAGGATATAGGAGGCGTGCGGCGCGGCGCACGTGCCGTACTCGCCGGGCGCGCCGCCCTACCGCGCTGAGCTGGCTGGCTGCGGCGGCTGTCGGTGAGTGACGTGTCTATGTACGGCGATGCCGGCGCGGAGGAGGAGATAGGAGGCGTGCGGCGCGGCGCACGTGCCGTACTCGCCGGGCGCGCCGCCCTACCGCGCTGAGCTGGCTGGCTGCGGCGGCTGTCGGTGAGTGACGTGTCTATGTACGGCGATGCCGGCACGGAGGAGGAGGCGTGCGGCGCGGCGCACGTGCCGTACTCGCCGGGCGCGCCGCCCTACCGCGCTGAACTGGCTGGCTGCGGCGGCTGTCGGTGAGTGACGTGTCTATGTACGGCGATGCCGGCACGGAGGAGGAGGCGTGCGGCGCGGCGCACGTGCCGTACTCGCCGGGCGCGCCGCCCTACCGCGCTGAGCTGGCTGGCTGCGGCGGCTGTCGGTGAGTGACGTGTCTATGTACGGCGACGCCGGCACGTAGGAGGAGGCGTGCGGCGCGGCGCACGTGCCGTACTCGCCGAGCGCGCCGCCCTACCGCGTGAAATGGCTGGCTGCGGCGGCTGTCGGTGAGTGACGTGTCTATGTACGGCGATGCCGGCACGGAGGAGGAGGCGTGCGGCGCGGCGCACGTGCCGTACTCGCCGGGCGCGCCGCCCTACCGCGCTGAACTGGCTGGCTGCGGCGGCTGTCGGTGAGTGACATGTCTATGTACGGCGATGCCGGCACGGAGGAGGAGGCGTGCGGCGCGGCGCACGTGCCGTACTCGCCGGGCGCGCCGCCCTACCGCGCTGAGCTGGCTGGCTGCGGCGGCTGTCGGTGAGTGACGTGTCTATGTACGGCGACGCCGGCACGTAGGAGGAGGCGTGCGGCGCGGCGCACGTGCCGTACTCGCCGAGCGCGCCGCCCTACCGCGCTGAGCTGGCTGGCTGCGGCGGCTGTCGGTGAGTGACGTGTCTATGTACGGCGACGCCGGCACGGAGGAGGAGGAAGCGTGCGGCGCGGCGCATATGCCGTACTCGCCCGCGCGTAGCTGGCTGGCTGCGGCGGCTTTCGGTGATTAGCCACCGACTGCCGGCCACTGCTGCACAATTTTATAAAGCAAGATACGTGTGGATGCAATTGGTTGCTAAGCAGTAAGCGAGCTGATGATGATGATTCAGAGATAATAACCATCTCGATCACGTCAGCTTTAAAATAAATAAAAAACCAAATCGGGCCTTTCCTTTAGGAGCTACGCTTATAACATCCCTCTTTTTCCCTCTTTTTATGTCGGGTGCTTAAAGTATGTAAACCTTCTTAATAGAAGCTGATGTAAAAAAGAATCCTAAGTCAGGGCGCCATAGTCACCGCCTGACAGGCGTGACAAGCGGTGACCTTGGCACCTGCAGGCGTCGTCTCTGCTGGCAGTGCCCGCCGCCGCGCCGCTAACCGCGAAATTCGAGGCATTGCCCTACCTGTCGATGTATTCATAGCTCTCAATAATTTTGTATCAGGCGGGCTCGTGTGCCGACGGTGCTGCTGGCGACGTGCGCCAAGCCCAGCAGACTCGCGTCCTACGGCAAGTCTGTCGTCGTCACTGCTGTTGGTAAGATTATTATGTAAATTTTCTTTCTTCTTTTAATTTATTAAATTTCTAACTTCAACTACCTTTGCTGACCAGATATCCTAAAGATTTAATGCGATAGAAAAACGCTCTTATTGAAATTCCTTACAATGTCATCATATTAATTGTTTTTATCGATCGGCACTTTTAATTTCGGGCCCGAATTTGCATGGAACGTGGACACTCCGCTAAAGTGCGGTCGCGGAGCACGTAGAATTTCTACATTGACTCATAGCTACTTTTCTCTTTCACTCGCGCGCTCCTATCGCGTACCGATACAAACGCGATAGCAATATAATCGTGCACGAGTGTAAAATGATATTACGTACGTCGTATAAGGTGAAAAAATATCCCTAGCGTGCCAGCGAGGTTCATTTTTAAGGACCTCATACAGAGGGAAATTTATTATTTAACATTCCTGCGGTTTTTTTTTTAATCGAACAATACTAATGTGACAATTCAGCGGCGCGGGGCCGTCGAGCGCCGCCCGCGGCGGAGCCGGGCGCGCGGGACCTATCCGACCAGCTGCCCTTCCTTGAGTACGAGCTGCACAAGCTGCTGCTGGCGAAGCTGAGGATGCAGGTTAGTTTACACAAAGACAGGGATTGAGACATATGATCTGAATATTTTGTCGAATGAAGTCGATCCTTTGTAGTTTTAAATCGGTTGCTCTATTGTTTTGAAAACAAAAGATCAAATTCGGCAAATTAATGTGTCATGGTATTTCTTAACTGCACGGCAAGTAAGTGACAATTTAATTAGTAGCATTATAGTGTTAGTGTGCCTATTTGTTTACAAATAGTTTAAATTTGATCTATATTTATTTTATTTTTATTTTCAAGGAAAACGTACAGCTAGAAGGTGCAAGACTAGTAACAGAGTAACAGTATAGGGCCAATTACTAGTTTTCGCGATTAACTAATATTATAATGTTGAAATTGAGGTAGATATTAAATGGACGAGCAAAAGTGAAGTAAAAATATTTGACTTAATTTTAAATACAACATTAGCAATTACTATTAAAGAAATGGTATGCTAGAGTTTTTCTTACATTTTTTATACTGGTATTGAATAAATCTATGGTCGGTACTCCGAGACGCTGTATTGTATGCTCTGCTAGCTCGCACGATGTACGAGTTCTGACGGTAGGCGGTGGAAGCAAACGGAACGTGAAGGAGTTGGTATCTCCTAAGCGTACCGGTAGCTACTCTAAACTCGAACTTGCTTACTACTTCTGAGCAATCAATTGAACCATTCATTGTATATCTTAAAGAGGAGCGATAAATCGGCAATGTTACGCCGTTCTTCGAGCGGTAGAATATGGATTTTTTTGCATCTTTCGACGTAATTAGGTGAGTAGGTCCTGGACTTGAACTGAATATATTTTTGAATATTCTTTGCGATTAATGTAGGTAGCGTAGTTAGGATTCCATATGGGTGAGCAATATTCTAAGTGGCTGTGTACGAAAGCACAGTAGATAATTTTAATTGTTTTGATGCGCGTGAAATTCGAAATATAATCTAAATATGAAACCCAACGCCTTAGAGGCCTTTTTAATAATATTGTCAATATGCGAGTCGAATAAAAGTTTAGCATCGAAAGTGACACCTAGATCCCTTATAGTATTTATTGACTCTTGTTAAAATAGTGTTAGATAGCTTGTATGTATATACGTTATTATGTTGGGTTTACGGTAACGGTAACGGTGAAAACTATCTAGATCTTTTTGAATGTTTACAGCGTCGACAATACTTTTGACTAAACATAGGATCTTCATATCATCAGCAAAGAGAAGCACCCTAGAGAAAGAAAAGCTAGAAAACACGTCGTTGATGAAAATGTTGAATAATAAAGGTCCCAAAAGGGATCCTTGAGGTATTCCCGAGGGGATATGTGTGCGCCTAGAAGAGTAACCGTTAAGTACCACCGATTGGCATCTGTTGTGAACGTAGGAGGTAAACCATCTGTACAAGTCGCCCCCTGATACCCATGGTCGATAGCTTGCGGAGTAGTACGGCGTGATCGAGGTGGTCGAAACACTGGCTATAGTCGGTGTATATGACGTCCACCTGTGCAGGCTGCGACATGCAGTCGGAGAGATCATCAAATTTGTTGTGGTCGACCTACCTGATAAAAAGCCATGTTGTTATTCGCAGAAGCTATGTTTTAATGCGGCATAAATAGTTGTCTATAGATCATTTTCTCAAATATTTTAGAAAATATAAATAGCTTGGAGATAGGCCTATAATTCTCGACCACATCTTTGGGTCCCTTCTTGTGAACCGGCGTAATAAATGCCGTCTTCTACAATGTAAACATAATGCCATCCTTGAGCGAGCGTCTGAACAATATGGAAAGCGGCACCGTTAGACCCTCGGCACAATGACGTACTAAGATCAGCGTATTTTATCGGGGCCTGTCGTTTTATTTATGTCGACTGCCTTAAGGAGCTGTTTGACTTCTCGCTCTCGTATTTCGACGGTGTGTGTGTCCGGGCAGACATCGTTAGCGGGCGATGCGACTTGGTCCTGGGTCATGGCAGAGGTGAGAAAATTTGAATGGAAGTGATTACTGAACATGTTGCAGATATCCTCGCCGTTGCTAGTCTGGCCGTTTTGTAATTTAAAGGTTGATGAATACAAATGATTTTGCTTTTACGTTTAACGTAGGACCATAAAGCTTTAGGAGATCTCAATATATTATTTTCAATGTTAGATATGTAGGCTTTGTACATATCGCGCTTGACCTCCTTGGCGCGCTGACGGAGCAAAACAAAAGACTCATAGTCGGGCCGGTTGCCGTATCTCTTCTATTTAGAGTGAAATTTGGATTTTTCCTTTAAATTTTTAATTAGAGGCTGCTTGTACCAAAGGGGATATCTGCCAGACGATACAGCTTTTTTCATTGGTACATAGGTATTTATTAGATTTATAAGAGTGCTATAGAAAAACGTTATAGCGTTCTCAAATGACCTAATACGTAGCCCGTTGTGCCAATCTAATTCACAAAGGCGACGGTTAAAAGAGTCAAAATCCGCTTGACGGTATAGGTACACAGGCCGCGGGCGGAGGGGAAGACTCGTTGAAATTGGCAGTAATATATAAAGCCCTATGTTGAGGTCCTCCGTCCAACGTCCAATCCACTTTCACTATATTATTAGAAAAAATTTGATCTAAAATTCGATTGTTTATGTTAAGGATCGAATTGTATTGTAAGAGGTTGTAGGTATCCAGATCATCGAATAGGTTCGTTTGCACGGGCCCGAGTACGTTCGTTGGCCTCAGCGAAAGGTCATCGTCTTTCGGCTGCCACTCGATATTTGGTATATTAAAATCGCCTAGCAACATGTACCTATCGGTTAAATTATTCTGGATTATATGGCCGAGTTTTAAAAAGAAAATGTGCAGATGTGTCACTAGTCGCTGTGCCTTGATTTTGATTGCAAATATAGACTACACATAGGTGTAATTTATAAAGGGATCTCGTTTTTTTATCGCGTAATGCTATCGTAACCCACACGTCCTCGGCAGAGGAGTGCCACTCGGGGCACGGGTCGCTCATTAGTTCGCGGCGCACGGCGACGAGTACACCTCCGCCTAGTGATTGATTTGTGCCGGTGTAATTTCTATCGCGACGCCAAGCAATGTAACGGTCGTCGAATAACACACAATCATCCAGGATTGTGACTTATTCGACGACCGTCCACTAGCCATGTCTCAGTTAAGCAGATAATATCGAAACTATTCATACAAACATTACGGTAAAATAACGACGTCTTCGTCCTTATCCCACGGACGTTTTGATAGTAAATATTAAGAAGAGACTTTGTAATAAATTGTCATAGCTAAATAGATATTTTCATCGGAATCGTCGTGTGGAGTGTCAGATTGTTGTTGGTGTAACATGAAATATGAATTAATATGGTTCGTACTGTATGTGTTATTGAGTGTCATGAATTCTGGAATTGTAATAAACGTAAGTATTAAACGAAAGTAATGGAAGAGAAATCCAGAACAACGCAATTTAAGAAATTTAAAAAGCTGTAAGAGTATGCTGTAATGCTATACGTAATATAATACCAGTAGAATATTGAGATGAGGGTATAAAATATTATGATAAATATGAATGATTGGTGTCGCGCTAAATGATTAACTTCATAGTAATATGGTTCAAATAAGCATAAAGAGTAAGCAGCTACTAGCGGTAGGCGAGACAAAAGGAGTCGGCAAGCTAAAGCAAAATAAAAAATGTTTCCTGAGATTCTCAAACTGTGATTTAAGTAAGCACACAAAAACAGCCCACACACCCAGACGTTCGGTTTACTAAAGTTATTACACTGACCTTTAGATTTATATTTACTTGAGAGATAAATTTTACTTTTTGTGAAAAGTTAACGTAAATATTTTTTTACATAATATTTAAAATAAGCTATGGAATAAAAACATATTACATTATTTTGCTTAAATCCGAGTCCTTGCCAATAATAAACACTGGTGAGGTGTCGTTTCGACGAATATGAATTTTTCCGTACCCCACACATAACAATAATTTTTGTCCTTGACGAAGGTTTTTGCTCTATTTAGCAGCTCTTTGGATGCTACATTGAGATGATCGTTCACGTATATTCTTTTGTTCTCGCCTATAAATCTGATATCTGATGCCGATAAGGACTTGCAAGCTCGGGCAAAATTGATAAAGCTGACGACGATGACTTTATCCTTTGAACCCTGAAGCGGATCTCTATTGAGGTAATTTATTTGAGATTTTGGAAAGCTGTAATTGACAGCTTTACCTATAGCTTCCACAATAGTAAAGAGGTTCTCGTCCTTGAGCGGGACGCTCTTAATCTCCACATTGTTTAGACGCGACCTTTGATCACTGGCACAAATCTGGGTATTAATGGACTCCACCTCATGTTCCAGGTCCACCATCTTTTTCTGCAGTAGTTCAACCTCAGCTACACGTTTTTCCAAGCTAGCTACCCTGCCAATACAGTCGTCCAAACTGTTACTTATGTATTCATAGCTACTTTTCACCTGCTTCAGTTCATCTTTGATATACTTAATGTCTGCAACTAATGTCGGCAGACCGACCAGTTGGCGCCTTAGGTCACGGATCTCCTTCACGATGGATTCCAGCGAGGCAGGTTCTGTGGCTCCAGCCTCGCGTGGCCGGTGGTACTGGGGAGGATCGTGACCTGCATTCGGGACACTTCCAAGCGGCTCTGCGGTCATTTCCCAGCTTACGCCAGCTTGATTCTGAGATTTGGGTGCATCCAAAATGCAGCTCTTGTTTGTATATTGAGCAAAGAACTCCATTGGCAAAAGTATCCACTCCACATTTTGTGCACGACTTCATTTTAGGGTTATGTACTTTAAGCGCTACAAGTTTGAGAACCTCTGACTTAGCTCGGCGCAAGGAGCGTACGATATGCGTGTGACCGATCGGACGTCTACCATCAAACTATTAGGGCAATATTGAGTAGCAAACAGGATTTTTTATCAATAATTAATTTTGTTTCAGGGCGCGAACGCACTGTTTTCACTACAGACACAAGTCGCGATCGGCGAGCGCTGCGTCATGGCGCTGGCGAGCGGCGCCGCCGTGCGTCTGGCCGCGCTGCCGCCGCCCGCGCCGCCGCGGATCAAGGTAAGTCGGTTTTCTGTGCGACCATGTGTATTGATCCGGTCAAAACGGGTCCGTGCCGAAGCATTTTTTCCTCTCGATATGAGTGTGATTTTCGGTACCTAAAACTGAATTATGAATTTACGTGTTTCAGGCGTCAGAAAACGACAAAAACGCTATGGAGATCCAGAAAGCTCTGTGGGATACATTCAATGCGAATAAAGCAGCTAACGGATACGATGTCGGTGAGTGTTAACATTTTACATATTACGCCCGCTTCTCTAGCCACGCCCACTTCTCTAGGCACGCCTACACACTTGTGCTTGCAACTTCAGAATCAGAATAAAAGTGTATATTATTAGGTCACATTTTCAGCTCCTAAATAATAAAAATTCGTGGGGCGTGGAAATAATAATTCTCTTAGGAATAAGCAAAAATCATGATATTAAAAATCAATTTATTTAAATCCTAACTGACTGTTGGATACCCCCACATTCATGCATACTGTCCGCCTTGCTAGTAAAAATTTACGCAACTGATTTTCTATTCAATGCTGCTGTCTTTGTTTGATACGTTGGAAAACTCACTCTCACTTGACAACTGGTCACTTGACAGAGGGTTGTGAAAATATTTTTACTAGTAGGGAGGTTTGTTTGTGTTTTATAATACTAGAGGTCGTCCTGTGGTCGAAATTCACCTATAATAAGTCATATAGTTGTTAAGTTTGAATTTTATAAGGGTTCTTTTGCCTCTTACATAAAAAAAAAAACTTGTGACAGATTGACAAACGTTAACCTGTTAAAAAACTAATATTAAACGCTCGGTAAATCAAATCAAATGGTTTTATTTCCATACAGGTTATTAAATAACACTCGGAATTGTCCCTCCGCGTACGTGATGTCTCCCACCGGTTTGGGAGCTAACCCGGCGAGAGGAACCGGCGTAAGAAAGCCGTACGAGACCATCTTTTAGTAAAAAGATGGAATGATTGTTCTTTTTAAAAATATATACATATATATATATATATATATATATATATATATATATATATATATATATATATATATATATATATATATATATATTGCAATGTAATGACTTAATTGATATAATATACTAGCTGTCCCGACACACGTTGTTCTGTCGCACCTATAAATATAGTGTTAATATTTTCCCCGCAATTTTTACAATATTTATCACCGTTAAAATTTCAAGACCAAAATTAGCTAAATCGGTCCAGTCGGTCTCAAGTTTTAGCGAGACATTGGAATTGCAATCATTTTTTATTATATATAAGATCAGATTTTCCATTACTTTGTAATTTTCCATATCAAATCACACATTTTATAAGCTTTATGTCACGTCCCACCGGAACGGGATAAAAATATAGTATATTATGTCCGTCTCCTGGTTCTAAGCTACCTCTCCACCAATTTTCAGCCAAATCGGTTCAGCCGTTCTTGAGTTATAAAGGCGCGTCTCCTGCTCATGTTTTTACGAAACATTACACAGAAAACATGAAACAAAAACATTTGTTTTCATACACAAGCTATCTCCAGCTATAGAAAATGTTTTTGATTGAAATAAAACATTTTGTGTAGACAAGATAATGAGTTCCGATGAGGAAGACGTAAGCACTCGCAGTTTTGGCGATTGCAGATATAGAATCTAGGAGAAAACACAGAGGGTCTAAAAAGGCCACTTTATTTGTTTCATATATTTTTTTCAACTCATTTGAAAAAAATTGATGTTTTCTTATAATATGATGAAATCAGATGCATCATGTAGCCATTTCACCTTTTTAGACCCCCAGATGTCGTGTTAGTCCATATTTACTGACCCGTAATTTTAGTATTTATCAGGAGTTACGAATAGAACACCGATTTGGGATTGATAAATAATTTCTTCCGTATTTCTATATTTAATGGTCATGTGAGTGATGTAACTGCACACTTTCCTCCATGTTTTTTCGGCTAAATTTCATACACCTCCCGTTGCACAATTCTCATAAGAGACTGTACTGTAAGTTTTTGCTTCGAGTATTAATATAATAATTGACGACCTCTGTTGCTCAGTGGCTAGCGCGTTGGCGCTCATGCCGGAGTGGGTTCGAATCCCACCAGGGTATAAAAAGTTTTCTGTGTAGGGTCATGGATGTGTATTAAATATGTGTATTATATTTTATAAAAACCTTAAATAAAAGCATAGTATAAAAAGTATTTAATATATTTCCGTTTTCTGGTACCCGTAACACAAGTTCTTCGAGAAGTTACCACGGGACAAGCTTGACGTGGTGTGAAAGCGTCCATGGATAAAAAAACCATATTGGTTGTAGCTCCAGAGCACATCAGCAACGGCGTCCTCCCAGAATGCGAAGGCGAAGAACCGCCGGCGCTCGAGCTATGTGCTGACAAGGACGCCTGCGTGCTCGAGTTAGACGAAGCTGAGGACGTACGTATATCTGTCTCGCTCACTCACTCTTTGACTGGAGAGCGAGAACGCATATTAACTTTTTTAAATGCCTGTAGACGATACAAGAATTGGCCCTCAACCCTATTGCCTCTTTATTATTTTTAATTTCCTTTAAGTAAAATATATGAGCGTTTATTTCCTTGATATGCGAATAATATACTCTGTTTATTATTTATTACACTTTACTTACTTTATGAAATACATACTTTTTCAGGTGGAGACAGCACGCGCGTTAGCTGAGCGGCGGCCGGCGTCGGTGTTGATGTCGCCCGCGCTGCGCCCCGCCCGCGCGCCGCCGCATGCCTTCACGCAGGTACGTGTATATGAACACAAGTGCGTTGGAGCGTGTATGTACGTAACGTGCGTGCGTTAAATTGCGTACCAGCGTATGCATGCGCTTGCGTATGTGTACGTAGGGTACGTGCGCGCATGCTAATGGAAAAACAAGAAAGTAACCGCAAGCTATATTGACAAATCCCTTTATTTGAAAATATTCTATTCTTAGGAGGTTTCATTATGCTATTAATACTATATATCCTATTTCCATTACTATTATAAATGTGAAAGTTTGTGAGGATGGATGGATGGATAGATTTTTGTGACTCTTTCACGCCAAAACTAGTGAATGGCAGTATTTTAGGCTCTGGACTAATACAAATACATATGCTACTTTTTATCTCGAAAAAGTACAGTATTTACGCGATCAGAATCGCGGGCGAAAAAGCTGGTTACTACTAAGTTTTTTCTTGCAGGTGTGGCGCGCGCGCATCGGCAGCGGCGGGCAGGCGGAGCGTATGGTGGCGAGCGCGCTAGCGGCCGCGCGGTACAAGTTGCGCCGTCTGCAGCCCGCCGCGCTTGCCGCGCCCACCTACCACCTCGACCTGCCCGACGTGAGTGAGACGTGAGACGTGAATTACAAACAATTACGCTAAGCAAGGATTGTGACGCATCGCGCGTAGTTTAGTTTAAAACGGGTCCCAATTTGGGGTAATTTTACTGCGTATCAAAATTTATCATACATATAACTTGACGATAGTTAATAATCAGTATATGCCGTTACGTAAACGCATTCACATACTACACCTATTCCAATTGCGGAAAATGATAACAATATAAACATAATGTATATTCCAGGACGAAATCCAACTTATCGTGTCCGGCACTGCCATCCCCCTTCAGGACCCGTCGAAGATTGAATCCGTGGCTGAGAAGAACGGTAACCATGACGACGACGATATCTTCGCGCTGGATGAGGAGCAGCTGGTGAAGGGTCAACCGGAGCAAGAGGAGAAGAGTAATGGACCGGTGAGTTATAATAGGGTCAATAATTTTAGAAACGACTAGCTGTCCCGACACACGTTGTTCTGTCCTAACTTGGAACTGGAATAAATAAATAACTACACCGATTCGGAAACTAGCCCAGCGAGTAGAACAGCCGTAAGAAACTCGCGCGGGACAATCTTTTAGTAAAAAGATAGGAAAATTATTATTTTAAAACCAACCCCCTTACTACAAAAATATTTACACAATGGATAAACTATACAAATTTTTTGTCTTTGAATACAATTACAAATATTTTATACATGGAAAAGTCGCTTGACAGACAAGGACAAAACATTATATTCATTCATCATTTGAGTTCACGCGTGCGTTCTTGCACTTAGCGTTCGTGGCTGAATGTATTTGTGTGTGGTATTCTTAGCTGTTTAAATATTTTGTATATATATATTACGTATGTATCATGCGCATGCGCAGGGCCCGGGGCGCGTGGCGCTGTCGAGCGGTGCGGCGGCGGGCGCAGGCGGCGCGGGGCGGCGGGTGTGCGCGCTGCGGCTGCTGTTCGTGCGGGAGACGACGGCGGTGCGCGAGCTGGGCGGCCTGAGCGGCTTCCTGCACACCTTCACGTGCGAGGTGAGGGGCGGGGGATCTTGAACCCTAAATAATGCTTCAAAATTAAGATCCGCTTTAGACGTGATCTTTTTTAATCTCTCGACTTATACGCGCACCGATCCCGAGTCTACTCTCTCAGAGATCTCATCAACATCTGAAGCCATTTTATGACTTTTCATTTTTTTTGGATTGCTTGGATCCAATTTTGCTAATGATCTTATAGATGTCACCTAACCGATGCTAATCATAGTATTTTATTGTCCTGCAGGTGATGGCGATAGTCCGCGCGTACACGGCGGCGCTGGGCGGCAACGCGCTCACGTCGTTCCACATGACGCAGCTCATGCTGCAGGACAACGCGCACAAGAACCAGGTAATGTAGTAAAATTACGGCTATTTCCCCTCAACCGCGCGTGCGATGCGTCACAGTCCTCACTTAGTGTAACGAATCCTTTGATCTTGTAGCTGTTGATAATGTCTACGAGGTAAGGTGGCAAGATGATCTCAGAATGGCGACGCTCCCTCTTCATAGGCACAGAGCTCTTACTTAGCGTAATTAATTCTTTAAGCTATTAGCTATCTAGTGGCGCAATTGAATTATGAATGCACATAGATATTGTTGAGATAGGAATACTATAAGAACGTTTTTTGGGCATTACAACAGTGTTTGTGGTGTTGAGCTCCGTGGCCTAGTGGTGACGATATCGCGGGTCAAATCAAGAATTATACTAAAATAGCGTATTCTTGTGACTTCCACCATCTTCAAGCCAAAATATAGCATATTTTAGCTACAATTTTTTTTTAAACCATAACCCGACTATGCCAATTATAGACCGTTTGATTCGCACTCGAGAGAGTGCAGGTTCGATTCCCAGGTTGTGGCGTGTACCAATGAGACATTTTCAGATCTCAAGTACATGGTTGGCCCCAGACGTATTTGTTAGTAAGTTGGCCAGTCATTCCTCTGGACTAGGCTGACTGTGTTGTGAGAATGCCGTGTGTGCTCGGGCAACCATACGACATTTAAAAACCAACTGTCCCAGGCATTACAGTATTTCAAGAGTGGTTACTTCGCTCAGAGAATACAGTATAAATAATCTAATAACAGATGAGAAGGCCCATGTTTCTGTGGTGTTGAATATTTAAAATGAATACTAGCTGTCCCGTCACACTTTGTTCCGTCTTAAATGCTACAAATCAACCGGGTAAACTTAACGCACCGATAAATATTTGACAGTCAAGTGACAAATTGAACGCAGTGAACAGTTAGCGGGGGAACATTTAATAATTTATAGTAATTATTCCCGCGCTTCTTCCAATATTTCTTACCGTTTGTACATGCCCTGAACTTCCACAATTGTTTCAAGACCAAAATTAGCCAAATTGGTCCGGCCGATCTCGAGTTTTAGCGAGACATTGGATTTGCAATCCATTTTTTACCTTTCCGTATATACGTAACATAATTTTGTCCTGTTCCAGAGTCAATGTTTGCTCTCTGTTGGCGGAGATGTGGTGCATGTGACGTAATCGGCATAAGTGAATATAAAACCGGCCATTGTTGATAATGACCAAGAGCGTTTTCACATCACGCGATACGACAGCCGATATCGGACCGGAAAACTCTCTTATGTCGTTGGCAAAATACGGTTTTCTCATTATCCAAGCCGATAACCAATATCACGCCGATATGTCGTGGAATGACAGAAAAAAAGAAAAATATCGGCCGCGTGGTCGCGTAATGTGAAACAGAGATGTTAAGGATATGACATTTCGGATCTGGATACCTTTACGTATATAGGAATAATATTATATCGATTTCGGTTATGGATATTACATTATTTAGGAATATCCGTTGGTTTCGGATAACTTCACTAACGGATATTAGGTTTATGACGAAATGTAATGTGAAAAGTAAAATGCAAATACTTTTTGGCATTTAACAAAATTAGGTAATCTTTTGGCCTAAAAAACTAGTGAGTCGCAGGCCGGCAAATTAAATAAACATGTCATATCATATTCCATCTATATCCGAAACAATTCCAAGTTTTTATATCGGATTCGCTTACGGATACGGATAGTTTTTTATGTCGGATATCCGATAGTCTCGGTTTGGGCTACCTCTGATGTGAAAACGCTCTAAGCCTAATTGTGACTACGGCCCAGATGTACACAAACTAAAATGTACAAAATAATACTGTCAAATACTGTCGCCTGACCAGGGCCTTTAGTCAAGATGCATTCGATGGTTTTGACGGCGAAGTTCGAAAACAAAATGTATGGGATGAAGCGTCCTCAGTACAGGGGGTCTAAAAAGGCCACTTTAGGTGTTTCATATTATGTTTCATACACTTTTTTCCATACAAAAATCGTGAAATGGCTACATGATTCATCTGATTTCATCATTTTAGAAAACATCAATTTTGACAGTTTCCAATAGATATACATAAAATGGCGCACATAATATGAGATTGAAAACAATACATGAATCATAATATGAAACGCCTAAAGTGGTCCTTTAGACCCCCAGGTTATATTACTGGTCAGGCTTTAACTTCAATTTATTCTAGTCCTTAAAGTTATCCACTTACATAACCTAAAATGTTAAATGTTTAATTTTACCTTTAGTTTGTGTACACATTTGGTAAATGCATTGTAATAGTATATTTATGTTTGTTATTTGATTTTACAAACTTGTACCGGAAGTTTTGACGACAAGGAATTTACTGTGACTTACTGGGACATTATATACGCACAGCCTTCGTGGTCTAGTGGTTAGAGCTTGGCTCTCGACTCGGAGGTCGTGGGTTCGATTCCCGCATTGGAACAAAAAAAAAATGTTGTTTCCAAGTTTGGTTAGGACAATTCAGGCTGATCACCTGATTGTCTGACAAGATAGATGATCCATGCGTCGGATGGGCATGTAAAAAGTCGGACCTGCGCCTAATCTCTCGCCAGTCGTGTCGGTTATCCGTCCCACTGGGTTACGAGAGTAAAAGGAGGAGAGAGTGCTCTTGTGTACTGCGCACACACTTGGGCACTATAACATAACTCCTGCGTAGCTGGCCTGATTTCAATGAAACAAGCCACCGTCACCGAAATCGGTGGGGGGAGCTATCAAATTATCAATATCAATTATCAATATACGTACAAAGTTATTACAAAGTCTCTCTAATTTTATCCCACGTATTTATTTTAAGACTAAACAAAAAAAAAAACGCTTACGAATTTGGCAACAATGACAACTTTTTATAAATTAATGTAAATGAATTTTGATAGTTACGTTATGTTTTTTGTTTATCATAAAATGTAGGCAAACGAAACTTAGTCTTAGAAATAATATGTCATATCACGAAAATTTACCTTAAAATGATATAATTCAAATTATATTCCTGATCAAATTTCTTTACCTTGCCTTTATAATAATAAGAACTACTGAAAGTTCCGCAAAACATGTACGTAAGTATTACGCAGTAATTACTGTAAATTATGAAAACTACAATTGCAATGAATGTCAATTCTAACTCTTGTTAGTGTCTAGCGCGGAACATGTTCAGAAATTATTTTATTTGAATTACATACCCCTGCATAGTTATAAGTTTAAATGGTAGATAATTTTCAACCAAAGAATTAAAAAATTTAAGTGCCTCCCGACACAAGAAACTATAAAAAATAAATAAATTTCTATTTTAGCCTTACAATATTTTTATATAGGATCTTTTTAATATGTGCGTCGCCCACCGAGCCGGGGGAGCGCAGTGTGGATACGATATATCGAGCCGATGAGACCAGTGGGAGTTGCATACACGTTACAACCTGGCATCACCTAGATAACCCCCGTATTCTCAGGCAGTGAGCGAATGAATGTTATGTTGAATGAAAGTTATGAATTATAGCTAAGAATACTCTCGATCATGGCAGCCGCATAAAAAAACCGCACCTAAATCGAACCTTTCGTTTAGGAGCTACGAGGCCACGGACAGACACACAGACAGACAGACACGTCAAACTAAATAGAAGAGACGTCACAAAAGGAGTGGTGTTATACGCCACACTCTTTGCGTCGGGGGTTAAAAATAATACTTAACATTTATACTGAGAGTAAATGTCTAACGCCCGGAATTAGTAACGTATCTAAAAGCTTAGATTAACTTCAATCTTAGATTGTCGAACAAAAATTGACGTAAATTTACGTGAAGTCGATCCTGGGATCGTTGAAATGTATTCAAATCTTGATCTCAGATAGCTAAAATAAGATTAAGATTGATTATTAATTTTGGGGCGTAAAGCTACAACGATCGTTGTGATGACGATGAATTTGTCCTTCAAATTATTTTTTATGCACCTATGTAATTTAACAAAGTGTCATTTTTATGTCAATTTATACACAAATGTTTTTTATACAAGTGACATTATTTATGTTAAATTAGTCGTAATTTTGTAATGTGTTAATATTTGGCTCATGTTTCATGCTTTGACCGGACAAAGTGCTATCATACTTTAGGATAATAACATTTTAAATACACCTTCGTCAAAGAGTGTAGAATTTATAGTTTTGTGTGTGAAGACCCACATACATTTAGAAGTTTTAAAGGCCTGATTTGTTGAGAAGTCATTTGTCACTTTGCCCGGCTGATGTATGACAATGCCCCGAGAAAGTTGTTTCTTGCCTTCATTGTATAATATGGTTTTGTAATTGTTTTATAATAAATGTTACATTTGTTTAGTGCAAAATATGTTTCTTATTTCCCCAGATGTCTGTATACTATCCTTTGATTCACACCGAAACGCGACATAGCACCGCTATTTTAAGATAGCTATTCGAAATTGAACTTTATTCATTACACAAGAAGATACAGTTTCATTGTAACAGTTCGAATGTCAGGTTGCACCGCGCTGCACAGCGCACGTGCAGTGTATGACTGATGTCATATGAAACGTGTATCTTTTTGTGTAGATAGTGAATAAAGTTCAATTTTCAATAGCTATCTTAAAAATGCAGCGCCGCGTAACATCGCGTATCGTCGCGGTGTGAACTGACCTTTAATTTAACTATAGTTTTTGACCGTTATTCAGTAAAATGGCAGCTCAAACATACATATACAGAGTTATGATTCTGTATCTGCTCATACAGAAAGAAAAAGATGTCCAAGTGTTACTGTGTCTAGTGTGTTATGTCAACATTTCCAGGTAAAAGAAGAACCATCTCATCATCATCATCATCATCATTAATTTTTACGACTGACTGTCGAGTGTCGGTAGACAGAAGTTGCATTGGAAGAAAAGAGCTTCTTAAGTGGTACATTAATATACTGGAAAGGCACTAAAACTCAATAAGCTTGTCATAAATATGTATTTATTAAAACATTACAACATTAAATATACTTGCTCATAAACGAAACGCGACGAAATATTACAACTAGATCGTAAAACCTTAAAACTACTAATACTTCAGCAGTAAGTACAATAGACGTCCGCTCGCGCCGACGTCCGATTTTGAAATGACATTCTCGCTGCGTTCGGATACACGTACCTACACTAACTTACAGGAACTAACGTTTTGGACAAAGTAAAGTATTCTATAACAAAACAAAGGTTATTCAAGCCTCAAGTTGATGGTTTAGTGTCGGTGGGGCCGCGACGGTCAGCGCCGCCGCCCGAACCGCAGGAAAGAGTGCACGACGTCTTGCCGCTTCATGCCCGTGTCCAGCAGTTGGGGGTAGTCGCGAACGAGAGCTGTCAAAAAACAACAAACGAAAATTGTACATAAAAGAGAATACGATCGATCTGTGGTAATCCGTCTAAGGGTCGGCTCACACGTAAACGTTAAATAGTGATTCAAAATTGAACTTTATTCAGTACACAAGAAGATACATGTTTCATTGTAAAAATGGCGCCGCGCTGTGCAGGGCGGTCTAGTTTGACATAGAACTTTGCAATTAAACGCGTATCTTGTGTAGTGAATAAAGTTCAATTTTGAATCGGTATCTTGAAAAAGCAGCGCCGCGTCACGTATCGTCTCGTTTCGGTGTTTTGCTTTACAGTGTCATTTGTCAAATCACAAGGGGCTCCAAATTAGACAGCGGCCGGATTACCGAGGGCCTATTATGTATAGGATTCAAACGAGAAACTCTTTTTATGATTTGATCCTCCATCTTAACCAATTTTGTTGGAGGTTTTAGACTGGAACTCGTAAAATGTTGGGTTAAAGAGTTCAGTAGTTAAAGCGGCATTACCACAATGTTTATTGTATTCATGATTATTAACCATTATTTTTAAATAATCAAAGTAAATAGTATAAAGTCTGGTATTTGCCCGCGACTTCCCTTTAGATTGTATTATTCCATACAAACTTTGAATTGTATTTGATAATTTTGGAGGATTTAGAAAAATCCTTTCTAATCGGTCGCATACTAACTCGTAAACTTATAACCTTTCTGCCAAATTTCATCTTTATTTTATGACAAACGGTTTTCGATATTTCATGATGAGTGAAGCCTTTCGCTTTATATGTAGACATGATGTTGCCCGTGACTTCGTGCGCGCAAAAGTACGCTGAAACCGGTATTTTTTCCGCGGTAAAAAGTAGCTTATATGTTTTGTTTATTAATTTTCCATAATAATTATTTCTATCATTACAGGTTTTCCCCAGTGCGATAGAAACTACATACTTATGTTTACTATCTAAAACAGTATGAAATTTACAAACTAAGGTGTTCTTCCCCGTTGGTCTACTCTATATCTGCGGCAAATTTCATCAAAATCGATACACTGGTTTTGTAGGCTATTCAATGCAAACAAACAAACAAACTTTTTCTCTTTATCATATCAGTATAGAATTAGGGGTTGGAAAGGCCTCTTACTCTCTCTGCTGTCGGGTCCGTTTAGCCCGATACACTATTTCATTACGACATCGAAAATACCTCTTACCGTGATACTCCGGCACCTGCTCGCCAGCAGCTTCAGCGTACAGTCCGAGGATGGTGTTCAGCGCCTGACAGAAGCGGGCCGCGCGGGGGTCCTCCTCGGCCCCCGGCGCGCACACGGGGGCCCCCCAGACCGCCGCGACCGAGTACGCCACTGCCGCGCACACAAGCAGCAGCCGACTGGATTCTATGCTACTGGAAATAACAAATACATTATGCGTCTGAGAATGAAAGTGAACTGACTGTCTGACTGTGAAATGGGACAACGGCGCAGATGGATTGTTTAGGCCGAATTTAGTGTCGCGCTGACCGCGCGCTGATCGTTAGCCCCGACAGGTTGAAATATATGCAATTATATGAAGTGTTTTCGAATAACGCGTAGCGGTTAGCGCAGACATTTCATACATTTCGGTGTCGACACTGACGATCAGCGAGCGGTCAGCGCGACACGATAACCAGCCTTGATGGTTTTAAAGGACCAGGAACGCAAGCGCGCAACGGCAGAGGACTTACAAGTGTAACTCCTCTGATGTTGCGAGTGTCAATGGGCGGTGGTAATTGCTTCCCATTACGCGATCCGTCTGCTCGTTTCATGGTCCGTGGTAAAAAAAGTGGTTTTTGTCGCCAATGGCCTTAACCTTAAAGTAAAAAGAACTATCTTTTATAGGTAATATATTGATAGGTTTGTAATCTTTCCTATACAAAGGGAGCATGTAGATGCAAGGTGCAGTTTTAACCGCTTACCTACTGGTCTAAACCTAGTGGCCTAAACTGGACGCCGCCGGCCAGCGGCAGACCACACCGTGAACGCATTTTTGTATTCGTAATTAGCACGACAGTTCGATCTGTTCGAAACCGTGGACGCATTTTTAGTCGTAGTTAACGCGATAGTTTGGAACGCAGTCCGATGCTCAGTCCGAATGTTTACGTGTACAGGGCGCTAATAGCCGGAGGTCGCGGGTTCAAAATAATATTAATGAAATTGTCAGGTCACTGATCGCCTAAAGTTAACCTGAACAGAGTAAAAACCGTAATAAAAAGTACTTATAAACAGCAGTAATATTATTATGCAGATGTAAAAACTAATATGATGCCATTTCATTAAGTGCAATAAAACTTGCACTCCATTATTGAATATTTTATTTTATTGGCTTGCATAATTTTTTACGAAGACTTCATAAAACATATTTCTTATTCATAGCTTTCAACTTAAGAATTTATTTTATTTCTCTAAAAATTATTTTAGTGGCTAGAAATTATTTACATACTTACCTAGTGCTTGCCTATATTGAATGTCTGAATGAGCTAGTTCGATTAAATCTAAAATCTTTGCAGTTTGTACCAACTTATCTAACTGTAGAATTTTCCCCCCTTTACTTGACCATTTATCCGTTTTATTGAAATCTACCTACTCTCTTACCTTTTTACCCGATCGCTCCAGAAGGAGGGTTATGTTTTTCGAGTGTTTGTATGTGTATTTCTGTGGCACGCTCTACAACCTAAACGGCTTGTCGCATTTGAGCTTGAGAGGTCTCATTAGATTTGTCTTAATCGTGAGAGTGACACTGAGTAGGTACATCTAAATTATTTGACGGAGTCGGGTCTTTTGTTTTTTTAACTAACAGTATAATTATTAACCTTATGGTAAGCGCCTACCGCCGCCCATGGACACTCGCAACTTGCCTACCTGGTCCTTAAAATCCTCAACAACCCTTGGGCCTTCGGTAACCTCACTCACTCGGCGAAAAACAACGCAAGCGTTATTTCACGCCGTGTTCTGTGAGGCCGTGGCAATTATCCGGTCGAGCCGGCCCATTCGCGCCAAGTGCATTCTCCCACCATCGACCTACCTACGACATCTAGACATCTATGATAGACAGTAGGCACCCTCTATTAGAACACAAGCAAGACCAGGAATAAACACTATCTTGTGTAAGATATTCAACTCTCGTATTCTCGATTTTACAAGGGAATGCTTAGGGAATTTATTTTAAAAGCAATTTTTCTTGTTTGAGATTCAGGTTGCAAACGCACTTAACGACAGCGTCTTGTTATGTCAAAGGGAAATAACGTAAACTAGCCCAGTTTAAAGTCTAGAAATAACTAGAAATACAGACGATCTTTGTATCAGGATGTGTAACAATTTTCTGCTCTCGTTAGGTTAAAAATAAAAGATTCCGAGGAATTAGGAGCCTTCGCCTTTTGAGCATTGGTTGAAAATGGAAACTTATTTGACGACCTCTATGGCTCAGTGGCATGGATAAACACAGTGGTAAAGAAAGAGGAACAGATAAACAGCTACATAATAAGCTTTCGATTTGATTGCATACGGTGTGTCCACGACTGTGTGGAACACCATATTGTGTGCCGTTGAAGGGTTCGTCAAAATTTTCAAATTTGTATCGACACAGTCGTTCTATGAAAGCTGTTTCTATGTACGTAAGGTTAGTTGGGGTAAGGGAAACATACTTTATTTTTCAAATGTTATTTTGAGTTCTAGCTACTAATACTTAATGTCTTTTAATAGTTTTGATAAACGCAAAACATACCTATGTATGTCAGCTTTCCATGATTGAATAACTTTTTAAGCTAGTTATAATGCTTTTAACCAGAAAATGCTAAATCGTTAGGCTACTTTTTTTGTTCCCTTTTCCCTGTTTTTGGGGTAAGGGGACAGTCTGAATATAATTGTATAAATAGTAGTATAGATTATATACCTGCACGATTTCATTTTTTAATATTTCGTTTATCAAATTTGAACTCAATACTTATTGAAATACGAACTAAAATAGGAAATTTTGATTAAAATCGGAATTTGGGGTAAGGGAAACATACGAGTTCGAAACAGGGGTAGTCAACTAAAAACGAAATGCAAATTTTTAAATATTTATTCATACTAAACATACAATAGGCTCATATTAATCAGTCTCAATAGTAATTTTTGTTGCAGTAAGATTCCGTTATATTAAACAACGTGTTATTTAAATCACCTACTTAAAGTAAAATCACTTGAAATCTATCTACTAGGAACTTTACTTTGGCATTACAAGTTACTAATTAAAACATTTTCAACTTTGACTATTAACACTATGCAGAGATATTTAGAAGGACTCTACTAAATATTATAGGAATTAAAAAAACAATTTTAAAAATAAATTGGCCTCTTCGGCCTAATACAGGTTTAGGCAATTTTGTGACAATGTCCAATGTTTTTATATTTACTCATATTAATCAGTCTCAATAGTAATTTTTATTGCAGTAAGACTCCGTCCTATTAAACAACGTGCTATTTAAATTACCTACTTAAAGCGAAATCACTTATAAAATCGACATCTACCAA
The DNA here is from genome assembly GCA_963565745.1 of Phengaris arion. NCBI lineage: Eukaryota > Metazoa > Arthropoda > Insecta > Lepidoptera > Lycaenidae > Phengaris > Phengaris arion. The sequence continues at coordinate 18,495,390 of OY751444.1, forward strand.
CTAGGAACTTCACTTTGGCATTACAAGTTACTAATTATAACATTTTCAACTTAGACTATCAAGTATCAACACTATGCAGAGATATTTAGAAAGACTCTACTGATTATTATAGGAACTAAAACACATTTTAAAAATAAATTGGCCTCTTCGGCCTATTACAGGTTTAGGTAATTTTGCGACGATGTCTTCTGTGTGTTTCACTTCAGAGATATCTTCCAGCACAGGGAAAGTAAAAATCGTTTCACCTTCTGCTTTTGATTTCTTTCTTGTGTATTTTACAACAGGAGAACCGGCGTTATTTATACTTAACACTACGCCTACATAATGTTTCACAGACTTTTTGGTGCAAAATTTTACCAAGACCCAATCACTCTCACAAAATGGCGCATTAGTATCAAAATTTTCCTTGTCAGCATAATTTAGTTTTGCTTCACCATCTTCGTCATTACTCTCTCTCAGTACATTCTCCCGAAAATCGTTATCATAGCTATCTTCGTCATATTTTATTTCCATTTCACTTTCACTTGAAGTCGTTGAATATTTTGGTTTTTTTCTATATTTTGCTAATGTCTTATTTTCCTTCTTCTTTATTTTTGAATTTTGTTTAACTTTATGTCCTGGATCTTCAAATTTTTCTGTTGTTACCTTTAATTTGTCTTGTTGCTTTGTTAAAACTGCTTTAGCATTTGTCTTACTCTTTTTTCCTTTTTTTTTTCACTTCAGATATCTGCGCCTCTAGAGTTCTTTTATAAACATCGTCACGCGTAATAACTTCAGCACCATTCCTTAATTTTCCCAGGCTATAGTATGTGATCGCCACTTGTACAGTCACCCTGAATTCTAGTGCGTATTCTTAAAATTAGCGACTCTTAAAATGTTCAAGACCTCTGACATCGGGAAAGGGAAACATATGTTCCCTTGCCCCGGCCATGGTAGTTTCCCTTTCCCAATTTTGGAATTTGTAGGTTAGGTTTCGAATCATACTAAATTTGGATATTTATAGCGTAGTTTATACACGTTTGTATGCAAATAATCAAATTAAAGGTATAAAACAATACTCACTGACAATGACAGCCTTATTGCAGCACTTTTAACACATTAAACGAGCACCCAAAAAATCCGCGGCGAGCTCGTGATATTGTAGTAGTCAACTGATTTTTTTGTTTCTGTCACTTTTTCGCACTAAGTAGATATAGCGCCTTCTCTGTTTTTGATTTGAAACTAAAACAAAATTACTGCTTTATCGACCAAGTAATAATAGGGCTGCAGTCTATAGTTTTTGATTTACAAACTACTGTTCCCTTTCCCCTTGGGCCCCCTTACCCCAACTAACCTTATATTGAATATTATATTACATTTTGTACTGTGTGTCAGTGGTTATCCCTGCAGGAAACCTGGGTCATGGATGTGTATTAAATATACCTATTATGTATTATTTAATAAAAGTTTTAAAATGACTATAGTATCAAAAGTATTAAATATATTTCCGTTGTCACCAGACACCCGTAACACAAGTCCTTCGAGAACTTACCACAGGACCAGAGTGACGTGGTGTGAAAGCGTCCATAGATAATATTATATATCGTTATTATTATTTTGTACTGGAACTAAAGAGCGGAAAACGAGTATACAGAATATCACCTTATGGTAGAAACCCGCAACATTGGGGGTTACAAGTGCGTTTTCGGTCTTTAAAACAGCAACAACTCCAATGGCATATTTTACGCCAGTTTTCTGTGAGGCCTTCAGATATCTTTCCCCTTGAGCCGTTCCCTTCGTGCCGAAGCATTGCTGTCTTATTTCGTATTTATTATATTTTAGTGTTCGGCCAGAAAAAGAGCCCTTTTTATTAAATAAGAAGAAACTAAATAAAATCTATTTATTAGGTAATTCTCAAATTCCGAAAACATTCCGGGTGTCATCGGCAACTTGATGTCGATATTGGAATACCGCAGTTCTAGTGGGTTACACCCAAATCGCGAGTAGCGGCGCGTCATACTGCCTGCGGCTGCGATAATCGCCGTATCTAGCAATGATTTCAAAACTAAGGATGGAATACTATTTTATTAAAATCATCATACAAGAAAATATGCCAGTTCTTGTTTTGTCTTTCAGAAGATTTTGTGGAATAAATGTGGACTGATTATGCTGCGGAATGCAAATGTCATAATGTCAAGATGACAAAAGTCAAACCTCAATTGCGCCAAATGACGAATAAAAGTGGGTAAATTTAAGTGTGGACGGACACATTTTGCCTCGGCATGCCTAGTCTATAATATATTACAGGTAAATGGTATTTCGTAAAACAAAATTAATCGTCTGAACTGTCGTGAAAGTTTAAAACATTTAACATATTAATGTTAACTGTCTTAAGTCTGGCCATGGATATTTCCAAGACATAACAAGTTGCACATAAATGTTTTTAAATATTAAAATTAATAATACCGATGTAGTTAATATAAGGGTATGTCAAATCGTTCTGCTAGGCTTAATTCGGATGAAAAGAATTCGAATGTCATCTGCTAAGCAATAGCAGATGACATCAGAATTCTTTTGTATAAAAATATGTGTTGTAAATACACTAACATGCACTGTAAATATATAACATATGCACGTCACCACACCAACTGTCTTACCTACCTTTTTTTAATTACAAGCACGTTTTAAAAATGGCGATATTAAAAGTAAAAATCGCAACACCGCATTCTGTGTGTCACATATTATGATTTCGACTACAAAGCCGTTATCGCGCTGCGGGCTTCTGTATGTTTGTAAGATTGTTTGTAGCGTTTTGTCCCCAACTATTGTGTATCGCGGACACTGAGATAACGTAGAAAATGTTAAATGTATGATGCATTTCCTTATCGCTTGTCAAAACTGCGGGACGGGTACCATTTCGTTTTGATTTTATAAAAACTTAGAACTTTAATTTTTCAACACCACCTTTATTTTAGATTTTGGTTGGTATGTATTATTTCTTGTGAAAAAATCTCGAAAATGCAATAGGAAATTTACTAAGAATTCTACTATAGTATTTTAGGTTTTTCACTTCGGATTTTGATTTTGGTATCTAGTTTATGTAGGTACATAAAGTTTGGAAAACTGTAGAAAATACAATACTCACCTATTCTACGCGACCGTCACGCAGTACCGGCCGCGCGGTTTTGAATCGACGTTATATTATTACTTTATAGCATAATCACGCTCCTTGAGTATACATTTTTGTTTTGAATTTTTTGAATTTTTCAAAAAAAACAATTGAATCCTTTTCATAAGATCTCAGCGGACATAAATTACATTATCATTAATATTTTTTTGAGGTGATAAAGTCTTATAAATCGATGAACGCCGGCAGCACGCACGAAAAATTGTCACGTTCCGCCTGAGTCACGTTCCGCCCGAGCGTGCAAGCGAGAGCGTGGAACAAGCGATAGAGCAATTAGGCACGATTGGCCTAAGCGTTCGGTTTGTGATGACGTTATCACGTAAAATTATCGTCCGTTGACCGACTTAACAAACAACCATTTTTTTATTACCTACTATTGGCCTGTAGAAAATTATGTGGTAGGTAGGTTCTGTCAGCAGCTTAACGTAATAAATAATTGAAGTTTTAATGCGGAATAAGCGGACAGAGAGATTAAAGACTGTTTGCGCTTGTTCTTACCGTATTAACTGTCCCGAAATTGTTATTAAATTTTATACCTGAATTTTTATACTAGTACCTACGTAGCTGCCTGCAACTTCGTTTGGGTTATAGTATACTATTTATTGCTGTACATTTTACTGACATAAAAGGATCCTATCTGATTTCACTATGTCTCCAACTATCAAGCTTTTGGTATCGTGCGTGTTATTTTCTTCCTTACTTCCATTTCCATAAGAATGTATATTTGCCGTGACTTCGATTTTGTTTCAGCATATTTTGTGAGATTTTAAGATAGTCTCAATATTTAACTTTACACACTACACAAGAAGACATACATTTCATTGCAAGACCGGCGCCGCGCTGCGTAGCGTGGTGCAGCTGGCAATTCGAACTCTTGCAATGAAACGTGTATCTTCTAATGTAGTGAATAAAGTTCGATTTTGAATCGTTATCTTAAAAATGCTACGCCGCTACGCATATCGGTGTGAGCTGACGCATCTATTTATTTATTCCCCGAGAACTGCTGCCGAAATAAAAAAGGGAAAAAGTTAAAAGCAATTAAAACATTCATCCTCAAAAACATGCACCTCGTTTATGACAAATATTTGGCAGTGTGTCATACAGTCACAAATCACAATTCCTACTTTCTTCACATGGGTGATGGGAATATCCCCGTGATTCATCTGTGCAGCATCCTCACATTCCTGAGACCGGACGAGTCATCGCAAGAGCTCATTAGAAATATATACCTACATTGGACTATTGTACCTATAATACGATTGTACCTACAATTTATGAGATGTCCGACTGACTGACTGACGTACAGACGCTCGCACAGCCGTAACCGCTAATAGTAGAAACAGAAAATAAATTTGGATAGTACTTTTAGTTCACAATGTAGACGTGCACTAAGAAGGGATTTGAAATATTCCACACAGTAGGGGTTGATGTTTGTATGGAAAATCTTTAAATCAACACCGATTTCAATGAAAACTGAGATTTATGCTCTTATATACATTTAATTAAATACGTGTTTCAGGTTTTATTAGAATTAACCCTCTGATGGTGTAAAATAATGGTGGAAAGTTTGTATGAAAAATATTTAAAATCGAACTGGCTTTCCGTGAAATTTAAGATTCCGACAAAATAAAATATGTAAATTATTAAGTACCTATGTTATAATTTTTTGAAATATTATTATATTATTATACCAAACTTCAACAAAATCCGATCAGTAGCTTTTGCGTGATGGAGTCACAAACATCCATCCATCCATCCTCTCAAACTTTCAGATAATTTACCGGCCTTCTAAATTTCACACTCCTCCTGTTGCACAATTCTCGTAAAACTGTACTCAAAAGTTTGCTTCACGTATTAATATTATATATGATATCGGGAATCGACTTTGTTACCACGTGTGTACAGACATTAAAATATTTGACCAGTTCCCGTTTTACAAAAACCCGTCCTGCCAGATACCTGTTCCTGTTGGTATTCACAGCAGAATAATTTTGAGGATGCCATATTTTGCCAATATATTATGATAGGGTAAACGTTGCCACATTCATATTACATTGATTTAATCTACGTTAAGCCAGATTCGTTCTTGTTTTTTGAAGTTAGACACTTTTTGGAACCCAGCCTTACCTTGATATCTTCTTACCATTAGGCAGAAAGGTATGACTTTTAGAGACATACCCAAATCATATACCAAATAAGTCTCAATAGTAAAGGATAATATTATCATTATTTCTATGTTAATGATGACATTTTCAGTGGGTTTTTAGACAAAAAATATATTTTAATTATTTAGTACCTACCATGTATTGTGCAAGAATAAAATTAAAACATTACAAACAATTTGTAATAACTGTTTGCTGTTTGATATAAATATTATAGTGATGTAATAAATTATTTAGGTTTTTATCGAGTGTCGATATTTGTAATTTTGTACGCTTATTTTTTTGTACATGAATTATGTAATTATTATTTAAATAGAGATATGTACATTTACAATAAAATGTGGAGTACATTTCTTGATTGTAAACAAGTCACTTTGTGCTCATGATAATTATTGAGATAACTGTTTTGATTCATATGACAGTTACTGTATAACACAACTCATCCAATAATTTTATAATGCAATATTATGAATTATTGATTGGCGAATGTACTTATTTCCTTATCGCAGTTATTATGAGACATATTTATTTATCTCTAAAATGAATTATAGTGATTAAGAAATTTCATAGTTAATATAAGAGAAGTTTATCTTATGTAGGTACTTAGCAAGTAGTATGTTTAAAATGAAAATCTTACGATATAATAAAAAATAATGCATTTACAAGACATTTTAGTAGCTTTTAGAGTATTTTATTTTTAACTAGAAAAATTATATTATTAGACGTAATTGAATAAATATATTTAAAATATTTTACCTGATCAACATGAATATAATCCAACAATGATATGAACACGAAAAACACACATCGGTTAATATAACTTATATATAATCCACGACAATCACCACAAAAAGCACATCACTATAACAATAGCCATTTATTTAGTGTTGTGCGCCGGCGCGTGCGCTCGCGACTACAGGCGCGGAGTGACACGCATTCGTTTATCTCAAGCGAGAGATGCGTATCTCATCTCATAAAGTCGATTATGACTAAGTTCCTATGTGGCCTTAGGCTCACTCACAACAGGTCTAAACCTTCCCAAAAAAAAGTTATTTACTACTGTATTAGATAAGTATATTATCTATAGGTAGTAGTTAGGTACTAGAGGTCTAAAGTGTTATATGAAAATTTTAATGCGCTTAATCGGACATCAGAGTCGTCATCAATTTTCAGCAGCCACGTACGTCAAATATTTTAGATATAAGTCGAAAATTGTCACTTTTTTCGGTCAAGGCCCTAAAATGGACAATGATTAATATTTAGGAATGTATATTATAAATAAGGATGAAGTCATTATTTTTTAGAAATGAATTTTACTTTAAGCCCTTGACTATGACTCAAAAACGGTTTTGGGTATTTTTGGTCAAATAGGTACACTATGAGTAATTTTGTATTAGTCATAAGGATTTTTATTAATTACGCCATAAAGTTGCATTATTTTTACTATTTAAGCAATAGCATGCCCACACCAGTCTGTCTCTAAAGTAAAGTTTTTCTTTGCAAATATAATTTTATCGACAAAGTAGGTACGGCACATCACTATACATGCGTACGTGCAAATTTACACGTAAATGATCTATTCACGCACATCAGTACAATGTCTACTCTATAAAAGTACTATCCCAAGATCTTTCGACCCCAAACCACTGACACACGAATGTGCACCTTAACTTAACGACGTAAAGTCCTTTTGATGATAAACACATACCAGTAGAATTTTGGAGACGGCATTGTGATAATAAATTTTAAGCTTTAAGTGAATGTGATAAGACTGAGAATACAATGTAAATGCGTACCGAAGAAACTAAAAGTTCAATGAAGAAAAATGAACTTTAGGAAGTGTTGTTGTCTGTTTGTCTATTATCAGTAACTGGAGGTCGGCCTGTGGTCGAAATTCGCTCATAATTTTTTTTCTTTAAATTAAATGTATGGTATTTTTTAGACGCACGGTAGTGTGTGTTAATAATGTAAGGTAGTGTGTGTTGCTGTTATTTTTATTAATTATATTTATTATATAATATAAAAAATAAAAAACAAAAGAATGCTTAGTAATACATTAATTAATTAATGTATTTCTAAGCATTATTTTAAGATATTTAAGCTTTTCGCACGCCTTCCTCTTAAATAATTGTGCTAAATTTCGCTCTCATCCGTACGCGTTTCAGCTTTCACACAAACATCAGGTCGTTACCGGGAAAAGGATATAATATAAGAGAGTGTATGATAATAGAAGAAAACCTACTACCTAAGGTTCCAAGCACATCACATCTCCCATCCACAATAATAATAATATCTATGGACGCTTCACACCACGTCAATCTGGTCCCGTGGTAAGTTCTCGAAGAACTTGTGTTACGGGTACCAGACAATGGAAATATATTTAATACTTTTTATACTATACATATATTTAAGATTTTTATTATATAATACACATCCATGACCCAGGAACACAGATAAACTTTTTGTTCCTGCAGCGAGGTTCGAACCTGCGATCCCCGGCTTGAGCACCAACACGCTCAACTACTGAGCCACAGAGGTCGTCAGAGGCTTTTGTAGTTTAAATACTCCGTAACAGTCTCCGTGGTCTAGTGGTTAGAGCTATGCTCTCGATTCGGGGGTCGTTGGTTCGATTCCCGCATTGGAACAACAAAAAAAAGTTGATTCCAAGTTTGGTTAGGACAGTGCAGGCTGATCACCTGATTGTCTGACAAGAATGATGATCCATGCGTCGGATGGGCATGTAAAAAGTCGGACCTGCGCCTGATCTCTCGCCAGTCGGGTCGATTAGCCGTCCCACTGGGTTATTGGATTAAAAGGAGCAGAGAGTGCTCTTGTGCACTGCGCACACACTTGGGCACTATAAAAAATTACTCCTGCGTAACCGGCCTGGATTGAATGAAACCGGCCACCGTGACCGATATTGGTGTGGGGGAGCTGTTATTATTATTAGTGGAAATACAAGAGTTATGAAAATAGTCTACTTTTTAACTACACCCAGCGATACCTTCCTAGGTACCTAGGTTTACTACTAGTAAGTCTATTGTTGCTTTTACTATAAATGCCTAGACCTAGAGGCTAGACTAAATGCTACAAATAAAACTTGCTCAATTTTACCTGACTGCGCCAGAGGAGGGTTTTTACGTGATTTGTTTGGACTAATATTACTATTTACTTAATACCCAGTTTCTGGTATTAAAAGAATTAAAATTATTAATTTTAAATGGTTTATATCTACCTACAAATGGCATTATACCTCTAAATCTTGTGTAAATATTGTAAAGAAAGAATTAGGTTTACGACGAGTCAACAGTCCAAGGAAAAGTAATTTATTAGCGTAGGGCCTTATTGTCATATCATAAAAAATTGTTAACCCTACCGAAAACGGTACTCAGCTGGGGCTGGCTTCATTAAAATATAATTTCACTTTTTCCTCCTTAGGCAATAAACAAGCTAAGGCTGGCTGTCTCGCCATCGCGGGGTATTCAGGGTACTTGGTAATTTCTCGAATATGCTGCAGTGTCACGGAACCTGGCATGTCTGGTATAGCGATCAGTATCAGTGCCACCACCTCAGGGAAGGAGGTGGCGATTCGTGACAGTGTCACCACCTGATTTCTCCCTGCTGCTTTCCTCTCTATTTTTAGAGTTCTCACCAGCGTGTTTAATTTGGCAACCACTTTGCTGGTGTTAGTGGACTTCTTTATCCTCTTTATGTTGTTTCCTCTTACCAAGAAGATCATCACCAGCAAATCTATATCTCCAATGTCTATCTTCCCTATCAACATCTTCCTGAATGCCAGAACGTCAAAGCCGGCATACCCCATAACATTAATTATCCACGCATCACTTACGTTCATTTTCTGGAGGAGGTCTGTCATTTGACCCCATATTTCTAGAGATGTGTTTGCAACCCTTTCGGTAGAGTTTACCAGAATCTCCCACTTAGACCTGTCGTTGTTGGTCTGGGACTGCACGCTCCCTGATGGCTGCATATCATCGGTCGACATGGTGTTAAAATCTGGATTGTCAAGCTTATGAAACTTCCTGAATGCCGGAACGTCAGAGCCGGCATACCCCATAACATTACTTATCTACGCATCACTCACGTTCATTTTCTGGAGGAGGTCTGTCACTTGACCCCATATTTCTAGAGATGTGTTTGCAACCCGAAAGTTAGAGTTTACCAGAATCTCCCACTAAGACGCGTCGTTGTTGGTCATTGACTGCACGCTTCCTGATGGCTGCATATCATCGGTCGACATGGTGTTAAAATCTGGATTGTCTAGCTTATGAAACTTTCTCGAATTCCTTAGTTTGCTATCTGTGCTGGTCCCAGTTCCAGTCTGAGCTCTCTTGGTAGAATCCAGTATAATCAAAACTTAGAAACTTAGGCCCGTATTAATAAAGCGTTCTTATCTCTAAGACAATTCTCAAGAAAGTACTTAAAATGTTGTTTTAATTAATAGACCGTACTTAAGTACAGCTGTAGGTACAGGTAGCGGCACGAAACTCTAGCGCTGACCGTTATTGCGCAGAAGTCAAAAATTAGGTCTCTCAGGGGGGCTAGAGGGACGAAGGGTGCCCGTGCGTAGCGCCGAAAATGCCGATTGGCTAGCCAGTCGTACTCCGTCCCCCGCCGTGATACGACGCTCCGCGGTCTTCTGGCTGTACAGTCGCGTTTTAAAATCTATTGTTATTGCCGTTCATTGTTATTGTTTTTTGTTAAGTTTGAGTTTGATTGTTATTGTTGGTTTTTATTATTAAATTTGTTTGTGACTTTAAACAGTGCACATGCCTAGAAAAACTACTGTTTTGAAAAGACAGCCACGAAAAATGGTGTATGACGTGCATTGTTTTGTTAAAAAAGAAACCAATGAATTGATTGATTCTTTGAAGCAAATAAAAAGTGAGATTGACGAAGCAACGAGTATTTTGCTCAATCATTCGATGGAAATTCTGATGATGATGACGCTGCTTGTGACGATGACCGGAGCAGCCCTGAGTTCGGGCCTTCAAGGAGCAAAAGGCTCTGTCGAGCTCTGCCTGCATCGTGTGTCACAATGGACAGCTCCATTGTGACACACGATGATTTAATGGAAGGCGTGACACCAATATCTGATTCAGAATAAAGATGGGCGGCATAAACAAATGTGTACAAATTTTGTTGTCTTGTTCAGAAAACTTGTTTTATTAATTATTATATTAAATAAAAATTGTCAAATTCGATTAATTTTTTTTTTCTACTCCCCATAAACTTAATCACTCGGTAGTGTACAAAGAGTACATTTAAATATGTTCTTAAAATTATTTTATTAAAGTTATAATTCTATTGCGTGCGCGACTGTACCCATGCGCAGCTATTTCCTCTACATTTCGCTCAGCGCTAAACTTATGTGCCGCTACTTGTACGGCGTATCAATTGAGTGCGAACGTATTATTAAACGAGACTCGTTACTCAAGTATGCTGTCATTGCTGTCAAACTGTTACTTGAGACGCGGTTTCGTGGGTACAGTCAAACCTTGACTTGAGAACGGCTTGCTTAGGAATTGGGATACAGTTCATTATTATTTGTGGTGTTTTTGGGTGTTACAATTATGTAAATTAAAATCTAAATACTTATGATTAAACAAACTCAGAATTTACACTACATACTCAACACAAAATAAAGTTATAAAAAAAAGACGCATAATGATACTTATTCTTCTTTTTTTTGGTAATCGCGGTTGCAAAGGTTTTGCACCATTCTGCCAGTGTCGATTATTTGTAGAAATATTTTAGATTTTATTTATATATTTATATTAAACGAATTTTATTTATATATTTTTAGATTTTATTTATATATTTATATTTGATTTGATTTACCTACTTGATTTGACACTTGACAGCAGAACTTTTTATCGCTGCCAAAAAAACAATCATTATTATATGATATAATCTGTTCTGTGTTTTGTAAATACTCCTTTTACTGAAACTTTATGTACATACTGTGGTACTGGCCTTTGTGTCTGTTCTAGGTTTTAGATTATTCAACAGACTTCCTCCTGTACACCGTACCCTTGTTTATTCAATTAACTCACTCATAAGGCAGAGTTTTCGTCAACACAGCACATTGGCGAATCACTAAGGAGCCACTTTGAAGAATAAGAAGAAGAAGAACTTTTTCGAATTGCAATGATCAGCATTCCGTTTTACCTAGATTTAAAAAAATATGGATATTAATAGGCTAGACAATAATAAATATTAATATCTACGTAAAAATTAATGAAAATAAGTTTTTTCAATATAAAAATTCAGACTAAACTTTTTTTGGTATTTATATTATTAAATATTACATTTTTAAAAAGAAATATTGAAGGAATGTATAATCAATAAATCCGTTCTTTGTAGAAGTGTAAACGAAACGTTATTTTATTCGTTCTTTGTCGTGTAGATGACGCTTAAAAGTTGAGTAAGTGATCTCATTATCGTTATCAACTGAGACGGTCTTGAGATCATACTATGAATTAGAGAACATCTTGAGAAACTAATCGTTACTTGAGACTGTCTCAGCCAAGAAAGGTCTTGAGAACGAGTTTGAGAACGGTTTATTAATACGGGCCTTAGACTTGGAGAATGTGTTACTTTAATTTTATTGTTCTATATGCACCGTCTTTGTGTGTCAAAAAATATATTAAGAAAATGCAAGGAAGATGGCTCGGATGTACATTTGGCGCTATTACACTACCGCAACTTGCGAGTAAATTTACCAATTCTTAGCAAAAAATTAAAAACTAAGCTTGTAAAATTTTCGAAGTTTGAAAAATGTCATAGACAAAGCAGAGACAAAATGTCTTTATTTTGACAGGAATGCGAAGTATACATCTTATGAATTTCAATGACATTTACTTCAAAAAAATCCTAAATCCTTTTGGTCTCCGGGAATAATTAAAGAGAAACTAGGATGTGGTAGATCTTATTATGTTGTGGATCCAAATGGTGTTGTGTATAGGAGGAATAGGGGACATATTAGACCTAGAAAAAATAATTTAAAAGAAACAAATCCTCCACCTTCTTTTTATGGCGACGGCAGCACTGACAATATGCCTCCCATGCAGGAGAGTATAGATCCCATGAGTTCGGCACAACCCGGAAACGGTCCTGTTCAAAACTACATTATCGATGATAACTGTGTTCCTATGGAGAGTCTAGAAAATACCGGTTACGTAACCAGGTCTGGTAGGAATGTAAACGTTTAGGACGTTGAATATGAATGAGAAATTTGAGTAGATAAGTAATGTATTGTTATTAGTTATGTACTTATATTATTAGTTTGCTTTTATACTCGAAAAGGGAGATGTTACATATTATGTCAACAGTAAGATGTAACTGTCAGTGTCATATTGACAGATGTCATGAAGTAAAGCCTATCGAGTTTATTTTAGTTGGCCAAAAGGCTATACATAGCGTAGATGTATATTTTGTGTTAGGTGTCTCATATGTAATACGTATCTGTGTTAAGCACCAATAAAGGAGAATATAAGAATTGTTGCTGTATTATTATCATCACCATTCAAGCACAAGAAGGACATACAAATCAAGAGGTCGTAGCTCGCTACAATAACTCAAACAGTTTGGTTGCTTACAGGTTAGTAAACACTAAAATTCTTATTTCCCCATTCCTTTGAAGCAGACTTTCTTTCTTTGAGGATGTAGATTTTGTTCTCACAATAATTAACTAGTGCAAAATCCACCCAACATTAAGATCTACAGTTGAACAAAATGTAGTTAGTACTGTCATAGACCAATAAACTATTCCTCCATGGTACTGTTTAGCTTCAGAACATTCAGTCATTAAAGTTTCGTGTGCCAGCGCCCAGCCGCCAGGCGTCAGCAATTACCCGACTTTGTAATCGGAGCTTAAAATGCAGTGTAACTATCGGACGACACATGTTTAAACTTTTATTCACCGATGACACACTCGTATTTAATATATACCAGTGTTATTTAAGTTTTTAAACCTTTAAGTTTGACTTGTCTGTCTGTCTGTGTGTGTGCCTGTCTGTGGCATCGTAGCTTTCAAACGGATGAACGAACGATTTTGATCTAGTTTTTTTGTTGCTTAAAAGGTGATATGATCGAGTGTTCTTAGTTAGGTATAATAAATCAACACCAGCTCGCTCACTGCTTGACAATTCGGGAGTTATTTAAATTTTTAAATTTTGTTTTACTATTAAAAACAACGTTTGTGACGTGGAGATACTATCATCTTGCAAAAATACTCGAATTTGAATGTGATTTAAAGAGATCATAATAATATCTATGGACGCTTCACACCACGTCAATCTGGCCCGTGGTAAGTATCCGAATAGAAGAACTCGCGTTAAGGGGACTAGACACCGGGACGTATATTAAATACTTTTATACTATACATATATTTAAGATTTTTGTCATATTATACACATATTTAATACACATCCATGACCCATGTTCCGTCAATGGGATTCGAACCCGCGAGCTCCGGCATGAGCGTCACCGCGCTACCCACAGAGGCCGTCAAAACTTAGATAACTTTTTATTTTTATCTAATATATAAAATTCGCGTGTCATATAGTTCGGGGACACACTCCTCCGAAACGGCTTGACCGATTCTTATGACTTTTTTGCATATTGGGTAGGTCTGAAAATCGGTCGTAATCAATTTTATCAACCCCTAAATGATAAGGGTGACCCACCACAAAAATTTTATTTTTTTATTTTTTCGATTTTATTTTTTATTATATGATGTGGCATTAAAGATACATATAATGGCAAAAGAACGTTTGCCGGGTCAGCTACATAAAAATGGATTGCAATTCCAGTGTCTCGCTAAAACTCGAGAGCGGCTGGACCGATTCGGCTAATTTTGGTTTTGAAATAATTGTGGAAGTTCAGGGAAGGTTTAAACGGTGGGAAATGTTGGGAAAAGCTTAGGTTGTAGGTAGTAGATGTAGTTATATATATATATATTTTAGTTCATAATAAAGACCGAACAACGTGTGTCGGGACAGCTAGTTATGCTATCTTTATTAAATACTAGATAAATTAGAAAGATTATATTTTTATCTGAAGCACAACATCGTTACACAGCTTTTCTTACAAAGCTCTTATATGAATACCGCTAACAAATTTACCTCGAAGCTTTCCCGACGAGATTTTATTTTAAAATGGCATTACCTGTACGTAATAACGTAAGGGAATTTTAAGGTGTTGAGATTATATTTTCTATGAAATAAGGCCCGCGCACGAGCAGATGCATTGCCTGATGGTAAGCGACTACCGCCATGAACATGGATACAAAGATATCATTAGACTGTATCCCACTACTATTATAAATGTGAAAGTTTTTGAGGATGGATGGATGGATGTATTGATGGATGGATGGGTGTTTGTTACTCTTTCACGCAAAAACTACTAAACGGATTTCAATGAAATTTGGTATGGTAGTAGTTTGGATTAAAACATAGGTTACTTTTTATTCCGAAAAAGTTCAGTATTCCCCTGGGATACCTGATGCTATATTTATGCGGGCGGAGCCGCGGGAAAAGCTAGTAGACTATAATATTATAGCGTGGTGGGCAAAAACTCGTCACGTAATGATGATGATGTACTTACTTAATAGTATTTACTTATATATCTACAGGGTCTCAACTAGGTCACTCAGGGTCTCAAACGCTACTTTAAGTTAAGAAGCTCGTAACTCACACGTGTCTTCGTCATAATGCGTTTGAGAATTCGCCATCAGAATCGAACCCACACCTATTCCACAAAACTCATTCTCAATAAAGTACAATCAAGTGTCCAAATAAGAAGAGATTTGGACGTCCCCGGGGATAAATCACGGGAATTTCATTAACTGAACACATACCAAATGTCACAGAAACAAATATTTTTTATTAGCAATGTAAACAAGAAACAATTATTTATCTTAGTAATGTATGTAGACAATTATATTTTAAGACGCTTTCAATTATTGATATTTAAGAGTATATTAAAAACATTATGTAGCCTTCAATAATAAAAATTTAACAGTATTTTTGGATAGTAGCAACAAGCATAAGGAAAGACCAGGAGTTAAAGAGATTTTCAAATTGAAAATAATCACCGAAGAAGACGTTATCAATTTAACTGAAATCTTCTATTCACACTTATATATCATAAACAGGTACAGAAAAGTCTAGTATGTTTGTTCGCATTGAATAGGCTTCGAAGCTACTGGACCGATTTTCATAAAATTTGGCACAGATATGGAGCAGACTACAGGGAAGGAGATAAGCAACTTTTTCAGCTTATATTTATAGCTTATAACAGGGCCATGTACGGTTCTCGCAGTATGTCCTTTTGCGCTGACGATATCGCGGGTCACATTAAGAATTATACTAAAATAGCGTATTCTTGTGACTTCCACCATCTTCAAGACAAAATATGGCATAGGTATTTTAGCTACTATTTTTTATAAACCATAACCCGACTATGCCAATTAGAGACCGTTTGATTCGCACTCGTGAGAGTGCAGGTTCGACTCCCAGGTTTTGGCGTGTACCAATGAGACTTTTTCAGATCTCAAGTACATTATAAACTCTAACAATGAACCTCTAACATCGTGAGGAAACCCGCACATGGTTGGCCCCAGACGTATTGACCAGTCATTCCTCTGGACTAGGCTGGCTGTGTTGTAAAAATGCCGTACATGCTTAGGCAACCATACGACATTAAAACCAACTGTCCCAGGCACTACAGTATTTCAAGAGTGGTTACTTCGCTCGTAGAATACAATATAAATCATCCAATATCGGATGAAAAGTCCTAAGTTTAAGTTTACCTGGGACACTATTGCGAATCTATTGACACCTCATCTGTTAAAATCGGATCAGTAGTTTAGGCGCTACGGTGGAACAAACACACATACATACATAGACTGCCAAAATCATTACCGTTCCTTTTGGTTTCGCCGTGGTCGCGTAAAAATCACAAAGATAAGACAAAGTTGCATCTAAAATTATCCAGCATGTTATCAATTATATGTAAATATAAACTAGCTCTGCATTCTAATTACTACACAATTCAGTCTGCTTGTACACGCTTCTCATGTCGCTGTCCAAGTAAAACTCTCAATGATAGACCGTGGCACTTTGAAATCAGAATCTAGTCAAAGTTAGAAAACTATAGAATTTTAGCACACTAATAAATGTTTGTTTGTGTGCACATGTGTTGGATATATTTAACTGTCTATCGCTCTGACACGGATGAACGAATTTGGGAAAAATTTGGCACACAAATAGTTTGTGGCCTGGATTTTATCTCGAAAAATATATAAAGTTCGTGCGACACACCTATGTACTTCTTAATGCACGAACGAAGTCGCGAGAAGAGTTTAGTGGGTGCATACTTAATTAAAAAAACGTGGCCATCTCGTGTGCGTAGAAGGAAAATATTATGTCTGTCCCAACGAAACCGTATATTATTCTGGGATAAAAAGCCAGAGCCTTTAGTCAAGGTGCATTCGATAATTTTGACGGCGAAGTTCGAAATCAAAAATGTATGGGATTTGACATAAGTCATCGCTAAGTGACATGTCGCTTGCGATGCCTTATGTCAAATCCCATACCTACATTTTGTTTCCGAACTTCACTGTCGAAATTATCGAATGCATCGAATGCATCTTGACTAAAGGCCCTGGTATAGAATATTATTAGAGTACTAGCTTTTGCCCGTTTATCCACCCTCGTAAATAAAGTATTCCACGAAAACACTGTACTTTTTTAGGATAAAAAGTAGACAATGTGTTAATTTAGATCTTTATCTACTACCATACCAAATTTAAAATTTTGACAGACGTCATGGTCGTACTGTTCCTTATTTTAGCAAAATTTTCCACACACAACATTGAAATTCAAGTCTTCTATATTTGAATTTTTAAACATTTTACGTTGTCAAAGAGAATCCCAAACCAATACTGGCTGGGTATACCCCAAGCGAATAACGTAAGACGTGGCGTCAACCTTAGAAATGAAATAGCATTACATTCCAAAAGAATCATAATATGAGAATGGCAGGTTTGGACACTTAGTTTTAGTTATTATGATTTTATGCTGAAAATTCTGCCTATATTTTATGAAAAAAAAATCATACGCGAAAGTTAAGAATTTAAATTTCTTCCTATGCCTGTTCAAACTGCTGGGGGAATTAAAAAAAATAGTACCAAAAAGAATTTAGACAAAAATATTGTACTTTTAGACCTACCATTTTAAATTTAGCTAAAAAGATTGCTGATTTAAAGGATAAGCTAAGCTTAAAATTTAAGAGTTTATAGAGCATAAAGGACATGTCAAAAATCCATACAAAAAAAAACCCGACAGTATGTATGTATGAAAGGTCAGTTTTTGACCACCTTTCTAACTTTGGCAACAGCGAAAACAAACACATTTTCTTACATGTTTTTAATCGGTTTCTCGGAAACGGTTGCAAGTATTAACATGAAATTTAGTACTTAGCTATGCAGGTAGTTTTGGGGATAAAAATCGATCTAGCTTGGTCTTATCCCTGTCCATTTTTAAGCTATGTATGTTTATTCTCTCGTCATGCAACAATATATCAATAACTTCGATTCTATTATGGCAATCGTATGACAGTTTGGTATGCGTATGTAAAGTTTTTGCTTCGTTCGAAAATCGGAATATGGCAAGTTCGAATCCCGGTCAGATATTTTTTTTTTGTGATTCTTTTTTTTTTAAATTTATCAGAACTCTGAGAAAATCTCAGTTACCCAGGTACTAAATTATCACCAAAACAATGATCCTTGTTAGCCCTTATCGCTTATAACACCGCAACTTCAGACCTCTAATTCTAATTTATAGAACCTTTTATTACAACCATGAAGTGTGAGAGAAAATAGGAATAGGGCTACCTCTCGTGTGCCCAGATATGTATTAATATAATATTATATTGTCCCCAACGGACAAAATAATTAATATAATATAATCATTCGTCCTTAATAATTATACTAAAGTGTTTATGGGGTGTAATAAAAGACTCTGGAGATAAATAAGTAAATACTATTAAGTTTGTACATCATCATCGTTACGTGACGAGTTTTTGTCCACCACGCTATAATATTATAATCTATTAGCTTTTGCCGCGGCTCCACCCGCATAAATATAGTATCAGGTGTCCCACGGATAACTGTACTTTTTCGGAATAAAAAGTACCCTGTTTTAATCCAGAGCCTAATCTACTACCATACCAAATTTCATCGAAAACCGTTCAGTAGTTTTTGCGTGAAATAGTAACAGAGTAACAAAAATCCATCCATCCATCCATCCATCTTCACAAACATTCACATTTATAATAGTAGTTAACGTTAAGTTTGCCGCGACTCGTCTATGCAAATTTAAAAATTGTCAAATGACGCATACAGTACCCATACACCATACTGCCTATGACACTGCACTTCATCCAATATGTAGTTCGTCCATATTGATATCAACAGTATAAGGCTGGGATTATATTATCTGGAATCCGGAAGGCCGGAGAACATTCAGAGCGCTGAAAATAGAACACTGCGCTTAAAAAATAGAGTTGCAAATCAAACATCCGGTCGTCGGGTCAAATGTCAATGAGCCAAATTTTACAACTAACAATAGAGCTGCAAATCAAACACTTCAGCTCGACTTGACAAATTTGACATGTACATTTGACCCGATGCTCGTCTGATTGATTTTCAACTCTATTGCTTAAGCGCTGAGTTCTATTTTCAGCGCTCTGAATTATCTCCGGCCTTCCGGATTCCGGACCATATTAAAGTCCTCGCCTAAACTGTTATGCTAATCCACGCCAATTGGACGACAGACAACATGGTGTTAGATACACATAAGCCGTATATTTGTATTCAGTAATTAAAGTAAGCTATTTTGACATTTGCACAGATGACTCACTTCACATTTAACGCTATTGACTATACTCTATTACAAGCTAAAATGCCATGAACAAGAAAAATATTATTTTATATTTTCATCATAAAACAAAATCTCTCAGACAAAATGTTAGGCAATTTTTCATTATCATATGAAGCTATCATTAGGGTCGATTTTCAATGTTCAGCAATAATGAGGTTAACGACCTTAAAATAATATTTACCTACATAACTTATAAAATAATAAACCTTAAAGTATTTTAAATGTGAAACTACAATCTATTTAAAACAATATATATGATACAACGTTCAAGAAATAAATGTAGAGTTTTAACTCTTTCTTGTGAATTTTAAACTTTGTAAATTTTTTTCTGTTCCATTTCTAGAGTAAATTCTTTGGCATTATCTCTGAAAATGCGATTTATACAATAACCTCGTTAGCTTTGTCTTTATTTGTATAATATTTTTGAATTTAGAGGTTTCATCTTGCAGCACGCAGCTAAATGTTCGAAACAGGATAC
Organism: Phengaris arion; assembly: GCA_963565745.1. Lineage (NCBI taxonomy): Eukaryota > Metazoa > Arthropoda > Insecta > Lepidoptera > Lycaenidae > Phengaris > Phengaris arion. The sequence continues at coordinate 18,515,166 of OY751444.1, forward strand.
GTCCATAAAAAGTTATGAATTTTTGGACTTAACAAAGTAATTTTAGGCAATTTTACAACATTAACCTGTTGCATTTATATTTAATTTGAACTTTACCTACGATAATGGAGTTGCCAAGGTTTTGGCTAAAATAAAATAATTGTGACTTGAAGAAGCAGGCAAATTTAAGTTTTATGTCAAAAAAACAGTTCTTGTGCTACACAAAATGTTGTAAAAGGAACCTGACAATGCTCACTATTATATTTACTTAAATTTTATAATAGTACGGGCATACTTAATTATGATAATATATAAGTAAAAAATCTCGACCAAATCTACCCGTAACAGATAGTAAACACAAAAATTAAACGAATTATTATTAATTTTACACATACATCTAAGTTTCATTATTTTTGTCACAGCTTAGCAATCAAACAATTAGTTCTAGCTTTGAAATAACTTATGAGTCACGAGATTCGAACCCGTAACCTCCTAGCGTTCTCGCATTTATAACTTCAAAGGAATTGCAGCTTAATAATAAAGTGTAAAGTTCTAAACGCTTATTGTTTTGTTCTGGAAATCTGCCAGATCGGCTTTCACTTTCGGTTTTTTCATTGTATTTTGGAAATTGTTGGAAATTGTGGCGATACTTAGCTGTAGTGACAAAGGACATTGGATTGCATCTTGATTACAACGGCATCGGCATAGGTTACATATCAGGAGGTGGGGTAAATACTGTGTATAATATGTACAAGTATATTATAACTAATTTCAACGCTCGTAATTACTAATCATAATGAAGCGAAGCTGATTCGCTTCATTATGATTAGTAATTACGAGAAATAAAATGTGACTGATAATAATTGTACTAATAAATGCAATCTAATAGTGTTTTGGTTTGTGGTCGCCGCTTTTTTAATCAGCGGGTCAAAAACACCCAATGTCTTTTGCATGACAAAGTTTGACTTAATGAGAATTAAGTGATACCAGGTAGCAGCTGTACACAGCTCAAACCACTGTCATGATGGTGCTGCACAACACGCTGTTATTTTGACATAGGCATACCAAAAGAAACTCGTAAAGTTGCGAACAAAGGCCCCATATTTAGTACAGTCCACGGAATTGAATGTTTGGCAGATGAACAGACGTCTAAAATTGGTCGTGTCACCATTTTTATTAAGATGTCGATCAACCTGATAAGTACTTTTAAGTGAAAAAATTGCATTTCTAAGTGTTCTTGAAATTTAATTAATTTAGTTTAAATCCCTGTAAGGTAGTTATTTAACTATAATAAACCTAGCTAAGTGGAATGTTAACTTAATTTTTAAAATAAACTGTGAGTAAGTTTACCTTTTATAGGTTTATTAATCATTAAAAACTAAGTTAACAAAGCGGGACTGAAATTATTACTTTTTTTATCATATTCACCAAAAATAATTTGATGCCAATTTTACTTTCAATTCGGGACACAGGCGAAAATTCGAGTCGAGCCATCCAATTCGTGCCGACGCATGGCTCTCGCAGCTCTCATTACTATCGCCGTACGATTTGTATAATGAGTCTGTTAAACGTGACAATCGTTACCGTAAACGAAACATGCTTTTTGACCTGTGACCCGGTAAAGACCTGTGACCCGGTAAAGACCTGTGACCCGGTAAAAAACCGGATATTTTTTACACTATGCCATAGACTTGTTCTCCTAATTACTATTTAGCGGCAAGGGGATGTAAAGACACAAAAAATAGAATTTCGCGCGAAAATTTCGGGAAAAGGCCGGTCATTTTATTTAAATGCTAATACACTTACTTAGTATTTTGCTTCGAGCCTCATAATTGGCACGGCAAAACTTTTGATGTCGAATTTACATCACAAAGACCTATTTGTAAATAATGGACAAGTTTACACTTAAATTGTCGATGGAAATGACACTGTTTACATTTACGAGAATTGGGAAAAGGACAATTTGAGATGTAATTAAGAAGTTAGTGAAAATTTAAGTTATATATCTTGGAAAAGATATTTTATTTTATAAGATATTTTAGTAGATAAGTTATGGTATTTATAGGCATCTCCTGAAATCCGATTAAGAAAAATACTCTTCATTGTGTACTTTTTATGTTGATGATGACGTAATGGTTAAAGATCTAGTTGTTCCTTTTTAATGACATCTTTATTGGCGTAATTAAGTTAAGTGTTTTTCTTATTATTGTCAATCAAAAGCTGTTAAGCTATAAGCTGTCATTAATCATATCAGGTTTCAACAAAAAAAAAAGCAACAAAACCCACAGAAGTGTATATGTTATAGACGCCGCATGTTTTTGGGGCCATTTTGACATTTGAAGTATGGTGAAGACCAAGATGGCGTAAATTTTTCTTGTATGAAGATTTATTCTGTCAAATGTACGTCATAACCTATCTTTACTTTTGAAATCTGTGACAAAACCACAGATGTCACATACATGTCTAATTTAAAAAAAAGGGGGGTGTTGTTGCTTCTGAGGCTAAAAATAGGAAACTAAATTAAATATCGTCAAACAAGTAAACGAAATAAAATACGAACTAAACACCAACCCTTAAAACAAGAGAAATTTAATTGCCTCAAGACTTTTGGCGGCAAAAGTGACAGCTGACAGATGGGCAGCCATGATGGATAGTGACCGCGGGCTGCGGGCATTATGCCGCGCCACGCGCCTCGTTAATTGCGCCGTATTAACACACAAATAAGTATGCAAATAACTTGTGTAATTAAACTGAATTCTAAACACCGAATTGAAATTCATGGTGAAACTGCGATTTTAAAATTGTTAATTAGATTTTAATATGAATAATAATATTTTCTTAATGTGTGGCCGTAAAAAAAGACTAAAGTTCAGATTCTGAGGTGAATTTGTGTGTTAGGTGGGACAAAAATGATCCGGCATTCGGAGGGTGCGGGAAAATTTAGAGCACTGAAAATTGAACTCTACGCTAAAATAATAAATTCGAAAATCGAAGTGGTGTGTGACGAGCTGTCATAATATAATATGACATTGACATTTGACTCGACACTTGTGTGTTCGATTTACAGCTCTATTGTATTAGCGCAGAGTTCTATTCTCAGCGCTCTGAATTTCACCGGACCTCCGGATTCCGGACAATATAGTCCCAGCCTTAGTTACATTGATTTCAAAACTAAGGATGGGCTATGAGTCATGACGTACATTTGACAGAAACCTTCATACAAGAAAAAGTTACGCCGTCATGATTTCAGAAGATTTTGTTAAATAGATGCGGACTGATTAAACTGCAGAAAACAAATGTCAAAATGTCAAGATGACAAATGTCAAACCTCGACTAAGTACTCCAAACCTCGACTAAGTACTCCAAACCTCGACTAAGTACTCCAAAGAGCCCCAAAAGAAGGGCAGTTTAAGTGTGGACACTTTTTGTCTCGACATGCCTCTTCTATAATGTATGAGTGTATGGTTAATTATCTATTCAATAGCGCTTTTGATTCGCTAAGGCGTTTGCGTTAACAAATCAAAAGCGCTATTGAATACATAAACTATCGACAGGTTCAGCTCAGAAACCGTACTCGGAGGTCGTGAGTTCGACTCCCACGTTGGAACAACAAAAAAGTTGTTTCCAGGTTTGGTTAGGACAATGCAGGCTGATCACCTGATTATCTGACAAGAAAGATGATCCATGCGTCGGATGAGCATGTAAAAAGTCGGTCCTGCGCCTGATCACTAGTCAGTCGTGTCGGTTATCCGCGAGAATAAAGGAAGAGAGAGTGCTCTTGTGTACTGCGCACACACTTGAGCACTTTAAAATAACTCCAGCGTAGGTGGCCTGGTTTCAATGAAACCGGCCACCGTCACCGACATCGATGTGGCGAGCACGTAGATGTATAGCACACTCTATAGCACAGATTAAAGAAAGAGGGGCAGATAAACAGCTCCATAGTTAGCTTTTGATTTGATTGCACTACTACAAGCATACGGTGTGTCCACGATTGTGTGAAAAAGTTGTGTGCCCTTGAAGGGGACGTCAAAATTTTCAAATTTGGTTCGTTCTATGAAAGCTGTTTCAGAGTACGTAAGTATATATATTTTCTACTCCGTGATATAGTGTGTAATTTTTTTTTATGTAGCTAACTAAAAAAAAATAACTTTCTATGCTGATAGGTCATGCTAAATACTCTTTAGGAAAATTATTTTGAGCGATATCGAACAATATATTTTGAAGTAAATTGAAAAAAAAAACCTATTGCGTGTTGTTAGTACCCTCCTAGTACTTAGACATTTCCTGACAATCTCTTCGTTGGGTTATTTTCACTAAGACTTATTACTATTACTAAGACTCCGCTTTGCTTCCGTTCGTCTATCCGTCGGTCACCAGGTTGCATCAAATGAACCGTGATAGTTAGACAGTTGAAATTTTCCCAGATGATGTATTTTCGTTGCCGCTTTTATAGATAATGTTACTGAATCCTTCGTGCGCGAGTCCGACTCGCACATCGCTCATTACTTATAAATGCTGTAGGTGGACTCTGTGCCACCTACAGTGGATTATAAAAAAAATAGATGTAGTAATTTTAAAGTAGCACGCTTTTAAATGATTACTTTTATGTGGGTTATTTGAACAAGACTTGATCATATGGTAAGGAATATGAAACATAAATGATTTGAGATTTCCACAGGGAGTGCGACCGGCCAAGCATTTAATAAGGCAATAATTGAAGTTTCAAATCAAGCGACTTTCCTACATACCTTTTAAAACAAATAAAGTTGAGACTGCACTGAATTGATTCTCCAGAGAAGTAGACCGATAGACCATTTTCAAGACTTTTTCTCTATCATACGGTATCCAAACTCGACAACACGAAATTCACAGTGACAATAGGAGCGAATAGAGGAAAAACCAAAATTAAAATATTTAAGTAACTCCTTAATAGTCTTTGTCAAACTGTTAGCGAGATGGTGATAATTTATACCTAAGAACACTCTCGATCACGTCTGTTTTGAAAAAATAAAAAAGTAACTAGATATAGTAATAACACACAGGAATTCTTGCACTATTTCCAATACTAGATATAATACGGTACCTCGGTTTGGGAGCTCAGCCACTGAGACACACAGACGTCAGATCCGTCAAACTATAATAACACCCCTTTCGTTGGGGGTTGAAAATAGATAGATAGAAAACTCTTTACTTCCACAGATACATATATTAGAACACACAATAACAACTTAACTATAGGCAGTGCACAAATAGGCGGTAGTAGGTGACCCTCACACCGAAACGAGAAGATATATGTCGCGGCGCTAGATTTTTAAGATAGCGGTTCAAAATTGAACTTTATTCAGTACACAAGATGATACACGTTTCATTGCAGGATTGGCACCGCGCTATGCAGAGCGGTGCAGTTTGACATTCGCAATCTTTTGCAATTAAACGTGTATCGTCAAAAGTTCAACATTGAAAAAAATGCATTGAAAATGCAGCTCCACGTCTCGTGTCTTCTCGTTTCAGTGTAAACTGACGCTTACTGCTTACTGTAATTTCTTCCAGAATATGCCTGTTGATACGATTATTCAATATCATCGCATTGTTATCGGGACCAGGTAAAATTATCAAATTTAATTTAAAAAATCTATTTAATAAATTATTTAATTAAAATTTAAGGGAAATATCATCCATATAACATAGTAATTAATTGTACACCTAAACACGCTGCATACGGAATAACAACTCCTACAATTACGAGCTTGTCAGCCTCCAGCTACAAGCGAATATTGCGTGGAGCACAAACAGTCGCCGATACATGTATATTTGATCAGCATGTTATCAACATACAGCGGTGACTTCAGCGGGATTGTTCCTTGTGTGGTGGTGTTTGCACACCACCACTTGTTTTAGGGTTCTGTAATACATATTTATTATAGTTTCGTTCTGACCGTCCGCCTGTCTGTCTGTCTGTCTGTCCGCGCTTCTAGCTTCTGTAATTATGAATATAATAAATAAAATAAAATAAAAAGCCTTTTATTTCATGTTTTACACAATGTTTGTAAAATTAAACATAAGTATACTTAGTTCAATTCAATTTAACAGTAAAATAAAAATCATGCAATAAATTTAAATTTTATAAAATTATTAATAACACAGTATTGCAGTTCATTTTATCATTAAATAGAGTTCATGGCATTTTTGTTTATAATTACAATAATTTATATATTTAAGAATTAGATTTTTTTAAATATAATTTTTCGTAAATAATATTTAATTGTATTAAATTTATATTAATATAGCACTACCATATTTTTTAAGAAAATTAATTAATGTATTTATAAGCATTATCAAATTTATAGATTAAAGAATAATTTGAGAAACTTTGAACGTGAACCCCTCTTATTTGAGGGTGAAGGCCTCCTCAAAAGATGTCCAATAGTCTCTGTCTCTAGCTTTCGCCATCCATGAGCCTGCCAGCGGTTTCTATGATGTCGTCTGACCACCTCGCTCTGGGCCTACCTCTCTTTCTGGTTCCCTTGGGCCCCGGCCATGATGTCAACCGAATTGTCCATCTGTCGTCGCTCATTCTCGCTACGTGGCCCGCCCAGCGCCACTTTAATCTCATTGAGTAGGAAAGTACATCCGTTGCTCTTGATTTTTCTCTTATATCGGAGTGGCGTATTTTTTGCACTTTTTTTATATCCAGCATGCTTCGCTACATGCTCCTTTGGCAAGTTGTTATTTTGTTTTTAATTCGGCGTGTGAATTTCCACGTTTGGCAGGCGTATGTGAGCGATGGCAGGAGACAACTATCCATGACTATTTTGTTTGTTTTTACTGGCATGTGGCTTTTAAAAATTTCCTTGAGTCCCCAATACTTTTTCCAGGTTCCTTTTACTCTTCTCTCTGCTTCATGTTCGTTGTCATTTTCTGTAGGGGAAATTTGTTTGCCAAGATAGATATATGAGTCGACATACTCTACAATTTTGTTGTCGACCTTAATTTCATTTTTTACCGCGTTTGTCATCACCTTTGTTTTACTGAAGTTGATCTCTAGACCTGACTGTCTGCTTAATGTTAGAAGTGTAGTTATCATGTGTTCTAGCTCTCCGCTGTTTTCATACAGCAATACTAGATCATCTGCGAATCTTAGGTGGCTAATGTACTTTACGTTTATATTTAGACCGACTCTACTCCAATCTGCTTTTTCGATTTTGAATTCTAATATAGCGATGAAGATTCTAGTAGAGAGGATAAGATTAATAATAATAATTAATTTATAAGATTAATTAAATTGATAAGATTCTATTCTATTCTATTCATTCCCCTTGTCTAATGAGTTAGACAAGGGGAAAAAAAGAGGAGTCTTTTGATTGGAATGGGAGGTCCCACAGTCTCTAATTTCACTCTACTAGTATTGTAACTGTATAGGTATTTTAACACTCTGATGTATTTAGCCTCTACACTTTGTGTTTCTAAGGCTTCCCATATTGATGAGTGGAGTACAGTATCGAATGCTTTTTGGTAATCTATAAAAGCTGCATATTATGAATATAAACGAATGAAATTTGGTATAGTTATAGATTGTGTATAGATCTCGGTTTTGGCATCATAAAATAATAATAATTTTATATTTTAGGGGTGGCTCTCCACCACGCCACACACGCCACCACACGTGAAATGGGGATGAAAAATATTTTTTCATTCTACCCCATTGTGTGGGGTATCGTTGAATAGATCTTTTAAAATGAAGGTAAGGTTTATACATGATTTTTTACAAAGTTAACTATTTTCGAGTAATTGGCCTCTAAAGTGGTTTACAAGTTGTATTGAATTTTGAGCGAAATCGGACAATAACTTTTAAAACCGTAACGTTGACAGCTACGGAACCCTTAGACATGTCGTGACTCGTGACATGCTCTTGGTTAGGTTATTGAGGGTACGCAGCAGTGTGGGAGGAGGGAGGTGCATCACGCATGCTTATGCGTGCACTCACACATTTTCTTTTCAGGTTGTGTTTTTTTTTTGGCGGGATGTTCCTAGATATACTATTAATTAAAATGTATGCTATGGATTTCCGGAAAGTATCGCCTAATCCTGTTCAATGCCAACAAAGAAAAATTAATTTATCTTTAGTCTTTATAATATTAGTAGATTACAGATAAACGTTTATATGATATAGTGCCTGGTTGACCGAGCTTAGCTCGGTGTTTAAATAAAAAAATATATAAACGAAAAAGAAATAATAAGAATCACAATAATATTTATCTTACCGGGATTAGAACCAACCACATTCCGAATTTCCAAACAATGCAGAAATTATACGTAGATACGCATACCAAGCTGCCAATCAGACTGACGTAAGAGGGTCGAAATCATTGATATACTGTTGCACGACGAAATAAAAAAAACATATATTGCTTAAAAATTCGCAATTTTTAAGGGACAACATCTAGCTAGATCGATTTTTCTCCCCCAAAACTCCCTGCATACTAAATTTCATGATAATACTTGTAGTATTGTCGAGATACTGATTATATAGCCTTTATATAGATTATATTATAGCCCTCAATATCTAAAGGAAACCTACAGCTTTCGTTGCTCCGACAGGCAAGAGCTGCGGTCCTCTACAAATCTCCTTCTTGATATCCCCATCCACCACACTAAGTATTCCCACTCCTCATACCTCGTACAATCCGTCCTACTCTGGAACTCTCTCCCTACCCGAATAAGACAAGCCAAAACATTGAATACTTTTAAATCGTTCCTAAAAGAGTACTACCTCAGACTGTGTCAGATGTAACGATATGCATATAGTGTATTATATTATATTATTATTATAACGTAAGTTGTTTTTATTACTTATATTATTATTTAAGTTATTGTATATGTATTATTGTGTATGTATGTATTTATTTATTTTATTTTATGTTTATAGTATCAAGATAAATACTTTTAGCGCAATACCCCTCTCCAGCAATTTGTTCCTTTCTTTCAAAGGTTGTGTAGAAGAAATTGCTATTTAGTAATAAGGCCACCTTTGTGTGCTATCGTAGTGATTTTAGTATTTTCTATATTTGTGAGTATGTGTAACTACCGATTATGCACAATAATGTATATTTTCATTTCATATATACACATACAAGATCGTCTCGTTTAATGTCGATATACATTCAATATGGTATTACTTGTAGCCGTTGTCGAGATACTGATTATATATACATATACAAGATCGTCTCGTTTAATGTCGATATACATTCAATATGGTATTACTTGTAGCCGTTGTCGAGATACTGATTATATATACATATACAAGATCGTCTCGTTATAAGATTATAAGGTTGTTCACAATTAATTACGAATATTTTAGGCACAATAATATTTGGAAAAAAATATACAAATTAAAATTAGATTACTCTTTTCGGCGCTGTTATGGTCACTGGACAATAACAGCGCCGAACCGCAGACCATAAGAGTAGGTACACAATCAGCTGTGTGAGGTTAAAACCATTTTTAAACCACCAGTATCGGCGAGGTTAATGAACTCAGCGCCTTAGAGAGCGCAATGTAATTTTATTTAGTTTAATTCATTTTTTCCAAATTTTTACTACCTATTTTTCTGCCTAAACGTCTTGACATAAGCAGTAGATCACATTGTCCAAAATATCCGTAATTGACTATGAAGAACCTCATTTTTCTCTAGAACACTACTGGTGTCGACACGTAGAACTACTTGAAACCCGCGACATCGCACGTGGAATGATATGAACACGATTCGGGGCTACATTTCAAAGAATCCCATCGTAATACGCGCTTTCATTTTACCAAGAATTCTGGGGAAAATGTCAAGTTCAGACCCACTGTAGTAATTCCTTGTGGAATGTGCGGTTAGGGTTTCGTAGTCAGGTTTAAATAAACCTAGAATATAGGCTAAAGCTTACGACGTAGGTACAGATGTTCAGACAAGAATTGTCTTTGAAGTCTTAGCGTCAATTCACACCGAGACGCGACATGACGGCACTGCATTTTTTAAGATAGCGATTCAAAATTGAACTTTATTCACTACACAAGAAGATACATGTTTATTTGCAAGAGTTCGAATTTTGAGTTTTTATTTTATTTTATTTTAATTTTATTTCTTCACGACTTCGCGAAATCCCGCGAAAACCATGCATTCTGTATGTATGTCTGCGATAAAAAGTAGCATAAGTGCATTTCTCCTGGTATTATTCACTTGAAAGACACATATTACGTAAAGTTTCAGCCAATTCAACTGAACGGTTATTCCATGGCATTTTATATGCTATTCCTTAGATTGATATAACTTATTTATTTATAATTAGATTGAAATGAAACACTAAATTTAAAGTGGAGCAAACAAAAACACATTAGTGAAAACAGCATTTAAATCGGTTAAGCCCTTGACTTCGTACGCGCAAAAAGAAATTCCGCGTTCAATAGTTACTGCGACTAGCGTGAAACATACAGACAAACAGACAAATGGACATACAGACAAAAATCTAATAACCATTGTTTTGGGTTCTATTTCGTTCATAAAGTTGTAGTTTAGTTATAGTTATAATTTTTTATTTAAATAATATTATCTTCCATGTACAGACAGCGATCAGTTACACGATTGTTTTTATTGCTAGTAAAAATATAATTTTACGTAAGATGGCAGCTACGGAATCTCTGACCACAGAACAGATCTTCTGTTCACTACAAAATATCCTAAATCGCTTTGACGATGTTATGAGTGTAGTAAAAATTCAATTCTATATTTATCCACTACTTTACGTTACAAAAAGTAGGTTAATCTAAAATAAATATGGCGCTGGCTCCCCGGGTATATTGCTTAGATGAAAAAGTTCAAAAGCTGGCGAGGGCTCTCCTACTATATTGTACAGGTAAATGAAATTTTGAAAAATGTTCAAAGAGACCTTTTTTGATGACAGATTAGGGAACCATTAAATCGCAATATGAGACAACTTTGTAAACAAGCCCTTCATCGCTTAATAGTAAGTGTTATAGGGCCTTGTTAATGTTCTATTGTCGCAGAAAATATAGTTTGCAACCGTGGCTTTGCCCGAACTTTTGTTATTGGCCTTTGATATCAAGGACTTTTTAAGCTATACCACGTTTTTATAGATGTCAAATTTATAATTACGTACTAGAGGACTACCTGTGGTCGAAATTCGTCTATAATTCATTTAATTTTTAAGTTTGAACTTTATAAGGGTTCTTTTGTCTCTTATATAGAAAAAAAAAATGTAATTGTTGTGACAGATTGACAAATGTCAACGTGTAGCAAGATTGTATCTGTCAAACGCGCGGTAGTGTAAGTTAATAATCTGAGGTAGTGTGTGTGTGTCGCTGTTATTTTTTTTTAAATTTTGTATGTATTTCTAAGGATTATTTAAAAAATGTGGTCTTTTTGCATACGTTCCTCCACATAAACGTAAACTATGCCAAATATACTCCTCCGTTTGCAAAATTCTCGTAAAACTGTACTATAGACAAAGTTTTTGTCATAGGCTTTAGTATGGATGTTTTAACTTAAGAAGTGCTTCTGTACGTAGAGACGACATTAACCGCTATCAACATGAATACATTTTATCAAACAAGTGCTTCAACCGATTACATTTCAAAGTTGCTTAACACATCTTGGTGAATCTATGAAGTGTTTTTTGGGCTTCCGTACCCAGAGGGTAAAAACGTGTCCCTATTACTGAGACTTCGCTGTATGTCACTACTCACTAGGCTGTATCTCCTATCCGTGATAGCTAGAGGGTTGTTACAGATGATGTATTTCTGTTGCCGCTATAACAGCAAATACTATAATAAAATAAATGTTGATCCCGTACAAAAAACGTGATATTTTTACCGTTTTGTACGGAACCCTTAGTGAGCGAGTCCAAATCGCAGTATGCCGGCTTTTACTTTCATATGTTTTGTCCTAGGGGCTGTAGGTATATAGAGGCATTTTACTAGAGAAAGAGACTGTGTTTGCAATGCAGGCTGCGTTTTAGTGACTTTTTATAGCCACTAAACCTGTTGTCTTACCAGATAATAGCTCCTGCGTCATATACCTACTGTAATGCTGGATATAAAAATGTACATAAAAAGAATCACTGGCCCGTGCACAAAAGCGCTAATGGGGAACACGCATAGTTATTTTTATTGGCTTTTCGAAAACTACATAATAAGCCAGGAATAATTGTCTTTGTAATGGCATACCTACGATCAACCTGACGAAATACAGTCATCACTCATCACAGAAGCGACATCGTTGGGGGGCAATAGAAACGCTCCATACAAAATTTATGCTCGAGTGACATCACAGCAGTTACAATGAAACGTGTATCTTCTCTTGTAACAAATAAAGTTCAATTTTAAATAGCTACCATAAAATGCAGCGCCATGTGGCGTTTCGTTTCATTTCGTTGTGAATTGGCCCATAGAACGTCTACCGAATATTTCGCTACCAAATCTGCGATTTTACTAAAGTGTAATAATTTTCGTTCTTCCTGCTTGTAGCAGTGTGGCTCAGTGGTTAACGCGTCGGCTGATAAGCCGGAGGTCGCGGGTTCCCGCCCGCCCGGGAATCCCGCCGATGGGACAAAAAGAAATGACCTGTACAGAGTACACGTGGCAGAAGTGAAACATCATTCATTATTTAAAAACCAAAAATACTCTCATCATGCCTGAAGCACATTCATGAATGAAATTAAAAATTGGCAATTATATAGACTGTCGATAAAAGTGAAAAATAAAAGTTATAAAAGAAAAAGAAATAAAAAAAGCGTGTGTCAGCTCCGACGCACGACTGGAGTTTACTCTAAAAAGTAAAACACGTCCCTCAGAAGGAACAAAAACTTTAGCGATCGATTTGAGTTCAAAAATTCGCGCCATGTGAAAAAAAGTGACAGGTGCGCAGAATAGGTTGCGCACGAAAACGTAACGCTGTCATTCGTTCAGTAGATGTTACTGCTCATATTTTTTTCATACCGGGGGCCTTATATGAAAATCGATTCTTAAGGAGTAAACTCCAAAAGAATAGAAATATTTCGTCTGACCGAGATTCGAACCCGAGACCAATTAGTCAAACCGAGCACCTACGTAACTGCGTTACGCGTATCTGATATTAGTATTCGAAAATACTCATATCTTATTTGTATTACACGACCAAATGAAAAGACAATTTTAGGCTCTACATTGGCCGTAACGCTTTTTCGTGATAGAAGAATCGTAATGCTATCCTTCTATATAGAAGTTTCACTTCTAAGTCTTTCTGTGTTCCTGGGTCTTGGATGTGTATTTATAACATATGTATAATACAATGAAATCTTAAATGTGTTTAGTATAACAGTATTAAATATATGTCCGTTGTCTGGTACCTGTGATACAAGTTCTTCGGATACTTAGTCCAGGACCAGATTGACGTGCTGTGGAAGCGTCCATAGATTATTATTATTATATTACTCCAATAATTGGATAACAGAATAGTAGCAGACCTTGACCAGCCGGACTGATATTTTAGGCTTTACAATATTGCATTTGAAGTTTATTTTTGAAAACAATAATAGCACAGAACAAATAAGAACTGGAGCGACGAATAATGAAATCCTTTTGAATGATTTGATAGCTTATAATATGCCCAAGTGATAAATAATAATTTATGTATACCTTGTATAAATATACAAGGTATACATAAATTATTATCAGTCAACATTAAAATATTTTACAATAATTGATACCGCGAATTGTCCCCAAACCCTTTAATCCTACTGAAGAATGTCGGTGACATTCGAGTTAATTAATAAACCGCTTAACTTGATAATTTTACGTTTGACTTTTCAATTTACAAAGAACTTTTAGTAGAAATAATAGTAGTTTCACCTTCTTTTACGAGCACCATACGAGGTATATACGCTAAATTCTTTGAAACGACAGTTTTCATGGAATATGGCAAACGACCTTACCGCTCGCCTGATACTAAGAAATTGCCACCGCCGCGCCCACACGACGCCATCGAAGTTACCAGTGCGTTACTTGAGACACCTCTGAATCATTTCAGGGAAATACGCCTCTGATTTTACCTTTTAGTTTACCCAATAAGTATAAAACGGACAGATATCATATGATTGCACACTATTGCATTGCATAATATATAACACACATATAATATATAATAGGTCTTTACCTATGAAATTGCCGTTCTGCAGTACTGGCCATTTCAAATCAAAATAATTTTTGTTTGGCTAAGAATTCTAATTTTAAATTAATTTTATTTTAAAAACATGGAATTATTTTTCCAAAATTAGTCATTTGTTTATTGATTAGTGTTACATTTTCATCGCATTTCAATCTTTTTCGTCATCATGGATACGTTAAAAATTCGAGTAATTATGGAATATGAGTACCGTCGTGACAGCAACGCGGCACAAGCGGCACGCAACATCAACGACGTTTACGGAGCTAACATTACAAACCAACGCACCACCTGTTATTGGTTTGCTCGCTTCCGTTCTGGAAATTTCGACCTGAAAAATGAACCTCGCGGTCGTCCGAAGACTTTGGTCGACAATGACGAATTAAAGGCGATTGTGGAAGCTGATGATACACAATCTACGGCTGAATTAGCAGCAGCTTTCGACGTTAGCGTCAAAACAATATTGGTGCATTTGCGTCAAATTGGCAAGTTAAAAATAGCTTGACAAATGGGTGCCCCATGAACTCAATGATCGCCAGCGCGAAGTACGCGTCGAGACGTGCCTTGCACTGCTCAACAGACACACAAATAAAGGAATTTTGAACCGCATTGTTACCTGCGATGAAAAATGGATTCTGTTTGATAACCGCAAGCACTCAACAAGTTGGTTGGATCCTGGTTCAGCACCTAGACAATGCCCTAAACGAAAACACCCCTAGAAAAGTGATGGTCACTGTTTGGTGGTCTAGCGCCGGTGTGATTCATCACAGCTTCTTACCAAACGGGGTGAGCATTACTGCAGATGTGTACTGTGAAGAACTGAACACAATGATGGAGAAGCTGGCACATCTCCAACCAGCATTGGTCAATCACTCGTCTCCGCTGCTCCTGCACGACAACGCGCGACCTCATACTGCACAGCAGACGGTCTCCAAGTTGCAAGAACTGGGGTTGGAAACTCTCCGTCATCCGCCCTACTCACCAGACCTTGCGCCTACAGACTACTACTTTTTCAAGAATTTGGATAACTTCTTGGCGGGAAAAAAATTCAATACCCGAGAGGCGGAACAAAATGCATTTGAAGAATTTGTTGCCTCCCGTCCAGCTGATTTCTTTAAGAAGGGCATCAATAAACTGCTACTGCGTTGGCAAAGATGCATTGATTGCATGGGTGATTACTTCGATTAATACAAATAAAAAATACATGAAAAAAATTCATTTAAATTTTTTCATACAAAACGGCAATTTCATAGGTAAAGACCTAATACATAACAAAAATTACGTAAGGCATGGGGCAAGACCAGCATAGATTATTTTTTATTCTGGGTGAAGTGGATCATACTTTTTTGTATGGTACCCAATACCCATGTAATATCTTGCCACAACTGACAATTTATTTTAATTTATTTATATAAATTTATTATAATTTATATATATTAATACCCCCGTATTAACACACACATATATAAAACACATATGTATTAAATACATATACAACAGTGTATCGTTTACAGTATAAGATATATACTTACTCCCTTACTAATAAAAATATTTACACAATGAATAAGCAATACAATGTTTAGTCCTTGTCTGCCAAGCGACTTTTCACACTTATCAGACACGGACAAAACATTGTACAGCTTATCCACTGTTTAAATATTATGATTAGAAAGGGGTAAGTATATATCTTATACTTTAAACGAAACAATCTCGATACTCCCTTACTAATAAAAATATTTACACAATGTTTAAGCCATACAATGTTTTGTCCTTGTCTATCAAGCGACTTTTCCAACGCATCAGACTTTTTCAACGTATCAGATATCAGGCAAGGACAAAACATTGTATAGCTTATTAATTGTGTAAATATTTTTTTACTAAGGGAGTATATGTATATAATCGGTTTCTCGAAAACGGCTGCTGAAAAGTGAAAATGAAATTTAGCATGCAGGGAGTTTTTAGGGAGAAAAATCGATCTAGCTAGGTCTTATCCGTATCTTTAAGCTATATATGTTTTTTCGTTCGTCGTGCAAAACAATGTATCAATAATTTCGACTCTAATATGTCAGTCCGATTGGCAGTTTGTGTTTAGAACTACGACGTCTCGGTTCTTACAGATCCTTCTTACGCTTGTGTGGTGATAATAATAATACAGCAACAATTGTTATATTCTCCTTTATTGGTACATACGAGAGAGATGACTAACACAGATACGCCTACACCATATATAGCCTTTTGGCTAACTGAAATAAACTAATTAGATAGGCTGTGCTTGTGACATCTGTCAATATGACATTGATACTTCAACTTTATAATACTGTTATATTATGCAACAGTCTGATATTTGTATTTTTGAATTGTGAGTACAATCTTATTGTACCTTTGTACAATAAGATTGCCCTGTGACAATGTTGCCCTGTACCTGAGAATTGGCCCACGGCACAAACTAGCGGGTATACTACGATCATTGTACACACTAATACTAATAATATGAAATACATTTATCACTAACATTATAAGGGTAGTCTGGCGCGCCTGGGATCTCAGTCCGTATATACACCCACATTTCTTGAGAAAAGCATTATTATGATTATGATTATTAAATAAAGAATATCAAAATATCTGTTTTCGACTTCAAAAGCATATTCTGTATTGTTCATTTGATCCAAAATTAAATTATAAAGTCGGCATAAAGTTTGTTTGAAGCGTATGAAAAAATAAAAACGAACATTTACTATTTACTATGCGATACCTCTTTTAAGTATCGTAGAATATTTGGACACACTAATTTAGTATACGAGGTTTTATTCTACATCTTGTAAAAAATATAATAATATTAAATATTGTACAATACGAACAAAAATAATTATATAAAATATTAACGCTTAAAGTAAAGCTATGGAGAAATAACTTTTTGTTTGTTTACTAACTATATCTGAATATACCTGTGCTCGTAATTGTTTAATAAACTATATCTGAATATATCTGTGCTCGTAATTGTTTACTAAACTATATCTGAATATACCTGTGCTCGTAATTGTTTACTAAACTATATCTGAATATACCTGTGCTCGTAATTGTTTACTAAGCTATATCTGAATATACCTGTGCTCGTAATTGTTTACTAAACTATATCTGAATATACCTGTGCTCGTAATTGTTTACTAAACTATATCTGAATATACCTGTGCTCGTAATTGTATTTCATTTGTGGCAAAATGGTGTCAGAGTGGTCTCAGGATCGAATCTAGCCAATGATTTTTACCATTTGGTTCGTTTTCTGCTAAATTATTATTTCTTAATTATTATAATATTATGTTATCTTATTTTTACGATATTCGTTTTAAAGATGGATTCTAGAGCTTTATGGATCCGAATTTAACGCAGACGAAAAGGAATTTGAAAATAGCTTATAAACTTTAGTATGTTGACAACAAGGTTTAGTTTTAAATAACGCCTATCTTTAAATTCTAGATTTTAACGTTCTCTGGGGCTTAGTGGTTAGCGCGACGGCGCTCAAGCCGGAGGTCGCGTGTTCGAATCCCGCCGGGGGAACAAAAGGTTTTCGGTGTTCCTGGGCCATGTATGTGTATTAAATAAGTGTATGTATGTAATTAAAATCTTCTATATAAAAGTATTAAACATACTTTCCGCTGTCTGGTTCTGTAGCACAAGTTCTTCGGATTTATTAGCTGACGACGATTATCTGACTGAAGTGGTGTGAAGTGTCCCATATTATTATTATAACTAGTTGGTACCGGTAACTTCATATAACTAACGGAAATGTACCCCTATTTTTTAAAACGGAATCCTAAAAATGCGGAAGATAAAGTAGCCTATGTGCGTAACATATAACATCAGCTATCTCACCAAAAAAGTCCCATGAAAATCGGTCAAATCGTTTCAGAGATTAGTCGGAACAAACAGAAAGACAGACAAACAGACAAACGGACAGACAAAATTTTTAAAATATGCATTAAGTGAAACGCTATTAAATTAAGTTACAAACAGACACTTAAATTTTATTTATTTGTAGTATTAAGATTTACAGAGAAATAAAAAAATTTGAAGCGTATTATTGTCTGTGAACTTCTAAATATTAACATAAAGATTTATTTATTTACGTTTAAAGTAGTATCTTTTCGTCATTTGTACCGAGATTTATGATTTCAGAAGAGAAGTTTAGAAGGTCAAGAGAAGGTCAAGTTTTGAACAAGTGAAACGGAAAAAAGTTTTTCACCGGCCTGGTGCCGTTTAGTACGCTCTGTATAAGTTTTATTTGAACTTTTATCAGTTTTGTGTATCTTATGACATGTGACAAGTTAATTTTTTTTTTATTATGGCAGCACCAAAAATCAAAATTTTCAGTTTATTGTAACGAAAAATAACCTCTTTTAGTATTTTAATAAGATGCGGTAACTTTTAAAAGGTAAAGAAATATACTTTACAAATAGAATTTAATTTTTTTTTTTCAAAAATATAAAAAACACTCACCCGAAAGCCATGTTATCTGTCGAATGTCCGTCCGACGATCTACGTCCGAAATCCGATGTCCGTCCGGTGTGTGTACGGCGGCGTGTACGGCGCTGAGTGCGGTGGGCGCCGTCCGCCCGCCCTTATATCCGCCGCCGCCCTACGCGTGCACTATTAATATGTATTGTTTTTTGTTTACATTATAATAGCAATATGATTTTTTTACACATGGTGAGACTTTGTATTCCATTACGTATGTATAATCTGGTTGTCAACACCGTTAAATGTTTACTTACATAATATGCCAAAACTTTCATCATAGCAAGTGTGAACATAAACCCACAAATTTCAGAGATACTAGCGATTATGTTAGGTACATATTTTATACAACTTGCGACAGTGTATAAAATATATCATGTTTTCGGTGATTTTTGTATGGAGCGTCTTCACGAGACCTGCGAAATTCATGTGACGCTTAGCTTGTAGCTTTGAATTGTTTATGCTGTATATTTAATGATTATTTTAATTTTAAATGTATCGTGGAAACAGAAAATCTTTTAAATAAGATAATAGCTCCCCCACACCGATGTCGGTGACGGTGGCCGGTTTCATTGAAACCAGGCTAGCTACGCAGGAGTTATTTTATAGCGCCTATGTGTGCGCAATACACAAGAGCACTCTCAAGAGCGAACTGAGCCGTCGGGACGCCTGGCAGATGTTAAACATCTAAGTAACTATCTACGAGTCATCTATTGCACATTTTAGTGTAGCGACGCGTTACATCGCCATATGAAGCAACAAAAGACCTACATCTCTGCGTTACGTTCGATTCACACCGGAACGGAACGATACGCATGCAATGTGCAGGCTGGGGAGTTGGGGAGTCCAATCAAAGATGTTGTGCTCGCGAATATTGTTTCTTAACTCCTTTAATACACTTACATTACAATATATATAGGGAGGTGATACACACACTACACCTTCCCCCCGTATTTTTGAAAAAAAATAATTTGATATACCTAAATAATAATAATACAAATCTATGCTATTTTTATTTTATTTGTAAAACATAATTGTAATTACATTCGTGATGGGTCATGGGATGTTGACGACATACGACTCACTTTCAACTTACGATATTTTTCCACATGGTTACATCTCGTACCCAACTGTTTTAAATAAATTTTATTTGTATTATTATATATTTAATTTTTATATTTCCAAACAAAAAAAAATCCTTACCTCCTCAATATTATTATTTTATTAATTATATTTATCATTATCAAAAAATACAATCTCCATTTAGCTACAAGTATAGTCAATCCATTTTCAAAATCGTTTTCTTAATCATTTCATTTCACTTATATTATTACATTTATTTTACTAATATACACTTGATTAGTGGACTAGCCAGTCACTTACATTTTACATCGTCAGGTACCTTATTATTATTATTTATCGTTTCTTTGTAAATATTTTCATATTATGCATGCTTTTTCATAATCATGGTTCAATGAATCTTTATTATTCATGTTTTATATTTACTCATACATCAATTCATAATTTTATTTATAGTCGACTTTTTAAATTATTTATTACTATGGTACTTTACTTTATTTATTTTTATACTTCATGTGCGCACTTTATTTATACAACAAATAACGGGATCTATTTTTAAGACTAACCAACACATAACATTACGTCTCCAACCATTTTTACTAAGTGGAGGATTTTTCCCGCCGAGCATGCTCTAAGTACCATTTATTTTATTTTTTGTATCATATTTGTACTTTAATACCAAGGGTTTGTTTTAAGGCTTCTTGACCGCCAACAATTCTCACAGAGAAATCTCGTTTACACCATGATCGAATGAAGGAACGCCTTTCGTATTTTATTATTCATGCTTTTGGCATTTTATTTATTACACATACAAAGCATTTTAGCTAGTATTTAATTAATACACTATGGTATTTTTCACCTTAACCTATTCAAATTCCTAAGAAAATAACCCATTACATTTTGATACATTCAATATCTAAAACATCCATCAACCCTTGGGCGATCAGTCAAACAGTTACTAGAAAATACAAACATTGACGCATCCTGTTTTAACATGTACGCATCTTATGATATTATAACCCATATTCTTACTTCTAAATAACATTTTCTTTGCATCCCTACACAAAGCTTTTAAAAGCTATGTTACAAACTAAATGTCACATTCCTAATCCTCTTCACAATAATATTACGTCATATCTCGTATGAACGTAAATATTTTTTAAGTAAATCCATGTAAGTCATATCCAGTATAAATTCTTAGAAAATGTATATAGAATCAATTTACAAAGTAGTTAGATAATGTATGTAGAATCAACTTACAAAGTAGTTAAAAAGAATATTTTAATACATTTCTAAGAAATAATTGTCTCGTTTTGAGACATTTATATACCTACCCAAATCTTTTTACCTATCCCTCTTTTACTTTACTTTTTCTAATAACATTTTATTATATTTATAACTTTAAAAGTAACTACCTTATAAAAGAAAACTTTTTTAAATTTTATTTTATTTAAGTATTCATTTCTGTTCTAACCATAATTGAATTGGAATACATTAATTTTACCTGTAGGTATATGCAACTTATTATTTTATTAAATACCGTTTTACTCTGTTATTACTTTCCAAAAAGTTAAAGTTACTATTACATGATAAATTAAATTAATAATTAATAAAAAATATAACCTATGAAATTGCCGTTCTGCAGTACTGGCCATTTCAAATCAAAATAATTTTTGTTTGGCTAAGAATTCTAATTTCGAATTAATTTTGTTTTAAAAACATGGAATTCTTTTTCCAAAAGTAGTCATTTGTTTATTGATTAGTGTTACATTTTCATCACATTTCAATCTTTTTCGTCATCATGGATACGTTAAAAATGCGTGTAATTATGGAATATGAGTACCGTCGTGGCAGCAACGCGGCACAAGCGGCACGCAACATCAACGACGTTTACGGAGCTATCACTACAAACCAACGCACCACCTGTTATTGGTTTGCTCGCTTCCGTTCTGGAAATTTCGACCTGAAAAATGAACCTCGCGGTCATCCGAAGACTTTGGTCCACAATGACGAATTAAACGCGATTGTGGAAGCTGATGATACACAATCTACGGCTGAATTAGAAGCAGCTTTCGACGTTAGCGTCAAAAAAATATTGGTCCATTTGCGTCAAATTGGCAAGGTAAGGTGCCCCACGAACTCAATGATCCCCAGCGCGAAGTACGCGTCGAGACGTGCCTTGCACTGCTCAACAGACACACAAATAAAGGAATTTTGAACCGCATTGTTACCTGCGACGAAAAATGGATTCTGTTTGATAACCGCAAGCACTCAGCAAGTTGGTTGGATCCTGGTTCAGCTCCTAAACTATGCCGTAAACGAAAACTTACCCCTATAAAAGTGATGGTCACTGTTTGGTGGTCTAGCGCCGGTGTGATTCATCACAGCTTCTTACCAAACGGGGTGAGCATTACTGCAGATGTGTACTGTGATGAACTGAACACAATGATGGAGAAGCTGGCACATATCCAATCGCTCGTCTCCGCTGCTCCTGCACGACAACCCGTGACCTCATACTGCACAGCAGACGGTCTCCAAGTTGCAAGAACTGGGGTTGGAAGCTCTTCGTCATTCCCCCTACTCACCAGACCTTGCGCCTACAGACTACTACTTTTCCAGAATTTAAATAACTTCTTTAAATTCAATGCCCGAGAGGCAGTACAAAATGCCTTTGAAGAATTTGTTGCCTCCCGTCCAGCTGATTTCTTTAAGAAGGGCATCAATAAACTGCCACTTCGTTGGCAAAGATGCATTGATTGCATGGGAGATTACTTCGATTAATACAAATTAAAAAAAAAAAATTAACGTAAATTATTTTTATGCATGCACTTTTACATTTGTATTTATTTTTTATATTATTTACTTAATAATATATTCAAACTTACAATTTATTTATTGAATAGCTACCGCCCGGTAAATAATATCTATTGAGTTCTTTTCTTCAACACTATAATGTCCACATTTTTCAATCATCGCATAAAGTTCGCGCTTCACATTTTAAAGTCTTATTTTTATTATTGTTGTCCCTGTACCATCTGCGCAGCGCTGCCGCGAGGCGGCACTGGCAGGGTCGCCATGAAATGTGCAGGCTGGGGAGTTGGGGAGTCCAATCAAAGATGTTGTGCTCCCGAATAATGTTTATTAACTACTTCTTTAATATACTTACATTACGATATATATAGGGAGGTGATACACACTACACGCGGTGTTGCATTTTTAAGATAGCTATTCAAAATTGAACTTTATTTATAACACAAGAAGATACACGTTTCATTGTAACAGTTGGAATGTCAAGTTGAAAGATCGTGTAGGGAATGAAGTTCAATTTGAACAGTTAATTTAAATGTACAGCGCAGCGTCGCGTTTCGTTACATTTCGGTGTGACTGAACCTGAGACGTTTCACGTAATAACGTTTCTTATACCATTGATAAATAGTTATTATAAATAATAGCCACTTTTGAAAACGAATAGCGGACGTTAGCGAGATTAGCGGGTAGGCGTAGAAGTGCCTCGTGGGCCCGGAAACGGAAGTCACAAGCACAATAAACCAGCTAACACGTACGTTTCAATTAGATTACCCGGAACCGGCCGAGCCGGTGGTTATTGTCACCTTTTTTTTATTCTCACTTTCAAAAAGACATTTTGTTTTTATTTTTTTACAGGCAGATAAATCTTAAAGCTTTATTTCTTGGAAATCAAGGTGATTTGCTTTTAACTGAACCCCCATTTATTCAACCTGTTAAGCGATGAATTTTGGATATTACACAGTGGTATATGTGGGTTACATATATGTGGGTTACATTAATAATCCGTTAGACTGGTTGCTGTATTAACATTCACACTCATTATCAGCTTTTCAGTTATAGGTACAATAGATACAAGTACAGTAAACCATGTTGCTAAAGACCCTCGGCAACTTCGTTTTTCTATGGAAACGACGATGTATGAAAAAACCCGGCTAAATGCGAGTCGGACCCTCACACGAAGGGTGACAATTTTTTTATTCTGGTTTTATTTTTTGTTGTTACAGCGGCAATAAAAATACATTATCTGTGAAAACTTCAACTGTCTAGCTATGACGGTTAAGGCGATACAGCCTGGTGACAGATGGACAGACAGACGCACGGACAGTGAAGTCTCAGTATTGGGGTCCCGTTTTTACCCATTATGCACGGAACCCTAAAAGACGATTGCCGAAAGACATTGAGGTCGTACTGTATGGGCCCGCAGCTTCCCTCGTGTCCTTGGGGTAAACATCGGGGTAATGAACCACTTCGAAAGCCGTTACGAAAGAAATACTACGAAGCAAATGCCAACGTCATATTTGGTGTCGAACGTCATTCTGTTTTAGTTTTAAATTTTATAGTTAGGGAGCCGAAGAGGAAATCTGGGATATGCTCGAATGCGTCAGATTAAAGGTACCATACATATTGATAAATATGAACTCTTAATGTGGAGGGGTTCGCTGAGAGGAACCCGTCAGATTAGTAAAAAAAAACAATCGTTCTACATACTCGAGCGCGTCAGATTAAGATAGGTGGGGTTAGTTACCAACTGACAAGTGCCCATTTTGCTAATCTGATGATTTAAGCGTAACCTTTAGGAGCGGAACAAACGAACAAAAAACAACAAATAACAAAAACAAAAAAAAAATGATGTGTGGACATGCTCGAGCACGTCTATTTTTTTCTTATGGTACAGTTAATAGCATCTCGTAAATCTGATTTCCGCAAGTCGAAAGTATTAACATGGCCTATGTACAGTAAGTCAAATTGGAATTAATAACGGATAACTGAGCTAAGGTACAACAGGCTCCCCTAGTAAGAAACCAACAGTTTTTTCAGTGCACAACTGCACAATGTAATATTGTACATAACATTTTTTACAGATAGATAAATAAATAGATAGTTTGATCGTCACAATGAAGTTTGGATCTTATAATGTGCAACATGTCCCACGATCGTCTTTGCACTCGCCAGTCGGTGCGCGTACTGCTCGTTTATTTTCATTGAACCATTTCACTATATTACACTCTAATGTAATTTGTTTTACAATACCCGTCCTGTACCTTTTGGGCCGGGGTATTGGTTTTATTTGGTTAAAATGAGGTTAAAATAGGGCAGTCTGTGAACTGTCAAGTCGCTGTCATATTCTCTGTTCAAATCCAAATTAATTTAAACGTAAACGTTATAGTATTAATATCGAGCAATAACAACATTATTTATAAAATAACTATAACCCGACTACGTAAATTCTAATAGCCTATTACCTTCTACCCGAGCAATTATTACGAATCTGTTGACACCTGATTAATTAAAATCGGATCAGTAGTTTAGGCGCTACGGTGGAACAAACATACATACATACATAGACTGCCAAAATTATTACCTTCACTCGGGTAAAACACGGCGGAAAAATCACGTTTGCGAGCCCCTCATATATTTTTTTTATTTAATAATTTATTTTTTGAGTGAATATACAACTAATTATTCTGTGAATATTTTAAGCGTCTACATATTGCCATTATAAATATCGCTCAATAAACGGCAAAAAATCTCGATTGTGGTTTTGGAGCCACCTTTAAATATTTAGTACCTGGGTCACCGGTCACTCTACTAGATTTAAAAAATAAAAAAATCACAAAAATATTTTACCGGGGTTCGAACCTACCACAATCCAAATTTCCGAACAAAACAAAAATTAACATACGCACACCAAACTGTCATTCAGACTGACATATTGGAGTAGAAATTAACATTGTTGAACGACGAGAGAAAAAACATATATTATTTAAAATGCGAAGTTTCCAAGACATAAGACCTAACTAGATCGATTTGTCTACCGTAAAACTCCCAGCATACTAAATTTCATGATAATACTTGAAGGCGTTTTCGAGAAACCGATTGTGTATATATATACAAGATTGTCTGGTAACGAGACTGACGTTTGAAGAATAAGTTTGTATTCTGTTTTTCGTCTGTGAAAAAGTCAACTGTTTAGCAATCACGGACCATTCGTGATGGATTGACGTCATATATATTAGTCATAGGTTTTTACCCTTTGCGTACGGAACCCTAGAACCCCCCGATGAACACAGGTACTTTATAAATATATTCAAACCTTAATTTCACGCAACACTGTCTATAAAAAAACTAATACATATTATAATTACTGAATAAATAAACAAAACATAATATTCAAAATCGCTAAACCGCAAAAAAAATAAAAAATGTGTGTATGATAAACACATTAAACAATAAATAAATTAATAAATTATACAATATTTCCTTACTAGTAACAAAAATGAGAAAGTAACTCTGTCTGTAAGAGGAGCCACACACCATACTGCCTACCGTCCAATCGGCACGACGCACGCTACCCATTAGATCAGTTAGAACTGATCCTGTATGGGCATGGATTGGCATGAAGTTTATACTGTTACTCAAATCTCGTATTTATCTTAGACTTTCATTAATTTACTTGCAATGATCGTCTGGATATCATAAACTGATTCTGTGGAGTTGGGGTCATTCAACACCCGGTTGACGTTGGTTTGACGTTTATGACATTACCACTTTGCTGTTTTTACTCGACTACGGCGAATTCAAAAGGAAGGGTAATGATTTTGGCAGTCTATGTACTAAGTATGTATATATTGTTCCACTCCAGCGCCTAAACTAGTGATCCGATTTTAATAAATGGCGTGTCAAAAAATTCGCAATAATATGATTCACGCAGTCGGGTTTATAGTTTTACAAAAAATTGTAGTTAAATCATATCGAGCCTGCATCGAAACTGTATTATTGTAAGATTTAATTAGCAGAATCGACCTACAGTTGTAGGTCGATGCCGATTGGACGGTAGGCAGCACGGTGTATTGATACATTTACAGTCGCAATTACGGATTCCTGCGCGGACGGAGTTGCGGGTAGCGCCTTGTACGCAATATGCGTCATGATATTATATTATGTAACATATTCATATTAGGGACTTATAGGATTTTTGTGTAGCGCATTATAAAATATCCTGGATATCAATATAACATGAAATGTGACGATTGATACATTTTTAATATGAAAAGCATAGATGTATTATATTATGATGAAAAGTATTATACTTATTTCTGGCAGTTACTGTCACATGCGAATTTGTTTTTTCTTTTTATTTATCGTTTAATTTGCACCCTTGACACAGTTCGCCGCGATAAACGTGAAGAGTCGAGAAGGTCTCAAGGCGCGACAAGGTTTTTGGAGTGTCGAATATGTGGCCTAGGCATGACCACTCTAAAAATGAGTCTATTTTACGGAACAATAAACAAAATTACAGTTTCTATAAACATTTAACACATAGGCGGTCCGATATCCGATATCGTATCGCATAGTGGGAAAACGATCTATGGCAGCCAGTTCGAAGTATCATCGACAAGAGAAGACAACATTTCTTTTCTTCCATTGACGATCAAGCACGATCTCGCAACACAGCTGTTTACTGTCTACGAGATACGTTTCTTCTTAAAAATGTTAAATAGTCTTCATAATTTGCCGCCCAAGAAAATTGCGATGCCTAACTTGTATAATGCGCTTACTTGGAAAACTTAAATAAATAAATAAATTTTTATTCGGAACATTTTAGGCATTACCGGGCATTACATTATAATGTAATGTTAACTGTTTATAAACAGTGACACCACAGAACAAGAACAACAGGAAAAAAGAAAAACAAAAAGCTACTAAGTAAACCAAAAAATTTGGGCAGGTTAGCGTGAGTGTAATGTCTAAAACCGAAATGGAGACAACTCAGGTGTCTCACCACGGCACGGTGCCCTGCGGTACCTGGTCTTCCGTGGCCCCAAGCCGTGTGACGTACGACATACTAAGCAAGCAACGAAATACCTACTTATAACAAATATTACAATAACAAAATAAATATAAGATATTATGTTGTATAGGTAAACAATATATTACTAAGTATGGGTGGTGCGTGCGAACATTACTAGGGGAGCAGGAACAGATGAGGCGGTCACGTGGCTGCGACGTAGCCACATCTCGGCTCGCAAGACGGAAGCACGTCTGACGGCAGCACGCGCAAGACAGGAGCACGCGCAAGACGGGAGCACGCGCAAGACGGAAGCACGCGCAAGACGGGAGCACGCGCAAGACGGGAGCACGCGCAAGACGGGAGCACGCGCAAGACGGGAGCACGCGCAAGACGGGAGCACGCGCAAGACGGGAGCACGCGCAAGACCGGAGCACGCGCAAGACGGGAGCACGCGCAAGACGGGAGCACGCGCAAGACGAGCGCCCGCGCAAGACGGGAGCACGCGCAAGACGGGAGCACGCGCAAGACGGGAGCACGCGCAAGACCGGAGCACGCGCAAGACCGGAGCACGCGCAAGACGGGAGCACGCGCAAGACGAGCGCCCGCGCCACAGTACCCGCTGTCCATAGCAACTATCAAAAACATAATAAATATACACAAAATAGCTAATAATTATACTTAAGTTGTAATAACGTGAAAAGTATGGTAAGTGCGTTAGATAAACATAATATAAAATAGTAAGTAGTAGGTACAAAATTTATAAATAGAATAATTATTTTCAGGTAATCTTAATTAACAAAATATAATATAATTGAGTTCAGAAAGGCTGGCTGCATAATATTGTATTGACTTAATAATTCGGGAAGGGAAATGACTTCGTTCAAAAATAACGAAATAATAAGTAAACATGTAAAATATTGGTGGAATGGTACGGAACCCGACGTGCGCGGCTCCGACTCGCTCTTGGGGGATTTTTTATTTTATGATTTTAATATTAGGGTCAATTCACACCGAAATGAAACGATACGCGACATGGAGCTGCATTTTTAATATAGCTATTCATAGTTGAACTTTATTAATTACACAGGAACATACACGTTTCATTGTAAGAGTTCGAATGTCATGTTGCGCTGCACAGCGCATGTGAAGTGTATGACTGATGTCATATTATGAAAGGTGTACCTTTTTGTGTAGTGAATAAATTTCAATTTTAAGCGGCTATCTTAAAAATGCAGCGCCGCGTAGCTTCGCGTACTGTCGCGGTGTGAACTGACCATTATTTTCAGTCTTCTTAGCTTAAGAACACTATTATAGTCGCTAGCTATTCAAGTCATGCTTAGTTTTCTAATTACACAAATTCTTGAAGCAATTTAAGTTTTGTGTATATTTATTAGTTCTTTGCATAATTTCTGTCTAATTTTAGCTGTGAGCTGTGCCAGATGTAATCTCGTCTCGTGATACGAGCGATAATGATATCTATTGACTTTTTCACACCACGTCAATCTGGTCCCGTGCTATGATTTCGAAGAGCTTGTGTACGGGTACCAACCAACGGAAATATATGAAATGTATACATATATTTAACACTGGCTGTTCCCACGGCTCCGCCCGCGTAAATATACTATCTGGTATCCCGCGCGAACACTGTACTTTTCCGGGATAAAAAGTAGCCTATATTTTAATCCAGAGCCTATACTACTACCATACCAAATTTCATCAATATCCGTTTAGTAGTTTTTTGGTGAAATAGTAACAAACATACATCCATCCATCCATCCTCACAGACTTTCACAATTATAATATTATTAGGATTATTATTATATAATACACATATTTAATACACATCCATGACCTGAAAACTTTATATTCCCTGGCGGGATTCCTCCGGTCGGAGCGCCAACGCGCTAACCATTGAGCCGCAGAGGTCGTCAGAATGTGATAGCAAATTATTAATTATTATAAATTATCATTACGATATTATTATTTTTTATTTTAGAATCCAAACTTTAAAATAGTTTTTTTCACTTCATAGATTTGCTGACGTAATTTTATTTGATAAGTTTAACAACATTTCAGTTTCAATATTTAAATTGGAAAAATTTAAATTTTTAATTTTAATAAAATTATTTAAATTATTAATTATTAATTTATTAATTTATTATTAATTTATTCAATTTTAAATTTTTAAAGACCGTTAGTGATAATGGGAAAATTTTCTAAAAAATGGATGAAAAAACCGAATCGACATAGAGTACATTGTAAAATATATTTCCCTGTGACATTGTGGGCACAACCTACGCAAACAAAATTGCAGCAAAGATATTATAGATAAGATAGACAAGGACTAACATAGAAATAAGTAAGTAATGTCAAGAAGAACAAAACTGTCGTCGCCCTGCATCGTTTGCGCTGGTTTTAATATCAAAGTTATGTGTGAACTTGTCAGATATTAACTAATATATTTTACTCAGAATGTATGTCGCGGTATTTTGTACTCTTAGTGCATGCT
This sequence comes from Phengaris arion, assembly GCA_963565745.1. Lineage (NCBI taxonomy): Eukaryota > Metazoa > Arthropoda > Insecta > Lepidoptera > Lycaenidae > Phengaris > Phengaris arion. The sequence goes on from OY751444.1 coordinate 18,545,268, forward strand.
TATTATGAGAAGATAATAATATTCAATGTAAGTATATATAATATATGGCAGGCCTCTGTCACTCTTGCGCGCTGATATACTTGCGCGCGTTAAATGCCAACGGCTCGCATCGCATCGCAAGTAACTGTAGGCATTTATAAAATTAGGTATTCAGTTTTTTGTATGGAGTGATTTATCTGTTGCGTAAGTAATTATTATTACCTTACTATTTAGTCATCTGTGGTAAAGGTATTAAAAGTTAAAACTACAAAGTAATTGTTTTATGAACGAAAAAAAATTCACACCGGGTCAACCTTAACCATTGTTAGGGTTCCGTAATACATACGGAACCCTTATAGTTTCGATCTGTCCGTCCGTCTATCTGTCTGTCTGTCCGCGCTTCTAGCTACTGTAATTATGAATATAAATGAATGAAATTTGGTATAATTATAGACTGTGTATAGATCTCGGTTTCGGCATCATACTTTTAATTATTTTTTAATTATTTAATTATAATAATTTTACATTTTAGGGTAGGCTCTCCATACATGTGAAATGGGGATGAAAAATATTTTTTCACTCTACCACATCGTGTTGGGTATCGTTAAATAGGTCTTTTAAAATAAAGGCAAGCTTTCATACATGACTTTTTTACAAAGTCAACCATTTTCGAGTAAGCGGCCCTACAAAGTGGTTTATAAGTTGGTCCCACCTGGCATTTATAAACTATAATATATGTGAACTTGTAAGTTTACATGCTGATAGACCATACTGAATACTATTTAGGAAAATTATTTTGAGCGAAATCGGACAATAACTATTGAAGTAAATTGAAGTAAACCTATTGCGCGATGATAGTTACGGAACCCTCCTTAGACATGTCGTGACATGCTCTCGGTTAGGTTAGTTTATGGAATATATAGAAGAAAACGGATCGCCTGATAATAAGCGATTACCTCCGCCCTCATAACACCCGCATCACAAGAGAAGTTACAAATCGTTATTCATATTTAAAACCCCAATTCGGTCGTGTTAATTCATTCGTGTAGAAGCGTGGCGGTTTCATGGTTCAAAATATTTTAGAAGAATCCGCAAAATGAACTCCAGTGATTTGGATATATTTTTTTTACGAAACAACAAGGAAGGTAAAGTCACCGGTTATTGTTAAATTATATTGAATAATTCATAACACTTTCCCTATGTAATCATGCGTTTATATTTTTCCATATTTATTGAACTATGAATACGAAACAGAGAGTAGATTGACTTTGTCCAGTCTCCCATAGTTCCTTGATTTATACAGGTGAGCAGTGAAACGTATACACTAACGCCCGAAATTAATAATCAATCTTAATCTCATTTTAGCGATCCGAGACACTCGTATAGATTTCAATACATTTCAACGATCCTAGCATTGATTTCACGTCAATTAACGTCAGTTTTTGTTTGAGAATCTACGATTGAAGTCAATCTAAGATTTTAGGTACTTTATTCATTTCGGCCGTTAAGCTACAATATGATATACATTATATCAGTTAGAATATAAGGGCAGTCTGGCGGGCCTGGAATCTAAGACCAGTAGGCATACATACATTTCTTCGTCTCTTGACAAATCTCTCTGACATTCTAGGACGGCTCATAATTTTCTGATACTCCAAGAAGTCTACTGTCTAAAATTTCATATTTTAAAACTTGGTTATTCTATGTAAGGGCCTGTTTTATTTATTTATTTATTATACTTTATGCACACAATATGGTACAAAGGCGGGCTTAATGCCTTGTGGCATTTTCTACCAGCCAACCTATGGGTGATGCAGAGACAGTAGAAGGAAGCATATTATTAAAAGGAAACATAGACTTAGACATTTTGAGTATATATAAAATATATAATAATAATAAATACTACCATATAAATACTAATATAACTCTTTATTTAAAATTAACCTACTTAATATTTTAAATATGTAAACCTAATAATATATAACATAATAAGATATCTAAATAATTTACTTATTTATTCTAGTCTATTTCTAGTCTGCAAATGATTTTAAGTATAGTTCACGAACTCTGCGTTTGAATACATTTTTTGTCTCAGACATCCTAACTTCTTGGGGTAGTGAATTCCAAAGGAGAATATGGAAGGATGAATGGACAAGGGAGGAGCTATGAGAAGGACAAAGAAGGAGAAAATTATTTGTAGAACGAAGATTTCTATCATGGCTACTGCACAGATATTTAAAATGAGAAGTTAGGTAGTGAGGAGCAGAGGGGGAGTGAAGAAGGGAATAGAGTGTACATAGAGCCCGTAGAGAACGACGTTGTCGTATTGGCAGCCAATGAAGCTTAGAGCGGAAGGAAGAGATGTGGTCGTACTTACGGAGGCCAAAAACAAATCTCATACAATTATTAAGGAGCAGGTCGAGTTTGTTGAGTAGGTCTGCATTAAGGTCGAAGTAGCAAATATCACAATAATCCAGTATTTGGAATATAAGGGCTTGAACTAGCATAGTTTTTATATTGGAAGGCAAGAAATTTTTTAAGACGGTGGAGGGATCGCAAGCAACTGGTAACACTATTACCAACATTAGCGATTTGGGTACGCCAGTCAAGATTAGCATCAATATATAAACCGAGATCTTTAACACAAGTGCTGAGAAGAATAATGTTGCCGTTATAGATACGAGAGCGGCACTGAAAATTTCGGGAATCAAGGAAGTGACACAACATTACTATTTAAAAATGTATTTATTGCTTTTCGAAGTATTCTCCGCGAAATTTGACACATTTTTCCATACGATGGAACCAATCTTTGAAGCAACCATTCCATTCGGAAGTTGGGGTCTCCAAAATAGCCGTTTTGTAGGCGTCCACAGCTTCTTCAGGTGATGAAAATCTCTGACCAAGCAATTTATTCTTTATTTTAGGGAAAGTATAAAAATCATTAGGGCTTAGGTCGGGGCTGTACGGCGGATGGTCTAATAATTCTATGATTTCTTGCTCTAAAAACTCTTTGGTCTGTGCGCGGTGTGAGAACTCGCATTGTCGTGATGGAGGATGATGCGGCGGTTGCAGTTCTCTTTACGGAGTTCAGAAACGACTTGTGGCAAACAAATGTTAGCATACCATTCTGCATTAACCGTTCTTTGTCCCTCAAGAGGAATAGTCGCAACATGGCCGGTTTTGAAGACAAACGTGGCCACCATTTTTTTTGAAACACTCCGTGAACGAACAATTTTTGTTGGCTTTAACTCATTTTCGAACACCCAAACTCGTGACTGGTTTTTTGTTTCGGGTTTGTACGCGTATATCCAGGATTCGTTACCTGATACGATGTTGTATACAGCATTTGAGGATCCTGCGTGGAATCTTTCGAGAGTTCTGACGCACCAAGTAACGCGAGCCGCTTTTTGCTCTTCACAGAGCAAATGCGGTATCCATCGGGAAAACAACTTTTTTACACCTAATTGTTCATGCAAGATTATTTGTATTTGACTCATGCCAATGTCTAAAGTTGCCTGAATTTCGCCGTATGTCACATGTCGATCTTCCTCAATCAGCTTACGCACAGCATCAACGTTTTCTTGGGTGACTGCAGTTTTTGGACGACCTTGACGGGGATCATCACTGACCTTGACACGTCCACGTTGAAATTCAGCAAACCAGCGATAAATTGTGGTTTTGGATGGGGCTTCATCACCAAATGCAGAAATCATCCGGTCAACACACTGTTTTTGTGTTAAACCACTTTGAAAGTCATAATAAATCATCGCTCTAGAATTTTCTCTAGTCAATTCCATTTTCTCAACGACTAAACAAGTTTGACAAGACCTTGTGACAAGACCGAGAATCTTTTTTTAAATAAATAAACGGTATTAGATTTTTAAAACCAAGTAGTTTTAAAATTAAAAGATTTTAATGTGACAGGAACAGTGGAAATATTCCATTCCCGATACTTTTAGTGCAGCCTATGTAATAGGCCTATGTAATATGTATAGACTTCCTGTGTCAACTCTACTCAATAGTCTTGGACTTCCTAATAAAATCGCCTGACACTTAGTGGCATTCACTGACAGTCCGAACTCAGTGGACCAGGTGTGAATAGCGTTTAGATCTCGGTTTATATCGTCGATGGCAGTGGACAGATGTTCAACCCCTTCTTGACAGTACACTTGCAAGTCATCAGCATACAGATGATACGAAGTACGAAGAACATAGGATATTAAATTTATAAATATGGAAAATAAAAGAGGAGAGAGTAAGCAGCCTTGAGGAACCCCAGCTTCGAGAACCCGCCAATCAGAAAAATACTGGTCAACGCGTACACGCTGCTGACGGCCCCGAAGATAAGAAGAGAACCAGTTTAACGCTTCAGGCGAGATCATAAGATGGGAGAGGATGGCCAGGAGAATATCGTGGTTGACATTGTTAAAGGTGTTTGAAAAGTCAATCAGCACTAAAATAGTGACTTTCGAATCCTCCATGCCTGCCCTTATATCGCTAGGAATTTTTAATAGAGCCGAAGTGGTACTGTGTCCAGGTCTGAATCCAGATTGTAGTGGAGAGAGAATGTTGTGTTTGAACACAAACCGAGACAACTGCCTGTGAACACACGCCTCGATTACTTTGGAGAGGAACGGGAGAATGGAAATCGGTCGAAAGTGTGAGGGTTGCACAAACAACTTTACACTTTGGTAAAGGACGGACGTAGGCCTTACGCCATACATCAGGAAAAGTAGAGGACTCAAAGGAGAAATTTATAATGTGGGTAATGGCTGGCAAGAGATGTTCAAGGATGGAAATGATCATTTGGCGGCTGATTTCATCACAGCCCACGGCTTTCGAACTATGAGAACTAATGATTGTATTGATATCGCCTGCAGTAACTGGTGTAAACTGAAAATATTATATAATCTCTTGTGGTAATCCGTTTAAATAGCTAATTGTTTGAGATTTAGTATGCATGTCTATGGTTATGGAAGTAGAGAAATGGATATTAATGTCATCCAAACTAATCGTACACAGAAACTCCACATGACGCGATTTACTTTTACCAATGGTTTTAAGGAATTTCCATAAGGTAGCAGATGAAGAAGAGTTATTAACTATATTATGAAAAATGTGTCGGCGTTTAGCATTCCGTATCATCTGATTGCACTTATTTCTTGCTTTCTTAAAATTGTTACAATTAGTATCGCATCGATTATCCCTGTATTTGCGAAAAGCACGGTCCCTAAGTCTCATCGCCTCTCTTATCTCAGCCGACATCCATGGTGTCGGAAGGTGCTTTATTTTAATTCTTTTGATCGGCGCATGTACATCATAAAGAGCAAGAATTGAATTATTAAACAACTGAACTTTATCATCAACGGTTGGAGCTGCTAAAAGTGGATCCCAATTAATTTCCGCAGCGTCCACCATAAGCTGTTTAGTATCCATGCGTGAAAAACAACGGTTAAACAATATTTTAGGTTTTATTTTAGGCGGTTTTATGACGTACCTCAGGAAAAGGAGATCATGTAACGAGAAGCCGGGGGCAGGATATTGACCGTGGGAGTGGACTAATAAGGGATCAGATGTTAATATTAAATCTAACCAAGTATCCTCACCAATTAAATTATGGTGTGTGGCTTGAAGAGGCAAATGATGCAGACTGGTTGATTCTAAAATGTGAAGTAGTTTGTGCGAGCGAGAGGAAGAGATGTCTAAAAGATTTGTATTAAAGTCACCCATTATGATATGGTGTCTATATTCAGCTCCCAAAGACTCCAACACTGATTCAATTTGACTAAAATAATCAATGGAAGGAGGATAATAAACTACACCAAGAACTAATTTCGTCCCCCCTATGCAGACCTCAAGAAAAAGAAATTCAGCGGCAGCAGAATATTGTGGAGGTGAACGAGCAATTATTAAATTGCATGCATTGCATTATTAAAGGGCATGTCACTCCGTATGTAAATAGCTACACCGCCACCATGTCTGTCAACACGATCTTTTCGTATTAAAATAAAGCCGGGCAGACTGTAAGCTGTAGAAAGAATGTTAGGTTTTAACCAGGTCTCTGAAATTAGGAGGGCGTGAACATTGATTTCCGAAAAAGTGTCTAAGATGTCATTGAAGTGGCTAGGCACACTTTGTGCATTTATATGACACACATTTAGTAGTTGGCTGTTCAGTGAAGTAAAATTTTTACGCAAGAGTTCTCCCAGAGTGATATCATTAATAGAACCAAAACTGTCGTTAGCAGCCGAATTGATAGAAGTATTATTAGCTGAGTAAAATTAATCACTATCAGAAATAGACATTATAATAATATATAATATATATTTATTATTTGCCAAAATAAATAAAATTAGTATTAATACGATATTAAGTATGCCGTTTCGAAGAAAAAAAAAACAAAATTTTTACAATTTTTTTATTTTTTAACCGACTTCCAAAAAATGGAGGCTGTTATACGTTCGGCTGTATATACATTTTTTATTATTTTTGTATGTTCAACGATTACTCCGCCGTCTGCGGACCGATTTTCAAAACCCTTTTTTTGATGTATAGGGTTTAATCCCAAATTGATCCTTTCACATCAAAGTGGTGACCTGATGATGGGATCCATGAGGAATTGAGGGAACTCCTCGAAATTTATATGGACACATATAATGATTTCGACTTTTTCTGAAGTAGTCCGAGCATATGCTACCAAAAATTAAGATTTTGCACCAAGGTATACCCTGGATCCAAAAGTACTAAACATAACTCCTGACTCCTTATAAATACACGTTTGGGGATTTCGGCGTTGTTAAAAGAACTGCAAGCATATGCCACTATGTCAACTAGTGTAATCACCATACATCATCACATTATGATGATATAAATGGTACTTCTTATAGTATTTTACACCGACACGGATATCTTTGAACATTACAACGCTGTCTATAGACCGATTTTCAAAATTATTTTTCGATGTAAAGCGTATAATTCGAAATTGGTTCTTTAGTCACTAAAGTGGAGACCTGATGATGGGATCCATGAGGAATCGGAAGAACTCCTCAAAATTTATATTGACCTATATAGTGAATTAGACTTTTTCTGAAGTAACACAAGCATATGCTACAAAAAAATAAGTTTTTGCGCTAAGATATACTCTGGATCCAAAAGCACTGCAGAGAACTCCTCAGTCTTTAAAGATACGCATTCTTTAAAGTATTGCAAGCATATACCACTATGTAACTTTACAATACCTAATGGAAACATGGCGCGTATTCAATTATACATTCGATCGTTTATTTTAAACGTTCTTAAATTAATTAATAGTAATTTAACAAATATCACTAAAAGGGAAAAAATATTATTTTAAACAAAAAATTATAACCGACTTCTAAAGTAAAAATAGTCAAAAAAATATGAAATAAATCAAAACAAGATGTTTTGTAAATAATTTCCCTTTTAAATTCGGCTAGTAAAAATTTTAAATATATATCTCTACTCAATCTTCTTAATTTTGAAGTCGGTGCCAGCAAATTTGAACGTGAGTAATATAAAATATTATAGGATATTGTTTGGGCATTGTGTATTTACTTTGGAAGTCGGTTTAATTTTTATTTAAAAAAAGAGATGCCCCCACTGACTGACTGACGTATTTAAATAAATAAAAGTTTATTTCCAAAAAACAGTTTACAGTTAGTATAATGTAGAACTCGTACTTGTAGTCACCTAGTAAGCTTACGCCTGTGTCAGATGACTAGGCTCTTCCACAGCTAATATTAGCACGAAAAAAAATCTATCAAAATATTATACATTATGAAACTTAATTATAGCGGTAATAATTCTATTAGGTGAAATAGGGGTTGAAAGTTTGTATGAAAAATCTTTAAATCTGCACCGATTTGGATGAAAATTGTGATTCATGCTCTTATATACATTTAATTAAATATTTTTTCCGGGGTTTATTAGTATTCGCCCTCTGAGGGTATAAAATAAGGGTTGAAAGTTTGTATAAAATATATTTAAAATCTCCAATTTCGATGTAATTTATTATCCGATGTAATCAATAAAATGTATTAAGTATGTATTTTAATGTTTTTTTCAATTCACATTTCACCCCTACAGGGGTGAAATGGGGGTCCAAAGTTTGTATAGTGAAACATCAACAACTGGTCGCATTACGTTGAATTTTGGCACTCAGATAGTTATTATGATGTAGAAATCCGTTAAGATTTTTCGAAATAAATTCCCTACGGGGTTGCAATGGAGATTCACGCGGACGAAGTCACGCGCTAAACTTGTCTTCTGATAAGTGTCGAATAGCTTATTCGGCAGTTTTGTCGCTGCTTTCAATTTATCGAGCTCGTCGCTGTCGCTGCTTTATCGAGCGACAGACACAAAACATGCGAATAAGCTATCTGACACTTATCATTAAATTATGCAACACGCCTTAAATAGACATTAATACTATCAATTTTATTAACTCAGAAACTAGATGCTCCAGAGCTGGATAAATAACCTTACCAAGAGCATGTCAGGATATGACTAAGGAGGGTTCCGTAACTATCGACGCGCAAGAAAGTTACAAGTTTCTACCTCTAGTTTAGAAATGCCAGGGGGACTAACTTATAAGCCACTTTGAAGGCCACTCGAAAACGATTCACTTTTTTTAAAAAGTCCTACACAATAGTGTAGGAAACAAACAAATGTGTCATTCCAACTTCATATGTATGGAGATTCACCTCTAAAATACAAAATTATTAATTTTAATGTGATGCCAAAAATAGAATATAATATACTTACTCAGTATAAAACGATACCGAATTTCTATTATTCATACATTATTACAGAAGTTTGAAGGGCGGACATACGGACAGACAGACATAAGGGTTCACCACGAAAAACGTGATTATTTTTTCGTAATTTCCAATTATTAATTATTTAATATCTATAGATGCATTACACCACGTCAATCTGGCCCCGTGCTTCCGTAGTAACTATTTATTAATCTGTGCCCGTGCTAATACTTAGCAGCCGAAGAACTTGTGTTACGGGGACCAGACAACGGGAGGTATATTAAATATTTAAGATTTTTATATTTTAGAATATACATCCATGACCCCGGAACATTAAAACTTTTTGTTCCCTCGGCGGGATTCGAACCCACGAGCGCCGGCTTGAGCGGCGACGCGCTAACCACTGGAGCCACAGAGGTCATTAAAAGACGTATATTTAAGATTTTTATTATATTATACACATTTAATTATTCTTTTGTATATGACTTTTCAGCATTTCTTGTCCATTTACGAACGAAGTTACAGGACACTATAGAATTAGCTCCGTGTGTCGTAACTCTTAAACTCCTATCAAATTGGTTTCGTAAGCACTCTCTCCCTTACAACAATGACGTCGCAAGTTTAATTTTCAACTTTTGTTTTTGATTGAGGTTTCTTTGAGTGTTTGTTCTTTTGACTTGTTTTCTTGTTAAGGTGTACAAATATACTATAAATTAATTTTGAGACCCGACGAAAACAGGTGTGTTATAAGTTTGACATATCTGTGTGTGTGTGTGTGTGTGTGTGGCATCGTATCTCCTAAATGGATGAACCGGTTTCGATCTGCAGTAGAGCGGCGACAATTATTCGAACAACCGCTTATCCTTGTACGTACCTCCTCTTCTGGGTTTTTGGGGTAATAGTAACTTTTTATTTTTAATTTCCTACAAGACTGTTACGCTTTAACATTTAACATAAGTTCCGTTCAGTTAAACATTACTGTTTGCTTAAAGATTAAAAAAATAGTAAGTGTGTATTTATGTGTGGTTTTCATTTGTCTGCGCGTAAAGTATGTGAAAGATCATGCAGTTCGATTATCCGAACCAATCCGTTATCTGAACGACTATGTCCCCGAATTAATTTGATAATCAACTTTTCTCTGTAGTTTTTCGGATTCCGTAATACACACGGAACCCTTGTAGTTTCGCTCTGTCCATCCGTCTGTCTGTCTGTGTCTGTCTGTCTGTCGGCGCTTCTAGCTTCTGTAATTATGAATATAAATGGATGACATTTGGTATAGTTATAGTATAGTAGTAGTTATAGTATTGTGTATAGATCTCGGTTTTGGCATCATAAAATAATAATCATTTTATATTATAGGAGTGTGGCATGTGAAGTGGGGATGAAAAATTATTTAACGACCTATTCAACGATACTCCATTGTGTCGTTGAATAGGTCTTTTAAAATGAAAGCGAGGTTTCATATATGACTTTTTTATTAACCGACTTCCAAAAAAAAGTGGCGGTTATACGTTCGGCTGTATAAATATTTTTTTTTTGTATGTTCAACGATAACTTCGCAGTCTGTTGACCGATTATCAAAATTATTTTTTCGATATAAAGGGTATACTCCGAAGTTGGTCCCGTTTTCACAAAAGTGGTGACATGATGATGGGATCCATGGGATGGGATGAGGAATCGAGGGAACTCCTCAAAATTTATATGGACACATATAGTGATTTTGAATTTTTTCAGTTTGATGTTTAACGCTCTTATTCTTAAACGCTTCTTCAAATTAAGGGCTCACAATCAGAGAGTGTTGTTTGCTCTGCTTGGTAAGATTATATAAACAGCAATGACACTTGAGACTTTCTTAATTTAAGAAGTGTTTGAGTATGCGGCCATAAATCTTTTAAAAATGAGGTAGGTACTATGAGGGAATCTAATTCTTAAGCAGGTTGACCGCTTACATAATGTGTTCGCATAATAATAATATTATGATATCAAACTCAAATTCATAATTTTTATTTCCATGTAGGTTACCAAGTAACTCTTATAGGTTTGTATATAAAAATAATATTAAATTATAAGCAACGAAACCAGGTGATGGAACTAGTATCGTAACATACGACGCCTCCATGGTTCAGTGGCTTAGAGCTTGTTTCTCGACTCCGGAGATCGTGAGTTCGATTCCCGGTTCGACTGTTGTTTTCAAATGATCCATGCGTCGGATGGGCATGTAAAAAGTCGGACCTGACCTCGCCAGTCGTGTCGATCAGCCGTCCCACTGGGTTACTGGTAATCCCACTGGGAGAGTAAAAGAAGATATAATGCTCTTGTATACAGCGCACATACTTGGGCATGTAGCGGACCAATTAGCGCCATAATCTTCGAAGTTCTCTAAAATCGCATACAACATCTGAAATGCATACATGTGGGCTTCGGCCTGACCAAGCATACCACCTCGCTTGGTCGGAGATCTCCCTTTGGCGCTTCCACATATTCCCACAGGCACTATAAAATATCTGCGTAGCCTGCCTGGTTTCAATGAAACCGGCCACCGTTCCCGAAATAGGTGTGATGAGCTATTGTTAATATATACTAAATATATACATAAAGATAGGAAGGCAATTAGCTTTAGAACGAAAGTGCTATTCTGCATTATTCTGTTTAATGAGAAATATCAATTAATCATTCCCTCTGTCGTCTATTGCAACTCGTTTTACATCCATTTCCATAAAAATTGAAATCGATTCCAGTTATATGTTTAATTATTAGTACAGTATACTAATATTCTAATTCAACTTGAAATAGTTATCGGTTTTAACTACAGCAAGCTCCTGCTAAAACTTTAAAGTTCATCATCATCATTAAACATCTAGCCTGCGACATCGTGTACGCAAAAGGAAATCTCGAAGGGAACCGTGCATTTTGTCGCAAAAATAAGGCCAATATCTGTGCCAAATCTCATCAAAATCAGTCTAGTAGTTTCGGAGCCCATTCAATGCAAACAAACATACGAACAATCAAACCTTACCTCTTTATTATATAAGTATAGATGACGTTTTCAAAAACTAACTACGATGCTTCGAAACTACAAGACCAATTTGATAAAATTAGGCACAGATATGTAAGGTTTGGTAAAATAAATGACGGATATTTTGGGCATATGATCTGCGACTTATGTAAAGATATTTAGGCAGACAATAATTAAAAAACTGCGAATAAAATGTATATAATAAAATTACATTGCGCTCTCTAAGGCGCTGAGGTCATGAACCTCACAGAAACAGCTGAATTTAAAGCGAAAGCAAAATCTTTGCCTAAATAATATCAATTCAATCATCTGTGTGAGGTCAATGACCTCCGTAATACCGTAAAGAACGTAATGTAATTTTATTTTTCGAAATTTTATATTATTTTTCTACCTAAACGTCTTAACATAAGCAGTAGATCTTATGCCCAAAATATCCGTAATTTATTTTACTGAACCTTATATTACATACTAAGGCGGGTCAATAAGGCCGTGACTTTTTGAATTTCTAACCTCCTTACTGAAAAAGCAACACTACTCCTGTCAACAGGCATCTGTCAGTTGACTCCTATCAAAATTTGAACTTGCTGCGTCAGTTAGTTTGTGTTTTACAGCTATCTTTATCAGACTATCCAGTAACTTAAGGAAACAATGGAAAAAAGTGAATTTCGTGTGCTTATTAAGCATTATTTTTTGCGAAAAAAAACCATTACCTAGACCAAGGCTAAGCTTGATAAATACTATGGGGACTCTGCACCATCGATTTCAATGGTAAAAAAGTGGTTTACTGAATTTCGTTGTGGCTTTACAAGCACTGAAGATGCCGAACGTCCTGGACGCCCAGTTGAGGTCTCTACACCCGAAACAATCGAAAAAATTCACGATATGGTGTTGGCCGACCGAAGATTGAAAGTGCAAGAGATTATGGAAGCCATAGGCATCTCGCATGGCTCAGTGGTTTCAATTTTGAATGATCACTTGGGCATGAGAAAGCTTTCCGCAAGATGGGTGCCGCGTTTGCTCACAGTCGACCACAAACGCAATCATGTAACAACTTCACAGGAAGGTTTGGCGTTGTTTAATCACAATATGGAGGAGTTTTTTAACCGTGGACGAAACATGGATCCATCACAATACACCAGAGACCAAACAACAGTCAAAACAGTGTGTTTCTAAGGGTGAATCGGCGCCAAAGAAGGCCAAGGTGGGTTTGTCAGCCAATAAAGTTATGGCGACTGTTTTTTGGGATGCACGTGGGATAATCCACATTGACTATCTTCAAAAGGGAAGAACAATTAATGGGGAATATTATGCCAACTTATTGGACCGCTTCAATGAGGATTTGAAAAAAAACCGACCTCATTTGGCCAAGAAAAAAGTTCTTTTTCACTAAGACAATGCAAGGGTGCACACATGTGCAGTTGCCATGGCAAAAATCCATGAATTGGGCTATGAATTGCTCCCACATCCACCCTATTCTCAAGATTTGGCTCCGAGTGACTACTTCTTGTTCCCAAACCTGAAAAAATGGCTCGGTGGAAAAAGATTTGACTCCAATGATGAAGTCATCTCGCAAACAAAGGCCTATTTTGAGGACCTCGACAAATCATATTTTTTGGAAGGGATAAAAAATTGGAGAAGCGTTGGACAAAGTGTATAGAGCTCAAGGGGGACTACGTTGAAAAATAAAATGATTTATTTATCAAAAAATCTGTGTTTTATTCCAAAAGTCACGGACTTATTAACCCGCCCTCGTATTACCGAAAGCTTCGTATTAGGTCATTATATATGAAATTGGCGTTTTGTAAAGGAGGAACATAAAGACGATTTTTTTTAAACATAATAAGTTTATTTGATCAAAGTATATACCATTGGTATCTCTGCACTTTTGCCAACTCATAGGTAGTTCATTGATTCCTTTACTAAAAAAAACATTCTTCATTATCAACTTTGGTCTCCGGCCGTCTACGGGGCTTGTTCTGCAGGTCGAAATTTTCAGAACGAAAACGTTGGAACCAAAAACGAACTGTGTTTTCTTTTGCGACACCGCCGCTATACACATCATTAATCCTTCGAGCCGTTTCTGCAGCACTGCTGCCACGGTGGAACTCGTACGATATTTCAAGCTTTCCATTTTGTAAACAGAGTGACGCAAAGAAAAAACCAAAAAAGGAAAAAAACAAATGAATTACGGTATTCGAAACACAAATGCACGAGTAAATAGCGGTATAAATTTGAAATTGGAATTCCTAACCAAAGAAGATATATTTGAAATCAAAGTGACCAGTTTGTTTAATGGAATTATAACGTCATAATATACGTGCTACGTATTACGTATTCGTAGCTGAGCTACGCCCCGTAGCGTCGTAGCGCTCGAGCATTCATGAGATATAAGAACCACAATTCTCGTATTTAACGACTTTCAATTTAGTATTAGTGAATTATAAATGAATTGTCTTTGATATCATAAACTGATTTTAGAGTTTAGACCAATCAAGACGCTTTTAACATTGGTTTGCCGTTTATGAAAATACCATTTGGTTTTAACATATCGTAACATAACATATCATAACAGTATTAAATATACTTCCCATTGTCTGGTACATCTAACACAAGTTCTTCGGATACTTACCACGGAGCCAGATCGACGTGGTGTGAAGCGCCCATAAATATTATTATAAAATACATATAATAATGACTACAATTTTTATAAAAAAACTGTAACCCGACTACGTTAAATATATAGCCTGTGTTATCCGGTCTATTATTACGAATCTATTGACACCTCATTTATGATAATCGGACCAGTATTTTTGGCGCTATAATAAAACAAACATACATACATACATACATAGATTGCCCAAATCATTACCCTTCCTTTTGGCTTTACGTAGTCGGGTAAAAATACACGGGGTTTGGGGATAACTGACTTTGAAATTCATAAATTAAAATAAATGTTCAATTGTCTATATTTAATAAGTTTAATAGTTTATCACATTTTCTACATATTAAGTTGTAACAAAACATCATTGTAACTAAATAAATAGATATATTATAAGGCCAGTATCATTATCATCATCAGCGGCGCCCGATCCTCATGATGGAATGCACCACGTCCTGTCTCTTCATGCCCGTGTCCAGGAGTTGAGGGTAGTCGCGCACCAGAGCTGGAATAGAGATAAACAAAATTAAATAATTTAACCCCGACATTGTCTAGTGAGCGAGCTGATGGTGATGAGTCGCAGCTAAGCACACTTGCGATTGAGACTACTTTTGAAGAGGAAAAACTAAATCAAATTCGGTGCATCAGTTTTGGAGCTAAGATGCCACGGACTGACACACAGACGCACAGATAGACACGTCAAACTTACAACACCCCTCTGTCTTTTCAGGGGTTAATAAAATATAATATATAGGAATATTCGGTGCATCTGTTTGGGAGCTACGATGCCACAGACAGACCTACAGATACACACAAACACATACACGTCAAACTTAACACCCCACTGTTTGCGCCGGCAGTTAAAAATATGTAAGATTTTGCGTTAAGTTTTGATTTTGTTTTTGATAAACGCAAATCTGGTCTGGCTATCATTAATAGTAAACACTATTATTGTTGATGAGATAATAATAACTGCTACTTGAAAAACGTATTAAAAAATGTCTGTAACCCTCGAATTGTCTACTAGTGAACGAGCTGATGATTATGAAATGTAACTAAAAACACTCATGATCATGTCAGCTATCAAACAAAAAAAAAACTAGATCCAAATTGGTTCATCCGTTTGGGTGCTACGATGCCACGGACAGACACACACAGACAGACAGGCAGACAGAAGCGTCAAACTACTAACACCTCTCTATTTTTGTAATAATATGTAGAAATATGTTAACTTTAATTACGAATGAATAAATGAGCCTCTAATGTCTGTCCATTATTGCAAGATGAATATAATCGAACTTTTGTTATATGGGAATCAAAAACTTTCGTTGAGATTAAAGATAAAAATGATTAATGCATCAATTGGACATAAGTACCTAATATTCTTACATGTAACCAAAAATGCTTGTTTAAAAGTTTGTATTTAAAAGATGAATTATAATGTGATGTAAAAAGATTTTTGTTAGAACCTAATGGCAGAATGTATTAGCACCTCTCATAGAATATACCATATTATGTACTACTCTTCTAGCAATAAAGAAATAGGTTTTTTTTATTACTACGCCTGCCGTAGTGGGTCCCACCGCTTACCACTCCCACCCGCGTGGTGGTTACTCGCACCGCAACCAGATATAACTGTCAGAGAGAAGCTGAAGGAACTCGAGAACGTAGGACAGGACCAGACTTGGGTGGTGTGCAAGCGTTAGTTAGTTATTTACCGCAAGTTATTATTATTGTAAGTACTATCAGGGAATTTATATTTTTTTATAACAATGTCTTTTATCTATGTATGTTTCTACACAAGGGGCCCTAGACAAAGTGCAGTATTAGAACGATTACGAAGTTTTTAAAGATTCGGAAGTAACCACTTGAGAAAGATTGACATATTTGGTCGGTAAATCGCCTACCAAATAATATGTCAATCGCATACATTTTTGATTTTCGAATTGTAATTTAGGACTCGAACTCTGATACGGTCTCAAACGTACAGTACAATTTCTTAATGACTTTCGGGAAACTTCGTTTTCTATACATCGTCTGATTACGATGATTACCGAGAGTCATTAGAAAGTTAGTTGTAATGTGCTAGTTACAACAGACGAGTGTATGTATTATGAAAATTTGAACTTCAATGTTGTCATAAAAACCTTTTACGCATACTCCACGCCCCACTACGAGTACTAAAAGGCCTCTCACCTTGGTACTCCGGCACCTGCTCGCCAGCAGCTTCAGCGTATAGCTCGAGGAAGGTGTTCAGGGCCTGACAGAAGCGGGCCGCGCGTGCGTCCTCGTCTACGGACGCGACGCATAGCGGCGTGGTGCTTGCATGTACTGCCGCCATATACATACATAGCACCACCAACAAGAAAATTACTCTGGAAAAGTGATAATTTATTTGGTTGTTATACGTTTAATGACGAGCAAACGAACAGACGGAGGTAAGCGCTTACCGCAGCCCATTAAGTTTGTTCTAGTGTGTGCTAGAATTCAAATCTCTTTTGGGTCTCTGTATCAATTTACAGTTTGGCAAAAAAGAGAATGAAGGTGACAGCAGGAACTAAAAAATGTTTTCGATTGTACCATCTTTTGTCGTTGAGATTGAAATGATATATATTATATTTATTTATAATAATACTTTATATATGAATTAAATATGTCATTCAAATCTAATAAGGTTGTCACCGCGTCATACTCTTTTTTGCCAAATCAATCATGTTGGTGTCTGGAGTCTGAAGAGGCCACATCGCAATTACCACAGACGCTTCTAAGGATACGGCTAGTGTTTGTTATTACTCTGATGTTGTCAAAACTACCCGCAAGTTGTGAAGTTTCGTGGCACATTGACATAAAACATACATTTTCTACTACGCTTTTTTAACAACATTTTTTTTATTCATGTACTATCAGGGAAATTAATTCATAAGCAGTAGTGTGTTCATAATTTCTCCCACTACTAGTATAAAAGTTTGTGAGGATGGATGTTTGTTATTCTTTCAAGCAAAACCACTGGACGGATGTCGATGAAATTTGGTATTATTAGTATGGTAGTAGTTTAAACTCTGGATTAACACATAGGCTACTTTTCTTTCCCTTTGTGTTGCCGTCGGATGCTGTATACACGCGGGCGGAGCCGCGGGCAAAATCTAGTTTGTATTATAACGACGACATGCGGTCATAATACAGTGTCAGATATCATTAAAATACCTATATTACGAACAAATTATGACAAGGGTCAACCTGCTTATGAATTAGATTCCCTGATACGGCAACATACCGGTTCGCCATCTCTCCTAGCTAGTCCGTTACACGATATCTGCTGTTCAAGCTGTCCTAGTCTGAAGCCTCTGTGAATCTGCTGCGCCGCCCGCCGCGCCGCGCTTTATATTGGCCCGGAGCCACTAACAACTATTTATTGCCTGTCCGTTTTGCGTTCAAATTAAATTCGCCCTTTTAGATATTTGGATTGTTTATTGTATTTTTAGATAGTCTTACGTATGTGGTTTTATTGTATAGTATTACGAATTTAAGGGCGGTTTATCAATATTTTATTCTTATTTCAGGACTGTATCTACAATGTTTTAGCATCTCTAAGATCAAAATTAAGTTGATCATCCCCGATATGAAATCTTTTGGTGTAACATGATGGAGTAGCGCGGCGCTGTGCTAATGATATACCTATTCAATTCTTTGTTTCACATCTTACGGCAAGCGACAGCAGAAGATATTATTATCAACGAGATGTTGCACGCAACTTGAAACCGTACAGTTTGCTGCGATAAAAAGTAGCCTATGTGTTTATCCAGAGTATAAACTGCTACCATACCAAAATTAATTTATATCCGTTCAGGGCCTTTAGTCAAGATGGATTCGATAATTACGACAGCGAACTTCGAAATCAAAAATGTTATTTTCAAGGCTGGTTAGGACAATGCAGTCTGATCACCTGATTGTCTGAAAAGAAAGATGTCCAATTGATCCATGTGTCGGACGGGCATGTAATCAGTCGTCCGCCCTAAGCTCTCGCCAGTCGTATTGCTCATCCGTTCCATTGGGTTACAAGAGTAAAAGTCACACACTTGGGCACTATAAATACTGCCCCAGAATGTGCGCAGAAGACTGTTTTCAACGAAACCGGCCACCGCCACCGATAGTGAGGGGGCTATTATTGCTAGCATTACCTACTACAGCTCGTTCAAATAAAGATAGGGACTGACACAAATGAGTACCACATATAATTATTTTATAATTAAATGAGATGAGCGCATCTCGCCGCTAAACACTCGTTTGGCGAGATTTAATTTTAATTGTAAATATTATTTTTCTTTTGATGAATAAATAAAATAAAAAAAATAGGCAGCCAAAGTCAGGTGACCAACAATTCCCCTGTCCAAACAGTCGATGTGCTAAGTGACCATTACCTTATCTCCTGTATTTCCATTATGGCTGTTTACATTTTATTAACTGTTTTATCTTGATATTATAATACCTTAGTTACGGTAATACGTATCAATGGCAGGGGAAAATCCGATAGGGCCGCCCACTAGAAACCGCGTAGGCGCCACCAGAGGCTATTAGAATAAGAAGCTCCCAAGCACATGCGGAAGACGCGGCGCGAGATGTCACGCTGCATCGAGAAAGCCTTGTCATGGTCAAGAAACTTAAAATCATAGTATGCTAGTTCGTATCTGACTCGAAGGGCCAAGCATATGTTGATAGTTGTGCACACCTCTGACTGTTGACCTGAAGGCTTAGCCAACATGCGATCGTTAACCACAATAACGATCATCGAAATTGAAATTATATTGGATTGATATTACACTCGCCAAGTGAATTAGCGCACGATACATCAATACTATACATTTTTGATTTCTAACTTCGTCATCGTAACTAGCGATGGCATCTTGGCAAAATAACCAGGTACGAAAAAATACTGGGGGCTTACCCGCATCTAATGGGAAACGCTATTGAATGTAGACATGATGAACGGGGTACCTATTGAGTTTAAATTCAGTCTTATCTCCTTTATAGATTACTAGTTATTGCCAGCAATTTCCTACGCGCAAAAAGAAATCCCGTAGGTACCGTACATTTTGCAGCGATAAAAAGTCCAAAGTCTAAAGTCTAAAGCGAAAAAAAAGCCTATGTGTTAATCCGGAGTCTAAACTACTATAATACTAAATTTCATTAAAATCCGTTCAGTGGTTATTGCGCGAATCATCCACACCTGTATACACTCTTACTAACCTTCCGAGTTTATAATACTACGAGCGGATCCGACAGACGTTGTCCTGCCGGGCTGATTTGTGAATCTAAACCATCCAGGGCCCCACCCAAAAGCATACAATAAAATTCATTCAAATCGGTCCAGCCGTTTAAGAGGAGTTCAGTGACATACACACGTACAGTAGAATTATATATATAAAGATAGATAGATATATGGATAATAGATTTTTTTAATAAATAAATCCAACAGGTACCTAGATATAAAATAAAAAATTATTCATTCATTATAAACAGTAGGTATGTTCTAACAAAACCTATTTCGTAAGTTACAAAGTTAAAAAAGTAGTATATTGTCAATTGCAGGTATAAAGCAATAACCTACCTGATAAATAACAGAAAGGTCGACAGCAAAGAAATGTTTGCCAATGGGATCACTTTAAATCATATATTTTGATGTCACCACAGGGATTGTCCTTTTGGTGATTTCAAATATTATGATTTAACTTAACTAAATTTTACATTCACAACAATTTTTTTACTGTCGACTCTGGATCAATTTTTGACCATCGCCGTTTTTACTAGCTTTTTTTTAACGAGACCCAAATATTTTTTTTATGAAAAGAAGACTGATTATCTGACTATAAGAGTTTGAACTTAAACAAAAGTCAGGAAAATTGAAGGAAATGTTTCGATTCATTTTCAACAGATGCATGGGCGTTTCTCTATGAATCCCATACGAGAATTCCGCACGCAAATTCCTTTACTATTAGATATCCGATATAGGTACAATACTCATTTCATTGAATGTTCGTACAACGGAAGAGGATAGACGAAAAAGAAAAAAGTGAATTTATTCTTACCTTCATTTTAAAGATGCATCTTTAAAATTTTGATATTTTTTACCCGACTACGGCGAAGCGGAAGGGTAATGATTTTGGCAGTCTATGTGTGTATGTACATGTATGTATGTTTGTTCCACCGTAGCGCCTAAACTACTGATCTGATTTTAATGAATGAGGTGTCAATAGATTGGGTATCATAGGCTATAATATAGTTTACGTTGTCGGGCTACAGTTATTTGTTCTAACTTTATGTGTACATCTATGATCTAATTCGACACAGCAAATCTAAATCTTTGTTCTTTTCATTATTGGTTATCCAGTTTGTGGCATTTTTCTTGTTTGAGTCGAACCCTTTGATAGAAATACGTGGTATTTTAATATTGTCGACTTACTTAAAAGATATAAAGCAAAGACGAATTTAATTTGACATACTTTAATAGCGTCATAGAATAGTTATGTAAAATCGTCGTACTTTATGGGCCTGTTGCACAATCTACTAATATGTTATTCGCATGTTTTGTCTCAGTCGCCCGATGTAAAAGAAGCAGCGACAAAACTTCCGAATAAGCTATCCGGCACTTATTAGAAGATTGTGAAACAGGCCCTAAATATATTTATATATTTAATATAAAATCTTTTAAAGATATTCACAATTCAAATATATTTTATATAATATTATGTTCAATACTTAATGTCTAAATACAATAATTCCATAAAATGAGGTTACCGGTGTTTATAATGTAATTGTTCGATTAAATTTGGCTTAAGGTGTCCACATGTCCGCGACCCGCGTCGCAATCATCGGACGAATATAAAACGGATTTTAGTATTATTTGTATAGAAAGTACAAGTGCGTCAATCGCTTGGAAATGCGTTGAATCCGTGGTCTGCTATTCGTCGAATGCATACAATAGGACCGTTCAAGTATTACGTAAGCATATATACTAAGCAATATTTACTCCCTCGTCCCCCTGGTCAGCAAAAGTAAGCAAAGATAAAAATCCATGCTTACGTAAACCAAATGCTTTCTTTCGGTTATAATTAATTAAAAATAAGTTGGCGATTGCACATGTCACTATAGTGTATTACTGAATTTGTGCAGCTAATAATTATGTTGGCGACAAAATTACTACGTTGGCCAAACCTATCGGACAGAAAAAAAACAAAAATGGCAGATAAAAGGATGCCAAAAGTAAATAAATACTGCTGAAGTAATCACCATTTCCCCCTATAGTGCTTACGTAATACTTGAACAGTCCCAATCTTGAAATGTGGACAAGTACCTTTATAATATGTTTCCATTTAAGTTATAAATAACCGTTGCATTGGTTATAACTAAATATTTAACATGATTTTGCTGGTTACAGCAGAAACATAAAAGTTGAAACAAAAGCAAGCATATAAAGTTCCCGGACGTACAATATATCCAATATTTATCTACAATATAGTAGCATTATTAACTTTTCATTGTCAACTGTAATTGAATTATCAAGTGATGATTGACACTTAGCACTTCAAACACATTTACAATACAACACCTTACATAACGTAATCAACTAGATAAAATTTAATTAAGAGTGATAATAATAATCGATATGACTCCATCTAGATATAGCTTCATTTGTTATCGAGACAAGGTACGCGTTACCCAGCGTAAAATAAAATAATATCCTTACAATTTTTATACCCCCAAAAACTTTTACTCGCTCGCTTCGCTCGCTCATTTTTTAATATATTTTGACATTATATAAGCACCAACATAACATTGGTGTTGGCTAATCCTTCAGGCATTTGAATAACAATTACGACATACTACAATTAACAAAGCTTCTTAAAATATTGTATAAGGTTTTTTTTTTAAAATAATAATACACATTTAAATGTTCGTAACCTCTCGATATACAGGGTATTTTATCCGAATTGAATATTGCATAAGTGATGACATTAATTTTAGTCACGCATAAGCATGAAGGTGACGCGCCCGCCGCGCAGTGTCGGCGCTTATGTCGCAGTCGCAGTAGCAGTCGGTTATGAATAGAATTTAAGTATTTATAGGATAATTTAGTCGAAATTTAAGGATTTTTGGAACAAGAATCGCATATTGATTACGGTGCTTGAATATCAATCCATTTTTGTTTTGTTTTGTCATTATCTTTAAATAAGGTGAAAAAAAATCCCGTCAAAAACTTTCATATCAATCATTCCAATTGAAATTTCCACGCAAACTAAAAACGGAGCAGAAAATACTTTATCTGCAAAATTATTATTAATATTTAGGTATTTGTATACTGACAAAGGGCAGTGTTGATTATAGTTTTACAATTTAACATAACCGAAGCACTAACTTAATATAGTGCATACATCATTAAATATTACATTTCATAGATTTGTTAATTTATCGCAATTAAAAATATATACTTTCTCAATGTCCTTTAGTAACACAACTATTTTCAATATATGTATTGTCGTCTCTCCTATTTAAAAGAGGCTACTAGTTTATGATAAAGATATTTGATACATTTATTACATACACTTTTACTTAGCATAAGAGACCATAAGAAACTAGTATTACGCGCGACTTCGTTGACGAATATCACTTTTATATTTCTAAAGATTTTAAACGGGGCACACTATTGCTTTTGATATAAATTATGCCTACAACATTTGAAAGTCTACAATTGTCTTTTGGCCACCGTTTCATAATGATTTTTAAATGACAAGTTTTTATGAACAAAGTTTTGTCCACTGTTTTGTTTGTGCCAAATAACAATGTTAAATTATTATAAACAGTATTAAATGCAATTTTAAAAAGAAAATTGATATTTAATTCATATCAAATCTTATATTTTGGAGTCGATAAACTTGATGTGTAGCAGACAAGACCGGTATTTTGTCTACTGGTCTTCTCGGTCTATTGTATTCGGTATTTTCGTTGGATAAGTCGGTCTTCTTGTCTACCGGTCTACTTGTCCTGCAGCTGCACGTAGTTGGCGGGGAACAGACCGTACGCCCCCTTACACAACCCCTGCCACCAGCCCTCATCGATCTGCAGACAATAATACAGGGTGTAGTTTTATCCGAGGAAAATATTTTACCCAACGTGTGATATTAGGCCACTTACGGCCGAATACTGAAACGCTAATCAAAATTAAGAGCCCTCCTAGTCACAGGCTGTCGCTGTCTCTGCTAGCCGAAATGACAGGGACAGCATGTGACTTGAGCGTCACATCAAACTATCGTTTCAGTATTCGGACGTAAATTACATAGAGTAAAACCACGTTTCCAATGTCTTTTAGGTGTCGTCGTATTTCATACGTCGTCTGTCATTTTCATAGAAAGACGATGATTGCCGAGAACCATTAGCAACATGGTCGCACTGTAACTGTAGTGACATTGTCAATAAATTAAATTTTTCGTAATTTACAGAAAAATATCTTGATAATAACATTCCAGAAAAAAATTGCTATTTATGGACCCTTGCACTGACGTACGCCGCGAGCTAGAACGCATTTTGCGTTTTAAACCAAACTGAATTTCTTTCGCTTTTTGGAAATTCAGCAAAAAAAACTAAATAATTATTTATACCGCCAAAACGCTAAGCGTGTTTCCATGACGTCACCTTCTTGTAAACACCTATTGTCACCTGTTAAGTATCAAATCACACCAAACATGTCAAATCCTAGAATGCTTGGTGTTAACTTTGGTAATTTTACTATTTTAAATTGCCTTATATATGGTGCTATACTAAAAATATCCAAGAGAAACGCTGATATTCCACACAAAACTTACACTCAACTTCGACTGGCAACTGACATATTTTTTTTATATGACTTATTGACGGTAATTATACTGATACCGGTTATTCCTTATGGGATTAGAGGCTATTTTTAAAAAAACGAAGAAGTACAAGAAAGTGACGTCACATTATATTTCTGTGCGTTTTTTAATTTTTGATATTTTATAAAAATCATACATATAAAATAGTAAAGAGTTGGTCAAATTGGTTTTAAATAATGTTTAATGATAAACAATTTAAGGTATACTTTCATCATAGGATAATTGCCTATTGTGCTAGGCCCGAGGGCTACTGACCATCAGTATGTTGGTGATGAGGTCGCCGGGGTCGAAGGAGATCTCGTCGGCAGCGGCGGCCTGGTAGTCGTAGAGCGCGCGCGCCGTGTACCCGTCCTCCTCCTCCGAGCCGCCCGCCTCCTCCCCCTCGCCCGCCTCCCAGCCCACGGGGGAGACCACGATGGTCACTTGACGGCCCTGGAAAAATTCATACACTAAGTAAATAAAGATGGTTAAAAGAATCAGGCGTTACTTTGCGGAAATCCATAGCATACAATTTAAATAATTTTATATCTAGCAACTAGCTTTTGCCCGCGGCTTCGCCCGCGTGGAATAGTGTTCTTGGATAAAAAAACCTATTCAGCAAATAACTTGAGAGGCCGGTAGCGCCCCGCATTGTACTCTCTGTATATGTATTTGTAATATCTTCAAAAATATTCAATTAACATCAACATGCTGTAAAGGGCCATATTGATCTATATTAAATGCACAAATCGTAAGGAAGCTATTATTTCTCGTAAAAAATATAGGATAAAAAATACTTATTGTGGGTTATCCCTAAGAGATAGACATATGGCATCGCGGACATTTTTGTAGACATTTTTAAGGTGTACAAACTGTAGTACATTATTTGATCCATCTCGTAGGGTTCAGCCAGCGTTTGCAATGTAATCGCAAAAATGTGTTTATTTACATTAGAAACCTCTAAAATATCAGTGTTTCTCTACTATATTATGCATGTTACATACGTATAAACATTCCCCTTGAATCACTCTATCTATGAAAAAAACCCGCATCAAAATCCGTTGCGTAGTTTTAAAGATCTAAGCATATATAGGGACAGACAGAAAAAGCTACTTTATTTTATACTATGTAGTGAAATCCCGCGACCTGCAAGCCAATGTGCGAGTGCATTGTAGTGGATATTTTTTCGCGGCATATTGCGAGATACAATATTAATTAATAAAAATAAAAAATTAAATTGTTTATGTAAATAAGGACTAAAAACATGGTAAAAATATACTGGCCTGCAAAAGAAAGTGCCACACTTTCAAAACTTAAATTTTTCCAAACCCTAGATGTCACAGATTAAAAATAACAAACTTGATATAGAACATATTATCATTTTTTAGAAACTAGTAGAAAGCTGATAAAAATTGCTATAAAACGATTTTTATTTTAAATTTCTAGGGCTGGAACTATATGGTCCGAAATCCGGTAGGCCGGGAAAATTCAGAGCATCCAAAATAGAACTCTGCTCAAATACATTAGAGCTGAAAATCAAACACACAAGTGTCGAGATAAATGTCAATGTCATATATGACAGCTTGATACTCGACACTTCGATTTTCAACTCTATTTTATTGGCGCAGTTTTATTTTCAGTGCTCTGAATTTTTTCGGACCCGCCGGATTCCGGATCATATAGGACCAGCCTAAGTTGTTTAGAATTGATTTTTTTAAGTGTAGTACTTTCCTTTGCAGGCCAGCGTATTAGCTGGACTATGATTACATACATTTTTGTAATAATATTCAGCAATTGGGGATGACTAATCCCTTCACGTCAGAATAAGGATACAATTTTATTTCGATACAAGCGAGACAGTGAATAAAGGAATACTTGCAGTTCGAGAAACGTTTCTCGCCTACGTAGTTAAGATCTTTTAAACTACGCAATATTTTGTTAGATAATAATAATATCAATCAATTCCCGGTCAATCTGGTCCCGTGGTAAGTTCTCGAAGAACTTGTGTTACGGATACGGATATTTTATTAGTGTCCGACCGAAACTGGTTTTTACGGCCGAAACCGAAAACGAATTTCGGCAACGGTCTCAGTTTCGGCCGAAATCCAAACCGAATCTTCCTAACAACGGTCACATTTTTGAGGAAAGAATTAAGAAAACGTTATTATATAATCAGTCGGTCATTTTTTTTTATCTTTCACCCGTCGGAAGTGTGGTGGAGAAATGTAACAAGAAGTGTGTGGGATGTGTGATCCATGATCCCAATACAAAATTAACTATAAAACTTGGTCCTTACGAAACAGCACTATATTTACTATTGTTTATTGTGAAATAACTATATTTTAATGTAATGTGATGTATCTGAAATCCTTTACGCTTGGCATACCTAATTCACAAAATGTCTAACTCATGTTATGCTACATCAGATCGCGAAGTAGGCAAAGCGAGCGTTAGCCTTATTAAGCATGTAGCAAGGGCTCTCCCACAGTTATGAGAGAAATAGAATATCGTAAATGAATTAGTGTCGTGTGACAGTTAAATGTGGTCAAACATCATTCTTATCTATGTACAAAATTTTAGGCTTAACGCGATATAAGAGTTAGGTGTACAGCGAAGTAGTTCGTAATCGAACGAACCTCCTTTGATAAATCGGTTAAAGATATTATTCCGAACTGTACAACTAAATTGCTTTGCCCAAGTGATAAACTCCAACCTATTAACTAAAGCCTTCTTTTAAAAAAAGCAAGTACCCAATCTTCTCATAAAATTATAAATAAATTAAAAGCAAATAAAGCACCAGGTCCAGATAACATAAAAATTTCTGACATAAAAATTGTGGGTCAAAGTATATCTTCTAGCATTGCAGACTTAATCAACTGTAGTATTAAAACCGGCCAGTATCCCGACGACCTGAAAGTAGGTAGTGTGAGACCTATTCATAAAAAGGGTAGACGAAACTCCTATACCAACTATCGCCCCATTACCCTGCTATCTACGATAGATAAAATTGTAGAGAAACACATATGTGAACAAATACATCACTTCTATAAAAAACAAAATGTGTTAAATGAAAATCAATTTGGTTTCCAGTCCGGTAACAGTACTTCTGAGCTTCTGTCTAAATTTACTGACGAAGTTAACGGTCATTTAAATGAGAGGAGATATGTTTTTGCCCTTTTTATTGATTTTACACGCGCTTTTGATACGCTGTGCCACAAACAGCTAATAGATAAACTAGAAAAGTGTGGTATACGTGGACCACTACTTCAATGGTGTAAAAACTACACCTACAGAACAGCTCCTTCTTGGTAAAAATTGATAATACTCTCAGCAAACCAATAAATGTGACGGAAGGCACAGCTCAAGGCCCCGTGTTGGGACCATTATACTTTCTGACATGACATGACGTAAACGACATGAACAGTTGTATTGCCCATTGCACTTGCTACCAGTTTGCAGACGATACCTGCCTTGTTATTGCATCAAAAGACCCTCGAACAGCAAGACTACTTATTCAACAAGACCTTGACACTCTCATAGGGTGGTGCCACGATGCTGGCCTAGTCATAAATCGTAACAAAACAAAATTGCTTTTAATTAAATCCCCTTATATCAAGAAATCTCATAATATTGAAAATCTAATATTTCATAACCACGACTGCCTACACTCTGATAATGTTGTATGTAACTGTCCTCTTATTGACATAGTTCAAGAACAGACGTATCTTGGTCTCCTCATTAATACAAAATTTAATTGGAGCAATCACATAGACCGTGTTTGTATCAAATTAAGGCAATTTCTCGCAAACATAACACTCCTTAATTATAAAATCCCATTCAAAATGAAGAGAATGCTTTATTTTTCATTAGCAGAATCATCCATTCAATACGGCCTCGCCAGTTACGGACGGACATACAAGACGTACTTGGACAGCATTTATAAATTGCAATTGAAAATACTCAAAACAATCGTCCCGCCTAAAATTAAACAACAGTTTAATAACGATGAAAATGGACTATTTAACTTCTGTCATATTCTGCCAGTATACAACCTAGTGCAATACGTCATGCTTCTCAAAGACAATTATTTTAATGAGTCTCTAAAGAGCAAAATAGATCATTCTGTACATACACGAGCTATAGCACGGGTTTCGGTTTAGTTTCGGTTTCGGTGGCAAACCGGCCGAAACCACGACCGAAACCAAAAATGCATTCGGCGGTTATCGCGCTGTGATCAGTCATGTTCGCGCCTTGAATTCCATCAAGGCGACGTAACATTTTGTTACAGGACATGATTTCTTCAGTTCTGTTGCATTTGTTACAGGACATGATTTCTTCAGTTCTGTTGCATTTGTTACAGGACATGATTTCTTCAGGTCTGTTGCATTTGCTTCAGATAGGGAAAACATTTTCGTAAAACACTCATTGTAGTTTCAGTCTTCAGTGAAATAAATATTATAATTGTAAGTAAAAGTATTTGAGTTTTAGACCTTCACGGTTGGTATACCTAATTCACAGAACCACTAACTGGCGTTTTACCTAAACGTCATTTTCAAATGGCTAATAGCGCCCTGCAACGTAAGTTCGGACCGCGCATCGGACTGCGTTCCAAACCGGGAGGGATCTGATTACTGTTCAACTGTTGTGCTAATTACGACTAAAAACACGTCACGGTTTGGACTGCCGGCGTCTTACATTATTCGTCATAGCGCGCGTTTTGAGAGGGGAAAATGCGCTGCCGCTGCTGCCGCTGATGATGTTGATCGACATGCCAGATCAGACTGTCGGCCCCGCGAATTCACACGTTCGATTCAGAGCGCGGAGCTGTTAGGCATACGAGCTGTTTGCCTATCTCGTGTTATGTCTAAATTTTTTTTTTATTTATTTACCGTTAAAACAAAAATACATGTAAGACATTGGTATTACAATATCATCAAGAAACCACAGAGGTTTGTATAGATGATACGTATTACAAGTTGCACCAAGTTATAGGTAATTAAGTGTAAAGTAAATATTATAAAGTAATATTAGTTTATGATAAGCATAATGGCATTTAGGCATAATGGAGAATAGGAGCTATGCATTATATCGTGTGCTAGAAGTGTTTTTTAAATTTATTTTTAATATTATTGGGCTTTAAAGAACTTCGCAGCTCAAGAGGTAAGTTGTTGATAAGCCGGGGGACGAGGTACTGCGTCGTTCGCTTGCCGTACACATTATTCGCACCTATCGTACACAGCCGGTTCTGAGAAATAGCTCGTGTATGTACAGAATGATCTATTTTGCTCTTTAGAGACTCATTAAAATAATTGTCTTTGAGAAGCATGACGTATTGCACTAGGTTGTATACTGGCAGAATATGACAGAAGTTAAATAGTCCATTTTCATCGTTATTAAACTGTTGTTTAATTTTAGGCGGGACGATTGTTTTGAGTATTTTCAATTGCAATTTATAAATGCTGTCCAAGTACGTCTTGTATGTCCGTCCGTAACTGGCGAGGCCGTATTGAATGGATGATTCTGCTAATGAAAAATAAAGCATTCTCTTCATTTTGAATGGGATTTTATAATTAAGGAGTGTTATGTTTACGAGAAATTGCCTTAATTTGATACAAACACGGTCTATGTGATTGCTCCAATTAAATTTTGTATTAATGAGGAGGCCAAGATACGTCTGTTCTTGAACTATCTATATCTACTACTATAATCTATATATATATATATATATATATATATATATATATATATATATATATATATATATATATATATATATATATATATATATATATATATATATATATCCTTAGCAAGGGGAGCCATAGGCAAAAGCTAGATGGTTTTAATTATAATGGCTCACATCTTCCTTCTCTTCTTTATAAACATTTTCGTGGTTTTCCTCTTTGGGTTCACCCACTAAAGTGACATCGGGCAGGTTCGCCTTAGCCTCGGGTTGTGGTTCTTCTAACATGGTTTTCGTTCTGGTTTCTTCTTTTGGTTCCGCAGCAACCGATTCCGCTTTAGTGACGGGTTCTGCTTTTGTAACCGGTTCCGCTTTAGCGACGGGTTCCACTTTAACCGGCTCTGCTTTAACTACAGACTCTTCTTCTTGCTGTTTAGCAATTTTATCTTTTTCCTGCAAAATATTTTCGATTTGTAAGTATATTTCAAGTAATTTACTTAAAATGCGTCGTTTTTTAATGATAATATTAGTTGTTGCACAAAACCCATGCGCAATACTTATGAAAATTACATGATAAATAATTTTAATAATTATTATTTTAACCTTACTTTATTGTGTATACTAAATATAAATATTATATTGGTTTTTTATTTAACAAAGTCGACATACAAATTGTAGTACTTAAGTACTTAATTGCATGTTTTATAACAAACAACAAACTTGATAGCTTCTTAATAGATTTAAACAAATTTACCATTAGAATATTATGTAAAAAAAAATTAATTTAATTACCTTTTCTGTGAGGGTCTTATCTAATTTCTGTCTCTCCTGTCTTATCCTTTGGACTGATTGTAATGCTTCCTGTAACATATTAAATCAAATTTTATATGCGATCATAGATTACAGATCATGGAGAATAGAGTAAAGGAGGACCATCTCTCTAAGGCAGAACAGCTAAAAAGTGTCCGACAAAAATAATTAAATAATAGTTTCAAAACTGGCAATAGTGGCGCTAGAGTCTGGAGGGTGTGTGGTATGAAGTTAGCAATAAGAGATGTGAATTTAGTAGTGAAGTGGGTTTAGTTATTAAACATTTTTACGACTGTAATAAACTTTAGTAGCTAATTCAGAAAATCATGAAAAATCTAATTACTCGCGTAGTCGTAAATATTTTTATAAATATAACCGTAGAAGATGCTAAGATTTAATTACCCGTTTAAATTTTGCCGCTTTACGCCCTTGCGACAGTAGCGTCACCCCCTATTTAACGCATTTTTACGGACACTTTTTCATGCATGGAGAAGGTTACACCTTTACTCCAGTCTCCGTGTTACAAATACTTTGATTACTGAGACCATATATTAAAATACTGTTGACAGACGTCACGGTAACAGATGACACTCACCTGCTCCTTCTCCTTCGCCATGTTCTCGAAGCGGTCGCGCAAGGCGGACGGGCGCGCGCCTGCTGTGTCGGGGCGCGGGCGCGCGGACGGCGGCTCGCGTGGCGCCGCGTCGAAGCCGAGCGCGCTCGCGTCCTGCCTGTCGGTCTGCACGCCGAACTTGCCACCGAAACCCTACAGAAAAAAATATTAAACTGGACTCATAGGTATCCTAAATGTTGCGGTAGCAATATAACGAACAAAGAAGACCTTGATAGATGACAGTGATGGGTCACGGTCCCTAGTTAGCGTAAACAATTTTTGCTATACAGCAATAGCATACCTTTATTATTATATTATATAGGCTTTCGTTATCAATAATCTTACTACTATTATTACTAACGTGAAAGTTTGTGAGGATGTATGAATGGATGGATGGATGTTTGGGACTCATTCACGCAAAAACAACTAAACGGATTTTAATTAAATTTGGTATGGTAGTTTAGGCTCTAGATTAAAACATAGCTTTCATTTATCGCGAAAAAGTACAGTGTTTCCGTGGGATACTGTATTTACGCAGGCGAAGCCACGGGCAATAACTGGTTTTGACATAAATAATAATTTATTTATTTTGAACAAAATTAACGTCAAAGTGAATCAATCACCTTCTTATGATCAACCTGGCTGGCGTGCACGGGTGCCTTCTCCTTGTGGTCCCAGCCCACCGCGCTCGCGTCCTGTCTGTCCGTCTGCACGCCGAACTTGCCGCCGAAACCCAGCGCGTAATCTGTGGAGTTCGTTCAATTGTGCATAGAAAACTTATTGCATCGGTGTGTTAAAAATGCTTGTGCGTGTTAGCGTATCTTTTCGTGTGTGTATCATGCCATACGTACTAATGTGCTTACTGCGTACATGTGTCCATAAGCGTGTGCGTGGCAGTCTGTACGTAATGTGTGTGCAAATATTATGTACGTAATGTGCATCGGCGCGTGCGTACGCGTACGCATGCGTGCGTACACACGCGAGTGCATACGTTTACGCGCGTTCATCTACATAAGTATACGCACCCTTCTGCGACTCGTGCACTTGCGTCTCCTCCCTGTGGTCCCAGCCCGCGGCGCTGGCGTCCTGCCTGTCGGTCTGCACCCCGAACTTGCCGCCGAAGCCGACGGCGTAGTCCTTCTGTGACGGATGCTTTTCTACTTGTTCCTTGTGCTCCCAGCCTGCTGCACTCTAGAATGGTATTGTCTCACTTTTGACTATCGCAGTACATAATAGGAGAAAATACTTTTACGAAAATTTTGGCTTCAATTACACGTGCATAAAATATAGCCCGTTCATCTTTACCCCGCAACGTAGGCATACGTGCGTGCGTACGCTTCAGTGCGTACTGCTTGCGTGCGTACACGTACGCGTACCTTATCCACGCGGTCGGTCTGCACGCCGTACTTCCCACCGAAGCCACGGCTGTAGTCGGACTGCGAGGCGTGCTTCTCCACTTTGCCGACATAGTCGTGGCCGACTGCGCTCGCGTCCATGCGATCTGTCTGCACACCGAATTTGCCGCCAAAACCTGAAGAATTAAGATAAAGAAATCTCCGTAAAATGACAGTCGACACAACGCTGTCTCTTCAGACTGAAAAATAAAGATAAGCGAATAAAAAATATCAGTTTACTGATTAAGACTACTACAGCGTTTTTACCCGACCACGAAAGAAAGGGTCATGATTTTGGCAGTCTATGTAATAAATGAGGTATCAATAGATTCGTAATAGTAGCCCGATAACATAGGCTATATAATTTACGTAGTCAGGTTATAGTTTTCTATAAAACTTGTAGTTCATTGATCAGATTACGCGATACGATAGCCGATATCGGACCGGAAAACGCTCTTATGTCGTCGGCATAAGAGCGATTTCACATTGATTAGGTAAGATATCCGGTATCGCGCCAATATGTCGTGTAATGACAAAGGCAGGTATTCTATTATCCTTTCTAATATTAAAAACGCGAAAGTTTTAAGCTATTGCATAGCTTTTATCGCGGGCTTTGAGCGCGGCGACCGAATCAAGAAATTTCGTAACGAATATAAACCTAACACCCCCACTCCGAAGTGATCATGGTGATCAAGAAGGTCATCAAGGCATCATCTATAAGGTTTGGTAATCGATTTTATGATTCCGTAATCAATTACGGATATTTTGGGTATATGATCTACTGCTTATGTATAGACGTTTATATCCGCAATTGATTTTACCGAACCTTATATTTGAGTATAAAACAAATAGGTGCCGCTCGCATTATCGCGCGCGATATCGGATATCGGTATTGCGTAATACGAAAACGCTCTTAATCAGAAACAACTAATCCATAAACAGTTGTTGTGGCATCAGTCTTCAGCTGAGAAAAAATTTTTCAGAACTCACGGCTCACCGTCCCTAACCCGATTGCCACCAAACGCATGAGAGAAATTATGTTACTAAATAATAAACTTCTAGAACGTTTGTGTGCTACAACTTTTTTTGTTTGGTTTGTCCCCGAGCCTGTGGGAGGCATCACGTAGGCGGAGGGATAATTACGGGAATGTTATTTAATAATCTACATGCAAATAAAACATTTTGATTATGATTTTTGTCCCCATACTTTATTCAACTCTTATAACGACCTGTATGGCTCAATGGTTGAGCGCGCCAGCGCTAAATCCGGGAAGTCGCGGGTTCCGCGGGATTCCCGCGAAAGGAACAAAATAGTTGTTGTTACTGGGTCATGGTCATAATTTGATAAAAATCTTAAATAAAAAGTGTGGTACCCGTAACACAAGTTCTTCGAGAACATGGGACCAGATTGACGTGGTAACGAAGTATCCATAGATATTATTATTATTCCTATATGTTGATAGCGCCGCTATATGCAGTATATACTCAGAATTTTCTAGTATCTCTCATAATAATAATAATAATAGCAATTACTCTCGAAACCCAGTGGGACGGTCATCCGACCGACACGTCTGGCGAGAGATCAGGCGCAGGACCGAATTTTTACATGCCCATCCGACGCATGGTTCATCTTTCTTGTCAGACAATCAGGTTATAAGCCTGCATTGTCCTAACCAAACATGGAAACAACATTTTTTTGTTGCTCCAATGCGGGAATCGATCCCACGACCTCCGAGTCGAGAAACAAGCTCTAAACCACTGGACCACGCAGGCTGTTACATATCATAGACATAAAAAACAACATACCTTGAGCATAGTCCTTCTGTGAGACATGCTTCTCAGTTTTGCCGACGTAGTCATGGCCGACGGCAGACTTGTCCATCCTGTCGGCCTGCACGCCAAATTTACCACCATACCTATATATTTTTTTTATTCAAAATATTAAAAAAAATACATTGCTATTTGAATTTTAAACCTCATACTATAGTTATAAACTAGCAATTTTGTCAACACAATGCTCTTAAATGGTTACATTAAAACAATTTTATTTTATTTATTTGTAATATCGTCAAATTTATTACCATTAATGTAATCAGTAGCTTTTTAGAGCATTTAAAAATAAATAAAAAAAGCTTTATTTATCCCTTACTACCTATTTTATAGTTTGCAATAGTAATTCTTCTGTGTTAGTGTATGGTTACTTACCAAATACTAACACTGAAGAATTACTTCTTAATTTTATTTGTTTGATAGATCTAGTATTAGTTTACTTGTGTAGTTCCGTTGTCGGGTGAATGCCTCCTCCATTTCCTTCCATTTTTCCCTATCTTTAGCAGTAGGGAGCCAGTGTTTAGAGCTTTACAAGAACTATTTACAGTGGGAACAGAATTTTTTGACATAGAGGTTCATAAAATGATTATTTTCTACACTTACCCATATGATGGCTTGGGTCCTTCCTCATACTGTTTCTTTTTGGCCATATTATCTGCCTCCAATACCTCTTCTCTCAATTTGGCCATGCTAAAAGATTAAAATAAACCAATTAAAATAAAATTTTACTACTTCTGTAACTCAGTAGCTTCGAGTTCAAATCCCACCAAGGGAGCAAAAGGTTTTCAGTGTCCTTGGGTCATGATTATGCATTATAAATTTGCATACTTAGCACAGCGCCAGATCGATGTGGCACAAACTTCCATTAATTTTATATTAGGAAAGTAAAACAGATCTTCTAATATACATAAGCCTCCCTTTTATGGCAGACGGGTAAACATATAATCATTTTATATACAAGAACTGCAGCAATACAAAATTATATTGCACACAATCAATACACACATACATTACAATAAATGTATAAACATCCAGCTGCTAAAATCTAAGATGACTCAGATACAGACATTTATAAATATGTACACATAATATGGTCATTGGACAATGGACAGGTTATTGTACTGTGTGATAAAGTTAGAGGAAATAATTTGCTCACACTGATATGGTAGGTATTGATCAATTTGCAGTGTTATAAAGACTTTTTTAAGTAGCTATTTAGCTTTGTATATATATTGATATTATAGTCAAATGATTCTTTATTTTGCTTCATGCTCAAATTCTTCTTATATATAAAAAAATGCATTGCAGTTTCAATGTCTTGCTAATACTCGAAAACGGCTGGACCCATTTAGATAATTTTGGTCTTGAAATAATTGTGAAAGTTCAAGAAAGGTTTAAATTATGAGCGAAATTGAAAAAATTTAGAGAAAATTCTAAAAACAATGATTAAATTTTTCCATACACTGTGTTCAATCACTCGAATGTCAAATATTTATGGGTTTGTTCAGTTGGTTTATTTCAGAAAAAAAAATCATATAATAGGTGTTCATATTTAAGACAGAACATTGTGTGTAGGGACAGCTAGTTTATAAATAAGGTCCTGTTTATTTTTTCTTTGTTAAAAAAACTGAACCTTATACTTTATGAATAAGGTTTTATCTGAACTGTGTCTTCAAAGCCCAAAAATTGATTACCATATAGTATATTAGTTGTTGTGTTGCGTGATATAGACATACTTACTCAATGGCCTCAACATGTCTGCCGCCAGGCCCCCACCTCTGCTCCTGCTCTGTCACATCATTAACAAAGTCGGGGTCAGTCTCCCAATCATCAGCCTCTTCTGGCTCTGGCATTTTTACGTCTGTCGTCGCCTTCCACATCTGAGTATATGTAGTGAAATAAGATTAAAGATTAGATTAGCAAATAGGCAATATGTGGTTATAGGACTCATTTCTACATAATGTAAGGAGGGTTAGGCTGTTGTCTACCAAGCTTGCCTATTACAGGTCAACAAATAATTGACTAATGAGAAAGTCAATAAATGGAAGTAATTTTTCGACTTTCTCCTTCATAAATTAAGAAGTTATATTCTAAAAGTAGTAAAAATTATTCGGTTGACATATACAAAGGTAATATTGATTGTAAATTACGTTATCATAGACTTTAAATAAGTTTTTTAATAAAGTCTGAATTTTGATATAGTGTCACATACTGTAACATAAATAACATGTCTGTTGGTATACCTATCGAATATCATAAATCACCAAGCATATACGTACTCGTTTACGATGTTATCCATTCATTTACGAATAAGTTCTAGACATAATACCGCTTCCTGTTGTTTTGGCGAAAAAACAACAGGAAAATACACACCTTGTACGCCGGTGTTTATGAATTAAAAAGAAACTCTTCACTGACACATAAACCACTTGAAATTTTTCCCAATAACTTATGCTATTATTACATTGAAATAAACATTATTATATTCAAATATTTATGTTGTTTTTCGATAAAAATATTAAAAAATAAAATTCTACCACTGCGACGAATCACTCTATGCGTCAGCGTCAGCTGTCACTTTCA
Organism: Phengaris arion; assembly: GCA_963565745.1. Taxonomy (NCBI): domain Eukaryota; kingdom Metazoa; phylum Arthropoda; class Insecta; order Lepidoptera; family Lycaenidae; genus Phengaris; species Phengaris arion. The sequence continues at coordinate 18,582,493 of OY751444.1, forward strand.
TATTAATATGTCATTTGTCAATTATGTTTTTTCATATATGGCGTCGGCTTAAAATCATTTGCCAGTGTTAAGTTAAAAAGGTGGTAAATAAAATTCTCGTGTATGTTTTCAACACCGTATTTCTAAATCGTCAAGTCTAAAGTCTAGTCAAAATCCAAATAAATAGTCAGTGCAGTCAGTTCAGTTTTCAGCCACGAGCGACCTAACATAATATCATAATATAAAACTGTAAGTCGTATGATATTAAGATATCAGCCGACAATAATGCTAAATTATTGTCAGCTGGAACACCTGCGATACATTTCTAACTTAATTTGGCCGAACACAGCCAATCTGACCAGAAATTTAAAATTCACTAGACTTCAAATAATAAGAAAACAATGAAATTACCAAATTACTATCTAACTGTAGTTTAAGGCGTAAGTTATTTCCGTTTGAAGGCGTTTTTCCCTGATTTTAATAATCAGCTGGATAGAAATCTTAGGATAAAAGTTGCTTAATTATATTAACAATTTACTTTTGCCCGCGGCTTCGCCCACGTGGTATAGTGTTCTTGGAGAAAAAACTTCTTCAGCAAATAACTCTACTCACTGCAATATAATTCTGTATCATAAATAAAATAAAAAGCCTTTATTGTTGTTCTTACTTTTTAAAAATAACAAATAATAAGTAATTACAACTATAAAATGTTCTAACTTATAAACTAAATAAACTGTAATACTATTTAGTTCACGTTGAACCATAGATATATTTTATTAAAAAGAGGCGTTTGACTGATTTTACTCGGCAAACAGTAGTTACTCCTCAACTTGTCTTCCGACAAAGGCCTCCTCTAAAGATCGCCATTCAAATCTATCCCTTGCCATTCGAGTTCATGTTGCACCCGCTATTTTTCCTGATATTATCTTCCCATCTCTTAGTTTGTCTTCCTCTATTCCTTTTGCAGTCTAGCGGGTACCATTCTGTTACTAGTCTCATCCATTTTTTCCACCTTCTCTCTTGTCATATGTCCTGTCCATCTCCTTTAGTTGTTTGTATTCATAATAGACTAACCATTGGTCTCGCTGTGCATTTAAGCGCTGGGAGCTCTACGAGTCGAGCGAGCGAGACCAATCAAATATCTTTGTTTGTATGCTATGTATGCATTCTTGAATTTAGTTTTACTTTTAATTTTTCTTGGTCCTTTCTTTTGAAACCTACAATTCTTCTCTCAATTCCGTTTTGACTAACTTTTATTTTGTTTGCCAGTTGTTTGTCAATGCCCAGGTTTGACACCCGTATAGAAAGCATAAAAAAATACACATTTTATTAAATGGAAACCGAAATGTCTCTCACAAATGTTTATTGAAAGGAACACAATTTCCCAATATAGTTATTAACAATGGTTTCACTTAATATTAGGTCATATGAAATGGGCGTTTTGTAAAGGAGGAACATAAAGTCGATTTTATTAAACATAATATATTTAATCAAAGAATGCTATCTATGCACTTTTGCCATCTCATAGGTAGTTCATACATAGGGACAGACAGAAAATATTATGTAGTGATTAAAAAACCCGCATCAAAATCCGTTGCGTAGTTTTAAAGATCTAAGCATACATAGAGACAGACAGAAAAAGCTACTTTGTTTTATACTATGTAGCGATATTTTATGAAACACACTACGCAGCATCAGATAATATTATTCTTATTATGTGCTTATGTCTTATTAAAAAGTTTTACTTGTAAGAGAAAGTGAAGCTAGTGGGGATTGCAAAGGGAAGTGGGATGACTCAGTTTCTAAATAACTAGAAATAAACAAATATTTAACATAAAAAATTTATTGATCACCATAAGTTTTTTTTAAGGTTACAAGTAGATTTATTTATAAATTATAAAACTAAAATAGATTAAATTAATTTTAAATTAGTATGTACAGTGCTTTGAAATTTTTCTTTATTTTTATGGAATACCTACGCCATAAAACGAGCAGATTAAGATTGCCTGATATTGAATATTATGAACCTGATCCAACATTTATTCAACCTAATTAAACAGAAAAGTAAAAATCAATTATTATGTTGTTTGACGACCTCTGTGGCTCAGTGGTTGAGAGTGTCAATGCTCAAGCCTGAGGTCACGGGTTCGAATCCCGCCAAGGGAACAAGAAAGTTTTCTATGTTCCTGGGTCATGGATGTGTATTAAATATGTGTATAATTTATTAAAAATCTTAAACATTATGTGTATAGTATAAAATTATTAAATATATTTCCGTTGATTCCGTCCGTCAGATTGATGTAGTGTGAAAGCGTCCATAGATACTATTATTATTATTGTTGTATACAAATGAACCCTTATTTTTCCAGGCCACCAACTTGAGGTCGGTTGGACCGATTTGTCTAATGTTGGCCTTGAAAATATAATCGTGGAAGTTCAGGAAAGGTACGGGAAAAATACTAAAAAAACCTAACCATGAGCACGTCAGGACGATATGTGTAAGGAGGGTTCCGTTACTGTAAACGCGGTAATAGGTTTTTTTTCAAATTTCAAAAGTTACTGTCTGATTTCGATCAAAATAATTTTTCTTAAGAGTACTGAGCATGATCTATCAGCATAAAATAAGACTCATGGTTTAGAAATGCCAGGCCATACCAACTTATAAGCCTACTTTAAATATAAGCCAACTTTAGAGGCCGATTAGTCTAAAATTGGTTGACTCTGTAACAAAGTCGTGTATGAAACTTTGCCTTTATTTTAAAATACCTATTTTACGATACCCCACACAATGGGGTAGAATGAAAAAAAATATTTTTCCATCCCTACTTCACACGTATGGAGAGCCACCCCTAAAATGTAATGTAATCTAAAAGTAAATAAAAAATCTAATTGTAGGTGTAGGTATAGTTGTAGGTGTAAGATACGCTGATTTAAATAAAATGAACACAGCACTTTTTTGTCGGTACCTTGTTTTGGTTATCTAATAGATAAACCTCAGATTAAACCTATTGCTTTATAATCTGAGCGATAAACTACCGACATAAAACCTCAGATCATTAATAATTATTATTAACGTCACAGCCAGCGGCTTCGTGTGGAAATTCAATTTTTAACGACTTCCAAAAAAAAAGGAGGCGGTTATACGTTCCAACGTATTAGACAGACGTTCTTTAAGTTAAACGTTACTGTCTTTGTCTGTCAAGTGACTCCACGTATCAGACAAAGATGGCAACGTTGTATTGGTTATCCGTTGTATAAATATTTTTATTAGTGAGGGGGTTAATACATTTTTTTTTGTATGTTCAACGATAACGCCTCCGTCTGTTGACCGATAGTCGAAATTCTTTTTTTGATGTATTGTGTATAATCCGAAATTGGTCTCGAAACCAAAGCGGTAACCTGATGATTCCATGAGGAATCGAGGGAACTTCTCGAAATTTACATGGACACATATAGTGATTTTGACTTTTTCTGAAGTAACCCAACATATGGTACAAAAAGTAAGATTCTGCACCTAGGTAATACACTGGGTCCAAAAGCACTGAACAGAACTCCTCAGTCTTTAAAGATACGCGTTTGGAAATTTTGACATTGTTTAAAGAACTGCATATGCTATGCCATTATGTAACTTACAGGCACCATCATCATCATCTTACTGATAAAATGTATACCCATCAGGGAGACCGGTACTTATGTGAGAAGAGCAGGACAAGGCAGAAAAAGACGCACTTCGTGTAGGGATGATCGTTTCATTCGGCTTCGTGTACGTAGGAACCCCCGTTCCTACGTACACGACGGCCGTCCAAGCCCGACATGAGTTAGAAGCAGTGCGGGGTGTAACCGTAAGTGAGCGTACGGTACGAAGAAGGTTCGAAGAAGCTGGTTTGGGTTCATTTGTGCCCGCCAAAGCTCCAAGGCTCGAGGTAAATCATCGTAGAAACAGGTTAACTTTTGCTCAGGAACATCGACTTTGGAACGCGGACCAATGGAATAAGGTATTGTTTAGTGATGAGTGCAGAATTCTCTTAAATCAAATTGACGGCAGGCAAAGAATATACAGACGCAAAGGAGAACGATACATTCAGACAAATTTTAAAACTACAGTTGCATACGGTGGTGGATCAATAATGGTTTGGGTGGGCATTTGTTTGGGAGCTCGCACAGACTTGGTAGTTTTAGACATTGACAGAGGGAGTCTGACTGCAGACCGCTATATCAGAGAAGTTTTATAAGAAAATGTCGTACCGTTTGCCCCATATATCGGTGACGATTTTGTTTTTATGCAGGATAATGATCGGCCGCATACCGCTCGGGTAGCTCAAGCTTATCTTAATGATATGAATATCACTGTTATGGAGTGGCCGGCGAGATCACCAGATATGAACCCAATAGAGCACGTTTGAGACTTGCTGAAAAGAAAAGTTAAGTCCAGAATTCCAGCTCCTGCCAACGTGGGTGAACTGCGAATCGCCGTAGTTCAGGAATGGCGGAGACTATCCCAGGAGACCATCGATAACATCATTCTCAGTATGCCTAGACGAGTATAAACTTTAATAAGAGCACGTGGAAGAAATACGCGATATTAATCACCATTTTTCTAATTTAATTAATTGTTATTTTAATATTAATTTTCACTTTTCCCGGTTACATGAAAAGTTCAAAATGTACCATTTTTCACACATAGCCTTTACTCGCAAAATCTGTTCGTAATTAATTAAATCATTTCTGTTTAAATGTAATTAAATATTTAATAAATAATAAATCTCATTTTAAGTAAAACAAATGAAACTTTAACTAACAAAAGAAGTGTAGTAAGTAGATTTTAAAATAAAACCATATCTTTTTAATTATGGTCCTTTTTTTGTGTTCCGCTAAATATGCCAGTGTGTTTATTTGTAGTCCGACGTAGCTACAGTGCAGCAGCGGTCTTAATACGACCGTTAGCGTAGCGTTTTCGAAAAAAAACAAGGTTTTTAAATTACGAGATTTATTTACGAGATGTATTATGGAGTGTTTATTCGTGTAGTGTTGATAAACGAGTAGGTAAGTTACGGGTGTGTTTCATTTTTGACATTAAGTTTAGAGAAAAATTCACATTAATAGGTTTCGTTCCTTACGTTATTCTAATAAAACCAAAAAACAAGATTGATACTTTATCAGAAAGTTAGTAAAGTGAGTACAATTTTTCGTAACTTTAGCGCCGTATACCTAAATATTGGCCCACGGCACAAAGAAGCGGGTATACATACATTCATTGTACACACTAATTTCTTACTATAGTAAGATATATATTTTATGAGTAAGAACTTATGGGTAGTCTGGCGAGTCTAGGGTCTCAGTCCAGACTCCAGATAGATGCACAGTTTATGTATAATAACATTATTTTTATTATAACTAACATTGGTTGCTATTTGCTAACTACTTTAAAAAATAAAATATTTACAGAAAATGCATACTTACCTATGCCCTGAAATTACCTACCCAATATCAACTTAAATATGCCTTTTGCCAAAAATAAAACTACAAAGTTCATAAATAAAATCACAAAGTAAGATTTTGAAGAGTAAGAGTTGGTTTTCTATTTACTCCAAATATTTTGAACCAACGATTAATTAATAGAAACTAACGCTATGACATACAAGAAAAAGTTACGCCATCTTGATTTCACCATACCTCAAATGTCAACCATCTAGATTTCACCTCACCTCAAATGTCAAACAACCCCAAAAGTGTGGCCATTTAAGTGGGGACAGTTTTTGCCTCGACATGCCTCGTCTATAAATTTACCTCCTAAATACTTACATATTTGTATCCTCCATGCTACCAGCTACGGTAATTATTATTTTTCACATAGTAAATTCAACTTTTTATCTTTTCGAAATTTTAATAATTAGTCTAATTATACAAAATAGAATTTAAAAAAATACGTTCTTAATTTAAATTCGTAAAAGTTAGATTTTTTGTTGTGCCGGGTAAAATCTTTCAACCCGTTTGAGCAATAAGGTAATTTATGAAGTAAACTTATTTAAACAGTGGATAAGCAATACAATGTTTTGTCCGTGTCTGATACGTGGGAAAAGTAGCTTGGCAGACAAGGACAAGACATTGTATTGCTTATCCATTGTGTAAATATTTTTAGTAGTAAGGGGGAGAATGATTAAATTATAGTTCGGGATCCGGTGCGTCGATAGCATAGCCACATTTTTGTAAGGCAGCTTTGATTTCGCCGAAGACGGACGCGTCTTCTATTGTTGCTGGCAGTTTCACATGCTGTGAACGCGCCAATTTTGAGATGGCGCCTCGTAACACTTTGCCAGACCTGGGACGAGTAAGTAAAAAACAGTAAGTCCAAAACTACAATGCTTATAATTAGTAGATAGATAAAAATAAAATAGCGCGCAAACTCAAATGATATAGCAAAAACCGCTATCATAGTAGTATTTTTTTCTAGGGACAATTATAACACAATAGGTACATTTGTTTATACCTATTACCTATTAAATTTATCAAAGATTAAATCATTAAAAAGAATTTTGAAAATCTGTTTACAGACGGCGGAGTAATCGTAGAACATACAAAAAGAAATATATATATACATTATACATCCGAATATAATCACTTTATTCCTTATAATCGCAAAAGGGTCTGCCGTCATAGCGCGGCAGTTCTTTAAGTTCACTTTGAAGTTGGTCAAGTGGCTGTGTCGCTTGTTAACACCTCTAACCAAAAATAAAAAGAATAATAAGTACCTGGTACGAGGTAAAGCTGGTACCGCCACCGCTTTACGGAATGCAGCGATCGGGCCGATCAGGTGACGAACCAACGCTATTAGCTCCTGGGTCACTATACTTTCCGCTACTATCTCCTCGTCTGTAAGTAAGAATAACATAATTCAGTTCAACAGTACTATGTAAGTACCTCTGATACAGCCTAACCAAAACGCATTGATAGATTTACTTTCATACCTAACTTTAAATCGGCTTTCAGACTACGCTGTAATAAATAGCTCATAGCACAACAAAATCGCGCACCATACATTGTTATGGACACGTTCACACTGTACTGTACTATATATTATTGGCTTACTATACGCTATAAAATAGTGCGATACGCTGAGTTCATGCTGTGCTATATCGCGCGCCGCCCTCTTCCTCCTCCATCATCCCCGGACGTCCCGCAAGCGAAAAGACAACCATACTCAGCTTTCTATATTATATAAATGCTTGCTAAAATAATAATATCGTGTAATGTGAACGCCATGCTATATAGTACAGCATTAAATCCTTCTTTGCTATCATCAGCATCAGCTACTCTCAAGTGCTTCAACACTACATCTTCTATAACTACTACCTATATAGCTCTACCAACTACCTATCATACTCACCGTCCTGAGGCGGCCGCATCACATACAAACACAGCGGGATGTCTCCTTTCGTCGCATCTGGTGCTCCAACAACTACTGCATCAGCTACTCTCGCATGCTTCAGCACAACGTCTTCAATGGCGGCGGTGGATAGACGATGGCCGGCGACATTGATGACGTCATCGGCGCGGGCGACGACCCAGACCGCGCCTTCCGTGCTCACCCAGCCCACGTCTTGCGTGTCGTAGAAGCCCTAGAAATAAAGGAACTATAGTAACGATCTGAGGTTAGCTTAGACACGCTTGCAATAAAGTAATAAATACAAGCCAGAATATGAATAGCTGACAAGATATGAAAAGGAGCTAGGAGCATTTACTAGGTCTGGTCTCTTTTTAAATGTCGCGTCTCGGTAAGAAGTAAGAACCGTCCCGCGAGAACAGTGTATAGGTACTGCATTCCGCTGGGAAAAGAAGTCCCCTGTCGTAAATAGTAATCCTTACTGTCTGTATGCTAGGTCGCATTCTAATGGTGCAGATTTTGACAGGGCACGGGTGCTTTGGTCATTACGCCTGTACTGCACCACACGGCCAGACGGGCCCGACACCCCAGTGCCACCACTGTGATCACGGTGTTGACACAGCGCAGCACAAGCTCGAGGCTTGCCCTGCCTAGGTGGAGCAGCGGGCGGTGCTTTGCGCTACTACTGGACTGGACATAAGCCTCCCGGCCTTAGTGACAGCTATGCTTCGGTCGAGGGAAGCATTTGACGCAATTGCCACCTGCGAGGAAGTCATCTCCCAGAAGGAGGTTGCAGAACGGGCTAGAGAAGCGCGGAGGGCGCAGGCGCACCAATCACGAGTGCCAGCTCGCGCCCTAAACAGGACTCGGGCGACGGATTGGGGAATCCGCCGCCCATAGCACGAGTCCTTTCCGGTTGTAGAGCACCCGGTGCCTCGGGCAGCTCTCCCGGAGTATGTGGCAATTAGATCTGCCGCGCGGAGTTTCTGCTGCGGAAGCAGATGCCGCTAACTGGTTAACTATGCGCTAACTGCTGCTGTTATCACCTCAGACGGGTCCGGCGGCCCCGCAGCATAGCGCATGAGGAGGCACCTTGGCGTTTTAGTGCCGTCGCCCTGGGTGCGGTCCTCAACTCGCCCGCTCGCTCGCCCGGGAGAGTCCCACATACCCCGGTGGCCATCCCCAGTCCGCCGGGGATCCATAAAGGATTTCCCCAAGTCAAAAAAAGAAAAGAAAGGTCGCATTCTAATCCCTTCAGCTGATCAGGCGTAAAGGAATAAAACTTCCATTCATGATCATACACCTCGACGACCTATGTGGCTCAGTCGTCAAATATGACATTGACATTTGACTGGACACTTGTGTGTTCGATTTTGAGCCGGGGAAAATTCAGTGCTCTTAATTTTCCTCGGCCCGACGGATTCCGAATCATATAGTCCCAGCCTAAAATTAGATGCCGTAGCTAGGTTACTTGATACTTACTGGGTACGATTCAAAGTAGACCTTCTTAAATCTATCATCGGAGCGCCACAGGGTGTAGGCGAATCCGGGTGGTAAAGGTTGTTTCACCACTAGCCGGCCGACTTCACCGCGCGGGCACTCTGAACCGTCCTCTCTTATCGCCCTCACTGAAATGAATTATAAATGTCAGCTAAAATCGAGCAAGATATGCCTGACAGTGGCGAAGGCTAGTTCTCCTTCATATCCTAGTCCTAGCCTGCAATGGCGAAAGCAGAACGGTCTAAAGAACTCGATTCTTATCGGCTTCCCTATCAGATTACGAATCGATCGAATACGATCATGAGACATCCAGCCGAATTTTATATATAGAAAATAATAATCAACATAATTTACAAGTCAGGTCGGACAAGCGGTAGCGCGATGTAGACCGACTAAAGCGTCATCTATGCGCTGCACGCCGCAACTTTGACACGAATATTGATATTACAGTTCCCTTTAAATTATGCCGACATAGAATAAATACGCTAAGAAACGGGGTACGCGCATGAAAATGAAGTAAATCATACCATCCTATACTGTCATGGTTTGTTCTAACGACCTGTCAGTTGTCAAGGTTAAGCGCTAGTGCATACAGCACCGACAATTGAAAATTATAAACATTATGACGGTTTGTGTGGTTAATGGGTGTCACAATGCATCGGAAAAACATAATAAAGCTTCGGGCATTACATTTCATTTGTAATGCTGCGTTTCCGTGCTTGCCGAGGCTCGGCAAGCCTCCACAAGCCCCAAGCGTCCACAAATCACGTTTGGCATTTGGAAGTCGTTTACACGCTTGTGCTACGAGCATACAAGCATGGCGGACACCAAACTTGTATCGGCTGTTACGATTAGTTTAACCTACTTTTATTTTAAATACGAACTATGATTAACGTCTTTGGCGTTCCAGATAAACGTTTCGGTCTGGTAATATTCCAAAAATGATAAACTCTCTTCGTTCGACCAGCTACTCATTCTCTCATTTTGGAGACAGAACTAGACGTATGCGTTCCTCGCGAGATCACAGCGACTACTCTTTCCACGCTTGTGCTTGTGGAGGCTTGCCGAGCCTCGGCAAGCATGGAAACGCAGCATAAGGACTACGAAATGAAATGAAATGAAATGAAATAATAATATAGTTTTTTGTGTACAATCAGCTGTTACACAAACTAATATAATATAAAATATTATATATATTAACAATATTATATAAGTACGTAAGATAGTACACAAAGGCGGCCTTATTACTAAACAGCAATTTCTTCCAATTCTCTACCTTTAAAAGAACGGATCAAATTGCTGGAGAAGGGTATAATTGTGCTCACAGTATACACATTATATTTAAATAACATAAAATATATATTAAGATATAATAAACATAATATTTAATGCATATTTACATAAATACATACATACTAGGGCTTAATTAATATACTTATTATAAATATTTACAATATTAGACTTATATTAATAATATAATGTATAACAATATAAATATAATATACAAATTAACATGAACAATTTAAGAAACCTACACGAAGATATTACGTTATATTTAAGTTTGACACATACTAAGATCATTTAATATTCAATACTATAATTTTTTGTTTAAAAATAATAACATTTTAAAATATTATTATTTTTAAATAAAAAATTATACCGACTTCCAAAGTAAAAATGGCACAAAAAAAGTATGAAATAAAACTCATTTTCTACATAATTGCCCTTTTAAATTCGGCTAAAATTTTCACTATTCCTCTACTCAATCTTCATAATTTTAAAGTCGGTACCAGCCCGAACAACATCCTGATAAAACAATATTTTATAGAACTTATTCTTAAACGACTTCATTTAGAAAGTGAGTTTTATTTCATACCTTTTTGTGCATTATGTTATGTACGACCGAATGTATAGTTGAATACGCGCCAAGCTTCTATTAGGTATAGTATTGTTGTATTGTATATGTAATCTCATTGTTTTTGTGCATGATGTTATGTACGACCGAATGTATAGTTGAATACGCGCCAAGCTTCCATTAGGTATTGTATTGTTGTATTGTATATGTAACCTCATTGTTTTTGTGCATGATGTTATGTACGACCGAATGTATAGTTGAATACGCGCCAAGCTTCCATTAGGTATTGTATTGTTGTATTGTATATGTAACCTCATTGTTTTTATGCATGATGTTATGTACGACCGAATGTATAGTTGAATACGCGCCAAGCTTCCATTAGGTATTGTATTGTTGTATTGTATATGTAACCTAATTATTTTTGTGCATTATGTTATGTACGACCGAATGTATAGTTGAATACGCGCCAAGCTTCCATTAGGTATTGTATTGTTGTATTGTATATGTAACCTAATTGTTTTTGTGCATTATGTTATGTACGACCGAATGTATATTTGAATACGCGCCAAGCTTCCATTAGGTATTGTATTGTTGTATTGTATATGTAACCTCATTGTTTTTTAGACTTGACAATGAATGTCAACTGAATTCTTTATCAATAAATTCTTTAAACAATGCCGAAATTTCCAAACGCGTATCTTTAAAGACCGAGGAGTTCTGTTCAGTGCTTTTGGATCCAGGGTATACCTTGGTGCAAAATCTTATTTTTGGTAGCATATACTTGTGTTACTTCAGAAAAAGTGAAAATCACCATATGTGTCTATATAAATTTCTAATTATAAATTCTAATTTATAAAAAGAAAAAAAAAGAGTTCCCTCGATTCCTCATGGATTCCATCATTAGGTTTCCACTTTAGTGACTACAGGACCAATTCAGAATTATACCGTTTACAACAACAAAATAATTTTTCAAATAGGTCCATATACGGCAGAGTAATGTTCAAAGATGTCCGTGTCGGTGTAAAATACTATGAGAAGTACCTTTTGTATCATCATTATGTCATGATGTATTCCAATATATACAAAAACATTATTAATACATAATTAAATAATATATATCACGTCGATCTAGTCCCGTGCTAAAGTTGAACTTGTGTTACGGGTATCAGACAACGGATATATATTTTATACAATACACACATAATTTTATACTAATAACAATATAGGTACAAAATAATAATATAGATAATTATATTAATACACACCACGCGTATGGTGTAATGATGGTGGTGATGATGTTGATTACTCTAATTGACTTAGTGGCATATGCTTGCAGTTCATTTAAACAACGCTGAAATCCCCAATTTGTACATGTACTAATTTGGGATTAAACCCTAAACATAAAAAAAGAATTTTGAAAATCAGTTATATATATATCAGATCAGAAACATACAATTCATGTTTTGTAAAAGTAATAAGGTTTTTAGTTTTCGGTCATTTTTTTTAATCTATAAAAATGTCATCCTTGGTCACTAATTTTGTTGCCACAGTCGCAAAAACATGAATTATCTCTATCAGGTTTTTATTTATTTTTATTTCACGTTATTTTTGTGCTGTTGCCTAAATTTTTTACAAATGCAACTAATTTTTTTTTGTTTTATTCGTTGCGCGTGGCTCGCCTCCTTAATTTCTCAAGCAGCGGCCAATATTCGTTCGCGTAAGTCTTCCACTGATGTCATTGAATTCAAATGATTTTATAGCAAAAAAAATTTTTGGTTGCATTTCTAAAAAAAATCAGGCAACAGCACAAAAATAAGGTGATACATTTGATAATACAACTATTCAAGTAAATAAAAAGTAAATAAAAACCTGATAGAGACAATTCGTGTATTTGGGACTGTGACAGTAAAATTAGTGAGCATGGGTGTAATTTTTATAGATTAAAAAAATGGCTGAAAACTAAAAAACTATGATACTTTTACAGAAAATGAATTGTATTTTCCTGATCCGTTATGATATTCTTAAGCTGCAGGTGAAGGATTATCCATTAATTACGGCACATCCTGTATATATAGACAGCTGAACGTATAACCGCCGCTTTTTTCTGGAAGGCGGTTAAAAATCATATTATGTCGCCATCTTGCTGCCATATTGTTGTTGTAAAAGTGTTACTAGTAATAAGAAATTAATTTCCCAATTTAGGCCAATTTAGCCAATTAATTATAGGTCTAACTAATAGTTGCAACTTGCAACTTAGGTCTCAGACAAAGTTTATTAATTTTGTTTTTTTAACTATTAATTTAAAGTGTTGCCAGTATTAAGATAATCCCTAATATTTACCTTTTAAATTTTGTTAAATACCAGTTTAAAAGTTTAATGGTATACAATAAATAAGACATATTGGGGTCATGCATTTATTACGTAAGATGATTTAGGGGGGAGGGGTGATAGTGTCTTATTTTAGTTTTATTTTGATAATGGCATATTCTTTTTTTTTGTTGAGATTTCCATCTGACCCAATTATTGTGTATGCTCGTTGGATCGAAAAATAAGATTAAATTGCAATGAGAGCTATTGGACGCCGTCTAAAGCTCAAAAATTTGCTCGATATATTTAGGTGACCAAGTTAAATACACCACAACAGCAGAATTGAAGGGAGTTGAATCTTATTCCCAAGGTGCGCAATCGTTAATGAAATCATTGACCTTATCTAGCTTAGACTATAGACTATAGACTATAGACCTTAGCTTTAGCACACAAACTTTCATTAAAAATCTTTTACAACTGATGAAAATATTCTGAACGTTTTCTGGGATTTTATTTCGTTCGTGCGTTGCGGATAAAAGCGTAGGTACATTGATATATAAAAGATTTACTTACTTTGCCAAGTCTGATCACTGGTATATCTAACTTGTTCTTGTTATAATATATCCTAATAGTAATAATATTAATAACACGTTTAAAATTAATGGTTTTGTCTTCTTTCATTTGTTTTCATTAATTGTTAGTCATACTCATAACTAAAGTGTTTTTATTACGAAGGTTTATTAATCTTCTTATTTTAGACAATTATGGATTGCAATTCCAATGCCTCGCTAAAACTGGAGAACGGCTGGACCGATTGGGCTAATTTTGGTTTTGAAATAATTGTGGAATATATTGGAAAAATGATCAGGAAGATACTCACATCGACGGTTGATTATTCCCATGCTAACTGCACTGTGTTTAATTTGTCTCTTGACTGTCAAATATTTATAGGTGCCTTCAGTTTACCTGTTTGGTTTATTTAAAAATAATCAGCAGGCCCCAGTAGGTTGGTAGGTGTAGGTATTAACTCTTCCTACTTCTCCTACAATCTTCTGATTGATTTCATTGCGGGACCCATATCAAAGGGTTTCTTGTGGTTGGTTACCACTGTCGATCCTGGCTACACAGGAGTTACAATGGTGGGTATGTGTGGTGGGCTAATTGCCCGTAAAAAATGTACAGGTATAGTTATAGTTATAGAACTTATAAGTGGTGAAATTATTTTATTTCCAAATGAAACTAACAAGCTTTTTTCAGAAAGTCAATAGAAAAAGCTACCACCGGTTCAACTGTAACCCGCTGAGAAGAACCGGCGTGAGAAACTAGCACGGGGCCATCTTTTGAAAGAAATATACTTTACATTGTAAATTTAAATCTGTTAAATATATAAAAAAAAACACAAGTACATTGAGACAGCCTTGCAGGGGCATCTTATTCCCAAGGTGTGCAATCGTTAAAAAATCATTTACTTTATAATAAGCTTTAGCACACAAACTTTTTTGACTACTTTTTTAAATTTATTAATAGAAAGGTTTTGAACGTTTTCTGGGATCCTATTGTATAGGCGTATATATTGGCCCTTAAAAGATTTATTTACTTTGCTAAGTCTTATTACTGGTACATCTAGCTTATTTCTAGTGTTGATACAATGATTATCACTTTTCTTCTTCAAATTGCTTAAGATTTTTCTAACGTATAATAAATAATCCAAAATATACTGAGAAGCAACGGCCAGTACACCTATTGCTTTAAACTTTTCTCTCAGAGATTCTAAAAGGGGACATTTTATAAATACGAGGGCGGGTCAATAAGTCCGTGACTTTTGGAATAAAACGCAGAGTTTTTGATAAATAAATCATTTTATTTTTTAACGTAGTCCCCCGTGAGCTCTATACACTTTGTCCAACGCTTCTTCAATTTTTTTATCCCTTCCAAAAAATATGATTTGTCGAGGTCCTCAAAATAGGCCTTTGTTTGCGAGATGACTTCATAATTGGAGTCAAATCTTTTTCCACCGAGCCATTTTTTCAGGTTTGGGAACAAGAAGTAGTCACTCGGAGCCAAATCTGGAGAATAGGGTGGATGTGGGAGCAATTCATAGCCCAATTCATGGATTTTTGCCATGGCAACTGCACATGTGTGCACCCTTGCATTGTCTTGGTGAAAAAGAACTTTTTTCTTGGCCAAATGAGGTCGGTTTTTTTTCAAATCCTCATTGAAGCGGTCCAATAAGTTGGCATAATATTCCCCATTAATTGTTCTTCCCTTTTGAAGATAGTCAATGTGGATTATCCCACGTGCATCCCAAAAAACAGTCGCCATAACTTTATTGGCTGACAAACCCACCTTGGCCTTCTTGGCGCCGATTCACCCTTAGAAACCCACTGTTTTGACTGTTGTTTGGTCTCTGGTGTGTTGTGATGGATCCATGTTTCGTCCACGGTTACAAAACGGCGCAAAAACTCCTCCATATTGTGATTAAGCAACGCCAAACCTTCCTGTGAAGTTGTTACACGATTACGTTTGTGGTCGACTGTGAGCAAACGCGGCACCCATCTTGCGGAAAGCTTTCTCATGCCCAAGTGATCATTCAAAATTGAAACCACTGAGCCATGCGAGATGCCTATGGCTTCCACAATCTCTTGCACTTTCAATCTTCGGTCGGCCAACACATATCGTGAATTTTTTCGATTGTTTCGGGTGTAGAGACCTCAACTGGGCGTCCAGGACGTTCGGCATCTTCAGTGCTTGTACGGCCACAACGAAATTCAGTAAACCACTTTTTTACCATTGAAATCGATGGTGCAGAGTCCCCATAGTATTTATCAAGCTTAGCCTTGGTCTCGGTAATGGTTTTTTTTCGCAAAAAATAATGCTTAATAAGCACACGAAATTCACTTTTTTCCATTGTTTCCTTAAGTTACTGGATAGTCTGATAAAGATAGCTGTAAAACACAAACTAACTGACGCAGCAAGTTCAAATTTTGATAGGAGTCAACTGACAGATGCCTGTTGACAGGAGTAGTGTTGCTTTTTCAGTAAGGAGGTTAGAAATTCAAAAAGTCACGGACTTATTGACCCGCCTTAGTAGCACGAATAGCATATGTTATAAAAAATATAAGTTATATTTTATACCTCACGACATTGATAAATACGAATATAATAAATCCAATTTTAAGAGCAACGTTTTCCCATTTGCGGGGAAATTGCCCCTTGACCTTAAAGTTTTGTTTGTGTGCGTGTCGGCGAACGTAAATATGTAATGCTTACGCCTACATCTATCTGTTGCTGGCTTCACTTTGTACGATGCGTTTGTATGAAGACTATCGATCTTGGCGTTATAATCTATGTATGCCGATATATTCGGAGTTATGGGAGATCATAGGAACCTTATCTCGTTAGAAATAAAGTTGAAATTTAACTTATATGCTGAAATATTCGGAGTTATGAGAGATCATAGGAACCTTATTTTATTAAAAATAAAGTTGAAATTTAAACTTATTTTTAATGGCCGGCTGGCCAACTTAAGTACATTATGATTTGTCCGATGACCGAGTTCGAAGTAATTAAGGGCTATTTTTCTGGGGCAATAAGCCGAATTTTTTGACGTGAAACGTCTTTAAAATCGCGCCGAAACATACGGGTACCAGGTTTAAAAACTGGACCGTAACGAAAAGGTCTATATCATCGTACCTTAATAATTAAAAAACTATTAGTCTTAGAAACAAAAATGTGGTGTAAATATTTCACTTATATAGTCAGCTCGCTGTTATGACATTGAGTTCGTGTCGGGGTCAAGCGGGGCGGCGGGGGAGGGATACTGCGATAACTGTGCGAAACCGGCGCTCACGTTTGTTTCTATTCAGTGTAACTCGTGACTCCGACTTTATAGCGTGGTGATTCTTTCGTGTGTTTGTCAAGTTTATTTGAACCGATTGATTTATACAAAAATAAGTGTAATTTGGACAGTATTTATATTTAAAATAACCAGAAAGTGACAATAAATATATAAACATTTGCTATGTCGGCCTCAGCGCGTGCAAGTGCATGTTTCTATTACGTACCTGTTCTTTTTTATTAAAATACTTAAAACAGCGTCCATCTTGTTTTCATTTCAATCTTTTACTTTAAAAGCGATTCGCTAACATAGACGTTTCACGTTAAAACCAACGGCCGTGTGCCCCGACACAGCCCCACCCGCTTTTTTTGATTTCACCAATGAGGAGCCGTTATTAGATAATAATCATGACTAATACGTGTTTATATAAGTACTTATATGTGTTATAAAAAGAGCTCTGTGGCCTAGTGAGTAGACCGTGCACTCTCTCGAGGTGAGACGTGGCGTGTACCAATGAGACTTTTTCAGATTTCAGGCTCTAACCGTGAAGGAAAACATCGTGAGGAAACCCGCACATGGTTGGCCCCAGACGTATTGACCAGTCATTCCTCTGGACTAGGCTGACTGTGTTGTGAGAATGCCGTATGTGCTTGGGCAACCATCGTTTGAATAATTCGACTTTTACGGTAAGTGGAAAGTTGAATACGTACCTACCTACTATTAATTGTAATTTGTAGTTTCTATGTTTTATTATAAAAATAGACGATCATAAATCATAATACATTTATTATGTATTATTATTTAATAGACGGTAGGACCCTGGAATTATTATAATATTATGATTATCTTACATAAGTTAATTAATACACAGAAAACACGTTTTATTGTTAAGTATTTTGTATTTTACAACAATAAATTTAGGTATTTATATTTTGAAATATAGGTACCTAATTTTAGGTATTCTTATAGTTACCTAAGTATTTACAATTTTTCTCGGACACAACACATCAGACAACTCTACACGCTTGTAACGACCTTGACCATCATACATAATATGGTGCTAAATTTCTTTCAAAATCACTTGGACAACTCTCCTTCTAGCGACTAGGGCGTCCCTCTGAAGTAAAACCACCCTTCACCAATGCTAGCCTGCATAATAGGTATGGTTTTGAATGAGAATCTTCAAAATGTAAGGTAGGTGAAGCCGACAGGAATGGAGTGTTAGGAACCCCACGCCACTGATGACGTCTAAATAAGTATGGCATTTGTCATTAAATGTAAATTTTGCACTATAATTTCTTCATCTAAACACCTCCCTATTTTGGCACTAAGTAGGATAAATTATTTGTACGATTTAAGTTCAGTCACGTTCCAAAATCTGTCACTAACAGTTGTATCCTTTAATCCTTTATCAATAAAAGTGGTTCCAAATTATTAGGCACCTTCCAACAACCTCACTTACATACACGATAATCTCTTCCAGAGTGGTCTATCAGTAGGGCAATCGCGCTAAGTTTTTTCAGTGTAACCGCAAAAGAACCGTGAACGTTACTCGACACTTTGAATGATTCGGTATCGCGCTAACGTTTTGACAGATAGTTGGAACGCAGCCGCACCGCAGCCCAAGCGCAAACGCTGTCAAAATAAAAAGTTGACACGATGCTACTTTTTATCACACGTTTCTGGAACGTTTGTTGTTTTGGTGTGTTAAATTGCTTAGAATATAAGGTAAAAATAAAATTAACGATATATCTATATGATATTTCTAACTTTGATACAACAATGGCTCGAGCTGTATCCAGACGCGAAAATTTAAGTGATCGCATAAAAAGAAATGCCTTTACGTTATCCGATTGTATGTTCATTAAAAAGTACCGTCATTCAATGGCGTTAACAAGAGTCCTAATTAAAAAAGTGGCACCCAACGTGCCACCAACCTTGCGTTCTAGAAACTTGAAAAACTATAACGAACTACGAAGTATGTCAACTGACTTCTTCTACTTCTTTTAATTATTGTGGCCTCGGTGATATCTTTTTTTTTTTTTTGAAGATTTAATGGACAGTGTGATATATTTGACAAACACCCATAGACCACAAAGCAAGCGCAAAGTGAGTGCGCAAGCAAAATAAATGCTCATTTAAGCTAAAATATTTACACAAATATTAGGTTCGCATCCCTAATGTCTATCAAAAGTTTCGTTCGAGTTTCGTCTGAGGTTGAGTTACGCTTGAAAGGAGAATGCGATACTGAAATCTGATCAGACACATCGGATACGAACCGAAACTGAATCACATCCAAAGCAGAATTGAACCTGATTTCAAACGGTAAACAATAGCGCGATTGCCCTGCTGTACAGGTAAACTACGTCTCGGCCAATGGAGAGCCGGTCTCCGTCTGCCTCTAGTGGCTTAGATACGCCTTACATTGGCATCTTTGTATCTGTAGAAGGCGGTAGCACAACTCTACTCACCGTCATACCCCGGCACGGGGTAGCCGGTGGAGTGAGGCCGCACCCCCCGCACCCCGAACCCCAGGCAGGCGGACGTGATGGGGGAGCCGCTCTCGGTCTGCCACCAGTGGTTCAGGATGGGCACGCCGAAAATACGCTCGGCCCAGTGCTGGAAAAAAATAAAATCATAAACGTCTGATATGGAAGGAAATAAGATGAATTTGACATGGCGAGTTAAGGGGTCTCCACTTGACAAATACAAATAAATATCTAAGTAATATCTATAATGTATACCTATTAGCAGGCGCCACGCTCGCGCTACTCGTATCATTATTTTATAAATAACTAAAAAGGAAAATTGAAACATTTGAGCAATGTACATGTAACAGTTATTAATTCATCATCATCAGCCTATCGCCGTCTACTGCTGAACGTAGGCGTCCGCTAATGAGCGCCAACCATCCCGATCTTCCCGAGCGCTCCTCCATCCGCTGCCAGCCACCTTCTACAAATCCATCCATCGTGCCGCAGGACGTCCTACAACTACGTTTGCCTAAGCGTGGTTTTTAGTTTGGTAGTACATAATTAGACACTAGGTAGGTCTAAGTATATTCTGGCAAGCTGTTTGATCTGATAACACAAAACTTTACACGTAAGTACCTAACGTTAAAACAATAAGTAGATACTAGGCAGGTGTTTTAAGTATTGCCTACCTTTATTAAGTATGTAAATTGTAATGAGATATCTAAAGAGAATATTAACTTACATTGTGTGCTTAATTTTCAGGTGTGGCCTTGCCAATTGCCACAAAAACTTTGTTTTTAATTACTATCCTGACCTTTATTTATGCAGCATTATGTGTATGTGTGTAGGGCACTTACCCTAGTCTCCTGGTCACAATGCTCGCCAGCCATGAAGATGGTCTTCAGCGACCCATGGCAGTATCGGCGCGCGAACTTGCCCGCGGAGTCCGCTCGCTTCAGCACGCGGAACGCGGTGGGGATGGTGAATAGAGCGTTCACGCGGTGCTGCTCTATTATTCTGGGACATTATGATTTATGTAATAGATGTATGATACCAGTGTTTCATAGATATATAATCGGTGTGAAGAACGCTTTTTGTTTTCGCCGACTTCGTATAATAATTAGTACACTGTTCAAGACCTTTTTTTCCAAGAAAGCCCGCCCACGCCTGTCCCTTACTCTTGTGACTCCTATTGTGTTGCAGACGTTTACAGGCGCCAGTAATCGCTTTTACACACTTCCTCTACTTCTTTGCACTCTTATAACATAAATGTAAAGATGACCCAAGCCCAACCAAACATTTTTTAGTTTTACCATTTTTGCCGAGTAATTTGAAGTAGGTAGAAGGGAGCACCATAGGGGTTAGGAATGTCCATGGGAAGAAAAATTCGCTTAAAAGTTATTTGTGTGCTCTTTGCCCTCTTATAAAAAACCGGTCAATAGCGAGTCCGACTCATGCACGAAAACATATATGTTGTATGGGAATACTTATTTTATTCTGTTTTTAGTATTCGTTGTTTTAGCGGCAAACAGAAATACTTCATCTGGTGACAGACAGACAGACGAACGGACAGCGAAATCTCAGTAACAGGGTCCCGTTTGTAATCTTTGGGTAAAAACACTCACCTATAATATTGTCCCGGATCCGGCGTCCTGTCGGGTTTTCCTTCGTACAGCACCGAGGTCACCCCAGCTAACAGGGGGCCATAACAGATATACGAGTGTCCCACCACCCAGCCCAGGTCGGAAGCTGCCCACCAGACTCCCCCTCTTTTCAGGCCGTATACCGCGTTCATGGACCAACACAGTGTGACTGCGTGGTTGACCGGTCGCTGGATGCCTTTGGGGTCAGCAGTTGTGCCTGAAGATAATAATGGTACTGGTTTTTATAAGCTGCGCGTATTGATTGTGTTGATAAAGATGGGGTCTGAGACAAATGAAGTCTATATATTATGATACGTTAACGCATTATTATGTAGACTACATTTTTATTAGCCCATTTATTTTCTATAACGAGTTATATCCACGTTCTTTGCTAGCACGCCTGAATTCAGAAGTATTATAATATATAATATATATATAATAGATACCTATGTATTTTGGAACATGTACCATGAAACACATGTTGTTCTGTCTTAATTTCTGTGAACAGGAATCCGTAAATACTAAATAGGTAGGTAACAATTTACGCTACAGTGCCGACGGAACGAACATCAAATGTTTGACGGGTAGGAACAGTTAGTATGGGAAAATTCAATCGACGTTTTTAGTATTTTCGCCGCTATTTTTCTAATATTTCTCATGGTTTAAACCTTCCCTGAGCTCCGAAATTATTTCAAGATCATAATTAGCCAAATCCCTCCAGCCGTTCTCGAGTTTTAGCCAGACTCATTCCTATGTAAACTTGTGTCTTTCACATTATAATTATAATACTAAAAATAGGCACGTACTGTGAAAATCTGTTATAAAACGACATTGTCGTAATAGCTGAAAGTCGTTACAACCAATATCAAAATGTTTATAGTGTACCATAACAGAACTAAAAACGTCGTCGTAGTATAGTTTGCCGTTATAAAATAATATGATGTCGTTATAAAGGATTTCTCTGTATGATATAGGTATCTTATACTTTAAAGTTGTAACAGAGACAATCTTGTACAATTATTATATTTTATAATCGGCTTATCGAAAACGACTGTGTAAGTATTACCATGAAATTAAGTATGCAGGGGGTTTTGTGGGAGAAAAATCGATATAGCTAGTTGGGCATTTTTAATAAATGTAGGTGTTTTCTTTCGTCATGCAACAATATTATAATATTTAGTATAATGTCGGCTCTATTACGTCAGTCCGATTAAAATTTTGGTATGAATATGAATAATTTTGCTTTGTTCGAAAATTCGATATGCGGTGGGTTCGAATCCCGGTCGATAAATATTTTTATGATTATTTTTATTGTTTTAAAGGAGATCGGCAAGTATATACGGCGGCCATACATTTACTGGCTGATAATTAAAATACGTGGACACAAAAAATATTTATTGCAAGTTGTACTTTATGTACATAAGAACAAAAAAAGCAATAATATTATACATCAAACTCGGGGGATAAAAGACAATTGATTAAATATATTCTAACCTATTGTTCAATAAATTGCCCTAGTGGTGGTTTGCGGAAAAGCGACATCTATTAGTCTATTACGTAATGAAATTAATTACCAGTTTGTTTGGAAACGCAATATGCTAACAGATAAATGATAGATGTCGCTTTCATGTTACGAAATCCAAAAACATAATATATTTTTTTCTTGGTGTAAATAAAAATAGTAGAGGGATCTATTTTACACCCCAAGTTACTTTTTTTTGAAACCTATATATATAGACGTAATACGGGGGGTATTACGTCTATTCTCTCTCTGCTCTGTGGCCTAGTGGGTAGACCGTTTGATTCGCACTCGAGAGAGTCCAAGTTCGGTTCCCAGGTTGTGGCGTGTACCAATGAGGCTTTTTCAGATCTCAAGTACATTATACGGACGCTCTAACGGTGAAGGAAAACATCGTTGGTCCGCACCCGCACATGGTTGGCCCCAGACGTATTGACCAGTCATTCCTCTGGACTAGGCTGACTGTGTTGTGAGAATGCCGTATGTGCTTGGGCAACCATACGACATATAAAAAACCAACTGTCCCAGGCGCTGCAGTATTTCAAGAGTGGTTACTTCGCTTGGAGAATACTGTATAAATCATTAAATACCGGATGTAAAAGGCCCAATTTTTTAGGTCTATATAGTATATAGACGTAAAAAATTGGGCCTCTTTTCATCCAAATCCGAAGATAAAATAATTATAGTACTTATAGTTTCACTTCAAAAACACTCACATTTTTACGCTAGGTAACCAATTAAGTCTGACGTAAATAAATTAATAATAATTAGTAAAGCAATTAAATGCATGTTATAAAATACAAATTAAAATAAGACTTATTAAAATACAAAATTAACTCGTTGATTTAAGAAACTATTAACTATTTCTTTATATACACAATTAAAATAATGCAAATAAATGTTCATAGGTAAAGCGAAAAACGCATTTTAAACAGGCATTAATATTTGCATACTATTTACTTGTAACATAATATTTATGTCATCACAGGAAAAAAGAAATGTAAAGTGAGAAACTTACAACAATATTATGTTTTATGCATTATTATGAACACTTCGAGGAATATTGACTTATTATTATAATATATTATTATAGTTTGTGAGGATGAATGGATGTTTGTTTTTCCTTCACGCCAAAAATTATTGAACTGATTTTGATGAAATTTGGTATGGTAGTAGTTTAGGCTCTGGATTAAAACATAGGCTAATTTTTATCCTGGAAAGTACAGTGTTCCCGCGGGATACCCGATAGTATATATACGCGGGCGGAGCCGCGGGAAACAGCGAGTACTATTATAAATGTGAAAGTTTGTAAGGATGGATGGATGTTTGTTACTCTTTGAAAAAATGAAATTTAGTATGGTAGTAGTTTGAGCTAGAGCTAGTTCTTACTAATATTATAAACACAAAAGTTTGTATGTATCATGTGTGTGTGGATGTTTGTTCCTCTTTCACGAAATAACTACTGAACGGATTTTCGTATGGTACTAAGTTTAGACCTGGATTAACACATAGGCTTTGGATTAATACTTTTTATTGCAGCAAAATGTAGGGTGCCTGCGGGATTACTTTTTGCGCGAAAGAAGTCGCTGACAACATCTATTTCATGACAAAGAAGTTGCCAGCGAAGAAATGCTCTGAGTAAGAGCAGGCCCTAATTTTCGTGATTAACTTGCACTTTAATTTTACTTTTATTGAATTATAAATGAATCGTCTTGATACCATAAACTGATTTTTGGAGTTAAGACCAATCAAAACGGGTTTTACGTTGATTTGACGTTTAGGAGAATACCATTTTGCAGTTAGTTAAAAAACATATCTGAACCAGAACGTAACTGTATTATAGCAGGATTTAACTAGCAGAATTATTGACCTTCAGACCAAGGCGCATAAAATGCTCCAAGTAAGTACAGACATCTCTCTTATACCTGAAGTATACAAGATGTATAGCGCCTCATTGGCCTCCGTGGACACGCAGGGTACGGGGTCCGCGTCCAGGGCTTCGTCCCAGCAGATATCTCTCCCCTCCTCCAGGGTACACTCCAGCACGCGCCGCCGCTGGAAGATAATGCACTTCTTCGGCTGGTGCGAGCTCTGGCTGAGGGCCTCGTCGAGGATGTCTTTGTATCTGCAAGTTTTGCATTTTAAGTTGGTAAGTTTCGCCTATTGTTAGAATACAATTTGTGATCTCTAAAAATATAAGATCGGGAATGTATTTTATTTGAGCTATGTCCTATAAATGTAAATCCAATATTATGGCTACATACAGAGATCTAGCTTTGGTAGATCAAAACTCCTGCATATTTGAATATAAGAAGCACCTAACGTTGGTAATTAGAAGTAAGTAATTAAAGTAGTTGTGTGGATGTGTGGACGTTTGGATGTGTGGACTGTGGATGTGTAGACTGTGGATGTGTGGACTGTGGATGTGTGGACTGTGGATGTGTGGACTGTGGATGTGTGGACTGTGGATGTGTGGACTGTGGATGTGTGGACTGTGGATGTGTGGACTGTGGATGTGTGGACGTTTGGATGTGTGGACTGTGGATGTGTGGACTGTGGATGTGTGGACTGTGGATGTGTGGACTGTGGATGTGTGGACTGTGGATGTGTGGACTGCGGATGTGTGGACTGTGGATGTGTGGACTGTGGATGTGTGGACTGCGGATGTGTGGACTGTGGATGTGTGGATATGTTTGTAACTCTTTCATGCAAAAACTACTGAACCGTTTTTATTTAAATTTGGCATGACAGTATTAGACTTTGGAAATTAACACATCGGCTATTTTTATTGGTTCCCACGGGTTTATTTTTGCGTGTACGAAGTCGCGGGCAGCATCTAGTAAATTAATATTTTTATGTACCTGTGTCAATACCAATGTCCACTTTGTTCTGCGGCAACAGTTTACAGAGGCACGAATTATCCCGTTTCCCCTAGCCATACAAGGGCACATGCATTTGTTTTAAATCAGAAAAATTCTTATATCTTTCCAAAGGCCCGAAAAATGCAAAAAGTACAGTAATCAGTTGCTAAATTAAAAAGTTACAGGACTAAATAGGACTAAAACTGCTGTGACGTTACTCGTGCATCAGTTTTTTGTATACCTAGAGCGTTTCAATGCTCTCCAACGATCCCACTTTTGTGATGACTGTATTATGTCAACGGTTGATCGTAGCTTATGTGATTTGAGTTGCATCTGTTTTGATTAATTTTAATGTTACATAGCTCTCTGAAATTAATTAATTAAAAATATTAACTTTTTTTTTTGTTGTATTTAACTTGAATATATTATTATTTTTTATATAACACTATGTCTTAGATTTAATTAAGAACAAATTATTAATCTATACAGCATACAATTTATGACACTTCCGGTTTCTAATAATAATAAAGCGGCTTAACCATCTGCCCTAATTTGTTGAAAAATATATATTATTTTATTTTAGTATAGTTTGGTGCCCATTGAAAACCAGCGTTGCGGATCTGTTCGCAACATAATGCTGAATGGGAACTAATTTGGTATCATCTTGATTTATTTACTGTAATCACTTTATTTTGTAAAATGTTGTGTTATACCAAATAAATTACTTTTTCTTTCTTTCTTTAGATATGCCATTGCAAAGACTATATTTCTTGGCTTATTGTGTACTTTTCGAAAAGCCAAAAAAGAACTATACATGTTTCCCATAGCAAATATTGAATGCCCTTAAAAGATAGCCCATTAGAGTAAGTGATATTCATAAGCTCGAAAGAAAGGCAAGATTTTATTATGATTGAGGAATACCTGACGATTTTGTTAGGCTCGACGCCACAACTGGCCGCGATGATGACTGTGGGCTCCGCGTGCTCTATCCTCGTCCTCAGCTCTCGAGCAGCGAAACCTTTATGAAAATACGGTAAATTATGACTTGTGACCACTTTCATAATGTAACTTACTTTTTCTGCGACTTCGCTTTCTTTAAATCTTTTTGGGAAAACAGTAAATCCAATTTTCTTCCCCTTATGTGGTAAATTTTAGATAATATTTTTTTGGTGGATGCTATTGGTTATGATAAATAATGCGCGCCAAATTTGAACACAATACGTTCAGTGTCTTGAGCTGTGTATTGATCTGTGCTATCACAGACAGCACATACTTAGCCCCAATTTCACCCACGTATTAAAACGACGTTTAACTCTGAACTGCGGTTTAACTTTTAAGATCTGTCTGTCCTGTTCTAACATTGAATGAGAGAAAGAGAGAGATCAAATCCGAGTTTAGCGATAAACTAGTTTAAAGAAATTTGGTGAAATCGGGGCTTAGTGATTCATTAAAATATACCCTTTAAAAAATTCCCTTGAAAGTTGAAAACTAAATAATGAATAAGCAGTTAACCTCCAAACACCACAGAGTGTATAGCGCCGATCCTGTTCGTAGCCAGCATCGCCACCACGGCCTCCGGGACGAGCGGCATGTATATGACCACCCGGCAGCCCCGGGTCACGCCGAGAGATGTCAGCTTACCCGCTAGACGAGATACCTAGAGCAAATGTCGAGAACATTGCATAATGAGTATAATCTCTAAAGTCGGTATCAATCTAATAAGAGTGCTAGGAGTCTTATCTAGTCTAGGAGTGATATTTTACCTGCCGTTAGGGGGAGACCCAACTCGAACAAAGCGTCCTCTGGTGGCGTAAGTGGTATCAAAAACGGTCAATAAGAATTTACGATAATTTTTGTGTCACCAGGCGGCGCTTGGTAGCCCGACGGTCCTTGTCGTGTCAAAAAGCTGTCAGATGTCACGAATTTTTAAAACCCCCATTATTTTGAGCGAGACCGGACGCTAACTTTTGAAGAACTTCATTATTTACGGTGCCTTCTCATATACCGATTGATTTACAACAATGTTATTTTTTGTTATTGAACTTTGAGCTGACTTGTATTCGACCTTATAAACAGAATGTAGAATGAATTATGTTTATTAGGTCGAATACAAGTCGGCTCAAAGTTCCATTGTAAAAAATATAATTGTTGAAAATCAATTGGTTCTTATTGTAGTTTGAATTTCAGATATTAAATGATAGACAAATGCCATCGCGGGTTTTTTTGTACACCTAAAAAAGAGAAATAATCCCACCATAGATTTTTTGTTATATCACCAACAGATTATTCAGCGTTTTCGATGAAATCTCCCAGACGGCTTGATTTTTTCCGAAACCTTCAACTATTATCGACATAATATTTCCAACCAATTTCCATAAAATCTTTACAAATTATACACCTAAACCTTCCTCAGGAACCACTTTGTCGATAGATGATAATTGCATGAAAATCGCTTTAGTAGTTTTTTAGATTATCGCGATCATACAAACAGACAGACACACATACAGACGGGCAGAGAGACGTGGCATAAGCTTTAATTTATAATATCTAAATTCTATGCTTCTCAATTCTCTATTAAAATAAGTGGATTTTAAATGGAATATGGAATCCTAAGGGGTAATCCCATATACGGTCCGGTCTTCCTTCAGTTCGGCCTGAACGGATGCAAAATCGTATCGTCTGTGTGCAATTTCGAGATCGCATCAGTTGGTCGGATAGGCTGAAGCGATTCGTTCCAGTGTTGCCAGCTCTGTTTTTACGAAACTCTTAACTCGCATCGATTTCTCCTAAAAACTACTTTATTGTTAAAATATTAGGATATTTGTATCCATGCCTTAATCATTCTGTATATCATCTTTTTAATATTGTAATGGCCACACAGCCCGTGATTTTTGATCGTTTGGGGTTAAAATCACACTGGCTGTGGGACCGGACTCCTACCCACACGTTCATCGTGAATTTTTCAGGAGCTTCGTTACGGGCACCAACACCGCCAACTATAGCATTCGATGCACCGATTAAAAGGACTTATACCTAGCTGGAGTTCTGACTGCTGCTAGATATTGGACTGGGACTTTTTGGACGATCTATCGACGTCGATCGGACGCAGCGGTGACGGAGAAGCTACCAGAAGTTGGAGCCCCATCTCGTTCTCTCGCCACGTGCTAGACTTCTGGACTAAAGACCGGACTCCTCAGCTAAGTTCCCACGTGGATTAAAGCCCCTTAGATACTCTTCAGACACCAAGAGGCTAGACCAGACCGTACGGCCTTCTGCCCACGACCCTATATTTCTTTTTAATATATATTGTCACGGAAAATCTTTTTTTTCATTTAATTTCACCCGTAACAGTGTGGAGTGCCGCCGAGTTTTCAATGAGTATTAGCCGCGGCAATTCACCATCTTCTCGGGCGCAGTAGTCTCATATACTCGCGGGCAGGACTCATATCCCCCGTGAGATGCTTATATGCATTATCTCGGCGAAAAAAAAAATGTCATAGTGGACGTTATATAAATAAATTCTAAACAATTATAGTAAACGAGAGTAGAGCACGAGGAATCTGTGATCAGCAGCATTTGGAAACCGAGCTTCATCATGTCACACAAGTTCTACGTGACAATAAGCTTCGAGTCCGATGCCTGCATCACAGTGACCGAGTGAAACCAGCCACTGCCGAACGAATACCTGCAGTTCAACTTTTTATGAAAGGAGTCACTGATAAAGTTGGCTATATTCTAAGGAAAGCTTCTATAAAAACATATTTCAAGCCACCCAAAAAGATAAGTCAATTTTTACCACCAGTGAAATGTAACATTCCCCTTCAAGATGCAGGAGTCTACAAGCTCGACTGTGACTGCGGTCTCCCCTATATAGGGCAAACTAAAAGATCCATCAACACCCGCGTAAAGGAACACATCGCAGATGTTAAACACCGTCGCAACAATAAATCTGTAATTTGCGAACACACACTGGATCAACCTCGCCATTACATAAGATTTGATAAGCCACAAGTACTGGCAAAGGAACACCGTTATCGCCCAAGAATGATACGCGAGGCTATAGAAATTAAAAAGTACCCTAATTTTAATCGAGAAGATGGCTGGGTACTGCCTTCTAGTTGGGATCCAATAATTAACAAAATAAAATGTAATTTAAAAGCACCGCGGCTTCAAGATACTGTTAGTATGTTTTGCGTGGATCGGAACACAAATAATTAAAGAGTCTTCGGGTAGTTTAAACAACTTCAACAAATAGGACAATTGACACCTCAGTCCGCCCGTGACCACGGCTGCTGGAAAGTAGCCGAAACGTCGGGAAAAAGAAAAGTGCACCGCGACACAATCCGTAAGTGTATAAAACAATTATAGTAAATTTAGTTTTTAATTACTAATACATAAAATGTTATGCCTTCCATAGCATCAGAACGCCTATTTAAGTATTTTTTACATGATAGACAAACCATTTCACCATTTTCTTCTTATAAACTCGATAAGTACAAAAAGTTAACGAAATCACAGAGGTGTGCACAGTACGAACGCCGACAGTACATTGATTTGGGTAGGTGTAAAGTCATACTAGAATAAAATAAAACAAAGGCTACTTATACTATGGTTCACTAAGGTCTATACGTCTACCAAATCATTGGAAGTCAAATTATGTAATGTTAATAATGTCGAAGTGTAAATTCTAACATGTCAACAATAATAATACAATTTTTAAATAAATTTCGTAATTAGGTATTTACATAATTACATAAATAAAATTATTTAAAACTCATGTATTCCTCTACACTATAAAAACAGAAAAAGATTTATTTTTATTTCTTTTTTACAGATAAAAATCTGCCAACCAATTTGTAATTTCTCTTTTGAAGGTCAGGTAATTTAGATATATGAGAGGAGCTTATGAGTTATGCCGTCTCCTCTCGTATATCAGCTCCATGGTGTAGCCATAGTAGTCCCGTACCCCGTAGTTGGGAACATTACTATTTACAATAATGGTATTATTTTATGTAAAAAATCAGCATGATGTCATGCACTACGTACCTACGAGGGGAATTTTTATTTATAAAAAAATATATGCTGTTGAAGTTTATTATTAAAATAACTTTATGAATTTTAAGTAGGAGTATGTAAATACAGTAGGGTCGAATTCTCGATAATCCGGATAGGGGAAAAACAGGACTTCTGAATTATCGAAATTTATATGCAATGTGTTAAATTCGTTATTAAAAAAGGTTAATATTGATTAGTGTGATGGTCCCAGGGACCAAGGATGGCGTTTTGTGTAAATTTTTATTATTTTTATTAATTTAGTTTTCTGATTTTCTATTATTTTTAGACTATCAAATGTCTTCAAAATTGAAGCTTAGAACCCCTTAGATGAAGATGCAGTCGACATGATTTCAGAATGGCCTTATTTGTGCCAACAAAGTATGTACGAAATGTCTTCCCAATGAGTAAGTTTACTTATTGCACGTTTAAAATTGTTGTATGAAGCTTGTCTACTTTTTGTTTATTTTTTCGTTTTTCGTAGTTTTATCGTATTAAGAATAATCAGTGATTTCATAAAATCTCCTATTTTAGTTTTTTTTTTACAAAGAACTGTGCTATCAAAATTTGTTAAGTTTTTTCATGTGATCTCAAAAAGGAAAGATATTTTAAAGATTTTGTTGCTATTTAGTAAGTTTTCAAAGTGATTTATGATTTAAAATACATTTTTGTAACTAAATAAAAACATCGTTTCCTAAATTAGTTTTATTTTACCGATAAAAATGTTTTATAGGTCCGGGAGACCAAGGGTGGTGTTTTGTGTGACTCGAAACAGGATAGTTGATTAAGTGTTAATACACATCCATGACCCAGGAACACAAAAAAACTTTTTGTTCCCTCGGCTACGGAATACGATCTCGTGAACTCCGGCTTGAGCACCAACGAGCTCAACCATTGAGCCACAGAGGTCGTCATATATTTAAATAGAAATAAAACTCACTTTTGTATGTTTTAACTACGTAGAATGTTAACACTGTGTTGCCATTTTGTTAGCGAATGCGCGTTAAATGGGCTAAATGCAGGGTGATAAATAAAATACTGTCGAGTAACTTCAAATGAATGAATGAATATTAAAATATTGTAACCGTCTCACCTGTCCAGATTACAGCGTGCACCAAAGCAAGTACCTAGTAAGTATAGTAAGTATTCTTATACTGTGACCAAAGTAACGGGGCCCGGATTAGCGAGGCTCTACTGTAACTAGACTTTTCCAGTTCAGTTCGTTAATAATAAATTATGATTAATATGACATCGTATTGTGTATATGACGCCATATTCTTATTATTTTTAATTAAATATATTTTTATATATTTAAACATAAACATTAAATGGAATTAATTATTCTTAGTAGGTAATCATTACTCGTAACTTTCCTTTGTACGGATCGGATCAAAAATATACGATTTTATTAAATTATACATATCATAAGATTTGCAGCCCTGAAAATTTTAACTCATTACACCAACCAAACAGCAAAGTTATTTAATTCAAGTCAATGTTCAGGTGTAGGTACTCCGAACTGACAGTTAAAATGTTCGTCAGCCATTACACATTCATTCGACCCTAATCGTGCTCCTCCGTTTCCCTCACATACCCTATCTCTTCCTATCTTGCTATAATTATTATTTATAAATTTTAGGGTTCCGTAGCTCACATAATCACTACACCACACTCGGTACATGATTCTTTCTAGAAGGGATTTACATGTCTGAGTCAAACCGTTTGATCGTCTCGAATGGGAATTGTATGAAAACTGTCAAAATCATGACAGCGCCCATACAAATTCCATTCGATAACGTTACGTTTATATTACGCTGTCAAATGTTCCTGCTAGGCATCCTGGTGTCTGTGCTAGGATAAACCTGTGTTACAGAATCACCATGCTCTTGCATCCATCCCTCTTCACACAAAGATACAATTCAGTGAAGTGTGCTTAATTTATAGAACCGTGTTGATTTAAACAGATATTAGCAAATAAATAACGTGGGTATATTAATATATTCCCACGTTATTTATTTGCCTATGAAATTGCCGTTCTGCAGTACTGGCCATTTCAAATCAAAATAATTTTTGTTTGGCTGAGAATTCTATTTTCAAATTAATTTTATTTTAAAAATATGGAATTCTTTTTCCAAAAGTAGTCACTTGTTTATTGATTAGTGTTACATTTTCATCGCATTTCAATCTTTTTCGTCATCATGGATACGTTAAAAATTCGAGTAATTATGGAATATGAGTACCGTCGTGGCAGCAACGCGGCACAAGCGACACGCAACATCAACGACGTTTACGGAGCTAACACTACAAACCAATTCACCACCTGTTATTGGTTTGCTCGCTTCCGTTCTGGAAATTTCGGCCTGCAAAATGAACCTCACGGTCGTCCGAAGACTTTGGTCGACAATGACGAATTAAAGTCGATTGTGGAAACTGATGATACACAATCTACAGTTGAATAATTAGCAGCAGCTTTCGACGTTAGCGTCAAAACAATATTGGTCCATTTGCGTCAAATTGTCAAGATAAAAAAGCTTGACAAATGGGTGCCCCACGAACTCAATGATCGCCAGCGCGAAGTACGCGTCGAGACGTGCCTTGCACTGCTCAACAGACACACAAATGAAGGAATTTTGGACCGCATTGTTATCTGCGATGGAAAATGGATTCTGTTTGATAACCGCAAGCGCTCAGCAAGTTGGTTGGAACCAGGTTCAGCACCTAAACAATGCCCTAAACGAAAACTTACCCCTAGAAAAGTGATGGTCACTGTTCGGTGGTCTAGCGCCGGTGTGATTCATCACAGCTTCTTACCAAACAGGGTGAGCATTACTACAAATGTGTACTGTGAAGAACTGAACACAATGATGGAGAAGCTGGCGCATCTCCAACCAGCATTGGTCAATCGCTTGTCTCCTCTGCTCCTGCACGACAACGCGCGACCTCATACTGCACAGCAGACGGTCTCCAAGTTGCAAGAACTGGGGTTGGAAGCTCTCCGTCATCCGCCCTACTCACCAGACTTTTCGCCTACATACTACTACTTTTTCTAGAATTTGGATAACTTCTTGGCGGGAAAAAAATTCAATACCCGAGAGGCAGTACATAATGCCTTTGAAGAATTTGTTGCCTCCCGTCCAGCTGATTTCTTCAAGAAGGGCATCAATAAACTGCCACTGCGTTGGCAAAGATGCATTGATTGCATGGATGATTACTTCGATTAATACAAATAAAAAATACATGAAAAAAAATCGTTTAAATTTTTTCATACAAAACGGCAATTTCATAGGTAAAGACCTAATATAACATAATTATTATTATATAAGTATGGTGGTCATCAAGTTATATCCCTTAAGTGACAAACGGTGTCCACCGCCACTGTCAACGGGACCTCAACGAGAACGAGATTATATCTGGTCGAGATTAGATAGACGGGTCGGGCGTGCGGTGGACAGACGGCTGTAGTAAATGAATGTATCGCTACTTCGGCGCCGTCACGTCTTCCTCGTTGACGTCCCGTTGACGGTGGTGGTGGACAAACAGCGTAAGGAAACCATTGGTTAGTTAATATTTTAGTTCTTAAACCTACGCGCCGCCCGGTATAGCATACCTGTTGCTGCAGCTCGGCGTACGTTATACGGCGAACGGTGTCGGTCAGGGGAGAGTCGTGAACCAGGATCACCTGGTCTCCCCTGCCGGCGGCGATGTGACGGTCTAACGCGTTGTAGCATACTGACAGTTCGCCGCCTACCCACCTGCAACGTTAACACAAGGATATAAGGGTAAAACGAGCAAAATCGCTTAATAGCAAGCGATTAGACATTAGACATCAGGACATAGGTCATTCGCAACATAGAGAAGTTAGAAGTCGACGGCCGTCAAGCACGTGCGGCTGGACTAGTGACACAGATTGAACAAAAGAGGAACAGATAAACAGCTAACTAGTTAGCTTACGATTTGATTGCACTACTACAAGCATACGGTGTATCCGCGACTGTGTGGAAAATTTTGTGCCGTTGAAAGGGACGTCAAAATTTTTGAAAATTGCATCGATTTGGATCGTTGAAAGCTGTTCCTCTGTACGTCAGGGGCGTGCGCTCCTTGTAGGCAGAAATGCAGTGCTTTACTTGTCATTCACAGATATTTTAATAAAACGTTCGTACGTTTTAGATGACTTTAATTAAAAAATATAATAACTTAAAAAAGCCTAATATTTTATAAATAGCAACTCATCTTATACCGTTGCGTTCTGCAGGACATATCATCGCATGTATGTTTAATTTTCATACTTCGCAAACGCACACACCTATTAATATCGACATGATTATATAGCGGCAATTCCCGCGGCAAGCGATGGCTCTCGGCTATCCGATCGCTTCCGAAAACCGCCGAACTGGCTTGTCGGAAATTATTCGTTGCCTATAATAAGACTAAAAATAATAGACGGAAATCTAATAAATCACGTATGCACATTATGCATTTTTGTTTAGTAAGGTTTTATTTGTTTAAATAGAAGAAACGTTTTGTGTTTCGCAGGGGCCATATTGCATATTTCATGTAATAAGCATTGTTTACAATTTAATTGCTCCAGTTTATTTATAATTTTTCTTAAAAGATTTTTCATTTTAACATTTGAAATTGTGTACATTTAACAGTTTATTACTGAGTTTCTATAATAATTGTAGTGATTTACTTTTACTAGTGCGTTTGTTGATTTTTTTAAAATGTTATTTGATTGTGAGGTATGTGTTGAAAATGTGTGTTTATTAAAAATTATAAATAACAAGCTCTCACAATTGTCATTCAGTGAAAAGATTCAAATTCTGTCTAAAGGTAGGTGTGTACCCGAGTTACAACAATTAAACCAGCAAAAAAATAATGTAACTCGAAAATTTCATGTTAAAAGTTATGAAACGTATAACTGGCTGTGTGGTTGTATACACAAGATTAAATTATATTGTTTTCCTTGCATATTATTTACATCGGAATATAGTAATCTCAAGTAACCGGAACCTTGAATATGTGAAAATTGAAGCTGACTGACTGGTGAGTAGTTATAATATTTTAAAATATGCTTATTATTTTACTTATTAGAATTTCTTCCGCCGCGACGATCGATCGCTGTTTGTATAATGAATAGTAAGTAGTACAAAGTCAGTACAGTTTAAGACTTGCTCTGTTGGCATGATTTCGACTTAGAGATCCGTCGCTTGGCTGTAGCTATGCTAAAAATCTATAAACGAAAAAGTTTTTGTGACCGAGTACTTCGCCGCATACCCAGTGTCATAATCCTGTGCACGCCGCTGCTGTACGTAAGTATATATATTTTCGACTCTGTGCTAGTGACTAGCCATCTATTAGGGTGAAGTGTGAACCCGTTAAAAACGCTTCGCCACGCCTAGCTAATTAAGCCGATGTCTACCTCATACGTGCGACACTAACGCAGTAACATGTCTCTTGCGTTCTAGAGAACGCCTGATTTTGAAGTAAAGGAAGATTCACTTCAAAAGCGGCGTTGAGAGTGAAATGTCAAGGTCACGTCACGTCACGATACGATACTATTTTGGATATACCGCCATAACGCCATCTGTCGGAAGCTACTTATACTAACACAAATTACCTTTCTAAAGTACGGTTCAATGCACAAATTGCGTTAGGTGTACAAATATTTTTTATTTTTATTAAACCCGTTTTGATTGGTCCGAACTCCGAAAAACAAGATGTTTCATTTAAAATTCAATAAAAGTAATGAGTGGGTAAGTTAATTACGAGCATTGGGGTTCTGATGGCTTGCGAACTCCCAATGGACATTGGACACCCGCATCACCAGAGGACTTACAAACGCATGTCTAGTCTTTAAGTCGCCCAACCCCCCTTGGATCTCCTAGAATTGGGGTTCTGATGGCTTGCGAACTCCCAATGGACATTGGACAATCAAGTCAAATCCAAGAATCAAGATGTTTCATTTAAAATTCAATAAAAGTAATGAGTGGGTAAGTTAATTACGAGCATTGGGGTTCTGATGGCTTGCGAACTCCCAATGGACATTGGACACCCGCATCACCAGAGGACTTATAAGCGCATGTCTAGTCTTTAAATCCCCGAACCCCCCTTGGATCTCCTTAATAATATGCATTATGCTGATTAACTCGTAATAAAAAAAATAGATAGAATATTTTTTTCTGAAATTCCGTTTATTTCTAGCTCTACATTTACATATCAATACATCTTAGTATTAGATTTATATACTGTAAGCGCCTTTACACATATAATTTGTACTTATAAAATATAGTACTATATAGACTGTAATTACAGCTTGGCAAAAAAGAGTATGTGCGGTGACAGCAGGAACTAAAAACATTTTCGACTGTATCATTCGACCTTTATCCGTAATGGAATGGGATTACATTTATTTAATTTATTTACTATATTTTAATCTATTTAAATTAAATATGCCATTCGAATCTGTTAAAGGATAAAAACAGATACATTCAAACTCTTTACTCAACACTTTACTCTTTTTTGACAAGTTGTACCTCAGCAAAAAACTTTAATAAACAACTAAAGATCCTACATTCAATCTATCCTGCTCGTTTAATAATAAAGTCAATTTAAGTTTCCTATCAATTCAAATATCGAATATCTTTATCTTACACACATAATAATATACTGTGTGGGAATCTAATGCTTAATCAGATTGATTGTCGTCATAGTTTGTTCCTATTATAATAAATACAGGGTGTTTGGTAGGGAGCTGTACATACCCCTAGGATAGAAACTAGGGATGGTCTGCTACCTACCCCCGCCCATTATATTGACCTTGACCGCCAGGTTTTATTTTAATTACTTTTTTCACACCAGAAAATTGTAAAGAAGAAAAGTTATGGGACCTGAAGTACCGTAGTAAGGAAAAAGAATAATTTTAATGGCCACTTTCTATGGGGTTTACAAAAATCTAACGGGGTTGGAGTTCTTCTGATTTTTTCAAAACATCCCCAGTCCATACCCTTTCTAATGATATGCTAAAAGTGTTATTATCACTTTTAGTACCGAAGTTATTAATTATTTTCCGCAACTATATATAAAATTATATAAAATTAGTCATTAAACAAATTTACTTTTCATTTGCCATCCTTTTACGGTTGGACACATTTAATTTTCAATAGTTGAAATTGTTGCTTAAAGTGCCTTAGTTGCGGAAAATAATTAATAACTTCGGAATTAAAAGTGATAATAACACTTTTCGCATATCATTAGAAAGGGTATGGACTGGGGATGTTTTGAAAAAATCAGAAGAACTCCAACCCTGTTAGATTTTTGTCAAGCCCCATAGAAAGTGGCCATTAAAATTATTATATTTCCTTACTACAGTACTTCAGGTCCCATAACTTTTCTTCTCTACAATTTTCTGCTGTGAAATTAATTTTTACAGTACACTAAGACTCTAACGATTAAAACAAGACCATTAGCAGACCTGTCCTATGGATAGATTTTGAGCTACAGGTAGTTTTAGTAAAAATATCGAGTTTTTCTTAAAAATAAAAAAAAAGTAATTAAAATAAAACCTGGCGGTCAAGGTCAATATAATGGGCGGGGGTAGGTAGCAGACCATCCCTAGTTTCTACCCTAGGCGTATGTACAGCTCCCTACCAAACACCCTGTATTATGATATCAAACGCGCATGTCATAGACAATGGGTATTTTCCTACACGAAAAGAAACTGTTTTTTAAAATAAATTAAGAAATAATGAGGTATTACAACTTGTTTAAAGTAAAAAAAATTAGGGTTTTATGTGTAGTTTTGTAATTATATTATGTATTTCGAAGTCACAAAAAGTTGAAATATTTTTTTCAAACATAAATTATATAAAATTTACATAATGAGTTTACTTACATCAAATACAAAAAGATTTACTATGGTATGTATCAACATAAACGCGCAAAATTATGAGATATCAGATATTTTGTGCATATGGCCATAAATTTCGTAGCAACATTACTAGCGTGTGACGTCACTTAGTACGACTTTTATATGGGGCGTTTTCACGAGACTCACAAAAGTGCTTCAAACACTCCGCAATATCTTTGAAAATATTGATTTTTTGTATGCTATTCCATTTGTAAACTGTCTTATTTTTCAGAGCACTATTCATTTATGTAATAAAAAAACACAGCCAAATACCGTATTGTATTACGAGTTGACTGCATGCCGTCAATATGCTTAATATAAATAAATTATGAGACCGCTCTACCTGTTTATGAACGAGATTCCCTGATAGTACAATATTACAAATATGTAACATACATCACGTCAATCTAATCCCCTGCTTAGTAAACAAGTAAAACACGTTGTCTTGAAATGATATTTATCAGTATAATGAGGTCAATCATTATTAATTATAGTGTGAAAATAAATAAATAATAATCATAATTTAACATTACAATTACCATTTCGTAAACGGCGGGTTGCTGTCATCTAACACTCTGTCCCAGGGTCTGGTCCACTCCAGCAGACCACCCACCTCGCCCCAGAACCCCACAGGGTCGTCCAGGGATCTCTGGTGGGCGCTAAGGTACTCCTTCGTGAGAGCACCGTCATCTGAAGAAGTTAAAGTGAATTGTGGAAAATATATTTTCAAATTATCTTATGAACGTCAAAACTTTACTAGCAGTACCGACTCCTAAGCTAAACCATCCTAATCCTAAGCTAAAAAAGAACATAAAAAGTCTTTATTCTAATTATAAGCTAGTAATTCACCAACGGAAGACTTGAATTTATAAAATTCTCAATTATGTGGAATTTACACGGATGACTTAAGTCGCACGGCAAAAATAGTGCGGCTTTAGTCGCCCGTGTAAATCCCGCATTATGTCGAGAGGAGAGACGCGGCAGTTAGGGTCAGTTCACACCTCGACGATACGCGCCGTGGTTCTGCATTTTTAAGATAACTATTCAAAATTTAACTTTATTCACTACACAACAAGATACACGTTTCATATGACATCAGTGATACACTGCACATGCGCTGTGCAGCGCGGTGCAACCTGACATTCGAACTGTTACAATGAAACGTGTATCTTCTAGCGTAATGAATAAAGTACAATTTAGAAAAACTATCTCAAAAATACAGCGCCGCGTCGCGTATCGTTTCGTTTCGGTGTGGTTGGCTCTAAGTGTGATCTCACACCAAGATACTTCATTGCAATCGAAACGTGTATTTTCTATATTTGTGTAAGAATAAAGTTTAATTTTGAACCGCTATCTTAAAAATGCACGCTATTAAACATAAACATTATTGTGCAATGTTTAATAGAAAAGTTTATTATTATACTCAGGGTCTGACAATCTACCTACTGATAAGTGTCCGATAGCTTATTTGCATATTTTGTCTCTATCTCTCGATATAAAGTAAGCAGCAATAAAACTATCCGGAATAAGCTATCCGGTTATTTAAGGTTTGGTAAAATCAATTACAGATTTTGGAAATGTGATCTACTGCTTATGAAAAGACGTTTAGGCATAAAAATATTATAAAATTTCGTAAAAAAAATAATTGCATCAGTGTCGTGCGTTGAGCGCTATAGAACGGTCGCGCTTCGCACTACACACGAAGCTAATTAATTGTTGCGCCGCTGCACGTGCACTATGGCGTTGGTGGCCAACGAGTTGCTGGTGTTCATCCAGCACGCCATCGACACTATGGACGAGGTCAGAATCATGCAGATGATATGCAAATCTTCCTTCACCAGCGAGGAGATTTGCACAGGCAAGTAGCTGCTCTACGAGACGCCCGAAATCAGCTCAAATTTTTGTGTGACTTCAATGAAAAAAAGTTTTTTTTTTAATTATATGAAGCATTATTATGAAACAAACCATTTATATGATTTTTTTGTTTGTTTCGGTCTATAGAGCCTTCAGTCAAGATGCATTCGATAATTTCGACGGCGAAGTTCGAAAACAGAATGTACGGGATTTGACATAAGGCATCGCAAGCGACATGTCACTTAACGATGGCTTATGTCAAATCCCATACATTTTTGATTTCGAAGATCGCCGTCGATATTATCGAATGCATCTTGACTGCAAGCTCTATAGACCGAAACAAACAAAAAAATCATATAAATGGTTTGTTTCATAATAATGCTTCATATAATTAAAAAAAAAACTTTTTTTCATTAAAGTCATACAAAAATTTGAGTTGATACAAAAATCTGAACACAGAACTGAAATCAGCGACTGAAATTAGTAACAAATTAACACAAAATTCCACGAATCAAAAAAAAAGGCTGGTTGTTCTGGTTGTTGTGTCATTATTAATTAACATCAAATTGTAATAATGAAATGAAATAAAATGAAAACGATAATATACTTTTTTGTGCACAATGAACAATTACACACACACACATATACAATATAAACTATACACAGAACAAGACGAAAGTACACAAAGGCGGCCTTATTACTAAACAGCAATTTCTTCCAGACAACCTTTGAAAGAAAGGATTAAATTGCTGGAGAAGGGTACTGTGCTTAAAGTATATCTAAAAATTATAAAAATATAGAGCATTA
The DNA here is from genome assembly GCA_963565745.1 of Phengaris arion. Lineage (NCBI taxonomy): Eukaryota > Metazoa > Arthropoda > Insecta > Lepidoptera > Lycaenidae > Phengaris > Phengaris arion. The sequence continues at coordinate 18,623,469 of OY751444.1, forward strand.
AAATAAAATCCGTAAATAAAATTAAAATAATAATACATACATACATAATATTATAAATTAATAATTAATAAATTTAAAATATTATATATACCTACAATGTTAAACAATAAATATAAACAATAACTACATCATGGATAAAAAGCTAACACACGTAACTACGTTCGACACATACTAAGGTAGTAGTAGTCTTTAACTTTTAATAATGACAGTAGAATGCACTTTATTATGTTACATAGAATAAAAATAATTTTCATATTATAAATTCAAAATTTTAACAATGCAACAACTCCCATGATATCCACATGCCTAATAATGTTATTATTATTATCATTATGATACGTCTATATGCTTATATAATTTTATTATTAATTAATATATTATAAACACCTTACCACGTCTGTGTTCAGTTTTCATGGCGGAGTCACAGAATGAAAATGCAAATGTGGAAAATCGTTGAAATATAAAAAGAAAACCCGGCCAAGAGCGAACGCGCTCAAGCGTGCTAGGGTTTTTTAAGTTCATCATTACAAAACCAAAAAATCGATGTCGCCTACGTAATTTATCGGAACTGAAAAATGGCAGTTTTTTTATCGCTAACGCATCTGCGTTTCTTTGAGCCGGATTTTATCGTAACATACTTAATATCAGTCTGTCCGGCCAATACCAGCCTACTTAAGTACAACTTACACGTGTGTTCGTCGCAATATACGCGGTTCATTTATTTTTATTGATTTTAAAGTCTAGGTTACGTAAATATGTTGTTATAATGAGTGTTTTAATGAGTTAGATTGAGTGTAATAATGAGTGAGTAAATATTGTAAAAACAATAGGGGTATTCTCTAGTGAAAACTATGTAAAATTGTTCATAATAACATAATACATTTGCAATCTAAACCATTCCTTGTTGATTTCGTTCCTTTCCTTGCAAATTAGCATAAAAGTTTAAATATTAATTAACAACCAAACAAAGCCGCCAAAACGCTAAAATATGTTGTCATGACGTCACATTCTTGTAACCACCTGTCAACTATCGAATCACACTAAACATGTCAAATCCTAGAATGCTTGGTGTTAACTTTGGTAATTTTACTATTTTAAAATGCCTTATATATATATATATATATATATATATATATATATATATATATATATATATATATATATATAAATATGTATAATACCTTATATATATTTAAATAGGCATATAGTGCTATACTATACTATTATAAAAACGGCATTTAATTGAATTATCGAAGAGAAACGCTGTTCTTCGGCACAAATCTTGTACTAAATTTCAACTGACAACTGCCATAGCTTGGCATACATATTTTTTAAATGACGTTTACTGTAGATAATGATACTGATACCTACTGTCTATTCCTTACGGGATTAGGGAGGCTATTTTTACCTGACTACAGCGAAGCCAAAAGGCCTTCCTTTGTTCTGCTGGCTTCGCTGTAGTCAGGTAAAAATCAGGTAATGATTTTGGCAGTCTATGTATGTATGTATGTATGTTTGTTCCCTCGTAACGTCTAAGCTACTGGTCCAATTTTTATAAACGAGGTGTTAATAGATTCGTAATGATGCCGCGGGTAATAGGCTATATTTTTTTCAAAATTTTGTATTTCAAAAATTAAAATTAAAATCTGAGGTTCACTCAGATTTTAACATCTAAAAAAAGTTAAACCACGTCACGTGTTTGGTATCAAAAGAAAAGTATTGGCAAGCACATATTTTCAAATATGAATAAATACATTATATTATATCATATTGTTTAATATCAAAATACACGTTTAAAATTCGTACAGCCTAGTTGTCCAATTTTCGAACATTACGACGAAGTAATATATTATAGTGCCTTCATAAAACATATTATATTTTATAAATATAATTTTTATAGACAATACATAAGTATCAAAATAAAATTTTTAAATTACCTCTGAATTGTCAAGCAGTGAACGAGGTAATGATGATGAATTATAGCTAAGAACACTCTCGATCATGTCAGCTCAAACAAAAAAAAATTGATTAAAATCGGTTAATTGGTTCATCCGTTTTTAATTACAGAAAGTAGATAAAATAAATTATTATATAAAAATTTGGGCAAGCTCCGCGCTCCTGACGAAAATATTTTTAATTTCAAATGTTTTTATTACTTATTAATATTATTCCAATTCCAATTCACAGAAGTGATGCCAACGAGCTACTAACGCGCTATACAGCATTGCGACTGTATCGATATTTTAAACGTTGTCAGATAATGTCCGCCAAGTAATCTTTCCTTAGTAAATGGGTGCATCCAATATTGACGCTGCTTGCGCTTCGGCTGCTTACGTAAAAGCAGCACCAAAGACAACGTGACTAATGTTGCCTCAACAGAGTCCATCTTGCTCATCACAGTTGTGTGACGATCGCAAGCATTTTTGTGCCGTTACTGAATCGAGTTTTCATCGCGACAGAAGCGCGTTTGCATCGGGAGTGCATCGTGCTTATGTGGGCGAGGGCACACAGCTAGCGACCGCATAGCGACTGTATCGATACGAATGCATCGCTACAAAAAGTCGCCGTGGGCGAGGGCCTAAGGAACCCCAAAGTCAACAATTTTTTTCCAGCACAATTTATAGCCATAATATCGGTAGTTTATAAGCATAATGAGACATAAAATCACTTAATTACTTTAAGTTGTTATCATACCTACCTACATAATAAACTCTTTAAATGTATGAGGTAGTTAAAAATGATAAATTTATAAATACTTATAGTGCACTATTAAATTACAATTAATTAAATTTACGCCCCTAGTACTTAGTAATTACTAAATACCTCTTTGGTCAAAGGCAGGGTTTCTCAAAGCGGGGTACGCGAACCCCTAGGGGTGTCACCATTCGTCGGTAGGGGGTTCCCGGTAAGATTTACATAATGGCGGCTTGATGACTGGAGAGTGGATTTCCACATCTGGTCATGATAAAAATTCACAGATTCCGTACCTCAAACGACTATGTGCTCGACATTGGACATGAATCTGCGGAATTCGAAAAAATGTTGTCGCTGAGCGTGAGAAAGTCGGGATAAGGAAACGTTTACAAAATTAAACTACAATGTGGAATAAATAATATTTATTTTACTCTCCGACTAGTTTTTGCCCGCGACTTCGTAAGCGTAGATGTTGAGGTAACTAATTTCCTATTATTTTTAGAAAGAGACTTTAATTATGCTAAAATTAAATATAAATGCTTTACGATTATTTTATTATTAGAGTGTATTATGCTATTGAAGGACCTCTTTATATACAACATTAACTGTATTGCCATGCGGAGCAAGATTCCCGAGATTGCTAGCCGAACTTACAACGGAACACACAACATACAACTGTCCGTGTGAGAAACAACTCTGGGGTCTATCCCAGCCACTTTCAATGGCTGCCCCCGAGCTTTATTGATGACGAAGCATTCTTTTAGGGTAAACTCTAGTCTTTGAATTACAAATGTATACTCTGATGGGATCAATACCTACTTTAGGTATGAATAGTTTTCCCTTGAGCACATCAGTCTAGTGAGTACCTCGTATCAGTAGCCTTGACAATATAATTATCTGGAGTCTGGTGCCATTGCACAATTTTGGAGGCTTAATATTTCGAACATAACTGTCCAATATTCAAATGGAGATTATCTGGGGGAAGACCTGTTGGGCTTAGACTTTAGAGTATTAAGGAACTCCACGGGATAGTTTACTGCATCATCAGTTTGTGCTACTGAATCCACTGACTTATATTGTACTTCATCTGGTTCAAATGGCTTGAGTAAAAGTTCATTTATTATGGCTGCGTTTTCATTTTTGGGAGTCAAAATGGCACGCTCACAATATAACCTTTCTATGGGCTTTGTCATGAGATTGGTGACATCAGGGTAAACTGCGTAAGTGAGTTCTGTAAGTGATGTCACCACTGTTGCCAAAGCGGAATAGTAATTTTACTATAATTTGTAGGGTAACCGCCGTTTCCTATTTTAAGCAACAATTCATAAAACTGTTCAGCAGACTGTTCACCTCTCAAATGGACTCTTATGTTTTTTTAAAGCAAGCTTTTGTATATGACTCCATATATTAGGTATTTATTTACCTATGAAATTGCCGTTTTGTATGAAAAAATTAAAACGATTTTTTTTCATGTTTTTTTTATTTGTATTAATCGAGGTAATCACCCATGTACTCAATGCATCTTTGCTAACGCAGTGGCAGTTTATTGATGCCCTTCTTGAAGAAATCAGCTGGACGGGAGGCAACAAATTCTTCAAAGGCATTTTGTACTGCCTCTAGGGTATTGAATTTTTTTTCTGCCAAGAAGTTATCCAAATTCTGTAAAAAGTAGTAGTCTGTAGGCGCAAGGTCTAGTGAGTAGGGCGGATGACGGAGAGCTTCCAACCCCAGTTCTTGCAACTTGGAGACCGTCTGCTGTGCAGTATGAGGTCGCGCGTTGTCGTGCAGGAGCAGCGGAGACGAGCGATTGACCAATGCTGGTTGGAGATGTGCCAGCTTCTCCATCATTGTGTTCAGTTCTTCACAGTACACATCTGCAGTAATACTCACCCCGTTTGGTAAGAAGCTGTGATGAATCACACCGGCGCTAGACCACCAAACAGTGACCATCACTTTTCTAGGGGTAAGTTTTCGTTTAGGGCATTGTTTAGGTGCTGAACCAGGATCCAACCAACTTGATGAGCACTTGCGGCTATCAAACAGAATCCATTTTTCATCGCAGGTAACAATGCGGTTCAAAATTCCTTCATTTGTGTGTCTATTGAGCAGTGCAAGGCACGTCTCGACGCGTACTTCGCGCTGGCGATCATTGAGTTCGTGGGGCACCCATTTGTCAAGCTTTTTTACCTTGCCAATTTGACGCAAATGGACCAATATTGTTTTGACGCTAACGTCGAAAGCTGCTGCTAATTCAGCCGTAACCGATTGTGTATCATCAGCTTCCACAATCGCCTTTAATTCGTCATTGTCGACGAAAGTCTTCAGACGACCGCGAGGTTCATTGTTCAGGTCAAAATTTCCAGAACAGAAGCGAGCAAACCAATAACAGGTGGTGCGTTGGTTTGTAATGTTAGCTCCGTAAACGTCGTTGATGTTGCGTGCCGCTTGTGCCGCGTTGCTGCCACGACGGTACTCATATTCCATAATTAGTCGAATTTTTAACGTATCCATGATGACGAAAAAGATTGAAATGCGATGATAATATAATAATCAATAAACAAATGACTACTTTTGGAAAAAGAATCCCATGTTTTTAAAATAAAATTAATTTGAAATTAAAATTCTTAGCCAAACAAAAATTATTTTGATTTGAAATGGCCAGTACTGCAGAATGGCAATTTCATAGGTAAAGACCTATTATGTATAACTTTAAACACGACTTTACCTCATCTGCTCGTGCGGATGAGGTAAAGTCGTGTTTAAATGCAGATGCGTGCGGAAGAGGAGAGCTTGAAGAGAAAATTCCAAAAATAAACAACAAATATAGTAAGATGGTCAAGCATGAGTCTGACTCTGAAAAAAATAAATTCATACCTCTGTTCACCCCTTTAGGGCTTGAATATCGAAAAATCGTGAAATACATGTTAACTTATTTCCTTCTAGAACTACCTACATTTACAAAGTTCCAAGCCGAAGCTCATTTAATATTTTTTCCCCATACAAAGTTTAATACACTTTTTTGCCAATTAATATATCGAATTTTAGAAAATAATGATTTAGAGTTTTAATAGATCAAAGAGAAAAGTCAAAGAGCAATATCATGAAATTTCAATGCAACAAAAAAGTTACATTTCCACGTCAATTTCACAAATTTCAATACAAATTAATCGTTATTTACAATTAAAACAATAATATGTAGATTATGTCGAGAGTTATATTATTTACAACGACATTACATAGTGGTAAGTAAGCACAGATTATAATCCAAAGGTAACTATGAATTATATGCTTTAAACAAAATCATTGCAATATTTATTTTGATTTATGCAATATTAAAACTGAAATCTAAATATGTATAACTAGGCATAGCTGAGCCTAGTTTAGTTGCCAGTGAAACTTTCATAATTATGTGACTTTTGATACCATAAGTTTTATGTTAAGAAAGCTAGGAATATTTTGTAGTTGATGCCTTTTCAACTATTGTGTACACTTAACTATATACAAAATTTTAATTAATTAACAGAATCTATAGTAACAAATTACCGTTACAGTTACAGCTGTAGGTTTTAAAGTGTTGAAGTATGATCTTATAATAAGTTTATACTCTCAAACTGTAATATTCAGTACAAATATTAAGAATAGTGAAAAGAGATATAAAACTTAAACTTCAGGTAAGTTTAATGTTTCCAAAACGTGTCATAGTCTCATTATAGGCACCAACTGCAAAATAATTGTTTCACTTTGTCAGTGTTACTGTTACTGTTGATCTGATAAAAAGTAGTGATCTTTCCATTTCAGTAATATATATCTTATTATTCTCGGAATATATTCTAATATTTAGAAATTGTGTTTATGCTCGTAACGTATTTTTTCATAACAAACAAAATAGCAATGGAAATAATATCAGTATCTGCGGACGCATAATACATTATGTTTTGGAATGTTTTGGAAAAAAAATAAGACGTAAAGTATGATGGTACAACTCAACTAAAATGCATATTATCAAGAAACAATCTTACACGATGAGCGTAGGTACTTATTTTGTGTGAAATAAATAACGAGGGTGCACTTCACAATTTGACAATAAATATACCTACTAAGTTAAGAATGTTATGTTACTACAGATATGTACCTACTATTGAACGTACCATAATTAATGAATTCTCTGAAATATTACACAAACCTACACAACAATACAGGTTCATTGTTTTATCAAACAAGTATGTATTACGTATGTATGTTTTAACATAATAAATTTAATGAATAATTGTTTTTTTTTATTATTATTATTCTTTATTTAAAGGCTCTTCATCATATGATTATGTCAGCCAATGAATAATTGTTAAAAAGTTCAAATGTCGCATTTGATATCTATATCAATAAAAATATTACAATGCTTCACTGTATCATACTATCCACAACATAGAATTGTGAATTCTATTGTCATCTATTTTGTGACTTACAATAATTATGTTAGAAAAATTCATATCATACCCACTGGGGCAGGATTCAACACTAGGAAATTCACTGGGATTTTAAAATTTGAACTCAATATAATATGAGCAATTTACAGCTTATAGTTACACCAGTGGCAAACGTGCAAGCGTAAATGCTTGCACGGAGCTTAAAAGACGTTGCATCGCGAGTATGCATATATATATATATAAGGAAATAATATTTAATATATATATATATATATATATATATATATATATATATATATATATATATATATATAAGAAAAAAAAAAGAACCAAGACGAAGTGTAGTACACTTAATAAAAAAAAAAGAGTTGAGAGACATGGGAAGGTTTTGAAGGCCAAAGAGAGAAAGGTACGACGTAAGAAAATACATATTTAACTTAAATCGCGATTTTTACCGCGAATAAGAACCTGTAAATACTTGCATCCGTTGCCGAGATTACGATTATATATATTAAATATTATAGGTATACAAGATTGTCTAAAGTATAAGAGTACCTGGGAGACCGAGCTTTGCTCGCAGTTTTGGTAAAACTATTTAATAATTAAAAACAATATATATATACATACAAATAAATAAAATTGAAGTGTCTGTTTGTAATTTGAAATTAACAGCTTTTCGCTAAATGTCCCGATAAATCTTTTGATTGAAATTACAAAAAGAGTATTTTCCGAGGCCATCTTAATTTGGTCCGAAAGACAAAACCTTTTGACAATTGAGTATTGACTCTTTAACATAATATTGCGTATTGTGCGTGTCTTGGACGGGTGGAAATTGAAAAGTAACTACCTATAGCATGACGCGGCGCAGCTTATAGTTGTAGTAATCAACAGCTACTCGTATACAGCACGGGGGCGCTTCCTACACATTTATTTTGGGATCTAAGCACACCGGCATATTTAGCGGAACACAAAAAAAGGTCCATAATTTAAAAAATATAATATTATTTTAATATTTTAATATTTTTAATAATAATATTATTTTAAAATCTACTTACTACAATTCTTTTGTTATTTAAAGTTTCATTTGTTTTACTTAAAATGAGATCACATTAAGAACAGATTTTGCATACTGAGAATGATGTTTTTTTTTTTTTTCCACAGGCCGAGGTGGTCCGTGCCCTTGGTAAGTTACATTTTTATTTATTCATAACACGTCAATTTCTTTACAATGTTTTATTTATTTTGCCCTGAAGGGGCCTTTACCCTGAAGGGAATTCTGCACTCATCACTAAACAATACCTTACTCCATTGGTCCGCGTTCCAAAGTCGATGTTCCTGAGCAAAGTTTACCTGTTTCTACGATGATTTACCTTGGAGCCTTGGAGCCTTGGCGGGCACAAATGAACCCAAACCAGCTTCTTCGAACCTTCTTCGTGCCGTACGCTCACTTACGGTTACACCCCGCCCTGCTTCTAACTCATGTCGGGCTTTGACGGCCGTCAAACGGGGGTTCCTACGTACACGAAGCCGAATGAAACGATCATCCCTACTCGAAGTGCGTCTTTTTCTGCCTTGTCCTGGTCTTCTTACATAAGTACCGGTCTCCCTGAACCGTTGGATACTGCGATGGATGGTTGAAACTGGTCGACGAAGATCTCTGGATATCACTCTGTAGGTTTGACCATGTCTTCGCATTTCGAGTGCCCTGGCAATCTCCGTTGGGGCTAAGTTAGGCATAATTCAGTCCTCAACTCCAAAAAGATACGCGATTAAAAAAAAACTAACAAAAAACAGTATTTCAATGAAATTTTAAATCAAACTCAGAAGGAAGAAATACTCGAACTTCGCTCCAGATAAGGTGTATTTGAATAAAATTAAAACAATTGTATAAAATGTGATGTTTAGTTGTTTTCTTAATTTGAAAATATTTCTTTTTAAATTAAATGACGTATAAACCAGCCAGCAACCTTATATGATACTGATATCAAACCTTTATTTTATGTTAATATGCCGGTGTGTATTTGTTTTATTTCTTATATGGTTAAACAGATTTTATTTAACCTGTAAAATAGGATGAAAATGATGCTCACTCGCTTTAAGTTTTAATATACAGAAAATAATTTAACATTTAGTAACTTCCTTTTTTTTTGCGCTTTTGTTTTTGATGTGTAACGTCTTCCCTCTCGCTTTCTTGCAATTTGTGGGAGTGATTTCGTGAAATGGGACGGAAGTGTGTAACAGGAAGTCGCGGAAGCGCATGCGCGAAGTTTTTATTTGACGAATGAGCGCGTAGTGGTAGAGTTTGCCGTCAGATTTGAAAAAAAAATTCAGTATTTAGCTTATTTAAATTTTGACGTTGATTTCTGTCACTCCTTAAAGCTGGGACTATATGCTCCGGAATCCGAAACACCGGTGAAATTTCAGTGTACTGAAAATATAACTCTGCACTAATACAATAGAGTAGAAAATGGAAGTTTCGAGTATCGAGCTGTCATATATGATATTGACATATTATGTTTCGACATTCATGTATTCGCTTTTCAACTCTATTGTATTAGAGCAGAGTTCTATTTCCAGTGCTCTGTATTTTCATCGGCGTACGTCAATAAATTTTTTTTTTATAATATATACTATAATATTTATTTGCCTATATTTTCCCACAGGACAATTGGGCGTCCTTCACCGAGCTGTTTAAGATTAAAATGAAATTAAAATAAATGATTTTTTGGGCTTTGTTACGTAGAAATTACACACACACACACACAAAATACGCCTGATTCTCAATAACGCGTTTATATGGCCACAATAGTTATAATGCGGCTGCAGCAAATTTATAGACTGGGAGAGTAGAGCTTTAGACTAGACTAGAGCTTTATAGACTGGGCCACAACGCACAATATCGACAAAGCTCCTGCTCGACAAGAAGCCCAATTCTCGTAACTATTTGTGAACATTATCCCGTTTCGGTCCGCGACAGTGGGACAGCGCGCAGTCCGAAACAGGATTATAATCACAAATATTTACGAGAATTGGGCGTCAATTTCGTAAGTCGTAACATTTTTCTTCTTTTTTTGGTTAACTTATTTATTTAAGATTATTCAAACATCAATGGTCATTAGCGACCCCTTTAGGTTTACAATATTAAATTAGAACATAGTATTTAATAAATTTTAGAAAATGTACAGTTTTTTCTGTATTTTCAAAACACTTTTTAAAACATATATATAGAAAGGTTCATTTATAAACGTTCTGTATTGTACATTGGACATTCAATGAATAGATATGTCACTATCACACCTTACGCATTTTTTCTTAGCTTCATTAGTGATGAGGTGAATATGAGTTACATTAGTATATCCTATTCCTTAATATTTAATCTTAGGCTTTAATCTATTCAAAACTACTTGATCTCTTCTATTATTTGGCTCTATTTTTTTTTTCAAAAACTGATTTTCTTACCACAAATAATGCACTATCGTTATCATTTACCCAATAACTGTTCCATAAAATTTTACTTTTAGTTTAATTTTTTTTAAGATCATTGATATACGAGGTTAAGTAATTACATTATTCATACTTCGTAGCTTCTTTAGCTTCCATATCAGCTTTTTCGTTCTCGGGACTATCCTGGTGGCTAGGGATCCAGATTAATTCTAGGGCAACTTTACTATCAATTAATTTAAGTAAACTATCTTTAGTTACATTAACTAGCGGATCTATGTTACTAATATTTGACAACGCCATTAGGGAAGACAATGAATCGGAAAATATTAAATATTTTTTTACATTCAATTTTTCTTTAATTACCTTAAGGCATTCCAGTATAGCAACCATTTCACGTGTAAAGATTGATGCGTAATCAGGTAATCTGTACTTTAAATTAATATTTTTCGATATAATTGCAGATCCCATTCTTCCCTCATAAACAGATCCATCGTTATAGTACTGTATAGAGACCGGGTATTTATTTTATTTCATAGAAAAGGTATACATATATATATATATAATCGGGGATAGAATTACGGGGGTTTTTGTGGGCTATTTCGAGATTTATTGGGAGATCTATTTGTCTCCAAGGAGGATGTATAGGGTGTTTATGCGGAAAAATCAGGGGGAGTTCCAATTTTATTTCTTTTAGGTATTTTTTGACTCTTAACCGGGACGGGGAGAGATGGCCGTAGGCTATACTCAATATCGGATATAATGATGTTTTTAAGAATAAGGGATCCTTATTATTGGCTATGTGTTTGGAGGCGAATGAAAGACATAACTCCTTTCTTCTTAACGTAAGGGGCATCTCATCTATCTCAACAAGAATGCTTGTTACAGGGGTGATTCTAAAGGCTCCTAGACTCAACCGTAGACAAGTGTTGTAGCCGCTTTCTAGTAGTTTTAGAATGTTAGGAGAAGCTGATCCATATATGTATAATTGAACCGTAGTCTATATTTTGCCTAATTAGGGCTTTATAAGTGTTTTTAATGCATTCACTATGCGATCCCCATCTGTTTGCTGATAAGATTTCAATAACATTAATTCTTCTTATAACACACAGATTTTAATTTTTTTATGCCTGCTATCCAGTTCATTTTTTTATCAAATATTAATCCTAATTTTTTTTAGTTATGCGCTTCTTTCATTTTATAATTGTTGATAGTTAAACTTATTTTGTCTTTGTTAATTTTATTTCATAAAATCATTAATTCAGTTTTGTTTCTGAAAATTTAAATACTTTGGATAAATTATGTGAATGGTGTAATGGTGTAATGTACTGGACATTTACACCATTCACGTAATTTATCCAAAGAATTTTGTAAAAGAATTTCTGTAGGTTTAAGTTTAAGTAGGTTTAATTTGTTAAATCACTGCAAACAAACAACCTTTCACGGGTTTTTCAATGAAATCTAGTATATTATTAATAGATATAAAAAAAAGTAAAACACTTAATACATACGGTCAATTTTCTGTATGGAGCAGAACAGATATAACATCATTAATTTTAACCCTAATCGTCCTGTTAGACAAAAAATTAATGATGAAGGACAGAATGTTACCTTTTATATTCATTTATTCAAGAAGTAAAATAACTCTGTGTTTTCAGACCATTTCATAAGCCTTTTCCAGGTCCAGGGCAACTGCTACAACTTTATTATTATTTGCAAAGAATTTTCATCATATCATTTTCTAATTAAGCTAAATGATCATGGGTCGATCTGAACTGTCTAAATCCAAATTTAAATGAAGAAATTAGTTGATTAGTTTCCAAGTACCATCTTAATCTATTACTTTTTCAAACAATTTACAAACAACTTACATAAATTACAAGTAAGAGATATTGGTCGAGTCGATTTATTAGGGTATTTAATTTTTTATCAAGCCCCGGACTAAGTCTCCTAATCGTTGTTTAATTAAATTTAATTTCTGCTTGGTTATATTTCGATTCATTGGATTATTATTATCTTGTACATTAAAAAAGGTAAAGTTATCCTCTACTGTGATTTTTGTGCTCAAGGAAATTTTTATCGTAATTATTGGAACTAGAGTTCGCTGAAAAAGCATCAGATAATAGCAGTGCATTTATTTTTGGATCACAGATAAGTTCTCTGTTATTCCTTTTCTGCGCATTAATAGAATTAATTTTTTGCCAAACAATTCCTAAAAGAGTGTAACTATTAATAGATGAAATGAATTTTTCACAATTTGTCTTCCTACTTTTTTTAAATATTCTTCTAGTTCTAGCTCTCTTTTTACGAAATTCTATCTTAAATAATTCTTCAATATGTTTATCTTCTAGGCTATTAATCTGTCTCTCTTGTTTATCTCGGTTTTCTCTTTTTTTCTTACTAAATAATCTATAAGCTTTTTTTTGTTTCCTTATGTGATCTTGTAGATTATTCATTCCACTATGGGACTTGTTTCTTTTTTGACTTTGCGCTAGACTTTGGTATATATTTCTCGGCTCTCGGCTGAGTTGAGTATTATTTCATTAAATTCTTCTACTAATTTATTTATACAGATATTCGGAGATAAGTTTAGGTTTATATTAAGTAGTTTATGAATTTCAGGTTCTATTTCGATGCTAAAATTTGTCCAGTCAGCATTAATATATTTCCAATGTTGATAATTTGTGTATATATTTGGAATAAAATCTATTTTTGATGTAATTGTAATGGAAAATGGTCACTGTCGTTGAGAAATTCAATTGCATTCCAGTCGAAATAATTTGATATACTTCGTGAAGGTAAGATCAATACTCCTAGTGTTACCGTTGCTAGTATTAAAATGTGTGGATTGTTGATTGTTAAGGAGGATTATGTTCTCGTGTGGGTCCAGCCAATCAGCTATTATTTTTCCTCTATGATCACAACAGATTGAGCCCCAATGAAAATGATGACTATTAAAGTCTCCTAATAAAACGAAGGGTGTCGAAAGCTGGGTAAGCAAATCATTTATGTTTTTACGACTAAAAGAACAGCTATTATATAGGCAAATATATATTAGAGATAGTAATAGCTAGTGGAAATTCTAATTGATATTACTTCGAGAGGGCTAATAATATTAATTTGTTCTGGCAGTGTATGAGGTTTTACATAGGTACCTACACCTCCACTGGCTATACTGCTATGTATGCGATTTTTTTTAAAACATTCGTAGGAGCAAAAAGAAAATCCAAAATCATAGTAGGTAGAGATGTAGGAGTACATATTTTTGTTGGTGTATGAACTGTGGGATTATGTAGTTAAGTCGTAGTAGGTGGGTAGCTGTAGGTATAGGTTAGAGTTGTAACTGAGCTTCGTTTCCGCCTCCACAATTGCGGAACTTCGCAAGAAATCCTACCTCCGTACATTGAAACTGTAGGTGTATGTATGTACGAGTATACCTACAATTTCAACACCAAAAACTACACCTACTCCTATTACCGACCAACATATGAAATACAATACAACCACGTTTTTAATGTTTTTCGGGAATCGTCATATTTCATATATCGTCTCATGTCTGTCATTCGTATACAAAAACAGATTTTATTCTTGCTCATAACTTCTATTCCGGCGTTTTTGGTGTTTTCCCTTTTGGTGACATAACGTCATATATGATTTAAAGTAAACAAATTAGCAAACATTTCGTTTCAGTCGATTCTGGGTCAATTTCAGACCAAGCACTTTCACAGACATATTTCTGTTGCCACCGCGCTATTGAATTAAATAACGTTTATTTCTGGCGGCATAGGCCCATATTGTAAATACCTTGCAGACTAACATACATATTATTTTTATTATGTACCTAAAAACTACATTTTATCACGTGTTGTTGGCGATGTGATGCGCGCATCGTTCCGGAGTCTAACCCGGAACCTCCGGTTGACCACACCCTTCGGCCAGAACTCCTCCACCTCGAAGATCGACAAAAGTTGCGTCCGTACTCTCACCACAAAATCTTGAGGCGAGAATCCAAACGCTCGACCCTCAACTCAAGGGATACTTCTTGCGGATGTAGTCCACGACGTCCTCGACCTCCATGGACCAGTGCAGGCAAGAAACGTACAACGGTGTCACGGGTACCTCACACCGCAGACAACAAATACTAAAAAGCGAATAAAATATATATTCAAAGGGGTTCCCATACAACAAACGTGATTATTTGTCGTTTTGTAGCGTGAGTTCGACTCGCACTTGGCCGGTTTTTGAATAGGTTTATTTACGAATAAAAATTTAAGACCGCAAGATCGCAACAGTACAAAACACTTTTGCTTGCAAAGGAGTTTTATCGTCTCTCCTCATTACTTTATACAATTTTTTCAAACCCACACCTCTCGAAACGGAAAAAAGAGTTTATTGTGTGTAGTGACTCTATTATTTTTGCACTTGGAATAATACAATATTTGTGTGATGACATTATAATCCAAACAAAGTAAATACGAACGACATCAACGTGTACAAATCAAGTATTCCCACATATTGCGCTCGTTCAAACCGCGCGGTAGAGACATCGGTCTCCCGACAGATGACGTCACAGCGAGTCGCTTCATTGTCGGGCGCGTTTCTGGAACTGATGAACTAAAGTTGCTGTATCTTCGTCATTTTTGTTCCGATTAAAATAATTTTTTCGCTGTATTTACTTGTTTTTTTGGTCTATAAGTACTATAAGTCTGCATAACTCACAAAAAAACATGACTGATCCTCATTAGCCCATATCTTTCATATCAATTAATTAAATCACTGGTCTGCAACCAAACCCTGCTTCTAAAATGCATGTTTTGATTATAAAGATTTTAATGCTCTGAATCTGTTCCCGTTGACCAATTTTTTTTGTGACATCTAGATTTCGTGGTATGATTTTTATTTTCAAAATATCACAAATTACGGGTTTTTTTATTCTTCCTATACCGTTAATTGAGCATATTTGAATTCGTTCTATGCATTAAAATCATAAACAGTCTCTATAGATACAAAATAAATTTTGGCGAGTCGGTAGAGAAAGTAGGAAAGTGTCTAAAGAGATTTTTATTGTTGTACTTAAATGCGCTTGAGTATTGGCTAACTTGGTGGTTGGTAACTTTACAACAGTTAAAAGATAACTTGTATTTTAATTGTTTAAAATATTTCAAATTTCAATGGTTCTTTATTTCTAAATATTTTTGGAAGTTTTGCACAAAGTTCACATTAAATATTTTTGTTTATAATTTTAGGTGTAGTCTAGGATTCTTATACTTTAAACGAGACAATCTTTTTTTATTAACAATGCGACATGTTGCGTGACATGCGTATGGTTACATTTTTCTGCCTTTTGGAGTTGAAACTATGGGTCTTTGGGGTCCCCAGTGCCAAGCATCTTTTTAGGGATTTGGCCAAAAGACTGGTCGACAAAACTAATGATCCTAAGGCTGGCGCTTATCTCGGCCAACGTATCAGTTTGGCCATACAGCGCGGCAATGTTGCCAGCCTCTTGTGCTCTACCCGCAGCCTCCGACCTACCTATTTTTACATATAGTCCTTTTTTATTTTTCATTTAGACAATAACTTATATATGTTACATATAGTTTAGATAGTAATTTAGTTATTTTAATTCATTAATTATCATGTAATATCCTAGTAATAAGTAGTAAATAAATCTGTTTTGATTTATAATATTATGACGATTAATAAAAAAATTCAATATTTTTAAGTTTATAGAATAAATAATTTATTAACACAAAAAATAACAACTTTTACAGTCATTACATAAAACGCCAAACTGTGGAGCGTTTGTATATATACAATTGTTATCTCGGCAACGGCTGCAAGTATTTACATAAAATGTAGTATGCAGTGAGTTTATGGGAAGAAAAATCGGTCTATCTAGGTTTTAGCCCTGGACAACCGCCTGGACAATTTTTAAGTTATACCTATATGTATCTGTTCTTTCGTCGTGCAACAATATATCAATAATTTCGACTCTATATTGGCAGTCCGAATGGCAGTTTGGTTAATTTTCTTTTGGAAATTCGGAATATGGTGGGTTCGAACACCGGTAAAATATTTGTGATTCTTTTTTTTTAAATCTACTAGAGCTCCGAGCAAAACTCGGTTACCCAGGTACTATTAAGAGAGCAAATAAATTTGTATGAAAATCGATGGAACTGATGAAAAGAAATTGTTAAATTCCGGTACTCCAACACCTACTACGATATTATCACGTATGAAAACATAAAGGAGAGAAAAATGTTTTATTTTTTTGCAGATTAGTAAATTATTTGTGGGTACATGTTACTAAGATTTTGTGAAATACGTCTCTATTAACATATTCTAAAATAATATAATATATAATAAATAGAAATACAGAAAAACATTAACCCCCTTACTAGGATGGGTAGTAAAAATATTTACACAGTGGATAAGTTATACAATATTTTGTCCTTGTCTGTTACGTTGGAAAAGTCGCTTGACGGAAGTAGTTAGGGATTCGCTGGTTCTGCCTCATCGCCTTAGCCTCTATGTGGAGTATAATGGGTAAAATGGGTATTTCGATGACCATTTGCTAAAAAAATACGGTTTTGGGGGTCGCTGAATCGATCCCTGCGGTCCGTTTCTTTGTATCTCTTGCGGTTCCAAAGTTACGTTTTGCATTTACCCCTCATTATCTACTATCTCCAGGCACTATTGTTCGCAATCTAATGCTCGCCTCGGCGTCCTATTGTTCCTAATGAACCCCCCCGAATCACTACCTGCTTTTGCTTAACACTTACGTCACCTTACTTTTTTACGACATGAGTAAAACAAAACAATTTTTCATTACATTTCTTTACAATATTTCATTCATTTAAACATGTATTGAACATACTGTATAATATTATATCATTACATAAAGTGTTGCTACTAAATAACTTTTAATACTCTTATAGACTTTTCCCATTGAACTAATAATACAAATACATTAAACTATACTCTCCACAAACTGATGTGAAATCATTTTGTAATCTACACGTGTTAAAATCCCATCTCCTGCAGTTTCGTCCCATAAAAGCCTTGTGATATCGCATAGGGGCTCGTCCGAAGGAGTCAAAGTATTGTGCGAAGCCATTTTCATTTATGTCCTGTCCTGTCCTGTGGCTATCCAGTGGGATCCAGGTTTACTATCAGGGTCTAAGTTGCTAATAATGTATGTAGGGGTTTGGACATATATAGGTAGACGATTCGCGGCGTATACATTATCTTCTAAACCTTCACAAATTCTTCTCAAATAATTATGGATCTCTATTGTGTTCATACTGTATTATCACAGAACCGATCTGGTCTATGGATCTTGTATTTATGTCACATATCCGTATTATGTATGGTTTATGTATTTACTAAGAGGGGTATTACATATGAAAATAATGAATGAATAAATAAAAGAAACATAAATTTGGTACAATAATTTTATTTCATAATACACACACACACTAATAGGTACACACACGTTACACATTATAACTTAAATAGATCATACATGTGACTTTTCTTAGCTACTATAGTCTACAGTTACATTACGGTTTTTATCTATTTCTATATCATTATCAAACTCTGCATATACAATACAGTTAATCGTTTGAGAGAGACTAGAATCAAATCGAACCTCTTACCTCACACTACCATGTCTTATCAGGTTCCAATGACTGTTCGTGTTTGATGATAAATCAGGGGTTAAATCAAATGCTAATAGACACTAACCATTTGCATATTTTTCTCTTGATATCCCATTTCCTTCATTAAGGAAATGTATACCAGTGCCGGAAAATAATGTATGATAGGCTGAAGTGAACATATTACCATTGAAGGATGGTTGTAGTGTTTTTGAAGGCAATTGTTGTCCATATATGTATAAACAAAATGAATTTATACCATTATTTTCAAAATTGAAAGGATTCTTACTAATGCTATCATTAAATGCTGCGTTATTTACAAATCCTATGATACATCTTTTGGGTACTTGCCCCAGGAATATATTATCAAACGTTTTATCCTGTACCCCCGATGGTATTGTTAACACTTTAACCTCAGCTCTAGTGATCGGATATTTGGCCGTAGTAGAAGCCAACACTTTTTGATGTGCGAGTAACACTGAAGGATTTATTTTCGCTCTACGAAAAATTAAGGTAGCGTCTGTAATTCATACTTTAAATTTTAAATCCGTTGAACTTATCAAATTAAAAGATTTTCTAGAACGGACTAATTTAACGGACATCTCAATACCATTGATAAGAAATTTTTCTTGATTAAATATATCACCATTTAAGTGACCAATCATTTCTATTTCTTTACTCTCACTCGCTATTTCTTTACGCTTAATGAACCCCTCATTTTTCTCATCAGTGGATTTCATTTCCTTAGCAGTATCTTCATACCAAAGCCCACAAGTAAGATGAGACTTTTTAGCTGCTGAGGCGTAGTTCAACAGGTTTTCCACATATGCACGATAGGCATATGTATTATTTGGTGGTGACACTAATTTTTGATTTAAATAAACATCAAGCTGGTTGAATAGTGAATGCAAACAATTATTAATCGGCACCACTACTGTAGATGCACTCAATTTTGTTGAATCTTCATTTAGTATTTTAGCTTTTACATGTATCAATGTATGTGATAGGTCTATGTAATCATCACCTGTTCCTGACACTTAAAACTCAATAGGTCCATCATCAGCAAGAGATGAGATTGATTTATAATGAGCCCACATTCCATTTTCTATGCTTGTTTGTGTTGATGGTAAAGCAAATAAATCTAACTCCGACTTAATACACTCACAGGAATGATTATGTAGAAAAGACATTGTATATTTATTAAAAAATGTCTTTTATTTTATTCGGAGTAATTTTAAATTTTTTTAGTGCTCTCACTTTTGAAGCAACAGCTAGACTGAGTGTTGATTGAAGTTTGCGTTTTTTTATAAACCCTGTACCAGACATAAGAATTTTATCGATTTTAGAATCAGCTTTTCTTTTCAAGTTCGCACTTGCTTCTCTGAGGCGGGTTTTAATGAAGTCTTCCAGGGGGCGTGAAACAACCATGTCCGATAGAAGGCCGACACCTGCACTCAACGCTTCTTTACCAATGGCTCGAGCACCACTAGAGAGTAGCGGTAAGACTGATCTAAATAACTCACCCAAAAAGCTACCGATACCATGTCCACGTTGATATGGTACTCCTTTATATATAACACCGATTCCTGATCCAGCCTGATGGGAATAATAATGTTCATAAGGACAAATAATTTTATGACTACTACGAGAGCTGATTATAATTTTTGTAAGTGAAGTTTAATGCACACGGTACCAAACTGGAATGGTATTTTTTGTCCGGTGCTTGATCTTATATCTATCTCGATAGTATCAAACTCCCTGCGCATTACAGGTAAGTAGTGAGGCGGTGAGAATGTGTACATTTTATTAGCACCATAAATGTATTTAGATGGATCAAGTGGAATAATTCTAAATAATGATGTCATAACATCACCAACTATCTGTGGTTCAACAATATCACAATAAACAAATAACTGAGATGGTAACCCCATATTTAAGTTTACAGGACATTTACCAATACCCTTTTCCACCAAATTTCGATTTGGTTCGAAGCCCAGTTGAAGACATTACCTGGTTGATAATCTCACTGAGGTCTCACACATGTGCTTTGTCCAACACTGTAACCGTTACGAACTTTGATATTTCATCATAACGAAACTTTATATTTTCTCTAATACTATTCAGTGCTGTTAAGATTTGATTAATGTCATCATAGCTTGTTGCTGGTATATGTGTTTTATAATAAACTAAAGAAAGTTTCTCTTCGTTTGGCATTACTATATATTTTGCAATGTAAATAACATTTTCATATTCTTGTACTTTGAACATTGTACAGGGATACTGAAATTCAACAACCCCCACTGACCATCTCCACTCCTTCCAGTTTGATTGGTTTTGGTAACTTTGTTGAAAATAATGTTGTTAAATTATCAGGTAAATATTCCATGGAACTATTACTTAGTAGTGTTAAATAAAATCTTTCTTTAGTCAGATTTTTTTCAAATCAGAAAATAAAACCCAACTATTAAATTTGTCTGGATAACCTTTTCACTTCACTAACACTTGCTTTCTGTTACCTGAATATCGAGTACCAATTATTTTATCTATCTTATAACTAGAACAGGGGTCATAAAATACTTTTTGCAACTCCTTTTCATAGAAAGTACCAGTTATATCTTCATTTTGCAAGTCTTTTAATGTATACACAACCCAAGGTGATCGATTTATAATTGAAGATATAACAAATATTTCATTACTCCAGTTCGATTCATAGCCTTTTTGAAATATGTATTTGTATTTAGTTATTCTAACGTAATCACCCACATGAAATTTAGGTGTTTGACAATTGATTGACATGATGATGATGTGACTATAACACTACGATATAGGTTATTCCAAACAGTCATAAGTCTTGATACTTGAGTGTTTACTATGGTTATAAGAGTAAAACAAGTCTTTTAAAATATCTATATATCTGTAGCAATTGTTATGAGTAAAATAACGCCACATTTTCATTTTAAGTGTTCTCTGAAACCTTTCAACAATACTTGCTTTAATATCAGGGTTATTCGTTGTATAATAGTTAATATTTTTACTTTTGAAAAACCGTTGCATATCTTTCGAAATGAACTCGGCCCCTTTGTCAGATTGTATATGTGTTGGGGTAACTTTAGCTTCATTAAATACACTTTCACAACATAGTTTAGTGGTTTCAGAGTTTTTATGTTTCATGGGTCTTGCATATGCATATTTATAAAAAACATCAATAATACACAATATGTAATTAAAACCATCGTTATATGTAGAATAAGTTCTCATATCACTTAAATCTACCTCCCACAACTCATTGAAGTTTGATAAAATATACTTGTTTCTAGAAAACCTTCTTTGAACTGGTCTATATAATGTATATGTTTCTTGTGACTGTAACCACTTCTTTACATCTTTTTTTTTTATTTTACCCTTCACTACATTTGCAAGTTTATCAATGCTACTATAACTAGCAGGGTGTGATGGGTCATAATAAATGCTATGCATTTTTAATAAGGGGTCCATTTTTCCCAGTCTAACTTTTTTCTAACTTTCCCGCTATACTTTTCTCCATCACTTGTTGTTGGAAACACTGCTTCAGTTGATGCACACTCTCCGATTTTTTTTATGTGAAGGTTATTTATGTATTCACTTCTTTTTGGGTTTCCAATGTAAGTAAGAGGTATTTTAATTTCTTTTAGTGCCTTAGCAAATGTTTCCTATCCTATAGGATCATTTCTTTTTTAGAGGTCTTAGAGTGTTACTCCCAGGAATTTGTTTATTATCTATAGTTACTGTACCGGAATCGTTCCAATAAATTTTATTTTGACTCAGAAATTAAGTTTAATAATAACTCACCCTTTCTTGAATATGATTTGGGTATTAAACTTAATATTTGCTTTGATGTGTATATATGATTATTATTAACAGTTATATCCTGTTCACTTACGTCTTCAGTTGACGCCCAAGGAGTAACTGATTCTTTACGGCTCGTATCATGGTTTTTATTAATAGTTGTAGGTTCACTCTAAATATTAGAATGTATAGGTAATTCATATGATTGACGTTCTTCTTCTGTAAAATGCAAATATCTCTGCAACGCTTGTAAGTATAAAATGCATTTTTTACGATCTTCTACGTTACTTTTCAAAATGTTTTGCATTTCAGTATCTAGCCGAGATAAGGGATTTCCCACACTACTAGGATGTTTTAACTTTTCAATAAGACTTGGTTCAATTAATAACATCTTTTTAGCATTTCCCATATTAAACAAGGTAATTTATCAATCCACTCAAAATAGAACTAAGAGTTATGGGTAAAAATGAACCCCCTTTTTGAATAATAATTATTTTTCTTAATATTTTACTTTTCCCATTTCGTACTAATTTTCGAAGAATATCTTTATATTTGTTTTTTTTTTCTCCTTTTCTTCGAGACCACTCGAAAGTACCAACTTTAACTTGTAGAACGTTATGTATACACTCACAAATGCAATTTATTTCTTCGTCATCACAAGATTTCAAAAGAGCTTTAATATATTTTGGTTTTAATGTATGTAGTGCACGTAGCAAATCCTTGTGCGTCTTTAAGCTTTGATGCATTATTTATAAATGATTGTTTATTACATAAACAATGCAATGACCATCTAGAGGAAATATTTTAGGTTTCAATCGACACATGTCATTGTTTTCTTGTTTTAAATCCACCATTAGATATTTTCTTTATTAGGGGTTCATTTGTTGCATCTCTGTAAGCATCTTCAATGAATTTAGGATTTTCAGGAGATACTTGTCGGGCTAAATACCCTATTTGTGTTTTATCCCGAGGATTTTTAAAATAGATTATATAACCCGTATTCAATGATATATCTCTTTGTCCTTTACCTTGATGAAATAATTTTTGAGAAATATGAAACACACTCAAGTTTCTGTGGTGACTTCCTTTGGTGAATGTATCAAAAACACCTCCATCAGACTCTCGCATTAAATCATCAAGTATAAGGAGTTGTGGTTCCTTTCCATCAAACATACTAAGATCTGGTATACCTTAATAATAATTCACATTTTGCAAATTATATAATGGCTGCATTTCATCAAAACACCATCTTATTTGTGCAAAGTTTACACTACAAATTGATTTTATGTGTTTTATAAAGTTTGTTACAAAAACGGATTTCCCACAACCACTTGGACCAGCAAATATGGCAGTAAAAGGATGAATAAAATGAAACATCTTCACGTGTATATCCGAAAAGGTTTTTGAAATTAATGAAACAAGCTTTAATAAATTTGAAATATATATTAAAATTTTGTTCGAAAACTCTTATAATTAACATATTTAAAACATATTTAAAATGTTTTAAGAAAATCTTGATTATATACATACCTTTTATATTATATTTTACAATTTTATAGTACAATGAAACATTAAAAATTAAACATTCAGTACTATATTATACATAAAAGAATAGCTACTCGAAACAAAGTATTACAAACTAGTTTACAAAAGGAAAAAAAATTAATTAGCATAAAATTATCTCATAACAAAGTATATCTTACGTAAAACAAATTAATCTTATTGACTAAGCCTAAAATACAGTTTCACGTTACAATGACAAATCACATACATACATTTTATTTCACATAACGTTTCTCAATTTATAATGACCCCAAGCTAAAGTATCTATATCATTAGACAAAATAAATCTTTTAGTATGATTGTATGATAAACATGTTTTATTTATTTTTTGAGTGAAAATTCTATGTTTTCATTGATTTGAATCTTAACATTGAGCATAATTGAATATTTTTATCAAACAAACACGATTAATAATTTTTATAAATTCATTGTTTTTGTGACACATTTATTGACTCCTTTTGCCTTGGCAGTTAAACGATTGTCTACAATCTACATCAAACGCATACATTTTTTATCTCAACCCTACAAATTCTTTTATTATTTTTCCGTTGTTTTCATCTTTGAAAATACCTAAATTTTTTTTATTTATTTGAGGATAACCATACTTACCTATTATTAGAAGGATAATCAGATGTATCAAAACATTTTGGAAGATCCTGTTTAATATCATCATAGAAATTTTGTGTGCATATTTGATATATTAAGCTATCAGTATCTGTATATAACAATTTAATATTATTTTTAAATTTATTTATCATATAATTGTAGTGGAAATCATACATTAATGTTTTTGAAATATCTAAAATACAAAATCCTAAATAAATTGGTTTGTTGTGGAATATTTTGGTTTTACGTAACTGGACAGCCACTAAATTTTCTGTAAATATCGATAAACTATGAAATTCTGGTAATATAAAAAAATATATAAATTATTAATTTATAAATATTATTAAATTATAAATATTAAAAAAATAATAAAATTCTGTAAAAATAAAACTATACTATGAAATTTAATAAACATTAAATCTTGTGCACCTAGAACTTTACCATGATTATCCCAATGTGTTAATAATTTAACATTAATTCTTTTTTCCATATTTTCCATTGTTTTGCCAAATATCGAATTATTCATAAGTTTATAAAAATCTTTTTCGAAATCTGATTTGGCATTAATTCTTAATTTGGTATTTAAATCTATATACTTTTGCAACCATGGTAGCTGTCTAAACTTTAATATTCTATGAACTTTAGTTAATTTAAACCCTATTTTTATGCATTGTTTATGATTCCTGTAAATAATTTTGTATTTAGTTTTATTATTAAGATTTGTAGCCAATTTAATCTCTTTAGTATTACCTATACATATATTTTCAGGACATAACGGAAAGTCTGAATGTGAATCATGTAGTTCATCTGGATATTATAAATCTACTTCTAAAATAAAACCGAATTCGCTATTATCTGGTACATCAAAGTTAGTTTCCGGATCTACTCACTTAAAATCTCCTACAGGAAGATACTGCGACATGGCCCAACCATAAAGATTATTCGCATCAAAGTATGTTAAATAGGACTCTGTCCGTTCCGTCCGTGTAAATCTGTTATTTGCCTTCGCATAGCGGTTACTACATTGAGATATACCTCCTCTTACACCTGCTTTGATAAATGCGATCATGTCAATGTCCGTCAGTAATTCCAATTCGATTTTAGTATATTTCAACATGGCATCCCAACTTAAACCGGGGGCTGTATAGTAATATGCTGGATCTAAATCATATGTTTTAATACACAGATTTCTAAAGTTTTCAAATATATCGGTTAATAGTAAAACATCTGTTTTTAAATACAGGTTCGAGTAATCCGACATATTGTAACATTTAAAATGGCACCAAACATCTTCGGCGTGGGTGTAATCTTCAGTGGAAAATTTGAATCGGTTAATGAACTATAAAATTGATCTTTACTAGGGACTGATATCAACTTTAAGCTATCGTAGGATGTCATATACTCATATGGATAAATACCCTTCCGCCTAAGTCGTTTAAAATCTTGATCACAGGGAAAGTTTCTTTCTAACGTATTAAATTGATCGTCATGTAAATTTTATGCTAATTGATCAAGACTACATGGTAAAAATTTTAACGACTTATTTGTTGATTATTTACAGATATATTTTTTGAAAATGAAATGTATCTCTCCTTACTCTGTGGAATAATTTCAATGGTCCCTTCAATAAAATTTAATGCGTGGACAATGAAATGTGCTTCATAATGACTAAGATTATGTAAAAATATTGGTATGTGACGTGGTGTACGAAATTATTTCATGCAATTTTCATGAGCAACACCTCTGAAACTACCAGTATGCCAATCTGTCAAAATCCATCTGGATTATTTGAACAAGTATGGATCGGATATAAAAATGCTTCAAAATCAGCATAAACCACAAACGGTTCTTTTAATTTTTTAACGAACTTATCAAACTGAACTTTATTGTTTGGTACTAACTGTCCTAACCAATTTCTTGATGTTGTATCCCCCGTTGGTAATTCCGTGTTTATATGTGAACAATCATGTTCTTGGTGGTTAGATAATCTTTCTTTTGTTGAAAAGTGCAACAAATATCCATCACAAATATGAACAGATCTTTCTTGATTTGAAAGTTGTTTACTTACTAGTCGCGACATGTTTTTAATATAACAATAATGATTATTTGTTCCGTTTGAGATCAATTATAAATTTACATGAATAGGTTTACGGCATTTTGTCATGAACAATGGACCTATAACATCATGCAACTTTTTAATTGTGTTATATTCCAACCCAAACACATTTATACTAATGTTTTTTAATTTTTCTACTTTTGGTATATCCCTTAACTTCATGGGGAAAGTTAGATTATCAAATTTTAGTTTGTTTCTATGTTGACTGTAAGAACTAACACGATCGGAATTTTTGTGCATCGGATACAAGACAGAAAGTAATGACCAAAACATAAATTATCTGGATTTTTCACATTGATTATAGCTTTTTTTGCTCTTATATCTTGCGGTAAATCGATATATGAAGTATCACATAGGGGGTTAAAATTATTAATGTTCATATCTAAACATTTAATATTCTTAAGAAGTTTTTAGTGGTAGGAGCACTATCTTTTTTCCGAAAGCACTAATTTTGTTAATGTGTCACAAAGCGATGAAAAGGAAATGTTTAAATTATCAGATCTATTAATTATGTAATTGCAAGTTTGAAAATCAAAAGAATTAAAAATTTGTTTCGTCTGTTGAACAAAGTCAGCCTGCAAAACAAAATTTACTTTAAAAACATTATGTTGTTTTATAGAATTTTGAATCAAAAATAAAATATCATTTTTGATCGAATTCAAAAATAATTCCGGGGTTTGAAATACTCCATTACAATTTGTACCATTAATTTTATAACTAATTATTCTCCGTCTGAAAGCTGATTCGATAACTAACACGTTTTTTAAAGTACTATGTAATTTCAAATCGGTATTCTTATGCCTATTACTTTTTAAATTATTAGAGAAATACCACTTTTTGATGGGAACTTGATATGTTCTGCAATTAATCTGGTCACCATCATTGTCTTCTGTTACTTGATCTACCTCCACAGTTCTCGAAGTAGATGCATTAGAATCTGTGTATTTTCTCCTCTTTGCAAGTTGGTCTTTGTCCTTATTAACTCGCTTTAGAGCTCCTCCAGTTTGTTGTGTTGAGTGACTGTGAAACAAAAATCATATTAAGTTCACCTTTTGCTTTGTTAACTCGCTTTAAAGTTCCTCCATATTGTTTTTTCAATTGTCAGTGAGACAAAAATAAAAATAAGTTGAATAAAATCTATAATGTACATACAGTATAAAATTACCTATAATTTACATATACTATGATAAAAATAGACAGTTTTATTTCAGTAAACTTACTTGATTGATGTTTCAACCGCAGCACAAATACTGATGAGCTTCTCGTCGTAGATCGGATCAAATAGTTCACATTTTTCGACTTCTTCACACAAGTTGCCCAGCTCCACATCCATATTATCGTTGAAGAAAGCGCTAACACATATTTCGTTGGAGTTATCCATAATGTTTGCTGTATGAATTCGAAATTTAAGTGATAGATTTGAGTAAATCAAATCTAAATTATGATTCATGGTTTGTTATTATAAAATGGACTTTAATAAATCAAATGTTTCTTACATTTGATTTATCAAGTTAACTTAAAATTAAGACATATCTAATTTTTATAATACCTAATTCATTATTTATTACCATATTGATATTTCCTACAAGTAGTTTTTCCTGCAATTTCCTTCGTTATTTTATAAATTGTCTCTTTTGTTAATTTATAGATATTATTATTTTCGTTTGTATAGTACTTTGTCCTTGAGTAAGCATGTTTCCAATGTTCCGATTGAGTGATCTTTTCTAATTTTTCGAGATCATATATCTCGATTTTTATTAAATGGGTTGCTGTCTTTCCATCATCCACATTAGTATATATGTGACACATTCCACCATCCCCATTGGGTCTAGAAACATTTGAGGATCGTTTTTTGCTGTTTTTTTGGTGCAGTGTCAAAAAATTCATCAAGACTTTCACCTCGTTTCCTTTTAGTGGTATGTTTTTCGTTAGGTACACAATCATTACTTTCCACATCAGTCGGGGATTGTGGGTAATAATAATGCTTAAAAGTATTTTCTTCGTGGTCAATTAAATTGAATGAATTCTGCAATAATGGAAAGCTAATCTATTATAACAGTCCATAGAAACTATCAGTTAAAATATTGTAAACACAAAATCAAATCAGACAAAAAAATAAAAAATAATAAATTAATAACTTACCTCCATTGGGATGTACTCAGAAGTTACACAAGAGTTTAACTACACTAATCACTAGACTGATTTCACCCACTCACTTACTCGCACAGTAATGAGAAAACAGACGACTTATATAGTAAAAATTTGAATGGTTAGAAATGCGGTTTTGCAATCTTATCTAATGCCCCAACCA
Source organism: Phengaris arion (assembly GCA_963565745.1). Lineage (NCBI taxonomy): Eukaryota > Metazoa > Arthropoda > Insecta > Lepidoptera > Lycaenidae > Phengaris > Phengaris arion. The sequence goes on from OY751444.1 coordinate 18,652,107, forward strand.
TTAAGTTATCCTGTTCTGGCAACGAATCACAGGAATAATTAGTAAAGAATGTGAAAGTGTATCTATTGTATGCTTTGTCACTAAATGGATGTTAAGTATGACTCAATGATTGTGAATAATGGTTTGTGATATTACAACATTCCACTGATGAAAAAAAAAACGCTTGATAATATATTTCTGGGGCAAGTACCCAAAAGATGTATCATAGGACTTGTAAATAACGCAGCATTTAATGGTAGCATTAGTAAGAATCCTTTCAATTTTGAAAATTATGGTATGAATTTATTTTGTTTATACATATATGGACAACAAGTGCCTTCAAAAACCCTACAACCATCCTTCAATGGTAATATGTTCACTTCAGCCTATCATACATTCTTTTCCGGCACTGGTATACATTTCCTTTAATGAAGGAAATGGGATATCAAGAGAAAAATATGCAAATGGTTATTGTCATTTTTTTTTATTAGCATTTGATTTAACCCCTGACTTATCATCAAACACGATAAGTCATTGGAATCTGATAAGACATGGTAGTGTGAAGTTAGAGGTTCGATTTGATTCTAGTCTCTCTCAAACTATTAACTTTATTGTATATGCAGAGTTTGATAATGTTATAGAAATAGATAAAAACCGTAATGTAACTGTAGACTATAGTAGCTAAGAAAAGTCACATGTATGATCTATTTAAGTTATAATGTGTAACGTGTGTGTACCTATTAGTGTGTGTGTGTGTATTATGAAATAAAATTATTGTACCAAATTTATGTTTCTTTTATTTATTCATTGATTATTTTCATATGTAATACCCCTCTTAGTAAATACATAAACCATACATAATACGGATATGTGACATAAATACAAGACCCATAGACCAGATCGGTTCTGTGATAATACAGTATGAACACAATAGAGATCCATAATTATTTGAGAAGAATTTGTGTAAGTTTAGAAGATAATGTATACGCCGCGAATAGTCTACCTATATACGTACAAACCCCTACATACATTATTAGCAACTTAGACCCTGATAGTAAACCTGGATCCCGCTGGATAGCCATACACATCAATGAAAATGGCTTCGGACAATACTTTGACTCTTTCGGACGTGGTCCTATGCGATATCACAAGGCTTTTATGGGACGAAACTGCAAGAGATGGGATTTTAACATGTGTAGATTACAAAATGATTTCACATCAGTTTGTGGAGTATAGTTTAATGTATTTGTATTATAAGTTCAATGGGAAAAGTCTATTAGAGTATCAAAAGTTATTTAGTAGCAACACTTTACGTAATGATATAATATAATACAGTATGTTCAATACATGTTTAAATAAATGAAATATTGTAAAGAAATGTAATGAAAAATTGTTTTGTTTTACTCATGTCGTAAGAAAGTGAGGTGATGTAAGTGATAAGCAGGTAGTGATTCGGGGACCCTCATTAGGAACAATAGGACGCCGAAGCGAGCATTAGATTGTGAACAATAGAGCCTGGAGATAGTAGATAATGAGGAGTAAATGCAAAACGTAACTTTGGAACCGCAAAAGATACAAAGAAACGGACCACAGGGATCGATTCAGCTACCCCCAAAACCTTTTTTTTTAGCGAATGGTCATCGAAATACCCATTTTACCCATTATACTCCACATAGAGGCTGAGGCGATGATGCAGAACCAGCGAATCCCTAACTACTGACAGATAAGGTCAAAACATTGTATAGCTTATACATCATGTAAATATTTTTATTAGTAAGGGAGAGTAAGTAAATAAACATTTGCAGCATCAACCCCAACCATATTGTGTAGTATATGAGCTTTGTATGGTATAGGTCTGGAGACGGTAATATATCGTGAAGGAGTCACAATAGATCCGCTTGGTCGCAGTGACGTCAGAGCGAGCCCTAATCGAGATTAAAGCCTGTGAATTAACAAAATAAAATAAATAATTTAAAAAAAAACCGACTGCAAAAAACACACCTAAGGACTAAAAAGACCGAAACAAGATTGAGAAAATAAACAATTTTAGTACTTTGTTTTATAAATCTTGTGTGTTGCTTAGGTGGAATTTTTTATTGCAGTCGGTTCTTTTTTTACATTATTTTTTTATTTTAGATTTTTAGTTTATCCAACACACACTTGGTCGATTTAAAGCAAAACTACGACTATGTAAATGCATTGATTACAAATTTATTCGAATTTATTTTTAATAAGTTTTGAAAGCAAGGTACAATACAAACTCAGTGTCCGTACACCGAGTGCCGGTGCATCTATTATTATTATTATTATTATTATTATTATATGGGTGTCCCAAAACTCAACGATAATCTGGGACCGGATGAATGGCCAAGTTACACCAGTTCCGGGAAAAATAAAATAAAAATTCCATATCACTCAGTTCAGCGATAATAGACAATTTTGTAAAAAAGTCGAAATTCGACACCCTTGGTCGCATTTTCAAGTCCTGTGATCACCAATGTCACAATTTCGCTGTGATTTTTTTAATTTCGAGATCTTCATTAACGATGCTTTTAATCGCAACTACGAATTAATGCAAAAAACATTGTTAATTTAATAAAATAAGTTAAGTTTTAGTGAGTCATGGTTCACAAAAATATTGTTAGTTAACTTTGACACTTCATTTTGAAAAAATTTTATACTACACTACCCTTGGCAAGTTATTTCAAAAGATGGCGCATTTAATCAAGATTTAAAAATGGTACAACACTAGCCACTTTTCTTACCATTAAAAAATTTATTTCTAATTTTTTTCAAATTGACCTCTTTTCAAAAATAATAATTGATAATTTTTTGTATTAACAGATCGGGGTCTCGAGTGTGTGTAATGAACAAAAGTGATAGAATGAGATAGATAGTGACGCTGACAGTCTGTCTCACTCTAGAGCGAGACAGTTTGATAGACGACTTTTAGAATGAGCGAGACGGATAGTGAGACTTGAGGGGTCGTCCGTTCACAACATTTAGTACGCATCGTTTCTTCGTCTACTACGCATCTCTCGTATTCGTGTAACCATCGTACTAACGACTTTGGCTTGTGTTACTTTGGACTTGATACTGTATCTGTACTGACGACTTTGGCTTGTGTTACTTTGGACTTGATACTGCATTCGTACTGACGACATTGGCTTTGCTTTTCTGGACTTTGTGCTGTAAAAATAGTGTGTGAACAACATTCCGGATCTGTACATAGTACAAGAATATGCAAATATGCATCTTATCTACGGTGAATGCCGTTGTAATGCCTCTGCCGCAGCCAGATTGTATCGCGAGAGATACCCCAATGTGCAGCGTCACCCAGATTATCGCGTATTCCAAAATGTGCACGCGTCATACTCGGAAGAACGATTGCACAGTGTTCGTACGTCCGGTGGAAGACCGCGTTTATGTGGACTGGAATTTTAAACGGACGAGTAATTGGACCGTTTGAACTAACTCACAATTTAGATGGCGCCACCTATTTGCATTTTCTTCAAAACGATTTGCCAAATTTGTTAGAAGACGCACCGTTCCGTATTCGCAGAGAAATGTGGATTCAGCAAGATGGTTGTCCGGCGCACTATGCTCGGGCTGTAAGGGATTATTTGAACGCTGATTATCCTGACAGATGATCGGACGCGGTGGGTCAATTTTATGGCCTCCTCGTTCCCCCGATCTAAATCCAGTTGATTTTTTTTACTGAGGATGCATAAAAGAAAAAGTCTATTCGAAACCAATACAAAATCTATCAGAACTTCGCCAAAAAATTGATGCAGCGTCAGAAGAAATAAATTCAAGGAATTTGGCACGACTGGTGCAAAGGTCTTTTGTAAGGCGTTGCAGAGCCTGTATTCGTGCCGGAGGCAAACAATTCGAACATTTACTGTAGTTTAAGGAGAATAATAAAATAAAAAGTTTTACGACGGTTCGTTCATTGTTTTATTAATTATTATTATGTTTTTTTACAATAAGATTGTTTATTAACTGACTCAATTACCTCTTTACTAAAAATAATAATTTTATTTCAGACCAGAAACAAAAAATAACAAATTTTAGTAACAAAAAATCCTAATGTTGAGTTGTTCAAATTGAGCTTAATTTGAAAAAAATGAGAAATAAAAATTTTAATGGCAAGAAAAGTGGCTAGTGTTGCACCATTTTTAAATCTTGATTAAATGCGCCATCTTTTGAAATAACTTGCCAAAGGTAGTACATTTTTTTTTCAAAATGAAGTGTCAAAGTTAACTAACAATATTTTTGTGAACCATGACTCACTAAAACCTAACTTATTTTATTAAATTAACAATGTTTTATGCATTAATTCGTAGTTGCGATTAATAGCTCGTTAATGAAGATCTAGAAATTAAAAAAATCACAGCGAAATTGTGACATTGGTGTCGAATTTCGACGTTTTTACAAAATTGTCTATTATCGCTGAACTGAGTGATATGGAATTTTTATTTTATTTTTCCCGGAACTGGTGTAACTTGGCCATTCATCCGGTCCCAGATTATCGTTGAGTTTTGGGACACCTTTCTATTATTTATATTATTATTTTGATAGTTAGTTACTTTACTTATTAACTTAGAACAAAACGTTAATTTAATAACATAGTAAAATGTAAATACATACAACAAAATATGATGTTTACAGTTTCAGCCGCACTCATGGTAGCCATGAGGCATCTGATGCGCGAGCGGTGCACTGCACAGTGATTGCGCCCGCGCCGCTCGAACATTAGCAATGATTTAATTTAAATGGTTGTAATTGTTTCCGATTAAATTTAAGTACATGACATATATATATTACATCACCTTTTAATTTTCTTTATTTTGATAGTGCTAGACAGATTAAATTTTTCACAGATGTATTTCTGTTGCCGCTATAACAACAAAATATACTAAACGTAGAATAAAATAAATATTTAAGTGGGGTCTCCCACACAAAAAAAACGTGTTTTTTGCCGTTTTGTAAGGATTTATATATATTTTGTGTGTTCAACCATAACTCCGCCGTCTGTTGACCGATTTTTAAAATTCTTTTTTTGATGCAAAGGGTATATATAAAACCCCAAGTTAGTCCCGTTGTCACCAAAATGGTGACCTGATGATGGGATCCATGAGGAATCGAGAGAATTCCTCGAAATTTATATCTACATTATTATCTAGATATTGATTTACAGATATAGTGATTTTGACTTTTTCTGAAGTAACCCAAGCATATGCTACCAAAAAATAAGATTTTGCACCAAGGTTTATACCCTGGATCCAAAAGCACTGAACAGAAATTTCGACATTGTTTAAAGAACTGCAAGCATATGCCACTATGTAACTTACAGTAATAATCATCATCATTATCTTATTTACAATACCTAAAGTAATCTTGGCGCGTATTCAATTATATATTCAATCGTTACACGTTATACGTTCAAAACAAATAGAATAAAAAGGGATTTAAAATATTATTTTAAACAAAAAATTAAACCGACTTCCAAACTAAAAATACACAAAAAATATTTTATTAAAATATTACAGCAAGTTTGAACATGAGTTCTATAAAATATTGTAGGACATTGTTTGGGATGGTACCAACTTCAAATTTAAGAAGATTTAGTAGAGAAATAGTTAAAATTTTACCAGAATTTAAAGAGGAACTATTTAGAAAATAAGATTTATTTCAAATTTTTTTGTGTATTTTTACTTTGGATGTCGGTTTAAAATGTATTAATAACTTTCTTTAAATGTAACACATTTATACGCATAATATAACATAATAATAATAAATATAACTAAAAAGGGAAAAAATATTATTTTTAAACAAAAAATTAAAACCGACTTCCGAAGTAAAAAGGCACAAAAAAGTATGAAATAAAACTTATTTTCTAAATAATTCCCCTTTTAAATTCGGCTAAAATTTTAACTATTTCTCTACTCAATCTTCATATTTTAGAAGTCGGTACCATGGTGTCTACAAAAAATTCTGCGATGGCATAGATTTGTCTATATTTTAAGAATAGGTTACTATACCTCTATCTATATATATATAGATTATATAGACACATTAAGTAACAAAGAATATATTAAAAAAATCTTATTGTTTACCTTTCCTTACATCAAATTATCAAATAATAAACTGCCGCACGAGAGTAAAGAAAATTATATTAGGTTTAAATTGAACAGCCTACTGTGTAGTGCTACTAATAAAAATTGTATAGTTTTAAATAAGACTTTACCACAAATCGATGTGGTTGACTTTAATAATATTTTTATCTCTAGGTTAAATAATCTAACATATGATAAGTATTACTTATCTAAATTTTTTACACGACATTTAGCTAAATGGCTATATAATTTTTTAGTTTTAAGACAAGCCAAAAAATTGGCTAAGCCGACCACTGCTTTTATTGAGCAGTGTTCTTATACTGACAATTTTATTAGTAAAAACTTGGAATATGTTCCAAATAATTTAAATTAGATTATAGGACAACAGAGGCTCACTCTAGCAATTTCTTAGCTGGAAATATTTATACTGATGCCTCCTACGAAAGGCCTAGTAAGAACTCTGGGAAAAACTGTAATTTTAATATAAACTTGGTGCATCAAAATTTACAAGGCATAATAGGGAAAGAATTAGAACTTGAGTTATTTTTAAATGAATTTAAAATTGACATTATATGCGTAACAGAACATTGGTTAAAAAATCATGAATTAATATTTAACTATTGTGATCACCAAGTAGGGAGCTCTTTCTGTCGAGAAAATGTCATTAGGGGTGGCTCCTTAATTTTGATTAATAAAAAATTGAAATGTAAGGAACGTAAAGATATTGTAAAACTGTCTAGTGAACGAATTATTGAGTTGGCTTGTATTGAGTTGAGCCACCTTATTATTGTATGCGTATACAGGCCTCCATCAAGCTTATACGATTCTTTTGAACAAATAATGGATCAAGTGCTGACGAAAGTATGTGTCTCTAATAAGAAGATTATTGTATGTGGTGATTTTAATATTAATTTATTAGACTCAATTTATTTATTAATATATTAATTTAATTTATTAACTCCACCACTGTTAGATTCACATCTTTGTTCAAATCGTATAATCTAATTAATTTATTTTACGAACCAACAAGAATATGTGAAACAACAGCTACTTGTATAGATAATATTTTCACAAATGTCACTACTTTTAGGAAAGAAATAATTAATGTACTTAACTCTGATCACTGTGGACAGCTAGCATCATTTGATCTTAAATGTGATAATAATCCGATAGAAAATATTGAGTTTATTCTTGTAAACACAAAACGTATTGAGAAATTTAGAAGTAAATTACTTTCAAGTTTTCAATGTTTGAATGAGTCAATTAATCCAAATGAAACTTTTAATAATTTATTTAAAGTAGTAAAAAACCAATTTGACTCTGTATTTACTTCTAAATCGGTCAGATTTAATAATAAAAGAAATAATTTTAGTAACTGGGCAACTGCAGGTATTATTGTTAGCAGACAAAGATTGTATGACTTGTATAACGAGAAGTCAATGAACAGGAGTGAAGCTTTTAAACTATATGTCAAGAAATACTCGAAGATTTTCAAGAAGGTATGTCAAGCAGCGAAGGTTCTTCACATCAAAGAAAAAAACAAAGTGAAAACCACATGGAAAATAATTGCAGATGAGACTGGAAGAGTCGCCAGTCGCAACTCTAAATTTGAACTTTATATTAATGATAAAAAAGTTAGTTCTGACATTGAAGTTGCGACAGTATTTGAGAAGTTTTTTGCAGACATTCCGATCTCAACTACAAAAAACTTAAATTCATCACCTACAGTTGCCGAAAAATTACTTAGAGATAATGTGAGGGAATGTGATGTAAATTTTATTTTCAAAGAAATAGACTCTAGAGACATTATCAGGGCATTTAAATTACTTAATATTAAAAGTACAACTGATCTCTGGGGTATGTCCACAAAAGTTATAAACCCAGTAATTGACATCATTGCCCCTCACCTAGCATTAGTTTTTAATAATTGTATTAAAAGTGGCGTGTTCCCTGACTTGATGAAGCACAGAAAAGTGGTGCCTCTCTTTAAAGCTGGGAATAAAGCAGACCCAGCTAACTATAGACCAATATCCATATTACCGACTTTAAGTAAAATTTTTGAGAAAATTATTCTAAATCAATTAATTTTTCACTTCAACTCAAATAATTTGTTACATAGTAATCAGTTTGGTTTTACTAAAGGTCGGTCCACAACAGATGCAGGCATTAGTCTTCTGTGCAGTATATTTGAAGCTTGGGAGAGGTCACAGGATGCACTTGGTATATTCTGTGATTTATCCAAAGCATTTGACTGTGTGGAGCATGATACGCTGTTCAGGAAATTATACCATTATGGTGTAAGGGGCACGGCTCTAAAGCTTCTAAGCTCTTATCTAATAAATAGAACACAGACTGTAGAAGTTAATTCCAAAAGGTCTAATGGTACTAAAATTAAGCTAGGAGTACCACAGGGGTCTATTTTGGGCCCTTTTCTATTTCTCATCTATATAAATGATCTACCTTATCTAGTAAATGATAAGCATGAGATTGTACTTTTTACTGATGATAATTCACTAATTTTTAATGTGAAGCGACGACAATCTAACAATGACGAGGTAAATAGTGCTCTCTCAAAAATAGTACATTGGTTTAATACTAATAATTTACTGTTGAATTCTAATAAAACAAAATGTTTAAAGTTCAGCTTGCCAAATGTTACGCAGGCACAAACCAATATACTATTAAATAATGAGAAAATGAAATTAGTAGACACCACTGTTTTTCTAGGTATAACATTAGATAGTAAGTTATAGTGGGGACCACATATTGCTAAATTGGCAGATAAGCTGAGTTCTGCAGCATACGCTGTTAAAAAAAATAGAGAAATTACCGACATAGAGACCGCGCGATTAGTTTACTTTAGCTATTTTCATAGCATAATGTCGTACGGCATCCTCTTGTGGGGAAACGCTGCGGACATTAATACAATATTTGTGCTGCAGAAACGTGCTATACGTTCTATTTATAAGATGTCGACTTTTGAATCTCTAAGGGAAAAGTTTAAAGAAATAAAAGTTCTGACCGTCGCATCTCAATACATTCTGGAAAATGTGTTATACGTAAGAAAGAATCTAAACAACTTCAAAAAGAAATGTGATAATCATTGTGTAAACACTAGAAATAAGAACAAGTTAGATATGCCAGTGTTCAGACTAAGCAAAGTTAGTAAATCCTTTAAAGGCCAATGTATACGCTTATACAATATAATCTCAGAAAAGGTTCAAAACCTTCCCATTAATAAGTTTAAAAAAGTAGTTAAAGAACGTTTGTGTGCCAAAGCGTATTATAAAATTAATGACTTCATTCAAGACGGCACACCTTGGGAATAAGGTGGCTCCTTATCTTATGTTATTATTTGTTACATAGACATAAGCAAACATTGTAATAATTTTGATTTTCAAAGAATAATTTTCCATCTTTTTGGTAAAAGATGGCCCCAGACGAGTTTCTTGCCGGCTCTTCTCGCTGGGTTAGTTCCCGAACCGGTGGTAGGCATCACGTAGTAACGACGTTCAAAAAGAGTATTTAAAAATACCAATACCAAATAATAAATTTTTTTTGATTTGATTTGATTTGATACCCATTCTAAGTTTAAAAAATTATCGGAAATAAATGAGCGTTTCGGCTTCTAAATTTGTAAATGTATTTAATTCTAAAAGAAAATAAGTAAACGTCTGTTTCATGACTTTTCGATATTCAACCCCTAAAGGGATGACCCCCCGGTATGAATGTCTTTTTTTTCATCAACGCCGAGGCAAAACTCGCGAGGCAAAACAAAGTCGCGGGTTCGTATCCCGCCAAAAGGACAAAAAGTTTTTCTGTGTACCTGGGTCTTGAATGTGTATTAAATATATGTATAGTATAATTTAAAAAATCTTAAATATACTTATGTAAAGTATAACAGTTTTTAATATATTTCCGTTGTCTGGTACAAGGTGTGGAAGCGGCCATAGATATTATTACTATTGTTATCATAGATATTATTTATAATGTTTTGGTCACAATAAAGGAAAAATTTGTTGACTGTTGTAGGTGTTAAATCAAAGTTGGACATGATGATTACAAGGTAAAGAATCGCCAAAAGTTTGTGCGCTCACAACTAAATGAGGGCTTTTGATATTTTTTCTGCCGTTAGGGGGCAGACCCAATTCACACAAAGTGTGATCTGGTGGCGTAAGTGGTATCAAAAACGGTAATTAAGAATATTCGATTATTTTTCTGTCACCAGGCGGCGCTTGGTAGCAGGACGGTCCTTGACGTGTCAAAAAGCTGTCAGATGTCACGAATTTAAAAACCCTCATTCAACAACGAACATCGTCAATATTAATGGCGTTTACCCCTAGTGTGGCTGCTGTTTACCTGCTACGTCTGTTCTACGTCGTTCTGTCAAAGCAAAAACATAACAAGCCCACACGGCACACACAAACTTTTTTGCCGTTTCAGACCTTAAGCGCCCGCCGCGGTTGCGGGAACTTCTGTAGAATGCAGATATAAGGTGGTGGAAGGCCACTCTAACGAGTAAACGCTTTTTATTCGTTTATTTACTGGATAAATGAAAGAAAACACATATTAAGTAATACTCTGTTTCGTTATGTACCATAAAAAATATTTTTTTAAACCCAGGTTTAAACACTATTTATTAAACTTAAGTCATATTAACCTCTTCCAAATGGCTTTGCAAGGAACAGGGCTCCAAACAAGGCCACTATTATAGATCAGTCGTTCAACTTAAAATTAGAGTAGCAATAATTAATATATCCACTTTGAATAAAACTGCTCTCTCATTTAAACTAAACGTTAAACGCTTAATATATTTTTATCATGTATAAAAAACTCAACGAACATTACTCGAACTCTATAGTTTAACTAAGAATATATGAATGGAAATTATTTAAAAATAGTAGTAATGAGTAATATTTTAATATCAAATAACTTGCTAATACGTTTTATAATGAAATCTATAACTTTTTTTTCCTAAAATAGCTGTACTGAGGGGTCCGTTCTTTGCAAGGCCAAAATTTTCCAAAGCTACTTCTAACCTATCCTAAATCTTATAAAACATAGAAAAACATTTTTAAACTTTAACGATACGCATTTAAAACTAAAAACTAAGTGTTTACATGTTCATGATTTATAGACGTTCCTTGCAAGTCCCATGTATCCTAGCAAGGCCAACCGTCAAATCTTTGATTGGCCTTATAAAGAATACCGACTTTCCTAAGAACACTAGCAATATTTTAACATAAATCGAGGAAAAAATATTACTTTTTTATTTAGTACCATAAAAATCCATATATGACAACTCACAGTAAAAAATATGAGAAAATAATAGGTTATTTAACTAAAAACTAACGTTTTGCTGTGCGCGCGAATAACAATTGTAACGTCGACGACCAAAGTCTACGTAACGTGGGATCGCACTGCCAAAATAGTGGCGCGAGTGACTTGCCGCCGCGGTTGTGGCCTTGAGTTTGATGTATGTAATAGATGGAATATGTCCATAGCTGGGCATTAACTCGTTAATCCGTTAATCGTTAATTAACGAAGTTAACATTTTGATTAACGGATTAATTTTTAAGTTAACTTTTAAAAATGTTAACGGATACGTTAACTTCCGTTAATATGCAGAAATCCGTTAATCGTTAATCCAATGCCTAATAGTTACCGCACGGCACCGACAAGTGCCGGGCGGCACGTGGCAGCGAGTGAAACAAAAACAAAACTAGATATATTTGGCCGGCGCGTGCGAGTGAGAAAGAAAACTGCGAAGAGATTTGTTTCGTTTGATCATTTCATTACTTAGCGCCGGTGCTTAGAGTGACGAGTGTTTTGTTTGTTTGTTTGTTGTTATTATAAATTACTGTCAGTGATCATTTGCGTGTTGATAATTGATGAATGAATTAGAACCTAAACCAACATGTTTTATAAGTTCACTATCGCAACGATATAAAGATACAATTTTTCACATATTAACGGATTAACGATTAACGTTAACTTGCGTTAATTCTTCCGAAATGTAACGCTTTAACGTTTAACGAAGCTAACTTTTTTTGTAGCGGATTAACGATTAACGAAGTTAACTATTTGATTAAGCCGGGCACCGGCTTTGAATATGTCCTTACGTGTCAATTACTACGACTTTTTAATAGTTGGCCTTCAAAGGAGCGTGGCCTTCCATGGTCCATCCACCTTGTATGTAAAAAATTAAAGCACAACTCACGGCGCATTTTACGCCCGCGGTGTGCGCGGTTGTTCGCGGGTCCCGTTGTACCGGCAGCACCAAGTAGGTAGGTAGAACAACTACGAAACAAGTAGGTAGAATCGTGCGGGCCGCGGTCACCCGCAGCCTCGGCGGGTAGTTCGGTTCGCGGGCGAAATTCAGAATTTTCATTGTAAATATGTATTTGTCATTTTGCAATCCCGCGTCCTACGATCTTCGCCCGGCACGTTTGCGGGCGACAATCTCAACCGCGGCGGATGCGTGACCGCGCAAAACCGCGGTCTCGTGAGCTTAAAAATAAAACCGCAGTTCGACGGTGGCGGGCACGGGTAAAAAACGCTCTCTGAGTTCTTAGCATAAGGGGATGAGTTTTGGGACAACGTTTCTTATTGGTTATAATCATTATAATATTATGTAATAACTTCGTCTACGTCATAACTGTAAATAATAAAATTCGGTTGACGTATCAAGATAAGGGCGTTTGTGCACTAGACGGAATTTTACCGTCCGGCAGTCCGACTTTTTGCTTATAACGTCCTATAAGACTGGGACTATAAGCCCCGGAATTCGGAAGACCGTAGAAAATTCTGAGCATTGAAAATAGAACTCTGCGATAATACAATGGAGTAGGAAATCGAATACATGAATATCGAGTCAAATGTCAATGTCATTTATGACAACTCGACACTCGAATCTTCCATTTTCAAGTATTATTGTATTAGCGCAGAGTTCTATTTTCAGTGCTCTAAATTTTCACCGGCGTTCCGGATTCCGGAGCATATAGTCCCAGCCTAAGTCCTAACTTTGAACGAGACAATCTTGTATATATATAATAATTGGTTTCTCGAAAACGGCATAGGTATTACCATGAAATTTAGTATAAATTTAGTAGTTTTAGGGGAGAAAAATCGATTTAGCTAGGTCTTATAGGAATTTCCCAGGTGGGAAACTGCGCAATTTTAAGCTATGGGTATGTTTTTTTGCTTGGTCCTGAAACAATATAATTTCTATAATTTCGACTCTATTGTGTCCGTCCGATTGGCGGTTTGGTATGCGCATGCGTTAATTGTTGCTTCGTTAGAAAATTCGGAATGTGGTGAGTTTGAATCCCGGTCAAATAAATATTTTTGAGATCATTTTTATTATTATTTAAATTATCAGAACTCCGAGCAAAGCTTGGTGACCCAGGTACTGCGTTATGAATAGAAAATCGGATGACAGACGGTAAAATTCAGTGTTGTGCACAAACGCTCTTTGTTTTGTTTGAAATCCTAATCAGTAAATAGTAGCCGAGGTCTTAAACGTTCATCAAGATACTCCTCATACGGCATACCATTGTTTTGATGGCATAGCGGGTCCCAAGGCCAAAGGGTTTTTTGGTAGCTACGGCAGCTGATTCTGGGTCAGAGGTGCTTTTAAAAATTCCCTACGTTCATATCATCATATCCACTAAATACCTACTCACCATAATTCTCCATATCAATGGGAGACACGAAGGTTTTAGTTCTGAGCTCACTGATGGAGGCCTCGAACTTGTTCTTCTCGTTTTTGAGATCAACACCGTCATTTTCTTGAAACATTTTGAAAATTTTAAATTTCAACCCTCCCACGAGTTTTCACACCACAGCCCAACGCACAAATAAGAGTGTGAGACGAATTATAATATAAAATGTCATTTATATTCCTGTATTCCAATGAGAGACCTCTGAACCCATGAATAATTGAAATCGTATTCAACGGTACGTACCATGTAGTGAAAAAATAAATTTCAAAGATTGTATTTCAATAGCTCCGAGATAGCGGTCAACCTTATTTAGGTATGCTTAGAATTGAGATTTAAAATAAAATGAATTTTTACAGCGTCGCGAACATTTTGCATTTCTGCAGTACCTATGTAAGTAAGGATTCGGTATTTGCGTCTAATGCATACGCACATTGTGCGTAAATTGTTTCATTAAACATTTAACTTTGGTACCTACATTTATTTATTCGAGTCCCAATGAAGTAACCATTTTTTTAGGCTGGTGACACGATATGATGTTTTTAATTTGATAGCACTAATTGGTCATTTTTAACAGCGAGGTAGGAATGTACACTTATGCCCGTTTTCACCAACAGACTCAAACAGACTAGTAGAAAGGTGATTCCTTAAATTCGACACCTACGAGTACATACGAGTCGTTTCATTTTCACCACGCTAGGTGACAGCTATTTAGGGAACTCTTAATTAAGTGACAGTTTTATAAATAAATAATGTTTGAATTTGACTTAAAGTTAATTTAGATGGATTTGACTTACTATGTGATTAAATTTTAACTGTGTATAATATATATACATCCTTTGGAAAAAAGAGCTATTTAAAAATATACCTTAAATTATACACTAATCGAAATTTTAGTTCTTATGGTGATTTTGGAAATCTCTTTTAATAACGGGGCTACAAGTAGGTAAATGCTAGATAAATTAGACATTGATGCTTGACAAATAGGTAGAAACAGTAGGTATAATAATCTAGAACTTGTAAATTCCATGACTTAAAAAAATTAAATGAAAGTGATTGAAAGTGGATAAACTTTAGTAAAACCACATTGCTAATGTCCCTCGGCAATCATTGTTTTTTTTATATATGAAACTGACAGAGATCGTGGTCATACTGTGCCTAAATGTAAATTAAAATATTATAGTCCCAGCTGTCTCTATACTCAAGAATTTATAAAATACTATGGAGTTTTTTTATGTTTTGTTTGATAACCTATGATCATTAAATGACGAGGTCGTCTATATCGTCGTATTTTTTTTTATATTATGCTCTTTGACGAAATAACTCTCTTTTAGCAAAACAAAGTAGTTAGGGATTCGCTGGTTCTGCCTCACCGCCTCAATGTGGAAAAAATGGGTATTTCGATGACCATTCGCTAAAAAAAAAAAGGTTTCGGGGGTAGCTGAATCGATCCCTGTGGTCAGTTTCTTTGTATCTCTTGCGGTTCCAAAGTTAGGTTTTTTGTTATTTACCCCTCATTATCTACTATCTCCAGGCTCTATTGTTCCCAATCTACTGCTCGCCTCGGCGTTCTATTGTTCCTAATGAGGGTCCCCTAATCACTACCTGCTTATCACTTACATCACCTCACCATCGTACGACATGAGTAAAACAAAACAATTTTTCATTACATATCTTTTATTTCATTCATTTAAATATGTATTGAACATACTGTATAATATTATATCATTACATAAAGTGTTGCTACTAATTAACTTTTGATACTCTAATAGACTTTTCCCATTGAACTTATAATACAAATACATTAAACTATACTCTCCACAAACTGATGTGAAATCATTTTGTAATCTACACGTGTTAAAATCCCATCTCCTGCAGTTTCGTCCCATAAAAGCCTTGTGATATCGCATAGGGGCTCGTCCGAAGGAGTCAAAGTATTGTGCGAAGCCATTTTCATTTATGTCCTGTCCTGTCCTGTGGCTATCCAGTGGGATCCAGGTTTACTATCAGGGTCTAAATTGCTAATAATGTATGTAGGGGTTTGAACATATATAGGTAGACGATTCGCAGCGTATACATTATCTTCTAAGCCTTCACAAATTCATCTCAAATAATTACGGATCTCTATTGTTTTCATACTGTATTATCACAGAACCGATCTGGTTTATGGATCTTGTATTTATGTCACATATCCGTATTATGTATGGTTTATGTATTTACTAAGAGGGGTATTACATTTGAAAATAATGAATGAATAAATAAAAGAAACATAAATTTGGTATAATATATATTTTTTTTATTAAATAAGGGGGCAAACGAGCAAACGGGTCACCTGATGGTAAGCAACTACCGTCGCCCATGGACACTCGCAACATCAGAAGAGCTGCAGGTGCGTTGAATTTTATTTCATAATACACACACACACTAATAGGTACACACACGTTACACATTATAACTTAAATAGATCATACATGTGACTTTTCTTAGCTACTATAGTCTACAGTTACATTACGGTTTTTATCTATTTCCATACCATTATCAAACTCTGCATATACAATACAGTTAATCGTTTGAGAGAGACTAGAATCAAATGGAACCTCTAACCTCAAACTACCATGTCTTATCAGATTTCAATGACTGTTCGTGTTTGATGATAAATCAGGGGTTAAATCAAATGCTAATAGACAATAACCATTTGCATATTTTTCTGTTGATATCCCATTTCCTTCATTAAGGAAATATATACCAGTGCCGGAGAATAATGTATGATAGGCTGAAGTGAACATATTACCATTGAAGGATGGTTGTAAGGTTTTTGAAGGCACTTGTTGTCCATCTATGTATAAACAAAACTAATTCATACCATAATTTTCAAAATTGAAAGGATTCTTACTAACGCTACCATTAAATGCTGCGTTATTTGCAAATCCTATGATGCATCTTTTGGGTACTTGCCCCAGGAATATATTATCAAGCGTTTTACCCTGTACCCCCGATGGTATTGTTAACACTTTAACCTCAGCTCTAGTGATCGGATATTTAGCTGTAGTAGAAGCCAACACTTTTTGATGCGCGAGTAACACTGAAGGATTAATTTTCGCTCTAAGAACAATTAAGGTAGCGTCTGTAATGCATACTTTAAATTTTAAATCCGTTGAACCTATCAAATTAAAAGATTCCAAAGAGTAAGTGACCAATCATTTCTATTTCCTTACTTTCACTCGCTATTTCTTTACGCTTAATGAACTCCTCATTTTTCTCATCCGTAGAATTCATTTCCTTAGCAGTATCTTCATACCAAAGCCCACAAGTAAGATGAGACATTTTAACTGCTGAGGCGTAGTTCAACAGGTTTTCCACATATGCACGATAGGCATATGTATTATTTGGTGGTGAAACTAATTTTTGATTTAAATAAACATCAAGCTGGTTGTATAGTGAATGCAACCAATTATTAATCGGTGCCACTACTGTAGATGCACTCAATTTTGTCGAATCTTCATTTAGTATTTTAGCTTTTACATGTATCAATGTATGTGATAGGTCTATGTAGTCATCACCTGTTCCTGACACTTGAAACTCAATGGGTCCATCATCAGCAAGAGATGAGATTGGTTTATAATGAACCCACATTCCATTTTCTATGCTTGTTTGTGTTGATGGTAAATCAAATAAATCTAACTCCGACTTAATACACTCACAGGAATAATTATGTAGAAAAGACATTGTATGTTTATGAAAAAATGTCTTTTATTTTATTCGGAGTGATTTTAGATTTTTTCAGTGTGAGAGCACTTTTGAAGTAACAGCTGGACTGAGTGTTGATTGAAGTTTGCGTTTTTTTATATACCTTTAACCAGACACTAATATGTCTGGTTATATTATATTTTTATATTTTTTATTATTTTATTATATTTTTATCGATTTTAGAATCAGCTTTTCTTTTCAAGTTTGAACTTGCTTCTTTGAGGCGGGTTTTAATGGAGTCTTCCATGAAGCGTGAACTAACCATGTCCGATAGAAGGCCGACACCTGCACTCAACGCTTCTTCACCAATAGCTCGAGCACCACTAGAGAGTAGCAGTAAGACTGATCTAAATATCCCACCCAAAAAGCTACCGATACCATGTCCACGTTGATATGGTACTCCTTTATATATAACACCGATTCCTGATCCAGCCTGATGGGAATAATAATGTTCATAAGGACAAATCATTTTATGTCTACTACGAGAGCTGATTATAATTTTTGGAAGTGAAGTTTAATGCACACGGTACCAAACTGGAATGGTATTTTTTGTCCGGTGCTTGATCTTATATCTATCTCGATAGTATCAAACTCCCTGCGCATTACAGGTAAGTGAGGTGGTTAGAATGTGTACATTTTATTAGCACCATAAATGTATTTAGACGGATTAAGTGGAATAATTCTTAATAATGATGTCTTAACATCGCCAACTATCTGTGGTTCAACAATATCACAATAAACAAATAACTGAGATGGTAACCCCATATGTAAGTTTGCAGGACATTTAACAATACCCTTTTCCATTAAATTTCTATTTGGTTCGAAGCCCAGTTGAAGACATAACCTGGTTGATAATCTCACTGATACAAGTGCTTTGTCCAACACTGTAACCGTTACGAACTTTGATATTTCATCATAACGAAACTTTATATTTCCTCTAATACTATTCAGTGCTGTTAAAATTTGATTAATGTCATCATAGCTTGTTGCTGGTATATGTGTTTTATAATAAACAAAAGAAGATTTCTCTTCGTTCGGCATTACTATATATTTTGCAATGTAAATAACATTTTCATATTCTTGTACTGTGAAAATTGTACAGGGATACTGAAATTCAACAACCCCCACTGACCATCTCCACTCCTTCCAGTTTGATTGGTTTTGGTAACTTTGTTGAAAATAATGTTGTTAAATTATCAGGTAAATATTCCATGGAACTATTACTTAGTAGTGTTAAATAAAATACTTCTTTAGTCAGATTTTTTTCAAATCAGAAAATAAAACCCAACTATTAAATTTGTCTGGATAACCTTTCCACTTCACTAACACTTGCTTTCTGTTACCTGAATATCGAGTACCAATTATTTTATCTATCTTATAACTAGAACAGGGGTCATAAAATACTTTTTGCAACTCCTTTTCATAGAAAGTACCAGTTATATCTTCATTTTGCAAGTCTTTTAATGTATACACAACCCAAGGTGATCGATCTATAATTGAAGATATAACAAATATTTCATTACTCCAGTTCGATTCATAGCCTTTTTGAAATATGTGTTTGTATTTAGTTATTCTAACGTAATCACCCACATGAAATTTAGGTGTTTGACAATTGATTGACATGATGATGATGTGACTATAACACTACCATATAGGTTATTCCAAACAATCATAAGTCTTGATACTTGAGTGTTTACTATGGTTATAAGAGTAAAACAAGTCTTGTAAAATATCTATATATCTGTAGCAATTGTTATGAGTAAAATAACGCCACATTTTCATTTTAAGTGTTCTCTGAAACCTTTCAACAATACTTGCTTTAATATCAGGGTTATTCGTTGTATAATAGTTAATATTTTTACTTTTGAAAAACCGTTGCACATCTTTCGAAATGAACTCGGTCCCTTTGTCAGATTGTATATGTGTTGGGGTAACTTTAGCTTCATTAAATACAGTTTCAAAACATAGTTTAGTGGTTTCAGAGTTTTTATGTTTCATGGGTTTTGCATATGCATATTTAGAAAAAACATCAATATCACACAAAATGTAATTAAAACCATCGTTATATTTATAATAAGTTCTCATATCACTTAAATCTACCTGCCACAACTCATTGAAGTTTGATAAAATATACTTGTTTCTAGAAAACCTTCTTTGAACTGGTCTATGTAATGTATATGTTTCTTGTGACTGTAACCACTTCTTTACATCTTATTTTTTTTTAATTTTACCCTTCACTGCATTTGCAAGTTTATCAATACCACTATAACCAGCAGGGTGTGATGGGTCATAATAAATGTTATGCATTTCTAATAAGGGGTCCATTTTTCCCAGTATAACTTTTTTCTAACTTTCCCGCTATACTTTTCTCCACCAGTTGTTGTCGGTAACACTGCTTCAGTTGATGCACACTCTCCGATATCTTTTATATGAAGGTTATTTATTATTATTCACTTCTTTTTGGGTTTCCAATGTAAGTAAGAGGTATTTTAATTTCTTTTAGTGCCTTAGCAAATGTTTCCCATCCTATAGGATCACTTCTTTTTAAAGGTCTTAGAGAATCGTATATCAAGTCAATAATGTTACTCCCAGGAATTTGTTTATTATTTATAGTTACTGTACCGGAATCGTTCCAATTAATTTTATTTTGACTCATAGAAATTAAGTTTAATAATAACTCACCTTTCTAGTTGTTTATTTGGATTTATCATAATTTGGTGTTCATTTACATTAATTCTTTGCAAAGGATAAAAAAATCCCTTTCTTGAATATGATTTGGGTATTAAACTTAATATTTGCTTTGATGTGTATATAGGATTATTATTAACAATTATATCCTGTTCACTTACGTCTTCAGTTGACGCCCAAGGAGTAACTGATTCTTTACGGCTCGTATCATGATTTTTATTAATAGTTGTAGGTTCACTCTGAATATTAGAATGTATAGGTAATTCATATGGTTGACGTTGTTCTTCTGTAAAATGAAAATATCTCTGCAACGTTTATAAGTATAAAATGCATTTTTTACGATCTTCTACGTTACTTTTCAAAATGTTTTGCATTTCAGTATCTAGCCGATATAAAGGATTTTTCACACTACTAGGTTGTTTTCACTTTTCAATAAGACTTGGTTCAATTAATAACATTTTTTTAGCATTTTCCATCTTAAACAAGGTAATTTATCAATCCACTCAAAATAGAACCAAGATTTATGGGTAAAAATGCACCCCCTTTTTGAATTGTACAACTAAATTGCTTTGCCCAAGTGATAAACTCCAACCCATTAACTCAAGCATTCTTTTAAAAAAAGCAACTACTCATTCTACTTCTTAAATTATAAATAAATTAAATGCAAAAAAAGCACCAGGTCCACACAACATAAAATTTCTGACATAAAAATTGTGGGTCAAAGTATATCTTCTAGCATTGCAGACTTCTTAGACTTCAGTAGGTAGTTTTTACACCATTGAAGTAGTGGTCCACGTATACCACACTTTTCTAGTTTATCTATTAGCTGCTTGTGGCACAACGTATCAAAAGCGCGTGTAAAATCAATAAGAAGGGCAAAAACATATCTCCTCTCTTTTAAATGACCGTTAACTTCGTCAGTAAATTTAGACAGAAGCTCAGAAGTACTCTTACCGGACTGGAAACCAAATTGATTTTCATTTATCACATTTTGTTTTTTATAAAAGTGATGTATTTGTTCACATATGTGTTCTCTACAATTTTATCTATCGTAGATAGCAGGGTAATGGGACGATAGTTGGTATAGGAGTTTCGGTTACCCTTTTTATGAATAGGTCTCACACAACCTACTTTCAGGACGTCGGGATACTGGCCGGTTTTAATACTAAAGTTGATTAAGTCTGCAATGCTAGAAGATATACTTTGACCCACAATTTTTATGTCAGAAATTTTATGTTGTGTGGACCTGGTGCTTTTTTTGCATTTAATTTATTTATAATTTAAGAAGTAGATTGAGTAGTTGCTTTTTTTAAAAGAATGCTTGAGTTAATGGGTTGGAGTTTATCACTTGGGCAAAGCAATTTAGTTGTACAATTCAAAAAGGGGGTGCATTTTTACCCATAAATCTTGGTTCTATTTTGAGTGGATTGATAAATTACCTTGTTTAAGATGGAAAATGCTAAAAAAATGTTATTAATTGAACCAAGTCTTATTGAAAAGTGAAAACAACCTAGTAGTGTGAAAAATCCTTTATATCGGCTAGATACTGAAATGCAAAACATTTTGAAAAGTAACGTAGAAGATCGTAAAAAATGCATTTTATACTTATAAACGTTGCAGAGATATTTTCATTTTACAGAAGAACAACGTCAACCATATGAATTACCTATACATTCTAATATTCAGAGTGAACCTACAACTATTAATAAAAATCATGATACGAGCCGTAAAGAATCAGTTACTCCTTGGGCGTCAACTGAAGACGTAAGTGAACAGGATATAATTGTTAATAATAATCCTATATACACATCAAAGCAAATATTAAGTTTAATACCCAAATCATATTCAAGAAAGGGATTTTTTTATCCTTTGCAAAGAATTAATGTAAATGAACACCAAATTATGATAAATCCAAATAAACAACTAGAAAGGTGAGTTATTATTAAACTTAATTTCTATGAGTCAAAATAAAATTAATTGGAACGATTCCGGTACAGTAACTATAAATAATAAACAAATTCCTGGGAGTAACATTATTGACTTGATATACGATTCTCTAAGACCTTTAAAAAGAAGTGATCCTATAGGATGGGAAACATTTGCTAAGGCACTAAAAGAAATTAAAATACCTCTTACTTACATTGGAAACCCAAAAAGAAGTGAATAATAATAAATAACCTTCATATAAAAGATATCGGAGAGTGTGCATCAACTGAAGCAGTGTTACCGACAACAACTGGTGGAGAAAAGTATAGCGGGAAAGTTAGAAAAAAGTTATACTGGGAAAAATGGACCCCTTATTAGAAATGCATAACATTTATTATGACCCATCACACCCTGCTGGTTATAGTGGTATTGATAAACTTGCAAATGCAGTGAAGGGTAAAATTAAAAAAAAATAAGATGTAAAGAAGTGGTTACAGTCACAAGAAACATATACATTACATAGACCAGTTCAAAGAAGGTTTTCTAGAAACAAGTATATTTTATCAAACTTCAATGAGTTGTGGCAGGTAGATTTAAGTGATATGAGAACTTATTATAAATATAACGATGGTTTTAATTACATTTTGTGTGATATTGATGTTTTTTCTAAATATGCATATGCAAAACCCATGAAACATAAAAACTCTGAAACCACTAAACTATGTTTTGAAACTGTATTTAATGAAGCTAAAGTTACCCCAACACATATACAATCTGACAAAGGGACCGAGTTCATTTCGAAAGATGTGCAACGGTTTTTCAAAAGTAAAAATATTAACTATTATACAACGAATAACCCTGATATTAAAGCAAGTATTGTTGAAAGGTTTCAGAGAACACTTAAAATGAAAATGTGGCGTTATTTTACTCATAACAATTGCTACAGATATATAGATATTTTACAAGACTTGTTTTACTCTTATAACCATAGTAAACACTCAAGTATCAAGACTTATGATTGTTTGGAATAACCTATATGGTAGTGTTATAGTCACATCATCATCATGTCAATCAATTGTCAAACACCTAAATTTCATGTGGGTGATTACGTTAGAATAACTAAATACAAACACATATTTCAAAAAGGCTATGAATCGAACTGGAGTAATGAAATATTTGTTATATCTTCAATTATAGATCGATCACCTTGGGTTGTGTATACATTAAAAGACTTGCAAAATGAAGATATAACTGGTACTTTCTATGAAAAGGAGTTGCAAAAAGTATTTTATGACCCCTGTTCTAGTTATAAGATAGATAAAATAATTGGTACTCGATATTCAGGTAACAGAAAGCAAGTGTTAGTGAAGTGGAAAGGTTATCCAGACAAATTTAATAGTTGGGTTTTTGTGTTGGTCTATGACCTCTTGATTGTAAGTCCTTCGTGCGCTCGTGTGGTGACGATAATAATACAGCAGCAATTCTTATACTCTCCTTTATTGGTGCTTACAACGAATACGTATTACAATTTGTAATAAGATATGCTTAGCACAATATATATGTCTACACTATGTATAGCCTTTTGGCCAACTAAATAAACTAACTCGATAGGCTTTACTTATGACATCTGTCAATGTCAATAATGACATTGACAGTTACATCTTACTGTTGATATATGTAACACCTCCCTTTTCGAGTATAAAAGCTGAATATAAATATTTTCTGATTTGAAAAAAATCTGACTAAAGAAGTATTTTATTTAACACTACTAAGTAATAGTTCCATGGAATATTTACCTGATAATTTAACAACATTATTTTCAACAAAGTTACCAAAACCAATCAAACTGGAAGGAGTGGAGATGGTCAGTGGGGGTTGTTGAATTTCAGTATCCCTGTACAATGTTCACAGTACAAGAATATGAAAATGTTATTTACATTGCAAAATATATAGTAATGCCGAACGAAGAGAAATCTTCTTTTGTTTATTATAAAACACATATACCAGCAACAAGCTATGATGACATTAATCAAATTTTAACAGCACTGAATAGTATTAGAGAAAATATAAAGTTTCGTTATGATGAAATATCAAAGTTCGTAACGGTTACAGTGTTGGACAAAGCACTTGTATCCGTGAGATTATCAACCAGGTTATGTCTTCAACTGGGCTTCGAACCAAATAGAAATTTAATGGAAAAGGGTATTGTTAAATGTCCTGCAAACTTACATATGGGGTTACCATCTCAGTTATTTGTTTATTGTGATATTGTTGAACCACAGATAGTTGGCGATGTTAAGACATCATTATTAAGAATTATTCCACTTAATCCGTCTAAATACATTTATGGTGCTAATAAAATGTACACATTCTCACCACCTCACTTACCTGTAATGCACAGGGAGTTTGATACTATCGAGATAGATATAAGATCAAGCACCGGACAAAAAATACCATTCCAGTTTGGTACCGTGTGCATTAAACTTCACTTCCAAAAATTATAATCAGCTCTCGTAGTAGACATAAAATGATTTGTCCTTATGAACATTATTATTCCCATCAGGCTGGATCAGGAATCGGTGTTATATATAAAGGAGTACCATATCAACGTGGACATGGTATCGGTAGCTTTTTGGGTGGGATATTTAGATCAGTCTTACCGCTACTCTCTAGTGGTGCTCGAGCTATTGGTGAAGAAGCGTTGAGTGCAGGTGTCGGCCTTCTATCGGACATGGTTAGTTCACGCTTCATGGAAGACTCCATTAAAACCCGCCTCAAAGAAGCAAGTTCAAACTTGAAAAGAAAAGCTGATTCTAAAATCGATAAAAATATAATAAAATAATAAAAAATATAAAAATATAATATAACCAGACATATTAGTGTCTGGTTAAGGGTATATAAAAAAACGCAAACTTCAATCAACACTCAGTCCAGCTGTTACTTCAAAAGTGCTCTCACACTGAAAAAATCTAAAATCACTCCGAATAAAATAAAAGACATTTTTTCATAAACATACAATGTCTTTTCTACATAATTATTCCTGTGAGTGTATTAAGTCGGAGTTAGATTTATTTGATTTACCATCAACACAAACAAGCATAGAAAATGGAATGTGGGTTCATTATAAACCAATCTCATCTCTTGCTGATGATGGACCCATTGAGTTTCAAGTGTCAGGAACAGGTGATGACTACATAGACCTATCACATACATTGATACATGTAAAAGCTAAAATACTAAATGAAGATTCAACAAAATTGAGTGCATCTACAGTAGTTGCACCGATTAATAATTGGTTGCATTTACTATACAACCAGCTTGATGTTTATTTAAATCAAAAATTAGTTTCACCACCAAATAATACATATGCCTATCGTGCATATGTGGAAAACCTGTTGAACTACGCCTCAGCAGTTAAAATGTCTCATCTTACTTGTTGGCTTTGGTATGAAGATACTGCTAAGGAAATGAATTCTACGGATGAGAAAAATGAGGAGTTCATTAAGCGTAAAGAAATAGCGAGTGAAAGTAAGGAAATAGAAATGATTGGTCACTTACTCTTTGGAATCTTTTAATTTGATAGGTTCAACGGATTTAAAATTTAAAGTATGCATTACAGACGCTACCTTAATTGTTCTTAGAGCGAAAATTAATCCTTCAGTGTTACTCGCGCATCAAAAAGTGTTGGCTTCTACTACAGCTAAATATCCGATCACTAGAGCTGAGGTTAAAGTGTTAACAATACCATCGGGGGTACAGGGTAAAACGCTTGATAATATATTCCTGGGGCAAGTACCCAAAAGATGCATCATAGGATTTGCAAATAACGCAGCATTTAATGGTAGCGTTAGTAAGAATCCTTTCAATTTTGAAAATTATGGTATGAATTAGTTTTGTTTATACATAGATGGACAACAAGTGCCTTCAAAAACCTTACAACCATCCTTCAATGGTAATATGTTCACTTCAGCCTATCATACATTATTCTCCGGCACTGGTATATATTTCCTTAATGAAGGAAATGGGATATCAACAGAAAAATATGCAAATGGTTATTGTCTATTAGCATTTGATTTAACCCCTGATTTATCATCAAACACGAACAGTCATTGAAATCTGATAAGACATGGTAGTTTGAGGTTAGAGGTTCCATTTGATTCTAGTCTCTCTCAAACGATTAACTGTATTGTATATGCAGAGTTTGATAATGGTATGGAAATAGATAAAAACCGTAATGTAACTGTAGACTATAGTAGCTAAGAAAAGTCACATGTATGATCTATTTAAGTTATAATGTGTAACGTGTGTGTACCTATTAGTGTGTGTGTGTATTATGAAATAAAATTCAACGCACCTGCAGCTCTTCTGATGTTGCGAGTGTCCATGGGCGACGGTAGTTGCTTACCATCAGGTGACCCGTTTGCTCGTTTGCCCCCTTATTTAATAAAAAAAATATATATTATACCAAATTTATGTTTCTTTTATTTATTCATTCATTATTTTCAAATGTAATACCCCTCTTAGTAAATACATAAACCATACATAATACGGATATGTGACATAAATACAAGATCCATAAACCAGATCGGTTCTGTGATAATACAGTATGAAAACAATAGAGATCCGTAATTATTTGAGATGAATTTGTGAAGGCTTAGAAGATAATGTATACGCTGCGAATCGTCTACCTATATATGTTCAAACCCCTACATACATTATTAGCAATTTAGACCCTGATAGTAAACCTGGATCCCACTGGATAGCCACAGGACAGGACAGGACATAAATGAAAATGG
This sequence comes from Phengaris arion, assembly GCA_963565745.1. NCBI lineage: Eukaryota > Metazoa > Arthropoda > Insecta > Lepidoptera > Lycaenidae > Phengaris > Phengaris arion. Next base: position 18,679,083 of record OY751444.1, read on the forward strand.
CTTCGCACAATACTTTGACTCCTTCGGACGAGCCCCTATGCGATATCACAAGGCTTTTATGGGACGAAACTGCAGGAGATGTGATTTTAACACGTGTAGATTACAAAATGATTTCACATCAGTTTGTGGAGAGTATAGTTTAATGTATTTGTATTATAAGTTCAATGGGAAAAGTCTATTAGAGTATCAAAAGTTAATTAGTAGCAACACTTTATGTAATCGTAAAAATCGTAATAAAACAAAATTGCTTTTAATTAAATCCCCTTATAAGCAATCTCATAATATTGAAAATCTAATATTTCATAATCACGGCTGCCTACACTCTGATAATGTTGTTAGTAACTGTCCTCTTATTGACATAGTTCAAGAACAGACGTATCTTGGCCTCCTCATTGATACAAAATTTAATTGGAGCTATCACATAGACCGTGTTTGTATCAAACTAAGGCAATTTCTCGCAAACATAACACTCCTTAATTATAAAATCCCATTCAAAATGAAGAGAATGCTTTATTTTTCATTAGCAGAATCATCCATTCAATTCGGCCTCGCCAGTTACGGACGGACATACAAGACGTACTTGGACAGCATTTATAAATTGCAATTGAAAATACTCAAAACAATCGTCCCGCCTAAAATTAAACAACAGTTTAATAACGATGAAAATGGGCTATTTAACTTCTGTCATATTATGCCAGTATACAGACTAATATTACTATATAATATTTACTTTACACTTAATTACCTATAAGTAGGTGCAACCTTGTAATACGTATCATCTATACAAACCTCTGTGGTTTCTTGATGATATTGTAATACCATACCATGTTATTTTAATATATACCATGTTTTACATAATATATATATATATATATATATATATATATATATATTATTTATTTATTTTTTTTCTTAATATTTTACTTTTCCCTTGTCTTACTAATTTTCAAAGAATATATTTATACTTGTTTAATTTTTTTCTCCTTTTCTTCGAGTGGTACTGTTAAGGACAGCGGCCTCGTAACTTAAAACATGAGTGAATTTAAATTTGAACGATAAACGAGTGATAAAAAACAGTACATAAAACTATAATAGTGGATACTCAGTGACTATATGTATAGATTTATATGGCATCAGTGTGTAAAAGTCGTGTTAAAATGGTGTTTTATCAAGTGCGGGTTATTTTGCTTATATATTTTTAACTAAAGCTAATTTTAACATAGCTTCTTTTGATTTATATAAATAAACATAGTACCTAACGTGTAGTATAATGATTAAGGTTACAGAATAAATGGTTAAGAAATTATTACGAAAATAATGGTAAAAATGTACAACATTTCATATAAGGTAAACTTTAAGATGTAAATAACTTTTCTATAGAATAAGATTTCTAGTATATAAGGGTTTACGTATATGGTCATAACAATAAAGTATTTCACACAACGCGTTTTGCTTCACCTGGCTCATGAAAAATAGGGAAAATTATGGAAAATAGCCGTATAGAGAGGTCCGATAATCTGAGCCGGCGGTTGAATCCCTGTGGAATAATACAGTCCCCTACAGGTACTTTACCTTGTAGAACGTTATGAATACACTCACAAATGCAATTTATTTCTTCGTCATCACAAGATTTCAAAAGAGCTTTAATATATTTTGGTTTTAATGTATGTAGTGCACGTAGCAAATCCTTGTGCGTCTTTAATCTTTGATGCATTATTTATAAATGATTGGAATTTGTTTATTCCTAGTATATTTATATTCTTTAGTTGGTACATAAACAATGCAATGACCATCTAGAGGAAATATTTTAGTTTTCAATCGACACATGACATTGGTTTCTTGTTTTAAATGCACCATTAGATATCCACGGAGTTCATTTGTTGCATCTCTGTAAGCATCTTCAATGAATTTTGGAATTTCAGGAGATACTTGTCGGGCTAATATCAAATACCGTATTTGTCTTTTATCCCGAGGATTTTTAAAATAGATTATATAACCCGTATTCAATGATATATCTCTTTGTCCTTTACCTTGATGAAATAAATTTTGAGAAATATAAAACACACTCAAGTTTCTGTGGTGACTTCCTTTGGTGAATATATCAAAAACACCTCCATCAGACTCTCGCATTAAATCATCAAGTATAAGGAGTTGTGGTTCCTTTCCATCAAACATACTAAGATCTGGTATACCTTGATAATAATTCACATTTTGCAAATTATATAATGGCTGCATTTCATCAAAACACCATGTTATGTTATGTGCAAATTTGTAGTGTAAACACTACAAATTGATTTTATGTGTTTTATAAAGTTTGTTACAAAAACGAATTTCCCACATCCACTTGGACCAGCAACTATGGTAGTAAAAGGATAAATAAAATGAAACATCTTCACGTGTATATCCGAAAAGGTTTTTGAAAATAATGAAACAAGCTTTAATAAATTTGAAATATATATTTAAATTTTTTCGAAAACTCTTATAAGTAACATATTTAAAACTTAATGTTTTTAAGAAAATCTTGATTATATAATATAAACCTTTTACAATTTAAATTTAAAATAACATTGTAAAACATAATATTATAAACCTTTTATATTATATTTTACAATGTTAAAGTACAATGAAACATTAAAAATTAAACATTCAGTACTATATTATACATAAAAGTATAGCTACTCGAAACAAAGTATTACAAACTAGTTTACAAAAGGAAAAAAAAAATCATAGCATAAAATTATCTCATAACAAAGTATAATATCTACGTAAAACAAATTAATCTTATTGACTAAGCTTAAAATACAGTTTCACATTGCAATGACAAATCACATACAAACACAATAAGGTTTTTATTTCACATAACGTTTCTCAATTTATAATGACCCCAAGCTAATGTGTCTATATCATTAGACAAAATAAATCTTTTAGTATTATTGTATGATAAACTTGTTTTATTTATTTTTTTAGTGAAAATTCTATGTTTGATTAATCAAATCTTAACATTGGAGCATGCTTGGATATTTTCATCAAACAAACACGATTAATAATTTTTCTAAATTCATTGTTTTTGTGACACATTTATTGACTCCTTTTGCCTTGGCAGTTAAACGATTGTCTACAATCTACATCAAACGCATACATTTTTTATCTCAACCCTACAAATTCTTTTATTATTTTTCCGTTGTTTTCATCTTTGAAAATACCTAATTTTTTCTTATTTATTTGAGGATAACCATACCTATTATCAGAAGGATAATCAGATGTATCAAAACATTTTGGAAGATCCTGTTTAATATCATCATAGAAATTTTGTGTGCATATTTGATATATTATCAGTATCTGTATATAACAATTTAATATTATTTTTAAATTTATTTATCATATAATTGTAGTGGAAATCATACATTAAAGTTTTTGAAATATCTAAAATACAAAATCCTAAATAAATTGGTTTGTTGTGAAATATTTTGGTTTTACGTAACTGGACAGCCACTAAATTTTCTGTAAATATCGATAAACTATGAAATTCTGGTTTTGCTATTAAATCTTGTGCACCTAGAACTTTACCATGATTATCCCAATGTGTTAATAATTTAACATTAATTCTTTTTTCCATATTTTCCATTGTTTTGCCAAATATCGAATTATTCATAAGTTTATAAAAATCTTTTTCGAAATCTGATTTGGCATTAATTCTTAATTTGGTATTTAAATCTATATACTTTTGCAACCATGGTAGCTGTCTAAACTTTAATATTCTATGAACTTTAGTTAATTTAAACCCCATTCTTATGCATTGTTTATGATTCCTGTAATGAATTTTGTATTTAGTTTTATTATTAAGATTTGTAGCCAATTTAATCTCTTTAGTATTACCTATACATATATTTTCAGGACCTAACGGAAAGTCTGAATGTGAATCATGCAGTTCATCTGGATAAATAAATCTACTTCTAAAATAAAACCGGATTCGCTATTATCTGGTACATCAAAGTTAGTTTCCGGATCTACTCACTTAAAATCTCCTGCAGGAAGATACTGCGACATGGCCCAACCATAAAGATTATTCGCATCAAAGTATGTTAAATAGGACTCAGGTAAATTTTTATTATGTTCTTCCATGAATCTGTTATTTGCCTTCGCATAGCGGTTACTACATTGAGATATACCTCCTCTTACACCATGTCAATGTTCGTCAGTAATTCCAATTCGATTTTAGTATATTTCAACATGGCATCCCAACTTAAACCGGGGGCTGTATAGTAATATGCTGGATCTAAATCATATTATGTTTTAATACACAGATTTCTAAAGTTTTCAAATATATCGGTTAATAGTAAAACATTTGTTTTTAAATACAAGTTCGAGTAATCCGACATATTGTAACATTTAAAATGGCACCAAACACCTTTGGCGTGGGTGTAATCTTCAGTGGAAACATTTGAATCGGTTAATGAACTATAAAATTGATCTTTACTAGGGAGTGATGTCAACTTTAAGCTATCGTAGGATGTCATATACTCATATGGATAAATACCCTTCCGCCTAAGTCGTTTAAAATCTTGATCACAGGGAAAGTTTCTTTTTAACGTATTAAATTGATCGTCATGTAAATTTTTTGCTAATTGATCAAGACTACATCTAAAAAAAATTAACGAGTCCACAAAACGTAGACTTATTTGTTGATTATTTACAGATATATTTTTTGACAATGATATGTATCTCTCCTTATTCTGTGGAATAATTTCAATGGTCCCTTCAATAAAATTTAATGCGTGGACAATAAAATGTGCTTCATAATGACTAAGATTATGTAAAAATATTGGTATGTGACGTGGTGTACGAAATTTTTTCATGCAATTTTCATGAGCAACACCTCTGAAACTACCGTATGCCAATCGAAATCATGGCTGCATTCGCCATTTAAGTCATTTTCACATATATAACAAGTTTTAGCATTTATTTTATTTTTATCTTCAAGTGAAAGAGGCAAAGGGGATCTTTGTAAGCAAGTTTTTTTTACAAATTGTTATTATATCTTCATATAAACCTTTCATATATTGTTGAGCACAGTCAGGTCCACTATAAGTGACATATTTGGACAATCTGTCATCATAAGAACATTTTACGTAGTAACCGTCCTAACCAATTTCTTGATGTTGTATCCCCCGTTGGTAATTCCGTGTTTATATGTGAACAATCATGTTCTCGGTGGATAGATAATCTTTCTTTTGTTGAAAAGTGCAACAAACATCCATCAAAAATATGAACAGATCTTTCTTGATTTGAAAATTGTTTACTTACTAGTCGCTACATGTTTTTAATATACCTAACAATAATGATTATTTGTTCCGTTTGAGATCATTAATAAATTTACATGAATAGGTTTACGGCATTTTGTCATGAACAATAGACCTATAACATTTTTATTTGTGTTATATTCCAACCCAAACACATTTATACTAATTTTGTTTAATTTTTCTACTTTTGGTATATCCCTTAACTTAATGGGGAAAGTTAGATTATCAAATTTTAGTTTGTTTGAATGTTGACTGTAAGAACTAACACGATCGGAATTTTTGTGGATCGGATACAAGGCAGAAAGTAATGACCATTTAAAACAAATTATCTGCATTTTCACATTGATTATAGCTTTTTTGGCTCTTATATCTTGCGGTAAATCGATATACGATATATGTATATCGAAGTATGTGGTACTTACTTAGGGGGTTAAATTTATTAATGTTCATATCTAAACATTTAATATTCTTAAGACTCCAACCACTATCTTTTTTTTCGAAAGCACTAATTTTGTTTGTTAATGTGTCACAAAGCGATGAAAAAAAAATGTTCAAATCATCTGATCTATTAATTATGTAATTGCATGTTTGAAAATCAAAAGAATTAAAAATTTGTTTCGTCTGTTTAACAAAGTCAGCCTGCAAAACAAAATTTACTTTAAAAACATTATGTTGTTTTATAGAATTTTCAATCAAAAATAAAATATCATTTTTGATCGAATTCAAAAATAATTCCGGGGTTTGAAATACTCGATCACAATTTGTACCATTAATTTTATAACTAAATAATTATTCTCTGTCCGAAAGCTGATTCGACAACTGACACGTTTTTTAAAGTACTATGTAATTTCAAATGGTTATTCTTATGCCTATTACTTTTTAAATGATTAGAGAAATACCGCTTTTTGATGGGAACTTGACATGTACTGCAATTAATCTGGTCACCATCATTGTCTTATGTTACTTGATCTACCTCCTCAGTTCTCGAAGTAGATGCATTAGAATCTGTGTATTTTCTCCTCTTTGCAGGTTCGTCTTTGTCCGTGTTAACTCACTTTAGAGCTCTTTCAGTTTATTGTGTTGATTGACTGTGAAACAAAAATCACATTAAGTTCACCTTTTGCTTTGTTAAATCGTTTTAAAGTTCCTCCATATTGTTTTTTCAATTGTCAGTGAGACAAAAATAAAAATAAGTTGAGTAAAATCTATAATGTACATATACTATGATAAAAATAGACATTTTTATTTTAGTAAACTTACTTGATTGATGTTTCAACCGCAGCACAAATACTGATGAGCTCCTCGTCGTAGATCGGATCAAATAGTTCACATTTTTCGATTTCTTCACACAAGTTGCCCAACATCCATGTTATCGTTGAAGAAAGCGCTGACACATATTTCGTTGGAGTTCTCCATAACTTTTGCTGTATGAATTCGAAATTCTAGTGATAGATTTGAGTAAATCAAATCTAAATTATGATTCATGGTGTAGCATACGCTCGAAGTACGTCGAAACAAGAACATCGCTCTGATAAGAGCGTTTTTACATCGTTTGGCAAGTGAAACAAAGAACGCTTCGATAGAAGCGATGTAAGTACGAATGAAACGAGTATCCGAATAATAATCCGTGACTGGAAGCATCTTCATTCATCTTGATAACGCTACTCTTGCACTACACATCACAAACATTCTTTATTCTTCACATGCCAACATTCTTCTTGCGCCTTTCTTCGGTGCGCCGAAGGACAGCGAGACGTCGTATTCCAGCGAAGGCTCGAACCAAATCACCGAAGCGCCAGAAGAAGACGTGTTCTCACGCCAGGCCCCTGAAAAGGGCCTTGGGCGGGGAGCCAAAACCAAGGGCAAAAGCCCTACTATTTGGGGTGGGGATGACGCGCCCAGTACGAGTACTGGACGCATTTTGTCATTGGTTTTTAGAGGAAGACCCCCCGCGGCAGAACGCGGGGGAAACCCATGGGGGAGCAAGTTAGAGAAATGGGAGTGTCGATTGCCAAAACCAGGCACGACCAGGACCGGCGGTCGGCTCCAAGCGACGCGTGACCCGGAGGCCGAGAAACGTGTTTGGGTCCACTCCCTCACGCGCCGCGTTTACCGGACCGTGGATTCAAGCGACCTGGGGAAAGGGTGGGATTAAAAACTTCCAGGCCCCAGCTTTGTATAGCGGTGGGGAAGGTACGCCACGGAGGCGACGGGGTGGCAAGAGGGCTGCCACTCCGACAGGCCCCAGACGTGTGTTAGAAGGTTGCACCAGTAGATTTTAATTTTCTACCGGTGCAGGGGGAGGAGGGGGGCTGCGATCCAGCGGTGGAAGTAGCGCTTTATATGCGCCTCGGCGGGGCGCACATCATTGCGCCTGGACTCCTCCTCTTCGAGGGCGGGGTGGCGCATCATTGCGCCTGAGCTCCTCCTCTTTGGGGGCGGTGAGGTGGGCGGCGGGGCTCCGCTGGGTCTGCCGGAGGGACAGCGTCCCTCGACAGGATGTGGCGGTCGGGCGGGCGGGCGAGCCACGGCGCCAGGTCGGTCAGCTCGACCAGGCGCGAGGCATCCGCTCGCGCGAACAGGTTCGTGGCGAGCCGGGCCACGAGGGCCTCCTCAGAGGAGCTGGAAACCCTCTTCTCGCGGTGACGGCGAGCGCTTGGGACTTACCTGCGTTCACGGATAGTCGCCAATCGCTCAGCCAATCAGGAAGAAGGTCCAGCGTCCTCTGAAGTTTTATAGCGGCGTGATCAGGGTTCAGCGAACTGGCTATGAACGCCGTGTCGTCGGCGTATAACGCTGCGGTGGTGCCAGGGTCTTTGGGGACGTCGCTGGCGTAAAAGTTGTACAACCCCGGAGAGAGCACACTGCTCTGAGGCACTCCGGCGGTGATGGGGCGCTCTCCGGAGAAGACACCGTCGACACGCACGGACGACACGGAGAGATGGTGTATTACTCTTACCAGTTGGAGAGTGGTGCTGAGCTCCGACCTAAACCCGAATTGGTCCTCACGAGGAGGGAGGTGGGGAGCAAGGTGCTTGAGGAGAAGGAGTTCGAACGTTTTGGAGAGGGTTGAGAGGAGGGTTATGGGGCGGTAGCCCTCTGCCCTTCTCAGGTTTTAGGGTTTGGGGATATTGGTAACTAACCCCAACTTCCAGGGGGTGGGAAAGTGGCCTGTCCTCACGATTCCGTTATACAGGCGGGTAAGGGCGGCCACCGTCCTGAATGGGAGGTAGCGAAGGGCAGAGTTGGGAATTCCGTCTGCTCCGGGGGCCTTCTTAGGTTTTAGGCCTAAGATAGTTTTTGGACTTCCCTCGGAGAGAAGAAGAAGGAAGGGGGGGAGGAGGGAGAAAGTAAGAACACCTTTACCTCCTCGGAGACCATACGGGCGTGGTCCGTTGCGGTCGTTGGCAGTGGTGAAAACTGGCGTTCGAGGTGATCAGCATGAATTTCTGCTACAGAGGAGAAATTCCGGACCGCCTCTGTACGGTACCTTAAGTTACCGTCGGGGTGGAGCAGGGGGTAAACGGGGGGAGTGGCTCTGGTAAGGCTGCGGCAAAAGCGGTGTAAAGAGGGCCAGTCCTCACCCGCCTCCTGGATGCTTCGGGTCCAGTTTTCCGCGTTGAGGAGTTCTAAATGAGATCTTACCTCTGCGGTGGCCGGTGAGGCGCTTGAGCTGCGTCTTGTGGCGTGGTAGGGGGGGCCGCTTGTGTTGGCGGCGGGTGGGCGACTGGGTTGCCGCGTCCATTGCAGCTGCAATCGCCCCGGTGAGCTGCACCGTCATGGCTTCGACGGTTATAAATTAATTAGTTTATAGTTTTAATTAGTTTATAAATTCTTTGTTTAATAATAATAATTAACTATGTATTTTTAAACAAAGAATTTATAAACTTAAAAATTGCTTCTGATTGGCTTTTTGTTTACAAACTTAGATTTTTAGAGGTTGATTCTTATTGGTTGTTCGTCTGCGCATGTTTCTGCGCATAGACAGGTATGCTGCTGCGTCGCGGACCGCAGCGCTTGGGTATAAATATATCTAGCGGCGCCGCGCGTCGGTCATTTGGTTCGAACCTTCGCTATAATACGACGTCTCGCTGTCCTTCGGCGCACCGACTGTTGGCATGTGAAGAATGAAGAATGTTTGTGATGTGTAGTGCTACAAAGTGAAATTCTTATTAGAAAAAGTCCTTTTCGGGTTGCACCGTTGTCAAGATTAATGAAGATGCTTCCAGTCATGGATTATTATTCGGATACTCGTTTCATTCGTACGAACGTCGCTTCTATCGAAGCGTTCTTTGTTTCACTCGCCAAACGACGTAAAAACGCTCTTATCAGAGCGAATTTCTTGTTTCGACGTACTTCGAGCGTATGCTACAGTAGCAACACTTTATGTAATGATATAATATTATGCAGTATGTTCAATACATGTTTAAATGAATGAAATAAAAGAAATGTAATGAAAAATTGTTTTGTTTTACTCATGTCGTAAGAAAGTGAGGTGACGTAAGTGATAAGCAGGTAGTGATTAGGGGACCCTCATTAGGAACAATAGAACGTCGAGGCGAGCATTAGATTGCGAACATTAGAGCCTGGAGATAGTAGATAATGAGGGGTAAATGCAAAACCTATCTTTGGAACCGCAAGAGATACAAAGAAACGGACCACAGGGATCGATTCAGCGACCCCCAAACCCCCAAAACCTTTTTTTTTAGCGAATGGTCATCGAAATACCAATTTTTTCCACATTGAGGCGGTGAAGCAGAACCAGCGAATCCCTAACTACTAAACAAGCTGTCAGAATAAAATTCCAGAACTTCAATTCTGTTAGGGGTTAGGGGATAAGTGGCGAAAAATCGAAACCGTAAAAATAGGGGGGCACCTATGGTCTTAGCTCTTAGGTGACACTTATGCGTTGGTGAAAACGATTTTTCTTAAGAGATGCCCTAAATGACCGTTAAGGTACCTACACCTAAAATTAGGGTGTGGTTGATAAAAACGGGCATTAGTGTCTTAATAATATGCTTGGGTACCTACTTACTTCTTTTTTCTTTTATTGGGTACAAGGAGGCACATGAGCAGACGTTTCGCCTGATGGTAAGCGGCAACATCGCGCCACCTATGGACTCTCACAACAATCAGGGATATTGCATTGCCAGCTTCAAATACTTTTCCTTCCGAAAGCCTTTTTGTAACTGGAAGGATATCGACCTCGTCGTACTATCAGAAGAGGGGGTTGAAACTTGGGCCTATAGGTAGGTGTACTTATCTCTAAAAGATTCAATGTATAGGCCCTATTTAGTTATTCCTAACTTGCCAGGTTAAAAGAGAACTCAACATAAGAGGAGATTTCTATATATAAGAGGAACTCTGGTGCTTAATCATTTCATGAACAAGCGCTATTTCAGGAAGGACTCCTGTACCTAATTGTGCCCGAAATAGGTAGATTTTTATTTTTAAATTTAATTATAAGACTTTCATTTGCAAATTATAAAAGTCGCGGGCCACTATCAGGTAGGTCTCGGGCCGCATGCGGCCCGCAGGCCGCGCGTTGCCGACCGCTGCTGAGTGTTGTAACCGTGGAGCTTCGTTTGAGCCGATTTATTTGAAAATACGTCACAAAATGTAGAGTCAACGCTCTACAAAATTGTATATTTTTTTTCTACAAAGCGGTTTAATGTAACCTTTTGTTAAGTAATTCCAAGTAAAACGTATCCAGGTCAGTGGAAAACAAACTGTAATCCAAAAAGCACATTATTATCATACTTACACTGAAGGTAATCGTAGTTTTATTATAATCTCCATTGCGGTCAAAAACTCTACGTGTTAGAAATTCTATTATTATAATTGTGATTTACTGCAGTAGGTGAACCGACTGTTATAACTAAATTGCTAATTATTCGATTTAATGTAGACAAAACCTATTGTTGTCTAGAAATACTTATTGAAAATTTCGGGCTAACAGTTAAAGTAGTTGCATTTTTGTTATTTACTTAGAATGTAAAATAATTATATAAATTAGTGTGTTTAGAATTTGCGTTCAACTCGTTAAATCTAGTTTTTAATGTCTTGGTAATGCTTTTAATATATTCATGCTACAATTATATAATATATAATTTTATGTTTATTTTTATCACGCGAAGGCGCGTGATCGACCATACATTTGTCGGTATTTAATTTTAATTTATTATTTTTTAAAAAATCTCGTCAAAAAAACACAAAAACAGTCGCGCGAGCGAGAGTACGACAGTCTTATGATGGCCCTCTACATACCACTCCCACTTCTAAACAGGTTATTCCCTTCCTTAGTGGCCAAAACAAACACCAGAAGCCAATACGCTACGGCCGCTCTTTTATATATCAAAAATTATCTTATGGGGGCATCACGCGTCGTCGCGTGAGCGCCCATAGTGGAATAGGCCATTTCACGTGACGTCACGTGATAGGCAACCAACGTGTTAACAATTCAAAGCCGGATATCTATTTCAGGCCTTAAACATATAAACATAGACACCTCATTAGTAGACAAAATAAAAAACAAAATATTAAAAATAAGTTAAATTATTTACATAAAATACTAAATTAATGGGATTGAGACATATATGTTACTTTTATAAGTTTTTTATGTTTAAATGAATGTAATTATTGTTGCTAATTTACCCTCCGGACAAGTCTAAGTGGCTTTTGGAGCATACAACTATCACTATTGTATGTTTTATGTCAATAATAAATAAATAAATCACTCAACTCAAAAGATACCTTTTATCAATAAAATGATAATTGATTACTTTGGCGTAAGCGATTACTGTTTCCCATGTATACCCACACCAGTTAAAAATCTTTATCCATATGACTCCAATAAGGCAGTGGAAGAAATACTTATTGTTTTCTTGTGTTTACGCCAATATTTATACATTGTAAATTAAAACACTAACGAAAGTTAAAAAGTACTATCTAAATTATCTAATTTAAAAATTAAAACAAAGACAAACGAAATAAACATTTTTTTATTTCAAAAATAAACATTTATAAAAAACAATATCCAAAATTATAATTGGGAACACAGAAAAGAAGTAGCATTTTTATAGTCAACATAATTGAAAATCAAATATGTATTGAAAATAATATGGGACTTGGAGAAGTTGGGCTACTTACTTGCCACTTTGTAATTATCAACACACTTCAGTCTCAAACTGAGTGTTCTTTTAAAATAACTACGTAGACATGGAAAAAATCATGGTACATAGACAGAACAGGGCATTTAGATTTCAAATACAAAATAAAACGAAATACAATTTGATATTACAGCATATAACTGAAGTATCTAAAATAATGGTCCAGTAAATTACTAATCATTTAATAATAACCAATACGACTTTACATACAGCAACATAATAAAAATATTACAAATAACATTAAACATACGGCGCGACATTTAACAAGTTGACTGATAAGAATATTATGGCGCGGACGTAGCGTCAAATGGTTCAAATTCACCCTAATGTTTCACTATAAAAAAGGGCCAAATTTATTCCTGTCTCTCGCACGCATAAGTTAATTTCAAAGTACAGATTAAAAAATTCAACCCATATTTTGAAGTTTTACCCCCTCTAAAAATCACTTGCTACGTCCACACATGTAACATTTTGTAATTAACACTAAGTGTACTCGTATATAAATGGAATATTCTGCAGTGCTCATCTTCATTTAACCCCTCTTAACATCTACATAACTATCCAATATTCAAATACTAAATTCTGTTACGGTTTTGTACAAAAAACTTAACTGTTTGTGTTTAAATCATCTTGAAGTTAGGTGTTTTTACATAGTGTTAACTAACCTCAGACTCTAACACACTATCTAGAAAAATCTACATTCATATTAAGTCCAGTCTCATTTTGACTTTTTTTTTAGATTTTTGACTTATTCAAGTAGTTCATGAGACTAAGAAATTTTACTATCTAATAATATTTCTTGTACAAAACAGTAACGCAAAAATCACCTAGCACTTACAATGAAATGTAGGAGGCAATAAATATTACTACAAGATTTAAAAATAGAAAACTGCAATGCTACCGTCTCACTACGTTTGAGCTAAAATCCGTTTTATTTTATTGAATCGCAATATTATTTTTCAAGCAGTACTAGAAAATATATTTTTAGTAAAATCGAATACATAATAATCACTCCTAGACATTAAATTTTTGTTTCATGTGTTGGTTGCAATGCTATATCTAATGTTAAAGTAAAAAAAAATCATGGCATTTAGGCCGTTAAAATAAGCAATTAAATACATGTATGAATTTTTAAGACCAAATATTTTATGTATCATTATGATAGATACACAATTAAAGCAATATTTTTGTGTAACTGAATATCGAAGTCAGACTAGCTTGACCTCATTTAAACAATGAGATTTTCATCACTACACACGACGGAGATCATAATATTCAAACATGTGTCTACTATCATCGACATACTCATAAGTCATATACAATCCATTCACATCAATATCCACACACTTTATTTTTATTTCGTCGACAATTTACATGATCAAAAATAAAATTTTATGAAGAGGATTTTCGTTTAGTACCCACCCCCCTTAGGGGTGGAAGGTGATTTTGTAATACATTATGTAAAATACGCCTTCAATAATTTTCCACCCAAAATTTATATTCAATGTCAAACTAAATACCTTTCGGAGGTGGTGAATTTTGAAAATGTCCTCCGTTAGGTGGTAAACGATCACGAGACGGTAGTGATGTTGAACAGTTCAGCAGAGCTCCGGGTTGTCGTTGATCTGTTTCTTGATGCGGACGAGCATGGTGGTGTACCACTGGTCGAGTCTGGATATGCTGTCGTATGTCTTTACCGCCTCGGTGAAGCCGTCCACGTTCTGCTCCTCTAGGTGTTCAATCAATTCCTGTAGTAAAATAAATGTAGCTTTGACATACGTTAGGACTATGGATTTAAATATAAAATTTAGATAATAATTAGTATGATGACCCCCCATGCCTTGGGATCCCACGTGTTCACCCACCAAGGGATGAAACTGGCACTGACCTTGACCAGCTTGCACTCCCTGGTGTCGGAGAAGGCTGGGTACAGGCCGCAGTAGCGCTCGATCGCGTGCTGCGCGTTCAGTATGTCCACGCACAAGTGACATAACGCCGCGCGGAACATGTACTCCTTAGCGCTGTATTTCAGCAAGCTGTTATCCAGAGACGACTTGGCTATCTGTAGACAGAGATAAAAAAAACATTAAGAAACGGATCTCATAGGCTGGGACTATATGATCCGGAATCTGGTAGCCCGGGAAAAATTCAGAGCATTGAAAATAGAACTCTGCGCTAATACAATAGAGCTGAAATTCCAACACACAAATGTCGAGTAATTTATGACAGCTCGACAATCGAGACTTACATTTTCAGAAGTGCACCTCTAACGCTCAGGACCACACGCACTTGCCAAAACACAACATTTTATCTCGTCTCTGTGAGGCCGTCCCACGGTTATGTCACCTGTGTTTAAGTATGTTTTTATATTATGGAGGTGCAATATCGCCTGGTTTTTATAAAAAACTATAACCCGACTACGTAAATTATATTTACCCGGACTATTCATACGAATACACCTCATCAATTGAAATCGGACTAGTAATTTAATCCTTACGGTGGAACAAACCTACATACATCCTACTACTATTATAAATGTGAAAGTTTGTGAGGATGGATGGATGTATGTAGGGAGGAATGGATGGATGAATGTTTGTTCATCATCATCCCTGTTTTTTTACTTTTTCTAACTGATTTCGGCTACAGCAACTAGCTCGTCCTGTGGGCTAGATGTTTCGCCCTTAGGTGGCTGACATAACCTATTTTGTGGGAGAACGTGCGGCCACATGCGCAAGTCAGGACACCGTTGACAAATTTTGGATGTTTGTTATCCTTTCACGCAAAAACTACTGGACGGATTTCGATGAAATTTGCTATGGTAGTAGTTTAGGCTCTGGAATAAAACATAGGCTACTTTTTAATCTCTAAAAAAGTACAGTAATACCGTGGGAAAAAGCTAGTACATACATACATAAACTGCAAAAATCATTGATTGCCCTTCCATTTATCGTATCGTAGTCGGGTAAAATGGCGACCCGCACCACCATAGGACTCTCAAGCGCCACCCTCCCCCGCCCACCTGCTCGTATATCTGTATCGCTTTGTCGTAGTGCTCGGCGGTGGCGGCGTACTGCGCCAGCTTCAGCAGACACTTGTTGGCAGCAGAGATAGACTCCTCGCCGCGGAAGTAGTCAGCCGCCTGCTCGTAGTGCTGCATCGCGCGCGCCGCGTCCGCCAGTTCGGTCTCGTAAAGCTCCGCTATGTTCTGCCAAACAAAATTAAATAAGCAATGGAAAATGTACTATTCTATTTATATACCTACCCCCTTACTAATAAAAATATTTACACAATGGATAATTTATACAATGTTTTTCCTTGTCTGTCAAGCATCATTTCCAATGTATTAGACAGGTTAAAAAATTGTATAGCCTATCCATTGTGTAAATATTTTTATTAGCAAGGGGGATAATGTACAAGTGAGATGGGAGATGTCATTCCCTACTGACTGACGTATAGACGCTCGCACAGCCGTAACCGCTAATGGTAGAAACGTAAATTTGGACAGTAGTTTTAATTTACAATGTAGACGCGCCTTAGTGCGTAGTTAGTGATTTCGAAAAAATGCCACCCTTTAAGGTGTTATTACACCGGGTAAAGGGTTGAAAGTTTGTATGAAAAAAAAAGGTTCGATTTCCATGAAATTTAATATTCGTCTTCCGACAAAATATATAGAAATGGTTTATACTCAATAAATCCAAAGTTTATAAAGTAAATAGCTGGCCGAATTACGTTGAATTTTGTCACGCAATTATTACGATGCAGAAATCAGGTAAAAATGGTTTTTCGAAATAGGTACTACCCCACGCGGATGAAATGGGGATACGCGCGGACGAAGTGTAGCAAATTGACGAAATTTAACTTTAAAGTGGCCCAGACGGAAACTTGCGACTAAGCGGTGCGTAATACGGCGGCGCGAACTCCGGGCTGGATTCGAAAACTAGTGTGTCTGTACACATAATAGCTTTATAATTGTACCTAACAATGTTTCAAGTGATTCAAGTATCCGAAGAACTTGTGTTACGGGTAGACAACGGAAAGTATATTTAATACTTTTGTACTATACAAATATTTTTAGTATACACACATACTTGAAAACTTTTTTGTTCTCTCGGCGGGACTCGAACCCGCGACTTCCGGCTTGAGCGCCAACGCACTAACCACTGAGCCATAGAGGCCGTCAAAAGGCTACATAAAATAGGGGAATCCTAAAAAACAGGTCGTCTCTGTCTCTGCTCGGTAGAGTAGGTAATATGCGTAGTTTTTATATTGGCTTTTCGAAAAGTATGTAATAAGCTGGGAAATATTATCCTTCCAATGGCATATCTACGATCAACCGTTGACGAAATACAGTCATTACAAAAATGAGACCGTTGGAGAACATTAAAACGTCCTATACAAAAAATGCATGACAAAAAAAACATTCATGGAGATTAATGCAAAATCGTTTTATTAACATAACAATTAGATAATATGTATTTGATGATGAAGAAAAAATGTCACAAATAACATAAGGATTTGGACGGTAGGCAAAAGCTAAAAAAATCGTCGTTAATAAGTCCTGTAACTTTTTAATTTAGCAACTGATTACTTTATTTTTGAATAAATTATTCAGAAAATATATTTTCGCTGATTTAAAATAAATGCATATTATAATTTTTTTAAGGAACGTTTCAGTATTGGCTCTTAGGCTGGAACTATATAATCCGGAATACGGCGGGCCCGGAAAAATTCAGAGCAGTAAAATTAGAACTCTGCACTAATACAATAGAGCTGAAAATAGATCACACAAGTGTCAAGTCAAATGTCAATGTATAGAGTCCAGACTCCAGGGTTCCCGGGTCTGCCGGATCATGAGCTAATGACCATAACCGCATCAAAATCTGTCGACTCGTGATGCACACTCGTGAATGACATCTAAAAGTTGTGATGCCACAGACAGACAAACAGATACATTGACACATCAGATTTATATATCAAACTTGTTGTTAACGATTTAAGTTTTAAATGGTTGTAAAGAAATACAGATCATAGCCTTTCCACTTTATGGGGTTAAACCTAGATTAATATATATTTTTTTAATGAAATGGACCAAGAAAAGCGTAGACGGATCCTGATGGTAAGCGCCCATGGACACTCGCAACACCACTTGTAACTCCTCTGGTGTTGCGCACTTGCGCCTCTGGTTACCTCGCTCACTCGGCAAAACACCATGTAAGCATTGTTTCACGACGGTTTTCTGTGAGGCCGTGGTGTTTATCCGGTCGAGCCGGCCCAAGCATGGCTTTATAGATTATTTCTATTCATAATATTTTGGTTGTTTATCAACTTTTTTCTTTGACTATATTAAGATTTGTTGTTCAACCACACAACATAATAATAATCCACAGAGTAATGGCTGATTCTATTGACCATACCTGATGATGTTTAGCGGCAACAGTGAATCTTCCCATATTTGTGTAAATTTCTATTGCCTTCAGAAGACAGGATACAGCCTCTGAAATTTTAAATTGTGGAATGTTATTAATTGAATATCATTAGGCTACATAACACTATCGTTTTTACCCGACTACGGCAAATCCAAAAGGGTAAAGAGTCTATGTATGTTTGTTCCATCTTAGCCCCTTAACTTCTTCCGATTTTGATGAATATGTCAATTGATTCGTAAAAATGGCCCGGGTAACATAGGCTACATTTTTTGCTTAGCCGAGTTATAGTTTTTAACTTTTGATTATTATAAATACTTGATAAGGACTACCTACTATAGGAAAATAAACAAGAAGTTGTTGGATGGAGGTGGAAATTGCTGTTAACAACAATAAGAGACATTAAGAGACATCTGTGAAATAAAACAATAAAAAGGGAAGCAAAGAAATGAAACAGTAAAATTTTAAATTACCATTAGGATCACATTTCTTATAACAATTGGAGGCGTCAACAAAGTTTGTGGCAGCATCGTGCTGCGTGCCGGCTTTCAGGTGCAGTTGTGCCACATGACAGAAGGCCTGACCAGCCTGCGCCCACTTCTTGGCCATCTTGAACAAGTTGGCGGCTCGGAGATAGCAGTCCACTGCCTCTTCCACTTTTGATGATCCACTAACGAAGTTAAGCCATAATTGTCAATAAAACTTGCTACATGGTAACAGAAATATGCCATAGTTTTAAAGTGTTTATTTAATCCTCAATGTTGAGTATTAAATATCTTTTTTTTACTTTTTTTTATTTTTTTTTTACTTTTTCAATTTAATGGGATATAGGTTTATTGAAAATATCATAACTTTACAATAGAAAAAGAAAAAAGTAAAATACTGAGTCCATCTAAATTGACATGGTACAGATACATGCAAAAGGTAGTTTTAATTTCTATTTCTGTTCATTTAAAATGGTTAGGACATTATTGTAAATTTAGTAATAGCTTAGTTAATGGCATATAATATGACATTGACTAAACTAGTACTGAAATTGACTGAATTAGTGTTAAGGTAGGTCAAGTGTAAGAATAGTGAAATCTATGACTCAGTGAATGTTCTACTTAAAAAAAAGTTCTTCATTTCTTCATGTAAGGCAAGTTCTTTGCTTTTATTTGGTCTTGATAGCAAACTTAAATGCACTTGTTATGTGGCAAAACTTATCAATATGTAATTAAACACTAATAAACCTAATAAATAATAGTAATTGCAATTGTCATTTAATATTATTATAGATATTGTAGTGATATTTTACTCTTTTCAGCTTTTCAGGTAGTGCTAAACATTGTGAATAAGATACGATAACAGATTTATGAAAAGCATAATAGACCAATAAGACAAATTAATAAAAACACTCATTGTTCTTACCCAAATAAAGATCCCAAAAATGTTTTGGATGAACTTAATTTTTTCTCCGCCTCTGCCATCAATTGCATTGCTTTCTGTTCGTTATCAGCCATTTTTATGGCTTTTAATTATAGATTACTAATGAAATAATCTAAAATTTGGAAAATTTTATAATTTTCTTGAAAATGTCGTCACTACAGCAACTGCGAAAATTCGTCGCTGTCATCGATTGATTTGGTGTTACTAGAGTAAAAAAAAAGTTTTTTTTTTCAATAAATTCTAAGAACGCAAGACATCGCGACAGCCTACAGAGCTTTTGTTATAGGTTTGCATGTGAGCAAAGGAGCAAACGAATCACAATATTATTGTAACTTATAATTATCTTCTTTTATTAAAATGGATTGTAATTTCAATGTCTCGCTAAAACTCGAGAATGCCTGAACTGACTTGGCTATTTTTGGTCTTGAAATGATTGTGGAAGTTCAGGGAAGGTTTAAATAGTGAGAAATTTTGGAAAATTTCTCACTATTGAAACCTTTTGACTTAAGACCATTGAATTTTCCCACTGTTCAATAAGTGACTTGACTCTCAGTAGTATGAACTGTGTGTATGTAGGTAAGTAGGTACTCGTTCCTGTAATAATATCAATTCACCAAAAACTTGTTTTAAAAACCGTGCCACGCATTTGCAACATTGTCTAAAGACATTACTACTTACTGCAGATACCATCAAGCGATTCTCCTTCCATAAAATTATTCCATTATGCCTGTAATATATGAGATATTCCTTGCCATGGGCGCTATCCGAATTATTTAGAGGGGGTGCAATGTTTATCAGTGTCTATGCGAACCTTAATATGAGTACCTAGTGGATATTGAATTTATTGGCAAAGTTTAGAACAACAACTTTAGGACAGTAATTTAGTCTGGTAGGTGTTATAAACATTAAAAATAAAAATTTAGGACTTTCCTATGTATTTGGTCATGCACTTCCATGTACTTTCCTCCCGGCGCTCATGTTTATGCAAAACTCAGTCTGTTATTGTATTTCGACATAACTGGCGACTATTATAATATTATTGTCTAATATTATGATTGTCAGGTTAGTTGTGTTGTCTTGTAAGTTGTAACAGCATAAATATCTATAATACCTTACTTAAATACATAATTACTGTTTACTTCTTTTCTGAAGGTACGTAGATGACTTTTTGGAATTTCTTATCTTAAGGAGCTTAGCAAGGTTAGATAAATAAAAACAAATGCAACTGTAATCATTTATTATGTTTATACATAAACCGCTGCTATCAACGATTTAAACAACACACTTACATATTTAAAAGCTTTAAGTTCTCTAGTGAAGTATGAAATCCTAGATGACAGATAAAACACTCCACTCCTAACAAAAATATATTATTATATTAATATATGAGGTTACATTTATTGATAAACTTGATTATATAATTTTGTTTCACTGTGTATATAGGACCTAATTCGCAAGTGCGCTCAAATTTTGAATGTGCGTTTATAAAATGCGTACCTCATTCTAGCTAGATTTATAGCTCTATGAAATAGCCATAGATAATTATTTTACGTGAGACCTGATGGCAACACAGAATTTCATACTGAAAAACCCATATGATGCTCTAAACAATAAATTAATGTCATTTTATAAGTAAAGAATAATCATTTTGATTCAATATCAGGTCTCTCGTATCAACTAATTATACATGTCTATAAAATGCACTATACTAACATATTATTAGCACTATACTGACATATCGTCACGAATCTGCTTTGTTTATTTAAATAAATTTGATTATTTTCAATCAACAATTTTATGACCTATTCACACTTCAATTCTGAAAGTCTGTAATAAACCCTATTTCATCAAGATATAAATATATCTTGATGAAATAGGAAAAAATAGAAAAAATCAAAATATCAAAACTTTCATATTCAGTCGGCGCATATAAAACTCATACACCAAAATCTTGTAATTATATTAGAGACAATTAAAATCAAAATTCATAATAGAGTACGTTTAAAAATTATAAATAACTGTAATATAAAAAATATATTAGACAATTAATTGACAACATTCATAAAGTCATAGACCATAGTCAATATCTGTGGGAACAGGTTACATAATTACTTCGCGTTCACACATTATACTAAGAATAGTATTGTCATAATTAGGATTATAATTTTGTTATGAACAAGACAAGATTAAATAGAAGGCTCAAAATGGACCCAAGGTGGAAGCAAAATAAAAAAAAAAAAAATACAGCATACTCATTTTATTTCATTATAAATAAACTAAACTGATTAACTAAAGGCACGAAAAGGATAGCAAATAAAAATGGTATATGTACATAATGTAAAATAATATTAATCAGCCAGCGAATTTGATACAAAGCATTTTTATAGTCTCACATAAGGTGTGGCTAGATGGAGAAACGACGAGGTAACGGTTGGCAAGCCTTATTTTATGCCGACAGATATTGCACATCAATTTGACAGATCTCATACATAGCAAATGATATTACATACCATTAATTCAATTTTTTAAATTGTTACAACAGATTTTATAACTTCATGAGCTGCTAAAACAATTATTCACTGCGAAAACATAATATCCATATTGTATACAGAATGTTTACATTCTATATCTTGCTATTTTTTTACCCTAGATATATTTTATATAATCATAATATATCTGAATCTGCGTAATTTATATGACACACCATAACAATCGTTGCATTATGTACATTGAAATAAAACAATCCACATTTTATATCTCGAAAACATAACATTTAAGGAAAAGGAACACCGAAACTTAATTAATTGGCAACACCAGCACACGATACCATGTTCAAATGATTTAATACTCTACGATTTAATTTAATACTTTTAGCCAGTCTTCAAAGTAAATATATAATGGATAAATAAAAATCATTTGGTCAAAGTATTATACGTATGCAGTTTCCATTAACTATAATATATTTATTGATTAAATCATCTACTTAACTCCAAAAACGTACAAGTAGGGATAAAAAAATAATTACAACGTAGTTAAAAAACCATAAGTGGAATTTATTTTAAGTGTGGCAAATTTTCTAGTAGCTAGAAAAAAAAATGGAGTCGCCATTATATCATTAATTTGTCAGTTGTCACTGAGCAAGGTTATTATGGCGACCATGTGTAAAGATTTCGGTCTTCTGATGACCTATGTCGAAGATCTAATAGATAGCACTGAAAGCACCTAGACAATTGCAGTAATAATAATTATCATACAGCGTCAATTTTACACCCGTACAATCTAACTATTAAACAATTATAATTATATCCCTATAAATATGTAATAACTAAGGCTGGTACTATATGATCCGGAATCCGGAAAGCCGTAGAAAAACAAAGCATTGAAAATAGAACTTTTGCGCTAGTACAATAGAGCTGAAAATCGAACACACAAGTGTCGAGTCAAATTTCAATGTCATATATGACAGCTTGACATTCTACACTTCCATTTTCAACACGCAATGTTCTGAATTTTCCCGGGACCGCCGGATTACGGAACATATAGTTCCAGCCTAATACGGCGTCCATGATATAAAGGTATCTAAGAAACATGTTAAAAAATTGAAGAGACAGATCATACAGCTTTTCATATCAAGGACCACTACATTCCTAGCGCTGTATTTTTGGGTATGCGACTAAATATGACTATATTTGTTTAACATACATATTTTATGAGTTGTTATATTTCATCTAAATCACTATTCCAAATCGTAAATGCTGACTATGCCCGAGATAGGAAAGTGATTAAATATTGCAGAATAAATATATATTTTTAGTACTTATATGGAATGTGATGTAAATTTTTAAACGATTGTCATATTCTACGCACCTTTCATAATATTTTAAATAAGGTCATTATGTAATAGGTAAAATTATTTATAAAAAAATTATGACGCTGTTGAAAAAAAACCGTCTCTAAATCAAATGTATGAAATACCAAATACAATTAACTGAGCTAAAGTTTTCTTCAGATGACTTAACAATTCTTGCCATAATATTATGATTTTTGATATTATTATTAAAAAAATACCATTCTATTTAAAAACTATAGCATGCTTTCTATCTTAAAACATAAGTTTATCATAAGCACGCGAATTAAATTCTCTATTAAAAGTACATCTACCTACCTGGTTCACAATCAGCAAGACAGCTTTGGAACCATACGCTTAATCGGTAAGTATATACAATGAGTAAACTCGTAACCACAGAATGTGTCCGTGATGATGGATGGCTATTAAGTAAATCCTGGCTACACCGAACAATATTTGAAATTCAACGACATCGATACATAGACAATAGATTGCGTATAGATAAACATTTTTGACATTTCAAGATTATAAAAATATCTGTGTCGCCATATTTTTTTAAATGGGTTATTCCACATCAATTACTATAAACGGCTTAACTGAATTGGTTGGTGGGTTGTGGCGGGACTGGCGGTCGCATTGGTTGCATGGCGCCCATTGGCATCATTGGTGTCGCGTTCATGCCCATTACCATTGGCGGCTGTTGCTGGAATAAAAAAAAAAATTTTTGACATTGACAGTTTGTGTTCTTAACATTTACCAAATGAACATCAAAGATCTGTTGCACAATCTACTGATATGTGTCAGATATCTTTGTCTCTGTCGCTCGATATAAAGTAAGTCGAAACAAAGCTCTCCGACACTTATTAGAAGTAGTCCTTGGTGTGAACCCACCATTTATTCATTAGAACTTGTCGGACGTTAATATACTTAGATGTTTGTGGGATAAAACTAAGAATGCATCCAAATATACAATTTTGGAAAGAAATGCATGATATAAATGTCTTTCTGGAGCCGAACATTAATTTATATTACTTAATGTAACACACAGTAAGAACAAACTAAACCACCGAGATAGTCGCGGTGGACAAACGATCGCCGTCACGTCAACTTAATCTCGGCCTGAGTGTGAATTTCTCGAATGCGATCGAATCTTTACCATCGCGTTTTTGGCGTGATAACGTCTTATAATTTGATGGAGCCGGCTGCACGCACGAAAAAACATGACTCATGCGTTACCTGTTACCAGCGTTACCTCGCTAAATATGACGCATTGCCGTTACCTCAGCTAGCCGCGCCTTAGGTATGTGAGCGGTGGGACGGAGAGGCGGGGGCGCTTGATGTTATTACTCAGTTCGGCGCCGGACTTCGCGGCGGCAACACGCCTACCTGAGGCGCGGCCAATTAGTTCCGCGCGCAATATAAACATGACGTTGTCACGTTTAACTGTCGTCAGTAAACCGACTTTACAGACAACCGATTTTTTTTAAATTCTTTTATTTTATAAAGGCCATCACATCATAAGATTAAGCCGGCCTAAACCATCGCGTGAATCTAATAAACTTTTTACTTGACGAGTGTCGAGAATGTGCCAGTGCCAAACCACTCAGTTTGCGTTTACTCACCGTGAACGGTGAGCATTTGTTTCGTCGAGTGAATAACCAACCATTTTTAGAAGTACATATTTCTCGAGTGATTATAACCAAAGGAGAAGTGTTTTGAAGTTATACGGATTACTACCAAACAAAACATTCTTGTTTGTTTCTTTATCGATCGCGTCTGTCTTGAGAATCTTGAGATTATTCAGTGATAATGAAGACGTGTGCGTCACAATTTGAATTAATGGTGTCGTTTATTAAGTACAAAATAATATAGGTCAGTTAACAGAAATATTCAAAGAAATATTCCCATACAACAAACATGTTTGTTTGCTGTTTTGTACGGAACCCTTCGTGCGCGAGTCCGACTAGCACTTGGCCGGTTTATTTTAAGCATATTTAGGGTACCGTCTTCAAAATACCGGAAAATAGCGAGTCCGACTTGACCACCAAGGGTTCCGTACAAAGTAGGAACATCATAAATACATAATTGAGGAATCTAGTCTCACAGTTTACTTTACTTTGTAAGTTAACATAATTGGCTCACCCAAAAATCTATTTTTGAAAATTTTATCTGTCTGTCTATCTGTCTGTTAGTTCTGGCTAATATTTGAAACATTCGGACCAGATTTTAACCAGATTTTCACTAGATAGATGATGTTGAAGCAGTAAATTAGGCGACGGTTAACTTGCGGTTGGTTAAAATTGAGCGAAGTTAAACTGTTGTTTTATTAAAAACTAAATGTTGCCCGCTACTTGAAGTTAATCTTGCGGAAACCGTATTTTTTTTCGCCATAAAGAGCCTATGTACTTCCCCGTGGTCTACTCTATACCTCTGCATAATTTCATCAAAATCGGTCCATACAACTTTCTCCAGGCGAGAAAAAGAGACCGGCAATGATTTTTGACACATTTATGAATTAAAATTTTAATAAGTCTGCAAAATTGTCTTTTTTTTCCACGATCACAGTATGATAAACCCAAGTGATATCTTTACTTCAGCGTAAGCGACACATTAGGGACTCGAAATGTCAAAATTACAACTCGCATTAGCCCACCACTCGAACCCACCAATCACATGCGTTAACGCTCTCACGACCGCATAAGCAATGGCCGAGTTCGATATGTATGAACTCACATGTTTTGTTTCTCGCGTTTACAACTAGGTGGCGCTGTACAAATCACATACAAATTCCTAGTAAACGCCAAACGCACTCACGATCGAATGCGAAAAGAAAAACTCACACTTAGCACTCTGAAATAATCTCGTTCTCGGTGACGTGAGACGTCCCGTTGACGGTGACGATGGACAAACAGCGTAAGCGTGTAAGCGAGAGCACACGATTTTCTATCTCGCTTGCACGTATGCAAGGTATGAGGCGTGTCTTTTCTTTAATTTTCCTATATGGATTGATGATAATGATGAACACTCAGATGATATACATGCGTATAGCACACGTGCAATCAAATACACAAGAGCTCTTAATTATTATGTAGTAAGCTTGTTTCAAGAACAAACCTAAATAGTAAACATCGCTAAATTTTTTTGAATAGAAGATTAAAAGCCTAAAACATCAATAAAAAAAAAATTATAGTATTCTCACTAACCTTGTACACATTTTGCCTGTTCGTCAAATTAATATTCAACAAAATTGCGGGTAGGTTACACATAATGACATTAGGTACACAAGTTACAGCAAATGAAACGGTAACTCAAAAGAGAAAAAAAAAGAAAGAAAAAGAAACAATAGCAACTTACCAGAACAAAATGCGGGGGATGGTACGTATGGGGTAAAGTGTGAGGCATTGGTGGGAGAATCATGCCTGGGCCCTGAAAAATGCAAAATAATAGGGGATGCTAGCATGCTACAGGGTGGAGGCAGCTTAAAATAATAAACAGCTAGAAGCATAACAAAAACTAGCGTTAAAAATTAAGTATGGCAACTGAAAAAGTAGACGCAAAAGTAAATACAAATCATTAAGTATAAAGTACACCTATAACAAAATGTAAGGATTTTATCATCTGTATTAAAAGTGTCGGTTGTTCGATGTTTCTTTTTATTCTGCCTTCCGATGCACGCGACGCGCGACCCGAGAAAGAAATATAATTGCGAAGCCACTGCTTAGAGTATTTTTTTCTAATCAGTGGCTCCGCGTTCCACGGCCTTTTCAGCCGAGTGATTCGCTGGTTTACTGGTCGCGGTCACGGGTAGCGGTCTCGCTTCGCGGTCGCATGGATCGGAAGGCTACCTTAAGATTATATCCAACAGATTTAATTTATTTAGCAGAGCCGATTATTATTATCTACCTATACTAAAATGTTTTTGTGACTTTGTTCCTCACAGGTATCATTGTACCCTAAATTTTGACACTTTCAAGGGGTTTTCGAAGTCCTTACCATGGGCCGATAGCCAGCGCCGGTGGTGGCCTGCATGGGCTGCGGACTCCACGCACCACCAGGCTTCGAGGCATTCTTCGGGGAGCTCCACTGCATCGGTCTAGCACAAGATAACCATGCGAGCTTTTACTATGTATTCAGTTGTTTTTTCATACTACCCTCGTTTTTTTACGAGATTTTATTTGTTTTCATAAAAAGTTAGTGCCTAGCCACGTATCAGAAAACAAAGGCTGGAAGCACGAGCGCTTCAAAAAAAATAGACTCTATGGCAGTGGCGAAGGCTGGTTGTCTTTCACAGGGCAACCCTAGCCTATAACAGGTAGGGATTTGGATGAGGGTCTTCAAATGGTTAGTGGTAAGTGAGTGATAGCTGATAGGAATAGAGTTATGGGATTCCACGCCATTGCCCTATAGTCGAACGCTCGGGCTAGAAGCCACTGACACCAACAATCAAAAAGCCAGGCGATTGTTTTTAATTTAAACCTTTTGCTTCAAAAAACAACTGAAATATATCGAGTATTTATGTGAAAGCATCTACATGTTCAAAATGTGTCATGCTTGAATTGTCTACTGTGTGGTATGTGGAACTACGTTTGTGTAAAAAAAGTTTATACATTGATTTTCACTCACACTAGTGTAGTAATTAAGCGTATTTCATGTTGATGCTTTCAGTGTAAACAGACTAAAATAACGTGACTTCACTCAACAATGATAATTCAAAAAATTCTATCTAAAAACCTCTACCTACAAGAATTGTTTAAAAAATCAGAACTATGCATTTGTGATGAAATTGCATCCTTTAGCTGGTCAATGGACCTAATTATGCGCCAATATTTATGTTTAATGCTTAAAAATTCTCTTTTTAACAAATCAAGCTTAAGTGTTTTCATCCCAAAGCACAGTTCTGTTCCTATAGAAACAAGAAACAACAAACGACACTTACTTTTGAGCTGCCGCACTCTTGTTTATGGTGAGATTATTGGCGAGTTGTGCCAGGGAGGAATCCAAGTCGCCTGTCAACACTTTACTCGGCTGTGGCTGCTGGGGTTGTTGGCCTGTTAAATACTCATAGATTAAAATGAAAACTTTTTTCTAATCATATTTCGAAAGCAGACGATCAACTTTATCTGGCACAGGTTTATTTATACCGGGTTAATTGAAAACACATCTAAAACCAACCTTGAATGAACATCTTTTTAGAAGCGTTTCAATTAGATAGAATTAGATAATTAGATTTAATATACAGGTATATTCAGCTGTCATTTGACTCTGACAGATGATATTTGATGATGGCTGATTTAGAAGAAGGAGGAACATGGATAAAGTCCACCTGGTCAGATAAGTTTGATAGTTGATACATATGAAAATTAGAATGATTTGCCGCACGACAGAATAAAAGGTGGCCGTGATGATTTCTGCTAGTGGCTGATTTGAAAAGCAAGAGGCAGTGTTTCCGACAGCAAAACCATTGCAGTTAAGGCATTAATATATATTTGTGTGATTTTGATGGCCGACAGATAATCAGATGAAAGCTTAACATCATGAGTTATGATGCAAGCCGAATTTTCAT
The DNA here is from genome assembly GCA_963565745.1 of Phengaris arion. Classification (NCBI taxonomy): domain Eukaryota; kingdom Metazoa; phylum Arthropoda; class Insecta; order Lepidoptera; family Lycaenidae; genus Phengaris; species Phengaris arion. The sequence goes on from OY751444.1 coordinate 18,707,813, forward strand.
CAATCTCAGGATAAGTAGTTATTCCTAAATGAATATTTTTATGTTAGCCTTTAGACGATTGTCATGAAGCTCTAGCAGCTCTATACAAAACAAAAAACTCATCTGAAATCGTTAAACATATTAGGTCCTTACATATGAAATAGGCGTTTTGTCGTACTGGCCACTTTGATCTCAAATATATCTTCTTCGGTTAGGAAATCCAATTTAAAATTTATACCACTATTTACTCATGCATTTGTGTTTCGAATACCGTCATTCATTTGTTTTTTCCTCTTTTGGTTTTTTCTTGGCGTCACTCTGTTTGCGAAATGGAAAATTTGAAATATCGTATTATTTTCGAGTACGAGTTCCACCGTGGCACCAGTGCTGCAGAAACGGCTCGAAGGATTGATGATGTGTATGGCGGTGGTGTCGCAAAAGAAAACACAGTGTGTTTTTGTTTCCAACGTTTTCGTTCTGGAAATTTCGACCTGCAGAACAAGCCCGTGGATGGCCGGAGACCAAAATTGATAATGAAGAATTGAAGGCTATTGTGGAAGCGGATCCATCGCAAAGCGCGTCCGAACTAGCTGCAGGCTGCGGTGTTAGTGATAAAACTGTTTTAATCCACTTGAAGCAAATTGGGAAGGTGAAAAGGCTTGAATGGTGGGTACGTCATGAATTGAATGCAGCAAACCGACAGACGCGCGTCGATTGCTGCGTTACATTAATGAAGGGATTTTAATTCGAATCATTACATGTGATGAAAATTGGATCCTGGAATAATCGGAAACGCTCATCGCAATGGCTGAACCCTGGCGAACCAGCTAAAGCCAGCCCCAAGCTAAAATTGACTTAAAAAAGTTACTTGTGAGCGTTTGGTGGACTAGTGCCGGTGTCGTTCACTACAGCTTTCTTAAATCTGGCCAGACGATTACGGCAGATGTCTATTGCCAGCAACTGCAAATCATGATGGAAATGCTACCTGCTAAACAACCGATGTTGGTCATTCGCTCTAGGCCACTGCTGCTTCGGGACAACGCTAGACCACACACTGACACGCACAACAGACGGCTACCAAATTAGAGGAGCTTCAATTGGAATGCCTAAGATATCCACCGTACTCCCCGGACCTTGCTCCAACATATTACCATTTTTTCCAAATTTGGATAATTTCTTGCAAGGGAAAAAATTCAAGTCCGTTGGGGCAGTCCAAAGCGCCTTTAAAGATTTTATTGATTCCTGTCGGAATGGTTTTTTTTAGTAAAGGAATCAATGAACTACCTATGAGATGGCAAAAGAGCATAGTTAGCAATGGTATATACCTTGATTAAATAAATACATTATGTTAAAAAAATCAATGACATGTGCCTCCTTTACAAAACACTAATTTCATATTAATGACCTAATATTATTTAGACAAAAGTACTATCACAGCGAGCGATGAAAGGAAATTAAAAACAAAAAAAAAGAGACGCCTAGAAGCCGTCGTTAGCTTGTAAAACACGAAAAGCATATACACTGGGATCATTACAGATTGCCCTGGTATTGAAAGAAAGACCTCCAAACCCACAATTTTTTCCCCCAAAAATCCCAATGTATACACATAGGCAACACATTCTAAACATCATCGAACCCATAGCTGCCATTGGCTGTCGGGCCGGCGAGCCGAACATCATCGGCTGGCCCATGACGTCACCGAAGGGTTGGGCCATGGGCTGCGGTTGCTGTGTTATGGGGGCCGTTTGGGCTTTGGCCGGGGAGCCCAGGGACATACGCATCACGTCCTCAAGGTCGTCGAAGGCGGATTTGGGTTGAGGCGGCCTGGCGGGCGCCGGCGACGCCGATAAAGGTTGGGGGTCTCCCATCCCCATGAAGGGGTTAGCAGCTTGCACAAGAATATCACCGTTAATACTTTAGTCCGTAGTGTAACACCAATGTAAACAAAAAACTTTGTCACAATAAGTTTTATTGATCCACCCTCATTCTCAAAACATGTAGGTACCTATTTATATAAAAACTTGTATCAAAAATTAAACTACCTCCTTTTGGAAAATTAATTGGCAATATTTGTTTACACTTTTGTTATTAACTGTTTAGTTGGACTAGTAGAATGTGTGATAGAATAAAATACACCCGACACCAAAATGTAAATTATTATCTACAAAGAAAAGAAGACAGTTGTCGCGTGCGATGTATACAGTTGGCTACATGTTTATACAAATATTTGTATCTTTTTCTAACTCACAAGAGAGTGAAATAGTTATTTATAACTACCTTATTTCAAAGAAAATCGTAACATGAAAGATTAACATTCAGTATACCGACAATATGCAGGTGGTGATACGCACGACCACGCGGCACCAAGCGCCCGCACTTAATGGACAACGCGACGCGACGACGCGCGTAGCATCGAAAAATCACGTCACATAGCCAAATGTATTATAATAACAGTAAGTGTTATTTTTATGGTTGTGTGACGTCACCTTGTTGCGACGTCGCGGCGTAGTTTTTTGTGTACCAGCGCTAATAGATACCTTTTTTAGCCAGCTATATACACCGCCGCTCGTGCTATACACTCCTCACCTGCGGTGTCAGTGCTACTGAAAACGTTAGTGAAGCTAGCCTCCGACACGAATGCGGTCGCGGGCTGCGGCTGCGCGGGAAAGCCTACGCCGTTGGACGCGGGCCACGCGGGCTGAGGTGCCGCCGCTACAAATTATACGGGATGTTGATAAAACGCTTTCGGCAAAACCTTTGTAAGTCGTCTTGTGGTGTAGCTAGGGTGTCTTCGAAAACGTTTTAATCACACCTGTATTTGTTACACATTCTACAAATACTTAAGTATGAATAATTATATAAATTATTTAGATTTTTGTATTGTGCAAGTTTTTTTACATACAGAAACAAGATTATTGCAATATATGTAGTAACTTAATTTACAAATGGAATTCATTTATTAAACCAATCACCCTGTACAAATTTACTAGATACTTTGCTATACATTGTGTAAGTCTTTATTACATGTAAATAGAGTTTAATTTGATTGACCAGTTAATAAGATTTAGTGCACGGAAAGCACCACTTAACCTTTTATATATAACGTGTGTAGTGCATATATTACAGTGTCAGTTACCTAATTTAATGTTAAACATAAGTACTTTACACATATTAAAACAAGATGGCACCATTGTGACATGAGCACAAAACGATGAAGAAGCTTAGAGTCTAGACGTTATGTTTTAAAGAAGAATATTGTAACAGTTATGACTAAAACTCAAATTAAATTCATGCCAGTTTTAAACTATAAATATACTCCCGTATAGCAATGGACACTATTTGCTCGTTTCACAATATTGTGTTGTCACTATTTGGTGCAACTTGTAAAATGTGTAAAAAAATTATTGACACATAATTCTCATTTTAGATCACTCTGTATAAACAACGTGCGCCGATGAAGAAAAAAAATTAAAGATTCTTTTGTCGTCGTAATAGGTATACATTGTCTTACATCCAAACATATCAGCGAACGGGTTGCCCAGGGACAGTAAATCATCGGAGGCTTTGCTAGTGGTGTTGGTGGTCTCAGCCGGGCTGGGCCCGAACAGGTCCACTATGGACTGATTCTGATTGGCCGGGGCAGCGGTATACAGGAAAGGATTGTTGGCGGCGTTTGTTGGAGATTGCACCTTATTCTGTAACAGCAAGGTTCGATTTCGTATAGCGTAGGTTTGTTTTGCAACTATCCGCGGATGCAATGATGTATAGGTGAATGTTTTGTACTTTTATGTAGTAAGCTTTTTCCTATTTAATTTTAAAAATAGTTACCAAACTAGCAAATATGAATTTAGTTTAGTCAATGCGATACAAATGACAAAACAATTAAATATAATTAAAAAACGGCGAAGTGTTTTATTCTTCCCAGAGAAATAACTTACTACTAAGAGCACATTTAGATTTTTTTTCTAAATCACTCCCAATTTATGTAGCCAGACGACATTACAAAATGATTTAATGAATAACATAAAAAAAAGCTTTAAAATCTAAAATATGAAACTATACAACTTAATAACCCCCAAAATAGCAATATTTCCCCCATTAAAAACACTCACTATTTTAACAAATTAATAAAGTGCGGTCGCGGAGCACGTAGAATTTCGTACATCGACTCATCGCTACTTGTCTCTTTCACTCGGGCACGAATATATAGCTATCGCGCTCCTATCGTGTACCTGAGTAAACGCGATAGCAATATATTAGTGCGCGAATGAAAGAGACAGGTAGCGATGTGTCAATTTATGTAATTCTACGTATTCCGCGACCGCATTTTAAAATGTTAATTCATTCCTTGCACATGTTTTACTAGATGACAAAAAAAGTAAATGAAGAGCAAAACCATTCAATGTTTAAAATGAGTTCTAAGTTCAAATGCATTCGATATTAGCGATGACTATGAATTTCTCCTTGAGTAAATAATAGCATCCCAAAAATAGATCTTACAATAATGGAATAATAGAAAATACGATGGAAGATTCGCTTATGGAAAATTGTATTAAATAAGAATATAAATAAAATATTTATTTAATAAAATATTTCATTTTCATGTGAGTATGCGGAAGATAATATACAATTACGGTTAAGTACGAAAAGTTAAACTAAATTTTAATGGCAAATTAAAATTTGATTTTAAAGTAAAAGTACATTTTTGTTTCTGAAGCTATACTGTCAAATGAGAAACATGAGTTTGACAGTTGATACCTAAAGATGCAACTAATATAAAAACTATAGTCAAAATCTCCACTAATGATGATGATGAATATAAAAGTTTTACCTCCGAGCCCTCCCCTGGCATCTAGAAAAGGAAGGACTTGATCAAGTTCATACAAAAAATATTTCTCACCATCAGTATAAACATATTATAGAGGAATTCAAAATACTTTGGTACAATACTATTGAAATAGTTAACGCTTAAACGCATAACAATTTGACCATAACCTATAAAATGAAATAACAATAGCACATTATATAATAAAATAGACACATATTATAAAATATATATAAGTACACAGTATTGTTTGAATACACAGTAAATGTTTAAAAACAAATCGTCTTTTTGGCATGACGCTGCAGCCTTGATCCAATCTGCAGTTCGTCCATATACACCACACACGTGTAACTGTCATGCCAATCCACGCCCATACACGGTCAGTTCTAACTGATCTAATCGGCAGCCAGCGTCATGCCGGTAGGACGATAGTGTATGACTTGCGTATCTGCCCAATAAAATGATTATAATGATGGATGATTTACCCAAATAACACTGCACAATATATTGCATAAATCCATAGGACTCAATATAAGCTGCCATATACATGTACACAACCCAGGAACGGACATAGCACTCTTGTCTCGTTTTGATCATTGAGTATTTTTGGAATTGGTTACATAAGATAATATGAGTCACGCTGTGTATAATTATTTTTAATAGTGGATAATTTTTTTTTTTTTTTTGCAATAGTCTAGTAAAATCATAAACAGATAAAAGTTATGTTATGAACTAACAATTCGCAAACGCAAACAAACGCAATTTTTAAAAATTTTAGACAAGCCCTCCCCACCATGTAACGCGCCGTAACATTTTTCTGTATCCTCTGTCCTTTAAAAAGTTACGTAACACCTAAGTGACCACTTTTTACCTAAAAGTCATAATTATGTTGCGAAAAGTACCGGAAAGTCAAACCTCAAATTCCTGTTATGGTTTATAGCAGCTGCATTTATCGTTAACAATCGTTTTAAGAAATAAACCGACGACAGCCCCCATTTTCCTGTACTATTTTTATGAAACGTAACGCGGTGTTTGAACCCCCCCCCCCCCCTCGTAACGTTTTACAAGACCCCCTACCCCCCAAATTGCGTTACCTAATACTTGAAAGCTCCATATTATAAGAATATAAATATAAGTCTGGCAAACGAAACTTTAACCTGGGTTATTTGCAAACTTTTAACTGGCAACTCTATACGACCTTCAAGTTCATCCAATTTGACAATCCAAAATTTGGCAAACATTCTGTGTCACACATTTATTTCACATTTTATTTATCATGTTGGTAATAATTAATATGCCGCCATTTCTCAGGTTAAACTTGTGTTGTTTGTCAGACTACCAAATCGTATTTTTTTTAAATTATCTGTACAATTCGAGGTAAATGAATGTCAATAAAACCTTAATATTGATCTAGTTTACGATACTGTAAACATTATTTACAAGGCTCCTATCACCTATGTAACCAAGTACAAACTTTAACCAAAACACAACAAGAGTGAAGCACAAAGTGGCAATTTTGAACCCAAGACCCGGTATCTTACGAATCTCTCAGCGATCGCTGTGACATCCTCTTCGCCAGTTATCTCTTCCCCCTGGTACAAATGAACCTGTGAAATCCAGTTGCCCTAAGTACGGTAAAGTATCCACTTGTTGACACATTAACATTTAATTAGGGTTACCTTACCTCAAAAGGAAAAAAGGAACCCTTATAAGACCACTTTATCGTTAGTCCGTCTGTCTGTCAAGAGTCAAGGCCCTTTATTTCGAGAACAAGTGAATGTATCGACTTGAAATTAAAACCGTAAACTATGTTTGATTACGTTATTATAATATAATATCCAGTGGTCCGTGGTCCAGTGGTATAGAGCTTTACTCGACTCGACTTTGGAGATCGTGGGTTCATTTCCGCGTTGGAACAAAAAAAAGTTTGCAAGTCTGGTTAGGACAATGCAGACTGATCACCTAATTGTCTGAAAAATTCTTGTCAATGGATCATCCTTCGATGATCCCATGCGTCGGACGGGCATATAATAATTCGTCCCTCCGCCTGATCTCTCGCCAAGTCGTGTTGGTTAAATCCATAATACTGGGTTATGAGAGTAAAGGAAGAAAAAGTGCTCTTGTGTACTGCGCACTCACTTGGGTGCACACACACACACACACACTATTAAAAATAAGTCCTGCGTAGCCAGGCTTACGAAATCAGCCACCGCCACCGTAATCGGCATGGGAGCTATTTTTTAAATTAATATAATGTGTGCACTTAGACCCGAGTGCACCCACTTGCGTACACCTCTGCGTGTATGTACACAAATAAAAGACGTACATACGCAAGCATGTACGCTCATGCGTGTACGTCACGCACGCATACACGTACATACCTTGTACTGGTTCATGGCGGCCTCCTCCTCAGCCAGGACCTGCTGCTTGAGCGAGTCGTCTATGAACAGCTGGCCGTTGTCGAGCCGGGCAGACGCGGCCGCGTTGCCGAAAGACGACGACGTGGATGATAGAGCGCCCATCACGCTTGCTACGTTCTTTTGGGCGCTGTGGAAGTGATACATTGAGGGTTTAGTTTCATGGTTTCATGGTGATGACATATTAATTCTATCCGTGTTGAATGAGAGCCGGAAACCCAATAGAGTATTACTTATCACATTAGTTACGCAGGAACTACTTTCTACAGTCTATGTCTGGTTTCTAGTATTAAAGATCGACTAGAGTCCAGTGGGCCGAGCAGGAACATTTGACACCGGTGTAAACGTATAAAAATAGTATCCCAAGGGAACACTGTACTTTTTTACGATAAAAAGTAGCCTATGTTTTAATCCAGAGCCCTAACTACCACCATATCAATTTCATCGAAATAAGTTAACAAACATCCACCCATACATCCTCACAAACTTTCACATTTATAATAGACTAGCTGTTTCCCGCGGGTCCGCCCGCGTAAATACAGTATCCCTCGGGAACACTACTTTTTCAGGATAAAAAGTAGCCTATGTTTTAATCCAGATCCTAAACTACTACCATACCACAAATTTCATCTAAATCCGTTTAGTAGTTTTTGCGTGAAAGAGTAACAAACATCTATCCATTCTCACAAACTTTCACATTTATAATATTAGTAGGAAGTAGGACTTTGTGGTACTGGTACTAACTTGGCGGTCTGCGTGGGCGTATTTGCAGCCGAGCCCTTCTTGCCCTCTAACGTGGCCAGATGCCCCTCAAGGGCGTCCAGCAGACTACTCGGCGCCTTCGTCAGGTCCGGGATGTCACCCTTGTCTATGCCCACATTTTCTGCTACCTGGAAGTTGAACATAACATTCCTTTATGTTTAAGGCAGTTTAGATGTATGACTATGAAAATGATTAAGGATTAATTACTCTACCGCACTTATAATAGGAAACTCCTAAAATAATTAACGGCAACAAATACTTTAGTGATTCACTGTGCAGTGTCAAATATTGGTTTTACAAGTGTGTCGCAATTCCTGTGAAAGCCTCGTGTGTTTTAGATATCTTTAATTACTTTAATTAAGCAAAACACAACACCAGCGCTGTTTGACGCGTGTTTTTACGCCAAACTATAATACTTCTTTCAGGTAAATACTGATCCCTGTTATGGCCATTAGCCTATTTATTATTACCTTTAAGAACTCCCCAACTCTGTCCATACGTATGAGGAACTTCTTGTAGAGATCGAGCGCTTCGCGACAGTTCTTTTTATTCATGTCGAAATACTTCTCCAAGAGGTTGATTATGCCGTCGTTGTAGCACGCGAACAATCTGGAACAGTTTGGATTTACATCAGTAATAGACCTTATTAGTCTAGACGTTGAGCCTGTGGAGTCCAATAGTGTAGGCCCTAGAAGGCATGTCATTGAAATCTTCGACCATGTTTACACGCCACAGCCAACTTTCCATCCGTACAATGGTTTTGAATAACCTTCCCAATGAGGGTCTAATCTGAAGAATAGTCCAAGAGGTCATTAAGACACAACAGTGTTTTCGTGTCTTCTAACTCTTTTCTAGTGAGACATGGTCCCTGAGGCATATGATGTCAGAATAGCCTATCAGATCAGACTAACCCTCAAAACGGCTTCCCGTATTATTCAACCCAGTCTCTTCAAGATCAACTGATCTCACCTGATGAGGTCGCGGAAGAGCAGCATGAAGCACATATTGACGACGCCGTTGGTGAGGTCGTTGGCGGTGCAGTCGAACTCCAGCAGCGCGTCCAGCTGCGCCTGCAGAACCGGCAGCGTCTTGAGCAGCTTTTCGGCGTTCATCATGCGGAGAGATCCCTCCTCCTTGCTGCGAATGGAAACAGATCAGTTATGGTCTGGCCACGAACATTACTTGCATGCCACGAACATTAAATAGCTTAGTCATGATCATTCATTGCAAAGGAATGGTCTGATTTATGATTTTTAAAATGGTAGTCAGACCAATCATACTACAATGCAGTTTTCCTTAGAAGTATCTAACGTTGGTCGGCTATGATGCCGATAAAGAGTGGTATAAGCCCATGTTGATATTGTGCCTATCTTATTCAACTTTGAGTATGTATAAAAATATAATTGTGTCAATTATTATCCTTAAATTGTTGCTTATAATGTTTACAATGTCAAACTCACGCAAGGCGAAAATCAACCCATGTAAATCCCGTATTAGGTGACCCCATGTGGTAATTTTAAAAGGAAAGTCGATGTAAATCGGGTCTCTTCACACACTACGCCACCGATAAGGTCTTCCTGATGGTCCTGATGGTAAGCAGATATGTTAAGATGCCTTTGTCAGCTAGGGTCTTGCACTCTTGCATCATATGGAGAAACACCACTTACCCCCTCTTCACCTTGCAGAAGTCGAAGGCCACAGTCCTGTAGGATAGCGCCTTCTCGTTCAGGTAACGGGCGTACCGCCGGATGAACGGCGACATGTCGAAACCTGCGTCACACCAACGTCACAATATGTCATAGCGTCACAATGACAAAACGTCACAAGCTAAAGGCGTAACAGCACTACACTCACAAACTGTATTGAACTAAATTGAATCGTAAATACTGCTATTAAAGTACAAATTCATGCAAGCCTTTTTATTAAAACAAACTGATAACGAAATTACGCGCGACTCTACAAAACTGCTAGTCTATTTTAGACCAAGTCTATAAACTCTGGATCTTAGAAATTAAAAAAATCATCTGAAAATGTTGAAGGATTTTCAGAAGAAGAAGCAGGAGAATGCTGCTTCATGACAAAATAATTCAATTAATCTACAGCATAAACGATTCAATTTAGCTTGTAACATTTTACAACGTGTTTAACTAATGTAATAAAGCCATTAGCGTGTGCTGGGCCATACATTTCTCATTAAATTAGTAATTCTCTTTACATTGGAAAAGGAAATAGTTGCCTAAAATATCTTTAGGCCTTTTAAAGTGGTAATATGTTCTGAAATACAGACTGTAACAATACATGCTATAAAATTGATTTGCCTGTATTGGTATAGTTTTCGTTATTCAAACAATGCAACGGTTACGATTCACATTAACAAATTGTATATGTACTTTAAAAAAGCAAAAATTATTGATTTCAATAAAGTATTACACAATATGCTAACTCATATTAATGTCAAGGAAATCTGTTTCGAACGAGTAGAAACAACAAACACAAACGACATGTGGCAAAACACACAACACGCCTGACATGAAATAGCAAAACGAAAAAAAAAGTTCCAAAACCAAAACAACGAGGCATTCGTGCAAAATAGTGTAAAGCAAACAACTTGCATTTTTTATCTAAAGTGCACCTACATTAACCTAGATAGGACATCAAGGTTATAATAACTATTGCAAGCCAATGAATCTATAAGGCTATCGGATTGTTTATATAAACAACATTGTTTTAATTGCTAGCCTATACGGTCAAAAGAATGAGGACAAAATACCTTAATAATATCCATAAATTGCGTGAGACGTTCGTTTTTGAGGGTTTTTTCACAAGATTCGGCTGGATTCTTATTTTATTAATTATTTATTATTTATTTTTATATTATTCCTCCCCCATAAATATCTCACGTAATTTATGGATGCCCCATTATCACTAATGTGGTAGTGGTGGTGGGTTCCCGGGAATCCCGGTCAGATATTTATTTCTGTGATTCCTTTTATTTATTTAAAATTAGAACTCCGAGCATAGCTCAGTTACCAGGTACATTTTTTTTTATTCTTAGTATGGTAACAACTGTTTTTTGTACTTGAATGAACATAAAAGGATAAAATAATACATAATAGTGGAAAAATAACCAGTTTTTGGGTATTCACTATAATAAGGAATAGTTTAAGAGGTGACCGCAAAAAAAATAATTTCATAAGGTTCTGAAAACAACATGTAAATTATTGATTTATTAACATTATGTAAATGAGCTATATGTAGAGGAGGCATGAGGCTATGTTTAGGCCCAACCATTCCACTCATTTAAAAAAATACTGTTACGAGATAGTTTTCGCTTGTGTTATAGCATAGCTTGTGTTTCTAATGAATAATGAATATTTCATTCAACAATATTCATGAGTAATACCAAACATACATTACGTTACATGTATGCGAGTAAAAATCAACATTACATTTTCTGGTATTAAAGAGAAGAAATACAGATCTCATAATTTATCAATATATTAAACAAAATTAAGACTTTATGTATTGCTAATAGCCGAACACTCAAACGCTATTTTAATTAATTGCTACTTAAAACAGATGATGCCCTTGTCATTCTTCCAAGCGGAGATAGTGACACCCTTAAATTCAGAGTGCTAAGTGTGAGTTTTTCTCTTCGCATTCGATCGTGGAATTTTCGGATTTGACCTAGTTGTCGCGTTAACAACTAGGTGGCGCTGTACAAATCACATACAAATTCCTAGTAAACGCCAAACGCGCTCACGATCGAATGCGAAAAGAAAAACTCACACTTAGCTCTCAGGTGATCTAATTTTAATAAGTTTTTCAGTATTTGTTCGTTATGATTAGGTATTATATATATTTATACGTAAAGCAAAACTTTGAGTACAGCTTTATGAGATTTGGGAAAACGGAGGAGTACAAAATTTGGCACAGTTAAAAATTATGTGGCGGAAGGTGTGCATGAAGCTTTTTTAAATAATGCTGAGAAATACATAAACACGAATAAAAATAAAGTAACACACACTACCTCACTCACACTACCACGCGCTTGAATAATATCAGTAGATGTTAGTTTGACACAATTGTCAATCTTTCTTTCACATTCCATAGACAAAATTTACATATTTTTATTATTGCGTTTCTAAGAGGCAACAGAACCCTAAAAAGTTGAAACTTAAAATTTAAATATTACTAATTTTGACCACGGGGCGACCTCTAGCGAGTATTAATATCTCATCATTTAATGAATATTATATGAATGAATAAATAAGGCGTTACTTAGCGGAAGAAATAAATTGCAAAGAATTTTCAATAATAATTTATGTTTCTTACATGCATAATTAAAAAGTAACAGTTTTTGCAGTCACCTCTTCTACTATATTCGCGTCCATAGATCACACAACATAAAAACTGAACGGACAGCTATCTGGCATGGCAACAGGTTATTCTACACTATCACAGTCAACATACGTCATCTTGTATTTTTAACGACAACAGCTATAGTTTACTTTTAATATATTGTTAGGCTAGGACTATATGATCCGGAATCGGGAAGTCCGTAGAAAATTCTGACCATTGAAAATAGAACTCTGCGCTAATACAGTAGAGTTAAAAATCGAACACACGAGTGTCGAGTTAAATGTCAATGTCATATATGACAGCTCGACACTCGACACTTCGATTTTCAACTCTATTGTATTATCGCAGAGATCTATTTTCGGTGCTCTGAATTTTCCCGGGTTATAAATAAAGTTGGGGACTATCTGACTCTAGGCCTCAGACTTGTTATTTCACCTCGGAGTTTCTATGAGTGTTCCTTATGTCGTTGGCGTACAGGTCACGTCAGAGGTAAAATAAGTATGAACTCCGAACGGAGTGTACAACTGTAATAGTTTTAAATATGAGACGAAAACTTTACTTCAGGACATAGACATAAGTGATAAGAGACATTACGTCTCTTCGACTGCAATCGGGCAACACTGGTGCAGTCGCAGGGTACACAAACTGCAGTCGTACCAACTGCATGCAAACTATAAAGATGTAGTAGGAATGTAATCTAACCTAACCCAACTAGTCCCAATGGCCCTTGATAACCAATTAAAAGTAATAGAACATGAATCTACAGCCTATAAACAAGGGTTCCGACTCCCGTATCATTATTTATACAACTATTAGTACTAATATCGAACACTAGTATTAATATCGAGCAAAACAGAAAGAAAATCAAGTGTTTTCTATGGGATTTTCTTGAATATTTATTTCATTTTTATAACTCAATATTTAGTGAGTATTTTAAGCGTCTACCTGTTGCCTTTGCTAATATCGAGCAAGAAACGGCAAAAAATGACGTTTGTTGTATGAGAATTGAGAGGCTGTTATATACAATTATTTTAGTGACTATTTTAAGCGTCTACCTGTTGCCTTTGCTAATATCGAGCAAGAAACGGCAAAAAATGACGTTTGTTGTATGAGAATTGAGAGGCTATATATATAATTTATTGTGTTTTTAATATTAATTGTCGGCTGGCTGGCCTGGCACCAGGATGTATCTCGTGAACCGTGATTGCTGTTATATGAATATTTCACGTTGTCGCTGTAAACAACTGATTCACGAGATTCAGCCTGGTGACAGACAGACAGACGGACAAACGGACAGCGACGCCTCAGTAATAGAGTCTCGTTTTTACCCTTATGGTACGGAACTCTAAAAAAATATATTTGCAATAGCACTACGGAAACTGGCATGGCCTTAGCAAGTCTCCAGTTTCGGCAAAGTCATTATGAGAATTGCTCAGTGGATCATGAACTTTTATCTTTTGCTATAGGTATTGAATTATTGATAGTATTTTTCATGATAATAATCGTGCAATAATAACTTTATTTTTTGGTATTTATTGATAATTTCATATAAGTAATCAGTCATTCCGTCACTATCTTATAATTGGTAATTTTTATTCCGTTTCGAAGGAAACATCCACCCCTTTTCAATTTATGCCCATGTCCAATGTACCTATTCCTTTGGATGGTTGACTAGAAGATATAGCTTTTTAGCGATAAGGCCGCCTGTTCTGTTTTTTTTTTTTATGTTTTACTATGTATTTTGTAGAATGCAATAAAGTATATGATTGCTGCTACTTGATCGTGTCTGTGTTTGTAGTCTGTTTGTGTGATGGATGAACAAGCACCTGTTATGTGTTGGATTGTTCCGGGTTGTTTGTGGCAATGTCGGCAATGGTCGCTGCCTGCACCAGAAGTATTAATTATATGTTTCCTGTAGTTTTATGTGTCGATAACCTGGTCTTGGATCGCTATCATGAACCCTTCTATTTCAGGGAATAGCTCACCACGCCTTAGACATGCGTTTAATGCTGTTTTGTCTACATTCGTATTGATCAAATCAGTGAGATGGCGGCCGTGTAGAGATTTCTGCGACCATGCGTCTATTTTTTCTTGTTTTGATATGATTTTTATTTGTTTGGAATGATTTGCGAGTGAGAGTGGCGTGAATGTATCGGCTAGGCATACGGCGTTGTGTAGTGATGAATTGTGTGAGTTATTGTGGAAGTATGTCCTCAGAAGGGAGATTATTTATTGTGTAAGTTGGTTATAATAATAATAATAATTTTATTTCAGGTAACAACAGACCCATATTCATAACCAGTTAAAATAATAATGTCACATTAGAATTATAATCACAAATAAATTTTTAGGTATTATTTATATTATTAGTATTTATATTAATTTTATCACTAGTATTTTATTATATTCATAATGAGTTACAATATATACTTATTACTCCTAATATATAACTAATTACTCCTGCGCGTCGTGTGCATGCTGCAGCAGTGGTTAATGTACGGATTGTCAGGGCGTTCACCGAGCGCAGCCAACATGCTGTTGGCGCTCCCCCGCATGCGCCGCACCAGGGATGACGTTCGCTTGCGCATCGTGGCAAAGAAACAGTCCACTCGTGCGCACGCGAACATTGACGACGCACTGCACCAGCGGGGAAGCCCCACCAGTATCCTAAACGCGTTATTGTACTGGACGCGAAGAGCGTTGTATGCCCTTTGCGTATAGGCTGCCCACAGCTGCAGTGCACGAAAGCTCTAAACAGTGTCATTTTTACTTCTAATGAACATCGTGCAAACCTCCGAACCACCATATTCGCTCTGACCGACAGCACCTTTCGCTTCCTTTCGATATTAGCGTCGTCCTTCAGAGTGGCTGTCACAATATGTCCGAGGTATTTAAACTCTTCAACCCCAGCTAAAGGAGCACCATTAAGAAGAGTTGGCATTACGTCCACTTTTCTTGTTCCACCATGAAACACCATACACTGACTCTTTTTACAATTGTATATCAGCCCGTGTTCAGCTGCGTAGCGCTCACATAGACTGAGCAACTACATGAGACCACAGACTGAGGCGCTCAGCAGCACCATGTCGTCCGCGTAATTTATATTATTAAAACATGCACCATCTATATGACACCCGACATGCTGCTTGTTGAGATCCTCAATCAGTCCATTTATATAAAGGTTAACACAGGTGAACTTAACCCGCTTTGCTTTACGCCACATTCTAGTTTGTAGGGGTCTGACATCGTGCCAGCCCATCTTACAATATTAATTTAGTTGTCATACCAGTACTGAAGAGTATTGATAAATTCGTACGACATTCGCAACTTCCTAGTCTTCTTCCAAAGGATATCGTATCACACAAGGTCAAATGCCTTCGACAGGTCAAGGAAGCAAGCATAGACGGGAGATTTTCTTATAGTATAATACCTAACAGCACTCTTAAGACACAATATTGCAGACTCAGTGGACAGCCCTGGCCGAAAACCGAACTGACTATCATGACACTTAACAAACCGGTTTAAATGTGTATTGAGAATGCTATCAAATACCTTTGCAATAATAGTTGCTAATGAGATGGGCCTGTAGATAGAAATATCTGATAGATTTCCTGTTTTATTTTTCACTACTGGCACCACAATAGTCCCCACCATGTCACCAGGAAAGTACGAGTGCGACATGCAGAGAATATATAACGAAGCCAACACTCTAGATATATGAGGGCCAGCATATTGTAGGTGTTCTATGCTTAATCTACGATAGATTACGCATAGAACACCTACAATATGTCCTGGGGATTTACCCCTAGATATTGATTTTATTGCCCTCACTACATCAGAAGCCCTAACGCTAATGCTTATGTCATCTCTGCGTACTTCACTCGCCAACTGATGACCGATGACAGATATCACCGATGGCCCCAGAGGCGATTTAACGACAAACATATTTTTGAACCTATCAGCTATCTCTTTCTGATCACTCGTGCCGTCTACAGACACAGGAAGACCAGGGCGGCTTTTGCGGCGATTAGTACATTTCCAGAAGTTTCTGAAGTGCTTCTGGCAATGCTTAGTGGTAATATATCCTTTTTTATTTGTTCTTGGTGATTTTGACACTGTTTTAAGCGCGACTTAAATATTTTCTGAAGAATATTTTCTTATATTTTTTTTCTTCTTTTATTTATATTTTTTTTGTGAATATCATATGTCATAAAATGTGTGAATCGAGATTCACACATTTTATGACATATGATATTCACATTTTTTTATAATTATATAATGTGTCCACTATTAGTACGGCCACATAATAACCATTCTCGAAAAGCCGGCCTGGCCTCCCCGTAACTTTTACGCACATATTTATTCCAGCCGATAGTGCTTTGCTTAATTTTACGCTTGTTACACCCATGCCTACCCCCCAACCCTCCACAGGCTTGTGATAAGGCTAGCACGATGTCAGAGTACATTTTATCAATTACAGACATCTGACAAGGATTTTCACAATAATAGTTAGCACACTTGACAAAATCTTCTGGAAATCCTATTTGTCGTAAGCGTTTGTGACATTCACAACGATATGACAAAATTTGGTCATCTGACCTTTCACCCCATATTATATTATTATTATAATCATTATTTGAATTTTATGTCAATAAGTCCTCTACCTCCTTGAATTTTAGGCAAGGTTAATATTTGTACACATGCTCTAGGGTGATGCTTTCTGTGATTAGTCATTGCTGTGTTAATAACTCTTTGAAGTGTTTTAAGTTCTATTTGGCTCCAGGAAATAATTCTGAAGGAATAGGTGAGTATGGGTACTGCGAAATAATTAATAGCTTGTATCCTAAATATTTATACCCTTCTAGTAGAGTCTACTGCATCTATGATTCCATGATTTGCCAATTAATATGTGGCGTGTTCTAATCTTTCTTTATTGACAGCTTGTATTTTACACTTATCTATTCCAAATAGTTTGCAAATATCGATAGAAAAAATCTGTGTTATATCGACAAGTGTGTTTATTTCCTCTAATGTACTGGCAAATAATTTAATATCATCCATATACATGAGGTGAGTTATACGGGTATTTTGTGTTTTGTGTTTAATTTTGAAACCTGTGTAATTAGATATAGAGTTAAGCATAAATAATAATGGATTACGGGCGAAACAAAACTATTTGGAACTTAAAGCATAGCCCTGGAAGATTTTCCTTCTTCTTATTGGAATATAATCTGTCTCGATAGTATTGTTTGTGGAATTGCATAATCTTAAATTGGTGCTCCAATGTAGCATAATATTTTCCTGGAAACCTGTGATAATTGGATGTATTTTGTAGTCTTTTAGTGTGTATACAAACCATGTGTGTGGTACGGAGTCGAATGCTTTCTTGTAATATATACACATAGAGTAGATGTTGCGTTTTTGTTATAATGCTTGGTTGGTGGCTACGGCGTTGATGGTTAATTGTCATCCCTGTGTCATAATAAAACATCCCTGACTTTTTTGCGACATCCTTTTTATTCCTCTGATACTAAGGCGGGTCAATAAGTCCGTGACTTTTTGAATTTCTAACCTCCTTACTGAAAAAGCAACACTACTCCTGTCAACAGGCATCTGTCAGTTGACTCCTATCAAAATTTGAACTTGCTGCGTCAGTTAGTTTGTGTTTTACAGCTATCTTTATCAGACTATCCAGTAACTTAAGGAAACAATGGAAAAAAGTGAATTTCGTGTGCTTATTAAGCATTATTTTTTGCGAAAAAAACCATTACCGAGACCAAGGCTAAGCTTGATAAATACTATGGGGACTCTGCACCATCGATTTCAATGGTAAAAAAGTGGTTTACTGAATTTCGTTGTGACCTTACTAGCACTGAAGATGCCGAACGTCCTGGACGCCCAGTTGAGGTCTCTACACCCGAAACAATCGAAAAAATTCACGATATGGTGTTGGCCGACCGAAGATTGAAAGTGCAAGAGATTGTGGAAGCCATAGGCATCTCGCATGGCTCAGTGGTTTCAATTTTGAATGATCACTTGGGCATGAGAAAGCTTTCCGCAAGATGGGTGCCGCGTTTGCTCACAGTCGACCACAAACGCAATCGTGTAACAACTTCACAGGAAGGTTTGGCGTTGTTTAATCACAATATGGAGGAGTTTTTTAACCGTGGACGAAACATGGATCCATCACAATACACCAGAGACCAAACAACAGTCAAAACAGTGTGTTTCTAAGGGTGAATCGGCGCCAAAGAAGGCCAAGGTGGGTTTGTCAGCCAATAAAGTTATGGCGACTGTTTTTTGGGATGCACGTGGGATAATCCACATTGACTATCTTCAAAAGGGAAGAACAATTAATGGGGAATATTATGCCATCTTATTGGACCGCTTCAATGAGGATTTGAAAAAAAACCGACCTCATTTGGCCAAGAAAAAAGTTCTTTTTCACTAAGACAATGCAAGGGTGCACACATGTGCAGTTGCCATGGCAAAAATCCATGAATTGGGCTATGAATTGCTCCCACATCCACCCTATTCTCAAGATTTGGCTCCGAGTGACTACTTCTTGTTCCCAAACCTGAAAAAATGGCTCGGTGGAAAAAGATTTGACTCCAATGATGAAGTCATCTCGCAAACAAAGGCCTATTTTGAGGACCTCGACAAATCATATTTTTTGGAAGGGATAAAAAATTGGAGAAGCGTTGGACAAAGTGTATAGAGCTCAAGGGGGACTACGTTGAAAAATAAAATGATTTATTTATCAAAAAATCTGCGTTTTATTCCAAAAGTCACGGACTTATTGACCCGCCCTCGTAGTATATTGTTTTTGCGTGTGTTTATAGATGGATTCACTCACGCTGTAATTATTTTATATATATTCTGTAGACAGGTGATTGGTCGATATTTGGTGGGAATTTGGGTGTCATTTAAATCTTTCGGGAGCATGTAAGTTCTGCCTTGTGTTATGTAGGCTGGTAATGTGTCGCGTGGGCTGATGCATGAGTTGGTGTGTTTGTGTAGAAGCATGTGAGTACATGTTAGTTTTTTGTACCAGAAGTTATGAATATTGTCAGATCCTGTAGCCTTCCAGTTGTGTGTCCTGTTTATTATAGTCTTCAAAATATCTAAATCTATCTGTTCAAATTCCATCTGGTATGTTTTCTAAACCTTTCTTTGTCCTTCTCTATCCAATAATTTTCAATCGGCGGAGGCCAGAATTCTAGTAAAGATTGAGCACTCGGCGATACCGTGTTGTTATCTCTTGCGTCACTATTTGTATTATTCGACATAATTCTATAAAATAATTTTTCATTAATATAAAATTCCTTATTCTGTTTTTTTTCTTATTGTTGTTTCTTTATATACTTTGATACGGTTAGCTAGGGTGTTAATTTTTTGCTTTAATGTGTCAAGGAAGTGTGAAATATCTATGTTTTCTGATTTATATTATATTTTGTTATTTATATTTTGTTTTATAGTGTTCTTTAATTTTATTTACATCGGAGTCTTATTATTATTATTATAACACAAGTACATACATGAAATATAGTAGGTACCTTCTATGGCATACTTAAATGTCTTTTTTTAACTTTGTGAAAGTTTGTTTACTACGAATTTAAAATCGTATTTAAAAAGAATGAATTATAGAAATAATTATAAAAATATTGAAATGACTAATAATTGTCACCATATTTCCGTGTTATTTGTTATATCCTTTTGGGTGTTATGTCCCTGATGTCTTTAATAAATATAATTTTATTTTTATCCGACTTCAAAAAGGGAGGAGGTTCTCAATTCGACTGAATTGTTTTTTATGATTGTTACCTAAGAACATTCGCCTGGGTAAATTTATTTTGTTGATTCTTTTTTATTTGAAAACCGGTGCTTGCCATCTTTGGAAGTCGTTTTTAATTTTTAGTTAAAAAATGATTATATTTTACAATGACAGTGGTTATCGACGTAGATTGGGAAGTAGATGGTGCTAGCAGATAACTATTATCACCCTCTAGTCCTGTAGTTCCTAACCAGGGGGCGCCTCCCTTAGAGGGCGCAGAGAGTTGTCAGGGGGGGATACAATTTTAAACATTAGCTTTTTTATCACAAATATTAATCGACGCCTCGTCAGTCGCTATTAGATATGTTTCGACAAGTCACAAATAATTTTCTATGGAAACAAATAAATATCGATAAAAATTAGTTTTTTTTTTTCAATAAAAATATCACAGAGGCGCATGAAAGTATAATTTGTAATCCAAGGGAGGCTCCATGAGAAAAAGGTTGGGAAAACCTGCTCTAGTACTACAAAAACATAACATCCAAAGCGTGTTGCAACAAAAAAAAACAAATCCAGGACAAAACGAAAGCCGCTAAACTAATAAAACTAAAACTTACCAATCCTCGCACCGGCAGCGCCTTGTATAGACAGAACATATTAGATACTAGTTAAACTTTTTAATACTAGGATTTATACTTCTTTATAATATGTGACCGTAAAATTGTGAAAAAAGAAAGGAAAATTGTAAAAACCGTTAGATTGTAATATAACAAGCGAGATTGTAAAATATCGAAAGATTGTGAATTTTAATAAACTTCTGCTTACAATTTTTCGCATTATTTTTTGTTAGATTATAATATATCGGAAAGAATCCGTATAAGGCTCAGACTATATTTTCCGAAAACCGGTAGGCCGAAAAAAAAATTCAGAGCATTGACTATCTCTAGTTCTAGACTAATCTCGCTAGTTATAATATTACAATCTAACGGTTTATACAATTTTACGGCGACATAATATATAATATTATATTGTAATATATTCTAATAGTTATTTTATTTAAATATTTTTTTGTCGTCGACATAAAAGTCCTGTCAGAGGTAAAAGAACTCTGAACGGACTCTAATACTAGGACTTTAAAATCTTAAAATATGTCTTAGATACACTTGGCTTTATGCAGACAGTTCAACGCATTTTTAATAAACATGTATATTTATACAATATCGGCAAAGTTCCTGCTAGACCAGTTTCCAAACATTTTCCACTGCACTAGGACGCCTCAAATTTAAACACATAGGAAGTGATCGCATCAATTGCAGACGGGGTTGAAGTCCGTATTAACACGTGAGTATGTGTGCGTGCACACGAGTCATCGTCGCTGTAAAGCGATTTTGATCTTATCCCTGGTCGAGCGGCAACTCGTTCGATTGTACACCGTATAAGCTCTCACAAAGTTTAACCAAACCCAACCCTTGGCATCTTTCTGCAGAACAGATAAGTGGAAATATATCTTAGACTCTTTAGTTGACACGAAAATATTGTGTAAAATTTCTGGCAGTAGGTGGCTACTGCAAACTTTATTTTTGTCTATTCCCGTAAAGAAGACAGTGCAATGTCAAAATTGACCAATGACGTATGATCCGCGTTTACAATAACCAATTAGTCAAACCATTTCGAAATAATATGTCAATTATATTATTATCTGACTGCCTTCTTAACGCGAATTGACTATATTCATAACTCATAAGTCCCAGGCCGGGACTATATTGTCCGTAATCCAGACCTCTGTACTAAAGCAATAGAGCTAAAAATCGAGCACACAAGTGCCAAGTCAAATTTTAATGTCAAATCTTACAACTCCACACTCATGTGTTCGATTTTCAACTCTATTATATTAGTCCAGAGTTCTATTTTCAGTGCTCTAAATTTTCCCCGGCCTTACGGATTCCGGATAATATAGTCCCGGACTAAAACGTAGAGCATATCCGTGTTGATATTTAAGAAATGAATGTTAAGTAAGGCTCACAATACTGGCTTGATATTTATCCCTTAATGGCTTAACCCTGATGACGATGAGTGTACACAGTACAGGTCTAGACGTAACTGCAGCCTTAAGGGCGCCACACCGATAGAGCTGATATTAATACAATTGCATCTTTATGGCCAGTTGAAGTATTCTTATAGGCACTGTGGTCACTGGTCAACTGAAGACATTGCTAACTTTTATAGTATGTTAACAAACTGCCGGATCGCCTGGTGGTGAGCGAACACAGTATTAACACTCGGAAAACTAAAGATGTCATAAACACGATGTTGTCAGTAGAACTAGGATTGCAAAACCCCTAATGGAGTTGCCACCCGTTCGTCACCCAAGATTCGGAACCTCCGCACTTTCGTCGCATATTAAAGAAAGACGAACAGATACAACAGCTACATAGTTAGCTATCGATTTGATTGCACTACTACAAGCATACGGCGTGTCCACGATTGTGTGGCAAAATTGTGGGCCGTTAAAAAGGACGTCAAATATTTAAAATTTGGATCGTTCTATGAAACCTGTTTTTCTGTACGCAAGTATATAATATATTTTCTACTCTGTGCTTTCGTCACATCAAACATTGGAACCGCTTAGAACTATTGGACTCGGTAATATTGCATTATGTTTGTGGGAATATTGTGGCAAGCCCCTAAAGGGAGATCTCCGACCGAGCGAGGTGCTATGCTCGGTCAGGCCGAAGCCCACTTATATGAATTTCAGATGTCGTATATATAGTGCCGATGTCAGAAAACTTCGATAGCGCGATTCAGGATTGTGGCGCTAATTAGTCCGCCACATGTTAATGTGTCCTTCCAAGGGTATCATTAACAAAAAACACTATCGCCAAATAGTATATTTTTAAATAAAATATCTAGGAGAAAATTATTTAAAGTACTACTCTGTGTTTGGCCACCCTTCAAAAGATAAACAAAACGAATACGCAACCCGTACTTCATAGGATAAGGGGGAAGCCAATAATTCGGGTAAGGGGCCAAAAATTGGCTGTTCGGGACCAACAATTGGTTGTTTTATCCTACTTAGGTTTACTCTTCTTATTGAAGTTAATATAATATTTACCTATAGGCCCCCTATTTTTTACTATTTTAGACCCCATGGACCATAGTGCCTATGCAGGGAGGTACATATAAACGAACCAGAGTTGTACCATTATAGAACATAACAACAACTGTACTTACACCTATCAAATGTAAACGACGCTCCAATATGTTTTTGTTATCAACAATCGTATACAATTTCACCGATAAACATACAATGTAGAAAATGTTGAACCATTCATATCATAGCTAATTTTAATTAATTTTAACGGTACTGCAAATAAAATTTTATTGTTACTGGCCATTGGCAATTAATCTATAATTATTATAATAATAATTACTAAGGCGGGTCAATAAGTCCGTGACTTTTTGAATTTCTAACCTCCTTACTGAAAAAGCAACACTACTCCTGTCAACAGGCATCTGTCAGTTGACTCCTATCAAAATTTGAACTTGCTGCGTCAGTTAGTTTGTGTTTTACAGCTATCTTTATCAGACTATCCAGTAACTTAAGGAAACAATGGAAAAAAGTGAATTTCGTGTGCTTATTAAGCATTATTTTTTGCGAAAAAACACCATTACCGAGACCAAGGCTAAGCTTGATAAATACTATGGGGACTCTACACCATCGATTTCAATGGTAAAAAAGTGGTTTACTGAATTTCGTTGTGGCCTTACAAGCACTGAAGATGCCGAACGTCCTGGACGCCCAGTTGAGGTCTCTACACCCGAAACAATCGAAAAAATTCACGATATGGTGTTGGCCGACCGAAGATTGAAAGTGCAAGAGATTGTGGAAGCCATAGGCATCTCGCATGGCTCAGTGGTTTCAATTTTGAATGATCACTTGGGCATGAGAAAGCTTTCCGCCGCGTTTGCTCACAGTCGACCACAAACGCAATCGTGTAACAACTTCACAGGAAGGTTTGGCGTTGTTTAATCACAATATGGAGGAGTTTTTTAACCGTGGACGAAACATGGATCCATCACAATATACCAGAGACCAAACAACAGTCAAAACAGTGTGTTTCTAAGGGTGAATCGGCGCCAAAGAAGGCCAAGGTGGGTTTGTCAGCCAATAAACTTATGGCGACTGTTTTTTGGGATGCACGTGAGATAATCCACATTGACTATCTTCAAAAGGGAAGAACAATTAATGGGGAATATTATGCCAACTTATTGGACTGCTTCAATGAGGATTTGAAAAAAAACCGACCTCATTTGGCCAAGAAAAAAGTTCTTTTTCACTAAGACAATGCAAGGGTGCACACATGTGCAGTTGCCATGGCAAAAATCCATGAATTGGGCTATGAATTGCTCCCACATCCACCCTATTCTCAAGATTTGGCTCCGAGTGACTACTTCTTGTTCCCAAACCTGAAAAAATGGCTCGGTGGAAAAAGATTTGACTCCAATGATGAAGTCATCTCGCAAACAAAGGCCTATTTTGAGGACCTCGACAAATCATATTTTTGGAAGGGATAAAAAAATTGGAGAAGCGTTGGACAAAGTGTATAGAGCTCAAGGGGGACTACGTTGAAAAATAAAATGATTTATTTATCAAAAAATCTGTGTTTTATTCCAAAAGTCACGGACTTATTGACCCGCCCTCGTATTATATTATTAGTTTGAACGTTTAGTTACGTGGTGTTTTACACAGTCATACAAATCAAGAACTTACCGCTATCGCAGCGTCTTTTTCAAATTACATAAATATTATAAGTTAAGAAAGTTTATGAGGATGGATGAATGGATGGATGGATGGTTGGATGGATGGTTGGATGGATGATGCTTATTACTCTTTCACGCGAAAACGACTGAACGGATTTTGATGAAATTTGGTATGGTAGTAGTTTCAGGTTAAAAGGCCGGCAACGCACCTGCAGCTCTTCTGATGTTGCGAGTGTCCATGGGCGACGGTAGTTGCTTACCATCAGGTGACCCGTTTGCTCGTTTGCCCCCTTATTTAATAATAAAAAAAAATAAAAAAAAAGAGGTCTGGATTAACACGAGGCTACTTTTTATTCCGAAAACCAACAGTGTTCCCGTAGGATACT
Source organism: Phengaris arion (assembly GCA_963565745.1). Taxonomy (NCBI): domain Eukaryota; kingdom Metazoa; phylum Arthropoda; class Insecta; order Lepidoptera; family Lycaenidae; genus Phengaris; species Phengaris arion. Next base: position 18,733,079 of record OY751444.1, read on the forward strand.
GTATTGACGCGGGCGGAGTCGATGGCAAAAGCTACTTGATTATTAAATCTTTATGACCGAATACTCAGTGGCGTAGCGTGGGTGTCTGCCGCCCGGGGCGGATGACAATTTTGGCGCCCCCCTATTTAGGTTTTTCAATTTAATGTATACAATAGATTACCTACATTACATTAATTCTAGATAGCTTTTCGACAAGAACAGTCATCGTTATTTTGCATTATACAAGTTATATTTTAAATAAAAAAGTTTATCTAATTAAAATTTCACATCTGTTTTTGCCAGCGGCCCGTATGGATAAAAATTAACCTTATTTATATGAAGAACAAATGAAAAACTTATATACATATTGGTTTTTCATTATTTCATGGAAGATAACCGCCGCCCGTGTCGACTCCAGCGCTTACGATGTGCACGCGCGGTTGGTTAGGCGAACTAAAACGTTCTACCCCCAATTTATGGCACGTAGCACAAATTTAAAATGAAAAATAAACAACTTAAAATGCAAACTAGAGTTGTTTTGTATTATAATAAATATCATGTATATTATTATTAGCTAACACAGGTTTAGGCCACCGCGAAACTCAAGCATCACCACTGGTAGGTACCTATATATGAAGAGTTAGATTTTGCCGCCCCCTCATACAAACAAATCCAGCAATTTCTTAAAGTTTTTGAACGTCCATAGCTCTTTTAATAATTTATAATAAAAAGGAAATCATAGGGACATGCTAATAGTATCCATATCCATAGAAGTATTTAGGAAAAAAATTGTTATTCTACGGGCATTATTCAGGGAGGAAACAGGAGACTACGTTTGTATGATTTTTCAAATATTGCGTGGCCGTTCTGTTTCCTCTTAATCTAACAATATTGATCTTCGAAGATCTAATATTTCCATTTTATTCTTCGTCAAATCGCATTCAAAACTCTTTTCAATACCTTCTGCTATTCCATAGTTCCTTAGCTACAACACCCACAGTCCCACACACAAAAGCTCTCCTGTAATCTGTATACAGTCATTACGCAGCACACAATGACACAGTATAATATAAAAACCAAAGACCTCTGTGTCAAAGTAAACGGTGAGAGACCGCGAGATGACCCTATGACGTAATACACCATCCGGGTGTGTGGCATTTCTAAAGTTCATTCATAAGAGCAACGGATACGAAGGCCCTCTGGTAATACAGATATTTAAATACCTTTAGGATACTTCAGGGAGTGACTCAACTCAAATTAAAAAATATCAATTATGGTCGAATTTTGACCTACCTGTATCTATTACTGTATGTATTTATTACCTGTACGTGTAATAAAAACTATCGAATATCGCACCCACTAAACTGCATAGCAACATTGCGAAATCTCATTCGCCAAGGTTGCAACTCGAGAAACACGCAGGCACTAAACTTTTGCTATAGATACATATTGATAATCCGTTGGCCATTAGATACTACTCTTATAAATGTGAAAGTTTGTGAGTATTGTTATGTTTGTTACTCTTTCACGCAAAAACTACTGAACGGACTTTGATGAAATTTGGTACGATAGTAGTTTGGGCTTTGGATTAAAACTATCATCAAAACACCTAAATAAGGTTCCCGTGTTACGATGTATTTATGCGGGCGGTGCCGCGTGTAAACGCTAGTTCAAAATAATATGACAAAGATCTACTGTTCTTTTAATACTTTAAATATTATTGGGGCCACACAAGCGGTATTGGACGTTTCACAATGTCTACGTCGGTACCCAGTTAACGCTTAAGGAAGACGGCAATTTTGACACCCGTAGACGTATATTCTAGACGAGGCATGCCGCGGCGAAAACTGTCCGGACTTAAATGGCCCTACTTTTGGTGTTTTAGGTCATTTTGACATGTTCAAATGTCAAAATGGTATGGTGAAATCAAGATGGCTGACATTTGAGGTATGGTGAAATCAAGATGGATTAACTTTTTTTCTTGTATGAAGATTTGTTCAATCAAATGTACGTCATAGCCCATCCTCAGTTTTGAAATCTTTGTTAATACCCATTCGAGATGACTGGTGAGTGCCTGAGTGGTGACTGGTGACCGATGATAGCATAATGGCCCGTGTTCTTTTCCACCCGACTACGGCGAAGCTAAAAGGAAGGGTAATGATTTTGACAGTCTATGTATGTTTGTATATTTGATCCACCGTAGCATAGCGCTTAAGGCAGAGACTATATGTTCCGGAATCCGGAACAACGGTGAAAACTCAGAGAATTGAATGTGCTCTGAAATTTCACCGGCGTTCCGGATTCCGGAGCATAAGTATAGTCCCAGCCTAAAGTACTAATCCGATTTTAATAAATGAGGTATCAATAGATTCGTAATAATAGCCCGAGTAACATAGGCCATGTAATTTACATAGTCGGGTTAAATAGTTTTCATAAAAAAATATCGTTATTGCGCGGTGAATAAGTGAGTAGTGACATTTAAACTGGTAGCATTATGTGTTCTATTGATCTCTTTGCTTACATTTGGATTAAATTAATTCTAAACGGAGTATAAAATATTTAGCCAGCCAGCTTTAACTTTTAAGGAACATTAATATTTATTGGAATGTATTTTTATAAGCCTGTCGGACAGGTGTCTTTTAGGTGTGAGATGGGTCCGATTCGGGAGGATAAAAGGCCTAAGGTAAACTATAAAAGGGAGTACACAAGTCCTGAAATTGAAAATTTGAGTCATTTTGGTTTTATTCTGATGTTTAATTCTTGTCAGTTAGACCAATATGGCCTATGGGTAAATTTGATAAAGATGTCCCGTGTCATCTACAGTTATATCATAAAGAGGAAAGGTTTGCTTGTTTGTTTGCATTGCAAAGTACTGGACCTAGAAGAACATAGGCTACCTTTTATCGAAAAGGTACGGCTCCAGCAGGATTTTCTTTTGCGCGTACAAAGTCACGGGAAACATAATATAGTAAACAGTACCTGGGTAACCGCGTCCTGCTCGGAGTTTGGATAAGTTTGAATGAAAAAATAAAAAGAATACCAAATTTCGTCAAAATCCGTTGAAGAGTTACTAACATCCACACATCCATACATAAAAACATTCGCGTTTGTAATATTACCACTAGCTTCTGCTGTGCCGGCGGCTCCGCCCGCGTAAGTACAGTATCCCACGGGATATCTGTACTTTTTCCTGATAAACTGTAGCCTGTTTTAATCCAGAGCCTTAGTTACTACGCTATTATTAAACTCAATTTCATCAAAATCCGTTCATCCATCCATTTATAATAGTAGGATAGTAAGGATTGTAAGACAAACCCTTCAGGGTAGTTAACGATTTTTCACAGAACCTAAATCTATAAAATAACCATTTCCATGTTCTACTCCAGGCCAGTAGGTCAGCAGTCAGCACACGGCGCCAAGACAAGAAACAGAATTACACAACTTAGATCAATAACAGACAAGAAAATATGGCGCTCTTTGAACCAAACGGGAACTTTTTTCCAAGAACCGTAAACGTTCACTCGGAATGATAAAAATTGGCTCTTCTTTGATTTAGGGCTGATTTTTCAATCGTCAGATAACTTTAAAGTAGGAATAAATATGTGACTTTGACAGATTTTGTATGAAAAATCTGTCAAAGTTACATATTTATTCCTTAGGTAAAAGTTATCTGACGATTGAAAAATCAGCCCCTAGAATACTGTTTAAAGTGGTCAGTGAGCACATTTGTGGGGGTGGATAGAGATGGATTATATTACGATAGCGATATTAGACTAGCTGGTAGTGTCGCAGGCTGGTTCTGGTGGCCGATAGCAATGGAGTTGCAGGAACCCCACGCCCCTGCTAGCTGGTGGCTTTTAAAGGAATCACCGTTTTAGATAGAAGTAGCCCAAGTTACTCCTTATAACATCAGCTATCCCTAGCTAGTGAGTCCCGTGAAAATCGGTGCAGCCGTTACATAAATTAGCCGACACAAACAAACAGACGGATAGACAAAAATTAAAAATAATGGTTTTTTTCAGTACCTTAGATACTTTCATTTGCATTTAGTGAAGAGCATATAGTGTTAGTTTAAAATTGTGCGTATAGACTAGTGCAGGGATTCCCAAAGTGGGTTCGTCAGGGTCCTGCCAACTTTGGCTTTTAAATAATCCACGGTCTCAATTATTATTTTGAAATAGCATAAAACTGCGATGACGAGAATCATTAACTAGGTAGGTGGATAATTAGCAAGAGTCCAGCTCGACTCGGGCACAGTAGGTACCCCTATATGGGGTTGAATATAATAAAAGGTATTTTTTTCGTGTCTTAAAAGTTTAGGAATCTTTTGTTTTTGTTACTCTTTCACACAAAAAAACGTATGAAATGAGGAAACATATATTTTATTTATCTGCTAGTTTGGATTGTTTAACATTTATAACCATTTGGGCCACCTCCACTCGAACGCTACCGCGGCCTCACAGAAAACTAACATGACAAGACGCGATGTCAGCGAATAGGCGACCCTTGTTTCTTTTATCGATTGCAATATAAACTTAGAAAAACCCAACGCAACGCCCTTCCCTTAAATAATTACCTAGGTCTCGTTGCCTGGACTACAGCACTGCTATACAGAAACACATTAGACGTGGTTGGTGAAGCCAGGGCTTATCGGAGTTGTAACTCAATTAAATAACGACTAGGCACTATCGAACAAGTTGCCGCTCGAACAGGCATAAGACGAAAATACAGCGCCGCCATCCAAACGTGCGCGTAAATATGTAGTTCAACCACGTCTGCGGTCGTTGCGGTCCTCTGTGTTTAAATATTTTGAGGCGTCCTAGTGCAAAGGAAAATTTTAAGAAACTGGTCGAGCAGGAACTTTGACGATATTGCACATACATCAACTGATCATAATATTATATTGTAGTCGCGTCATTTACTTCTAACTCTATTTATCGTCAACTCTATACCCGACAGATCGCTGCCGTCATTGTAACACTTCGTCTTCGCCTGATGGTGCCCGAGCATAACAACTAGGTTTCGGTTCCCTTTAGTATGGTCCCTGTGTAATAACTAGGTTTCGTTGCCTAGACGACTGGCCGACCTTCGGGTTCGATGACCCCACCTGACCCCGCGTGCACTTCCTACTTCGTGAATGTCCTTACGATTGACCGGTTGCATGGTAGCGAGTGTTGTTCTGACGCGGACGTTAAAGCATGCTCCTCTAGTTATAGCTAGGGAGCTGGTGGCAATTCAGGTATATAATTTCATCGTTGTTGATAATAAGGGTCAATTCACAAAGCGAGCCTTCGACATTAACTTGACATTCGAACTCTCGCAATGAAACGTGTATCTATCTTCTTGTGTAGTGAAAAAAGTTTTTGTTTATTTAAAATTTTGAATACGAGGGCGGGTCAATAAGTCCGTGACTTTTGGAATAAAACACAGATTTTTTGATAAATAAATCATTTTATTTTTCAACATAGTCCCCCTTGAGCTCTATACACTTTGACCAACGCTTCTCCAATTTTTTTATCCCTTCCAAAAAATATGATTTGTCGAGGTCCTCAAAATAGGCCTTTGTTTGCGAGATGACTTCATCATTGGAGTCAAATCTTTTTCCACCAAGCCATTTTTTCAGGTTTGGGAACAAGAAGTAGTCACTCGGAGCCAAATCTGGAGAATAGGGTGGATGTGGGAGCAATTCATAGCCCAATTCATGGATTTTTGCCATGGCAACTGCACATGTGTGCGCACCCTTGCATTGTCTTGATGAAAAAGAACTTTTTTCTTGGCCAAATGAGGTCGGTTTTTTTTCAAATCCTCATTGAAGCGGTCCAATAAGTTGGCATAATATTCCCCATTAATTGTTCTTCCCTTTTGAAGATAGTCAATATGGATTATCCCACGTGCATCCCAAAAAACAGTCGCCATAACTTTATTGGCTGACAAACCCACCTTGGCCTTCTTTGGCGCCGATTCACCCTTAGAAACCCACTGTTTTGACTGTTGTTTGGTCTCTGGTGTGTTGTGATGGATCCATGTTTCGTCCACGGTTACAAAACGGCGCAAAAACTCCTCCATATTGTGATTAAACAACACCAAACCTTCCTGTGAAGTTGTTACACGATTGCGTTTGTGGTCGACTTGCGGAAAGCTTTCTAATGCCCAAGTGATCATTCAAAATTGAAACCAGTGAGCCATGCGAGATGCCTATGGCTTCCACAATCTCTTGCACTTTCAATCTTCGGTCGGCCAACACCATATCGTGAATTTTTTGGATTGTTTCGGGTGTAGAGACCTCAACTGGGCGTCCAGGACGTTCGGCATCTTCAGTGCTTGTACGGCCACAACGAAATTCAGTAAACCACTTTTTTACCATTGAAATCGATGGTGCAGAGTCCCCATAGTATTTATCAAGCTTAGCCTTGGTCTCGGTAATGGTTTTTTTTCGCAAAAAATAATGCTTAATAAGCACACGAAATTCATTTTTTTCCATTGTTTCCTTAAGTTACTGGATAATCTGATAAAGATAGCTGTAAAACACAAACTAACTGACGCAGCAAGTTCAAATTTTGATAGGAGTCAACTGACAGATGCCTGTTGACAGGAGTAGTGTTGCTTTTTCAGTAAGGAGGTTAGAAATTCAAAAAGTCACGGACTTATTGACCCGCCTTAGTAGCTATCTTAAAAAATGCAGCACTGCGTCGCGTCGCAGTGTGAACTGACCTTAAGACGTAATGTAGTCCGCAACTATATGGGCTAGAGAAAAATAGTGGCGAGCTCAGGCTCAGTCTTCGGTTTTCCAATATTTCTCACAGTAAATTTAAACCTTCCCTGAACTTTCACAATTATTTCAAGATAAATATTGGCCAAATTGGTCCAGACTGCGGCCGGTCTCGAGTTTTAGCGAGACATTGGAATTGCATTCCATTTTTTTATATAAGAAGATAAAGATAGCTAGCCCAATTTACAACAGCGTTAAAAACCGACCAAGTGCGAGTCGACTGCGAGTCGTACTCGCGTACGAATGGTTCCGTATAATTATATATCTATAAAACGAGCAAAAAAAGCACATTTGTTGTTATAGCGGCAACAGAAATACAACATCTGTGAAAATTTCAACTGTCTATCACGGTTCATAAATCATAAGATACAGCCTGGTCACAGACGGACAGACAGACGGACGGACAGCGGAGTCTTAGTAAAAGGGTCCCGTAACCTTACGGTACGGAACCTTAAAAATGACTTATGAGGGCTTTTTAAATATTAACCTGCATTAGCCTAACAAGTCGTGTCGCGTCGCCACAAGGTCGCGATGCTTAATATTATCGCGGAATTCAAATCCCACAGAATTCGCTGGCTCGGTCACGTAGAACAAATGAAAGATGACCGAGCGGCAAAGGAGCGTTTGTGGGGCGAGTGACTGGCAGACCGGTGGGACGCCCCAGGTACGTCTGGTGGGACGCCCCAGGTACGGCTAGTGGGACGAGGTGGAGAAGGACCTGATGGGGTTGCGAACGGAATCCTGACAAGACATCGCACAGGACCGGACGAAATGGCGTACTCTTGTGTCAGACTCAGAGGCCAAGACTCAATTTGAGTCGCTGCGCCGCAGTAAGTAAGTAGCATAATAAGTGACAAAGACTTCAGACTCATATGTCACATTAATCACACTTGAGACTTAAGAAAAGCCATTGGAAGCAGACGAGACAATTAAATCACGTATAATCGGGCAATAACCTCATTTACTCGAGTTCAAGAAGCCAATCTGAGGTTTCGTTTACGATCGTCACACAACTTCAGTTATAACTCATAGTGTGGCCACGAGAAATCGGAGGTAGCGACTAGTCGCGCGAGTAGAAGTTTGATGACGATTATCTTAGTGTTTTTCTTCTAACAGGCAAAAGAATCCCTACAAAGTTCAAACTAAAAAATTATATGAATTATTATGGACAAATTTCGACCATCTAGAGCTATCTTAATTACGGGTAGGGCCGCGAGCGATACCTATATACATATAAGGTCTAGAAAAATCAATTACGGATATTTCGGGTGACATGATTTACTGCTTATGTGAAAACGTTTAGGCGGAAAAAAAAATTTCCTACTCGAAAAAAATATTATTTCTTTACACGGGCGAGTTTGCGTTCAGCGGAGAGTCACCCATACATGAGTATACATATTTTTGACGTGATAACGTCTTATTATTCGATGGAGCCGTCTGCACGCACGAAAAACATCATGCGTTACCAAGTACTGTTACCAAGTACCAGCGTTACCTCACATTTTATTATTATTATTATTGTTGTTGTTGTTGTTGACGTTGTCACGTTCCACTATCGTCAGTAAACCGACTTTACAGACAACCGATATTTTTTTAACTTAACGTCTTTACACAAGCAGTGAATTGGTAACAAAGTATCCGTGATTGATTTTCGGAGACGTAATATTATGTCTACAATTTTTTGCATTTGCATAACGAACATGAGCTATCAGAACGCGGATGCAATACACCGGACGTAATATACATAATACTGTATATATGTAACGGTATATGAACATCGCTCATGGCTAATATGTATTGAAAGCTGACCGTAATGGCGGAAAGTACTTCATCCAAGAATAACAAAGTTGTAATTAAAGGGATTTAAGAACTTTACAATTCCCTTTTGACGCTCTTTGGGATCTTAGTGATAATTATTAGTCACTTGGTTCTTTAAGGCTCGGCTTGCTATAACGCCAGTGACCTTGAGCGTCAAATCCGATACTAATTTTGTAGGCGACAAGGGCGTATCGCGCGGATCGGAGAGTATTGAAAAAAATAGCTATAAATATTTGACACAAAATTTGCAAAAACTAAAACGACCTTCCCATGAGAATTGTCTTACTTAAAATACAAAAATAATTTTCACACTCGTGTGACTTGTAGAAGAAGAGAAAAAAGGTTTTAACTTTTTAAAAAAGGGTGGACTTAACATAATTTTAAATCAATATTTAAATAAAATTTGCAATTTATAAAAATAATTAATATAAATATAATGCAGATTGGCATATATTTGGAATTTTTCAATACGACCATCACTGAACTTCAATTTCCAGTTCTATCCAGCGCACAGCCCCTTAACAATGTTTTTAGCCGACGTTTTGAGCCGCTGTTTCAAAAAGTAGCGACCACAATCCAAAATTAGTTAGTTGTACAATTTTTATTCACATTTCATTTCCCGTAACTATTTTAGAATAATGGAGAAGTGGAGATAATCAATAAATTGTTAATCATATTTTATTTGAATATTCGTTGAAATGAGTTAAAATATCACAGTATTTGCCCAACCTCCTGCAGATATGCGACGTATGCCGTTGTAATCCTAATTTTACCTTTGATCGCCATGGCTCCATGGTATAATTTAAATTTTTCCTTATCTATTAGTTGGAAAATTTTCTAACATTTCGCTAGCGGGTAAAATTTAATATGGGGAAAGGTACAATTCTTAGAAAATTTATAACTCTGTTAGTCGCGACTAATTCCTGAAATATCAATCAAATCAAAAAGTAAGTAATGAAGAATAGTCAAGTCAAAGGGTTAATTTACACCGAAATGAAACGATCCGCGACATAGCGCTGCATTTTTAAGAAAGCTATTCAATATCCAACTTTATTAATTACACAAAAAGATACACGTTTCATTGTAACAGTTCGAATGGTATGTTGCATCGCACTGCAATACGCATGTGCAGTGTATGACTGATGTCATATTATGAAATTTGCATATTTTTATGTAGTGAATAAAGTTTAGTTTTATAATAGCTATCTTTAAAAAAAGCAGCGCCACGTAGCGTAGCGGTGTGAACTAACCCTCATACAGATTGTTACATTTTAGTTTCCTATATAACTTCGGTAATTTATTTTATAGCTTAAAATAATACGAAAAATAGCGTCATAAAATACATAGCATCGAAGATAACAGCAACCTCATATTAAAAAGTGGGATTTCTCGTCGTAAGTAGTGTGTTTATTTATTTTGTTCTGGCCACACCTTACAAGTTACAAACTAAAATTTTATTTGCAGTACACACGTATCTTATTCAACTGTGTCATGACAATATTTATTTACATACCTTGCATTCCGCTTTTATCGTGAAAGTTGCTGAGCTGAAACGTCGAATTACTGGACGCCAGGTACTGTGTAAACCTCTGAAAAAAAAAAACGTTTATGAAATATGCACTTATAGATGACCTCTTGATTCCCTACTAGAATATTATAAACGCGAAAGTTTGTTTGTACGGATGTATATGTTTATCTCTCTTTCACGCAATACCTATACTGAACGGATTTAACACTAACAGCATCCGTGGTCTAGTGGTTAGAGCTCTTAGGCTCTCGACTTGGAAGGCGTGGGTTCGATTCCTGCATTGGAACAACAAAAAACGTTGTTTCCACGTTTGGTTACGACAATACAGGCTGATCACCTGATTGTCTAACAAGAAAGATGTTCCATGCGTCGGATGGGCATGTAAAAAGTCGGACCTGCGCCTGAGGGTCAATTCTACTAAATAAAACCTGCAATATTACAATTACAATCAAGTTCCGATACGCTAAAACTGTCAATCCGGTATTATCGTAAACGTCAAAGCAGCGTCTAACGCCTCCTGATTGGTCCAAACGTCACAAAATCAGTTTATGGTAACAAGTAGCTTCACTTATAATACATTCAAAGTAAAATAAAAATCTATTTTCTTCTGATCTCTCGCCAGTCGTGTCGGTTATCCATCCCACTGGGTTGGAAGAGAGAGTGCTCTTGTGTACTGCGCACACACTTGGGCACTATAGAATTACTCCTGCGTAAGCTGGCCTGGTTTCAATGAAACCGACCACCGTCACCGAAATCGGTGTGGGGGACTTATTTTACTAAACGGATTTTGATGATATATTTTGTGATGGTTAGTAGTTTGGACTCTGGATTAACACATAGGCTTCTTATCGCTGCAAAATGTATCTAGGATCTAGTCTAGTCGCAGGATTTGTTTTTCGCTTGCGAGGTCGCGCGCAAAAATTAGCTCGTTAATTTCTAACGACACGAACAGTATTGCTAATGGTCCCCGGCAATCGTCGTTTTTCCATGGCAGGGTTTCTCAAACTTTTGGGCTCCACGAACCCCTTGAGTAACCATTTAAATCACAACCCCCAAAATATGGATAGTAATAAACTTGTTGGTATTTATTTCAATAAAAGGTAATAATACGCTGTACACAATACAGTGTAAAAAGAAATATTTTTTAATGTTAATGTGATGTGTTTGTGAATGTGGAATGTATCTTGTCGCGAATAGAGTTAATTTTAGGAGTACTTTTGGACAATTTTAACCTTAATTGTGCACGAAGTAGATTTCTGTATTTCGTTTTTATCATGACCAGGTGTGAAAACCCACTCTCCAGTGATCAAGCCGCCATTACGTAAATCTTGCCGCGAACCCCCTACCGACGAATGGCGAACCCCTATGGGTTCGCGTACCCCACTTTGAGAAACCCTCTTCTATGGAAATGACGACGTATGATAAACGACGTTGCCGGAAAACATTGACGTCGTGGTCGTACTGTATCTTGCTTTGAGTTGTTTGAATTTAGAATTATGTATTTTCTTTCATTTTGATGATCATTGTTCACATAAATTATTCTCTCTCCTGGTTTTTAGTATAGACCGCTGACCCTAGATGTAGGTATTCATAGCTTGAAATAGCCGCTAGAGCCAGAAAATCGTTGACTAACAGCTTAGTCATTTACAATAGAATACATTATATCTAGATAATGTTCGCTCTGTTGAAAATGCTGTTTCACCATTTCACAAAGGTGAAGGCATTCGAGTTGTACGCACTGTCATACAATAAATTCAAACTATTCAAACAATATTCTATCGTATTCCAATAGGGTAAGGTCGGATATTGAATGGTGATAGAATACAAAAAATAGTAACACCAAATCAAACAATGTTGAGTCTTATCGTAACGGATTAAGGTTGATTAACGAATGGCGACGGTTTACGAAATAGTGATACCTTATTGACACAAGTGGAGCTATTGTGTGGAGACGCGATTTCGTACGATTATGGAGATTGGATGATTGGAGTTATATCGTCCATATGATTTACGAGTTTGTTTCGCCGTTCCGACTTTTTGGCGATGCGTAAAAGAGACACTTACCCCTATGGCGGACCAATTAGTGATCCTGAATATCGCTATCGAAGTTTTCACAGCTCGGAGCTATATATACAACATCTGAAATGCTTACAAGTGCGCATACGGCATACCATCTCGCTCGGTCGGAGATCTCCCTTTGGGGCTGTCCACTATTCCCACATTGGTGACCATCGACAGAACATTCCCCACCCCAACGCACCACCAGCTTCAGCCTCATCGGGTACCTCGACCACCAGCCTCAACGCACCGCGGCCTGGTCGAACCCTCATCGGCTTCAACGGGCACTCTCACTACAACGATCGGTCGGCAAGCAGAGCACATCTCTCCTGGTCAGCACGTTGCATCGGCCCCGCACGACAGCATTCCGACTCACTAGAGCCCGTGCAGCAGCAGCACAGTTCCGACTCACTGGGACTCTGATACTGGCGACTCAAGACCTACACCTACGGTCTTCAGGGGGGAGTGATGTGGCGGACTAATTAGCGCCACGATGGTCAATCGCGCTATCGAAGTTTTCACAGCTCGGCGCTACATATCTATACAACATACGAAAACTACTTCAGTGGGCTTCGGCCTGACCGAGCATAACAATCTCGCTCGGTCGGAGATCCCCCTTTGGGGCTTCCACTTATTCCCCCCTATGGGTACTCCGTTCAGACAAAATTCAATAAATTTGGCGCTCAAGCCGTAGGTCGCGGGTTCGAATCCCGCCAGGGTAAAAAAAAGGTAAAGAACTGTACTAGTAGAGTTCTGTGGGCCTAGCAGGAACATTTGACAGCGGCGTAAACGTAACTTTATCGAATGAAATTTGTACGGGTGCTGTCATGATACAATTCTCATTCGATAACGTTCCGCTTACGCCGCTGTCAAACGTTCCTGCTAGGCCCACAGAGCTCTACTAGTACAGTTGTTCACACCATATCTGTTTACGTGACATTACTTGTTATAGACCTATAATACACACATTGGTAGCATTATATGATATGATATATAAGATGCTTTTGTCTTTTTGTTTACGTCAATCTGGTCCCGTAGTAAGTTCTCAAAGAACTTGTGTTACAGGTACCAGACAATGGAAATATATTTAATACTTTTATACTATACATATATTATAGGATTTTTATTTATTTACCTTTAATACGTTCATTGGTAGCATTATATATGCTTTTGTCTTTTTTTTTGTTTCACATAAAAAACCATAAAATGATTAATATCAATCGTTTTGTTTACGTTTATAACAGTTTATATTAAATTAGATCTTAGGGGAATATAGGATTTTGTATCCAAAAATGATCTAAGCACTAAGAGTAGAGAAGGTGACAAATATCCAGTATAAGATGCTTACGTATATTTTAAGCTATTTTTTTATCTGTTGAACCATAGAGACAGACGTTTTTCTAATAACCAACATCACCAGCATCAACTAACACGAATAGGTCAAAATACTGCGCGTACGCAGGTAATAGCTGTCGGAAACTATAGACCGAAAAACAACTAGACATGACGGCATAATTAACATTTTGATGGAATGATGGATGAAAACGCTCTAAATTACGGTCAGTCCGATTTTATGTGGGCGGAAATATTAAACAGACATCAGTGTAGCATATCGCCAGCTGTCGAAAATTATCGACAAGATATAGTAAGTTTATTTTCTCATTGACTATAAATAACGCACATGCACTTTAACTCTGACCGGCGATAATTGGATTACGTTGGGACATTGTGTGCAATGCTTTTAACTTCTCTAACCGAGTTTTACCCGTTGTTAATTTCAAATTGTAACTCAATATTTATACACCATGAAGCAGTCTGGAAACTAACAATACTAGTTAATTAAATATTAGTAAATTTACAATAGTCTTTTAGAACTATATCAAATATATACTAGCATCAATTTCTCTATAGTAGGTACATATTTAAATATTATATTATTATTATTTATTACTTTAGTCTTCAGAGATCACAGATACCTACATAGTAGTAGAGGTAATTACGCGCCAGTTAAGGACATTAGTAGTTTTAGTACATAATGTATCATGATTCATGGTTATCAGACTTCAGAGTAGTGTCATATATCTATTAGTTTCTTGTTCTGTGGCCGGAACTACAAAGTGACGAACCGTATCACGATATTTTCACAAATTGGTCTACATATGGCCTGTTCCGTATTTATAATACTAAAATCGTATTATACAATACTAGCTTGTCCCTGCGGCTCCGCTCGCGTAAATATAGTATCCCACGGGAACACTGTACTTTTTCAGGATAAAAAGTAGCCTATGTTTTAATCCAGAACCTAAACTACTACCACACAAAATTATATTTAATAGATTGCCCTATCTATATATATTATTATTATATAAAAGGAGATGTCCCCCCTGACCGACTGACGTATAGACGCTCGCACAGCCGTAATCGCTAATAGTAGAAACGTGACATTTGTACAGTAGTTTTAATTTACAATGTAGAAGCGCACTAAGAAGGAATTTAGAAAAATTCCACCCTTAAAGGGGTGAAATAGGGGTTCAAAGTTTATATGAAAAATATTTTAATTCTGGTCCGATTTCCATGTTATTTAATATCCCAGCTAATAAATAAAAATTATTAAGTACGTATTTTATAGCTTTTTTTAATTCGGGGATGAAATGGGGGTCCAAAGTTTCTAAAGTGAAATATTAACATCTGAGTGCTAAGTGTGAGTTTTTCTTTTCGCATTCGATCGTGAGCGCGTTTGGCGTTTACTAGGAATTTGTATGTGATTTGACCTAGTTGTCGCGTTTACAACTAGGTGGTGCTGTACAAATTACATACTTAGCACTCTGGTCGGATTGGCGTTGAATTTTGGCACTCAGATAGTTATTATGACGTTGGTATAAATCCTTTAATATTTTTTTTATATATATAACATACCCCACGGGAGTGCAATGGGGAACCACGCGGACGAAATGGCACGTTAAAGCTTATTACATACGTTATATTTTAATAATCATTAAACGCTCACCTCATTGCCATAAGCCAGCAGATGGTGTACGGTAACCAGGGCCTTGTACACCACCACCCAGTTGGTGTTTTGCGTCCTCTCCACCAGGAGGTTGGCCAGCTGTGGTATGGAGACGTTGGGCTCGTTAGTGCAGTGGACTAGATCTGGAACAGAAGGATGGTGTGAATAATCACCATCGCACTAAACTGTCTCTTGCGTAACGTTTGGCCTAAAAAGTCCTCTTTTTAATAAGTGCATATTTGTAAGAATAAATTATAGAAAGGTATGTACGTAGGCTCCAGGCCATCGACATTATGTGACGTAGGCTCCAGGCCTTCGACATTATGTGACGTAGGCTCCAGGCCTTCGACATTATGTGACGTAGGCTCCAGGCGCTCGACATTATGTGACGTAGGCTCCAGGCCTTCGACATTATGTGCATATTATTTGTATTTTTTTTATCGATCGTTTCTTTATGTACAATATACAGAATGGTCTTAAAACGAAAAAATAGATATTCAATGAGCGTCATCAGTATTCGATTTTCGTTCCAAAAATATATATGAAATGTGTGACGTGACATTAAATTTTGACCAGATTATTCTACAAACTTAAATTCTATTCATAACCATTAAGCGCGCGCCCATACAGCGCGATGGGCACGTGACCTTCAAAGCCGGTGCGTTGTATGGCGGTACGAGATTATTCATATGTAGTCAGAGTTATCTGGAAATGTTAATCATGTTATTTTTCTATAAATTACGCAAATTTTTAAGACATGCATACTGTCATTGCTTACGTAATATTGTAGCTCAATGTTGGGTTAATATATTTGATTCGTATAAAAATACACCGTGTATAGTGGTACAGAGAAGAAGATAACTTGTTAGTCAAACGCATGCCATGAGAAGTGAGATTTAAAACACCTTGTTCAGTGGGACAAGGACAAAAAGATTGTATTGATTTTCTAATTGGGTACCTACATTGTTATGCTTATGACTGTACAGATGTATACCGATCAGGAGAGACATCACGACTTTAGAGAAACCAGACGTGAAATTACCCTCGCGTCGTGATCCGCCGAGCGAGCGTACCTATTGCAGACACAAAAGTGATGTGACTCGGCTCTGTTTTTACTTGAGTCACTCGAGTGAACTTGTCAAACTCGTATGCCATGCGTATGCTGAAAACTGGCCGCCATCTTGGAAATTTTAAAAGCTCGATATCTCCGCTCCTAGTCCTCTTAGAGAGGCAGGGTTTTCTCCAGAGACACCGGCAGCTTAGGCTCTATCCAGGCAAGCTAAAAACGAACACCTGGAAAAAAGGGATCAGCACCTGGAAAGGAAAAAACATACCTGAGGCTTCCGGACGACGCAGAAAGTTGCAGTTTTCGGGCACCGGCACTGGAAGAGGGTGACGACGCGGCTGTAATACCTGGAACACCTGCAACATCTGGAAAGAAGAAGGAAAAAAAGGAAAAACACCAGAACTTACCTGCCGGAAGCCACCGCACCATCTGAAACTGCTGCAACACCTGGAAAGAACTTAGCCTAAGGTACTATTTATTGTTATTAGTTTTAGTGACCAGCAGCCCCTATTGGAGCTACTGATTAGTAGTAGGATTAGCGAGTAAGGACAAACTACACCTTTTGTGTAGTTGTAAATTTTTAAGAACTGTTGTACAAAGCGCTTAGGGAAACCCTTAACACAACACAATATTTATTTAGTTAGAATAGGTCAGTTAACCCCCTATTGGGGAAACTGTTAGGCTAGGACTTTATTGACATTTTATTGTTTGACATTTATTTTAATTATATTATTTTCTACTGAATCATTTTATTGACATTTTATTGAATTTATTTTAATTTAATTCAAATTTGGACTAGACCCCCCTAACATGTACCGCACCCCCCAAAAGCGAGCCAGCGACACGTTTACAATATCTTCGCCACAAAAGGGCGAGGTTGACGAGGGTAGAGCCCAAGCGCAACCAGCGAGACCATCCGCTGTGCGGACTAGCATCGACAAATTTGATGCTCTAAATATAAAAAATGTAACGTCCTCAGTTAAAAAAGACAAGCCCAAACCGGAAATTGCACTAAAAACAAAGGCCAAAAAAGTTACCACCGTAGAGAAGACGGCAAGTCCCGCACCCCCCAATAGACCTAAAACAGCAGAAGGTAGAGCCTGTCTAGAGCGAGCGAAGGGCAGCATCAACAGCTCAAAAAACTTTAAAACAGAGTATAAAGAGCAAGCCTAAAGGGCACCCACCGTGGAAAAGATGGGGGTCCAAAAAAGGCTTAACTCCGTCCAACGGGGTTTTGCCCAGAAGATCTGCAGAGCATATCGGACCGTCTCCCTGAACTCTGCGATGCTGTTGGCTGGGATACTTCCTCTTGATCTCAGGATACTCGAAGCTTCGAGGCTCTATGAGATCAAGAAGGGGGTACCACACCCGGTGTTGAGAGACAGGGAGGTGGAACGAATGGCTCCAGCGATTGAGGACCCACATCCGGCAGAGCAGGTAGAGCTGAGGTTCGGGTTGGTGGACGAGGACTCATATGCAGACGTGGTTAACAGCCACGTCCATAGGATCTATACGGACGGCAGCAAGATTGAGGGGCGAGTCGAAGCCGCACTCTCCGTATGGAAGGGTGAGGCCGAGACGAAGGCCGTCAAGCTTGCGTTGCCACCGTATTGCACCGTCTACCAAGCCAAGCTTCTAGCGCTCCAGAGAGCTGTAAGTATAGCCTGCAAGAGTGGAATGGCGAAGGTCGGTATCCTTAGCGATTCCAGATCGGCTCTCCAGGCAGTCACCCTTAGTTCCCCTCATCCCCTGGCAGTGCAAACAAGGGAGGCCCTCCGAAAAGCTGCATCGCAGAGGCGGGAGGTCTCCCTGTTTTGGATTAAGGCGCACGCAGGGTTGAGAGGGAATGAGAGGGTTGACGAACTAGCCAAGGTGGCCGCGCTGCGATTGAAAAGGAAACCTGACTACGATCTGTGTCCTGTTTCATTCGTCAAGCGTATCTTAAGAGAGGATACGGTTGAGGAATGGGACAGGAGATACGAAGTGGGAGGGACGGCCGGAACCACGAAGCTCTTTTTCCCAAGCGCTGCTGCTGCATACAAGATAGTCAACAAAATAGACGTAACACACCACACTACACAGATACTGACTGGACACGGCGGGTTCGCCTTCTACTTGAACAGATTCAAGTTGAAGGAGCACCCGTCGTGTTCATATCAGCCAGGAGTTGAGGAGACGGTTCCTTACCTGTTACTAGAGTGCCCGATTTTTGCTAGCAGTAGATATGATACTGAGCAAAAATTGGGCTTATCGATTACGGGTGAGAGCATGTCTTCCATCCTGGGGGGAAAAAGGAGGGAAATATTCCTTTCCTTTTGTAAGGAAATTACTGTATATACAAATAGAAAAAACTGTGATAAATTGGTGTGATTTTAGTATAGGCTCTAGATTAAGAATTAATGTGATAGTAGGGTTAAGTTGAATGTGTGTGCCGTAGTTTTATTGTTGATATTTTAATTGTATTTTTTCTTTAGTGTTTTATTGGAATTATTATTTGAATTATTATTAGGAATGATTACTTTATGGAAATTATTATTTGAATTATTATTTTATGGAGATTATTATTATTGTCTAATTATTATTATTAGAACTATTTTTATTGACTGTATCCAATCTTATGGTACTAAAATAAGAAATAAGTTAATTATTAAAAAATGAAAGAGTGAAGTAGTAAAATTGCTCGAGCGACTCAAGTCACAAAATCCTGTTCGCGTGTGTCGCATCACAAAGGGGGTTATATTAAAGACTGGCAAAGCACTATCGTTGCGGATGTCCATAAGACGCAGTGATCGCTAACCATCGGGCGATCTGGTTGCTCGTTTATCGTACGCGAGAGGAATCCTTGCCTCGAGCCCTAAATTGGCTGGTCGAAGGTCAATCATAATTAGCAGCCGAATACAGCTCAAATGTAATTGATACAAGGGTCTAAAGTATGTAGTCCCAGAGCTCATTGTGCCAATCTTGAATCATGAACACTGATGCCTGCTACACACGCAACGATACAAATGCACGATTCGATAAAACCAGTGGTCGGCAAGACGGCCAGCGGGCCCACCCAAAAAGCGTCTAACGCGCACAGCACACGCCCGCTGCGCATGCGCCAGTCATGAGCATGTCGGTGACGCGAACCCATAAGATTTCCCCTTACCAAAAAGCGTCCAACGCGGCTAAAAAAGTTTGACTTCAAAAATAAATAATTTTGCATTTTAATATCACTTATAGTATGTACCTACAAATAGATAAATATGTAGATGTCAATTAGGTACATATATTATCTTTACAAGTGCGGTCCACCTTTATTATTTTTTCACTATGTGTCCCATGTCTGCCAAAGAGTTGCCGAGTGCCGACACCTGTTTTACACTGTAGAATTTAACCGAACTGTGCGGTATCTTTTGTAGCGGGCATTAGAACGATGCCAAATTCTTCCAGCCCTCAGGTCCTAGATTTTCAACCCTCGTCCCACGGAACGAATCCCACGAAGTTGGACATCGCATACACCGAAATGATCACGATAGGCCACGGAAACAAATTGCAAAATCAGTTACTTAAAAAATGATAAAGCTATGTTTGTAAACATTTCTTATTAACTAAGCGCGAATTAATGTTTTCTATTTCTATATGACATGGTAAATAAGTGACATATTGTAATATGGTAGTATTATAGACCGAAATGATCACGATAGGCCACGGAAACAAATTGCTAAATCTGTTACTTAAAAAATGATAAAGCTATGTTTGTAAAAATTTCTTATTAACTAAGCGCGAATTAATGTTTTCTATTTATATATGACACGGTTATTAAGTGACATATTGTAATATGGTAGTATCATAGACCGAAATGATCACGATAGGCCACGGAAACAAATTGCTAAATCTAATACTTAAAAAATGATAAAGCTATGTTTGTAAACATTTCTTATTAACTAAGCGCGAATTAATGTTTTCTATTTCTATATGACACGATAATTATGTGACATATTGCAATATGGTGGTATTATAGACCGAAATGATCACGATAGGCCACGGAAACAAATTGCTAAATCTGTTACTTAAAAAATGATAAAGCTATGTTTGTAAACATTTCTTATTAACTAAGCGCGAATTAATGTTTTCTATTTCTATATGACATGGTAAATAAGTGACATATTGTAATATGGTAGTATTATAGACCGAAATGATCACGATAGGCCACGGAAACAAATTGCTAAATCTGTTACTTAAAAAATGATAAAGCTATGTTTGTAAACATTTCTTATTAACTAAGCGCGAATTAATGTTTTCTATTTCTATATGACACTGTAATTAAGTGACATATTGTAATATGGTAGTATTATAGACCGAAATGATCACGATAGGCCACGGAAACAAATTGCTAAATCTGTTACTTAAAAAATGATAAAGCTATGTTTGTAAACATTTCTTATTAACTAAGCGCGAATTAATGTTTTCTATTTCTATATGACACGGTAATTATGTGACATATTGTAATATGGTAGTATTAGAGACCGAAATGATCACGATAGGCCACGGAAACAATTTGCAAAATCAGTTACTTAAAAAATGATAAAGCTATGTTTGTAAACATTTCTTATTACCTAAGCGCGAATTAATGTTTTCTATTTCTATATGACACGGTAATTAAGTGACATATTGTAATATGGTAGTATTATAGACCGAAATGATCACGATAGGCCACGGAAACAAATTGCTAAATCTGTTACTTAAAAAATGATTAAGCTATGTTTGTAAACATTTCTTATTAACTAAGCGCGAATTAATGTTTTCTATTTCTATATGACACGGTAATTAAGTGACATATTGTAATATGGTAGTATTATAGACCGAAATGATCACGATAGGCCACGGAAACAAATTGCTAAATCTGTTACTTAAAAAATGATAAAGCTATGTTTGTAAACATTTCTTACTAACTAAGCGCGAATTAATGTTTTCTATTTCTATATGACACGGTAATTAAGTGACATATTTTAATATTGTAGTATTATAGTGCGGTATGGTCTTTGTTTACGTTTTAATTAAATTGCATATGAATAGAGAACAGCAGCTTACAACCATGTCGCCTACCTAAAAATAAAATGAAATCAATACTCATTCCAGCATGATGACGGCCTCTGTGGCTAGCGCGTCGGCGCTCATGCCGGAGCTCGCGGGTTCTAATCCCGCCGAGGGTACAAAAAGTTTTTTGTGTTCCTGGGTCATGTATGTGTATTAAATATGTGTATAATGGAATAAAAATCTTAAATATATTCCGTCTTACTAATAAAAATATTTACACTACGGATAACTTAAGCAACGTTGCTATTTTTTTTCTATCATGTGACATTTCCAACGTATCAGACAAAGACGGCAACGTTGTTTAAGTTATATGTTGTGTAAATAGTTTTATTAGAAAGGAGGATAATGTATTATATAAAAGTATTAAATATACTTCCAGTGGTCTGGTAAATGTAACGCAAGTTCTTCGGATACTTAGCACAGGGCCAGATTGGCGTGGTGTGAAGCGTCCATAATTATTATTATTATTATTCTGTATTTGGAGCTAAGAAATATTTGAAACTAGCTTTCACCCGCGGCACCGCCCGCGTTAATACAGTATCCCACGGGAACACTGTAATTTTTCGGGATAAAAAGTAGCCTATGTGTTAATACAGGGTTTAAACTACTACCATACTAAATTTCATCAAAATCCGTTCAGTAGTTTTTGCGTGAAAGAGTAACAAACATACATCCATCCATCCTCACAAACTTTCATATTTATCGTACCTAAGTAGAATATGATAAATGAACGACAATTTTAGGGTTCCGTACCCAAAGGATAAAAACAGGACTTTGTTACTAAGACTCCACTGTGTGTCACCAGGCTGTATCTCGTGAACCGTGATAGCTAACAGTTGAAATTTGCACAGATAATGTATCTCTGCTGCGGCTATAACAACCAATACTAAAACCAAAATAAATATTTATTTAAGTGGGGCTCCCATTCAACAATAGTGATTTCTGCCGTTTTTTACTCTGTATTAATAAGGGCAACAGGCAGACGCTCGAAATATTAATTTGTTGTATATCCACTTCGTATAAGTAGGTAAATAAACAAATTATGGACAAAGGTATGGACTATGGACAGGACTCATTCGTGCGCGAGTACGACTCGCAATTGGCCGGTTTTTTTTTTTGTATTTTCAAAGCCAACGGAAGACAATTTGGCGACGGTTGACGCTAACCTTGATGCGCGAGAATTAATAACTAGCAGTTTTACATGTCAAGGATTTTAACACGAAAATTATATAATAAACGTGATTTTGAATAAGTACGTAATTATAATATATTTATGTACACAATGGTGCGTTTAGAAGCCATAATATAGATGCGGCAATGTCGCAAAACAATGTAAACAGAGGGGGTTTTCAATGGGGACGCGCGAACTTTGAGTTTTGACAGCGACATAGCAGGTTTCTTGGTTTTTAATAAAGAAACAGTGGCCTAGGATAGACGGTGTGGATCTCACAGGCATGCGGACCCAACAGGACGGCGCTATTTACCATACGGTACGCGAAATATTAAATTTATTGAATAGTTCGTAGGCTCGAAAAGTTCGTCATCTCGCGCGGTGGTTGACATCAACTGGCCACTGAAATCGAGTTTAAGACGGTTCGATTACTTTCTAATAGGCTACGTTATGGCAGGGGGCACTTAAGCCTACTGTCTATCCGAGAGTAGATTATTGATGGCTATGGTATCCTGTCCTCTCCTTTTCCATATTCCTTCATCGCTCCTTATAACCTACCCCTATAAGCGGCTCCCTCCCGCTCATCACTAAAAGTCTGACTCGGTGAGGAAGGCAACACAACGCAGATATGCAAAGTGTCTTGGTTTACTCGGCGGTCAGCAAGGCAACGTGGTTGGCCTAGGGCGACGGTGGGGGGCGTACAGTCACCGTCGGCCAGATACAACATCCGACATCTCCTCAGTCGTAGCGGTTCCCCGTTCCACTGATCCAAGGAGTTGACGGACGAGTGTGTGCGTCTGCGTCTGCGCGAACGCTTACGCACCTAAATATATCCTGCGTAACTGACCGCTTCTGTATTTTGACTCCGATTTCGCAAAGTCCTGTGGCGATGGGTAAAAGTAAAGAGGTCCAGCTCGATGCAAGTTGGGCTTTGTCTGATGCTTGCACACAGGCGGTCCCGGGGGTGTGAGTACACGCCGTGGTCGTCTCTGCGTTGCAAGTTTGGGATGACAGCGCAGGCTCGGCAGCACCTGAGATGACAGAGCAGCCCTATTTAGGGAGGCACTGCTCTCCCTGCTCAGCCGGGGAGGGGACTAGAAAAGGTGCCCCAAAAAGATGTTCGTCCCTGTTTGGTAGGTGGTAGTAACCGCGGCTGCCATCGCATCACTTAAAATCGTGGTCGAAACAATAAAGTAAATAGACTCTTGAAAACACCTATCATGACTTTCGGTGCGTGGAACGTGAGGACGCTTCTTGACCGAGATTGCAACGCCTGCCCTGAACGTAAGACCGCTATAGTAGCCCGGGAACTTCATCGCTATAACGTGGATGTAGCTACTCTCAGCGAAACACATCTTGCCGATGAAGGGGAGCTGGTGGAAGTAGGTGGCGGATACACTTTCCTTTGGAAGGGGGCTGCTTCTTCCGAAACTCTACGATCAGGCGTGGGCTTTGCAATCAAAAATCAGTTACTAAAGCAACTAGAGGAGTACCCTGTACATATCTCGGACCGCGTTACCACACTGCGCCTTCATCTGGACAAAGACAACTACCTTAATGTCATCAGTGTCTATGCTCCAACGCTAGACAAGTCTGATGACATCAAGGACAAATTCTACGACGAATTAACTCTCTGCCTGAGAGTTAATTCCTCTCTCTCCTCTCTTAGCATTAACGTCAAAGAGCAGGTCTCATTGCTGGGCGATTTCAATGCCAGGGTTGGTCGGGACTATGAGGCCTAGCCTGGAGTTCTGGGTGGACATGGAGTGGGTAACATGAACAGTAATAGTTAGTTACTGCTCAGTCTTTGTGCTCAATACAGGCTGTCGATTACAAACACTATGTTTAGACTTCCAGCCAAGTACAAGACAACATGGATGCACCCAAGATCCAAGCACTGGCATCTGATTGACTATGCTATTGTTAGGCATAGTGATGTCAGCCAAGTGCAAGTTACCCGCGTCATGCGTGGTGCTCACTGTTGGTCTGACCACCAGCTTATTGTCACTAAGTTGCGACTCCGCCTTCGTCACCCGACTAGATCTTCAATTAAAAAGCTTGCGTCTCTGAACGAAGATAAGCTAAAAGATCCTGAAGTGAGGAAGAAATACGCTGATGCCTTGTCTGAAAAGCTGTTTCCAGCTGATAAGGAAGGTGACGTTGACGCTGCTTGGGGAACTTTGTCATCTCATATCTTAGAGACGGCCTCAACTGCACTTGGCAAAAAATGCCGTCGCAATGAGGACTGGTTTGATGAGAATGACGAGGTTCTGCGAGCAGCGCACGACAAACACCGAGACCTTCTGAAACAGCAAAGTAGGCGGAAAGGAAGCGTAGCGGTGGTCAAAGCTAGTGACCAAGAACTGCGCAAGCTGTCTCGTCACATAAAAGACAGGTGGTGGCAGAACAAAGCTAGTCATATGCAGTGGCTTAGTGATACGAACCAGATCGGGGAGTTCTACGGCGAAGTTCTTAAACTGATTGGTACATCCTACCATGCAAAGGTTCCTTTAAGGTCATAAGACGGTAGGAATCTGTTGACAAGCAAGGAGGATGTACTTAAGCGCTGGGCAGAACATTTCAATACCCTGCTTAATGTAGATCGATTAGCAGATCTACTAAGT
Source organism: Phengaris arion (assembly GCA_963565745.1). NCBI lineage: Eukaryota > Metazoa > Arthropoda > Insecta > Lepidoptera > Lycaenidae > Phengaris > Phengaris arion. The sequence goes on from OY751444.1 coordinate 18,758,178, forward strand.
ATCAGTTTAATGCCCCAATCCCTCCTCGCCACTGAACTGGACGAGCCTCTCTCGCGAGACGAGGTTGTTACTGCCATCAGACAGCAACAAAACAATCGGGCGCCTGGCATTGATCTTATACCGGGAGAGCTGATTAAGTACGGCGGAATGGAGCTGCATACGTCGTTGTGGGAACTGTTTGCTCGTATGTGCGAGGAAGAGCGCGTTCCAGATATTTTTAAAGTATCGCGCATAAGTGCCCTCTATAAGAATAAAGGTGACCGTTCTGACTGCAACTCTTATCGCGGTATTTCCCTCTTGTCGGCCCCTGGGAAGGTGTTTGCCAGAGTTCTTATGAACCGCCTAATTAAACTATCGGAAAGGATCCTGCCGGAAACCCAATTTGGCTTCCGACCTAACCGAGGCACATGCGAAGCGATTTTCTCCGTGCGACAACTTCAAGAAAAGAGCAGAAACAGGGTTGTCAGTTGTACCTCTGCTTCGTTGATCTGGAGAAGGCTTTCGACAGTGTGCCTCGTGAAGCCCTTTGGTTGGTGTTAGGAAAGCTAGGATGCACGGAAAAGTTTGAGACTTATTAGACTCCTGCATGACAACATGCAATGCTGCGTCTCTGTGGACGGAAATCAGACAGACCTCTTCTCCGTAACCTGTGGAGTGAAGCATAATGTGTTTTAGCACCTACTCTGTTCGCCTTATACTTTGCGGTGGTAGTTAGAGAAGTCTTACAAACGACTTCCCAAGGAGTCCGCATCCGCTTCCGTACTGACGGCGGCCTTTTCAACCCGGCTAGACTTAAGGCCCGCACCAAAGTGTCGCATGCATTAATTTCTGAGATTATGTATGCTGACGATCTGTGCTTTATAGCAGAATCCCCAGACGGCCTGCAGCAGCTAGTATCGGCTTTCCACCTTGCATGCCGCAAATTTGGCCTGAAGATAAGTGTCAATAAGACGGAAGTGATGTCCCTAGACAATCACGGTCACGAGTCACTAGCCATAATGCTTGGTGAGGATATGCTGAAGCAGGTCAATAAATTTCGTTATCTGGGGAGCACTGTAACATCCAACTGTAACCTTGATGCTGAAATCAATAGCAGAGTCGGCGCTGCGGCTGCATCATTTGGCAAGCTAAGTTCCAAGGTTTTCTGCTCGCATGACCTTAAGTTGGCCACCAAGATATCTGTCTATATAGCAATTGTACTGCCAAATCTCTTATATTCCTCTGAGACGTGGTGCGTGTATCGTCGCCACATACGCATTTTAGATCGCTTCCACCTTAAATGCATCCGTTCCATCATGAAGATCAGATGGTCTGACAGAGTGCGTAATACCGAAGTTCTGCGGCGAGCCAATGTCGGTGGCATTGAGGCCTATTTAATGCGTCGGCAGCTTCGGTGGTGCGGTCACGTATTGCGCATGCCCGAGGAAAGATTGGCGAAGCGCATCTTTTACTCTGAACTGGAGGAAGGCAAGCGGAAGCATGGCGGACAACTCCTCCGGTTCAAAGATGTCCAAAAGCGGCATATGAAGAGATGCAATATAGAGCCCTCTCAATGGGAGCATTTGGCAGCACAGCGACCAGAATGGCGCAGGATGGTACATTGCCACGTCCGCGATTTCGAGGAGCAACGAAAAGCTGACCTTGATACCAAGCGCGACCAGCTTAAGGCTCGTCCGCCTGCCGCCATTACATACCACTATGTAGACGGCGTACTTACGTATCCTCAATGTGCACGGAGTTTTGCCGCGAAAACAGGTTATAATAGCCACCTTCGCGCGCATGAGCGCCAAAATGCCGGATAGGAGTCGAAGTGGTCGCCATGGCCGAAATCGGTCGGAAGCATCATCATCAATAAGCTACGTGAAACCACAGTTTATTATTCTTTGCTGCCTTAAAAGACTACAGTTTATGTCAAAATCTCTACTAAGACTCCATAAGTAAGCATTAAATGTCTCTCGATTGCGGCCGTTAAACATGTTGTATTTCATTTCATTCGAACGCTCTTAATGAAAAATCCTTGACTGGCAGCGCCTAGTAAGAAATGCAGTTATATTTTTTTTGGATTATGTGTACGAAATGGCCTCAGACATACGCAATGCTAATTGCAAGTGTGGATTTCCTCGAAATGAGTAATTTAAATGTAGTTTATATTTTTATATTCTTATATCTAACACTAGTACCTACCCAACACTCGTTCTATCTCAGGGTTTCTCAAAGTGGGGTACACGAACCCCTAGGGGTTCGTTACGTAAAGCGGATGAATGGAGAGTGGGTTTTCACACCTGGTGCTCTAAAAATGCCAAAAAAGATGTTTCATATTATGAATATGAATTTTTTTTTCTTCAACTCACATTATGTGCGCCATTTTACGCATTTCTATTGAAAACTGTCGAAATTGATGTTTTTAATATGATGAAATCAGATGAATCATGTAGACATTTTACAATTTCAAGATTTTTATATGAAAAAAAATATATGAAACGTTCATGATAAAAATGAAATACAGAAATCGGCTTCATGTCGAGTCAGAATTTAAAGTTAAAATTGTCCAAAATTACTCCTTAAATTTACTCAATTTGCGACAAGAAACACTACACAATTCATTCATTATAAAAATGTTTCTTTTGACACTGTATTTGTTACCTATTATTGAAATAAAAACCTTTTTTTCTTCAACACTCAACTTTATTATTTTCGTTAATTGGTTAGTCAAGAGGTTCGCTGTCATCTGGGAACCTTAACAGGAGTTCGTATAGCCAAAACTTTGAGAAACCCTGTTCTACTAAACCATGAACTGGAATAACTAAATAACTACCTACATATACACCTACAGTTCCTCCACTACATCTACAACTACATATAGTACCTACATTTACAACTACATACACCAACCTACACCTACTACCAACACCTACAACCTACAGGTGATCTGTTATGGCTAAGAACAGTCACTGTTTAATCACCTTTCAAACAAAAAAAAACTAGATTAAATTCTGTTTATACGTTTGGGAGAGCTACGATGCCACAGACACACAGACAGTCATATACATACACAAACACGTCAAACTTATAACACCCCTGTTTGCGTCGGGGGTTAATAACCAATAAACCGGCAGGGGCAATTGGAAAGGCAGTGCTTGAGGTCAGGCATTGTCAGCGCGCTCTTGACCCGCGCTGGGAACTACGTAACAATACACGATTACGATAACTCCATAACTATACTGAGTGGGACTGAGGCAAACGAAGTCTACATATTATCACAGCAAATACGGTACACCTAATGGTAAGGTAATCAAAAGCATGTATACTGCATTGAAATTTCTATGCAGTATACATGCTTTTATAACTTGGTAAGAATATAATCATAAAGTCTCCTGAGTCCTGACCAAAGACTGCCCTATTTAATAGGCCTACTGTATTTTGAATCTTTTTAGGTGCCTAAGGGAACGTTCAAGTATTACGTAACGCAATTTTTGAAGATTTTAGACACCCCCTAACCTAACCTCCCCCCTGTGTAACGCGCCGTAACATTTTTCTGTAACCAAACACCCCCCCCCCCCACCCCCCCACCCCATCCTTTAATACGTTACGTAACACCTAAGTGACCATTTTTTACCTAAAAGTCATTGTAATGTAGCGAAAAGTACTCGCTAAAATTCCTGTTATTATTTATAATAGCTGCGTTTCTCGTTAACAATCGTTTCAAGAAATAAACCGACGATAGCTATAGCTTTATTTACCTGTACTGTTTTTATGTTACGTAACGCGTTGTTTGAACCCCCCTCCCCACTCGTAATGTTTTACAAGACCCCCGGTCCCTCCGTCCCCAAATTGCAATACATAATACTTGAACACTCCCTAAGTGCATTTGTTACTATTTTGAATTACTTTAGTCCATTTGTTTATTTTTTTTTATTTCATTTGTTATTATTAATTTAATTAATTGATGTCTTATCACACAGGCTATCAATGATTTAGTGTCTAATCTAGCAAAGCATCTCTGTAATTCGACACCAGCCTCGGATTTAAGGGGGGGCAAACACTTGCCCCGGGCGGCAGTTTTATGGGGGGCCACTATAGTTTTTGCCCTGGTTCGAAAAAATCGTAGACCCGGGGCTGTTCGTCACTGTATGACTTAAGAAGACACCAGTAAGGTTGTAAAGTGAATTGTAAATATTGGAATACAGCCAATGTAAATACTCAGTGTAGGTAAGTTTTGATAATTGTAAACAAATGTGTATACTGTACACTGTACAGGGCAATGCGCCATTTTCGTCGTGACTTAACCAGTCTCAAATTGGTCTTTACTCTATTCAAATCAAATAGCATTGCTTAAGTTTAATGAGAAATTTTAACTCAATAAATAGGACCTACCTAGTTCTAGCAAGAATCTCATACCAAAAATGATTGAAAATAATAATATCAAGGAAATAATTATAACAGTTGAGATCCAATCTAAAGAAAAATATTAGTATATTTCTTTAGATAAGATTAGATCAATTAGATAGAAGGTTTAGTGGACCACAATAAATCTACACTTAGCCTTTATAGGATGCTCTTCAAGAAATTAAAAAATTCAGTCTTAACTGTTTTTAAATAAGATATAAGTTAAAGGTATTTATGTGTTATCAAAAATTGTAGATTTCCTTTTTATTACATGACTACAGCGATGCCAAAAGGAAGGGTAATGATTCTTTACTTTTTCGTTCATCGATTTAGAATTTGATTTTATTAAAAACAGGAAAATAATATTGAAGGATCCATGAAAGTCGTCTGCTACATTGTAGTGTGATAATGGAAGCTGATATCACAGGAAGTTGGTGCGTCCAGTTGTTTATCACATTCCAATATGGACAGCATGTGTCTCCAAGCAGACATTTTGACCAACAGATGGCTGTGATTGAAAAAATGGAGATAAGAACAATCAATGTTAAATTTGGGTGTTCTGGCTTTTGTTATGAGTTACAGCTTATGCTAAAAACGTAATTACGATATTATTAGATTAATATGTGAACCTGAAACTTTCAGTGCAATTTTAAGAGAATTGTGCAACCAGAGAAGTATCAAATTTACAGTGACGTTTGTCAATCTGCCACAGCATTTACATTTTGAATTATTTTTATATCTAAGGGTTCCCACACATAACTGCGAATTGGCATCGCATCCACGAGACTGTATACTAGAGCCCATATACGAGCTCACAGATATTTGCGATGCAAATTATCAATTATGTGTGGGAGCCCTAAGAGGCAAAATAACCCTTATATCACACTGACACACTGACACTGAATCATTATGGGCGAATTTCGACGACAGTGAGACCTCAGTTTTATTTAATTTACCATAGTATTTATGCAGAACATAACCATTTACCTAAACAGTATTACACTGCAAGTAAGAATTTTCTGAAGTCTCCAGTACATTGCTTATAATTTATATAAACACTCATAGGACTTCATCTAACTCTGAATCTCTGGAATCTTTATCATTAAACAAAAAAAAATCATCTAATCAGGAGCTCCCAACCAGTGGGATGCCCCAGGGGGCATACCTATATATGAAAGGGGGTGAAATACAATTTTTTATCACAAATATTGACCATTGCACTGTCAGTCGCAATCACAAACATGTTTGAAAGTAAAAACTTTTGTATGGAAATAAATAAATATCAATACAAATGTTTTTTTTTTAATAAATATATCTCAAGGGGGCATGAGAGTATTGTTTATATGTCCCCCTTGTATTATAAATAATGAAATTAAACTCCATGAAAAAAGGTTGGGAAACCCTGATCTAAATATACCATTTACATTGAAATCATGTTGTAAATATTGAGTTGTTATGTATGGAAAAAAAAAGATAAAACAGATAAAACTTAAGTAACACATTATGATCTACCAATTAATTGAACAATAGATATGGAAAGAAAGGACACTGAATAATATTTTTTATGGACCATTTAACAATATGGATTAATATGTGGATAATAATGTGGGTGTTGCATCTATTAAGGCGCGTCTCCTGGGCATGTTTTTTCGAAATATTACACAAAACATCGCAAACATTGGGGCATGGCTATACACATTTGTGTAGGAATATACAATGTTTTTGTCTTCCGAGACGGACGGAAAATATTCCCCGCGCAGGGAAGGGAAGGAATGTTTCATTTCTTATCAACTGTTACACCACTCACATGACAATTAAATATAGAAATATGGAAGAAATTCTTCTATTCGTAACTCCTAATAAATACTAAAATTACGGGTTAGTAAATATGGACAAACTTGAAATTGAGGGTCAAAAAGGCCACTTTAGATGTTTCATATATTTTTTCCATACAAAAATCTATGGCTATTTGGTTCATCTGATTTCATCACATTAGAAAACATTAATTATGTCAATTTTCAATAGAAATGCGTAAATTAGCGCACATAATATGAGTTGAAAAAAATATATTAAACACCTAAAATATATAGACCCCCTATGTTTTCTCCTAGATTCTGCATGTGCTATCGCTAAAACTGCGAGTACTTACGTCTTCCTCATCGGAACTTATGATCTTGTCTACACAAAATGTTTTGTTTCAATCAAAAACATTTTCTATAGCTGGAGACAGCTTGTGTATGAAAACAAATGTTTTTGTTTTATGTTTCGAAAACACATGAGTAGGAGATGCGCTTTTATGTAAATAAGCAATAGTTTTTAAGACTATGATTTGTGTGATCACAGTTTGTTGTCCCAAATAAAAAAAATACATAGTTTGTACCAACATTCTTATAATTAGGTACATATAAATATAAAAGCGCAGGGTTTCTGTAATAAGAGTTATAATAAACCTTATTCATTGAGTTCTTGTTAATATTGATGATCAATTCCACTCTGTAGTCTAGAAGTAAGTAAAACATGGGTAGTTTTGAATTTACAGCTAATGTTAAGATTGGGTCATAAGTGAACATGATAATCAATAATGTTTCGTTCCTTATATTACATAAGCTAATAAAAGGCTTCGGCTACAGTTATTATCGGAATTTAAGTAACACAGATGATGGCCCAGTGACATAATAGAAATATCAAATATGTAGTGGCAAGTTTCGTAAGGACCAGTACTAGAAAAAGTATGAAATGTAAATATTTTAATGCCAACTAAGGCGTATTGTACCAAAATTTGTATATTACAGCAGTTTATACTGTGTATCACGGGTTGATATATTTATCGACCTGTCTCCGGATAGTGCCAATGTCAAGAACATATAAAGGAGTACGTATATACGTGCTGGCGTTGTTGATAAGATTTTATAGGCAGCTTATAGACTTACAATCTAAATGTTTCTTTTTCGGTGCTATCATTTCTTCGGTTGTGGCTTTACATACTGATTTTGCTAAACCTTGGCCCGCGATACTATGGCGAGCGGCAAGGAGCCTGTCGTTTATTGTTTGCCCCGCCATCCTCACGTTCAGTCCAGACATAAACTTTTTGGAAACACTTTCAAACACTAATTTTCACGTTTAAATTAAATTCACAAAATTATGTAGGACGATGACGGGTAAAATATGTCACCGCCCCCCCGACTGGCACAATACTAAATTCAAGATGGCCGTCTTTTTTTAGTGTTGTCATTACTGAAAAATTATACATATTGACAACGCAAGCGCACACAGGAAACTAAACTGTCATCGCGACTTGCGACACATTCACACGCTTCAAAACTCAGGGATCTTCAAAAGCCTGAGGGCTTGCTGAGGGTGAAAAAAGAATCACACAAATAATATTCTAGATTTATGAATCATTTCAAGATTATTTGTAATTTATTTCAATAGGTACCATTCTTGATAAATTACTTTTATATGTTGAAACTAATGGCGTTTTCGGAATCGAAAAATAATAGGTCTTTACCTATGAAATTGCCGTTTTGCAGTACTGGCCATTTCATATCAAAATAATTTTGTTTGGCTAAGAATTCTAATTTCAAATTAATTTTATTTTAAAAACATGGAATTCTTTTTCCAAAATTAGTTATTTGTTTATTGATTAGTGTTACATTTTCATCGCATTTTAATCTTTTTCGTCATCATGGATACGTTAAAAATTCAAGTAATTATGGAATATGAGTACCGCTACCGTCGTGGCAGCAACGCGGCACAAGCGGCACGCAACATCAACGACGTTTACGGAGCTAACACTACAAACCAACGCACCACCTGTTATTGGTTTGCTCGCTTCCATTCTGGAAATTTCGACCTGAAAAATGAACCTCGCGGTCGTCCGAAGACTTTGGTCGACAATGACGATTTAAAGGCGTTCGTGGAAGCTGATGATACACAATCTACGGCTGAATTAGCAGCAGCTTTCGACGTTAGCGTCAAAACAATATTTGGCCAAATTGGCAAGGTAAAAAAGCTTGACAAATGGGTGCCCCACGAACTCAAACGTACGCGTCGAGACGTGCCTTGCACTGCTCAACAGACACATAAATGAAGGAATTTTGAACCGCATTGTTAGCTGCGATGAAAAATGGATTCTGTTTGATAACCGCAAGCGCTCAGCAAGTTGGTTGGATCCTGGTTCAGCACCTAAACAATGCCCTAAACGAAAACTTACCCCTAGAAAAGTAATGGTCACTGTTAGGTGGTCTAGCGCCGGTGTGATTCATCACAGCTTCTTACCAAACGGGGTGAGCATTACTGCAGATGTGTACTGTGAAGAACAGAACACAATGATGGAGAAGCTGGCACATCTCCAACCAGCATTGGTCAATCGCTCGTCTCCGCTGCTCTTGCACGACAACGCGCGACCTCATACTGCACAGCAGACGGTCTCCAAGTTGCAAGAACTGGGGTTGGAAGCTCTCCGTCATCCGCCCTACTCACCAGACCTTGCGCCTACAGACTACTACTTTTTCCAGAATTTGGATAACTTCTTGGCGGGAAAAAAATTCAATATCCGAGAGGTCGCATACGCACGTTATTTGTTCTTCGATACGCATTTTTGTTTATCGATCGCGAAACCGGTTTGCTATAGTGCCGGCCCGCCGCGCTTGCGGGTTGGCAGGCCGGTTACTGTATAGATAATGACGGAAGATTCAGCCTGTAATAATATTATATTAGAAGAGGAGAATAATGTTTATCTGGAGGACAATATATTGGATATTTCAAGGAGGGAGGAAAATGATATTTTGATGGAGACAAGTAGAAGATCTAGTAAGCGAGGACGTGAATATAATGATGATCAAGAAGGGGATGATTGGCATTTAGTACAGAAGCCAGGAAAAAAACAGGCTGCGGAAAAAATAGAAATGTATATTACCAGTAAAGAAATGCTTCCCAAGCAGTTTGCGTTGGCTAAGATTTTTAAAGAACAGAAAATTATGAATATTACTAAAGTTAAGTACATTAATCCCTATAAAATTCTAATTAATATGGATAATGAAGACAGTGCAACGAAGTTATCATCGTCGGAATTTTTCAAGGAGAAAGGATGGCGATTCAATAGACCATTTGAAGTCTTATTATCTTTCGGGATTATTAAAAACGTGGAGTTAAGTATGTCAGAGCAAGATATTTTGGATATTATTTCTAGTTCTATCAAAGTAAAAACTGTTAAACGCTTAAATCGGAGAACGGAGAAGGGGTGGGTTGCAAGTGAAACTATTCGGCTTGGGTTTGAAGGAACGTCATTGCCGGCTTTTATTAATATTTACGAACTTAAAATTAAGGTGGAACCATATAGATTCCCTGTAACTCAATGTTCCAAGTGTTGGAGATTCGGTCATACCCTCAACAGATGTCCATCAGTCAATTTTTTCTGTCCAAAATGTGGCGATAAACATAAAATTTGTGAGACTAAAACTTTTAAATGCATTAACTGCTCTGGAGATCATCTAGCCCTTTCTAAGCTGTGTCCGTTTTATAAAAAGGAAAGTAAATTAAGAAATCTTATGTCGGAGTTTAACTGTTCCTATAGGAAAGCTCTTAGTATGTATGTACCTCCTGTTACTCCTCCTACTATAAATATTTCATATTCCGAGCCAAGAGTAAATCAGTCTGAGAGATTTGATAATAATCCTCAAGAAAATCTAATTAATACTCCAGCATATTCGGAAGTACTTAAAAAGAAACCTAGCGCCAAGACAAGATTATCCCAGACAGAAAAAGTGCCAGTGCTATCAAAAGAAAGAAGAAGGATACAGTCAGAAAAGAACAAAGAAAATGGCGTTACTAATTTTTGGTCGGAAACGGAGATGAGCGTGGATTCAGTTTCTAGTGAAATTCCTAATGTTTCAGAAAGGGAAGGTAAATCGAAGAATCGACGATTAAAAGGGGTTTCGACCTTTGATAGTTTACTTAAGAAGTTAAAGGATATTGTATTTTGTAGCAGGTATACTTTAAAGGATAAACTTAATAAGTGTATTAAATTTTTTTCTAACTGGGTAATAGCTTATGTAGTACAAAATTGTAGTGATTATTTTTTAAATATAAGTGATGATGGATAGATGTAACCGCGTCGTTAATGCTATCCAATGGAATTCACAAAGTATTCAACCTAAGTGCTCTAGTTTTGAACATCTTCTTATTCAAGAAAAAATACATTTTGCTATTTTGAGTGAGACATGGTTGGCTCCTGGGTCAATTTTTCGTATTAAAGGATTTAATATATTTCGATGTGACAGACAAGACTCCTATGGCGGTGTCGCCATTGTGGCTCATAATTCTATTCATTGCATGACTTGTCCAGTTCAATCCCTTATAAGTGGTTTAGAAGTTATACATTTAAAAGTATTTAACTGTTACTATTTAGAGAATATAGTTGGAATATATTGTCCGCCTTCGATTCGTACTTCTCGGGCCGATTGGAATTTATTATTTTCGCAGTTTTCTGCGAATACGTTAATTTTGGGTGATTTTAATGGTCACCATTCTACGTGGTCCAATAGAACTGACTCTAGGGGCACTCAAATTTTTGATTCCATAATTGATAGTAATTTTGTGACTTTGAACAACGGTTCTCCAACTCGAATAAAGCTGGTGAATGGATTGTTACAACAATCATCGCCAGATATTTCATTAGTATCTTCTAATATAGCTTGTAGATTTGATTGGTCTGTCACAAAAGAAACATTAGGTAGTGACCACGTCATTATTAAAATTTCATGTTCCGAAAATTATCCATCAATTTTTATAAAGAATAGAAATTTTAAAGCGGCCGATTGGGATTCTTATAGACAAAACTTTGAGACGTTGCTTTCTCAATGTGCTGTATCGGGCGATCTTCAGAAGCGTTATAATTCTTTTGTGGATATTTTAAATCAAGCGGCTGAACATAGTATTCCTTTTTATAAAATTAGTCAAAGCATATGTAATAAATTTAGCCCTAAATCTTATTGGTCTCCGAGTCTATCTAAGGTAGTAGCTGAACGGCGTCTTGCCTTAAAATTATTTAGACAAAATCCCACTCCTAATAATCACCGTTTGCTACAGGAAAGGGTTAGAACGGCTCAAAGATTAATAAGGAAAGCTAAAAGTGAGTCTTGGTTTCAGTTTTGTTCTTCACTTGATCAATCAGTTTCAGCTCGCATAAAATGAAATGGTTTAAGGGTTGTAGGCAACCAAGAGGCTACGTGGATAAGAATACTGCTAATGACATTCTTACCAATTTAACTCCTGATTTTACTCGTCCTCCACAGCCTAGATTTGTTTCGAATAACCACAAGGTAGAAGCTAGTATCTCTTTTCAGGAATTAATCAAATGTATTTAGTCAAAAGATTCTGCCCCGGGATCGGACGGAATTTCTTATTCCATGGTTAAAAATCTACCCGACTGTGGAATTAGATTCTTACTTCTCTTATACAATCTCTTTTTAAATTATAGTTTTGTTCCAACTCAATGGCGCATTATCTCAGTAATTCCAGTTCTTAAGCGAGGGTCAAATGTTTTGGATAAATCATACCGACCTATTTCCTTAATTTCTTGCTTATGCAAAATATTTCACATGATTTTAAAAAATAGATTGGAGTGGTTTCTCGAAAAAACTAATAGATTTTCAGACAATACAGTTGGATTTAGAAAAGCGTATTCTAGCATGGATAGTTTGTCATCTCTTGTTACTAGAGCGCAAATTGGGTTTTCTAAAAATAAATACACAGTGGGTTGTTTCTTGGACATTGAAAACGCATATAACAACGTTGATGTCACTTCATTATTGTTAATTCTGGACAGTTTTGGGGTAGGATCTAAAATTTGTAAATATCTCTGGTATTTTTTAAATGAACGTATGTTGACTATTGAAACATCGGATTATAAGTGTCAGAGAAGTACAGGTCATGGTCTACCTCAAGGAGATCCTTTGTCTCCTTTTCTATTTAATGTAGTTACAGTTCCTGTTTGTAAATCACTGACAAATGTTTATTTTAATCAGTATGCCGACGACTTCGTCATATATGTAATTACGAAAAATTTAGAAGGAGCCACTTTAGAATTACAATCGGCATTAGATTTAATATATGAAAAATTTTACGATTTAAATTTAGACCTATCTGCTTCAAAAAGTAACGTTTGTATATTTAAAAGAGGTTTTCATAGAAATAGTATAGATTTAAAAATTAACGGTAGGTCTTTACAGGTTGTGGATTCAGTTAAGTACTTGGGAATGTGGTTGGATCGTTCTCTTAGATGGGGACTACATATCAAACATTTGTCACAGAAAACTTTAAAATTTACTAACATATTTAAAGTGCTGGCTGGTTCTGGATGGGGCATACATCCAATTCATTTAAGAAGATTATATATCTCTCTTGTTCGTAGTAGACTTGACTACGGATGTTTTTTATTTGACAATAGCTGTAACTCAAATTTAAATAAGCTAGATGAAATACAAAATTTGTGTTTTATTAAAAGCACTCCAAAGTATGTTATGGAGAGTGAACTTTGTCTTCATCCGTTGTTTTTGCGTCGTAGATTTTTAGCAGGGAAATTTTGGCTTAAAAGTAAAAGTATGAATAAAATCAGTATTAATTTAGTAGAACAGCTTTCTAGCTTATGTCATAATCGGTTTTGGAATAATAAGCGTAAACCTATTTTAGTATCGATCCATGAATCATTTAATACTCTCCCTATTTATATTAGTAATAGATTGGAAATGTTTTCTTTAACTACTTGGGTGACGAACATTGATCTAAGTCACATTATTAAAATGAATATTGGCAGGTTACCTATACCGAAGCGTCAGTTTAATATTCGGGTTTTGAGGAATTTATGTATGGATTACTAAGGCGGGTCAATAAGTCCGTGACTTTTTGAATTTCTAACCTCCTTACTGAAAAAGCAACACTACTCCTGTCAACAGGCATCTGTCAGTTGACTCCTATCAAAATTTGAACTTGCTGCGTCAGTTAGTTTGTGTTTTACAGCTATCTTTATCAGACTATCCAGTAACTTAAGGAAACAATGGAAAAAAGTGAATTTCGTGTGCTTATTAAGCATTATTTTTTGCGAAAAAAAACCATTACCGAGACCAAGGCTAAGCTTGATAAATACTATGGGGACTCTGCACCATCGATTTCAATGGTAAAAAAGTGGTTACTGAATTTCGTTGTGGCCGTACAAGCACTGAAGATGCCGAACGTCCTGGACGCCCAGTTGAGGTCTCTACACCCGAAACAATCGAAAAAATTCACGATATGGTGTTGGCCGACCGAAGATTAAAAGTGCAAGAGATTGTGGAAGCCATAGGCATCTCGCATGGCTCAGTGGTTTCAATTTTAGATGATCACTTGGGCATGAGAAAGCTTTCCGCAAGATGGGTGCCGCGTTTTCTCACAGTCGACCACAAACGCAATCGTGTAACAACTTCACAGGAAGGTTTGGCGTTGTTTAATCACAATATGGAGGTGTTTTTTAACCGTGAACGAAACATGGATCCATCACAACACACCAGAGACCAAATAACAGTCAAAACAGTGTGTTTCTAAGGGTGAATCGGCGCCAAAGTAGGCCAAGGTGGGTTTGTCAGCCAATAAAGTTATGGCGACTGTTTTTTGGGATGCACGTGGGATAATCCACATTGACTATCTTCAAAAAGGAAGAACAATTAATGGGGAATATTATGCCAACTTATTGGACCGCTTCAATGAGGATTTGAAAACAAAACCGACCTCATTTGGCCAAGAAAAAAGTTCTTTTTCACCAAGACAATGCAAGGGTGCACACATGTGCAGTTGCCATGGCAAAAATCCATGAATTGGGCTATGAATTGCTCCCACATCCACCCTATTCTCAAGATTTGGCTCCGAGTGACTACTTCTTGTTCCCAAACCTGAAAAAATGGCTCGGTGGAAAAAGATTTGACTCCAATGATGAAGTCATCTCGCAAACAAAGGCCTATTTTGAGGACCTCGACAAATCATATTTTTTGGAAGGGATAAAAAAATTGGAGAAGCGTTGGACAAAGTGTATAGAGCTCAAGGGGGACTACGTTAAAAAATAAAATGATTTATTTATCAAAAAATCTGTGTTTTATTCCAAAAGTCACGGACTTATTGACCCGCCCTCGTACCTTACTTCCAATTATTCTGATTGTGTTTCTATATATACTGATGGATCTAAAGATATTAACGGAGTTAGTGCTGCTTTTCTAGATACTCATTCAAATATTTCAGTTAAGTTAAAGCTAGATTCCAATAGTTCTATAATGTCAGCTGAACTTACAGCGATAAAAGAGGCGCTCTCATATGTAGAATTAACCAATCACAACAAGGTAGTCCTGTTGTCTGATTCGAAAAGCTCGCTTCAACACCTGGCTCGGTGCACCTCGACCGTTCGAGGAACACCGACAGCCTATGATATTTTAAAGATTATTTGTAAGCTCACTTCTCAAGGAAAATCGATTATCCTTCAATGGATACCGTCACACATAGGTCTAGTCTATAACGAGGTAGTGGACGGTTTAGCAAGGGAAGCAGTCTCCGATGGTACTCCGTATTTGAGGTATCCGGTATATAGTGACTTCGTTAGTGTTATTAAAAAACAATGTTATGATATGTGGAAGGAGTATTTTGATGAGGTTTCGAAATTGAAGGGAATATGGTACAGAACGATCCAGTCGCATCCACCTAAGTCGCTCTGGTTTGACAATAAGGACGTAGTCTTAAGCAGGACGGAATTGACCGCTGCATTGAGGCTTCGTTCCGGTCATACTCCTTCAAATAAATTCGCCTTTTTAATGGGTAAATCTTCTACCCCAAATTGCCCAAGATGCAACGTGATTGATGACGTATATCATGTTTTGATGGAGTGTGTCTGTAACGAGGCCTTAAGATCTCGTAGGGTGATGGACGTGGGAGTCTGTAACAGCTCTCTGACAGATCCTCTGTCCGATTTGGCCAGGGAACTGTACAAACTTTTGTTAATCAAGCGCTATTGATTGTTTTTTTGTTCATTTTTAATTTAATTGCATAATTTATATTGTGTTAATTATGTATGTTTATGAACTCGGGTGTCATAATCGCTTTGCGATAAAACCCTTAATTAAAGATTAAAAAAAAAAAAAAAAAATGCCTTTGAAGAATTTGTTGCCTCCCGTCCAGCTGATTTCTTTAAGAAGGGCATCAATAAACTGCCACTGTGTTGGCAAAGATGCATTGATTGCATGGGTGATTACTTCGATTAATACAAATAAAATAGACATGAAAAAAAATCGTTTAATTTTTTTCATACAAAACGGCAACTTCATAGGCAAAGACCTAATATATTAATTAGGCTGGGACTATATTGTCCGGTATTCGTAAGGCCGGGGAAAAAACAGAACACTGAAAATAGAACTCTGCGCAAATACAATAAAGCTGAAAATCAAACACACGAGTGTCAAGTCAAATGTAAATATCAAATCTGACAACTTGATACTGCTACTGGTAGCAAAATTATTTTGAAAATAACATCAATACATCAGATGTGTAACGTCAATGACCTTAACAGCGCAGTACATTTTCTACTTCCTATAACAAAATTTAGCATGATAAAGCACTGAATTATTGACATATTAATTGACAATTAAAATTCCGCTATTTTCGTACTCATTCGGTAAACAGGTTACGTTGCCCATATTATACCCATGTATTTCGATTCCAAAAACGCTATTATTAGTATCAGCATGCAAAAGTAATTTATTAATTAGGTTAACGCGATTGTTAATTTTAAGCAAATAAAAAGTATTGACCATCTCTTTCTCGCAAAACGATTTGATACATCACAAGCTGCTCCCGCCATTCATTTTTTAATGACAAATAAACGGCGGGAGCAACTCGTAACGTCACAGGCCGTTGTATCGCTCCATTTATTATTAATAATGTAAATCGTTTGTAAAGCATGACCGGAAAAATAATAAATCTCGCCAAAGGTAATGATTTTGGCAGTCTATGTATCTATTTATGTTAAATGAAAATAGGTTCTAGATTGTTAAATAACAACATGTTATCTGTCTAGCATCGAATAGATGAAAATAAAGTTTAGGCAACATGCCTATGATTAAAACTAGCTACTTAAAATTCGTTTCTGTATACATCATGTTAATACATTAAAGTTTATTTTGTAAATTGTAATAATTAATTCATTCATTTACTAAGAAAGTTCTTAGTAGAATTTGAGTAGAATGAATGAATGAACGTTCTCCAGGCCACGTTCGAACTTTATGACCATAGAGAATTTATGACAACGTCAAATGTTGTAGAATGTAATTTGTCAAAACGGCATTCCAGTTTCTACTTTCTTGGGTAGTCAGAATTTGGATTTCAAGTGTTTTTTTAAATGGAATATTTTTCTTAAATAAAAAGGTATATTTTGTACCTAACTCAAATTGAATAAATTCGAAGTTAGTTTTTAAATTTGATTTTTATTTGTCTAGGTTAAAACACTAATCTATGGAAAGAAAACAGTGTCAAATGAATATGGCCGATCGGTAACAAACTCGTCAACATAGAACATCGTGTTTGTTTCATAAATAAGAAAATATGGCTAAAAAGAGGAACGCTAAGAAAAAAGGCATCGTAAAAAATGCTACAGCAACAAACAAAGTACCAATTAGCAGCAATATAAATTCGGAAGCGATAGCAGCGGCTCTCAGTACCACGAATTTACATGTTTTGCTAAAAGTATGTCGACTTTGTGAAACGAAGGATGGTCCTTTCTTAAACATATTTGATATTGACAAAATAATTGCTAAGAAAATCGAAGATGTCATGCCGTTTGTGGTAAGATTTTGTTAATTTTGTTAAGGTATTGTTAGTAAAGAAATTTAGTAGGTACAGGCCCAATGATTTGTATGCAATTTTATTTTAAAACTAGCTGGTGCAACATTCCGTTCCATTAATGGTTCGTTTGCGTGGAACCATTAATAGAAACGGTACACTAAGATTAAAGTAGCCTAAGGTACTCCTTATAACATCAGCTATATGCCATTGAAATGCCGGTCAGAATCACCCTGGCCGTTTCAAAGATTAAACTGAACAAAGACAGACCAAAATTTAAAAAAAATGCTTCTATGTGTGTAGATACCGTTTATGCTATCAAAATATGCATTTATGCAAGACTGTTAATTTGGAGTTACAAACAGACACTTCAATTTTATTTATTTGTTTAGGTATTTTCTTGCCCTGTAGTTCACAAAATTGGACAGAAAATTATTTATAGAATCAACATTTATATTATAATAATAATACTTAACATTCAGTTTTTACTCATGGTGCACACATATTAGGTAACCAGAAATATTATGTCCTGTTTGTACTGTGTACATACAAAAAATATATTTTTTTTGAAGAAATGGTCATTTTGGTCTAGCTGGATGGAGGAGTGCAGCTCAGTAACACACTGAAACAAGTTTTACTTTTATACTAGATAATCTTATACCAATTAAAGTAGCTTTTGCATGTTATGTGAATAAAATGTAATTATTATTAAAATCTAGACAAATTTGATTTTGTCTTTTAGAATGAACGAAGAAAGAGCATACAAATTGTGTGTTTACTTCTCTGTGTTATTTGATATTTATTAATTCAAACTATTATTTATTTTCTATTCTCCTGGCAGTGTATTTGTATTAGAATAGAGACTAAGCATAATAAGTGATTAATTTTAATGGATATTTAGTAATTTAAAAAAATGCTGCTTAAATTTACCTTGTTGATTATTTTAACAACCTTTGCTTGGTTTCTAAAGGGTATTTGTCAGTAGTTTATCTACTCATTAACAATATTGCTTTGATGACTATTATATTATAAACTAAGTTTAATTTAACTGACCAATTAGGTCCGTCAATCAATTCCATAACTCAAATTATTACTGATAGATTGAGCTTATGCAGAAAGGAATAAAATAACTTTACATAAAATGATTATTTTTATTAGTTTAAATAATTTAGAGCATCATTTCACTCCCAAAGTAACAAATGTTTTTATAATACTAGTTACATTACCGAATTCAAAATAACTTTATCTTCCAATTTGAAAAATATTCCTCTAGTGACCACTAGATAGTTCTACGATAGTTAAACTTAGTTTATTTAAAATTAATGTAAAGTCAGAAACAGAGCATTATTGAATTAAAATCAGCAATTTCTCTCAAGATTCTCAAATTAACATACAAATGATTATATTATAAACTAGAGCAGCTGGAATGGCTGGTTCTTATATATAAATCCTATAACAATAGATTTTATATAAAAATTGGAGTTTAAAATAAGTAGAAACTCGATTATACGGCCCTCAGTTATATGGATTCATGATTGTCCAGAATACTAACCATCTTTTATAAGCTTACTTTGTATGAGCCTGGATACAGTCTTAAAACTGTGAGTGAGCGCTCACCTGAGACACTCAAGACAGTCTGTCTTTTGCATTACAAAATATATGAAGTTGCGCACTCTGGAAAAGAGCGACACAACTGACTTAAAACTGTCAGAGTTTTAGTTTTAACACAGGCTTGTCTATGTGAGATAAAACAGTTTTAAGACTGTTGTGTTTCAAGTGACTCCAAATTTTGGGAAGTTGTGTCGTTCCTTTAGAGAAGGTTTTTGTTTTTTTCTAATAATTACCTAGCAATATGTTTGTGTAAAATTGAGTGCAGAAACCACTTTTCTTGGTGGAGAAAATGAAGGGCCAGTAGCCAGGATAAGAAATCCATATTTATAAAACAAACAAACTGCATAATATATATCCTAGGCTGGCAGATAATTATCTGACATATCACAAAAAATATTTTAATGAAAGCAAAGTTTGACTGTGAGAGTATAAAAGGAATAAATCTAAAAAATTGCACGGAACAATCCCTGATGGAAAAGAAAAGAAAAACAGTTCTTTATTTATCGATTATACGGTTTTTCGATTTAAATTCAAATTATCAACAATTATGCCCATTAATTGTGTCTACTGAATTTTAATATTTCTTTAAATTGTAGCTACCTACTTGTGTCATTGCAAGATGTCTACAGAAACAAATAGAACACTCATTCTATACTTAAACTGAAAAATTATAAAATCGCTAATTGCTTTTATTCTCATTATACTTATTTGCATGGACTATGTAACAAAATGATCAACAGAAAGGTTTATAGGTTTGAAAGTTATCTAACATATATTTTTTTTATCTAGGTTGCTGAAAATGATGACTTGCCACACAAGATATGTTTTCGGTGCTCAGCTAAAGTGGAAGAGCTTCATGAATTTGTACAAAAATGTGTTAAAACACAAATTAATCTTAGGAGAGCTATAGGAAATAAAACTCCTCTTCCTACCAAGGTTAAGCATCGCACGTTATGGGAAGAAAAACTGAACGAATCTAACATATCAAATGATGACTTATGTGATGCATTGATCAAAAAAGCTATGGAAAGTATAAAAGAACCATTAAAAGCTGTTCCTCCAAAAGTAGAAACCAAAACAGTAAATAAAAAAGAAAATGAAAAGTGTGCACCACAAGAACCACTTAAAAAGGAAATAAAAGAAATTGCAAAAGATTCTAAAGCTAGATCATCGCCTTCTTTAAGACTTGAAACTCGGGAATTAGATGTTGAAGCACCTATAGATGATAGTGATATCCCATTAAAAAGGTTAAAGTTGCAAAATAAAAAAAGTGATAAGTCCGCTCTAAATGACGAAACACCAAATGTTAAAAAAATTGCTCAGAACAATGAAGAAAATGCTCCTAAAGTTGTACATAGTACTTCGAAAGTTGAGAAAAGTGCTTCGAAAGTTGAAAAAAATTCACCAAAAGTAAAGAAAAGTGGACCAAAAGTTGAAAAAAGTGATTCAAAATCAACATTTTCTACTGATGCTCCGGAAGCAAAGTCAAATAAATCTGACTGTGAGAGTATAAAAACAAATACATTTAGCTTAGATACCAGTACAAAACCAGAAGACCCTAAACCATTTAATATATTAGATCATATAA
Source organism: Phengaris arion (assembly GCA_963565745.1). Classification (NCBI taxonomy): domain Eukaryota; kingdom Metazoa; phylum Arthropoda; class Insecta; order Lepidoptera; family Lycaenidae; genus Phengaris; species Phengaris arion. The sequence goes on from OY751444.1 coordinate 18,778,612, forward strand.
GTATGATAAAAGTTAATAGTTTTGGTGTTTTATATCAATGTAAGCTCTGTAACAGAAACTTTTTGAAAAAAGAAGTCATTTTAACTCATGGATGTGCCAAAAGTGGTGGCGTTACGAAAGGCGATTATGCTAAGGATCCGCCTAAACCTGAGCTACCTAAAATGCCTATTGTAAAGTACATAAATACAAAAGTCAATAATGAGCCCAAAAATCCTGCAACAATAAGTGAACCTATAAATTTAGTTGACGATGAGGAAGATAATAAACCAATAAAACCACAGGCCACCAAACCTAGAATAGGACCAGCCAGTAAAGTAAAAAAAATTTTTGAACCTGACCCATCTCCACCCAAGCCTGTAGGACCCACGGTACCGGTACCTCAAGCACCAGTGGTTCAGTTTCCTCACGCACCTAGTATTAACGGAAGATATAAATTAGTTCCTGGACCAAATAATACATTTACACTTGTTGAAGAAGGTTCTGAAAATTCTATAAATGTACCAAATCCCGTTAATTCAACAAATCCCAGTGTACCAGAAATTGTAAAAGAAACTAAACAACCTGTTAAAACAAAGGCATCGAAGAAAATAAATGTTGAACCTGGGGTACCTGAACCACAAGCTGTCAGTCAACCCTATCCAGTGGGGCTATTCCAAACAGTTCCTCATAATTCGAACTCGACTCCTATTGAACCCCCCACATTTACTACGCCAGCTATGAAAAAACAATCTTACACTATTGTGCAGACTGGTAATCCAAACAAACTTTTGATTTCTACTAAAACACAACCAGAAGCGGAACCCACAAAAAAGAAACCAAGAAAATCAAAGCATGAAACCAAATGTGTCGAATCATCAAAAGAACCATTTTCAGTAACGCTTGAGGACGCTGCTCCACCTCGAGACTCTGGATTTTTCACTTTTATAAATGTAGATCCACTACTACAACCTTCATATGTTTTGCCAACCGATAGCATAATTCAAGAGTCACAAATAACTACTACAAATAACGTGCAAAAAAAGCCGGTTCAAGAAATTGACAAAGATATGAAGTACTCATGTAATATGTGTGATTTAAAGTTTGCTAGAGAGAAAAAGTTATTAACGCACATACAATCTCATTATAATCAAATGGACCAAGAAGACGAGATAAGAAATGCAAAAAAGAGAACAAGGTCAAAAAAATAGACAGAAGTACTGACTTGCTCTATAATATGTTGTTAGGTTTTAAGTTTTATATATCGGTGCATTCTGGTTAGGATTGAAGACACCAAATTCTAATGTAAAGTATTGATTAAGGACACAAACAAACCTAATTCTTGCAACTGTAATGTGTCATCTTAGTTCATCTATGTTACTTTTATGTAAGCATATAATTCTACTTTTATATTTTGTGAAGAGGCCTTAGATGCTCTCAGATTTTTCTTAAGTAATGACTAAAAATTTGTCATATTTTAAGTAATATTTTAATATGTTCAAGTATCCGAAATTTCAACTTATGTTATTGTCATTTATTACTTACATACTTTGAAAAGTTATGTGTTATAAAATATGTATGTAATCAGTTACACTGACAAAAATTGCATTAAAGTGTTTATGCTAAAAGTTAATATCACCAACGGCCAACTGTTTAGTATGTTTGCCTTATATTTTGTTTATTATAATTTGTAAATAATTGAGTGCATGTTTTTTGTGTACCAAGTTTGAGGGTAGTTGGAAAAAAATCGCGATCACATACATAGGGTCAAATATTAAGCTTTATTATGCCTAATATTTAGGCGAATTCTTCAAAGTGATTAATTTATTATGAAAAAGAAAAACAGCCACTTTGTAGGATTTATACTGTGGGATAGCTAACCTATATATTTTTTTTAATATGGGATACATAACTTTTGCATAAAAATTCGAAATAAGAAACACACGGCAGTTAGGTATTTTTTTTTTTAAGTTTGGACATCCGATGATTATGAAACAAGATAAAATTTATCTTCTTTGATAATCCTCGGGCGCCCATATTTAATATAATAAGGAGTACGTTATTTTTTTTTTATATGTAGTATTTGTTTTAAAGAAAGATGACAAAGAACACCTTCTTCAATTATTTAGCAACTATATTTGATTTAAAAAAAACTATTTTAAATTAAAAAATACTTCATTCATGGTTACATTTTATAAAAAAAAAACAATGTATTTTATCATTTACTAGCCGTAAAAAGCATTTTGTATTCAAAATATTTGTTCTATTCTGGGGGAAAAATGGCCCAAAATGGCGATATCCGGGCACGCTTCGGGTTTTAGAGCGGCCACTTTAGAGCGAGCGCTCACTTGAGATACGACAGTCTTAAGGCAGACTATTGCATTACAAAATATTATAATATGAAGATGCGCATTCTGGAAACAAATGAAAATTTTGTCTCGTAGACCAAAATGTCTAGCGACACAACGGTCTTTAAACTGTGAGTGCTTTAGTCTTAAGACAGGTTTGTCTATGTGAGACAAAACTGTCTAAGACCGTCGTGTCCCAAGTGAGCGCCCGCTTTTAGACTTACGTAACGGGATGACTGTTCGGGACTATTCGGGTCGGGAACTCGAAATTTGGGTTTCCCTTTTATAAAAATGTGTAGTAATTTGTTATTGCTATATTTTTTTACTGGAAACATTGTATTATTATTTTCAAACTGCTCTTCCATACTTCATTAATATTTTATAAACAATAATGGATCGTTAATTCATCGAAAGTAGGGAAAAGAAACGTGTTACGAATGTGTATAATTTGATTTTGATTTTTGAAAATGTGCTTTCTGTTATACAAAACATTTGGTAAAAGTTTATATTACTAAGTACCTACTACGATAACTTTTTGCTGTATTTTTACTACATAATAAGTTATAAGATCTACTGATCATAAGTTTTTTTTAATGAAGATATTTGGATTAAGATTGTTACGTTACGTCATATTAAATAAGGACGTGTATTGTAAATACAAAATTAGATTGTGTCTAAGTAATAAACAATAGATTTAATAATATGTTTTGTTTTATTTAAATCTAGTTTTTACCAGAACCATAAAATGTATCTATCCCACACGAGATCGGAGTATGCGTACACACACATTTATCCCAGTAAACACGGATAAGATAAATGAGGTTGGATTAGCAACCGTGACACTTTTACTTGAAAACCAGCGTCGCCGCTTGTCTCCCACCAATGCACTCCACTACATAAGAAATAATAATACATACACGAATTACGCACACTAATTAACAAATCACACCTAGAACAGAGGGCTGCGATTTGGTACTCACACTACGTTGAGTCTGTAACGTTACGACACAACCACATGCTCAAAATTCACACGCACGCTTGCGCTTGGGCTTGCTATGGTCGATAGGAATTTTCGATAATGAAAATGGTCAAACTTGAATCTTGAAATCATCTTAGTTTCAGTTATATTTACGATTTATGAGCCCTAACTTTTGAATGCGGCGGGGGGAGTAGCGGGGCAAGGTTGGTTGTGCGTGTACAATATGTGCATCCCCACTATTTTTGCCGAGTGCACATCGTAAATCGTAAACCGTCCTGTAGCTATTGGTAATTGAATGAAAAATTTTAATAACGGGAGCACTAGTAATTTTATACTAACTAAAACATTGTGTCAAAGGCGAATTTAATTGGTATTGGGATAGAAAATGAAAAAAAATATCAACATGTATTACCTTTATTTGTAATCAAAAATAATTAGAAAAAGCAAAAAAAGAAGTCGATGGTCGATAAATATTATGTAGCAAAAAAAGACTAGCAAAATTTTACTATCGAGAACAGTAGTAACTCATTCTGAAGAAAAATAATTTGTCGATAAATCATCGATGACGGACGAAGCGGACGTGACGCGAACGAGTCGAAAGGCGCGGTAATTTGGCTCGCTTCGCAACCCATTGCGCGTCAGATGTGTCTTCTCGCGAAATATTTGCGTACTTCACCAGCAATGTATATTTTCTGTGATTCTTGGCTTTATTGTCGTTTCTACTTAGAATTTCATAATTCGAACTAGTTTTTTGGGAAAAATACTAAAGAACTAAGGTTTTTATGCTTACCGATGAAAAGAAATTCCTCCTTGTTTCATATTTAATGTCTGACTCTTTAATTTGCACATAACAATCGCACAACACGGCATTTTCAAAGGATTTTAGCGCTGCTCCGTACTGCGAGGCAATCAACAAGCGACTAAAAAGTATGAACGCGTGGGTCGGTTGAAGTATGATTGTTTAATCATACTTGTGGCGCGTCTGCCCCGCGCACATTGCCAATCCAACCTCATTTATCTTATCCGTGCCAGTAAAGTTAGACTGGGACTATATGATCCGGAATCCGACAGGACGGAGAAAATTCAGAGGATTGAATATAGAACTCAGCGTTATTACAATAAGGTGAAAGGCTATTATTTCGAGTTAGTACATTATTTCGTGAGTTTTACTTCAAGTGTTATTTTAGTTCAAAAAATAAAAAATCAAATATTATTTATTTTAGTATAGATAACATACGACATAAATATAAAATCATTATTATTTAAACTATCTGAAAAATTAAGAACCAGCAGTTTGAAGCGTAAAATAACAGCAATACGAGGCTAAAAATTCTCAGTAGCCTATAAGTTTCAGCTTATGGTTAGCGCTCATGCTTAAGCTCACAGAAAGGAAAATAAGAGTTTATTTGAATAAAACTTTTAATAGTGCTTTTATGTGTTCCTCAGCAATTGATTCGTTTAATATATAAATCTTGTAAAAGCTTCAATTCCATTAAAATAGCAATTATTCAACTCACGAAATAGCGTTCGATTTATTTTTCGATGGTCCTTTAGATCGTGTTACTACCGAATTAAGGATATTCTAGATTATTTTTGTCGCTTGTGTATTTGTATTATAATTTAAAATATTTAAAATACAATATTTTTCTTATAAGAGCTTGAAGGATATCTGAATTCACATTTTTTAGGTTAATTTGTATCGGCAATCAGCATAGTTACCTTTTTAATCGACTTCCAAAAAAAGGAGGGTATATTCAAAAAGTATACCTAGTACCGAACATTTAGACCAACCTTTGGCATCAATTAGGAGTGGTGAAATAACGGCATACATGGCTTTAAAGGTCTTTATAGTATCATACCAAACGATAATAGACAAATTAAAGAATACCCATCCAAGTAGGTATAATGAGTTATTACTTACTGATATTTATCTAAAATACATATTTGTCCTCTCTTATTTATTAAATTCTTTCAATATTATATATTCTTTATCTATTATATATTATATTCTTTGTTTTATTATTAAATTATCGATCACATTTTTACAAAATATTTTTTTTAATTTGTTGAATAGAGATACCTACATAAATCTTAAAAAAAAATTTGAGTTGACGCGATTTATAATTTTATGCAAATAAAAAATATTGCTCTTTGTCGTAAAATGATATTTTGTTACGTCACAAGCTGCTACCGCCAAAGATTTCAAAACAAAAGATAGGCCATGACGTACATTTGACAGAGCAAATGATTTGCTATACAGATGATGATGAATGATTTGCGATACAGAAAAAGTTACGCCATCTTGGTTTTCACCTTACTGAAGGCTCCCACAGACGAGAGGCCTATCGTTTCAGTTAGAACTGACGTCAGTTCGGCCTGAACGGATTCGAGCACATACAGGAAAAAAAAATCGCAGCCGACCTAACTGACGTCATTTCGGCCTGAACGGATTCGAGCACATACACGGAAAAATAGCATCAGTTCGTTCTGGTTTGCCGCGAGCTACGGTCGTGCTTATTAATTATAAACTCACTACGCTTGTACACGATACATGCCCGAATGGCCGTGGCTCTGGCAAGAACTGAAGCGATTTGTCACACATGGCCCGTTCCAGAATTAATGTTGCCAACATAGTTATTTTACAAAGTTTGACTGCTTAAATAAAGTATCAGGTCCATACATATGAAATTGGCGTTTTGTCATACTGGACACTTTGATTTCAAATACAGAAGGTGTATTTGAAATCAAAGTTTTGGTTAGGAATTACAATCTCAAATTTATACCGCTACTAGTTGTTTCCCGCGGCTCCGCTCACGTAAATATACTATCGAGAATCCCGCGGGAACACTGTACTTTTCCGGAATAAAAAGTAGCCATGTTTTAATCCGGAGTCTAAACTACTACCATACCAAATTTCATCAAAATCCGTTAAGTAGTTTTGGCATGAAAGCGTAACAAAAAAACTTACATTTACATTTATAATATTAGCATGATTTACTCATGCATTTGTGTTTCGTTAGCCGTAATTCATTTGGTTTTTATTCTTTTGGTTTATTCTTTGCGTCACTCTGTTAACAAAATTGAAAACTTGAAATATCGTATTATTTTCGAGTTCCACCGTTTCCGCCTGTGCTGCAGAAACGGCTCGAAGGATTAATGATGTGTACGGCGGCGGTGTCGCAAAAGAAAACACAGTTCGTTTTTGGTTCCAACGTTTTAGTTCTGGAAATTTTGACCTGCGGAACAAGCCCCGTGGACGGCCGGAGACCAAAGTTGATAATGAAGAATTGAAGGCTATTGTGGAAGCGGATCCATCGCAAACCACGTCCGAGTTAGCGGCAGGCTGTGCTGTTAGTGATAAAACTAAAAAAGAAGTTGAAGAAGAAGAAGATGTTTTAATCCACTTGAAGCAAATTGGGAAGGCAAAAAAGCTTGAAAGGTGGGTACCGCATGAATTGAGTGCAGCAAATCGACAAACGTGACTGCTGCGTTACCATAATGAAGGGGCCGGCACAATAATGAAGGGATTTTAAATCGAATCATTACCTGTGATGAAAAGTGGATTGTGTACGATAATCGGAAACGCTCATCGCAATTGCTGAACCCTGGCGAACCAGCCAAAGACTGCCCCAAGCGAAAATTGACTCAAAAAAAGTTACTTGTAAGCGTTTGGGGGACTAGTGCCGGTGTCGTTCACTACATCTTTCTTAAATCTGGCCAGACGATTACGGCAGATGTCTATTGCCAGCAACTGCAAATCATGATGGAAAAGCTAGCTGCTAAACAACCGAGGTTGGTCATTCGCTCTAGGCCACTGCTGCTTTAGGACAACGCTAGACCACACACAACAGATGGCTACCAAATTAGAGGAGCTTCAATTGGAATGTCTAAGACATCCACCGTACTCCCCGGACCTTGCTCTAACAAATTACCATTTTTTTTTAAATTCGGATAATTTCTTGCAAGGGAAAAAATTCAACTCCGATGGGGTAGTCCAAAGCGCCTTCAAAGATTTTATTGATTTCCGTCCGAATGGTTTTTTTAGTAAAGAAATCAATGAACTACCTATGAGATGGCAAAAGTGCATATATAGCAATGGTATATACTTCGATTCAATAAATATATTATGTTTAAAAAAAACGACTATGTTGCTCCTTTACAAAACGCCAATTTCATATGTAATGACCTAATATTTTATTCCCTCCTTAGTAGGAATTTAGTTGTTAGTAGTGTTTTAGTAGGAAATAGCCAGACAGTAATCATAACATGCAAAATGGTCTAGGTTAGGCCCCAAAAAGAAACAAAAAAAGAATATGACACCTTATCATAATAATACATCGTAGCATTCGTCTGTAATTAAATTTAGGTCGTATCGGTCGGTCGGTCGTGTAAATTAGCACACAAACGTTATTTAACTACTTTTTAAATTTATTGATTGAAAAATTTTGAACGCTTTCTAGGATCTTATTGTATAGGCGTATACATTGGCCTTTAAACGAATTCTTAACTTTACCAAGTCTAGTCACTGGTACATCAAGCTTATGCTTATTTCGGGTATTTCTATTGTGGTTGTCACTTTTCTTTTTGAATAGCTTTAAATTTCTTTTAACATATAATACATTTGATAGAACATACTGAGAAGCTACAGTTAAGATTCCAGTTTCTTTAAACTTCTCTCTTAATGACGTATTGGGGGCCAGCTTATAGATTGCCCGAACAGCTCGCTTCTGCAGCACAAATATAGTATTTATATCGGCAGCATTTCCCCACAGTAGAATGCCATAGGACATTATACTGTAGAAGTAACTAAAATATACAAGCCTTGCTGTGTTTTCGTCTGAAAATTGTCTTATCTTACTTACTGCAAATGCTGCTGAACTGAGTCTGTCGGCCAACCCAACAATATGAGGGCCTCACTGTAGTTTTGCGTCTAAAGTTATACCTAAAAAGACAGCTCTATCTACTAGTTCCATACCTTTCTATTCAATAGTACATTGGTTTCAGTTTGCCTTACATTTGGCAACGTGAACTTTATACATTTAGTTTTTTTTGCTATTATATATATAATATTTAACAAAAGATTATTAGCACTAAACCAGTGTACTATTTTTGAGAGAACATTATTTACTTCGTCATAGCCTGAGTTTTGGCGATTAATATTAAAAGCAAGCGACGTGTCATCGGCAAATAAGACTATCCCGTTTTTTCCATTAATAAGGTATGGTAGGTCATTTATATAGACCAGAAAAAGAAAGTATCCTAAAATGGATACTTGTGGGACCTCCATCTCAATTTTGGTACCTGTGGATATTTTTCCATTCATCTCAACCCTCGTGAGTCCTATTTGATAAATAAGATTTTAAGAGGACGAGTGCTGGTCCCCTTACTCCATAGTGGCATAATTTCCTGATCAATGTTGTGTGCTGCACGCAATCAAATGCCTTAGAGAGATCACAAAAAACTCTTAGAGCATCCTGAGACCCCTCCCAAGCATCAAAAATATAACTAATCAGATCAACGCCTGCATCTGTTGTAGAGCGACCCTTCGTAAAACCAAATTGTTTGTTATGTAAAATGTTATTTATATTACAATTATATTAATTAAATATAAATTAATTAAACAGAGTTGGCAACACTGGATCGAATCGCTTCAGTCCATGCGGCCGACTGATGCGATCTCGAAATTGCACACAGACGATACGATTTTGCTCCTTAAGGCCGAACTGAAGGTAAACCGAACTGAAGGACCGTATATGGGATATATGTTATTATATATATATTATATAATATTATATTAAATATGTTATCTATTTATATGGTAGAAAAAATTATTTATATATATATATATATATATATATATATATATATATATATATATATATATATATATATATGTGGCGGGAGCAGCTCGTAACGTTACACGTCTTATTGTAAATTGAAATTGTATATATCTTCGTTATTTTTTAAGATATACGAAAATGGGTTCTAGATTGTTTATTAAGGCTGGGACTTTATGCTCCGGAATCCGGAAGGCCGTAGCAAATTCTGAGCATTGAAAATAGAACTCTGGGCTAATACAATAGAGTTGAAAATCGAACACATGAGTGTCGAGTCAAATGTCAAGAGTTCTTTTTTCAATGCTAAGCATTTTCTACGGTATTCCGGATTCCGAATCATATAGTCACAGCCTTATAATGCGCAAGAGTACGTTGCGTTATATTGCGTTATATTGAGATATGCTTATAGTGTTTTATATGATAAAAAAAGTATTGTTACTTGACAGACTTTAGAACTACGGCGGTGCTAACGACGTGGCTTTTACGAGTGTTAATGTTTCTTTTATGCGATTCGGAAGCTAAGTGCGGCTAGTCTACAATGATGAGCCATTCACAGCAAAATTATGTGATTGGTCTCGCACGCTCGACCCTAGCGAGACCAATGATTAGTATATGCCACATAATGGCATTATGTATTGTTTAGATATCCATGATGCCTACAGCTATTTAGTAAGGATTTTGAATTGAAACACTAATGAAGATGATAGTTTATTAATTTGTCTTATTAGAACAGACAAGCTATATACTTAAAACACATACTAACAGATTTATATATTCTTATATTGTATATACTTAAATCTGACGCAAGTTAAAACAATATAGAAATATCTTATGCCTAAATGGATAGGTAAATAATTCTACACAATATGATATGTTAGAAAAACTTCTGGCAAATACAGGCATCAAAATACTTCGATAGATACTTTAACAAACATTAAACATAACTAATTGTAAAAGGAAGTTTTGCCGGGGAGTTCATTGGGTGATGTTGTGGAATTTGTTATATTTTATAAATTTGTGTTATCTCGATTCTTAATGTGTAGTATTGGTTTATACCAATACTACACATTAAGAATCGAATATTTAATGGTTAATATTATTATTAACCATTAAATATTCGTTATCGTGCACAAGTGTGGGCAAGTGGTACAACTTCTAAAATCGTGCTATTTTGTGTTTCCCGCCAAAACTCCCTAGGAACTTTCAGTAAAGCTTCTACCACTTTACTGAATCGACTGACATGACTCATGGACTGTACTGACTATATATTTGGACTTTGACTAGACTTTAGACCTGACGATATAGGAATACGGTGTTGAAAATTTAAACGAATGTTCTATTTCCCGCCTTTTTAACTTGACACTGGCAAATGGTTATAAGCCGATGCCATAAAAAAAACTTGTAAAAGTCATTTACATTTGTGCACGATAACGAATATTTAATGGTTAATATTCTACCAATATTTCACATTAAGAACCGAAATAACACAAATTTATGAAGTTTTACAAATCCCACAACATCACCCATTGAACTCCCCGGCAAAACTCCGACACACGAGTTCATTAATATATGACATTTGTCAAAAACTGTCACATTTCGTTCTATAGCTAAGTACCCGCAAGTGTGCCAAGTTTTATGATTTAAGGTTTTCTCGACTAAAATAGGATCGATGACCTAACATAAAGTTATGATTCTTATAGTTTATTTTAAATAAAACTAATTCCAATTGATAACTTTGTACCTATCCCCATACATTCATTAATCCATGACCACCCAGCCTTTCCTTTCTTACACATTCGTTGTATCGTAGCCTGCATTTGGCAAAAGTTGAATAAATTACACAGATAAACAATCATATTATAAAACGCGTAATTATATATTCCCTTAAATAATATAATGTAAGAATCCGGGGTTTGAAGCAATAATTTAGCAATTTAGATTTTTAGTAGGTTTTATTAATTTTTGTCGATGGCAACGAGAAGTAGATAGCACTACATTATAGATTTTACATTAGGTATATCTTAAAGATTTTCGCTACTAATTTTTATATTGTGTCTTTAAAACACTAATAAAATCACTTAATTCTGATATGTATGCGTATGGAGCACCGCTTGCTTGATATGGTCACTCAGCTCCGTTATAAGGACCTAAAAATCTTTAGTAAACTCTACAATACCGATATTAAAATAATTGTACTTTATCATCTACAGATTTATAATTTAAAAATACATCTAATGATATGTATCTCGTGGTCCATATTTGGACAATTCCAAAAGCCAGATATAAAGCGCATACATTCTTTTTACTCTTACTTTGCCTAACTAGGATTACATATTCTGCCTTTCTGCTTTATATCTTGCTTATATAGGACACGTTTCGGAGTCCCCTCTGACATAATAAGGAATGGAATAGGGCGTCATACTCTCTCAATCGTATTCAAAATAACAAACCATAGACAAGGTTCAGTCCTGGAATCTGGACTTTGACGCGAGTAGAACATTGTCCACAATTCGTATATTCCAATAAAAAATTGGACCTAAAATAAATTTACAAAAATATTGCTAATTTCATTAAACTTATGATTACATTATGTTCTATTGTTACTATAATGTTGTTTATATTGATAGTATGTTAGATGACTTACGGTTCATTGGATCTTAATATTATGTGCATCCAAAACCATGTCATATCCAAAATACGTTCAATACAAATGTAATAAACCTACTAGTATAAATATGCTGTAACGAAACCACCAGATTCTGATTTCGATTAAAGCAAGATTCAGAGTTGGGATAATTACTAAAACAAGTGTGGCTTAATTCATCGAATTTAAACGTTATAATAAGATATTATTATTACATAACAATTGTTTAAATATTAATAAAAATTTTGTGAGAATAGATTATTATAAATTAATTTTATTAGATTTTTTTTTCTCAATAACTAAGTGTCGGTATAATAAACGATAACGCAGTCGTTAATTTTGAATGGTCCACGTGGCCGGTTGTGACGTCATTCAAAAGAAACGAGTGACCAAGCACACACCTCGCATACAGGACGAAGATTTAATATCTTTAATACTTGACAGTATCGTAAGGCAAGTAACTGTAGAAAGAAGAACTTATGGGACCAAATTGGACGACATGGTAGTAGTCAGAGGCCGACTCCGGTGCTATTCAATCGAGGAAGCCAGTGTTGACCAGCTTCTCCAGGAAGAACTTGACATCTCCAAGTTCGCTGTCCTTGATACCAAGGGATTTCAGCATCCCCAGGTCTCCGTTTTCCACCGCCATGAAGACGGAGCGAAGGTGTTCTAGATCTGAGCGCATCAGATGTAGGGCCGCCCCAAAGTCTTCGATTGTCTGCGATTCTGGAAATTGAAACAATGAACAATGAACATCAGTCACTTAGGTATAAATAGGTAGAAAGATAAATAAAATAGTGTATTAATGAAGGTTTAAAATAATAATAATATGGAATAGGCATTGAGTTCGTTTTCCATTGCCACCTTCGAGATAGAAAAAATAAAACACGAGCAATAACCTCTATACCTATACCTCTATACCAATAACCATCACAACACACCAGAGACCAAACAACAGTCAAAACAGTGTGTTTCTAAGGGTGAATCGGCGCCAAAGAAGGCCAAGGTGGGTTTGTCAGCCAATAAAGTTATGGCGACTGTTTTTTGGGATGCACGTGGGATAATCCACATTGACTATCTTCAAAAGGGAAGAACAATTAATGGGGAATATTATGCCAACTTATTGGACCGCTTCAATGAGGATTTGAAAAAAAACCGACCTCATTTGGCCAAGAAAAAAGTTCTTTTTCACCAAGACAATGCAAGGGTGCACACATGTGCAGTTGCCATGGCAAAAATCCATGAATTGGTCTATGAATTGCTCCCACATCCACCCTATTCTCAAGATTTGGCTCCGAGTGACTACTTCTTGTTCCCAAACCTGAAAAAATGGCTCGGTGGAAAAAGATTTGACTCCAATGATGAAGTCATCTCGCAAACAAAGGCCTATTTTGAGGACCTCGACAAATCATATTTTTTGGAAGGGATAAAAAAATTGGAGAAGCGTTGGACAAAGTGTATAGAGCTCAAGGGGGACTACGTTGAAAAATAAAATGATTTATTTATCAAAAAATCTGTGTTTTATTCCAAAAGTCACGGACTTATTGACCCGCCCTCGTATCTAAAGTCGACAAACTCTATTTTTAGGATTCCTTACAGTTTCGCTCTATCCATCCTGTCTGTCCGCCCTAGTAACTTCCGTATATTCTTAATATAAATGAATGAAATTTGCTATAGTCATAGATTGTGTAGATCTCTGTTTTGGCGTCATAAAAAATAATAATAGAGAAATATATGAAAAATATTTTTTTATTCTACCCACGTACATACGTGTAGGGTATCGACGAATAGGTCTTTTTAAGTAAAGACAAGGCTACATGACTTTTTTTTCAAAGTCAACCATTTTCGAGTAATCGGCCATCAAAGTTGTTTATAAGCTAGATACACGTTTCATATGACATTAGTCATACACTGTACATGCAAATACAATAAAAAGTGTATCTCTTATGTAGTGAATAAATTTCAATTTTAAATTCTATCTTAAAAATGCAGCGCCATGTCGCGTATCGTTTCGTTTCGGTGTGAATTGACCCTAAGCCATCTTTATCTAATCACAACCATCCTTTAGAGCTTTTCTTAAAGATGAGCGCGAGTCTCGTGAAGGTGTTAAAAAGCAGCCAAACCTTACAACACTCCAAGGACTATGTCGAGCTAAGACACTTATCGCTTCGAACGTGCTCGAAGAAAGATCCGAAATTACTCAAGGCACTCACCAGACAGAGCTATGGCCACCTTCTCGACACCACCAAGCGGCTCCAGCGCATCCCGGGCCTTGCTGCCGAACAGCTTCTCCAGGTAGTTAGGCCCGTGAGACGCCAGCAGCGATTGCAGGAACGACGCGGTTTCCTCCACAGGGGGACGCTTTGCTGGAATATAACATTCAGAAATTATTTAACAACTATCTGTTGCCCGCGGCTATTCCCGCGTAAATACAGTATCCCACGGAAACACTGTACTTTTTCGGTATAAAAAGTATCCTGTTTTAATCCAGCTTAAACTGCTACCATACCTAATTTCATCGAAATTCGTTCAGTAGTTTTTGCGTGAAAGAGTGACAAATATCCATCCATCCAAGTTGAGATGGATATCCATCCATCCTCACAAACTTTCACATTTATAATATTAGTAGGACTAAACGGTAGGTATTATGTATCCAATCACCATATTGATGGCTATTGGTTCTGTAATATGTAATATGGTTCAGTAGGTGTTTATATTATTTTATTGAGTTCGACATATTCTACTACTATACATAAATAGTATGCAAATATTTTCAGTTTTTCATAGTTATTTAAAAGTTATTTTAGATTATAAAATTTAATAGATTAGAAATGGTTGTTATAATTACATTAATGAATAATATAGTCAAAATTATAAAAACGTCAAAATAATTGTCGGATTTAATAATAAGATACAAATCAAATTAATAGAAAATAATGTAGTGTCATTTTTAAAGTTTGAATGTTACATGATATCTATTCGATCATTAAAATATTCATTGATTGTATAATATGTTTTGTTAAGTAGCCATCCATGTAACTCTCTTTTAAGTTTTCTCTCAGAAAGGTTTTTGAAGTAATCAGGCAGTTTATTGTATATCGACACTGCCATACAGTAAGCATTTCTACTACAAATGACTAGTCTTTGATTGGGCACAACTAACACAACACAAAAAACTAAAAACTACTTCTGACTTCTTTATAAAATAATGATCCAGATTTTTGTTCACGAATAAACACATTTCATAGATATACAGACAGGGTAGAGGTAGTATGTTATACAGTTCGTAAGGGTTTACAGGGTTCGACGTAACTGGCATTGGAAAAACATCTAATGCACTTCTTTTGTAGTCTAAATACTCTTGTTAGGTCTACCGAATTTCCCCATATAATCAAACCGTATCGTAATACGTGTCGTGTAATACATATCTTTCAAGTTTTATATAAATTTTGTTTATATGTTCTTTCCAGTTACATAAATTGTCGACAGTGATACCAAGAAATACAAAAGATTACCTTTTGAAGTTTACAATTTTTGTTTTGGATATATTAGCTTTAAGGTTATTTATTTTTAGCCAATTCATTGCACTGTCAATTGTTTTATTTAGTTCAGTCTCAATATGAAGTGGATTCTTTCCTTCGACGAGTACTGTGGTGTCATCAGCATATAAAATGGATTGGTGTTCTAATGCATCTGGTAGGTCGTTTATGTAATTCAGGAACAACAAAGGCCCTAATATAGAGCCCTGTGGCACACCGAAATCATTTGTTATGTATGGTGAACTACAAATTGTATTGAAGATTGTGCTATAATCAATTATTTCAACACACTGTTGGCGATTTGATAGATAACTTTCGATCCATTTATAAGCTACTCCCTAATACCTTGGCGATGTAATTTATTAAGTAGAATATTATGTGATACGAAGTCAAATGATTTTGTCATGTCTAAAAATATTGCTACTAGTAATTATTTAGAGTTATACTCGTAACATGCTGTGACTTTTTAATAAGCGAGAAACGAGCAATGTATGGTTGAAGTCTTTTTCCTAAATCGAAATTGTTCCAGCTTTAATATATTACATGCTGTGAAAAAACTGTATAACTGTAAAACATACACTTTTTAAACATTTTTGAGAATATTGGTATAAGTGTTATTGGTCAGTAGTTGTTTAAATTCGTATGGTCACCGTTTTTGAAGATTGGTTTTATTATTGAGTATTTCAGAGCCGTTGGGAATATACCTTGGGACATTGATAGGTTGATTACGTGAGTAAGTGGTTTAGCAATGAAATTTTTACAAAGTTTTATTATGTTGGTTTTAATTTCATCGTATCCTGTTGAATTTCAGTTTTTTAGTTTATCTATAATCTTGCATATATGCGCGTCAGATATTGGTGTCAAGTAAATTGTCTTACTAGTTATTATTATTAACGTTATAATATAATTTTATATGATTTTTATTACTATTATTTTTGTTCTTTAAATTAATGTCAATAGAATTTATATTTGTCATATCTATAAAAAATGAATTAGGTATAGGTCTTAGCAATGTCAATAGGACTGGTAATCACTTTATCGTCTTAGACTATTTTAGATATATTGTGAGTATAACTGTCTGAGTTGCCGTTGCATTTTTTAAATTATATTCACGTAGCTTTCACGAGGTTTTTTGATTGTAGAATATATTTATAGTTATTAAATTTTTGAGCCTGCAATATACATTTATTTAGGACCATAGAATACCTTTTATATTGTATTTTATTTCGATGCTTATTCTCTTTTTGATGACGGTATCGTAAATACAAAATTCTTTTCTTCACACAGATTTTTTTTATAATCGGGGAGCATAAATAATAAAATTGCTTAAATTCTTCATAAAACAACTAAAAGGCCTGTTCTGCATTTTGTTCGCGTAGAACGTGTGAAAATGATAGAGACTTCAAGCATTCTGAGAATTAATTTATGTTATCTTGACCGTAGTCTCTTTTTCTTTCTAGCTAATATTTAGTTCGCTGATCAGTGACTGTCTCAAAAATTTTTGTTGCGAATGTAATTGTTTGACCCGTTTCATGATCGGATAGACCCAGGTAATGATTTTTAGAGCTAATGTTTGTGCCGGATATGTTACTACAAATTTGGTCTATACAGGATGATAGCCATCGCCCATCAATATATAATAATATCGTTATTTATAACCGCCGAAAACTGAAACAATAATTAAATTAAGTGACGCTCAAGTCACATGCTGTCCTTTACATTTCGGCTAGCATAGACAGCGACAGCCTGTGATTAGGAGCGCTCTTAATTTTGATTAGCGTTTCAGTATTCTGCCGTGCATTCCCGGTGGTAAGCTTTAGCATTTGACATTGGCTAGGTTTTGTGGTGGACTAATTAGCGCCACAATCCTGAATCGTGCTATGGATGTTTTCTAAGATCGGCGCTATATATTCTTACAACATTTCGCACACTTCGCACACTTGCACACATTGTATATCAGTCATCATACAAACACGCACTACGCACCACACACTTAACACCTCTAACCACACAAAAACAATAAAATATTTTTTTTTTTCTGGTAATTATTTTTTATCTGAATATGTTGCTGTAATCAGTATATTGATTGGAAGTAGAACTAACTTGTTATTTTTAAGAAACACATGAACAGCAGATGATTGTGACATTTTGGTTGGTGCATGCTGTATTTACCTTTAAGTGATTGTGACACGTCCAACATCAATGTAATAGAATTAATATGAGTTTTGCCATGGAATTTAATGGGTGACGTTCTGGATTTTGCATTTCCTTCATAAATTTGTATTATTTCGGTTCTTAATGTGTAATATTGGTAGAATATTAACCATTGAATATTCGTTAACGTGTACAAGTGTGGGCAAGTGGTAGGTACAACTTCTAAAAACGTGTTATTTTGAGTTTCCCTTCTAAACTCCCTAGGAACTTTCAGTAAAGCTTCTACAACTTTACTGAATCGACTGACATGACTCATGGACAGCACTAACTATTTATTTAGACTTTGACTAGACTTTAGTCTTGACGATTTAGGAATACGGTGTTGAAAATTGAAACGAAAGTTCTATTCCCGTCTTTTTAACTTGACACTGGCAAATGGTTATAAGCCGATGCCATATATAAATAAAAAAATAAAATAGAATTTATTTAAAAATGTAACTAGTATTAGCAATCGTTGGTAAATCTTATTAATAAAAAAAACTAAAAAAAAAAACTTCTGAAATCCTTACAAGTGGGCTTCGGTCTGACCGAGCATATCACCTCGCTCAGTCGGAGATCTCTCTTTGGGACTTTATTGCTTCTACTTATCACACAGTTTAATAAAAAAGAAACCACGTCATTATAAATGCTATAATTTAATAAAGATTATCAAATTAAAAATGCATTTTTCTCGACCGAACCAAAGTTCTTAAATATCCTAATAATAGCACCAGATGACGACCAATTAGGTATTTTTACTTAATCGTCTGTAATTGTTGTAAATGCAAAAAAACATTCATCCAACGACAAATATCCCAATAATTTTATTACACAATTCGTTAGGAAGTAAATGAAAAAAAAACATCAATTTCTTTATCACTCAAGTAAAGGTCAGGTCGAAATTAATCTGACATTTCGGTCCATTTTCTCCAGTATCAGTAATCCTGTTAGTCCAATCTAGATCACAGGCGAGCTAGACCATGAAAATTACCCAGTTAACCGTATTATGCCAATTTCCTTCGGCAATCGACTAATGAACTTGATGTGATAGAGTAGATTCTGCCCTTCATTGGAACGAATGGACCGTTCATCGTATTTATCCATATACCACGGCCTTGCAGAGAACCGACGTGAAGTAACGCTTTTGTTGTGTTTCGCTAAGTAAGGATACCGGATCTCTTGGTCAAGGAGAATGGGGATTTAAAAGACATCTTGCACTTGCAACTCTTGTGTTGCGGTCCAAGGGTAATCGCTTATTTTAGTAGGTCTCGTAGAAATAAAAGTTTTATAAAATAAAATTACAGGGCAAGGTTCAGTCTATACAAATTTTACACGTAACACCTACCAATTCTAGCTGACCTTTAAAAAAACTTATAAATATAAAGGTTCGTGATTAATATTAATATAGTCATATCCCCAAATTCACGAAACCCATCTAGACCATTCGAAATGGCGTTGATGGGTTGTCTTTATGAATAAATTCATGAATTATGGAATATTCTCGTAGTTTGAACACATCTGTAATAACTTGTCTACTGTTCGTAGGGTTGACACCTCTACACAAACATAGACGTATTAATATTGGTAAAACTACATTTTCTCCGATACAAATACGTTTAGGCCCGTGGTACAGCTTCGGTACGAATAGGCCACGAAGACCACGGCCTCACAGAAAAAGGTAAAATACTTAACGCTTGCGTTGTGTTTCGTAGTCAGACCCAAGAAAGAGTTTTGGGTTATAGAGATCGGGTCGCACACGTAACACGTCTGTGTTGCGGGCTGCGGCATGCCGTATGCGGTTTTCCATGGATGGCGGTAATTGTTTACCATCAAGCGATCAGGCCGCTTGTTTTCCGATGTATTCCATAAAAATAAATACAGTTGATTATCTTTCAGGAGACAACCTGAATGTTGGGCTTTCGCTTGCTATGGTAATTTGATATTAACATTTACAAGCTCAAAACGTGTTTTAAATAACTGCTTTTACGGAATTTAGTTTTCAAATCAGGGTATCAAATGTTTTCAGTAGTTTAATCTGAGTTGGACTTAAATTTTATTTTTCACCTACTAAAGTTTATTTTTTAAACATTTTGCCCTATACTCAAGTTGTGTTATAAAAATGTTTAGCTACCGATTTTGAAACTTGTTGACGTACTGAGTACCTCTTCAAGTGATTAAATGTTAATTAGACCGTAAGAAAGTCCATGTCTCTTTCATTTCTTAAATATGGCGGCATAGCATAAAACCATTGCCAATGTCAAGTTAAAAGGAAGGAAAATAGAATCTACCTACATTTAAATATTTTCAACAACGTTTTTCTAAGTGGCTATCATCAATACAATAAATGGGCCAAGTCAGTCGAATCTGTAAAGTGGTAGAAGTTTCACTGAAACTTCCTAGTTTTAAAGAGAACACAAAATGGCACGCTTTTTGAAGTTGTAGGTAGATAAGGAACTTGCCCACACATTTACGAATATTAAGGATACGTCCACGGCCGCTATTCCACAATAGCTAACAGCACAAACCTGCAGTGCACAGCTTAGAGTCCTCGTCGTAGCCGTCGATGCAGTCGGGAGCGCCGTCGCACAGGTACTGGATGGAGATGCAGTTTCCGTCGACCGGGCATTTGAACGGCTCGTAGGGGTGACAGTATTCTGGAATATACAGGGGACACGTTAGTGTTGCAGGAGATATAGGCTTCAGTGGACAGTTGGACACGTTAATGCTCGTGGGTGTACCGGTACAGTTGAACTATTATTGTTACCGCAGATACGTTTCAGTTCTCAGTTTACCCATCACTAAGGGCGCCTGCGACGCGCCACACCCTTGCGGGTCCCATCCTATCATACATGTTTTTCCTATCCCGCGGGCAGAATGCGCGGGCACTGGAACATCAGGCGTGGGGCCAAGTGCGGCCGATAACGTCACAGGTAAAGGACCCAACGCCCGAAAATTATAATAAATCTTAATTTAATTTTAGCTGAGATCAAGATTTCAATACATTTCAACGATCCTAGGATCGACTTGACGTCAATTTACGTCAATTTTTGTTTGCGAATCTAAAATTGAATTCAATATAAGATTTTAGATACGTTATTAACTTTGGGCATAAGTGGATGAATAGGGCCATACTTGGTTTGGGTGCCACATTCCATTTTGAGTGCCTTGGAGGCTCCAAGTTGGAGCACTCGAGTTTTCATATTTTGTACAAAATGTCAAACATGTAACCAAAAAAAGCTTAATTTAATTTGCAAGTAAAATAAGGCTTTTTTGTGTTAAATTAGGCAAACCTCAGGAGGATTTCCCTAATTTTCAGACACATCTTTGACATTTTGTAAAAAATATCAAAATATATTTAAAATTTCCAGTAAATTATGTAAGCTTTTTGGCAATTTTTTGCTTTCAACTAGGCAAACCTCATTTTGAATTTTCAAACAAAAATCCTGAGACCCCTAAATCGTCACAAGGTCTAAGTTACTAACCTACTAATAAATTATAATAGGTACTTGATTAATAATCTACTAGTCAATACTAATATTATACAGAGAAAATATTTATTTGTTTGCATTAAATAGGCTCCAAAACTACTGGACCGATTTTGATGAAATTTGGCACAGATGTAGAGTAGCCCACGGGAACGGATATAGGCAGAAGCATATGTCGGTAAGAAGTATATTATCCTGGAAAAATGTACGCGCACGAAGTCGCTCGCAACATGTTGGAAATAATAATTCCACAACCTCTATAAATCTATTAAGTGTCGGATAGAAGTGTCGCTGCTTACTTTGATTACATCGAGCGACAGAGACAAAACATGCAAATAAGCTATTTGCCACATAACTGTAGATTGTGAAATATTGTAGTGTCTTTAAGGTAAGGTTTAAAGTAGTAGGTACATAATAAAGTATGTCTAAAACATAGGAAATACCTCACCAATTACATTTAAATTAATCTTCAGCAATAATTCATCCACAAATGTCCATTCGCGCTTAACGGCTTATTGTATAGTTGAGGTAATTCCCTTTAATAGAACAATTACAATATTCATGAAGCCACGTTTCCGTGGTGAAATTGTCAATGTACGATTTACATGAACTATGTGTTTGAAGCAATTATATTGCTGAGGTAAAATAGCTTCAGAAAGAAGGTGCTTTCAGAAGCCAAGACAGGTCAAATTGATTCAACATGTTTCAAAGAGTATCAAGATTTTTAGGTTTCCGTACCAAAAAGGGTAGGTATAAAAATTGTTTTGACTTTGTTTTCGTTGAAAACGGGAACAAGTGGCGACGCATTACTTCACCACGCTATCAGGCCGACTTGATTATGTGGACATTATAAATACAGAGAGTATAAGTAATAAAATTCAAGGGACATCTAAATTCACTAAGTTAATTTGTAATTCAGATTTCTACCATTCAGCGTCGTAAAAAGCTTTTCACATAATAGCTGGTATACTCGTAATTTCATTTCGAATCAAATAAAACACCACATAAAATGTTGAAAAGTAAAGAAAATGCTAGAAACTATGCTCATGAATGAAGACCAAGTTAACCCTCAGGTCACGCGCGGGGTAATTTTCACTCGAGTTCGTTAACGGTGAAATTCTGTTGAAATCACCTGTTTCTCTGTAACTTTTGAACAGATTTATGAAACGTGAAAGCTTGAATTTTATAACGCTATTTATAACCTCAGACCAGATAAAAAAAGGTGAAGATAGAGTTCTGCAAACCACAAAGTGGGTCCGGCCTAAACTACGCTTCGCCGTGTATATACCTACACAGTGTCACGCACACACGTAACGAAACTATACCTTACCTTGTATGGCAAGCTGTCGCGGTGTGTGGTTTTTATGTATGTCGTGCGAGGATACATGCGCACTACGTGTATAAAAAAGTGGCTTCAGTTTTTTTGACAAAGCTATGTTATTACTTTCTTTTGGTCTGAGTTTATAAACTAGCTTTTGTCCATTAAGCCGGATTGAGGTGGACTGTTGGACTACAGCTGGCACAATACTGAAAATCTTTGCTATAATTCACATCACATTCTTATAGATTTATGTACGAACGTACGGTACGTACATATAAGAATGCTTACACACGTACCGATTTGGTCTGGAGCAGACCATTATGATGGTGTCATAATGGTCTGCTCGTGTCTGGTCGACACGCGTGTGTTTGATTTTTAGCTCCATTGTATTTACAGTGCTGCACAGAGTTCTATTTGCAGTGCATTTCGATTTTTGTGCAGTGGTCCAACTCTCAAGAAACGAACATTTTCAGTTCCCAAACTTAAATAAACAAATAATAAAAAAAAAATAATGTTCTGTGATATTATTCTATCTTTCATACATTAAAATATATTTCTTAAAGGTTTTTTTCTATAGCTTGACTTTTAAAATCGCTTGTTCGTTGTTATATCGATCAATAGCTTAGTTTATTTGAAAACAAGAAAATACAAACCTCTGAAAATAACCCTTAAAAAAGCCCCTCTAGAGAATATTTTACCTAATTTCAGGGAAAAACCCCATGCTGGCAACCAAATCCGTGGTCTGCTCCGGACCAATTCCTTACGTGTGAAAGATTTTATTGTCCACCTTCCTACAAAAATAGCTTCAGCGTTAAATTGTGGCCATTATTACATGTCTACAAAACAATTAATTATTTTATACTTCCGTTACAATTTTTTATTGCTTGGTTTATTTTACCATGTAGAGAGTGCTAAGTGTGAGTTTTTCTTTTTTTGCACTCGGTATAATAAGTGCTGTGTACCCCATATTTGTACAACACAGTATAGCCTACTTTACACGGATAACCCCCAAGGAATATGTGCAAAGTTTAATTATCGTATAATGATTGCGTGACGGGTCTAAGCGACCGAGCGTATGATCGCATTTGCAGGGTTATTAGAGCATACCACGATCATAATGACATAGGTTAAATATTAATAGTAAAATGTAGGTACGTAATATTATATACAGAATACGTAATATTATATATATAGAGGAAGACCCGATGGGACAATGAGATCAAAAAAGTCGCCGGCTGAAACTGGTGGCAAATAGCAAAAGATTGAGAAAAGTGGTCATCCTTGGAGGAGGCCTTTATCCAACCCGGGGACCTTACATTTTTTAATTTATTTATTTGAGTCAACCAACAGCAAACACAATATAAGCTTACAATAAGATTCACAATTAGACATAAAATATATGTGATTGTGTAACCAACACCGTTAACTCCAGAGTAACTAAACAAAGAAACATTAATGTGAACATTAGTTGCGAGAGCATATAACTAAACTCAAAATACATATAATAGTAAGCTAAAATACATTCATCTATCTGCTTACACTAATTAATTATTACAGTTAAACTTTATATCTCAGATTAATAACTATATGTGGGTAGTAAGTCTAGAATTTCTTTTCTAAGCCTAGCAGGTCTAGTAGACATAATATCGACACATATACAAAATGCTTGTTATAAGTGTCAGCAAGTCTATGAAAAGGTGACCGTCTGCCAGCATTGGTTCGACACAATGTGGTAGCAAAGAATTGATGTGGATTACGACAGTGGGTTCTAGTAGGTATACTATAACATAATTTACTGTTCAACGCGATGCAGTCATATCTATTATGGCTTAGATCATACAATAGCTTTAATTCAAGATATGTACGTCTGGAATTAAGAGTAATTAATTTATATTTATTTATGAGTTTACTATATGATATACGACTATGAAAACATTTATAGTGCATGGACCGAAGGAATTTCGTTTGAACGATTTCAATTGCATCTATATATTTATTATAATATGGGTTCCATACTGTCACAGCATATTCAAGTTGAGGGCGTATCAAAGCTTTATAAATATGGAGGAAAGTTAAAGGTCTAGTGAAACCTTTACAAGAGCGCATTGCAAACCCATATAGTTTAAAGGCTTTGCTTATTATATTATTAATATGTACGTTAAGTTGTAGCTTTCTGTCGAGAGTTACTCCAAGATCTTTAATATAATCTACGATTCCAAGACGTTCACCACACAATATGTAAACTGTCTTAGTACATAGGAAAACTTACTTCTATTTTTCTTTTTTGTTATTCTTAAAGTTTTACATTTACTTACACTAAGTACCAATTTATTTTGTTTATAGTAATTAGAGAATATATCCAGATCATCCTGTATCTTACGATGGTCATCAGAGTTTCGAACACTACAATATATTTTTAGGACATCTGCATATAGTAAAAAGTTACAGAATTCAAAACACGAATGTACATTGTTAATAAATATGATAAATAACAATGGACCCAAGATAGACCCCTGAGATACACAAGAACTAATTTACACAGTGTCAGATTCGGATTCAAAACCATTAATCAAAACTTTTTGCGTACGGTTTGTAACATAAGACTTAAACTAAAGAGCGCCATAAGTTTCCTCTAATTCCATTGAATGCTAGTTTCTCTAGAAGCTTTTTGTGATCCACTCTATCAAATGCTTTTCGAAAGTCGGTATAAATACTGTCTACTTGTATATTATGATCTAGTGATTCAAATAAATGAGTCATATAAATTAAAAGATTCGATGTGGTAGATCGTCGTTGTACAAAGCCGTGCTGTTTCTGTATTATAATTTTATGTAAAGATGGATAAAGATTCATACTAATTAATATAATAAGATAGCTAGAATTAAATAAGTACCTATATTTATTACTTTAAAAATTATTAATAATTAAAATGTATACTAATCAATTAGAAAAATTTAAATGAATAGTGTGGTCAAATAAAGGCTTTTTTATTTTATTTTATTTATCAACCCAAAATAGATTTAGATTTTAGAATGAAATAAATTAAACCTACGTGTTTCTCAAAATGTAGTTAATCCTACTACTATTGATGTTCAAGCGCCTACAATTTCTACATAGCAACGGGGGATAAAATATACGGCCACCCACAAATTTATATTTCAAGTACCCTACGCATTGGTCATTTTTATGTATTTGCTTAGTCATTTCACTTTTTTTTGTCCTTCTTTGTTCTTACAAGCAAGTTGTAATAAATTTACGTTTTTCGACTCAATCTTTAATTTCAACCAACCTACTATACAAAACATCTGGCGACCGTGAAAAAATACGAATCTACAAATTTCAATCCAAAGATACGAGGAATTTCAACAATACGAAATAAGAAATTACGTTCAGCGGTTATTCGACGATCCAACTATTGCATCATCTTGGTCAGAGTGATCCAGCTGAAGAAGTAATTATTATTTCTGGAAGTAGAAAGAGACGAAACTGAAGACGTTGTTGTGGGATCTTGCTACGATTCGACTTTTCAGATAAGTGTCTTCCTACTCATCCACATTACAACCATTAATACCTAAAACCTTACTTTCTATCTATATCCTACTTTCCTGTGTTCTACATTATTGCTTCCAAGTCATAATAATCCTCATGTACTAAAATATAAAACATTACTTTGTTCTAATTAATATATGTTGCATGATATTTGGCCCAAAAATTGTATTACTTTAAAAGTAAATGTAATTTAAAAGTAAAGTGTATAAATGTTACAATAAAGTATAAAAAAAATAGTTAATTAAGTGAATTAAAAAATCTATTTGAGGAGTTCATTGTCTGAAATAAGCATAAGAAAAAATAGTACCTAGCTACTCATTAGTTTTTTTTTTTCATTTAAGTTACAAACCTATTAGATATTATTTGTCAATTGAATATAGAAAGCATAAACTTACGAGGGCGGGTCAATAAGTCCGTGACTTTTGGAATAAAACACAGATTTTTTGATAAATAAATCATTTTATTTTTCAACGTAGTCCCCCTTGAGCTCTATACACTTTGTCCAACGCTTCTCCAATTTTTTTATCCCTCCAAAAAAATATGATTTGTCGAGGTCCTCAAAATAGGCCTTTGTTTGCGAGATGACTTCATCATTGGAGTCAAATCTTTTTCCACCGAGCCATTTTTTCAGGTTTGGGAACAAGAAGTAGTCACTCGGAGCCAAATCTTGAGAATAGGGTGGATGTGGGAGCAATTCATAGCCCAATTCATGGATTTTTGCCATGGCAACTGCACATGTGTGCACCCTTGCATTGTCTTGGTGAAAAAGAACTTTTTTCTTGGCCAAATGAGGTCGGTTTTGTTTTCAAATCCTCATTGAAGCGGTCCAATAAGTTGGCATAATATTCCCCATTAATTGTTCTTCCCTTTTGAAGATAGTCAATGTGGATTATCCCACGTGCATTCCAAAAAACAGTCGCCATAACTTTATTGGCTGACAAACCCACCTTGGCCTTCTTTGGCGCCGATTCACCCTTAGAAACACACTGTTTTGACTGTTGTTTGGTCTCTGGTGTGTTGTGATGGATCCATGTTTCGTCCACGGTTAAAAAACTCCTCCATATTGTGATTAAACAACGCCAAACCTTCCTGTGAAGTTGTTACACGATTGCGTTTGTGGTCGACTGTGAGCAAACGCGGCACCCATCTTGCGGAAAGCTTTCTCATGCCCAAGTGATCATTCAAAATTGAAACCACTGAGCCATGCGAGATGCCTATGGCTTCCACAATCTCTTGCACTTTTAATCTTCGGTCGGCCAACACCATATCGTGAATTTTTTTTTCGATTGTTTCGGGTGTAGAGACCTCAACTGGGCGTCCAGGACGTTCGGCATCTTCAGTGCTTGTACGGCCACAACGAAATTCAGTAACCACTTTTTTACCATTGAAATCGATGGTGCAGAGTCCCCATAGTATTTATCAAGCTTAGCCTTGGTCTCGGTAATGGTTTTTTTTCGCAAAAAATAATGCTTAATAAGCACACGAAAATCACTTTTTTCCATTGTTTCCTTAAGTTACTGGATAGTCTGATAAAGATAGCTGTAAAACACAAACTAACTGACGCAGCAAGTTCAAATTTTGATAGGAGTCAACTGACAGATGCCTGTTGACAGGAGTAGTGTTGCTTTTTCAGTAAGGAGGTTAGAAATTCAAAAAGTCACGGACTTATTGACCCGCCTTAGTATCATTATTTGCCGACTATTTCAGGCGATCTAATTTGGAAAAACCTTGGAAAATCATTTAAGGCGAAGCTTAAGGCGAAGCTTAAGGCGAGCGGCCATTTTGTGGAGAACCAGGTGACACCAAATCAAGGAGCGTGAGCGATTTTTTTCCTTTTTACATACCTACAAGACAAAAAAAAATAAGATTTAAAATTATGGCGAAGTCTAAGCAAATTATATTTAATTTAAGGCGAAGTTAAAAAAAAAATACAAAATTAAATAAATTTAAATGAACATTTAAGGGGAAGTTTATTATAATAAGATTTACATTTAAGTGGAAGTTCATTAATTATAATTATTTCAATATATATATTTTTTTCTTTTTGTTATTTTGTTAATTGTCTACTACAATGCCTAACGATACTGACAAGTGTGAATTAAAGACATAACTTGCTAAGCGCACTTCTTTAAAAGGTCGCATTACAAAATTTAAAAACTACATCGATTTGATTTCTAAAAGGGAAGATCTATCTACTGTTCAACTAACGGAAGTGTCAATCAAATTAGAAAAGTTTCGTTTATTAACAGTTCAATATGAACAAGTGCAAGATTCAATTGATGTATTAAATTCAGATAATTTAACATTTGAAATAAATGAGCGGGATGCTATTGAGCAAGATAGTGCTACATGTATGGCAATGGCACAAACTATTATAACTAAGTTTAGTAACAACAAAGATGAACATAACAACTCTTCCTTATCTCAGTGTCATCGCGATCATTTTGAAGCTGAATTTAAATTGCCTCAATTACAAATTAATAAATTTGATAGTGTATATTTTAGATGGTTAGAGTTTCGTGACACTTTCTTGTCTGTTATACATAATAACGATCGCATCAAGCCTATTCACAAATTTCATAATTTAATATCATATTTAGTAGGTGATGCTGCACGAATTATATCCAATTTGGAGGTTTCCGAGGCTAACTATAATGATGCGTGGCGCTTACTTTGTGAGAGGTACGACAATAAACGACATCATCACCATTTAAATGCTCTCTTCAAAATTGAATCGTTGAGTCGCGAATCCGAACGATCTTTACGTTTTCTTGTGGACCATGTTACTAAAAACTTACGTGCGTTATCTAGTCTAGGGCAATCTACACAGCATTGGGACATTTTAATAATTCACATAGTTTCTTCAAAACTCGATACATGCACTTTAATTAAATAGGAAGAAATGCGTAACTCTTTGGATGAGGTACCTACGTTAGAACAATTTAATAAATTTTTAACGGATCGAGCTGACATACTTGAAACGTTAAATCGTAACAAATTAGATAAGATGAGAGGATCAAGTGGCTCCTCGCGGCCCTCAGACTCTAATGTTAATGCTGAAAGAGTTCATACAAAATCATTTTCATTCTTACAAGGTAAAAATAACAGCAACAACTTTAAATCTTGTATTATTTGTAAGAATCAGCATAAAATATATGAGTGCGAAATATTTAAGGCAAAGAGCTACGACGAAAAAATTTGTGACGTTCGGAAATTTAAATTATGCATGAATTGTTTAAGGGAAGGTCATCAGCCTTACAACTGCAAACTAGGTCCATGTCATGTGTGCAAAAGAAAACACAATACTTTGCTTCATCAAACGAAAGCAACAGATGGTAACTTTTGTTCTGAAAATTCTAGTGATACAATTGTAAACTTTTCTATACAACCAACAAATCAAGTTTTGTTTTCTACTGCTATAATTGAAGTACGAAATCCTAAAACTAATAATTCCATTAAAGTGCGTGCATTACTTGATTGCGGAAGTCAATCGTCCTTTATAACTAAAAGGCTAAAAGATTGCTTGAATTTAGAATTTAATTCTACAAATAAAATTAGTGTTATAGGTATTGGCAACAATTCGTCTAATTATATAACAGAAAGTTGCATTGCTCAACTCAATTCCATACACGAAAATTACAATATAACCTTAGCTTGTTTTATTCTCAAAGAGTTAACAGGATCAATTCCTACTACTGCTATCAACTTACATAATTTCAAATTTCCAAACAATGTAATACTTGCCGATCCAAATTTTAATATTCCATCGTCCATCGATATGATTATAGGTGCAGACTTATTTTGGGATGTTATCGGTAATAAAGAACAATCTTGGGTTACCCCGCGACCTCCGTGCTGACTGGTCCACGCGTTATCGCTGCCCGACCTACGCACAACTCGCGCCTATAGTAACTACCTATCATACTAATTATCGCGGGTGCTCCTGCCTGCAGGGGCACCTAATTAAATATGGAGAACATTACTAGTACACCTACTGTGAGTTATGCCAATGTAACCTCTAAAATCATGTACCCAAAGAAGGACCAAGCCATAGTTATTGATTCCATTGATGGATTAATGTTGAGAGACTATCTTATTTCGTTATCTACAGTTACAAAGTCATCGAAAATACGTTTCATTTCAAGGATTTCAAATTCGAGAATATGCGTCTACATGGACTCTAAAGATACTGTTGACGAACTCGTGGAAGTGATTAAAAAAGTGAAAATTAAGGACCATATCTTGGAAATTCGACCTTTGATATCAAGAAATAAGCGTATTGTTTTGTCCAACGTCTGCCCTATAATTCCCCACGAGACTCTTATAGAAAAGTTTAATGAAATTAATGTTAAAATATTGAGTCCTATTTCGTTCATGAAAGTTGGTATCCCGGACGCCGGGTTTTCCCATATCATGAGTTTCAGACGACAATTATATGTTTCTCCAGAGGACGAGAAAAAACTTCCCGAATCACTACAAATTCAATATGAAGATACGAATTATTGGATTTACATTTCTAACGAATCTATGAAGTGTTTTGTGTGTAACACTATGGGACATTTAGCAAAATCTTGTCCTCAAGGTGCTCAAACTGCAGCTGTAAATATTCAAAACAATACACAGATTATTAATGATGACACTATCCCCATTTTAGAAGATACCTCGAAGCCCCAGTCACAAATATTGAATTTCCCTTCGACTATATTGGACCAGAACAAGGGTATAAAGAGAATACACTCAAATACGACCTCGGAACCTTCGAAATCGGACTGGAACCCAGTTGATACGAATATGGAATTAAATATACCACGGAGTGACCACACAAATGATACTGACAGCAATGTTTCTGTGGATGAAGAAGCAACTACCAAGAAAGCGCTGAAGAAGAAAAAGAAGACTTTGGACAATCGATCGGAAGAACAAGTATGGAATGATGTAACAAATGAATTTATGGAATTAACTAGTAAAAATACCCTCCCCCAGTTTCCCTTAACTTTGGACGAATTTAGGAATCTTCTAAACGAAACCCGCAGTAAACAAAATATTCGAGACGTTATACAAGACTATACTGATAATACGGATGATTTGATTAAAATGTGTTTATTTTTGCATCCCAATCTAAATAGAAATTTAAAAAATAGGTGCTCGAGATTCGCAAGAAAGCTTCAGGAATTAAATTTTAGGAAAGATAAGTAATATTTTATATTCATATTTTTATACTTCAATTTACAAGGTTTTTTTTCCCACTTCGCTTTTTTTTTTTTGTTACCTTTATTATATAATACATTTTAAGTCCATTACTATGAAAATTTTGCAGTGGAATACAAATGGTTTCCACGCTAGATATGAAAATATTAAGTTACTTTTGAACGAGATAAATCCGATATGTTTTTGTGTTCAAGAAACAAATTTTAAAAATACTTATTATGCCAGTCTAAAAAACTATAAATGTTTTTATAAAAATCGCATTCAAAGCAGTATTGCCAGTGGCGGCGTTGCTACTTATGTTAAGTTTCACACGCTTCCAGAACTAATAAATGTCAACAGTTGTTATGAAGTAGTTGCAGTACGAATAAAATTTCCACTTGCGATTACTATTTGTAATATTTACTTGCCTAATAGTTGTTTCATTTGCGACACAGAGCTTAACAATATAATTAATCAGCTTCCTATTCCATTTCTCATTCTAGGTGACTTTAATAGCCATCACTTTAATTGGGGTTCTAGTCATTGTGATTCTAGGGGAAAAATAGTAGCCGAGTGGTTGGATTCAAATGACAATTTAATTTTGCTGAATAAAAACCTACCTACACATTTCAATAGCAGTAATGGTCATACGAGTAACATTGATTTGTCTATTGCTTCGCGGAATATATCTGCATATTTCGACTGGAATGCATTAGACTTCCTGTACGACAGTGACCACTTTCCGATAGTATTATCTACTGTAATTAACTTAAGCCCTGAATCACAAATGGTTCCCAAGCATTGGATATACTCTAAAGCTGATTGGATTAATTTTTGTAACGAAATAGAAAATCAAATTAAAAAATTGGAAAAGCTTAACCTCACTTCAAATATTTGTATAAATAAGGTTGTCGATGAATTTAACCAAATAATAATTGATTCTGCTGAAAAGTACATTCCTAAAACTAGCGGAAAGTTACGAGTAAGGCAAGTTCCATGGTGGAATGATCAATGTTCTAAATCTTTAAAAGATACGAAACGAATATATAGAAAATATATAAAAGTTAAAAAAGAAAATATAAATAAACAAATTATTCAAGAATTTAATGATGATGACAGGCGTAAAGAAGAATCATTAAAAATTGAGTATCGTAAATTGAGAGCTAAAACTAGAAGGATTTTTAAGGACAGTAGAAAAACAAATTGGGAAAGTTTTATTTCTTCGATTGATAGTCAAACATCGTCAGGATTAATTTGGAATAAAATAAATTCTATTAATGGAATGAGAAGGAGAAAAGAAGTCATAGTTTTAAAAAACAATCAGGGGCAACTAACTTCTGATCCTATAATCACTTCTGAATTATTAGTGAAAGGTTTCGCAGCAAATTCTAGCTCTAATAATTATAACCCAGAGTTTTTACAATTTAAGAAAGACATTGAAGAGAGCCATTCAGATTTTGACACTCTTGATAATAATAATCCTATTAACAAAATTATAACTATGGATGAAATTAATCTTATTATTCCAAAACTAGGTAATTCTAGCGCTGGTCCGGATAATGTTTCAAACATTTTAATAAAAAAACTTCCGATTTTAGCTTTAGAACGGCTTCTGGATATTTATAACTATATTTGGATGAACCAAGTTTTCCCTGAATTGTGGCGAGAGGCAATTGTTATTCCCATTCTTAAACCTCAAAAGTTGCCTACTATGACTTCAAGCTATAGACCAATCTCACTTACATGCAACCTCTGCAAAATTTTAGAAAAAATTATAAGTAACCGAATGAAATGGTATTTAGAGCGTAATAATTTTATATCATCATCTCAGTTTGCGTTTAGGCAGTTCAAATCAACAATAGACCATTTAATGCTTTTGGAAGATCACATAGTAAAATCTTTTGCAAACCAAAATAAAGTAATATTAGTAGCCCTTGACATAGAAAAAGCATACGAGATGGTCTGGAAACATAGGGTAATATTGCTTTTACAAAAGTTTAATTTAAAAGGAAACATATTAGCTTTCGTAATAAACTTTTTATCAAATCGGCAGATAAGAGTTAAAATTAACGATATTCTCTCAAATTTACTGTCCACTGAAAACGGTCTTCCACAAGGTTCAGTATTGAGTGTAGTTTTATTTTTAATTTCAATAAACGATGTCCTTGAAGCTATTAAACGTCCGATTAAAGGTTTCTTATTTGCAGATGATCTAACAATTGTATGTAGTGGCAATGATTTAAACATTTCTGAAAAAATTTTGCAAGACACTTTGGACAAGTTATGGCAATGGAGTAAAAAAACAGGTTTTAAATTTTCAGAATCTAAAACGGAGCTTATGATTTTATCAAAGAAATATTATAACAGAAATCAATTGAACTTGTTTATAAATAACTGTAGATTAAATGACGTGAACAAAATAAAAATTTTAGGATTAACCTTTGATTCTAAACTAAATTGGGTACCACATATAAAGAATCTTAAGTCTGAATGCTGTAATAGGATGAATATCATCAAAATTTTATCGTCAAAAAGTTGGGGTTCAGATAGTAAATGTATTAAAAATACCTACAATGCATTAATAAGACAAAAATTGGATTATGGCTCAGTTATTTACGATTCAGCTTCTAGTAATATTTTAAAAATTTTAGAAAGTGTACAAAATTCATGTCTCAGATTAAGTTTAGGAGCATTTAGAACCAGTCCAGTTGATAGCATTCTTGTTGAATCTGATGAAATACCTTTAGTTTTTAGAAGGAAGGAACAATGTCTAACGTACGCTGTAAAACATATAGTAAACAATAAACAATCTCCCTTTTTAAACCCCCCGTTACCGTCAGATCTAGAATATAGCCTGCGTCCTTCTCTTTCTATGCCTTTAAGAGTAAGAGTAAGAAATTATCTAAAAGAAATTGGTTTTGATTTTCCTGAAATAATTACTCGTCAAATACCTTGTTCAATTCCACCATGGAATAAAACTGAATTTAAAATTAATTTAGCTATAGCAAATAAATATCCCCGAGAAAGTACTCCTGATTATGTTTATAAAAATTTATTTTTTGAACTTACTGAGAAATATAATGATTGTGTATTGTATTTTACTGATGGTTCTGTTTTAAATAATAGAACGGGTTGTGCGATTGTATCGGATTTTAACAATTACAAGTACAGACTACCAGACTTTTCATCAATTTTCACATGTGAGGCCTTAGCTATATTAAAGTGCTTAGAAATCATTAAAAACGATCCTAGAAATTCCAAAAAATACATTATTTTTTCAGATTCTTTATCATGTCTAACTGCCTTATCAAATAGTCAAAATATTGATCCATTAATTAACAATATAAAAGAAAACTTAGTTGATTTGATAAATAATAACTTTTTCATAGAAATAATTTGGATTCCCAGCCACCAAGGCATTCCAGGCAATGAAAAAGCTGATGTGCTAGCCAAAGAAGCTACAAACATTGATGAAAGTAATCTTAAAATTTCTAGTATGACTGATATTAAAAAATACCTAAAATTTAAAGTAAAGAATATTTGGAACGACTATTGGGTAAGTAACAATACTAGTGCATTGTACAATATAAGAAAATCTGTTTTTGAAAAAAGAAAATTAAAGTTTAGCAATAGAAAAGACGAAACTGTTATAAATAGGTTAAGAATAGGTCACTGTAATGTCACACATATTCATCTTATCACTAAAGCCCCTGTAAATAAATGCACAAGGTGTAATAGTAATTTAAGTATAAAACATTTACTAATTGATTGTCCATTGTTTACTTCAGAAAGATGTATTGTTAATTTGCATAAAACGCTTAAAGATTGTTTAAGTGATTACGAAAATACTGTAAAATTCTTAAAATTGATTAGTTATTATTCTTTGATTTAATATTGTATTTACTGTAAATTCTTGTGGTCGCTAATGACCATAGTTGTTACAAGCGACCTTTAAATAAATAAATTAAAAAAAAAAAAAAAAAAGAACAATCTTTAAATTCAGGACATAACATTAAACTGAGAAGCTCTAAATTTGGTTGGTTGATCACAGGTTCTATTTTAACAACTTTATCTAATACTAAGAAAATTCAATGTCATAATTCAGTTCTAATTAAGAAAATTATATACGGAAAATGTAAATGATTTATTACAAAGGTTTTGGGCTATTGAAGAAGTTCCAAATAAATCTACGCTCACTAAAGTCGAAAGGGCTTGTGAGCAACATTTTATAAAAAATATCATTCGCTTACCTAGTGGAAGATTTTCAGTTCAACTTCCTCTGATTGATACACCTGATTATTTAGGTAATTCTCACAATATGGCACTACATAGATTTTTAAATTTGAAGAAACGCTTTAGGAAGTATCCGAAATTGAAAACCCAATATTCCAACTTTATCAATGAATACTTGAAACTTGGGCATTTAGAAGAATTGTCTAATGCAAAATCTCTGAGACCTTCTCATTTTCTTTGTCATCATGCAGTATTTAAAGAGAACAGTGAATCTACTAAAATTAGAGTGGTATTTGATGGTTCTGCACCAACTTCTTCGGGGTTTTCACTAAACGATATCCAAATGGTTGGACCAAATATTCAAGATTCTTTATTTGCTATTATCATTAGGGCGCGACAATATAAGTTTCTACTCACAGCTGATATAGAGAAAATGTATCGCCAAATTAACTTGCATCATGAACATCAAAATTTGCAGTTAATTTTATGGAGGGAAAACGAAACAGATAGAATCAAAACCCTACGCCTTAAAACTGTTACGTAAGGTCTTGCAAGTTCAAGTTTTTTGAGTACACGTTGTCTCTGACAATTAGGACACGAATGTACTGATAAATCCATTGGTAAAATTATTAAATAAGACTTCTATGTCGACGATGTTATAACAGGCGCAGATAGCAAAAATGAACTTAAATATATTCAAACTGCTGTATCAGGCACTTTAAAGAAGGCGTGTTTTAATCTTCGCAAATACAAATCTAATTGCAAATCAATTCTAAGCTCAGATATAGTTAACTCAACTGGTGAGTTTAGTATTAGTTCATCAACCAGTGCTTTAGGTATTAATTGGAACCCTGACGATGATAATTTACGGATTTCCTTTGAAGCTCCACCAAAGGAACAAGTTGTTACTAAGCGGCTAATTTTATCATTTACTTTTAAAATATTCGATCCCTTGGGCTTGATAAGTCCATGTGTGGTATTAGCAAAAGTTATATTCCAATCTATGTGGCAAAGGGGGCTAGATTGGGATGAACCAGTCCCCAAAGACATACAAAGGTCTTGGAATGAATTGAGCAATAACTTACCACATCTTTTAAATGTCAACGTACCGCGAAGAGTTCTGTGTGACAATTACAATTATGTTGAGTTACATTCATTTAGTGACGCTTCTTTGCGGGCCTTTGGAGCTTGTATTTATCTAAGATCTATGAATAATAAAGATATCATTAATGTGCAATTATTATGTTCTAAGTCGAAAATTTCCCCTATTAAACCTACTACTATACCCCGTTTAGAACTATGCACAGCACTTCTAGCAGCTAAGTTATCGAAGGCAGTAGTAACGTCGCTTAGATATACAGTCGCACGCCAGGTACATTGGTGCGATTCTACTGTTGTCCTTGGATGGCTTCGTGCTGAATGTCATAAATTAAAAAATGTTAGTAGCAAATAGGGTTATAGAGATATCTGAACTTACCGATGTCGAATCATGGCTTTATATTCCTACTTTAATGAATCCAGCGGATCTTGTTTCTAGGGGTGTCACACCAAAATATATAATCTCAAAGAAAATGTGGTGGAATGGTCCTGAATTTTTATCTAAGCCAGAATAAGAGTGGTGTATTCCATCCCCAGATATCTCAAATGAGTTTATCTTACCTGAGATTAAATTCAGCTCTACAGCAGGCGTGCTAGATGAAACTAAAGAAGTAAGCGTAATTGAGTTCGAAAAATATTCTAAATTTACAAAGGTTCATAAAGTGTTAGGTTATGTTAAGCGTTTTATTTTTAATCTAAGAAACAGAACAAATACACGTGAAGGAGTTTTAAGCTTGGATGAGCTAAACGATGCTTCCTATAGTCTATGTATGATTTCTCAAATTGAATCTTTCCCCAAAGAATATAAGTTATTAGAAAACAGCAAATCTCTAAGTAACAAGTCGAGCATTTTATCTTTGACACCTTTTTTCGATGATAATTTAAAACTAATAAGAGTTGGTGGTAGATTAAATAATTCGGATTACGTTTTCAATAAAAGACATCCTATTCTTCTTCATTCAAATCATCATCTGACTAAGCTAATTTTGGAACGAGATCACATTCGTCACATGCATGCCGGGCCACAATTATTATTATCGTTAATTCGTGAATCTATTTGGCCAAAAAATGGTCGGCGTCTTGCGCGAAACACGGTGCATAGATGCATAATATGCAGGCATCATCAAGGAAAGGCTTTAAGTCCTTTAATGGGCAATCTACCCGTACAAAGAGTTATGCCAGATTTTCCTTTTAAAACTGTGGGCGTTGATTTTGCGGGTCCATTCTATATATTGAATAAGAGAGGTCACGGGGCGAGATCAATCAAGGCGTATTTATGTCTATTCATATGTTTTCGTTTTAAATGTTTGCATTTGGAGGCTGTCAGTGACCTTTCCAAAGATGGTTTTTTACAGGCGCTTCGCAGATTTATTTCTAGGCGTGGAAAACCTGAAGGTTTTATTATTAATATTTTGTGATAACGGCAAGAATTTTGTCGCGGCAGCCAAAGAGATAGGCAACTTTATAAAGGCAAACAAACAAGCTATATTGGTTTTTGCAACTGAAGATAATATTAAATTTATTTTTTCCCCCGCGCACGCTCCTCATTTTGGTGGCCTCTGGGAGGCCGGTGTCAAATCAGCCAAATTTCATATACGCCGTGTTATGGGTAATACCCATCTCACGTTTGAAGAGTTAGGTACACTATTTGCACAAGTCGAGGCCATATTAAATAGTAGACCTTTATGTCCCTTATCGTCCAATCCCAATGATTACCGTTCCTTAACCCCAGGGCACTTCTTGATAGGTCTGTCTATGCTGTCCTTACCCTCACCGTCACTTTACGAGGCCAATACAAATAATCTACAACGACATGCAAGGCTAGAACAAATTCGACAACACTTTTGGCAACGCTGGCAAAAGGAGTATGTCTCGGAGCTACAACAGCGATACAAATGGAAAACAAATTCGTCAAAATTACAATCAGGAGATCTAGTTCTTTTAATAGAAGACAATTTACCGCCATTATTCTGGCAACTAGCAAGAGTGTCACGCCTACTTCCCGGATCCGATGCCATAGCACGAGTTGCCGAGGTGCGAACTTCTACGGGCACCAGCTACCGAAGACCGTTGGCCAAGCTTTGCCCTATTCTTACCGGGGACGAGCTATGAAGTTGAAAGCGATGCTTTCCACGGAGGGGAGGATGTTCGAGCGCCTACAATTTCTATATAGCAACGGGGGATAAAATATACGGCCACCCACAAATTTATATTTCAAGTACCCTACGCATTGGTCATTTTTATGTATTTGCCTAGTCATTTCACTTTTTTTTGTCCTTCTTTGTTTCTTACAAGCAAGTTGTAATAAATTTACGTTTTTCGAGTCAATCTTTAATTTCAACCAACCTACTATACAAAACAATTATAAATGTGAAAGTTTGTGAGGATGTATGTGACTCTTTCACGCTAAAACTACTTAACGGATTTTGTTGAAATGAAATGAAATGAAATTTGGTATGGTAGTAGTTTAGGTTCTGGATTAACACATTAGTTCCTTTTCATCCCGAATAAGTTTATTGTTCCCGTGGGATACAGTATTTACGCGGGCGGAGCCGCTGGAAATAGATATAAGGTAGTTTGCAAACTTCTCATTATAAAACAATATGTAATTTCATCTGAGGTATACTTTATAACACCTTGATGGAACTGACTTTGGAACCTTCCGATAACTCAAATAGACAATAGTGGTAAGCTACAATCTAAATTAGAAAAGTTTTCATCAAGATCTAACTACGACCACGAAATTCCTAGACTTGGCTTATCGATTTTTGTACGTGACCGAATACACAATCAGGTATGTTGACCAAAATTTACCCGGGGATAACTGGCTAAGCCGAGCTGTATTCGGAATACTAATGTGAGACGACATCCAGACTCTCGGCGAGAAGTCTCGCGAGAAGACGTGTGCATTTTTCCCAGGATACTTTATAGGTTTTGACGGCTAGGAATGGATGTACCGGCATCCGGCGGACCGGGGAAAATTCAGAGCACTGAAAATATAACACTGCACTAATACAATAGAGCTGAACACACAAGTGTCAAGTCAAATGTCAATGTCATAGATGAAGGTCGACACTCGACACTTAGTTTTTCAACTTTAACGTATTAGCGCAGAGTTCTATTTCCAATGCATTACATTTTCCCAGCCTAATAGTTTTAATACGCAGCTATATTCGAGAGAAGTCGTCTTCTCATGTAAGGCTGAAGCGAAAGCTGAAGAAAATACTGCGTAGCACTGTTGTCACGTTTATAATGGCTTCCCGACGGGACCCTTGATGGGCTTTAGCCCTTAATAAGGCATTCGAACTCACGACGAGAAGTCCCTCTCGTGAGATGTCTCAGCGCAACAGCGAGAAGAAGGCAATTCACATTTCTCGGGATTTATCAGCGAATATAATTGAGCCTTTTCACTATACTCGCCAATTGGCGCGAACAGACATTCTGGGCACAAACGAATCTAATGAGTTGTTTACAGTCCAACTCGTGTTTGGAGTTTTGTTTTGTTAGTTCAATTTTTTGACGGCGTATGCGAAAATATAATTGCCCACGCATCCTACTACTATTATAATTGTGAAAGTTTGTGAGTATGGTTGGATGGATGAATGGATGGATGGATGTTTGTTACTCTTTCACGCAAAAACTATTGAACGGATTTCAATAAAATTTGGTACGGTAGCTTAGGCTCTGGATTACAACATAGATACTTTTTATCCCGAAAAA
Organism: Phengaris arion; assembly: GCA_963565745.1. Taxonomy (NCBI): domain Eukaryota; kingdom Metazoa; phylum Arthropoda; class Insecta; order Lepidoptera; family Lycaenidae; genus Phengaris; species Phengaris arion. The sequence goes on from OY751444.1 coordinate 18,818,721, forward strand.
GTACAGTATTCCCGTGGGATACCCAAAACTATATTTATGCGGGCGGAGCTGCGGGTAAAAGCTGATAATTATAATAAATAAATAATTATGTAGCAATAAATTGAGAAGAACCGAAACGCAAAATTACATTTCATTAAACGACCAAAGGGATGGTCCCTTTGTGCACGAAATATCGAATTAATCATTTAGATACATTGGCTATTTTTCCATTTACCGGCCAGACACGGTCCGGTGCCAGTCCCTTCGCCCGCAGACTCGCCCGGCTGCCGGGGGAGCAAAAATGTCTGAGCATAATTATACTACTAATATTATAAATGTTAAAGTTTGTGAGGATGGATGAAAGGATGGATGGATGGATGAATGGTTGGATGTTTGTTACTCTTTCACGTAAAAACTACTAAACGGATTTCGATGAAATTTGTTATGGTAGGTAATAGTTTATGCTCTGGATTAAAACATAGGCTACTTTTTATCCTGTAAAAGTGCAGTAGGTATTCCCGTGGCATACTGTATTCACGGGGGCGGAGTCGCGGGCAAAAGCTCGTGAACATTATATAATATTATATGGCGTGGTTTTTCACCTACCCGCCCGGCCACGGCACGGCGGCGATGACTCACACGTCATGTCACCGGCCGCCGACGCGGCGCCGGGAAAAACGTAAGTGGAAAAACAGCCATTAGCGCCTGTCACACGTACAGTTCTGACCGCGGGAAAACCGAACCGCTGAAAATGCGCGGAGCGGACGTGCTAATATAGCAAGTCGACGTATTAAGTAAGCCAAACCGTGACGCATTTTTAAGTCGTAATTAACACGACACTTATTGATCCGCAATCCAAAATTCAATCCGCACAGATCCTTCCGCGGTTTGGAACGCAGTCCGATTAGTGGTCCGAACTTTACGTGCGCGGGTCGCTATTCAAATACTTACAGAATGTATATTTTACAGGAAATACGGTTACTCAATGTAATATTTCTTTCAAACGAAACTCCACGAAGTATTAATTTTAATTGAAAGCGTTTTAAAAGGAATTTGCTCAAAGAAGGTATCCGTTTTTGAAAGAGAAGCCTGTCTTGAGAATTGGCTTTTGTTCTTAAAACCTAAATTATAATTAAATGAACGTCTGGTTAAGTGTCGGCGCAGACGGGCGACCGACAGTCGCAATTTACCTACATTTTGAGTTGCCGCGACCTGTTGCCGCGACCTGTTGCCGCAACAAGCTGACCGAGCATTCCACCAGCTCGGTCAAAGATGTCCCTTTGAAACAGGTACAGTGCAGACCACGGAAAAGGACATAGGTTACTTTTCATTGCGGGAAAATATACAGTTCTCGGTGGATTATACTTTTACGCGTACGAAATCGCGGAACATATCTAGATATAATTTAAGATGTTCAAAATTATTTTATTGCGGCAATTTAAAATGGCGCCTTTGGAACTGGCAATTTTCTGTGAAATTGAATTGAAGATGTTTGTTCACGCCAGACCGCGTGACGTATAGAATGAATATAAAGGGGATTCAAATCGGCCAATCTCGTGCGAGTATGGCCCGACAGACTGGAAGGCGCTGTGATAAATTGACGAAGTGACTTGCCGATTGAACCTCTCGCGCGCAGGACGTTTTTTAGCTCATCAGTGAACGCGAACCCGTGGACGCATATTTATTTGTGCCCGTCAGCCCGAAAGCCTATATTGCTAGTTAGGCTAATGACGGTTCGCGATTACATAGTTTAGTCTCCACAAACGAATGGTTCATTGCGATGTTTAAAATCACAGTAATTATAGCATTGTGGCAGACCAGTCAGCGCACAGAATCGCGCTATCGCAGTTTCTGAAGTTCGGCACTACGGCCTGAGGGGTAACAATTCACATGTACATATTCGTTACGTTATCGAATCTCATAATTTTCATACAATTCTCTTTCGATAACGTTCCGAATTCGAACTTGTCGCTCGTGCTAGCCCCACTGACTTACGTGGGTAAAACCCGCTCGGTCGGCTCCATTTGTGGCGTTCTGTCATTCCTATAGCGTAATTCTATAGCAACATTAGGCCGGCTGATTCTTATGATGTATGGCCTTTATAAAATAAAATAATAAAAAAAAAAGGCTATAATAATTTGTATATTAGCAAATGTGAACAGAGGTCGAACTACTAACCGCCGAATACCTACAGAACACAACTCGAACACGCCACGCCCAAAATAACTTGCCATAAAGCTTGACGACAACTCAAGGAAATATACCACTTTGTACTTACATAATTTGCTAGTCGTAAGATAAGTTGAATAAAGAGGGATGGGAGTACTTCTTGGGGTTCTGTAGTAACTACAAGAAACCCTTATAGTTTCACTCGGTCCGTCCATCAGTCTGTCCTCCCTTGACTTTCACTTCGGTAACTGTGAAATAGCCGCCGTGGTCTAGCGGTTAGAGCTTGGCTTTCGACTCGGAGGTCTTGGGTTCGATTACCGCATTGGAAGAACAAAAAATGTTGTTTCCAAGTTTCGTTAGGACAATGCAGGCAGATCACCTGATTGTCTGACAAGAAAGATGATTCATGCGTCGAATGGGCATGCAAAAAGTCGGACCTGCGCCTGATCTCTCGCCAGTCGTGTCGGTTATCCGTCCCACTGGGTTATGAGAGTAAAGGAGGAGATAGTACTCTTGTGTACTGCGCACACACTTGGGCACTAAATTGACTCCTGCGTATCTGGCATGGTTTCAATGAAACCGGCCACCGTCACCGAAATCGGTGTGGGGGTGTTATGTTATAATTGTGAATATATATTCGATTTATACGAGCAATATATTATAACAAAATTTATACTTAACTAGTTATTTTTAGTTAGATTGACTATATTTTTGGTGTGTCATAATAATTATAATTTTATACTTTAGGGGTAGTATAAATGAAAAGTGGGGATGATATATTTTTTTATTATATCAGATATATGTGGGGTATTGTTGAACAGGTATTTTGAAATAAAAGAAAAGTTTCGTACATGACTTTTTTAAAATGTAAACCTTTTTCGAGTGAGCGACCTCCCCGAGATCGATTAGGTGGTCCCCTGATTTAAATTATTTTGCTAATCTGTTTGTTAAATTACCACCCTACAATCTCAACTTGAATCATACCCGTAGCTAATGTGTAAAAATTCATTAATTGTTATTAATAAGTTTTAGAGACGAATTCTTTTTCTTGTGCTGTTGCACCAAAACATATTTTACTCGGACATTAAAAGCCTTAAATTAAATAAATTAAACTTAAAAGGACCCCAAAAGGGTTATTTTCTAGTTAGCTAAAATTTTTACGGCAACATTATTTTTTATCTTGTCAGAGTGGCCGGGATTTTATGTGTATTGTCCCTAAGTCTGATGAGTTTTACTTTACAACTTTTACGCGTAAATTGTAATATAAAAATATTGATAATGAAACGGCACAATAAAAGGTGATGTCCTTTTTAGGGAAATATAATGTGAAATACAGTCGACTCTCGTCAATTCAAACCTGCGTTAATTCGAACCTCTCTGTAATACAAAGTTATCACGGGTGCCATGGAAAATCTCTTTATATTTCGAACTAAATCAATGCACTTGGGAAATCGAACATAAAAAACATCGCAACGTAAAACACAACGCTCTAATTAGAACTCATCGGCGTCAAACACTCGACAATTCAAAGTTGCAGAGAGAAAGAGAGAGAAAGATTACAGAATTTGCAGAGGCACATTTTGAGACAAGTCCAATCTCGTATAATCGTGCACGAGCCTTTGTTTTTGTAATGATATATAGTTTGACAAACACTTCTGCACGCATCGGTCTGTTAATTTAAGTTATATAACAAATATAACAGTAAGATTAATTAATTCACATTATGAATATATACACGTATACCTCTCTAAGCTTTTATGATTGTTAAAGAACAGCAGTTAATAAATATGTAATACATAATTGATTATGAACACTGAATAAGTGTTCCTTTTAACACTGAATAAGTGTTCCTTTTAACACTGAATAGGTGTTCCTTTTAAGAATATTTTGATATTTCAAACACTCGATAAATCGTAATATTTTAGAAGTCCCCCGAGTTTCGAATTAACGAGAGTCGACTGTAGTATGGCGTGGTGAAAGAACGTGTCGCCGCTGCTTTTTAAAAACTGACTTCGATCACATTTGCCAGGTGTGCCGCGGCGGCTCTTTTCTGTTGTGGACGTGGAGGTAAAAATATAATTTGTTTCACATTTGTAAGGGTACCCAATCCCCACTTCCTACTAATATTATAAATGTAAAAGTTTGTGAGGATGGATGTATGGATGGATGGATGTTTGTTACTCTTTCACGTAAAAATTACTGAACGGATTTTGATGAAATTTCGTATGGTTACTACCATACGAAATTTTAGGCTCTGGATTAAAACATAGGCTACTACCTAGCCGAGGGCAACAGCTAGTATATTATAAACGTTTGTAATAATGTATCATGTATTTATGGATGTGTGATATTTTTTACTCTGTTACGCAACAACTACTGAATGGATTTTAATGAAACTTTACAAAAATACAGCTTATACATCAGAATAATACTTACCCCCTTACTAATAAAAAGATAACGGATAACTTAAACAACTGTCTGTGTATTGCTGTCTTTGTCTGTCAAGTGACTTTTCCAATGCATTAGACAAAGACAGCAACATTGTTTAAGTTATCCGTTGTGTAAATTTTTTTATTAGTAAGGGGGATAGGCTATAAATTACTATTTAGATCGTGTAAAACCCAATATTATGCGGATGAAGCATAGGGCATAAGCTAGTGAATCCATTTAATTTAATTATTTATTCTTCTCACATAATAAATTTAGGCTGGGACGATATGATCCGTAATCCGGCAGGCCAGGGAAAATTCAGCGCAATGAAAATAGAACTCTGCGCTAATACAATAGGGTTGAAAATCGAAGTGTCGAGAGTCGAGCTGTCATATATTATGACATTGACATTTCACTCGACACTTGTGTGTTCAATTTCGAGCTCTATTGTATTAGCGCAGAGCTCTATTTTCAATCCTTTGAATTTTCCCTATGCCAACCGGCTTCTGGACAATACAGTCCCACCAGGTAGTTAACATTCTCACCAATTTAAATACTATGTATATTCATTGAATAGTATAATATAGTGACGACCTCTGTGGTTCAGTGGTTAGCGAATCCTGCCGAGGGAACAAAAAGTTTTCTATGTTCCTGGGTCATGGGTGTGTATTAAATATGTGTATAATATAATAAAAATATTAAATATTATATTACAAAAGCATTAATATATATATCCATTGTCTGGTGCCCATAACACAACTTACCACGGGACCAGATTGACCATCCATAGATATTATATTTTGCGAGGAGCTGGTGTCTGTATCAGGCTAGAATACCTTTTAAGAGTTCCGTACCCAAATGGTAAAACGGGACCCTATTACTAAGACTCCGCTATTAAAATGATGTTAAAACACAATAAAAAAGTATTCCGGGAATTTTCGTTCAAAATGAAGTGCTAGTTGGAGCGGATGGGAATTTCCCGGTTTAATTATAAATTACCTTTGACGGTGTTCCTGTAAAGTGATTTTAATAAATGCTTTTGTTCAACTACAGCGAAATAATTTTGTAATGCGGTATTTTCCTGTATTTTTTTATTACATAAATGAACAGTGTTCTGTAAAATAAGACACGTCTTCCGTTCTGTAAGTTTGAGTTTTGTCATATTTACATTAAATATTACAGAAGAAACCACCCCTCTCCCTTCCCCTTAAGAAGTTATGCAGGGGCAATAGCCAGGTCCACTGAGAGTTGACAACTTTTTGATGGGCACTACAAACTTGTACACGACTTAGAAGTTTCTTCAGTTTTTTTTTTATTAAATAAGGGGGCAAACGAGCAAACGGGTCACCTGATAATAAGCAACTACCGTCGCCCATGGACACTCGCAACATCAGAAGAGCTGCAGGTGCGTTGCCGGCCTTTTGAGAGGGAATACGCTCTCTTCTTGAAGGTTTGCAGGTCGTATAGGTCCGGAAATACTGCTGGTGACAGTTCGTTCCAGAGTTTTACAGTGCACGGCAGAAAGTTACGCGAAAAGCGCACGGTGGAAGACTGCCACTCATCAAGGTGATGAGGATGGTATGTTTTTCGCGTGGGACGATGGCGAAAAGTTGCAGGTGGTATGATTCCGAACAATTCCTCAGAGCACTCCCCGTGATACAACCGATAGAGGATGCAGAGTGAAGCTACATCTCGGCGTAATTCCAAGGGGTCCAAGCTGTTTGAAACACTATGGCAGTCAACAACTCGAGCGGCCCTTCGTTGGATACGATCCAGAGGGAGCAGTTGGTATTTTGGCGCCCCTGCCCAGAGATGAGAACAATATTCCATATGAGGCCGAACCTGCGCCTTGTAGAGTTGTAGGCGTTGGTCCGGACTGAAGTACTGTCTCGCTCTGTTAAGAACACCAAGCTTCTTCGAGGCTGACTTGGCCTTATCCTCTAGATGATATCGGAACTGGACTTCGCTCGATATTTTGACGCTAAGTATCTCAATGCTAGGAGAGATGGTTAAAGATGTGCCCTCGAAACGAGGATATACGACCATTGGTGACTTTTTAATGGTGAACGCGCAGACTTGTGTCTTGGCGGGGTTGAATTGGACTAAGTTACGTCTACCCCATTCAGAGACTTTCTCCAATGAATTCTCTATTTTAGACACAAGTTCGTTTCGACTCTCAATGACATTTAGCCAAGAAATATTAATAGGGGAGCCGGTATATACAGAATCACCTGTACTATCATCCGCATAGCAATGAATGCCGTTGGTCTGTAACATGTCATTGATATGCAGTATGAATAGGGTAGGCGATAGCACACAGCCCTGAGGGACACCAGCATCAACAGACTGAGTTTCAGAGCATTCGCCGTCAACTACGACCTTTATGCTTCTATCTGCTAAGAAACTAGTGACCCACTTACATAATTTCTCGGGCAGCCCGTATGATAGAAGCTTTGATAGCAGTGCTTTATGCCAAACCCGATCAAAGGCCTTCGCAATGTCCAAACTAACAGCCAATGCCTCTCCCTTCGACTCAATTGCCTGAGCCCAACGATGAGTTAGGTACGCCAAGAGATCACCAGCCGAGCGACCCTTACGGAACCCGTATTGTTTGTCGCTTAGTAATCCCTGGCCGTCCAAGAATCGAAGAAGCTGGCTATTGATAATGGATTCCATTATCTTCGAGAAGAGAGAGGTGATAGCGATTGGTCTGTAGTTGGAAGGATTTGAGCGATCACCTTTTTTGGGGATCGGGTGCACCAAGGCTGTCTTCCAAGAAGCCGGGACGATGCCAGAAGAGTAGGAGAACCGAAAAAGACGCGTCAAGACCGGAGCCAACTCTGGAGCACACTTTTTCAACACAATAGGAGGGATTCCGTCAGGCCCACTCGACTTTTGGATATCAAGGGAACGGAGGGCTTTTCGCACTGAGCGCTGATGAAACCGTATATCCGACATGATGCTCGTGCATCGCGGTATGGTCGGCGGTTTCTGCCCCCCGTCATCCAGGGTCGAGTTTGACGCAAAGAGCTTGCCCAGAAGATCGGCTTTGTCCTTTGCGTCCTGGGCCAACGATCCATTTCCTACGTGTAGGGATGGTAGGGTTGGCTTCCAGAAATTTCCTTCAATAGCTTTGGCCAGAGACCAGAATGCACGGGTTCCCGAGAGGAGGCGCTCAAGTCTCTTACCAATCTATTGACGTGCTGTTTCTTTGCCCGAGTGATCTCTTTCTTGAGGGACCTAGAGGCAAGGTTGTACTCCTTTTTATATGTGCTGGTATTTAAATCCCGAGCAGACACTGCAGTGGCCCAGGATTGGTAAGCCTCCTGCTTCCGGCGAGAAGCTTTTTTGGGGGATGAACCAAACCAGGGACGAAATCTGCCGCCAGTTGGCACTACAGAGGACAGAATGAAAAGTTCCATCCCTTGCATCACCACATCGGCAACAGAGTTGGCAGTGTTCGGGATCATCCGGCGAGAAGCACACGTTCCCCCAAGGATAGGATGCAAAAAAAAACCCCATCCCATCCCAGTCTGCTGACTTGTAGTGCCACACATGACGGTATTTAACAGCACGCTGTCGTAACCCCGTCGTAAGTGGCACAGAACTCCTAACAAGGCAGTGATCCGATGTACCAAGTGGTGCGATTACGGATATTTGGTAGCCGTCAGGTTTTGAAGTCAGCAGAAGGTCCAACAAGGAAGGATTCTGACCATCCACATCTGGGATTCGCGTAGGCGTAGTGACCAGTTGTGTCAAGTCGTTCGCTAGGGCAAATCGCAATCTATGCGGAGCCATAATGTTGACAGGTCCCTCTCCTCAAGATTGCTGAGGCGGCGAGAGCTGATATCATCTCTGACATACACACACACTCCAGCTTTGGGCAGAAAGGAGTGCTCGTGAGAATACCCTGGGTGGGAAAGGTATGAAGTGTCACTCGGAGATGATATCTGCGTCTCGGTTAAAAAGGGCAAAGCTGGCTTTGCCGTCTCAAGGTGGTAATGGACGGCATTAAGCCATGCATTTCTAAATTGGTATTGTAAAACTTGTTTAATTTAATTTCAATTGTGTATGTAAAGGTACCATCAAAGGTATTATCCATTTTTTTTATAATATAAGGTTACTCAAAATCAAATACGAGATCTAAGCCATAATATGATGTACTACTGATGTTAAGACAGACGTTTAGACGTGTAGAAAAATAATTTAAAAAATCGAAGAAATATATACGTTTACATTGCGCTCTCTAAGATCATTAAGTTCACAGAAACATACCGTGATTTAAAGTGGGAGCAAAGTCTTTGCCTGAATAACATTAATGCATCAGCTAAACATCAGCAGTGAGTAAAAATTATAACTTTGTAGTGACCTATAAACTTTTATTATATTATTATTAGCTTATTTACTATGTGCAACATTAATTTTAATATTATTGACAAACTACCATATTTACAAAATAATATATTTACAAACAAAACTAATTTTTACGTTTTATTAGTAGATAAGCTATGCACGGCGCAGGCGCAGCGTTATCGGGTCTATTGTTCGAGCGATAACCGGTGCAGCCGGCTACGTCACGCCCGCTACGCGAGTGTGCGCGAGTGCACTTTTAGATCGACACGCGCTCCGCTAGGGCTCTTCCGTACGCTTCACGCTACCACTGCCGCCCCGCGTCATATTTTTGCCGGCTAGCGCTTCGCCGCGTTTAATGTTTTCGGTTGCATAGTGTACCTATATCTATACGCTATCTTATCATCATCTCTTCTGTCATCCCTTCTGTTTGTAGATCTCCTGGTGTGTGTATTCCAAGAAACTGTAACCGTGTATATATATATACACATATGTGTTAATAAATCTGTATTTCTCTGTGTGTACTAAGGCGGGTCAATAAGTCCGTGACTTTTTGAATTTCTAACCTCCTTACTGAAAAAGCAACACTACTCCTGTCAACAGGCATCTGTCAGTTGACTCCTATCAAAATTTGAACTTGCTGCGTCATTTAGTTTGTGTTTTACAGCTATCTTTATCAGACTATCCAGTAACTTAAGGAAACAATGAATTTCGTGTGCTTATTAAGCATTATTTTTTGCGAAAAAAAACCACTACCGAGACCAAGGCTAAGCTTGATAAATACTATGGGGACTCTGCACCATCGATTTCAATGGTAAAAAAGTGGTTTACTGAATTTCGTTGTGGCCGTACAAGCACTGAAGATGCCGAACGTCCTGGACGCCCAGTTGAGGTCTCTACACCCGACCATTACGGCCGACCGAAGATTGAAAGTGCAAGAGATTGTGGAAGCCATAGGCATCTCGCATGGCTCACTGGTTTCAATTTTGAATGATCACTTGGGCATTAGAAAGCTTTCCGCAAGTCGACCACAAACGCAATCGTGTAACAACTTCACAGGAAGGTTTGGCGTTGTTTAGTCACAATATGGAGGAGTTTTTGCGCCGTTTTGTAACCGTGGACGAAACATGGATCCATCACAATACACCAGAGACCAAACAACAGTCAAAACAGTGGGTTTCTAAGGGTGAATCGGCGCCAAAGAAGGCCAAGGTGGGTTTGTCAGCCAATAAAGTTATGGCGACTGTTTTTTGGGATGCACGTGGGATAATCCACATTGACTATCTTCAAAAGGGAAGAACAATTAATGGGGAATATTATGCCAACTTATTGGACCGCTTCAATGAGGATTTGAAAAAAAACCGACCTCATTTGGCCAAGAAAAAAGTTCTTTTTCACCAAGACAATGCAAGGGTGCACACATGTGCAGTTGCCATGGCAAAAATCCATGAATTGGGCTATGAATTGCTCCCACATCCACCCTATTCTCAAGATTTGGCTCCGAGTGACTACTTCTTGTTCCCAAACCTGAAAAAATGGCTCGGCGGAAAAAGATTTGACTCCAATGATGAAGTCATCTCGCAAACAAAGGCCTATTTTGAGGACCTCGACAAATCATATTTTTTGGAAGGGATAAAAAAATTGGAGAAGCGTTGGACAAAGTGTATAGAGCTCAAGGGGGACTACGTTGAAAAATAAAATGATTTATTTATCAAAAAATCTGTGTTTTATTCCAAAAGTCACGGACTTATTGACCCGCCCTCGTACTACGGACTATTTATTTCGACCATATTCGCTTCACATACCCACAATACCTACAACTTGTATCTGCATGAGGAGCGCATGAAGTTACTACATTAGTCATTCCCTGCACTGTACACCATTAGCTTTTCACTGAACATCTGCACCAGTACTCTGATGTTGGCAACTCCTATTACAGGGGAGGCTATGCCAAAAGAAGAAGTAGAACTTTATTGTATTAGCGCAGAGTTCTACTTTTTAATGCTCTGAATTTTCACCGGTGTTCCGGATTCCGGAGCATATAGACCCAGCCATGAACATACTCACCGGATCTTTTCGTGTGGTGTCCGTAGAGCTTGTTCAGATCCAGCGAGAAAGCGGGCGCACAGACCGCCGCCAGTGCCGCGAGACACGCCACCGCGCGCCGCGACCACATCTGAGGGAGACAGTGGTAATGTTAGAGCAGGACGGATCACAGATGTATGATACGGCTATTAAATATACAGCCTGCAGAGTCGATTCTGCTAACTAAATCTTACAATAATGCAGTTTTGATACAGTCTCGATATGTTAAAACAGCAAAGTGGTATTCTCGGGTAGTGGTATTTAACGTCAAACCAACGTTTAACCCGTTTTGATTAGTCCAAACTCCAAAAATCAATTTATGATATCAAAATGATTCATTTATAATTCATTGAAAGTAAATTAACAGTTGAGGTTAAATACGAGAATTGGGGTTCTGTTTACAAACAAAAATGACTTATTCAAGGACCATTAGTATTCGATTCTTCTTCCAATAATATATAACATGTGGCCTCTAATTTTGACAAAATTATCCTATATATAAAGACACGCGAAAGTGTTATCCATCATAATAAAACTATTATACATTTTAAAATAAAAAAGTCTCTCAAGGGATTCACCAAAGTAATATTAGTGTTGAAAGTTGCAAGAATTTTTGAGGATAAAGTTTTTTTACTTGGCTTCATAATACTTTATTTCAGATCATGGATCCATAATTGTGATAGTATTCTACAAATGTTCCTATACTATGTTAATAATGAAAGTACATAATATGAATGGTCCAATTAATATTGGACCATTACACCATTTTAAGATAATTCTTAATAAGAAATCTTTAAAAAAATGTTGTAAAAACTTAATAAAATAGATATTATTTTTTGTGGAGCCTTCGTTTAGTCTTTCTTATTGAGAGTTAGGTCTAATGGGCAATAAAAAAGATAGTAATTTTGACTAGAGCATATTAAAACCCGGAGCAAATTAAGTAAGAATATTTATGAAGCCGCTTACAATGTAGGCTATAGCCTAAATTTTATATATATTTTTTTATAGCCAGCCTACATTGTTAGAAGTTATTCTGAGAAACTTTTAGAAGTGAAACTACTTTCGCGGCGTTGAGAGTAAAATATCAAGGTCGCGTCACGTCACGACACGTTTTTGTATATAACACCGTCTATCGGACGCTTACACTTCTTACATAACAACTCTCTAAAGTTCCGCACAGTAAACAGATGGCGCTAGTGTTTAAATTTTACTTTTTCTATTGTGTGTTTATCTATTAACTATTGTCTCGTATGCCATAAGATATATGGCTTATATATCATTCGCTAAAACTTGTTATAAAGATTAAAGTAAGTGTCTCTTAGTTGGCCACTTATAGATAACACAATTTAATAATTTAATAAGATCTTGGCACTCCTAGCCCTCGTTCCCACGAGTTTTTTTTTGTGGTTGCGACAGAAAAAACACCACTGTAAATAGAACTCTGCGCTAATGTTACTACACTCTGTTACTACACTATATGTTGGATTGATTAGCGCACCGAACAATGTTTTTATACACTTTCGCTATTTGAGTAGTTTTCGCTAGCCAAACATTTGTTATAAGTAACGAATATATTTTAAATACATCTAGAAGTTTCCAACAATGTCTTCCACGTATGAAGAAATTAATTTGTCCCACCAGAACATACATTTTATCGGTTAAAAAAGCATATACCAACAGAAACTTTAAATTATATCTCAACTTCCATTGACTGTCCAGCAGACAGATCGCCTGATGGTAAGAGATTACCGTTGCTTATGAACGCCAGAGCCCCAGAGGAGTTACAAGTGCGTTACTGGTCTTTTACACCCCTACATTCTACGATACTCTCTCACGCTGCGAAACACAACGTAGCGTTATTTCGCGCCGAGTTTTTGTGAGATCGTTTAATACAATCGCATAAGTATGGCACTAAATTATACCAATTTAAATTGAAAATTTCATTGTCAATTGAAAAAACCTGACTGCGTCAAATAATTATTATGTACCCAGTGTCACTCTCACGAGTCACGAGGCACGACTCACGACTTAGGCTGGGACTATATTGTCCGGAATCCGGTAAACCGGGGGAAATTCAGAGCATTGAAAATAGAACTCTGCGATATGTATTATGGAATAATAGAGCTGAAAATCGAACACACAATTATCGAGTCGAATGTCTTATGTGACAGCTCGACACTTTGATTTTCAACTCTATTGTACTAGCGCAGAGTCATTTTTTCAGTGCTCTGAATTTTCCTGGGCCCGCCGGATTCCGGATTATACAGTCCCAACCTAAGACGAATCGAATGATACCTCTCAAATGCGACAAGGCTAGAGCCTTCGAGATGTATATTTATGAAGTTATATACATATGTGTATATATGTATATATATGTATATATATATATATATATATATATATATATATATATATATATATATATATATATATATATATACATATGTATATTACTCGATACTCGAAAAATATAACCCTACTTCTGGCGCAGTCGGGTAAAATCTCAACATCATATTTATTATGCAAATATAATAAAATATTCAGTATATTATCCCGCTACATAAACGTGCGGTGGAAATTCAGATTATACTTTGCCAAATATTTGAGATCAGAATGCGTCAACCCGCATTCATCACAATTAATAAAAGTAAACTTCATTATGTAGATTAAACGATTAATAACATTATATGATTTTGCAATGCAAATATCAAACAGAATATACTTTTAGCAGTGATTTAAATGTTAGTGAGATTCTCGGCCGAATACTGGAACAATAGTTAAATTTAGTGACGCCCAAGTCACATGCTGTCCTTGTCATTTCGGCTAGCAGAGACAGCGACAGCCTGTGAATACGAGGGTTCTTCATTTTGATTAGCGTTTTAATATTCGGCCGTCTGTGAATTAATGCGAATAATACCAGTATCTCTCATTAATTTCTCATTAACTCCCCCACACCGATTTCGGTGACGGTGGCCGGTTTCATTAAAACCAGGCCAGTTACGCAGGAGCAATTTTATAGTGCCCGAATGTGTGCGCAGTATACAATAGCAATCTCTCCTCCTTTACTCTCATAACCCAGTGGGACGGATAACCGACACGACTGGCGAGAGATCAGGCGCAGGTCCGACTTTTTCGTCCCATCCGACGCATGGATCATCTTTCTTGTCAGACAATCAGGTGATCAGCCTGCATTGTCCTAACGAAACTTGGAAACAACATTTTTTGTTCTTCCAAACTCGTTCTTTCAGACTCGGAGAGTCGAGAGCCAAGCTCTAACCACTAGACCACGGCGGCTTCTATTTCTCGTGACTGAGGCATGGAGTCCGCTACGCCAGCTTACTTTGGTTTGGCTACAAGCAAACAGTAAAAAAATACCTAGTTAACTGTCAAAATATAACTCACTAGATCTTGCCCGCGACTTCGTACGCGCAAAAATAAATCCCTCGAGAAGCTAACATTTTGTTGCGATTAAAAAGTAGTCTATGTGTTAATCCAGAATCTAAACTACTTCCATACTAATTTTCGTCAAAATCCATTCAGTATTTATTGCGTGAAAGAGTTACAAACATCCATACATTCTATTTTTATATATCCCGTTTATATTTTTATTATCCCGTTTATATTTATATTTCCCGTTTATATATGACCAGCTGCCCTATTAAGAACACCAACTAACAAGTGGGATTGGGCTACATTTTGACGTTGGAAATTTTTAAAACACAATTTAAAAAATTTTAATGTCAAAATTTTGACATAAGAGCTTTTTAAATTGTATTTTAAAAAGTTCAAACGTCAAAATGAAGCCCATTTCCACTTGTCAGTTGAAGTTCATAATAGGGCAGCTGGCTATTATTTGTTTAATCTGAGTGACCGGTATATAACATATTATCACAATATAACTTTCCCGAATGTACACTGATATGAAATGTAAAGGTATGAAACTAAAATAGCAATGAATTTGTATGAAGCTGTCGATTTGGAACGGAGTTAAAATGTCGTCCAGAGCGATCACCAGCTCAACTTGTTGCCAGCTGTCAGGGAAATGAAAATTTGTTCGGACCGTTTTGGTTCGAAGTGAAACGAGGTAGGTAAAGGAATTTCGAATGTCAATTTTTGGGGTGAGTGCAAAAGTTATATGGAAGTGCAAAAGTTTTTTCCTAAAATACGGTAAGAAAGTGTTTGTAGGTATAACCTAACCACTTTCTACCTTGAAAATGGTAAACAAAAGAAATTTGTCATCCGCGCGTGACTGAAACAGATAAAATAAAAAGTTTTCGTGCAGAAAGTTATTCAACCCCGAACAATAAATTTTTGAATCAGAGTCACAAAACTTTCAACTTCGCTATTCGTGATGCTAAAGTTAGTAAAGAAAAAATACGATCAGTTTTAAAGTTTGAAAACCGATTATGAAAATGTGATTGACGTTCATAATAAAAGTTAGTTAATATTTAAAATGCAATAGGTAAAATCTGAAGATCTGAAGTAACAAAACTGAAACCCGCGCGGTCACAGATGTTGACACAACTCGCTGTCTGTGTTTTTTGTTTGTAGACATTTAATTTAATAATTTTTACTGTGTCGCGGTGGTACAGATTTTAAAACAGTAGGTATGCAATTAATACTGATGTATTCGCAGATGGTGGTGCAGATTTTAAATAAGAGGTATGCAATTAATACTAATGTATTTGCAGATGGTGGTGCAGATTTTAAAACATTAGATATGCAATTAATACTGATGTATTCGCAGATGGTGGTGCAGACTTTAAATAGTAGGTATGCAATTAATACTGATGTATTCGTAGATGGCGATGCAGATTTTAAAACAGTAGGTATGCAATTAATACTGATGTATTTGCAGATGGTGGTGCGGATTAGAAAAATGCGTAGTAAGTTAGTGACACTAAGAATTATGCATTTTCTCCGAGATCGGATGATTAATGTTTTATATAGAAGGTAATGATATCTCGGAGAACCGAGAGAGAACTCTTTCACCAAAGGCGATAATGATTTCACCTTCTACAGTCTAAACAAACAGTTTGGACTAAAAAAGGAAGATTAGTTAGTAAAAACGATATATTAAGAAACAAAGGATCTAAATAAATGATCGTTTTCGTAATGAGAATCGTTACTCAGCGCGAATATTACGCAGTTTTTGTGATTATTTTCTTGGAAGAAGACGGGTTGTTTCTATAGAATATACTAGATTTGGCCCGCGGCTCTGCCCGCGTAAATACAGTATCCCACGGGGACCGTTTATTTCCCCGGTATAAAAAGAAAACTATGTCCTTTCCTGGTCTACTCTATATCTGTGCCAAATTTTATGATGATCGGTTTAGTAGTTACGTAAAAACGTATCAGTATAGATATACAGTATCACACGGGAACCATACATTTTCCTGCGATAAAAAGTAGTATATGTGCTTTCTCGTGGTCTACTCTATATCTGTGCCTTGCCTTGTAGTTTCGGAGCCTATTAAATGCAAACAAACAAACATACAAACAAACAAATTTGTCTCTCCACACTTATATTGCAGTCTATTAGCCAAAATAAGAAAAGCCAAATGAAATATAAAGCATAATTGGATTTTTTTAAACTATAAATAAGCTAAACTCTAGATTTAAACAATATTTTACGTAATTGAAATAACGAATCAAATATTCATACCGACGCGACGTGATACATTCAAAATATTTACAAATTCAACGAAAAATATTTTAATTGGCGCTTTGACAAGGCTTCAATTAATGCTCTCGAATCTTTGACCGGAAAAAAATATTGTGTTGTTCGTCGTTATATCACGCGTACAGCTGTAAAAATTTACCAGCCGTTTTGTACATATTTATCAACTAGCGGAAGTAGCGTATGTGTTAATCCAGAGTCTAAACTACTACCATACCAAATTTCATCAAAACCCAGTAGATTCTGAGATTAGCGCGTACACACGTACAGACAAACAGACAAAAATTCTAAAAATCATTGTTTTGGGTTGTATATCGTTCATAAATAATGTAATAGTTTTTCTCATTTATCTTCCATGTACAGACAGCGTTCAGTTACAAATTTATTATATGTATAGATACAGATATAAACGGTACAATTGACTTTTATGTCCTGGTTGAAATGTCAAAGTGAAATACGAGTACAGTACAACTACGTTTTTAATGTCTATCGGGAATCGTAGTTCTCAATATACATCGTCTATGTCACATTAAGATGGCTAGAGGGTATTAGGAAGTAGTTTCACTTTAATGTAATTTGTAATCATCAGGTATTCAATATGTCTTTTGTAAAATAATACGGGTGTAGTTTCCTACTCCCTAGGTAAATAAATAGGTCCTACTCATATATATATATATATAATTCTTAAACCTTCTTAAACCTTTTTTTATCCAATCTCGTGCAGTTGTTTGGAACGACTGCACGAGATTGGATAAATCTTTCTTTTATGTGTTCGTTATTGTCAGGAGAAGGTTTGTATGAAAAAAAAAATTATAGCAAATATTTTTTTTTTCAATTTTTTCTTGACGGCAAAAAATATGGCGGTACAAAGTTCGCGGGGTCAGCTAAGTAGTATAATAATAAAAATATCATTAATCAGTCAGTGATTGAAACAAGAGGTTCTAGATAAGAGAACTTAAGTATCCACTAAGTCTAGGTATTCTACCAACGTGAAATTATAACCCCTTATTCCCTTACCTACATATTTTGAGGGATTATATCCTTTGAAAACGTTTCTCTTTCGAAAACTTTCAATCTATATCGTAGTACCTTTAGCACAGATTAACTAATAGTTAGTACTAGTGTACCGTTAGCGTCAGATCCCACCGAGACGCGACGCGGCGTTTCGAAGTTCGAAGTGTTTGCATTTCGAGCTGCATCGCGCTGCGCAGCGCGGTGCGGCTCTTGCTATGTAACGTAAACGTGTAATTGCTATGTAAACGTGTATCTTTTTGTGTAGTGAATAAAGTTCAATTTTGAATCACAATCTTAAAAATATCGCGCCTCGTCGTGTCTTGATGTAACCTGAGTCCTGATCAGTCCTTTATAAATGAATATTGAAAAGATTTTCTTCTCCGGCTTGATCACCGACGCTCTAACCACTGAGCCGCAGATGCCGTCTATTCACAATTTTAACTGAAACTAATCTATATCTTTACCTAGGTTATCTAAGTCACCTGTCCGCTGTAGACTTACATAGCAGGTTCAAAAGAAGCTTTAAACCATTTTTCAATTTCAAGTGAAACAGAATTTATACGAGAAAAATTAAAATATATTGAAAAATAAATAGAAGTGATAAATAAAAAAGTACGAGCTTTCATAATGAAATGGGTCTGGATGCCTTTGGGCTTTTGAAGTGGAATTGTTGCGATACATTATGAGAACATTATATTGTGTAAATATTGTTAAATTATATTTATCATAGTATTTGATATTACAGTGGTAATAATTAAATGGTTACGCAATCCAATTTTGTGCTTTTCATTAATTGACGATTGATAAGTCATTAAATGACGACCTCTGTGGCTGGTGGTTAGCGCAATGGCGCTCAAGCCGGAGGTCGCGGATTCGAATCCCGCTGATGAAACAAACAAAAATCTGTGTTCCTGGGTCATGGATGTATTAAATATATGTATAATATAATAAAAATCTTATATATAATATGTATAGTATAAAAGTATTAAATATACTTCCCGTTGTCTGGTACCTGTAACACAAGTTCCGCTACTTAGCACAGGGCCAGATTGACGTGGTGTGAAGCGTCCATAGATATTAATTTGGGACCTGTCCATACAGCGGTTTTAAGTCAAATCACGTATCGCATAAAATTTGCATCAAATCACATTTGTTTATCCGCATGATCTTTTTGCCGCTAGTCCGTGATGCTTGCAAAAAGGGCATAATATTAATGCCTCGATTCTGAGGGTTTTGTCGGTAGTTTATCTATTTAATAGCGCTTTATAACCGAATATATAAACTACCGACCGACGTATCTATAACAGCAAAATTTCTTTTTCTGGTTTGTAGTATCATTCGTTTCTGTATCATCAGAAGCCCTACAGGGGCCTATATGTTGATGACTTCACAATCATTTTTATAACCTAGCACACTGAGAAATAAGTTAAGAAGACAATATACATTAAGCATACATGCAAATGCTCATATATCTCATAATCCATTCGCGTTAATATTGCAGTGACGTGACGTGAAGAGTGCAAATGTCTAAATTTACGCCTGAGCTGTTTAAATGAATTAACTGAAGTCAGACATTTGCATATTTGCACTCATGACTCACTGCAAACTTAACGCGAATGGTCTATAGAATGTCGATAATGATAATGAATTTTCCTAAAATTTTACTGCACGCGCAGTAAAGTTATTGCTACTGTAAATGTAGAGAGGTTTATGCCGCGTCGCGACCGGGTCCAATTTGTCAAGATTCCCCTGGGAAAAGTCGAGAAATGTTGGGAAACCAAATCCCTGATATATTCAATACCCGTTTGTTAGGGAAAAATAGTTTTTATGTAGTTCAAAACATCATGGTGTTAGAAATATGATTGATATAAACTTATTTTCACACTTATACTTTATATTCAGCATTCAGCTTGTTACTAAATTATGTTGTTGAAACACGTCGTTATACATTTTAAACTTCAAGGCTTTGAGTTGCTTATTTCAGCTTTAGGGCATGTTTTACAATCTTCTCATCATAATCGGAAGTTTTGTCGCTGCTTCTTTTATATCGAGCGACAGGGACAAAACTTGCAAATAAACTATTTGACACTTATCAGTAGATGGTAAAGCATAAGTTTTTATTTCTTACTTTTTATATCAAACTAAATATTCCGTCTATCCACCGGAATAATTGTATAGTGCCCCCATGTGTGCGCAATACACAAAAGCACTCTCTCTTCCATTACTCTCTAAACTCAGTGGGACGGATGTCCGACACGACTGGCGAGAGATCAGGCGCAGGACCAACTTTTTACATGCCCATACGACGAATGGATCATCTTTCTTATCAGACAATCAGGTGATCGGCCTACATTGTCCTAACCAAACTTGGCAACAACATTTTTTGTTGTTCAACCGCGGGAATCGAACCTACGACCTCCGAGCCGAGAGCCAAGCTCGAAGAGACGTTGTTTTTCTTTATTGCATGTTTGAATGAATGAGAGTCGATCATATTGCTTTAACATTTTAGGTTCTTACATATGAAATTGGCGTTTTGTCGTACTGGCCACTTTGATCTCAAATTTATCTTCTTTGGTTAGGAATTCCAATTTCAAATTTATACCGCTATTTACTCATGAATTCATGTTTCGAAAACCGTAATTAATTTGTTTTTTCCTCTTTTGGTTTTTTCTTTACGTCACTCTGTTTACGAAATTTCGACCTGCAGAACAAGCCCCGTGGACGGCCGGAGACCAAAGTTGATAATGAAGAATTGAAGGCTATTGTGGAAGGGGATTCATCGCAAACCACGTTTCAGTTAGCTGCAGGCTGCGGTGTTAATGATAATTTTTTTTGAATTGTGTGCATCAAACCGACAAACGCGCGTCGACTGCTGCGTTACATTACTCAACCAGCACAATAATGAAGGGATCTTAAATCATCATCATCATCATCATCATTATCATCATCAGAATCATTACCTGTACGATAATCGGAAACGTTCATCGCGATGGCCGAACCCTGGCGAACCAGCCAAAGCCTGCCCCAAGCGAAAACTTGTGAGCGTTTGGTAGATACTAGTCTATCAAACCTAGCAAGATCTAGCCGGTGTCGTTCACTACAACTTTCTTAAGTCTGGCGAGACGATTATGGCAGCTGTCTATTGCCAGCAACTGCAAATCATGATGGAAAAGCTAGCTGCTAAACAACCGAGGTTGGTCATTCGCTCTAGGCCACTGCTGCTTCAGGACAACGCTAGACCACACACGCACAACAGACGGCTACCAAATTAGAGGAGATTCAACTGGAATTTTTAAGACATCCACCGTACTCCCCGGACCTTGCTCCAACAGATTACCATTTTTTTCGAAATTTGGATAACTTCTTGCAAGGAAAAAAAATCAACTGATGAAAAATTAATCAGATGGAGCAGTCCAAAGCGCCTTCAAAGATTTCTTGATTCCTTTCCGAATGGTTTTTTTTACTAAAGGAATCAATGACCTACCTATAAGATGGCAAAAGATATAAGATAAGATGCATAAATAGCAATGGTATATACTTTGATTAAATAAATATATTATGTTAAAAAAATCGACTTTCCGTTACAAAACGCCAATTTCATATTATGTGATGACCTAATATTGCAGTGAAATGTAATAGAGATGATGTAACAGATGGGTACATTATCCCTATTGCATTTCAACCCAGGCTGTAAATTACCTAATTCCTTTCTTAATATTCAGTTAACGTCGTATATTTTCGCTCAATAAAATAGGATCTCTTTGTAGTCTCTTCAGATCTATTTGCATCATTTGTAAAAAAAAATATTGAACTCGACCAAACTAATGTATTTTTGTATTTTTATTGCATTGAAAATTAGACCTGAACACACAGTAACATTGTTACCTATTTAAATATTATATAAGGTTCGGTAAAATCAATTAAGTACGGATATTTTGGGCATATGATGCGCTGCCAAAACGTCTATACTCCTTATGTATAGACGTTTTGGCAGAAAAATAATTGTCATACTGGAAAATCTTCCTTATATATGGGCGAGTTTGCGTTGAGCGTAGATTTATACCATTATGAGATGATTTTTAACTTTGAGTATGACAGTAATTTTTATGCCTAAACGTCTTTATGTCTTTATATGAGCAGAAGATCATATACCCAAAATATCCGTAGTTGATTTTACCAAACCTTATATATTATTACAATAATATAACATTTTTTGACTACACGTGTCTGCAACACGATCAAAATGCCAATTTTAATTATGTAGTAGAAATATATTTTTTCAACATTATTAGTATATTGTAAAAAATATTTCAACTTTTTTGTGACTTCGAAATGCATATAATTACAAAACTACACATAAAATCTTAATTCTTTATTTCGCTTTATTTCGCTCGTCTGATGCGGACAGATTAGAGGAGATTCATTAATTTTCCCCTAATTTTATAAGAAAAAAAAGTTTCAACGTGATCTGTTCAGTGGCTTGAGCTATAATGTGACAGAAATCAGCAACGGCTTTTTCGCTCCTATTGAACATGTATTGAAGTTTTCATTTGTCCGAACAAATTGGCGGGCACATTATTACATACGTAAGCAAGTTTCCAATAACATATTCCAATTTATCATCTGGTTCATTATTTATTAAGGATGCAAAACATTTTTCGAATAAGGCTAAGGAGAGTTATGCTATAATTGTATGTACAAGTATGAAAGATTTATATACTTGTATAACGTGTGTAGTTTATGTATGTAATTGTATGATGTATGTATGAACGTGGGTAGCCAGCTGGTGTATAATATTTTATATTCCAGTAGTTTATAACGGGTAGGAACCTATCTACACTAAATATTTACTACGATTAGGGTTGCCAGTTATAATTTTCAGTTTATTTTCATTTAGAGCAGAAAAATTTAGTTTGTACACTTTAACCGATTTAAGCATAATATAACCCGATATTCGCCGTAGAAGTCAGGAGGTTTTAGATCATTATTTAGATACTGCGCCCCTGACAAGATTTTCCCGCTTCATTTGTATTCATAACCCTTTTCATTTACTTAACAATAAGTTAATAACTAACAAAACTAATAATATTATTACAAAATATTGTGGCCCGAATGCCCGAAGAAGCGAGGCTATTTTTTGAGTAGCACCTTAAGGTCAATTCAGACCCAAACAAAACGATACACGATGCGTTGCTGCATTTATAAGATAAGATTCAAATTTAGTTGACAACCCTAAGCTCAGCGAGCTGTGAGCATATTAGCCTCCAGCATGGCACATTAGCGGAACGTTACTGCGGCGGTAAACAGTTTATAACATTACCGATACGCGTATTGTTGACTATTAATCCGGGAAACTGGCTAAAATCAAAGAGTGTCCACTAAAAGCAATACATATGGCATAATATACAGTGCTTTATTGATACTAGAGATCACGCTGTGGTCGAGATGCAACCATAATTCATGTTTTAATTTTTAAGTCAACTCTTTAAGGGTTCTTTCGACTATGGAATGTTATATGCCAAACTAACACTTGATTTTGTCCAAGGTTTTATACAAACGCATGTTAGTGTGAGTAAGGTAGTGTGTGTAACTTTATATTTATTAATTTTATGTATTTCTTAGCTTTAATAATTTTCAATTAAAATATACTGCGCTTATACGCTAGTAGCGCAATATGTCATAGCTAACGAAATATTAGTAATTCCAGGTACAAACAGAGGTGGGCAGAGCGGAGGCGTTTGTATGAACACGTAGGCGTCCTGTCGTCGGGAATAAAATATTGCTATAGGGACACCCACTGGGTTTTGAGTTTCACATAATATATGAGAGATATTCGACATAAGCGACAACCATTGTAGGAATACTAGAAATAAGACCAAGTTAGAAATACCGGTGATCAGACTTAGCAAGTTAAGTAAATCGTTTAAAGGTCTAACGCCTTTACAATATTATCCCAGAAAATGTTCTCAAAATCTTACCATTAATAAATTTAAAAAAGTTGTGAAACAAGGTTTGTGTGCTAAAGCTTATTATAAAGTTAGTGATGTCATTAACGATTGCACACCTTGGGAATAAGATGCCCCCCCCGCAAGGCTGCTTCTATGTACTTAAGTATGTTCTATGTACTTATTACATCTGCTACATAGATTACAACATTGTTACATTGTAAAAGTATTTTTTTGAAAAGAACAATTTTCTCATCTTTTTGCTAAAAGATGGCCCCGCGCGAGTTTCTTACGCCGGTTCTTCTCGCCGGGCTAGTTCCCGGACCGGTGGTAGGCATCATGTAGACCGATGTTCAGAAAGTTTTGAATAAAGAAAATTGACTTTTGACTTGACTTTAAAAGTGGGATCCAAAAGTGTTTCAAAATTTTAGCCGAATTACAAATATTGTGTGTACCGATTTTTTTCTGAAAGAAATATGCTTCTTTGCTTTTTTAAGAATATACATTTTTCTTCTAGCAAAGTATTGGAAAATATCATAATATTGTAAGTCCATTAAATTCATTTGGATATTAGAGACAAGATATAAATAAAACGGTATTTTTTTTATTAACGGGTCAGAATTTTATTAGTTCCACTTCTAAGTTTAGGATACATTTGGTTTTCATTTACTTTTTAAATTCAATTTAATTTAAAAAATTAAAAATTCATTGATCCAGTAACAAGATTACAACAAGATATGTATTCAGATACAACTTTGTTGGATAATTGTAATAAGTATTAAACTTGTGCCAGAAGTCTCCGCTCTCCCTTCTACAGGTAAAGGTACATTTTTGTTACTTACATAATTATTAAAAGTTATGATTAGTAATTCTACAAGTATTAAAAAGCAGAAGTAGAGCAATTTTTCAAGTGAACATAATCAAATTCTGGGCTCTTTATTAAAAATTTACATAACTATAATATAAATAACCGTTTAATTAAAATCTTGTATGTCTATTATCCTAATAAATTTAGTGGACATACAATATAATGATATATTCCAATACTTTGCTATGTCATCGCTAGATGAATGTCTATCATGAAAATTACAAGCAAGTCATCCATTCATTTTCTGTGGATTATAGTGGACAATATCAAATGTATCAACAGGTATAAAAAGGAATGTCATGCTTAATGTACTTAACGATGTTTAGATATTACGAAAGTGATGGGAAAACATTCTAAATTACCCGTTAGGATCATGGTTTCTTTAAACTTGTTAGAGTTCCGTACCCAAAGAGTAAAACTGCACCCTATTACTTTTTTAATTGACTCCACTGTTCGTCCGTCTGTCACCAGGCTGTACCTCATGGACCGTGATAGACAATTAAAATTTCCACAGACGATGTAGTTTTGTCGCCGCTATAACAACAAATACTAAAAAAACGAATAAAGAAAATATTTAAGGGGGCCCCCATACAACAAATGTGATTTTTAGCTCGTTTTAATAGGATAATGGTATGGAACCCTTCGTGCGCGAGTCCGACACGGCACTTGGCCGGCTTTTTTACTTACGATTTTCAAAAGAGTACAGTCCAATCACATTCTTAATGTCTTTCGGGAAAATTGTTCCTTCACATCGTCTGGGATTGCCATAACAAAACGATGATTTCCGAAAGACATTAAGTCATAGTACTGTAGACAGAAAGACTGGTAAGCGATTACCGCCGAAAAGTGAGTTGCTAAGCTCAAACAATCCCAGCTGTTACAAGTGGCAAGTTGTGCTGAACCACTTACCACTTCTTTCATTGTCTTTTTTCTGTCAAAGAAAGCTTTCTTTTATTTTCTCAAACGGCTCAGGTTGCTCTTAAGTAAGAATGTAAAAGATACTTTATCGAGTTTTATAACTTAATATATATACGGAGTGTATTTTTATCCGAATGAAATATTGAACTCAATATTACGTAAGTTTGTCGTAATTTGTAGAAAAATTACAAGATCAAAATTTCCTGACAACTCTCTCTACACATACTGCCGATCGTCCCGCCGGCTTTGAAGGTCATGAATGGAGTTTAAGTATTTTATAGAGTAACCTGGTCAAAATTTATAGCCCATGAGCTAGTAGGAAATTTAGAGCAGGTGTTTGAGGCAAGCCGAAACCTTGTCCTGTGCCTCTCCTGTTGTACCCCGACAATTTGACATTTTGATGTAGTGTTAGTTTAATTCTAAAGGAGCTGGAAAAAAAAACACGCCATTCACTCACATTTCACGATTGTCATTCCAGTGTAAAATTAAATTATAAAACAGTTATAATAATCTGTTTAATGCACCTTATAATTTTATTAGGATATTATTAATTATTAATTTTAAAGAATATTGTAAAAAATACAGATCATTTTAGTGGGACTTTTTACCTGCCAGCTGACCTAGAAAATCTATAATATGATTGCTATCAATTTATGATTTTTTGACATCTATCTTAATTTCAACGTATAAGTGACATCTAGGTAGGCAACAAAGAACTACATCTATTAAGACATTGACATTTTATTATAATCATATATAATGGAACACTGATTACGCTCTTGAATATCTTTTAACCCCTGACGAAAACAGAGGGGTGTTATAAGTTCGACGTGTCTGTCTGTGTCTGTCTGTGGCATCGTATCGCCCAACGGTTTTGATCTAGTTTTTTTTTGTTTGAAAGCTGACACGATCGAGAGTGCTCTTGGCTATAATTCATCATCATCTGCTCGTTCACTGCTTGAAATTTCAGGGGTTACTTAATTTTTTTTAAATTTTGTTTATTGTAATAATCTTTAAAGATAACCTAATACTTGATAATCGACGACCTCTGTGGCGCAGTGGTTCAGCGCGTTGGTGCTCAAGTTGAATCCCGCCGAAGGAACAATAAGTTTTTCTGTGTTCCTGGGTCATGGATGTGTATTAAATATGTGTATAATATAATACAAATCTTAAATATATGTATAGTATAAAAGTATTAAATATACTTCCCGTTTTCTGGTACCTGTAACACAAGTTTTTAAGATACTTAGCACGGGGCCAGATTGACGTGGTGTGAAGCAGCCATAGATTATTATTATTATACTACCTATATTTAATAACATACCTGCTTCTGTACTTGTAAAAATTGAATTTCAGAGTTTAAAAATGAACAATATTATTTATGATTTTTAAAGCCACATTTGTATTAAAGCCGCAGAACTGGAAATTAATTTCGTCAAATGTTCTGTGAAAGTTGAGAGCATCTAAGTTGGAACCACTAGGGGGTGATAAGCACGTACTTTAACATTTTTACGACAGGTTCATGTATTATCTTACTAATATAATAAACGCGAAAGTTTCTTACTCTTTCACGTAATTTTAACTATTTTATGAAATTTGGTATGGTTGTACTTCAGACTCTGTATTAACAGATAGGCTACTTATATCACAGCGAAGTGTACGGTCCCTGAGGGAGTACACTTTCCCGAATAAAAAATAGGATATATTCTTAGTCCTTTCCTTTGGTCAACTTTACAAATAATACTTTACAAATAATTTTGTAAAGTAAGCCAAAATGTTTGAATTTTTCATAAACATTTTAAATTTTCAATCAGAGCTCTTACATATTTAATATTAATTTTTCATCACCCTGCGTAAAATATGTTTTTGCCACCATGTTTATACAACGTATATAAAACAGACCGTGTGTGAACAAAATTCGTTGCAATTCGCATGTGAAAACAAACATCGGAGAGTGGATGAAACATCTACACCGTTTTAAAAGTACACTGTAATAACAAAGACTATATTTCTCGTGAACTTTATGTTTCAAGTCAAAACTTAACTCTATGTTTTCACTTGAAATATAATATAATTGTTTTAGTGGTAGAAAATTATGCTTTAAATAGTTACTAAAAATCACAGTTCATATTACATAAAGATAATATTTCTAAAATTTTAAACCTCGTACCTAAAACATATGTAATTTCATGCTTAGTATATTAATATTATTAAATGATTATAACGGCTCCGTGGTAAAGTGGTTTAGACCTTGGCTCTTGACTCCGAAAGTCTTGGGTTCGATCCCCGCGATGGAACAACAAAAAATGTTATTTTCATGTTCGGTTAGGACAATGCAGGCTGATCACCTGATTGTCTGACAAGAAAGATGAGCCATGCGTCGTATGGGCATGTAAAAAGTCAGACCTGCGCCTGATCTCTCGTCAAACATGTCGGTTATCCGTCCCACTAGGTTTCGAGAGTAAAGGAAGAGTGAGTACTATTGTGCACTGTGCACACACTTGGGCATTATAAAATAATGGGTCCTGTATAACCGGACAGGTTTCAACGAATCTAACCAAGACAACGGTATGGAAGTTATTATACTCGTAATAATAGGTCTTTACCTATGAAATTGCCGTTATGCAGTACTGGCCATTTCAAATCAAAATAATTTTTGTTTGGCTAAGAATTCTAATTTCAAATTAATTTCATTTTAAAAACATGGAATAAAAAAGTAGTCATTAGTTTATTGATTAGTCTTACATTTTCATCGCATTTCAATCTATTTCATCATCCTGGATACGTTAAAAATTCGAGTAATTATGGAATATGAGTACCGTCGTGGCAGCAACGCGGCACAAGCGGCACGCAACATCAACGACGTTTACGGAGCTAACACTACAAACCAACGCACCACCTGTTATTGGTTTGCTCGCTTCCGTTCTGGAAATTTCGACCTGAAAAATGAACCTCGCGGTCGTCCGAAGACTTTGGTCGACAATGACGAATTAAAGGCGATTTTGGAAGCTGATGATACACAATCTACGGCTGAATTAGTAGCAGCTTTCGACGTTAGCGTCAAAACAATATTGGTCCATTTGCGTCAAATTGGCAAGGTAAAAAAGCTTGACAAATGGGTGCCCTTCGAACTCAATGATCGCCAGCGCGAAGTACGCGTCGAGACGTGCCTTGCACTGCTCAACAGACACACAAATGAAGGAATTTTGATCTGCATTGTTACCTGCGATAAAAAAAAGATTCTGTTTGATAACCGCAAGCGCTCAGCAAGTTGGTTGGATCCTGGTTCAGCACCTAAACAATGCCCTAAACGAAAACTTACCCCTAGAAAAGTGATGGTCACTGTTTGGTGGTCTAGCGCCGGTGTGATTCATTACAGCGTCTTACCAAATGGGGTGAGCATTACTGCAGATGTGTACTATGAAGAACTGAACACAATGATGGAGAAGCTGGCACATCTCCAACCAGCATTGGTTAATCGCTCGTCTCCGCTGCTCCTGCACGACAACGCAAAACCTCATACTGCATAGCAGACGGTCTCTAAGTTGCAAGAACTGGGGTTGGAAGCTCTACGTCATCCGCTCTACTCACCAGACCTTGCGCCTACAGATTACTACTCTTTCCAGAATTTGGATAACTTCTTGGCGGGAAAAAAATTCAATACCCGAGAGGCAGTACAAAATGCCTTTGAAGAATTTGTTGCCGCCCGTCCAGCTGATTTCTTTAAGAAGGGCATCAATAAACTGCCACTGCGTTGGCAAAGATGCATTGATTGCATTACTTCGATTAATACAAATAAAAAATACATGAAAAAATATAGTTTAAATTTGTTCATACAAAACGGAAATTTCATAGGTAAAGACCTAATATTAATATTATATGAATATTTGTACATGAAATTGTATTAAACATACTAAAAATGTCTACAAAAGCGCTACTACGTAGCTGCGCTACGTGCTACGAAGCCAGTTACTACAGTTCTGTCTACGATTGTGCTACGGTGTAGGTATGCTACGAAATTAGCTACGTCGCTCTACGGCGTAGATGTACTACGTAAGAATATGATAGGAATAATGTTATGATTATTAAAATAATTATTGTTACGATGCGTTATTATTTTAATACACTACAATTATTAAAATGGAGACTATTTGTAGTTCTAACACAATTATTACGTGGTGGTATAAATGGTGGCATTTTTTACTTGTAGATTGAAAATGTGTCCTATATTTCTACCAGGGGGTAATTTTACTAGTAAGGGTACCAATAAAAAGATTTACACAACGGATACCTTAACAACGTTGCTGTCTTTGTCTGATTCGATGGAAAAGTCACTTAACAGACAAAGACAGCAACGTTGTTTAAGTTATCGATCGTGTAAATATTTTTATTATTAAGAGCGTTAATATATATGAATTGACAACATTTTTAGTATAAGGATAGTCACATTATAATAAATATCAATTAGTTTAATGACTAACTTAACCTAGATATTTTGTTATGGGAAATTTAGGAAATATGAGGCCAAAAAAGGACAATAACATAAATAAGATTATGTGCTCACACAACATCGATAGAAACACAATTTTCTTAAACCCAACAGATCCCAATGAAGTTTTTAATATCATATTGTCATTAAAGAACACTAATGCTGAAGGATATAATGAGATTCGAATGGATGTTGTTAAGAAATGTGCAGTACAAATATGTTATCCACTTGCTAAAATTATTAATCAATCGTTAGAACAGGGAGTGTTTCCTAGCCGATTAAAAATTTCAATTATTAAGCCTTTGTTAAAAAAAGATGATAAACAGAATTAAGTAATTACCGTCCAATAACATTAATTCCCATTTTCGCAAAGATCTTTGAGAAAATAATGTTAAAACGTATTAAAAGTTTCTTTATTTCTGAAAACCTGTTGGTTGATGAACAATTTGGTTTCCGTGACACTAGTTCTACTACAGAGGTCTGTTTTTATTTGAGCAAAATAGTACATGATAGTTTAAATAATAAAGTACCTATCACTGCAATTTTCTTAGACATGACAAAGGCTTTTGACCTGGTTATACATAACATATTATTATATAAATTAGAAAGATATGGAGTTAGAGGAAAAGCATACGACTGGATAAAATCTTATTTAATCAAAAGAAAAGTGTGTACAGAAATTACAAAGATTTATGGTAATATAAAAAAACATACAAATCAAAATACGCATATATAGACTTAGGAGTACCACAAGGGAGTATGATTGGTCCATTTCTATTTCTTACATATATAAATGACGTTTCAACAGCAACGAAGCATCCTAGTGTCTTATTTGCAGATGATACAACGATATTAGTGAAATGACAAAATATTTTACTATAGGAACAAGAAATTAACAATGCACTTAATGACATAATATTCTGGCTAGATAAAAATGATTTACAGGTTAATCTGAGTTAAACAAAAATAATGCAATTTAAATACTATAACGCAATACAAATACCTAAAAAATTACTTATAATAACATAAATATAGATGAAGTAGACACAATAAAATTTCGAGGATTAATGTTTGACCAACACTGTAACTTGAAGGCGCATGTGGACTATATTTGTAGCAAGCTGGACAAATTCGTTTATGCACTGCGATGTTTAGCAAAGACCGTGTCAATGTCTGCAACTCTTTGTGCATATCACGGATACGTATCTTCCGTCATATCATATGGTCTTATAATCTGGGGCAACTCTGTTGAATTCAATACAGCTTTCAAATTACAAAAGAAATGCATAAGAGCTATATGTAACGTAGGTCCACTTGAAAGTTGCAAACTGTTATTTAAAAAGCTGGGTATACTTACGTTGCCATGCATGTACATTAGAGACATGTGTATATTTGTTAAAAAGAACCCCAAATATTTTGTACAAAACAAAGACATTAACATGACAAAGAGATCACAACGTTATCCCAATAAATTAGTTATGCCTAAGTGTAACAGCACAGAGTGTCAAAAGAGTCCTAATTTTATGGCTATTAAATTATTTAATAAATTGCCAAAAGATTTTGATAAACTTACCTTATCAGCTTTTTAAAGAAAATTGAATGACTGGCTTTTAGATAAATGTTTTTATAACGTAAAGGAATATTATCTGGATACTTATTTCTAAAAACAAAAATAAGGTGAATGACATAGACATATCGTTTTCTTCCTTTTGGTATTTTTTTTTCTTTTCTTCTGATTGTGTATTTTGTCTTTTTTTTAACATTAAAATATGTAATTTTTAAATGAAAATTAATAATTATCATAAATTTTATTATTGACATTTGCATACTATTAATTTAGTTGAGTGACATGATCCTGAAATGTTTAATATTATTATCTAAGACCAAATTGTACATTCAATCTGGCAAATAAACGATTATTATTATTATTATGTTATCGATTTTCAGAGGAGTTTACACTCTTTTTTTAAAAAAATATATTCGTTTTGTGTACGCGTGGCTTTTATGGTCAATTTATTTATAATTTTTATACATTTATATTATACGTGCAGAAAACACTTTCAGAACAGTTTTACAAGAATGGTGCGAAGGGAGGAGTATGATATTTGGCACAGTTAACGTTTATGGAAAGGAAGTTGTGCAAAAAGCCAATATTTCTTAAATAATGCTTAGAAATACATAAAATTAATTAAACAACAATAATAGACACCACCACAAATTATTAAAACACACACACACACACACACACACACACACACACACACACACTGCCGTGCGTTTGATAAATACAATTTTGTTACATTTTGACGCTTGTCAATTTGTCCCATAATTTTTTGTCTATCTAAGAAGCGAAAGAACCCTTATAAAGTTCAAACTTAGGCGAAATTCGACCATAGGCGCCCTCAAGTGCTAGTTATTGTGGCTGTAGATTTATTTATTCCTCCTTATGTACTCAGCCGATGATAAAAAATATTAATAATGACGTTACCCTCGTAACCTTGTCGTAGTAAGGGCCTGCATTCTGGTAATCCTTTTGTTATTAGTGATTTCTGTTGCATAATATAGTAGCAATAAAAAGTAGAAATGTCAATGTCATATTGACAGATATCACAAGCACAGCCTATCCAGTTAGTTTATTTCAGTTATCCAAATGGCTATATATAGTGTAGGCGTATCTGTGTTAAGCATCTCTCTCGTATGTACCAATAAAGGAGAATATAACAATTGTTGCTGTATCATTATTATCACCGTAAGCGTAAGAAGGATCAGTCCTCAACAATTTCACACTACGAAAATGAATATTCAGCAGTTCACTGCCTTAACAACATTAGTTCGTATTTGATGTGCTATTCGTAGTTAAGCAGTATTCAGAAGTATTTTAATCTGCTAAATGTTTAATTTTACGACTGTAATACATGTATCGGGAAAACCGAGCTTTATGACAAGTTCTGATTTCATTCTTAATAATAATATCTATGGACGCTTCCACACCACGTCCATCTAGTCCCGCGCTAAGTTCTCGAAGAACTTGTGTTACGGGTACCACACACCAGAAAACCTATTTAATACGTATATATTTAAGATTGTATACACAATATATTTAAGATTTTTATTTTACGCATATTTAATATTTAATTTATGACCCATGACCCAGGAACATAGAAAACTTTATTGTTCCTTCGGCGGGACTCGAGCCCGCGACCTCCGGCTTGAGCACTAACGCGTTAATCCACTGAGACGACCTCTGTGTCGACCTCTGTGTGTAAAAAGTTATTAAAGATATTACAGACCTTGTCAATCTCCTTTTTATAATATTTTAAAAAATAAAACGAATCCCAGAAATATTCATATGACTGGAGTTCAAAACCGAGATACGGATTTTCCAACGACGCAAAATCAGCCATTCAGACTGATATCAACAGCATTTATATTATTGACATATTGTTGCAACGAACGACGAAAGATAAAACATATAATCACATAAAACTGCACGGTGTCTCAGTGTTGACATCTAGCTAGATCGATTGTTCTCCCTCAAAACCCTATGCGTACTAAATGTCATTGAAACTGTTGAAGGCGTTTCCGTTAGTCTTTTGATAAACATTAATATACATACACACAAGCGAGCAATCCTTGCATGTATAACATGCAAGGATTGCTCTCTTGAAGTATAAGAAATCTATTAGCAGACAGAACAGCAAAAAAGATCGCATACGTTATTTCGTCATAAAATTCTCACGAAATATCCTCAGTATTGTTTCCCCTAGAATAATTCTAATTAAAATGTTTTCTATGATGTTATTTACTTACTTATTAAAAATCTCCAAATCATTTCGCTAGCAATGTTTGTGAGGATGAATGGATGGATGGATGGATAGATGGATGTATATTTGTTGCTATGTCACACAAAAAATACTCAACGGTTTTTATTGGTTATGGTAGTAGTTTAAGCTCTGTATTTCTGTCTGTTTTGTCCTGAAAAAGCAGAGTGAATTCTCGAGGGCGGAGCCGGGGGCAAAAGCTCTAAGTATCTATTTAAAAAATTGCCGTCAGAATTATTCTAACAAATGTTAGACGTTTAATATTCCTGTCACGCCCCTCCATTGATTTAGGGCTTCCCTTTAAATCAATTTGGAAGCACAGAGCTAAGCTTTTACGCCTCAGAGCTTTAACCGCGTTCACGGGCAAAAGGTACTATTTGTGTTATTAGAACTTTTCAACTTCAAGCCTTTTAGTGTTTGGTACACAATGGGTGAAAACCACCTTCCACTTTTTACCCTTTACGTATGGGAACGTTATTATGAAGAATTCTATCCGACTGCCCGGCTGTATCTCATGCTCCGCGACAAATAGACAGTTGAAATTTCCAAAGTTGCAACAAACATGCCGTTTGTTGCCGCTATAACAACAAATATGTGGGTCTCCCATATTACAAACAAGTTATTTTCGTTTGTTACTGAACCCTGTGCGCGAGTCCGACTCGCACTTGGCCGGTTTTTGTTATTAATTTCACTTTGAAGCTTTAAATTCCTTTTTTTTTTATTTTGTGTATTAGCTAGTGTAATGAATTCTGCCATTCTCTCATTAAGAACAACAATGATTACCGAGAGACATTAAAAAAATGGTTGCACAATACAAGACGATGGTGGAGAGCAAATCTATTGACACCTCATTCATTAAAATCGGATCAGTAGTTTAGGCGCTACGATGAAACAAACATACATACATACATACATAGACTGCCAAAATCATTACCCTTCCTTATGGCTTCGCCGTAGGTTAATGTGAACAACTTATATGCATCATTGTTCAATTATGTCATTTGTACTGGTGATTCACTGCAAACTTGACGCGAATATACTATAGCTTTTATTACGCCGTGCCAAACTGAACAATAAAAAAGCCAAAATTTCTCGTCTTAACACGAACAAAAGCCAATTTAGTGAGAATCGATACTGTACACCCGTGACGTCAGACAAAGAAAGCCTGCAAATACGACATGCAAATTACAACCTTACTCCCCGGGGATTAGCGCGAAATTCGCGTGGGTGTTTTGTTTAATGAATATACTATTATGTCACTGATTGTTTAAGTAATGAAAAATTATTGTTTTTCAGTGGCGAGATTTAGTGCTGACTTAAAATAAATAAGCTCGTCCGTCTATCTGTGTATATATACTAATATTATAAAGAGGAAAGGTTTGTTTGTATTGCTATTGTTTGTTTGTATTTATATTTAGCTACACGCCTGTACTACACTCTGTTAAGATCTGTAATACCTGTTATTGGACCTGTTATTGGACCTGTTATTGGTCGTATTAATTGTTAATTGTAACAGGAAATAGAAAGGCCACGCGATGTATGGAAAATCATACAAACGCAGTCCCCTGTTTCCTCCCTGGATAATGACCGTAGAGTAACAATTTTTTTCCTAAATATATCTATGGATACTTTAAGCATGACCCTATGATTTCCTTTTTATTATAAATTAATTATTAAAAGAGATATGAATGTTCAAAAACCTTTAAAAAATGGCCAGATTTTCCTCTGTGTTCAAACACCCAGAAAACAAATTTGATTAAATTATATAAAAATATGAAAACATAGGAACACAGTTCAAGCCTTTTTTGAATTACATATAAATGAAAAAAGTACTTAAATCGGTTAAGTTTTGGAGAAGGAATCAGGGGACTAGGAGTCGTTGATTTTTTGTACTTTTTTCAGTTCAAGTTACAGTTGTCTCTGTCGCACTCTCACACATTGATGGCTCTCTCTCTCTCACATGTTCGGCACTGCGGGACAGCAATAGATTTTACAATAATATAATATAATAAATTTCTCTGGCCCTTGATGTTTCCTCTTAATTTTTATTATGTATACGCTGTTGGTATTATAATAAAGAAACAGTCGGGTAAAAAATAAAATGAAATTGAAAAGGCTGCGGACTTCTGCGTATTTATGATCTTTTAAAAAACCTGCTTGTTTCCAGGCACTTCAATCTTAAAGTGCCTTGTTATTTTTCTTATTACAACGACATTTCATTCCGACTGGATTATATATATGGTTTGGGTGTCTATGACTGGTTTATACTTGCACGAAGGTGACTTTCGGAAACGTCAAATTCGATATAATTACAGTCTGTTTCAAGTTAATGACGAACCGAAAAGGAAAATCTGTAGGTAGGTACGTAAGATGGGGCTATTTGATATAATGCTTTATTTGTATATAGCAGTAGTTCGATAGTATAGGGTGATATTTGGAACGTCATTTTTAAAATTAAATATATTTTAACTGAGTATAAAAGAATATGTACATATGTAATACTATATAAGTTACTAAAAAAATATTGCAACTACTTTACTATTCTAGAAAATGATAATTTTATTTTCCATGAACCTATGAATAATACTTATGTGATATGTCTTAAAAATAAATAAAAACTGGATATTATCTTAGCAATGTATTTTTACGTTACTAAAATGCACATAAAAATATTAAAAGAGAACACTATAATATAAATAAGGCAATAAAAGCTAATGAATTGTGACGTAAACTCTTCTTTTTAATGATGACGTGGATCGGAACACAAATAATAATTGAAGAATCTTCGGGTAGTTTGAACAACTTCAACAAATAGGACAATTGATATCTCAGTCCTCCCGTGACCATGGCTACCACGTCATTTTGGCAGACATTAATAGACATTAATGGAGTGTCAGATATGACACTGATATGACACGTTACTACTACACGACTATTATAATATAATGCTTTGAAAAACGTTGTTTAGATAATGTTCTGAAAATTATATTACACTAGCTTTTGCCCTTAATTTTGCCCGCGGTCAATTGGATTTTTCACAATACCTTTAAAACCCACAGGAACCGCACATTTTGCCGCGATGTAAAGTAGCCTCTATACGTCAATCGAAACCCTACACTACTACCATAGCAATTTTCATTCGAACCGCCCTTTCAGCCCTTTGTGCGTGAAAGAGAGTCAAATATACTCACTTAAATACAGTATCCCATGCATTATGGTTTTTCGGGACAAAAAGTAGCCTATGCGATAATTCAAAGCCTAAACTACTTGCATACCAAATTTCATCAAAATCCGTTCGTCGTTGCGTAAAATAGTCACAGTCATCCATACATCCCCACAAATTTACATTTATATATATAATAGGATATTAAATAATGTGACACCTATCATTTGTTTTGCAGTGAATTTTAAAGTTTGTAATATGGAACTTTTTTATAATATTAAATAATATTTTTGGTTGTTAATTATCGCATGTTGTGATTTCATGTATATTAAATGGGAATTATATTTTATTTGCTCAACTTATACTTTGAGTACACACAATATACTTTGAATAAAAACAAATATATTTTTGCAACTTACTTTCTGTCTTATATCCAAGACCTACGTCTGGTCTACACTTGTTAGTAACAACTTAAGCATTATTTTCAATTTAAACATGAATTGATATAAAAAATCCATACGAATATTATAAAGAGGAAAAGCTTGTTTGTTTGCATTGAACAGGCTCCGAAACTACTTTACAGATTTTGATGAAATTCGGCACAGATATAGAGTAAGTAGAACACGGGGAAGGACATAGGCTACTTTTTATCGCGGAAAAATCTACGATTTGCGCGAGATTAACTTTCGCCCATTGCCCTTCCTTTTGAGTTCCCCGTAGTCGGGTAAAAGAGTAACATGAACTTATTCAAGTAACAGACCATTTCGCAGTTTAGACTGGGCTATACCTAAGCTACGTGTTAAAATCATTATAAATATACATTACCCTTTTTCGGCAGTCGGCTAAAACATACAACAACAATACCTACCCAAGACAGCATTCACATCATATAGAAATTGTTTACAATTCACAAAACGCTACTTACCAAGAACAGTCAAGTACAGTTGACAGCTGAATATTGTGGTATTTAAAATTTCGCGTGAGCAGTTTTTTTTATAAAACCGGCCAAGTATAGGAGTAGGATTCGCGCATTCAGGGTTTCGTGTAAATCGACAATATTTATAAACTATATTATTTATTTTATTGTTTTAGTATTTGTTGTTATATCAGCGGCAACTGAAAATCCATCATCTGTGAAAATTTCAACTGTCTAGATATCTCGGTTAAGAAGATACAGCCTGGTGACAGACAAACGGACGAACAGACAGACAGACAGACAGACAGACAGACAGACATTGAAGTCTCTGTATGAGGGTCCCGTTTTTACTCTTTGGGTACGGAATCCTAAAAATTAATAATAGTAATAGCTCCCCACACCGATTTCTGTAACGGTCGCCGGTTTCATTGAAACCAGCCAAGCTACGGAGGAATTACTTTATAGTGCCCAAGTGTGTACGCAGCTCACAAGAGCACACTCTCTTCCTTTACTCTCATAACCCACTGGGCCGGATGATCGACACGACTGGCGAGAGATCAGGCGCAGGACCCACTTTACATGCCCATCCGACGCATGGATCATCTTTCTTGTCAGACAATCAGGTGATCAGCCTGCATTGTCCTAACCAGATTTGGAAACAACATTTGTAACCGAAAAAAGTTAAGAAAAGGTTATAAATGTCATCAGTCATTGAGACGATTGTTTTAATGTGCAAGTTAACACAAACATTTTGTCGTTAGATAAAGAGACTCTTAAAGTTTTTGTTCATTTTTTTTGAGTGTCCTTCGATCAATTACGTCGAGGAAAATATTTTCAGAAAGGTTTTCAATTAAAACAAAATTAATATTGTAGCTAAAAGACACAGGTTAAAAAAAACTTGATTAATCAGAAAACGAGCAACCCCCGGCTGATGGAAACTCATAACACCAATAGGTCGATTATATTAATAAAATTCTACAATTATACAGTGTCCATGCAATCTCGACATGTTAAAACAGAAAAATTGTATTCTCATAAACGTCAAACGCGTTTTGATTTGTCCAAACTCTGTGGCGGGGTAAGTCCCTGTACTTCTATTTGGTGTAAATGAGAAATCAGAGACCCGTGCAAAATTTATATTCAATAATAAATAAATATATGTCGACCTTATTAAGCAAACGGGCGTAGGTCGGCACTTATTCACGACAGGTCTTATAATTTCGCCCACGGTAGGTACTCTCCTGGCTACCGGCGATAAGTGGAGAGCGAGGTCAGCCCGAAGGTGTGGCAGCGTCGTCTGAAATATTTGGGTTCGACCTTCCAAAGCAGCTGCGTCCAAAATGGCGGCGACTGAATCGGTCCGAAACCCTAACTTGGAACCCTGGAGTGCACCATCAAAACCAATTAATTTATAGAATTTTCGTTTCAATTTTCAACACCGTATTCCTAAATCATCAAGTCTAAAGTCTAGTCAAAGTCGAAATAAATAGTCAGTGCAGTCAATGAGTCACGTCAGTCGATTCAGTAAAGTGGTAGAAGCTTCACTGAAAGTTCCTAGGGAGTTTTG
Source organism: Phengaris arion (assembly GCA_963565745.1). Lineage (NCBI taxonomy): Eukaryota > Metazoa > Arthropoda > Insecta > Lepidoptera > Lycaenidae > Phengaris > Phengaris arion. The sequence goes on from OY751444.1 coordinate 18,858,115, forward strand.
GAGGGAAACACAAAATAGCACGTTTTTAGAAGTTGTACCATAATGTATAATATTATACATAATAAATGTACCACACTTGTGCACGTTAACGAATATTTAATGGTTAATTAATCTATCAATATTACACATTAAGAACTGAATTATCACAAATTTATGAAAGAAATAGATAAATCACAACGTCACCAATTGTATTCCCCGGCAAAACTCCACTTAAACAAGTTATATGAATTGTGATATAGGAACACGGTTACGTTAGAGACACCGGTAATTAATGTAACGTGCCTTCACTCTTAATTGTTCCTCAGGAGTGCGAGCGATGCGTATGTCACTGAAGTTAAAAACACGTTTTATAAAAGAATCGCTAGGTGAGCTAAAATGCCGCTTCAGTGAGCACTAAGACTGTGCTAAATTATCTATATATTGCATTTCATTCATAATGAATTTTTCATTATTTTATAATAAACAGTAAGAAATGTAACCATAAAGTTACGACTCCAAAAATCAGTTTATGATATCAAGACGATTCATTTATAATTCATTGAAAGTAAATTGAAAGTCGAAGTTAAATACGAGAATTGGGGTACTGAGCAGTTACACTTGTAACTGGTTTAGCGCACTTGTGTTTCTTGTCCTTGAGATCCCCAACCACCCTTCGGCAGCCGGTCAACTAATATTGTGTTTTCAGCAGAAACACTTCATATTGGCAGAAATAAAGTATCGAAATTATTAAGAACATTGGCACGGTGAGGCGTGTACTTTGTTCAAGTTTTATTTAATCTAAACCATAAAAAACCTTAAATTCGTCTAAAAGAAATATTCACATACATTTCTTTTACATACATACATTTCTTTTCGCATGACAAATAAATTATATTGTACTATTGTCTGTTTGTTTACGCTTAGATTATATTGGAGAAGAGTACGGTCTATAGGACAACGAATCTCACGATGTGACACCAAATTAAAGAAAGAGGAACAGATAAATAGCTACATGGTTAGCTTCCGATTTGATTGCACTGCTACACGGTGTGTCCACGATTGTGTGGAAAAATTGTGGGTCGTTGAAGGGGACGTCAAATTTTTCAAATTTGGATCGTTCCATGAAAGCCGTTTCAGTGTACGTAATAATATATGTTATATTTTCTACTCTGTGATGTGACACCGAATTAAATGTTTCACGTCAAAAACAGAAAAAGACCTAGCAAAATTAGTTACATAAATATAGATAAGTCAACAATTTATTATTATAATATATCCGCGTCATTCTGAGAGGCGTCGTAACAAAAAATGGGGCGCTCAAGCACTTTCTCTAATGAAACGTTTGCCAGAGTAAAATATTAGGTGTTTAAACGTCGCAAATATTATGAAGATATAAGCTGTAAGCTGCGTAAGTCTGCTCACCAAATGTTTAATTGACGATCATGATGTTATCAAGTCTTGTAAAATATGTACTTACATATATTTACGGAATAGAATAATGTGATCAATAAAATAATTATAATAACAGAGAAAAATTCAAAGTGTGTGTGTGGATAGTAATAATTAATAAATATAATTAATAATCTATATTGTTTCAAAAGTTACATAAAGATCCTTTAGTGTGTTTGTTTGTTACTTGAATATGTGTTTGGTACTCTTTCGTGTCAAAACTGTAATATTTTGAATTAAATTTTTGGCTTATTATTGGCTTGGATTAATAGAGCCTGGATTAACACATATAACACTTATTATACCTGAAGGATGTATGGTTCCTATGAATGGTATATTCGTAAGGTCCATCATCCATACTACTTTCGTTAGATAGATTCCTTTTTTGCAAAAACAGTCACGGAAAAAATCTATTATAGCTATCTACACATCAATGTGCTAGTTTTTATCACTACTCGAGTTATGTCACCATAGCAGAGCTTCTTTCGAAGAATAAGCCCGACACCGTCATCAACATCCTCGGCTTAATAGGCACCGAAACCATTACACGCCAGCGGTTCCTGGGACGCCAGCATCTGAAGCCTTATGTAAACACAGCAATAGCCGTCGCAGCCGTGACCTCGCGTCGCCACCCCGCATGCGGCCGCCGCAGTCGCCTGGACTTGCCTCCCGCGACCATTCCCCCATAGTTATAAGCCGTAGTCTTAAGAGTAGATATCAGTTGAAAGCCACCTCTCACTTAGCAACGTTATGCCGATTGTAATCCATTAGTAATCGTAAATTCAATAATAAATGTAACTTAGTTTTAATATTGAAAATAAATATTTTTTTGAAGACAATTAACTTTAAAATAACTTAACTCTCGCCGTGAAGAAGTTAACTATATTTTGTATGGCATCAAATTAGTTACCATTGTTTGCCACTAGAGGCGTTGTTTTAATGCCATACAAATCGTAGTTAAAACTTCTTCACGGCGAGCAGTGACAAAAACTCGCACTCCGCACATCACTATCGTATCATCTACTAGCGTTTTCTGTTTGTAATTACCCAAGCTTAGACAACTAATTACGGCACCAAATGATGTCATTAAATGACATGACGCAGTCGGTTCTGGACCAAGTTCAGTCATTTACCACAGACTTGAGGGCCGTAGGGAATACCCGAAGTTAGACTTAGACAATCTTTTCGTGTGTATTTTTATTTTAAACAGTGATATCTAAGTCCAGCTGTATGATAGATTATTGATTTCGCTCGCAAAACCATTGAAAAGATTGCGTTAAAATTACCGGCGCGAATATATCACACTCATATTATAAAGACAAAAGTTTGTGTTTACGTGCGTATGTATGTTTGTCTGTGCTAAAACGGATTTGAATAGGCATACATTATTAAAAAAAAATATATTTACACAACTGATTACCTATTCAATATTCAGTCTGATACGTTGGAAGAGTAGGGTGGAATATAGTATGCGATCTATATTAACACATAGGCTACATTTTATGCCGGAAATATGTAGGATCTTCGGCGCGAATAAATTCATCTAGTAATTATTACAACGTAAAATCTGTAGTGTACTGATAATGATAATAAATGAAGACACGCCCACACCCTTGGGGGCGGAGGGGCGGCCGACGTCGTGTGATGCACGACGCACGGGCAGTCTATGACCGACCGCCTCACCGAACGGAAGTGTTCGTTATACAGTAATCAGGTGTAATTTGAATTGACATTGTGCATATTGTACAAAAACTGGTAGCAAAATTTATTTTTGTGTATACTTTTTTGTTGAAAACATAGCATGTACCAATGTTACCGCTTGTACTATGAGGCATAAGCCATTCAAACTTAGCCAATATAAAAACCAGACCCAAAACTCATTCCAATGACCATTCGATTATAACTTTTGTAATCAAAACTGAATACAGTACATTATGCAGTCACGAAAACCTTCGGCGGACCTAATTTCGACCTTATTGCTATACAATAAGGATCGAAAGTGCCATATTCCGACTGTCCCTAGTTCAGACCACGTCTACAGTTGGACCATCTATTTGTTGGAATAAAACAAACCAGTAGCTACATAACTCTGCGCCGGCAACAATGGAATGTGCGAGTAAATACTGAACATAATATGATCTCTGTTGATTTATTACTTGGTTCATGAATCTTTGAGATAATATTATTGTAACATTACATATAAGGGTCAGTTCACACAGAGACGATACGTGACTATAGCGAAGGTACACGTTCCATATGACCATAGCTGGGCATTAATATGCAGAAGTCCGTTAATCGTTAATCCAATGCCTAATAGTTACCGCACGGCACCGACAAGTGCCGGATGATGCGTGGCAGCGAGTGAAACAAAAACAAAACTATATATATTTTGCCGCCGCGTGCGAGTGAGAAAGAAAACTGCGAAGAGATTTGTTTCGTTTGATTTGCTCATTACTTAGCTCCGGTGCTTAGAGTGACGAGTGTTTTGTTTGTTTGTTTGTTGTTATTATAAATTACTGTCAGTGATCATTTGCGTGTTGATAATTGATAAATGAATTAAAACCTAAACCAATAGGTTTTATAAGTTCCCTAACGCAACGATATGAAGATGCAATTTTACACATATTAACGGATTAACGATTAACGTTAACTTGCGTTAATTCTTCCGAAATGTAACGCTTTAACGTTTAACTAAGCTTACTTTTTTTATAGCGGATTAACGATTAACGAAGTTAACTATTTGATTAACGGTGCCCGGCTATGCATATGACATCAGCTCAAAGACTGCATCTGCGCTGTGCACCGCTGTGTAACATGATATTCGAGCAGTAACAATGAGACGTGTATCTTATTGTGTAATGAATACTTAAACCTAGAAGTATATTTTGTCACATGTCACAAAGACACATCTTATTCTAATATGGAATGTCTTCCAGAGGACCTATGTGATCAAGGAATAAGTGACTAGCGAAAAACAAAAATTATCTTAATAAAAATGTAGCGCCGTGTCGCTTATCGTTTCGTTTCGGTGTGAATTGACCCTAATAATACACCCTGTATAAAGACCGTGGCGTGACGGAGGGGCGAAGTCTTTATTAGAAGTTTGAATTATTAAATGAAATCGTGTGAAAGATATTGATTTTTCATTAATTTGAGGATTTTAATAGGTTCTTTCGACGAAACAGTTAAAATTATCCTTTATAACGTTCAGTGTTATCTTTTTATTGGAAAATTCAAGATACTTTCTCCATATTTTATTTTAAGATGACGTACATCTTATACTTTAATCGAGCTACTTAATAATATTCAGAATCTCGGAAACAGCTGCAAGCATTACCATGAAACACTGTACTTTTTCGGGATAAAAAGGTTTCGGTTTTCGGGATAAAGGGATAAATAAAAACCTATGTTTTAATCCAGAGCTCAAGCTACTACCATACTAAATTTCATCAAAATCCGTTCAGTAGTCTTTGCGTTCAAGAGTAACAAACATCCATCCATACTCACAAACTTTCACATTTATAATATTAGTAAGATGTCATATGGTCATTATTCATACACTGCAAATATACATTAGTCATACACTATACAATATGGGATACATTAGTCATACACTGCAAATGCGCTGAGCAGCGCGGTGCAACCTGACATTTCATTGTAAGAACAATGAAACGTGTATCTTCTTGTGTTATGAATAAGGTTCAATTTTGAAAATGTAGCGCCAGGCCAATTATAATGTCGTTTCGGTGTGAATTGGCCCTAAAATGCAATACATTTAAGTGAGCTTGCCATAAAATGATCTTAAACGAAATTATGTCAACTGAAGCCTGATAAACAGTCAAAGTCAGTGATGTAATGAGTATGTTGCACAAAGTACTTGTGCAACATACTCATTACATCACGAAGCCCGAAGCTCGCGGGGCCTCTATAATTGCATGTGATGCATCACCTAGTTTCCACTTTGCAACTAACTTGCTAGAAACTTCCATGTTTTTCCACCTACAGGCTAGAATTTCGTAACTTTAGATTATTCTTTAGATATAGTTTGAACAAGCGATAGCTTTTATCTTATCTGTTTTGAACTGTAATGTTTTGTTTCAGTTGAGCTTATATCGGGGCTTTCTAAATAGTTTATTTTTAAAATCTTTATATTATGGAACTTGTGGACTGGATTAAAACAAATTCATAATTATAATTTTTTAAATCCTACAGAATATAATTACACACACACTGCTATTGGTTTTTACCCGACTACGGCGAAGCCAAAAGGAAGGGTAAGTTTGGCAGTCTATGTGGGTATGTGTATGTTTGTTCCGCCGTAGCGCCTAAACTACTGATCCGATTTAAGTAAGTAAGGTGTCAATAGATTTGTAATAATAGCCCGGGCAACATAGGCTATATATTATATAATAATTTGATTTTACTAAAAAACATTTGACTTAATTTAAAACATTTTACACAACAAGTGTATAAAAATTAAGTGTAAAAGATTAACATTAATGATATTATATCAATTATACTAAGTATATTAAAACATTTTTTATATCGATACCGTCCTAACCCTATTTGAATATAAAAGGATATAAAATTTCAACGACGTCGCTTCACCCTACACCACCATTGTCAAAGGATAAAAGATCAAAGATACGGGGTTTTTATTTGCTATATACACAGACAAAGTTGTTTGGTTACTAAAAAAGGTAAAAACTACTTGGTTATAATAATAAAAGTACTTTATTTCAGACCATGGATCCATAATTGTGTTTGTATTGTACAAATATTCTATTGTATTGTACAAATCTTCTATTGTATTGTACAAATATTCTATTGCATTGTACAAATGTTCTATTATATTGTACAAATAACTTTGTAAGTAATGAAGGTACATGTAGGATTGGTAAAAACGGAGCGTTATTTTTTAGTAATAAGCGTGTAAAATGAAACGTAAGAATAAGTGAAAGAGAGGAACAGGAAGGAAGAGACAGATTGAAAGATGGCTAAAAGCATGGCATCCCGGACTTAAATTTTCAATCCCGCATACATAAAACGATTATTTAATTTTAGTACAATAGCTATAATAACTAATTAGAGATAGAAGCTATTGCTTGATAAAAATGGTTTTTTTCTTTGAGAGGAGTTACAAGCGTGTTGCCGCTGCCCTCATTCGGCGAAACACAAGAGAAGCGATATCCGCAGAAGCGTCGGTTTTTTGAAAGGCTGATTTCATAACGGCAAAGCCAGCCTAAACGTGCCAAAGCATGTCTCTTCCACTTGAATTGATACTAGCTAGTAGCCATTAATCTAAACATTGTTACATAAATGTACTAGTACATATTTCATAGGTACTTAATTTGTCGTGTGAATTTTTGAGTTATATCGTAACCAAATAATAATAATATTTTACACCACGTCAATAAATAAATAAATAAATAAAATAAATATCTAAGTGCTAAGTTCTCGAAGAACTTATGTTACTTGCCAGACAACGGGAAGTATATTTAATATTTTTATACTATACATAATCTTATACAATTTTTATATAATTGTTACGTTTCTTGAATACTTTATTAAATAATAATAATATTGATTGATTCTCAAATTACAAAACTGATACATAAATTTATGATATTCCATATTTTAATAAAGAATAATACCTAATATGAAGTACCTATAGTCTATTGACTTTGAATGATAACAAACAATTTTAAAACGATAACTTCTAAGAAAATTCATCTTCTTATTTTCCCTTTTAAATATTCATACTTTTATTTAGCTAAGTAAACTTGTACCTGTCTAATTCATGAATACTAAAATGAAAGTAGATTGAACGTTAGACGACACACACAACCCCTCTGGTGTTTCAGGTGTAATTGTGCCATGGAGTTATTTATCTGCTCATTTACTTATGTTTTTGTTACCACAAAAGAATTATACTGCACTCAGTTTGAATTCATTGTTAAAACATAATTTGTGTTTATAATTAAACCAGTCCTAATAGCATTTTTGTAACGAAAACAACAAATTTAAGGCGGAAGCCACATTAGCCACGTCGCGTCGTCGCAACGGATTAAGGCTGGGAATATAAATGATCGCGAATCCGACGGACCGAGGAAAATTCAGAGCATTGAAAGTAAAACGCACTAATACAATAGAGCTGGAAATCGAACACTCAATCGGCCCCACCGGGTTCCGTATCATGTAGTCCCAGCCTAATGCATTGTATGCTACGCCTACGTTGCGTCGACGCATTTCATCACAATGCAAGAGGGTGATAGCGGAGCGCATCATCCACCGTCCCTCTTCGGCTCCTATCCGTCTTTGAGTTGAAACGTCGCGTTCGACGATGCAGTGCATAAATGAGACACGCGAAAAAATCTCATAAAAACGTTGCAACGCAACGCACTAATGGAGCCTCGCTCAAAGAACATATTTTAGCGAGGCCTCTTGCGACTTCTTTCGCGCAAAAGGAAATCACACGGAAGTCAAAAGGGTTAAAAGTTAGCTATGTGTTTACTCCCGCGGAAGTCCTATATTTTTCTGAGATAAAAATATGTGTTAATCCAGGTTATTAATCGGTAAAACAATTTAAGCGAGAAAAATAGTCAAACATTTAACATACACATAATATACTATCGCGTTAGTAATATTAGTGTTTTTCACTGTTTACTCACTTCTGTTTGTACCAGCTACACCTCTACCTCTCTCACTCGCACGCACTCTATCCCTCTCTGCCGATAAAAGCGGTCTGTTGTACCGCGTCAATGTCGCGACATAATTATACACAACAATAGTTTATTACGGTCGTGTAGCGTCAGCAAAAGTAATAATTATTTTGGATGTTGCTCAAATAGGAAGTTAGTTATATTCAAAAGGATAACGTTTGGAATTTTTGCTATGTAAGATCTTTGCTCACCATTTTCGCATTCTCTGAGAGTGATTTCATAAGAAGAGTCGCAGATGTTCATTAAACTTCCGGCCAAGCGGCGGTAAAGTTGACAGTATTTTTGCTAGTTACACATAAAATAAACTAGACTACGAGACTATAATTTAAAAGCAGCTTTACGCGGTTGTAAATATGACAAGCTATCTTGATTAGAAACAATTTTACATTATCTCCATTTCAGGATAGATACTTTAATTCAAAGGATAGTTCGCGCCATATAAAATTATGTTATTTAAAAATAACAATTTCTTCACACACCTGCACTTTTGCCGACTGTACTTCGTACCTCTATAAACATCTGCGTATGAGCTATGAACAAAGACATAAGCTCGGTCAATACACACAGCGCCTGGGCCACATAAAATAATGCCCGGGCACTACATAATGCTTGGGCAACATGTGAAAACACGGCACAAACCTTTGTTTACAGCGAAAATGGTTGGAATCGACTATAATAGTGTGTTATACAATATGTAATTGTAGTATCACGGAATCTAATTCATAAGCAGACTGACTGTTGTCATAATTTTTCCGTATTATGTTATATTATAACAATATAATATGATACCATATGTTTTCTCGGAATAAATACAGCCTAACTTCCATGGGAGACTATGAATGGGCCGGCTCAACCTTAGATAATACTTATCTTCACACAAAACCGGCGTGAAATAATGCCAGTGTTGTGTTTTGACGAATGATTAAATATTAAATAAATAACGTTTATTTCAGACGGCATAGGCCCATATTATAAACACCTTAAGTCATACATATACATATACATATATATACTTCAAAACCACACTTTTAGGGTACCGGAGGCTTAAAGGAGCTCCACCATAAGGAGATCCATCTGCTCGTTTGCCATGGTCTTTCCATTAATAACCGTACACTGTGCCGAAATATAATATAGCCTATATTTGAAGCCATTCCACACAAGCCACTTTATGCATTACCCGTAATGCTAAAGATTGACAAAAGTCACAAAGAAAAAAAGTTCCATCTACAGCCCTTCACTTTTGAATCCGCCCTGTGTAGGGGCAAAATAAATTTGGTAACTAAACAATGTTTTCATACACTTTGTTGGAGGCACTCAGAGTCAGGGGCGGATCTATCATCACTATCAGCGTGTGCAAAGAAAAAAAAATATTTTTTTATTTCTTGGAATAAACGATTCTGGTTTCAATTATTAAATCGTTTTCTCCACAGAAAAAATATATATTTTATATTTATAAATATTCACATTTATTTTTATATTAGAAATAGTCATTGAAGAATTATTCAACACAAATAGCATTTGCATGTACAGTACCTTCTTAATGTCTTTCGGGGTTTTTGTTACGTTTTTCAAAATTCGTGTGTTATTTCTATAGAATAACGATGAGAGACATCAGGAAAAGAGTTTCACTATAGAATGTAGTTCACTTTTGATGGTGATTTTATTCACACTTCAATTAGCGATGCCGAGCATGATAATGATGATGATGACGATTTTATTTCATAACAGATCGCCAATTCTCGTATTTATCTTACACTTTCAACTTACTTCCAATAAATTATAAATTAACCGTCTTGTTATCATAAATTGACTCAAAGTCGTTTGATCGATTTTGCTGTTAGTTGAGATTGAAACTGTATCGAAGCTGTATTATTGTAATATTGAAATAGCAGAATCGACCTTCTGTTCAAAATCGAAACTTTACAAGCCTTGTAGCTCTTCTACGATTATTGCTACGATTAGTGTTCGTAGACGTCTACGAGGTGCTACGAACATGTAAAATACGTCTTATCATTGTTTGAAATAGAAATGTGATTGAGCATTTTTATTACATATCTAACTAAGGATAATAATAGGTCTTTACCTATGAAATTGCCGTTCTGCAGTACTGGCCATTTCGAATCAAAATAATTTTTGTTTGGCTAAGAAATATAATTTCAAATTAATTTTATTTTAAAAACATGGAATTATTTTTCCAAAATTAGTCATTTGTTTATTGATTAGTGTTACATTTTCATCGCATTTCAATCTTTTTTGTCATCATGGATACGTTAAAAATTCGAGTAAATATGGAATATGACGACGTTTACGGAGCTAACACTACAAACCAACGCACCACCTGTTATTGGTTTGCTCGCTTCCGTTCTGGAAATTTCGACCTGAAAATGAACCTCGCGGTCGTCCGAAGACTTTGGTCGACAATGACGAATTAAAGGCGATTGTGGAAGCTGATGATACACAATCTACGGCTGAATTAGCAGCAGCTTTCGACGTTAGCGTCAAAACAATATTGGTCCATTTGCGTCAAATTGACAAGGTAAAAAAGCTTGACAAATGGGTGCCCCACGAACTCAATGATCGCCAGCGTGAAGTACGCGTCGAGACGTGCCTTGCACTGCTCAACGGACACACAAATGAAGGAATTTTGAACCACATTGTTGCCTGCGATGAAAAATGGATTCTGTTTGATAACCACAAGCGCTCAGCAAGTTGGTTGGATCCTGGTTCAGCACCTAAACAATGCCCTAAACGAAAACTTACCCCTAGAAGAGTGATGGTCACTGTTTGGTGGTCTAGCGCCGGTGTGATTCATCACAGCTTCTTACCAAACGGGGTGAGCATTACTGCAGATGTGTACTGTGAAGAACTGAACACAATGATGGAGAAGTGGACACATCTCCAACCAGCATTGGTCAATCGCTCGTCTCCGCTGCTCCTGCACGACAACGCGCGACCTCATACTGCACAGCAGACGGTCTCCAAGTTGCAAGAACTGGGGTTGGAAGCTCTACGTCATCCGCCCTACTCACCAGACCTTGCGCCTACAGACTACTACTCTTTCCAGAATTTGGATAACTTCTTGGCGGGAAAAAAATTCAATACCCGAGAGGCAGTACAAAATGCCTTTGAAGAATTTGTTGCCTCCCGTCCAGCTGATTTCTTTAAGAAGGGCATCAATAAACTGCCACTGCGTTGGCAAAGATGCATTGATTGCATGGTTGATTACTTCGATTAATTCGTTTATCTTCTTTTTAATTTTTTCATACAAAACGGCAATTTCATAGGTAAAGACTTAATATTTCTGAAAAGTTAGGGAAGACGTCTGTTTGATACTTTTTATCCCGCGAAAATGTACATTTTCCTTTGAAAGGATACTAATACTTGTTTCAAAAGCCACGGTTAAAATCTAAAAAATATTATTATAAACTACAGTTAGTTTATAATAATATTTTCTAGATTTTAACCGTGGCTTTTGATACTAGTTGACCCGACACACATTGATCTGTATTAAATATGAACTGAAGCAAATATATAACTACACCTACAATCTACACCTACTACCTACACGTGGGGCCGCCGGCAGATTTTTATGAAACAGAACTGTTTTGCAGTCCAAACAAACAGATAAACTAAACGCACCTATGAATATTTGACAGTCAAATGATACCGGCGACCCGAGTTTACTCTACCGACGGAAAGAACATCAAACGTTGGACATATATGAATAATAAATATAAGAAAAATTTATTTGGTTTTATTATTTTCTATACAATTTTTTCAATATTTCTCACCGTTCAAACCTTCCCTGAACTTCCACAATTATTTCAAGATCAAAATTAGCTAAATCAGTCCAGCCGTTCTCGAGTTTTAGCTTGACAAAGGAATTGCAATCCAGTTTTATATAAGAAAAAGACATTTTATTATGATAACCCTTTCTCCAGGTTTATCAACCTATCGAGGGTAACAGGACTTCACCCATCAGTGACTAGATTGTACTCCTACCTGTGTGTCTAGTTCTAAGAAACATTTGTACCACATTTTGCTTTTGTAGCAATAAAATTTTGAGTAAAAATGATAATAAAACGTACATAATTAATATCAACATCTATAGCTAACCTATTATCTAACAAATAAAACTTTTACCCGGCGTAGAACTGCATCCAATTTTAATGAATGAGTTGTCAATAGCTTCGTAATAGCCCGGGTAACATAGACTATGTTATTTACGTAGTCGGTTTCTTATGTTTACGCGAATATTGTTTTAAGCACTTACGGATTGTGTCGCGGTGCACTTTCCTTTTTTCTGCTGGAAAGGAGCCGAAACGTCGGGAATAAGTGCTGCTACATGACAAACCCCAATAAAATGTAACACATTTGTATGAACACATTTCCCATAACCTTAAATTCGGTCCCCGCGGGTCAGTTAAAAGGCACAGGCTAGGGAAGTGTATAGAGATACTGAAGGTCGATTCTGCTAATTAAATCCAGAAACAATACAGTTATGATCCAGTCCTGATATGTTACAACTGCAAAATAGTCTTCCCATAAGCGTCAAACCAACGTCAAATGCGTTTTGATTGATCCAAACCCGAAAAATCTGTTTATGATATCAAGACGATTAATTTTTAATCCAATAAAAGTAAAACGCAAGTGTCAGTCAATTACGAAAGTTGGGGATATGTCAGTTTGACAAGGCAAAGCTTTAACTTCTTCCGGAGCTATGTAATCTTTCACTGGGAGAGACCATTTTATCTATACAGTATACATATTACAACTTTCAGCACAGCAGAACGTTTTAAAACGTATGTTTGTTTACATTGAATAGGCTCCTAAAGTCCTATGTGTTAATCCAGTCTAAACTACTACCATATGTAATTTCATCAAAATCCATTCAGTAGTTTTTACGTGAAAGAGTACAATCATCCATACATACAAACTTTCGCGATTATAATATTAGTATGGATAGTGCATTTTAGTGTTCCTATGTATAGTATAGTATGTTCGGTTATTTATTCTTAACACATTCTATTCCGGCCTTGTTTTGCCTCTAACAATCGACGTGGAATATTAATCAGGCTGTATTGATCCCGCTATATTGCCTTACGATATAAATTAATAGTGTACTCAAATAATTTTATAAGCCAACCTATTGATTCGGTTGGGTTGACACGCTCTTTTGAGCGTGGGACGCATGATTAATAGAGTTAGCACCTGGGGGACTGATTTACTGTCGGAGTTTTGATAGAGCGTTAATAAAAAAAATATACAAGAAATAAAAAGAATCCCAAATATAATATATCGTCTGACCAAAACGCTAACCGGATTTCATATCAAAATCACTCATAATTATATTATTACGCGACGAAAGAAAAAATATATTGTTACTTAAAACATTCGCAGTTTCTCAGGGATAAAATCTAGCTAGATGGATTTCCCCACCCTTAACTCCCTGCATACTAAATTTATGGAAATAGCCGATTCCAAGATTCTGATTATAGTTATATAAGATTTGCTCGTTTAAAGTGTAAGAATATAAATACTGTTTATCCTGAGTGATTTTAATCAAAATTGCGTGGGTCTCAGGTCTTAAATACATCATTCGGTATTTGACAACATAGATCAAGAAAACCTCCTATAAACCTCCAAGAAAAGAGCGCACTCCTCTCTGAAAGCCGGCTACGCACTTACGACTCCTCTGGAGTCAATAGGCGATGGTAATTGCTTTCCATCGGGTGATCCGTCTTGCTCGTTTGCAAATAGTTTGTTTCATGGATATTCTATAAAACATAATGCATTTGATTTTTATACTTTATATTAAAAAAAAATATATTGCCCCATCTTCAGAGGCCAAACCGATTTGGCCTCAGGCACTGGGCCAAGGCTATATTTTGATCGATCAGACATACACACGAGCCTTGGCTCGTGTGTATGTGTGATCACAGCATGTAAACACAGCCTTTCAAGAAGAAGAACCTTTCAAGAGGTTCTGCCCGAGGCTGTGTTTACATGGTTTCAATAAACAAGGCATTTTAAATACATTAACATTCTTTATTTTTGAATACATTTTCCATTCATATTTAATATTAAAAATAATAATAGAGCTCTGGCACATTTAATATTTACAGTAAAATGTTTACCACTTACTTAGTTGACAACTTGACACAAATAGACATTGTGACTCGCGTGAGTCAAGTACCTACCACATGGGAACACTTGTTCAGGATAAAAGTAGCCTGTGTGTTAATCCAGAGCCTAAACATCGGGAATCGCAATTGTGCCGTGCCGTGAATTAATAAAATTGTATGAGATTTAACGCACTACGCGGTAGCGGAACAACGCGACGCGGCATTCTATTGCGGTATTACTATTCGGGTCGCGTCGCGTACCGTCGCAAATGGCAATCGTGATATTTATTGCTAAGCGCAAAACTCGAGAACGGATAACTTTTGTTTTCGTTGAAGCATAACCTTCCTTTTTAGAAGTTTGAATCTGGTGCAGACAAAACGAAAATAGTAAAAACACCAATTTTCGCATAGTCATAAGCCGATTACTTTTCACAGATTGAATAATAAAATTTAAGCTTAGCAATCGCTAAGGGTCAGTTCACACCGAAGTTCGACGCGGCATTTTTAAGATAACGATTCAAAATTAAACTTTTTTCACTACACACTAGACAGCAAGCACACTTCAGTGCAAGAGGTCGAATTCGAGCTGCGCAGCGCAATGATGCTCTTGCAATGAAACGCGTATCTCCTTTTGTTGTCTATTATCTTTTATTTATATTATCTAATCCCGTTGTTTAGTGGATAAAGTTCAATTTCGAAACACTCTTTTAAAAATGCTGTGCCGCATTGCGTCTCGGTGTGAGTTGAGCCTTAAAGTAACAAAAAAATTGAAGAAATTTTATCATTTAATTAAGATGATGATTCATATTATACAGCGTGTACCTAATATTCTTATCTCAGCTATAAATTAATATGAATCGCGTGTTATTAGCATTAATACAACGTGCTCGTGTTTTTACGACGAGCACTAAATATTACGACAGAATAACATGTATTATATAGTCGTAAATCTATTTCATGTTTTTTTTTTCGTTTTCTCATATTTAAAACTCTCTTGTCACTCAAAATTGTAACCAGAATCCTCCGAACCGATTTGACCAGATATTAAATTATTTCTGTATATTCGGTAGGTATGAGAGTAGGTCGTACACTATTTTTAATACCAACCTGTGAATAATATACAAACGAGTGTAACTGTGACAATTTATATGACAATATGTTTATATTGTACACAGTGTCACGCACACACATGTAACGAAACCACGCCTTTCCTTGTAAGGCGTGCTGTCGCGGTGTGTGGCTTTTATGTATGTAGTGCGTAACCACACGCTTACTAGATAAATAAAAATCCGGCCTCAGTTTTTGTTTGAAAAAACTCTGTCTTTACTTTTTATTTGGTCTAAGATATACATAACATTCGCAATTCACCACCTCTCTTCAGTGAATTCATTATAATATTACCAGAATGTTTAAGCGATATTAGGTTTAGACAAACTGACATTAGGTATTCTGGTTCTCTAATGGACTTGTCTGTATTTGCTTAATTAAATAGACAGCTAAGGCCATGAACACAGTTCTTGAATAGAGTTCCTTATATCATGTTAAATAGTTTAAACAAATTCAAGTTCTTAAAATAAACTTTGAAAAAACCTATTCTAACATTCCTAGTTATTGACAAAACTTTATATAGTGGAACTGTGTGAAAAACAGTGGCACTCCGGGAGTGCCGACAGAAGTGAAAACTATAGCGCACAGGCAAGCATTTAAAAACTTAAAAAAATGGCCAGATTTTCCGCTGTGTTCAAACATCCAGAAAACAAATTTGACTAAATGATATAAAAAAATTATAACATAGGAACACAGTTCAAGCCTTTTTTGAATTGTCAATGAAAAAAGTACTTAAATCGGTTAAGATTTGGAGAAGGAATCAGGGGACTACGAGTCGTTGATGTTTTGTACTTTTAATAGGTATTTTCACTTCAAGTTACATTTGTCTCTATCGGACTCTCACACATCGATAGCTAGCTTGTTCGGGAACTGCGGGACAGCAATAGATTTTACAAATACATATTTTTCATTTCTCTAGCCCTTTATGCTTCCTCTTAATAATTTCTAATATCAATTAATATAGTCGAATTTCGTCCACATTTTCATTCTAGTAAATTAAATTATATCCAGTATATACACGCCCTCACCTTAATAGGAGAGACGTGGTTAATGTTTACAGTGAAATGAAGTAGCTGAAATGTTTAAAGTGTGGCCAACGATATTGTTTCATTTTTGTGTTTTAATTAAACATTATGGTAAACAAGCTTTTGCCCGCGGCTCCGCCCGCGTACAGTAACCACAGGAACACTGTAGATTTTTCCGGACGAAAATGTTATTAAAATAATAATAAGCTTTATTTCGGACAACTTTGGTCCACATGTTATTTACAATAATCTTAAAAACTAGTGTTAGTATACATTTTAAAATTATTTAAGTTCATCATGCACATAATATTAAAATAGTGAGACACATCTATTACATCATCCCATGCGACACAGCGCCACAGCGATTCACTTCAGGCAGTCGCGTCTTCCAGCAAACATGTGCAGTATGCTATTGGTACTGCCTCTCACCCAATTACAATACCACCATATCCGTTCATGTTTTTTTGCGTGAAAGGGTCACAAACATCCATTATATTAATAACTACTCTGATACTCTATCAAATAGTATAATAACGTATCATTTTTTTCTAAATGGAATATTGATAATATAAATTATGTATTGGTTAATTAGATATTTTTTGGTTTTCCTCATACTTTTACATATAAACAATGATAATATAAAAAAGTCTGTCCTAACTTCATAATAGCTGCTTCAAGCTTATTTATTGCTTGTTTAGATAGCCACAATAGGACAATAAATTGTAAACTATAACGCTACAAATTTCAATGTCATTTGTTAACCGTGCGTTAAAGAAATGACAAATTAATTTGTCAATTTGTCAAATGACACATTAATTTGGTCGAATTTAAACTTTTTGTTTAGATTGAATAGATCTGTAAACATCATACGTGATGCGACATGATATTTTCTTAAAGCTCTGTTACCAAGGCATTAATTAAAAAGGTCGGTCACACGGTACTAAAATATCTTATCGACCGTCAATTGTTTGCAGACCAAGTTTGTATAGGGCAGGCCCTCGTTTGAGTCCCTAATTGCCAAAGGGCAAACCTAAACCCTAAAACAATAGGTCTTGCACGTCCGATAATATTGAGTATGTGCTATGGTTCGGTAAGTTTAGGTAGGACTAGATGTTGCCATCTAGGTAGGACACCTACGTGCTAGACTACGTGCGCGCTGGAGGGAATTTCACGGGAACCGTACATTTCGCCGATTAGAAGTAGCCTGTGTCCTTCCCCTTGGTCTACTCTATATCTGTAGCAAATATGATAAATATTGGTGTGTTAGTTTCGGGAGCCTATTCAATGCAAACAAACAAACAATCAAATCTTTGTAATATCAGTACCTATAGTTGAAAGTTTTGAATACTATATTATATTATAATACTATAATGTTTCTAAAAACTTACTACGAAGCCATCGGCCACATGTTATAATGTTTATTTAAAGACAATAATGCAGAAAAATAATTGTCATACTCGCTTAAATGATGATTTTTTTCTTATTGTGCTCGTCTTTACTTTGAAAATCATCAACCTAAGGGTTCATAGTTACTTTTCGGAAACGTTAAAATATAATATTTCGTGTATAGCGCTCATTATGCCCGCTATACACGTAACGATAAAACTGCACAGGCAATGCGCGGCCCGATCCTAATTCGGCGAATTACTATTACAGGGCGACCCTAGTTCATATAAATATATCTGCAGGTCTTAAATGGCCACATTAAGTGAATCGTACTTTGAAATATCAACTATAGAATTTCCAAAGTTGATGTTTCATACTACGATTCACTTAATGTGGCCATTTTAGACCTACTGATCTGTCCAATATTCTGCCGATTAATTGCGTTGTTTCATCAAAGTTTTGTTTCCATTCGGATAGGTTATGTTCCTTCATAGTGATGTATGATATATTAGATAGATGTATTATGTATATGACTCTATTCCGATAGGAATCGATAAAACCTAAAGACATTGTCAAGGAGTTAAGTTCAAGTAATGGAACAGAATACCTAAATAACTAGAAGTTCTCTCTTAAAATAATTTCATTATTCACTTGAAGTTGGGAAAATCTTCCCAAAGCTTTGTGGGGAGGAGGAGCTTTGTTTTATTAATTTATCTTAAAAGTTTAAACTTCGGTTGTTAATTTTTTATGACTTCATCTTTTTCATTTTATTTAAAGGGTTGTGCTCGATAGAACTGAAAATTGGAGTTCTTTAAAAACGTTCCTTTTTTCTCAGATATGATCGTATCGAAGAATCCCAAAAAAAAAATGTCAATCTGCATTGACGACTTGACGCTCAAGGTCACTGGCGTTATACAGAGCCTTAACGTAGATACAACCGCTGAGGAGCTATGTTTCGACATAAACAAACGAGCAGTTCACAAAAATATCACTATCTCACAGAAAACCAGCGTAGAATAACGCAGTATGCCGAACGAGTGAGGGTACCGTAGGCCTTATTGAACGTATTAACTATGTGGAATAACAAAACATAAGTGTTAGTTTCGATCCCCACTAAAACGGCTCTATAACCTAATAGCCTATAGTAGTAACTATTATAAATGTGAAAGTTTGTGAGGATGGATAGATGGATGGATGTTTGTTGCTCTTTCACGCAAAAACTACAGGACGGATTTTAATAAAATTGGAATGGTAGTATTTTTAGCTCTGGAATAACACATAGGCTACATCCCGAAATAGTACACTACAGTGTTCCCGTGGGATACTGTATTTACACGGGTGGAGCCGCGGGCAACCGATATATAATAATACGAGCTGTTGCCCTCGGCTCCGCCCGCTTAAACGCAGTATCCCACGGGAACACTGTACTTTTACGGGATATAAAGTATCCTATGTGTTATCCTCACAAACTTTCACATTTATAACAGTAGTAGGATTGTTCCACAATTAAATTGGTAGCACTAAAGTGCCCTATTGTACTTTGGTTTACGTTTAGATTATTTTGTTCCATCCTTACTTTCAAAATCATTGCCCGTCCTTTGTGAAACCCCCTGAGGTTGTGAATGGGGTAGGGGGTGTTGTTTACAAGACTTAACTAATTGACCGGGTATACAGCCCAGTACAGGTTTTTATATGTTTATGACTTTTGACCTTTTCAGGACTTATCGTTATTTTTTGATCGTTAAGCGCTGAAAAGAGATTTATGTTTACTACTATTAATATATTTTTTACTTACAAGACTTTTATATATTAATATATTTTTAAAGTTTGAACTTTATAAGGGTTATTTTGCCATTTAGATAGAAAGAAATGGAAAATGTTGTGACATGATGACAAACGCCCTGTGGTGTGTTAATAATCTGAGGTAGTGTGTGTTAATAAGCTGAGGTAGTGTGTGTTAATAATCTGAGGTAGTGTGTGTTAATGTTAGTGTCATTAATGAGGGTTTTAAAATTGTGACATCTGACGGCTTTTTGACACGAAAAGGACCGTCGGGCTACCGAGCACCGCCTGATGACAGAAAAAGAATCAAAAATTCTTATTGACCGTTTTTGATACCACTTACGCCACCAGATGACGCTTTGTGTGCGTTCAGTCTGCCCCCTGGCGACAGAAAAAATATCAAACACCCTCATTGAGTAGTAAAAGTAGTATAGAGAGTCAATAGATAGTTTAAATAGAGAGGGACTGAAACAAAGTGTAGACTGTAGGTACTTACGATATGTTAACTGAACATAAGAAGACTTAACTATAATTTCAGTCTCTATCTTTATTAAGAAGAGATAAGGGCGTCATAGACGGCGAAAATACTATAATATTATATCTTAAGATGCCTGGATATATTTCATATTACAGCACGTAATATGAAAGTATATAGTATCTTAGACGGCTGTGATAGTTCATACGAACTATATAGCAGGCGATATTTTATCTTAACATAAAATATCATAGTATCTTCGCCGTCTGTGTTGTCACATATGCTGATCATATCCATGTAAATAATTATGTCTGTCAATACATTCGATGTCTATTTTCAATCCAATCGATGTTTGAAAATAGATACGGTCTGACCTATTGCAATAACGAGCGACGTGGCACGAGATGGTAAGTGATGGCGAGGTTGGGGCAATTGTAGCGGGTGGAAGTCATTTGTGCTATTTCAAGAACGAAATATAGATAAGATAGTTAAAATAGATAAAAGATTAGTTATTTCAAAAGAACACAGCATATTCAAAGCATTAGAGCTTGGGGTGACCATTGTCGATGGTAATTGCTTTCCATCAGCCGATCCGCCTGCTTATTCATCCCCTATATCACGAAAATAAAAAACAGCCTAAGTGCGAGTTGTAGGTTCCATATATAAGTGCAAAAAAATCACGCTTGTTGTATGTGAGCCCCACGTAAATATTTATTTTATTATATTTTTAAGTATTTGTTGCTATAGCAGCAACATAAATACATCATCTGTGAAAATGTCAACTGTCTAGCTATCACGGTTCACAAGATATAGCCAGGTGACAGACGGACAAACGGACGGATGGAGAGCGGAGTCTCAGTAACGGAACCCTAAAAAGAAATAGTTGTAACTCCACTAAGGTAAACTTCAGTAATTACGTTAAACTAACTAATTGAGCCTACGTTGTGTTTTTTTGATTTGAAAACTTATAATAATTATACTTAATTATTAATAGTGTTGGTAGTAAATCGTTTGAAAACTCTTCAAAATCAGTAAATTAATAATTAATACTAATTTTTGCCTGCGGCTTCAACCGCGTTAATACAGTATCCCACCGACATAGGCTTCTTTTTATCCCGAAAATGTAGTCCATGTCCAGAGCCTAAACTACTGTCATACCAAATTTCTTTCTTATTATAATATATCCCTTAATTTATTCCTAGTATTTATATTAAAGTGGTCAAATTTTTGATCAATTCATTGATCGACTCTGATTAGCCCATTAGTGAAAACCTTTTTTGTTTTTCGCGAACTAGGTTTCGAGTAACAGTTGGCAATAAAAGAACTTTCCTAATAAGGAACATGCATTTGTTTTAAATCAGCAAAATTCTTATATTTTCCGAAAGGTAACATAAAAAAGAACTGAAAAATGCAATCAAAATCGGACTCGGTCGGAATCGGACTACACTGTAAAAAGTTATGCGTGGTCACTGGTCATACATAAAAAAATATACGCGTTGACTTGAGAACCTCCTCCGGCTTTTTGGTCGGAAAAAGTACAGTAAACATTTGCTAAATTAAAAAGTTACATAGACTAAAAAGGACTTGGAAAAAAAACACGATTTTTTTGCTATGATTGAAAAACTAAAATTACTGTTCAAATCCTTGTTTTTTGTAACATTTTTTGTTTAAACAATGATATACATAAATGTAATATTTAAGTTAGTAATTTTGTATTTATCTGCATATTTTCAACTGCTGTGTCGTCATTCGTGCATCATTTTTTGTATCGAGCATGCTCTCAAACGATCCCACTTTTGTGATGACTGTATTTCGTCAACGGTTGATCGTAGATATGACAAGTCGCAAAGACAATATTTCCTGGCTTATTATGTACTTGTCGAAAAGCAAAAAAAAAAAACACCATGTTCAGCAATATTTTTCTTTTTATATAAACTACTTATTACAATAAATTACATAATGTATTTTATAGAAGCTCGTGGCCATCACATGTGATTTTGCAATTAAACGATCGATATTGTGACCTTCTGTAAAGGTCACCTAATTAGTCGTTTTCAGCTTATTACCTGTCTAGAACACCTGAGGTGTGACGTATATATAGAAAGAGAGGGCATATCGTGACGTCACTATGATAAACTGTAACATGACGTCACAATTATTATAATTTTCGTGGGTTTTCAATACTAAGGACTACTATTTTAGTTTTGAACTTTCAATTATTTAACACTAGCTTTAACCCGCAACGTCATTTGCATGTAATGCGGGAACCGTACATTTTTGACAAAAGTAGCACAAATGTTAACCCTGTCGATACACTATCCGTGTGTTAAATTTCATTAAAATCTGTTAAGCAGTTTAAGCGTTATAACATGTGTTTCACTTATCTTGTTCGAATATTAAGTTAGTATACATCCTCACAAATTTTCAAGTTTATAATCTATGTGTGCGTCAGTTCACACCGCGACCATACGGGATGCTACGCGACGCTGCATTTTTAAGATAGCTATTCGAAATTGATCTTTATTCATTACACAAAAAGATACACGTTTCATATGACACCAGTCATACACTGCACAATGCACATCCTGCATATTGATGTTAGAACTCTTACAATGAATAATGTCTCTTCATTTGTAATGAATAAAGTTCAATTTTATTAGGTATCTTTAAAATGCAGCGACATGTCGCGTATCGTTTCGTTTCAGTGTGAATTGGACCTAAGATAAATATAAAATACCAAGGGAATGCATTATTTAAATGTAATCACAAAAAGCATCCATTTCTGTAGGATCTAAACGAATACAGAATACCTAATTACAGGGATCCATATTAATGTGCTACCTGCAGTGCTCCAGGGAGCCCTAGATCATTCTAGTAACTTTTAGACTAAATCTAAGAGGTAAGAGAAAGAAAATTAGTGAATAATAATATCTAATATCTATAGACGCTTCCACGCCACGTCAATCTGATCCCGTGATAAGTTCTCGAAGAACTTGTGTTAGGGGTACCAAACAACGGAAATATATTTAATAATTTTATACTTTACAAATATTTAAGATTTTTATTATATTATACACAAATTGAATACACATCCATGACCCAGGAGCATAGAAAACTTTTTTTGTTCAAAGGAACAAAAAGTTTTCTATGCTCCTGGGTCTATGCGCCAAAGGACGGGAATCGAAACCGCGACCTCCGAGTTGAGCACTGACTCTCAACCACTGAGCCACATAAGTCGTTAAAGCTTGTGGTAACTTTTAAGCAAAATCCAAGACGTAAGAATGGAGAATGTTTACTATTCCTACTGTTATTATAAATGTAAAAGTTGTAGGGATGGATGGATGTATTTTTGTTACTCTTTCACGCAAAAGCTGCTGAACGGATTTCGATGAAATTTGGTGTGGTAGTAGTTTAGGCTCTAGATTAACACGTAGGCTAGTGTTTCCGTGGGATACTGTATTTACGCGGACGGAGCCGCGGGCAAAAGCTAGTTTTAAATGTGAGCTTTCTGTATTCTCCGTCGGAAATAAAAATACTCGTGAAAGAATTAATTCGATATGTCAATTATAGTTTCTAAGATACATTATTTTAAAGTGGCCTTTCGCGTTCAGGACTTGAAATGACATAAGTTGACATAAGTCATTGTTAAGTGACATGTTAGCTTGCGATGCCATATGTCAAATGCCATACACTTTGTTTTCGAACTTCGCCGTCTAAATTATTGAATGCAGCTTGACTAAAGGCACAGGAGGCGGTGACGTCTAATTTTAGTCTTGAAATGATTGTGGTAGTTCAATATGTGTGGGTAAAATACTAAAAACGACGATTGATTCCCCACACTGACTGTCCGCTGTGGTGCGTTCGATTATTGATTCCCCACACTGACTGTCCGCTGTGGTGCGTTCGATTATTGATTCCCCACACTGACTGTCCGCTGTGGTGCGTTCGATTATTGATTCCCCACACTGACTGTCCGCTGTGGTGCGTTCGATTTGCCTGCTTGGTTATTTATTTATTCCAGTTCATAGCTAGGTCACAGAACAACTTCTGTCGGAACAGCTAGTATATTTAATAAAAACATGAAATTTGGTACAGCAATAGATAGTGTATAGATTTCAGTCCTTCCCTAAAGCCCCTAGTTTTGAAATCGTTGGTCGTCTGATATTGATGGGGATTCATGGGAATTGGGGATGATTTTTTTTTTCATTCCACCCTATCATGAGGTGTATCATCGAATAGGTATTTTTTAATAAAGGCGAGGTTTCACACATGGTTTTTTATTAAGTGTACCACTTTCGAGTAATCAAGGCGGGTCACATCGTGACGTCACGCGACAGTTAGCGGGACTCGATAATTTGCAAACTTTTAATGAATGTAAAATCTATAAGTACTGGATATTTTTGAATAAAACACAAACTAGTACATCCGTATATATAAAACCTTAGGTTTAAGTGATTTTGACATTATAGAAATTATGAAATTAAACCTGCGGCGTTATCTACGCTTACAAACGAAGCGTAGATACGAAACGGCTTAAATTTCGCAGCTTTTGGCTTACAAAGCTTACTTAAAATGTTAGAAACAGCTTGTGATCTGAATAGGGACAGTATTATGTCTTCCCGCATCTCCCAGGGGTATTCCCACTCACTTGCGAGTAACACAATTACAAGAAGTTTGCAAGAAAGTATCAAGTTGATGTTGTATTGGACATTTAATCAACGTAAAGGTCAATTCACACCGAAACAAAACGATACGCGACAAAGCGCTGCATTTTTTAGATGGCTATTCAAAATTCTACTCTTTTCGTTACACAAGAAGATTAGGTATGTAAGAGTTCGAATGTCATGTTACACCGCGCTGCACAGCGCATGTGCAGTGTATGACCGAGATTCGTATGACGAAATGTGTACTTTTGTGTAGTGAATAAAGTTCAATTTTGAATAGCTATCTTGAAAATGCAACTCCGCGTATCGTTGCGGTGTGATCTGACCCTTAGTTGCCGCAGCGCCGGCGGTGAAACGCCGCAGCTCCCGCCCCGGCAGCTCCTCCATATAGAATCCAGCGGAACGCCGAAGTGCCGGAACAGTGGCACGTGTGTAAAGCTGCTTAAATATTCTTATTATTTTGCCGTATCCTACACTAGCTTTTGCGCACGTCTCTGCCCGCATAAATAAAGTATCTCACGGGAACAGTGTAAGTGTTTTGCGTGAAAAGAGCAACAATACATCCATCCATCCATCCTCACAAACTTACACATTTATAATAGTAGTAGGGTAAATAACACTCGATTAGAATAAAAATGTCCTAAAGCTAAACAAAAGGTTTTACAACCAAAAAAGGTGCCTTTAAGTAACTTGGCGTTTTAACAGGATGTAATATATAGGCGTTCGGTTTTATCAACACACATAAAAAAAAATGTCGTTGTAATAAATTAGAGGTATCAGTTCACCATGAGTTATGCCCGTCACGTCCCTCTGGGGATAAGGATTTAGGATAGCTTTGGGATGATCTACTAAACTGACATTTTCGGGAGAAGTTAAAGAAAGTTTCTACCCGGATTTAGTATAAAACTGATTATAGATACTCGAGTATTATCAAATGGAATAGGGTCGGAAAATGCGCATTCGAATCATTTGGGGTCACTTCACACCGAAACGTAACGTGACGCGACACGGCGCTGCACTTTTAAGATAGCGATTTAGGAAGAGTTCGAGCACCTAGCTTCGTAGCACGGCGCCGCTCTTGCAATGAAGCGTGTATCATCTTGTGTAGCGAATAAAGCTTAATTTTGAATCGCTATCTTAAAACAGCAGCGCCGCGCCACGTCGGGCCTCGGTGTGAACTGACGTTTATTGGCTAGCGCATATTATTATCTAGTATTCATGGACACATACAGCTCCCCTTTGAGCCCTCACCGTCCTTGGTATCTTTACTCACCCGGCAAAGTACAATATAGACGTTATTTCTCGTTGGTTTTCTATGAGGCCGTGGTGCGGAGCCGTTAAGTGAGTGTCGAAGAATGTCTCTTCTACAGACAAAAAACCATGCCTAATTTTATTTATTTTTAAGATTAGAAAAATGGCGATAATTTAGCTTGGATTATAACAAATTAGAGGTCACCCCGTGGTCGAAATTCGATCATATTGATTCATATACTTTTGTTTGAACTTTTTGCCTTTTAGATAGAAAAAAAAATGTAAATTCTGTGACACATAGATAAAAAAAATTGTACTTATCTTAGATTAAAAACTTCTGAGGTATCTACCTATATAACGCGCGCGGTAGTGTGCGTTGATATTTTTAAAAAATTTCATATTTCTAAGCATTATTATGATCTGCACACTTTCCCACATATAAACTTTAACTGTGCCAATTACCATTCGCAAATTCTCGTAAAACTTTACTGATTTTTTTTTCTTCACGTATTAATATATTATTGATAATGTGTCCAAGTATTTTTGAGAAACTCATCGAAAAAAGATCCTGATAATTTTTCTTTGTGCCTATTATATTTCATTATGTATAAATAAACCCCACAATATGGTGCCACTACAAAACACACCCAAATACATCAATAGACACGATTTATATGGAAATATACAAAGAATTTATTTTCCCCGAGGAATAAAATCCGAACACGTATACAATATATATTAAATTACCCCCAATGCGTATGTTAGTAGGTACGTTTGTATTCGAAGTCCCTTTTGGTATAAGTAAAGGTCTAGGCCAAGAAAAATTCTAGACATAATTGTTTTGACAGTGTAATATATGTTATTGGTAATTGTTTATGATAAAACCGGTCAAGTGCGAGTTGGACTCGCACACGTAGGGTTCCGTACCATTGTACCAATATTTTACATGTCAACTTATTAATTCGTTATTTTTGAACGAAGTTCTCCGAGTAAACTCATTTTACTAGTTAAGTATAACTCCTGAACTAGCAAAGTCATATGAGCCGTTATAATTTTCCCTCAAAGTTCATGACATACCATCGTGATTTTTTTCAGATTTGTCAAGCCAGCCATTTAGCTTTTATAGATACAAAAAAATGACCTTTAAAATGTAATATCTCTCAAACAGTTACTTAAATCAAAAAATCATCTTAACAGCCTCTCAATTATTTTAAAAGACCTATCAAATCACACCCTACAATATAGGGGAGACGCGAGAAAAAGTATCACCCTGCTTTACGCGTAGACGAGTGCCCAAACATTTATTTTTATTTTTTTATTTTAGCGCTTTTTCGGCGTGGTAAATACACACCTAGACGCGACGCGGCGGATTGAACTTTATTCATTACAGGAAAAGATAAGAAACGGTTATCTTTTTGTGTAGTGAATAAAGTTAAATTTTGAATCGCTATCTTATAAAGTGCGCGCCTCGTCGCGTCGCGTTGTGAGCCCTAAACGCCGCGCCGTGTCGCAACGTCGGCAGTTTCTCCCGCTCCAATTATGCAGTAGAAAAGCTGTAATACCTACAATAAAAACTATAGCTTGTTGATTAATGTCTACTGAAATTCCGAGATGAAGATATTATATCATTTTCAATTTATTCATTTTCATTATTATTTTCAATTACTCGTATATCCACGCAAGAATAAACTGAAAACACGCCGGAATTAATACCTTTTGATGTTTATATAAATAATTCAAATAAATACAGCTACTTTATTTTACTACTCGTTTTCCTTTTCAATATAAATATTTCTTTTACATATACTATATAAGTATATATTTTTATAACTGAGTGCTTAAAAAACGTCCCAAATCTAAAAAGGTACTCCGCACCCCAACAAATTTTAATAAAAACGCAACAGACGAACGGTTAAACCCGGAAAAAGGATCTTTAACCCCACACGTAAAACCATTTACAAAACAATTTCATCCGATCACCTAACAAAGGCTCTTCTTGTTGCTAACAGTCTCCTTTATTAATAGCTTAATACAGTACTTTATAATTAAAATATGATGAGTATGGACTTGCAGTGATTATTGTAACACTTACCTTAAATTCAACCAATATTCTTTACTTGATGACATTGATAAAACATTTTTTTTTCATATTTACTTTAAATAATGAAACTACGGAATATGATAATCACTTACCTAAAATTTACCCGACATTTTTGTACAAAGACTTTCCTCATGATATCACAGTTTCGTTACGTTGTATAATGTATACGGTATAATTTATGGTTAAAGTAGTTATGATGTATCACTTACCTTATAGACTGGATCACGCGAGGACTGTAGTGAGGTTACGTGCTCCCTTTGAGGCTGTCGGCGCCACACTGAGTTTACCTGTTACTCCGCTGGGCGGGGGTGAATGACGAGAGAGCTTTAGAGCACACGATTTGTCGTACGACGAATTAGAATGAGTAAGATCGGGTGCGGAGAAGTGACAAAGTATCCACAGATTAAAGATAGACGAACAGATAAACAGCTACATATTATTAGCTATCGATTTGATTGCACTGCTAAAAGCATACGGTGTGTCCACGATTGTGTGGAAAAATTGTGGGCCGTTGAAGGGACGTCAAAATTTTCAAATTTGGATCGTTTTATGAAAGCCGTTTCTCTGTACGTAAGTAAATATATTTTCTACTCGGTGTTTGTAACCATGAAGCAAATGTAGAGTCCATGCTTCTAACACACTTTTCAACATCGCTCAGAAGGTCGATTATGATATATCCTGCAATAATAAAGTTACGATCCAGTGTTAAAACTGCAAAATGGTATTCTCATAAACGTCAAACGGGCCTTGATTGCTCCAAACTCCAAAAATCAGTTTATGATATCAAGACGATTAATTTGTAATTCAATAAAAGTAAAATGAATGCGCAAGTTAATTACAAGAATTGGGGTATTAGTTCTAAAAGTTTCTAAAAGTTTCTCAGAGTGTAGAGATTGTACAATTTTACTCGTTTAATTGCTGTTTATAAACTTATCTGTGCTAATATTATAAAAAGGAAAAAATTGATTGTTTGTTTGCACCGAATAGGCATTTAATAGGCATGGAATTTGGCACAGATATAGAGTCCACGGCAACTTTTCATTGCGGCAAAATGCATGGTTCCAACAGGATTTCCTTTTGCACCAACAAAGTTGCACAAAAAAAAAATATCTAGCTTAGTATGTTATGGAATATTGAAATAGAAAGTGTCATATAGTTAAGTTTTTTTCAATATTAAATATTTGACAATTTGTCGACGCTCGGGAATGATGTAAAGTCGTCTTGCGACCATTGACAAAAGATGCCCGTCGCCCACGTCGTGTCGGATCGTATAGAGGCTTCACAGTATGACGTGTACAGAGGCTTCACGGCCGTGTATGTCGTGTATGTAGTGTATGAGTTACTCCATGAATGTAATAAGGTCACATAGGTACATGAACGCCCCCGCTTGGTCAAAATGTTTTAAATGTAAAAGTTTTTCATGTGAAACATCTAAATATGTGTCTGTCTGTTGGCTTATAACTACTTGCGTTTGCCCGCGGCTCCGCCCGCGTAAATACAGTATCCTTGTACTTTTTCGGGATTAAAAAGTAGCCTATGTGTTAATCCAGAGCTTAAACCTTATGGTAGTCCATACCAAATTAATATAAATCCGATCAGTAGTTTTTGCTTGAAAAAGTTACAAACATCCATCCATCTATCCATACAACCATCCATCCTTACAGACACTCATAATTGTCAAAGTATTAGAGTAATTTTAAAATGTGATGATGATGATTTATAATGATTAATATCTGCAAGGGTGTTTTGAGACGGATCCTTGTTTTATCTACACTTGAAATTAGACGACTATTTTTTTGATAACCTTAATAGTATGAAGTCGTCAATTGTGTCAGTCCCTGGATTTCATTAAAATGAGTTAGAACCTATCAGTACACGAATATAATATGCTACTTTATGCGTAAGCAACCTACATTCTACGCAGCATCCTAAGCTGGACATCTATAACTTTATTTATCCCTGGTGCAGTGGCGAAGCTTGAGATCCGAGGAATGTCAGCCCGAAGCCGCGGGAATTGTGTTTCATTACTTTAAACTGTAACAGATTTAATAGACAAGAAATATTCTTATCTCTCTCTTGCTCTTTTGCTCTGTTCGTATCTATTTTAATTTAACATGAAATCCTACTACTAACGTTGAGAATGTCAATACTTTCTCGGCAAAATTTCAACGTAAAAAAACAAACGTTGTTTTTGTATTTTTCTTCCATAAATTTGTGTTATTTCGGTTCTTAATTTGTAATATTGGTAGAATAATTAACCATTAGATATTCGATAAGGTGCTCAAGTGTGGGCAAGTACAACTACAAAAAGTGTGCTATTTTGTGTTCCCTCCAAAGCTACCTAAAAATTTTTAAAGCTTCTACCACTTTACTGAATTGATTGACTTGACTCATTGACTGCACTGACTATTGATATGGACTTTGACTAGACTTTGCACTTGACGATTTAGAAATACGGTATTTGAAAATTTTAACGTAAATTCATTATATAAATATAAAAAAATATATAAACGTTAAAAAATGTATAAATTTGAATGCTGAATGTGTCATCTGTTTGTATGTCTATAAGTCACGGTAATCAAGTGTCTATTGCTATTGTCTATTTGTTTACGTTTGGATTCAATTGGATCTTAATGAGGGTTTTTGATAATTTTTCTGCCGCTAGGGGGCAGATCAAAACAACACACAAAGCGTCATCTCGTGGCGAAAATGGTATCAAAAACGGTCTATGACAATTTTCGATTCTTTTTATGTGACCAGGCGGCGATTGGTAGCCCGACGGTTCTTGACGTGTCAAAAGGCTGTCAGATGTCACGAATTTAAATACCCACATTCTGACGGAGTACCCAGGGAGTACACCTGCGTTTACACGTTTTAACTCGAAATCTTAATGTAGTTGACAATTTCAACCCTCGCAATTTAGTTCCTACGATATATTTCAACGTTAAATGTCAGTGTAACGTATTTATATTCTAGAACTAGAGTCTAGTCTGCGACCCGCCGACCCCATTCGAAGACATTCCTAAATTGGCACAATCCGTTTTCAAAGCTAGATTTACTCAGGGCTGCCTTTGTCTGGGTTTACAGTGCGAAGTTGTAATGTGCTATGACACAGGTCGAAGTTTTCTTTATTTTATATTTAATATAACCAAACTGCAGCCTTAATGCCCTTTTTAGCCAGATATTACAATTATCATGCTCAGGAAATTTACAAATTTCAAACAGTAGTAGGATTATAAAATATATAATCCTACTACTATTAAAAATTTGAAAGTTTGCGAGGACGGATAGATTGAAGTATGGGTGGTTGGATGGGTGGATGTTTGTTACTCTTTCACACATAAATTACTGAATGGATTTTGATGAAATTTGGTATGGCTGTAGTTTAAGGTATGGATTAATACATAGGCTACTTTTTATCCCGAAAAAGTAGGGTGTCCCCGTGGGATATTGTAATTACGCGGGTGGAGCCACGGGCAAATGCTAGCAATATATAATCTACTAGCTGTTTCCCGCGGCTCCGCCCGCGTAAATACAGTATACCTCGGGAACACTATTTTTTCGGGATAAAAAGTAGCCTATGTAAAAAGTGTATTTAATACAGAGTCTAAACTACTACCATACCGAATTTCATTGAAATCCGTTCAGTAGTTTTTGCGTGAAAGAGTAACAAATATCCACGCTTTCACATTTATAATATTAGTAAGGATATAATAATATATATAAATATATAAAGTATCTATCTAATATATAAAGTAACTTTATGGAGTCCATTACGATTTCAATAAACTAAAATGAAGGTCGCCGGTCACCTTCGTTCTCGTGGCCTTTTAATAATTTCGATCGTGTTTTGCCCGGTTAGTGATGATTTGTTTTACCAGGTCGCAGGTTGTGCTCTAGCGACTTATCTCTCTAGCAGGGTCATAGCTCCCTAGAGACGAGATGTTGCATAGTTCCTGGGCTATGTGTATTACATCTGAATCAGATGTAATTAACTTCCACTTTCATTTTAGTTTTATTGAATGACTCTATGTCATGTAGATGATGCCCGCGACTTCGGAAATTCCACGGGAACCGTGCATTTTGTTACTATAAATAGTAGCTTATGTCCTTCCCCGTGGCTTATTCTATATCAGCGTCAAGTTTCATCAAAATCGGTCCAGTAATTTCGGAGCCAATTCAATGCAAACAAAGAAACATACAAACAAATCTTTCCTCTTTATTACATTAGTATAGATAAATGAATCGTCTCGATATCATATACTGATTTTTGGAGTTGAGACCAATCAAAACGGGTTTGCCGTTTATGAGAATACCATTTTGCACTTTTAACATATCAGGACTGGATTGTAATTGTATTATTGCATTAATTTAATAAGCAGAATTAACCTTCTGGTATTTGTACTATGAGTTCTAAGGATATTAACCAAGGGATTATATTGGTGTAGTGTTGAAGCGGCCACATAATATAGTCAGGGATATAATTAATCTTACGAACAAAAAATAGGTTGGCAACTGCACATGAGCATACTGTATTTGGCAGCGAATTAATATGTTTGCGACTAAATTACTAAACTGGCGAAAGCACTTAGGTGACAAAAAATACAAAAAATAGGCAGATAAAAAGTTGCGAAAGTTAATCCGAATTTATATGTTGGCGACTTCATTTCTGAGTTGGTGAATATTATACGACGTAAGCAGCTATGAAACGAGATTAGGTTGATGAATTAATATAATAGGCGGAAATTTTCATTATTTTTTCAGTAGGATTACCTGTTCTCGAGATAAACGCGATAGAAATATGACAATGCCTATTTTGAGATGTGAGCGATGTATAAAGCTATAGAAATCTTGGAAAATTCAGGATTTTTGGGGTTACTAAGGGGGAGGAAATTTTCATGACTTTTTCAGTAGGATGCACCGTTTCCGAGATAAAAGAGATTATAGAAAAAAAATATGGCAATGCCTACTTTGAGACACGAACGATGAATGAAGCTATAGAAATGTTGGAAAATTTAGGATTTTCAAATTTCTTTTTCTCCCATCATGAAGAAAATATGTGGTGAGGTTACTAAGAAAGAGGAAATTTTCATTATTATTTCAGTACGACGCACCATTTTGAGATAGAAGAATTTTACAGAAATTAAAAGATATCCGCCATTTTGAAATTTCAAAATAAATAATTGTTTTTTTTGTAATTAACATCCCATAAACCTAGAAAAGGGCACCTAGATTCATTTTTTTTTAAATAAATTTCCGCTATCTTTGAAATTCAAAATGGATATCATTTTTATATTCAGCACCCCTAAAAACCTCGAAGAACCCGTGACAATTTTACAGAAAAATAAATATACGCCATTTTGTAAATTTTAAAATGAATCTACACAATATCTACACCCCCCGAAATCGACAAAAATTAAAAATGGGAATTTTGTACGCTGCTTTACGTTTTTTTGTGTGCGCCTGTTTTGTTGCTTATTATGTTTTTTGAATTACCTACATCAGAGAAAATATATGCCTATTCTTATATGAAATGTGTATTCTCAAATTGTTGCCAAGATGGTTATTTGTTCCCTAAAATAATATCTGTCTGCCAGTTTGGAATATTCAGTGAAAATTAGTCACCAGATTTGAAATTTTTTGTACCTTATATTCCTTCGCCAACTTGGTAATTTAGTATTTAATATTCGGTTTTTTCACACTCAAAATTTCAATATTAGCCGGAATAAAGAGACCGACGAACAAAAATTTTGAAAATTTTATTTTTTGGTGTAGGTACCATATATAAGTATTTTGGTGTAGGTACCATATATAAGTATTTTGGTGTAGGTACCATATATAAGTATTTTGGTGTAGGTACCATATATAAGTATTTTGGTGTAGGTACCATATATAAGTATTTTGGTGTAGGTACCATATATAAGTATTTTGGTGTAGGTACCATATATAAGTATTTTGGTGTAGGTACCATATATAAGTATTTTGGTGTAGGTACCATATATAAGTATTTTAATCGCGTCCAACCCGATTATAGCGCATATAATGCCAAACCAACATGAATATGAGAATCTTATCACGAAGAAATCACTGTCAGCCCTGGACGTAGGTTACATTTGCTCTGGGGCAACGGTACGTGTCTTATGTTCTCACACACAGAGAATACCAGAAGGTTTGCACTTTATAAAGAACACAGAGAATTATAGGGATTTGTAATACAGACTTTAAACTGCCACTTCGTTTGCCAAAACAACAGGGTGCTTGTGTTGAATTTCTCACAGGTACAGTAAAACCACGTTGCTGAAGTATTTCGGGAGTCCTTATTTTTCATATGTCGTCTGTCATTTACCACGGGAACACTGTACTTTTTCGGGATAAAATATAGCCTTTGTTTTAATCCAGAGCCTAAACTACTACCATACCGAATTTCATCAAAATCCGTTTCGTGGTTCTTGCGTGAAAGAGTAACAAACATGGATCCTGGATCCATACATGCATGATGCATCTATCCATCCTCACAAACTTACACATCTATAATATTAGGGTTGAGATCAGATACACATACAAATAAATAAAATTGGATTGTCTGTTTGTAATTTCAAATTAACAGCTTCGCACTAAATGCATATTATAGTACCTACATAGACGTTCCTACACCAAATTAACAGCTTCGCACTAAATGCATATTATAGTACCTACATAGACGTTCCTACACCAAATTAACAGCTTCGCACTAAATGCATATTATAGTACCTACATAGACGTTCCTACACCAAATTAACAGCTGCGCACTAAATGCATATTATAGTACCTACATAGACGTTCCTACACCAAATTAACAGCTTCGCACTAAATGCATATTATAGTACCTACATAGACGTTCCTACACCAAATTAACAGCTTCGTACTAAATGCATATTATAGTACCTACATAGACGTTCCTACACCAAATTAACAGCTTCGCACTAAATGCATATTATAGTACCTACATAAACGTTCCTACACCAAATTAACAGCTTCGCACTAAATGCATATTATAGTACCTACATAGACGTTCCTACACCAAATTAACAGCTTCGCACTAAATGCATATTATAGTACCTACATAGACGTTCCTACACCAAATTAACAGCTTCGCACTAAATGCATATTATAGTACCTACATAGACGTTCCTACACCAAATTAACAGCTTCGCACTAAATGCATATTATAGTACCTACATAGACGTTCCTACACCAAATTAATAGCTTCGCACTAAATGCATATTATAGTACCTACATAGACGTTCCTACACCAAATTAACAGCTTCGCACTAAATGCATATTATAGTACCTACATAGACGTTCCTACACCAAATTAACAGCTTCATACTAAATGCATATTATAGTACCTACATAGACGTTCCTACACCAAATTAACAGCTTCGCACTAAATGCATATTATAGTACCTACATAGACGTTCCTACACCAAATTAACAGCTTCGTACTAAATGCATATTATAGTACCTACATAGACGTTTCTACACCAAATTAACAGCTTCGCACTAAATGCATATTATAGTACCTACATAGACGTTCCTACACCAAATTAACAGCTTCGCACTAAATGCATATTATAGTACCTACATAGACGTTCCTACACCAAATTAACAGCTTCGCACTAAATGCATATTATAGTACCTACATAGACGTTCCTACACCAAATTAACAGCTTCGCACTAAATGCATATTATAGTACCTACATAGACGTTCCTACACCAAATTAACAGCTTCGCACTAAATGCATATTATAGTACCTACATAGACGTTCCTACACCAAATTAACAGCTTCGCACTAAATGCATATTATAGTACCTACATAGACGTTCCTACACCAAATTAACAGCTTCGCACTAAATGCATATTATAGTACCTACATAGACGTTCCTACACCAAATTAACAGCTTCGCACTAAATGCATATTATAGTACCTACATAAACGTTCCTACACCAAATTAACAGCTTCGTACTAAATGCATATTATAGTACCTACATAGACGTTCCTACACCAAATTAACAGCTTCGCACTAAATGCATATTATAGTACCTACATAGACGTTCCTACACCAAATTAACAGCTTCGCACTAAATGCATATTATAGTACCTACATAGACGTTCCTACACAAAAAAAAATACAATCTTCGTCCATCTGTCTGTCTGTTTATTCTGTATAGTCTCTGAAACGGCCGGACCGATTTTGGGCGAACTTTCACTGACAGATAGCTGATTTTATAAGGAGTAACATAGGCTACTTTTTCTTAGGGTTCTATTTAAAAAAATAGGGTTCCGTTTCCATTCATAGTTCCAAGCAAACGAAGTATCAACCAGCTAGTAGATACATAAGTTCTGATAGAAATTAGTTAATTTTTATACTTAGGGCACAGATTACTAATTAGTTACCACGTCAAAACGAAAGTTATAACAAACTTACGCCGCTGTATACATATATAATACATATTCATGTAACTTTTCTTGCTTTTTCTTTCTACTACCTCCGTGGTCCAATGGTTTAGATCTTGGCTCTCGACTCGGAGGTCGTGGGTTCGATTCCCGCATTGGAACAACAAGAAATGTTCTTTCCAAGTTTGGTTAGGACAATGCAGGCTGATCACCAGATTGTCTGGCAAGAAAGATGATCCATGAGTCGGATGGGCATGTAAAATGTCGGACCTGCGCCTGATCTCTCGCCAGTCGTGTCGGTTATTAGGTTATGAGAGTAAAGGAAAGAGAGAGTGCTCTTGTGTGCAGCGCACATACTTGGGCACTATAAAATAACTCCTGCGTAGCTGGTCTGGTTTCAATGAAACCGGCCACCGAAATTGGTGTAGCTATTGGTATTTAGCTATTATTATTATTATACCCTAGGCCGGATTTAAAATTAGTGCCGCCCTGGACACTGAAGAAAATGCCGCCCTATCACTAATTACTAATACTAATACCTCCTACTTACTAATACTAATACCTAATACTAATTACATAACTAATTGCTTGCTCATTGCATAAATTTTATAATATATTATATACATAAATAATATTAAAAAATATTTGTTTTTGTTCCAAGAATCCATAGACAAATCATTGATCGAGCGCCCAGCGAAGCCTTTATATATATTATTTATATCTTTGTAAGAATCATGAATTTTGCACTAACGATGACTTATGATTGTATTACATTTGTTTGTCAGGCAAACACACCTGACTCTGTAAATTGGTCGATTAAATCTTCACAATCTAAACGTTACAGTAGACGTACACGTACATATTCTATGCATAGAATAGCCAATCTTTTGAGACTATTTGCAGTCATTGTAAAACGTAAGTAATTTTTAACTCGTTTCAAACAAGAAATAAAAAATGATTAATTAATAGAATTAATTAATTATTATAATGTGCAATTTTGATAATTGTAAAAAAATAATTCTAAAAATATTTGGCACTAGCCCTGACTGCCCCTAGTGTAAATCCACCACTGATTATACCTACTCACGCTTGTTTATCATAAGAATAGGCTAAACATGCATAATTATGTGATACTCACGCTTGTTTCGCCATAGAGATAGGATCTATTTTTATTAATAAAGCAAATATCTGTACCATATTCTATGCTAGATGCCCGCGACTTCGTACGTGCAGAAAGTCTCGCGGGAAACGTCATTTTGCTTCCATACATCCATACATCCATACTTTTCGCGCTTATAATGTTTATCGGGAACAATAATTAACACCAACATATTCGTAACTCTATCGAATGAAATTTGTTGCATGATTTTCGTACAAAGAGGGTTTTTAAATTCGTGACATCTGACAGATTTTTGACACGACAAAGACCGTCGGGCTACCAAGCGCCGCCTGGTGACAGAAAAAGAATCGAAAAATCTTATTTACAATTTTTGATTACACACTTACGCCACCAGATGACCCTTTGTGTTCGTTGGTTCTGCCCCCTAGCGGCAGAAAAAATATCAAACAGCCTCATTCTCATTATACGATAACGCTACAAATACTTTCCTCTCATTTGTTCCCGCTAACCCCCCAGTATCGCATTTTCTACGTAAATTGCAACATTTCCCTTTTCCTTCCCACTGTAAGCTCCGAGAGGCGATATCGCTCTGTAGTCTGTAGCGATATTTCACCATTATTAAGCGATTTATTTTGCGATTGATACAAGGTAATAGGCCTAATACACGCCTATCTGCCTTTCTGTATTAAGAAAATACAGAAGAAAGTTCTGTATTAAATATTAGGGGAGGTTTTCTTTTAAGGAACGTTGTTACAATAATTTTATTATTTTTAATCTCAAATGGCCACAATAAGTGAATCAGTACTTTGTAGTGAAGAAAATGCTCTTAAGATGCCCCCGAGACGATAAAACGGTTTGACTCAAACCTTACGTGTTTGATGCAACCGTTTGACTTCGGTTTGATCGGTTTATCAAACGGCACTGTTCAGTTTCACTGTCAATTGACAGTGAAGTCACTCTCATGCAAAACAAAAATATGTAATTCCATCAAACGAGCTTCAAACCCGTAAATGTTTGACAAACCGTTCAAACTTGCTTTGTAAAAGTTCAAATTAGTTTGGCTCAACCAAAATTTACGTGTCTGAGTCAAAGTTTGATCGTCTCGGGGGCTCTTTACGATAACCTCGAACTATAGGCTACTCGACCGTTTTTTAATTTTTATCCTAAACGATTAATAATTATTCCGTTACCCCAAAAAAATTATAGTTCAATATTATTTCAAAAACGAAAAAAAACTGTATTTTCAAAATACGCTTTTTAAAACAGCCGAAAACGCCTCCCGCCATGTTTGTCGAAGGATAATCTGTGCTCTGGCGTCATGCTAATAGTAAACAATCACTTGACTTGAAACGCCCGTTTTGCCGGGAATTTTGTTGTTTTTGTATTTCTTGTAATTTTTTTCGGTTCTTAATATTATATGTAATATTGGTACACTATTAACCATTAAACATTCGTTGACTTGCACAAGTATGGGCAAGTGGTACAACTACAAAAAGCGTGCTATTCTGTGTTCCCTCCAAAACTGCCTAGGAAGTTTCAGTACAGCGTCTACCGCCTTACTGAATCGACTGACTTGACTCATTGACTGCATTGACGATTTAAGTGGACTTTGACTAGACTTTGGACTTGACGACTTAGAAAAACGGTGTTGAAACCTTTTAAGATTTTATTTCAAATTAATTTTATTTATTCATCTTGTTCTTTTATTGCATGATTTCACTATATTGCGTTTCCCTAAGGCAAGTACTAAAAGAAATACTCATTCAATGTGTGAAATTAACTAGGAGTTAAGTAGCATATTCTCTTATTTGACAATTAATCAATTCCTTTGATGGTATGATATTTCTATCTATGATAATTCATATGGCGTATAGGTATTTATATCCGAAATGAACGTAATAATAATTAATTAATAACACTCGAAGTGACTACGTGAAATTGTGAAGTAGGCAAGATAATTTTTATAACTACACTCGATTGTACCCTTGAGGTACGAACGATTTTAGGTACGGTACAGTCTGGAACACTCCTATAAAAATCAATTATCTGAAACTCGGCTGCCTACTTCACACAGGGCTCGAAGTGGCCTTTTTAGACCTGGACGTGAAGTATTATATACATAATAAACATTATAATAACACACTCACGCCTACTTAATTAGTTATATGTATACGGGACATTTATTTTGAAAACTCAAAAATTTCTATACTCAGATCCACAGTTGTTTTTAGAACAGAGACATTCAATTGGCCCAAATTAACGTGTCATTGTGTTTCTAAACTGCACACATGTGCAGTGACATTAAAATTGGTAGCGACATTATATTGTACATGTGTACTTGCACCGTTTTGATTAATGATCAGAATGTAAACGAGTAGTAAGTTATAAATGAGGAATGTTTAGAATAATAAAATACCGTTTTTAGTATTGAGCACCGATCGTATTTTTCCCACTACTATTACGAATGCGAATATTTGAGAGGATGGATGGATGGATGTTTGTGACTCTTTCACGAAAAAACGGCTGAATGGATTGTTTAGTTTAGACTACTTTTATGCCGAAAAGTTCCCGTGGGATACTTTATTTACGCGAGCGGAGCCGCAGGCAAAAGCTAGTGAGTTCACAGTCTTTCTTTTCAAAGCTGTCTACGAATTCTGTGTTTCAAGGACAAGAGTATTTGTTTTCCACGTCAGTAGTGTTAGTAGTTTTCCGTAATAACGGAAATGGTAAGACATGTTTAGGTGACGAAACATTATGTGTTTAGACACGACACGAGCATACACTATTCAGTTTTATGTTACAGCTACTATTTAACTCTACCTTGTTTCAACTCTACTAATAATTGTTTTATGACTAGCTGTTGCCCGCGGCTCCGCCCGCGTAAATATAGTATCCCTCGGGAAAACTATTTCGGGATAAAAAGTAGCCTATTTTTTAACCCAGAGCCTAAACCACTACCATACCAAATTTTATTAAAATCCGTTCAGTAGTTTTTGCGTGAAAGAGTAACAAACTTCCTTTCATCCATCCATCCTCACAAACATGACCGACGGGAGGTGGACCTTCGGCCCCTATTTCCAACAGCTGGGGCCGAAGGTCGTGAGGGTGGCATCAGCGCTGGGCCGACTCCTACCAAATATGGGGGGGCCCAGCCAAGCCTGCAGGCGGCTGTATTCCAGAGTCTGTCGGAGTATGGCCCTGTACGGAGCCCCAATCTGGGCGGATGCTCTCACCGTTCGTAATGTGGCCCAGCTGCACAAAATGCAGCGGGTCATAGCGTTGAGGGTCATCAGGGGCTACCGTACAGTCCCCTGGGCGGCAGCTACTGCCCTGGCGGAGGAACCGCCGTGGGAGCTCGTGGCAAGGGTCCTCGCCGAGTTAAACTTCCTCGTTGCAGAGAGGAGGTCACGTGGCGAGGTCTCTTCGTGGGAGGAGCTCAGGCGGTTCCGAAGGCTGGGAGAGCAGTGGCTGCTGAGGAGGTGGGGAGAGGTCTTGGCGCAGTCGCCGTACGGCCAACATACAGCCGCGGCACTGCGACCAGTCCTTGCGGCGTGGATGCGCCGCAAAAGGAAACCCCTCACCTTCCGCCTTGCACAGGTGCTCACCGGGCATAGATGCTTCGGTGCGTACCTGTGTAAGGAGAGAGCCTACGCCAGCCCGCCACGAATGTGGCGCTGCGGAGGACACGGCCCAGCACACCCTGGAGGTGTGCGACCGATGGGCCGTGCAGCGCCACGATCTCGTGGCAGTGATTGGGCGGGACCTCTCGCTCACGAGTGTGGTTCGCTGCATGCTCGAGAGCAATGAGGCCTGGCAGGCGGCGGTCTCTTTCTGCGAATCCGTCATTTCGCAGAAAGAGGCCGCGGAGCGGGACAGAGAGATCGATCCATCCTCTGTTCCGGTCCGCCGGCGTAGGACAGGAGTTCGGAGGCGTCGCTTTGCGAACCTCCAAACTTCCGTGTAACGGGGCTCCGGGAGATGATGGGAACCTCCCCGGCTTAGCTAGTCCCGGCGCCGAGGGGGACGCTTCAGGTTGTCGGAGTGGCCCCTAGTTGTGGTGGAAGTCCGGTCCCTTTGAAAGGGGGGGAGACCAGTAGTCGGTCGTGGGGGGTGTCCTGTGCTAGACAGATCCGGGACACTCCTCTTATAGCGGCTGATGGCAGACTGCCATCAGCTGCTTTAAGGGGCAGGTTCAATTTTAGTGGGTAAACCGGCGAGTCACGTCGGGTTAGTAGTTGGAGGGTCCCCCAACCCGGGGGGGGGTTGAGGGCCCCGGGGGTATGTAGGACTATTATATATTTATGTGCGACAAAAAAAAAGGATAACAGCTGTGGAGGTGTAAAAAAATTACTTTAATTTATATACTCAGAAATATTGAGGTATTGGCTACGACTACAAAAAATACAAAAGGGTTTGAATTTTTTTACAAAATTACTAAAAGAAACCTACATCATTAGTTTACTTACATCATAAAACAAAAATATTCATTATGGTAAGTATGAATTTAAACGCACAAATTTCGGAGATATTTACGAATATGTTCCTGCGGCCTTATGTTTTATACACTTTGCCTAATAGTGACGTATAGGTAAGCTAGGTACGACTTTTGTATGGAGCGTTTTTGCGAGACAAGCGATATTTTGTAAACAAATCGCTGTACCTGTGAAGATATTGATTTTTAATATACTGTTTCTTCTGAGAAGATACTTATATTTAAGAGTAGGTACTATTCATTTATGCAATAAAAATATCACCTGCCTAGCTTATCGGGCAATTTTATATCTTTACCTTTTAAAATAACACTAAAGTCAAAGATTTAAAATAAAGAATAGTAGTAAATGTACTATCATGGAATCTAATTCTTAAGCAGGTTGAATGTTGCCATAATTTATTCGTATTATAATAACACTAGGGTTATCAAACTGAATTGTAACTGAAAATTGTTGTCTGCATGTCGTTATTATGATGCACTTATAGTACGAGAAGAGTCAACTACTTATGAATTAGATTCCCTGATAGTACTTACCAAATGATATACATTCAAGCTATTACCTACCTGCATGATAACATTTAACCTAATTTTAATAAATCTGTTGTAAACAGATTTAACTATTTATATTTCAAAAGTAAATAATATATTCATTCTACGGAACCCCATTTTACACGTAACAACACAGTCTTAATTTTTAATATGACAATGAGTGTATTAAGCAGGGGCTCAAGCTTATTAATATAAAAGCTTCTTCTGTTTTCGTCACTTTGATTAAGTTACGCGAAGTCTTATTACGAAATTGAAAATAAGCAGGTAAACCATATACTATACGGTATTTTCCGTTATTTTTTTATAACATAATATAATTACATATATTTATATGATTAATAAGATAGTAAACAAGAGTAATAGTATACTTAAATCAATATTTTCAAAGAAACTGCGGATTGTTTAAAGCACTTTCGTGAGTCTTGTGAACGCCCCATACTAAAGTAAGGTTGTCTGGAAGAGATCGCTTCAAGCGATAAGACCGCCTTTGCCCACGCTCTGTCTAACCGTTTTTATGGCTAAGTCTATTACTTTGTAGTTTGTGAGCAATAAAGTGTTTTATTATCATTATTATTATAAAGTCGTACAAGCAGGTGGCATCACACGCTTGTAAGTTGCTACGAAATGTTTGGTCATATTATGCACAAAATTTCTGATATCTTTGAAGTTAGCGCGTTTATGTTCATACATACCATAGTAAATAATTTTGTATTCGATGTAAGTAAACTAATTATAAACTCTGTCTTTTACACTAAGTAAAAAAATATTTCAACTTTTTTATGACTTTGAAATGCATCTGATTGCAAAACTGCACATAAAATCTAAATTCTTTTTACTTTTATCAAGTTGTAACACCTAAATATTTCTTAATTTAAAATAAACTAAATTTTTACATAAAGGCATATACCCAATTGCACATTTGTAAATGATTTATTGGATTTCATTAAACTTTTGAGATGAAAGAGCCATTCTCACCTCAAAATATGGTCTCACTGAAAACCGGCGTAAAATAACGCTTGCGTTGTTTCGTATGAGTGAGGCTAGCGAAGGCCGGCAAGGCACTTGTAGCTCCTTCTGTATTGCGGGTATCCATAGGCGTTGCTAATAAATAATCGCTTACTTTTCCTATCTTATACCATTAATTGCAGATACAGAAGCTGTTTCCTTGTAGAGTTTTTAAATACAGTTTCAATGAACATAATAAACTGGATGACTTTTTATTCCGTCTGGGAGAAATTAGTTATAATAGGTACATGTAATAGAGCACGTTAGCATACTTCGTTTAGTTATTTTCCTTTTTTAAGCATGGCGTTATTTTTTCAACAATATCGCACTACAAATTTTAAAAAAGTTATTTCCTAGTTAAAAACATTTAAAAAATTATGTCGGAAAAATATATAAAAACATTGAAGTTAAAAATAATTGTCACCCTAGTGGCCCCTGTTGAGCCTATAAAGTGTGAACCTCTCCATCACCCGCGCGCTCCCCTCTGTGGTGGCGACTATAGGGTGACATAAACTCATGTTCTTTTTAAGACTTGCCAACTTTTTAATGCTTGAGCTTTTTTTTCTTTATTAAAGGCTCTTCATCATATGACTATGTCAGCCTTGATTTAACAATGGTAACAATTAACTTAAATGATTGACACAAATACTTCTGTGTAATAGAAAATCAGATTTTGAATCAGATGACATTGCAAAAACATTAAAAGCTACAAACACAAATTCTATATTCTTAAAACCGACTGATAAAATGGAAATATATGAGGTTATTAAAAATCTAAACAATACGAATTCAGTCGGTATAGATAATTTAAATACTAAATTAATAAAAGCAAGTGCTAAGTATATTTGTGAACCACTAAGCTACATAATAAATATTTCCCTTGAAGAAGGGACTTTCCCAGAAATACTTAAAAAAATCAATTATAAATCCTTTGTACAAAAAAGGTGATACTAGAGAAATGAACATCTACAGGCCAGTAACGTTAATTCTTGTCATTTCAAAAATATTTGAAAAGATTATGATGAAAAGATCATGCAGCTTTGTGATAACATATGACATATTAATAATTAAAACAAGAACAATTTGGATTCAGAAAAAATAGAAATACTACACTAGCATGCTTTAATTTAATAAAAAATATAACCGGAAACATAAATAATAAAACAGA
The DNA here is from genome assembly GCA_963565745.1 of Phengaris arion. NCBI lineage: Eukaryota > Metazoa > Arthropoda > Insecta > Lepidoptera > Lycaenidae > Phengaris > Phengaris arion. Next base: position 18,902,953 of record OY751444.1, read on the forward strand.
AATTACAGTAGCTTTTCTAGATATGAGTAAGGCTTTTGACTTTGTCGATCATAAGCTCCTCATCTTTATACTTGAAAAATATGGCATTAGAGGTAAAGCAAACGACTGGATATAAAGTTACCTAAGCGAACGACAGCAGTGTGTGCAGATAACTTCAAGGTCAAGATTTTTTCACAACGATTACGGTGTTCCTCAAGGAAGCTTATTAGGACCGTTTCTTTTTTTAATGTACGTAAATGATCTTCCTGACGCTGTCGATCAAGAAACTATTTTATTCGCCGATGACACAAGTGTGCTCATTAAATGTAAGAGCAAACAATAGTATCATAATATAATATCTTCTACACTTGACAAAATATTTATATGGCTAAAATATAATAATTTAAAAGTTAATCTTGACAAAACTAAATTAATCCAATTTTGTGACTACCGAACTCATTCTATTGACTTCAATTAAAGGAAGTTAAATGTACAAAATTTGTAGGATTGATGATTGACAGGCACTGTGACTGGAAGTCACATTGATTTCGTATGCAACAAATTAGAAAAATTGTTGTTCGCAATCAAAACGCTACGGCTTAAAGTTTCTATGGAAGCAGCGTTAACCGCATATCACGGCCACGTGTCCTCGGTTCTGTTGTTGTGGGGAACTCGGTTTATTTTGAAAAGGCTTTCCGGGTGCAAAAGAAATGTGTAAGGGCTATTTGTGGGGCTTGGTCTATGCACAGCTGTGAACCACTTTTTACTAAACTTCGCATATTGCCGCTGGTGTGTCTATATATTCGTGACCTTTGTGTCTTCGTTACGCAAAATCCACAATATTTTACAGTTAACTCAGATGTAAATAATAGAAGTGCCCCATCAAAATTTAAATATAAATTATATATGCCCCAATGTCGTCTAGATTTATATAAAAGAAACGCAACTTTTATAACGCATTAGCGTTATAAAAGCGTAATAGCGCTATAAAACTACATCCTGCGTATACCGCGGGGCGAGTTTCTGACGAGATGCCATAGGGTTTCGTACGAAAACTTGCTGATCTGGGGAATATTCGCGTTCCGGCTCTCGATCTCTATTTCTATTTTCAATTAACTGAGTTCTACTATGTAATGATGTTTCGTTAATCATGTCGTATACTTGAGTCATCCTAAGCTTATTATATATTGTTGTAATAGGTGTTGTGTTTAGTCTATGTCAGTAGGGTCTCTAGGGTCGAAATGTCCAGAGATAAGGTATATAGGTCGTCGGTCGTCTTTGTGAAGCTATGAATAGAACTATTATAGGCCAAAAGGGCGTAAGGTTTTAGGTAAATAAGATTGACACTTGCTTCAGAATTTCTTTCAAGGTTTAATATACGCAAATATTCGAGTATTGTCGAGAGAAACCTTTCCACTATACCATTATCGTTTGGAGCATGTGCTAAAGTTTTATGATGCTGAATTTTATGAAGTCTTATGAACTCTGAAAATAATGCATTTGTAAATTCAGTTCCTTGGTCAGTTACTATTGTTATAGGTAGACCGTGATGGGTACAAAATTTAAGTAGAGCCTGGACGACGCTTAAGGCGGCTCCATCTCTCAAATGGTATGCCTGGGCATATTTTGAAGAAACATCAACTAAGGTTAGATTTTTCGCTTTCGACTGTAAAAAGATCAAGATGAAGAACTTCAAATGGTTTTGTTGGAGGTGGCACTACTGAAAATCTTTAATTAATTGGATTCCTATCATATTTTGCTTGACCACAAACACCACACTCATTTATAAATTTAGTTATCGATTCTCTCATTTTTGTCCAATAGTATCTACGAGAAGGGGCAAGAAATCATTCGTTAATACCACGGTGGTTAGTTTTTCCTACATGATACTTACTAATAATTTCATTTTGTTTTAAATAGTCTTTAACATTTTCCAGTTCTGTTTTTGTAGGAACTAATTCCATTGCTGAACTTTTAAATTTATTTTGCAGTATGGGGACAATTTTATACATGGCTAAAGGTGGATCTATGATGAGTCCCGTTTTAATTTTTGGGTTAACATATTCTTTTATTGCATTTACTACGTGATTTTCTAAATTTGATTCCGATATTTGAATAGTAGTTTTTGTATGAGTCTCAAATGGCTTGGTAACTGTCGGTCGCTTTTTCATATCTCCTGTCTACTAAACTTATTTAACGGGTCGTCAGATATAAATAGATAGGATTTTCTGCGCTGGAATGGACGGTAATTGTAGAGGAACTAGTGTGTGCGGTAAGTGTTGAGGATCCAGATGGGGATTGCGGTCTGTCTGCTTCAGAAACATTTACTATAATAGAACTAACGTCCTCGTTGTTAATTTCTATTCGTGATAAGGCGTCGGCATTTGTGTTACATTTGTAGATGGGTGTGAAATTATATTCACTTAGTTTTAAACGCCATCTAGTGAGTCTTGAGCCGGGCTCTTTAAGATTCATTATACATTGAAGTGGCTTATGATCTGTTACTACCTTAAATTTTCTACCGAATAGATATGGGCGAAAGTATTTTGTGCCAAAAACTATAGCTAAAAGCTCCTTTTCAATTGTACTATAGTTAATTTCACTTGTATTTAGCGTCCTAGATGCATAAGATATTGGTCTATCGCTACCAATAGGTCCTTGGGAAAAAACTGCTCCTATTGCAAAATTCGAGGCGTCTGTAGTAAGTATAAATTCCTTACTAAAATCTGGATATTGCAGGATCGGGTCTTTGAATAATAGGGTTTTACATTTTTCAAAACATGCAATATACTAATACAAAAGATCATTTATTATAATTTTACAGCCTTTCTTCAAACATTTTGTCATTGGTTTTGTGATACGAGCGAAATCGGGTATAAATTTTCGGTTTTAACCTAAAAGACCAAGAAATCGTTTTATTTCTGTAGCGTTTTTTGGAATAGGGAATTTCTGAATAGCTGCGATCTTATCTGTATTTCGTTTAATTCCATCTTTACCGATATGTTCCGTCCTATGTACGTGGTTTCTAATTTGAGAAATTCAGACTTGTCCATTTAAATTTTGAAATTGGACTGCCTAAGTCTTTGGAATACTTTTTCTAAATTGACCATATGTTCTTGTAATGAAGTGCTGAATACTACTATGTCGTCTAAATAAACTAAGCAAATTTCATTTTGGAGGCATTTTAATAGATTGTCCATCACGCGTTGAAACGCGCTGGTGAATTCTTTAGACCCATGGGCATCCGCAGAAATTCGAAGTGTTCCTGATCTACATTGAATGCTATTTTTGGAATATCACTAGGATTTATCTCTACCTGGTAGAATCCACTGGCTAGGTCGAGGGTAGTAAAATATTGCAATTACGTAATTTATTAAGAGCATCTGAAATATTTGGAATTGGTTACTTATCGTCTATTGTTTTATCATTTAATTTCCTAAAGTCTACGACCAAACGCCATTTGGTTTTTCCTGAGGCGTCTGTTTTTTTTGGGAAGCACCCAGATGGGGGAGTTCTAAGCTGATTGAGAGGGGCGGATTATACCCTGCTCCAACATTTTTGAAATTTGTTCCTGAACTTCCTGCTTATGTATGAAAGGATACCTATAACTTCTGGTATATACCGAAATTTCGTCAGTTGTACGTATGGTGTGTTTTATTTGATTAGTAAATGTCAGTGGTTCACCGTCTTTGTAAAATATATCTGAATATCGAGAACAAAGAGCTTCTAAATTAGCACGTTCTTCCGGGTTTAAATGCTCTGTTCGCAAACGAGGTAAAACCTCAGTAACACGGTCTGGTTGAATTTTTTAAAAAAAATTTAAATTATAAATTTCGGCAGTAGCCGGACAATCCATTGAGAAATTCTCTATGTCATAACGAGAAGGGTTATTTATTTCTATTCATGGTGACACAGTTCAGGTCACACAGTTAGAAATTATACAGTTACAAATTATTTGCTCAGGTATGAAGGCTTCACCTTCCTGAAAATTTATGGATACACTAACTAATTTTGAAGTATTTGCTGGTATTATTTCCTCATATAAATTACAATTACGTGAATCGTACATAAGTAAAAGGGTCATTGAAAATATCGTTATAAATAATTTATTATTAATATTCGACTATAGATTAATATTCGACTCCCATTTTTCTAATAAATCTAACCTAATTAATCCATCGAAAAAATTATGCAATTTATATATAAATAATGTAATTTTATCATATTCATTTATTTCCTGAAAGCAAGGTACAGTTATAGAATAATTATTTCTAGTTGTAGCATGAATATTAGTTACCTCAAAAGGATCATAATTACACTCGATATGTGAAAAAAATTATCCTACGGCGCCAAGGCTAATAAAAGATTGATTTGCCCCAGTGTCGATTAAAAGTTTTAAAGGTGGTTTACTTATATTTTGAATATAGGGCAACTGTCTTTGAGTTTGTAAATTTAGTTCTATTTTAACTTGTCTGACTTGGCTATTTTCTGAAAATCCTGCTCGTTCTTTGATGTAGGGGTGGTATCTTGTGCCTTCTCTACAATACAAGTTTGAGAAAAATGGGGTTGTTGATCTACTGGGTATTCGTAATAAAAATTATTATAATATTCGTCATCATAGTCAAAGTAAGTTCTGTCAAAGTCTGAGTTATAGTATGGGTCGTAAATTTCGTTAAAATTCACTTTCCTAGTTTTAAAATATTTAATAACATTATTTGCTTTATAATATTATTTGGAGGGTTGCCGAATTTTCTCCAGTCATGGGGTTGTCTGTTTGTCGGTGCAAATGGTTTAGTTATGAAATGGCTTACACCACTCATAGGCTGTGGTTCATTTTGAGGGGGACGTTTAGGTAATCTGAATACATGACTTTGAAGTCTATAGTTTGGTGGGGGCGCGGCAAACATTTGCTGCGTCCTTGTAGGTCGCGTTCCGTGGACCTGCGGCTGTGCTCTCCAACCCTGATCTGGGCGTGGGAGGTTTGTACATAGTTGTGGGCGGAATGGTGTGCCTGACATAGCGTTAAATGGTCGCGCTGGTGCTACAAACTGTTGCGCGGGTAATAAGGACATAGAAGGTTGTTGCCCGTACTTAAACCTATTTTCACTAACCTGTGAATTTTCTTCTCCGACGGATGTTCGTTGCGCTGCTGCATGTAGAGTGTATTCTCTTCATTCTTCATTCTAACGCTTTTTGTATAGTATCAGGGCGCATGCAACGGATACGAGATCCTAGTGGATCGCGGAGTCCACGTAAATATGATTGAAGCGTTAATTTTTTATATAACGCACGCTTAGACTCTATTGTGCTCGGCACCGTTTCATGCAGGCTGACATATGTGATAATAGTACTAAATAAATCCTGACACTTTTCATAAAATTCTAGAAAATGCTATAATGCTAGATCGTTATAGAGCGATGTTTCATCTCGCTGATCGGCAAAATTATTAATAAAGGCAGATCAAATGCCATTCAGGGGCGTGCGCTCCTCGTAGGCAGAAATGCAGTGCTTTACTTGTCATTCACAGATATATTAATAAAACGTTCGTACGTTTTCGATGACTTTAATTAACAGTAAATAAATTAATTAAAAAAATATAATGACTTAAAAACGCCTAATATTTTATAAATAGCAACTCATCTCATGCCGTTGCGTTCTGCAGGACACATCATCGCATGCATGTGTAATTTTCACACTTCGCAAACGCACACACCCATAAATATCGACATGATTATATAGCGGCAACTCCCGCGGCAGGCGATGGCTCTCGGCTATCCGATCGCTTCCAAAAACCGCCGAACTGGCTTGTCGGAAATTATTCGTTGCCTATAATCCGAGTAAAGATAATAGACGGAAATCTAATAAATCACGTATGCACATTATGCTTTTTTGTTTAGTAAGGTTTTATTTGTTTAAATAGAAGAAACGTTTTGTGTTTCGCGGGGGCCATATTGCATATTTTATGTGATAAGCATTGTTTACAATTTAATCGCTCCAGTTTATTTATAGTTTTCTTAAAAGATTTTTTATTTTAACATTTGAAAGTGTGTACATTTAACAGTTTATTACTGAGTTTCTATAATAATTGTAGTGATTTGCTTTTACTAGTGCGTTTGTTGATTTTTTTAAAATGTTATTTGATTGTGAGGTTTGTGTTGAAAATTAGTGTTTATTAAAAATTAAAAATAACAAGTTCTCATAATTGTCATTCAGTGAAAAGATTCAAATTCTGTCTAAAGGTAGGTGTGTACCCGAGTTACAACAATTAAACCAGCAAAAAATAACTCGAAAATTTCATGTTAAAAGTTATGAAACGTATAACTGGCTGTGTGGTTGTGTACACACGATTAAATTATATTGTTTTCCTTGCCTATTATTTACATCGGGATATAGTAATCTCAAGTAATCGGAACCTTGAATATGTGAAAATTGAAGCTGACTGACTGGTGAGTAGTTATAATTTACTTATTAGAATTTCTTCCGCCGCGACGATCGATCGCTGTTTTGTCTGCGTTGCCGTAGAAGATGTACATGAATAGTAGTACATCTAAGACTTGCTCTGTTGGCATGGTTTCGACTTAGAGATCCGTCGCTTGGCTGTAGCTATGCTAAAAATCTATAAACGAAAAAGTTTTTGTGACCGAGTACTTCGCCGCATACCCAGTGTCATAATCCTGTGCACGCCACTGATGCCATTCCAGTTTTCAGGTATACCATTAGAATTAATCAAACGAGAAGCTGAGCCTACGACCTTATTTAAAATTCCATTAATTAATGCGCAATTACTAAGTTCATAGCCTTCCTCATTTCGAATAAATTGTTGCACTAGCTGGTCACATAATCTAATAAATCTAGTTAAAACATTTGGGTTTCCGTCAAACTCGGGCAATAGCCGTAAAGCCTTAAAGATATTATCCCAATTTGCCATATTTAATATATTATAATTTTTAGAAAAGTTTCCACTCAAAATTAAATTTTCCTCTTATTCTAAAATTATTCCTAAATTTCTATTTGCATCTAACAAATTATTTCTACTGTTATTACTAACTCGAGGATTCCGTGATTGCCTTGGATGGAAAATTTTGTAAAATTATGTTAAAATTATAGGATAAAAAGGAAGCAACTCTAGATAGAAACTAAAGCACTTACATAACATATACATTCTGGTCTCTGCTGGATCGATTTCTGGATCTCACACACACCCGAATTTATTACTCCCGGAACACTTTCGAAGGTTCTTTTATTTCTCGTAATTTTGGAAAAATCCACTAAGACTGCGCCACTTATAGTGTTCTCTATCGGGAGTTCCAAAAAAAACGATTTTATTTAAAAGACTTATTGAAGTTAAAAATTACAAACTATTGTTACATTTAAACTTAACTAAAATGAATCAGATCTATGTTGGATCTAAACTCAAGAATTATAAATAAATTAAGACTACCGACTTTGACCGATGTAAGATCTGAAGTGTCCAACTTAACTCCAAATTCACGGTCCCACGGAGTTGGGACCATCGCGATGATGCGGCGACAGCATTTTCAGTATATGACGATTTCTTTCGTAATTTATGAAGAAACTGCACGACATGTATTTTCTTTATAGTCCAAGAGACAGCTTCAATTATTATACATTATATGTTAATTATAGTCCAAGAGCATTCGGCAATTCGGTGCTAAGTCCATATTACATAGGGGGTAAATATGTAACACGCTATTGTAATGGCAGAATGTATCAGCAGCTCTAACAGAATATAAGACCATTATTTACTACACTCTAGCAATAAAGGAATTTGATTTGATTTGATAGAATCTATTTTTGATACATATCCTACCATTTCCTTCTCCAGACTTTAACTAATCGGTAGGTCTAAAATGGCCACAGCTAGTCTAACTATCATTTCATCTATTGAAATTGAATAGATGATGTTTCATAATACGATTCATTTAATATGGCCATTTTAGACCTGCTGCTGGTGAAATGTTAATTTATTTGATACCAAATATTTTCCACCAAAATACTGATTTCTTGATGAAAATGAAATAAAATGAAACACCAAAATACTTAGAAGTAAAATCACATTTTATTTGTCAATTTCAAACTTATACCTACGTGATAAAGTCCAATTTACAACTCCGTGTGCGGGGAGGGGAACTTCTTGAGAACCGCGTGGTACAGGTTGTAGAACGCGTACACAGACACGCTGAGTATCACAACCTGAAATTAATTTAAAAAATTCAATATAAATTAATAAAACATTGAAGAAAACAAAACATTAAACTTTAAAAAATCGGACCAGTAGTTTAGATACTACGAGGGAAGAAACATACATACATACATACATACATACATACCCTTCCTTTTGGCTTCGCCGTAGTCGGGTAAAAAGGACATGGCGTGTAGAAAAATGAATCTGTGTATTGAGCCGTACTTTAGAAAGTTAAGTCGTTAAGTAAGACTTATAAGTAGCTCTGATAGATGTCGTTATATCCGAAATCGAGTCTTGACGCGTGTCGCACCGTGAAGCGTTGAAATTTCACTCTCAACACCGATAAAGAGGTTTCACTTCAAAAGAAATTTGATTGTTCAGACCAACTTTGCCGACACATACTACCTTTACCACCGAACTATGATGGATTTCACGAAATCACTGCCATAGATTCAAGAATGCGACAGGATTCAGGGCCTTTAGTCAAGATCATTCGATAATTTCGACGGCGAAGTTCGAAAACAAAATGTATGGGATTCGACATAAGGCATCGCAAGCGACATGTCACTTAGCGATGACTTATGTAAAATCCTATACATTTTTGATTTCGAAGTTCGCCTTCGAAATTATCGAATGCATGTTGACTAGAGGCCCAGGTTACATATCAATGACCTAACCAAGAGCATGTCAGGACATGTTGTCTGAGGACCAGGAGTCGGGAGTAACTTCAAAGTAAACTAAAAATTCATCCCCACTTCATGCATGGCGAGCCACCCCTAAATTACAAAATTTTATTATTTTTTGATGCGAAAAATAAAATCTATACGCAAGCTATAACTATACAATGTTTCATCCATTTATAATCATAATTACAGAAGTCATGTACGTGTTCGAATGTCAGATTGCACCGCGCTGCACTGCGCATATTCTGTAGTGTATGACTAATGTGATATTCCACACTAGGCAACATCCCTATTACACGTGTCCGAATGTCAGATTGCACCGCGCTGCACAGCGCATATTCTGTAGTGTATGACTAATGTGATATTCCACACTAGGCAACATCCCTATTACACGTGTTCGAATGTCAGATTGCACCGCGCTGCACAGCGCATATTCTGTAGTGTATGACTAATGTCATATGAAACATTCTTTATTCACTACACAAAAGAGATACATTCTAGTGTAGAGAATAAACATCAATTTTGAATAGCTATCTTAAATATGAAGCGCCGCGTAACGTCGCGTATCGTTGCGGTGTGAACTGACCCTAAGGCACTGAAAGGAAAGGGCAAAACAGTCACTGAGCAACAGATAGGTTAGGCTAGGTAGTCATTTTCGCACGTTTCTTCTTGATTTCTTCAAATAGTAATATAGCCTGTAAGGACCCAGCCTGACTTGAAAAAGCTCCATGGACGCTGAGTCTAATAATATAGTAAAAAAAAAGTAGGCACACGGTCGTCAATCTAAAATATACCTTAACATTCTTTCTTAACATTTCTCAGCGTTTAAACCATCCCTGAACTTCCACAATTATTTCAAGATCAAGATTAGCCAAATCGGTCCAGCAGTTCTCGAGTTTTAGCGAGACATTGAAATTGCAATCAATTTTTTATTTAAGGTCTAGAAAAATCACTTACGGATATTTCGGGCACATGTTTAACTGCTTATGTGAAGATGTTTAGACGGAAAAATAATTGTCCTACTCGAAAAAAAAATGATTTCTTTATATGGGCGAGTTTGCGTTTAGCGGAGAGTCATCCATACATGAGATGATTTTTTACTTTGAGTATGACAAACATTGTCTTTACACAAGCAGTGAATAATAATTATTAATAATTGATTTACGGAGACGTACTATATATAAGATTTATTAAAATAGAATATAGTCCAAATAACTAATGAGCCTCTAAAGAATGAAGTTTCTCCATCATCCGCTTCATGGAGGACGTCAAACTAAAATCAACCTTATCACCATAGTAATGAAGTACAAACCAATGAGCCGCCGAAAACAAAGCTGAGGAAATTCCCGTCAATCATGGTAGTGCCCTGGAGAGACCTGGCCTGGCCCTGGAACAGCTCCCTGGTCCCTGAGCCTGTGGCCTTCCGTTCCTCCATCATCCTCTTCATAGAGGAGAGCCTCTCCTTCAGCTCGTCTATCGATTCCATTACATCTTCTGTTTCTGAAAGAAAGAGTGACTATAGTTCATGTATTTTTTACCCGACTACGGCGAAGCCAAAAGGAAGCGTAATTTAATGATTTTGTATGTAAGTATGTATGTTTGTTCCACCGTAGCGCCTAAACTACTGGTGTGATTTTAATAATGATGTGTCAATAGATTCGTAACAATAGCCCGGGTAACAGAGGCTATACAATTTACGTACTCGAGTTATAATTTTTTATAAAAAATTTAGTTATTAAGCTAGAGGATAAATATTGAAGTGTCGATTTCATGGGTGCGCTTAACAGAAAGTGACCCAATTTGTTGTGAGAAATTCGTGCGTTTTTTTTTTCGTTATCTTAGTTATTTAAATTAAGAAACGCTAAATAATTAACTAACATCTTATAGAGTTAGTACTGAGGGCTTAAACGATCGTTTAGTACTGACGTAATTTAACAATGTTCCAAATGAACCGCGACATCATACTGTTACACGTTACAATCGTCCTTGTAATAATATTTTTTAATAAAAAATATTTTAATACGTCATTTTTAAATTTAGTTTTTAATATAACGATTTAAAAAAAACGGTTTTTCCTAGCTGACATTTCTGAATTACGAACAACAATGTACCATCACAAAATATAATGAATACACAAAATATTAACATTTTAACATCTTGAATTATAGACTCCCTAAATGACTTTGGAGATATTTTGTGTATTTCTACAAAAAATTAGCAAAAAATAAGTAAAATATGTACGTCAAAATCCGAAAACAAAGGTTAATTTTCACTTGTATTTTCTTTTGTTATTCCAACACTTTTCTGACTGAAACACCGGTTTTAAACCACGTAAAACACAAGAATAAACATCACAAAATGCACTATAAGTTAAAGCAAATGGAATATACCTTGGGATTCTCGTTCCGGGCTCATTTTTAATAATATTTATTTTCAATATCCCCACAGAGTATGGTTTTATTCCAATATGGCTGCCGCGCGTGCGCACTAGGTTTTACGCTATTGATCGAACCCCGGGAAAAGCTAGGTCTAGATACCCGGTAGCTTTTTTAATCCCTTTAATATTCTGATTTACATTAATTCTTCACCTTTCAAGATGTTACGCTAAGCTTTCTGAGTTTTTCCTGTAAGCTAAAAGCTCGGTAAGCTTAATTTTCCTCCTACGTTGCTGTAAATTCACTAAGTTATAAGTGCTTTAATCCAGAGAGGTTTCTAAGATTCTTTGTTACCACATTTCTTGAAAATTAAGAAAATGATCGTAAACTATTTTTATATCCTATGAAAAAACTTAGAATGGAAAAATCTCCTAACAATCAGATTTCCTTGAAATATACTACCTACACCTATATATACATACTGCACCTATATAGCTTACTCCTTAAAACATGGAGTCTTCACAATATAATATGCTAGTCATCATGATCATCGCCGACCACCTAATGGAACTGCTGGAAATCAAGTCTCTCCTCAATTTAAAGAGGATAATTATGTAGTCCACCTAGGTACTCCAGATTGAATTGGCATATTGTTGAAAGAGAACTGAATATGGAATTCTAGGACTATACCTATTATTTTGAGTTACGTTCGTTCTTTTTTTGTCCAGGGCAGGCGATAGGTATGTAAAAGTAGGATTTAAAGAGAGATACAGGAACTACGAAATGAGTCTCCGACACATTTTAAAGACTTCATGTCAATGAAGGATATGATGTCCGGTTTCGGACAATCTGCGGATGACAAAAACCTCAGAAACTGGGCATAAGCGGACTTTTATCAGCGTTGTTGTAACAATATTACGAATCTATTTTAAATCTGATGGCGCGGCCGCGTCATCGCAAAGCTATCCTTTGTCTCTGACCTTTGTGGTATGGACATCTTGTACCAAGCTATTTACACGTTTATACCTTATTGATGAAAATTATCCATCATCATGATGCTATCATCAAATAAACCTAACCAAGAACATATCAGAACATGTCTAAAGAGGGTTCCGTAACTATCAACGTATATATGATCATGACAATGGGACAGACGTCCGGACGGACGTACAGAGCGAAACTAGGGTTCCTTGTAGTTATTACGGAACCCCCCAAACGATACATAAAGATCTCGGCTTCCTTTAGAATATGATGAGATAGGCCTTGTCTTAAGTCTATCACGGTAGCCTATTGTAATTAATTATCTGAGACGGTAGTATATGCATTATAGTTATTGTGGTAAAGTTGGATTCGAGGGCTTCATTAATTTATATTTTGGTCCATAGCATTTACCCAACTTAAATCTTGAGACACAGATTACTATAGTAGGTATAGTTATTCAAGTTATTTTGTAACTTATGTGTTAGGCCTGTAACTCGTAGGTATGTACGCCTAAAACACGTAAAACTTTTTTAAGCTCGCAATTGTGTCGACTGTCGAAGTGTCTAATTGGCGTCAGGCCTAATTGGCGTCAGGCCTAATTGGCGTCGCGCGTGACACCTCCACCTGCACCGCCCATCACGCTGTCTCGTCGTCACGTCACATGCGGGGATGTGACACGAATATCATGGGGGAAAGTTTTTAATTTAGTTTATATTAAGTATATAATAATAATAACATGTATGTTATTTATATGGGCCTATGCCGCCCGAAATGAACGCTATTTAATTTAATTCATTTAATATTGTTGAATATGTGAGTAGTTACAGATGCGTGTAAATGGAAGAAGTAAGTACCGTTACCTATCACACGGGTTTCCCAGAAGAAACAGTTAAAAATCAATATTTTCTAACAGCTTCTTCTGCTAATTTCATTCTAACAGCGATTTGTTTACAAAATATCGCTCGTCTCGTGAAAACACTCCATACAAAAGTCGTACCTGGCTGTGACGTCACTATTAGGTAAAGTCACTATTAGGTGTATGAAATATATTGTCCACCTACCAAAACATGTTCAAATCTGTATAATTCATTACATGCGACATCTTTTGGTCAACATTAAAAATACTTTAAGTACCTACTGGTTCAGACACTCAGGTTAAGAATTGTGGTTCAGAACATGAACTCATAAGGGCTTCTTAGTTCCAAAATCACTTAATAGATGGCGTGGTGCTTATATACACGACGTCTGTGGTTTAGCGGTTGAGCGCGTCAGTGCTCAAGCCGGACGTCGCGGGTTCGAATCTCGCCAAACTCTCGTGGGAACGTAGCCTTGAGACCTCACTCACAAGCGCATTGCGATGGATCGTAAGTCGTAACATTCAGAAATCAAAAGTATTTTCGGAAAATAATTTTAGAACAACTGATTTTTAGAGAGTAATAACTCTCTTCTGTGTTCTTAATAGTAAAATAAAAAAAGTGCTCTAAATCTTCCACATTAAAAGTGTGAAGCATGAAAACGGAACAACATGTGTCGGGGCACCTGATGAAATTAGCATGGATATGGTACAAGATATGGTACAAATGGTTTCGTCTAATAGACTAAATTAAGATCTGAGTCTAGAAAAATACTCTTTCTGTTGCCGCATTTGATATTTTGGTCATTATGATTTATCGGGACATTTACGCGTTTAGCGTCCCGATCAAGTTCAAATCGGGACGCGTATTCAGACCCCTTAAAATCGGGACATCCCGCGCAAATCGGGACACCTAGCAATCCTAGCCATGACATACACTTAAAGTCCAGCGAAACAATGCGCAGCTGACAGTATATACACGCTGTTCAACACGCTGCGGAGGACTGACTCCACACGCCGCACTATGTGGACTTTAGGCCATTTTCGTGTCATAAATCTGTAACTTCTTTGTTTTTCAAGATATCTCCATGATTTTTTTATTATACTCTTGAATAAACACACTTTAAAATGAAACACATTTTGATTATATAAATATATTTTTAATTGGTTAAAAAAGAAACTTAAAAAAGGGAATATTTGATAATCTTTATATTATATGTTATACATTCTACATAAAATAACTAAATTGAATATATTATACAATATCGTAAATATAAAATGACTAATAACTTATATTAAAACTAGCTTTTGCTCGCGGCTCCGCCCTTGTAAATACAGTATAGTATGCCCATGGGAACAACACGCAAACAACTCGATACCCATAATATTTGTATTTTATAATAAGTACATCGTAATTTTTAAGATTCTTATATGTTATTTAATATTTAAAGACATAAATACAAAAAAGTAACCTACTAAAATTCGCCCAAAAGTTCCACAGCTTCTTCTAGAAGTTTTGTCTTGAGTCTTGAGTTTTTCTGTAAATAGGCTTCCTTAAACTCGATATATAAGGGTCCGAAGTATACAACGTCATTTTGTGGAATGATAAACAATGTCGGACCAAACTGTTTCCTGGGTCTTAATATTGAGAAAATATTATCTAAATCTTTTTCGATTTTACCAATAATCATGTACTTAATACCGTTGTAAATGTATTAGCAGTTATCTCATTTGAGATTAGCGACGTTCATAGTTAATAAGGTTTATGGATATATAATGGGTATTTTACAAAAGCAAAAGCCTACTGGTGTTTGGGAAATACTTAGTAAAATACACAAGAAAACAATTTTATGAATTTAATCGCGGTTTATTTTGTCTAAATCCTCCTTGTGGCTTCGGTTGCAAGTTGCAACTTCTCTTATTAAGTCAGAAAAAAACATGATACTCGTAACATATTCTAACCCTTGGCCTTACTTAAATCAATCGTGTCCTACACGTTAACAAAGGTTAGGCGTTACACCAGAATATGGTGGATACCACTATGTAAATTTAACCCTATGTAAATTTGAGTCATTAACATTTATTATAGAATTATAAAAAGGTTATACATGTTCCGGAGTACCACAGGTTAACATACATTGCATTATTTTTATTATTAGGTATATACCTAAAAAAAAAAAATATGAAACGAATGACCTTCTATCAATTTAAAGAAGGGAAAACCATTCATAATTTTCCTTCTTTCTGTAATTGTAAAGTCCATTCTTTTAGTGTTTTATTGCATTATCTTTACACCATGGATTAGATCGTGGGTTTTTTTGATTGATTAAATTGATTACAGAATATAATATGTCGATTTGACGCATCGGTCGAATATTTTGAATAAGCATACTGAGAACAGTACCTACCTTTTTGATCCCCGACGTAAAAAGAGGGTTGTGTTAGTCTGACGAGCCTGCCTATAATATATCTGTGTCACTATCGATGTCTGATCGAGGCATCTTAGCATTCGTAGCTCCCAAACGGATGAACCGATTTTGATCTAGTTTTTTGTTTGAATACAGACATGATCGAGAGTGTTCTTAGCTATAATTCATCATCATCGGCTTGCTCACTGCTTGAAAATTCAGGGTTACTTCATATTTTTATCTTTGTTTATATTTACTTCCTTTAAAATTGAACAATTAAAGTACTAGGAGATTTATTTAAATTGTTTAATTTTAAAGGAAGTATAAATGTTTTTATTTTTTAGTTACATTTTGAAATATAAAACTATTGTAATTTGATTAGAAACCAGAAGATTTGTAGAAACTTTAGAGTTTCATCAGTGGCTCCATCAAAATTTAATTTATATTAATTATAATCTAAATACTAAAATATTTTCAAAGTATATTATAGTATTTTACCTACGTAGCTATAAAATATTCAATTTATTTATTTCCTATAAGAAAACAAAAACTCATTTCCAGAATTTATTTTATTCAAGAAACAAAACAATTTAAACGGCGGTATCAAGGATCCACTGAGTGTAAGAGCCGACGTTCGTGCTCACACCGGGGAAGGTTGCGTTGGCGCAGCCGTGCCCCCAGGAGACAACACCAACAAGGATATTCCCGAAGTAGAGAGGACCTCCAGAGTCACCCTGGCAGGCGTCTTTGCCACCCACATCGAGGATGCCAGCGCAGATCATGTTGTCGGTGACGATGCCAGGGTTGGGCAGGGTGAGGTAGCGCTCGGCGCAGAGCTTGGTGTTCACTGTGATGATTGTCACGTCCAAGAGTTCGGGAGATGCAGGTCCTCCTTGCTGAAATATTATGGATTCAGAAAATTTAAATAACTAATAGGGCTTTTAACAGTTTTATGATCAAAACGATGGTGCCGTGTCATTGAATTTTTTAAATTTGCCCTGACATATTTGTTAGTAAAGCGAAGATTTGCTGATTAGTTAGATGGAAAAAAACGTGTGTTAAAACATTTTAAGTCTACGTTTGAACCCTTACTATTGCAAATAAAAAGCAAGTATTAAATATTTTTCCATGAAATAAGACGTAGTAACTAGTAAGTTGTCGTAAGTAAATAAACACACTAACCGAAACAGCGCCCCAACCAGCATGAACAACAGGCAGGTTATCAATGAGCCTGGTGTCTTGTGGTGGAATAGCGACTTGCTGAACCACGGGGGTGTAGATCAGCTGCTCAGCCAACCTCACCACGCTGATGTCTCCGTCGAAACCCAGACTGCCGTAGGAAGGATGGTTGTATTCCCTCACGATGTTGACGATGACTCCCCCAGTGTTTCGGAAGGTGGTACCGGCGCGAATACGACGGTAGGCGCTGTCGTAGAAGCTGGAAGAACTCAGATTGAAATAATGTATTACTGAGAACTTGAAATGTTAAATTTCAAGGATGCAATTCAATCTTAAATGTCAGGTATTTCTTGATTTTGGTTAGACTTAAAAAGCCTGGACACGCCGTTATTGGAGACTGTAGAAGCTGTCAAACGAATATGCCGTTTCTTAAAAAAAGATATGACGTTTAATTATTTTATCCTTTATCATTGACCATCTTCTTCTTCGTAATCAGTATCATCGTCCTAGTCATAATCATTATTATCATCCTTTTCATATTTACAACCATCATACTAGTCATAATCATTACCATCATCATAATCATTATTATTATCCTTATCACAGTCTTTTTCATCATCATCAATTTTTATTGTCAAATTGTTCAAAGTTCAAAGTTATAACTCACATTCCATCGAAGCAGTGTGCGGCGGACAGCACATACAAGGAGGTCAGGATGCTGGCGGCGCAGGACTGTCCCCACACGCCGGTCCAGACACTGAGGGCGTCTACCTGGACGATGGACGGGTACTTGTCGATGGTGGTCGGCTCTCCACCCACTATGCGGGATGGCGTAGCTGATGCTACTCCTGAATAAAAATTTGACGATTTCAGATTTATGAAGTCAGACTGTAAATAGAGTATAGGGGCGCTCCGCTTGGGCTTCGATAGATGGGCATCGGGCATGTCCAATCTACGAGTGGTTGTCGATTATATTTTAGAGAGAAAAACTCCAAAGGGACATAATATAATATTGCGTTTAAATTGACTTTAGTAAGACTTTGCCATTTTCAAGTCTAAGGGTCAACTCATACCGAAACGAAACGATGTGTGAGATGGCACTGCATTTTTAAGATAGTAATTCAAAATTGAACTTTATTAATTACACAAGATGATACATGTTTCATTGTAGAAGTTTGAATGTAAAGCTCGCTGCACAGCACAGCGCATGTGCAGTGTACCTATGACTGATGTCATAATATGAAACGTGTATCTATTGTGTAGTTATTAAACTTTAATTTTGAATAGCTGCCTTAAAAACGCAGTGCTGCGTATCGTCGCGGTGTGAACTGACCCCAACTCACTTTAATCTCGGATTATAAATGTTTCGTGATTTATGGAGAAAAGTACCTAGTAACCTTTGCGCAGCAATGGCATACTAAAAAAACCGGCTAAGTGCGAGTCGGATTCGCACACGAAGGGTTCCGTACAAAACGGCAAAAAAACACGTTTGTTTCACGTATTTTTTGTTATAGCGGTAAATAGAAATACATCATCTGTAAAAAATACAACTTTCTAGCTATTACAGTTCATGAGATACAGCCTGGTGACAGATAGACGGACAGACGGACGGACAGCTGAGTCCCAGTAATAGGGTAACCTTTGGGAATCCTAAAAGGAAGATTAAAGTGTCAAAAAGTAGAAAGTGTGAAAAAGTAGCATACGGAGTTTTACATCTTCATACATTTTTTTTTTATAGAATCTAGTATTATAAAGTAAGAAAGATAAAAGGTACCTATCAGTCACATTTAGTATATGTACTAGATCTTTTGCTTCATTTAATTAGATTTACTATATAATGTACATAATTTCTATAACTTCAGACAAATTGAAAGGTTGGAACTGAAACTTCTGCAACTTCGTTTGCGTGGAACTATTAATAGGGTTCCCCTAAGATAAAAGTACTCCCTATAACACTCGCTATCTGCCAGTGGAAGTCCGGTCAAAATCGGTGCGGTCGTTTTAGAGATGAGCCAGAACAGACCGGACAGAAAAAAATATTGGTGTGGGTACCGTATTACTATTATATGCATTTAGTGCAAACCTGTTAATTTGAAATTACAAACCGACACTTCAATTTTATATTTACTTGTTTAGATAAAGTTAAATATTTTACCTGCCAATAGCACTGCACCTGCAATCCACAAGCACACCATTTTGCTACTAATCATCAAGTACTGAACTACTGACTGATCTTACCGTTTTATAATTTTGTTATTAGTTCAATAAATTTTGTTCCGATAAAGATTTAGTTAATCCAATTAGACAAGTTTATCTTTTAGAGTGCCGCGTGAATTTTTTGAGAAGTGTATTATTTTTTAAGATTCAATAAAATTGCGTTCTGAAATAACAGCATTACAAAAAATATTCATTAAAATAGTATTTTAGATTAGTCTACGCAAATATAATGAAGATGAAAGATTGGTTTGTTTGCATGTTTGTTTGTTTTCTTGTATTGAATAGGCTCCGAAACTACTAGACCTTTATGATATTAGGCACACTTATAGAGTAGACAGCAGGAAAAGACATAGGCTACTTATTATCTCGGGTAAATATACGATTGCTGCGGGATTTGCGTGTACGCACGCAGTCACGGGAAACATTTGTTGATAATTTTTAAATTATAAGATTCCCTTATTGTATTACGAAATAATAAATTGCCTATTTAATTATGTATACAGAACCCCTTGTATTTCGAACAATCTCACGATCGTGTCATGATTCCCCGGAATTAATGTCTTATTTTTGACACTATCGAAAGGTGTATTTTATTGTTAATTATACCAATAAATACCTATACTTATATTAGGTCTTTACCTATGAAATTGCCGTTTTGTATGAAAAAATTTAAACGATTTTTTTTCATGTATTTTTTATTTGTATTAATCGACGTAATCACCCATGCAATCAATGCATCTTTGCCAACGCTGTGGCAGTTTATTGATGCCCTTCTAAAAGAAATCAGCTGGACGGGAGGCAACAAATTCTTCAAAGGCGTTTTGTACTGTCTCTCGGATATTGAATTTTTTTCCCGCCAAGAAGTTATCCAAATTCTGGAAAAAGTAGTAGTCTGTAGGCGCAAGGTCTGGTTAGTAGGGCGGATGACGGAGAGCTTCTAACCCCAGTTCTTGCAACTTGGAGACCGTCTGCTGTGCAGTATGAGGTCGCGCGTTGTCGTGTAGGAGCAGCGGAGACGAGCGATTGACCAATGCTGGTTGGAGATGTGCCAGCTTCTCCATCATTGTGTTCAGTTCTTCACAGTACACATCTGTAGTAATGCTCACCCCGTTTGGTAAGAAGCTGTGATGAATCACACCGGCGCTAGACCACCAAACAGTGACCATCACTTTTCTAGGGGTAAGTTTTCGTTTAGGGCATTGTTTAGGTGCTGAACCAGGATCCAACCAACTTGCTGAGCGCTTGCGGTTATCAAACAGAATCCATTTTTCATCGCAGGTAACAATGCGGTTCAAAATTCCTTCATTTGTGTTGTAGCTGCCTATTGGTCCTGCGTATCCAGATACCACCGCTTACGATCCACGCTACAGAGTGAGACGCACTGAGAAGTATTATCCGTCTCACTCGCACAATCCACGTCACCAGAGGCATGTTGCGTGCCGCTTGTGCCGCGTTGCTGCCACGACGGTACTCATATTCCATAATTACTCGACTTTTTAACGTATCCATGATGACGAAAAATATCGAAATGCGATGAAAATGTAACACTAATCAATAAACAAATGACTACTTTTGGAAAAAGAATTCCATGTTTTTTAAAATAAAATTACTTAATTTGAAATTCTAATTCTTAGCCAAACAAAAATTATTTTGATTTAAAATGGCCATTACTGCAGAATGGCAATTTCATAGGTAAAGACCTACGAGGGCGGGTCAATAAGTCCGTGACTTTTGGAATAAAACACAGATTTTTTGATAAATAAATCATTTTATTTTTCAACGTAGTCCCCCTTGAGCTCTATACACTTTGTCCAACGCTTCTCCAATTTTTTTATCCCTTCCAAAAAATATGATTTGTCGAGGTCCTCAAAATAGGCCTTTGTTTGCGAGATGACTTCATCATTGGAGTCAAATCTTTTTCCACCGAGCCATTTTTTCAGGTTTGGGAACAAGAAGTAGTCACTCGGAGCCAAATCTGGAGAATAGGGTGGATGTGGGAGCAATTCATAGCCCAATTCATGGATTTTTGCCATGGCAACTGCACATGTGTGCACCCTTGCATTGTCTTGGTGAAAAAGAACTTTTTTCTTGGCCAAATGAGGTCGGTTTTTTTTCAAATCCTCATTGAAGCGGTCCAATAAGTTGGCATAATATTCCCCATTAATTGTTCTTCCCTTTTGAAGATAGTCAATGTGGATTATCCCACGTGCATCCCAAAAAACAGTCGCCATAACTTTATTGGCTGACAAACCCACCTTGGCCTTCTTTGGCGCCGATTCACCCTTAGAAACCCACTGTTTTGACTGTTGTTTGGTCTCTGGTGTATTGTGATGGATCCATGTTTCGTCCACGGTTACAAAACGGCGCAAAAACTCCTCCATATTGTGATTAAACAACGCCAAACCTTCCTGTGAAGTTGTTACACGATTGGGTTTGTGGTCGACTGTGAGCAAACGCGGCACCCATCTTGCGGAAAGCTTTCTCATGCCCAAGTGATCATTCAAAATTGAAACCACTGAGCCATGCGAGATGCCTATGGCTTCCACAATCTCTTGCACTTTCAATCTTCGGTCGGCCAACACCATATAGTGAATTTTTTCGATTGTTTCGAGTGTAGAGACCTCAACTGGGCGTCCAGGACGTTCGGCCTCTTCAGTGCTTGTACGGCCACAACGAAATTCAGTAAACCACTTTTTTACCATTGAAATCCATGGTGCAGAGTCCCCATAGTATTTATCAAGCTTAGCCTTGGTCTCGGTAATGGTTTTTTTTCGCAAAAAATAATGCTTAATAAGCACACGAAATTCAGTTACTAAAGTTACTGGATAGTCTGATAAAGATAGCTGTAAAACACAAACTAACTGACGCAGCAAGTTCAAATTTTGATAGGAGTCAACTGACAGATGCCTGTTGACAGGAGTAGTGTTGCTTTTTCAGTAAGGACGTTAGAAATTCAAAAAGTTACGGACTTATTGACCCGCCTTAGTATTATTAATAAAAATGAAAATTACACATCCCAAAATGCCAATCGGACTGACACATTAAGTGTCGAAATTACCTATTGATACCTATATAGTTGCACGAGGAAAGAAAAAACATATTTACATATATAAAATGCGTAATTTCTCCGGGATAAGACCTAGCTGAATTGATTTTTTCCCCCAACACTCCCAGCATACCTACTTACTAAACATAGTAATACTTGCATCCGATTTCGAGAAGCCGCTTACGAGATACGATATACAACATATATACAACATTGTCTCGTTTAAAGTATAAGATATACAGTGAGTTAGGTAATAAAGTATGCTGGAGTATATTATCAATTTAACTATTTTAAAATAGTAGGCGCTAGTGGTACTGAGGATTCTATTTTTATTTGTATTTACCATTGCAAGTTTATATTTTAATCAACTTGCAATGGTCTATTTAATATATATATTATATACTATTATTTATAATATCTTATTTTCTGAATAAAAAAATAGTCATAATACGTATTTCAAACATATTTCTATTAGAAGCGGCTAATTCTTTGAAGAAGCAATTTTACCGTTTTTTGCCTTTTCATTAGGTTATACCGGGTGTTTGGAAGATGGGTGCAAAGCTTTAACGCCTTGTTAGTATAGACCATTTAGAACCGTATTTGACCATTCTTAGCGTTCGTGATGTAAGATTTTATTTTTTATCGAATTTTTACATTTTTTGTTGCAAAAACCCCAAATTCCGCAATCAATTGCAAATAATGGCCAATCTGGAAGATAATCGAATTATTTTTTATTGTATTTGAATTAATTAATGTGTAAACAACCAAATAAGACTTGATGTACACATCTGTATCATGAGATAAATTTGTAAACGGGGTTTGAAGTTAATAATTTTTTGTGAATTTCGGAAATCTAATTTTTTAGAGGCCGTAAATAAAAAAAACAGTAACTGGTTTTTTTGTTCAAACATTTTGGAAAACATACCTAGTTATTACTCTTTCGATTGAGGTATCAACTACAAAGATCGCTCACCAATTACTGAAATTATGACCTACAAAGCAAAACTAGGCAGAAAATTAAAAAGTTTAGGCCAGTAGATTAAACGACATTTGAACTTTTAATAAATACTTTTTGTGTTGAAAATGATAACAAATATTAATTTTGAGTATTATCTTGCACATTTTAAATTAAATTTAGGGAGAGATTTCTAACAAAGGCTGACTTGCGATGCAAGGCAATAAAAATGACCCTTCCAGGTAGCGGACCTACTGGACAAAAAGTAGCTGTACTTTCAACACATTTTATGGCAAAATCAATTTTCTGGATAAGATGACTAATCAGTTTTTTCTTAGTCCTGTCCGTGACTACCTGTTTTTTTAAGGGTCGCTTGTTACGTTTTAGATAATTTTAAATAGCCAGTCGAGTAACAACTGTGCTTGTGACTAGACGCTATCTCCTCGTTCGGAATAATTCACCGTGTTCAGTTGTAGCCCATTGCGCTCCTGAATTAATTCATCGTGTTCAGCCCATTGCTCTCCTGCATGTGTTGATTTACTTCTTGTTCGTATTTTTTCACCGTGTTCAGTTGTAGCTCTCTACGCTCCTGCACGTGCTGATTTAGTGGACTTTTTTAACTGTTTGACACTTTAGTGCGCTCTAAATAAGTTTTTAATTTACTAGTGACTATGGCTTCATTCACCAACCAGGAATACGCTGACATTATTTTTAAGTATAGTAGAGCAGACGGCAATGGATCTTCAGCACGAAGGATGTACGCCGAACGCTTTCCTAATCGGCGAGTGCCTAATGTACGAGTGTTTTACAACACATTTCGTCGGCTTGCTGAATTTGGGACCGTACATCGTGTGGAACCTGGAGCCAACCCAGGCAGACATGATCCCAGCGTCGATGACGCTATCTTGGAGGCATTCCAAGCTAATAAGCACACCAGTTGCAGAGCAGTAGCTCGGCATTTAAACATTTCACACTGGAAGGTGTGGAAAACCATGAACCAAAATAACAAGTACCCATTTCTTGGCACAGGCGTGCAAGGTCTAGAAGAAGGAGATCCCCCAAGGAGAATCCAGTTTTGTCGTCTTCTTCTAAGTGCAGACATCGAAGATGCGTGGTTTTTCGACGAAAGTAAATTTTCAAGGGCAGGTATTGCAAATTTCCACAATCTACACCAGTGGGCTGATAAAGACGCCAACCCGCACTGGAAAAAGTAAAATTCTTTCCAGAGGGAATTTTCAGTGAATGTGTGGGCCGGTGTAATTGGCAGAACTCTAATCGGGCCGTATGTTTTACCGGACCATTTGAATGGAAATAACTATTTAGAGTTTTTAGAAAATGATCTTCCGACACTAATAGAGGAATCTGGAGCACCAATATTCGAAACTGACCGAGAAATAATCTTCAGGCAAGACGGCTGCCGAGCACATTGGACGGTAACTGTACGGGAGCACTTAAATAACGCTTTCCCTAACAGTTGGATTGGCAGAGATGCGCCTACTGCTTGGCCCGCTCGATCACCCGACCTCACTCCGCTTGACTTTTTTGTGTGGGGTAGAGCCAAGGAACTTGTATATACAAATGAGGAAATAAGCACGAAAGAAGAATTAATCCAGAGGTTTAACTAGGCCTTTGAAACAATGAAGCTGGAGATGATGCTAAAAACAACAGAGGTGAGAAGAAGGGCTCGTGCCTGTATAAGGAATCGCGGCGGACATTTTGAACACGAAAAAAAATGATAATTTAAAAAAAAATTTTTTTAATATTTCTGGACGATGGACGGGTATTGGTCGATGGTGGTCGGCGCTCCCCCAATAATGCGGTTTGGGGATGCAGATACAGCGCCTGCGAAAAACGCAAAGGAAACTCTGGGTAAAGACCAAGTGCAATATAGAAGTTATAACGAAGATAGAAAATAATGAAAAAATAGTAACCACGTAATTTAGCAAATAAATATCAATCCCATACATTGACATGTGATTACAGTATCTGTAGCTGTTCTTTAACTAGAGCCAAGATGAAGAAGCTGGACTTAAACGATCATTTTGTATTGTCCTAGCAATACAGAATGATTGACATTTGCCGCACATAACTATTTAAGTATCACATCATAAACGTGGGAGAACTATGCTTCGGCATGAATGGGCCGGTTCAACCGGATAAATACCACGGCACTCACAGAAAACGGTGTTTTTCGCCGAGTGAGTGAGGTTACCGGAGGCCCAAGAGGGGTTGGGGATTTTGAAGACCAGGAACTTGTAACTCCTATGGCACTGGCACCACCAGCATCATAGGAGTTACAAGTATAAGGCTGATCGTTTTCTGGTCCATTTCATAAGAGAGGCTAAAAAGCCATGCCAGAAATTGAATCTTGTTCCCTAGATACTTATGGTATCCAAAGGTATATGCCGGCCTCGATCCCGTAAGGTTGGAATAACTTGACTCGTGCGTTAAAAATCACTCATTCAATAATCTAATAACTTCTTCCAAACTGAAACTCCTTAGTTTTAAAGTACCTAACTGTCTTCAAATGAGTTTTTTCTTGTTTTTCTTATGATAGGCTAGTTTCGTCTATCAAAATCAAATGATATAAATGTGTTATCTATATAGTTTCTATCATAAGAAATACGAATACAACACTTTTTTGTTATATAAATATGCAAATTATTTAAATTTTCGAAAATAAAACTGTGTGTTTTATTATCTGTATGTCACGTGACCTAAAACGCCAGCCGCCATATTTTTCTTGTGAGTGACATAATAACATAATCAAATCTAATAAACAACAGCGAAAGTTAAATCTAAAGTTCTTGCACTACACACGCACATATAACATTTATTTATTTCTGTTCTTATGACGTCACTATAATGGTGGGCTGCCGTTTTGGCGCAAACCTTTATCGTAAAATTTTTAATAATTTTTTCTTTGCATTAAGAGATATTATTTCCAGGAAATAAAAATACTAGTTGACTATCGAATCGATACGAGAATTTTCAAATATATTTGAAAAAAATGTTGTATATCCTATTGCGAATATAAACACTAGACTGTCAGAAAAATATATATTTTTTGAGTAAATACATGTAAAATGTTTATTTGATAGACAAAACAAATCTCCTAAAATTTGAGTTTTATATCTCAAAAATTGAGTTGGCGCATGGGGCCCCTTTCCCATTTAAAATGCATTGAAAAAAAAACATTTTTTTAATGTTCAATGTAAATTATCGAAAAAAATTTTGTTTTTAATTTCCGTTTCTATTATCTTATAGAAAATTAACTTCTCTACAAAAAAGTTCCTTACAATTTTTGCTCAGCCTCATAGGAAAAAAGTTACAGTGTTAAAAAAGTGAAAATTTAAAACAAACAAAAAGTGCGTATTATTTTTTTCATTAAATTGAATAATATTATTTTTTATCAACTTATTCGTAATTTTGTTTTATATTTTCCATTTATACACCGTTTTAATGTACACGTTGATTTTTTTTATACTCCAACATTCGTTTCTGATTGTCTGTTAATATATTAGAACCATTTTTTGAACGTATATGAAATAATTCTTCCAGTTTTTCGCAATAATTCTTTTCATTACATTTTTGAGTTGGCGATTTTTTTCTTGAAGAGCTTTTTTTTAAACTTTTCCATTCGTAATACAATTTTTCTATTTTGCCAATAATAAACTCCAAATATTAATCACTTCTTTACTAACGTCAATAGCACTTTCACTTACAATACTTTTTTTAAATATAAATATTTATGAAAAAATAAACTCATAACTTGTCGGTTAAAATGCGCCAGCTCAATTTTTGAGATATCAAGCTCAAATTTTAGGACATTTTTTTTGTCTATCAAATAAACTTTTTACATATATTTACTCTAATTTTTTTTTTCTGACAGTCTAATAAACACATTACCTGCGATCAACGCTAGACCAAAATATATACACAGGGCCGCCATTTTGTCACCAGAATTCCAGAAACTAAGAAGTAAACTATTAATTCGTATCATATCACTTTTTATATAACAGTAATGATATCTTATTTTATTGCACTATAAAGTATGGTCGATAATTTTTTCTTAAGCTTCCGATAGCTATAGTCTTTAACTGATAAAATTGCTCAATACGTGGTAAATTCGTACCTACTTACAAGTCTTTCGGTAGGCATAAAAATCACGCTTGTCGTATGAGACACTTAAATATTTTTTTACTCAGTTTTAGCATATGAGACATCAGGCAGCCTGGCGACCGATAGACGGACAGACGGGCTGCGGATTCATGGGTTGATTTGAAGGTGATAGGGTCCCGTTTTTACCCTTTGGGTACGGAACCCTAAAAAAGAAACTATTTGTTTCTTTATCCCACTGTTCACGCCTGTCTCGTAAGTTTCTTTTCTTTAAAGTCATAAAAATTCATCCAGCCATTAAATGTGACGACAAACAAAAAATATGTATTAGAAGAAGATTTATTAGAAGTATTTGGAAAGGAAAATTTTATGAGGAAATCAGGATTAACACACTTATCAGATTATTCAGAGGTGATAAGAATATTTACTATTGTGCCTTTAGTCTTTAACTAGCTGGTGCCCGAAACTTCGTTTACGTATTTTTTTTAAACGGAGCCCTAGGGGGCTAAGATAAATGTAGCCTAAGTTACTCCTCATAACATCAGCTATCTGCCAGTGAAAGTCCGGCCAAAATCAGTCCAGCCGTTTCAGAGAATAAACAGACAGACGGACTGACAGAAAAAAAAAATTTTTTTGGTGTAGGTCGTCAACCTACCTACTAGATATCGTTTACAGTATTTTCATATACATTTACTGCAAAGCTGTTAATTTGAAATTCAAACAGACACTTCAATTTTATTTATATGTATGTATATGAATAGATTTGTAAAGATGTGTAAATTATAATTAAATAACTGTCGAAACAAGTAAGTCGGGTTCG
Source organism: Phengaris arion (assembly GCA_963565745.1). NCBI lineage: Eukaryota > Metazoa > Arthropoda > Insecta > Lepidoptera > Lycaenidae > Phengaris > Phengaris arion. The sequence goes on from OY751444.1 coordinate 18,930,774, forward strand.
CATATAATAGAGGTACTGACCTCGATTCTCTCAGGAGGAGAGATCACAGGATCTCTATCCCAAGCTAAAAAATAGTATTCAATACGGTTAATAAGTTTTCATGCTAATAATAATATTATTACATTTTAATTATTAATAGCATGCGTGTTACGCGAGCGACATTAATATCTTCTGATTCACGGCGCCATGCGCGTACGCACTTGCCATCTTAGGCGCAAAAAATAGACAGGCTATTTATGAAGTCTAAAAAGTGATAGTATAGTAATAAAAGCACAAGTTTGATCGATGTTTGTTGCTGTAACATGCATTTGTTTTAAAGCAGCAAAATTCGTATGAGTATTTACTGAAATGCAACATAAATATGGATAAAAAAATGCAAACGGTACCCACAGCAATCAGTTGCCTAAATTTACAGGACTAAAGTGTCTGTCTGTCACCAGGCTATATCTTCATAGCCGTGATAGACAGTTGAAATTTTCACAGATTATGTATTTCTGTTGCTGCTAATAACTATATACTAACAACAAATACTAAATCCAGAATAAAATTAAGAATCCAAAATAAAATATTTGAGAGGGCTGCTTTACTACAAACGTGATTTTTTTACAATTTTGTGCCGCACTTGGCTGGTTTCTATTATATAAAAACTAAATAGGCTTGGTCTATAATATTATACTATATTATTAAAATATTAAAACGTTTTTTCAACAATTATTAAAAAAAAATTAATTACTTTTAGGCCCTTATAATATTATTGTAGTAGGTACTTTTAAACCGCCGTGGCTATAGCAAAAAATACAGGCGCATTTAAATTTTAATATAAGTACCATTCTATGTGACACTTAGTTTTAAACGTGGGAGATGCTTCAGCACGAATTGGCCAGCTCAACCGGATAAATACCATGGCCATACGGAAATCATGAAATAAAGTTTGCAATTGTGTTTCGCCGTGTGAGTGAGCTTACCTAAGGAAGACCAAGGGAGTTGGGGATTTAAAGGACTAGAAAAACAAAAGTGCAACACCAGTGGAGTTTCACTTGTAACTGGTGGAGTCTCCATGGGCAGCGGCAATCGCTTACCATCAGGCGATCCGTGTGCTCGTTGCCTGGTCCATTTCATTTCATAAAGTGTGTCCGTAACCTATCAATGAAGTACCGATAAATTATTTTTACCATGAGTAAAGTACATTCGTATATATAAAATATTTAACTTCACGCTTTGTTTTACCAAAAATTACTAAAGGAACAATAATTATAATTATTATTTTCATGCAAAGATTTTAAAACTAAAGATAAGCTATGACATATATTTGACATAATCTTCATACAATAAACAAAAAATCTTCATACAAGAAGAAGTTACGCCATCTTGATTTCATCACACCTCAAATATCATAATGCCCCAAACAACAACAAAAGTGGGGCCTTTTAACTGTGGACAGTTTTTGCCTCGACATGCCTCGTCTATAATAATATAAACGTCTATGTTTTTATGTATCTTTCAATATTCTAATTGCCGTAAACTCTATTATAAATAGCGAAATATTAATCAGCGCAAGATATTTGCTATAAATATGATTCATGGCTATTAATAAGTTGTGTGAGCGTTACCGGGCACCTGCAGAATTTCACTCAAACGGTAAGGGTGAGTGCAGACGAACTTAATTTTGTGAGTCGTTCCTCTGCATTCGGTTTCATAGAAAAGTGCTATTTGATTCACGCGGCGACGCGAAATGAGTTCTACTTTAGTATCGAAAATAACTTATGCGACAGAAAATATATTACTCATAAGTTATGCTTGTTTGACCTCACAAAGTCATGCTTGTTTGACCTCACAAAGTTACGCTTGTTTGACCTCACAAAGTTATGCTTGTTTGAAATCACAAAGTTATGCTTGTTTGATCTCACAAAGTTACGCTTGTTTGACCTCACAAAGTTATGCTTGTTTGAAATCACAAAGTTATGCTTGTTTGATCTCACAAAGTTACGCTTGTTTGACCTCACAAAGTTACGCTTGTTTGACCTCACCCTAAGGGCAAAGTTGCTGAATTCTGTTGCTGCTCAAATGTATTTATTAAAATGTCAAACGAGCAGGCGGATCGCTTAATTGTAGGCGGTTACAAATACCTACAATACCTAAGTAGTAACGACTGCGATACCTGTTTTGTAGACGCCCACATTTAGGTCTCAGTCACGAAGCGTTACGCCAGTTTTCTGTGAGGTCGTGGTATTTCTCCGAACTCGGTGCCGACGCTGTAAAAGCATGGCTCTTCCATAGTAAATCGGTCTTACAGAAAAGAATCTCACAAGCCGGGCCGCCGCGTTCCCGTTCTCCCAAGTCCAATGGTTCTCCCAAGTTAAAATCACTCAGTACTAGCTTTTGCCCGCGGCTCCACCCGCGTAAATACTGTATCCCACGTGAACACTGCACGGGATTTTTTCGGGATAAAAATGATTTTGTTAATCTATAGCCTAAATTACAACTATACCAAATTTAATCAAAATCCTTTCAGTAGTTTTTGCGTAAAAGAGTAACAAACATCCATCCATACTTTCACAATTATAATGATAGTAGAAATAACAAAACGAAAAGTTGTCCCGATTTTTCACATTTTAATAACGAAGTGCGTGGTCTACATGTTTGTAGGCTATAACTTCAGCTCGCATACCGCGACTTCGTCCTGGTTGACTTAATAAGCCCAGTAGCGTATGATTAATAAAGTATGTTTGTTTGTGTGTCACCGGCGCGGCGCAGATGAAAGGCCGCAAATTGTGCGCGTGCGCAGGGAATCGGTTCACACGCGGTTATTAGCTAAGCGTAGGGTTGGCGACGTTTTAATTGTTAATAATTTATTGTTAATAATAATGAGGTTGAAAAATTAACAGTGATGGGTAAAGTTGAAGCCTGAAGGTAAGCGACCCAAAGGCCGATCACCTACCAGCTGGTGTGACCCAATTACGGCGGTCACTGGACTGTCAATAACATCTGCACTCAGGGAAGCAGAGGACCGAACGAAAGGGAAGGATTTAACAACCGGAGTAAAGTGGAACTTTCCCAGACGGCAGACGCGACCTTCAGTACCTAATGAAGATAACGACCAACATGAGAATAATAAGCTTAAGGCCCCCGCAGGAGGCAAGTGTGGTGGACTTCAACCTCCGCAAACTATATAGAGGAGACCACGAAGAAGAATCATAGTAAAATGATTGGTCTCGGCGCTCGATTAGATACCGCTGCCGCACTTAAAAAATGCGGCAACAAATAGTACGCCGAAGTCGGCGTGTCCGAGACCGTCACATTGAAATCTTCGTGTCAGAGTTCCTAGCTTTCCAGATCCAAGGGCTATCGCAGCCCTTTATCCAGGTTTATATCTAGCCTAGGGCTCGTGGGTCAGCCCTGCAAGTATAGGTATGCAGGCGCCGGCTATTCCTGAGCCGCATCCATCAGCGCGATTTATTGACCGCCGCTCGCTGACGCGTATTCAGCACGATACTACTATCACATAGCACATAGACATAGTTGACACAATGTAGAGAAGTCTTTGTTCAATTTTCTTAACTACTTTTTTAAAAAAATCCTCGGTTTGTTTAACGTGCTGACATATTCGCATACGCGTCAAACCGTGCCTGCGCGAGCGGGACAGCCTGATAATCGAAACGAGATTTTACCGATAATGATTACGAGAACTGCCAATTGGTCCAATTCAAATCAAACGTAAACAAACAGACAGTAGGACGCTACTATGCTACCACTTGTCGTGTCACTTTTTACCGTGCAATGAAGAAATACAAAGACACATTAACTTGATATTTAGTTTACGATTAGATTAAACTAGCTTATGCCCGTGGCTCCCCCGCGTAAATGCAGTATCCCACGGGAACACTGTATTTTTACGAGATAAAATATAGCCTATGTTTTAATCCAGAGTCTTAACTACTATCACACCAAATTTCGTCATAATCCGTTCAGTAGTTTTTGCGTGAAAGAGGAACAAACATCCATCCATCCATCCATCCTCACAAACTTTCACATTTATAATAGTAGTAGGATTGGAACTAAATAGAATATTGAAATAAGGAACAAAGTCTAGCTACCTATAAAAGTATTAACCCAGAAAAGTTAAAACATTTGCCGCTCTAAATCCTACTTCAATAAAGACGTCCCACAAACATCCATATCATTTTATCTCCATAATTAGCGATTTAATTAAACACCTACATAGTTACTTCGTACCTCAGGTGTATAGGCAAATTCACGAGACTGAATAAAAAATACAAACAAACATTTAGATTGTAGGGGTTCGCAACCGTCGGAGCAAATTGAAAACCCGTATCTTACTACTACTTACTTCTTCATTAAATGGAATAACAAATCTGTCAAAGGAAATCGGCAAATCGCCATACATTTATTGCCTGGTAGTTAAATTACGTGGCCACAAAAAATATTTATAGTAAGTTGTACTTTATGAATATAGGAACAAAAAAAGCAATAATATTATGCATCAAACTCGGAGGATAAAGATAATTGATTAAATATAACCTAACCTGTTATTCAATAAATTGCCATAGTGGCGGTTTGCGGAAAAGCGACATCTATTAGTGGTGATGTAAATTACGTAATAAAATGAATAACTAGTTTGTTTGGAAACGCAATATGCATAAATGATAGATGTCGCTTGCACGTTACGAAAACAAAAAAACTATACAGATATGGTGACAACGATTACCACAGATAAGTACGTATTTTGCATATAAATTCTCTGATATTCGGAGATTAATAACTTATTATTCCCAAGTCCTTAAAATATTTTTTTTTTTTTTATATAATATTTTTTTAAGTACTATAAAACCACATATGTTCGAAACTTGACCGCTCTTGATTAAAAATTGGGCAGAATTCAATGTGTCCCTTATTTAAGAATGGTGCCGTACCGACGGTTGACAATTTTGGTGTTATAATCCGAACCAAATAAAATATAGTTTTAATAACACGTTTTTTACTTTGGGTTGTTTGAATTTAGAAATACATATTTTCATTTTGACAGTTGAACATTGTTTACATAAATCATTCTCTCTCCTGGTTTTTAGTATAGATAAAAACACAGACACCTGTCTGGTCTGGCGCCAAATGCCAATCTCTCCGAGTACCTAATTGACATTATAATTACACTAAGGTTCTAGTCGAAGTAGAATAAAGTTATGTTCGAGTTATCTGATAAATCGAGCTACTTTCTACAAAATGTTGCAAGTAGCTAAAGTCTGGTAAGAAAAAAAATGTGGCCTTATTTTTACGTTCTATGTAATATAGTTATTTACTATAGCAGTATCTAGAATTAGTAATAACTAATAAATTATTATATTGTAGTATCCACAGCTGAATACAACCACCTTGTTTTTTAGGAATCGGAGGAAATTTATAATCTGTACTAACAGATTTTATAGATGCTTTAATTAAACGGTTTACACAATGATGTTAAATGAATGATTACCTTAAAGCGAATAAGACAATAGTTACTGCAATTGTAACATGTGTCGTCCTATCAGTAACTCAAAAATCTCGTTAAACAAAGATAACTGATATTTACTTTAACTACTTCAGGTAACAACTAGCGCAAAATTCATCAAAGTTACATATCATTTTTAAATTATATCTGCAATGTATCGAAGTTCAATTGGAAATAAAACAAGGCATGGTAAATTATGTTTTATTAAAAAATACCCTGATAATATAACAAAATTAAACACCACGTTGAAACCAAACTAAAATTGTCAAAAAAATCTGCGAAAATATTGTACTCGTATGCATAAACTTAATTTCCATTAATAGTCGATTCCAATTTGTTTAAACATTGATACAATAACAAATACAGTTTTTTGAGATTTTTTGAAAATAAACTGACAAAAATTATTTTATTTACCGGTAGGAACTAAATGTATTTGTTTTTGTAATTTGTAATTTATTAGTGTATTTGTTCTGAAGTTTGTAATATATTAACGTTTTTTAATTATCCGTTTTTACAAAGGATTCATCGTTAATTTTATCTAGTTATTCGTATAGTTCTTATTTTAATGTTCGCACAAAGTAACAAAAATGCCTTACAATATGAAGCTTTTAAAACTATATTTTTGTAATAGAAGTAATATCAGACACATCACTGGGAAAGAAAACAGAAGAATCAGCGTAATATTGTGATGGAGTTGTGTAAGACCGTTCTGTCGTTTTGATCAGATTCTGCAGGAGATGCTGCTGTTCCAGAAGAAGAGTATTCAAATGTCTGATTTCCTGATCTATTTTCTTCAAATTGAACGTCGTCTGGTCAATTTTCTCCTGCATATTTCTGATTTCTAAATTGAAGTTGTGATCAGTCGTTTGTGTCTCTTTCTTGTATTTCGACGAATATTGATTTTTGTAAAGCATTTCTTTTACCGATCTCCCCGATTTCACTTTGTTCAGTTGTGCTAATTCGTAAGCAGCCATCATTATCTCTGTTGGTAATCTTTTTTCATGTGGATTTAGAGGCTTCACGCTCAATATTACTTTACCAGCCTCGGGAGAAACTAGAGCTGTTCTATAAACGTATTTATGAAGACACGAAGGCAGTAATGCACTGAATATACCCATTTCTACGAACAATATTAGTTTGGTTTGACGTACCAGCTTCGAGAGACCCGCTGTTTTTCTAAGCCCTTGAATGTCGTGAACTGCTATACCGACCAGAAGATTCATGAGAATAATCGTCACAAACATGAGGAATAATATGAAAATTATTTGCGATGACAGCTCAAATATCAGCGGTGGATCGTCAAGAGTCGGGTCGTTGATCAGAATATTCAAATTCAACTCTCCCACCATCATGGACAATGTACTTATGAATGCCATGAGAGGGTTCGAGAACATTTCTTCATTCGCAAATACTACACAGAAACAGATCGCAAATCCGAGTAATAAGCATACGTATGCCAGTAGCAGCTTTAGGAATTCAGTTAAAACCTTTTGATACATAGCCACGTAATCACCGAACATCGGCAGTTGACCCATCATGAGCATCAAATTGGTCCAAGCCCCCAAAACCGCGTAGCCACCCACATGATTCTGCCAGCTGTAATCTTTCTCTATGTTATATAAAGAAAAAACTGAAAGGAGCACAAACCATTCCATTAAATTTTCAAACGTCGTAAAATATTGATAAATACTCGAATATCCTGTTATGCCTGTCATTTTGCGAACGATTTCGAAGGCCGTGATGGCCATTAACACCCACCTCTCGAGCTCAATCGGGTTGTCTTCGAGAATGTCACCTAAAAGCGACTGATCTTGACACAGCTCGTTTAATATCCCATATTTCTTCGCGTGCTTTCCGTCACACGTTTTCACTAGCGCTGTTAACACGTATATTGACAAGAATATTACAAAGAGAAAGCAGAATATCAATCTTGCTAAGTAAAATTTTCGAATTTTGCGCCATTTCATAAACAGGAATGCGGAACATAGTGGGTGTTGGAGAATATCTTTCTGTCCCTCGTCTACGAGGCTGTTTAAGTATGTGATTTCTCTAGGATAGCTGTATTTTAAGATTTTACCAAAGTCAAATTCCACCTGCACTTCCTCATTCGCTTCTGTCGGTCGGCTGATTGAAATGCCACTATCCAAGCTGTGCCTCAATATAGCTAGTGACTTAGGTGTCTTTCGCACAATCACACTTAGAGCAGTTTGACCCCGCTTGGATTTAGATGTTACATCCGCTCCTAAAAATATGAGGGTCTCAACACATTGTGTAAGACCATCCATGGCAGCGAGATGCAAGGGAGAAAATCCGTAGTCATCTTTCTTGTTTACTTGTGCTCCCCAGCTAACGAGCATATCTATTATGTCACACGCTCGCTCAGAGTTACAAATAGCAGCATGCAGCGGCGATCTTTTATCATGATCTTCTGCATTTACGTCAGCATTCCCGTCCCGAAGAAGCACTTCAACACATTCTACACTTGAACATCTTGCGGCAAGATGTAGTGCTGTTGATCCCCTGTAGTTCTTCGTATTGGCTTTGGCACCTTCAGATAGTAGCAATTCAACACATTCGGTAAAGCCTCTAGTTGCAGCTAAATGTAACGCTATACACTCCTTGTCTCTTTGTTTAGTTACCGCGTTGGCACTGAGTTTAGTTTCTTTCAGCAAAAAAGCTAAACATCGACTTGCTCCTAGTTCTGATGCTAGGTGCAAAGCGTTTAGACCTCCAGACGTTATGTACGCTGGATCTACGCCCTTCTCTATAAACAGTTCCATGCACTCCAAGGCATCGTTTCTAACAGCACAATGAACTAGGTTATCTTCGCAACCAGCTCTTTGCACCACGCCGTGTAACGATGCACCACTCGCTATCAATATTTCGGCCACTTCCAAAGAATTTCCAAAAGCAGCACAATGTAGTGGAGAAAAATATCTTGGCGCATAATCGAGGTCTGCTCCCATTGATAACAAATATGACACGGATCTACTGGCACCACTGAAAGATGCCACATGCAATGCAGTCAAACCTATGGGTTCGGCGTAATGTATATCTGCCCCAGCTTCCATAATTGTGGGTAATAATTCATCACGCGTCAGAAACGCTGCCCACAATAAGGTCAAATTGACTACAACTTCCGGAGCCGAAGAGATATGCTCCTCTATGTTCTCTAACGTTATCAATCCACACTCAAGATCGTCGAAGAATCTCCCAGCTCCTAAAGTGAGAGCTCTTTCACAGATCGCTCTTCTTATCATTTCCTCTGTCAATCTGGCTTCAGGATCTGGGGCGAGGATGTCGAAGCTGTGGTACATGTTAGGGGCATCATCAGCAGGTGGAGAAGGTCCGACAAAGAGATATTCCTTTCCCTTTCGTGGATCGTTCGCGGATTCCAGTAAATCAATATTCCGGGCATGTTTGTAGGTGGTCCTTAGAGGGAATTCTTCGGGATCTCTGGAGCGACCACTGTAGGTCCTATTCAGTCGTCTATTCGGCGTCGCGGTGGGCGTTTGTAGTGGAGACGGCCAACCCATTTCGCGGTATCCGAAGTTGTCCATAGTCGGACCCGAACTGAGCACAGCCTCCCCTTATCTTATCACAGACGCGCTCACTGTTTATAAAGCTGATATGTTGAGCTATTTTTGATAACCGTAATTACGAAAATATTTATTTTTCACAATTACAAGAATCTTGACTCGTGATAATTGTTCCGTGATTGCTTGCGTAAAATTATTATGCGTCGTAATTTCTTATAGATTTAGGGAAGGGACCAATAAAACATTTTTCCCATGCTAGGTTACTTCAATACTTAAATTACTAATAAAATTTGAATAATTATATTAAAAATTAAGATAATAATGAACAAAATACGGGTGTTCTAATTCTAATATGGTATAACAGATATTAGAACACCACGTACCTGCGAACAGTGTTCTATTTTACAAATAAAAAATCCCTATGCTGTTTATCGTATAAATCGATGAAGAAATGCATTTTAAATGCAAGAATAAAACACCCACGTGTCTATTTCATATACTTTTTTTTATAAAAAATAATTTATGTTTCGTGACCTCGACGTAAAAAAAAGATTTAATAAACTCTGTAAGCGTGTCTGATCAATATATATTTTTTGAATTCATATGGTTTGATGAAGGACCTTTAGGCGCATATTTTCTAAGTTTTATTTTTTGAAGATCATTTCTGGTTACCGAGTCATTAAATTTTATTCAGATTTTTGTTTTTATTTTTTTCTCCCAATGCGACTTGTGACTGGCACTGAAAGATTCATCTTAAATGCGTCTACAATTATTTAAAAATCAAGTTGCGCTACGGAAGCGTTTGGGAGTTAGAATAAAGGTCAAATGGTACATTTTAGAGTTATCACTGAAGGTCAAACAATTGTAATATTTGTGATCAATAGAAAATTTAAGACTCATACAAATAATTTTCATTTACGAGTATCGTGCTCGTATTAGCGTGCTGTCGTCAACATTGGATGGATCAGCATCGTCTGATGATGAAGATCCATCTAATGTTGAAACTTGTCATCCACCTCTCCCTTCTTCAAGTTTTCATCATTAACCAGCTTCAGAAGCTTATGAACAGCTTCTGGCAGAGTGTGCCATAGACACAAACGGATCCGACGATTCCAGTGCACGGTGGAACAGGTCAATCATAGTTTTTTTCCTATTCAGTTTCCGGCAGTGGTGTTCCCTATCTGAGCGCGATTTTATTGTGCAATTCAGCCGCTTGCTCTGAGAACAAACCGACAGGAAGAGAACATGATTCTATGATCAATGATCACCGTGCACTAAAATTTTGTGTACCACCACAGTCATCGAATGCCAATTAAATGACTGGACGTACTTTTCCGTGAGCGTGCAGCAGAAAATGCCAAACTTTACTGCGTCAATAGAAAATTCACAAGACATGGCGACAAGGATAGTATGCAGTCCGTCGATCAACTATGCATCTAGAGTCTAGACCTAATATCTCTGCAAATATAGCACGGTATTTTTCTGATAGTTCTGTGCGGACTGTATTACCATCATTTGTGGTTCCTGCATTCGGTTTAACAACGTCCACCAACAATCCAATCCGATTTCTTACTTCAGCCTGGATATATTTTTTCCGTTCTTCCACAATTTGACTTTCTCTGCTACCTTTTTTGATCCTCTATTTCCGTACTAACGAATCGCTTTTGTATCTGAGATGTAACAAAAATTCGAAAATACGTATCCAGGCATGAAGTGGATTGATGTAGTGTCGCATATTTTCTTTTACAGTTTGTCTTGTGTACGATGTTGCCAAATCATTGAACTGACTGGCAGTAAATTTGTAAAATGGGCACCTTGACTGTGAAGACGTTCCAGTGATAATGTTCAGGACTTTGCCGTCAACTACACTCAAAGTTAAATTACAAACAAACGTAATACGATGCCCTTCGGAGGTTTGGGTCGTAATAGGAGTCAAACGTTTAATCTGCTCCTCTATCAAAGCTTTTTCCTTAAGAATAAGATTAGTGTCTTCTTTTATATACTGAATGTGGAGCGGCCGACAAAATCTATACTACTGGGGTGCCTACACCCCAGTAGTATAGATTTTGTCGGCCGCTTTATTGTGCCGCTTTATTGTGCCAGGCAATATAATTTTTGTCCATTACTATACTTAAAGGAATAAAAGTTGAGGCAAAAAGACTATTTTCGTTTACGGAAATGTCTTCGTCTGATCCTAAGAAGCGTTGTTTATATAATGCTTAGCCTGTGCTTCCATCAAAACCCCAGAACCCTTCAAATACGCACAAGACTTCTTGCTTGTCTGTTCTGTTACAATATTCTACAAAACTCTCATCACAACTTTGAACTATTCGTTGCAGAGTATGTGTAAAAAGTCCATATAACGAAACTGACGCTTCTATTTCCAAAATATCTAGCTGCCCTTCTGCTGAGAAACATGTTTTTCTTGCTTTTAGTATTTCTAAGTAAAGTAAAAGTAAAAAAAAGTAAAGCCGGATAACCTCGACTCTTCAAATCCTGTCTTAAAAGTTTATATGTTTCCACATTCAGTCTCCTGTCGATAACGAAACCTAAAGCTTCCTCAAGTGTATAGGGAGGGTGGATGTGTGAAATTTTAATTTAAAAAAAAATTCCCACGCTACGTGTGAACCTTCTTCGAAAAACAAATAAAAGATAATAAAAAAAAATACTAAACTAATTAACGACGTAAACGATGAAGGGGTATAAGTAGGTTACAAAGTAGAAGACTATCTTAGTGATAAAATATCAACCCTCTAATTGTAAATAAATAATATACAAATGTAAAAATAATATACAATTTTGTAGTTAGGGAAAAATATTGGATTAATTTGAACAAAAATAAAAGGTCAAGATGAGTGTCACCCCTAACACAATATTTTGAAATTCCATTAGTCGTAAACGGTTCCATAGTGCAACTTGATTTTTTTATCAATGATAGACGCATTTAAGATGAATCTTTCAGTGCGTTTTCAGTCACAAGTCGCACTTTTGGGTTTTTTGGGAGAAATAAAATAAAAACAAAAATGTGAATAAAAATTAATAACTCGGTAACCAGAAGTGATCTTCAAAAAATAAAACCTGTAAAATATGCGCCTAAAGGCCCTTCATCAAACCATATTAATCAAAAAGATATATATTGATCAGACACGCTTACAGAATTTATTAAATCTTTTTTTTTACGTCGAGGTCACGAAACATAAATTATTTTTTATAAAAAAAAGTATTTGAAATAGACACGTGGGTGTTTTAGTTTTGCATTTAAAATGCATTTCTTCATCGATTTATGCAATAAACAGCATAGGGAATTTTTTTGAGTGAAATAGAACACTGTGCTACGGTCGAAGATCAAAATCTTAAGGCAGAATTACAGATTAATTATCAATTTATACATACTTTTTATTCCAAATTCCCACGTTTCTTGAACAGACCAGACCTGATGATGATCATCACATGACAATAGAGGAGCAAATATAAACATGTCAGGCAAACAAGTATTTGCGCAGCACACACGGCATTGTTGTCAATCCCAAGTTCTTCCACTTATTAATGTTCCTCGACCTTAGGGTCGCTGCCCTATGAAGCCTTTAAAAGATTTAGCACCTGCGTTGAATATCATTTTATGAATAGTGGTTTGTGGACAGAGGTTACGCCTAATTTTATTATGCCGCTTATATAATAATAAAAATGTAACTTAAGGAAATACATATTATGTGATTTTGTCGAGCTGGCATTTTGATTGTAGGCAGTCAAGTCTTTATTTTAGACCACATCTTTGTTGTTATAGCGGCAACAGAAATACACAGATGGCGAAGTCTCAGTAGTACTCTTTCGGTCCCCGTTTTTACCATTTGGTTACGGACGCGGAACCCTATGACGCCCCCCCCCCCCCCTATCATTTAGAACAATCAGATTCCACGTCGTAGGTAGGTACTTAGCACCGATTACACCAAATTTCTTTAAACGCGCTTATTGCCAAACTTGGATCTCTCTCTTTCTCTCATTCAAATTACAACGGGACATACCGAAGCTCAGCGTTCCTTACAATACGTTAGTGAAATTGGGGCTTAGTTGCTGAAACACAATAGCCATGCAAGCGTTTTTTCACTGTTTTTTGCTAGGCCGTGGTATCTGCTCACTCTCTCTGATCGAGCTCATTTGTGCCCTGGCCTGGCTGTTGGTTGGTTGGTTAATACACTTTATTGTTTTATACCTTGGGCCTTACCCTTCTATGTTCAATGAACATGTTTATAATATAAAGTATTAACTCCAATTCCAAGTAGCATTGGTGCTCTGCCAGTGGCAGTCGGGGCTAAATGGTGCGTCCCTCTGTAAACTGTATCACACGCGTAATTAGTTAACGTATGCGTCATTTATTATATCGTACCAATTGCAAGGTGTTTCTTAGAAAAACTTAACATACTAAGCTTGTAATACTTATATTATGAGTCTGTGTCTCGCTAAAACTCGAGAACAACTGGACCGATTTGGCTTGATCTTGAAATAATTGTGGAAGTTCGGGGAAGTTTTGAACGGTACGAAATATTGGAAAAACTTCGAGGAAAATTTTCTGTTCCTACTTGTCCAAGATTTGATGTCCGTACCGGCAATAATTTACCTCCAGTGTGTCTCAACTGTCTAATGTTTATAGGTGCGTTCAGTTATCTGTTTGGTTATCGGTTTTGGTTGCAAAACATAGAACTGTTCAGTAAAATCGGACCCGAACCCATCAGGTAGTAGGTGTAGGTACAGACTGCAGTTAATAATAGGTGTAGACTGTAGGTTTTTTTTTTAATTCTTGATCCCTATCATTAACTGGGCTTGTTGTTTACATTTACCTTTTCTTATGCCATGTATACAGTTCAAACTTACAACTAAGTAATAAAATGTAATATAAAATATTCAATAAAATACAAAAAATATTAAATAAAATACCTACACGAATGACGTAAAATAAAATAGTTAAGATTAAACAAACAAAAATAAAATACTAAATAAAGTGCACAGAACCTCTTATCCCTAATATCACAGTTTTATCACTTTAATTATATTTTATTATCACAGTTGACTGACGTTTCTTTTATTCGCAACTTTCGCCATACTCACACAATATTTCAGGAATATCTCTCTGTGTTTTCCCCCCAGTATGTTGGGCAGATTCTCACCCGTCATCGCGGTCCCCAATTTCTGCTCAATGTCGTATCTATTGCTAGCAAAAATCAGGCATTCGAGTCATAGGTGAGGAACCGTCTCTGCAACTCCGGGCTGACATAGGCACGACGGGTTTGAACCGATTCAAGTAGAAGGCGAATCCCCCGTGTCCAGTCAGTGCTTGTGTTGTGTGATGTGTAATGTCTATTTTACCTATTATTCTGTGCGCAGCGGCGGCGCTGGGGAAAAAGAGTGTCGTGACTCCGGCCGTCCCGCCCGACACATATCTCCTGTCCCATTCCTCAATCGTATCCTGACTTAAGATACGCCTAACGAATGACACAGGGCACTGGTCGTAATCAGGTTTCCTCTTCAACCTCAGAGCGGCCTCCTTGGCTAGTTGGTTGACTCTTTCATTCCCCCTAAGCCCTGTGTGCGCCTTAATCCAAAACGGGGAAACGTTCGATGGACGATAAGAAAGTAAAGCTGAAACTACACGACTGTACATAATTCGAGTTGCAACGTAGGTACAGTCAGATGAACATGAATGTTGAGCAGTTTGAACGTCCTCAATCCTCATATTATTTGTTCGAATGACGTGCGTGGTGACAATTGACATCAATTTGAAGATTTTCAATCAGCTCAACATTTAATTTCCTCGACTGTACTCACACCGATTTCCCAAGGGGGAAATTACACGCAATACGATAATTAGTACGATCATGACTTCTTCCGTTGCGTTCTGTATAAATTCAAAATGTTACATGAGAATGTTTGAGGTTCGTATTAAAATTTCGTAAAAAAATAATGCTTTGCTAAAGGTAGCTAACCACAGAGTGTAACGTAGTTACAGTATATAAGTTAACTGACTTTCACAGGTCAGTTCTCACCGCGACTATATGCTACGCGGTGCTGCATTTTAAAATAGCTATTTAAAATTAAACTTGATTCACTACACAAATTAATAATACACACGTTTCGTGTGACGTCACACACGTCACGTCGGTCGTACGTGGTCATACTCGTCCACTGCACATGCGCAGTGCAGCGCGGTGCAACTTGACATTCGAACTCTTACAATGCAACATGTATCTTCTTGTGTAACGAATAAAGTTCTATTTTTAATAGCTATCTTAAAAATGCAGCGCCACGTCATATGTATCGCTTCATTTCGCCGTGAATTGACCAATAATAAACTATAGGCTATACTTACTATATTGCTATAACTAGCCTTTTCGCGGTGAAACGAGGAAATGTCAGTGTGCACTCGCCCTACCCAATCGCGTCGCATCGCGTTTTATCTAGAATGTGCTCGCAAGTCGCATTATTCGCCGCAATGTCAAATCCACGCCAGTGGTTTATCGGTCGCTATCGGACCGAGTACACCCGACAGCGGCCGATTGGACCGACAGCGCCCGAATCGACCCGACAGGCGTGCCAACGGGAATTGAACCGACGACCGTGCTATGACCATCGAACTTGACAATGAAATTTCGCTTTTCTAAACAGGGCCATTAGTCAAGATGCATTCGACAATTTCGACGGCGAAGTTCGAAATCAAAAATGTATGGGTTTTGACATAAGTCATCGCTAAGTGACATGTCGCTTGCGATGCCTCATGTCAAATCCTATACATTTTGTTTTCGAACTTCGCCGTCGAAATTATCGAATGCATCTTGACTAAAGGCCCAGGCTAATCGCGTGCGGCGTTTTTAAGTGTTCCGTAGTAACTACAAAGAACCCTTATAGTAATGTCTGTCCATCCGTCCTTGTTTGCTAACTTGGTAGGTAATCTATACATCCAAATAAATACAATTGATGTGTCTATTTGTAATTTTAAATTAAGCTTTTCACTAAATTCATAATATGAAAGTATATACGGTACTTGCAATAAAATATCTGTTTTCTGTATCTCCGTCTGTCTGTCTATCTGTTTACATTGTGTATGATTGTTGATCTTATTTGTGATAAACGACCAGACGGATGGCCTGATGGTAAACACTGAACTTCACATAACTACACTTTAAAGATTTTTCAAGGAACATAATGAGTAATTCAAACAAACGAATTCAAGATGTGAGAAAACGCTAAAATAAAATAAAAACTGGCCAAATGCGAGTCGAACTCGCGCTTTAAGGGTTTCGTACAAACCGGCAAAAAATCACTTTTGTTGCGGGGGAACTTCCTTAAATTTTATTTACCTACTTAATTATGGTTTTCGTAAGTACCTAGATGTAGTTATAGCGGCAACAGAAACACATAATCTGTGAAAATTTTAACTTAATTGAAAATTTAAACTAAAATTGTTTAGCTATCACGGATAAGGAGATGCGGCCTGGCGAATTGGTGACAGACAGACGGACAGACGGACGGACGGACAGATAGACAGACAGTGAAGTCTCAGTAACGGGACCCTCTGAGTACGGAAGTCTAACAAATAATATCAAAGTCAATAACATCCAGCATTCGGTACATAATGATTTACGTAAAGTCCGGGCCGACATACTACTTACTACTATGTTTGTACTATACACTTTGTACTATACACTTTGTACTATACACGCAATTAAATATGTTAATGTCCAATGTCAATTCATATTCATTGGTTTTACTCATCACTTTTATAGAATAAAGGCAAAGGGGCGACAGATCGCCTGATAGCAATAAATAGATTACGAGGGTCTATGGAGTTCTATGGACATGGGACACCCGCAAGTCGCAACACCGATGAACAAATAGGTACTCTAATATCATCTATCATCATATTCTGTGTAACCGAAAAGTACTTTATCCATACACACACAAACAACTGATATTGATCCACTGATATTGTATTAACACTTCGACGGTCTTCTGTACAGTAGCGGGTAGGTAGTTAAGTGGACTTATAAATTAGAGACGGGGCATATCCATGCCTTGAACATATCCTAACTTTTAGTGCCCCATTATGGAACGTAAGTTTTACATTTGAAAATATAGAGGTCAGCGTTGCGCTGTAAAAGGCTGCGATTAGCCAAGATTATATATGTATAATATAACATGTAAAAGTATCAATTGTTGTGATTAAAGTTAAAGCTAAAGCCTACTGGTTACGAAAGCCATAACTAGACTTAGTTCGACCGCTTACATCGTAGTGCGATAGATCTTCAACAGATGCCGTTTCTTTTTCCTAGTATGAATTTTTTTGCTAAATGTATGCTATAGCATGTCCTTATGTTGATGTCTATGGTTAGGTAGTTATTCTATGATATTGTCTATGGTTAGGTAGTTATTCTATGATATTGTCTATGGTTAGTTAGTTATTCTATGATATAGCACAGGAAACATAGGCTATCAATAATCACGGCCACAGGAAACAAAACATGGAGGAAAGGCTAGAAGATGATATATACCGCCACAGATAGTTTAAACTCAATCATTCGATATAGACATTGTAAAGGAGATTGCACGTTTGCTCAAATGTCCCGCGTTTTTGCTGTACCCTCGCAAATTATTTGCTTTTATTAGGTCTTTACCTATGAAATTGCCGTTTTGTATGAAAAAATTTAAACTAATTTTTTTCATGTATTTTTTATTTGTATTAATCGTACGTCGATTCACCCATGCAATCAATGCATCTTTGCCAACGCAGTGGCAGTTCATTGATGCCCTTCTAAAAGAAATCAGCTGGACGGGAGGCAACAAATTCTTCAAAGGCGTTTTGTATTGTCTCTCGGGTATTGAATTTTTTTCCCGCCAAGAAGTTATCCAAATTCTGGAAAAAGTCTGTAGGCGCAAGGTCTGGTGAGTAGAGCGGATGACGGAGAGCTTCCATTCTTGCAACTTGGAGACCGTCTGCTGTGCAGTATGCGGTCGCGCGTTGTTGTGCAGGAGCAGCGGAGACGAGCGATTGGCCAATGCTGGTTGGAGATGTGCCATCTTCTCCATCATTGTGTTCAGTTCTTCACAGTACACATCTGCAGTAATGCTCACCCCGTTTGGTAAGAAGCTGTGATGAATCACACCGGCGCTAGACCACCAAACAGTGACCATCACTTTTCTAGGGGTAAGTTTTCGTTTAGGGCATTGTTTTGGTGCTGAACCAGGATGCAACCAACTTGCTGAGCGCTTGCAGTTATCAAAAAGAATCGATTTTTCATCGCAGGTAACAATGCGGTTCAAAATTCCTTCATTTGTGTGTTTGTTCGAATTTTTAACGTATCCATGATGACGAAAAAGATTGAAATGCGATGAAAATGTAACACTAATCAATAAACAAATGACTACATTTGGAAAAAGAATTCCATGTTTTTAAAATAAAATTAATTTGAAATTAGAATTCTTAGCCAAACAAAAATTATTTTGATTTGAAATGGCCAGTACTGCAGAACGGCAATTTCATAGGTAAAGACCTATTATAATATATGTATAATACTAAATTGTATCAATCTTTAGCATTTATTGATTTAGATAGGCATTTGGGGTAAAACGCTAGACTTCCTCTAATTTATTATTACTGACTAGCTGTGCCCACACACGTTATTGCCTTAACTACGAACTGGAATAAATAAACCAAACAGGTAAACTGAACGCACTTGTAAATATTTGTCAAGTGACAAATTGAACACAGTGAAGTGTGAACCGTTAGTGAGAAAAATTCTAGATCATCGTTTTCAGTATTTTCTCCACAGTTGTTCCAACATCTGTCACCGTTTAAAGTTTAAACCGTCCCTGATAACCACAATCATTTCCAGGCCAAAAAATAGCCAAATCGATCCAGCCTTACCCGAGTTTTAGCGGGATATTGGAATTGCAATCCATGTTTTATATAAGAAGATTACCATGAATTGTAAGAAAAATCTATTCAGTGTAAAGTATCCTTAACACACATACCCTCCAATATCCTGTTTGCATGAGCATTTCTTTATCATTGGATATTAATTTAAGATCAACTTATCACATAAACTCAACTTTAATTTTAAACTATTTGCTCTTAGTTCGATTACTTCTTACTGTATTTTATAAGTAAAAAACCCGCTACACATCTAACGTTTTATCGTAACGATTTAACGGTTTTGTTTTGTCAATTGAGTTTATGACAAATCGAAGCACGATCGATAAAACTGCACAGGGCTCTATCTGGAACATTCGACAGCGGCGTAAACGTTACGTTATCGAATGAAATTTGTATTGGCGATGTCCTGATTTTGACAACATACAATTCACATTCGATAGCGTTACGTTTACGCCTGTCAAATGTTCCCGCCAGGTCTCACGTCGTTAAATCGTTGAGTGTGTAGCGAAGCGTAATGTTAAGGTACTAACAAAATGATCAATCGATTAAAAAAAACTGGTATGCGTTATGTAATGTTTTAACTTTTACCCCAATGGGTAAAGTATGCAAAATGTATGCGTAAATTCTTTTGAAGGTTACAAATACCTGGAAGGAGGAGTATTGAGAATGTGAATATTGTAAAATGTCCTCATATGGGCAGTGTGCAGTGGACACTTCAAGCGCTGAGGTAAGAATAGCTGCGTTAAAGAAACCTTATATAGGTACGGAAAATCAACCTAAAAATCTGGTCACCATGATTGATGTATGGATGTTGGGATTTTTTTTTTAACGCTCGACGTAAGTTATAAGTTAGACGTGTCTGTCTAAGTGTGCGTTGTGCGTGTCTGTCCGTGGCATCGTAGCAGCCAAACGAATGAATCGATTGTGATCTAGTTTCTTTTGTTTAAAAGCTAACATGATCGAGAGTGTTTTTAGCTATAATTCATCATCATCAGCTCGCTTACAGCTTACTGCACTTGTAGTTGTGTACTGGTAATTTGTCATGTCATACTCACGAGATAATAATTATGCATGCACCAGATACCAAATTGTGTACTTTTTATAATATTACGTAAAATATATTATAAATGCGAAACATCCTATGAATAAATTTGCACGGATATCAACGACTAAATTGTTATTTGACCACTGCACAGGTGAAATCGTTAGATTTTTTGTAATAATTGTCTTTAAAGCAATAGTGCGGCTTATTCGTACACTGAAGATATATTAACTTACCTCAACTTACCAAAAAGAGCCAACCTGTACATATTTTAATCACGCTAAAATATTTTTTTAATATTTTATTACTCAGTAAACAGTGATAATTTACTGTAGGTACACTACAAACAGGCACACGTCTTCCGCTTTATTCGGAAATCAGAGGCCTTATATTGACTGTTATATAACTTGATTTTATTGCCATTGGACTGCTATTTAACTATAGTCAATATTTCTAAGAACTAACTTCCCATTTAACCAGTATTAATTGATAAATATTATTCGCTGGAGGCTTTTCAATCGGTTGATGTATAGGTTAATAGAATATAATTAATTTGCAGGACTGTCCTGCGGCGGCGCGCGGCGGCCGCGGTCCGTATGGTCACCCCAGCCGTAAATCCAATCAGCGCCGCATTCCTGTCCGGTCAGAAATAAACCTTATGCTTAAGGGCTCTTACACAGGTAACTATTTTGAGGAAAATTGTGTTGGCCTACTTGAAGATCCTTATTGATTCAACAATTGGTGGCAAAATAGTATGACCTTCTTGGTATACTTTTTAATATTTAACTGTATAAATAATAGGGAATATAAGTATAATATTATAATAACAATGTGTATGTGTCTTTTATAATATTACTAGCGGAACCGACAGACGTTGTTCTGGCTTAAATATATAAATGATATTATATTATTTCCGTCTGGTTGTCTGGCACTTGTAACACAAGTTCTTCGAGAATTTACCACGGGACCAGATTGACGTGGTGTGAAGGCGTCCATAAATATTATTATTAAAGATAATAGATAAATTATAATTACAGAAGTTAGAAGGGCGGAGTGCGGGCAGACAGAGTACGGACAGGGCGGAACTATAAGGGTTCCTTGTAATACTACGGAACCCTAAAAAGTATAAATACTGCTATTTATATATATACGGTGTATGTAATGTACTGTATATATATTAATATATACAGTGCGTTCGCGGCCTAACCGAACTTTTAAGGTGGCTTAATTGATTGCACGCAATAAAAGCCCATTGTTGGGCGTGGCGTGGGGCGTGCGGCGTGCGGCGCGCGGTGTGCCTGTCGCGGCGTGCGGCCTGCGGCCTGCGGCGTGCGGGTCGCGGCGTGCGGCGTGCGGCGTGCGGCGTGCGGTGTGCGGTGTGCGGCGTGCAGCGGCTTACGGCGTGCAGCGGCGTACGGCGTGCGACTTGCGGCATGCCCGATAGCTCGTGCTTTCCCTAAAGTCTGGGTAAAGTTCAAGCGCCAATATGACCTTGAAGGATGTTTTGTTGAGTCAAAAGAAAATAATGTAAATAAATATTTCGCTTCTACACAAAATATAGATCCATATCAACAAAATATATAAGATTGTTCAGAATAAATTACGGATATTTTAGGCATATTATGACCTTTATTATTTTATAAAATAACGACGGCGATAGGATAAATATAGGACGGCAGACAGCTAGATTAAATTTCATACAAATATTATAAAACGTAGTTTGACCCGTTGAGGCCCGCGACATTGCTGTTTCATATTTGTTTACCGCATGCGCTAAAAGACATGTAATGAGAGCCATATATGGCAAATGTGAACAACGCCCAACACACACTGTAGACATACATGAGAATACAATCAAAATAGATATTATTTAACTTTAGCTTTTTTACAAACTAAAAACCTACTAATATTATAAATGTAAAAGTTTGTGAGGATGGATGGATAGATGGATGGATGTTTGTTACTCTTTTATGCAAAAATTACAGAACGGATTTCGATGAAATTTGGTATGGTAGTAGTTTAAAATGGATGGATTTTAACTGGATTAAATTATAGGATACTTTTTATCCCGGAAAAAAAAGGTGTTCCCGCGGGATACCCGTTAGTATAATTACGCGAGCCGCGGGAACAGGTACTATATTATAATTTCCGATAAAAATGATAAAATACACAGGTTACGCAAATCACCAACAGATGGCACTGTAACAGTATTTGTATTTTATTAGCAGTTTTTGTGCATTGTCAATAGATGTTGTCACGCACTTTTTGGGTTCCGTAGATGACGTTCATTTCGTACGTCCCGGCGTCCTCGGGCGTACCTTCCAAAAGGCTAGTGCTAGAAAGATGATTTTTGCATGGTTATGAACATTTACCACGCCGACAAAGTACTACATATAATGTTTTCACATTTTCTTTTGGGAGACTGTATTAAGTTCCTACTACCTACCCTACACGTAATTAAGGGGGATGTTTTTTATTTCTCACGTCTACCCCATACTACGTCTACGTGTAGATTGTAGGGTAACATTAGATAGGTCGTTTAAAAACATTGCGAGGTTGCAAAGAGTATTTTTTTATTTAGGTATCCGATTGCGAGACATTCAACTTTAAACCGCATTTTTTTGTTACAATACGGCTCCCGTCCCAGTCCCCCCCTCCCCCCTAAATCTAAATTTATTGCATTGTATTTCTTTATTGCACTCATAATAAATGACATTGAAATTCGTAGCATTATAGGTCACTTTGTTTACGTTTGGATTAAATTGTATCTGAACGGTATATGAGTAACTATTACTATGTATTAATATTTTGTCAGATGTCGGCAGTATGCGATGTCGTGTGTGACTTGTGAATAGTTGTGACTAAGCTCGGCGTAGGAGTCTCAAGCTTTACCTCTGCTCACTCCTAAACAGTTTGGTCACCTACGTTCTTGCTAAATACTTGTTTACCTACTAAGCGAATTTTCTAATGATTGAAATAAAATGAAATGAAAAAAATAGTTGTATTTTATTAGACGTTTCGGTGCACTGCCAATAGATGGCGCTGTCACTTTAATTTTTGAAATATCACTTTCTAATAATATAATTGTAAGGTCTAGAAAAATCAATTACGGATATTTCTGGCACGTGATTTGAAGACGTTTTGGGAGAAAAGTAATTATACCACTCGGAAAAAATATTATTTCTGTAATACATTAGCTTATACATACTGTATAAGCTCGCCCACCTTCCGTTTAGCGGATAGTAGTATAGTAGACCTAATATTATACAGAATGTATAATATAAAAGTATTAAAATATACTTCCCGTTTTATGGTACCTGTAACACAAGTTCTTCGGATACTTAGTACGGGGCTAGATTGACGTCGTGTGAAGCGTCCATAGTTATTATATTATTATTATTATTAAATGTTTTCCCATCATTAGGCTAAAATATTAATGATAATAGCTCCCCACACCAATTTCGACGACGGCGGCTGGTTTCATTGAAACCAGACTAGCTAGGTAGCTACGCAGGAATAATTTTATAGTGCCCAAGCGTTTGCGCAATAAAGAGCACTCTCCCTTTATTTACTCTCAAAAGACAGTGAGACAGATGACAGTCATCTGTCTCACTAGGGAAACAAGAGTAAAGGAAGAAAGAGTGCTCTTTATTACGCACACACTTGGGCACTATAAAAATAACTCCTGCGTAGTCGGTCTGACTTTAACGAAACCGGGCAACTTCACCGAAATCGGTGTGGGTTACTTGGTAGCCGTTTAGTAATCTGTGGTGACTGGTGTGGGAACTTGGGGAGTAAATGTTAATTAATATAACGTCTCCAAAAATCAATTGCGGACAATTCGGGCATACGATTCACTGCTTGTGTAAAGACGTTTAAGCAAATACATATTTGTGATACTCAAAGTAAAAATCATCTCATGTATGGGTACTACTATCCGCTAAACGGAAGGTGGGCGAGCTTATACAGTATGTATAAGCTAATGTATTACAGAAATAATATTTTTTCCGAGTGGTATAATTACTTTTCTCCCTAAACGTCTTCAAATCACGTGCCAGAAATATCCGTAATTGATTTTTCTAGACCTTACAATTATATTATTAGAAAGTGATATTTCAAAAATTTAAGTGACAGCGCCATCTATTGGCAGTGCACCGAAACGTCTAATAAAATACAACTATTTTTTTGATTTCATTTTATTTCAATCATTAGAAAATTCGCTTAGTAGGTAAACAAGTATTTAGCAAGAACGTAGGTGACCAAACTGTTTAGCTACTGAATACCGAGTGACTATATGTATAGATTTATATGGCATCAGTGTGTAAAATCGTGTAGAAATGGTGTTTTATCGAGTGCGGGTTATTTTGCTCGTATATATTTAACGACAGCTAATTTTAACGTAGCTTCTTTTCGTTTAGGTAAATAAGCCTAATATATAACGTGTAATGTAAAGTTTAAGTTCATATAATAAATGGTAAATAAATTATTAAGAAAATAGTGATGAAAATAGTACAACATTTCGTGTAAAGGAAACTTAAAATGTATATAACTTTTTTAGGAAATAAGATATTTAGTATATAAGGATTAATAAATATGGTCACGATAATAAAGATTTTCACATAACGCGTTTTGCTTCACCTGGCTCATGAAAAATGGGGAAAAATATGGAAAATAGCCGTATAGAGAGGTAAAAGTGAAAGGGAAAATCGGCCCGAAAGAGGCGTACGGTCGGGGCTCTCTATACGGCATTGCCATGAGCCAGGTAAGCAAAGCGAAAAGGTGAAAAAATGTTCTCCTCAATACAGTGTTTTATTATCGCCCCGGCTCTGTCCAAATCGGTGTAACCTTGCTATCTTCGAGTCTAATCTGAGCCGGCGGTTGAATCCCTGTGGAATAATACAGTCCCCTACAGTAGTGCGTGGTCCTTTGGCGAGCGGAATATCAAGATCGAAGAAATATTCGAAGTCCATATCAAGTTGAAAATAACGAAGACGGCACTTAGAGAAAATTGGAACAGCTGTTTTGAACATAGAAAAATTTCCGAAGACTCAAGATTTAAATTTTTACTGAAGACAGGACTTAGAAAATTTTCGTCAGCTGTTTTGAACATAGAAAAATTTCCGAAGACTCAAGATTGAAATTTTTACTGAAGACTGGACTTAATAAATTTTCGTCAGCTGTTCTGAACATAGAAAAATATCCGAAGATTCAAGATATAAATTTTTACTGAAGACCGGACTTAGAAAATTTTCGTCAGCTGTTCTGAACAGAAAAATTTCCGAAGATTCAAGATAGAAATTTTTACTGAAGACCAGACTAAGAAAATTTTCGTCAGCTGTTCTGAACATAGAAAATTTCTGAAGATTCAAGATAGAAAATTTTACTAAACATTGGACATAGAAGAAATTATCAAGCTAGAACATTGGAAATTTTATCAACGGGAATCAACGCCAGGGATTAGATTGGACTCAGAAGATCGGACTCGGGGATACAAGGATACACCGCTGCGAACGGAAGCAAGGATTCGCAGATTTTTACCGAAAAACCTCCCGAAGATTCTTGAAATTGGAAATTCACCTGGCTCATGAAAAATGGGGAAAAATATGGAAAATAGCCGTATAGAGAGGTAAAAGTGAAAGGGAAAATCGGCCCGAAAGAGGCGTACGGTCGGGGCTCTCTATACGGCATTGCCATGAGCCAGGTAAGCAAAGCGAAAAGGCTAAAAAATGTTCTCCTCAATACAGTGTTTTATTATCGCCCCGGCTCTGCCCAAATCGGTGTAACCTTGCTATCTTCGAGTCTAATCTGAGCCGGCGGTTGAATCCCTGTGGAATAATACAGTCCCCTACAAATTCTAATTTCAAATTGATTTTATTTATAAAACATGGAATTCTTTTTCCAAAAGTAGTCATTTGTTTATTGATTAGTGTTACATTTTCATCGCATATCAATCTTTTTCGTCATCATGGATACGTTAAAAATTCTAGTAATTATGGAATATGAGTACCGTCGTGGCAGCAACGACGTTTACGGAGCTAACACTACAAACCAACGCACCACCTGTTATTGGTTTGCTCGCTTCCGTTCTGGAAATTTCGACCTGAAAAATGAACCTCGCGGTCGTCCGAAGACTGGTCGACAATGACGAATTAAAGGCGATTGTGGAAGCTGATGATACACAATCTACGGCTGAATTAGCAGCAGCTTTCGACGTTAGCGTCAAAATAATATTGGTCCATTTGCGTCAAATTGGCAAGGTAAAAAAGCTTGACAAATGGGTGCCCCACGAACTTAATGATCGCCAGCGCGAAGTACGCGTCGAGACGTGCCTTGCACTGCTCAACAGACACACAAATGAAGGAATTTTGAACAGTATTGGTACCTGCGATGAAAAATGGATTCCGTTTGATAACCGCAAGCGCTCAGCAGGTTGGTTGGATCCTGGTTCAGCACCTAAACAATTCCCTAAACGAAAATAGCACCTAAACAATGCCCTAAACGAAAATTTACCCATCGAAAAGTGATGGTCACTGTTTGGAGGTCTAGCGCCGGTGTGATTCATCACAGCTTCTTCTCACAGCTTCTTCTTTCTTTCAAACGGGTAGAGCATTACTGCAGATGTGTACTGTGAAGAACTGAACACAATGATGGAGAAGCTGGCACATCTCCAACCAGCATTGGTCAATCGCTCGTCTCCGCTGCTCCTGCACGACAACGCGCGACCTCATACTGCACAGCAGACGGTCTCCAAGTTGCAAGAACTGGGGTTGGAAGTTCTCCGTCATCCGCCCTACTCACCAGACTTTGCGCCTACAGACTACTACTTTTTCCAGAATTTTGATAAGTTCTTGGCGGGAAAAAAATTCAATACCCGAGAGGCAGTACAAAATGCCTTTGAATTTGTTGCCTCCCGTCCAGCTGATTTCTTTAAGAAGGGCATCAATAAACTGCCACTGCGTTGGCAAAGATGCATTGATTGCATGGGTGATTACTTCGATTAATACAAATAAAAAATACATGAAAAAAAATCGTTTAAATTTTTTCATACAAAACGGCAATTTTCGAAAAGAATTTTTCGAAAATTGCCGAAAGATAATTTAATTTCGAAATTTAAGAAAATTATGAAATTCTACGAAACTACTTTTGGAAAAAGAATTCCATGTTTTATAAATAAAATCAATTTGAAATTAGAATTTGTAGGGGACTGTATTATTCCACAGGGATTCAACCGCCGGCTCAGATTAGACTCGAAGATAGCAAGGTTACACCGATTTGGGCAGAGCCGGGGCGATAATAAAACACTGCATTGAGGAGAACATTTTTTACCCTTTTCGCTTTGCTTACCTGGCTCATGGCAATGCCGTATAGAGAGCCCCGACCGTACGCCTCTTTCGGGCCGATTTTCCCTTTCACTTTTACCTCTCTATACGGCTATTTTCCATATTTTTCCCCATTTTTCATGAGCCAGGTGAATTTCCAATTTCAAGAATCTTCGGGAGGTTTTTCGGTAAAAATCTGCGAATCCTTGCTTCCGTTCGCAGCGGTGTATCCTTGTATCCCCGAGTCCGATCTTCTGAGTCCAATCTAATCCCTGGCGTTGATTCCCGTTGATAAAATTTCCAATGTTCTAGCTTGATAATTTCTTCTATGTCTAATGTTCAGTAAAATTTTCTATCTTGAATCTTCAGAAACTTTCTATGTTCAATGTTCAGTAAAATTTTCTATCTTGAATCTTCAGAAATTTTCTATGTTCAGAACAGCTGACGAAAATTTTCTTAGTCCGGTCTTCAGTAAAAATTTCTATCTTGAATCTTCGGAAATGTTTCTATGTTCAGAACAGCTGACGAAAATTTTCTAAGTCCGGTCTTCAGTAAAAATTTATATCTTGAATCTTCGGAAATTTTTCTATGTTCAGAACAGCTGACGAAAATTTATTAAGTCCAGTCTTCAGTAAAAATTTCAATCTTGAGTCTTCGGAAATTTTTTTATGTTCAAAACAGCTGACGAAAACTTTCTAAGTCCTCTCCTTACCTTACCTTACCTCTCTATACGGCTATTTTCCATATTTTTCCCCATTTTTCATGAGCCAGGTGAAGCAAAACGCGTTGTGTGAAAATCTTTATTATCGTGACCATATTTATTAATCCTTATATACTAAATATCTTATTTCCTAAAAAAGTTATATACATTTTAAGTTTCCTTTACACGAAATGTTGTACTATTTTCATCACTATTTTCTTAATAATTTATTTACCATTTATTATATGAACTTAAACTTTACATTACACGTTATATATTAGGCTTATTTACCTAAACGAAAAGAAGCTACGTTAAAATTAGCTGTCGTTAAATATATACGAGCAAAATAACCCGCACTCGATAAAACACCATTTCTACACGAATTTACACACTGATGCCATATAAATCTATACATATAGTCACTCGGTATTCACTGTTATGATTTTATGTACAATTTAAACCACTTGTTTATTGTTCAGATTTAAATTCACTTAAGTTTCACATTACGAGGCCGCTGTCCTTAACAAATTCTTAGCCAAACAAAAATTATTTTGATTTGAAATGGCCAGTACTGCAGAACGGCAATTTCATAGGTAAAGACCTATTATATGGTCCGTACTCCGTGCATTATTTCACTCATCCCGCAAACTGGCTATCCAGTTGGAAGGCCAGTTAGTCTCTTGTGTGTTCTATCCACACTGCTGAACTTTCCAGATTCCATAACGCCCTACCTGTCCCCAGTCCTGCCATACCAGTAGGCAGTACATCAGTTCCGCATTCCCTGAGCCTCGGGCCCTAACAGCCTGTGACACGTGCGCGGCCCTACAAGACCTACCATTGTTGTAAGTGGACATAGGGAAATGCAGATATGGCATTCCTTGAAGAGTTAGAAAAAATGACAATTTTTTTTTCAAACACTTTTTGACGTATTTTTTTAAGTACATAGTAATAATTAATTATTAATGTTTTTAAAAGAAATATTATAATAATCTATGGACGCTTCAGACCACGTCAATCTGGTACCGTTCTAAGTACCACTGATTTCATAATTTGTGTTACGGGAACCAGACAACGGTAAATATATTTTTAATACTTTTATAATATTACACTTTCATGTGTTTAAGATTTTGATTGGAATATCATGCACATATCTAATACACATCCAGGACCCAGGAACACAGAACTTTTTGTTCCTTCGGCGGGATTTGAACCCGCGACCTCCGGCTTGAGCGCCAACGCGCTCACCACTGAGCTAAAGTTTCATTTCACTCTTAAAGTAACAATTAATGTTTTTAGATACACCAACAAGGAAATAACATTGTTAAAAGTTAAAATTTCATATTCATGTTGTGTACTTATATCTAAATGCTAAAAATGCTTTTTGATTAAATTAGTTACATTGCAGCATTGCTGAATTATAGGAAAACAAAATAACTTTATTCAAGATTCGTCTAACACAGTTGTCACAGAATCACGTCACAAAAATAAAAATAAAATGTTTTAATTTTTATGCATTATCTTTAACATTTCCAGAAAAGTATTTTTAACCTTTTATAAATATTTTCCATTTCCAACCATTATATTCCCTTAGACCAAATGAAAAAGTGAAACAGTGTATGTATGTAGTGTGTAGGTAGAGCTACATACATACACACTACATACATACAAAGGCCACACCGCGACAGCTGTCGCCTTACCTTAGGCGCAGTTTAGACCGGCCTCGCTGTGTGATTCGCAGAACTCTGTCGTCACTTTTTTATTTATTTGGTCTGAGTTTATGCCAATTTGCCATTTCTACTCGCTTTCATAGGCTTCAGTTGTACACGCATGCGGCATGCCTTTATAGTGACCCAGCATGCTCCAGTTACGAGAGGTGCGAGAAAATTAAAATGGCATTTTCTTTTGGTCTGCCCTTTCGTCTTTAGCATATAAGTTTGACGTGTCTGTGTGTGTGTCCGTGGCATCGTAGCGCTCAAACGGATAAACCGATTTTTATCTAAATTTTTTTGTTTGGCAGTTGACACGATCCAGAGTGTGCCTAGCTATAATTCATCATCATCAGCTCGCTCACTGCTCGACCATTCGGGGAGTACTTATATTTTTTAATATTGTTCATTTCATAATAGTAAATAAAGGCAATAAATATGTAGGTAATACGTTTTCATAGTATATAATATGGCCGGACTCTGCATTGTTTACTATATTCAGTTAAAACAATTTCCAGGTAAAACAAATCTATGGTAATAACATGGGAAGCTGTAGTCTGTACTGATTATGGATCTAGCGACTTTCACTCCATAATGTCTAGCATTAGTGCTTACGCATAGTACTAACACAACCTAGGTCTTATTGTAACCATAGTAATTGTTTTAAATGTACCTTTATTTACTTACTTAGTCTACTTGGGACTATAAACTCCTATAATCTATATTAATAGAAAATATCATGTTGATTGATGAAAAGATGTTATATGTATCCAAAAGAAGAAAAGCCACATAATATGTTCTGTGCACAGTGCAATAAAACCATTAATGTCTCATATAATATCATGGATGTGTATTGAATGTGTGTATTATATAATAAAAAATTTAAATATATGCTTCGTACTTAAGTAGGTATTAAATATATTTCCTTTGTCTGGTGGTGGTACCCGTAACACAAGTTCCTCGAGAACTTAGCACGGAACTAGGTTGACGTGGTGAGTGATGTGAAAGCGTTCATAGATATAAAAAAAACCTCTTAATAATGTGAAGGTCCGCGAGCAGGAATGGATGGATAAACTATGTTTGTTATTCGTTCACGCAAAAACTACTGAACGGATATTGATGAAATTTGGAATGGTAATACTTAAAGCTCCAGATTAACACACAGGCTACTTTCTCGTTAGTATTTAGGCGGGCGAAGCCGCGGTCAGAAGCTATAGTACAATAATTCCGCAAACGAACTGATGTAAGTAACTGACGGTAAGTGATTACCTCCGCCCATGGACAACCGCAACACCTAAAGGCGTTGCCAGACTTTTAAAGTCGCCTAACCTATGACGTCATAGGTTAGAAGTATGAAAATTTAAGGGTTGTGACTTGCGGGAACATAATTGCTAATATCTCCGAAATTTGGGCGTTAAAGTTTATATTTACTATACTGAATGTTTTTTTACCCGACTGCGCCAGAGGGTAATAGTTTTCGAGTTTATGTATATATTATGTATGTATGTATGTATATTTCTGTGGCACGCTAAACAGCTTGTCGCATTTGAGCTTGAGAGGTCCCATTAGATTTGTCTTAATCGTGAGAGTGACACTGGGTACATCTAAATTATTTGACGCAGTTGGGTTTTTCGGAGTTTAAACGATTTTCATATAATATAAGCCCAGGGTATGAAAATCTATGGGAGTAAAATCGAATTCACGATGTCGCACGGTCACACGGCACGGTGTCACACGATGTTAGCCGAAGATGCGTCGGTCGCTTTGCATTGCACATCAAATTTTACTTTTTAGACTAAACTCCAATCGTGCGTCGGAGTTGACACACGCCAACACCTCCTGTTACTTAATACACCGTGGGTATTGAGCTGACACACACACTTTTTTGGTTTAACGATCCTAATTTCGGTATAATTATTAACTAATAATATAGCACAAATATTTAATACATTTTGGTAATCTATGTAAGTATCTCATTACATAACTACACATCATTTTTTTTATCAAGTAATTATATCTCAATATTTTTGAATATTTAAATTATACTAGCTTTTTCCCGCGGCTCCGCCCGCGTAAATACTCACGAGAAAGTAGCCTGCGTAAATATAGTATCGGGTATCCCACGGGAACACTGTACTTTGTCGGGATAAAATGTAGGCTATGTTTTAATCCAGAGTACTAACTACTACCATACCAAATTTCATC
Organism: Phengaris arion; assembly: GCA_963565745.1. Lineage (NCBI taxonomy): Eukaryota > Metazoa > Arthropoda > Insecta > Lepidoptera > Lycaenidae > Phengaris > Phengaris arion. Next base: position 18,962,710 of record OY751444.1, read on the forward strand.
AAAATCCGTTTAGTACTTTTTGCGTGAAAGAGTAACAAACATCCATTCATACATCCATCCATCCTCACAAACTTTCACATTTATAATAGTAGTAGGACAGTAGGAAGCTAGGTTAATATTTCACGTAGTCAGCACCAGCACTATTTCGTAATCTGTGCCTTTACAACCTACAATGTGCCCCTGAAGCTGAACTTACGTCTATCGGCCGATATATAAGGCTGGCACTATAGCTTCGGTATCCGGAACGCAGCCGTTGAAAATTCAGAGCAGTAAAATTAAACCTGCGCTAATGAAAATGGAAGTTTGGAGTGTGGAGCTGTCATATGTGACATTGACATTTGACCCGACACTCATTTTTTTTTTATTATTTATATATGGCATCGGCTTATAACCATTTGCCAGTGTCAAGTTGAAAAGGCGGGAAATAGAACTTTCGTTTCAATTTTCAACACCGTATTCCTATAACGTCAAGTCTAAAGTCTAGTCAAAGTCCAAATATATAGTCAGTACAGTCTATGAGTCATGTCAGTCGATTCAGTAAAGTGGTAGAAGCTTTACTGAAAGTTCCTAGGGAGTTTTGGCAGGAAACACAAAATAGCACGTTTTTAGAAGTTGTACCACTTGCCCACACTTGTGCACGTTAACGAATATTTAATGGTTAATATTCTACCAATATTACACATTAAGAACCAAAATAACACAAATTTATGAAGTTTTACAAATTCCACAACATCACCCATTGAACTCACCCGGCAAAACTCCACCCGACACTCATGTGTTCGATTTTCAACTCCATTGTATTAGCGCTACAGAGTTCTACTTTCAATGCTCTGGATTTTCACCGCAGTTCCGGATTCCGGAGCATATGGCTCCAGCCTTAAAGCTAATCAGTAAATGACATAATGTACTGATCTGGTCGCATTAAAATGCGCTTTGTAGCATTTTGTGTGTAGTTAAAGCTGGCAGTTGGCATTCTTACCGGCTCTAGGTCGCCCAGATACAGAGTAATGTGAGCTTAGTGTAGACTTGTTTTATTAATATACTAGCTTTATCCCGCGGCTCCGCCCGCGTAAATACAGTATCCCACGGGAACACTTGAAAAAATGTTTTAATTCAGAGCCCAAACTACTACCATACTAAATTTCATCGAAATCCGTTCAGTGTATGCGTGTAAGATTAACAAACATCCATCCATGTATCTCCAGGCATTCTGTTGCCGTTGTTGCCGCTATAACAATTACTAAGGCTGAGACTATAAATGCTCCGGAATCCGGTAGGCCGGTGAAAATTCAGAGCACTGAAAATAGAACTCTGCGCTAATACAATATAGTTGAAAATGGAAGTGTCGAGTGTCGAGCTGTCATACATGACATTGACATTTGACTCGTCACTCATGTGTTCGATTTTCAACTATATTGTATGAACGCAGAGTTCTATTTTCAATTTTCTATGGCCTTCCGGATTCCGGATCATATAGTCCCAGCCTAATACTAAAAACAGAATGTCAAGTGGGGCTCCCATACAACAAACGTGTGACTGCCATTATGCACGGAACCCTTCATGCGCGAGTCCGACTCGCACTTGGCCGGTTTTAAACAAGCCAAATAGCCTGTTCTTGTTGGTATTTAAGGTTAATACAGTCTGGGCTCCAGCAGGAGCGAAAAGCATTACGAACTACAGTTGTAACTAGTGTCTGGCTTAAATAGAAATTCCGAAGTGCTAACACTATCAGGAATCTTAAAATACACATTAAGCTGTCTTAAATTCCTGATTTAAAGGATTTATTCAACATATTGCCAAAATCATTAATTATAAAACTTTAAGGTTCCAACGCTAGATGGAGCTGTAACGAGGCAGGTGGAGGCAAAAAGTGTCCACACTGCTCTACTTTTGGGGTTGTTCGGGGCCATTTAGGTTTCATATTTGTTATCTTGACATTTGCTTTCCGCAGTTCAGTCCGCATTGACAAAATCTTCTGAAATCAAGATGGCGTAACTTTTTCTTGTATGAACTATGAAGATTTTTTCTTTCAAATGTACGTTATGACTCATAAGTCATAACCCATCCTTATATTTCAAGTTATTGGCTGTAACTATTATTATTGTTACAAAATAAAAAAAACAAGTCATTTTTTGCACTCTCTGCTGCATGGTTAATCTGCTACAAAGCTTTTTAACTAGTCGCAGAACTGGACAGTAATTATTTCAATACTTCATGTATTATTAGTTATTACAGGCGACACCAAACATTCTTGTGTTAATTTACAATTAATTGGAATGGTCCCCTAGCATCGTTTAAGTTTAGTGTTCAGGAAAAAAAAAAAAAAACATGATGAGTAGTGTACACGTGGCTATGTGGCAGAAGTGAAACTTCATTCATCATTTAAAATCTAAAAATACTCTCAACGTGCCTGAAGGACATTACATAAAAAAAAAGGATAGAAAAAATTGTACACAGGCCAGCTAGCGCCATCTGTATATAGAGCCGTTCTTTAAATATTTTATATTTAATAAGTTGTTATGTACGAAGTATGTTAGCTTACGACAGATGGCGATATATCCAAAAACGTGTCGCGAGTGCGACGCATCTTGACGTGACGCAGCCTTGAAATTTCACTGTTAACGCCCAAGGTTTTAAAAATAAATTAGATAAATAAATATAACTTACATTCTATCGGTAATCTTAATATATTGGTTTTTACCAGAACACATAGATACTTTACTTTTTTATTACTACTATTTAGTTCCAATGGGCACACTTGCACAGAGTAGAAAATAAATTATAATATTTACGTACAGTGAAACAGCTTTCATAGAACGATCCAAATGATTCAAAATCGAAAATTTTAACGTCCCCTTCAACGACCCACAATTTTTCCAAACAATCGTGCACACACCGCATGCTTTTAGTAGTGCAATCAAATCGAAAGCTTACTATGTAGCTGTTTATCTGTTCCTCTTTCTTTAATCTGTGCTTCTGGGCCGCTCTGACTGACGACACTTACCGCGCTTGTAACTTCTCTGTTGTTGTAATCGCTGAGATTCAGGCGGGCCTGCTGTTCGTTTGTCGCTCCTATTCTTCGTCCTTGAAGGCAATTTTTACCTGCCGGGTCCTACTCTAAGGGTCAGATCACACCGAGACCCGACTTTCTAAAGATAGCGATTCAAAATTGAACTTTATTCACTACTCAAAAGCATACACGTGTCATTGCCACAGAGTAAGTACATTGTTTTATACTGAAGTCATCGCAAGAGCGGCGGCACGGCGCGGGCGCCGCGCTGTGCAAAACGCGGTGCAAAGCTCGCAATTCGAACTCTTTGGCAATGTAGTTAATAAATTAAGTACATTAATTTCAGCTCTATTCAGTTAGCACAGAGTTCTATTTTCAATGCTCTGAATTTTCCCCGGCCTTCCGGATTACGGGTCATAGTATAGTCCCAACTGCCAGCCTCAAAATTTGCGTGAAACCGTACGCTATTAAAAGCAATTGTATATTATTTCGTTTTAGGATCGGTCGAGCCTGCATACATTAGCTACCGTGCCACACGTGGGTGTTTTCGATTAATACCAAACATTTGTCTGAATATGAATAAAAAAAAAACTTTAAAACTAAAAGTAATTTAAAATTATAATGTTTTATGTTTTTCTGTTTGCCTTCGAAGTCCGGTACTTTCAGATTCCGGTTCTTTGTGTCGTTACGTAATTTCTCGTTATTGTAATTTCTCACCGGTTTTCTTTGAGGTTGTGGAATCTATCCAAGGTAGCGTGTCTGTGAAATCAATAACGCTATTTTCTTAAACCTGCCCGTGTTAACATTTATATTTATCAAAGGTGTCCTGTTTTATGAGTATTTAATTGGTAGGTATAGGAAAGGATAATAATTATTGTCATTTTTCTCAGACAGTTCATCCTTGCATCATTGCCAAGTCATCGGTGTTTCATAACACACGTAAGTGCTGAATCATGTGAGAAATGTCCAGAGGCGTATTTAAAGATTTGGCGCCTCGGGCCAATTTCCTTACCAGGCCATTTAAGCTGTAGTGAATATTTTACAATTTTTTAACAGGTTTAAAAGACATGACTTCGAAATAAAAAGCAATAAAATCAAAACAGAACTTGATACCAAGTAATTTAATATACTTACTCTTTATGTCAATGACGAGAGAGCGGAGCGAGCGAGGAAATTTGATTTTTCTACTTTACCGGTAAAAAAGTGTTTAAATTTTAAGCCTAGAAAATGTGTTTACTTCAGAAAAATACAATAAAATTAATAGCCTAAAATCGAACGTTGGTTCTACATAATATAATATTATGTTCTTTATATTACTCGCGAGCAAGCGAGCATAATTTTTGAAGTGAAGCTTTTATATGGACGTTCGGGCTATCACTCCTTGACCACTCCATCCGTATAAGCGTCCGATTTTTAGCGCTACCGTTACACGATATATTAGTTCTATACTAACTATCCTATCCAAATATTCTGTATCCTATTCTATCCAAACTCCTAGTAACTACAGACCTATAGCTTTATTACCAACGTTTTCCAAAATATTTGAAAAAGCCATGTGTAACAGATTGTACAATATCCTAGAGAAAAATAACATTCTGGGTGACGGTCAAAATGGTTTGAGGCAGAGGCGTAGATCTCGCATCTACGACGTTTGCTATTTATAAATATATTCAAATGGCACTCCAACAAATAAACGACCAAAAGTATTTTTTTACCCGACTGCGCCAGAAGGAGGGTATGTATATATGTATGTATAATTGTTTTTTTAAAATTGGTACATCCAAACTATTTGATGCAGTCGGGTTTTTTGTTCTTTTAAGATCAGAAAAAACGGCAGATAACGGTGTTCCATTCCACAGGGAATTGTAATACAATTCTTGTTATAAATAAACGACCTACCTAAAATCTTAAATAAAGAAACAGCTCTACCGGTATTATTTGCAGGCGATATATCTATTTTAATAAAATATGAAACTACGAACACAACAAACACTATACTACATGACACACTACGCGCTGTAACGGATTGGCTTCAAGATCACTATCTAGAGATTGACTACAAAATAAATAAAAAATATTTTTATGTTAAACGGTTTTATTACAATAAAAATAATGTAGGTAATGTACTAAAAGCTAAAAAATAATTCGGTAAGTCCTAGCTACCAGATTGCACCAATCTTCTCATCAATCTGGGGTATTGATCAGACAAATAATAAAATCGTTGGGTGCGTGAAACTTATATATTATATCATATATTAACTCTAGATACGCAACGCCCAACGATTTTATTATTTGTCTGATCAATACCCCAGATTGATGAGAAGATTGGTGCGATCTGGTAGCTAGGACTTGCCGAATTATTATTTAGCTTTTAGTACATTACCTACATTATTTTTACTGTAATAAAACCGTTTAACATAAAAAAAAGACGTGTGGCACTCGGGGACTGCCGCGGTAAAGCTATTGCATAGCATTTTGTATCAACTTATGCAATTATAATTATTTATTTATTTTATTTTATTTATGCAGTATTTCTTTTTCTTTGATATTAATTCAAGTTACACTTTTTGAGCGTAGTGACCGATAAGAAAACAAATTTTTCTTTTATTAAATAAATAAAAAGTTAATATTTGATGGTTTCTGTTATATACATAATGAAGAATGAATTATATATATATATATATATATATATATATATATATATATATATATACATATTGAGAATCTAAATTGAGAATTTAAACTATACGCGTGTGTGTGTTTGTGTGTATAAAAGAGGGCTACTTTTAATATCGCTCATTTTAATATCAAAAATTTAGGTTATCTTTATAGCAGTATAATATTTTCAATTCAAAATTAATACTGTATTTGTGATAATAATAAAATGTATGTATATAGAGAACTCACTCATTTTCTTTCACTATTTTTTCGTGACTTTCTTCATTAATAATAAATGCACTTTGTTCATTCATATTCAAAACACTTTATACACAAATTTTACAAGTACAGCTATTCACTGTTGTACATAAATACCTATACACCTATATACTTTCTCATAAACAGCTGCTTATGTATTCGTCCGATTTCGGAGCAGCTCGTCTCGATTCGTGCGAGTTTCGTAGAGTCGTACAATACGTCTAATCGCACGCACACAACGCCGTGTCGAAGACTGCCGAACGACGTAAGACGATGCACGGAGCGTGAGGTTTCTTCGTTTTTCTGGATTCGGTCCCCGCGCTCAAGGCCCGCGATAGAAGCTATGCAATAGCTTAAAATATTTTTTTATTTAATTTATTTTCAAGTTTTTAGTTTTGTTGCTAGATGATACTTCTCATTCTACTGAGTTTATTTATTCAGAATGAGCTCTATTCTACTAATCAAGTCCTTTCATTTGACACCTGTATTGAGGTGTTTGTGAATAATCCGCCATTTTGTGGCGGCGACCATCTTGGATTTTATTTTTTCAGAATGAGCTCTATTCTACCAATAAATCCCTTTCATTTGATACCCATATAGAGGTTGTTGTGAAGTAATATGTAATCCGCCATTTTGTATCTTGGATTTATATTTGTATTTTGGATTTACAGTCATAAAAAATATTTATTATTATATTGTCATCATGATTAAGAGTGGGTGCCAAATATCAGATCGATCTGGTGTCAGGAAGGGGGTAAAATTCCAATTACTAAATTTTAACCAAACAAATAAATAAATAAACTGGCCAAGCTAAATAAAACCGTTTAAAAACAAAACTATTCAATTCCTACAAAAAACCTGCTATCAAAATAGACACAAATTTTCAGAACACAACTCTACAAACTGTGGATACATTCAACTCGCTCGGAATTAATATTGATACACACTTAAACTTCAAAACCCATATCGAATATATAAAATCTAAATTAGCCAAATTCTCATATGCCCTTTCCATCTAAAATGTAACACAGACCTACAAACCTCTCTCTCAGCATACTATGCTTATGCATACTCGTGGTTGAGATACGGAGTCATACTGTGGGAAAACAGCGTAAACAGTCATAAACTTTTTATCCTGCAAAAAAATTTACGAAACGAATAATAGGCCAAATAAAAAATAGAGACTGCTGCAGACCATATTTTATTAAATATATCCTATTAACACTCCCATCCATTAACATTTTCCATAGATTTCAGGTTGTGAGAAAAATTGGAGATTTTATGAGTATTGGAACATGTAACTGCATTCTAGCGTATCCCCTGTCTGAACAAGCTATAAAAGTGTATAAAATGGTCAATAAAGCTCTAAATCGACGTAAAATAGATTATAATTAGTGATGTAGTTAGTACTTAATATATTATAATTGTAATTATTGTAATCGTTGGTATAATGGAGTGGAATAGTCAATTATGACTAATCTCCTTAAATAAAGATAAAAAAAAAAACATTTTCGTCATCCAAATTAGAAGCATTTTTGATTAAAACTTATTTAATAAAAAATGCTTCTGTTCCCCGGAAGAATATTTTTATAAAGAGTAGGTACTAAGCAAAGTAGCAAATAAAAAGTTCATAAACTATATTATTATTATTATTTATATAAGTTCATTACATATGAAATTGGCGTTTTGTAAGGGAGGAACATACAGTCGATTTTTTTAAAACATAATATATTTATTTAATCAAAGTATATACAATATCTATCTATGCACTTTTGCCATCTCATAGGTAGTTCATTGATTCCTTTACTAAAAAAAACATTCGGACAGGAATCAATAAAATCTTTGAAGGCGATTTGGACTGCCCCATCGGAGTTGAATTTTTCCCTTGCAAGAAGTTATCCAAATTTAGAAAAAAATGGTAATCTGTTGGAGCAAGGTCCGGGGAGTAGGGTGGATGTCTTAGACATTCCAATTGAAGCTCCTCTAATTTGGTAGCCGTCTGTTGTGCAGTGTGTGGTCTAGCGTTGTCCTGAAGCAACAGTGGCCTAGAGCCAATGACCAACCTAAACTAATGCTATAACTAAATATATAATATAAATATATATGAAATAAAATAAATAAAAAAATAAAAATATATAATGCTAAACGGTTGTTTAGCAGCTAGCTTTTCCATCATGATTTGCAGTTGCTGGCAATAGACATCTGCCGCAACACCGGCACTAGTCCACCGTTTGGTGGACTAGTGCCGGTGTTACGGTCACAAGCTCACAAGTAACTTTTTTGAGTGCCAATTTTCGCTTGGGGCAGACTTTGGTTGGTTCGCCAAGGTTCAGTCATTACGATGAGCGTTTCCGATTATCGTACAGGATCCACTTTTCATCACAGGTAATGGATTCGATTTAAAATCCCTTCATTATTGTGCCGGTTGAGTAAAGTAATGCAGCAGTCGACGCGCGTTTGTCGGTTTGTTGCACTCAATTCATGAGGTACCCATCTTTCAAGATTTTTCACCTTCCCAATTTGCTTCAATTGGATTAAAACAGTTTTTACACTAACACCACAGCCTGCAGCTAACTCGGACGTGGTTTGCGATGGATCCGCTTCCATAATAGCCTTCAATTCTTCATAATTAACTTTGGTGTCCGGCCGTCCACGGGGTCGAAATTTCCAGAACGAAAACGTTGGAACCAAAAACGCACTATGTTTTCTTTTGCGACACCGCCGCCACACACATCATTAATCCTTCGAGCCGTTTCTGCAGCACTGGTGCCACGGTGGAACTCGTACTCGAAAATAATACGATATTTCAAGTTTTTCATTTTGTAAACAGAGTGAAAAAACAAATGAATTACGGTTTTCGAAACACAAATGCATGAGTAAATAGCGGTATAAATTTGAAAATGGAATTCCTAACCAAAGAAGATATATTTGAGATGAAAACGCCAATTTCATATGTAAGGATTAGGTTCTACTTAAAAATGTTTAAAAATATTGCTGTACTTCTTATGTCATTTTTCATTTAAGTAAACGCCTGCACAAGGCACTAAGTTGTATTATCTTATGTACACTACTTGGTAATAAAGTCTTTGAATCTTTGAAACTATACACCTATAGGCTATATACCTACACTTTATACTATAAAGCTTCACTTCTTTCAGGCGTCCCTAGATGGCACTGTCTTTTTTTCTATCTTACATGTTCAAAATTAAATAAATTAAAACTTTAGGCCCTGAATGACTCTGAATAACGCAATGAAATCCTACTACTATTATAATGTGAAAGTTTGTGAGGATGTATGTATGGATGGATGGATATTTGTTACTCTTTCACACAAAAACTACTAAACGGATTCCGATAAGTTTGGAATAGTAGTAGTTTAGGCTCTAGATTAAACCATAGGCTACTTTTATTCCGAAAAAGTACAGTCTGTTTCAGTGGGGTACCCGATACTTACGCGGGCGGAGCGGCAAGAAAAAGCTAGTCAGTACTAAGGAAGATAATATATTTTTTTAAGGAGGAGCAAGTGAAGATTTTTTTCTGTTTTATGTGTTAAAATGTGTTTCAGTCTCTTAAAGCCAGTGGACATTAAAAGACAACATTTCGGTTCAAAAATTTTGATTAGGTATTCGTAGACGGTAGGGGTAATCAAGATTGCTTAATAAGGCACTTAAAATTTGAGATTATTCTATCTGAAAGTCTGTGCACTTGAAAAAAACTGTAAAAATGTAGGTTCGTTAATAATGGATTATTATTAAATGTCCACGAGGCGGACTTATGCGGTGGGACGCCAAAAAGTCCCGGGCGGCAGAGTGCGACCCATTGGCCCTAGGGTAAATACGCTACTGGTACTACTACTGAATGCCTTATAAATATTATAATGTTGATGTATGGGAAAATTCATGCAGCATGGGTCATTTGCTATACCTAACAACTAACAAGGCATTTCATAAAAAATACAAATACAGAAAAATATAAACCATTATACGAGTATGTAACTACCTATATTAATACAATAAGACAATGTTCGAGATGGGTTGATTTTCGTCATGCGATATGCATAAATCGTAAATATGGTCTTGAATAATTTTGGAACCAACAAAACTTGTTTTTATGACAATAGAAATTAGATAGCGTTGAATTTTTTATATTGCGAGTAAAAAATATAAACAAGTCTTATGATATTATTATTTATTATGCTAATATTGTTTTACGTTCCGAGTATTTCTGAGTGATATGAAATAAATAATATTGTCCGTTGATCTATTTCAGCACACATTAGTATGAGACGTGTAAATGCTAGATGATTAATAGATGTTTGCGACCCGACTTCACCCGCATTTCTGCTATTTCTTGCTCTAAATAAAAAGGAATTCCTTAGATACAAATAATGTAATAGGTAGGTATATTTTGAATTAGTAACAGTGAGTTATGTATACTATATATACCTAAAGGAATATATAGTATAGTAGTATAGTATATAGTATATACCATGTATAGTAACTTTATTCTTTTAGTTTGCACTCTAATTTATCTCCTACACCGAAATCGAAAATGGTGACTGAATTTTGAAAGCTCATCATCCTACCTTTTACCTAGTGGGCCTATTTAGGATGATGAGCTTTCAAAATTCAGTCACCATTTTCGATTTCGGTGTAGGAGGTAAATTAGAGTGCAAACTAAAAGAATAAAGTCCAGTCCATCCATTTCCTAGCAGGACATGGAGTACCAGAGGTTTTTTAAGGACTTATGAGCAGAGATAAGTTTTCATAATTCATCAAGAAATATTCCTCAAATCGTATGAACAATGATGATGATCTCAGATCTAATATGCAACACAATGAAGTGAGCAGGAGATGGTGAGATTTTACCTGAGTGACGTTGGCGCCGGCGGCGGCTCCTTCCCCGCCTCCTCAGCCCGCCAGTCCGCCGCGCGCCGTCGCGTTGAATGCATGTCAGAGCCGTATTGCGCTCCGCAAATTTGCATTTACCGTATTAATTTAGAACTGACCTGTGAAAATAACACACTGGTAATTAAACGTTCTGTGCCGCATAACAGTGAACTGAACCAGTGTTACAGTGTCCTCGAAAAACATCTGGCAACGTGATCTCTTCTAAACATCTACGGCTATCGTCGCGTGAGTATTTCTAAAGTTTAACTGTACTTTCCATCCATGGTTTGTCGAGCTATGCCGGTTCTTAGGTGTATTCGCGGAAAAAAACCTGTAGTTTCGAATGATCAGCCACGGTTGTGAGTTAGATGTAGGTCGTTAGCATCTTTCTAATTAAGTTATGGTGCCCAGGCAAAACTAAGAAAATCAGTCTGTTTACGCAAACACCTACCTACGATGCCGATGTAAATTAGATATTAGGGAACCGCTTTGAATTGAAAAATGAAATTCGATTTGTTCTAAATTCAAACCGGGTGTTCCAAATTCAAAATACAGAAATGAAAGTGTTTCAGACTGAACCATTTTAAATGTTTCTGTACCTGCCACCTGCCTTCCACAATCATCGACAATTATAGCGTGGAATTACTACAAAATATGCAAGCCAAAAATATACCTACCTACTTCACTTCAGAAAAGTAAACAGTAGGTACGTGTAATAAGTAGATATATTACATACCTACCGAATGATACATTCTGTTTTAAATAACAATAGGTACCGACATGTTGAGTAAGAAGTTACAAACTGACAAGTAATTTACCTACCTAAATTGTTTTTTATTAACCTAAATTTCATAACATTCCGTTAACTCTTCGGAATCTATTTCTATTGTAGATTATACCTATATCCTAAACCTACTTTCCCTTATTCTATATAATCATAATTACGTAGGTAGTTATATAAAAAAATATGCAAGTAATAACAAAATGAAAATGCCGCGTTCTTTCGTTAGAAAACTGGTTGCCTCACCTGCAAGTTGTAACATGAAAACACGCACTGTTAAAAAAATTATTTGTCTATGGTTTATTACATTTTTTATGGCCGCATACTGAGCTGGTTTGAATGAGTTTTACGATTTACGGTACTGTAACAAGCCAAAATTACACAAAAGTACCTATAAAAGATTTCATCTTGAGTCATAATAAATAATAACCTAACCTACCTACCCACTTACTAGGTACGCTTTAGGTAGGTAGATTCGTACATACTTCTAAATGTTGTCGAAAATATTCTTTCTTATTATTATATTATATACTTCATTGTTAATTTAATACTAACATTTTGACGTCTCTTGCAGAATGTTTCTTGAATTGTTATGCGCTGATTTGCAAAAGGCTTTATTACCAATTATTTTGTATTTACGTAAAACAATGACAATATTATGGTTCTCCGAACCCTCTCGGTGGGAACAGTGTTGTTACGTGAAGGAATAAACAATACCTACTTCGATTATATCGATCACTTGCACTTGGGTAAATCCCCGCCATAGACAATTATGTTTCAGAATCTGAGATTGAAGTCAATTTAAGATTTTAGATACGTTATTAATTTCGGGCGTTATAGGATATTAGATCGGTTAATGGAAATACGCTATAACGCTACCAATTTAAAAGTCACAATTACATTATAGTGCATTTAAGAAATAGATACAATGGCTTATGGCACATTAATTTGATCGAATTTTTATCTTTTTGTTTACATTTAGATGAAATTGGATCTAAACAGAGTATAATATTTTTGTTATGTAATGTCAATCGAAACTGCAGATTATTTATTTATGTCTAAGCAGCTAGGATCTGAATTTAAATGTCTATGCCTACTTTCTTGATGAATATTATGATTGAAAATATGTTTTATATACTTCCATACTAATATTATAAAGAGAAAAGATTTGTTTGTTTGTTTTCATCGAATAGGCTCTGAAAGTACTGGACCAATTTTGATGAAATTTGCCACAGATATAGAATATGCCACGGGAAAAGACATAATATCCTTTGTGTCGCGTGGAAATGTACGATTCCCGCGGGATTACCTTTTGCGCGTAAGAAGTCGCAGGAAACATCTAGTTTATTGTATAAATACAAATACAAAAAATATGTAAAGAAATGTTTATAAATGCATAAGAGGAACGTATTACGTGCTTAGTACGGCGTTTTTGCCCGTCATTGTATGCAAATCTCGGCCTAACAAATGTGTATGACACTTTTTTGGTGTCGGCTGCATGCACAAATGTATGAAGCATGAAAACCACCACCAAAGGCGCGGTGTGCATTCACACTTGGTAATCATTTTTAAATTATGGAATAACGGCCAAATTTTTAAACTTTTCTAAGGGTCAGTTCACACCGAGACTCGACGCGGCGCTGTACTATTATACTAGTCCAGACTCAGAGTTCTATTTTCAATGCCTTCCGGAATCCGGATCATATAGTCCTGGCCTAAGAGCGTTTTCCCATTGTCCAATCTGATAACCGTTATCGCGCCGATTTTTTTTTTGTCATGTCTTTATCATTAGCCTCGTACCCACGAGTATTTTTGTGGTCGCGACAGAAAAAACTGCACTGTAAATAGAACTCTATGCTAGTACAATAGAGCTGAAAATCGAGGTATCAAATGTTAGATTGGACAACTCTACACTATTTTCAGCTCTATTGTATTAGCGCAGTGTTCTATTTACAGTGCTGTTTTTTCAGTCGCGACCACTAAAAAACGCTCGTGCTAACGTAGCCTTAACGGACGCGACAAGCGATATCGTATCGCGTAATGGGAAAACGCTCTTAGGCTTATTCAACACATGCCTCTAAATACATAAATAATATAGATTTATTTGTTTATAGCAAGCACAAGGTATCATAATGCAACGAATTAACTGTATAACCTTAACCCAGTTTAACTGTTAACTGTGGTTTAAATATTTCGTACGCTTTCATAATGTAAACATACATTTTTTATTGTACATTGAGGCCAGAGCCCAGACACTGCGGAATACGTACTGAAACGTACTCAAATTTGAGTAGCCCTTAAACTAAAAAAACGGTTACACACGAACTATACACACGAACGATAAAACTGCACAGTTCGGCTGACACCGTTGAATCGTTACGATAAGACGTTAGATGTGTAGCGGGCATAAGGCGACATATTCTCTTCCATACATCTGACTATGAACGACATGATTGTAACAATAGACAATAAAACAACCCAGTTTGTTCATGACGATAGTTTTGTCTAATTGTATCTCGTGTGCAAGCGGGGTTGATTATTATAAAAAAACTATAAAGCAAACTGGCCCATAAAACTGTGAAAATATAGGGATGGCTAGCGTCCATGAGTTAGGTAAGGGTCAGGCGTTCGTCAATCGCTTAAGGAGGCCGCCGCACGCCGCACGCCGCACGCCGCACGCCGCACGCCCGCCAGAGCACTCGCAACGCTCGTTCCCGCGCTTTCGCGTCGAAATGCCAGCTGTGTAGTAGTTTAACAACAAAATTTTGTAGTTTTCGACCTCTTTAGTAGGCGTTTAATTCTTAGTAGTTTTTTTTTGTAGGAAATAGCCTCCAGCCAGAAAAATTTGAAAGAGCGTTCAGAGTGACGACCTCTGTGGCTTGGCGGTTCAGCGCGTTGGTGCTCAAGTCGGGGGCCGCGGGTTCGAATCCCGCCGAAGGAACAAAAAGTTTTTCTGTGTTCTTGGGTCATGCATGTGTATTAAATATGTGTACAATATAATAAAAATCGTAAATATTTGCACAGTATTAAAGTACTAAATATACTTCCCGTTTTCTTGTACCTGTAACACAAGTTCTTCGGATACATAGTACGGGGCCAGATTGACGTGGTGTGAAGCGTCCATAGATATTATTATATGTATTGCAATATTTAAAATAGCAATACCTACTTATTTAAGAATTTATTGACTTCCCTCCGCTTTTTTTATTATTATTATATGCCTACTATAATTATTTACGCGATTTAGCATATTTTCAACTATATATATATATATATATATATAAATTTAATCATCGAGGATTCAATAAAGTTTAAAAAATGTATAAATCATTTTATAACATATTTGATTGACAAATAAATTACAATAATCCTCATAGGTTTGTACCTAGTGTACCTAGCCTGGCGCATTCGTGCGATGGCGCGCGTGATTCGCGTGTTACGTGAGTCGCTCGGCCGGCAATACAATCTCGACTCTTTTTGCGCGTACTTATGGTACATTTTTTTTCGTTGCGACAAGCAGATATTATTAAGATTTTGTAGGCTATTTTAGCGTAATTATTTTCGCCTTTGTATGAGGGTGATATATCTGTTACGTAGTAACTATTTATTATTCAGTGCTAAGAGTGGGACTATATGATCCGAAATCCGGAACTCCGTAGATAATTCCGAGCATTGATAATAAAACTGTGCTATATAATACAATGCTACAACGCAAAGCTATACAAACAACAATAGAGCTGAAAATCGAAAACACAAGTGTCGAGTCAAATGTCAATGTCATTTAGCTCGACACTTGACACTTCCATTTTGAACTCTATTGTATTAGTGCAGAGCACTATTTACAATGCTCTGAATTTTCCCAAGTCTACCGGATTCCGGACAATATAGTCCCAGCCTAAACCTACATTTATCAATGTTCACAAATTAGTTTCCTAGTAATAATAAAAAAAATCTAATATCTAGCTATATTTTTTTTATGGTTGAAAAGTGTTGATTCCAATATTTAAAAGAAAAGCAAGTTGCAGTCGTATATATATACTTCTGAATTTGGTTATGTTACCTTTTCCCCATGGGAACAATATGACGACAGAATACGTATTACGTATGCATTGTTATTAGGGTTCCGTACCCAAAGGATAAGAACGGTCGCCCCGTCCCTGAGTATTACTGAGACTTCGCTGTCCGTCCGTCCGACTATCTGTCATCTCGTGAACCGTGATAGCTAGACAATTGAAATTTTTAGGGAGCGTAGGAGGAATACAAAAAACTTGATTTTTTCGCTATTTTTCGATTTTTTTCGCCATTCCTTCTGTTTTTCAGTCTAGTATCATATTATTGTGTGAATTACATTTTCCGTTATAAGCATATTCCGTTTTAACAAATATGGTCCATGAGTAAAGATGTTTTTAACACCAAGCCAGTGCCCCGGGAAAAAGTTGGTCTCACAGAACGAAAAATAAAATATGCTCCTGCGGACTGCCCCATCTAACCTTGTCAAAAATTCGTATTCAAATTTTATTCTAATACGAATTGAGGACAATGTCACTGCTAATCATTCAATTCTCTGTCTGTACGTCCTGCTAATTGCTAAATATAATGTTGCTTGTGTACGTACAGATTTGGTCTGGAGCGGACTGACCATTATGACAACACGACACTCGTGTGTTTGATTTTAAGCTCTATTGTAATATTGGAACAGGGAACTATTTACTGTGCATTCCGATTTTTGTGCAGTGTTCCAACTCTCAAAAATATTTCTCCCAAACTGGAATAAACTGATAAATAAATAATAAAAAAATAATGTTCTGTAATATTATTCTGTCCTTTTTACATTAAAATATACTTCCAAAAGTTTATTTTCTACAGGTTAACTTTTCAAATAGCTTTATAAACCTCTAAAAATAACCCTAAATTTGAGGGAGAAACTCCTAATTTGGCAACCAAATACGTGGTTTGCTCCGGACCAAATCCTTACGTGTGTTAAAGCAATATAACAAGTGCGGATTAAATATTAGACGGTCATATTGTCAGTGAAACCTGAATTGATTCAGTTATTTCTGCTATAAATTGTGAAAGAATACATGTCAAGGCGAAACAATAGCAATATTACGTAAATAGCAAAAAAGACAATCTGAGTCATGACACCATATTTGGATCGCGAAAAATATGGAAGTGTGGCGTAGGTATTTCGTGGTTAAATGTAAAAACATCACGATTTACGTCATTACAATACGACCAAAATAAGATGACGGCCTAACTCGAACAACTCCTAAGTCCTACATTATTATCTTTTCTCTACAAGACATCAATTCACATAACATTATTATGATATTAATGTGTTCGATAGTCTCTACTTAAACATAATTTCCTTTTCTTCTAGACTTAATATTATAAAAAGGAAAGACTTGTTTGTTTACATTAAATATACTCGGTAACTACTGGACCGATGTTGATAATATAATTACAAATAATTAGAATACAGTGAATGGACACCTGAGAAGGACACAGACAACTTTATCGCGGCGTAATAAAGTACGTTTTTTCGGGATATTTTCTTTTGCGCGTGCGACCTGCGAAGTCGCGTGAAACACTTAGTAAAAACTAATTTAGGAATATTCAGTGATTTCCTTATAAATGACCCAGCCCATTATAAAGTATGTAGGTAAGGGTCAGTACACATCGCGACGACACGGGGCGCTGCATTTTAAAGATAGCTATTCAAAATTGAACTTTAAACACTAAGTAGGTACACAAAAATATACACATTTCATATGACATCAGTCATACAATGCACATGCGCCGTGCAGCGCGGTGCGACTTGAAATTCCAAGTCTTACAATGAAACGTGTATCTTATTGAATAAAGTTTAATTTTCAATATCTATCTTAAAAATACAGCGACATGACGCGTGTTGTTTCGTTTCGGTGTGAATTGACCCTTAAGTTAATTTGAGTCCAGTACAAAAAAGTCGTTGTCCTTGCTGGCAGCCATTGTGTGTATTTTGTCTCAACAATAGAAACACTGAGAAAATGTTACTTCAATTACACAGTGTACTTATATTTCGTTTAGTTGGCGATAATACGCCGCTCAAACGATAAAGTAAATAGCAAAAGCGCCAAATTGCTTAGCCCAGATGCTATCGCTAATTACGATGACGAAGTTCGAAAACAAAAATTGACAGAACGTCAATTTCTGATTCCGAACTACGTGATTGTAATTAAAGAAGCTACCTTGACTAAACCTTAGTCTACCCTTAGTCTAACCTAGCTTCTGTACTAAAAAAACATCTTCGAAGGCATATGAAATCTGCTACACTATGTAAATTGTCGGATATATTCATATTTCCAAAAACCACAAGGTATATTAGGTACGTAGGTATTTAGCTACTGCTTAGGTATGTAATTCTGTAATGTAATATAGCAAAAAAGTCATTATTGTTAAATACCTATGAAAAATAATTGCGAAAAAT
Source organism: Phengaris arion (assembly GCA_963565745.1). Classification (NCBI taxonomy): domain Eukaryota; kingdom Metazoa; phylum Arthropoda; class Insecta; order Lepidoptera; family Lycaenidae; genus Phengaris; species Phengaris arion. The sequence goes on from OY751444.1 coordinate 18,980,775, forward strand.
CTTATGTCCAAAGGCAATATTAGTTTTTGGAGACGTTTTATTCACATAACGTGATGTGATTTCAGTTTTAGTGAATAAAACGTCGATTTTGATTAGAAGTTTAAGTTTGAGATATTGGTGCAAATTAGGCAAATCACATTCTGAGATAAATTAGTCCTAGCAGAAAAACAAAATATTGAAAACCAAAAAAAAACCTTGAACGGCTTCTAATGTATTAAAAAAAACACTGCCTATTGAGTTACTGTGTGTAATAAAAGAAAGTGATCGAAAAATGACAATAATTCAAACTAGTATTCTTAGATTATATAAATAACTAGTATTTATATGTACACAGAAAGTATGGAGGTACGTAAATAAAGTAATTTAAATAGATAGTTATTCTAAAAATCTTGTTACGTTCTTGTAAGGGCTTATGTCATCTCATAAAATACCTGAATACTAAACAGAAAAGCAATCTTACAATTATATTATTATAAATGGGATATATTGTATGAACATGTAGTAAAACTGAAAAGTGGTACTGTAGAAAGTTTAAATGTTATTACACGTCTCAGCCAGTAAATTGCATCTAAAATGGTACAAGAAAAGAAGATTCAGGTCCGGAAAAGAAGATTGGTGAGGTAAAGTGCCTCTTACAAATCAGATTATAAATGGTGATAATAACAATTTAGCAAAATAAGAGAATATTTCTAAAAGGGAGAAAGAATATGAGCTTAGTCCTGTAAAATAACAACAGAGCTTCGATTGAAAATAATTCTTACATGAATTGGAGATAATAAATAATCATCTGCCTGGAATTCCTAGAAATAAAGTCATGATATAATGAGACTAGAAAATCACACCTCGGTGGGTTGAGTCCATTTAACATAATTTGCTGACCGCAATACCGAATATTGCATTTCTAGGTTCTGTGATAATTATTATTTAGATAGATATTTGCTTGAGTCCTCATTGGCACGAAATTATCACAGAATGCTCATTTATACTAAGGGCTAGTCGAACACATTGTCTACTGTATATTCCAAATGAATTTTTCAAATAGCAACACAGCTGGGGTGTGACTATTTTAGACTTGTTGAATATTTTGGTAAAAGATCTTCTATATCCATAAACAATTATCTAATTATTTTTGTTACATTCTCACTTGGGTTTCAAGCTGCTGTCGCACTCGCACACGCGTCGTGTGCGCTGGCCTTGGAACCCAATCGAGATTTAAAAAAATAGTAATCAGATTTTAAAAAAAGTAGTAATCACATAAATTGTTCTGGATTTAGAAGAGCTATTACCAAAAGTTTCGATCGATAAATTGGGCCTTTCATTCATGCCAAATGTATATAATATTGTTGAAAGCCATCAAGCCAAGCAAGGGTAAATATTGGGATTTAACTGTATGTAAATTTCGACATTTGTGCGAGAAAGCTTATGGGAAATGGGGATACGTAACATGTCATATTATGTCTTCATAAATATATTGATTTATGTTTGGATCATTTTTTGGACACGGCTACGCTGAATTTGCGATTATTACAGTCATTTATCACATTATCTGGTCTTTTTGATGGATACTTACCAACCGTTATTTGACGCTCTTAATGCAGATCTGATTCCTTTTCTTGTGTTATGGATAACCGTCGTTAAGTAAGGGAATTTCATTGGTCTCCGTTGATTAAAAGTCGCAAAATTAGTAGATTCTTAGTTATTCTTGTATATGAGAATCAGATCTTCTTATAAATTATTCTAATTTACGTTGCTAGTTAAAACTTACATGTATCAAAATATTCAGAAATATGAACAAATTACAATTTTAAGCAAGAAAATAGCGATGTTTTTAAATGTATAATGGTAAAGAAAAATGGTAAGTTATTCTCAAAAACTTATGCGGATATTTTGCTCATATTACAATAAAGCTAATTACAGGCCTCAAATATCTACAATATGAATATGAATATCAATTTAACATTGTAGATTTAACAAGAGCCAATCGATTGGCTGTGCCCATATACAGCCTTAGGACAGTACTTAATATCTGTTGCCGTAATAACAAATCTGCCATGTTCTGTACTGATAAATTGGAGGTATAATAAATGTGATAATTTTAACCTACCATAATATATGATTGATTTTATTCACTTATTGAATAAAATGAGGAAGAACATGATGAAATTCTTTCTATGGTTTAGGTATCCCGAAATTTAGGTTTCCACTGCCGGGGTTCGGGTCAATTCTCTAATTGTGGGAAGTTAGGATGTAGACTGTAGTCGAAAACTGGCCTACTATGGGATGGTAACGTACTACGGTAAAGTAATAAGGTAATTCCGAATAAATTGCAATGATATTGCCATTTATATTCAAATTCAATTCGTGGGCCACCAGAATTTGAAGTAGATTTCGTCAACGCAGTACTATCATAGTAATTTCGTTTCATAATTCAATTATTATAATGTTCATGTGAATAAAGTAATGGAGCTATTGATGTGTTATGTAACTATGTCATTACGATGACAAAACTGTTACGATTGCGTTGATTCCAGCGAATCGTTTCATCTGATTGCTGCGAAATGGGAGAAAAACGAAAATTCTTATAAAGGTTGCATTAAACTATTTGAAACAGATAAATCATGCAAAGGGGACTATTCGATGAAGTTCCTGATTCTTGAATCGCCTTTTGAGGAAATCAGTACCGTCTATTTAGTAAGTAGCGGAGATGTGTCATAAATCTATTAACCACAAAAGTCTACCGCAGTCCTGAGAATCTTAAACGAACTCGATCAGTTCAGTGACCCGTAAACGAAGTCGCGGGAAACACTAGTCTTATAATCATTTTCAACATTCGAAAATGAAATTCGTATTGCAATAAATTGAAACGTAAATACTCCTAAGTGGGAACCTTGGCGCCAGTCGAGTACCTGGGTATATTTAGCTTCAGCTACATAAGTGAATCAGGATTTTATGGGTCCAGTAATTTGGCAGTGCTCCTATATTTGGCATGAGTTATCTTGAGTTATAAGTGAGGCTAAAAATAGGTGATTAGGATAGCTTATTTCCCTCTAAAGCTGTCATTTATCTATATATATATATAAAAAAAGGCAAAGCAGATTGACATATCAACGCATAGGCCAAACCATTAAGGATAGATAGGAGATCGGCAAGGTGCCATACATTTTCTGCCTGGTAATAAAAATACGAGGTTACAAAAAGTATTTATTGCAGGTTGTACTTTATGAACATAGGAACTAAAAAAGCATTAATATTATACAATCAAACTCGGGGGATAAAAGATAATTGATTAAATATAACCTTATCTATTATTCAATATATTGCCCTAGTTGCGGTTTTCGGAAAAGCGACATCTATTATTTGCATTGTCAATTACGTGATGAATTTAATACAAGTTTGTTTATAAACGCAAAATGATAGATGTCGCTTTCACGTTACGAAAACCAAAAACATAATAATTATTTTTCTTAGTATATATTTAAATATAAATAGTATAGAGGGATCATAATACTATATTTCACACCCCAATATTTTTTTTTTCATAAAACCAGTACGAATCTGCTGAGCTATAGAAAAAGAAAATAACTTTATACTCCAATTAAAATAAATCTATCTACTGAGCCACTAGATTGAGCTTTTACGCCTCAAATTGACAATTAAGAGCATGATAACCATAGACTATATAGATATGATGTTAACGATTACCACAGATAAGTACGTATTTTGGACATCAATTCCCTTATATTCGGAGATTCATAACTTTTTATTCCCAAGTCCTAAAAATATAATATATTTTTTTTATATAATAACTATAAGTACTATAAAACCACATATGATTTACTTGATGGAAAAATCAGACAGGATTCGCAGTGTCCTTTGAAAGGAGATCGGAAAGTCGCCATACATTTGCTGCCTTGTAATTAAAATATGTGGCTACAAAAAGTATTAACTGTAAGTGTACTTTATGAACATAGGAACAAAAAAAGCAATAATATTCATGAATTTCGAGGAATAAAAGAAAATTAACTAAATATAAACTAACCTATTGTTCAATAAACTGCCCTAGTGGCGGTTTGCGGAAAAGCGACATCTATTAGTGGTGATGTCAAATACGTAATGAAATTAATAACTAGTTTTTTTTTAAACGCAAGATGCTAACAGATAAATTATAGATGTCGCTTTCACGTTACGAAAACCACAAACAATAACTATTTTTCATAGTATAAACATAGTGTAGAGGGATCTTTTTCACACCCTAAGTAACTTTTTTTTTCATAAAACTAGTACTAAACTGCTTAACTATAGGAAAAGAAAATAACTTTTTACTCCAATTCAAAATAAATCTACCTATTGGGCCACTAGATGGGGATTTTACGCTTCAAATTGACAATTTACTGCATGATAACCAGATATTAAACAGATATGATAACAACGATTACCACAGATAAGTACACACTTTTCACATGAATTATCTGATATTCGGAGACTCATAACTTTTAATTCCCAAGCCCTAAAAATATAATATTTTTTTTGTTGAAATAACTTTTTAAGTACTATAAAACCACATATGTTCGAAACTTAGCCGCCCTTGATGGAAAGTCAGGCAGGATTCGCCAGTGTGCTTTGCACACGTATTGCTCATATGACGTAGGCATCCACTTAGGAAGCATTTTTCAGAATTCGACCCCCAAGAGGGTAAAATATGTGATAAAAGTTTCTATGAAACATTTTAATTCCTTTATCATATTTGCATGATATTTAGTATGAGTTGAATACGGAAAAAATTACTTAATTATTTCAGCGTTTTCTAAAATTCAGCCATTCAGTAGATGAAAGTTTAAAACCTACTTTCACGAGGGCGATGAATGCTAGTAAGATTATTAAAAAGGACTTATAAACATTGATTGAGTAGGTAATAAACAAATGCTCATCACAGATACTAAAAAACAAAATGATATAAAACATACAGAAAATAGTTAACTTGGTCAAAAGCAAAATAACGTAGTATTCTGCAATAGTCCATTTCTTGCTATTCATTTAACATGTGCGGTTGCGATAGTCAATAGCCTTATCGTGTACGGAATTCTTAAGAAACTGTACAATTCGTCATAGCCAGCCTTTCAGGCGTCCTTGTCTCGAGATCCGTATCGACCTTTGTGGAATGTAGAATGAACGGTACTAAATATAACACTAATAGAATAATATCCATTGAATCTAGTGCCGGTAAATCACTTATGAATTCAGGTCACCAATAATTTCTCTTATCAAAGATGCACCGAGTTCGTTGCAGGGTAATCTAAGTTGTATTGTCGGAGGAGAAGGTCGATTTTGCATTGTGCCCCGCTAATTGGGAATTCATAGAAATCATACATGGTCAGCGTATTGAGAGTAGCGAAATTGGTTATCGAGTTAACTATGACATGGATTCCATATACGGTACGCGGACTTTTTATGTAACCGTACTGCAATCAAGTAGTCCTGAGTCTGGCAGTTGATATGATCATCAGTTTTCAAGATTAGATCCTGATGAGCCTCTTGTTAACGAAACTTATTATATAATAATTATCTTGTGCAGAGATTAAACTTGATAAATACTAATAAATACATATTATGTATTGTGACCAACCTGTTCAAACACTTTATTAAATAATAACCTAACCAAGAGCATGTCAGGACATGGCACTATCGACGCGAAATAGGCTTTTTAGGGTTCCGTACCCGTTTCCGTACCCGTACGTTTTTACTCTTTGTAAAAACGGGACCCTATTACTGCGATTCCGCCGTCCGTCTGTCTGTCACCGGAATGTATCTCATAAACCGTTACAACTAGACAGTTAAAATTTTCACAGATAATGTATTTCTGTTGCGGCTATAACAACAAATACTAAAAACACAATAAACAACAAATACAATAACAAACAAGTGATTTTTGACGTTTTGCACGGAATCCTTGGTACGCGAGTCCGACTTGCACTTGACCGGTTTTTTTTATTACTTAAAAAGTTATTGTCCGATTTCGCTCAAAATACTTCCTTTTAGTACAACAGAACGTGAATATAAAAACAACTGATTAACATTGCGCAAGTGATAGTTAAACTCCTAATGTCGTAAGCGATAGAAACCACACTACCAATGGTCGAATCAAGTTGGCGAAAAAATGTTAAGTCGCGTCTAGAATTACTAGGTATCGTTTACGTCTACGGACTACGAGGCATCATTATAACTATATTGCCACTGCGTCTATGGTCTATTACTATGGTCCCTCCGGTGATAAACTTCATTACGATTATCGATTGTATTACTATACAAACAATATAATATATATATATATATATCAATGATTTCAAAAGATAAAACCAGTTCTATTGATTACTTTTATTATTTTATTATTATTACTTTTATTACTTACTAATAAATAAAATAGATAGATCAGACAAAAACCTTTAAAAGTCACCGGACCTGAAATCGTTCCTTGTGGTACTCCAACAACTAATGATGCCCGAAACCACTTCAATCGCACACAATTGGTTAATCTTTCCTATAGTCCATAAGTTCAGAACTTTTCTCCACAAAAGAAAACGATTAATTCGTCCAAAGAAATCAACCGTAAAAAATTCTGGGAATCAATTTCCGAATTGTGGGCGTTCCTGGCCTTGGGTGATGTATTATGGAGATTTTTAAATTACGATGAGCACTTAATAAAGCCTTATATCGGTTATTGGGTCACTTACAGTTCTTTTGTATTGATTGTAGTCTCTGCGACTCCGTGGGATATTTATCACGCTGAATGGGAATTAAGTAATCCGTTACATGACAAATATCTGAACAGTTGAGGTAAAAGCGAGCACAAGTAGTTAAATAAGCTTTATTAAATCAAATGCGAATAAAATTAAAATGTTATAAGCTAAGCGTTTCTTTCTCACTGTTAGTGAAATAAAAATAAGAAAACGAAATTGCGTATCTATTACTAGTACTATTTGATCATATTTACTGTGATTCTTCACAGTAAATATGATAAAATAGTTTAAAGGAATCCGTTAGCTATGATCCACTGACATAATTTGTTTATTTAAATTAGTTTATTGAGTAAAAGATGCAAAACACAGCTATTTCCTGCTTTAGGTGTAATAAACTGAAGCAATTTCCTCAAATAAAATTCATCTCCATTGATGAAATCAGGAAACATCCATAACGTGTTATTTGGTAAATAGACAAGTTTCTTAACAGCTATGCAATGCTTCAGTTTGTGACGTAACTGTGTGAGAAGCCACAACAATGCCTCCAGTCCACCTGTGAGAATCATCTCATATGTATTTGTCGTAAGTTTATGAAATTCTTGAATTAAGTAGTATTTTGTTTTTTTTTATCTTCCTTAAATTATATAAGACTGCATATTACTATAGGTATATGATCTTATTCAATACCATCATCACACTTAAAACTACACTTAACATTCACTTGGTTTATTAGCATAACGGACGTTTTATGGAGCAATAATAACTACTAGTAATCTGATTATTTTATGACTTGTATTAGTAGCTTAAACTTTAATAACATTGAAAGAAATTGTTTCAATGTCAGCAACTCAGCAAAGTCTTACTTGCTTAGAGGAAAAGAATTGGAGCGTATTATAAATATCTCAAAATAACTTTTTGTCGTTCCACTAAGCTCGAATTGAATTCGATTACTAAGTGCCTCGTTTCACTATAATATTTTAAATTTATACCTTTTATACGACTTGTCTTATCAGTTAAGCAATTTTATGTCGGTCTCTGGTAATGCAAGCGCATTAACGATTTAAATTTGTCACGTAAATTATGTTTGGAGTCAGGTTTTGTTTTTATTTGCGTCTCATAAATTTTATTTGAAGCTTTCAGATTATATTAACCCTTGAATTTTGTAGTTCTTATTTTAATGCTTGGTTTGAGTTACTTTAATTTAAATAATAAATACATTTTAATCTTCTAAATCTTGCAAGTTTTATTAATACTTGCTACTAATACTTCGTTTATTTAATTTTATTAGTGTATTTCAGTTAGTGTCTTGCTTTAACCGTTCATGCACAAAATATTAGGTCTTTTTTAGGTCTTACCTATGAAATTGCCGTTTTGTATGAAAAAATTTAAACGATTTTTTTTCATGAATTTTTTATTAATCGAAGAAATCACCCATGCAATGCAGTGGCAGTTTATTGATGCCCTTCTTAAAGAAATCAGCTGGCCGGGAGGCAACAAATTCTTCAAAGGCATTTTGTACTGCCTCTCGGGTATTGAATTTTTAGAAGTTATCCAAATTCTGGAAAAAGTAGTAGTCTGTAGGCGCAAGGTCTGGTGAGTAGGGCGGATGACGAAGAGCTTCTAACCCCAGTTCTTGCAACTTGGAGACCGTCTGCTGTGCAGTATGAGGTCGCGCGTTGTCGTACAGGAGCAGCTTAGACGAGCGATTGACCAATGCTGGTTGGAGATGTGCCAGCTTCTCCATCATTGTGTTCAGTTCTTCACAGTACACATCTGCAGTAATGCTCACCCCGTTTGGTAAGAAGCTGTGATGAATCACACCGGAGCTAGACCACCAAACAGTGACCATCACTTTTCTAGGGGTAAGTTTTCGTTTAGGGCATTGTTTAGGTACTGAACCAGGATCCAACCAACTTGCTGAGCGCTTGCGGTTATCAAACAGAATCCATTTTTCGTCGCAGGTAACAATGCGGTTCAAAATTCCTTCATTTGTGTGTCTGTTGAGCAGTGCAAGGCACGTCTCGACGCGTACTTCGCGCTGACGATCATTGAGTTCGCGGGGCACCCATTTGTCAAGCTTTTTTACCTTGCCAATTTGACGCAAATGGACCAATATTGTTTTGACGCTAACGTCGAAAGCTGCTGCTAATTCAGCCGTAGATTGTGTATCATCAGCTTCCAAAATCGCCTTTAATTCGTCATTGTCGACCAAAGTCTTCGGACGACCGCGAGGTTAATTTTTCAGGTCGAAATTTTCAGAACGGAAGCGAGCAAACCAATAACAGGTGGTGCGTTGGTTTGTAGTGTTAGCTCCGTAAACTTCGTTGATTTAGCCTGCCGCTTGTGCCGCGTTGCTGCCACGACGGTACTCATATTCCATAATTACTCGAATTTTTAACGTATCCATGATGACGAAAAAGATTGAAATGCGATGAAAATGTAACACTAATTAATAAACAAATGACTATTGTTTTAAACACTTACGGATTGTGTCGCGGTGCACTTTTCTTTTTCCCGACGTTTCGGCACTGGAGGACTCCCGTGACCACGGCTGCTGGAGAGTAGCTGAAACGTCGGGAAAAAGAAAAGTGCACTGCGACACAATCCGTAAGTGTTTAAAACAATAAACAATATTCGCGTAAACCTAAGAAATCAATAAACAAATGACTACTTTTGGAAAAAGAATTCCATGTTTTAAAATTAAATTAATTTGAAATTAGAATTCTTAAATCTTAGCCAAACAAAAATTATTTTGATTTGAAATGGCCAGTACTGCAAAACGGCAATTTCATAGGTAAAGACCTATTATCTAGTAACTAATTATTTGTTTATAAATAAAATTCTGCTAGAGTTTTAGTTTCAAAAGCTATTAAGTGATGAACATGTATTAACCAGAGAGCGGAGGAGCCCTTAACTGCGATGTTACAGCCATTCCAAATGCTTTTAATTTTATGACAGCTATAATTACAAAATGATTGTGTTTCTACAAAACGCCCACAGTATTGGGAAACAGTTCTATATTCGATATGTCAACAGATTGCTCCAACTCTTCGCGGTAGGCATACACAGTAGGTGTGAGACCCAGGGCGTGTTTGTTCCGGGTCCACTGTCCAATATCCGGTCTTATTGGGAGGAATGTTCCATTTTTCTGTTCTCGTTAGCACCTTCATGATACATGATTGCCTTAATCGAATTCCGGCCTAACAGAAAGAACAATGCCTTTTCTTTATCGACGTAATTTATGATCAATGTCTATTAGTGGAGAATGAATACTTTGTATTGCCAACTTTAATACCGTGGGCTAGCTAGAACAGCAAAATACCACCTCACAGAAACAGCTGTTTTTCTTTGAGGTGATATTTTGCCCAAAGAGCGTTGGGAATTTAAAAAAATGTCATCGCAGTTCTAACTACATTGGTTAGGTTTGTTTCGAATGTCCATGTGAGGGTTTAATTTATATTGTTTTTCGGTTTTGAGCATTATAAAAATAATAAGAATGTTACCTAGTGTCGATAATGGAGATACATAAATCTAACAGAAATACGCAAATAAAAAAGGTTGCCTATCTCATTCTCGCAAAATTTGTGACGTCACAATCTGCTGTCGCCAAACATTGTCACAGGCAGATAATATATTGCTCTCTTTCTTCTTGTAAATTTAAATTGTTTGTATCTTCGTTATTTTTTAAGATTTACAAAAATGGCTTTAGATTATTTATTATCATGTTGTCTAACATTGAATAGACGAAAAAAATTGTTTAGTCAACATGCCTATTGCATTAGGTTTTCTGATTATCGACAATACAACAGGCAATCGCTGTATGAATGACTGGCTACAGAGAAATCTCTCTCAATCTCTTTATCATCTTGCGTGTGGATAGAGGAAAGCTGAATAATTCACCTAACACTTCAGTTGCTTATGTATTATTTCAATTGATTCGTATCTTTATTAACGACAAGATGTTACCCGGGTCTTCGTTCACGCAAATGGGATTCCGCAGGCACTGTATATTTTTCCGAGATAAAAAGTAACCTATATTAATCCTAGCTACAAACTACTTGTATGCCAAGTTTAATTCAAATCGGTGTAGCGTTTCAGCTTGACAGACAGTCAAACACACGCACATACTTTTGCATTGTATAATATAATATTGAAAATTCCATAACCATCCCATTTTCCTTCTCTTCTGTTTGATTGGCTTATTTATATTTACAGACTTATTTTGCCTGCCTGCCCTGCCTGTCGTCAATACTCAATAAGTGTTTTTCTTCACTTTTATATTATTTATTAACCTTCTGTTCTTCCTTCCCTTTCCATATTATGCATTTCTGACCAGCGCGGCGTCTGTAAGACATGGCGCCTGTTTATCACAATTTACCATATACGAATCATCAAGAGTCCCTGTTTACTGTTGGTACCAGGTGGGCCTATAATTAGCTGGCATGTTCAGGGTTGCCAGCTAAGGGGTTATTTAATTGCGCATAAATAATCGGGGGTATTTTCTCAAAGGATAATGCTAGATATAATATTAATTGAATTGTATGCTATGGATTTCCGCAAAGTAACGCCTGATTATATTCACTACTAACCATTAACAATCTCTTAAATTGCATAATTTCATAATATAAAGACGTAACTCGCAACTTCGTGCGCGCAAAAGGATATCTCGCGGAATTCATACATTTTACCGCGATTAAAAGTAGCCATGTCCTTCTCCGCGGACAGCGATTATACGAAGCCGAAACGAACAGAATCTCCTTCGGTCGACGTGCATTCTTTTCGTCCGGGCACTGTTTTTATATGGGAGAAATTTTCGAAAGTGGCAGCCCTATGTGCTGGCCAATGTAAACAAATTATGGTGAGTTTCCTGCTGCTATTTTAGGCAGTTACGACATGGGGTAACTCCGTTATCTCCGCATTAAGCTCCGTTTCACAGGGGTAATGGAACTATTAAGAATCAACGCTGGTAAAGCTTCTAAATAGCTTGATTAAAAGCTTGAGCTTGATAATATTAAAAAATTGAAGTGTCTGTTTGTAATTTCAAATTAACAACTTTGCTTTGCACTTAATGCATAATATTATGATGATTATACACCACACCAAAAAAAAATGAAATTTTTTGACGTGATATCGTCTTATAATTTGATGGAGCCGGCTGCACGCACGAAAAAACATGACTCATACGTTGCCTGTTACCAGCGTTACCTCGCTAAATATAACGCATTGCCGTTACCTCAGCTAGCCGCGCCTTATATATGTGAGCGGTGGGACGGAGAGGCGGGGGCGCTTGATGTTATTACTCAGTTCGGCACCGGACTTCGCGGCGGCAATACGCTTACCTAAGGCGCGGCCAATTAGTTCCGCGACCACTATAAACATGACGTTGTCACGTTCAACTATCGTCAGTAAACCGACTTTACAGACAACCGATTTTTCTTGACACGGCCGGACCTTCATTGGCAGATAGGGTTTTTATCTTAGGGATCCGTTTCCATCAATAGTTCCACGGAAACGAAGTTGCGGACACCAGGTAGTTCTAAATAATTAAATACAAATAGGCATCATGAGGATATCCACTGTATGTTACTTATGATTCCTGTGACAAACGGAAGTCGCTTTCCATCAGATGATCCATCTGCTCTTAAAAACATTACAAATTCATCCACAACAGATGGTTGCAAAATCAGAACGGACTAATTACAAGTGTATATTATTATGCAGCAGCCGTATGCCTTCATAATCAACAATAGCCAAGTCTGTTTCACGTAATTCTCAACGTGCAGCCTTATTTAAATCTACTTTTTATTGCATAAGATTCCTGTGACGTACGGAAGTTGCTTTCCATCAGACGATCCATCTGCTCTTAAAAACATTACAAATTCGTCCGCAACAGACGGTTGCAAAATCAGAACGGACTAATTACAAGGTGTATATTAATTATTATGCAGCAGCCGTATGTCTTCATAATCAACAATAGCCAAGTCTGTTTCACGTAATTCTCAACGTGCAGCCTTATTTAAATCTACTTTTTATTGCATAAGATTCCTGTGACGTACGGAAGTTGCTTTCCATCAGACGATCGATCTGCTCTTAAAAACATTACAAATTCATCCGCAACAGATGGTTGCAAAATCAGAACGGACTAATTACAAGTGTATATTATTATGCAGCAGCCGTATGCCTTCATAATCAACAATAGCCAAGTCTGTTTCACGTAATTCTCAACGTGCAGCCTTATTTAAATCTACTTTTTATTGCATAAGATTCCTGTGACGTACGGAAGTTGCTTTCCATCAGACGATCCATCTGCTCTTAAAAACATTACAAATTCGTCCGCAACAGACGGTTGCAAAATCAGAACGGACTAATTACAAGGTGTATATTAATTATTATGCAGCAGCCGTATGTCTTCATAATCAACAATAGCCAAGTCTGTTTCACGTAATTCTCAACGTGCAGCCTTATTTAAATCTACTTTTTATTGCATAAGATTCCTGTGACGTACGGAAGTTGCTTTCCATCAGACGATCGATCTGCTCTTAAAAACATTACAAATTCATCCGCAACAGATGGTTGCAAAATCAGAACGGACTAATTACAAGTGTATATTATTATGCAGCAGCCGTATGCCTTCATACGGCTGCTGTCAAAACAATAGCCAAGTCTGTTTCACGTAATTCTCAAGGCGCTGCCTTATTTAGATCTACTATATATGGATAGTAAATACTTCATTGCTTTTTCTCTAGAGACTAAATTCTTGGTGGAAAACACTTTTCCATCCATCTGCCTGATGCTGGTATTTACCATTTTAACATCGTCTTTCACCATATTCTTCAAGTTTGTTTTCCTTATAAATTATTAAATTATTATTATTATATATAATTAATAAAATATATTATTATATATAATTAATAAAATATTAAATTATTTATTTTATTAGGTACTAGTAGTACACACGTTCTGGTTTCAGCTATGAACTGCAACAAATTAATAACTACACCTACAGTCCTACAACCTACCGGGGTCGGCCGATTGTTCTGAAATAGAAATGTTTTGCAGTCCAACCAAACAGATAAACTCGACGCACGTAAAAAATACTTGACTGTCAAGTGACACTGGGGGTCCGAATTTATCCTACGTAACGAACAATGTTAGTAGGTATGAAAAAATTCAAACGTCGTTTTAGTATTTACCTCATAATAAATCCAACATTTCTCACCGTTTAAACCTTCCCTGAACTTTCACAATTATTTCAAGATTAAAATTGACCAAATCAGTTAAGCTGTTCTCGATTTTTGCTGTTCCATCTTGATTTCACCATACCATAAATGTCAAAATGGCCCCAAACAACTCCAAAGTGGGGCCATTTAAGTGGGGACAGTTTTTGCCACAACGTGCCTCGTCTATAATATAACGTCTATGTCGTTCGGTTTAAAATCTTTATATCGAAGTACTAGGTGTTGCCCGCAGCTCCACTCGTGTAAATACAGTACCCCATCAGGAACTTTATCGGGATTAAAATTAGCCTATGTCCTTACCGTGGCCTACTCCATATCTGAATCGGCCCAGTACTCTAGGAGCCTGTTCAATTCAAAGAAATAAACAAAGCTTCGCCCTTCATAATAATTATTAGTATGGATAATTCAAAGTCAATAAATTCTTTGGTGTTGTTTTCTATAAAAGTCTTTACTCGAATCGTTTACTTTCAGCTTTCTACCGTTAAACAATTATTGCCAAGTATGGTGAAGCCAAGAGGCGATATTGGTTTTACATATTCATTTGTATTTTCTGTATTTAAGCAAATCTTTGTTTGGGCTTCCCACCCACCAACAGACGATGATGATTGTATTAAAAATAAATAACAATTCATTTCATGGATCTTCAAATTTCTTAGTACTTACATTGCGAAAAATAGCATTTTATTTAGATATCTCCTTTTGCTTATCTACTAATAGATTTTATTCATTTTCAATTAAATAATTTATTTATTTGCTCAGAATATGGTACAGTAGGTGACTTACATTTGCGTTCATTGTTCAACACATTCAATTATATTACTATATGGTATTGCATATTTTATTTTCAACCCTTTTAAATTCAATGAAGTCTTTTAAAATTCGAATGTAGATTTCTATGTATGGTCAATTGTAAATCACAAAAAGGAGTTCTTCTCAATAATTTATAGCTTATTTAAGTTTTGCAATGTACAATATCGACAAAGTTCCTGCTCGACCAGTTTCTAATCATTTTCTATGTACTAGGTAATATTTGCTAATACTCAAAATATTTAAGCACAAGAAGTGACCGCATAGACTGCTGACGTGGGTGTATTTACACGTGAGTATGTGTGCGCGCGCACGATTTTTATCGCATGCCTGGTCGAGCGGCAACTTGTTCGATGGTACGTAGCGTTTACCTAGCAGGTGTTGAAATAGGCGTTATATAAGGGACCTAGCCCAGCTCAGATGTAAATCGAGTAATAGTATAATTCAAATTTCATCATGTTATGCTCACTTCGCTCAGGAATGCGAGGACTAGCCTATTTTGTAGCATACATTAAGTTTGAATAACTTAAACTACAGAATAATACAGCTTATAAGTACGCACAGCCAATTAAAACAAAAATACTGGCCAAGTGCGAATCGGACTCGCACACAAAAGATTCCGTACCAAACGACAAAATTATATTTATTTTATATTTGTTGTTAAAGAGGTAACTGAATATACATCGTCTGTGAACGTTTCAACTACGTTTCGTTAGATACCGCCTGGTGACAGACAGACGGACAGATATTAGACGGAAGTACGGACAGCTCACAGCGGAGCCTTAGTAACAGGGTCCCGTTTTTACAAGTTCAAATTGTCAAATTGGAGTCAAGAGTTGCTGAATCTGCCATAATTATTAAATTCATCTATTTTTATGAAGCATTTTTCCCGACTGCGATAGCTGAGAATGGCCATGAACGCAATCTAACTGTAATTCTGTTTAAATTGCCAGCCTAATGGTTGAATTAAATTTAATAACATCAGATATCTTACGTGTTAGCAATTTTCTAGTTATGATAATAATTATAACCCAGTCGCTTCAAAACGACATGACGCGGACGCTATGATTAGTGAAATTGGTAGCTCTCAAACTCGGGACGGTTTTTAAATGGTTAATTCCCGTTTTCTGAGGTGAAATTGCCTGTAGTTTATCTATTCATTAGTGCGATTGGTTTGATAACGTGTCTTTGAAATAAAAATTGACAAAATATAAACTAAGTTTAACTTAATTGACCAATGAGATTCGTTTATAGATTTCATTGCTCGTAATTAACAGTGCTAATAATAGATGTCGCTGACACAGCTCCCTGTGTTATTAGAAAAACTACACAAAATGATAATTTTTTTAATAGATAAAATAGTTTAAAGCTTCATTTCACTCCCAAAGCACAGATTACTAAATATGCGCGAAGTAAGAAATGTTTTTCATGAAACTAGTTACATTGCCAAGTTATGGCAAAACAATATAACTTTATCCTCTAATTTGTAAAACATTCAGGTAGTGACCACTAGATGGATCTTTTGGGACTCTCCGCCAGATAAATTTAGTTTATCTAGAGTTTATGTTAAAACTTCAGGAACCGGCCACGAGTAATCTAAATGAATGATTGACACCTGGACACGCGGAAAATACACGTTCCAACTGGTATGGCCTAATAACTGAGCTGCCAGATCGGTGTCATTTTCAAAGTAAGCGCCAGGAATCAGGAGTATTTATGTATGGCGAAATCAGTGATAGAAACTTTGAACATGTGATTTACTGCTTATGTTAAGAATGACCCCACAGCTGCTGGCTCTGCGGCGTGTGTGGCGAGCGCACGCGGCGCGCACGCGGTGCTCGCGTCGCGTTCTTACCCCTTCTTCCGTCTTTCGGTCTTCTGCCACTGTTTCGGTCGTCAGTCACACCGAGGAACGCGCACGCCTAATGTGGGGTCAGCCTTAGACGTTTAAACAAAAAAATATGTATCTAAAAAACTCTAAAAAAAAGTTGTAATAAGTATTTAAAACGAATTTATCGCGCTAATATCATTCACCTCACACTGTCAGCTGATTTCAAAATGTTTTTAGTAAAAGTATGTTTTTTTTTCTAATTTGTTTCCCTCCACATCAAGTTTCTGTAATTGATTTTTCGAAACGTTTTTAAATTAAATTGACCAGAAAGACAGACGGATAATAAGCCTGATGGTAAGCCAATACCTTTGCAACAGTACAGGAGTTGTTTGAGAACACTTGTAACTGGTAAACTCAACGCAAGTGTTATTATACGCCAGTTTTCTGTGAGGCAGTGAAAGAAAGAAAATAAGTTAAACGATGTATGACATATAAATATATTTTTAAACGTGTGTTTGTAACTGGTAAGTTTGACATTTGCAGCGTTTTACATATAATATTATGTACATACAACTAATAGTCGTACAGTGCAAGAATGTTAATGTACATAATGTGAACACTAAACAGTCCACACCCTACGACATTTACATGTATACCATCGGTCATAATTGCGGTGAGAGGCACTCAAGGTCACCGGCTCGGTCCCAGCACACGATAGCTATAATATAGATTGTAAAGCAATACAGATGATAATATAAACGCCAAATGCCAATGGCTGCACAAGATTCTAGACCATCATAATAATATAACGTTGTTAAAAATTTATTACGGATATTTTGGACATGATATGGTCTACTGCTGCCTCAACGTCTTTACGTAAAAGACGTTGAGGCAGCAACATAATAAAAAAAAAAATTAGCTAACTAAAATTACATTGCGCTCTTGAGGTCATCAACTTCGTAGAAACGCTGAATTGAAGGGGAAGGGACTGCCTAAATAACATCAATACATCAGCTGTGTCAGGTCAATGCCGTAATGAGCGTAATTTAATTTTATTTGGTATACATTTTTTTCGGAATTTTGAACTATTTTTCTATGTAAATGTCTTTACATACAAGCAAGTAGATTATATTCCCAATTGTGCCGTAATTGATTTTGAACAATTTACAACAACAACAACAACAATTTAACATTTTTATTTATTTATACATTTTCATGCATGTTGTAATAAGTAAGAATAAATCCGTTTACAAAATTATACAATGTAATATTATTTTGGTTTGTAGTCGCGACTTATTTAAAAAGGGGGTTAAAATCTCCCAATGTCCTTTACTTAACTTTATATCATGTAGGTACATACGTCGACAAAATTGCCTTAATATTAGTATTATGTTCGAAATGTGATGAGGCGGGTCTGTCGGCGACCGTACCTACACTAATTTATTTAACTTAATACACATTATGTATACACGAATAAATAAAAATATTACATAGATTTTTGCTTGTAAATGTAAACGTAAATTGTAAATAAGTGTTTTAAACACGTTATACATAATACCTCCAGTATTAATATACGCTTTATTGGATTTATGGCTATATTATGTAGGATAAGAAAAAAGTTGAAGGTTACATACCGAAGTTATCTTAATATATTCGTAATAAAAAGGATAATGTAATACAGTAGGCGTGTCATTATGTAACCTATAAAGTTCTTGATTGTATTCAATTTTAATATTTCCAATTAATATTTAATACGTTAATCATGATCAACCCATAGCTAAACACCAAATTAAATCTTTTAAATTCCCAAAAATAAATGAAATCTTTCTCAAACCAAGCTATTTAAAATTTAATTTTCATGTCGGTGGGTATAAAAAAGTTTTAAATTACCTTCTTACCCATAAAGCTGTGGAAAAGTCTAAAGCTGCCAAAAATAGGTACATCATTATATAAATACAATTATACGTGAAGTAAGAACTTTAAGTACAGATTTATGAGAATTGTGCAAACGGCGGAGTATGAAATTTGGCACAGTTAAAGTTAACGCGGAGGAAGGGAGCAAAAAGCTAATACACATTAAATTAATAAATATATAAAGTTACACTACCTCACTTACTACCATGCGTTTGTATAATAACAGTAGGTGTTAGTAAGACAGTAGACACAATATCAATCTTTCACATTCCATAGACAACATTTACATATTTTTATTGCGTGTTTAAGGGGCAAAAGAACACTAAAAAGTTGAAAAAAAAAAATAAGTTATGGTTGACTTTTTACCACAGGCTGACCTCTAGTATGTACTTAAACCTACCTACGTAGATTAGATACGCCCATTCATGGCATAAAGATATATGATAGATGTACATCTATCACAACATTATACATATCGTGTCTGTCACGAAAGTCTGTGATCAAATATATGTTGTAACTGCAACAACGTGACCGAATATAACTGGTCTAGCGACATTCCTACGTAGTAAGGAATATTTGTTGAACTTTTACCCTTTATTAGCATCTAAGAAGCCTTTAGGTCCCTAACGCATACCGAAACGCTAATCAAAATTAGGAGCCCTCCTATTCTCTGCTAGCCGAAATGACAGAGACAGCGTGTGAGCGTCACTTAATTTCACTGTCGGTTCGGTATTCAGCCCTAAAATTGGCAATCAAGTAATTGGGCCTCTAATTCTTTTATAATCTCGACAACTTACTGCGTGGCAGAACTTGTGTGACGTTCTAGTAATACCACATTCACACAATTCATATTATGTAATGCATGCAAAGCTATCGAAATGTCAATAAAACTTTCCCTACCCCTCATAGAAGCTAGTCTGCTATTGGAGATTCCTGGGTAGTATTTGCTCTTGTAGGTACCACTTATTAAGTGATGATGATGCAGCCAGCTTTATTGTTGTTATAGTATGGACTTTAGTACATAGTGCGAATTCACAATGGGTGCGAGCGGCACAATCTCTAGCCTCGAGCTGGAATAGCTGCGCGGTGACGTAAGTGATCCAATATTAGCAGCCGTTCTCTTAAAACCAGCAGCCTTTATATTAGCTATGAGATGAGGTTATGCTCCAGTAGATTGTCAAAGTGCCTCTCAGAGAAGCAACGTTGGGGATGAAAAGCTGATGCGTTGCTTCTCAAGGAGGCATTTAGGCAACATCTTGGAATTATTGTAAGCTAACCCGTCTACACTCTACCTCGCTTCTTGAACCGTTTAGTGACCCGTTTCATACACTCTACCTCCGATCTTGAACCGTTTAAGGGCCCGTTTCATACACTCTACCTCGCTTCTTGAACCGTTTAATGGCCCGTTTCATACACTCTACCTCGCTTCTTGAACCGTTGTAACGGCCCGTTTCAATAACCTATAATTATAGATATATAGGTTATTGAAACGGGCCGTAAGAGAACATATTTACTGTCTCCCATAAGATGTCCTACACTGCTTGAACGAAAATCTATTCCACGGTAACCGCAAAGTTAGTACTCTAACACACGCGCCTTAGCTCCCGCGGCGCCGCGCGCCGCTGCACTGGGATTTGTCTGTCATTATTGCCGCGTCTTCTACAATCAGCAATTAATTTTGGCTCACCGCTCATGTTAAAATGTTACAAGTATTCGCCTACTCCTATTCCTCTGGCCAGTGACCGGAGTAAAATAATTTGTAATTTGTAGGTACTATCTAGAATCAACTTGGTCAAGGTGTTATTTATTGTGTGGAAGATATCTGTTGAATCGCGTGTCCTCTGTGTCGTGTAAACAATTACTCTTATTATGCTCATTACATTTAAATGGTATAGCCATTGTTTCTATTAACACCGATATTCTAGGTGTTAGAAATTAAAATAGAATTAAATAATTTTAGAACGTGTGTGTTGTTGATTCTTCGTGAATACCGAGCAAACTCTCTAATGCCCGGTTTCTAATGTGAATTTGTTCGTAGTTTATCTATTCATCAGCGCTTTTGGTTCGACAACGGGTTTCTGAACAAAAAGGTGCCATATATAAAATGAGTTTAACTTAACTGATCAATGTTCCCATTAATGACGTTATCGATTTGACCCAGAAAGGAATTAATTTTTTATTACAGAAAAACGTATTTTTTTCCTAGTTAAAGTAGCTTAAAGCTTCATTTCATTCTCAAAGAAATGTTTTTCATATAACTAGTTACATTACCGAATTATAACAAAACAAAATAACTTTATTCTCGTATTCAAACAATATATGTCTAGTGACCACTGTGCCGCCATTGTTTTACCTGTGTATGTTGTTATTTTTTTACCTCTTTTCTTTTATATATTTTTTTATGTTGTGTGCACAATAAAGAATATTTCATTCATTCATTCATTCCCACTAGATGACACTTTTGGAAGTCGGGAACTTGGCGCCAGTTGAACTTAGTTCATCGAGTATGGTGATGTTTAATAAGCTTCTAGCCTACATAATAAGCAGATGGTCGCGAGTTCGAATCCCGCTGAGGTAACAAAAAGTTTTCAATGTTCCTAGGTCATGGATGTGTATAAAATATGTTTACATTATATAAAAATATTAATATTTTTATTTTACTTACCACGTGGTGTGAAGCGTCCATAGATAGTACCTATCCCTTAGCAACTCTGCAATTAATTGTTTACTTCATCTGAATGTAATGTGGTTGCGTAATGTAATGTTCAAATTTATCTGAATAAATGTTTTATTATTATTATGTTATTATTATTACGAATTCATTCAGATGCCACCGTTCATACACCAGACATCCCAAAATACATCGCGGTCTCCGGTTGTAAAACGTTTATAGCTCAAATCAACGTTTATTATCGTCGTAAATAGCTACTGTCCCGAGTTTGTTACGCCGGTTTTGTATCGTCGGATACTTAGGTTGCCAGTTAACTTTTCTTTCTATGTTTAGGGTCAGCAGACAATATGCGATGCGGCGCTGAATTATAAGATTGTACTTTATTGGGAACACGTTCGAACGATTCACGTTTGATTGCAAGAGCGGCGCCGCCTTAGATACTAACTAAACCAACTGATGGTCTAAGGGCGCCGCACTATGCGAAGCGGTCTAGTTTGACATTCGAACTCTTGCAATGAAACGTCTATCTTTTTGTATCTTAAGGTAATAGTTTATTATAGTGTCTGCGCCGTCTGTGATACCCTTAAGTAGCGTTTGAGAATTGTCGTTGATGGAGTTTAAGGTTCAACTAATTTTATTACTGTCTGCCCGAAAACATAATAGCTTGAATATCAGTTAAAAAGCGATTACGTGCTTATTTGATATTTCAAATTCCAAGATCCAATCTACCCTCTTTCCCGCAGGTTAAAAAGTAATCACAGTTGACCAGTGCGATTGACCTCTCCACGTGAGAGTGTTGCACCGCAGGGGTATCAGGTATCGGAAGACCGGGGATCTGGTTAACTGGTTGCCGATCAGCCATGCCTTCCGGAGTCATTGTTCAACATTTCTCACATTAACGCGTATTAACTGACCTAGGTTTAGTGTTCATTAGAACCTGAGTAAAATAACTGGATTTAGAAAAACCTACCTGTCTTTCTATAGAAAAAATAGCGTAATAGAATTATATAATATTGATTATGATATTTTAGGGGAAGGTTTTGTGTCAATGGGCGCTAATAGTGCTAACCATCAGGCGATCCGTCAGCTCGTATGCCGCATTAACAGACCATGAAATTTTATTTAACAGTCCTCACATGCGTCTACTCAAACATCTGTAATGACATCCACTTGACAGAAGACGTAGGTATGCTTGGTCCTTGAAACTGGCTGTCTGCAAAAAAAACTATAAATTAAAAACAGAAAGTTTGCGTCGGCGTTTCTAGACAGCTTTAATAACTACTTACGTCACGAGCCCTCGCTTTCAATTCTACCCTCCAGTGAAGGGTTATCCAGGTTTTACTTCAGTCTAGATGGGAACAAAGTCTTTGGCGCCGACAAATTGTAATACAAAGCCTTTGCAGATAAAACAGCTGTTGGGCACGTAGATTCACTGTATCCAATTAAAAACTTTATCTTCCGGTATTAAAGTTTACATTACCTTACAGTTTCGTGCGTGAGATCCTGGCAAAATATTTTGGACCTTATCTGATTTTATTAAGGTTTATTTTCAAATGCTGGGCCGTAAATGGTAATTTGTTAAACCATAGCAAATGTCACTGCAGTTTTATTCCAGGAAGTGGATACATTGATGTGAGTCTGGGGAGTGCATTAATAATGGCTAACGCGGACGATAGTTACGATTTAGCACGTAATGTGTGAGGAATAGAGATTATTTTTCCTTGATGGTACAGATAGAAAGTAAGTTTAGAATTTTAGATGCTACAATAGATGGTAAATACAAAATATATAAAAATCAATTTAGAACTAACTGTTATTCTATGTTTTAGCCTATTTGCTACAGCATATTAATATAAAGCTGAAAAAATATATTTATAATATGACATACTAGCTTTTGTTAATCCAGAGCAGCGAAACTACAACCATACCAAATTTCATCAAAATCCGTTCAGTAGTTTTTGCGTGAAAGAGTAACAAACAGCCTCGCAAAGTTTCACATTTATAATAGTTCTTCAGATGCTATCAGGAAGCCCTAGCCTGTATAAATACTTAGGTAGGGATTAGGATGAGGGTCTTCAAAGGGTAAGTGATAAGTGAAGCCGATAGGAATGGAGTTATAGGAACCCAACGCCACTGGATGCTATAGTATATACTAATAATATACGGCTAAATATTTAAATGCTTCTTAAATTAGAATTCTCTCAATTCTCCTTTAAGAAGCTTTTGAGTATTCGACCGACTGTTAAATTCAGGTGTATCTTTATTTCCTTCGATTTCTTTATTCTATAACACGAATCTGACTAACATTACGTGAGCATATAACACGTAGATCGGAGCTTTTAAACCTAGCCTTTGACTCACGCGTCTATTTCAACTACACGCGGAGTATCTGTCACGTTCCGTGCCACTATACCTACTAGGCTTTTTTTGTAGTTCAGAATTCATTTTGTGTTATCTGTTGTGTTCTATACGCTTATTGTTGCTACATAGCATTATCAAAGAGTTTGTTTTTCTTAGTGCCAGTCAGGTGTGTTATGTCTCACGTGCAACTTGCATAGTGATAAAAAGTAATTTTAATTATTTTTCCGACCGTACCCGTATAAAGGAACGATTATGTGAGTTTCCCAACAAAACGCAACATTATGACTCAATTTTGCAAGGACGTTGCGTACGCGCGTCGCATACGCTTAATGAACCTCTCCCAGGGTGTGGTTTGAATATTGAGGGATCCGTGGGTAAAAGTTTGTTGAACATTGCCCGTGAAAATATGATGAAGTTTGAAGTTGCAAAGTGATGTACGTTTCACGAATGTAAAGTACTGTAGCGAATACCTGTGACTCCTTGGAGGGTCCAGGCACACAATATTTGAACATTTGTATTTAGAATTAAGTAAATTCTATGTCATTCGCTACGTCAAATATATAAATGGAATAGAGAATGAGCCTGAGTGCGTGGGGTGTAGGATGTCCTAGTTCCAATTTATAGATATTGCGCGGGTGCATATAATAAAGAATATATTATTATATTGCTGTGGTTTATTTCGGTAGACCTAGCCTACCATCAGCGATTACGCCCCCGACCGCCACAGAACCTACCTGCAGAGCCCCATCTACGCAAGAATCTTTCACTTTCATCTTCTACGTTGATTGTTGCACCTTTGTCAAATCGAGCAACGTATATTATTATGTATTTTACAATACAACTTGCATAATCCATCTAACTAGATCTTCCCCGCGACTTCGTACGCGCAAAAGTGAATCGCGCTGGAACCGTACATTTTCCCGCAATAAACAGTAGCATATGTCCTTCTCCGTGGTCAACTCTATATCCGTGCCAAATTTCATCAAAATCGGCCCAGTAGTTTCGGAGCCTATTCAATGCAAACAAACAAGTCCTTTCCCTTTATGGTATATAAGATTTGGTAAAATAAACTACGGATATTTTGGGTATATGATCTACTGCTCATATTTTTATCCATCAAGACATTTAGGCAAAAAAAATATTGTCAAACACAAAGTAAAAAAATCATCTCATATTGGGTGAATCTCCACTCAACGCAAACTCGCCCATATATAAAGGAAGATTTTTTTTCGAGTATGACAATTATTTTTCTGCCTAAACGTCTAATACATAAGCAGTAGATCATATGCCCAAAATATCCGTAATGGATTTTACCGAACCTTATATATAAATATAAAGTCTAACAACTATGTGCAAAGTGATTTGTGCATACGTCAGTAACTCATTTCTAATAGAATCGTCGACTGGTCATAACAAAATGTCTCCATGTTAATGGATGCTATACTTCCCTTACGATCCACGAATTACTACTCTATTCCAATTCACACCAGTACCACACGGACGTATACTACTCATGATGAACACAACAACAATGGCCGCCGGCTTCCTGTTTCATTCCCCGACCTTCACTCCTCAAGGCGAGCCGGACCACTCCGCAAATGTCAAAATCTCCACTTACACGTACTTACTACATTTTATCACTTAGGTACATACTTTTTGAGGGGTGGACAAAACCTTTTTCTTTATTTTATTTATTTGCGTCTACATCTGTAAAGAGTGTAGAAATGCTTAAAAATTAAAATTAAATTTCTCTGAAATTGAAACATG
The DNA here is from genome assembly GCA_963565745.1 of Phengaris arion. Taxonomy (NCBI): domain Eukaryota; kingdom Metazoa; phylum Arthropoda; class Insecta; order Lepidoptera; family Lycaenidae; genus Phengaris; species Phengaris arion. Next base: position 19,006,098 of record OY751444.1, read on the forward strand.
CTTGATTTAAGCGTTTTTGTTCTAAAAGTCCAAGTGTAACTCTCTTGACCATAGACTTACATGACATTGAAATTCGATATTTCGAATTTGGAAAGTATTTTTGGCGGCACAAAGCAACTGGGTTAATGCGGCTTAGCCGACACTCGAGATAATAACATCTGTCAAGTTTTAAATATGGCGCTCGATTCAATATTGCTCTCGATTTCGAGTCAAATTGAAGCAGTGGATTTGATGACAATGTCATGGTGGATCTGATTGAGATCCGATTTGAACCGGATTACTATTTAGATTGGAGTAGATGCCTCTAGTGTTTACAGTTTATCATACATCGCCTTTCTTTTCTTTCCTTAGAAAAAATAAGATTGCAGAGAGACATTACCAAGGTCGTACTGTATGTTTGTCAGCTTCCTTACTCCAATTCCAAGTTCTATCTGGATAAAGAAATCTTCTTCCATACTCACCCAACATTGAAGACAAAGTATTTTATCTCGCTGATCCGTGACTGAACGACAAAGGCTTAATGAAGCCTGTTTTGAGTTTTAGTTGTCTTTTAAACAATATTTTACGCACTGTGAAGGACTGTGAAAAAGGCCTAATGATATTTCTTGAGACTTACGAAGGTCAATAAGGTCTGTAAATAAATGGTCACTGACGTTAGCGTTTTATATAAGTATGGTAAACTTTATTGATATCATAAAAACTCTGATTTCAATATCCAAGCCAAAAACTTTAATCACCTCACCCTTAATATTTTTTTGATGAGTTCGACTGCTGAGGTCGAGTTAACTTTATAGTTTTGACTCCAGATTTTAACTGCGTAAACGAACGAAACTGACGAAAAAAACAAGCGGGTTTGTATATGTTCATTGTACACACTAATACTGCAGTATGATACGAGTATACATTTTTTCACTAAGAATATAAGGGGAGTCTGGCGGGGCTGCGATCTATGCCCACTATCGTCACGGCGCGCGGCGGCCGTAACGATTGGATCACTTTCATCCGTTTCCCCGGCCCCGGGTTTCACTCTTATCTCCAATTAAATGTTTTTAAATTTCCATTTTATTTTACGTGTCTACATTATACGACTCAGCCAATCGATAGCCATTTTCTTTTCGACGCAAGCAAGCGAAAACGATCAGGTAAATTGCCTGAATGATTAACTTTGATTTAACACCGACAACTGCAACACAGGAGGAGTTACAAGTTCGTTGCCGGATCAAAAGTATTATGTACAGTTCTCTGATAGACTTATGTAAACAGTAATTTATCCTTTAAATGAAGCGAAAGAATTAAGCCACGCTTCATTGAAGTTAACTAAAAGTAGTAGATAAATAAAGGCAATTTTAATTACTGTTGAAGAAAGTGTTTAATTATTTAGTTAAATAAATAGGCGTAAAGTGAAAGTCTTAAGGTTGGTTCGACGACATTTTGGCAGTAAGGCTTAAGGGAAGTATTACTATCATGGAGAATAGAGTAAAGGAGCCCACCAGCTGTCTCTAAGGCAGAAAAGCTAAAAAGTCTCCAACAAAAGTATATAAATAATAGTTTCAAAACTGGCCACAAAGGCGCTAGAGTCAGAAGGGTGTGTGATGTGAAGTTAGCAATAACAGATGGAGAGAAGTGTCGATTTTCGATATTTAAATTTTTTGACGACTTTGGTAGACTTCAGTAGTTCATTCTGAAAATCATGTTGTTAGATATCCGAAAAAAACAATTAAAAAAAACAAGCAGTAACCGAATCCGATATAAAATTCCGAATAATCCTAGTAATATTATAAATGTGAAAGTTTGTGAGGATGGATGGATGGATGTTTGTTACTATTTCACGCAAAAACTACTGAACGGATATTGATGAAATTTGTTATTAGAGTTTTGGCTCTAGATTAAAACATAGGCTACTTTTTATCCCGAAAGAGTACAGTGTTCCCATGAGATACTGTATGTACGCGGGAGGAGCTGCGGGCAAGAGCTAGTTTCGAATAAAGGTGGAGTCTAAATTTTGGATTTTGCTTTAAAATTTCTTTTAAAATCGATTATACTTATACGAAATAATAGCGGATAGTCTGAAATAATTACATATCCGCAACAGTGTCCGTAACTGGTTCTTATTTATAATATTCTTATATTCGTATCCGTTATCCGTATCATCCCAAGTTTGTACATTGTGGCCGAGTTGATAAATCTCAATTTGCTATAAATGAAAACACGTTTTCGGCCTTCGCGCGCCTCGTCTAACTGGGCCCTCACTCCAATCCCAAGTCCCAACATGAGCTTAGTCCTAATCGTAACCTCACGATATTATATTTTCTAATACTTTCTGCTTTTGAGTCAAATAATTATGATCTCATTTAGATCGTTTCAAAACTAGAAGTTCCTGATTTCACCTTGAGGAATTATATCGAGTATACCGATAAACAGTTACATACAATAATATTGACATTAAAATTCATCCGTTCTCTTTGAAATGCTAAAGTTATTAACACACTTATATGTGGGTTTATAATTATTCGTCGAAGTCAGCACGATTTTTCAGTCAGAAATGTATGTGTCATTTTAAAGAGCGGGACTAAGACAAATGAATGGTCGTATGTAGTTTGCGTCTGTCTTTTTTATGTACGAGTACCGCTAAACGTAAATATAAACTGCAATTTCTGTCAATTAAAATAATCAGAAATGAAAGATTTTCGAAGAAGCATCATTAGAAACCGGCTAAGTCTTCCGTACAGAAAGGCTAAATAATTTTGTTTGTTGTATGGGAGCCCCCCTAAAATGTTTACTCTGTTTTCAGTATTTGTTGAGCGGCGACAGAAATACCTTATCTCTGACAACTGTCTAGCTGTCTAAGGAGTATAGGAAACATAGGAGAGATGGACGGAGAGACATTCAGACAGACAGCGAAGTTTCAGTAATATTGTCAGTAATTTGGGAACGGAACTCTGAAATTGTCGCAATTAAAAACATATTTCGTGATCTACTTTATCGGCCGTCTTTAGTCGTTCTTAGGCATTATAGAAAACCTGCAACGATATTTTCTAGAATTATTAATTGCAAAGGAAGTGAGCTAAGGAATCTTATATGGAATGTATATTTCCTCGGCAACATTCCTACTTATCTGTAAATCGGTTAATTAATAGACAGATGGCTGATGCGTTTTTCTGACGACCTTAAGATAGATGCACCTGGCAGTTCTGAATGAAAAAACTTGGAAGAATTCTCGTCTATTGTAAGGACTATAAGGACGAATAGGCCTCGATTGTTTTACCGGTCATATGAATCGTAGATCAGAAAAAAATATCGTACAAATCTTATCAATTATTGTAAATAGCGGAAGTTTTCGAGTGTTGTGATGTGTTGATATGTACCGGAGGCCCGAGGGGGATTGGAGATTTTAATGACCAGGAACACAAATGCGCTACATCGGAGGAGTTGCAGGTGTAACTCCTCTGCTGTTGCTAGTGTCCATGGGCGGCGGTAATTTCTTACCACCAGAAAACGTCGGATCGGTTCCTGGTCTATTTCATAAAAATGACAGATGACAGTCTTCTACACCTAAACGTCCATGGACGTTTTGAGACTGTAACTTTTTACCCCGGACAAAGGTACGACTTCCATTGGAATAGACAGATTTATATCTACGCAAATCGCTGGCAATGTCTACTATCTAATAGACTTTTTAAGCAGTAGCAGAAATATTTATTACTATGATAGATAGCTCCTGCTTGGTAAAACGTCCATTAATTCATAACAGATAACATCGGCTAACGGCACCGCGGACGTGACGGTGTCGACTGTCGACTGCCCTCAATTGTGGGGATCAATCAAATTAATTTGAATACAGATCACTTACTGTCAAGGCGTCTGGAATCTGTGTCCAGCTGGCGAAAATCAATAAACTAGACACACGTGGGTCCTTGATGAAATTGAATTGTAATTCAATTTTAACAATTATTCAATTCAATTTTAATTAAAAAACTAGAGAATTTGACACAAACGAAAAGTTTTGAATCTAAATCATTAGGTATTAAATGAATCCTTCTAATGTACTGAGAATGGATAGATGTTTGTGATATACTGTATTTATGTGGGTGGAGCCGCGGGCAAAAGCTAGTCCTTATATTCTTACGATATTCTAAGCAGGTCTGCCTAACATGACGTGAAACCTTGGTCGACCCATATGCGATGGAATTTGTCCAAATGTAACTGTAATCCTAACATTCATTCATGAAAATTCATACCGAGTTGTGAAGGATAAGTGTGGTGCGATTGTTGGCGATGGCTTATGTATTTTGACATGTAACTAAAAGTGACGTGTGAAGTGTCTTCTAAATTGACACGAAGTCACAGACCACGCTCACAGTAGGCTCGGGGTTTTCCTCTATAAGAATTAGGCTGTAGTCCACCATGGTATTTTACTGCTGATTTAAACTGTTATAAAATATCAAAGAATATATTTTTATATTATTATTATATTACAAATTTTAAATGCATAGTAGAAACAAAAAAATCTACTATCAAATCATAGCAATGCACTTGTGACTTCTCCGGTGTTGTTGATGTCTATGGGTTGCATGATGCATCTTACCTTTTTACTATATTCAAATCTAAAAACATTCTCTATATTCTATCGCTTCCGCCTCCGCTATGCTCCCCGCTATCATCACCACTGTAACTTCCACCTCACAGTGTGTCGTGTACGACAATTCGTCGCGCGGACTGACCTACTCCGGCCGGCGCGTGCGCACCTCAATTCAGTTTTTATCGTACCTACCTATTGTACCGCTGCTTGTATTGATTAACAGATAAATAGATTTTTTGAGCGTCTGGTTTTTTGTTCTCAATGAGAACAGTTTGACCTTAGAACTTTGTTTACTGGACCACTTCAGCGCCAGGTTTGGAATAGTCAGATAACGAAAGTGGTTCATTTTGACTAGTGCGATTATCAAAGACTACTACTCCTACTACTATTATTAATGTGAAAGTTTGTGAGGATAGATACTTATTCTCTTTCACGCAAAAACTACTGAACGGATTTGATGAAATTTGGTATGGTACTAGTTTGAGCGCTGGCTAACACATAGGCTACTTTATATCCCAAAAAAGTATAGTGTTCCCGCGGGATACTGTATTTACGCGGGCGGAGCCGCGGGCAAAAGTTAGTTATTAATATCATCCTCTTAAGTGGCAAACGGACTTTGATTTATGACAAAATTATCTCTAACACTGGGTTTTAATGGTCACTCTCTGGAATCAAACTCTCTCGAAAATTCTACCGTTAAACCTTAGCAAATATCAAACACGTTGACATCAATGGTAACAATTTAAAGTCCATCTTGCCCTGATGTTGGTTACTCGGCCAACCCCCTCTGCTCATCTGTCACCCAGCAGCTTCTGAACCTTATTGCCGTAGTACTTAGGTTCAAATCTGGCGTCTGTACTTGTATGTCGAGTTTTTATGGAGTAATTAGACTCGTGCCATGCGGACCTACGTGACCTAGTTCCTTCTCAAGGTCAGATATCTTGGATGCTCTGCTTTAAAATAGAACTTTATCTATAACCTTGATGGAAGTTAAAGCATTTATAAGAAACCTCAATCCCACAAAAACATTACCTAAATGCAAAAAAGTATTTCCTTTGCAAAAAGTTATGAGATATCGTAGAGACCAAGTGAAATTCAAGATAGTCCATTTAATTAGTTACTCATAAGAAATTTGTAACCGTATGTGGAAAATTTTATTTTTATAATCTATTATATTAAATAGTGCTTGGCAATGAGCACTTTAATAAATAAATATATAAATATATTGGTTACTAGTAGCTTAGGGCTAGTAGTACTAACATCTTATAACCTGTAGTCATTCTATTATTTGTGATCTAGATTGTGTTGACGATTTTTAAATAAGAAAACTTAACCATACCTATGAAAAGTTTTCAAAATGGTCAACAATATATATATTGTCTATCTTATTTATATTAAAATATGAATACCGGTACCGGACATTTATCTCTTTAAATGCTCATTGCCAAGTCACTATTTAATATAATAAATTATATTAGGTCATTACATTACATATACCATTGCTATCTATGCACTTTTGCCATCTCATAGGTTCATTGATTTCTTTACTAAAAAAAACCATTCGGACAGGAATCGATAAAATCTTTGAAGGCGCTTTGGACTGCCCCATCGGAGTTGAATTTTTCCCCTTGCAAGAAGTTATCCAAATTTCGAAAAAAATAGTAATCTGTTGGAGCAAGGTCCGGGGAGTACGGTGGATGTCTTAGACATTCCAATTGAAGCTCCTCTAATTTGGTAGCCGTCTGTTGTGCAGTGTGTGGTTTAGCGTTGTCCTGAAGCAGCAGTGACCTAGAGCGAATGACCAATCTCGGTTGCTTAGCAGATAGCTTTTCCATCATGATTTGCAGTTGCTGGCAATAGACATCTGCCGTAATCGTCTGAGCAGATTTAAGAAAGCTGTAGTGAACGACACCGGCACTAGTCCACCAAACGCTCACAAATAACTTATTTTGAGTCAATTTGCGCTTGGGTTAGTCTTTGGCTGGTTCGCCAGGATTCAGACATTGCGATGAGCGTTTCCCGATTATCGTACAGGATCCACTTTTCATCACAGGTAAAATTAACATTTAAGTCGATTTAAAATCCCTTCATTATTGTGCCGGTTGAGTAATGTAACGCAGCAGTCGACGCGCGTTTGTCGGTTTGCTGCACTCAATTCATGAGGAACCCACCTTTCAAGCTTTGTCACTGTCTCAATTTGCTTCACGTGGATTAAAACAGTTTTATCACTAACACCGCAACCTGCAGCTAACTCGGACGTGGTTTACGGTGGATCCGCTTCCACAATAGCCTTCAATTCTTCATTATCAAATTTGGTCTCCGGCCGTCCACGGGGCTTGTTCTGCAGGTCGAAATTTCCACGGTGGAACTCGTATTCGAAAATAATACGATAATTCAAGTTTTCCATTTTGTAAACAGACTGACGCAAAGAAAAAACCAAAAGAGGAAAAAACAAATGAATTACGGTTTTCGAAACACAAATGCATGAGGCCAGTAGGACAAAACGCCAATTTCACATGTAAGGACCTAATAAAAATTAAATTTTCCACATGACTACTACTACAACGAGCAACTAATTAAACGGACTATCTTAAATTTCACTTGGTCTCTACGACATCTCAAAACTTTTTGCAAAGGAAATACTTGGCTTTTTTCATTCAGGTAATGTTTTTGTGGGATCTCATTTCTTTTTGTAGATCACCCGAAGACCAAGGAATTTGGGGCTTTAAAGACCGTGAACTTATAATTTCTCCGGTGTTGCAAATGTCTTAATGCGGGAGTAATTGCTTACTATCAGGTCCATTTGCTTGTTTCTAGAGATCTATTCCATTAATAAAATAATTACTGGCCGTGGACACCCGCAACACCAGAGGAACCACAAGTGCGTTCTCAAATCAATTACTCACCCCCTTAGGCCTACAGTTTCTTTGACCAGGGTAGGGTTTGGAGGTAAAAAAATCTGAACGCACTTGTAACTCCTCTGGTGTTGCAGATGTCTAAGTTTGCAAACGGATCACCTTATGGTAAGAAATTACTAAAACTTAACATATAATCAGGCGAATCGTTTGCTCGTTTCCATATCTATTCCATAATTAAAGCGATAATCGCCCATCATAGACATCTGAAGGCCAGAAGAGTTACAAATGCGTTTCCGATCTTTAAAACCACCAACCTCTGATGGTAAGAAGTTATAACAATTTCTAACCACTATGCACCAGGTGATCGGTTTGCTCGTTTTGAAATTTATTAGTATGAACTTATAAAATATACTAACAGGCGATCCTATTGCCCGTATCCAGATCTATTCCATAGTTAAAACGTTTACCGCTGCTCATGGACACCCGCAACACCAGAAGAGTTTCAAGTGCCTTTGCGAGCTTTGCATGGAAGGAGGAAGGTACCGGTGTCCCGAAGTGGGACACCTGTATCTTCCTCATGTAGTGACATACAACGCAAGTGCTATTTCCCATCGGTTTTCTATGAGGCCGTCTTATTTATCCGGTCGAGTGGCCCCATTCGTCCCAAAGCATCTACTGTAACCTAAAATAGCCTACCACTTCTCAATTTATCGGATTTGTTATATAAATAACGATTACAAAGTTATCAGTGAACTTGTATTCATACATTTTGTTCCTGTGAATTTTTACTTTTTCTATATTTTCCCTTTATATGTAGCTAACCTAGGTGTAACCTAGCCTGACATCAAATTTGAAATTTCTAAGTCTGCTAGAAGTATGCTTTGAATTATGCTTATTCTCCCTTCCCTACCTCCACCTATCCATATCTTTCAAAATCGCGTTTTTTGCCGCTTAATATCTCCTAAAATATGCACTCGATTTTTATGAAATTTAATACATTAGCTTGTGTCCGACCGCTAGCTTTGTTACAAACGAAAATATGGGGGCACGAAAAAGCTGCGAAATGCTTCGAGAAAAGATAATTACGGCCGCTTAATACTTGGCGATAGCGCTGCTGCGCTGTCAGATTTCAGTAAGCATGGAGCATTCTAATCCCCGACGATTACTTTAGTCTGTAAAGTAAATCTGTTTTTGCCTTAAGGGTAAGGGAATAAGAGAGTAGCCCTTTGTATATTTTTCAGCGGTCTAGGCGGGAAAACCATCGATATTTTGAAACAGTAGTTTATGCATCCTTTGAAAACGAAAAGGAAAAAAAATCTTCTAAATGAAATTTAACGAGCTCTTTTCGGAACCTTAACAGAAAAAGCTACCACCGTATCAACCGTAACCCGCCGAGAAGAACCGGCGTAAGAAACTCGCACGATGACCTCGTGCGAGTTTCGTATGCCGGTATTTTAGCAAAAATACGGAAAATTACTGTTTTAAAAGAAAGTTATTTTTTACATTGGCAACTTTATCTATAAGGTATGGTTTATATCCATATGGCATGGCTTACCATCAGGTGATTGGAATATCCATCCATTTACATTTTCGCAACAATATTAGGAATTTCGCCACTATCGATTGTGAAACTCTATGTCGTGTCATTTAAACTATTCACTTGGTATGCGAGTGAGGTATTACCCCATTTGTCCGGACCATTACGTGAAATTCGCGGCGATTCATCAACGCTTACCAGCCACCAGCACATTTGTTACCATCGATGCCGTGGACGCAAAGAAATCTGACTACTCAGACAAAGAAGCAAATTTTTGATGTGTAACATTTCTTTCTAACTTCCTCTCTCTTTCTTGTAATTTGTGGGAGTGATTTCGTGAAATGCGACGGAAGTGTGTAAAAGGGCGGCGCGGAAGCGCGCGCTATTTGATTCGATGAATAAGCTCGCGGTGGTATAGTTGGCCGTCAGATTCGAATAAAATATTTCAGTTTTAAATTTTGAGGTCGATTTTTGTCGCTGCTTAATGGAAAAGTTTCCGAATTTTTGTTATGTTTATAGTATTAGAAAATCGTACTAAGCATTGTGTTTTTTGAAATATTTTCATAAAATGTTACACATTATATGCGACAGACTTACAGTAATAAAATAAATTGTGGTTTTATAACTAAGGTAACATGGGGCACGAGAAGCATAATTTATTTTTATTGGTCAATTTTATTTACCACGTCGGCAAAATGCTAAAATAAAACCACGTATAATGTTTTTTTGGGGCACCTCTACACGTAAACTGGGGATGATTTTTGTTTCTCGCGTCTACCCTATATGTATAGGTGTATCATTAGATAGGTTTTTTAAAAATATTTAGAGGTGGCTTGTAGACGGTTTTTTGATTTAGGTATCCGTTTACGATATTAAAGTTTAAAGCGTATTTTTTTGTTAAAGTAAGGCATACCCCCCCCCCCCCCCCCCCCCGCCCCTTTAAAACCTTACCGGCTTTCTCGAAAAATCTGAAAAATTATATGATGGTAGTCCATGTGATGAAGTTTGAAAGTAAACTATAACGGCTTATGGAGTTTGTGGAAATAAGTGGAAGACCCAAAGGGAGATCTCCGACCGAGCGGGGTGTGCTATTCTCAGTCAGGCCGAAGCCCTCTTGCAAGCATTACACATGTTGCATATTATATAGCGCCGAACTGTGAAAACTTCGATAGTGCTCGTGGTGCTAATTGGTCCGCCACAAGTTGTAGAGGCCTAACTAGTAAAATGCGCCTACTTGGAAAACTTAGTTCAAAAATAACTAAATAAGTAAACATGCAAATTGTAATATATTGGTATAATTTTACGGAACCCTTCGTGCGCAAGTCTGACACGCACTTAACCGTTTCTTATGGCACTGGCCATCATTACCCAAAAACTATCTCGCCCTTACTGACAATTTAGTGCAAAGATGTTCATTTGAAATTACAAATGAGCAAACTTTATGTTATATCTGTGGTATGGAACATAGATCACTTCACAAACGGCGGGTATAGGTGGTATTTACTGATCTACTGTGGTCCGTGACCCCGGGTTAGGTACGATTTGTTAGAGTATCGATTTCACTCACATTCGTTTTGCATACTTCAAACGCGTAGTATGCATGTACTCATATGATTCACACAGGGCTTCACCAATAGTTGCAGTTCCTATTGACCGGCGCATATTTTATGATCTATGTACGTTAAGTTTTCTGTGATTAATTAGTGCAAATGTGAAAATTTACGCTTATGCCGCGTTTACATTATCCTTACAGTATGCCATTTCGACATTTACACTGACTAATCATCGAAAACCTGAAGCGAATGTTCTATAATAGAGTACAGAGATACTGTATCGCCACATTCGCCTTGTGTGATAAAGAGAGATTTGTTATATTGGAATTTGGAACAACGTTTTCTAATGAGATTTTGGTTTTGTTTTCAGGTATGAGCCACAAAAAGGGATTATGAACTATGGTAAATATACTTCTATTCTATTTTTCATTCAACTTTGTGAAGCCCGCGTGTTAGTGCGCGCGAGAGATTCCGCGGAACCGTACATTTTCCCGCGGTATAAAGTAGCCTGTGTCCTTCTCCGTAGTAAACTTTACATCTGTGCCAAATTTCATGACGATCGGTTAAGAAGTTGTTACGTGAAGGAGAAACAAACAAACTCACTTTCACATTTATAATATTAGTAAGGATACTAAAATGACTGTTTTCAAGAATGCAATATAAATTACAACTAGATATAGACTAGACTAGAAGTTGTTGATAGTAGAAGTTGACGACCTCTGTGGCTCAGTGGTTGGCGCGTTGGCGCTCGAGCCGGAGGTCGCGGGTTAGAGTCCCGAGAGAGTCCCTCCAGGGATCAAAATGTTTTCTGTTATCCTGGGTCATGGATGTGTATTAAATATATGTATTATATTATATAATATATTTTTATATTATATTATATTTTTATATTTTTAAATTGTCATACAAAATATCGTATTTCTTTTTGATTCCAATGTAGTCTTGCCCGATCAAACAACATGAACGTATAGGTATACCTACTACAGAAATGCTTAGAAATTTTTGTGTCGCTATACTATTGAGTCGTGTGAACTCGTTGTAGGAATTTGTGTTGGCGCACGCGCACGCGCACAGCACGTAGCTGGAGGTAACAGACATACACGTCCGACCCCGTTTACGGTCATGTTACGTCAGTTACGACTTACGGCTCAGTTGTTGGTGCGGCGTTCAAACTAGGAAAAATTTCCTTTCTTTCCCATGGTCCTTTGGTACTTGGTACTAGACTCACTACTACTAGACAAAGTTATGCTGTATGGGCTAAAGGGTTGCCAACTCCAAATTAAAAAATGTAGGATTTGAAATTGGAAATACCAGGGCAATTCAGATTAGAAGCAGGACGCAATAATACAGTAGCAACAGTTAAATTAATATACATAATTATAAATAAAATACATGTAATGCTAATAATCATATTCTTTCATAAAAGTATTTAAATAAAATTAAATTAGAAAGATATATTGTAAAAGTGGCGCACGAATTTGTAAATGCATATCATCAGTACGCTTTAAAAACTCAGAACGCTGCTTGAAAACGTAGGTATATATTATGTCCATACATATGATATTAGCGTTTTGTCGTACTGGCCACTTTGATCTCAAACATATCTTCTTTGGTTAGCAATTCCAATTTCAAATTTATACCGCTATTTACTCATGCATTTGTGTTTCGAAAACCGTAATTCATTTGTTTTTTCTTTGCATCACTCTGTTTACAAAATGGAAAACTTAAAATATCGTATTATTTTCGAGTACGAGTGCCACCGTGGTACCAGTGCTGCAGAAACGGCTCGGAGGATTAATGATGTGTATGGCGGCGGTGTCGCAAAAGAAAACAGTACATTTTTGGTTCCAACGTTTTTGTTCTGGAAATTTCGACCTGCAGAACAAGCCCCGTGGACGGCCGGAGACCAAAGTTGATAATGAAGAATTGAAGGCTATTGTGGAAGCGGATCCATCGCAAACCACGTACGAGTTATCTGCAGGCTTATCACTAATACCGCATTAGTGATAAAACTGTTTTAATTCACTTGAAGCAAATTGGGAAGGTGAAAAAGATTGAAAGGTTTTCAACCTCATGAATTGAGTGCAGCAAACCGACAACGACTGTTACGTTACATTACTCAACCGGCACAATAATGAAGGGATTTTAAATATAATCATTACCTATGATGAAAAGTGAATCCTGTACGATAATCGGAAACGCTCATCGCAATGGCTGAACCCTGACGAACCAGCCAAAGCCTAACAAGCGAAAATTGACTCAAAAAAAGTTACTTGTGAGCGTTTGGTGGACTAGTGCCAGTGTCGTTCACTACAGCTTTCTTAAATCTGGCCAGATGATTACGGCAGATTATGCAAGCAACTGCAAATAATGATGGAAAAGCTAGCTGCTAAACAACCGAGGTTGGTCAATGGTCATTCGCTTTAGGCCACATTGCTGCTTCAGGACAACACTGGACCACACACTGCACAACAGACGGCTACCAAATTAGAGGAGCTTCAACTGGAATGTCTAAGACATCCACCGTACTCCCTGGACCTTGCTCCAACAGATTACTATTTATTTCGAAATTTGGATAACTTCTTGGAAGGGAAAAAATTCAACTCCGATGAGGCAATCCAAAGCGCTTTCAAAGATTTTATTGATTCCTGTCCGAATGATTTTTTTAGTACAGGATGAACTACCTATGAGATGCCAAATGTGCATAGATAGCAATAGTATATACCTACTTTGATTAAATAAATATATTATGTTTAAAATAAATCTACTTTATGTTCCTCCTTTACAAAACGCTAATTTCATATGTAATGACCTAATATAAATAATATCATCTAGTAGTTCAGCATCGCAAGCTTGTTGCTGTAAGAGCGTTTTCATATTATGCGTCCCGATCCAAACCCGACCGGAGTGTCAGGCTAAGAACACACGGAGCGGTTTTCACCCGCGCCCGCCGCGGTCGCGGGCCCGCAGCTTCTGTAGAATGCAGATATGTATGTAAAAAATTAAAGCACAACAACCGTGCGCGCGGTTATTCGCGGGTCCCGCTGCACCGGCGGGCGACTTGTAGAATCGCCCGCAGCCTCGGCGGGTAGCACCCGCGCGCTCTGCGATCGGTTTGCGGGCGAAATTCACAAATTCTATTGTAGATATGTGTTTGCTTTTAAAACCGCGCGTCCTGCGATCTTAACCCGCCACGTTTGCGGGCGATGATCTCAACCGGGGCGGTTCCGTGACCGCGCAAAACCGCGGTCTCGTGAGTTTAGAAATAAAATCGCAATTTTACGACCGCGGCGGGCACGGGAAAAACCGCTCCGTGAGTTCTTAGCGTCAGTAATAGCTATGGTTCCAATTTTACCCTTTGGGTACGGAACCCTAACAAGCATTTAGTTAATTAGCTAGTATTATAGTCTATGCTCATGATGAATGTTAGTAAATATAATATTCTATTCGTAAAATGTAGCACCTCTGCCACGCTCTGATTTGTATTGCCTCACACTCCCAACTGCCTTACATAATGTTATGGTATTTCACGTAATTGTATGTAAAGCCTATCGGTAATTTGGTTAAAAATAATCTGTGTAATGAAGCAATGGTAAATATTTTGGTTGGTGGTTGGTTTATAGGTAACTCTCACAATTTTGCTTTTTTGAGCATAATTGACCACTAAGAAAAATTCTCAGCAAATTTGTTTCCTGAGAAAAGCTTCGGAGGTTTGAAACTTATTGGAACGAAGTTCCTTATGGCGCGTTGCGATATTGAGGCTAGGCGGATTATATTGACACGACACTTTTTGCCACTCGAAATCACAATGTAATAACGACTATTAAGAATGATACAAAAAAGGACCTTATCACCTTGACAATAATGTAGAATTTTGCAATTACACATTGTGACTGTTATGACTGTTACATATTGTGACTAGCTAGCCGAGCGCTTGATGTTATTACTCAGTACGGAGCCGGACTTCGCGGCGGCAACACTGCAAGCAGCAAGCAACCCGCCCCCTCACCCCTGTCCCTACCTAAGGCGCGGCCAACTAGTTCCGCGCGCACTGTATATACTTAGTTCAACTATTTGTTTTGTATAATATAATATATTATATCTATACAGATAAACAAAATTGAAGTGTCTGTTTGTAATTTCAAATTAACAGCTTTTATTTTCAATTAATGCATTTAAAAGTATGATCGGTACTTACAATAAAATATAAATTGTTAACATTTTTCTGTCCGTCTGTCAGTCTGTGTGTTTGTTCCGGCTAATCTCTGTATATATTTCTTCCAAAAAAGGCCATTTTTGCGTATATATATATATATATATATATATATATATATTATATCTTCGTTCCATCCGGGTGTCCCTTGACTCCTCTCAAGTTTTTTTTATTATGACGCAAAAATGGAATAAAAACCAAATTGAATATTGCCATTTGCCAATGTAACTTTTGTTAAAAAATTCGAAAACTTGTTATTAGCATTACATACTAAATAGAACATAGTACACCAATTAGACAGTAGAATGTACTTCTTGTGGCGCGTTCAGATGATACGCGCTCATGAGCGCTGATCGCGTAGAGCCGAAATCGCGTCGTCAACGCGAGTCAGAGTAACAATTTAAAGGGTAATCACACTATGGGGAACATCCATAGTTTTTATTCATTGGCTTTTCGAAAAGTACATAGTAAGCCAGGAAAGTATAGTCTTTGCAATGGCATATCTACTATTAACCATTTGCAGTCATCACAAAAGTGAGATCGTTAGAGATCATTAAAAACGCTCTGCACAAAAATTATGCACGAGTGACGTCACAACAGTGAAAAATGTATGACATAAACACAAAATTGATGTTATCAACATAAATTTTATTTTACAAAAGATATGAATTAAATTCCAATGATTCTAAATACGTGCGCGTCGCGTCAGAATCACTCCCTGTGTTTCTGACGCGGCGCACGCGCTGTATCGCGCCGAAACATTCGCGCTCGTGTGAACACGCTCTTAGCCCTACATAGTCGGCAATCGGTCCACGATGTGTGATGTGATATATCACAAGTTATCCTTCGCCGGTATTCGGGTCGCTGGCACATGGTTATTTATATTAATTAACTACGAAATACGAGACTCGTACGTAGGTATACTGTCTGCCGATACCGATTGCGTTTTCTACAATATCTACCACACCGGGGGGGGGGGGGGGGGGGGGGAGACACTCGTTGGGATTGGACACAGGGTTGACGTAAGCCTAAGGTTGACACCGAAAATAATAAAACGTCGCATAAGACAAATCTATCATAAATATTATAGAATTATTTAGTCAATTATGTCAAAGCACGAAACTGGCTTTAAAAACTCACGTCCCGCTCTCCGCGCGCACTCCCTGCATATCAAGCCACGCACAAATAGCTGCGAGCTGTCAACCGTGTAAGTCTATTGAATGACGGTTTTGTTGACATGTTTTGTCCACTTTTCCATTGAATATGCTATTGTTAATAGAAATAAAAACTGAAGAATGAGAGTTTTTAAATTCATGACATCTGACAGCTTTTTGACACGACAAGGACCGTCGGGCTACCAAGCGCCGCCTGGTGACACAAAAATAATTGAAATTTCTTATTGACTGTTTTTGATACCACTTACGCCACCAGATGACGCTTTGTGTGCATTGGGTCCGCCCCCTAACGGCAGAAAAAAATATCTAACACCCTCATTCGAGCAACTCTTTTCTAATGTGTGATGAATCTGACCTGGTTACCTTTATCAGGCGCCCTCAGATGTCATCGAACCTAGCACATTTCGAGCAGCCCATAAGTCTATGCGACACGGAGAAAGTCCTGTACCATTTGCGTACTCGGCCGCATGCAGCCTCCAAAGTTGTCGACTTGTTAATAATTCACACTAAATCCGTTATTCGGCAATCTGCTTCTAATTACCAACGGTAACCGTGACTCCGGATTACATAAGTTTTTGGAAGTCATTATGTGATGTAAATCTCGCGACCCGCTCGTGTAGGGTCACCTTTCCCACGGGAACCATAAATTTGTTGCTGGATAAAAACGAACGTCACAGTTTATGGATGTGCGTTTAAGTTCTTACTTACCATAATTAATGTTTTGTATATGATGTAAGTAAACTAATGATGTAAGTTTTGTTTACTTATTTAGGATCTTAAAAAAACTTTTTTGTACTGTTTAGATTTATCTAATTAATAAACTACACATAAAATATTTTTTTTTTACTTCTACTAAGTAATACCCAATGTCTTAATATTTCTGAGTATGTTAATGGAACTAAATATTTTAGATGTAAGATTTAACTAGCAGAATCGACATGTCAGACAGTTCATCATACACGACTTATATCATTCTTAGCATTAAATAATAAAGGAGGCTTTGTATGTTACATATAGACTAAACGAAGTATTTATTACGTGATTTATGAACTGTTTCCAGCGTGGATGTTGCGTTTTGATCACGTATTTTTGTGTTGAGGAACAACGGGGAATGCATCTCATGTATTATTTATCGACCTATTCGTCAGCTCGTTGTCGATAATCGACAATAATTCATATTTTGAATTTAAGTTTAAACTTTATTTGGACTCTTTTGCCTCTTAGATACGCAATAAGAATATGTGAATGTTGTGGAATGGATTGTGAAAGAAAGATAGACAATTGTGTCAAACCAACACCTACTGTCGTAATACAAATGCATGGTAGTGTGAGTTATTGATCTGAGGTAGAGTAACTTTATTTAGCTTTCAGCACACCTTCCTCCAAATACACTTTAACTATGCTTTTTTTTTAAACTTTAGTTTCATACTCCTCCGTATGCATAATTTTCGTAACAAAAGGTTAAGAAGTTTTCGTTTCACGTATAACAGTATATTATATTAGTTCTATTAATATGCAAAACTAAAACACAATATCTGTAGAACTCTCATAATGATTACAGACACAGTTTCGACAACCTTAGCCCTCGTTCACAGAGGCGATTTTTTACCGCACGTTTAAATAGCTGTAATCGAATCTCTACGGTCGCGCGAACGAGGCCTCACTGTTGCAAGTGTCCATGAACTAGAAGACATTGACAAGTGGAATATGAAAAGTTGTCAATACTAATTACAGTTGCATTCAGTTTAATTGGCCTAAGTAATTAATCAGATCTAGGTGACGATTAGAGAGCTCAAGGTTTAGTGCGAATAACTTACTTAACTTAAACTTAACGTCAGTCGTGGTGTAGACTTTCATGATAGACGTAAATCATGGAGGAATGTCTATCATGAAAAACAACATAGAGAAATTAATTATTATCAGATTTCTAATGCTGTTAATATAGGCTCGGTGATACCTTGGCACCTAGATGTCAGTGGCGAAGGCTGATTCTCCTTCATAGGAAGCCCTAGCCTGTTTATAGGTAGGGATTTGGATGAGGGTCTTCAAAAGGTAAGTGGGAAGTGAAACCCAGGAATAGGAATGGAGTTATAGAAACCCCACGCCACTGCTAGATATAGCTGGAGGTATTATTATAAGCTATAGGTGCTGGAGGTAGAGGTAGGTACATATACCAGGCGTAACACTTTAGATGCCAGTCGCCACGACCGCGCCCGTGCGGTAGGTACTGGTAGCTACGACTTGCCCCAAATGTATGGCGCACAATAATTAGATGAGTAATAATGTGGAGTCGATAGGAATCGGGTTTTATAGACCTTTCATAAATGTTTAAAATTACTAAAGGCTCAGATTATGAATAAAATATACAATTTAACAAAGCTCTAAGTATGAAGGATTCAGATAACAATGCCTTTGCTCGCAGTTCTGATAATAAAAAAATATATCACAAAATATTCATCTGACCGGGATTCGAACCGTTCCGAATTTTCTAACAAAGCAAAAATTATAGGTCTACGCATACCAAACTGCCAACGGACTGACATAATAGGTAGAGTCGAATTATTGATAATTTAATTTTATATCAAAACTATTGATAATATTATTGCACGACGAAAGAAAAAACATACTTAAATAACTCAAAAATGCGCAGTCTCGCAGGGATAAAACCTAGTTAGACCGATTTTTCTCCCCCAAAACTACCTACATACTAAATTTCATGTAAATACTCGCAGCCGTTGCTGAGATTATGATTATATTTAAACAAGAGTGTCTCGTTTAAAGTAGGCAAGATTTTCATTACAAACTATAAGAAGGCTACTAATATTTGTAATTTGCCTAATACAACAACGCAGTAGAGCGATCACCGATCAGTTAGAACAGCTACCCATACAATGTGTGTGTGTGGTGTTGTAGTTAGCGCGTTTAGTGTTTACAGTTCGGTCTCTGTGAACCGAAACATTAACTATTTCCGAACTTATGAATGAAACATCTGTTGTTGCTAGAAATATTTACAAATGTTTTGTATAAATAATATAATGAATATTTTGTTTGACGCAGTTGTGCTCGTGAAGAAAATTCTGGTTGAAGTGCATTTCCAAATCAAAGTTTGTGCCTATAAAATACAACATGCTTTTCCAGATAGTAATCTTTGTTTGCGGCAAACTTTAAAGCAGTCTGCTTTAGCCTTTCTGGTGAGATTGAAGATCCAAACACTATTGTTTATAATATTAGAGCAAGATATGTATTAACATTAAGCTTTTCTAATTTGACCTAAAGCTATTTGAACCAACCAAGAACTAACCTTTTTTACAAAATCGCAGATCAATATTTTCAACATTGAATGCACTTTTTCTAAGATAGCGACTGACGAATCAAATGTTTGCCTGATTTGTTTTCCAGCTGTTTATAGCCGGAGCATTGATCTTGGAGTTTGTTTGGCCGGGCGTAAACATCCTAACATACACGACTATTTTCGTGTAATATATACGTTGGTTCAACTCTTCTGATGGTTCCCAGTTGTTTCTTATTTTAGAATAGGGCTGAGTCAGTCAAGGCTTGAACTGAAGCTCTGGACTCTGATCTTCAACCAAAATTAAAACTTTAATTGGTGAATTCCTTTCCAATGCAAATTGGGAGTGCAATGCTTACACAAGAGTGGGCCAGCTTTACCGAAGAGGTCCCACGGACTTACAGAAAACAGGGGTGAAAATATAACGTCTACGTTATACCTCACCGATAGTAATACCGACGCGAAGGCCCTTAAATAAAAGGCTTAAATAAATTAAGAGAAAAGCTGATTTAATGTTTTGTCCTACCGTTGTTTCAGGTAAGAATTAAGATAAATGTGCATCGGGAGTCGGGAGCGTATCGGTATCGTAAGAAATACATTTAAAACTAGCTTTTGCCCGCAGCTTCGCCCGCGTGGGAGTGTTCGTGGCAAAAAACTTATATAGTCAATAGTATACCTACTGAAATACGGTAAATAGTAATAGCACAGTGGAAAATATATATCCCCCAGATAAGGATTAATATTGTATCCGTCTAAATAGCTTCTGAAAATACCACATTATATGTGATATTTTTTTAAACTTAGATTGCGTATAGTAACCTAATAGCTATCCTTAAAAGATTGACATTATATGCCATCGCACCTTTTTTGTAGACCTTCAGAAGAGAAACAATCCCACCGTATATTATTTTGTTATAAATTATCTCCAACGGGTTAGGTTAGGCAGCGTTTTCGATAAAATCTCCCAGACGCCTTGATTTATTCCGACACCTTCAACAATTACTGTCATAAATCAAACTATTCCCACAAAACCTTAATAAATTATCGATCTTCACCTTCTCAAGGAAACACTCTGTCAGTAAATGTAAAATGCATGAAAATCCTTTCAGTAGTTTTTGTGATTATCGCGAACATACAGACAGACAGACTCGGCGGGGGAATTAAATTTATAATACATTTTAGAGAAAAGTGGAAAGTGTGCGTATTGACCCGCCCACGCTAGTTAACACGCTGGGACTATATTGTCCGGAATCCGGTAGGCCGGGAAAAGTTTAGAGCATTGAAAATACAACTCTGCGCTAATAAAATAAAGCTGAAAATCAAAGTGTCGAATGTCGAGCTGTCTTAATATGACATTGACATTTGACTCGACACTTGTGTGTTCGATTTTCAGCTCTACTGTATTAACCGAGTGTACTATTTTTTGCACTCTAAATTTTGTCCGGCCTTCCGGTTTCGGGGTCATACAGTTCCAGCATAATCTCCTTCACTAGTGGAAATTATGTGCGGTAAAAGGAAAAGATCTTAATTATGTTTAAACACTTGAGACGATAAATTATGTTATTTTTTTTTACCCCTTACAATCACAACCAATGGGAACCAACCCTCTTTATAATATTAGCTTCACCTCTTAATAATATTAGTATAGTTCGGATGTTAGCCGCAACATCATACGCGAAAAAGAAATCCTGGGAGAACTGTACTTTTACCTGCGTAAAAAGTAGCCTATGTGTTAATCCAGAGATTAAACTACTACCATATTAAATTTCATTAAAATCCGTACTTTTGTTAAATACGTGAAAAAGTATTTTAACATTTCGCGTTTATAATAAGCAAGGATATGTTCGTCGTGTTTTAATGATTTCGAAAATCTCTTGAATAGGAAAACGTTAGTAGGTATTAGGCGTATAGACTTTGACTTGAAATATTTGGGATTGTGGTCACCCATCCTAGTTGAATCCATGACCGGCGTTGCTTAACATGAGTTAGCGCTACCATAATAGAACTTCTCACTTATTCCTCCTGGTATTATTATACATCAATGATTAGGTAATATCTACGTAAAGTTTCAGCCAGTTCAACTGATCAGTTATTCTATAGCATTTTATATGTTATATTCTTTAGACTGACATAACTTTTATATTTATGAACCGATTGAAATGAAACAAACACAACATTATTAGTAGAGCAAACCAAAACGCATTAGTGAAAACCGCATTCAAATTGGTTAATCCGTTGACTTGCTACGCGGAAAAACAAATATCCCGGAAACCGCACTAACACAAGTAAACTATGTGTTAATCCAAAGTCTAAACTACTACCATCCAAATTTCATAAAAATCCGGTTAGTAGATTCTGAGTTTATCGCGTACAAACGTACAGACAAACAGATAAACAGACAAAAATTAAAAAAACATTGTTTTGGGTTCTAAACCGTTCAAAAAGCCCAGTAATAGTTTTTCTTATTTATCTTCCATGTACAGACAGCGATCAGTTACACATTTATTATATGTATAGATATATCAGATGTGGAAAATACAGCGGTTATTTAAATATATAACAGTAAGTCCAACGGAGAGGCTACTTATTAACGTTTACAATTATAACAATATTAAAGGTGAATGTAAGCCAATTGACAAGAGAAGCCAATTAGTAAATCGTAGAAACGCCACACGGGATGATATTTACAAATAGGCTTATTTCAGTGTCAAGAACTTATCATGGTCGAAACAACCCAACATCGCCAGCGAATAAGGCCCACTTGCGCAGATCTGGATGAAAGTTAATAAACCTGGGTTAAAATATTATACCTTCTCTTTCACAAATACGAATAACGAGAGAGATAACATGATATTTAACCCGGTCCGCCCGCAAGTGGTCCTAAGTGTTAAAATCATAATTCTACGGGATTCTGTACGATACCTATTGTAATTTTGTCAGTTATATATATTTTGTCGGAATATATGCCATACAAAAAGTTTGTTCCTGTTCCTCCTGAAAGCATGAAAAATAAAAATTCAACTAATGCCTGCTACACACCACAACGATAAAACTACGCAGTTCGGTCACAGTAGACGCATACAGTACTGCATCTTCATACTAGACCGCCCAAATCGGCGCACGCACAGACACTAAATATGTCGACTGTGACCGAACTGTACAGTTTTATCGTTGTAGTCTGTAGCTTACCTAGACAAAATTGACAGCTCTGTGTAGAGAGTCCTTTCAACAATCTCTACAATAAATTTCACAATAAATGATAATATACGGGATTTATTCTCTTTAAATTATTAACATATATATCGCTATTCAACGAGACAACGGCGTCATTAAAAAAAAAACAATTAACGATACTGAATATCATATTTAAAAAAAAAAACATTGCACTTAGGACATAACTTTTATATGCCTAAAATAAAAAAACTTCTCATTCATTCAATCACCAAATGTTTAACAAGTAATAATTAATATTCTAAAACAGCTTACACTTATAACGCATTCAAAAAACGTTATTTAATACACTATTCAAATAATACTATGAAAAAGGACATCCAAAATATTCAATTACACTGATTCGAATTACTGCGTGTATGTAAAAAAATTGACCTCGCGCTATTGTGAGTGTCACGCGCAATGGATATTCAGGAGCCGTGTCGTCATCAATGGGCGCTGGTCTCTGTAGTTATAATGGGCGCTTACTGTATGTCGGCTGAGAAAGAAAGTAGAGAACAGTAATTAAATTGGAGATATCCACCAGCTAAAGTAGAAACCACAAACCATAAGGACTCCCCAATCCCCCCTCCTATTAAACAAGGTATCTAAAGTAACGATAAAATCAAGAACGTAATTATTGCAGACCGTAACGTTAGTAACAATATTTCTTTAACAATTTTTCAGACAAAGCAGACCGGCAAATCGTCATATATTTACTGCCTGGTAATAGTAATAATAGTAATAATAGCTCCCCCACCGATTTCGGTGACGGTGGCCTGTTTCATTGAAACCAGGCCAGCTACGCAGGAGTTATGTTATAGTGCCCAAGTGTGTGCGCAGTACACAAGAGCACTCTCTCCTCCTTTTACTCTCGTAACCCAGTGGGACGGATAACCGACACGACTGGCGAGAGATTAGGCGCAGGTCCAACTTTTTACATGCCCATCCGACGCATGGATCATCTTTCTTGTCAGACAATCAGGTGATCAGCCTGAATTGTCCTAACCAAACTTGGAAACAACATTTTTTTGTTCCAATGCGGGAATCGAACCCACGACCTCCGAGTCGAGAGCCAAGCTCTAACCACTAGACCACGGAGGCTGTCTGCTAATGCCTGGTAATTAAAATACAAGGCTACAAAAAGTATATATTGTAAGTTGTACTTTATGAACATAGGAACAAAAAAGCAATAATATTATACATTAAACTCTGGGGATAAAAGATAATTGATTAAATATAACCTAACCTATTGCTCAATATATTGCTCTAGTGGCGGGTTGCGGAAAAGCGACATCTATTATTTGCGGTGTTAGTTACGTAATGAAATTAATAACTATGTTTGGAAACGCAATATGCTAACAGATAAATGATAGATGTCGCTTTCACGTTATGAAAACAAAAAAGATAATAATTTATTTTTCTTAGTATATAAATATAAATAGTATATCTATTTTACACCCCAAGTAATACTTTTTTCATAAAACTAGTAAGAAACTGTTGAGCTATAGAAAAATAAATAACTTTATACTCCAATTAAAATAAATCTATCTACTGGGCCACTAGGTGGAGCATTTACGCCTCAAATTGACAATTTATAGCATGATAACCATAGACATTGAGATATGATGACAACACGATAAGTACGTAAAATACGTATACGTCAACAATTCTCTGATATTTGGAGATTCATAACTTTTTCTTTCCAAGTCCTAAAAATATAATATATTTTTTTATATAATAACTTTTTAAGTACATGTTATAAAACCATATAATATGTTCGAAACTTGACCGCTCTTGATGTTTCCATCAAGAGAGATCCTGATTTTCATCAGGCAGAATTCGCTAGTGTCCTTTGTAATTTATCAGAATTCTGACCTATAAACGAGGTTCAATATGGGATCTAATACCTTAATTAGATATATTATTTATCCTTCAGAATGGTTTAATCAAACTCGAAAATGCTACTTTATACGAACTTAAGATTAAATTGTCAAAGAAGTAGTTGTTCCGAGTTTGTTTGTTAAAGTAGCTCTACCGAGCTTGTTAGATGTTAAACCTGGCTGACCATCAGCAAGGTTTACCAAGGTTTAGCACCTAACAAGCTCGGTATCTATCAATAAGATAGAAATATAAAAATACTATATATATATGTCTATATATATAGTATTTTTAAATTACAAATTTTGTTTAAATATTTAACGCATGCCATTTTTAAAAATACTATATATATAGACACGTATTTACTTATGGAATATGTTTTCAGTCAAAATAAAAACAAAAGTTTAGCGCAAATGTCCTGCTAAAAATTCAAAGGTTATTATGATGTAAGCACAAAAATATTTGTCTCCGTTCCGCACGACACTTTTTATTATGCTTTATTTAATGCTGGATTCATAACTCCTAAAGTTTAGTTGATGATTCATATTTCTGAACTCTCCACACATTATGTCCTTGACATTAAGTATCTGAGCTAATAAGAACTAAGCTTGGCATGATTTATCAAATTCACACTTTTTTATATAACCACAACACATTAAAGTTACACACAAGAAGTAAAGTTCATGTCACAACACCTATGTAACATTTATTTATGTAATATTTATAAAATCCCAATATCCTTTAATTTTTATGCTAATTGCCGTTCTTGTTCTTTTTGTATATATTATACTCTGTTCAGTAAGTCTATTCACCATGCGTAATTCGACTCGGATTCGAAATCTTACCGCGCGGTTATTGGTCAACACTTTGGTCAGCACGGCAAGCATTTATTGGTTGCCGCGCAAGAAAGGAAAGAAATAGGAATTGTGAATAGTTCCGCAGATCCATCCATAATTTAAACATAAACAAATAGAACTAATAATTGTACTAATTCACATAATATGATTTATTTTACGTGCAGTAAAGAAATACAATTGCAAATTAATTTTGTAGAATTTTATATTTTTGTTGAGATTGGATTGGATCTGAACGGACTATAATGGAGTGTCTCATTTCAATGCCCATTCCAACAATATCATATTGTATCGGGCTATGACCTCTTGATTGTAAGTCCTTCTTGCGCTCGTGTGGTGATGATAATAATACAGCGGCAATTCTTATTCTCTCCTTTATTGGTGCTTATCACAAATACGTATTACAATATGTAATGAGATATGCTTAACACAATATATACGTCTACACTATGTATAGTCTTTTGGCCAACTAAAATAAACTAACTCGATAGGCTTTACTTCATGACATCTGTCAATAATGACATTGACAGTTACATCTTACTGTTGATATATGTAACACATATCATCCACAGTCACAGTAATTGTAACTTTCTCACTCTGTGTACATAACAAAAAACAACCGTATACATTTACCTCATCCGAGAAAAACTTAATCTAGTCAGAAGTGGGAAGTGTCAAATGTGTATTAGGGTCGATAGCTCATCAGTTACGGACAACCACTTTTGAACCTTATTTCCGTAGTAATAAGGTCGAAACGTTTCTCTACCGTGGCAGAGCCTTGATCGTTGAAAGGACAGGCTCGCACACAGAAAACCAATGCAAGCGTTATAGGAGGCCCTAGGGAGGTTTTAGGGGTTTAAGAATCGGGAATATACTTGTAACTCCTATGGTTTTGCAGGTGTCCACGAGCGGCGGTAGTAGCTTTCCATCTGGCGATCGAATAGTTTCCTCATCTATTCCTGTAAAAAAAAACACCGAGTACGTAGGAAACCACGCGGAGACAGCTCATTTCGTGCTTTATTTGTCTTGTTGTTAGCGCGCGCTGAATTGGCGTTGAAACGTGTTTTTGGGTATTACTCACGCTAAAGAGGTTATAAGTTCAACTGAAACCGTGAAAGTATTTCTGTTATCAGCTCGCCAAAACAATGAATTCCTTTACAAAATTCTTAAATGTTGGGTTTTATACAGAAATTCTTAAGAAGCATTTTGGAGACGTTTGCTTGTGACATTAGTCATAACTTAGGGGGAGTCTGTTTTCTCGAGTGACACAGGAGGATATTGAATTATCACTATTATCATCATTCAACGTATCCAGTAAAAATTCAAATAAAAATCTTAGTAGTATCTTAGTTTTTAATTACTGTGCGAGTCGTCTACATTAATAGAAAACTAGATGTTTCCCGCTTCTTCGAGCGCGCATTAGGAAATCTCGCAGGAACCGTCAATTTTACTGCGATGAAAAGTAGCCTATGTCCTTCCCCGTAGTCTTCTCTATATCTTTGGCAAATGCAAACAAACTAACAAATATACAAACATTTCCTCTTTATAATATGAGTAATAGATAGTATGGATTAGTCTGTAGTCCACAGTGCCTGCATACTACAGGTTTGAACTGGTATGACTCACATTTAGCAGGTGACAAATGCACTGAATAAAATAGACAAAAAGAACTCCAGGCCTCAACCCACACGGCTTTCCAGTGATTATGTAGATGAGAAGGGCTTGAGCCCTTTAATTCTTCACCGCAACAATGGGACTCATAAATAAACCTCTAATAGTTCTGCAAGCCATTACGGCTTGTCATATAATTATTTTGTGATACAAATGAGCGTATAATGTAGGTGCGTATCATAATTACCTAAATAGAGAGTTAAAATATTGGTATAGATGTTAGATACTTCTGTGAAAATGTTATGGAAATATTGTTATTTTACAGAAAACGATGGAACATTGGCACAAAAAGAGGATCTATTGGGCCTATTAAGGTTAGCATTGGTATTTATTTGGTATTGAGTAGTTAATAATCCAAATGCAGATTGGGGCCAAGCCGATTTACATTTTACTTCTCCCATAATTAATTAAGAACGCCGTAACCTAATCCGTAATGGACTGTTTAACTACGGCTTATGAGGGTGTCCCACAGGGTGATATACTAGGACCACTGACCTTTTAAATTATTTTGTTTGACTTAAGTTGTAAGAAACAATAATTATATTCTAAATAAAGTCTTTGTGATAAAGTCCTATCTACTTATTGTCAAAACACTCTGTAGAATGAATACACGACTCGTTTCCAGTTTCCGACCTGCGGGCGGAACTCTTAAAATAGTCATTTGTAAAATGTAATAGTATTTAATTTTACAAGAACATAAAATTTATCGTCTACAACTATTCTTATCGTGTTACAATGTTGCACAAACCGCATGCGGGATGTTTCGTGATATTTTATTAGTGTAATGGCGTTAGACTTATCTTCATATTCATAATGCTCTAGAAATGTTTAAAATTCGTAACACTCATGCTGTTTTGGAAATAACAAAGCAGTATTTAGAAATAATCGGACCTACTCTAGTGACTCTAGTCAGATCCAATATCAATACAGTTAGTTGGGGTAAGAAGGGTAGGTAGTAGGTATGTCATTCTGGGTCAAGAGGAACTATTAGGTTGTCTAGAAGAAACTGCTGTCAGCAGTTTTTAGGGTTCCCCTTAATACTCAAGGAACCCTTATAGTTTCGCTCTGTCCGTCCGTCTATCTGTCTGTCTGTTGTCCGTCCGCCCTTCTAGCTTCTGTAATTATGAATATAAGTGGATGAAATTTGGTATAGTTCTATAATGCGTATAGATCTTGGTTTTGGAATCATCAAATAATAATAATTTTATATTTTAGGGGTATCTCTCCATAATATATTTTCATTCTAACCCGTCATGTTGAATCTTATTATCTTTGAATAGGTCTTTAAACATTAAAGTCAAGGTTTTCTACATGATTTTTTACAAAGTCCACCATTTTCGAGTAATCGGCCTCCAAAGTGGTTTATAAGTTGCTCCCCCCTGGCATTTCTAAACTATGACGCTTAGAAACTTGGAATTTTCCATGCTGGTAGATCATTTACACATTCACATCATTTACACATTCACATCATTTACACATCATTTCACAAATACTGTTCCGAAAAAATATTTTAAAGGAATCGGACAATAACTTCTGAAGTAATTTGAAGAAAAAAAAAAAACTTTTACTCGTTTATAGTTAAGGATATGATTAATTAATATTTATATATAATTAATCCTTAGACATGTCTTGACATGCTTTTGGATAGGTTATTTACAGTTTCCTCTTATTTTTGTCTCACATGATTTGTGTTAGATGCATGGCACTGAACTAGCCATCTCAACCACACACCATCTTGCCCATCTAACAATATCATGTGAACTAAAAATAACGCTAACTGTACGTGTTATTATCTACCAGACAGGACGATTATCATTTTAACCACGTATAAGGCCTCAGAAATGTCTAATGGTGAGGGCTTGGAATGGTAGCAATGCGTTATGCGGACTACTGTCTACTGTCTACCGTTTTGTATAATTGCAATTTACACGGAACTCTGCATGTTATGAATGATTTGGATCTTCTTAAGTCTGAGTTGTGACTTGTGACCTGTTTTTTTACTCTCCCGGATGTTAATTCCCGGCAAATAGTGTTCTGGTGAGTATATTAAATCAATGGTTTTGCCTGAAAAAAAAATACAAGATATCAGTGGCGTGAGGTTCCTATAACTCCATTAATATCGGTTTCACTTACCACCTACATTTTGAAGACCCTCATCCAAATCCCTACCTATTATACAGGCTAGCGCCTGCCTATGAAAGAGAACCAGCCAGTACCACTGCAAGATATCAGTTAAAGAGGTCTTATTACTCGACTACGACAAGCCAAACGGAAGGGGATTTTGGCAGTTGATGTATTATTATAATATGTTTGTTCCACAGTAACGCCTAAGCTCAGATTTTCATGAATGAGGTGCCAATAGATCGTACTAATAGCCCGGGTAACATAGGCTATATAATTTACGTAGTCGGGCTGTGGTTTTGTATAAAAAGTATAATATTATAGTTAATGTACACGTCTTCTGGTCGCTGTTTTACTTTTACATATTGCAACCCCAGCCTTTTGCCTTTATTAGCAGTTTCAGTAGTAGTTCAGCAGTGCATTTCCTAATAGGTCTTAGCCCACTTAGGTTTAAAACATATCTGCTGTATAAAGACTGTAAATATTTTGTCATACATCAAGTCCTACAATCTATTAAGTGTCAGCTTACACCGATATGGGACGCGGCGCGCCATTTTAAAGACCGCCGCGTATCGGTGTGAGCTGACCCTAATTGTAATAACGTCGGCTATTCCGGTAGAAACTATTTAGTAACCAACCTCCGCTATACCAAATATAATTAGCTTTATAGAGCAATTTTGGCTGACGCCGCTCAAATTGATACATTATCAATTTTATCAAGTATCTACTTTTTATGTAAACCGACAAACGAGCAGACGAATCACCTGATGGCTAATTACGCAACATCTGCAAGTCTCAATACCAGAGGGGTGTTAATGGTCTATATGACCCGTCCCTCCTCTGACTCACCTGACGTCAATTTGATACATTCACAGTTATTTTGACGTTTGCTCTCAACCTACTCATAAGGGCCCAAAATTATGCGTCCGGTTTTGTAACACGATCAGGTGCCTACACACCTCGATTGACATTATCACCAACTACCTGTGTTACGTGCCTATTGATTTTATTGAACCAGTTATCTATTCTGCTATCAAATAGTTAGGAGTTATTCTAATTTAACCCTTATCACGGCGTGTTAAGACTTAAGGTAGGATGACTGTGTAAAGTGATATTGTCGATATCGCAATAGATATTAATCGCCGCGTATCTATTTTTGTAATAATATAGAGAATAGAAAATTGTACCATACTGAATACTATTACTTTTGTTATGGTCTTAAATGTATGAGGCATTTATGAAAGTAGGTGCTTAAACCTCTTTTAGGTTTTATTATTTTTATAAATTAGAATTTTTCTTAGGTCATATTCTGAAAGGTATTTAAATTTTTAGTTCTTTTATATTATAATAGATGTCAGTAAATGTTTTCTACATCACATCACTAATATATGAAAATATTTAAAAACATGTTTTGAACGCGATAAAAAGTTCTAACCTAACCTAACCTAAAAACTATACACACGTTATTTCACGCCGGGTTTTTGTGCGGCCGTGTTACCACTCCCAAGACGTTTTGAACGTGATAAAAAAGTCTTAACCTAACCTAACCCAAAACTGCACGAACGTTATTTATGCCTACCGAGTTGTGCCAAAAAACAATTATGCCAAAGTATTGTTATGCCAAAAAGAAATTCTAACGAGATAAGCTACATTAAATTATGACAAAAAACATTAGTCTCAATGATAATTATGCCTAATGATATAATATGTCAAGAAACAAGTAAGTACCTATGTCAAAGTATTATTATGACAAACAAATTATTATTTTTTTTATTAAAATATTAATTATGCCTATTGAGGTATGCGACATTAAATTATGCCAAAAAAATTATTCTAAAAAAGGGGTTCCGGAAAGTTTTGTTTGTATGCTTATTTGTTTGCATTGAACAGTCTCCGAAACTACTGAGCGATTTTGATAAAAGACACAGATATAGAATAGATAACAGGGAAGGAAATAGGCTACTTTTCATCGTCGCGGTATAATGTACGGTTTCCGCAGGATTTCCTTTTGCCGCGCAAATGCCGCATGCCGCAAATCGCGTCAGACAGAACCGATGCCGAACTGACATCAGTTCTGTCTGATACGATCGGCCTCTCGTGTGGTACCCAAGATTTTATGCTCTGGTAATAATTTTAACACTGGCTGTTTTCATTTTTTTCTTGTATTTCATCACTAATTATGGTCATAAGCTCAATATAAGAACGGCTCACAAAAACGCGTTCATAAAATTACAACTTGCTTCACTCAAGTGTTGTAACCAGTAGGTAGCTCAAGATTATTTCAACACATAAGCATTATTTGTACCTTTTTAGGGTTCCGGTTCTACCCAAAGGGTAAATAAATAATAATTAATTATTTCAGACAATGGCTCCACTGTTTGAGAAGGAGACTCTTCTCGGCTCGACGCCGGGCCCCTGAAAAGGGCCTTACGGCGGGCTAACCAATACCAGGGGCATATGCCCCTCTAATTGGGGTGGGAGGACGCGCCCAGCACTAGTGCTGGGCGCATGAGTCTCTATGTCTTAAGGGAAGACACCCCGCGGCAGAACGCGGGGTAAGCCCGTGGGCAACCGACAATGTACAAGGGAGCGGCGATTGACCAATCCAGGCCCGACCAAGACCGGCGGTCGGCTCCAAGCGGCGCGTGGGGGTCCCGACCCGGGGGCCGAGAAAACGTGTATGGGACCACTCCCTCACACGCCGCGTTTTGCCGGACCGCGGACACAAGCGACCTGGGGGAAAAGGGGAAAGGGGTAAGACTTCCGGGCCCCGACTTTTTATATCGGGGGGGGAAGGAAACGCCCCGGGGACGACGGGGTGGCAATAGGGCTGCCACTCGTCAGGCCCCGGACGCGGTTAAGACAAGTTTCGCCGGCATCTGGTTTGCCGGCGAAAAGTTAGGGGGGGGGGGGGAAACAATCCCGCATGTGGTGGTGGTGCGGTTGCGCCGGAGCGCATCAATGCGCTGGATGCGGCGCATCATTGCGCCTGGGCTCCTCCTCTTCGGGGGCGGCGAGGCGGGCTGTGTGGCTCCGCTGGGTCCTCCGGAGGGACGGCATCCCTCGGCAGGCGGTGGCGGTCGGGCGGGCGGGCATGCCACGGCGCCAGGTCGGTCAGTTCGACCAGGCGCGAGGCATCCGCTCGCGCGAACAGCTTCGCGGAGAGCTGGGCCACAAAGGCCTCCACGCTCTCCACCCTGAGGTCCCTAGAAATGGTGGCGTTGCGGACGTACCACGGTGCGCCCGCGACTCTGCGCAGCACCCGGTTTTGGGCTCTCTGCAACAACCCTTTCTGGGGTGCAGAGAGCAGGTGGTGCCACGCGGGTGCCGCGTACGTCAAGCGGGACCGTACGTACGTCCGGTAAAGGGCGATGCGCATCCTCAGGGGGATCTGCGGGGACGCGTAGGCCGGGCGTAGCAGCGCTATCGCCGCGTTTGCCTTCGCCACCGCCGATGCACACTGGGGGGCCATGGAGAGACGGCGGTCCAGGGTGACCCCGAGATATTTGGCTGTCCTCCCCCACGGGATCACAGCATCACCAATCTTCAGAGGCGCCGGGAAGGAGCACCTCGTGCTGACGGCGAGCGCCTGGGACTTACCTGCGTTGACAGACAGTCGCCATTTGCTCAGCCAGTCAGGAAGGAGATCCAGCGTCCTCTGAATCTTGATAGCCGCATGCTCGGTGGTCAACGAGGAGGAGAAGTACGCCGTGTCATCGGCGTATAACGCCACGGTGGTGCCCCGGTCCACGGGCACATCGCTGGCGTAAAAATTGTAGAGTCCCGGTGAGAGGACGCTACCCTGGGGGACGCCTGCGGCGATGGGGCGCTCGTCGGAGAGGACTCCGTCAACGCGAACCCTGAAGGTCCTGCGGGAGAGGAAGGAAGCCACTAACCTTACCAGATGGGGAGGTACGTTGGCCCGGATGAGCTTCCAGAGCAGACCCTCATGCCAGACACTGTCGAACGCCTTCTCCATGTCTAGGAATACGGCTACCGACGATTCCTTTTTGTTAGCCGCAACGGAAAGGTGGTGGATAACACGTACCAACTGGAGGGTGGTACTCAGGCTGGACCTGAACCCGAACTGCTCCTCACGAGGAGGGAGGTAGGGGGAGAGGTATTTTAGAAGAAGGAGTTCAAAAACTTTGGAAAGGGTGGAAAGGAGGGTAATGGGCCGGTAGCCATCAGCCCTTCTTAGGTTCTTGTGGGGCTTGGGTATGGTTACGACCAGACCCATTTTCCAGGAGGAGGGGAAGTGGCCGGTCCTGACAATACCATTGTAGAGGCGAGTCAGGGCGGCCACCATTCTGAAGGGGAGGTGGCGGAGGGCGGAATTTGGGATGCCATCTGCACCGGGGGCCTACAATGGCTCCATAATTGTGCTATAACAACAAATACTAAAACAGAATAAAGTAGATATTTGAGTAGGGCTCCCATACAACAAGCGTGATTAAATTTTTTTTAGCTGTTTTGTGCTGAACCTTTGATGCGCGAGTCCGGCTCTCACTCGGCCGTATTTCGCCATTCCTTGTGTATAGTGTTACTATATTTTTATTACCAAGCTAACATACGTTACACGTGGAATAAAAATAACTAGCTGGCGTGTACTATTAATACATTTTTAACGTTCTTATTAACGCCTAGAACCTATGCTTTTAAAATTTAACCTTACTCAAATTTGGTGCTCAAATATTTAAGTTGCCCGAATCAAAAATTCGTATGGCACATTGTGTGTTTGAGAGCTTCTCTAAATTTGAGCAGCCGTTTAAATTTTAATGACGTAAAGCTAGCCATACACGTAAGGGTTTACCTGACAGGTTTGCCTGCCCATTTATACCTGTCAGGTCAGCTGTGCAACATACACACTACGGTTTACCTATACCGTTTCGTGTATGACTTTTATAAGAGTGTCATCTAAACTGGCATTAGCCACAAGGCATTAAGCCCGCCTCTGTACCATAGGTATTGTGTGCATAAAGTATAATAAATAAATTAATAAACAATTCCTTTAAATAGTTTCTATTTATGAGTGTTTACCGTTTTACCTCAGAATACCATTTTAATAATATGTTTACAAAGCTCAAGGTTTTAAGTTACGCTAGTGCCTATTGCTGTAAGTTGTAACGTTATAGTTGTAGGAATGCTAGATAGCCTTAAGGGCTTAGACCCTTCGACCTACTAAGGTAAACATTGATTCAATCTTTATAGTTTAGCGGGAAAACCGGACTGTCGCCTGATTGAAAGCCATTATCGTATTACAAATGTAAGTACCACTAAACAGGACTATAATATCCAACTGATCTTTCTAGCTAGAACTATCCGGAGGACAGTTTTCTAACAGTAAAAGACTTGTCATATTGGCCCACCTGTCACCACACATTCCCACCGCTGCAATTCCTGTGATCCAGCATCGGCAGCGGCAACCAACCACAAAAACCGTTTGATATGATCTCGGGGACGAGGGACATGCTAAATCTGTCTTTTGACCCGCAACGAAATTTACTTTTTTCACTTCGGCAGCTGAAAAAGAATAATTGCCAGGAAAAGATCTGAGTATAAGCTAGAAAGCTATTTTAGCTTGTCCCTCTTGGCTACTATAGGCTTGTAACAAAATTATTTAGATGGTAGAATGTACCAGTTTACCGTGTCAAAAAACCAGCCAAGTGCGAGTAGGACTCACACGAAGGGTTACGTACCAAATGGCAAGAAAATCACGTTCGTTGTATATAAATATTTAATTTAATATTCTGTCATAAGAGCGGCAATAGAAATATATCACGGTTCATGGCATACAGCCGGGTAACAGACACACAGACAGACAGCGGAGTCCTAGTAATAGGGTCCAGTTTTTACCCTTTGGGAACGGGAACCTTATAAAGCGCGACACAGCTCAAGATAGATTCGCCTACTTCGTTATGGTGTTTTAAATCTCCGAAACTTTTGTCTATGGTTTTAACTTTTACGCAATGCGTCTTTCCCAGACATGTCTGTCCCGTTTACTCATTGTTCTATCCCGTTCGCACACTGCAGTACCCTTTACACCCTAAATCGTAGTTTGTCAACGAACTTTATTCACTATACAATGAAACGTGTAATGAATAAAGTTCAATTTTGAATAGCTATCTTAAAAATGC
This sequence comes from Phengaris arion, assembly GCA_963565745.1. Taxonomy (NCBI): domain Eukaryota; kingdom Metazoa; phylum Arthropoda; class Insecta; order Lepidoptera; family Lycaenidae; genus Phengaris; species Phengaris arion. Next base: position 19,041,176 of record OY751444.1, read on the forward strand.
ACCGCCGCGCCGCATATCGTTTCATTTCGGTGAGATGTGACCCTTAGGCACCACAGAAGCCTTATTTTAATTTTTTCTTTGAATCAAAATAAGTCAGTTACCAGTTTCCACTTAAAAATTACAGCAGAATTCTTGAAACAGCCCCTAAAATCAATCAATAGACATTTAACATGTTTACACACACACCTTCTACAAGGTCAGATGATAATTTATGGACAAGCTTATTTTATATGTACAATATGTGGGACCGCCTCGGGTGATAAAAGCCTAATGTTAGGGTCAGAACACCTGATGCGACGCGGCGAGCGCTTTTAAGATAGCGATTGAAGATTGAACTTTATTTACCATATTGAAAGATACACGCCTCATAGCAAGAGCGGCGCCGCGCTGTGCAGGGCGCGGGCGGGGCGGAGTTTCCAAACTCCTCGTCTAGCAATGAAACATGTATATTTTTGTGTAGCTAATAAAGTTTAATTTTGAATCGCTATCTTAAAAAACGCTCACCGCGTCGCGTCTCGATGTGAACTGAAGCTTAAGCGATATATCATAATAGGTATACAACAACATGAAATAGCCGAAATGAACGATAGTAGAAGTTAGGCTAGACACACGGCACACTTTTGGACCAATCAAAACTCGTTAAACGTTGTTTTGACGTTTATGAGATTTGCTGTTTTAACTTTTAACGTATCGATACTGCAGTGAAACTGTATTATTGTAGATTTATATATATATATATATATATATATATATATTTGATTAGCTGAATCTACCCACAGACTAAAAAAAACCACATTTAATTTTCACTAGCTTTTGCCCATGGCTCCATCCGCGTAAATACAGTATCCCTCGGGATCACTGTTCTTTTTCGAGATAAAAGTAGCCTGTGTTAATCCAGAGCTCAAAATACTAACATACTAAATTTCATCAAAATCCGTGCAGTAGTTTTTCTGTGAAAGAGTAACAAACATCCATCCATACATCCATCACTCCTCACAAACTTACACTTTTATAATAATTGTAGGATTTCAGGCAATAATTTTATTTACGATTCAAGCTGGAAAAAATGTGAGTCAGTAACATTTTGGAATGTCTTCTGTTAATTTTGTCTTAAGTCCCCGTTTTCCTATTTCGTGTATCTAGTCCAAAGCAATATCGACGTATATGGTAGGGAATGTTAATTTTTGCCGCGAACGTAGGTCGTTGACCTGGCCGCCATTTTGGCCATAGACCATGGGATAGAGCAAACAGAGCGTGACATAACAGGCCATATCGGTTTGGTCAATTATAATTTAGAGTTCCTCATATATATCACCACAATTTGTTGTGCAGTTGACGATAAATGTGAAAAAAAATTTGGAAAGATTTATCTTTATAGATAGATCTACTCTCTCTTATAAAGGTGAGAGTTTGTCAAGATGTATTGATGTTTGTTACTCTTTCATGCAAAAACCGCTGAATGGATTTTGATGAAATTTGGTAGGTACGGTAGTAGTTTAAGCTGTGGATACTTTTCATCTCGAAAAAGTGCAGTGTTCTCGTGGGATACTGTATTCACGCGGGCGGAGCCAGCGGTATTTACAGACCATTTAACCTTCAATCTTAAAAACCGTATTTTGAAATAGCGCCGATCGGTAATCCACCTAAACTGACCCTAACCTTTTAAACAGCTAAGAATTCGTGTGCCTAAGTTTGCAATACCTAGTAGATTATTATTTTTGTTTTAGGCTGGGACTATATTATGATCCGGAATCCGGGCGGGCCTTGGAAAATTCAGAGCACTGAAATCAGAACTTTGCGCTAATACAATAGAGTTGAAAATCGAAGTTTCAAGCGGTCATATATACTTATGACATTGACATTTGACTCGACACTTGTGTGTTCGATTTTCAGCTCTATTGTTCTATTTTCAATGCTCTGAATTTTCCCCTGCCCCCGCCGGATTTCGGATCACATAGCCCCAGCCCAGGAAATATATATTTTCACATATCCGACGCATCACGCAAGACACTTGCTTTCCTAGTACAATAAAATTTACCAGCAAAAAGTCTATCTATATATTCTTAATTATTTCTACGGGAATCAAATCCATAACTTCCAACAACGAGCAAATCTCTCACCAGCACTGTTGTAACGTTTTGCTCCACATACCGTTTACGTCATTTCCTTGCTCCGAACCAACAAAGGTTTAGCTGCGGGTTATGTTTTGTAGCCGGTGTTGCAAAAAAAAAACAATTATTTTTTTCACGTGCCCTTTTACTTGCGATTATATTTTCATAATGGTTTTTTGTAGCCCTATAGTTTTTACCAGTTCGAAACGTTAATAAATTAATATATTGTAAAATTGGTAAATCTTTTGTGCCTACTCATTGCCGTATAAGGGTCAGATTACGAGACGTTACGTTACGCGGCGCCGCATTTTTAAGAAAGCTATTCAAAATTGAACTTTATTTACTACTCGAAAAGATACTCTTTTAGAAGGAAGACAGACGGACGGAGAGAGCCAAACTATAAATAAGGGTTCCTTGTAATTACTGCGGAATTCTAAAAATTGTGTACCGTCTCTTTGCAACGTAACGTGATATACAAAATAATTTCAATTATCCCAAAACAACAACGCGACCTTAGCGGCGACAGTCGAGTAAAAGTAAACTTGACCAGCAAACTCGTTAAGTTAATTAATTGCGTGGAAATGGGGACCTACAATGTTTTCAGCTGGTTACCAGTAGCTTTTATGGCTCGTATCGCAATTGTACACTATACATTCTTAATTCTTGTAAATATTAGCTCCTGGAAATTATACCAGCAGGCTTGCAAGTCACGGCAGCTAAGTATAGGTAGGTACCAGTGGCGAAGGCTGGTTCTCCTTCCCTACCATTATAGAACTTCCCTATGAAGTGTGTGTGTGTGTAAAGGTCATTTGGACGAGGTTCTCCAAAACTAAGTGCAACCTGTAGAAAATGTTAAAGTTTAAAGGTAAAATTAAAGTTGGACAGAATGATATTACAGAAAATTATTTTTTATTATTTGTTTGTTAATCTAGATTTTTTTAGTATTTATAGTAGATATTCTTAATCATACAAAAAAAATTTAGAGGGATTTTCAAGTAATTGTTGCGGTTTTGGAGGGTTTATGACTTTTTTTTGAGTTTGGCGTGAAATATTTTTGAGTGTTGGTAACACTAGTTTACATTTAATTGAAAAGGCTCGTTTCTATGTTAGCGCTCGTGAAATGGTCTGCTAGACTATTAGCTATTCGCGAACATGACACCAGTAACAACTGCCATCGTGTCAGATAACGAGATAATATGAGACGTTTTCACCACTTTCTACTGAGGAGTAACATTACGGAAAAATAAGAAAACCGAAGTTCATTTTTTAAACTTCACTATAAAGTGATTTGAGAGGGACTTACACCTCATTTGGCTAAACTGTGTATTACAGGTGCGCAAAATCGGTTAAAAAGATAAGATACCTAATATAGCTTTTGATCGCGATTCATGAGATATCACTCTTTTAGTTCAGAAGTTCAATTATTAGTCCACTGGGCAATGGCTCAAGTCATATCTTGTTTGTTGTAGTTGTTTTTTTTCTAGTTCATTGAACAAGTTGTTTAATATTACGTGCTGCGAATGAGTGTATGTCGCTTCGAACATTGTACGGTGTGCAGGAGATGAGCAATGGAGCCGAACTAAAGGTGTGTATTGAAACTGAATGAATGAATGATGAACGACATGACGCAAGTGAACTAGTACAATTGAACGACTCATTCGCGAACACACGGCTACTGTGGATTTCCGCTATCGGTCGCCCCGCCAAAACAATTGTCGGACATTTTGAGTGGCCGCGACCGACCACACCCTGTGCGGTAAAGCCGGACCACAATGCAACATTTGGCGCGCGACATGTTGCCCAATATGTTGAAAGCTAGCGCTGAACTTTTGTTTATTACAATTTCACAAGGCAACGTTGTCTGTCGACGCATCTACTACGAATGATTTTTTTTTATTGTTTCTAGTTTGATCTACAATTTTTAGAATTTCTATTACATAATGTATCGACAGTTATTGTGTGTCATCTGCAGAAAGTTGGTGTAGGGCAGAAGGGCCGGGGAAAGTGGTTTGTCGGGTTTACTCGTGTAATGATACATTATATATTTACATACTGGACGCTGGTGGTTGCGGTGTGGTTGCGGTGTGGTCGCGATGTGGTCGCGATGTGGTTGCGCTGTGGTCGGTATCACACACGTCGATCACGTGTGTGATACGACTGCAAAATGTGGTACTTGAGAATAGCATGTACAACCTGCCTGTGATCTATGCATATGGCAAGGCTCAAAACGTTAAGACGGAAAAATAATGTAGAAAATAAAATTATACAAAATAAATTTACAGTACCCTCTTTACGGCTCGGTTAAGGTCATTAACCTCACACAGCTGATGTATTGATGATATTGAGGCAAAATCTATCACCTTTTCCTGTGATGTTAATGACCTCAGCGCCTTAGCGCTATATTTTTATATAAGATTGTGCTTTGATTTTTTACATACATATCTGCATTCTACAGAAGCTGCGGGTCCGCAACTGCCCGCTGGGGCGCGGGTGAAAACCTCTCCGTGAATTCTTAGCCTTAACGTCTGTAAACAAGCTACTGTTTGTTCTACTGATCTACTGTTTTATTTTGAACTAATGAGTGAGTGAGAGTCATCTGGTGGCGTAAGTGGTATCAAAACGGACAATAAGAATTTTCGATTCTTTTTCTGTCACCAGGCGGCGCTCGGTAGCCCGACGGTCCTTGTCGTGTCAAAAAGCTGTCAGATGTCACGAATTCAAAAACCCCGATTGATTTCAAACAATTTCATAATAGGTGCCTATGTGTCATGTTTGTAATGCATTCATAAATAGACGCGTGTCGGCGTGAACTGACCCTAAGTTTAAGAATGAAAACAAAATCGTGTGAGTGCGCACCTGAGGTATACCACATTCTTGTCGTATCGCCGTAAATGGCCACCTTTAAATTTAATAAACATGTGGCCGGCGGTATTTGGTGTCGAAACTTTACCTAATTCCAGCAAATCGCTAGAGATTTACTAATATTCATAGAACGTAGTGTTTTAGGCTTTAATTGAAAACTAAACCACGGACAAAAAAAAACAAACTTATTCAAAGGGCAAGTGGGAACGAAGGTGACCAGCGACCTTGATTTTAGTTCACCAAAACCGTGATGAACTTCGTAATAAATTACAGGTAGCTATTATAATTATAAAATAATTATGGGTAATTTATAAATGCCAAAAAGGGTTAGTTTATTTTGAAAAAAAAACGTGGTTCAGATAGATTGTAATACCGAAGAAGTTGCCGCTCGACCGGGCATAAGATGAAAATCGCTTGACACCGCCGTTGCATCGTGCGCGGCCGCCACCCACACATACTCATGTGTAAATACGTAGTTCAACCACCTATGCAGTCATTGCGGTCACTTCCTTTGTGTTTAAATATATTGAGGGGTCCTAGTGCAATGGAAAATGTTTAGAAACTAGTCGAGCAGAAACTTTGTCGATACTGTAGGGTACCTAAACACAGTGATGTCAAAGAGATGAAGCATTTGGGCCTTTCTGTTTGTAAAATATTATAGTCGGCGAAACACAACGCAAGCATTATTTGACGCCGGTATTCTGTGAGGCCGTGATATTTATCCTGTCGAGTCGGCCCTCTCGTACCGAAGCGTCCCACGTGAAAGTATTGCATTTAATACAATATACCTGCCTAATACAGAATCAGGCTACGCATATTGAGATAATCACAAGTGGATCGCTATTCAAATCAAAAATACAGGTTTCGGTAACATTGTTAGAAAAAACATTGCAAAAACGCAACGACCTTTGAAATTCCTTCGCCTCCGCATCGAAAACTCAGCCCTATATTTGTCGCGTAGAGCTGATATTCGCGTGGCCGTGTTTGGGGCACAAGTTTGGGGTTCACAAAAGGACGAGTGCCCAACGACCTTGGTTAGGCCACATGCCGGGTACCGGTTTTGATAGATTTGAGCACTTACGAGTCCGTACTGAGTGCTCAAGTCTTTTAACTTTAACAGCGACTCGCCTCGAGGCATACAGCTCAGGGGGCCTAGCAGGAACATTTGACAGCGGCGTAAACGTAACGTTATCGAATTGAATTTGTAATTCTCTTTCGATAACGTTACGTTTACGCGTCTGTCAAATGTTCCTGCTAGGCCCACAATACAACATTTTGTAGTTTGTACTGACGCGGACGTAATTTCAAAGAGCGATATGTTAATTGTTGGTTAGGGTACGTACCCATACTGCGTGACCGATTTATACCCATTTCTAACCCTCCTCATGGTGACCATCCGTAGTATACGCCGAGACCGTAGATCCTTATCACGTAGTAGTAATGGCCGTCGCGCGCCATTTTCCTAGAAGATGTTGACCACCTGACAAAAGCTGAATACAAGTACTTCTACACCTGTGCCGAATTTCATCAAAATCGGTCCAGTAGTTTCAGAGCCCATTCAATGCAAACAAACAAATCTTTCCTCTTTATAATATTAATTATGAGTATTATATCTCATAAATAAATTACTGCTTCCTTTTAATGAGTCAATCAATTTGATTTACCACATTGACCTACTGTTATAAGAACTAAAACCCTCATACTATCGTACCAAGTAAATTCCATGTTGCATAAATGTAACGACATTTTAACATTAACCTTGTAAGTAACGGGAAGAGAAAATTATATTAATGGCCACTTTATTATTTAATTATAGAAAACTTAGCCCACTTCAAGTTTTCAAGGAAATTAGATGCAATTTATGTACGATAGGACGATTTTTATAATTGTCTGTATAATCATTATTATAATTACGTCGGTAAGTGTTAGTGACACGCAAACCGTACAAATACTTATGTACAGTCGTACAGAGAAGCAGCTTTCATAGAACGATCCAAATTTGTCAATTTTGACGTCCCCTTCAGCGGCCCACGGTTTTCCCACACAATCGTGGACACACCGTATGCTTGTAGTAGTGCAATCAAATCGGAAACTAACATGTAGCTGTTTATCTGTTCCTCTTTCTTTAATCAATGCTCGCAGTACCTGGGAGACAGAGCTTTGCTCGAAGTTTTAATACGTATCTACTACAAAGTACGGAAAAAAGAACGGATTGCAATGGGTAGGTAACTGTAATTATTGTATCAGGGCTATTTTGACCTCGTAAATCTTCTTTTTATGATATAAAAAAAAGAATCACAAAAATATTCATCTGACCGGGATTCGAACGGAAAATTATTTGCCAACAACAACTAAAACTTATAATACCAAACTGCTATCGGGAGCTGGGACAGATAGATACTAATACATAGGGTCGAAATGATTGACATATTGTTGCACAATGCACAACGAAAGAAAAAACATAACCTAAAATGCGCGGTTTTCCAGGGATAAGACCTAGCTTGATCGATTCGACTTGTAGCCCTTTCCGAGATTATAGTTATATAACATGTCGTAGGATAATTGGAAAGTTAGTTTCCTGAAAATTATTAGGAAGATGGCGAAACTTTACCAAATAATCCGGCTCATTGCTCCTATCCTAAGATAGGTATATGATCCTAAGATTTTCGCAAATGTCCTAATGTTCCAACTATGCTACGACAGATAATATGTCGCCGTAAAATTTTAAATACCGTAAAATCATAATAAAACTAGCGTGATTGTAATTGTGAACCGATAAATACAATTTAATAAATAATAATAATAATAAATATCTATGGATGCTCATACCGCGTCAATCTGGCCCCGTGCTAAGTATCCGAGGAACTTGTGTTACAGGTACCGGTATACGGAAAGTAAATTTAATACTTTTATACTATACATATATTTAAGATTTTTATTATATTATACATATATTTAATACACATCCATGACCCAGGAACACAGAAAAACTTTTTGTTCCTTCGGCGGGATTCGAACCCGCGACCCCCGGCTTGAGCACCAACGCACTGATCCGAGCCACTGAGCCACAGAGGTCGTCGAATCATTTAATGCATACATATTTCCCAGAACTCTCTCAAAATCGATTTCACATAATATCAACGTAACGTCATGCGCTTGTAACGCGTTACTTAATGAGTTAATAACTGTTCGTTAAAATAGCTATCTCGATTAGCTGATTATAGCATATCTTGTGGACCGACGTGTTGTAATCATTTCCTGTAGGAGTTTGAAAGCCGAGCAGTGTTTAAGGCTGGGACTATATTGTCCGGAATCCGGAAGACCGGAGTTAATTCAGATCATTGAAAATAGAACTCTGGACTATTAAAATAGAATTGAAAATCGAATACACGAGTGTCGAGTTGTTCGATTTTCAGCTTTATTGTATTAACGCAGAGTTATATTTTTAGTGCTCTGAATTATCCCCGGCCTTAAGGATTCCGGACAATATAGTCCCAGCCTATGCCTCGGACTACATTATCCGGATTCTCTCCGGCCGGAAAAAATATAGCGCTAATATAGAACCCTCGTGAATACAATAGAGCTGAAAGTCGAACACACGAGCGTCGAGTTTGTTAATTGCTGCCGTGTCTTACCGTTACGTTCATTATATCTAAACTAAATTAGTCATAATCATCGACCACTGACGTCCACATTGCTGGGCCTTGGGTTTCTCCTCAATGTGAGGACGGCTCTAGTCTCCCACCATGCTAGCCTCCTGCGGGCTGTCATTATAGTTGATGAATCAGAGATGAACCATAGATGTTACGTATTTAATTAGTGTTCACAGTGGATTTAGCACGAACACTTGACAACACTGTATTCGTAACTTAACGAATGAAATTGTATGAAAATTATATGTTACGCTGTAAAAAGCTGCGAAAATACGAAAACGAGTAAAAAGATAGACAAGATTATTTAGAATAGAGAATATTCGATATTATGTATAAAAGTATAATAATATGTTGTGATTAAATTACCTTCTTATGGTAAAGCCTGTTATCTCAGGTTACGGAAGCCATTACTAGCCTTAGTTCGAACGCTTAGGTACATCGTAGGACGGTCGATTCCCAACAGATGGCGTTTCTTTTTTAACCGACTTGAAAAAAGGAGGCGGGTATTTCCCTTGTATGAAGTATTTAAATGTTTGCAATAGCCTGTCCTTATGTATAAGTCTATGATACGAATACGTTGGTGTCAATTGTGCGTGCTAAGCCCAAGGTAGCTGTAAGTAAGGCGCGGCGCACACTCCGGTCAGGCGTCCCGTTAGCTAGCGTTTTTGCCCGGTGGCCGGTACAGCTATGACCAGGGCTGGCAGTTAGTTGCGGGAAACAATTATTACATATCGGTGACAAAGTGGACTTGAATGTTGATTGATTGGAATTATATCACACAAACACTTACACACTTGGTGTCCACCGGCAAGGGCCCGGCCCTTAAATTAAAGAAGAAGTACCTCTGATTTTTAATCTTGGTAAAATTACATTCCATAGCACTTCACTTTCTTTTCTATCTATTCACTAGGAAGGCTGTCCTTCCTCTGGGAGTGAAGTAGAGAGAAGTCCCTTGTAAATTAATATATAGACAGAATATTTTTTGGCTGTCATTGAACTGACTGAGATTATAGATCATTTTTAATCAACGATGAAAATAGAGGGGTATTATAAGTTTGACATGTTTGTCTGTATGTGTGTCTGTTCGTTGCATCGTAGCTCCCAAACGGATGAACCGATTTTGATCTAGTTTTTTTGTTTGCATGCTGACATGTTCGAGAGTGTTCTTAGCAATAATTCATCATCATCGTCTCGCTCATTCGTTGACAATTCGGGGTTACTTAGTTTTTTTTTATTTAGGGAATGATTAATATGTTGTAATCTGTGTCTAGGAACTTGAAAGGAGTCGCGTGCTAATGTATATAATATTAAGCATTTCTTGATTTTAATGACAGTGGTATCATTTAAAACGGTCGTGCGATCTATTTGAATTGCAGCGTTTGAGATAACTTTCTTAAATTAGATTCGACTTCCTGGGATCGACTCGTGGAGATTTAACAAAATATTTGTGTAATTACGGGAATTATTTAAACCATTTTTTATGTCCAGTTTTTGCATAAGTGGCATCCCTATTTAGTATTGACATGCATTAGGGCTGCCTCGCGATAAAGATCGAATGCTGATATGAGATAAATATGACAAACGGTCATACTGGACTAAGAATTGGCCAATATGAGTGTGTTACGGGACGTGAATGTAATACATCCATAAAATAAGTATGACATGGATAAGTACCTATGGCCGGAACTTGAATATTATTTATTATTTTATAATAATTATGCGTTGACTATAATTGTAAGGGCCTGTTTCTAATAAGTGTCGGATAACCTTTTCGGAAGTTTGTTGCTGTTTTCTGTATATCGAGCGACAGAGACAAAACACGCAAAATATAAGCTATCTGTAATCTGACACTTATCAGCAGATTGTGAAATAGGCCCTAACGGTCGAATACTGAAACGATAATCAAAGTTTAAGAGCCCTCCTATTCACAGGCTGTCGCTGTCTCTGCTAGCCGAAATGACAAGGACAGCATGTGACTTGAGCGTCATTTAATTTAACTATCGTTTCAGTATTCGGCCCAAAGGCTTATAGCTAATTGAAAATATTATGTAGGTATATTAAAGAAGTTGTAATCTAGCATCCTGTTTGCTTGGGCTCCGAAAATACTGGACCGATTTTGATGAAATTTGACGGGTAGGTGTTAGGACATATTATGCTACTTTTTATCGCGGCAAAATCGATTTTCTATTTCGCGCACAAAGTCGCGGCCAACAATTAGTGTCTTTATATTGATATTATAAACACTAAAATATTATCATCTAATCATCCTGTTTAAAACTCTCCTATTGTCCATGCAGGCGATAGTAGATCCTATTACGGGGAGGGAGGGGTGAGAATCCGATCCGTTTCAGTAGAAAGTGTCCCAGATGCGGTGACCATGGTTTTGTGGTGACGGAGACACTTCAGTGCATTAATTAATAATTATACAGTTTCCGCGGTTACTGGTTAGTTAACGTCTCTCACGATTTCGGTTAGATTTTACTTAACCTTACAAACGTACTTATTAGTTATTATTTTTTATAAATAAATACTAGTGTTTTCAATATCTACTAGAACACTTGATAGGTAGGGTCACGATTAATTTATAATTCATTGAAAGTAAATTGAAAGTCTAAGCTAGATACGAGAATTCAGATTCTAGTTTTAAGTCTCTCAAATTCCCAAGGCATGTTCCACCTTTTTCAGATTGTATTGTAGTGATCTCAATGTGTCAGGCGATACAACAGGAACTGCCGGCCGCATAACTTAGTGCATTGTCCACTGTCCAGGTTCAGCTTATCACGGTAACTGTACTAAAAATCCTATTTCCAGCCTATTTGGGTCGCAGATAAGAGCCATCTACTATGTCGATTGTATATCAAAGACGTAGGAACTAGGAAGTAAATTGAATAGTGAACTCCGTGGTTCAGTTGTTTCTCGACGTGGTCTTGGGTTCGATTTCTGCAGTGTCATTACCAAATAATAACTAATTTATTTACCTAGTGTTCCTGAAACTATTCAGGAACCATGGTTACTCATGCCCATATTCGTTATGAATATCTTAAACACCTACAAAGTTTTATTGCCCTGGTACTTTTGCCCTCTTATTCATAAAAATATTTACACCACTGCACAGATATGCTATCCATGTTGCTGTATTTGTCTGATACGTTGGAAAAGCCACTTGACAGACAAAGACAGCAATATGTATCGTGTATCCATGGTGTATAATATTTTTTATTAATAAGCCAGGGTTTGATGTGCAACATGTAATGCGCCAGAAAAGAACCCCAATTCAAGACTTTTAATTTACTTTGAATGAATTTTAAATGAATTAATTGTCTTGATAACATAAACTGATTTTGAAGTTTGGACCAATAAAAACGAGTTTGACGTGGGTTTGATGTTTATGAGAATACAATTTTGCTGTTGTTAAAATATCGAGACTGCATCGAAACTCTATTATTGTAAGATTTCATTAGCAGAATGGACCTACTGATTGTAGACGTGGAGCCGCCGCCGCGTAGTACTGGCATGCCTTGATTAACCCATACAGTATACAAGTTAATTTAACTATGGAACCCTAAGTTAACTATACACCGGTAATTTTACAATGCAACAATTATCCACGGCCAGAGACAAAATTAGCTTAGATGTAAGCGTAATTTCATCTGGATTAAAAAGCCATAGGTAGTAAGCCATAGCCAAATATTATACACTATCTCCACTTCTCCATGGTTTTGAATTAAAATAATTTGGGGAAATGAAATGTGAATGAAAATTGTTCAATCTAAAAAACTCCCAATGCCTTTTTAGTTTTTACAGTTTCTTGTATCTGCCAGGCGTCACTTGTTTTGACCTTCACAGCTTTAGGGAGCAGTTCTAAAGTCAGTAGGTTTTATTATTAATCGAGTGTTTTATCTGTTAGGACATATTATACAAATGTACGAATTCATTTTATATATTGTGTAGGTTGGCATGTGGGCGTCATTTAAGTCAAAAGGTGAATAGGTGATAAATGTTCTTTTTTACAATTTTTCTACAAGTTCAATTGAAATGTCTTTATAATAATACCTACTTACTAAGGAGGTCAAGTGCAAAACTTTCATGAACTCGCATTAATTTTAATGATAATTATAAAGATGAGTTATTATATTATGTAAGTATGAGTTATGACTTAAATATGTTAATGATATCACGTACAATGTATGAATACAATCAATTATTTAGGTTTTCTATATATTCTTATCTGTTATCATTTTCTATTAAAAACTACGTGTTGCCCGCGACTTCGTAATTTCCTATATATGCGACCTATGCGTTAATCCAGAGTCTAAACTACTACCATACCAATTTTCGTCAAAATACTTTCAGTAGTTTTCATCCATTCATCCTCGCAAACTTTCACATTTATAATAGTAGTAGGATAAATATATTTAATACACATCCATGGCCCAGGAACACAGAAAACCTTTTTTTGTTGCTTCGGCGGGCTTCGATCCGGCGACCCCCGGCTTGAGCACCAACGCGCTCAACCACTGAGCCACGGACGTCGTCAAGATTTACTTGTATTTTCGGCATTATCCCATTTTATCAAAAAGAAAAGAAGACAATCTTTTGAGATAGATACGAACATCGATATTATATCTTATCGAGCTGGAGCCTGGAGACTGCAGCCGTCACAAGTGTGAAGTGACTAGTCGCCAGTCGGTAGCCAGTCTCGACCGCGACACGCGACCGTGCGCACGCGCAGCTATACGGAGTGCATAGTTAGCGGATTGTGTGCTTTATGTGAACACAATAAGGCCCATTGTGGCGACTCAGCCGTGTGATTAGTGTAATTAGTGTTGTGCAAGTTGTGACGTCATCGTTTTTTGTAACGGTATGTTTAGAAAACTTCATAATTACATTGTTTTCTTACAAGGTGTTAGTTTATGGAAGTGAGAAAAAATTATCTGTCTTTTTAACCGGCTTCCAAAAAGGTGGAGGATATAACTATCAAGGTAAAATGCACTATTGAATATTGCCATAAAGTTGGATAATTTATAACTAAAAAGACTTTTCTAGATTGGGATTTGGGATCAAAGAATTATTATTTAATAAAAAGAAGTAAATTCGCATTTAATACTCATAAATGAGTTAAAAAATTAAAAACCAATTAATATTATTGAAAAAATACAAGCAATTTTCACATTAAGGTTAGTAAATGAGTTAAAAAGATAAAAACCGGCCAAGGCCGTGTCAGGCCATGCATAGAACAGGGTTCCGTAGTCAAATTTATTATTTCATTATTTTTTTTACGATGTTTTCCAACCATAAGCGCCTTTTACAAGTTAAGCTTCTATTTACAATCTTATTATTATTAACAAAGTTACATAAGCCGTTATAGTATAAGTATAAGTCCAGCACATGGACTACCATCATGAAGTATTTCAGATTTTTCGCGCCTGCCGTTTAGCTCTTAGAGGGGACATGTATTTTAACAAAAAATGCGCTTTAAAATTGAATATCTAGCAAACGGATACCTAAATGAAAAATTGTTTTGACAACCCATCAATGTTTTTAAAAGACCTACCTAATGATACCCCGCACTATGGGGACGCAAGAAAAAAATTCATCCCCACTGTACCTACCTCAAAAAAAAAATTTTTGTGATTTTATCTTAGCACTTTGTCGACCTGGCAAATAAATACACATATCCTTGCTTTAAGTATCATCTTTCTAGCACTAACCGTTTGGAAAGTAAGCCGAAGACGGACAAACGGACATGACGAAACTGTGAGGGTTCCGAGACGTGACCTACGGAACCCTAAAAAGTCGTTAACAAGATGTAGAGACAACAAAAGCAATTAAACCTTTTATGGCCACAGCATTTAACCTTCAAAATGTCTATCTTATTCTTTTAAAAATTGAATGATGAATCATTTGTCGTGCGAAATTAATGTTAATATTTGTCCAGACTTTTACAGAAATCAATATTTCAAATTGAAAGGCAAATAATATTAATTTTCCTAGTTATACCACTAACAGTAGTTTTATTACATAGAGACGTCAGATTATAAAACAATAGGAGACTACCTATGTATTATCCCAGTATATATCCTTACTAATATTATAAATGTCCATCCACGCGATGTTTGTTACTCTTTCACGCAAAAACTACTGAACGGATTTCGATGAAATTCGGTATGGTAGTAGTTTATCTCTGGATTAAAACATAGGCTATTTTTTATCCCGGAAAAGTACAGTGTTCCCGATTGTATATTTACGCGAGCGGCGGACAACAGCTAGTTTATGCAATAAAACGCAAACGTAATTTTTTATTGGTTTTTCTTTATTGGATTTTCAAATAGAAAATAATTTCAATTATATAAAAAAAAACATCGTTTATTTATTCCTGTAACTTTTTAATTTAGCAACTGAATACGGTATCTTTTGCATTTTTCGGTCCATATTCAGATTTCCTTTTGGAAATATACGACTGTTGATGAAACAAATGCATGATGATACTCCCTACTCACATATTCACTGTGTTTACATTTTGCTACATACGCGTCGCATAATATAGCGACGCATTTTAATTACTATTCCTCAAATACCTAAGCTAAAAGGGCAAAGCGAGCCCCCCATTTCTGCAACAGGACAAAAGCTAGTATGTCGCAATTGTTCTAGAACGTGTAGTATTTTGTCAAGTGTACTCGAGATAGCTGATACACTATCAGTTCACATCCATAGCATATTATATCGTATTATATATGGCCATACCTGTAACTTGGTTATCTAAGATACAATACATGTTTATGAAACTAATACCGAAGTATTTGGAACGGTTCATTTTATGCTGTGCATCAATTACCGGTACTTCGGAGTTCGGGTGTATAAGTTACGGTCTACGGATCCTTCGGGCACTTATGTAAAGACGTTTAGGCAAAAAAATATTGACATACTAAAATTACAAAATCATCTCATCTATGGTGATTCTCCGCTAAACGCAAACTCGCCGAAATACATAAAGGGCCGCACACTGTTAAACTTAATCCTCTGTATAACGGCAGTGACCTTGCGCTTCAAGTCCCATATTAATTTTGAAGGCGACAAGGGCGTATCGCGCTGACCGGAGAGTATTGAAATTGGATAAAAAATATTTGCTAAGCTATAAATATTTGAGACGAAATTTGCAAAAACTGAAACGGCGTTTGCCCTTGCCTTATTTAAAATACAGAAATAATTTTCACACTCGTGTGACTTGTAGAAGATGAGAAAAAAGGTTTCATCTTAAAAAAAAAAGGGTGGACTTAGCCTATTTTTTTTTTCGATATTTTAATAAAAATTTTAGTTTAAGAAAAAACAGTCCTCGGCTAAATATAATGCAGATTAACATAATATATTTTTTTTGGTATTTTTCAATAAGTCCATGATTGAGAAAAAGGTTTCAAAGATTTCCAATTTTTAGTTCTATCGAGCGCACAAAACTGTGCGGCCCACAGTGATACTTCACAATGTTTTATGTGGCCCTTGACCAGAAAAGTGTGACGATCACTGCTTTACAATATCTGATAATCTAAACTAGGTAGGCATAGAGGCATTATAGATCTCTCTTGAGTCTTGAGCTTACATTAACTTTCTGTATCCACCTGTAGCTAGCTGTGTAGGTTGGCAGTGGGTGTAAGGCGTCAACGTGAAATATACACCTCATTACTCATACATAAACACGCATTTGTTAACATTATATTGTAATGGTAATTTGTATTATTAAGATGGTAATTATCATCAAACAAAAGGTTGAACCCGGACATACAGACATATTTGACAGTTTCTTAGCTAATGCATGTAGCTCAAGTAGGCTGGTAGTGTACTATATTAAAGCGTTAGGGAACGTACCCATACTGTGTGACCCCACCCTCCTGCCCCCTCGGTGACCTTCTATAGTATATACCGATTGCCGAGATTGTGAGAACAGTGGAGTATGATATTTTGCACAGTTAACATTTTCCCAGCTATCTCGATGCGTTTGTATATTTTCAATGGTTTGGTACTAATAGGCGTGTTCTTATGCAGGTGAAACCCGGTGACATGGTGTGGTAGTGTGATGCGAGATGCCGTCAGACAGCGGCAGCGCCTGGGCCCCGCCGTCCACCGAGCGGCGGCTCAGCAACTCCTCGGACGGCAGCGCCGGCAGCGGCTACTCTAAAGCTGTAAGTTTCTGTGGCCCTGGTCACAGTCTACCTAGAAAACTGTGGCCTGGTGACAGTAGTATGATGCAGCGCCAGCAGCGGTTACGTTAAAGCTGTGTGTGTGTGTGCATATGCGCAACCGCTGGCAAGAGCTAGTTTACATAAAACTGCATAATTCGCATACGGATTCAAACGTTTTTAAAGTCTACCTACACATGATGAATAAGGTGACAGCTCATAGCATACCAAGGCTAAACATTTTAAAATCATTGCCATCTGCTTTTACAACAAAAAAAGATACACATCTGCATTCTGATACCATTGTATGTGTGTTAACGTGGCCGGTTTCCGTGTTATTGAAATAAACCAGTTCAAATTGCCTTTCCCATGCCTTGCTTCGTTACGTCAACACGCACACGTTGGCATTTTAGGCGCCATGTCATGCTCTGTATTTGAATTTTATACTTTTTTATTGGTTATTATTTTTAAATATGGCGAAGGTAATCGCAAGTGTCAAGTTAAAAAGGCGGGATAAAGAATTTTCGTTGTTTTCAACACCGTTTTTCTAAATCGTCATCTCCAAATATGTCGTCAATGCAGTCAATGAGCCAAGTCAGTCGATTCAGTAAACATTTAGTGAAACTTCCTAAGTAGGGAGTTTTGGAGGGAACACAAAATAGCACGCTTTTTGTAGTTGTACCACTTGCCCACACTTGAGCACCTTATCGAATATCTAATGGTTAATTATTCTACAAATTAAGAACCGAAATAACACAAATTTATGGAAGAAAAATACAAAAACAACAACTTCACACATTTACATTCCCGACAAAACTCAATTTATTTATCACTTGTCAAGTTGTCTTACCGTTTGAAATAGCTTTTGATAGCGGATCCGCCTGCTTCTTCATAATACGAGTTTTCCTCTTGAATCATCAATCACTGCTTGTTGATCAAAACCGAAATGATGCAAGAATTTTGCAAATCCTTACATTTGCAAAATTCATCTTCTGATTTCTTGTTTTACAGATGATGCAAAAAGAGGGGTGTTATTAGTTTGATTTGTCTGTCAGTATGCGGTTTTTTTTTATTTCAAAGCTGACGTGATCGTGAGTGCTCTTAACTATAATACATCATCATCAGCTCGCTCACAGCATGACCATTCGAGATTCTTACATTTTTTTATTTTGTTTATATAAATAAGCATGTGTATATCTCAAGAAAATATCCAAAAATCTCAACGGGGTGTGTAGTTCCTAACTACAGTCTATTCGCGTTAAGAAGGCAGCAAATGTCAATAAATTACGCTTACATAATTAAAATGGCTCACTATGATTGGTTTAAAGTGAACACGGCTTATTCGTCATTGCTCAAATTTTATATTTTTAAAAAATATATAAATTCTCGTTGACCATAAAAGATAACGGGTATTATACCGCGCCGGTGCCAAAAACCTCTAAACAGCTCAAAACCAGATTAATAACGATTTCATAATCTGTTAATCAAGCTAGTTTTAGCCAAAAATATGATTAGTGGCTAAACTACCTAATAATTGGCTTGCATTAAATTATCTTCATCTATGAGTTCTTTATTTTTAGGCTAGATATTGGCATCGTTTGGTTGCCCAAGCACATACGGCATTCTCACAACACAGACAGCCTAGTCCAGAGATTGACTGGTCTACAGTGGTCCTCCTTCATAGGAAAGCCCTAGCTTATATAAAAGGTCCCTACCTTATTTGGATGAGGCTCTTCAAAAGGTAAGTGGCAAGTGAAGCCGATAGGAATGGAGTTATAGGAACCCAACGCCACCGCTCGTCAATACGTCTGGGGCCAACCATGGGCGGGTTTCCTCACTCATGTTTTCTTTCACCGTAAGAGCGTCCGTGTGTACTTGAGATCTGAAAAAGTCTCATTGGTACACGCCACAACCTGGGAATCGAGCCTGCACTCTCTCAAGTGCAAATCAAATGGTCTACCCACTAGGCCACGAAGCTCTTAGTTGAATACTAAGAATCCTACTAATATTATAAATGTGAAAATTTGTGAGGATGGATGGATGAATGGATATTGTTACTCTTTCACTCAAAAACTACTGGACGGATTTTGATGAAATTTTGTATGGTAGTAGTCTGCATTTATACATAGGCTACTTTTTATCCCGTAAAAGTAGAGTGTTCCCGTGGGATACTGGCGGAGCCGCGGGCAACAGCTAGTACATAATACTATAAATAATTGTCATTCTATTCGTTAGGAATATTTTATATATATTTTTGTAACACTTGATGAAAATCTAACTTGTTTCAGTTCCATCGCCGCATTAAAGTGATATCGTCCATGATAACGGTTTAGTTAACGTTACAGTTTGAAAAAACTCGTTTAAAATCTTCGGTGTGTTAGGTTATTGCTTTCCCTCTCAGCGCCATGCGTTTTTGTTATCCAAACATTTTGCATTTGTGAAGATGTTTCATTTTATCCGAGAGTTAACAAGTTTTTTTACCTTGTTACAATCTTGATGAGCAATACGTAAAAATTTCATAAACTTGGTTTTGCTAACTACATATAAAATAACAATAACAGATCCCCACACCGATTTCGATGAAGGTAGCCGGTTTCATTGAAAGCAGACAGCTACGCAAGAGTTACTTTGTAGTGCCCAAGTGTGCGCGCAATACACATGAGCACTCACTCGGGTGACGTGTCGACTGGCGAGAGTTCAGGCGCATAACCGACTAACATGCGCATCTGACGCATGGACCTTCTTTCTTGTCAGACAATCAGCTGATCAGACAGCATTGTGACGACCTCTGTGGCTCAGTGGTCAGCGCGTTGGCGCTCATGCCGGAGGTCGCGTGTTCGAATCCCGTCGAGGGAACAAAAAGTATTCTGTGTTCCTGGGTAATGAATGTGTATTAAATACGTGTATTTTATAATAAAACTCTCAAATATATGTATAGTATAAAATTATTATATATACTTCCAGTTGTCTGGTACTTAGGTACTAGACGCTCCAACGCGGGGATCGACGACCTTCAGTGTCGAGAGCCAAGCTCTAAGGTCTAAAATACTTGACCACGGGGGACTGTTTACTGTTGAGTGTGTAGATTATATGGATGGATGGTTTGTAACTCTTTCAAGTAAAAACTACTGAACGGTTACGATGAAATTTGATATGGTAGTATATTAAGGCTCTAGATTAACACATAGGCTACTTTTATCCCGAAAAAGTACAGTGTTCAAGTGGGATACTGTACGTGTGCACTAGTACCTAATAAAAATAAGTAAATTCTATGCTTGATAATTTTAAATGTACGTGGAGCTTATTGTGTGCCGTGTGGAATGGTACTGTTTAGCAAAATAATTTAAATAAATAATATTATAATAAATAAATATAATATATATCGATCCAATCTATCAAAGATAAAAGATGATACAATCGAAAATATTATTAGATCCTGCTGTCACCGCGTCCTACTCTGTTTTGCCAAGTCAAGTCAAGTCTGTTTTTTTTTATTTGGATTAAATATTTTGTCAACCCTACGCCTCAGTTACTTACAACTGACAGCAAAAGTCGCACCAAGAGACAGTACTGACGGTGATAGGGATGTCGCTCCCGACTTACGTCCGTTCACCTCGTCACGATAAAACTTAAAAATAACATTAATAGACCATTATACCTCGTAGGATGTCGCCAATCCATCACATCTACATATCCTCTCACGATATCCAATTGCAATCCATTTCAAACTCTATTCCCGCGGAATAGAGGCTATATTATCTTAGCAATGCGTAACTAATTCCTGATATTGTAAATTATACTTCAATTACTGGTATACATTGAAGTAAACAAGTGTCGTGCCTTTCGCTAGGGTTTGTCACGCGCCAAGGCCGATGCCTTTATCGTCATATCTCGATGATAGAGACAAATAAGTCGAGGGCATGTAATCAAATTAGTAATAAACAGTTTTATTGCGGCTGACGTAAATCTAGGGCCACACCACGGATCACTGACTGGCCACACTAAGGTTCGGCGTCTAACATAGCTAGTATGTTACATCAGCTGCATTTTCTGACATGCCAAAGTTACTTGCCAAAGATCTGTGTATATGTAGTACACACAGATACATCATACAACGCGTCGAACATTATCACTGATACGAGACAAGTTTTCAAAGAAATGTAAACGATACCGTGTTCTTGTCAATTGTAGTTTTGTATAAATAAAAAGTAATATTATTCTCTACTTCTTTTAATAAACCATCAACTTTAACACAATATTAGCTCGGAGCGAACGTAAGCTGGAACAGACATTTAAAAAAAAGACACAGACGACAATAACAGTGTTACCAACTTAATTATAATTACACTAGCTGTTTCCCGCGGCTCCGCCCGCGTAAATACAGTATCCCTCGGGAACACTACTTTTTCGGGATAAAAAGTAGCCTATGTTTTAATCCAGAGTCTAAACTACTACCATACCGAATTTCATCAAAATCCGTTCAGTAGTTTTTGCGTGAAAGAGTAACAAACATCCACGCTTTCACATTTATAATATTAGTAAGGATTGTCTATTGCTAACATCAATACCTCCAACAAACTGATAGCTGCTTAATGTACAGTTTGGATCTCCAAACATAACATCTCACATATCTATGTGTGACACATTGTATACAATATGTCACACATATCTCCAAATTTTAACGGCAACACGGCAACTTGAAATAAAGCTATAGCTTTATTTCAAGTTGCCTGCGACTTCGTGCGCGTGGAAGAAAATCCCGCCTGAAAGATATTCAATAAATTCAAAATTTTAGATAGAAAGTAGCTTGTACTTTCCCGTGAACTGCTCTACATCTGTGTCTAAATTTATCAAAACCGGTCTAGTACTTTCGGAGCCTCAACATGCAAACAAACAGACAAACAAATCTTTTATAGTAATAGTGAGGATAAAAAAATTAATTG
Source organism: Phengaris arion (assembly GCA_963565745.1). Lineage (NCBI taxonomy): Eukaryota > Metazoa > Arthropoda > Insecta > Lepidoptera > Lycaenidae > Phengaris > Phengaris arion. The sequence goes on from OY751444.1 coordinate 19,062,916, forward strand.
TTGGGGCTTACTTTATTAACCCCCGACAAAAAAGGAGGGGGTGTTAAGACGAGTATTTTTTTGTTGAAAGTTGATGTGATCGAGAATGTTCTTAGCTATAATTCATCATCATCAGCTCGCTCACTGATTGACAATTATTCAGGGTTACTTGCAATCATTCATTTGGTTTATTTTTCTTACCGGGTCAGGGGACCTGTACATACTTTAAACTTTTTGTTACATGGGCCACCTTTACCCATTATTAAAGCCATTTAAAGCTTTTCCAAATTGTATGTACATATCCTCCGCCCGCGTAAATAAAGTATCCCACGGGAGCATTATACTTTTTGGGGATATAAAGTAGCCTATGTTATAATCCAGAGTCTAGACTACCATACCAAATTTCATCAAAATCTGTTCATTATATTTTACGTGAAAGAGAAACAAACATCCATCCATCCATCCATCCTCACAAACTTTCACATTTATAATAGTAGGAGGATAATGTGTCGTATACCATATCCTTGGCAAACTGGTACCAAAATCCATACTAGTCGTGAGTGTACATGATGTGGGCGTTGTACGCACCTGTACACCGGTCGGCCTTACACTGTACCTTCTAAATGTTGCCTTGTCCTTGACGACCAGGAACTCGGGATTTATGTAAAATCAACAAAATGCGGAAATTATTGACTATTAACACTATGTTTTATTGAATTATTTTGGATATTAATTCATAATTAATATGATGATGGCCACTTAAGTAATAAGTAATATTTTAATAATTCCGTAATGGTTTTTAGATAGACTTGTATTTTTTATAGTGCTCTTGTGTATTGCACACACATGGATACTCGGTTGGTACTATATAATAACTCCTGCGTAGCTGGACTGGACTGGCTTTAACGAAACCGACCATTGTCAACTAAATCGATGTCGGATAGCTATTATTATACTAAAAAGAGGAGAAGACTTGAGCAGGAGGATGCCAGGCAGGGCGACTTAGAGTAAAGTAGTACCTTCTCCATACATGAAAAAGTGTCCGTAAAAAGCGTTAAATGGGAGCTGGCGCTACTGTCGCAAGGTTGTAAAGCGACAAAATTTAAACGGCGAGTTAAATTAAGATGCTAAGGCATCTTCTTTGGTTATACGTAGAAAATATATTTCGTCTACGTAAGTAATTATATTTTTCATGATTTTCTAAATTAACTACTAAAGTCGTCAAAATTTTTAAAATTAACTAAATTCAACTCACTTCACTCCGTCTCTTATTGCTAATGATGTTTCAAAACAGTCCTTCTTTATCCTGTTCTCCATGATACCGGGCCTTGTTCCTTTGTTGGCTTTTGTCTATGGACAATTGTCTACAGTCTGTGGTCACGCAATGTGCATAGATACGAGACTATCCTCTGCACTGTGGTCGGCTGTCAGGGGTCACGGACTGTTTGTGGTCGAGATAACATCTGTTTGTACAGGTCTCTGGACAACTTCATGACAAATAGCGCCACTGGTTTTCGCGAAGTTTCGACGTAATACTTGAGGTTTTAAATTAAATATGCGAGTATTATATGCTAATTTCCAAGTACGTAGTAATTATTTATTACGAAGAAAATGTGGCCATATTTTTTGTGACGTCATATAATGTGAGACAAAGGTACTGCCCCTTTATTCCATGTTCTTCTCTAACCGTCCTAGGTTATGGTTTTATTCTCATTCTTAGGAGTAAGGCTGCAAGTAGACCACCAGGTCAATCTCGGTTGAGAGTTTATACATTTCACGTGCCTTCGGAGATTGTCTTCTTATAGGTACCCGTATTTGTTAATGATTTTCTTTCATATTTTATCTGCGTCAATAGGCTAGTTGGCAGATTTTGTATTGCATAAATAAACTCTTAAATATGAGCAACTTCTCAGAAGAAACAGTATATTAAAAATCAATATTCACAAAGGTACATACAGTCTCATGAAAACGCTCCATACAAAAGTCTGACGTCACGCGTTCCTGCAGTTGTCTGACATATATAGGTCGCCAGAACATATTTGCTAATATCTCCCAAATTATATGGTTTAAGTTTATAATTACTGTAATGAATGCTTTTGTATTTCATGGACGTTAACTAATTACAATGATTTAGGTATTTAACACTAGTATGTAAAACAATATTCCAACTTTTTTGTAACTTTTAAATGCACCTAACTTTGAAATTCAGAATATATAAATTAAACTGAATATTTGACATGCTATCAACTACTACACTATACTATCTCAAAAATAAAGATTTATTATTTACCAAACTTTTATATTTAACTGTAATTTTTCACTTGAACGCCCAGATATAACAGTTAATCCCCGGTATAATTTAGATTTTCGGATATGCAAATCAGTTATTGTTACAACCAGTTTCGCCAGTGGGTCAAGAGTAGGTTTCCTGGCCCAGTTCACGAGTATGTCTTGAACTTATATTGTCTTGTATAAATTCTTGTATTCAAATTCATTATAATATGCAAAAATATTTTACCCTATGCTATTTTCTACAAATCCAACGGATTTGCAGGTCTACTAGGCAAATGTTAATCTAGTAAGAAGAAAGAACAGCCAAAAATGTGTAAGTTCTATTTTAATCTGATTTGGTTTTATAGTTTTGAATACCGAACTTTGTTTATCCCTTGACATTGTAAGCTTCTAAATAAATAATTATTTACTAGCTTTTGCCCGCAGTTTCGCTCGCGTGGGAGTGTTCATGCCAAAAAACTTATATAGCAAATACACAATATGCTATATAGTAAAAGCACAGAGTAAAAAAATATACTCACTTTATAATAAATTCACACGTACTTTTTCAATTTTCAGATATCTCCTAGATATAATATCCTAAATAAGTATAATTAAATTATTGTATCCGTCTAAATAGCTTCTGAAAAACCCACATTGTTTCTGACAATTTCTTTAAACTTAGAATCGGTATAGTAACCTATCCTTAAAAGATAGCCATATGTATGCCATAGCGGACTTTTTTTAGACCTATAAAAGAAAAACAATCCCACCATACATTGTTTTGTTATTTATCTCTAACGGGTTAGGTTAGGCAGCGTTTTCGATAAAAGTTTCCAGACGGCTGATTTTTTCCGACACCTTCAACAATTATCGTCATAAATCAAACAATTTCCACAAAACCTTAAATTAGTATCGGCCTAAACCTTTCTATGGAACCACTCTGTCGGTAAATGTAAACGGCATGAAAATCCTTTCAGTAGTTTTTGAGATTGTCGCGAACATACAGTCAGACTCGGTGGGGCACTTAAGTATCCTATGTCCGTCTCCTGGTTCTAAGCTACATCCCCATAAATTTTCAGCCAAATCGGTTCAGCTATTCTTGAGTTATAAATAGTGTAACTAACACGACTTTTATATATATAGATGGTGTGAAAATATAATTTATAATTAACGTCAGCGTTTCTTCATCTATAATTCGACCACAAAATACAATTTTCGTAACATTTAGGGTTCCGTACCCAAAGGTTAAAAAGTAAAAACTTAAAGGATGTATATCTCATGAACCGTGAACCGTGATAGCTAGACAGTTGAATTTTTCACAGATTCTGTTGCTGCTATAATGAATAATACCTACTAAAAACAAAAAATAATATTTAAGTGGGGCCATGCCCATGCAACAAACGTGTTTTTGCTGTTTTGTACGTAACCCTTCGTGCGCGAGTCCGACTCGCACTTGGCCGGTTTTTGTTTAATAAAAGAAAGTGTAATGAGATTTGAGGTAGTGTCATAGACCATGTTCCCACGGGCCACGATAATGTCATTAGAACCGCAAGAGACTACTCAAATTACAACATGCAAGCGTAGTTTGGTATTTAATACACAATCCACAATATTCTAGCGTGTTGGGAAGTACCTACCTAATCCAAAGATTCCAAAGCTGAGGATGGAACGTACATTTGTCATAAAACATTTTCATACAAGAAAAAGTTACGCCATCTTGATTTCAGAAGATTTTGTCAATGCGGACTGAACTGCGGAAAGCAAATGTCAAGATAACAAATATGAAACCTAAATGGCCCCGAACAACCCCATTTTTGGGGCATTTATGTGTAGTCAGTTTTTGCCTCGACATGCTTCGTCTATATCTATAACATATAAGTATATGACTTAGTCTCTAAACATTACGTAGGTACGTAGGTGAGACATATTTTGTGTTCTGGGGGCCAATGCTGCTAAATAAAACCCGCAATAACACAATCAAGTCCCGACACGCTAAAACTGTCAAACCGGTATTCTCGTAAACGTAAAAGCAGCGTCTAACGCCTTCTTATTGGTCCAAACTTCACAACGAAATCAGTTAACGATAGCAAGTCGCTTCACTTATAATACAATCGAAGTAAAATAAAAATGTCTACTTTAGGTTCTGGTCTCTGGAGCAACTTACTCAAAATTTGCGCAGGCGATAAAATTTTAATCACTGTGTTTGATGAGCATTACGTACAAGCGGCGGGGTGATAGAAAATATCTTAAGAAACTACTTTTTACTAAAACTGTTTAGGGTTATGTACCCAAAGAGTAAAAACGGGACCCTATTACTAAGACTCCGTCTGCTAGGCGGTTGATATTTTTACAGATGATGTATGTCTAGTGCCGCTAACAAAAAACAAACTTTAGAAGCAGTATAAAATAAATAGTGAGTCTTCCATACAACAAACGTTTGTTTGTTTTTGGCGTTTTGTACGGAACCCTGCGTGTGCAGGTCCGACTCGCACTTTATTATTTTAACACTATCAAAGAATTTGCCGCATGTAAATGTTGCAACGTATTCATTAAGCACAAGCTGTAACATTCGGTATTCACATTCCCTCGTTAGGTACGGTGCCTCACACCGGCAGCGGTGTCGCAGCCGGCTGCGACACGCGGTTTGACCCCCAAATTGTCAAGCAGTGAGCGAGTTGATGATGATGAATGCTAAGAACACTCGATCATGTCAGCTTTCAAACAAATAAAACTAAATCAAAATGCCACGGACAGACACACACTCAGACACCCCTCCGTTTTCGTCCAGGGTTCAAAAGAATGCACATCGATATTTGAATTATTTTAAGATTCATTACAAAGTATAACTCTCACTCTCACTTTTGAGATATAAGAGAAATATGATAATAAAATTTATAAGAGAAATATCTTTTGAAAAGTCTGTATGCATTATTTTTGATTACAGTAGGTACCTACCATTTTTCGAAATAATTGTTCAATCTCACTACGTTAATTGGAGTTTTACTTTGTTTGTATTAAAAGAAATGAAAAATATTTGATTGAATATTTAATTACCTAATGCTAGACTTACATTTTTCAAAACTAAAATAAATATGTAAATAAAATAAATGAATTACAATTATCTGCTGCAGGCTTTTTCTCAAAGTCAGTTTTCGCGACAAAATTTACGTAATGACGGCTTGATGACTGGCAGACATGCTTGATAAATTTTTGGGGCAGCTAGACAGTTGAATTTTCTTTTTGCTACAACAATGTGAGGGTGGTGGTGAGGGCTTTTTGGGTGTAGATTAGTACAACCTAAAAGTTAGTTTGGGGGTTTGTTGTCATGATAAAACTTTAACAGGGCTTCTACGAAGCCGAAAGTTTGAGAAACCCTGATTCACGACAACAACTGTCACTTCACGTTTACGAATTGATTTATATTTCCATTTTATATTCTTAATTATGAGGTTTAATTTTGATTTTAAAATACGTAGTCGGAATGTCTGTAAAACGACTTGGTCGTTAATGATATTTTATAATATGTATTTTAATTTTGGGTGTAATTTTTTAATGCGATCGGAAATCGAGACTCACAAACTTCAAATATCATATTTTAATATAAATAAATTCTAAAACCTAGTCCCCACTATGCAATAGATTCAATATTTCTGCAAAATGAAAACTACAAATTATAAATAATTGTTTATTTAAAAATCATAACCATATAGTTCACGCATTGAATAACCGGAACTAGTTATGCATAACGAATCTGCGCATGAACGCGGCAAGTGTGAAGCTCATTTACGTGATATAACCCGCTTTCCTTCCGTTAACTAAAGAAAACAATGGCGATTCGTTTATTACGTTTTAATGAGGCCTTGATAGCCATAACGGGGGCCATTAGAAGATATTTATATGTAAAATAATACCTGAAGTATTTTCTAGAAAACATCCTATAAACGATATATGTTTTATCCTACATCCTATATGTTATAATAGCAAAAATTGTAGAAGACGCGACGCGACACATATGACTAATCTATAAGTCGACAAAAAAAGCTATCACCGGTTCAAGCCTCGCGCCGTGAAAAACTGGAAAAAGCAATCTCGCGCCGATATATTTCTTTTGTGTGAGAAAGCTTTGACGGCGCGCTGTGGACAGTCTCGCGTCGCTTTGCTAGAGTTGTTCTCGCCTAAATTTCATATAAACGTTAGCAAAAATATGAACAAATGTGTCAATGTATTTCTTTTCGTTGTTTGCATAAGTTAGCCTACTGCGGGTTAGCGGATTCTTCAGATACAACTAATGTTGCCCGCGAATTCGTGCGCCCAAAAGGAAAGCCCCCGGGACCCGTACATTGTGCCGTAAAAAGTATATTCCTTCCCACGGGGAACTCTATTCTATCTCAAATTTTAAAATCGTGCCAAATTTCATCAAAATCTGTCTAGTAGTTTCAGAGCCTATTCATTGCAAACAAACAAGTCTTATCTCTTTATAATATTAGTATATAAATAGTAACTATATTGTTTTCATTAATATATCTTCTATATCTATCTATCTATATAAGAAAGTATATAAGAAAGTCGTGTTAGTTACACTATAACTCAAGAACGCCTGAATTGATTTGGCTGAAAATTGGTGGGGAGGTAGCTTTGAACCAGGAGACGGACATAGGATCCCATTTCGTTCTCGTGACGTAAAACGTGGTATAACAAAACGCAAATGACATGGAATCATGGAGAATAGAGGTAAGGAGGACCATCTCTCTAAGGCAGCAAAGCTAAAAAGTGTCCGACAAAAGCAATTAAATAATAGTTCTTAAACTGGCCATAATGGCGCTAGAGTGGCAAGGGTGTGTGATATGAAGTTAGCAATAAGAGATGGAGTGAAGTTAGTTTCGGTAGTTAGTCCTAAAAATGGATTGCAATTCCAATGTCTCGCTAGAACTCCACTTGCTGCTCGGCTGGACCGAGTTGGCAAATTTTAGTCTTGAAATAATTCTGGAAGTTGAGGGTAGGTTTAAACGGAAAACAAATATTGGAAAAATTACGGAGAAAATACTGGAGATGTAGGTTTACATGTAGGTGTAGATGTTGGAGAAGGGTATAGGTGTATGTTTAGTTATTTATTTATTCCAGTTCATAGGTCAGAGACAGAATAACGTGTGTCGGGACAGCTAGTAATTATATAAAAGGCAAAACTGATTGATGGATGTATCAACGCACAGGCCAAACCCTTGTGGCAAGAAGTTTGAAATTTTGCACACGTTCTTTCTCATGTGACGTAGGCTAAGGAAGGATTTTTCAAAACTCAACCCCAAGGGTGGAAAATAGGGGATAAATGTTTGTATGAAACTTTTTATTCATTGGACATATTTGGATGAAATTTCGTATGAATTGTATGCGGAAAAATAATGAGTTACGTATTTCCGCGTTTTCTAATATTCAACTCCTAAGAGGGTAAAATAGGGGATTGAAAGTTGTAAAACCCAAATTCACGCGGGCAAATGCTAGTTAATTATTAATGTTGCAATAGAAACTTCCACATGCAGTAAGCCCCGACTCTATGTCTATCTCGTTAACACCGGCAGTTAAATACGGCCGAAACATTACCGATGAGTTTGTTAAGCCGGCCCTTATCTAGCTCAATACCTAAGTACAGTGTAAAAGTTTTTGAGGATATATATAATATGGATGGATGGATGGATGTTTGTGACTCTCTCACGCAAAAAATACTGAACGGATTTTGATGAAATTTGGTATGATGGTAGCTTAGGCTCTGTATTAGAACGTTTTTAGTGTTTGCGAGAGTTCAGCTCGCCCTCGGGCTTTTTTTTTAAACCACCATTCCGCGCGCCGAACGATATAAGAGTAATATATATATATATATATATATATATATATATATATATATATATAAATCAAATGTCGATTTCATATATGACAGCTCGATCGACTCCACACTTTTTCAACTCTATTTTAATAGAGCAGAGTTTTATTTTCAGTGCTCGGAACTTTCAGTACAGTCAATATAGTCAACAGTATAGTCGCAGCCTTAACTACAATTTGTATGACATCGAAACAACGCCTCTAGTGGCAAATAATGGTAACTAATTCGATGCTATACAAATTGGAGTTGACTCCTTCACGGCGAGTAGGGACAGCAACTAGCACTCAGCGCACCGTTCCTACTCTACACAGTACACATATACACAGACATAAAATGAACGCAATTCGTTACATAAGTAGGGCACGTGTGTGGACCATTCACAGCACGCTAACAATGTAAGTGGGTTACTCTCTGTTCAGTGATAATGAGCTATGTGTGACAGGTTGACGTCTTCGTTAAGACTAGAATGACTAAACCGCTGATTTGTAAAATTTATTTGGAAAATCGGCGAACGTATGAAGATTCATATGACATATTTTGTAATGCAGTAGGCAACGTTGCCACGAGCGCTTTTTTGTAGTCCCGACAGAAAAAACTGCACTGTAAATAGAACTCCGCGCTAGTACAATAGAGCTGAAAATGGAAGTGTTAGGTGTCAGATTTGACAGCTCTACACGATTTTCACCTCTATTGTATTAGCGCAGCGTTTTATTTACACGGCTGGTTTTTCTGTCGTGACCACAAAAAGACGCTTGTAGGAACGTAGCCTAATGCAAATAGGGTGATTAATTAGGGTGAGGGCAAGCGAGTTTTGTTAGTCGTGAGTCGCAGAATTTCGGTCGGCAGAAATTCTGCTGCTTTCGGTTTCATAGAAAAGTGCTATTTGATTCACACGGCGACGCAAAATGAGTTGTACTTCAGTATGAAAAATAAATACGAAAATAGTAATAAAGAAAATATGCAACTCACAAATCACAAAATTAGTATCTTACGGCCTCACCACACCCTCAAGACATCAACTGAGGGCTCGCCCTGAGGCTGCTCTCCCAGCTGTCCGGGAGACCCGTGCGGGGCCGATCATTTCGAGGCCGCGGTCCGGGGGGGGGGGGGGGCGTCATTTGGTGTTCAAGTTTCCCGGACGGGTCTCCCGGACAGCTGGGAAACTACCCTAAAGGTTAACCTGAACACTAATTCTCGCATTTAACTTAACAGTTTCAATTTAAATTCAATGAATTATAAATGAATCGTCTTGTGATATCATAAACTGATTTTGGAGTTTGGACCAATCAAAACGCGTCTTTGTTGGTTTGACGTTTATGAGAACAACATTTGGCTGTTTTAACATATCGAGACTGCATAGAAACTGTACTATTGTAAGATTCAATTAGCAAGATAGTCCTACTGGGTGCACGGAAACCAAACTTAGCTCATTATTTACTCTGTGTTACTTATTACTGCGCAAAACATGTTATTGAACATCTGACACCGTTTGACATTATCGCTAATTATGTTTTATTACCTCACATGACTCAGCTATCACTAGCGAACAGTATCTAGAAATTAATATACAGAATATATTAATTTATTATTATCCTCACGAAGTGGTTATTTAGCATGTGCTAACTTTGAAATAATATTAATATAATACTATAGTCGGTATAGTATTATATTAATAGAATAGAATAAAAAATAATAATAAAGTAAATAAATAATAAATAGAGCTATTTATCGCGGCATTAATAAAAACAGCACTGAAAATAGAACTCTGCGCTAAAAAACACGCCAGCAATTTAAACACTTGACCCTCGTGTGTACGATTTTTGGCTTTATTTTATTGGCGAAAAATTCTATTTTCAGCGCTGTTTTTTAGTAGCACCGCGATAAAAAAGCGCTTGTGAAAACGAGGGCTATCACTTTTATAAAGCATTGCTAAGGGCAGAATAATTAACTCCCTAATTATTAAAATAAATTGCTCAAATAAAAAAACCTCAGATATTTTTTTAACGTTATTAACAGTAGGTGAGGACACGGATTAGGCACTTAATTAAAACGATTAGGACCTGTGGCATAATCGCCTAATAAGTGACGCATGGCTTATCCGGAAGTTTTGTCGCTTCTTACTTTATACTGAGCGACAGAGATAAAACTTCCGGATAAGCTATTCGTCACTTAAGGCGATTGCGTAACAGGCCCTAAGCCCTCGCACCCACGAGAGTTTTTTTGTTGTCGCGACAGCAAAACAGCACTGAAAATAGACGTCTGCGCTAGTACAATAGAGCTGAAAATCGAATCGTGGGCACGTAGCCTAAAGCCTTTTGTAATTTTAACATGTTAATCCCTTGCTTTTGTAATTTTAACAATGTTTTGCGTTTAAGGCCCTCTCTATTCCCTTCGGCACGCGGTAGGAGCGGTGTGCTCGAGGTGCACCTTCTCCCTTCCGGCTCAGTAGGGTTTCACATGGGTGGGGTACGGGGTACCGGAAATCCACTGGTTCCGCTGGGCACTGGTGTGGGTCAAAACGTCCCAAAAAAATAAATCAGGCCAATTGCTAGTCGGACTCGCACGCGATGAGTTCCGTACAAAACTATATATAAATATTCACGTTATTTCTGTTGTAGTCCATCTTAAATATTTATTTTATTCTGTTTTTAGTATTTGTTGTAATAGCGGTAACTGAAATACACCTGTAAAAATTCAACTGTTTAGCTATCACGGTTAAAGAGATCACGTGTCACTCCCTGGTGACAGACAGACGGACGGACGGACAGAAAGCGAAGTCTCAGTAATAGGGTCCCGTTTTTATCCTTTGCGTACGGAGCCCTAAAAATATGTCACATGATATGAAACAAGTAACAGCCGTCGCGAGTTTCTAGCAGATGTATACGTACATATATACAACACATACTATACATGGTGTCCCGTAAATCAACGTCAAGCCGTAAACCCGTGATAGGCCAAGTTACAATAGTTAACAGAAAAATTAAAAAAAATCCAAGTAATGTGCCTCAAAAAAAAAACAAAGCTTATAAAAAAAATCGAAAAATCGACAACTTGTGGTGGTTTTTTAGTTCCCGGCACTACAAATTTCTACTTTTTTTGTAATTTTTTTTTGTACGTAATCCTAAATAATGCTTTAGTAAATTGGTGCCTAAGATTTAAATCAAACAACTCCGACTTGAAAGGAAATGAGGCTTTTTGCCCAAAACAATGATTCGTATTAAATAGTTTGCTCGACTTTAACCGACTGTACTGGAAAAGAATGTACTACGCTTGTTTGGCAGGTAATTTTAAAAGTTGGCGCAGTTAATAAGGATTCCAAAATGGTATGACATTTGCTAGATTGTTTCTTAACTTTTGGACAATATTGATTTTTGTAAAGGAAGTCAGTTTTCGACAATTTTTTCTTACTTACTTAAAAGGATTCAAGTGTACCCAGGACTTTCTTCTAACTGATATTCTGATTTGGATGAGACGGAGAGAAACATTCAACGAGTGTAAGAGAGACAAAATCCAAGAAGTAAAAGAATATCACGGGCCACGGGGGCCATAGTGTCTCATTACTTTTAACTTTAGGAAAGGTGTTTTTTAGGAAGCTTTTAATTGAAACAAATTTTTGGAGTCTAAAATATTTTATTACATTATAACAAATGTTCAAACTGCCTCCCACCAGCATAAATGCAAGCTCGACATCTTTTTAAAAAAGACCGCTTTATCAGACGGGCAAATCTGCCGTTATTAACTAATTCAGCTGCTTGCGTTAATTGTCGTCGTAGTTCAACTACATTTTCAATTGGCTTTGTATACACTTTTTCTTTCACAGCTCCCCAGTAAAAAAATCTAGCGGATTTAAATCAGGTGAACGGGCTGGCCACGAAATGGTACCAGACCGCCCTATCCACCTCGGCGGAGCCATGTATTGCCTGTTATCATGTACATTATACAAATTAAAATGATTCTAAACAATAATCTTCATTAGATGTTTTTGTAATATTTCTAGGCCATGGCTACTTATCATCAGGTGTCGTTGGCGCCGTTTAATACGCTGTCAACACCAACACAATATTACAGGCTAATAAGTTTACTGACTCGTAACCTTTCCATGATATTTGTATACATAACTTGTTTACTCAAGGCCTTATTAAATGCCATTACACTACGGTGGCCAAAGTTTACTCATTAGGATAGGTAATTGGTTTTTTGGCTGCAGGTCATAGGGCAAAAAGTGAGGCCGTATTAAGATTCTATAGTTAATATTTTGCTTCAGGAATTTTTTCAATTCGTTCGTGGCCAACGCCTAACCTGATAAAATCTTACCAACTAATTTCAATTAATGGCCTTGATCGTAGAACGATTTTATTATTTTGTGTTTGACTTATTCGTTTAGATTGTACTATAATTTTATTCGTGGTCTTCCACTGACTTACAAACACAAAATAAAACACGCGAACTCTGATTGAAATTAGGATTTTTTTTAAGTATGCGTAAACGGAAGGGTATAATTGACAAATTGGCTCATTTGCGATCAAAGGCGCCGCCATCTTGGTTACCAATCCCCTAATTAGCGATTACCGGGAATCGGCAGATAAATGTCGTTTGATGTAACAGGCGTTTAAGGTTTAATTAGGCATTTTGGAGATCCGCGTTGTTTTTTGGCTGTAATCCCGTTAATTAGTGAAAAAAAAAACAAAATATGTGGATCTTCCGTACGGTTAAAATATAAGTGAAGAACTTATAATCTGGAATAGACTTATTTATATCACAAATGAATTATCGTACGTACCACTATGCAGACACGTATAATTCTCAAAACTCATACTGATAGCTTTCAAGCCGTCATACGAAAGCGAGTTGCTTCGTTGATGAGCCGAGTTCGCAGAGTTCGCACGAGCACCGACACCATTCTTAGAGTTATAAGTGATAAATTTGAGTGTCCCATTTTGCGCCATTGGATACATATGCATTATACATGCACATGTGTCTAGTCTAGTGCCGCAAACAGGCCCAATACATATTTAAATTGAGTTGCTAAATTTCTTGTTTCGCCTACTAACTTAATAAATTGTAATTACTAACAAAACATGGACTCAGTCCGAAATAAATGCTTTATTATTATTATTATTATTATGCTTTTTCTAAAATTTCTTTTCTGCCTTGCGGGGTGTGGTCAACTTCAGTAAGTTTCGGGCTTGTGACCAAACAACTTCAGATAAGATGTAGGTTAATTATTAATTGTTAGAAATTTTCGGACGATGCGGCATGTATTGAGGATGACTGCTTTTTACCCGACTACGACGAAGCCAAAAGGAAGGGTAATGATTTTGGCAGTATATGTATGTATGTATGTATGTTTGTTTGTTTGTTCCACCGTAGCGTCTAAACTACTGGTCCGATATTAATAAATGAGGTGTAATGATGATGTAAAATAAAGATTCGTATTGATGCCGCGGGTAACATAGGCTATATAATTTATTTCAAAATTATGTATTTCGAATATTAAACCTCAGACTAACATCAAAAAAAATTAAATCTAGATAATTATATTATCACATGTTTGGTATCAAAAGAAAGGTCTTGGCAAGCACACTACAAATATTTACATAATTTGTATATATATTATATTGTATCATATCGTTTAAGTCACAATATACGTTTAAAATATAATTTGTACAATATTTGTCCAATTTTCTAACATTACGTAGGTATAATAAGACTGTAAATATATAATTTATATATTATGTTCCTTCATAACATTATATTTTATTTTATAAATATAATTTTTACAGGCAATACATAACAAATTTAAAAAATTAAATAACACCTATATTGTCAAGCAGTGAACGAGCTGATGATGATGAGATGAGCTAAGACCACTCTTAATTATGTCAGCTTTCAAACAAAAAAAAACTAGATCAAAATCGGTTAATTGGCTCATCCGATTTTAATAAGAAAATGAAGATGAAATCAATTACTAGCACTTTTATTACTCACTCGTTCGATGTACTCGTATTTAAATTTAAGACTAAGAAGAAAAATTTAAGACTCGTATAGTGACATCTGTCACTATACGAGTCTTAAATTTTTCTGAATCGCGGTATCATTGTGTTTAAAAGTTTATGATATATTCCACTACAATTATTGTATAAGATCAAAATACGATTAAAAGTGAATAAGTGATATAATTGCAATGGTGAAATGAATGAATGTTGAATGATCTCTATTGAGTTTATTGAATATAAGTTATAAATAGTTATCTTTTATAAATCGTTCTTCGAGTTATTAATTTCAGTTTTTCAGTTACTTTATTACCTATAAATATTTATGTAAAAAAATTTGCCCGCTTGTGGATAATTTGTAAAAAAATTGTTAGATCTCGGCTCTACCTTGACCATTTTTGTAACTATGCATTTCTGGATTTCTATTTGAATTATATTCTTGTTTCGGCCTTTTTAGACCCCTATTTTACGTAGTCGGGTTATAGTTTTTTAAACTTATTTTTTTATTGTGTGTTATGTATGTTAGTGGGTGTATGTTATGTTTTATTATTATTATTATAATTAGCCGCGACAGGCGCGGGTGGCGAGAAGATATCAAATTGGAACGTGTTTTTTTTACTTTTACATCTTCTCAACTCTCTTGCGCTTATTGGTGTTAAGCGGTTGCCGTAGGAGGTATAATTCTGTAGTTTCTGTATACCCAAGCTTACTACGAGTCAGACTTTTAAGCTCTGAGATTAAATCGCGTCGCACTTTTTGCTTTGTGGCCAAACAATCTTGGTTCTAATTTGCTAAACCTTACAGTTTCAACTGTACTTTACTAACTTTACATTGTACCAATTACCGATAAGACGGTAAACACAAAAATGTGGGTCTGTTGATACTTGATATGGTGCTGGAAAAATAATTGTTTTGATAAACTCATCTTCCTCATCAACATCAAACGTTTACGCGAGACAATTCAATGACCAAACGAGAAATAGTTCGATGAGATTATTTCATTATCATCATTACCTTGCATTTCACTGGGTTTAGTTTAATCACGTCATGTCACTTCTTAATCAAGGTCAATTAATCAGCGATTAATATTATAACATTTTTAATCCCAAAAGCGCCATTTAAGATTTCATCGTGGTCAAAGGTCGATTTTTAGCCGAACATACCGAGTCATAAAACCGCCAATTTTGAGTTTTAATCGAGGTCAAAGGTCACTACGGCGCGCGTCAAATTCGGTTGAAACAATTCGACGCGGCCACAAGTATGGCGTTAAGACAATGGTTCCCGCGTGTACTTTCTCCCGCCAAGGTCGCCATTGTTCGTTGTGCATGGGAAATCGCCCTATATACCTACAGCGATTCCGATCTATATGAAAAATTGCTTATGATACGTATCTTGTAATCGACATTTAGGCTACGTCTCCACGAGAGTTTTTTTTTGTGGTCGCAATAGAAAAAAACAGTACAAATAAAACTTTAAGAAGCCTTAAGGGTTTTGGAAATGTTGACGTTAGTAACTGATATTCTATAACCTATTTGAAAAGTGTCAGGAGGACCATGTGGTCTGGTCTATACGGTAAGAAGGCGGAGACATAAAGAAAGTAAGTACTTTTTGACACCGAAAGAAAATTAAACTCCACTTGGAGCAAGTGGAGTTTAATTTTCTTTCTAACTAACCTTAATATTGCCTATTTACCTTTTTAACCCCCGACACGAAAAAGGGGTGTTATAAGTTTGACGCGTCTGTCTGTCTGTGTGTAATGGATCCATTCCGTTTTCCTTAGTAATGGATGTGTAATGTATATTAAATATGTGTGTAATATAATAAAAATCTTAATTATGTTTCCGTTCACTGGTACCCTAACACAAGTTCTTCGAGAACTTACCATTTGGCTAGATTGACGTGGTGTGAAGCGTGATATTATTATTATTTTAAATTATTATAAACTTAAGAGCTCCGTGGCCTAGTGGGTAGACCGTTTGATTCGCATTCGAGAGAGTGCAGGTTCGATTCCCAGGTTGTGGCGTGTACCAATGAGACTTTTTCAGATCTCAAGTACATTGTACGGACGCTCTAACGGTGAAGGAAAACATCGTGAGGAAACCCGCGCATGGTTGGCCCCAGACGTATTGACCAGTCATGCCTCTAGACTAGGCTGACTGTGTTGTGAGAATGCTCTGTGTGCTTGGGCAACCATACGACATTTAAAAACCAACTGTCCCAGGCACTACAGTATTTCAAGAGTGGTTACTTCGCTCGGAGAATACTGTATAAATCATCCAAAAACGGATGAAAAGGCCTAAGTTTATTATTATAATTTAATATAATTTATATAGCGGACAGTAAAGTGCAATTCACGTTTCACAGTAAAGTGACTGGAGTATGCATTTTAATGTAACCTGCACTATAGTTAATTTTAATCAATAATCTCTACAAATAACCAGAGATAAATATGAAGTTGCATTAGGTCGTTTCTAGAATTATCTAAATCGTGGTTTATGGGACGTGTTGTGTGGATCTGGTTTAGAAATTATTGTCACGTAGATAATATCGGCGTTATGATTTAACGGCCTGGCCCTGGTCTATATTTAATTTACTTGTCAAATCAAATTTACCGTTATAGTGCTGGCGCGTGCTGTGTTTTCGATGCATTTAGATCAGCACAAAAATATTATTATTGTTTTATTGAATAACTGATCTTATACTTTAAACGAGACAATTTATTAGGTATTTACATGAAATTTAGTATGCAGGGGTAGTTTTGGGGGAGACAAATCGGTCTAGCTAGGTTTTATCTCAGGGAAACTGTGCATTTTCAAGTTATGTTTTTTCTTTCGTCGTGCAACAATATATCAATAATTTAGACTCAATAATGTCAGTCCGATTGGCAGTTTGTTTAATTTTTGCGTTGTTCGGAAATTCGGAATGTGGTGGTGGTGGTGGTGTGGTGGTTAACCCCGGTAAAATATTTTTGTGATTCTTTTTTTTTAATGTACGAGAGCTCCGAGCAAAGCTCAGTTACCGAGGTACTTGGATACTATGTTGCGAAAATCTTACACTGATTAAGAGATATTGCCTTGGAAAGTTAAAAATTCACAATAATAGGTTTAGTTTATAAAAAAGTTATGTTCATCAGTTTTATATGCCGAATACGGAACCCCAATTCTCTCACTGACCTTACACTTTCATTTTACTTTTATTGAAGTACTAGCTGGTGCGCGCAACTTTGTTTGCGTGGAAATAGCAAATGGAAACGAAACCCTTTTTACCCGACTACGGCGAAGCCATAAGAAAGGATAATGATTTTGGCTGTCTATGTATGTACTTACTTGCAGAAGGTGTTGGGTGGCAAAATAAAGAGCTGGAAGAGACCTTTCCAAAAATATACAACACATAGTAAAATGGTCAAGCATGAGTTTGATTCTAATTAAGACTTTTAGTAAATAATGCCAAAGAGCAATATCACGAAATTCCAAAAAAGTAACATACAAATGTTGATACCCCTTTGGGGGTGAATTTCGCAAAATCCCATCTTAGTGGACCTATACGTCACAAAAGGAAGCCACGGTCCAAATATTATGTATCTAGCTTCAGTAGTTTTGCCTCGGCGTTGATGAATCCGTCAGGACATGTTACTTTATACAATATAAGATATAATTATAATAGACAGATAAATGAAACGTCTTGATATCATTAACTGATTTTTGGATTTTGGACCAATCAAAACGCCTTACACGTTGGTTAGACGTTGGTTAGACGTTTATGAGAATACCATTTTGCATAACATAATTATGGGACTGGATCGTAACTATTCTTGCAGGATTTAATTACCAGAATCGATCTTCAGGTACTTCTATGTTTTAGTCATCCGACTAAGATTTTGACGACTTCTGTGGCTCAGCGGGTGAGCGTGGTGCGTAGGTGCTCAAGCCGGGGGTGGTGGGTTCGAATCCCGCCAAATCGGAACAAAAACTTTTTCTGTGTTACTACTTCCCGTCGTCTGGTCGTCGTAACACAAGTTCTACGAGTATTTAGCATGGAGCCGTGGCGTGGCGTATATTGACGTGGCGTGACGTATATTGACGTGGCGTGGCGTATACTGACGTGGCATGAAGCGTCCATAGACATTATCATCATCACTATTATTTAGGTGACATTTAACTGTTATTTACCTTCAATTTTGCCTGCTTATGGGTTAGATTTACCTGAAGTGAGCGGCTAACTTCTAGAACTCGCTGGCAATTACGAGCGCAAGGCCCGCACCTTGGCCCGCATCGATCGGTTACAGAGCCCGTACTAGTGTCGGTAATTGGATCTGTATTACGTTCCGTGATCGCCGCTCCGACAGTCAATGTGGAGATGGTATGCCAAGTGGTCACCACTCACCTCTGAGAATCCAAAAACCATCCTACTACTATTGTAAAGTGTATGTATGGTAGTAGTTTGAGCTCTGGTGCAACAGATAGGCTACTTTTAATCCCGAAAAAGTACAGTGTTCCCGAGGAGTACTGTATTTACGCGGGCGTGGACGGACTGCACGTGAGGACTGAGGAGTTAGGACTGATTGGCGCCTCAATAATCCGTAGACGTAATTTATTCGTATATAAAGTCAGGTGTGTCTGAATCGCATGTCCTTTGACCTCGATGAACTGCGTGACCCCTCACTACGTGTCCTTTGACCTCACGTGTCTGTGTCTAGGCATAGGATTTGCGATAATTTATGGCCCGTTTCACAATCTTCTGATAAGTGTCAGATAGCTTATTTGCATGTTTTGTCTCTGTCGTTCGATATGAAGTAATCAGCGACAAAACTTGCTAATAAGCTATCTGATACTTAGTAGCGATTGTAAAACAGGCCCCCTTAAGGCCTCCACAGATAAGAGGCCGATCGTTTCAGTTAGAACTGACGTCAGTTCGGCCTGAACGGATTCGAGCACATACATGGCATAATCACATCAGTTCGTTCTGGTTTGCCGCGAGCTACGGTCGTGTTTAATAGTTGTGTAATAATTAAACACCGCGAAAACTCACTACGCTTGTACACTATACAGGCCCGCACGGCCGCGGCTCTGAAGGGATCTGAAGCGATTTTTCCACACATGGTCCGTTCATTCCATCCGTACAGTCCATAATTAATGTTGCCAACTTAGTTATTTTACAAAGTTTTACTACTATATTAAGTATTTTATTCCCTCCTTTAGAATTTAGTTGTTAGTAGTGTATTAGTAGGAAAGAGCCAGACAGTAATCATATGCAAAATGGTCATGGTTAGTCACAAAAAAAGACACCTTATCATAATAACTAAAACTAAAAAACTAAACTAAATAAAACTACCCGTTTAATTATTATATACGTAATATTTCCTAGTATATTTTTATTTAACGGTAAAATTTATAATAAAATTCAATTTATATATTTTTTAATATAACAAAACCTAAAATGCCGTGGTTTTCTGGGGTCTTTACGGATTCCTAAGTTTAGTAGCTTTTTTATAGTTTTCAGTATTATTTTAGTAGAAATAGACGCGAGTTTAGTAGTTTCGCAAAACACAGAGCTGGCAACACTGGAACGAATCGCTTCAGTCCATCCGGCCGACGTATGCGATCTCGAAATTGCATACAGACGATACGATTTTGCATCCGTTCAGGCCGAACTGAAGGAAAATCGGACCGTATATGGGGGGCCCCATATACGGTCCTCATTCCTTAGTCTTCATTCCTATTGGTCGTAGGTGCACATTCACCATAATATAAATTATAATGGACCTAGAACTGTAAGGGTTTCATGACTTAACTTTATTTGTAGTCGTCATTTGTCGCAGTCCCTGGCTATATTCTAACGAGTCTTCTACTGTCGTGTTATGTATGTGAAAATGTAAGGCTTTCTATTGCTTACGCATGCGTAAGTAAGCAAATTACAGCCTTTTATAGATAATCTCCTTCAGCTTAGCTAATAATACCTTTCTTGGAGATATTTTTAGGTATATTAACGCCCAAAATTCTGAATTCCACCCGAATCTTAATCTCATTTAAGCTATCTGAGATCAAGATCAACGATCCTAAGATTAACTTGACGTCAAATTACGACAATTTTTGTTTCAGAATCTGAGATTGAATGACTTCAATCCCAGATTCTATCAATTTAATTCAGGCAATCTAAGATTTTAGATACGTCATTGATTTCTGGCGTTGTTCTACAGCTAAAGCAGCGGTCGCGGAGCACGTAGAATTTCGTACATTGACTCATCGCTGCTTGTCTCTTGCACTCGCGAACGAATACGTAGGTATTGCGTTGACACAGGTACGCGATTGGAACGTGATAGCAATATTCGTGTGCTAGTAAAAGAGACAAGTAGCGATTAGTGAATATACGAAATTCTACGTGCTCGGCGACCGCACTTTTTAAACTGTCTACTCCAAGTACCTTACTTATTTTCGTCACATACAGGCGCCAACAGTTCTTCGAGCAATTTTAAAGACTGTCCCTTCAGGATCAGTCCTAACTTCTACTATGAAGCTTTTCTTTCACAATTTCTAATCATGTTTAACCTAGAGTAACCTCATACGACGCCATGTTTGACATTCATAATTATATGTTGAAAGATAATAAAAATTAACAGTGACATGTTCATAAACACATAATTAAAGTTCGTTCTTGAGATATGTCTCGAGAACGTGCATTAGTATTTAGTAATGACTTTTTAATTAAAAGGTCGATTCGATTGTTCCCAATTTTAAAATTAGTTATGACGAGTTGCTGTTTTGGTCACATTATTTACTTCAGGCGTTATTTAATTCCCTTACGATTTAAACACGACTTAAATGACTCAAGAATCAAGTCACATGCTTTCTGCCTGCTTAGCCTGTGGCTTCAGGGCCACTAATTTAAAATAGCGTTTGATAATTTGGCCGTATTAGTTTCAAATCTATATAATATATATGTAATAGCTATACCTAAGGGTCAATTCACACCGAAACGAAACGATACGCGACATGGCGCTGCATTTTTTAAGATAGCTATTCAAAATTGAATGTCAGGTTGCACCGCACTGCACAGCGCATGTGCAGTGTATGACTGATGTCATATGAAATGGTGTATCTTTTTGTGTAGTGTTCTGTCTCAAAAATGCAGCACCGCGTAGCGTCGCAGTGTTAGCTGACCCTAATGTAACAAAATATAGATGTATACCTACCATGACGAATTACATTAGTATCTGATTATTCAATCAATACAGACAAGTGTGGAGTGAGTAATACGTAGTCGCCAAGTGGACGAAATTCGCCCATAATTCATTTATTTTTTGAGTGTGAATCTTACAAGGGTTCTTTTGACTCTTAGACTGTAAATACAGAGCATTGAAAATAGAACTCTGGACCAATACAATAGAGAAATAGTCATTGAAAATAGTCCAGAGTTCTATTTTTAATACTCAGAATTTTCTCCGGTCGTTACGATGGTGTTGATGATCATGGTGATGATAAAGATGGTACTTCACAATATAAAACCACGTGGGTAGAGTATAAAGGTAGACGTAGGCGGCATGTACTAAAAGGTAATCAATGCCATCGTAAAAGGGCGTATCTCGAACCATAACATAAGTGGTAATATGTGCAAAAATGAAAAGGTCATATCTGAAGAATGCAATGGTGTGATGGTAAAAGGATTGTTGTGATTCGTGACTTACGAGGGTTTACATGGACCGATTTTCGCTGGAGAATCGACCGTGTATATTAGTAATTCGGCTAGGTCGCAAGGCAATTTTGTCAACAAAAATGACAAGGCGATATGTCAAACGACTCTACGCATGCGACCTATGTACCAGGCCACAACGTATAAATCTGTACCTATCAGTACCGAGGCGTGTATACAATTCGACATCATATCGCTCAGTGCAATAAAAAAAGTATCGCTGTTAGACACACAATTTACAGTAGATACTAGCTTACCCGGCTTATCATTCCGCAGATCTCACTCTTCGTCACTGGTCACCTCTAAAATGACTTAACTTTGGTCACCTTAACCTTATTGCCAGCTTGTACGTTGGGGCCTAGTCGGTATGTAGGTATGAATGCAATTTCAAATTTGCTATGAACGAAAACAGGTGATCGGCCTTAGCGCGCCCCGTCAAACTGGGCCCTTAGTGCTCTTGCAATCTTAGTCCATAATTTTTTTTTGCGTCATATTTTCATATACACAAAACCATCCTTTGTTTTTTCTTACAATCATCAAAGTTCTCATAGTTACTAATATTTTTTACGATCAGTAAAGTTTACAATCAATGAAGCAAATTGCTCTCAATTGTCGCAATTTGGTTCTCGTTAACCTATTCTAATAATTTTACTTTAAGGTTAATTTTTAATCAGAGTTGTGACGAAATAGTCAACATTGCAATCAGTTGGAAAAGTCCTTGACAAGTCCGTCTTTATTATCATAGACTCTAGACACTAGGCTAGGGTAGCATAATGCTGACAGGACTTTTTGCTCTCAGTACAAACTATGTCCACAATACACGCACACACGGGACCTCTATCACTGCATCATGTTTGATTTACGTCCCGAGTGCGCGTCTCGGGGCATTGACCTGTTATCGGTCACGACCTCGGTCTAAGGTAGCTTATCTCCACATCACCATTGTCCATCATATCTTGCTGGATATATTTTTTTATGTTGAGTGGTCAACGTTTTTATTCTATAGGTGTTATACACTACAAATTTTGCACTATGAATGATTCTATTACATTATCCTAAGATAAGAATAGATCTTAGGATAAAAGTTTTTTCAAGTTTTTTTATATCACCAAAAACCTTGTTCTGGGTATGTTATCAGAAAACTTATGTTCAAATCGTTTCTATTTATGCATTATGCAAAAGTTATTTGGAAACGGAAGAACATAATATTATCTTTAGACATTGCTTTGCAAGTAGGGATAGCGAGCATTTCGATGCTCAGGACTCACAAACATCCTTATCAGAGAAATTCTTGGTAAAGCAAGCCTAAGTTTATCTAATACTTTCTAGAATTTTCCCGAGACCTAAGCAAACTGACAAAGCAAATGAGATTACCTGATAACATTCTGTGAAGTATGATTTCAATTACTTTAAGCGTCTGCGTTGCCTTATTCATGGCCCAAAGGACCTCAATTTGCACTTCAATATGTCGATAAATTAAAGAAGGTTTTTTTTATGATGATATCACATCTGGAGCCTAAACTAAAACTCAACATTTTTATTTCCATGTAGGTATTATCTAACTCTTATAGAATTGTCCTTCATGATACCTACCACCGTACAAACTTGCCCGGCGAGAAGAACCGGCGTAAGAAACTCGCACGGGTGGCCCCGTTTAGCAAAAAGATGTGAAAATTGTTCTTTTCAAAAAGAATATTTTTACAATGTTGTAACAATCTATTTATGAAAAGGATAGATACTTAAGTAATAGAAGCAGCCTTGCAGAGGGCCTCTTATTCCCAAGGTGTGCAATCGTTAATGAAATCATTGACCTTATATTAAGCTACACTACACAAACAACTTTTTTAAATTTATTAATGGAAAGATTATGAACGTTTTCTGGCATTAAACTACTGGGAAACTACTACCGTTCCAAATTTCATCGAAATCCGTTCCGAAGATTTTGCGTGAAATAGTAACAAATTTCCTTTCATCCATCCATCCTCACAAACTTTCACATTTATAATAGTAGTAGGACTAGTATATTCTTAAGACCAAAGTAATATGGAAATTAGTAATCCAACTTTAAATTTAGATTTTTAAAACCAAAACTCTCCAAGAGTTACGATACCAAAACAAATTATTTTGAAATAATAATTTTTAAAATTACATGCTGGCTCAGTCTTGGATTTGTAAACAATTAAAAGTTCATTAAAAGAAGGCATAAAATATAAGTTTTAACATGCGTGTCAAAGAACTTAGTCCCACGCTAGGCGTTTGCGGGGGCGACACATAAAAGTCTTCAAGAGAGGTATATGACTATATTAGGTTTAAAGGTTATCCGACAAAAATGCGGTTGGCCAGGCTTAGTTTTTGATTAATGTTAGCCCTTTGACCTTTGAATGTATGTTTATTGTTTAGCGATAGATTTAAGTTGATTAATAGTTATGTATAGAATGTGGCATTTTGTTAGCATGATTGGAAGAAATGGATAACTTTTGATAAACAATTCTAACTTCTTCATTCATTCAATTCAACTTTAGAGCCTACTTTTGGTCGTCGGAGTTATTGCCATTTTTGACATTGGATATGTTATTTTGTTCGCTCCCCGAGAGTTGCGAAGATATGATATTCAGAAAAGGCTCAAAAGACGCGTATTCAGGCTGCTGTAAGATGCAAAAAAAAATATTCGAGAAAGTCAAAAACGAAAAAAGTTATGGCCAAAATAGTGAAAAAAAAATCATTTTTTTCCGAAATTTTAATTTTAGCGCTCGATATTTTGGAATCGAAGAATGATATCAAAACTTGAGAAAAACTATTTTGGACAAATTGATCAGCTACAATTTGAGCCTAAAACAAAGACGATCGGGGTTATGGGTTTGCCCTGTAGCCTAACCTTTTTGCGACAATATGTTTTCGAAATCCGTAGATTCATTTCCAATGTGCTCGATAGTCGTGTGAGGCACGAAATCTGTAATTTTTTTCAGTTTTATTTAACATGTTTTCCAAATTTTTGTCTATTTGTACGATTTAGCTATTCGTACGTATTACCTTAATACTGGCTCGCCAACACTCCGCCACGCGCCCGCAAGTACAACGGCTTCATAATAACTGACTGACGTCTACTGTCACGTCAACTGTCATCTGTGACATCAATGCTCGAGACCATACAATACCTTTATTCACAAACACTATGTACACTATTCATTCTAATTGGTATCACTAATTTGCTAAATGGGTACATTTATGGACAGTGGTCCATTTGGTGAAATCAAAATTCATGATGCTGGCAACCCTTTGCACAATGTTTACAATTTTCTTAAAATTTTAATCTACCTACACCTGATGATGACTTTGTCGAAACCGGTCGTGTAATATATTAAAATTTATGTAAAATACTTATTAAAGTGGAAATAGTGCAAGAAGTCCTGTGTGTTATTACTGTCAAATGAAAAATAAAAAAATAAAAAAATGGTGAATCAGTGGATTCAAAATACAATTTGGGCAATAGCTATTTTACACCTATATTTTGCACCGATACTACACCTAACAAAAAACTTAGCAACTTAGGTCTTAATTTACATAATGAAGTGTATAATTCTAGTGGTAATGACAATGATTATAATAATGGCGATCGTGGTAAACAGACTAGTAACAATGTGAGAGTTACTTGCACAATTTTCTCCGATCTTTATCTGAGCTTAAACGTTCGCACGAATGCTCGTTATCTTTTATTACAGCTTTATTATTATCTGGAGTAGTTTCATTGTCCCAACCATATTACCACATGACTACACAACGTATAAAATTCAAACCAACAAAATATTTTGTTCAGTCAAGTTAGTAATACAAGTTCCTGGGTTATCCTTTCTTTCCTCAGCAGTGTGGACGTTAGTGGTGCCATATTTTAAGCTCTGTTAAATTCTCGTTAGGATTTTTGCATCTTATTCAAATAGTTAGATAATGCAACCAACGTTATGATATCATTACATACACTGACGATAAGTCATAAGCATGAGCCAGGAAGTGCAAATGACATCATTTTCATAATTAAGCTGCATTGATTTGCTTGGTATTTGGTACCAGATTTGTGCTTGAAAAAAAAAAGGTTTTCTCAAGAATAACTAGTTTAATTTAATGAAAAATGTATACCTATCGTTTTTGAAACAATTTTTTTAAGTGGAAAAACATACACACAGATACTGCCAAAATCATTACCCTTCCTTTTGGCTTTTCGACGTAGTCGAGTAAAAATCGTCGCAATTCAATTTTGATGCATCCATTAGCCAGTGACATTCTCAGAGAATCAACGACATCTCTTATGCTAGTTTTCTCATTCATTTTCTTTAGTCTGTTAAGGCTGTAGGCTGTGCCAAAAACATACACTCTCTTCTTCGGCATCACAAAAACACTTGTTTTCAGACGTATTTATTAAACGAATCATGTTTAACATGATTATTCCACGGTATTACGTCAAGGCTATTGTAATCATCTACGTGTATGGGAATTAATTGGGTGAATCTGAGAAAACTGTCACGTATACGGAGAAAGTGCATTATGCTAGTGCTGGGTACGCTCAGTCTGCTGCTTAGCATCGTGCTGATAGGTCTATTGTCTTGTCTGGGTAAGTGTTCATCGTACTCTATACTCTGATATTTTCTTTGTAAAAGATTTTGTTCACTTCGTGTCTCCTCTTTGTAAGATAATCAGAATGTTGTTTTGGGAACCAAAACACGGGATGGAAGTTTTGGCTGTCGCGTTTTACTGGCTAGTATTAAAATTCCGATTTTGGCCGTGTCCATTTCAATTGTATTTTACCTGAATGACCTTTTTGGTCTTTGATAGCCTTTATAATAGTTACTATCAATGTTTCTGAAGGGTGGTTGTTGTCAATGATAAATCCCATCTACTCTCGTGGGACTTTTGTGGGTAAGAACTTTGATACAAATCAATGTTACGATTATTAATATCGATATTGGTCATTACACCTTTCTTTACCCGTGCGATCTATTATAGTATGCACGAATGCATTAGCCTTAATTTTTTAAACGTATGATCGTAAATCATTACTATCATAAGTAATTAGTACACCGTGCGCCGTGCTACACGTACTCTTTATAATATTAGTCTCGTAACACGCAATACAAGTAAAAATATTTAGACGACTTCAAAAAGTGGTTCTACCTTACATAATACTCTGGTTTTTCTTCTTATATTAAAAATTAAATGATGGATTTTATTTCCTTTAAGTTTTCTTGTGATTTATCTTCATTTATTTTTGACGTGTCCTGGTATTAGAAACATCCAGATCTAGCTTTGATAAAAATTTAAGATCTTGGGGTTTTTCTAATACATAAAACATGATGCAGACCAAAATTATGATCTATACCATGTAACGTGGTGTTACATGATGTCGATCATAATTTAACTTCATCTACTGATTTGTTTTCATTATTTTAGTTATTATTACGCGATTGGGTTATGTTTTTCGCGCGTATCTTGTAAATTCCTTTATTCTCACGTATCTTCCAAATGGCTATATGGATTTCGACAATTAAGGGGCCCATACATGGTCCGGTCTGCCTTCAGTTCGGCCTGAACGGATGCAAAATCGTGTCGTGTGTGTGCTCGAATCCGTTCAGGCCGAACTGACGTCAGTTGGGTCGGATGCGATTTTTTCCCTGTATGGGCTCGAATCCGTTCAGGCGTCAGTTCTAACTGAAACGATCGGCCTCTCGTCTGTGGCTGCCTAGGGGCCCATACATGGTCCGGTCTGCCTTCAGTTCGGCCTGAACGGATGCAAAATCGTGTCGAGTGTGTGCTCGAATCCGTTTAGGCCGAACCGACGTCAGTTGGGTCGGATGCGATTTTTTCCGTGTATGGGCTCGAATCCGTTCAGGCGTCAGTTCTAACTGAAACGATCGGCCTCTCGTCTGTGGCTGCCTTAAGGTATCGTTAGATGTGTCTCAAAAACCCAAGTGTCCTTAGGTAGCTAGTTAAAAAAAAAAAAATATGGCCGACTTTGGCGCCTAATCGTAAGTAGTACAAATTTTTTTTTTAACCAAACATATCAAGTAGAGTATCATAATAAAGGAAATAAAAGGAGATTTGAAAAATATACATATGTCATGTATTTAAATTTAATCAGGATTAATTACAAGCATTTTAATTAAATCATTCGAAAAGATTTATAATCAATGTATTACAATAGTCGTATTTTTGTTTAAAATCGACAAATCAAGTATTTAAAAAAAATAAAAAATCCGATTGCAAAAAGAACAGAGATACCTAAGCAACGCATTAAAAGACCGAAACAATATTGAGAAAAGAGACTACACTATGAACTGAAAGCCTAAGTAAAATAATCGACATTATGTTTCGTAGCAGGCGGCACCCACTTGCAAATTATAAATCGTACAAAAATAAGTACGTCCCGCCTGCTACCAAACATTGTTTATTAGGTGTCTCTGTTCCTTTTGCAACCGGGGTTTTTCAATCCTATTATTATTATTAGATACTTATCGGTATTTACAAGTTACAACTTCATTTGAACCAGCATTTAACAACATGTTCAATATTCATTTAAACCTAAACAATTTAATAATTAAATTTCACTTTTCGTGTCTTGATAATTACTCTAACATCGATTTGATAGGATGATATAATAGCTATGCAAATAATATTATCCAGCATCTCTATCGTAACATCTGTTAAAACAGCTATTTACTTTCCCTCGTGAAAACTCAGTAATTCTTAGCTCTGTTCGCGTTAACTCGCGCTTCACGTTTTTAATTCTTGTAGTCACCTCGGCAAAGACGTGCAACGTATCAGCCAGTGTAATTAGTTTTTTTTTTAATATCACAAATCAAAAGTTTCAAAGAGCGTTTTGACAAACCATTTTAGTAAAATACAATTTTTTAAGAAAGTAATTTCTATTTTTATTCTTTTGATATCATATAGGTTACTACGAGAACTCGTTATTATCCGATCGGCTCTAAAATAGACGTGTGACAAGAGTGAACAGTGAACTAAGTCTAGTGGTTCTATATATAAACTGCATACCGTACTGAAATTTAGACCACCAAACGGATTGAATGCTCTATTTTTAAATTGTGAGTGCAGCTGCCAGCGGGATAAACTTTTTTCAGAGGTTTGATTCATGTGCAATCCGTGCCTTTCTTTTGCTAACATTAAAAAATGTTCTATTTTTAAATTGTGACGGCATTTGTTTCTACTTAAATGACATGGAGAGTAGAGATAAGGTGCACTATCTCTTGAAAGTAAAAGTTTCCATCAAAGTGTTTAAGGCCCCTTTTAGGCTAAGAACTCACGGAGCGTTTTAAGTCGCGCCCGCCGCGATTTTGGGTCCGCAGCTTCTGTACAATGCAAATAAATATGTAAAAAATTAAAACAAAACTCACGACGCGATTTACGCCCGCGGCGTGCGCGAATGTTTGCGGGTGTCGCTGCACCGGCGCGGCGCGTGCGGGCGACTAGTAGAATCGCGCGATTTGCGCCCGCGCACTCTGCGATCGATTGGCGGCCGAAATTCCTGTTTAGATTTGCAGTCGCCCGCTCGTCTTGCGATTTTCGCAACTTGTAATCGCGCAAGTAACCGATCTCGTGAGTTTTCCGTAAAATCGCCGTCGCACGGCCACGATAGCCTTAATTTTTGTTGAGTATATTGTCCTCCTTATCTCTCGTCCCCATGCGTGCATTTCTGTTGCTGACATTAAGAAAACAAAATCGTTCTACCTATTTTAAAATTGTGGCGGCAAATTTTTCTACTTGAAAGCGCGTTCGCTTGACATTCTGTAAATAAATCTGAAATGTTAATTATCTGCATCGCCTTGCTTTTGGAATGACAAATGACTGTTTACGGTTTTAATTGCTTTCAAGTCTTTTAAATTACGATAACGCCAGTAAAGACCACGATTTATTCGAGTCAATAATTTGGTATTTGGAGCTTTATTGCACGCAATATGTTCTCGGCCTGATGTTTTGACGTTACCCTTTATGTTACGATCGCAGTTTCCGCATTTGTTTTCAATATGTGTATTAATTTATATATTCGATGTATTTTGCGGGTATTCAAATTCTACGTTCCTCAGAAATTTCTGATCATTCACTTCCGTTTTCATTTCTAGTTCTTTACTATTAGATTTAATCCGTGAGATATTTTTTATTCTCCTTCCTCTTCTCTTCTATTTTGTGATAAATATATTATCGTTTTATTCCATTATGTTCATAATCTTCTATACTAATTTTCAACTCTTCCACAGACAACAGACAGCGCGGACTTCCTCGCAACCCGGCCGCACACCGCCGCCGTCCTGCCCGGCAAGCCGGCGGCCAACCCGCTACAGTTCATCAAGGTCGGCCCGGCTGACCTCGGCACACGAGCTCGGGAACAGCTCCGCAGGGCCGAGCTAGCGAAGCGGACAGAACCCGCGCGCATCGAGCGGCAGGAGGACTGGCAGTCGGTGAGTTACAAATTTTAAGGGGTTGGAAAAAGTCAAAGAATAGACAAAACGTTGGTTCATTTATCACGCGCCATCTCGTTAAGTCCTGACTGCTGGGGCTTAGAACTCACCTCAATATAATGACGTTTAGGGCCCATTTTCACAGTATTTATAAGTGTCGGATAGCCTATTCGGAAGTTTTGTCGTTGCTTATTTTATATCGAGCGAGAAAGACAAAACATGCCAAAAAGCTATCTGTCACTTATCAGTAGATTGTGAAACAGGCCCCTAAACCTCCTCATATTGAGTTGAGACTTGATCCCTAGTCTATCTAGTCTAGTCCTAGTCTAGAGACTCTAGTCTACCACGTATGTTAAGTCTTAGGTTGGACTGTAACGTGATTAGCAAGCTGCTAGCAGATAGCCAATGGTAGCCTTTTATTTTTAGTGAAAGTATGAAGATTGTATGGACACACTACTAGGGTGTCATAAGTGTGTTAAAAATACACAACTAATAATAATAATAGCTCCTTACACCGATTTCGGTGACAGTGGCCGGCCACCGGCGAAGCTGCGCAGGAGTTATTTTATAGTACCCAAGTGTGTGCGCAGTACACAAGAGCACTCTCTGTTCCTTTACTTACGTAGCAGTGGGACGAATGACCGACACGACTGGCGAGAGATCAGGCGCAGGATCGACTTTTTACATGCCCATCGCACGGATCTTTAAAATACACAACTACAGACAGTCTAGTCGTCAACGACTCACACCTAATGGAAATAATCTTGGATTCTGAGTAACTTTTAAACAAGTCAGGCTATATAAATATTTTGTAAACTGCGCCGGTGCCGCCACCGGAAATAATTGACATTTTAAAACATGGCGGCGCCCGCGCTTCCGGCGTTCGGGAATGGTCGTTTGTTTTTACTGTGATCGGTACGATTCTTTATAAATAATCCGGTTTTTGTGTATCTGCCGCCTTAAGAGGGATTAGCAAGATGATTTTGAGTTCTATTTTTGCAACATATCCCTTGAATACTTCAATTTGCTGCTAGGTCAAAGGCGACACAGACTTTACTGTTATGTATATTGCTTTTTGACACCTTCTCTCGCGCTTATCTCGAATTGTGTGGATGTGGCGATATTTATAAAGTAACACTTTCATTAATTTTATTGTTTCTTGCAATACCGAATGGTCCTTAAAAATTACCTGCGACTTTTTAACAAAAACGCCTTTATCGACAGATAAATTACACGCATTAAACAAAAATCCATAAATTAAATCGTTACAGATGTATCGTAAATAAATGTTTGTATGTTATTAGCTATGGAGGTCATGGTGGAAAGATGGCGGATGTTAACATACGAAAATGACAGCTCTGCATAGCAATTAGTAGTTTATAGCTTTGGAAGTGCCG
The DNA here is from genome assembly GCA_963565745.1 of Phengaris arion. Taxonomy (NCBI): domain Eukaryota; kingdom Metazoa; phylum Arthropoda; class Insecta; order Lepidoptera; family Lycaenidae; genus Phengaris; species Phengaris arion. The sequence continues at coordinate 19,094,579 of OY751444.1, forward strand.
CGTCTAGCCTCAAACCAGCATTTTAAATAGGGATGATGACTACATTTAAACTATTTAGTTTCATTAATATACTCAGATATATTGAGGCATTACTACTCATTATTTACTCATGAAAATATTAATTGATGTGTAGTTTCGTAATTAGAGACATCTAAAAGGTACAAAAAAATTTTTTTTTCGCTAAATTAGTAAACAAAACCTACATCATTAGTTTACTTACATACAATAACAATCGTTATGGTAAGTTTTAACTTAAACGCTCAAATAGCGGAGATATTTACAAATATGTTCCTGCGGCCGTATACTTCATACACTTCAACCTAGGCGTGACGTCACAGCTAAGTACGACTTTAGTATGGAGCGTTTTCACGACACTTGCGAAATTTTGTATACAAATCGCTGTAATTTTAAAAATAGTTGCTCATATTTAAGAGTACTATTCATTTATTCAATAAAAAAATTTAGTCATCTAGCCTATTGTACTATGTTTTAGGTTTGGTGCAGACGCGCTACATTCGATCGCGACAAAAGAATTGTCATTTGGTATTGCTATGCCGCACTAGTGCGCAGACTCGTTCAGATTGTATAAAAACTACCCAATTTTTCTACTGGTCTACTGGTTCTACTGGTCCTCATGTACCACGTCTGCGCTTTACATGAAATAAAAATGTCGGAACGACCGATCTGCAAAATAATTCAAAGTCTCCAAGAAAAGATCCAAAGAATCCCAGGCAATGATTGATAATATCGAAAGGCTACATATTTTCGCTTGGCTTGCTAATTAACAAACGTGAATCAACTATAATTCAAGCTCATGCTGATGTCCACTATAAACAACAACACCGGGAATTCGCAATCACATAAACGATTTACTGATTGCTGAGAGAATATAAACTGCCGGTATTTTGTCACTTGAATTCCTAAAGGACATTAAAAAACTAGTATAAAATTCAATGAAGTCGAGTGTTTTTATCCATTATCCACCATTATCGAGATTACTGTCGTTAAAATGCCAGCGCATTACGCAAGCAGAATTCTCGTAGAAAATATATTTGTTACAGGCCAGTGCTAAATAAATACTGGGTCTAGCGTTTGGTCTAAGTTGGAACCTTCTTAGATAGGTATCAATTAATCGGTAATTTCTTTTTGTTTTATCAGAACAAAAAAATCATTGTTCATAAGCCATTTGAGGAATAATATTGATGTTTTGGCGCAGACGGGCTGCATCCTCCACTGGTCGCCTTCGCTAAATAGATGTTATACATTTTGAGTTGTTAGAGCTATACCGTGCTACAGCGCGCTTATAAAAAAAATAAATTAAAAGGCTTATATTTTTTGGGAAACCGCCTATAACTTTCGGCTTCTTTATCTATATCAATAATATCTCAAATCTTATGTCAAATCTCATAAATGTCTTTTTTGTGGCGCCATTTTATCCAAAACAAGACTATGATATGTATCATTTTTTAAAACAGGTTGCTACTTACTGGTTACTCTAGTTTGTGCCAACGCTTTTGTAGTCCATAATAGCGAGAAGCAAAAAAAATAGGCACGCGATATAGTATGGCTACGCTCAATACTGAACCTGTCACTACCAGGAAATGCCGACAATGAAAATAAAAGCGAACATACTTGTGTAATAACGTAAATAGGTACGAGATTTAATTGGTCTGAATCACCTTGAAGGTTCCTTTGTACAGGAGTCATCGGCGCAGAAGAAAACCGGACGTGTGACATTTACTGTCGTGTCGGTAGGCATAGTTTACTTCATGTTTGTTATAATTTGTACAGTGGTTTTGTTTTAAATGTTTCGGTTCGGCACAGACGGGATACATGCGACCTGTCGCCTCTACACTTATCCTACTACATACAGACTTCTATTATAAATGTGAAAGTTTGTGAGGATGGATGGATGTTTGTTACTCTTTCACGTGAAAACTGCTGAACGGATTTTGATGAAATTTGGTATGGTAGTAATTAAGGCTCTGAATTAATACATAGGATATATTTATCCTGAAAAAGTAGTGTTCCCGGGGGATACTGTATTTACGCTGGCGGAGTCGCGGGCAATAGCTAGTACGTCATAAAATTTTCATTTGCTCTACCGCTAGCAACGACTTGTGAGTAGTGATGTTGTAAATGATGTTGACAACATCACAAGACGCTGCTACCGGTAGGGTGGTATAGCAACACAAAATGCACGCCAATTGTGTATCAGGCCTCAAATCTCGCTGTAAGATGCGAGGCGGCGGCAGTGACAGCAGCGGCGTTGCGCGCAGTTGGGCGCCATAGTCACCGCTTATCAAAAATGCACTCCTATCATTGCCGCCCCGCTCACCACGAAATTATAGGCAGCGGCCTAAAAGGCTGTGGGTCGCCGACGCATGTAGCCGGTCTGTGCGGAACACTAGTGTTAATACTCGCCGAGTAAAAACATATAGGTTTTATTTTATCAAATTGGTAACATTACACGCTAATAGCGCATTTAATAAGTAACGAATGCAATACTGGGATCGTTTTACAGCAAGAAAGAGCGCTATAAAATGCATAAATTATTAACAGACACACAGTTTATCATAACTGAAGATGAGTGGATCAGATCATACAAGACAACGAAATTACTATACTTAGAGCTCATTCTTATTGTATTCAGATTGCTAAAGTCTAGTAATTAGCGTTTCACGCCTTATCAGTGTGATTTCTTAGGAATTCGCATGCAATGAGGCTGATAAGTGTCTGATACTATTGCATATTTTATGCATTTTATGTAAATATTCCGATAAGACTGTAGAACCTGACGCGATGAATAGATGACTTCATGTCCTCAAGCATTATGTTCGGTGCATACGCGCTACATGCGAACGGTGGCCAGCGACAGCCTTTTGACCCGCTTTTCAAAGAGTGTCTAGCAACTATCGTAGATTTTCAGAGCATATTAGCCTTATCAATTTGCAGGTTTTAAAATAACAACTGCCAATCAGTAGCGGTCGCCTCATACATAAATTGTAACAATTGTTACGTTACAGAGATCGGACGCGGTTTATCAACATTTGCGTACTCAAAATTGTACGGTTTTCTATTAAAACATGTTGTAATAGAAAACCGTAGAATTTTGAGGCAGATGGGCAGCCATGGTATATTTACAAGGCGTTGCTAGCGGAGAGCAGAGTAGCAACTCAAAATGGACAACAATTGTTACGCTAACAAGCTACCAGCGTTTGGACGCGTCACGCGCGTATCCCGTATGCGGCGACCGAGCTTGCATACTGGAATTGAGTCATCTTGAGAAATGGCTTTTAGATTAATTCATGATGCTTATAATGCAATTACGTATTGAGGCCAAATAGAGGCCGAGTGGCCCCAGTCTTGTTTTATTTACTTTCAACTTAGAATTAAGAGCATTATGATTCTACATACCTACATTTACAGCCAAAATAAACGTACAGTGCGTTAGTATTCTTCGTGGCCCAGTGGTTTAGAGCTTGGCTCTCGACTCCGGAGGTTGTGGGTTCGATCCCCGCGTTGGAACAACTAAAAAAATTGTCTGACAAGAAAGATGATCCATGCGTCGGATGGGCAAGTAAAAAGTCGGTCCTGCGCCTGATCTCTCGCCAGTCGTGTCGGTTATCCGTCCCACTGGGTTACGAGAGTAAAGGAAAAGAGAGTGCCCTTATGTACTGCGCACACACTTGAGTACTATAAAATATCCTGCGCTCCAATGAAACCGGCCACCGTCACCGTAATCGGTGTGGAATCCGCGTTACAAAGTTTTATTTTATTGAAGCTGCGATTGCGTCAATATCCCACACGTTTAGGCATGAAAAAAATTAAAGTTAAAAAAATACATAATATTACTAGATAAGTAATGAAACGAATCTTTGCCGCTGATGCCATTGACCTCAATCTGTCAGCTAATTCACCTCACAGCTGATTTTGAAACAAGATTTTAGTAAAAAAGGCTAATCAGCGGATAGTGTGAGGTCAACAGCGTCAGTGGTAAGGATTTGTTTTATTACTAGATTTAATAGATGTGTCTATATTTTTTCATACTTAAAAAAAACTGCCTAAACGTAATTTTAGCCGTAATTCATATGCTCAAATGTTCAGTAATTGATTTTACAAAACGTTATATTTCGACGTGTGAGTAATGTAAGGGTGCCAGTGTAGTGAGTGTGACCCTAAGGAGTTAAGGAGCTTAAAGTACCAGAAACGCACCTGTATACATGTAAGTTGCCCGTGTCCATGAGCGGCAGTAGTTGCTCACCATCGTGGGATTGTTCCGCTCCTTTGCTCTAATTATTTCACACAAAATCAAGCTCATAATCAATTATTTCCGCCAGAACTTGGACAACTGGAAGTCATCTCGGCGGAAGAGAGTGGAACACATCATCGAGCGGTGCGTGGAGGTGCGTCGCTTCGAGCAGGAGCCCAATCAGCCTCGCGCCAAGTCCAAAACATTTAACGAGATGCTCGAAGAGAGGTAAGTTCTTCAAGTAATAAAACTCATTATGTAAAAAAACTACTGTCAATTTCTCGTCCTGTCCAAAATTTGTTTCATTTTATGGCCAATTCCCACCGAAACGAAACGATACGCGACATGGCGCTGCATTTTAAGATAGCTGTTCAAAATTAAACTTCATTAATTACCCAAGAAGATACACGTTTCATTGTAAGATTTCGAATGTCAGGTTGACTGATGAAACCTTAAAGGTGACCTTTTTGTGTAGTGAATAAAGTTCAAATTAGAATAGGCTCTCTCTTACAAATGCAGCGCCGCGTAGCGTCGCGGTGTGGACTGGCCCTTACTGTCTCGTAGTCTGTTGCTTATATCCTGTAAGGATAGTAGACCTACAATTACCTAATTGATTAATAAATAATAGATTTATAAAGAATAAGTTTCAGATAGCCTATTTGCGTGTTTTGTCTTTGTCGCTCGATGTAAAGTGAGCAGCGACACAACTTCCGAATAAGCTATCCGACATATACTAGAAGATTGTGAAGCAGGTCCTTCGGCAAACATAGGTAGTGGGCACTGTTTAACCAACAAATGCATTGATAGCGTTCATAATCGCACTAAATGAAGTTTGACCTTCGACATTGCCTCAGTTTCATCAGTCATAATGCCCTTAATAACTGTCTGCTAATCTATAATATTTTCTTATAATAAATCACTCCTGTGCCTTATTACGTTGTCCATTGCAACATTACAGATTACAGATTTACTATGGACTGTAATTTGTTACGTTTCAAATTAAAATTGTTCTTGCAATTCACTTTTGTTGTTGTTAAATTGTGTAATTAACTTAATGTTATTTAATATTTTAAATGTTCTAAATGTAACTAATTCGTGAAAATTTAAATTTAGAAACGAATATTTAATGTGCGTTCTCTGACCTATCGTATACGGTTACATATACAGGAAGTTGCAGTAGAGATTTTCATTATTTAAATACTGCATATTTATGAGACCATGTAAGATTCATCCAAATTCTCGTCTTAGGTTACTTTGTATCTCATACTGATATATTTAAAGAAGTAAGATTTGTTTGTTAGCATTGAAGGCTCCGAAACTACTGCGTCGATTTTGATGAACATTAAGCTTTGACACAAATACTTTTGCGTATCTATAGTATGTATACATAACCTGTCAATTTTAATCAGACGGAAAAAAAATCACCCAGTATAGAGTAGACGGAATAAAAAATTATCCAGTATAAAGAAAGACATTACTTTTTTAAATGCACGGTTCCCGCAGGATCTCCGTTTGCGCGCACTGAGTCGCGTACTGAGTATGTATATGTGATAAGGCGCCTGCACAAAATTGAAAATTGTTGAACAGGGATAGGTATCTACATAAATCTAAAAGAAAAATTTATTTACGTGTCCGTATTCAAAAATTATAAGCAAATAAAAAATGTCGCCCGTCTCTTTCTAGCAAAACCGATTTGTGACGCCACAGTCTGCTACCGCCACACGTAGTTCAGTGACAAATGTAGCACATCGTGACGTCACAGGCCGAATCGCTCTCTTTCATGTAAATTTAAATTGTTCGTATCTTCGTTGTTTTTTAAGATTTACCAAAATGGATTTTAGATTGTTTATTATCATTCTAACATTGAATAGACGAAAAATATTTGTTTAGTTAACATGACTATATTTTGCCAGCATACCGGAGAGTGCAGACGTCCTCCGCGATCTTTTCTAGCTCAATGACTGTAGTAAGATGATACATAACCCTAATTTGTGAACGGTTACGGGGACCGCGCGCGTCTCGTTGCGTCGCGCTCGGTGGCCGCAGCGTCGGGTTACACGCAGCTGTTCCGGCTTTCATGAAAGTCATTAGACTATGGGTGATTTTGTTAAGATATCTTATACATAGTTTCCATAGCAATGGCGATGGCTGCTTCTTCTTCATAGGCTTCCCTAGGCTGTATAAAGGGTAGGGATTTGGATGAGGGTCTTCAAAAGGTAAGTGGTAAGTGAAGCCGATAGGATTTAAAGGAGTAATAGGAACCCCACGCCACTGATATTCAGCCTAGCTCAATTCACAGGTCGTGATAAAAGAAGGTATATACCACTCTTGACACCCCATACCCCCTTACTAATAAAAAGATTTACACAACAGATAACTTAAACAACGCTGCTGTCTTTGTCTGATGCGTTGGAAAAGTCACTTGACAGACAAAGACAGCACCGTTATTTAAGTAATCAATTGTGTAAATATTTTTATTAGTAAGGGGGTATGGGGTGTCAAGAGTGGTATATACCTTCTTTTATTACGACCTGTGAATAATACACATAAAAATATAAACGAATAACCCACATATTAGTAATAGAAGAAACATATATATCGTTCCTTATCCTATATGCTAACACTTATTCACTTACCTCTAATCTATATCCGTGCCAAATTTAATCAATATCGCAACAGTAGCACGTTAAATACATACAAACAAACGTTTCCTCTTTATAATATTAGAATACATAGAAGAAAGGAAACAGAAGGATCTAAAAATAATCAGGTAATTGTATTGTTCGTTTGTTGTTCTGGAGAAGGGATGTTAGCTAGTTCATTGATTACGAATGCTTTACCGGATGTTGGAACATTCTTAGAAGCAGTAACTAGATATATTTAAGGGTCAGCTCACATGTCGACGATACGCTTCATTTTGAGGATAGCTATTCAACATTGTACTTTATTTACTAATGAACACAAAAAGGTTCACGTTTCATATGACATCCTTCTTATATTATAAATGTGAAAGTTTGTGAGTATGGATGGATGGAAGTTTGTTACTCTTTCACGCAAAAAATGCGGCTGCGGCTGCTATTTATAAATCGCGGCAATATGTACGATTCCCGCGATAATATTAGAAAGATTAAACATTTGTTTGCATTAAATTGGCTCCGAAAGTACTGGATCGATTTTGATAAAAAATGGCACAGATATAGATTACATCATGGGGAAGGACATAGGCTACTTTTTATCGCGGCAAATCGCATGCTAGGGATAAATATTAAAGTTATATTACGACGACATCATATTCTAACAGTGAATAATTATTATTGTTTTAGAATTCGGTCTAAATAATTCTAAAACAATAATACTGATTAATATATATATATATATATATATATATATATATATATATATATAATATTTGTATTTAAATGTTAACCCTGGCCTCGTTAACGGACCTCTTATTGTATAACTGTAATGAGCACGTTCCAAACCACGAGCAAGAGGAACTGTTATGTGGGTGATCGACGTACGTATAAAACCGCGGCAAATTGAAGTTCGCTAGTGTAGCATTTAAAGAGAAAAACCTTTGTTCCTACGAGCGCGACCTTAGTAAAAACAGCGCTGAAAATACGCGCGTCGAGTTTTTTAAATGCCGCGTGTTCGATTTTCAGTTCTATTGTATTAGCGTAGTGCTCTATTGTCAGTGTTGTTTTTACTAAGGCCTACTCGTGTTAACGAGGTCTAAAACTAGACTGTTTTTTACACACATTGCCATACCGCGTTTTTAAATACCGTCAAAACTAGCTCGTGGCTCGTCACTTTATTGCTATGCAGCAGGCAAGCAAATCCTTTTGTTCTTCGGCGCTTAAGCCTTCAAGCCCTCGTGAATCCCTGCCTGGAAAACTGCTTGCTCAGACAGCACCATTTCACTCGCTCATCAATCGCATGAAGTCAGTCGATCGCACTTTAAACCACGATTCCTACTCGTACGTCGATCACCACCACCACCACCACCTAAAATGTTATGAAAGTGTTATATCATATTGTTCCGTAGTATTAAAAACAGTTTAGTGTTATTAAACAACAAAACTAATGATTGCTTTGTGGACTGTGGTATAATTGACTGGTTATGTTGCTTGACCCGCGAGAGAAAACATCGTGTATTTTAATGTTAAAATGTCATCACTATAGGTACAATATATTTTAACATTAAAATACACGATGTTATATTTGTTACTGCCATACCTATATACTTAGATATAAAGGCACATCTATACAAATAAATTAAATTGAAGGGTCTTTGTAATTTTAAACTGTAAGTTATAACAGCTTTTCACTAAATTCGTAATAATATGAAAGTTTATACGGTACTTAAAATAAAAAATAATCTTATTTTTATCCGTATGTCGTGCTTTTTGTTTGTTCCGGCTAATCTCTGAAACGGCCGGATCGTTTTGAGCGGACCTTCACTGTCAGATAGCTGATTTTTTAAGAAGTAACTAAGGTTACTTTTATCTTTGGGTTCGGTTTAAAAAAATGGGGTTCCGTTTCCATGACCTCTCCCTTACTTCACTTAATACTTCCCGGTCTATGATATGGTCCCTGGTCCTCCTATACAGTGCCCGATCCGCTTGACCACCCAGATCATTTGTCACCGACACTTGAGAAATCGGTAATTCTGTAATCGGATGAGCAAACAAATAAATTACTTTTCGGCTACTGACCTTTGAAATGTGAATGTAATTTCATTGCAAAATTGGATAAACTAGTAATAACTCTTTAATAATAATAATTGGAAATTGGAAACGGATAGATAGGTAGATAATTAGATAATTAGATATATTAGTATAAGAACATAGAAATTGATGTTTGTAAATCTGTCACGGAATCTCGCCTCAGCAAGGGTTACAACTTACAAGGCTGAGACTATTATGTCCGGAATCCGTAAGGCCGGGGAAAATTCCGAGCACTGATATTAGAACTGCGCTAATACAATAGAACTGAAAATCGAACACACATGTGTCGAGTCAAATGTCGAATGTCATATATGACAGTTCTCGACACTCGACACTTCGATTTTTAACTCAATTGTACTGCGCACGCAGGGTCTTTTTTCCTTAGGCCTTGTCCACATGTCCACCTCATTTCATCGCACCGTTTCACGTTGACGAAGTCGTACCGTGGACACGTGGAAAGGCCGTTAGCTATTAACTAAAGTATTATCATGCCTAAAGAGCGTAATGTAATTTTATTTAATATACATATTATATATTTTTTAATTTTAAATAATTTTTAAAATATGCGTATTATTGTTCTCTTTGTCTACGTTGAGATTAAATTTGATCCAAACGGAGTATAGGTAACAGGAGGGGGCACCGCTGTCGTTTTGATGTAATTTTGTTGCGTATGGACATGTCCATTATAACCTTTTACTATAATACACGTATCGTGTTTTTCCGGGAACGTATTCACATACACCTGACGCACCTCCTGTGTCCATGACGCAGCCGCGCCCCATTTTATATTTCTTTTAGCTCCTTTTACAATGCATCTACTAGAATAGAATAAAACCGCGGAGATACCGCTAGGTCGTTGGCTGTGCTGTGTTGTCGCCGCAAGTGGGTCGAGCCGTCGCCGCGTCGAGCGGACTCGCGGATGTCAGATGCATGGAGACGACACACTTGTGCTCAACAAATGAGCATCAAGGAAAACAAATATGACCATCCTCACAACCTATCTTATACTTTAAACGAGCGATTCTTGTGTATGTAACATAATTGGATTCTCGGAAACGGCTGCAAGTTTTTCCATGAAAATTAGTATTCGATTCTTCTAACTCCCTGTTTTGGGGGAGAAAAATCGATATATAGAAAAGATCAGAAGAAGAAAAAAGTCAGATGTTGCGATTCAATATATTATTCTAAGTTATAAGAAGGAATTATATTTTAAGTTGTTATACAATGTTTTATATTGTTATGAATAACTTTCAGGACCGACCATTGTACTTGGCACTCACTTCTTTTGTCGTTGATTGAACTCGGCTCTCATTTCACATTTATGTTTTTGATGGAATTTATACCTTTAACTAGTTTTCTAACATTAGGTATATTCTGAGCTTGAATCGATAGATAGATTTTAACTATTGAGGTTCATCTAGATTTGGGTAGACGAGTATCTACATCTAAACTATTTAGTTTCATTAATATACTCAGAAATATTGAGGCATTACTACTTGATAAATGTAAAAAAAAAACAATATTTCATCTGTAGTTTAGTTAATTACTAAACTACAGATGAAATATTGTTTTTTTTTCATATATACATCTAAAAAGTAGAAAATTTTAATTTTTTTGCTAAATTAGTAAATAAAACATACATGATTGGTTAACTTACATCATATACAAAAACATTAATTATGGTAAGTAAGAACTTAAACGCACATATATCGGTGATATGTTCAAATATGTTCCTGCGGCCGTACCTATACTTCATACACTTCAACCTAGGCGTGACGTCACAGCTTGGTACGACTTTAGTATGGAGCGTTTTCAAATATTTTAAAAAATATATTGACTTTTGATATACTGTTTCTTCTAAGAAATAACTCATATTCAAGAGTAGGAACTATTCATTTGTGCGATAAAAAAACAGTCATCTAGCCTATCGTTTGTTATTTTTCAAATTCTGAAAATATTAAAGCCTATCTGGTACCTTGCTTATTTACATTGGACGAAACAAGGACAAATGACCATGGGATTTCAAACGTTGAATAGGGATTTATAAACAAATTTAAAAAAATTAAGTAACTCCTGTGTAACTTGTTGGACAATGAGCGAGCTGATGATGATGAATTATAGCTAAAAACACTCGCGATCATATCAGCTTTAAAATAAAAAGAAACTAGATCATAATCTGTTCATCCGTTTAAGAGCTACGATGGCACGGACAGACAGACACGTCAAACTTATATCACCCCCTTTTTGCGTCAGGGGTTAAAAATAGACTGCAAAAAAAAAGGAAAACAAACGCAACCAGTTATTTAAAGTCCCATCTAGTAGGTGCTAATTCCTCGCAAACCGCAGATATAACGCATCTGTCACTGCTGTGACCTGGTGATTACAACAATTACCTCAGGCAACCTCGTGACGTCACAACAGCATCATCATCATCTCACCCCATGAACCATGATTGTCTTACAGCGTATGTTTTTGTTTTCGAATTTTAATATTTCCTGCCTAATCTTCCTTACTTAAGCAGCAAATCATACTGTGCCTTATCGTGCCTGTTTAAGTAATTGATTTTCACTTATTCACGTATTTTTACTATACTTAATTTATTATCACGTGATAAGTTATGCTTTTTTAAATGATATATGATATATAAGGAATAGAATAAGTGTGGGAATAGTGGAAGCACCAAAGAGAGGTCTCCGACCGAGCGAGGTGGTATCAGGTATGCTCGGTCAGGTCGAAGCCCACTTGTATGAATTTCAGATGACGTATATATAGTGGCGATCTTAGAAAAATTCGCAATTTGTCGACCCCCTCCTCCCATAACGTGTGACGTAATTTATGGATGGATATTTACACATACGTAAATACGTAGTTTACGTGTGCAGTCGTTGCGGTCACTTCCTTTCTGTTTAAATATTTTGAGGCGTCCTAGTGCAAAGGAAAATGTTTAGAAACTGGTCGAGCAGGAACTTTGTCGATATTGTACATTATCTTTATATCGGAGTCTGGTAATCCTTTATTTTAGAAAGTCGCAGATATTTTTCTAATTTGGCAATACATACTTAAGCTTATATCTAAAAATTGTCGTTTCGGAATTATTGGTCTATTCCACAACATTTCTATCTTGAATTGAAATAGTATGTAAGTATAATGATATACTTGATACTACTTCTATGGGGTCTAGTACCAGTTTCTACTAGCAGCAAGTCCAAGATCCAACCTGTCTCTTACATGAATTAAGCATGGACCATAGTTCTCGGAAGACAATGCTAACTGCAATAGATGGTTAGGTTTTGTGGTGGCTAGACTTAGGCTACGTTCCCACGACGTTTTTTAGTGGTCACGACAAAAAAACTGGACTGTAAATAGAATTGTGCGCTGAATGCTAATACAATAGAGCTGAAAATCGTGTACAGCAGTCAAATCTGACATTTGACAATTTGATTTTAAGCTCTTTTGTATTAGCGCAGAGTTCTATTGTATACAGTGCGGTTTTTACTGTCGCGACCACAAAAAAAGCTCTCGTGGATACGAGGGCTTAGTATCAAGTTGATGGTTGTCATAATTAGTTCGTATTATAATAAGTGCCTACCTAATAAGCAAAAATCGGTCTCCCAGATTTGCTCGGAGCTTTATATGTAACGACTAATTTTTAAAAAGATATAAAAAAGAAAAATAAAATATTCGTCTGACCAGGATTCGAACCCGACACACCAATTTGCCAAAAACATAAAAAGTCCGATGCAAACCAACCGGGCTTGACATTTACAAATCGTAATCACTCATTTATGTATACGCGACAAAAAAAAACATAATATACAACCTTAAAATGCGCAGATTCCTAGGGTAAGACCTAGCTAGATCGATTTTTCTCCCCCAAAACTCCCTACATACAAAATTTCTTGGCAATACTTGCAGCTGTTTTCGAGAATTTATATATTTACCGATTATCTCGTTTTATGTATAAGATGACAGCATCTTCAAGCATTCTCACGTCGCATGGCATCTCGGTGTGAACTGACCCTAAGAGAATTTAACTTCTGAAATGAAATTATTTTTTTATATTTCCAAATGAAACTTAATGATCCTATTATATAAGCATATACATTGGCCCTTAAAATATTTACTTACTTTGCTAAGTCTTATCACTGGTACATCTAGCTTCAGCTTATTTGTAGTGTTTATACAATGATTTTCACTTTTCTTCTTGAAACTGCTTAAGTTTTTTCTAACGTATAACAAATTATCTAAAATATACTGTGAAGCGACGGTCAGTACACCTATTTCTTTAAACTTTTCTGTCAAAAGGGGACATTTTATAAATAGCACGAATAGCTCGCTTTTGCAGCACAAATATTGAATTTATATCGGCAGCATTTCCCCATAAGACATTGTACTATGAAAGTAGCTGAAATAGACCTGGCGTGCAGTTTATTCATCTGATATTTCTCTAATTTTTTGGACTGCATATGCTGAAGAACTGAGTCTATTTGCTAGGTTATCAATATGAGGACCCCACTGTAATTTACAATCTAGTGTAATACCTAGGAATACAGTGGGGTCTACCATGTTCATTCTCTCATCATTGAGTAGTAAATTGGTTTGTACGTGCCTCACTTTAAATATTAGTGAAGTGTCATCGGCAAAAAGTATATCTCCTGCCTATCTTGAACTAGATAAGGCAAGTCATTTATGTAGATATGAAAAAGAAATGGATCTAAACTAACTAGATGCCTGTGGGGCACCTAATTCTATTTTAGTCCCAGTGGACTTTTTACTATTAACCTCTACCCTTTGAGTCATATTTTTAAGATAAGAACTAAAAAGATTAGGAGCTGATGCCTTCCGCCCTTTCGTCCCTTATGCCATAGTGGTGTAATTTTCTGACTAGTGTTGCATGGTTTACACAATCAAATGCTTTGGAAAGGTCGCAAAAAACCTCTTATGCATCCTGCGTTTCCTCCCAAGCCTCGAATATACTACAAAGAAGCTTGCTTCGGAATGAAACATCTCTCTTTCCCTGACACCTCATGCTCAGTAATTACCCACAACTGCCAGCCTCGAACCCGCACCCATCAGGGCTAAGGTCACGTAATTGCGCTTTCTAAACAAACAATCGCGTTTAGCGAGAAAGTCGGGTACTTTTGTATTTACCTACAACTGTCACCTGGGGCTAATTTTTACCCGACTACGGCGAAGCCAAATGGAATGCGTGCGTGACACTGTAATTACACGGCGAGGCGTAGTTTAGGCTGGGATTATATTGTTCGGAATCCAGAAGGACCGAAAAAATTCAGAGCATTTGAAATTGAACTTTGGACTAATATACAATAGGGTTCAAAATCGAACTCATAAGCGTCGAGTAGTCTGATTTCACATTGACTTGACATTATAATCGTGTGTTAAATTTTCAGCTCTATTGTATTAGCGCAGAGTTGTGTGAACATTATTTTCAGTGCTCTGAATTTTCCCCGGCCTTATGGATTCCGGGCAATATAGTCTAGTCTTAGACCGACCTCACTGTATGGTTCGCAGAATTCTATCTTCACTTTTTTATTTGGTCTTGAGTGTGATGTAAGCACTAGATTATAATTCAGTTCTTAATCCGTCCATACGTCCAAACATCCGTCTCAGGGTTTACAAGAAAGCGGTAATAACAGAGGCGGGTAGAAAGTGTAAGGACTTCCCGATTATTATCACATTAATTATGCTCTCGATGCTGATCTAGAAGTAACTGGATCGGCAGGTTTTAAGGCACTTTTGTCAAAAGTTTGGTGGTGTCAAAGGTGTATTGATGCAATTTGTTTTGGAATGGGCCCAGCAAACGAGCATACGGATCGCCTGATGGTAACCGACTACCACTGCCATGTACACTCGCAACACCAAACTTTGTCCTCTGGTGCTGCGTACTTGCGTTCCTGGTCCATAAATCCCCAACCCACCTTGGGCCCCCGGTAACCTCACGCACTTGGCAAAACATAACTGTTTACTGTGAGGCCGTGGTATTTATCCAGTCGATACGGCCCACTCGTGCCGAAGTATCCAGGCTCTTCCACGCACTAAACTTAAATTCTATGTTTGGAAGATGGCGGGGAGGATACGGCAGTCATGATGCGTAATGTATCTATTCACAACAAAACATTAGCGAGTGATTAAGCTTTGGCACGAATAGACAAGCTTAGCCAGAGATATGCTACGGCCAAACAGAAAACCAGCAATACATTATGCTTGTGTTGTGTCTGGACTTGTCACTCACTCACTCGGCAAAACACATCGCAAGCGTCATTATAAGTAGGTTTTATTCAAATAAAATGCCTATGTATTTCTCCGGTCTAGCCGGTCTATTCGTGCCGAAGCATGGCTCTCCCACGGTGATATTCTTTTTTTTTTTGGTTCAGTCTGATGTGAGAACTTAGATGGAAGTGCTTTATAATATTTGCTGTCAACATGTAGGCTAGCAGCATGTGGTGGTACTGTCTTATGCATTTTAATGCAGTTTTTATGTACAAGGTACCAAGGGTTTTATGTTCTCTATATAAGGTCCCGACCCAAATATTAAACACCATATACGATTACGTGTGGACTGAAAGATACATTCTTAAGGGCCTATTTAACAATCTATATTTGATAAGTGATAAGTGTCAGATTATTTGTATGTTTTGTCTCTGTCGCTCGATATACAGTAAGCGGCGACAAAACTTTCTAAGCTATCTGATACTTATTAGAAGATTGTGAAACAGGCCCCAAATCTGAAATAAAACAAATGAAACGATACGTGACGCGGCTGCGCATTTTTAAGATAGCTTTTGAAAATCGAACATTATTCATAACACAAGATGTCACACGTTTCATTGTAAAGTTCGAATCTCAAGTTGCACCGTGCATGTGCAGTGTGCGAGTGATGTCATATGAAAAGTGTATCTTTTTGTGCAGGGAATAAAGTTCAATTTTATATAGCAGCATCGTTGCGATTTGAATTGGCCGTTACCAATTAAATATTTGCGACAGCAAAACGTCTCTATTAAAATTATTATAATTTACTAGCTTTTTCGTGATAAAAAGTAGCCTATGTGTTAATCCAGAGCTCAACAAACTACCATATCAAATTTCATCAAAATCCATTCAGTAGTTTTTGCGTGAAAGAGTAACAAACATCCATCCATCAATCCTCACATGCTTCCACATTTATAATATTAGTAGGATAATATAAATCTTCCTGTTTAAGGTCTCACAACATGTTTCTGTCAGAAATCGCTATAGCGTAACTAAAACCGCACCCGCCTATGTCTTGGCTAATCATTTCTCAGCTGCGGTAAATGTATTGCTCGATCCGATATTACGAGAAATATTACATAAACACTAGAATGTTCCACGTTAGGGCATGTGACATACATACGCCCGATTTATGTATCTACATGATATCTATATCTGTAGGGTCCTACTCATTTCATTACAGATTATAGATTATGACGTGAACACGACATTATAATTGCATACTTAAGAGTTAAGTAAAAAAAAATGATTACAAAATTGGGGGAAGACCTTACCTTATTGAAAGACACCGGCCAAGTGCGAGTCGCATCCGCGTACGAACGCTACAAGTTAAATATATTTTGGTGTTATAGCGGCGAACAGAAATACATGATCTGTGAAAATGTTAACTTTCTAACTATCGAGGTTCATGAGATACAGCGTGGTGATAGACGGGCTGACAGACAGACAGACAGCGGAGTCCTAGTGATAGGGTCCCGTTTTTAACCTTTGGGGACGGAATTTTAAAAAATGGGACACAGTTTGGCGTTACGGTTCCATATTATCTATCCCCTTTATCCAAAATTAAAGTACCCACACCACAGGATAGCTAAATGATCGAATTATTCATTACGCTCATTAAGGACTGTGTCGCATCGATTCGCAGCACTAGAGGTGAAATCAAATGGATGTTTTTTAAGCCTACAATCACCAATTAGTGCAGTTCTTGAGGGGATTCGAACTTGCGATATGGTATACAAGTTTATACAAGTAACAACCACCGAGCCATACTTCCTCACTTGTTCGTGCTCCAACCATTGGAATAACAATTTCCTGGAACATAAATGACTTATGGCAACATCTTAATGAATTTATAGTTTCTGATGTGCATTGCAGACAAACACACGTCACAGATTTTAATGACTAGTATCATATCCGTTAACATTCATAGTTATGTATTATAATTGCTTATGATAATTAACTTAAGTACTACAAGTTAAGCATGCATTAGGTAGTTAATGAACCTATATTTAATGAAACTGAACGAAAACCTGAGTTGCGTGCTTTAGAAAGTTAAGTTTTATGTAAAAAGTATAGGTAGCTTCCGACAGATGGCGTTATATCCAAAATCGTGTCTCAGCGCCGCTAAAGAAGTTCACTTCGCACTAGTTCAGTAATTAATAAAGTTCAATTTTGAATAGCTATCTTAAAAATGCAGCGTCGCCCATCGTCGCGATATGAACGTTTATAAATTATAACGTTAACGACACAATATAGACACATATTGATTATTTTGGGGATTAACTTTTAAGCCAATGATGGAAGACCAGCAAGTCCTAAAGTATATTAATTTTCTTGAATTATATCTTTCATTTATATACATTTCTAGATGTTGCCTGCGACTTCATACGCACAAAAACATATCCCACGGGAACCGTACATCTCTTGTTGTGATAAAAAGTGTTAATCCAGCGCCAACTACTACCATGCGGAATTTGCGTGAAAGAGTAGCAAATGTCCATACAAGTATAGCAAGGATAGTAGGATACAGACTGTAGATAAGGTGAGGAAGTGACGCTGATAGTGATGACGCGCATCACACGGTACATGTACGGCGCGCGGCGGTGGGCGACCCCACACAAGGTATCGTGCAAAAACCACCCCATCCTCCGACTATGGCCGTGAAAGCCTTTTCTCCTGACAGGCTGACACTTAGAAAGTGTACTTATTCAAATTATAAAGGAAGTATCCACATAGCTACTGGCTATGATGTACGTTTGTAGAAATGTGTTGGTGAACATTTATCTGTAACACGGGGGCCAGGCATAAAGCAGATTTTATTGACTTTCGTGGCAAATAAACATTTACATTAAGTACAGCACGTTCAGCCATAATAAAGAAAATTAAAAAAATAACCCCCGAAATGTCTAGCAGTGAGCGAGCTGATAATGATGAATTCTAGCTTAGAACACTCT
The DNA here is from genome assembly GCA_963565745.1 of Phengaris arion. Taxonomy (NCBI): domain Eukaryota; kingdom Metazoa; phylum Arthropoda; class Insecta; order Lepidoptera; family Lycaenidae; genus Phengaris; species Phengaris arion. The sequence goes on from OY751444.1 coordinate 19,112,782, forward strand.
CGATCACTTCAGTTTGAAACCAAAAAACTTGGCTCATTCGATTGGGGGCTACGATATCACAGACCTACAGACACGTCTTATACCACCCCTGTTTTCGTCGGGGGCTAAAAAAGATATTAATGGAAAATGGATCAGTATAACTTTTCAATGACGGTTTTTAAATTTGTGACATCTGACAGCTTGTTGACACGACAAGGACCGTCGTGCTACCAAACGCCGCCTGGTGACAAAAAAGGATCGAAAATTAATATTGACCGTTTTTGATACCACTTACGTACGCCACCAGATGACGCTTTGTGTGATTTGGGTCTGCCCCCTAATGGCAGAAAAAATATTTAAAACCTTCATTGTAAATTATGAATGCCTTATGTATTATTTACACTGTTGATCGTTCTAAAAGGAAAATGTCAATGAAAATAAATTATTTTCTTTTTCTCAAATTATACTTTGCCCGTCTTAAATAAAGTGCATGGTACTGGCCATCCAGGTTTTAGAATGAGGAAGCAATACATCAAGACTTATTTTAGAAAGAATTTAACTTGTCGTTCTTGATGCTTTTTGCAATACTGCTTCTGTACGGTGTCCATAATCTAGACCTTCTTGTGGATATTTGACGTTTTTACATTAAATCTGCTCCTAGGGCGTTTTGAATAACCTATTTTACGTGAAAAGCACAATAATAAATAAGCATGACGTAACAATAATAAGGCACCAAAATTAAATTTTATTATTTGGTAAAGTTAAACGTCACTAAAACATAAAGAAAGTGACATGAGACAATTTGTCAAAACTCTCTTTTCCTCCGTGCTTTCACATTTTACTGTCAAAATAGCATTTCTAAACAATAAGTTAGCTGACGAAAACACAATTATGTTGTTGTATATAATGGATAATTTCTACAAAGTTAAATAAAACTTTTATGGTGCCATTGTTTCAAGACAACAAAAGTTACTTGATACTATTAATCTTAGTTGATTAGAATAAAACCAGAATAGTAAGGTGAGGTTACTGTAGACTGTTGTTGCATAACAAATTACACTGGAAGCAATCAAATGATGTTGTTAGTCGTAAAACTTATTGCAGCGGTGACACTTAGAAACCATAGACCTATTCGAGGCATGTCGAGGCAGTGTAGGGTAGGCAAACTACTTTTCGTGTTTGGGCCAGTCGAGGTTTTTGTCATCTTGACACATCTTGACATTTGTCATCTTGACACTTTCAACATTCATTTAGTTACATTGCTACAGTTTATACAGTCTCACATTTAATTGACAAAATCTTCTAAAATCAAGATTATGAAATCATTGCTTAGTAATGAAAAAGTATTTTAAACTTTATAAATCAATAAATTATAAATTATGACACTTTTTAACTATCCAATTTATGATATTTTGATAACAAGTAACATTAGTACTGTTGTCAGATTTTCTTCAAAATAAGTATTCATATCAAGAAAAATTAAGGACCGTCTTCGATATATCGAATTCATAGACACCCTGCACTTGACTTGTTCATCTAGATTCTAGTATGTCTCGTCTTACTTGAACTGCAGTTTTTGTGGAGTTGGGGAGAAATGGGCGAATAGATCTTTTGATGACAAGTGAGCGTGTTAAACTCTTTGCACACTATTCCAAACAGGAGCCAAAACTGAATAGGTGTATCTATTTACATTTTTATGAATATAAAACTATTAATTTATAGGTAGGTACCTAAAAAATTAAATGCTAACGTAGATTTGGGAAGTCACATAGACATTTAAGTATCTTGTAGTTTTAATTTTACTTTTTACATATTTACATACTTAGGTTTTTTTTTACTTTTTACATACATTTTTACGTTATGTGAAATATATATTTGGGAACCACCTGCCACCTGCCACAACGGATAGCCATTGCTATCCAACAAGGTAATGCTATCGGGACGACCTGGGGAAGTTTTTCTATTTATACATATTTTTAGTCTATTAGTTAGTATTATAGTTATATAGTTTCTATTTATACTTTTTTAGTATTAGTTTAATATTTTAATAATAAAATTATAAAAATACAATACGGATATTGTATTTTTATAATAACTAGAAATTAAATTAAATATTTTAAACATATTCAGGTCATGTTAGGCCCCTCGCCCACAGCATTGCTACTAACGCGGGTTAGTCGCCTTTGCAACGTGCTACATAACAGAAGTGATGCCATCGAGCTACTAACGCGCTATAGCCCCTATACAGAGTTGTCACATAAAGTCCGCCGAGTAATATTTCTTTAGTAAATGGGTGCATCCAATAATGACGCTGCTTTTGCTTCGGCTGCTTACGTAAAAGCAGCATCAAAGACAACGTGACTAATGTTGCCGCAACGGAGTCCATCTTGCAACTGTGACGATCGCAGGAATTTTTGTGCCGTTACTGAATCGCGTTTGCATCGCGACAGAAGCGCGACAGTATCGCGTTTGCATCGCAACTGCATCGTGTTTATGTGGGTGAGGGCACACAGCTAGCGACCGCATCGCGACTCTATCGATACGAATGCGCTAATGTATCGCTACAGCATCGCTACAAAAAGTCGCCGTGGGCGATGCCCCTTAGGTAGATAGTAGATACTATTTGCCCTTCGATCAGCGACTGATGACGTCATTATAACATTGCTTTTCTCTGACTGTACATAAACGTTGAGTGTAGTACATAGACGAAGTCGGGTCTCGGCCCGATGATGGTACATAGAAATTGTGCTGTAAGTACCTACCTACGTGACCACACGATTGTGGAGTCGTGGATTTTCGCACGAGCGGCGCGTGCGCATTCTTTGATGTTTCGGAGGTATGCGTGTAACGACTGTTACATGAACGAAAAGAATGTGAATTGTAAAAATATTTTGTAACGGGCTGCGATAATTCTCTATACCTACGTTGAGGAACTGCGGAGTTTTTGATATGGCGAGCTGCTGACCTGCAATGTCTGCACATGGCACGACGACATGTCTAATTTTTGGGGTTCCATCCAACCCGCTGAGACTCCGCTGTCCATCTACCTGTCTATCACCAGGCTGTATCTCATGAATCGAGATAGTTAAGTAGACAGTTAAAATTTTCACAGATGATTTGCCGTTGCCGTTGCAGTTGCCGCTACAACAACAAATACTAAAAACGGAATAAGATATTAAAGTGGGGCTCTCATACAACAAACGCGCAATTTTTTGCCGTTTGCTGCGAAACCCTTTGTACGCGAGTCCGACTCGCACTTGGCCGGTCTTGACATTGAGCTAAAGATCTTTTCTCGATCTTTTGTCGAAACTCGAACGTGGCGGACCAATCAGCTATGTTTTGAAGTTATAGCCTGTCTCAATGAAATAAATGAAAAAATATTGCGGGTGGCGATAACTTTGCGCAAAAGTAGGCCTATGTGGATGCTCAATTTAGTGCTAGCGGGACTGTTACAAGGCTTTGTCGCGACATAGCTAATTGTCGCGTCGTTTATGTTGATTTTTGTCGACGCGCAATTATGATAGCGATAAGCGGGGATTGATTTTGGTTATTGACTATAAATCGAGTTTTTTAACCTCGTCATTTCGATCTAAAGGATGTGTCGGGAGCAATTTGCGGGCAAATTGATTCGTGACCACGCGCCTCGGTGCGGGTTCGAGTCCCGGCACGATCCCATATTCCCAGGGGATAACGCAATTTATATCCATTGCCCACTTACGAATGTTTCGTAGTTTTCGTACACAAAATAATTCTTTTTGCAATTTTTTTGAAATTGTTTCATGGGCGAGAAACGTGCCATAACAAAGTGCACGTTTTAAAAGCTCGCAAGTAATATTTCCGGTTTATTCCCTAACCCTCGTCTTCTAACCGACGCCACGTAACGTAGGACGGAGGTTGAATACGGAATAATCCAAATCGGCCAGTTCTAAAAGTGTTAGTTAATACCGCGGCGCGGCGCTGCATTTTTAAGATAGCTATTCAATGTTGAACTTTATTCGGGCAGTAACTTTTTAACCTTCCTTAGACATGTCCCGAAATGCTCTTGGTTAGCTTATTTTTAAGATTTCTTGTATCTTCTTGTGTAATGAATATATAGCCTGGCACATGTAAAATATTGTAATCGCCATGTCCATTGCCCTCTCCGATACTGCATTAGTTTTCGTGTAATTATGACTTTTGTGGTGCGAGCGAGCGAGCGAGACAAACCCGTTCACACAAAAATGAACTTTATACCTAATATAATAAAATTAATTTTGTTTGTTGTAACAAGTTGAACTAGCGTGTCGGAGCTTTACGCAAGGGAACGTTTACAGTAATTTCGAGGCGGAACTCACAAATGGCTATTTGATTGCTCGATGGTGCAAGTGAAGTGATACACTGATTAAGATGAGAAAACTGTCTATTCATTTATTTGTTCATCCATGAATAGCTCGTAAATTCATGGGCTATAAAGTCGCCTACCTACCGATGACATGAAAACCAATAAGCCGTCGCGTGACACACGGCAGATACTGAACATCAAAGTTATTAAGTTTTGTAAGTCCACCCCTCGTGTTGAACCAGTGTTGCCATACATTACAATTGACATCGACACTACAACAGACATTAATTGCCCGGTTTCTAAAGATTTTAAGTAAACTATGTTTAACTGGCGCAGATCCACTAGTGGTCAATAGATGAATCTTGTTTTTTACAAATTCGAGGATAAAGTTATTTTGTTTGGCATTAATTGAGTGATGTTACTAGTTTTATGAAAAATATTTGTTACCTTCGGAGTGAAATGGAGCTTTAAATTATTTTAACTAAAGAAAATTAATATTTTCTGTAGATTTTTTAATTAATATCTGTATCAGCGCCATCTATCAGTAGTATTCCAATTGCGTGTTATGGAATCGATAAACCGGTGGTCCGGTTTATACAAATGTCACTTTTTAGTTCCGAAATAAGTTATCGAATAGCGCTAGTGAATACATAAACTACCGACAAATTCACCTCAGAAAGCGAAAGAAGATATATGTTTCAAATGACTCAATATATCGAAAAAGACTGTCTGTAGTTTTGCGTAATACCTACACCAGTAATATCGTGTATGTATGCAAATGCCTCGTACGTAACGGGCAACACCGCGAAGCTATACACCGTCAGATTCAAACGTAAACAAAGATAACAATATAACACAATACAATGCTACCAATTGGGTTGTTGATTAATTTTTTGTGATAAATGGAAAGATCATATAAGTACAAGTTTTTAAATAACAAAAGTATTTTTTATTTTTCGCAATAATTCAAAAGTTATATGAATATAAATATTATTTTTTAATCCAGTACCGAAGACACGCCGACAGCTCTCGAACAAATCCGAGCGCGTGTGACGTCATAATGTCAGTTTTCACTCCAGTGTATCGCAACTGGCGATCGTAAGTATTGGCGTTCGAAATTCAAAATTATAGTCGTTTTCTTGACTTTTCATTAAATAGCTTTAAGATTATGACGTCACAACTATGGTGACCGATCGTGGCGCATTCACAGTCACATGATTTTTTTTTCAAATTTTTCAAATTTTTAATTCTTTATACCTAATCAATTGAAAAAATTTTTTTTTAAAGTTTTTTCACATTAAATATCAATATTATTAATAATAAAGTTTTTAAATACATAAAGACATTTTCATACATTGAAATGTCACTTATATTCCGTGCAATAGATAAATAGAAATACATATTAGTTTAACACAATTTAAATGAAAACAAAATCCGGCGAAGTGCGAGCCCCACTTAAATATGTATTTAATTCTGTTTTTATTACTTGTGCACATAGAAATACATAATCTGTGAAAATCTCATCTGCCTTACTATCACGGTGCACGCCTTCCTAATGACAGACGGACAAACAGACGGCGGACAGCGGAGTCGTCTGTCCCGTTTTACCCTAAAGTAAAAATATCTCGAACGTAACACCGCGAAGCTGGCTGCTAGTGCGTCGTGTGACTCGTGCTCCGCCCCGCGCCGGTGAACACGCGCACGCCTGCGACACTATCGATATTGTGCACTCAGCCTTTCTATTCAAATGTCCAAACTAAATAAGTGTTACGGCGAAAGTGCTTTTCACTTTTAGCGCAGTCGGCAGGACAACGTAATGATGATGATGAATGTGGTAGCCATCATAATGATCTGCCCCCTAGCACAATTGAAAAAAATAGGCGTAATGACGCGAAATATACATATTTAGGTTCATAATGACATAATATATATTAGAGTGGGATGTTGCCTGCGACTTCGTATGCGCAAAAAGATTTTTCGCTGTAACCAGAAGCCAGTTAATCCAGAGCCTAAACTACTACCATTTTTTACCAAATTTCAGCAAAATCCGTTCAGTAGTTTTTGCTTTAATAAAATAGTTTGCGTTTATAAAAGTAGTAGGATATAATAGTAGCAGGAGTACTAATGGGGGATAGAAATGTAATTGGTGATAAGGAAGAAAGATCAAATGATGACGGGAAGTGGTTAGATATCCAAGTCTATAGACATCCGCAACATCAGACGGTTTTCAAATGCGTTGCCGGTCTTTAAAAACTAACTTTTTGGGCGTCTGATACCGGTGCTTACAGCGCGAAACAAGGAAAGCATTATTTCTTGCCGGTTTTCTGTGAGGCCGTACCGACAGAAATTAAGTGTTCCTCTAAATGTTAAATCGTTTAGATGGTCACATTTCTGTGATTATCACAAAAATAAATCATATCGCACTAAAAACAATATGATACGGAGAAATGTGTCTTATAACTTTTTTATTTCATAGATTAATATGAGTTACGACATAGCTTAGGCGAGTTAGCTGACATTTGCCTTGAAATATCCGGTCCGACGGGTCGATAGTAAAAAGTAGTAAAGTAGCGGGGAAGCTATTGGAAAGTGCTATTAGTGCTAATAATTCAGACGCGATATTGTGAACAAATTGTGAAGTATAAAACGATAGTGAAATGTTGATGTTATTGATGGGACCACTTCGTTATCTCATTAGCTGTCGGAAAAAGTATATTCGGTAATATTGTGTTGCTTAGTTCAACATCACCATCACCCATTGACGGCCTCATCGCCTACACCCTGATCCTCATTTCCCGTATTTAAATTAAAGTAGGCTTTCATTTTACTTTGATTGGATTATAAGTGAAGCGATTTGTTATCATAAACTGATTTTGTGACGTTTGGACCAATCAGGCGGCGTTAGACGCTGCTTTAACGTTTACGAGAATACCGGTTTGGCAGTTTTAGTGTGTCGGGACTCGATTGTAATTGTGTTAGATGTAGATCCAATATAATGTAAACGTAAATGTAAAACGCAATAGGAGTCTATACTGGTAACAATTTGAGTGTTTCTTTTTGTTACGTACAGCCTTTATTCAGTACAAAGTAATACATAATTTAAAATTTTAAATTAATAAAACTAAAGTAGCGCGGTCTCTATATCTCTGTGCCTCCCCCAACTGGTTTCACTCTCTTATAACGTGGTATGCCGAATACCACTCTTCTTTGCCAGCCACTTGGACTATTTCGTCTTCCTATCCTTTTTCCTTTTCACCCCTCTCGGGTACCACATTGTGATGGTTTTTGTCTAAACGTCACTTATTTTCCGTGCAATAAAAAAATGCAATGTCACGTTAATTAAGTCGGATTTTAAACTTTTTGTTTACGTTCAGATTAAATTAGATTTAAACAGATTATAGAGCTAGGGAAGGAAATAGATGCCCTATTCCCTAAGCAGCTGAATTAGGCCTAAACACATTCTTCTTTCTTACATATAGAGTAGGGCATGATAGTCTATAGGTGAATATTGACATTTTGACGTATCAAGCAAAAAGTATGTCCCAGGTCCCGCTTCATCCTGTAAGGCCCGCTTGCGTAGCTCTGGGTTAAAGTTCATAAATACGAGGAACGTGAGAGATAACCATGATATTTAACCCAGATCGGCGCAAGTGGGCCTTACGAAAAGTAAAATATGCTCCTCCTTGCCCCAAGTATACTTATAAAACTATCCATTTTTAACTATTTTATCTTGTAGACAATGTAGGTTCTGGGTAGGTCAAGTAAATAAAATGTCCAGCAGAAATATTTACCTCTGTCCTGGTTTTATCTTTTCTAATCATCATGACAAGGCTGTGAGTAACATACAAATATAGATATTGCTGTGACCTTCGATACACATGCTCCGAATTACGTCATGAGACCGGATAAAGGAAATGTAGTTTCATTTTACGTGGATCGAATTTCATATTATATTTAAGAAGATTTACCTCATTGTGTATCCAATTTACTTTACAAAATAAAAGGTATACTTCAAAAATGTATTAAAATATCATTGGCTAAAGTCTAAAGTAAGAAATAGGCATAATGTTCTTTTAATTTAAGTCACCATACTTTCTACTAACATCAGTGTCTCAAAAGCTACGTGTACTTAGAACTTACAGTTATAATACTAATCGATAATACTATTAGTACCTCAGTAGCCATCTCGTCATCTCGTCATCTCGTCATCTCGTCATCTCGTCATCTCGTCATCTCGCCATCTCGCCATCTCGTCATCTCGTCATCTCGTCATCTCGTCATCTCGTCATCTCGTCATCTCGTCATCTCGTCATCTCGCCATCTCGCCATCTCGCCATCTCGTCATCTCGTCATCTCGTCATCTCGTCATCTCGTCATCTCGTCATCTCGTCATCTCGTCATCTCGCCATCTCGCCATCTCGTCATCTCGTCATCTCGTCATCTCGTCATCTCGCCATCTCGTCATCTCGTCATCTCGTCATCTCGTCATAAATGGTTTTAGGCTTTAGAGGATAAGGCTGCATTTTCATTAAATCGTGACGCTGTCACATAGTTGATAGCCGTCTTAAAGAGGACGGGACCCCTAAAATAATGAAAATAATTAGCAGTCTTTAAGTATTAACCATTGCATATTTTGTTCCAGAGCCGGTCGCAGAAGGCGGAACCCGCTCGCGCTGTACACCGAGGACGATGGACACGACCTCAGCGACCTGGGGATCGGCACCTCCAGCACCAAAAGCAGCCTGAGCGAGGACACAGACAACCACAGCTTGGCGGTGAGTAAATAGTTATAAAATAGGATAGCTGCAACTCCTGGTTATCAAGGATGGACAATGGTAACCACCTACAAAACCCTGGGATTTAAACTCAGTCCGAGGGATATAATGCGGTATTGGGACACGCAACTAAATTAATCAGAGGAAAGTATGTAGTATATCAATCAATCAATCAATCATTTATTTCATCACCAAGAATGTAGTAATAACAATTATGATGGAATATTAAAATACATGTGGCTAACATTCTGCCATACAATGGCGTGTGATTTTTTCATAACATTATTTGCTGACTTGAAGAACTAAATGTATTGACATATTATAATAATAATTTAAGCATATAATTTTCTTAAAAATTACATAAATTAAAACGAATTGCTTATTTTTTCCATGTCAACAATATTCGTTTTAATATTAATTAATATAATTAGCCTCAGTAACTTAGGATATATTAATTTAATAGTAATAAATTATAAAATAGCAGTCCATTATTCAATCAGTCAATATTATAACAAATATCTTCAGAAATCAAAATCATTTTAAAAAATATTAGGTACAAATTATTTTTTTATTTTTTATTAATTATTTGATAATTAAAATAATATATAATATGTATCAGTCACGTGATCAGTCATAACAGAAATAAAATTCGATAAATTATTTTATAAACATCAAATTGATAATATCTTAAAATATCATACATTATAATATCTAATAAAATAGGATTATTTTTTAATTGTCAACTTAATCTAATAGTCATATTAAAAAATAAAATTTAACAATTAAAAGGGAATTGTTAGTTCTTAAAGAAATATTAAATAGTCTGTAACCCAAATTCTCTTAGGGAGTAAAAGCATTTTTCTACTAACCATTTTCTTAGACAACTTTTAAAGATTTGAATAGGTTTTTCTCTTATATCCTTCGGAAACTTATTATATATTATAATCGAGCTAATAAGGCAGTTTTTTTGGTGAAGGGTACTTTGGCATCTGGGTATATTCAATTTGGTAGGATCCCGCTTGCAGTACTTGCTTTCTTCTTTAGTATATCTATTAAATATGTGAGGATGATTCCTAACAAACATCCCTATTCGAGGATTGAAGTTACTGTAAGCATTTTTAACTTTTTCAATAACGGTCTACATGATGTCAGGGAATTAACTCCACATATAGCGCGTACTCATTTTTTTGGGCTATAAATATCTTATTTACGTGGCATGAGTTTCCCCAGAGTATTATACCATACCTTATGACGGACTCAACATACCCATAGTAGGCTGTGAGAGCTATGGAATCTCCAGCTGTGTATCGCAGTGTTCTGACCAAATGGACAAATCTATTAATTTTTTTACACGTATAATCAATTTGTTTTTCCCAGTTGCAATGTTGATCTAGAGTTATTCCCAAGAATTTATTTGTCTCACTTTTTTCTATTTTTTGCTTTTTTTTACGTATAAATCTTTGATAGTTTTATAATCTCCAAAAGTTATAAATTTTGTCTTTTTTATGTTTACGCTTAGGTTATTAATTTCTAGCCATCTTATTATATATTTTAGGACCAAGTTTATTTTTGTTTCGAAATATATTTTTTTATCGTCGGGGATAACAACAGAGATATCATCGGCAAAAAGGACACATTTTTCATTGGTTACATTTGGAAGATCATTGATGTATAACAGAAATAGGAACGTTGATATGACCCCTCCCTGAGGAACTCCCCGTGTATTGAATTTAAATTGTGATCTGTAGGTTGTGGTCATACAATTTTTGTCTAGTCTCGAATCTCAACACATTGGGTATGATTTAATAGGAAACTTTTGATCCAATTCAGTGCTGTTCCGCGAATGCCATATTTCTCACACTTCATCAGCAAAATATCGTGATTCATTGGGTCAAAAGCATTTGTCATGTCTAGGAATATAGCTATAATTTTGTTCTTTTTATCTATGTTCTATGTGATTGTGCTCAGTAAAGAAAATGCTGCTAATGTAGTGGATTTATTTTTTTTGAAACCGTTTTGTTTTTGTTTTATAATCTTGTAGTTGTTCACAAATTCTGTAAGTCGGTGGTGTATTAGCGTTATAGGTCTATAGTTGTGTACTTCTTTTTTGCAATCTTTTTTATACAGCGGTTTGATTACCGATATTTTCAGTCTGCTCGGGAAAACACCGTCTAAAAATGACAAATTTATCAAATGTGATAAAATAAGGGATATGATGTCAATGCAGGATTTAATAATGTGTGTGGATATATTATGATAACCGACTGCACTTGTATTTTTCAATGAGTATGTGTGTTTCATTATTTCGTCACTGCTACAAGGCCTAAGGAAAATTGTATCATTACGTATTTCATTTTTCATAATACTGTTTGCTAAATTTTGTTTCGGTAATGCATTTTATTGAGATGCCAAGGTTGGTAATGTAAAGTAATTATTAAATATTTCTGCTATTTCAGAAGGGTCAGAGTATAATTTTCCATCTAAATTTATGCTTTTTATATCTTGCCGTTTATTATATTTTGGGTTTTTAATGATTTCCCAGGCTGCTTTGCATTTATTTTTTGACCTGTTTAAAAACTTCATATTTTGAATTCTTTTCGACAGATGTAGTGATTGTTTTAGTAGCTTATTGTAATGTGAGTAATGTCTTTTTTTATCAATATTTTATGTTTTGTAGCTGTTGTATCTGAGTTTCCTTTTTTGTCTGCACGATGTTCTTATGCCTTTTGTAATCCATGCTGGCGAACGATTGTTGTTAGATAGTTTAATTTTTATTGTAGGGAAGCAAAGATCGTATAGCAACAAAAAGGTATCATGGAAAATATTGTACGCTTTCTCTACATCATGTTCACTAAAGACTTCATTCCAGGATAGGCTTGACAGGCTTTCTCTAAATTTTTTAAAAATTGTCTTTACAGTAATCTCGTTTCATTACATACCAGTGGCAGATATTTTTGTTTTTTTTTGCACTGGGAAATTCAACAATTATGCTGTATTATGGTCTGATAGTTCTAAACAGCGGATTGTGCCTTTGGCTTCTTTTATATTGCTTATTATATTATGATCGATGCATGCTTTTCTTCTCGTAGGTTCTTTAATGTGAAAGTTGAGGTTATAGGTAGTAGTTATATAAGATTTTCAAGATTTATCGAAATTTTATTTGTTTTCAAAATATTTATATTAAAATCGCCTCAAATAGTTATAGGTAGTCACTTACACAAGCTGATCTTTAATGATGCCCTACCCAAACGGGGAAATAATAGGAAACTCTACGCCGCTTTAAACGTAGTTATTAATTTATTAACAATGCAGTCTGGCCATGAAAGTATTCACACGAGTAAACAATATTGAATTATGACCTAGTAACTATAATCTATAACGAAAACAAATCTTTCTCTCTAACAATAGCGTTAATGGTTAAAGTCTGTATCTAATAATGTTTCTTTTGTTTTCAGAGCGACGGTATGGATCTTGACAAAAATCATTCGGACGTGGACAACTTGTCTACCTGCGACAACAATCGTAAGGTCGGCTCAAGTGCAAACGAATACGACACCTGTACGACCACGACTATCAGTTCCCCAGAGCCCGAGGAGTATACCTACGAGGGAGCTATAGAGGGATACAAATCAAGAATCATTTCACAAACAAATAGTAGCGTAATCAAAACTGTCGTTAATAATAATAAAGAGAAGTCTATTGACAAATCGAACGGTGATATAAACAAAATAAGAACATCAGTGAGCAACATGTTCGAAGCGAAGCTATCCTCTTTACAACAGGACGGAGGGTTCGACACCAAAAATAATAATGCGAAAAAGGACTTGCCTAAAGTGGATATACACAAACGAAGGGAACAATTTGAGAGAGAAAATTCACAAGAGACACAAAATAAACAAAAAATACCTGAAATTAATAACAAAAGGTCAATTAAAGATAGACTGTCTAGTTTAGAGAAGTTTACAGAAGAGTCACATTTACAAAAATCTACAAGTGACCTTGATAAAATATCAGCTGAAGTAAAACCTTTGAAAGAAAGATTGTCGTGTCTTGAGAAAGTGAAAACCTCTGAACCTGAGAAAGTAAATAGACTTTCAAACGGGGACTTGAGTAAAACAAAATCTCTAAAGGAAAGACTTTCGAGTCTTAAGTCACAAACCAATGAAGATGACATAAAAATCAACAAAACGGAGGTCAAAGAAGTGTCTGTTAGTCTTAAAGAGCGTCTGTCAAGCTTAGATGCAGCTAAAAATAAAGAAATACCTAAAATTGCCATCGAAGAAGAAATATCGAGCAATACAAATAATTCAGTAAATGATAGTAATCAGTTTAGTGATCAAATGTCTGATACTTCGTTAAAACTAAACTCGGCTGGTATTGAAAATCAGATGCAGAGCTTTTGTCGTTCTCTTGACAGTTTAGACATAAACGGACAGTCTTCGCCAAACTCCTTCGAAAGGATCCAAAGCTTAGAAGACTTTGATTGCGCTGAGCTGCAACACAACACAGCAGTCAGTGATATCGAGACGGAAGACAGTGGTATTCACACTGCAAGAGACTCGGCTCCAGCGGATGATATTGCGGATTTAACTCAAGTAGCTTCTCCTATCGGAGAACCTATGATTGAGGTGTCAGAGTATGAGTCGTCAAACGAAGACAGTTGTGTACCGCATATGTCAAAAATCGATGAACCTGCTACGCCAGATACGCCAACACATCAAGTCACGGATAAGATAATTATAGAAGAAACTGAGGAGCAAGACACCAAAACTGAAAATAGTGACAGCAGCAACTACGTACAAGCTGTGTCACAACCAGAGGAATGTAGTGTTACTGAGGAGGTGACTGAAATTCAAATGGACAAAGAGGACGAAGATACATTAAAAAGTTTAGATAATCAAGACTCCAGTGTAAGTGTAAATGACGTGTCCACTGCATCGGAGGGTGATACTGTAGTGTTTGAGGGGAAGATGACTATACATTTGGATCTGAATGAGATATGCAATATAAACGGTGCTGGAGACTCCGTTACTAACCAAGCTACTCATTCCACTAACAACAAAAGCATGCCAATGGTAACTGTCTCTAATATTACAACTACTACTAACATTTCACCCAAGAATTCCATTAAGCCGCTAACTACTAACACAATAACCGACTCGCTAACAAACGGAAGTAGAGATACCCATACATCTAATAGTCATACATTAAGTCCTGTAACTCATGTTGGCCCCAATGTTTCATGCTCCAACGGTGAAGGGGTAAGTAGCTCACAAGACGCTAACCCATTCTGGCAGAAACGTAACAAGCGATGCTTAGAAACCAATAGACGCAAAACTATATTATTGATTAATAATAAAGTAACAAAGTCTTCCAATTCTAGGGACTTAGAAAATGTAAATTAAATGAGTAATTGCAACATAAATATACTTTAAAATGATAAGGGACAAGTAAGTTACGGATGAATACTGGAACGATAGTTTAATTGAGTGACGCTCAAGTCACATGCTGTCCTTGTCATTTCGTCTAGCAGAAACAGCGATAGCCTGTGAATAGGACAATTAATTTTTATTAGCGTTTCAGTATTCGGCTGTGGGAGGCCTAATTTTTATGATCTCTTAATTTTCATAAAAGTTTTGGTATTTTAAACATCGTAGCGTAAGTATTAACCCCAGTAACGTTTTTTTAACACGATCACTTGTGCTAAATGCATAGCAGTAATAGTTTTAGTAAAGAGTACAGGGTAACCTAGTGCCCATAGACAATGTAGTCCCCATATATTCATAGCATTATTTCTCGGAAACTTGTAAATTCATTGGAAATATATGTTACATCGTTATGTATGGGTTTTATTTATGTATTAGGCTGGGACTATAATTATGATCAGGAAGGCCGGGGAAAATTCAGAGCACTGAAAATATAACTCAGCGCTTTAACAATAGAGTTGAAAATCGAAGTCTAATCGAAGAACAGAGTGTCTAGCTGTCATATATGACATTGACATTTGACTCAACACTTCGATTTTCAACTCTATTGTTAAAGCGCAGAGTTATATTTTCAGTGCTCTGAATCTTCCCCGGCCTGCCTGATTCCGGATCATATAGTCCCAGCCCTATTCCTCATAGTCATTATATGATAACTACAACTAGTAGCAAAAATCACTATGTGTGAGTCGCGATATGTTATCTCATATCTAAAGCAAACTTGCACCACTATCTCTTGTCTCAGTAGTTGGACGACGTTAGTGTAGGCATTATGTTCTAACTAACGATTTCTCTATGACTGGTGACGGGCTAACAAGGTAAGAACTGTAAATATAGAGCTGTTTTACCTTGGAGTTTTGTGACAGTGATCCTTATGTCGGGGACATAGAGGTCCTGTCAGAGGTAAAACAACTCTGAACGGTCTGTAGTGTTGCTTCTAATATCTTTGCATTTGCGCATGTTGCTAACTTTGTCATGCTATGTGTGTGTTTCATCTTCTTTGATTTTTTAATTTGTTTATGGTTGTTATGGCATGCTGTGGTGGAGTCCTAGAGATCCTCCTATATTATTTTATATATTCCCTAGGTGTTAGACGCATTGGAATTAGCCTTCAAAGAATTGGACTCGGAAGAGAGCGCTAACGTCACTATGGATGATAAAACAAAAGAGTCTGATAAAATTGATGCATTACTAGATTTCAATATCGAGAATAAAGTTGCCGCGTCACCGTTGTACGAGAACATGGATATATTCTATCAGAGTACGGAAACGGAAGCGTTCCCTCTGGATCTACCGACCAATGCTCTGGAGCCGCCCAAAGAGAAGCCTCCGCCGCCGCCCACCGAGGACCACTTGGAGGATGAGCTCCTGGGCAATGTAAGTTACATTATAATTATATTAACTTTTTTAGTCTAGCCATTAAGGTTATCTTTAACTTGTCACATAATGACTCTAACTCGTTTGTGTACTAAATATAAATAAATAAATAGATCGAGCTTTGCTTGGAATTTATGTAGAACGATAAAATACTACCTACCACTATTATAAATGTGAAAGTTTGTGGGGATGGATGGGTGTTTGTTACTCTTTCACGCATAAACTATTGATCGGATTTTGATGAAATTTGGTATGGTAGTAGTTTGGGTTCTAGATTAACACATCATCTTTTTATTGTGGCAAACGTCTAGTTAAAATACATGAAAAATAAAAAAAATATTCTGACCCGGATTCGAACCCGAAACACCAATTTGCCTACTACGCAAAAAATTCCTACGCTAACCAAGCCGCCCACCGGATTTGACACTTACACATCCAAATCACATTACGCGTCGAAATAAAAAACAAATATAACTTTAAAATGCACAGTTTCCAGGGATAAGATTATAAAAAGACCAGGGATAGATCGATATTTTAATATTTATTAACCCAGGGGGTTTTGGAGGAGATATTATACTAAATTTCATGAAAATACTTGCAACCGTTTCCAAGATTCCGATTATATTATATATACAAGATTTGCTCTTTGAAAGATATTAACCTTATTACACTCAAACATAAACAATATCTGGAGGTGTGGAATATTTCTTAGCAATTAATGAGACATTTTGGTTACCCATAAGATGCTGGGGAACGCATATTTTGTAGCTCATCTGATCAGCGACAATCACTTTCAATCGGGCGATCCGTCTGACTATTTACCAAAACAGAATATTCTCTTATCAGTTCTAAATAACATTCCAGGGCAATTTCAAACACACGAATTCAACTCGTCGCATCAAGAAGGAAATACGGAACAAGCGCACCAGCTTCCTGGGCATTGAGGGCCAAGTCGACGACAGCTACCTCGACGTGGACCTCAAACTGGCGCCGCGACCTGACATCACCTCATTCCTGCAAGAGGAGACAAAAATCGAGAAGCTTCTCTACAAGAAGACTCTCTCTCATGACATGGACGCAAAATTGCGGGATAGCAGAGATTCGGGCGTGGATGTGGACAGGGGGCCGTCCGCTGAGGCGTGGTACAAGCCCTCCCCGGAAAACTCGAGTTCGCATAGCAGACAGAATAGTGAGGTATGTGCTCTTGTCTTTATTAATATAGTGTAATCGCGTTACGAAGACTGAACTGTCCAAAATAATCAAAAGTTAAAAACTATAACCCGACCACGCAAATTACGAATCTATTGACACCTACTTTATTAAAATCGGATCAGTAGTTTAGGCTCTACGATGGAACAAACGTACATAAGTAGACTGCCAAAATCATTATCACTCATTTTGGCTTCGCCGTAATCGGGTAAAAAAATCTAATTTAAACAATGACGATTAAGCCGTGTTCACATTAACTATTTACAGTACGCCATAGCCGTGTATCAAAACAGTTTTCTTGTTCCTTATGCTCTTTTTTCACTCAAAAAATCATTTTGGTTAAATAAAAAAAAATCGGCCAGGCTTAGAACCGCCAGACCGGCGGTTTTATATTAAACTTTCGGGTCCCTATCGATCTGCAGTGGCCCGATGCTTGTTCGCGATGACCTCCTTTTGCGACGCCGAGCTCTAGCTCTATTTAAAGTTAATTCTTTGAAACTACTTGACGTATCGAAATAATTCTTTCACGAGTAGTAGTTTTTATTCGTCCACGGTGAATACAAAGTCAAAGTCAAAAAATTTTATTCAAAATAGGTATTTTCATACACTTTCTGAACGAAACAGAAAGCTAAAATTTAAAATAAGTGAACATTATCCATTGCTAAGTTACCTCTTATTCCAGCCATACACACAAGTGACCTCAGACGAGGAGGAACCCAAAATCTTCACAAACAACCTCACAGACAAACTGTCTACGTTGTCTGCGCAGGACGACAAAATAAACAATCTAGACAAAAAACTGCAGCAGCAACAGGTGAGGTCGGGGGACTAGACTAGTTCCAATACTTGAAATAGGCTCAAACACTAGGTGTAAACACAAGGGGTGTTTTTGTCGCTGCGTTAATTTTTCTTATTTCAATTTTTGTCGGTACTGCTAGCTCAGAAACCTGTAAACACGCTAGGCGGCTTAGTAGCTGCGTTTAGTTTTCTTTCTTATTACGTTTTTTGGATGTTATTTCGATCTCTTCTTTTATTTGGCTAATTAGAGAGTTCTAGTAGAATTGTGTTCTTAATTTATTTATAAATTTGGCGTTATGGCCTTAAAAAAACAAAAAGACTGCTCTAAATCATTAAAAGAGGCTGGCTAGGATTAGGATTTGATTAGTAGCGACAATTATATCAGAGAGATACTGCAAAAAGAAAACTCGGGCCAATCTTATTAAATAATATTATTTGTTGCATATGTGATCTTTGGTAGTTCAATTTAAGTTTAATAATTATAGAGGAAATATATATAATATAATTTACTTATCTCATTATAACAACTATTATAATCCAAAGCTGGTATTTGTTTATGAAATTCTATGTTAACGTTAGCTCAAAAAATGTTTTGCTTGCGTTTTCTTTTCTGCGGTATGTCGCTACCCTAATAGTAGTAAAATGTATTGCTTGAATATTACTATATCTTCAAACTCTTTGCTCTGTCAAACAGTGGGTAGAAGCTGGATGTATATATATTATATACAAAGTATAGTATAATATGTTGTAGACTGCATAGTTTATACTGATTGCCAAATGTTAAATCTATATTAAAAGCCTTAGGAGTAGTTGTGTAGGTCCTAAATTATTTAAGTAATTTAAGATTGGTTATGGGATGCTTAATTTTATGTTTAAATATCTAAAAGATTATTTTTTCAGTCAGAAATTAACTCGGTAAAGGATATCACAAACTCGGCTGCCATAACATTTAATACTGCTTTCTAATGCTTTTACTATACTCTCCTATGATTAAGTATACGGTAGATATGTTACTCTTATTATGTACCTATCTAAATAAATAATATTTATTGTATTATCGCCTTTTATTTGCACACCTATGTAAATAATGTTCATATGCATGTTCATAACGCAAAACTATATTCAAATGCTAAATGTTTTAACCAACAAAAACTATTACACTTAAATTGGATTCCTTAATGAAAATTGAGAAGTGTTTAATAACTGAAATAGAATAACGAAGCAGACTAATTATTTTAAAGATCACTATATTTAGCTTCACTGATCACATTTAAAATATTTTTTGCTTTATTTTTCAATGGCTCCTAACTAGGTATATCATGTAAATAAGAGCACTTAAAATTTGCTTCGTTAATCATTTGACAAAACATTATCAGATCATTATATAAAATCATATCTTCGTTATTTAAGTAACGAAAAAGCAGAGAAACTAAAATTGTTGTAATATTCATACAATTATCAAAACATAAGTGTAATAGTTTTATGTCATCCGCCATTTTGTGTGTATAACAAGATGGCCGGCGTGTTGCAGGCGCGCACTAACGCCGACAGCCCGTCAGCGCACTTTGACGATGGCAGCACCAAGGTGAATGTCATTTATTACAATTGCCAGATGGGACAAGAGGGTATATATTCAAAGATGGCCATACAAAAATACAGACACCCAGCCATAATGAATGCACATCTACGTTAAGAGTTATATTGGCCTAGTATTGTACTATCGCACAAGTTGCCGCTCGACCAGACATAAGATGAATATCGCTTAACAGCGCCGATGAATCGTGCGCACGCACACATACTCACGTGTTAATATGTAGTTGAATCACGTCTGCAGTTGGCGCGGTCACTTACTTTGTGTTTAAATATTTTGAGTTGGCCTCCTTGTACAAAGGAAAGTGTTTTGAAACTGGTCGATCCCGAACTTTGTCGATATTGTACATAATTTGTAGAGAGTTTTCTCTTACAAACCTCGCATTGGTAGTGTTCGACAGACATGATTTTCTACTGAATATCTCTTTTCCAAAGTCGATGTGTATTCTATATGTCCAGGCACTGTTTGTTTTTCAGATAGGAATAAAGCCCTTCTTGCCCCAACTAACCTTATCGAAAACAATTGTCGGCTATGCAAGTTTTTTTAAATGTCAGTCATTAAATATCTAAAACATAACTCTGTCACTAACTGAATAGTAACGAACAAGAGATGAACTAATTAACCTCATGTAACAATGTCACTGGCGAGATTATAAAGCAGAGTATAGGGTTCAGATAGATAGCATAGGTAATTAATGTTGAAAAAAATTGGCTACAAAAACCTTAAGAATCAATTCACACCGAAACGAAACGATACTCGACAGGCGCTTTTTAAGATAGCTATTAAGACTTGAACTTTATTCATTACACAAGAAGATACACGTTGCATTGTAACAGTTCAAATGTCAAGTTGCACCGCGCTGCACTGCGCATGTGCAGTGAACGACTGATGTCCTATGGAACGTGTATCTTGTTGTGTAGTAAATAAAGTTCAAGTTTAAATAGCTATCTTAAAAAGCGCCTGTCGAGTATCGTTTCGGTTAGGTATGGATTGATGCTTAAGGTTTTGTGACGCAATTATTTTCACGTGTGTTCGCGGTGTGAACTGACCCTATGAATCGTTTGTAAAAAAGTTATAACTTGTTGGGATTCTTGTCCCTAAATTTTATCTTAATATACATATTTGTAACGTACCTTATCTATCTGTTTATGATTGGTAGATTTGTTATTACAACTATGTAAAGCAAGATTACATTATGGATTATATCTAAATACCTAAACAGATAGATATAATATCAGGTTATTATAAAACAACTACGGATATTTTGGGCGTATGATCTATTGCTTATTTTAAGACGTTTAGGCAGAAAAATAATTAAAAGTTTCGAAAAAAATATAATTATACTATGTACTTGTATAAAATTACATTACGCTCTAGGTCATTAACCTCACATAAACATGTGATTTAAAGCGGAAGCAAAGGCTTTGCCTAAATAACATCAATGCAAATGCAGCTGTGTGAGGCCATTGACCTTAACAGCGCCGTAAAGGGCGTAATGTAATTTTATTTAGTTTTTTTTTCGAAATTTTTAATAATTTTTCAGCGTAAACGTCCTGACATAAGCGGTAGATCATATTCCCAAAATATCCGTAGGTAATTGGTTATTAGCAATCTTATATACCTAGTCTTAAATGGCCGACAAATGTTTTGCTTATTAACAATAACTGATTAAACGCTTAGCACATGTACTGCTGATAACTAACTACTATTCAAATATAGGAAGTTTTGCGACTGGAGAGAGAGCTGCTGCAACTGGAGCAGGAGGAGTTGAAACGGCAGAGAGAGAATCTGCTGCGAGACCAGAATAGAATCATCCAGAAGTCTGTCCAGGACATTTCCACTGCTATTCCAGAGCAGAGAAACCAGAAGACAAACCCGGAGTATAGACATTCTATGCCTAATCTCCTTCTAAGTGAAACATTCTCAGTACAAGACAGACCCATCCTGGATGAGAATAAGAGGAAGCCTTTCGTATCGGAGGAGCACATCCAGAGCCACTTCGGCGTGGAAGAGAGTAGGAAGGTGCTATATGAGGTGAAACCCCAGGAGGCGAGGAAACCCGTGAGGCCTCCACAACCGATTCTGCCTCCTAAGCCTCGGAGCAGGGACTCTGTCGAGAGAGAAATGTTGATGAGGTAAAAATATGATTTTTTTTATTACTTAAATTGTTTATGTACTATGTGGGAATATATTTCGTAAGCAGGTAGAGTGTTCTGATAATTTATTTGTATTATAACTACGACATGCAGTCACAATACAATTGTTGATCGTTTGTCAGCTTGACGTCGTAGTACTGTTATAAGTAATGCGAACAAATTATAACATAGGTCAACCTGCTTATGAATTAGATTCCCTCATAGCACACTCTTAGAAGCAAGTATATGTAAAGCGAGTACCGAAGGAAATACCTATTTAATCCAAAACTTCAATTTTAATATTTCATAATTCGTTTTATGCATCCGATAAAATGTCACACCGCAATGTAATGCTTGTGCAGGCTTGGCTTCTAGAAAAGCGTTCAGTCGTCTTATTTATCTTATCCATATGTTATCTTTGTATCTTATCTGAAAAGGTTTTGCCAATATGTCTAGGATTGTGTGTCAAAGGATAGTGGCAAAGCCCAAAAAGTATATATTATTGTTGTGTAAACTGTTATATATTTCAAGCTAATTCTATCAAGTGTTTAATCCAATATAAATTTTCTCAAAGTTAAACTTACGCCCTAAATAACAAACGTACGATACGATGGAAAAGTCACTTCACAAACAAAGACAGCAACATCGAATTGCTCATTCGTCTTGTAAATATTTTTATTAATAAGGCCGTTGCAGTATAACTTACTCTTGTAATGTATTTGTAACATTAATAATAGCCCTCCACACTTATGTCGGTGACGGTGGCCGGTTTCATTTGAACCAGGCCAGCTACGCAGCGGTTATTTTATGGTGCCCGAGTATGTGCGCAGTATACAAGAGCACCCTCTCTTCCTTCACTCTCGAAACCCAGCGGGACGGACGGACCAACCCGAGAGGCAGGACCGACTTTTTACATGCCTATCCGACGCATGGATCATCTTTCTTGTACAATCAGGTAATCAGCCTGCATGGTCCCAACCAAACTTGGAAACAACATTTTTTGTTGTTCCAACGCGGGAATCGAACCCACGAACTCCGAGTCGAGAGCCAAGCTCTAAACCACTGCACCACGGAGGCTGTTATTTTTAATTTAAACATTACAGAAGCAGCCGCGTATCATCCGCAGCGGAATATGTGAACGTCGCGCCGCCCGCGCCTCCCGCCGCCGCCGCCGCCGCCAGGCAGAGGACTGAACATTATCATCCCATGTCCAGACATACGCTGCAGGTATAATCTTCCTACTTCCTACTATTATAAATACATAACTAAATAAATATATACGGTATATAAATATGAAAGTTTGTGAGGGTTGATGTGGATGTGTGTCACTCTTTACCAAAAAATTACTGAACGAATTTTAATAAAATTTGGTATGGTAGTAGTGTAGGCTCTGGATCATATGCTACATTTTACTCCGCAAAAGTATAATATTTCCGTTATGCAAGCGAAGCCGCGGACAAAAGCTAGTATGTTATACCTAGAGGTCGCCGCCCTGTGGTCGAAATTCGCTCAAAATACCTCATTTTAGTTTGAACTTTGTAAGGGTGATATCAATATATAGGCTCAGAGGAGACATATCTATCTTTTGCCAAAAAGAAAAATGTAAATGTTGCGACAGGACCTACCAATACCTGTGTACTGTGTACCTACCAATCGCACGGTAGTGTGTTATGATAATCTGAGATTGTGTGTGTTGTTACGTATTTCTAAGCATTTTTTAAAAATTTTTTCCTTCATTAACTTAAAATTTAATTTGCCGGCCAAATTTCACACTCCTCCGGTTGCCCAATTCTCGTAAAACTGTACTGAAAGTTTTGCCTCACGTATAAAATAATAATAATATCTATTGACGCTTTCACATCACGTCAATATAGGCCTATGCTAAGTTCTCGAAGATCTTGTGGTACGGGGACCAGACAACGGAAATATATTTAATACTTCTACAGTAGAAATATATTTAACTATACTCCCTAGCCAAATATCTGAAGCATGCTCGGTTCGACTGATAGATATCAAGTACGCTAACGGGTTGGCGCGCTGTGCGTCAGTACCTGTAATAGTCGCGTGAAGCGTAGTATTGTATGCTGTAGAATACTAGATCCCAAGGGTCAAGGGCCGTAACTCACAAGTAACCCCACACTATTGGTGCCAGGCGCTGTCGGCGGCGCCGTCGTCGCGCCTCATCTCCGGCGCGGAGTGGCTGCAGCGCGCGCCGCACCGCCCACACAACTACAACCAGCACTGGCTCATACAGGTCATTCTCTTACAGTAAATACTAACCCCCTCACTAATAAAAAGCTTTACACAACGTATAACTTAAACAACGTTGCTGTCTTTGTCTGTTAAGTGACTTTTTCAACGTATCAGACAAAGATAACTAATTATAGTTTTATTAGTAAGGGGATAAATATACAGGAATATGGGTTACGTTGCAGAAAATATTGGAAATGATGGGAACTACAATCCCTTAAAAGATCAAAATCGACTCCGCGCCCAATTTCGATTAACTCATCATCAATACCTGATTTTTGGTGATGTGTTAATCGAAGCCGGTCGTGTTATATAAAATTATTGTTAAAACGTACATAAAGTGGAAAAGTGTATAAAAATGTTGTGTGTTACTATTATGAACATGAATTTCCACCACGAACCACCAGTACACACATTCTCATATCCTATAACCCTGTATACTATAAGTTAACTTTAACAATTATGATAAGACCAATTTTGTTAACATATAACAAACTGATAATGACACACGATATGAACCCTACAGACAACAATCAACGCCACTTATCGTCATTTTCTTGTACGAGTACTAACCAACTAAGCATGAATTATCTCACTAATGTTTTCAGGAGGCGGAACAGCGCCGTATACAGGAGCAGAGGAACAAGATGAGACTCAACCGGAGCTTCTGCCACGACGGCGGGCAGCAACAGTACAACAGGTGGTTACATAACTAATTGTACACACACGGTAAAGTTCGCGACAACTGAATATTAGTGTAGTATAAATATGAGACCATAGATGGCGTTAGTGGTATATTAATATCAAGGTTGTCTGTGTTTTAGATAAATGCTATATCTATGATTGGAAGTTACATCTTATACTTTAAATAAATATATTATGTTTAAAAAAATCGACTTTATGTTGCTCCTTTACAAAACGCTAATATCATATGTAATGACCTAATATTAGTGTAGACAATCTTACTAAGATTATCAAGAAGTTTTTCTTTATCTGGTCCCGTGGTAAGTTTTCGAAGAACTTACATGTACCAGTTTACGGAAAAACATTTAATACTTTTTTGTACTATATATACTTTTACTTATATTTAAGATTTTTATTGTATAATACGCATCAAATGACCTAGGAACAGGATTTTTTTTATTCCGTGGCAGGATTCGAACCCACGACCTTCGGCTTAAGCACCAATACGCTAACCATTGAGCCACAGAGGTTAATAATTGTATTCTAAAACAATATTTTATAAAAAACTATTTTGTTTCCAGTACCCCAGACCGGCGCACGGCGTGTATGGAGCCCTCGCGACCAGAGCTGCCACGTATGGAGCCGCTGAGGGCGGAGCCTCCGAGGACAGAGGCCCCGCGTGTGGAGCCCCGTGACGACAAGTTACTCAGCGTCAGCGGCAAGAGAAAGTGCAGTCATTGTGGCGAAGAGCTTGGTATGTATGATGATTTGTAGGGTTCCGTATCCAAAGGGTAAAAATGGGACCATATTACTGAAATTTCGCTGTCCGTCTACCAGTCTGCCCGTCTGTCTGTCGGTCACCAGGCTGTAATATATTTCTGTTGCTATAACAACAAAAACTAAAAACAGAATAACATAAAAAAAGGGAACACGCGGCAGTCGCGGGAAACTAAAAATATTTATATTATATTAATGATCTATATTTAATCTGTCCACTTTTGACGTTCCAGGTCGTGGCGCCGCCATGATCATCGAGTCCCTATCGCTGTGCTATCACGTGTGGTGTTTCCGCTGTGCCGTGTGCGGCGCGGCGCTGGGCGACGGGCGCGCGGGCGCCGACGTGCGCGTGCGCCGCAACCGCTTGCACTGCCACCACTGTTACTCCGCTGATGACGGCTCGAAATACTCCGCCGTGTGATAAAAGCCTTTGATAGACCCAGTCTCCAGTAGTCATCTACACATGTATTGACCTTTGTCTGTGTGATAAGCAGGCAGCAGCAAAATTTGAACAGCATTCTATTGAATAACCAAAATTATATGTCAATTATTTTGATTTTAAACTATTCAAAGGATTCCCGTCCGATCAAAAGACTAAGTTCACTGTTGCCCCGAAGGTTTTGTGAAGTATACTTATAAGAGTTTTGATACGCAATTTGTTTCTTGTACACCAGTTATTCGAGAGATTTGATTTGATTTGATGTGATTCACTAGTATAAACAATTTAGTTCAGAAATCACGTGTTTTTACACTAAATACTAAACATGATAGTTATTTTTTTTCATTCTCCCTCTAGTGACCCATTTCAAATAAATACTGTACACTTACTTTCTCAATGTCACCCGGCAATCAGTAATTTCCCCGAAAGACATTAGGTATGTAGTTGTAATGTGCTCGATAAGTTTATGAAACAAACTTTTTCTATTTTGATCGTTTGATGTATGCACTGGATATATCAAGTCCATGCAATAGAAACTTTCGACCGCGGCACGAAAACGTCTGTGGCCTCCGCGAGTCTGAGGCCAACATTGCACGCTTTTGTTCAGTTATTCTCTTTTCCTTCGTGTAGCTCCTATTCTTATTTACTAACTCTTGTGATTAATTTTTATATTTTTTAGTACTACTGTCGTTTTTCGTTAGATTACTCCAAACTAACCGTTGTGCCATCCGTTCTTAACGTCTTTGCCGATAGAAGATCTTTTGTATAATTTTGTAAATATTCGATAATTTATGTTTTAGTTGGTTAGCTTTAATTAGTACATTATGTTATCCGTAGAACATGTATCCCAAAAATGTTTATTTTAATGTAATATATGTTTTCTACATCACGCTAACGCTGGTTATGTGAAATATCTCTATATAAATATATTATGTGGGAACTGTTTTTGTGTAATGATGTTAAAATTGTACATTGTGCGTAAACTACTTGTATATTAATTAAATTTTATGAAACTTATTGATATTTTATTGTCGCTCAACCTTTTGTTACACAATCGATATTTTTAATGAAATAGACTTCTTGTGCAAGCTTTCGGTTAGGCAAACAAGACATGGTCATGGTCCAATATAATTAAATTCTAAACATTTACATGTTTAGCGCCATCTAGGATAATATTATTATGAATCAGCAAATAGGAATGCGTTTTGAAAATTCTTCAACAGATGACGTTGAAACGCGTAATAAAAATATGATAACTTTTATGGTGAATGCTTATCCAATGAGGGTTTTTGATATTTTTTCTGCCGCTAGGGGACGCTTTGTGTAAGTTGGGTAACTTACACAAAGCGTCACCTGGTTGAGTAAGTGGTATCAAAAACGGTCAATAAGAATTTTCGATTCTTTTTCTGTCACCAGGCGGCACTTGGTAGCCCGACGGTCACTGTCGTGTAGAAAAGCTGTCAGATGTCGAATTTAAAAACCCTCATTACGCTTTCAGTTACAAGTTTAATAGAACCTGTAGATTAGGGAAAAAAATACCAAGCCGTTTTACCGCTAATACTCTATTCTCTATGCTTAGGTCGTTGGCATAAAGGTCCCGTAAGAGAAGACCTACAGCAATGACTTAATTTCAAACTACCCTCAAAATATATTTTGATGTAGGATTTTGTTCAAATTGAACGTTTCGTAGACGTTTGAATATAGAACTAATTAAGTAGTAGTAAATTAATTTTAATGTTCGGTGACTTTTTTTTAAAATGTTAATGTGTCTTTTGTTGCAAGTTAACAAGGAATAACTGACTTGGCGACTGGCTGGCACTAGGTACTATTGAACCAGCTGCCGCTCGACCAGGCATAAGATGAAAATCGCAGCGCCGTTGAATTTTGCGCCTGTGGTAACACCAGTGGAACCTACATAGTTACTGTAAGTTTTAATAATACTAATTATGTAATAATGAATAATATTCTGTGTTTTACGATGTGTTGCACATACTTGACTTTTTAGTGAATAGCTTATAGGATCAGGCGTTACCTACTTTGCGGAAATCCATAGCAGACAATTAAATACATAATATTATATATCTAGTTGTATTATCCCGCAAAAGTTATTATTAAATACCCCTTTTCGCGGGATATAAAAACTTGAGAGGTGAGGACACCTCTCTATATATATATATATATATATATATATATATATATATATATATATATATATATATATATATATATATATATATAGAGAGAGATTAGCCGGAACAAACACACAGACTGACAGACGGACAGAAAAATGTTAACAATTTATATTTTATTGTAAGTATCGATCATACTTTTAAATGCATTAAGTGAAAATAAAAGCTGTTAATTTGAAGTTTTTGGCCGCGCCTTAGGTAGGGACAGGGGTGAGGGGGCGGGTTGCTTGCTGCTCGCAGTGTTGCCGCCGCGAAGTCCGGCTCCGTACTGAGTAATAACATCAAGCGCTCTTCCGCTTAGTCACAATATGTAACAGTCATAACAGTCACAATGTGTAATTGCAAAATTCTACATTATTGTCAAGGTGATAAGGTAGTTTTTTGTATCATTCGTAATAGTCGTTATTACATTGTGATTTCGAGTGGCAAAAAGTGTCGTGCCTATATTAATCCGTCAAGCCCCAATACAATTCGCAACGCGCCATAAGGAAATTCGTTCCAACATTATCAATTTAATTTTCGGTGAAACCGAATGTAGCGTAAAAACCGACCAAGTGTGAGTCGGATTCGCGCACGAAATGTTCCGTAGAAAAAGGTAAAAAAATCACGCAACAACATACCCAACATAAAGTTGGATAAATATTAAGGGATAATATTTATTTGATTTTTAGTACCTATTTGTTATTATAGCGGCAACAGAAATACATCATCTGTGAAAATTTCAACTGTCTAGCTGTCTGACAGACGAACGGACAGACGGACAGATAGACAGACAGTCTCAGTAATAGGGTCCCGTTTTTACCCTTTGGGTACGGAACCCTAAAAACGCGTCTCACGAGTCGCAAAATTAAACATTACAGGAAAACGAAATTGTCCAAATTCGAATTTAACTAGCTGCATAATGCAATAATCTGTAGTTCCCACGGCCTTGCACAATGTATAAGTCCGTTCAGACTTATTTTACGACGGATTTCTACGAAAGTGATCCTTATGTCGCTGGCATAAAGGTCCTGTCAGAGTAAAAAATATCTGAATGGGCATTACATTCGATATTGTACAATGATGGCATACGGGGTGCGACCTGACGTCAGCGGATTCGATACGTTAGTACGAACAATGGGCCAAAACTAGACCTATAGGCGTTAAGTGAAATGGAACGTGAGTTTGCAAAATAAATCAATTTATCGTAAAAGGCAAACGAGCATACGCGTCTGATGGAAGGAGATTACATGTTTAGGGACAAATGTACCGAATAACAAATCGTACGTACAATTTTTAGCGTCTAAACTAACTAATAATTCGATTTTAATAAAAGAGGTGGCAATAGATTCGTAATTATATATATATATATATATATATATATATATATATATATATATATATATATATATATATATATATATATATATATATATATATATATATATATATATATACATATATATATATACAGGGTGGCCAAAAAGTCGTGGATCAAACGAAACAGGGAGATAAAGGAGGTAATTTCCAACAAAAAATCTTTCTCCAGCATAGCTATAACTTCATTGCACGAAAAGATATGAACTATTTTTGTTTTTTCAATGAAAGTACCGAGTTTTTTTACAATTTAATCAGTAAAAAGTTAAAATGATTAAAAATAATTAAAAAAAAGCTGTTGTATTATGACTCGATTTTGTATCAATACTACAAAAAATGTATTGCAGCTCTTGGTATCAAACTTAACGAGCAATTAATGTTTTTCCGTAAATTTTGATGCGTTTCAAAAAATTACTTCTCACTTTAAGAGCACCATTTGAAAAAAAACCGTATTACGGAAAGGTGACCCTGTATTATAAAAACTTGCCGGTTTAATGCTGATTAAAATGAGGTACAAAACTTTACTTTTTGATCTTTAGTTTTGGTTTTATAATCATTTTTCATATCAAGGAGCAAATTTCATAAAATGATAAATTCAAAGGAAAAAATAGATTTTTTCTCATACATATTACATAGTAATTTCAGAAGCCATTATGAAATAAAAACAACGATTGTGCCTTAGTACTTTTATTAAATACAATTTTTTACATTAAATGTTCAAAGTTCCTACCTCTGACCATAACGCACAATCTGCACCGCCTAATAAAATTTGCTCGTAATCGGCGGAATGCACCTCTGTTATTTTGAATTTGTAACTTAGCAAACTCGAGCTTTTGTCGTAGTTCTTGTTCGGTGTTATTCTCTCCATGATGCACTATTTCTTTAAAATAGCCCCAAACAAAAAAGTCCATGGGATTAAGGTCGGGCGACCGGGGTGGCCATGCAATAGGTCCACCTCGACCAATCTACCGGTTAGGGAAACGCTCGTTCAAATGTTTTCGAACTGCTCTAGTGTAATGAGGCGGGGCGCCGTCTTGTCGCAGCCACATTTCTGCCACTCTATCTTCGGGAATCTCAGCTTCGTTCAGTATTTGGTTCAAATTATTTTGTAAAAAATTCAAATACATAGCACCATTCAGCCTTGGTGGCATTTCATGTAGTACAGCTTGTACTACATGAAATGCCACCAAGGCTGGCCAATTATTCCACCCCACATGTTTATCCCAAACAGATGCTGGAATCGATCATTTCTGATGATATGTGGGTTCACTCTGGAGTAATAATGTAAATTGTGGATGTTAAAAACTCCCATTCTTCTAAAATTTGACTCATCAGTCCATAACACTTTGTTGAAGAACTGCGGATCACGCTGTGTCTTCTAAGCATCTCTCTACAAAACCTCACTCTAGGTTCATAGTCAGCTGGCAGTAAAGCTTGCAACCCTTTGCACGTGATAAGCGTGAAATTTATTTCTTTTAATGATAAGCTGCACCGTCGATCGTGGGATCCCGAGATTTCGTGATATTTGGCGTTGGCCAGGGTCCAATCTTAACTGTCTCAGTATTTGCTCTTCATTATCAAATCGCACTACTGGTCTTCCTGTTCTCGCAGCATGCTCCCCGGGTAAGGTTCCCTCCATGTACGCATTATGCACGCGCATAAAGACCCTGTAGTCCGGGAAACGGTCTCGGTTAGGGTAGCGTTGTCGATATTCTCTGGCAGCAGCGCGAGCATTACCGTCGCAAAAACCATAGAGGTAATGCATTTCTGCATACTCCCGTTGGGTGTATGCTCTCCTCGCAGCAGCCATTTTAGCTTATCTAGCCAATCCGAAGTGATCACAAAATCCGATTCACACAGCGCTGGTCAAAGGTAGGCAATATCACAAGTCCATAAACAAAGCGTAGGTCACAGGTAGGCAATCAATCACAAGTCCAGAAAGGAAGCGCGGGTCACAACTAATCACAAAAAATACCGTGCAAAATAATAAGTGTGCGTAGTCACATCCAGAAAGTGAGTGAGACACTAAACAAAGAAAGATACTCACGCGCTTCCACCCCTCCCGTTCTGCTTCGCCCGGCATTCTACTACCTGAACTAAGACGGGTATTCTGACCTTTTTCGACAAAGGATTAAATGTTTATTGTGAAAGAGAGGCACAATTCCTTTGTATCGAGTGTTTTTACAGAGTTGTTTGTATTGTATGACCCTTTCGTTTCCTAGAAAAGATAAATCGTTAAATTTAAAAATAAGGCCCATTTAATGAAATTTGCACCTTGGTATGAAAAAACGATCATAAAACCAAAACTAAAGATCAAAAAGTAAAGTGTTGTACCTCATTTTAATCAGCATTAAACCGGCAAGTTTTTATAATACAGGGTCACCTTTCCGTAATACGTTTTTTTTCAAATGGTGCTCTTAAAGTGAGAAGTAATTTTTTGAAACGCATCAAAATTTACGGAAAAACATTAATTGCTCAATAAGTTTGATACCAAGAGCTGCAATTCATTTTTTGTAGTATTGATACAAAATCGAGTCGTAATACAACAGCTTTTTTTAAATTATTTTTAATCATTTTAACTTTTTACTGATTAAATTGTAAAAAAACTCGGTACTTTCATTGAAAAAACAAAAATAGTTCATATCTTTTCGTGCAATGAAGTTATAGCCATGCTGGAGAAAGGTTTTTTGTTGGAAATTACCTCCTTTATCTCCCTGTTTCGTTTGATCCACGACTTTTTGGCCACCCTGTATATATTAATTAGTAAAATATTAGTATTAACCAGGACACGAGCCGACTGATCGCCTGATGTTACACTTGTAACTCCTCAACTCCTCTGGTGTTGCGACTCCTTGGGCCTCCGGTAACCTCACTCACTCAGCGAAACACAACGCAAGCGATATTTCACGCCGGTTTATAATAGCCCGGCTAGCCTATTGTGGCAGTATTGAGTACCACTTACAGAGTTCTTCAGAGTGAATAGTGAAACACACAATTCCCATCGCCTCCCTGGGGATTTCCAGCAAGAGGTTATGATGTGGCTCTCGGCTCCAACCACCTTCCAGTGCTGGCTATTATAAGAGCCGCGCCCTCAAGTATCCCCCCACCCAGCCCGTGAGTGGGAGGCCTTTGCCCTGCAGCTGCACGGCTCCATGCCCAACTTTCCGGTGGTCTCTGTGGACTATGTTGAGTGCACGACACAGCAGATCACCGCCGCTATTACCTCTGTGATGGAAGCGGCCACCCAGCAGTCGTACCGTCTCCACCACAAAAGACCTTCGCTGCTACGCCACATAGCCGAGCTGATCTCACAGAAGAAAAAGCTACGGCGGCGCTGGCAGCTCAACTGTTGCCCCAGACTCAAAAATGAGCTGAACCGCCTCACCGCAGAGGTAAAGCAGGTGCTGCAGGAGCACAATGCGGCCGTTTGGACCCAGCGCATCATGGATGCAGGTGAGGACTGGACATCCCTGTATCGTATGTGCCGCAGCCTCACCGGTGCTACCGCCCCCACAAGACCCCTGATCCACCCAGACAGTAATCCTAGGTACAGAGCTGAGGACCGTGCCGAGATCCACGCTGACAACCTGGAGCGACAGTTCTCACCCCTACCAACCACGGCAACTGACCACGTAGCGAGGGTATCCGAGAAGGCAAGAAAGTTCCTAAAGTTCCTCCCCTTTCCTCCCTCCTCGGCAGGAACAGTTTCGCTTTCGCTCCCAACTTAGTACCACTAAGTTGGGAGCGTAAGCCTACATCTCCTCACTAATGCCACCAACAGGAAAGCCTCTGGAGTGGCTGTCTTCCTGGACATGGAAGAGGCCTTCGACAGCGTGTCCCACGATGGCCTTCTCTATAAACTCCTCCAAGCTGACGTCCCCAGCCACATGGTAAGAGAACTTGCTTCCTTCCTCTCTGGCCGGACCTTTAGGGTCAAGTTCGAAGGGGTTCTCTCGGAGGAGCGCCCCTCACTGCAGGTGTCCCGCAAGGCGGCGTATTGTCACCTAGCCTCTACGACTTCTACGCCAGCGACGTGCCCACTGACGTCGGCACCACCGCGGCGTTGTACGCTGACGACACGGAATTTATTTGCACCTATGCCAACCTCGCACATGCAGCCGTGAAACTCCAGAGGACCCTAGACCTCCTCCCGGCATGGCTTAGCAAATGGCGACTCTCGGTCAACGCTGGCAAGTCACAGGCGCTCGCCGTCACCCGGAGGAGGGGTCACCCGGCCCCCTTGAAAATTGGAGGGAATGAATTACCATGGGGTAAGACAGCAAGATACCTTGACGTCACAATAGATCGGCGGCTGACCATGCACCCTCAGTGCAATGCTGCGGTTGCTAGCGCCAGAGCCGCAGCAGCCAAATTGTCGCCCATCTACTCTGCTTTTCAGGTCTCGCTCAATATGAGGTTGGCTCTTTACAAAACGTAACGTTCGCTTACGTCTCACGTACGCGGCTCCCGCGTGGCACCACCTGCTCGCTGCGTCTCTACGCAAGAAGATGCAGCATACGTGCAGAACCGTGTGCTGCGCCGCATCGTTGGAGCACCTAGGTACTTAAGAAATGCTACCATTAATAGAGACCTCCACATAGAGAGCGTGGAAGCTTTTGTTTCCAGGCTCGCCACCACCCTCTTCGAACGAGCTGATGCCTCGACTACCGGTCTTGACCATCCTCGGCCTTCGTTTTTATTTTATCCAATTGTTACCTCGGGTTTCCCCCGCGTTCTGTCGCGGGGGGTCTTCCAGGACATTTTTGTGTCCAGTACTCGTACTGGGCGTGTCCCCCCTTAGACAGGAATATCACATGTAGAGGGGCATAGCCCCTGGTTATGTTTCCCCGCCCAAGGCCCCTTTCAAGGGCCGGGCGTGAGAAGACGAGATAGTTTTTTATTAAAATTGTAAGTGGTTTTATTCTCTACATACTTAAAGCGATATACGGTTTATAGTGGCATTGTCCTACACAGTACACGCCTCTTTTCTCTACACACATATAGTGTGTCCTAGACCCTAGTTAAGTATACTACTAGTGTGTGATTGTGTTTGATCTTACTGACTTGTGTGATTTTTCTAGAACCAAGAATTACTTAAGAACTAAGAATCACTTTATCAGGAATTTACGTTTTCACTTATTTTATTCATTTTCTCATAGCGGATTAATGTTTGCAAAACGTTCATTGTTCAATTATCCACGTTTTCGTCTGTATTAAGACGTTTAATAAAATTACATTACCTGCTGCAGCGCGGCGGTCGGTCATGATCTTGTTTTTCTTTTCATGACTCATAAGTCACCTCTTATGACGACCTCTGTCATCTGTGGCTCAGTGGTTGAGCGCGTTGGTGCTCAAGTCGGGGGTC
This sequence comes from Phengaris arion, assembly GCA_963565745.1. Classification (NCBI taxonomy): domain Eukaryota; kingdom Metazoa; phylum Arthropoda; class Insecta; order Lepidoptera; family Lycaenidae; genus Phengaris; species Phengaris arion. The sequence goes on from OY751444.1 coordinate 19,147,510, forward strand.
GCAGGTTCGAATCCCGTCGATGGAACAAAAAGTTTACTGTGTCATGGATGTGTATTAAATATATTGTGTATCATATAATAAAAATCTTTAATATATGTAATAATATGTGATTGTATAGTATAAAAGTATTCAATATATACTTCCCGTTGTCTGGTCCCCGTAACTCAAGTTCTTCGGGTAGGTACTTAACACTGGGCCAGATTTAAAATAAAGGTTTGATATCAGTATCATATAAGGTTGCTGGCTGGTTTATACGTCATTTAATTTAAAAAGAAATATTTTCAAATTAAGAAAACAACTGAGCATCACATTTTATGCAATTGTTTTAATTATATTCAAATACACCTTATCTGGAGCGAACTTCGAGTATTTTTTCCTTCTGAGTTTGATTTATAATTTCAATGAAATACTGTTTTTTGTTAGTTTTTTTTTAATCGCGTATCTTTTTGGAGTTGAGGACTGAATTATGCCTGACTTAGCCCCAACGGAGATTGCCAGGGCACTCGAAATGCGAAGGAATGGTCAAACCTACAGAGTGATATCCAGAGATCTTGGTCGACCAGTTTCAACGATCCATCGCAGTATCCAACGGTTCGGGGAGACCGATACTTATGTGAGAAGAGCAGGACAAGGCAGAAAAAGACGCACTTCGAGTAGGGATGATCGTTTCATTCGGCTTCGTGTACGTAGGAATCCCCGTTTGACGGCCGTCCAAGCCCGACATGAGTTAGAAGCAGTGCGGGGTGTAACTGTAAGTGAGCGTACGGTACGAAGAAGGTTCGAAGAAGCTGGTTTGGGTTCATTTGTGCCCGCCAAGGCTCCAAGGTTTGAGGTAAATCATCGTAGAAACAGGTTAACTTTTGCTCAGGAACATCGACTTTGGACCGCGATCCAATGGAGTAAGGCATTGTTTAGTGATGAGTGCAGAATTCTCTTAAATCAAATTGACGGCGGGCAAAGAATATACAGACGCAAGGAGAACGATACAATCAGACAAATTTTGAAACTACAGTTGCATACGGTGGTGGATCAATAATGGTTTGGGCGGGCATTTGTTTGGGAGCTCGCACAGACTTGGTAGTGATTGACAGAGGGAGTCTGACTGCAGACCGCTATATCAGAGAATTTTTAGAAGAAAATGTCGTACCGTTTACTTACGTTTTACTTACGTTTTAATCACATTTTATGCAATTGTTTTAATTATATTCAAATACACCTTATCTGGAGCGAACTTCGAGTATTTTTTCCTTCTGAGTTTGATTTATAATTTCAATGAAATACTGTTTTTTGTTAGTTTTTTTTTAATCGCGTATCTTTTTGGAGTTGAGGACTGAATTATGCCTGACTTAGCCCCAACGGAGATTGCCAGGGCACTCGAAATGCGAAGGAATGGTCAAACCTACAGAGTGATATCCAGAGATCTTGGTCGACCAGTTTCAACGATCCATCGCAGTATCCAACGGTTCGGGGAGACCGATACTTATGTGAGAAGAGCAGGACAAGGCAGAAAAAGACGCACTTCGAGTAGGGATGATCGTTTCATTCGGCTTCGTGTACGTAGGAATCCCCGTTTGACGGCCGTCCAAGCCCGACATGAGTTAGAAGCAGTGCGGGGTGTAACTGTAAGTGAGCGTACGGTACGAAGAAGGTTCGAAGAAGCTGGTTTGGGTTCATTTGTGCCCGCCAAGGCTCCAAGGTTTGAGGTAAATCATCGTAGAAACAGGTTAACTTTGCTCAGGAACATCGACTTTGGACCGCGATCCAATGGAGTAAGGCATTGTTTAGTGATGAGTGCAGAATTCTCTTAAATCAAATTGACGGCGGGCAAAGAATATACAGACGCAAGGAGAACGATACAATCAGACAAATTTTGAAACTACAGTTGCATACGGTGGTGGATCAATAATGGTTTGGGCGGGCATTTGTTTGGGAGCTCGCACAGACTTGGTAGTGATTGACAGAGGGAGTCTGACTGCAGACCGCTATATCAGAGAATTTTTAGAAGAAAATGTCGTACCGTTTACCCCATATATCGGTGACGACTTTGTTTTTATGCAGGATAATGCTCGGCCGCATATCGCTCGGGTAACTCAAGCTTATCTTAATGATATGAATATCACTGTTATGGAGTGGCCGGCGAGATCACCGGATATGAACCCAATAGAGCATGTTTGGGACTTGCTGAAAAGAAAAGTTAAGTCCAGAATTCCAGCTCCTGCCAACGTGGGTGAACTGCGAATCGCCGTAGTTGAGGAATGGCGGAGACTATCCCAGGAGGCCATCGATAACATCATTCTCAGTATGCCTAGACGGGTAGAAACTTTAATAAGAGCACGTGGAGGAAATACGCGATATTAATCACCATTTTTCTAATTTAATTAATTGTTATTTTAATATTAATTTTCACTTTTCCCGGTTACATGAAAAGTTCAAAAATGTACCATTTTTCACAAATAGCCTTTACTCGCAAAATCTGTTCTTAATGTGATCTCATTTTAAGTAAAACAAATGATACTTTAAATAACAAAAGATGTTTAGTAAGTAGATTTTAAAATAAAACCATATTTTTTTAATTATGGGCCTTTTTTTGTGTTCCGCTAAATATGCCGGTGTGTTTATATCTTCTTTGGTTAGGAATTCCAATTTCAAATTTATACCGCTATTTACTCATGCATTTGTGTTTCGAAAACCGTAATTCATTTGTTTGTTCACTCCGTTTACGAAATGAAAAACTTGAAATATCGTATTATTTTCGAGTACGAGTTCCACCATGGCACCAGTGCTGCAGAAACGGCTCGGAGGATTAATGATGTGTATGGCGGCGGTGTCGCAAAAGAAAACACAGTGCGTTTTTGGTTCCAACGTTTTCGTTCTGAAAATTTCGACCTGCAGAACAAGCCCCGTCGACGGCTGGAGACCAAAGTTGATAATGATATATTGAAGGCTATTGTGAAAGCGGATCCATCGAAAACCACGTCCGAGCTAGCTGCAGGCTACGCTGATAGTGATAAAACTGTTATAATCCACTTGAAGCAAATTGGGAAGGTGAAAAAGCTTGAAAGGTACCTCATGAATTGAGTGCAGTAAACCCACAAACGCGCGTCGACTGCTGCGTTATATTACTCAACCGGCACAATAATGAAGGGATCTTAAATCATCATCATCATCATCATAATCATTACCTGTGATGAAAAGTGGATCCGGTACGATAATCCGAAACGCTCATCGCAATGGCTGAACCCACCAAAGCCTGCCCCAAGCGAAAATTGACTCAAAAAAAGTTACTTGTGAGCGTTTGGTGGACTAGTGCCGGTGTCGTTCACTACTTCTTAAATCTGGCCAGACGATTACGGCAGATGTATTTTGCCAGCAACTGCAATTCATGATGGAAAATATAGCTGCTAAACAACCGAGGTTGGTCATTCCCTCTAGGCCACTGCTGCTTCAGGACAACGCTAGACCACACACTGCACAACAGACGGCTACCAAATTAGAGGAGCTTCAATTGTTATGTCTATGACATCCACCGTACTCCCCGGACCTTGCTCCAACAGATTACCATTTTTTTCGAAATTTGGATAACTTCTTGCAAGGGAAAAAATTCAACTCCGATGGGGCAGTACAAAGCGCCTTCAAAAATTTTATTGATTCCTGTCCGAATGGTTTTTTTAGTAAAGGAATCAATGAACTACATATGAGATGGCAAAAGTGCATAGATAGCAATAGTATATACTTTGATTAAATAAATATATTATGTTATTGTAAAGAAATCGACTTTATGTTCCTCCATTACAAAACGCTAATTTTCTCATGTAATGACTTAATACATACCTACGTCCTACGTGAATAGAACATAGCAGCATCTGATCAATATTATAAAAATATTTAGTTACCTAATACCTAGATATAGGTACTTCTATTTAATTACGATCTAAACTCAACGAGCACTTTCGATACGAGTGCGAGTCAAATTTTTAAAGACAGAAACGACCACGTCATTGATATGAAAACAACTAAGAAATATATTGGAAATTTTGTTCCATATAATGTGTGCATTATGCTAGTTACATTTCTGTGCAACCATGTGCAGTTAACTTAGATGACTTAGAACATTAAACCAACGCAGTTAATGCTTGCGACGACGTCCAATCATTGACAATTTGACATTCATTTACCTGGATTTTTTATGATTGATTACGTACTTACTTAATTATCCACTTTTCTCTTTAATATAATCTGAATTCTCAAATAGAAATATCTGTAACAATCAGTGCAATTATGTTTATGTTTGGAACAAAGCCGTGATGTCACAACTCACAACCAACAAAAAATACTTGATCGCTTCTCCACGGCCGGCCATTGTTAATGCCATTTGATTGCTGTAGAGGAGTCTGCACATTGGTTGTGTTCCGTTTATACGCGTAAACTACGTTTCTCTCCGTCGTAATAGGTGTTAGTATCTAAGTGTCTTGCCTAATATTGAATTAGTTAATACTATGTAGGTAAATTATTATTATTGTAACCATCTTACCTAAATATGAATAAAATTCAATTGGATGTCTTTATTACAGCGTTCCTTTCATTTGTTATAAATGTATTAAATATAGTCTCTACGTAGTACGGTCCGGTCGCCGACAAGCCGGTGTAGTCGGGTGACCGTGCCTACTTCTAAGTGGTCGCTTTCATCTTCATCACTTATAAGCGAAAAGTCAAAAACGGACTATTATTATTGTGTTCAACTACTGTGAGTATAAAATTATACCTATTACTTATTTACATTCATCGTGGATCAAATCGGTAATGGAAATAATATCTGAGCCGCTAGCGACACTCTGTAATGTGTAAACGGTTTCTATGTTTAAAGGTGCGCGATTCATCTACTTCGTCGCAATTGCCGGACAATAGCAGTCCGTCGCCGCCAGTCCGCATGCCTGCACCGCGCAGCCTGCTCCCCAAGCGGTGGGCCCGAGCCGCACCCCATGACACCCGCGACATGGCAGATGGGGGGATGGGGGGAAGAGCCCCCGGGCCCCCGGCCGTCGACAACGAGTCCCTCGAGCGTGCCTACCCCTCCATGGGCCACCTCGAGTACGTGCTCGCCGGCTCTTCGCCACCCGCCGAGAGTGCGCCCAACATGTACGACAGCTTCGAGGAGCCGCCCCTGGACCTCACCACGCACATCTGCGCCGACTCCCTGCGCCAGAGCGCGTACGAGCAGATGCGCGCCGTCGGCGGCCGGCTAAGGCTGCTGGACGAGGTAGAGTCGGGCGTCATCACGCTGGAGTCGCTGGGCAACACCGTCGCCACGTTGTCCGAGGCGGAGCGCAGCGTGTGCCTGTTCTGGGCCGCCTTTCTCAAGCTGGACGCCTTCTTGCCACCGCTGGTGGAGACAGGTGCGGACCCGCTGCACTTCGATGCGTTGGGCCTATCCCCGCTGCACGCCGCGGCCTTCAGCGGCTCGGTGGAGTGCGCTGGCTACCTGCTGTCCTGCGGCGCGGATCCCAATTACATGCCGAGATGTTTCGCGCCGCTCCATTGCGCCGCGTTCGGAAATTCCGTTCAAGTGGCTAATTTACTAATCAGCAGAGGAGCGTCGGTCCTCGCGGCCGTGAAATATGTCAACTGTGAGGGCGGACTACTGCACTGCGCCGTGCGCGCCAACTCCGCTGAGTGCCTCAAACTGTTCATTTCGCACGGAGTCAGTGTCAACCAGATCGAACCCGGCGGCACGAATGCGATTCACCTCGCGGCCGACCTGGGTATGATACAATGCTTGAAAATTCTCCTGGAGACTCCCGGAGCTGATCCGAACGTCCGAACCAGGGTCGGTGATAGAGAATCGACCGCTCTGCACTTGGCTGCCGACGGCGGTTTCGTGGAATGTGTGGACCTGCTTCTAGCGCAAGGTGCCGACGCCAGTTTAAAGAATCACAGAGGATTTACAGCCTTACACCTCGCTGCGCGATCGGCTAGCTTGGAGTGTGTGGAGTCCCTGCTCCGTAAAGGTAACGCAGAACCTAACTGCATGGATTTTGATAAAAGAACGCCGCTGCACGCTGCTATTGGCAAGTCAGACAGCGCATGCGACATAATAGAAACATTAATAAGTTGGGGGGCCAACGTAAACCAGAAGGACGAGTATGGTTTTACGCCGTTGCACTTGGCCGCACTAGACGGGCTCTCTGCATGCGTCGAGACACTAATATATCACGGCGCTGACGTGACGACGCGGTCTAAAAAAGGAAACTCGGCGCTCAACGTAATCGCTCGAAAGACGCCCGCGTCGCTCGCGATGATAACGAGGAAGTTGGACTGCGCGATCACATTACACCACTCGCAGACGAGCAACCGGGAGGTGGAACTCGAGCTCGACTTCCGGAGCATCCTGCAACATTGTTACCCGCGCGAGATCAGCTATCTCAATACCTTCGTAGATGAAGGCCAGAAGGAGGTACTCCTTCATCCTCTGTGCTCGGCATTCCTTTACATAAAATGGGAGAAGATACGTAAATATTATGTCGCGAGGCTCTTCCTAAGTTTCGCTTTCGTCCTCTGTCTCACGCTCTACGTCTTAACTGCTCTAGCACACAACTGCTATAACGGCAGCAAGGACATGGAGGAAACCATTCAGGAGCAGGAGTTGTGTCAGAAGCAGTCGATACTAGGCGATTTGCTTCGGAAAAACCCTTTTGTTATCGAAATGCAGTGGGTAGTATTGGCTGCGATAACCATATTCGAAATATTTAGAAAAGTATACGGTATCGCTGGATACTCCACCGTGAAGCAGTATCTCATGCAGTCCGAGAATATCATCGAGTGGTTTGTGATCGTCAGCGTGTTCCTCATATCGTACATCTACACGAACATCACTTACACGTGGCAGAACCACGTGGGAGCGTTCGCAGTTCTAGCCGGCTGGACGAACCTGATGATGATGATTGGCCAGCTACCAGTGTTCGGCACCTACGTGGCAATGTACCAGAAAGTGCAAAAAGAGTTCGCGAAACTGCTGATGGCATACTCGTGCATCCTAATCGGGTTCACGATTAGCTTCTGCGTTATATTCCCCGACTCATCGTCGTTCGCGAACCCGTTCATGGGTTTTATTACTGTCTTGACAATGATGATCGGGGAACTCAATTTAGATTTACTTTTGAACGAACCGGATGGGAACGATCCGCCCGTGTTATTAGAATTCTCGGCACAGATAACATATGTTCTATTCCTGATGTTTGTCACTGTGGTTCTGATGAATCTGCTCGTCGGTATCGCCGTTCATGATATACAGGGTCTAAGGAAAACGGCGGGATTGTCGAAACTCGTTAGACAGACAAAACTCATTTCGTACATGGAACTGGCGCTATTCAACGGTTACCTCCCGAAATGTTTGCTGAAAATCTTGCACTCATCGGCTCTTGTATCGCCGCAAGCGTACCGAGTCGTTCTAAGCGTGAAACCTTTGAATCCGAGCGAGAAACGTTTGCCGAGGGACATAATGATGGCCGCTTACGACATAGCCAAAATGAGAAAACAGTACGGCCACACGATATCGTCGAACGGATCGACGACTGGAGCGTACTTGTGTTTCAAAAAATACGAAAACAACAACGACGCCAGTTACCGAGAGTACGGCTACTCCTCGGGCCTGGGCAGTCTGCAGGCCAGGCTGGACGAGACCTCGGAGAACGTGCGCCAGTTGACACAGGAAGTGAGAGAGTTGAAGAAGCTGATAAGCGCCCAGCAGCTCGTGATACAACAGGCCCTGGCCGGCGCGATGGACAGCGGCTGACGATATAATAGCCCAATTATACTTCAATGCCAGCGCCACGAATCAACAAACCACATGCGTTTGGAGCTATTCACAATTCCCGCTCGAGTCGCGTTCGGAAACTTACCGCGCTGTTATTGGTTTGAGCTCAGCGCGGCAAGCGTTTATTTGTTGGTTAAGAATCCGAATAGAATGACGCATTGAGAGTAGACTTATAAATCATATTCGCATTCGGTTGCAAACTTAAAGTGTCGGATGGACCTGTGATCGTTAGAATATTGTTGTGATATTGTTTTCTTTTAAATACTTATTTATGAATAAATAATGTTTGATCCTTATTTATAATAGTAGGCAAGTAGAAATAAAATAAATATTATAAAGTTATGTTTTGTAAATTAATTATGACAATAAAAAGTTCGATATAAAGTTTTTTTATTTAAAAACTCTGTGGCTCAGTGGTTGAACGCGTTGGTGCTCAAGCCGGGAGCTGTGGGTTCCAATCCGCCGAAGGAACGAAAAGTTTTCTGCTTTTGTAGGTCGTGGAAGTGTATTAATATGTGTATAATATAGCAAAAATCTTAAATATAAAATTAAAATATACTTCCCGTTGTCTGGTCACCGTAACACAAGTTAATTGGATACTTAAAACTGGGCCAGATTGACGCGGTGCGAAGTGTCCATAGCTTAGACAAAAACTATACCTGCATGATATTGAAAGTGTAAATTTAATTTTTTTAAGTATCAGATAAACGACCTTGTTTTAGGATTCTATTTTGATAGTACCTAGTAAATTCTAGTATGATAAACAATTTAAAAGTTATAAACTGTAACCCGACTACGCAAACATAGCCTATATTACCCGGGCCGTTATTACGAATCTAATGACACCTCTTTCTCCTCCTCACCTCTTTCATTAAAGTCGGATCAGTAGTAAACATGTGTCGCCCGCGAACGAACGAACCAAAAAACCCGGGTCGCGCGGTTCGCTTGGTTCAATGGTTCCCTCATATGAAATTAATTCGGTCACTAGTTAGGTTCATTGATTTTTGAACGAACCATAAGATCGACCGATCTATTGATTGATCTTGGACCGACATGATCGCGCGCTGAATTTTGCTCGATTGGCTCAGTTGGATCACTAGCTCACTACCGAGCTAATGAACCATGAGAACCATAGGACTCGTGCGAGCCGCGCGCGTAAACCGACTAGTCGCAACTCGCAAGGCAGTGAGTAAACGAATAAAGTATTTTAAATTGACAGATTTGTTAAAAGAATGAGTTTTATTGTAAGAAATGTTTAAGTTTTCCCGTTAAATTGTTAATTTTGTTTTAAATATTTTTTTAAAAGTCATTTACTCAATCTATAACAAATAGTTTTTAGGTTTTGTATTTTACATGACATTTAACAAACTAAAAAGCATATTCCAGTATCAAACTAATTTTGGTCGAGGTGAATTATTATTGAATAGTTTTTAAGTTAATTTTCATTATCCACATAGGTAAATTAATTAGCTATGATAAATGAATTATTTTTCTCAGTTGTATGCAAAACTCGTAACACACAAACCGTAATACACAATATCTATAGCTCACCTCCAACTGAATCAAAAGCAGACCGTCGCGCACTGAGTTTGTCTTAATTGGCTCATTTGGGTCACTGGTTTACTGGCTCACTAACGAGCTAATCAGGCACGAGAACCATAGGACTCGTGCGAATCGCGCGCGTGAACCAACAAGTGATACGCTAGTCTTCAGCTCGCTTGGATCTTTCGGTTCATTGAACGGTTCGATCGAACAGGCCAATTGAACCTCATCCTTAACTCAATAGATCAGGGCCTTTAGTTAAGATGCATTAGATAATTTCGACGGCGAACTTCGAAATCAAAATTGTATAATCATCGTTAAATGACATGTCGCTTGCGACGCCTTATGTCAAGTCCCATACATTTTGTTTTCGAACTTATCGCATGCATCTCGACTAAAGGTCCAGTACTGATCTGGTTTGCGGAAATTGTACAAAACACATACTTAATCAGTAGTTTAGGCGTTACAACAAACATACATACATAGACTTACTTAATCATTGCCCCTTTTGGCTTCGCCGTAGTCAGCTAAAAATATAAAATTAATACTTTTAAAACGAACATTTATTAAAATTCATAAATATATCACATCAATAATTAATAATAATAATTACATACATTATAGAAATAACACATGTCCCAGAACTTAAAGAGAGCGAGACATAATTCGGCTCCATCTAGGCTAGAGGCTTGACTTTAAAAAACTAATTTTTTGGGCGATGCTGTATAAAATACACAGGTTGTATACAAATAAATTATTAATAATAATAATACAAATCTTTGGCAACATTTTTTGACACTACTATTTTATTCAGACTAGAAAACGGGCAGACGGCTTGCCTTATGGTAAGCGATTACCGGCGCCCATTGACACTCGTAACAGAGGAGTTACACTTGCAACTCTTCTGCTGCTCTGGTCTTGCGTACCTGCGTTCCTGGTCCACAAAATACCCAACCCTCCTTGGGCCTCCGGTAACCTAACTCTCTCGGCGGAACACAACGCGAGCGTCATTTCACGTTGGTTTTATTTGAGGCCGTCGTATTGATCCGGTCGAGCGGGCCCTTTCGTGCCGAAGCATCGCTCTCCCACGTCAACGCGAGATTACAACGTAATATAAAAAATAACATTTTGACCGGGGATGGTTGAGTTGACTAACTTTTGTCTTCAGCTCATAATATATGTTGGAAGTTTGAATTAATATAAAGGATGTAGCGGTCGATACAGATAGATGAACTACCCGGGTAGTAATTATTTATTTTAAGACATATTTTTATCATTACGATACTTATTTATTCGATTTTCTAAACCTCTGCCTCTCGGTCAACCTACCCCATGTCCGGGGTTGGTTGACTATAAGTACGGGGTAGGTCGACGTAGGCAGTAAGTCACGTAAATAAATAAAGAGGATTAAATGAAAAAAAAAACATTATAATTTAAAAATGGTAATGACTCTTTCAATCAACATCAGACATCAATATTCAATACTTACTTTGTATATATAAACACTAATCAACATACTTAACCTTCTATAGACTAAAACATTCTTCTTTTCGAAAACGAACTTAATAAATTATATAAGCTACAAATCTTTTGTTTCTTTTTTCTCTGTCTTTCTTTTATACGTCCTCGTTTTCTGTAAAAATACAAATTTGGCGTAAAATAGTAAACTGACTTGGTTATTTATTGTGGTAAATTAATTAGTCTAGCTACCCCCAACAAACTTCGTCAACCAGCCCCTTACGACATTTTAAATTTTTGCCCCGTGACTTGAAATCAAATCAGTGTATTATAGAAAAAGACTATCAAATTTACATTTGGAATAGTAACAACTGTATTTTAAATTGATAGACAGACACAAAAACAAATAAAGTATGGGCAAAAAAATTTACTTACAAAGAGAAAAAACAAAACGTGTAGTGCCCGAGCCAGACCGAGCGCCACGCGACTGCGTCCGCGCACTTCGCGCAAGTTAGCGAGTCGCGGGCGCGCGTCTTCGTTCGTGGTTGGTTGACGAAAAACACGTGACAGTAGCGAGTCATTGCTGCCTAGTCTACCTACCCCTATAGTCAACTGTCCCCGGTCTTCCCTATTGTTAACAGCTCACAGTCGATGTATAAATTAAATTCTAAAATATTGACATAATTTACAATATGAACATTAGATGTTTGATTGTTGGCATGCGGAAATTCAGAGGGTCGATGCTGCTAATTAAATCTGAAAAGTGATTCAGATCTCGTAAACATCAAACGCAGAAATCTACCGCGATGCGAACTTGAACGCACCACTTATCCATACAAAATATACATTCCCGTAATATGTATAGTCAAATATTAAAAGAATCAAGACTGCATCGAATCTTTATTGGTTCTAAGATTTAATTAGCAGATTCGGCCTTCAGTATGTAAAAATGTTGTTAACATTTATAATTTAATTATCATATTATACTCACAAAAAGTGGTTTACAGCGGCGGTTACAGCAGGTACTATAATAATAATCGGTCTTATACATCCCGGCCGTAACAATGGTGCTTGATTGTCAACTAGTACAAAATTGAACCAATATTCTAAAAATATTTAAACAATATTTCATTTTTCCACTCTAAAGTCCATTCTTAACTTGTTGTAAACTATAATCTAATCTTGTTGTACTTGTAATAAATTCTACTTCATCCATTTTTACTTCAATTATATTAATCTTATTAAACTACTAGATATTGTCGGCGACGTCGTGCGCGCGCAGGGAAATCTCGCAAGAGCCGTACATTTTCCGCGATGAAAAGTAGTTACCTAGCCTATTCATTGCAAACAAACGACCGAATCTTTTCATTTCATAATATTAGTGGGTGATATTGAGTATCTAAGCTTTGACATAGTAAGAAGCTTGTGCTAATGTCACAAACATTAGCACAAGCTTCTGTAACATGCTGCAACAGCTTGTTCTGTAACATCTACCGACAGACATTTTTGAATTCGAACACACGCATTTCATAATATAATGGGGAACATGCATATGTTTTTATTGGCTTTTCGAAAAGTACATAATAAGCTGGGAAATATGGTCTTTGCAATGGCATATCTACGATCAACCGTTAAAGAAATACAGTCATCACAAAAGTGGGATCGTTGGAGAGCATTGAAACGCTTTATACAAAAAATGATAGTCCATAGCAGTTGAAAATGTATGAAGATGGATACAAAATTTATTTTAGTAACTTAAATACCTTTTTTAGTCCTACAACTTTATAATTTAGCAGCTGATTATGGTACTTTTTAATTTTTAGATCCATATTTATGTCGTTTTCCCAAAATATAAGAATTTTGCTACTTTAAAACAAATGCACATTCCCTATTACTTATATTAACACTCGCCGATATCTCAATGGCCCGGACCTCCTTCTACCGGTACATTTCCGGTACATGCAAAACCGGAAAACGGTTTGCTCGTTTACAGGTCTTATTCCATAATCGCCTCTAAGCCAACGGCCACCCGCACCAGAGGATTCACATGTGCGTTTTGTTTAGCCGCACCGTCCACCCTCCTCCACTTTATATCAGGTAAAACGCTTGCGGCTGCATCTCCAACTGTCCTAACTTAGTTAGCAAGTTATATAAGCGGCGGTGCTCGGCCCCGGACTGCCCCGGGCTCAGCGGGGTCCCGCAGGTGGGGCCCAATGCGGGGCCGTCCGGTGAGACCCCGGCGGCCGGCGTGGGCACTTCGCCCGGCTGCAGGTCGCGGCAGGCTTCGAGACGCTGGGCAATGTGAGGCGGCATCTGAATTTGGGAAGGCATTTGTATATTTGTTTTATGGAAAACTGACAGTTCCTGGGTCATGGTCTTGTATAACATCATATAAATCGGGCAGAGAACTCGAACGGCGCAAGTATGGGAACCTTTGTTGGGATCCCATATTTGAACCGTTTGGGGTTGAAACCCCGGGCACATGGGGTCCGGGCGCGCACAAACTATTCGGAGAAATTTCGAAAAAACTCGTAGAGGCCCCAGAGCCGGCACCTATCTGGCTCAAAGAGTTAGCATTGCCACCCAGCGAGGAAACTCTTTCAGCCTAGTAGGGACTCTGGACGACATAGAGGTTTTCTTTTTAAAGTTTCTTGTAGTTTAGTTTTCTTTTTTAGGTATTTTTTTCTTTCTCTCTTTTAGTTTGTAAATAATGTAAAGTAGGTAGTTATTATAATGTTATGTGTTTTAATATTATTTTTATGATTGTGAATAAATTGTTAGTATAAATCTTAAATATATGTATAGTATAAAAGTATTAAATGTACTTCCCGTTGTCTGGTCCCCGTAACACATTTAAGTTCTTCGGATACTTACCAAAGGGCCAGATTTACGTAGTGTGAAGCGTCCATAGATATGATTATTATTATTTTTATATTATAAATGGCTAAGGAGGTAAAGATGTTAACTGGATATGTAATAGTTATTTCATTTCTATTTAAGGGTTACGTTATCGATCACATTAAGGCCTTGAAAACCAAATTAGCAATTAAAGTCAATGCAGAAAATATTAATGTCATGTAGGCGTATGTTTGTGAATGCATATGAGCTGGTTAAGATTTTGTTACTTAGCTGCTTCTATTATGTAAGCTATTCCTGTTTGGGTGAAGTTGGCCTATTTATATATTGCAGGCGTACTCACGTGTAGCAGCGGCGCGTGCAGCACCGGCGCCCACAGCGGCAGCAGCTTGTCCAGCACGGCGGGGCTGTCGCGCAGCAGCTCCAGCAGCGACAGCAGGTGCACGCGCACGGCCTCGGCGAGCGCGCGGCTGGCGCCCGTGAGCCGCAGCAGCGCGGGCACCAGCGCCGCCCAGAAGTGCACCAGCTCGCCCGCCGCACCCGCCGCGTACAGGGACCACAGCGAGCAGAGGGTGAACGCCGCGCACAGGGCCGACATGCTGGCACCGCCGCCCTCCACGTACCACAGCATTATCGTCTACAATATATAGTGATGGTATAGCACGCAATAATATATCTACGCCCCGCGCTTCAATACCACCTGACCCACCTATATATTATGTGCGTCGGACGCAGCGCCTGCGAGCGCGCATCCCTAAACTATATACCTATCTGTTAAATTGTTACTGTAAGACAGTTGATACTAAGCGCCCCAGCGAGGTGCGTGCTTGTCGCCACCCGCTTGTGCGGGGCGCCATAAAAGTGTATTATGATCTCTGGATATATGTGTTGTGATTGACTCGAAGTGAATAATTTGAACAGTCACCATCACTATAATCCGTTAAATATCCGTTAAGGTAATTGAGATAAAACATGGCGTGCAGCGGAGGGCAAGCAAGCGCTTTGCTGCGTATTCACAAATACATTTTTGTCCATGCCACAGCCAGACCCCATTTTTTCTCCAGATGATCCAGGTGCTGCGGTACTGACCTGGAGCAGGTCGGTAAGTGTGCAGGCGGCGTCGACCGGCACGGGAAGCGGCGGCGGCGCGGCGGCGGTGCGCGCGTTGGCCAGCGCGCCCAGCACTACCCATGAGGCCACGCGCACGCGCGACACGCACTCGCCGATTTCGCGGGACCTGAAATTACATCTCACATTAGTTATTGAATTCAATTACTGCGTATATTTATTGATTTTAGCATACATGCCATATTTATATGAGTTTCGTGTCAGAGCCATCTGTAGTCAGCGTTAAGTACTACAGTAGCGAGATTAATTAAATTGCAGCGTCATCTATCGATAACGACAATTATACGACATAAATATAGCGGTATCTAACAGCTACACTCACAGAGCAGCGTGGACAGCCAGGGCAGGTGTCGAGTAGTTCACTACCGCTTCCCTCACTCTTGCCCCAGAGCTAACTCTGACGTGACGAACTACGCCACGCCGCCCTTCACTACAAGTGCAGCGCCATCTATCAACAGCAACACTCACCCAGCAGCGTGGACAGCCAGGGCAAGTGTCGAGTAGTTCACTACCGCTTCCCTCACGCTTGCCCCAGTGCTAACTCTGACGTGACGAACTACGCCACGCCGCCCTTCACTACAAGTACAGCGCCATCTATCAACAGCTACACTCACCCAACAGCGCTGGACAGCCAGGGTAGGTGTCTAGTCACCCGCTCCGGCTTCCCTCTCGCCTGCTCCAGTGCTAACTCCGCCGCGACGAACTGCGCCACACCGCCCTTCACCACCGCACCGAGAGTGTCTTCGTGCAGACAGACCACGTTGCGGTTCACAAGAGACTTCGATACTGAGCCCTGGGAAAATAGTATAAGAGATTGACAGAAATTGAAAGAAAGTAAGAGACAGAAGGCTGAAGTAGTCTAAGGGACTTTGCTCAAATAATGGTCGATATCTTTAGTACTGTTATCCGAACCAATAATAAAAAGCTAAGCTAACCGAATAAAAAGTTGAGGTCGTTTCGGCTCTAATTTATCAAGAGACCATCATTTTATTCATATGGAAAGGCGTCACGTAACCCTTGAATAGCTAAGGTACTGAATGCTACCTGTTGTATATGGGTTTTGTTTACATATGACATAGCCATAAGGACTCTTTTAATCTTCTTTCTTCCGCAAGAAATTACTCTCATGCCATGCATGTTGAGACGTTATATGCGATAGAACGGGTCCTTTAACTGACCTTGATTTTATTCAACAGGTGCGCGTCGTTCAGCGTGTCAAGTAAATCAGGGAGGTGTGGGCGGAGGCAGTCGGCGGGGGCTCCGCCCAGCTCCCGGGCCTCCGCCCCGCCGCACAGCGCGCCCTCCAGCGCCGGTGGCAGAAGGAGGCGGCAGCCGTGACCTGTGGAGTAACAAGATGTTTGTCAGGTGCTTACTTCACTCACTACACTAGATAGTTACATCCTAAGAATTTATTATGCTAAGTGCGGACTGTGAATCATGGCACGCAGAGGGTGGCCAATGGGGAAAGGGCAATGCTCTTTATGTCCGCGTATTCTGGTTCCATTTATTTAATTTTTATCAAAGGAAAACTTATAGCTCGAATAAACAAAAAAAAAACTATTAATTAGAGTTACAAATTAGAGCCAGTTACAAGACCTCGAAAATATGACGGCATTCAACAGTAATGTAAGCTTGCCGGTCAATCACAGGCGGCTTACCTTGCAACACGAACTGCAGCAGCACGAACAGGTTGTCGTCGGGCAGCGCGGTTTTGGTGCGCAGCGCCTGCAGCAGCTCGAACACGAGCACGCGCGACAGCAGCAGCTTGTCGCGGTCGCGGGCGAAGGCGCGCGCTCCGGCGCCGCACAGCTCGTTACACAGCGGCAGCGGCAGCGCACCCGCGCGCACCGAGTACGACAGGATCTTCGATATCGGCTCCAGTAGACTCTGCGGACGAGTATACATACGTACCAAAGGTTTAAGTATGTAGCTGAGCCTCAACGCCATCTATCCGCAGCACGTCGAGCTAATCTTTAAATAACAATTAAAAGTCAACCACAAGACTTAAGTTTTTATGATCTATCGCATGGAGACTAGAAGAGGGGTACCTACTCCATACATGAAAAAGTATC
This sequence comes from Phengaris arion, assembly GCA_963565745.1. NCBI lineage: Eukaryota > Metazoa > Arthropoda > Insecta > Lepidoptera > Lycaenidae > Phengaris > Phengaris arion. Next base: position 19,164,376 of record OY751444.1, read on the forward strand.
CATAAAAAAGCGTTAAATAGGGGGTGGCGCTATTGTCGCAAGGGTGTAAAGCGCCAAAATTAGAACGGAGAATTCAATCTTAGCTTCTTCTTCGGTTATATTTATAGAAATATTTTTGAATACACGAGTAAATAGATTTTTCATAATTTTCTGAATTAACTACTAAAGTCTAATTAAATCTTCAAAAAACTTTTAATAACCAAACTTATCTCACTTCACTCCTAACTTCAATCCATTTTATATTGCTAACTTCATATCAGTTACCACACACCCAGACTGTAGCGCTATTATGGCCAGTTTTACATTCTTTAGCTCTCCTTTTTTTTTCTATGGAAGTGAATGATATAATATACGAAAGACTACCGAAAGTCATTGAGGTTGAAGTCATCGTATACATTTAGAGCACCTTCTACCTTCGACCTGCAATACCAAACAGTTCGCTACTAACTGACTAGCGGTTCTATTTACCTTGTGCTGGTGCGCGTGCGGCACCTTAAGCGTGGCAGCGGCGAGGCGCAGCAGCGGCGCGGGGTCTTCGAGGTGCAGCAGCTGCAGCGCGGCCGCCCGCAGCAGCGCGTCCAGCGCCACCAGCAGCGCGCCGCACGCCGACAGCGGGCCCAGCGCTTCGGGCGCCAGGCAGCCGAGGTACATGGCGATGTTGTCCGCTATCACGCCCATTTGCTGCAAGACAGATGAAACTATAAAAAGAGTACGTTGCTGACTGATCCTCACTATTGAAAGGAGTGCACTGAAATTCGGAACGCACATAAAACCTGAGCATCTGCTATGAAATTGTAACGTAGTTACATTCCCTTTCCAAAAAATCGATTATTTCGGCGTTACTCGCGTCATCTATGATTTGTATAATTAATTATTTAGTCATTTTTAGAGGCTTAAAACGCCATCTATCGGCGCACGTCCTTACTAACGGCGTCAGCCTTGCTTTCATGCTTAGTTCGTAGATCGATTTTACTTTCGTCTTAAATCTTTGAAAAATAATAATTTAGTTTTTAATAATGAAAATACAGTAAATTTTTAATATTATATTACATAATATATTGATTATTGATATAATATCTTCTTATTTTGATTTCTGGATTTCTTATCTTTACGCTTTAGTTTATAGTTGTCAAAAGTTTAAAAAAGAGGAAGGATAGGTATATATGGCACTTCCTTGAATGACATTTCCTTTTCGAATTAAATTTTCGCTAAGACTCAAGATGTAGTCGTTATAATTATTATATTTTAATCCCGTGTTCCACGGTGAGTAATTTAGTGTATCTGTGTTGTGAATATTTAGAAAATCATGCTTGTATTAAAACGCATTATTCTTTCATGTAAACTATCATCTTGGTAAATTAGTTGTCAATTATTTGATTGGCCATACCACATGCTCAATTGTAGTTTCGTCTTTCCAATCTAGCACTATTAAAATGTTATGATGTTTGTATCATATTGGTTGCCCTTAATATCATCTTATCTTTTTTTATTTTGCCTACCTTCTTTGTAATGGTCACACAGCCCGTGATTTTGATCGTTGGGGTTAAGATCAGAGGCTGTAGGACCGGACTCCTACCGACACGTTATCGTGATTATTCACGGAACTTGGTTTGGGGCACGAAACACCGCCAACTACAGCATTCGAGGCACCAATTAAAAGGACTTATATCTAGCTGGAGTTCAGAGTGCTGATAGTCATTGGACGGGGATTTATTTTTTTTATTGAGACGCTATCTACGACGGACGGACGCAGCGGTGACGGAGAAGCTTCCAGGAGTTGGAGCCCTATCTCGCATCCGCCACGTGCTAGACACCTGGATCCTCAGCTAAGTTCCACGGTTTAAAGCCCCTTACCACCCCCTTCAGACACCAAGAGGCTAGATCAGACTGTACGGCCTTTTGCCCACGACCCCTATTTTTTCTTTGTTTATATAATCTAAATATTGTCACGGGAAATCTTTTATTTTATTTTTAATTTCACCCGTAACAAAATAAATTTTCTTTAGGGATTATAGCCCTTACGAATAATAATTAATTCATAGTTAAAAACAATAACACGACTACTGAAATTTTACAGCGTATGTTATCCGGGCTATTATTACGAACCTTTTGACACCACATCAATTAAAATTGGAACAGTAGTTTGGGCACTACAGTGGAACAAACATATATGTTACATACATACATAGACTGCCAAAATCATTACCCTTCCGCTTCACCGTAGTCGGTTAAAAAGGGCGTTCGCGTTCTTTGCAATGACAGTTTTCGAGGTCGTGCTATCTGACAGCTGGTTGGAGCTGATGCGTGGGAGGCGTCGTCTGGACGCCGTATCGCCCCTGTGGTATCGAAAATCGACAATTGAAGTTTTCGTTACTTTTTCGGTCACCAAACGGCGATTCTTGTGCGTTGGGTCTAAAAAGCTGTCAGGTAACACGACCTTTAATAACTGTGACAAAAGACGACTGTAGGAAAAAACTCACGTCGATGGGCAGCGTCTTCTTGGAGTTGAGATGGTCGATGACTAGCTGCAGCGGGCCACACGGGTACAACTCGTTGAAGTCCACAAACGCCTGCGCTATGCTCTTGAAGAACATCAGCCGCTGGCTCTCTGGAACGTTGTCTCAGTATAATTGATCATGCGAAAACTCTTTTCACCCGGGAGACTGCCCGTTTTCACCAATTGACTCCTAATTTTAAGTAGTCCCTTAGCGGCCATTTAGGGCGCCACTTAAGAAAAATTGAACGCTTAGGTGTCACCTAAGACCTTAGGGGGGCCTCTAACTTTAGGGGCCCGATATTTCGCGCCTTAACTATCGCCTAACATTACATTGTGATTGAAAATACGTAAATTCCTTTGAAATGGAAGACGATCTAAGCCAGTTATTGGTAACTTTAGACGCTGTTGAAGTGCTTGAATTATTTTATTAATTTAATAATAATGACTTATTACAAAAAATATCCCGTTTATATCGCCAAAGAGTGGAACATTTTCATAAATATGATATCGACTTCTTCATCCGCTAGAGGTTAACAAAACAGAGGGTAATATTTTTACTAGAAAAAATTGAACATCTTGAGTATAAAGACAGGTGTATTATTCATTTATATCACAGCCTCCGTGGTCTAGTGGTTAGAGCTTGGCTCTCGACTCGGAGGTCGTGGGTTCGATTTCCGCATTGGAACAAAAAAAAAAAAATGTTGTTTCCAAGTTTGGTTAGGACAATTCAGGCTGATCACCTGATTGTCTGACAAGAAAGATGATCCATGCGTCGGATGGGCATGTAAAAAGTCGGACCTGCGCCTAATCTCTCGCCAGTCGTGTCGGTTATCCGTCCCACTGGGTTATGAGAGTAAAGGAGGAGAGAGTGCTCTTGTGTACTGCGCACACACTTGGGCACTATAACATAACTCCTGCGTAGCTGGCCTGGTTTCAATGAAACAGGCCACCGTCACCGAAATCGGTGGGGGAGCTATTATTATATTTATTTATTTATTTCTTTATTAGACTCGCCAACAGCAAAACACAGAAATACATTAAAAATATACTTAAACTAAAACATGCACTTATGTGTAAGCCAATTATAGGCGTGTACAGCATTCATTGAGAACAGTAGATATTATTCCTTATATATAATCAATTAAACCCTATATGAATTGAATGTCTAATAATAATTACAATGTAGTTTTAATTTCCGTGCTTTAAGCTTAAATCATGCTCGTTGGACACTTTCTATGCGCATGGAGTGGGAAATATATCTGGAGCCCCAAACTACTGATGAAAACTCCAAATGGCTACGAACCAATGAGTTATATAGAATAATTTTAGGCTTAATACTTGAAAATCCTGTAGTGTTTCTTTTAAGAAATCCTAACATTCTATACGCTTTTTTGACACACATATCTATGTGTGACTTGAAATTGAGCTTGGAGTCAAATACCACGCCCAGGTCTCGAATCTCTGTAACCTGTTTCAGCATGGCAGAGTTTATAACATAAGTTGCGGTCGTATTATTTTGTTCACGTTTACGTGTAAATTTGAGATGAAATGACTTTTTCGCATTTAGAACCATACCGTTAGCACAGCACCAGTTACATATCCTATTTAAATCTTGCTGAATAAGATCAGCATCCAATGCGCAGGTCACCCTTCTGTATATTTTAAGATCATCAGCAAATAGACCGAACTCACTATTATGTATGACATCTGAGAGATCATTTATAAAAGCCAAGAAAAGTATTGGACCAAGATGGGAGCCCTGTGGTACACCAGAAATTGCTGTGTAATCGTCTGACGTAAAACCATTAACAACAACATATAAAAGTCTTTTTGCTAGGTATGAACGAAACCATTCTAAAAGAGATCCTCCAATGCCATATCTTTTTAACTTTCTTAACAACCGGGCATGACAAACCTTGTCGAAGGCGCTAGAAAAATCCATATAAATTGTGTCTACTTCCCGACCACTATCTATTTCATTACACAAGTAAGTTTTAAAGGTCACCAATTTAGTTTCCACAGAGTAGAAGTCCTTTTCTAAACCCATGTTGGTGGATAGAAAGATTTTTTCCTAACTGATGTGTGATTAGAGGGCAAATTAGAGACTCAAATAATTTAGGGATACACGAAATGATTGCAATAGGCCTATAATTACTAACATCATTGCTATGGCCTTTTTTAAAAATGGGAATTATTTTGGTTTTTTTCCAAATCTCCGGGAATATTCCGTCCCGCAATGATCTGTTAAAAATAATTGTTAGAGGAAGTGATGGGGCAGAACTCTTTACAAAGACAGGGGGAATTCCATCTGCGCCAGCACCTTTTCGTATGTCAAGTTTCTTAATTGCGCGTGAAACCTGATTCTCGGTAATATAAATGTTGTTTAATGACGATGCACCATCAAAAGTTAAATCTGTATCATTGTCTAAAACAGTATTAGAAAAAACGGACGAAAATTTATCAGCAAACATTTGGGCAATTTCTGTACCATTTGTTGCTATCATGTCGCCATTATTCATGACTGTCGGTATAGTGGTGTTACCCTTCCGTCTATCTTTAATGAATCCCCAAAAGCTTTTCGGGTTGGTAGAAATGTTGCATTCTATTTTATTTTTATAGCTTAGAAGACACTGTTCAATTAACTTGTGGTCACGCTCGCACAGAGCGTGACCACAAGTTAATTCTTAATATAATTCAATTTCATATTCAAGACCGTCACGCGGATTGTTGTATTTACGAAATCTATTTCTTATTTTATTTTTTTCATAGAGCAATTTTATAAGAGAACTACTGAACCCGGCAGGAAATTTTGTAGATTTGGGTTTTAGTAATGGTACGAATGAATCAATAGCACTTTGTACATGTTGGTAAAGAAAATCGGTCATTGCATTAACATTCGGACAGTTACCAAATGAAATATTCCAATCAATGTTCTTTCAGTATGCAATAATCTCACTGTAATCCGCTCTAAACAAGTTATGGCGACGAGTAAAAATAGATTTTAGGAATTGAGGAGAATTCAAAAATGATATAATAATTAACCACAAAAAAATAAACGAACAATTTAGAGGTTGTGAGACAGTAAACGTGGTTGTGAATTGTAAATAAACAACATCAAATGACTCGTCTGTCACTCATCAGTGAAACTGACATTACTTTTTAATTTACAGCACAGTACATTTTTAAACATGCTATACGTCATCGTCTTACTAATTTAGTTATTAAAATTGCTGAATAATTTAACAAAGCATACAAAAGTACACTAACTTGGATTTATTTATGTTATATTATATTTATCTATGAATTATTTATACTAGAATTTGCAATGTTACATTAATCTATAAAATATCAATAGTATGAGCGCAAATTAGAAAAAAATACTGTCACTTAACTAGGAGTTCCATAGCTAAGTGCTACCCAGCTTGATGAAAATGAAATTAGGTAGGTGCCGATTTTAGGAGACCACCTATCCAAAGGGTCACTTACATAAGAGTTGTTTAGGGATCAGTTGGTGAAAACGGGCATTAGGCTTATTTAGTGTTATTTAAACACGCAACAAAATGCCACTTTAGGTTTTTTTCCATACAAAAATCGTGAAATTGTAAACACATTGTGTGTACATGATTCATCAGATTTCATCATATTAGAAAACATAAATATTGACAGTTTTCAATAGAAATGCGTAAAATGGCGCACATAATATGAGTTGAAAAAAATATATGAATATTATATATCTGTTGATATTTGTTGTAGGTGGCGAAGCAGAGATGCTACTTGTTACTGGCAGAGCATTCCATGCGCTCGGTTTGAGATTTTGGTCTATGTCTAGTCCAAAGACTGGTGACACGTCACGTTCCTCACACTGGCGTTCTCAATTCACACCAAAATGAAAAGATACGCAACGCGGCGCTGCATATATAGTAATAGCTATTCAAAATTGAACTTTATTAATTACAGAAGAAGATACACGTTTCACTGTAAGAGTTCGAATGTCAGGTTGCACCGCGCTGCACAGCGCATGTGCAGCGTATGACTGATGTCGTGTATCTTGTTGTGTAGTGAATAAAGTTCAATTATCAATTGAACTTGTGATTGAATTGAAATTGTGAAATGACCATTACGAGTGTTTAAACTTTTTTTTTTCCGTTTTTACGGTTATCACTTTTTTGCTTACTATTACAGTACCTAATTGCTTAGCAGTACACACCTGGAGTCCGCTGCAGGAACACCTGCAGGAACACGTTGTGCGGCGCGAGCTGGTGCAGTACGCAGCGCAGGAACTGGTGCGCCACCGACACCGCGGAGCCCGGCAGCCGCGTGTTGGTCTCCGACTGCCACGAGTACGAGCCCAGCTGCACCACTCTGCAGAGAGATGAGGTTTTCAGCGAGCCTTTGTAGTTTGTGTGGTTTATTTTTGTGTAGATGACATGTAAACGTGTACGTGCAAATTAGATTAAATTGAATTGCGAGGCGTGTTTGTGTGCGTGCGTGTGTGCATGTGTAAGCCAGCGTATACGTATATGCGTACATGACGTGTATACGTGTACGTGCGAATTAGATTGAATTCAATTGCGAGACGTGTTTGTGTGCATGCGAGTGTTCGCGTACGTGCTTACGTATAAATGCTCGGCGTGCGTGTGTGCTTTAGCGTGAATTCGTAACAATGTCACCTGCTAACGGCGTGCAGCAGCGCGGGCAGCAGCGGCGCGGCGGGCGCGGGCTCGCGGCGCACGTACGTGGCGAGCGCGATTACGCACAGCCCCAGCTCCTCGTCGCTGTACTGCTCCTCCAGCGCGCCGCACTCCGAACCTGACGTTAGATATACCATCATAACAATACAATCATCACAGAATAAAAAAAATATAAAGATGCGAGACTGCGGATGGATGGCGCTTAGTGCTGGTTACTTGCCACTATAGAATATCTAAAATTTAGAGCACTGAAAATAGAACTCTGCGCATTAGCGCATGTTGTATTGTCAACAGAGCTGAAAATCGAACACACAAGTATCGAGATAAGTGTCAATGTCATATATGACAGCCCAACACTCGACACTTCGAATTTCACCTCTATTGTTTTAGCGCGGAGTTCTATTTTCAGTGCTCTGAATTTTCCCGGGCCCGCGGGATTCCGGGTCATGTAGTCCCAGCCTATAGGTCATTAAAACGATTCTTCTGAGATAAAGAAAAAGAGTTCGTCATGCACATATTTACATTTTATTATTATAATTTTTTTCAGAACTTCGCTTCGCTCCGCTTCGTTTCAGCGTTAATATTGATCTAACTGGTATTTATATACACTGTTGCTCTTTTTTTTTCATTAACAATTTAATCATGGCGACGTGAAATAACTTTTCACTGTAAAATGTTGGATTTATACATACCTATTTATACGAATCCTAAGGACACATGCAATCAACTACTTACAGCGGTACCGCAGCGTGGCGTCATGTCGCGGCGGGCGCTCGTACGTCGGCGGCGGGTGCGCGTGCGCCGCGCGCCGTCCCGCGCGCCCCACGGCCACCCACCAGGCGCCCCAGCCGCCAGCCCCGCCCTCTGTTACACAACAATCAAATAGTAATAAGTATTGGATTAAAAGGGTTGGTATTTTTTATTATTATTATGTAAATAAACGAAAATTGAAATCCTGTATATCTTACTAAGTGAAACAAAATGATTTACGATCTCAGTTAGAAAAATTATATTTCTTATTTTCTCATTGTCCCTATCCTTTCATGTCATTTTGTACAGACAGAATGATTGTTGGCTGTCATGTTACTGATATTACAAATCAGAGTGTAGGAATAAAGCTATACCTGAGGAGTGTGACCGCGGCGCGGGCGCGGGGGGCGAGCCGAGCTGCGCCACCTGTCGCGCCAGACGACGCGGAGACCTGCCATTACACGATAGATAGATTGCAGTGAGTCATCAGTGCGAATGTTAAAATGGCTTACTTAAAATTGGCGAATGTCGGTTTAAGCGTCATGGTCTTTGTTACGCGAATGAACTATAGTTATAAACGTGCACGCACAGGCGTATACGCAATTATAAGATAAGCTTGCGAAGCTTTATACGTAAGGTATTCTAATATTACAATGTTAAACGACGAGCAAAAGTAAAACAAAAGTCGCTGTATAAAATCAGTATGTATATAAAAGTATTCTTTATTATTTCCTTTGTCTAGACTTTCTAAAATAAAATGTAAGGCTGGGACTATAACATGGACCTGATCCGGTAGGCCGGGGAAAATTCAGAGCATTGAAAATAGAACTCGGCTGTAATACAATAGACTTGAAAATCGGACACACAAGTGTCGAGTTAAATGTCTATGTCATATAATATGACAGCTCGACACTCGACACTTCGATTTTCAACTCTATTTTATTAGCGCAGAGTCCTATTTTCAGTGCTCTGAATGTTCCCGGGGCCGCCGGATTCATATAGTCCCAGCCTTACAGGTTTAGTTTGCCATTTAGTTTTTACGTGCAAACCGTAAATCAAAATATTAGGTCTTTAACTATGAAATTGCCGTTTTGTATGAAAAAATATAAACGCATGTTTTTAATGTATTTTTTATTTGTATTAATCGAAGTAATCACCCATGCAATCAATGCATCTTTGCCATCGCAGTGGCAGTTTATCGATGGTGTGTTAGCTCCGTAAACGTCGTTGATGTTGCGTGCTGCTTGTGCCGCGTTGCTGCCACGACGGTACTCATATTCCATAATTACTCGAATTTTTAACGTATCCATGATGCCGAAAAAAGATTGAAATGCGATGAAAATGTAACACTAATCAATAAACAAATGACTACTTTTGGAAATAGAATTCCATGTTTTTAAAATAAAATTAATTTAAAATTAGAATTCTTAGCCAAACAAAAATTATTTTGATTTGAAATGGCCAGTACTGCAGAACGGCAATTTCATAGGTAAAGACCTATTATTTGTACCCCCCCCCCCCCCCCCTTCAGAAGCTTCAGATAAATAGATAATTTAGATAAATGTATTTATTTGAATGTGAAAAATATCTAGAATATTCCATTACTCACCGCGAGCTCTCCGACGATCCCTTGGTGAGGTCGTGCGGGCGGCCGGCGGGCGTCGGCGTCGGGTCCTGGTCCGAGCGGCTCGAATCCGTGCGCTCCGTCGAGTCATCTGAATACACGTCTTTATGCCGTTCACAATAGAGCACACTCTGCGACGCCAATATACACAGATAGTCTATATCCCCTAATCAGTGCGCTCCGTCATCTGGATATACGTCTTTATGCCGTTGACAATAAAGCACAAAGTCAAACGGTTACTTTAGGAAGACAACTTATAATTTAAGCCAATATAACAATCAAAATCTAGCAGTAGTTAACAAGCCAATACACATCGACGACAACAGAGAATCGTGTAAAGTCCGATTAACTCGAGCTCTCTCATTCTCTTCTCTCTTTTTCTCTCACACACAACAGCAAGAAAGAGACGCACTAAAATACTAACTTTCATAATTTTAAAATCCAAGTGAAGCCAACCTGTTCACTGATATCAAAGGATGAATTAAAATCCACTAAGACAACATCAAAGGCCTTACCTTCGTTGTTCAGCCAGAAAGCTCACACCGATAATGTTGGGGTATTTACCAGGCAAGTTGAGGGCCTCCCTGACCCGGTCCACCAGAGCGTTGAACACCGGGTACTGCTCCTTGTTGGGCTTCGGCCCTATTGGCAACAACCTGAAAAAAAAAGTTATCTTGTCATTTATTTCTTATTTAGGAAGCACTGTATCTTACTACTATCATAAATGTGAAAGTTTGTTCTTTTTCTACGAGTGTTGACCCGTACTTGATCTTATCTGACAGTAATTGTGGCCCCCGATCGGGGACTATCAAGAAAAAGTTTTAAGCCAATATTACTAGGGTTGTCAAGAATAGAATTTATCTTCATGGGCCTGCGGTACCCACTAGACGGAACACACGCCGGTTGTCTGCGAGGCCACACTCACCGCTCGGGCGCGGGCGGCGCGGGGGGCGCGGGCGGCGGGTGCGCTCGCGGCGCGGGCGGGGGCGCGCGCCACCACACCTCCATCTTGGACAGCGGCGACTCCGGCGACGCGTACGCCGCGCACGTGCCTGCGTGTACGTACAAACTACAGTGCTGTGCGTTGTCATAGGGCTAGGATGCACACACACACACAAACTCGCTGGAAGATTTATGTAGGTATCTAAATTTTATATAAATCAATAAGTGACACGGTGTGGGTGTCACGTTTAAAAGTAACCTCTAATTTTAAGATTTATTGTGATACTGTTTGATTTCCCTTTAATAAAAAAATAAAATAAATCTTGATTACTACTATTATATACCTAATGCGTCCCACACCGATTTCGGTGACGTGACGGTGGCCGTTTCAGTGAAAACAGGATCAGACCGTTAAGTTTGCTAAGCTACGAAGATGAAATTTTATAGCACCCAAGTGTGTTCGCAATACACAAGTGAGAAATAATAACGTCAATAGCCAATAATAGTAGGTGTTGGAATTGCCTCGCTGATTTCAATTCAAGCATTAAGTGAGATTTTGCTGTGGGTTTTAATAAAATGCAGCTCCGCGTAGCGTTGCGCATCGTCGCGGTGTGAACTGACCCTAAAATGTACAAGTACAGTCAAGCTTAGAAATGAGTGATTAACAAGTGAATACCTGGGCGTGGTAGATGGTGCTGGTGGGCCAGGGCCTCGCCGTTGGAGGACGGCGCTGTGTCTGGAGACGTGCTGCTACCGGCTGAGTCGAAACGTTTCATTATTACGACACAAAGGTTATCATGTATTAAAATATATATATACAATAGTACATAATAGTCTATTATTATAAAAACTCCCCACACCGATTTCGGTGACGGTGGCCGGTGAAAAAGAGCAAGCAGCAGGAGGAAGAAGAAACAAAAAGAAGAAACGTCACAAGCATATTTTTGGTATAAACCTTAACTGTGCCAAATTTCATACTGCTCCGTTAGCATAATTTTCTTAAAAAAGATTACAAAGTTTTATCATCACGTAATAATATATAATAATTATAATGATTACTGACCAACAATCCTCTTCTGCTTGCCCATTATTTTGGTCCTCGGTGAGGTCTGGTGCAGCTGGTCGGGCCAGATCTCCACTGATTGACCGCTCATGGGGGTAGATTTCCTACAATACATTATTTGACTGAACAAATATAATCGTAATAATAGTCTATGTAGTCGACAGGTTGAAAATGGCGCCAAATAGATATGTGTGATACCTCGTTGGTTCGAAATCATGTCTAGAGTTTTCTAGACATCATTCTGAACTTAGCATGGGACTAATCCCATGCTAAGATCTCTTGCATTCATTCATGCAATCTAAATTGACGTGATGTAGGTAGATTACCCCCTTACTAATAAAAATATGTATATTTGTTTAAGCTATAAAATGTTTTGTCCTTGTCTGATACTCTCTTGAAAAGTCTCTTGACAGACAAGGACAAAACATTGTATAGCTTATTACACAGTATAAATATGTTTAAATTAATATAAAAAATAATTATGGGGGAAAATCTTTATTCTATTGTATATTATTGTATGTTTAATAAAGAATTGGAATTGAATTTTAATCCAACAAGGCATCAAGCATATTTGTAGGACCAGCAACTTGTCGAAAAGACGTAAAGGCGTATCAGCGTTATTTCAAAATAGTTAATATGATAATGTTATAGAAACGAAAAATAATAAAGATTGGAGACTTAATTTTATAAATAAATGTGCCAGACGAACTTACAAGTTAGAGGAGTCACTGCCCATAGATACTGACGAGCTGGTGGATAGCTGTTGGCCTGAGCGGGATCCCGTTGTCTGTAACGGCAATAGTAATTTTATGCCTTGGAGAGGCCACACTTCGGCGCAAATAGGCCGGCTCGACCGGATAAATACCACGGCCTCACAGACAACCGGCGTGAAATAAAGCTTGCGTTGTATTTTTTTTGTTTTGTGCTGGCAACATTTGTTACTACACGTACAATTGTAATCTCCCGACTATTTACATAAATTAAAATATGTTTTAAACTATAATAACTATCCATAAGTGTTGGAAAAGTTATTCATAACTCTTGTAATTGTTTCTTTCTGTTTATCAACGGCAAGTGTTTGCGTAAAACCATTTTATTGTACACACAAAAATTCAAGCCAAGCGCCAATTACTGTTGACGACTGGAAGAAATTCAAATTGGAGCTGTTGATTCCTGAGGACTGCTTGATCCCGGTGGAGTATTGTGTTTAATTCTCATTCTAATTAGTCATCTTTTACTAAACAACAATAACAACTCCACCACACACCGCTCACTCCGGTGGGATACGTCCAAAATCACACTTGCGACCACCTCTGATGTGGCTAGTGTCTATGGGCGGCGGTAATGCCTTCCCATCATCCGTCTGTTCGGTTTCCTGGTTCATTTCCGTAAAATACAATAGATATTATGGATACAAGAAATTGTACGAAGAATCTTTCATTATTTATAAATTTTATAATATCACTAGCTTTTGCCCGCGGCTCCGTTCGCGTAAATTAAGTAGTAATCACCCCACGGGAACACTATACTTTCTCGGGATAAAAAGTAGCCGGTGTGATAATCCAGAGCCCAATCTACTGTCATACCAAATTTCACCAAAATCTGTTCAACAGTTTTTGCGTGAAAGAGCAACATACATCCATCCATCCTCACAAACTTTCACATTTATAATAGTAGTAGGATTAACGTACTGGGACAGCCTGATGTAGACACGATTATCTCAGACCATCATAGGAACAACTTTTACCATTTACCATGGATTTGTTAGAAGCTTCTTAAAATATTTTAACTTTAACAATGCACGCAGCATAAGCATTTCACCTTCTATGAGAGTGATCCTTGTGTCGTCGGCATAAAGGTCCTGCCAGAGGTAAAATAACTGTAAACGGAGTGAAAACACTTACGATTTTGCTATGTGCGGGATAGGACATGATGGCCTGCGTCTGGTACTGATGGGGCTGGTCCTCGTAGTGCGACGGCTCGTCAAACGATCCCTGAACATAGTGAAATATTAAAATCAATAATTGAAACTAAGAAAATATAACTATCGCGACATCGTCCGCGTTGATCCCCATTGCACCCCCGTGGGGGTAGGTATATATTTCGAAAACCCATTTTAAACGGATTTCTACGTCATAGTAACTGCGTGACAGAATCCAACGTAATTCGACCAGCGATTGATATTTCACTATAAAAACTTTGGAACCCCCATTTCACCCCTTAAGGGGACGAATTTCAAAAAACTATAAAATACGTACTCAATAATTTCTATTTATTTCCTCGTATATTCAATTTCATGGAAATTGGGACAAATTTTAATGATTTTTTTGTATTTAATAGCTTGAATCTCAATTTTGATCGAAATCGGTGAAGGCTTAAAGATTTTCCATACAAACTTTCAACCCCTATCACCCCTTTAAATGGTAAAATTTTTCAAAATCCTTAGTGCGCGTCTGCATTGTAAATTAATACTGCTGTCCAAATTACGTTTCTACTATTGGCGGTTACGTCTATACGTCAGTCAGTCAGTCAGTCAGTCAGTCAGTCAGTCAGTCAGTCAGTCAGTGGGGACATCTCCTCTTATGTATAGAGATAAGTAGAACACCCAGTATGAATGCCCAATGAGAAAATGAGAACCCAACATGGCATAGAATATATACAGCCTGTTTCCGAAAACAAAATAACATATTCAAGAAGCGTGATCAGTATTCGATTCTCATTACAAAAATATATTTAACATGTTACCTTAAATTTTGACGAGATTACCCTATAAAATAATTATCGTTTATTTTTAAACAGGCGGTGACACACATCGCGTGCGCGTGGCCATTAAAGCCGGCGAGTGCGAGGGTGTCCAAGCGCTGCAAGGTTTTTCATGAAATTTTAATAAATTTATTTTTCTGTTCGTAATCGAAAGTTTTTATTTTATTGGCTTTTCGAAAAGTGCATAATAAGCTGGGAAATATTGTCCTTGCAATGGCATATCTACGATCAACCGTTGACGAAATACAGTCATCACAAAAATAGACGTGTGGCACTCGGGGACTGCCGCGGTAAAGCTATTGCATAGCAAGCATTTGTGATAATAATAAAATGTATGTATATAGAGTACTCACTCATTTTCTTTCACTATTTTTTCGTGACTTTCTTCATTAATAATAAATGCACTTTGTTCATTCATATTCAAAACACTTTATACACAAATTTTACAAGTACAGCTATTCACTGTTGTACATAAATACCTATACACCTATATACTTTCTCATAAACAGCTGCTTATGTATTCGTCCGATTTCGGAGCAGCTCGTCTCGATTCGTGCGAGTTTCGTAGAGTCGTACAATACGTCTAATCGCACGCACACAACGCCGTGTCGAAGACTGCCGAACTGAAACGACGTTAGACGATGCACGAGCGTGAGGTTTTTTCGTTACGGAATTTCTGGATTCGGTCCCCGCGCTCAAGGCCCGCGATAGAAGCTATGCAATAGCTTAAAAAGATCGTTGGAAAGCAACAAAGAAACATTATACACAAATGACGTCACAGCAGTTAAAAATGTATAAAGGTAAATACAAACTTGATTTTACTAACTTGAAACACTTTTATGTATTTCATTGTTTAAAAAAATGACACAAATAAGGATTTGAACAATAATTTTCTTTTTTCAATCATAGCAAAAAACGTCTTTTTTAGTTATTTTTAGTCCTGTAACTTTTTAATTTAGCAACTGATTACTTTTACATATTCCGGTCCATATATTTTATGTTACCTTTCGGAAAATATAATAATGTTGCGTATTTAAAACAAATGCGTGTTCCCTATTGCAAGAACCTGTAAGCCTTATAAATTAACTTTGCAAGGAGACTATAGTCAATGCCCAACATTCATTTGCGAATACAAGCGATGTCTGGGGTGGGGCGACGCCCCCGGGGCGCCGCGGTCCAGCGGTTACCGGCGCGGTGCTGCCATGCACGGTGGTGTCGGACTTGTCGCTGGTCTCGGGGATGGCGATCAGCTCGCTCTCCGACGACTCCTGCTCCAGGCTCCACTGCTGGTACCTGGAACCGTTGGTGGTATACTAAAAACCACGGGAACCAATAATTTTGGTAAACAATGATCAAAATTCTGTGAAATTGAAAATACGTGTCATGACTCATGCGAAACTAGCAAGCATTTTACAACCGTTATTGTCAACCGTTGGTACGGTGCCAATTGAAGGTAATTTGACAGAATTGTTATTCAAGTTTATGATGAAGTGACGCAAATGTTTTTTTTTTAAATTTGAACCAAAGCATGCGAACCACTAAATGTACTCCCCACCACACAGGCTAGGGCTTCCCTATGAAGGAGAATCAGCCTTCGCCACTGTTACATTGTATACAATTTTTATGTTATCTCGTGAATTTGACTGTACGTAGTTCAAGACTTTTTTAAGACCAGTGATGTTTATTGCCTGCCATCAACGGGCTTGAGTTGATTTTAAAAATTGAATATAACTTACTTTGTGGCTTCAGGCGGGTCAGGCCAATGTGCCGGGGACTTGTGAGGTACCGTCGGTTCTTCGGCTGGCACCAGCGGATCTCGACCTTCTGAATTTAAAAAGGGTACTTTTAAATTTGAAAGGTACTTGTTATTCCTATTTAGAATGAGTTGCTTGGACATGTAACAAGTTTTCGTCGAATTTAAAGGGTTTTACTCTTTTAATAATCTGTCAGTAAGTGAAATTATGAAGGACCAATCAGAGCTAAATTATGAAGTGCTAATAGAATAGAATATATTATATACCTACATTTATTTGCATATAATGTAGGTAATAGAACAAATTGTATATAATGTAAAGCCTTATACATTTCATACCGGCCTAATGACATGCAATATATAAATGACATATTTTTGCGATTTCTGGAATTTTAATTTAATAACCTAACCAAGAGCATGTTGGGACATGTCTAAGGAGGGATCCGTAACTATCAACGCGTAATAGGTTCTTTTCAAATTACTTCAAAAGTTACTGTTCGATTTCGTTCAAAAAAATTTTTCTAAAGAGTTTTTAGAATGATCTATCATCATGGAAACTTATTATCTCTAATATTTCTATCTCTTACAATTTAGAAATGCTTGGGGGCAATTCACAAACCACTTTTGTAAAAAGTAATGTATGAAACCCTATATGTAACGTAAAGTAAGGCCAACAAGACGAGATAAAAAACGTAAATAAACGGACCGCTACTAAGTTGCATTATGAAAGTGAGTTAATATTATATCTGTCCTTATGTATGCAATAATGACGTCAGTTGGTCGACGACAGCTATCGTAGCGTGTTTTGTGGTACAGGAAAGCGGCCAGTGCCGCAGTTGTCAACATTTGGTCCGCCAAACAATTGTGAACAAGTTCATTCCTGTTTGGATTGCGTTCGAAGTGATACATATTTTTTCGTCTCCGTATTTACTTGGTTTTTTGTTGCTATTATTCCGTTTCGGTTAGTTTTATTTTTGATTTTTGCTGTTATTGTGAGTGCTTAGTTGTTGATTTTAATTATGGAATCACAGCCTGGCGGCTCTAGACAACCTTTGAAAGAAATCAATTCACCACGCAAAAAGCGTCAAAAGGTAAGTTAATTTATTAATTCATTTGCACTTGAACCATTACCATAATTTTGATTTTTTATAGTTCCATACCAAAAAAAGATTCTTTTTATATAATAATAAGAAAAATAGTCTAAAATTTACCATTCCTCACATTTTTTTATTTACAGCGGACGTATTTTACATCTAATGAATAAGGAGTTAATGTGCACAAATACGTAAAGCAAACTTGGCCTACTGATGAATATCGAGCATTTTGGGCATCGGTGTCGCTTCCGTATATAGAATTATAAAAGAATATGCAACAACTGGGAATGTACAAAGCCCATCAACAACCAAAAAAAGGGTCACATTCTCGGAAAAAGTGGACGAGTTTGATAAACAGGCCATACGAAAGAAAGTTCATAGCTTTTATCTGATAGCTGTCAATGATGATGAAGAATTACCTACTTTAAGAGATCGACATTACAGAAAATACTTAAACATTTAAAATTTAAGTATATAAAACGACAAAGAAACAATACTTTAATAGACAGAGACGACATTATACTATGGCGAATGAATTACTTAAGAAAGATTAAAAAATACCGAACGGAGTATCGCTCTATATTCTATATGGATGAAACATGGGTGAATGCAGGTTTGTCAAATAATTGTGCCTTTATTATGTTAATAAATACTAGCTTTTGCCCTTACTTTACTTACTGCCTCCGTTGCCGAGTGGGCTGAGCGTGGGCTCTTAATCTGGAGGTCGCGGGTTCGGTTCCCGCAGAGGACACACATACTAAAAAGTCACTTTATTTGTTGTTCTCTCGTTGGGTTTCTGGGATCGATAAGCCTTGCAGCCCACAAAATAAGAAGATGACTTACTAAAATAATTAGAATTTTCGGCAGTGCATATCACTGGTAATGTAAAACTTATTTCGTTTTCAGGGCACACTGTTTCAAAAACTTACGTGGATACTACAATAACTTCAAAACGGCAAGCTTTTCTGGAGGGACTGAGTACGGGTGCAAAGAACCCTACATCAAAGGGCAGACAACTGATTGTGGTGCATATGGAAAATGAAAATGGTTTCACAGAGGGGGCTGATGATGTATTTGAGTAAAAAAACACAGGTGATTACCACGAGTCAATGGACGCGAACCGCTTTGAGCAGTGGTTTGAGAATATTTTACCAAAACTTGGTGAAAATGCTGTAGTGGTACTGGACAATGCTCCTTACCACTCAAGACGCCAAGAAAAAACACCCACCAGAGCATGGAGAAAAGCAATTATTCAAGAACGGCTGCGTAATAAAGAACTAAGCAATGATGAAAAAGACGTAAAGGCAGAACTTTTGAAGAAAGTGAATGACGTAAAGGCGAACTACCAAAGATACGCTGCGGATGAGCTCGCCAAAAAATTTAAGGTGGAAGTCCTAAGACTGCCACCTTATCATTGCGAGCTCAATCCCATTGAACTCGTATGGGCTGACATAAAGGGACACGTAGCTCGCAATAATACTACATTTAAATTTGAAGATGTGAAAAAACTGCTACAAGAGGGGATGCAACGTGTTGATCTGCTGATAAATGGCGAAATTGTGTGGATCATGTAATAAAAGTCGAGGACAATTTTTATAGCAATATTGACAACATGATTGAATATACAATAGATAGTTTTATCATAAACACAGCTGACTCGGACTCTTCCGACGAATCATCTTTGTCTAGTACAGACGACAGCGATTAAAATTCGAACATTATAAAAATTTATTCAAATAAAAATGTTTTGAACCCCTGAAAATGTGTTTACATTCTTTATCTCGTCTGGTTGGCCTTACTTTAGAAACATTTCCTCTCCGTAAAATTAATTATTTCAGCACTCCTAGCGTCATCTATGACCTATTAGCTTAATTATTCTTTGTAAATTTAGAGGCTTAATTGCCATTTATAGGCGAACGCTTTTATTAAAACGGCATTAGCCTTACTCTTATGATTAGATTCTTCTATCGATTTTCTTTTCTTTTAAATCTTAGAAATAAAAAATTGTAACTTAATAATCTTAAAAAACTAATTAAAATACAGTAGAATTGCAATATTATATACCATATATTGGTTATTAATATAATATATTTTTATGTTAATGTTAAAAAAGAAGACAAAGTAGTATATAAGGCAATTCAAACACAAAAAACACAACGTCACCAACGTTGTGTTTTTTTGTATTTCTTTCATAAATTTGTCTTATTTCGGTTCTTAATGTTCTTGGTAGAATACTAACCATTAAATATTCGTTAACGTGCACAAGTGTGGGCAAGTGGTACAACTTCAAAAAACGTGCTATTTTGTGTTCTCTCCAAAACTCCTTAGGAACTTTCGTAAAGCTTCTACCACTTTACTGAATCGACTGACTTGAATAATTGACTGCACTGACACACTGCACTTGTGAAATTTTATTAGGTTAATCACGCTTGTAACATATCACTTATTATTTGTCATGTAAATTATCAGATTGTAAAATTAGTTGTCAAATTTGATTAGCTGAACACGTGTCTTATTTTGCATTGATATTTTAGGCTGATTGTATGCATAATTCAACTGTTCTTTATATCCTCTTTTATTTTGCTTACCCTCTTTATTATGTGATGGTTACACAGCCCGTGATTTTGACCGTTTGGGGTTGAGATTACGGCGGCTGTGGGATCACACCTTCACCCGCTGGTATGGAATTTTTCCAGGGAGCTACGGCACGAGTACGACGTATCGCTAGCTATACTCCGGGTTCTTCGCACCGCTAGCTACATCTCGGTTACTGCACTGCTTGGGGGCTTTCACTTCGCCTTCTGAATTCTACGCTTTGGACGGAGAGCTGTCTGGCGTGATTTTTTAAAATTTATATATAATAAATCTTGTTGCGTTGGTAAATTGTGTTTTAACTAATATACCCGCAACATCATCATCATCTGTGAATTTTTCAACTGTCTAGCTATCACGGTTAAGGAACAAACGGACAAACCGCAAAGTCTTTGTAATAAAAACGAAGCGTACGGAACCCTAAAAATGAAAAGAGCGAGCAACAAGCAACAGTGTCGCCAAGCTTGGCTGACCTCGGAGCCGCGGCGCATACGGCAGCAGCAGCACGGGCGGCGCGCGGCGGCAGCGGTGGTGCTGCGCCTCCAGCGAGTTTAGCGCGACCCGCACCAGCGCGCCCACCAGCCCGCCGATAGCACCCGACTCCGCACCGTAGTGGTACTGCACCATTCAATAAACATATTGAGTAATATGTAAGAACCTGCATCATTCTGAATAAGGAATCAGAATGAGAAAGTAAAAAATAGTGCTTTACTTAATCTATTGGTCCCAAAATTGGATCTTGGGGTACACCTTTTTTTGCAATATCTACATAACGGCTACAACTCACCTTGTAGAGGACCACAATGAGCGCCATTAGCCAGTGTCGCCGCACGTGCGGCTCTAGTGCAGCGAGAGAGTGTGTCACGTTGGCGCTCGCGCTGCCCGCGGCAACGGGCCGGCAGCAGAACTGAAGAAGGAACAAATTCCATAAACTTTTTTATATTTTTGTGATTTGCGATAATGATGATATTTATTTATTTATTGATTCACCAACAGAAAAACATTTGGTATAGTACAAAAATAATTGAAAAAAATTTATAGATAAAATGAGTTGTAATGAACTCTATACACTTTGTCCAACGCTTCTCCAATTTTTTTATCCCTTCCAAAAAATATGATTTGTCGAGGTCCTCAAAATAGGCCTTTGTTTGCGAGATGACTTCATCATTGGAGTCAAATCTTTTTCCACCGAGCCATTTTTTCAGGTTTGGGAACAAGAAGTAGTCACTCGGAGCCAAATCTGGAGAATAGGGTGGATGTGGGAGCAATTCATAGCCCAATTCATGGATTTTTGCCATGGCAACTGCACATGTGTGCACCCTTGCATTGTCTTGGTGAAAAAGAACTTTTTTCTTGGCCAAATGAGGTCGGTTTTTTTTTCAAATCCTCATTGAAGCGGTCCAATAAGTTGGCATAATATTCCCCATTAATTGTTCTTCCCTTTTGAAGATAGTCAATGTGGATTATCCCACGTGCATCCCAAAAAACAGTCGCCATAACTTTATTGGCTGACAAACCCACCTTGGCCTTCTTTGGCGCCGATTCACTCTTAGAAACCCACTGTTTTGACTGTTTTTTGGTCTCTGGTGTGTTGTGATGGATCCATGTCTCGTCCACGGTTACAAAACGGCGCAAAAACTCCTCCATATTGTGATTAAACAACGCCAAACCTTCCTGTGAAGTTGTTACACGATTGCGTTTGTGGTCGACTGTGAGCAAACGCGGCACCCATCTTGCGGAAAGCTTTCTCATGCCCAAGTGATCATTCAAAATTGAAACCACTGAGCCATGCGAGATGCCTATGGCTTCCACAATCTCTTGCACTTTCAATCTTCGGTCGGCCAACACCATATCGTGAATTTTTTCGATTGTTTCGGGTGTAGAGACCTCAACTGGGCGTCCAGGACGTTCGGCATCTTCAGTGCTTGTACGGCCACAACGAAATTCAGTAAACCACTTTTTACCATTGAAATCTATGGTGCAGAGTCCCCAAAGTATTTATCAAGCTTAGCCTTGGTCTCGGTAATGGTTTTTTTTTCGCAAAAAATAATGCTTAATAAGCACACGAAATTCACTTTTTTCCATTGTTTCCTTAAGTTACTGGATAGTCTGATAAAGATAGCTGTAAAACACAAACTAACTGACGCAGCAAGTTCAAATTTTGATAGGAGTCAACTGACAGATGCCTGTTGACAGGAGTAGTGTTGCTTTTTCAGTAAGGAGTTTAGAAATTCAAAAAGTCACGGACTTATTGACCCGCCTTAGTATGTATGTTTTTTTTTAATGATGAGATTCGTCAATATTATGTGGATTTGTTGGTTTCAGCGAAGTTGAATTTGCAGTAATCAAATAGCCCTAAAATATATACATAAGTTGTTTTACAACGACTACCCAATGGTCAAATTATTATACTTGGGTCCAAATGTGATTTGTGACAAACTTCATGTTATAAACTTTCACTGTGGCTTACCTGTAAAAGGGATAGTGTAGGTTCGGCTATATGCGCTCCCATCACGTAGTTTTGATCTAACACTTGGGGCAAATTCGCAAGAAATGCATTGAATATGGACGACAATCTGCAAGGAAAAGTTTTATCATTAAAATATTTAAATATTGTGATATCTTATAGTCAAAGTTAAAAAATAATATTATAATAATATTTATAGTAATATAAATAACCATAAATATTATTTAAGTAATTTATATTACTATAAATAAACAGTAAATTATAATTTATTTATCATAGTATACACGTAATATTATTTATTTATATTAGGATTTATTATTTTTATATTATTAGGTACTTATTGTTATATTATATGTTATATTGGTAGTTTTATGGATTCAATTTATCACAATGATAATAATGAGGATTTTATTTCATGTTCTTTTTCGTCTGAAAGTTTTCTCAGCCTGGATAGTGGTGATGGGACATTGGATACTTTTTCTGCTCATGAACAATTAGTAAGTTCCTTTTCCCGTTATCCTAATAACGTCAATATTGTACATGTTAATGCTCAGAGTATACCGCGCCATTATCCTGATATTTTGGAAATGTTTAGCGATTCTCCTGTAGATGCTATTTTAGTGTCCGAATCCTGGCTTAAGCCCTCACTTTCGTCTGCTGCTTATGCTTTACCGGGGTATAAGTTGATTCGAAATGATCGCTTGGGTAAAAGTGGTGGTGGAGTTGCCATTTATATGCGCGGTGACATCGTGTGTAAAATTATTACAGCCTCACCAAATCGATACTCTGGCTCAGTCGAATACTTGTGTGTTGAGGTCACCCTACATCACAAAAGAGTCTTGCTCTGTGTGGTCTATATCCCGTCTATGCGTATAGATTATTTTAACACCTTGGAATCTCTGCTAGCCACACACAGCTCGAACTACGACTACACTTTGCTTGCAGGTGACTTTAATACTTGTCTCATAAAATCTGATTCCCGTGCCTTTAAACTCCGCTCTATACTTTCGTCCCTCAACCTCAGCATCCTTCCGCTTTCAGCAACTCACTATGCTACTAATTGCTCTCCTTCTCCCTTAGATCTTCTCGTCACCTCGTCTCCCGATCTCATAGCTTCTCATGGCCAATTCCCCTCTAACCTTTCATATCACGATTTAGTCTTCCTTTCATTTAAAATTAAGCCTCCCCGTCGAAAACCCAAGTATCAATCCCTGCGTGGTTTTAAGAACATAGATTTGGAGGCTCTTAAACGTGATCTGTCTAATACTAACTAGGGTATCCTGTCTACTCAGTCACGGATATTGACCTTAAGGTGACATTGCTAATGTCCTAACTAACATTTTTGATAGACACGCCCCTCTTAGAAAAATCAAAGTCAAGCACGTACCGGCACCCTGGCTCTCGGAAGACATATCTATGATGGCCAAGCGCATCCGAGCCATGGGTCGATATAGGAAACGACCAACGGATGAAAATTTTGCGAAGTATAAGTATCTCCGGAATCGCTGCAGTCGTCTGTGTAGAGATGCTAAAAGACGCCACATACAATATTCTATAGACCAATCTAACCCCTCTCAGATCTGGAAATTTCTTTCGACACTTGGCATTGGAAAATCTTCAGTCAATTTTGACAGCACTGTGAACCTGAATGCGCTCAACGCTCACTTCTCTTGTCCACCTGTAATCGTTGACTAGGTAACAAAAGCGCGCACCATTTCCCATCTTTCTAGGCATCTTTCTAGCATATTAAGGCCATAACATCTACTGCTGTGGGCAATGATAACCTTAGTCCCCGTATGATATCCCTCGCCCTTCCTGAACTCTTGCCAGTTCTTACACATGTCTTCAATTATTCTTTGGCAACGAGTTGCCTTCCTTCAGCATGGAAACGTGCTGATGTTATTTCACTACCCAAAACCTCTAATCCCTCTTCTTTATCCCATTACAGACCAATCTCCATATTATCATACCTTTCCAAAGTACTTGAACACATTGTCCACATGCAACTTTCTCTAATAATTTGCTTTAACCTTTTCAATCCGGTTTCCGTTCTGGTCACAGTTCTGTTACAGCGCTGCTAAAAGTCACCGATGATCTACGCCTAGTCTTGGAAAATAAGTGTGTCTCCATCCTAGTGTTACTCGACTTTAGCAGTGCTTTCAATTCTGTAGACTTTGACATCTTCCTTTCTGTCCTTCGCTCCCTTAACATATCCTCCTCGGCCATAAACTGGTTCGATTCATATCTTCGGGGACGTTCGCAGCGAGTTCGCTCTGATGAGGCTACCTCAGACTGGTGTGATCTTGATGCGGGGGTACCCCAGGGTGGTATTCTTTCTCCACTTCTATTCTCAATTTTTATAAACACTACCACCTTAATAATCAAATCTAACTTCCATCTTTACGCAGACGACCTGCAGATCTATCGCCATTCATATATTCATGAATTAAATTCTGGAGTTAGCGATATCAACGAATGATCTACAACGAATAGCGAACTGGGCAAAATCTTTCGGTATGTTGGTCAATCCTAGCAAATCGCAAGCTATGATCATAGGTAGCAGATACATGACTCAACGCTTAGATAATGTGCCTAGAGTTATATATGATGGTACCATTATTAATTACACAGAATCTGCTAAAAAATTAGATTTAATTCTAGACAGTAATCTCTCCTGGGTACGTCAGGAAAGTGAAGTGAGCAGAAAAGTTCACTACTCGCTGCACACGTTGAAGTGCCTCCAAAACTTTTTGCCTATAAAACCAAAATTTTCCTTGTCGAGACACTCATCTTCCCGATCCTTGACTATGCAGATTCCTGCTACTTAGACGCTACCGAGGAGCTGTTAACTAAACTGGAACGTTTATAGAATATCTTTTTTCGTTTTGTGTTTGGTCTAAGAAAGTTCGACCATGTTTCAGCCTTTCGATCGATACTCAAGTCCGCTCCCTATCCGCCTTCGGCGCAGCACCCATATCCTCTGATTATTCTACAACATTTTGCATAATCCTCGCTCTCCTCGTTATCTTCTTGATCGATTCAATTTTTCTCAACCCCTTGATATTCCTTGCAGGTTCACTGTCAGGACAAATCTTACTCTCCCCTCCCATCGCTCCAACTTCTACTCCTACTCATTCAATGTTCATGCAGTTAGATTGTGTAACTCTCTTCCTCACACCATTCGCGACAGTCCCAACATCGATGTTTTTAAAAGACGCTTGAAAGAGCATTACTCAAATCTGAATCCATATAGATACCGTTATCATGTATATATATTAACTAGCTATAATTTTTAATTTATTTATTTAGCTTTTTTACTATATTTTTATTATTATAGATATAAATATTTGTATTATTATTTCTACAATAATTGTAGAAATAATATTGTGCACGTCCTAATAGCTATATTTCATCCCATTTCTCTCCGTAGGGCTGCTGGAAGAAATTTCTAAATAGAAATAAGCAGTCCTTTGTGTCATCTTTCTTTGTTAATTGTATTGTTATAATTTTTTGTGTGTACAATAAATTGTTAAATAAAATAAAATAAATATACCTGAGAGAATGTGGGGATATAGTAAAATACTTTTCAACACAATTGTAGCCGAGCAATATAAACAAATGCTTAAGAACAAGTTCTTGTGTTTTGGCAGCCGTTTTATCGTCAATAGGGTGCGCCTGATCAGACCTAAAACAAAGTTAATTTCGTGTCAAAAGCTTATTAAAAGTACAGAAATTAAATATTTTATACATAATTTAAGCAATATTCATTTCTATGTGTTTTAATGAAATAATATAAGCGTTACCGTTTGTCGCAAGTGGCATCATAAATTAGGATATTTTAAAAATATGTGGAGTACCAAAAGGTGCTATTTATGCTTCACCGAAAAAATCAATAAAAAATATTAATAACGTCGCAATTTAATGAATAAGTAACAAAAAGTTCGCGATTAATTAACTTGCCTTGATAAAAATTGCATCAAAAGGAAGACCAACAAATTAGTTGTTTCTTTGTCAGTTTCTTCCAGATCAACAGATTTTGGTAAAACAGTTGTTAAAGTATCGTCAGTAGAACGTCCAGACATAGAATATACTCCATCTAAAAGAAAAAACCCGTTTTTATTTCTATAGTAATTTGATTAGAATTATATACGAAGGAAGTGAAGATATGAGTATATCTTTACTTACCATTGTTAGATCTTGAGCCTCCCAATTGCTGAGGTGCTGTTAGTAACTGACCCAATCCAAATCTTGACGTTTTTCTTTTCAGTAGTGGCGCAGAATATTGTCGTGAATACACTTTTTCGCGTTCTATTTAAAAATACATGTAATTACTGAATTAAAGATTCCAAAACGACGTAACGTTAATATTTACACACGTTAGCTACTAAGCATTTTTGGTCATTAAGAAGCAGGGAAACAACATAAATGCAATTTATTCTGTAATTTATTACAAAGGAAAGTAAAAATTTTTCATCAGTAACTATAATTTCGCAATTTTTAATACTATTTTGTGTACTCCTACTCAGAGCGATTGTACTTCAAATGCTTAATTTGTATTAAATTTTAAATATGTCCGTATCCAATTTAGCAGACAATCAAATATATACATAAAAACACTGAGTTATGATGAAAAATCAGATAGTAATGACTTACCACAAAGTAACTTACACAAAAAAGCTTTTGAAACGGAAATACAAGAAGCAGGTAAGGTGTGCTCAAGTGCAGAGGAGTAGGGGCGCGGAGATAGTGCAGGAAATCTCCCGTTGATTGTGCACCATGGTACAGATTTACCAGAAACTTCGAACATTATAACTTTTTTTCAAAATATGAATGAAGTTATTTTCAATGTTTTTGCTAATCCATACCGTATCAAATCAGGATTTGACGGAAGGGGTTACCTAAATACTAACGAGGAAATAGGACAAGTAACTGCAAAATGGGTGGATTATAAGACAGAAGCTAAATTGTTTGATTTAATGTCTTGAAATCGTGCAAAAGTAGTATTTTTTACTCTGTCAGTGTATCACACATTAATCAAATAAGTAAAAAAGAAGTGTAAGTGCATAAGTAGATTTGTTAAGAGTTATAAAATGAGAATATAGGTTTCGATGATAATGGCAAGTATTCTGGAGTTTTCTTTAGGTGTTCTATTATCAACAACTATTCCGCGTTTAGAGGTTTTGCCACCCAGGGCTTTATGTGCTGTAACTATAATTTAATTTACTGTCTCAAAGTTCAATAAGGTTTCTATAATTTTTTTCATTCATCAAAATTTTCTTTATTCGTCACCAGTCTAAAGTTTTATTTATATGTATTACCTAAACTGTTTTTTCATTTATTTGAAAGAGAGATTCGGAGGTTTGGTGTTATGTGGGACACGGGTTGTGGAAACGGGAAATCGGCACCTGTGGTCGGCGGCGGCACCGCGGCCGGCGCGGAGATGGTGCGCTTGTAGGGCCACTTGGCACCCAGCGAGGCGGACAGCGACCGCGCCGGAGTCTGCGCCGCTCGCCGCGAGCGCTGCGCCACCCCCTCCCCGCCCCCCTCTGCCACAACATACCCCGCGCCCCGAGCTAGTACACTGATCATCTACGTAGACTATTCGCCAACATTTAACCTCGCAGCCATTATTTACAGAACGGCGTCGATTTGGGATGTACTTTAACTGTATAAAGACGGACTTCATAACATATCCGATGAATTTTGTTTTTTTTTTGTTTATTTTGAAGTGTTCTAGTTTATTAAAATTATAATTTATTAAAATGTCTAATGCCAAAACAAAAGTATTCATTATGCCATAAGAAAATTGAAAATTCTTGTTTTCGTTAACTTCTGCCGTTTCAATGTAAAAAAAGATGAAATGATAGAAAACTTGATGTAGAAAGTAACAATTTATATCTACAGATCAAACAAGTTATAAGTTATAACATTATGTTAATCGACAAACACAAGCGCCAACTCTATGGAAACTATGTAGAAACTTACCTTTAAC
Organism: Phengaris arion; assembly: GCA_963565745.1. NCBI lineage: Eukaryota > Metazoa > Arthropoda > Insecta > Lepidoptera > Lycaenidae > Phengaris > Phengaris arion. The sequence continues at coordinate 19,192,604 of OY751444.1, forward strand.
GTTAGACAAGTCTATGGACTTGTTCGAATTAATTTGCGCTTCTAAAACGAGAGCCTCGAAACGATTGAGGAAAAACTCCCAAGTCAAAATGTGCCTATCGCTGAGGGTGTTATGCAACTGGTATACGGACTGTAGAATCATCGGTCGGTCAACAACTACCAGGTCAAACTGGGTCTCTAAACAGTATAGTAGCATCTGTTGGAAAATACAATGTAGTAAATGATTATATTTTTAATTATCTTAAAGGTTCTCTAAAGGTAGATTTATGTACCTCAACAGCTGTATCATGTATGGTTCCAAGGTATAGCGTAGCACGTTGAGCTACGTAAACACTGATGTCATCCATGCTTGAAATGAGGTAGCAAAAAGCTGTAGCTAGTGCTGTTTGTAGAGGAATACTTGTTTTCACTGGCGATTCATCCATGAAACTGAAAGTGTTTTACTTGAGACTCAATTATCCGACGTCGATTTTAGTAAGGCGTTCTATTGAACTATTAATTTTTTTCTCTGATATTAGCAGACATTAGCTACAATACTATGAATAGTATTTGTGGAACAAAACATTAAATCAACTACTTCTGGTTATTGATTGCCTATAATTTAGACTTGGAAGTCAGGAGTACTACAAGGTTTAATTTTAGGTCCAATTCAAAAATAGAAATATTTAATGTTATGAATATATTTTAAAAAATATGTTAACATAACATATTTTTTTATTTAGATTAAATTATTATTAGAGTTTTTATTTATTAAAATAACCGAGCACTACAGACCGTATCAACATGGTGACTCGTTCGACGGCTGTGAAGCGGACTTGTGGGTCAGTGTGGTGGAAACTGTCCCTCAACAGGGCACACAGTACGTCCGCCCCTCCCGCTAAAGTCGCACAGTGCAACAGTATCGGTGCGCTTACTGAGCAGATGTGAGACTGAGCTGCGTCGCAAACCTTCCATAAACTGCATAGTATTTTGGAGTTATTAGTAGTTCCAATATTCAAATAACATCTTATATCACAGCTTTAAACTTACTATGTTGTACTATCAGGGAATCTAATGCATAAGCAGTTGTCTTAATAATCGATGTCTTAATTTGTTCGTATTATAATACAATATTGTGACATAAAACTGACACGATATATATTTATAAGGAGAAGTTTGAGAATACTCTACTTGCTTATTAATTATATTCCCCGATACTAATCGTAAAGTGTGTATTCAAAGAATACTTACTTATCGATAAGCAAATTTTCTTGGCACCAAATAAGAAAGCCCCTATGTTCTGCCAGGGTATCCGTGTTAAGAACGAGGACTTGAAGACATTGTAGTAGGTGATAGAGGATGTCAGGTCTCTTAGTATTTTTTATTTCCTGTCGAAAAAAATATGTAAAAAATACACCAAACACAGACTTAAAATAAGGTAGAAGAAATACCTGTAATAACTGGTGAATGTATTGAAGCTCTTGCGGTAGTTCTTCGACGCAAAAATGGAATTTGCCAGCCGAAGTTGGCCAAAAGTTTGTCATGTCGTCCTCCACTAAGTCAGCTTCGTTTTCACCAACAAGATTTGGTGTGGATACCTGATTGAAATATTGAATCCAATTTTTATTCATAGACATCACACAATATCACATAATTTAAAAAATAACTAAATTATGTCAGTAAGGCTTTTGATTCTACAGATCATAAAATGTTAACTGTTCACAACAACAACTTTTGTAATCCTTTTTATGATAATATTTTTAAGCACAATATTTACGTTGGCAGTGGCGGTGGCGACGTCTGTGTCTGTAAGTGTGATGGAGTGCGCCGTGGCGACCGGCGGGCGCTCCGCCGGCGGCAGCGACACCGCCATATCCAGCTGTTCTGTGATCGTCTCCACTGTCGCCGTCATTATCTGCGCATCCGATATCAAGTTCGTTTACCTGAGGTTGAAGACTTAATTCTCTATATTGTATTGTTAAAAATGTTATATTCAAACAGGTTTTTTCATTTACTATAAAAATGTCATTTAGTTACATTATTGTTGATAAAGCTTCCTGAATATACGATTGCCTTGTTAAATAGGCAGGTTAAGTGATTGTACAATTTGATTGAAACGTAGAGGCTATTGCTGTTTGATGTAGCTAAAAGTGATTTAATTATGCAACGTATTTTAAAACCAATGTTCTAGATTCTAGAAAAGTCTAAAGAAAAATAAATACGAGATTGGAATTGTTTTGGCAAAAATATTCTTATAAAAACTAAAAGCATCGATGCAATCGAACAACATCAAAAAATGGAAAGGAACAAATACTTAGCGAAAGAAGCAGTGAAATAAAATAAAAAACCAGAAGAGATAGAAACGTACTTGTGTATCGCCTGACGATTTCGTCAGAGTGGCGTCCGAGCCGATGTCGCTTATTAGAGAGAGTTGCATGAAATGAACAAACTATACATCTATTTTATAGAAAAAAGAACTAGCAGTGACTAAATGAACGCATTGACTTGGCGGGAGATCGCTTAGAAACTGCGAATGATAAATCCAGAGCAAAATTTTAAACATTGCTTATTTAGAAAATAAAAATTTAGTTCATTCGCATTCACAAATTTAAATAATAAGATTTTTACTATATTCTACTTTAGTTTAGATTAACGTTTTATTTATATTAGCTAATAAAAGACTAAGCATTAGTAAGGCAAGAAGTCGCCCAAATAAGACGAACAAACGTATTCAGTTAAGAAGACTATAATATTTTTGTATATTAGCTAAGTAAAGTTAGTACACTTGAGATCATTTCCACCATATTTGTTATCAATTACATATTATATTTAAATACTCCTTGGATAATGGATTTCTCAAAAGCTTTCGACAAAATTAGTTTCATTTGAAATGATCTGATTCGAATTTACCCCTTCAATGTAAGGAGACAAAATTTAATTTTATGGATAGTAAGAATTTAAACAATTTTGCTTAAATACATTTTGGTCACATGAAAACTTTTATTTATGAAGATTTTAGTACACATAAAACTAAGTGGAAACGATCACACTTATCATGCAGCCATTGAAGCTACGAACATTGATAACAAAAACTGTCAGTAAAGAATATAGGTTACACAAAGAAAGCTATATTATCCAAATACACAAACTTTAACAAGAAAACAACTATTCCTAATGATTATGAAGTAGAACACTTACTTAGACTTGCCAAACAGAGAGACGATATAATTGGTAATAAAGAACGAGTGAATGTTATAGCAAGTAATAACATTTTACGTACATTTTGCTGTATTGTATTCCAAAACCAACAATCTCTGTGTGACAATTGCATCGCCCGCCAAATCAAGCAGACTATCGAATACGCACGTGAGGCATATGCACTAGAACGCCTCCCAAAGATCCACGCTCGAGAGCGCCCAAGGGCTCCGCTTGGACCGCCCCTGCGGCCACAGACGGACCCACACGACGTTCCTCATCCATCTGAGACTTCTTCGGAATAGCCTCTGACCAACTCTCTTCGGATGGAGGCTACACAGTTAAACTGCGTTGAAGCAAGGCTTTCCTTTTGCTTTTTTTTATGTACTGTTTTTTAAATGTTCACATTTTGTGGTAGTAGTTTGTAGGTGAAATGTTTGACATTGTCGAGTTTTCTTTGTTTTATAATATAAGTATAGTAGAAGTATTCTTTGGTCAATACCTAGCAAAACGTTGCCACGTTTTCACAGAGCTGGCTCTCTTGTGTCCGATAAAAAGCAAATATTTTGTAACATTGACCAATGATAGTCTCTAGACAAGTTGCAGAAACACTAACGATTGTTAAGACGATGTTTAGGACTTGAAAAGTGTATAAAGGACTTGCGTAAATATTCGTCAATATTTCTGCACTCATTTAGATTCTAGGCCATATTGCTGGCAGCGATGCACCAATACGATAATTAGAAGCGAGAGCAAAATCGAATACAACGACCGCGATACATCATAAACAGCGATAGTTAAATGTATCGATGTTAAAAAAGCCTAAAAAGAAAAACATCGATGTATCGAACGTCTTGTGAGAAACATCGACTTTAATATAATCGATGGATTTTTTACCTTATGTGAATTTGTAAGTGTGAGTGTGTTGTGTGCATTGGTGAATGTGCTAATTTTTACTATACTTGTGGGGACATTAGAATTACAGATTAAAGAAAGAGGAACAGATAAACAGCTACATAGTTAGCTTTCAATTTGATTGCACTACTACAAGCATATGGTGTGTCCACGATTGTGAGGAAAAATTGTGGGCTGTTGAAGTAGACGTCAAAATTTTCAAATTTGAACCGATTGGGTTCGTTCTATGAAAGCTGTTTGTGTGTCAGACACTATCAGTCTATTAAATTTAAATGATAGGGTTAGGGCCTGTCCACATCTCCACGATACGACGAAATCTACGTGTGCCGGCACGGTTTGTTTCCGCGTCGTGCCGTTTCACGTTGTCGACGTCGTGACAGGCCCTAAGTGAGAGTGAGAGAGAGAGAGAGAGAAAGAGAGAGAGAGAAAGAGAGAGAGAGAAAGAGAGAGAGAGAGAGAGAGAGAGAGAGATTGAGAGTAAGTTCCTTTCACATCATCGAAGCCTTATAGTCTCTTACTTTTTGGAAATTATCAATTTCAGATCTTATCCCTACTATGTATTATATACAGTTTATGTGTGGTGTTAATGCCATGAATGCCTGTGTATACGTATATCCCACCTGCTGCGTAACTCTTGGCACGGGCGGCACCAACACGCGCACGAGTCGCACGGCCAGTTGCGCACAGAGCGCCGCCGCCTCGCAGTACGCGCACGCGCCCGCTGACGCACATTCCGCTGAGGACGAAGGAGATTTTCAGTTTTCTGCCTTCTTTTAACCGACTCCAAAAATGGAGAAAGTTTACAATTCGACTGTATGTTTTTTTGTATGTATGTTCCGCTATTGCTCCCTTGTTTATGGACCGAGTTTTTTATTGTATTATTTACTATTTCCTTTTTAATTTAAAATAAACCTACAATTATAATTATTGCTGGTCAGTGGTATTATAATTACTGTACCCACTGTTTGTACCACTACTTCCTTTCTTCAAATGTTATGACAAATTGATAAACGTCAACTATAACAAAAATGTATATCGTATCAAACGCACGTTAGTGTGTTGATATTCTAAGGTACCTAGTGTGTGTTGTTGTGATTTTTATTAATTATGTATTTCTCTAAGTAATATTAAAAAAAGAATACTTTCAGTACACATTCCTCCACATAAACTTTAATTTACCAGCCAAATTTCGTACTCCTCCGGTTGCACTTCCCGTAAAACTGTACTGAAAGTTTTAGTCTCACATATTAATATAATAATTACAACTACCTGTGAGTATTTTGCTAACTTGCTAAACAATATAACCAAAATCGTTATTAAAGGTGAACGCGCACCTAGACGCGCCGCAGGAGCCGTACGCGCCGCAGTCATCGCATTTTATAAGTCTTTATATGAATCGTATGCAACGCCGCGCACCTATTCACGCCGCACGAATCGCATTTCAGTAAAATGCTGTAGGTATACGGCGCGGACGGCGCGGATGACGTCATTGTTACCGTGTTTTACGGAAATTAGAAACAATGTTTTTCACTTCGTTTTATATTTGTTTAGTTCTCATGTGACTTCTTTTTTTGTGATAGGCTTTATGTTTTATTTAATTTATTTGCTACGTAAATAGCAGCCATAGGTAGAGAGTTTTTTCTTAAAAACACGGCAGTATGGCAGGCACACGGCAGTAAGAAATCAGACGCTCTGCTGGCAACACTGGTATTCTCTCCAAGATCAAGAGCGTTCGGCTCCTACGGCGCGTTCGGCTCCTGCGGCGCATTCGACGCGTATTGCGCGAGGCCATGAGAAAATGTTATGACTTCGGCGCGTGCGGCTCCTGCGGCGCGTCTAGGTGCGCGTTCACCTTTAGTCCCACTTGCGACGTAACCGCACGACCCGAGTGCGGCAACCGACTGAATCCCCCGCGCGGTTCCTATTTGGAACCCGCCCGCCGCGGTTACTCGTGGAACCATTTTTTAGTTCAGTTACGCTTCTATAGTATAAGGTTAAATAATATGTTATCTCTGTAATCTGTATATCTATGTATGAAAGAGACAGCATAATTTTTTACCCGGGGTTAACTTTAACCCAGATCTGCGCAAGTGGGCCTTAGAAAGTGTTAAGAACAAGAGTACGGGACTTACAATGTTCGATGGTGTTTAGCTGGTTGGACTTGAGCATGAGACGCAGCAGTTTGGTGGCCTCGCTGCTCACGTTCTGTATGTTGATGCGGTGCTGCTGGATCTCCAACTACGAAAATAACGTAGATAAGAGCTCCCCACGGATTTCGGCGACGGTGGCCTTTCCTTGAAACCAGACCAGCTTACGCAGGAGTTATTTTTTATTGTCAGAGCGTTGGCGCAATACACAAGAGCACTCTCTTTTCCTTTAATCTCGTAACCGGACGGATGACCGAAATGACTGGCGAGAGATCAGGCGCAAGACCGACTTTTTACATGCCCATCCGAGGCATCAGATGGGCAGTCTTCTTCTTGGGTCATCTTTCTTGTCTGATATGTCTGACATAAGTCTATTTCACACTTTTTATCAAATTAGAAATAGATCGAATCAATTGGCTTTACTTATTTCTTAGTTAAATGTTAAATTATTAATGTTATCGTTTGTTAGCTGTAAGTTTTCCGAATAAAATAAAATAAAATATAATAAATAAATAAAAAACCAAAGTGGGTGGGGATCGAACCCACGACCTCCGAAGTCGAGAGCCAATCTTTGAACCACTAGACCACGGAGGCGTCAAAGTGACTCTATTGACAACATGACCAGATGTTACTAGCGACTTCAGGCGCGCAAAAGGAAATCCCGCAGGGACCGTTAATTTTGTCGCGTTAAAAAGTAGCCTATGTACTTCCCCGTGGTCTACTCCATATCTGTGCCAGACTTCATCAACATCGGTCCAGTAGTTTCGGAGCCTGTTCAATGCAAACAAACAAACAAACAAAGCTTTTCTCTTTATAATACTAGCGCAGACTAGCTTTTAAGTGTAGCTTTGGTCGTATTCAGTTTGGGGCAACGACATAATATTCTGAAGAAAATATAATCATCCGTGTTCTAAGCAGCACAATCCGTTAATGTGGCCAATGATGAGTACGTTTATTTACGGTTGTATTTTGTACAAACTAATATGCTGATCGTAATTGCTTGTACGATTTCTTAACATTGTGTAATCGACTTTGTTAATATTTTATATACTACATTAGCTATACCCAACAGACGTTGTTCTGTTTATTAATTTGTACAACAAATTGGGGTTGGTCACCACGCCACATACACCTGCACATACACCTGCACATACACATGCATATACACCTGCACATACACCTGCATATACACCTGCACATACAACTGCAAATACACCTGCATATTTTCCTAAAATTCGGTCGTGCCGTTTCAGTGGAGATCCGTAACAAACACCACACACAAGAATTTCATAAGATACATAGTATATTACTACCTGCTTCAACAGTATGTCCAGCATCAGTATACAGCACGTGAGATTCTGTGGCTTCATTTCTTCGTCCTTAGCTTTCTCCTTTTCGCCTTTTTCTTTATCTGTTGCGTTGCTGCTAGTTTTTTCTCCATCTGCATTTATTTTAAGTTTCATTAAATAAACTAATGCTTTTAATTACGATTCAGCAATATTATTTATAGATATTATTTTGATGGATAGAACTCTCACTTCTATTTTATTTACATTTCCTTTCAAAGCTTTGTTCGTATATACATCGAAATCTTATACTTTAAACGAGACGATCTTGTATATATATAATCGGTATTTCGAAAACGGCTACAAGTATTGGCATGAAATTTAGTATCCAGGGAGTTTTAGGGGAGAAAAATCAATCTGGCTAGGTCTTAGAAACTGCGCATTTTTAAGCATTAAGTATATGTTCTTTTATTTCGTCGTGCAAGAATATATCAATAATTTCGACTCTCTTACGTCAGTCTGATTGGCGGCTTGGTATGCGTACCTGCGTATAATTTTTGCATTATTTGGAATGTGGTGGGTTCGAATCCCGGTAAGATTCGAACCCACCACATTCCAATTCTTATTATTTCTTTTTCTTTTATATTTTTTTATTTATTTTTAATTATATTACCGTTCAACTAACACACCGAGCAAAGATACGTCTCCCAGGTACTAATTATAATACAGCAAATTTAAGAATTTATAAAATATTAGCTTTTTTCCGCGGCTCCGCCCGATTAAATATAGTACCCGATACTATATTTCGCGGGTCCTACGGGAATATAACTGTAGTTTTTTTTTCGGGATAAAAAGTAGCATATGTGCCAGTACCAGAGCCTAAACAACTACCATACCAAATTTCTTTGATAACCGTTCAGTAGTTTTTGCGTAAAAGAGTAACAAACATCTATCAATAGTAGGATCACTTGTTTAACAATAAATATGTCATTAATTTTATATATTCTCCTGAGATAATTACCAGCGGGTGGTTTAATGACGTTTTCGGGCATGTTGACGACACAGTGCACGAACAGGTCGAACAAATGGGACAGAGGTATCTTCACATCCAACAGTGATATTGTCTGGAAAAATAGATGTTTTTGTGAATCGTGAATACAATTGTAAGATGAATACTTGCATATAAGTACGTTTTTAGCGTGCATAAGGCATGCATTCGAAATATACACGTCCCTTTCCTATGAGGCCCTGGAACATTTAAATGAAGCATGGCTCTCCTGATGCCTATTTCTCAAGGAAGGAACCTGGTACCAGACCTGGCAGCGGTCGTACCTGATATCTCCGCAGCACAGCCAGCGTCCTTGGTACCTGAGCAGCACGGACAGCGGGGTCGTAGCTGGTACCTGAACAGCACAGGCAGCGGTCGGACCTGGTAACTGCGCAGCACGAAGAGCGGTCGTACCTGATACCTGAGCAGCACGGGCGGCGGTCGTAGCTGGTACCTGAGCAGCACAGGCTGCAGTCGTACCTGGTACCAGTGCAGCACAGGGAGCACGGTAACGGGGCGTGGCGTTTCGGTGGCGCGTAGCTCTGCGAACCGCCACACGCGGCGCTCGCCATCGGGCTCCGGCTCCAGCACCTTCGCCATCACCATCTTGAACTCCACCAGATCCTGAAAAACAACAGAGTGTCACAGAAAACAGCTGTTCAAGAGACGTTCAGGCAGAAAAAATTTGAAACCGAAATAATTACTCGCCCAAGTGCGAGTCGGACTCGAGCACGCAGGGTTCTGTACCATATTTTACATATTTACTTATTATTTCGTTATCTTTGTAGGAAGTTTTCCAAAAAAGCGCATTTTACAAGTTAAGTATCTACAACTCCTGAACTAACGTTATATAAGCCACTATATTATAGTTTTCCTTTAAATTTCAATGTTCATCAAGGACGGAGGGACATGACGAAACCAAACTAGTAATTAAATGAATCTACGGCGCTGAAGTCATTGACCTCACACTGTTACACGAGTGATTTCAAAATGTATGCCAGTTGTATTTCAGGCTTTTGTATCACTTAAGTAGATGAAGAGCGGCCTATTCGCACCGAAAAATCGTTCAAAAATCTCGCTGTAATAACGCTCGCATTTTTTTGTTGATGTTCGTTCAAAACAAGTAAATAAGAATGTTCTATTATATTCACACCTTTTCCGCGACGTCCTCGCAGATGGACTCCATCCAACTAGGCATGATGTAGTCCCAAATGGACTGCGTGATGATGCCGTACGGGATCAAGCAGTACAGTCTACAAAACAATTCAAATCTATGTTATGTAGTGAGGACAGCTTACGAAATTAACCATTATCGATTGAAAATATAAATTTAAATGTGCTCTATTTTGTCTTATAATAATATATTATTGAATTAATAATGACACTTACGAGTAGATTAATTAAACTTAGAGTAATTACTGGTTACAAAAAGTATTTTGAAGATGTCACGCTCTCGAACAATGGTCGATATGCTTATAAAAGAAGAAAAATAGCCTGATCGTAGTCCTTCATTTTTAAATAAACAAGATAATTGCACGAGGAACGGTGTAGAACCGGGTAAGTTGATATTTTTACTTATATTATTATTCAAATTAAATATTACTGTGCTTTAAAAATATTTTTCTTACTTCTGCTTTTCAACTAGCTTAAATTGTTTTAAGGGAAATCTATATTCATATAAGACGTTTTTAGACGGAGAGTTAGAAAAATATGTTTTCAGTGCGAAAGTATGATTTGTTTATTGTTTATTTATTAGTTAAATATTTGTCGTGTTATTATTAAAAGTTGACGTTGTAAAAAAGTTGACGTTATATGAATTAATAGAACGATGTTAGACGAATACTCTAGAACTTCTAAGGGTTCATGTATCTGTAAGACGTTTTTTTACGGAATCACAGATACGTTTTGTCAGTTCGATATGCAGGTGGGAATGAATGATGACATAAGCTAGGACGTTGTTCGTTTAAAAACATTATTAAATATAAATATATTTTTAATTAAATAAATAAAAATACTTTTAAGCTACATTACCTTACAATTTGTGATGTCTTTGACAAATCATTATCATAATATTATAAGTTTTTAAATAGTTTTGAACAAATATTATTAATTTATAGCAAAATATTGAAATGTTTGTAAGTTACAAGATTATGTCAGATACCATAGATATTATTTTTAGTGTATTATGTTGCAATGCAGTAATACGATTTTTAACATTTCAGTTGTTGACGACAGTATGACACCGCAACATTCGCCTTTACCTCCGGGTGCAGAAGAAATAAATCAGCAACTGAGCTATGTTTGGAATGAAATTAATACCGAACCTAATCCATCTGCTGATGACACAATTTATAGCTTTCATCCATCATTACTTTCTATCGCGCGAAGCAGTGGGATTTTATCATCAAATATTCAGATAAAATGAATAAAAAAAGGTGTTTTAATCAAGAGCTTCCTAATAAAAGAAAATATACTTTTAAGTATTATCTGCCGCTCATAGCAGGTCAGGTATCTAAATCGCGCTGTGAAAAAACCGAGGTATGCCAAACGATGTTTATAAATACGCTTGCCGTTTCAACCCGCATCATAAAGACTGCATGGATGAAGTACGATGGCAGTGCTGATATAGAGAGGGACAGACGAGGTCGCCACGACGCGGACGGTCTTAAAGTTGTAATAAATGATGCAATGAAACAAAGTGTTTTTGACCATGTGCGTGCTGCGTGCATTCGTTCCTGTGGAATCGCATTACATACGTAAGAGTAGTCAAAAGCTCTACCTACAAGGAGATTTAAGCATTGCCAAAATGTTCAAAATGTATAACGAATCGTTTGACTCTGAAAAATATATATCTAAGGCTACAAAAGAATGTCAGCATCGTGACATAGTTAACTCAAACTTTAATTTAGCTTTCCACGTCCCCAAGAAGGATCAGTGCGACGAATGTCACGTTTTTCGATCGAAAAAGGAACCATCGGACCAAGAAAAGGAATCGTTTGAAATACATCAGTATAATAAAATGGTCGCAAGGCCACTAAAAGGCCAAGACAAACAATGTGCTGAGCAGTCAAAGGGAGCCATAGTCGCTGGTGTATTTGACTTTGAAAAAGTATTGCTGTGTCCTCAAGGCAATATCAGCACATTGTATTACAAGAGGAAATTATCTTTTTTTCATTTCACTGTCTTTAACTTGGCGAAACGCAGGGCAGTCTGCTATATGTGGGATGAGTCTGTTGCAAAACGTGGCGCAAATGAAGTCACCAGTTGCCTTTTATTTTTCATTCAGACAAATGTTGAGCAAGGGACAGAAGATTTCAGATTTTGGTCCGATAATTGTTCTGGCCAAAATCGGAATCGCTTCGTTTTTTTTTATGTACATTTATGCCGCAAAAAAGTTCAACATAAGAATAACTCATCGATTTTTACAGAAAGGACACACACAGAATGAGGGGGATAGTGTTTACTCTGTAATTGAAAGAGCTTCAAAAACCAAAATCATCTATACCCCTCAAGAATGGCGTGCGTTAGTAAGATGGGCTAAACATGAAGGTGAACCGTACGTTGCTCGTAACGTAACTCAAAATAATATATTCCATTTTAAAACCCTGGTAAATAATAAAGTTTGGATGAAGGACACTGCGGCCAAGAAGATTGCATGGAGCAATATTCAGGAAGGTCATGCAGACGGCCGTAGTGATCCTAATAAAATATTTTACATGATCTAACACAACCTCATCACAATACCTTATTGATTCCTGGCAACACGAGAAACTCCGCACAAGCCGAACAAGAACTAAATCATCCATATGCTGAACCCATTCCTATTCCTGCAGCCAAATATAAAGACCTAATGGATATGTGTCGCACAGAAATTATTCCCTTAGAGCAGGGGTCTCCAAACTACGGCCCGAGGGCCACATCCGGCCCGCGGACAGAGTTTGTCCGGCCCGCGGAGAGCTAGCATACTTGAAAACTCCTTTTAGAGAACATATTTTTTATAGCAAATTAAATTTAGTTTACTGAAGTATTCTAATTTTATGTTGAATGATTATTAATATGACATTTACATTGATATGGTCATGGGCTAACTACTCATAACATTGTTGTAGGCTTATTGTTATTGTTTTTGTGATAAGTTGGATAAAGAAACACAGAATTGAAATGAGTAAAGACATGTATAATATGCAGAAAATTTAACTTCAGTATATAATAACTAACAAATTATTGAAATGAATCCAACTAACATTTTATACATTTTAAATAAAAACATAACTTATAACAAGCATAATGACATATGAAATACTAATGAGATTTATGTAATTGAGATATTCCATTGACAATAGTTTGTAGTTGTGGACTAATTTTACTTGTACCAATTATTAAAAGAGATTTAAGATGCTCATCAGTTAATTTAGATCTGTAAACATTTTTTGTGTACTTTATTTTGGAGAAGATCTTCTCACACAAATAAGTAGTACCAAAAACAGAAAACAGCCCACGAGCAAATTTATGCAAATTATTTTTGTTTTTTTTTTAAATATTTGTTCTTAATTAGGTATCACTGCACTGTAGATCAATCATTTCCATTTGAAGTTCCGGGGCTAGGGTTTCAATGTCAGTATCAAAAGGATTCTGAAAAATCTTAATTTGATTCGCAATGGCATCAAAGTTCGAGAAACGAGTATCAAAATTTATTTTCAAAGCATTTAAAGTTTCGATTGCAAAATCGATAGGAAACTCAGTCTCAGTGGTGTGGCTGAATATTTCACATGTTGAAAAAGTGTGAAAAACAATTACTTCGTAGTTGTGATTGAAACAGTATCAATTTCTTCCGGAATGATTTGATATTAGTGTATAAATCAGGAAGATGCTGGTTTTCTCCTTGCAATCTCAAATTCAGTTCGATCACATGTTTTGTCAATTTAACATAGAATGCTAACTTCCACAGCCATGCGTTGTTTTGTAATTCAGTAAGAGGGCGATGCTTTTCATTCAAAAAAATTTCGATCACTGCTCAAAGTTCAAAAAAGCGCTGAAGGGCTTTCCCACAACTAAGCCAACGTACGGCAGTATGATAAGGTAAGTCATTTTCTCCAATCTCTTCAATAAATTGTCGGAATTGTCGGTGATTCAGCCCAAAAGATCTGATAAAATTAACAGTTGATATGACTGGTTTCACAACTTCAGACATATCGAAACATTTTCTGCACAAAGACTGTTGATGAATGATACAATGTAAGACTAATGGTTTTGAACCACCGTCATTTTCTACAGCCTTTGACACAAGAGCGACCACCTCTTTATCTTTCCCACTCATGTTTTTGCCTCCATCAGTTGTAATACATTTCAAGTTTTTCCATCGATGGTTCTTTTGATTAATGGCCATTTCAACTCCTTTAAAAATATCTGTACCAGTAGTTGTGCCATGAATACTATACATATCAAGAAGTTCTTTATGCACTTCATAGCTTTTATCTACTCCTCGAATATAAATCAACACCTGAGCAGTATCTGACACATCCGTTGACTCATCCAAGGCTAAAGAAAATCACTCAACATGTCCATTTTTGTCGAACAGTTGAGAGGATATATTTTCAGCGATGTTTTCTACCCATCGAGCTACAGTGTTTGCTGACATACTGACAGTTTTTAATAAATTTACCTTTTCAGGGCACATTTCTTCGGCTACTGCAATTATGCATTCTTTGATCATTTCTCCATCGGTTAATGGTTTTCCACGTTTTGCAATTTCAAGAGCCACACGAAAGCTAGCACGAGTTGCAGCATCTTGTTCAGTTTTGAGTTTTGTAAATGAAGATTGCTGCGATTTCAATCCGCGCTTCATAGCTTCGAATTTTTCTGTCCGCAAACTTCCTGTATATTTTGAGTAATTTTGAAAATGTTTTGTTTCATAATGATGTTTAATGTTATATTCCTTGAGAACGGTTATGCTTTCATTTCAAATCAAACATAGCGCTTTGTTACTGGTCTCCATTACGAAATACTGAATGTTTCACTGATCTTTGAATTTTCTGCAGTCACTATCAATTTTTCGCTTCTTTTCCATACTACTAAATCACACACAATCACTTTTTTTCATCAGTGGACTATTTCACTTTTTACCACCGGCAACAATGATAATATGGTTTTGGCCCTCGGAACTTACTGGAGTAATCAGTATGGCCCTAAGGCTGGAAAGTTTGGAGACCCCTGCCTTAGAGTATCATCAATACTTTACCTCTTTACCACATCATATTACTAGCTGACGTTCCTGAAGAGTCCGATAATGAGTTATCACAATAAGAAATTTATAGACCTTGTAAGACTACAATTTTATATTTATTTATTATCCTTCCTACTGATTTATTATTCTTTTTTATATTTAATGTGCCCATGACACAGTGTAAGACTGATTGGTAATAATAAAGTCTGATTATATTATTATAATTATTTAAATATGTTAATTTTGTAAAGTTAGAAATTTATATTCGTTGCGTATTTTTATTGAAGTTTGTACTGTTGTTGTGTAAGATCATACCTAGTTTCTGTGACAAGATATTTTTTTGTTTGGAAGTTTCTTTTTATTTTATTGTTTTCAGTTTGAAATATTAAAGTACCAAAGCAGTTTAATTTATAACTATGTTATAGAAAAGTAAGTTTTATTGTTTTTAAGTTTAAATTTATTCTTGTGCTTTTTGATTGTAGAATTATACAAATTTGTATTTTTTTATCTCGTTTTAAATGTTTAAATTAAACATAATATTTTTTTGTGTAGGTATATCTTAAAGATTTTACTAGTTTTGTCGATTTTAGATATTGTTAATTATTCTTTAATTATAAGTTAGTACTCAGTGCCGGCTATGATTAAATGATAGCTGTTCAAAGCACCACCTAGTTTGAGATTTCTTATATTAATAAACGATTTTAAGAAGAAATATATGTTTGTAATCCTTAGTACGTACTGTTGCCAATGCTTTAGCAGAATAATACATTATAGATATTCACATAAGACTTAAAAATGTTGATAAACTCCAACAAAAAACAAATCATATGTATATAGAACGGAGTTTTATTCAGATGTCTCCGTAAAACAATGTCACATGATCACTACGAACTCTCGCTCCTTCGCTATAAGACGTCCTAGGTTAATATCGAACTCGTTAATCTCCCTAAATATAATAATAAATAAGATAAAATATAAAGCACTTAACTAGACTAGGATGTCATAATGACATATCAAAATTTCAAAAATAGAAGTCTTACTGTTTTTAACTAAAACTTATATTGCCTCTACTGAAAACTAGCAATTTTGCAAATCGGACTTTGTTCTACCCACATGTCGGTTTGCTTTCCGATTATCGACTTTAGAGCACGCGAAATAGAGTCAAATTTTCCGCAAAACCTGACCGTATAAGAAAACAATCATATTTGCGGAAAAGTTAATTATTTTTTGCGTGGGCTAAAAATCATAATCGGAATGCACAAATGGTGGGCGACAGAGGCAATTTTATTACCAGTGCGCGCACGCACTTATAATTTTATTGTACCTAATATAAAAGTCTTACCGATTGAGTCCATCCTTCAGATGTTGTCCCTTAGACGCCAGGTTGTCCCAATGGCCGGCCTGGCGCGTGTGGTGCGGCGGGTGCGGCAGCAGGCACGCGACGAGCACGCCCCGCGCGGTCTCCGCCACGCGCCGCACCCAGCCGCACACGTGCTCGCACTTCAGCTTCTCTACCGTGTTCGCTGTTTCACCTATTTGACCAATATGTATTGTAGTGGTAGAAAATATTCTATTCTACTATTTTAACCTCGAATTCAATAGAAGGATGGACTATGCGAGTTTCTTACGCCGGTTCTTCTCGCCGTGTTAGTTCCCGAACCGGTGGCAGGCATCACGTAGGGACAATTCAATAAGTGATATTATTACCCTACATGGAAATAAAACTATTAGAATTTGAATATAGTCATTAATATAAAGCATAAATAAAATGGTGCCAAATATTGTTCCTTGAGGGACACAACTTTTGTTGGCATTGACGCGCTACGCACCGTACTCACTTGTTCGCTGTTTCACTTATTTTAACAATTAATGTGTGTACAGATATAAAATAATTTGTTCCACTATTTTCATCTCATATTTGATAGAAGGAAGCACTATAGTAAAGAATATATATTACTAACGTAACTATAGTCATTTATACAAAGCAAAAAATAAAAGAGGGCTTATTAAAGTTCCTTGAGGTACCCACGATTCATTTAACATATTTGTTATATTTTAATGAAGCGAGTAAGTGAAATTTCTAACATAATATCGTTCAGACTATAAGTGATTATAAATTCAACTCACCGGTATATGAAAATGACGTAACATGGAACCAATGGAAGAGAACAGACAACAGCCGTCCCAAAACTTCGTCTGGAGTCTCTGGCGTCGGTGTACAAAGCCCTACCATTAACCACACGCCATAGCTACGAAAAAATTCGTCAGTTTTAGATTGTTAAAGAAATAAGAGGTACAAAAAATCACATTAACATTATAGATGCAAAAGATTGTGTGTTTGATTTATTGTCTTTTACGCTCAAACGGCTGAACCGATATTATGGAAATTTATCAGTATTATACAGGGTGACCTGAAATTCGATACATTCCTTTGAAAGATAGAAAGTAGACCTCATTATTTTACAGTAATATTTTTCATGGCATCCCCTATCCGAAAGTTGATATTTACAAAGTTATTGAAATTTCAAAATTTTTTTCTTTATTTTCGACTTTTTGACTTTGACATGACGTATTTTTAAAAATGTTTGTCTTTTTAGTGATTTTTTTTATGTATTTTAACCGTCAATGAGTCAAATAATATTTTTAAGGAATAAATAGGGACAAACTAAACGAGAATTTTTCATTATGAGACATGAAACAGAATTATCTTTTAAGAAAAATGCACATTTTTCTTAAAAACAGGTGATTTTCTTAAAAAAATGTATGATACAATGCGTACAAATATTCTAAATAACTTCCTTATCTCATTAGCTTTCCAAAAAGGTGCAAATGTCTACATAAAAATATAACGTTGTAGTAAACATATTAGAAGTAAAAAGAAATAATGTCTAAATCGATTTATTTGCGATAAGGTTAAAATAAAAGGAAAAACTTGAATTTAATTACGTTTATTGTGTTTAAAAAACATCAATGTTTAATAAAATTTAATAATAAATATTCTACTTTAGGTCTTGTTCAAAATGTGAACCTCTGTTTCTGATACAGGCCCGTAGTCTTCTCCGTACCTCTGTTTTGATTATTCTGGTAGTAAGACTAGTTTTGATTTCTTCTGCTGCATTTCTTATGCGGCTTCTGAGCTCCTCTATAGTAGTTATGGGTGTAGTATACACCAAAGCCTTCATATGACCCCAAAGATAAAAATCACACGGGGTCAAATCGGGACACCGTGCTGGCCAAGGAATTGGCCCGCTTCGACCTATCCAGCGATGTGGGTAAGTTTGGTCTAGCCACTGGCGTACGCCGAGGCGGAAGTGGGCCGGGCAACCATCATGCTGGAAAATCATATTACGACGAGTTGCTATTGGCACATCTTCCATTAAACCAGTAATCTCCTCTCTTAGGAAATGTTCGTACATTTCACCATTTAAATTTTGAGGCAAAAAAATGAGGTCCAACTAAATTATTATTAATTATACCCATTCAGACATTTAGACTGAATCTGGTTTGATGGGCCCTTTCTTTTTTCATCCTGGGGTTTTCTCCTTTTGGTGCCCAGTAATGTGTGTTGTGGAAATTGTTTATCCCGTCACGGTCAAATTTCGATTCATCCATCCACAATATTCTTGAGAAGAAATTGCGATCCTCCATGTCTGCATTTATCATAAAACGGCAGAATTCCATTCTTCTAACCGGGTCTCCCTCTTCCAACGCTTCGACAGGTGTGTAGTGAAATGGATGTAGACGCGCTGTGTGTACTGTAAACCACAACTTCCATTGACTCAATCCAAGTCTTCTAGCTGCCGCTCTTGTATAAATAGAAGGATCATTTTGAAAAAGTGTTAAAATTTCTTCTTCTTCTTCTGGAGCATACAAACGAGGTCTGCCTGAATCGCCACGTCTTCTATCAACACGGCCGCTTTCCCGAATTCGTCGAAATGTTGTTGAAAACACTCTAACGTTTGGCACTCGTCGATTCGGAAAACGTTCAACGTATGTTCTTCGTGCAGCAGCAGCATTACCATTACAAAGTCCGTAACAAAACATGATGTCAGCGTATTCATCGTACTCAAAAGCAGCCATCGCGATACAAAAAAATCACAAGTAGAAGTAAGGGTGTAGTTTAAAGCAACAATACGTCCGTACACGGCAATAGTTGACTTAAAACTAATATTAGCTACTAAATTTGCTCTCTAAGCCAGTCGGTAACTCATTGACAAAGGGCCGCGACGACAGTAGCCGAAACATCCCGAAGTTTGAACAAAGGAAACAATTGAAAAAAAAGGTCGCCTCAGGTAGAGTAATTCTTGAGATAACGTTACCTGATGATTGTTTTGTCTTTGTTTATTACATGTTCATATTTTTATGTACATATTTGTACCTTTTTTGGAAGCTTATGAGGTAAGAAAGTTATTTAAGGTATTTGTACGCATTGTATCATACAACTTTTTAAAGAAAATCACCTGTTTTTAAGAAAAATGCGCATTTTTCTTAAAAGAAAATTCTGTTTCATGTCTCATAATGAAAAATTCTCGCTTAGTTTGTCCCTATTTATTCCTTCAAAATATTATTTGACTCATTGACGGTTAAAATACATAAAAAAAATCACTAAAAAGACAAACATTTTTAAAAATACGTCATGTCAAAGTCAAAAACTCGAAAATAAAGAAAAAAAATTTGAAATTTCAATAACTTTGTAAATATCAACTTTCGGATAGGGGATGCCATAAAAATATTACTGTAAATGAGGTCTACTTTCTGTCTTTCAAAGGAATGTATCGAATTTCAGGTCACCTGAGCAAATTTCTGTGTTAACACATAGGCAATTTTTATACCGGAAATGTATGGTTTTCATGAGATGGACCATTTCCTTCTCCACGAACAAAGATGCTGGCAACACCTATTTAAACAGACGTTGAAAAAAGAAAGAAAAAAAAGAATTTACCGTCCTAACAGCTGTCTGTCTTCCACTGAGATCGGATCCGGCAGATTAACGCTGAGAGGATATTTGACTTGCTCCCACGAACTGTCTGGATCTTCCATGTTGATCGGTTTCGCTTCTTTGAGGAGGCTGTGGATTACAAAAATGTATTTTACACAATCGTAACAATTATATAATATATATATATATATATATATATATATATATATATATATATTGTAACGTAGATACATTTTCTCTGTTCATTCAGAGGCTTTAGCGCCATCCATCGGCGCACGTCCTTACTAAAACGGCGTTAGCCTTTCTTTAATATTCGATTCATAGATCGATTTTACTTTCGTCTTAAATCTTAGAAAAATAATAATTTAGTTTTTTCATAATGAAAAAACAGTAAATTTGTAATATTATATTACATAATATATTGATTATTGATATAATATCTTCTTATTTTGATTTCTGGATTTTTTATCTTTACGCTTTAGTTTATAGTTGTCAAAAGTTTAAAAAAGAGGAAGGAAAGGTATATATATGGCACTTCTTCGAATGACATTTCTTTTTTGAATAAATTTTTCTATACTCAAGATGTAGTCGTTATAATAATTATATTTCTTAATCCCGTGTATCACGGTGAGTAATTTAGTATATCTGTGTTGTAAATGTTTGGAAAATCATGCTTGTATTAAAACGCATTATTCTTTCATGTAAACTATCATCTTGGTAAAATTAGTTGTCAATTATTTGATTGGCCATACCACGTGCTCAATTTGTAGTTTCATCTTTCCAATCTAGCACTATTAAAATGTTAGGATGTTTGTATCATATTGGTTGTCCTTAATATCATCTTATCTTTTTTATTTTGCCTACCTTCTTTGTAATGGTCACACAGCCCGTGATTTTGATCGTTTGGGGTTAAGATCACACAGGCTGTGGGACCGGACTCCTACACACACGTCTGTCGTGAATATTTCAGGAACTTGGTTACGGGCACAAACACCGCCAACTACAGAATTCGAGGCACCAATTAAAAGGACTTATACCTGGAGTTCTGAGTGCTTATAGATATCGGACTGGGACTTTTTGGACGATTGAAGCTACCAGAAGTTGGAGCCCCATCTCGCTCTCTCGCCACGTGCTAGACTCCTGGACTAAGGACCGGACTCTACAGCTATGTTCCCACGTGGTTTACAGCCCCTTAGATACCCTTAGACACCAAGAGGCTAGACCAGACCGTACGGCCTTCTGCCCACGACCTCTATTTTTTCTTTTTCCTCTATTTTTTCTTTTTCCCCTATTTTTTTTTGTTACGGGTGAAATTAAAAATAAAAAAGAGATTCTCCGTGACAATATATATATATATATATATATATATATATATATATATATATATATATATATATATATATATATATATATATATATATATATATATATATATATATATATATATATATATATAAAGACAAAATAGGGGTCGTGGGCAGAAGGCCGTACGGTCTGGTCTAGCCTCTTGGTGTCTAAGGGTATCTAAGGGGCTGTAAACCACGAGGGAACTATAAAAACGGGCGCATATGACCTGCAATAGACCACATAGCTTTGATGAATTAGCCTAAATTTGCGACGATTGTAGTCCTATAGGCAAAAGCTACAGCTATTTAAGCCCTGCAGGCAGGAAGAAACATACCTGATGATAGCTAAACACGTCGAGACGTCGATGGTTGTAACACTGCATACAAGAACTACAGCAGCGTATGAAGCCCTGCAAGCAGGACCTGTAATAGTACCTGATGATGGCCTCAACGTGTTTGGCCTTCATGTTGTGACAGCTGTAGCATTTCAGACTGGAACTACAGGAGCATAAGAAGCCCTGCAGGCAGGAGCTGTAGTACCTTATGATGGCCTCGACGAGGTTGGTCTGCATGTCGGTATCCATGTGCCAGGCGGGCTGCAGGCGGCAGTGCACCACGTGGTCGCCGCCGCGCCGGCTGTTGTGTCGGTTGCCGTGACACTGCAGGCAGTACCTGCGGGAGTATGCTGGCTGCAGGTATTTCTGACTATGACTTATCTAGTGATTAGAAGTCACAGTATTGTGAAGTGCTTACTGTCAAATATAAATCTATACAACGGCCTATTTGTGTGACACTGCAGGCAGTACCTGCGGGAGTATGCTGGCTGCAGGTATTTCTGACTATGACTCATCTAGTGATTAGAAGTCACAGTATTGTGAAGTGCTTACTGTCAAATATAAATCTATACAACGGCCTATCACTTAACGCATAATTTAAAAGTGTATGCGATACTTACAATAAATAAATTAAATTAAAACTGACTTATACAGACTGCGTAAAAACTGAAAAGTAAAAAACAAGAAAGTCCAGAAATCGAGACTTTTGTTATCGAATATTATTGAATAACTATACCTACCATTGAAATAGTTTCGTGGTTGATACATTCAAAACGAAAACATTCTATTAGGGAACATTTAAACGACTTCAACAATCGGGACCCATTTTAAAAGAAAGCCGTATTTTTGATGGCCTCCTTAACGATTAAAAGTTGGTTAGTAACCAACTTTTAATCGTTAAGTAGATCCTAAACATTAATAGGGATTAAAAAACTATTTTAGAAACCTTAAAATGATTTTTAAATACCTACGATACCCTTGACATAGTTCGTCGATTTTAATTATCGACCATTTCAATTTATCTAAATTTTTATGCCTTCTATGATATTCGCGCCGCCATGACAAATCAAACGACATATCCTTTTTCCAAAATCGGCCCCCGCGTTTGGTCTAATTAGTGCCACAAAGGTACAAGCCCACATACATTGACAAGCTGATAAACACATTGCCACTCCTTTGTATCGCTCAGTCGGGTAAAAATATATTTTTTTTTATCTGTCCGTCTGTCTATTTGTTCCGGCTATTCTTTGAAACGGCTGGACCGATTTTCCCGGGGCTTTCACTGGCAGATAGCTAATGGTATAGTATATATTTAAACATAGGCTAGTTTGTTTTAAAGTTCCGTTAAAAAAATCGGGTTCCGTTTCCGTTAGCTCTACGCGTACGAAGTTGCGGACACCAGGTAGTTTCAATATAAAATCTCTTATATTCGGAACCATCCGTAACAGAAAACATTGACCTAACTAACAAGATATTTTAAAAATTTTAAACAAGATTCGATGCTCGACTTTAGGAACAAACCTGATGGGATGATTGCCGTTGTAGCTGGCGCATTCGTTTGAAAAGCAAATCGAGTAAGCCGCCTTATCTGTAGATCTGCAATTCTGTAAATAGTAAGCATGGGAATATTTAACAAAACAGGAGGCCGGGGAGATGTTATATTTTTAAAATCTGGCAGATAGACGAGGCGGAGCACGTAGAATTTTGAGTCCTTTCGCGTACCTGTGTAAATGCAATAGCAATATATTCGTGCCGAGTGAAAGAGACAAGTAGCGATGAGTCAATGTACGAAATAATACGTGCTCCGCTACCGCACTTTCAATAGAACGTGAGATAATACATTTTTTGACGTATTTTTTAAATAAAGTAAAGTAATAAAATTAATCCATAATGGGATGATATTATATTATATCATACCTTATTCTCACAGACCATGGAGACTTGTTGCTGTGGGTGGAGTGTATCGAAGAATCGCTGGTCCGGATGTTCCCTGCAAACGAACAAAAATAATAGTTAATATTGACTTTCACTTTGCGGGTACAAGTGAAAATTACGTTTTTCTTTTAACTAAATTTTCACATCTACCCACAATGTTCAAATAAAAAACTGTTGCAACTTGTCCAATAAGTTGCTTTATTTTCGACTGTTTTCTGGGGTCTCAAAAACAGACGGTGATGCTGATGCAGTGGTCGTAGCAGACCTTGGCCGCTTGTGCGTGTGTCTAGCACGCTGTAGACATGTGTGATGTACTAAGGCACCATGAACACACTTGTGTATCTCGTTAGCGCACTCTATACACAGGTACAGCGGCGGCGGCGTGTCGGACGCGACGGTGACGCTGATGCAGTGGTCGTAGCAGACCTTGGCCGCTTGTGCGTGTGTCTAGCACGCTGTAGATATGTGTGATGTACTAAGGCAACATGAACACACCTGTGTATCTCGTTAGCGCACTCTATACACAGGTACAGCGGCGGCGGCGTGTCGGACGCGACGATGATGCTGATGCAGTGGTCAAAGCAGACCTTGGCCGCTTGTGCGTGTGTCTAGCACGCTGTAGATATGTGTGATGTACTAAGGCACCATGAACACATCTGTGTATCTCGTTACCGCACTCTATACACAGGTACAGCGGCGGCGGCGTGTCGGACGCGACGGTGATGCTGATGCAGTGGTCATAGCAGACCTTGGCCGCTTGTGCGTGTGTCTAGCACGCTGTAGATATGTATGATGTACTAAGGCAACATGAACACACCTGTGTATCTCGTTAGCGCACTCTATACACAGGTACAGCGGCGGCGGCGTGTCGGACGCGACGGTGATGCTGATGCAGTGGTCATAGCAGACCTTGGCTGCTTGTGCGTGTGTCTAGCACGCTGTAGATATGTGTGATGTACTAAGGCAACATGAACCCACCTGTGTATCTCGTTAGCGCACTCTATACACAGGTACAGCGGCGGCGGCGTGTCGGACGCGACGGTGATGCTGATGCAGTGGTCATAGCAGACCTTGGCCGCTGGTGCGTGTGTCTAGCACGCTGTAGATATGTGTGATGTACTAAGACATGAACATACCTGTGTATCTCGTTAGCGCACTCTATACACAGGTACAGCGGCGGCGGCGTGTCGGACGCGACGGTGATGCTGATGCAGTGGTCATAGCAGACCTTGGCCGCTTGTGCGTGTGTCTAGCACGCTGTAGATATGTGTGATGTACTAAGGCAACATGAACACACCTGTGTATCTCGTTAGCGCACTCTATACATAGGTACAGCGGCGGCGGCGTGTCGGACGCGACGGTGATGCTGATGCAGTGGTCGTAGCAGACCTTGGCCGCTTGTACGTGTGTCTAGCACGCTGTAGATATGTGTGATGTACTAAGGCCCCATGAACACACCTGTGTATCTCGTTAGCGTACTCTATACACAGGTACAGCGGCAGCGGCGTGTCGGACGCGACGGTGATGCTGATGCAGTGGTCATAGCAGACCTTGGCCGCTTGTGCGTGTGTCTAGCACGCTGTAGATATGTGTGATGTACTAAGGCACCATGAACACACCTGTGTATCTCGTTAGCGCACTCTATACACAGGTACAGCGGAGGCGGCGTGTCGGACGCGAAGGTGACGCTGATGCAGTGGTCGTAGCACACCTTGGCCGCCTCTGCGCCGCCGCCGCCGCACGCGTCGCGCTGGCACGTGAACGATGCTTGGGAGTCTAGAATTAATTAAAAAAAAATTAAACCGTGTTATAGCTATATACAAATGATTCGACACAAATATGTTGACTAGAGAGATACCACGGCGTAGCTCTTAGTTATTTTAAGAGACCGTCCTTGCAGGTATCAACGGATGGCTGTAGTTGCTTACGGGGGGCGTTCGGGGGTCCAAAAACAAATCACCAAGTATCACAAGGGTGAGGCATAGGTGAGGGAGAGGTGCACATCACGTGTATTAATTTTCGATTCTAGTCTATGCATACCGAAATTCTAATCGGTCGTAGATTCGCAGTGTTGTTTATTAAATATTACTCTAACTTAGAAGACAAATATGATTCGAATAGTTTTTACACTACACACACATACACATCACCGTAGGGGAGGGGGGGGGGGGGGGGGGATCTAAAAAGTTGCTTATCACGTCACCACATCACCTGCTTAATGGACGGCCCCTAAGAAACTTTTTCTTTTACACGACAGATCCTTCAAAAAAAGGACATAATTGGGAAGTTTTTCTGTATACTTACTGGAAAACTTGCACAGCAGGCCTTTCCTATCAAACAGTTTGGCGTCGAACGGCGGCCAATAGTAGAAGAGCAGTTTGGCTGCGGACAGCCTCGCGCCGGCTGTGCCGTACGCCACGACCGACAGCACGTCGGCTACTACGCCACGCTTGAGCGACATGAGGCACTCGAGGAGCTGGCAGTGGTGCGCTGTGGAATGAAGTGGGATGAACTTACTACTTAGTGGGATAATAGATGCCCACACCGATGTCGGTGACGGTGGCCGGTTTCATTGATAGCAGATGTACAGTGCCCAAGTATGTGCGCTGTACACAAGCGCTCTCTCGTTTTCATTACTCTCGTAATCCAGTGGGGACGGTCCGTTCGTCCCCACTGGTGAGAGATCAGGCGCAGGACCGACTTTTTACATGCCTATCCGACGCATGGATCATATTTCTTATCAGACAATCAGGTGATCTGCATTGTCCTGACCAAATTTAGAAACAACATTTTTTGTTGTTCCAACGCGGGTCTCGAACCCACGAACTCCGAGTCGAGAGCCAAGCTCTAAACCACTGGACCACGGGGGCTGTTAGTAGGATGTTTATCTATCCGACGGTAACCGTGGATATAGCCAGGTCTCTGCCAGAATAGAAGGTAGGCTATGTTGTAATGCAAATTTCTGAGGCTAAATTTCTATTTTTGGGGCAAGAAGCAGCCTTATCTATGATATAAACTATATATGCGCATAGATATGCGCGTTCAAATTAAAATAAAACATTACATTTATCTTTACTTCTATTGTGATATTATAGAGGAAAGATTTGTTTGTTTGTTTGGATTGAATAGGCTCCGAAACTACATGACAGGACCGATTTTGATTAATTTGGCACAGATAAAGACCACGGAGAAGGACATAGACTACTTTTTATCACGGCAAAATGTACAGTTTCCGCAGGATTTCCTTTTGCGCGCACGAAGTCGCGGGAAATATCAAGTCTATCCTCACTTGCATATAAAATGTTAGGAAGGTGAAAATTGTAATTCCGTTACATACCTGGGTTGCTGGAGTGCTGGAACACCATCATGATGATCGCGCCCACCGACTGCGACGCCTCACTCTCCTCGCCCATGCCAGGGTAGCGGCGTGCTGCAAAATAAACATCACATTTAATGACGTTCTAGAACTTACCAACTTTCTTAGCAGAATTCTGCTTAATTTACTTATTAAAAACTCTTTGATTTCAGATCCTATTCAATATTGTAATGTATAAACTCTTAGAACTTAAGATTGGGACAAGGCTGGGATTGAAAATAGAACTCTGAGCTAATACATTAAAGCTGAAAATCGAACACACTAGTGTCGAGTCAAATATCAATGTCATAATATATGACAGCTCGATACTCGACACATCTATTTTCGACTCTGTTGTATTAAGCGCAGAGTTCTATTTTCAGTGCTTTAAATTTTTCTGGGCCCGCCGGATTCCGGATCATATAGCCTTAGCCCAGCAAAAAAATTATCAACTCACTGATAGTGAACGATAGGATTGTCGATGTTATCCAGCTCCAGGAACGGCCAATGATGATGCTGATGATGATCAACTCACTGATAGTGAACGGCAGGATGTAGTAGCACAGCAGGTGTATGATGTCCTGGTGCAGGCTCGCGGGGAACACGGCCACGCAGTACGCCACCAGGTACGGCAGATTGTCGATGTTCTCCGGCTCCAGGAACGGCAGGAGACAGCCCAGACACTGCAGCACGGCTTGCCCGAACGCTGGAATAATAGGCGCATTTGGTGGTTTGTGCAATTTAAGGTTACTTGGCTGTCTGAATAAAGCAGATCACAATCATTTCATCGATCATCATCAATAAGCGATTACCGCCTACTACGCCCATGAACAAACGCAACGCTAGAAAAGTTCCAAGTGTGTTGCCAGTTGCGTATAGTGCCTATCATCAGCCGTGGCTATCCACAAAAATCCCGTACCGCAACAAAGTAACATCAAAATGGCGGCGCTTCCCTCTTAGCCACGGGTGATACCTCACAGTCCGTACTTAGCGTAATCTTTGATCCTTTCCCTATTCAGTGTTGCGATGAAATTTGGGATGTAAATGATATCTGGGGGCACGGCAATGCCCCCGACAAGTCGAGCAAAAAAGCGGCACGGCCATACTATCTTTTTTCTCGAAGCAGTTCAGGCCATTTTCGACCCTATAACTTCGTTGTGGATAAAACTAGAAGCCTGAATTTTCAGTGACTTAGAAGGCATTATATAAACACGCTATATTTCAAATTTAATTCAATTTAAACCAGTAGTTTAAGAAAAATAATTACTATTACTACCAACTACACAGTTGTTAGTTACACACCCTGTACTCCAAAAGGTATCAGCGGCGCCACGTCTACCAGCAGCTGTATGCCCTGGAACACCCCCTTGTAGTCCAAGTTCGGGTACAGGCTCATTCGCTCCGCGTCCAGCTCCGCGTCCCTGATCATCTCCAGAGGCGATTGGGGTACGTCTTTTAGTACACCTGGAAGAAGATACAGTTTTGTAGCTGGAAACAAGCAGACGGATTTCTGTGACGACGCGCTTTTTCATCGGTTGAGCTGGACTCTTACGACTTTAAGGCCTGTATGAAAAATTTGACGACCTCTGTGGCTCAGTGGTTGAGTGCATCAGTGCCCGGGTTCGAATGCCTTCAAAGGACCAAAAAAGTTTTTTATGTCCCTGGGTCATAGATGTGTAATAAATATGTGTAGAGTTTAAGATGTGTACCTATAGTATACAATTCAAATATATTTCCGTTGTCTAAAACCCGTAACAATATTCTTCGAGAAATCACCACGGGACCAGATTGACGTGGTGGGGAAGCCTAGTCGTGGAAGGAAGGGAATAGATATTATTATTATTATTAATTATCTATATGTTACATTATTATAGAAGGTCAGCCGCCGTCCGTTGGTGCCTATCAATTTGACACCAACCCATGCTTGTTTGTGTTAAATTGTCTGTGGCGCCACCGTGGCGTCGTGAATAAGGCCCATAAAATCCTTCAAGCCATTAGGGATTTCGAAATGTTAATCTCTCCGAAAATATCTTATTTCTTCTAAAAATACCGTACACCACAGGTGTCAGTCTATCTGTTAACACATTTGCGACGCGACATAGCAATCTCGCGTCGCGCAGGCGCACGGTGTACTCACTGAGCAGCGTCTGCGAGAAGTACCGGATGGTGTTGGCCATCTCGGCGCCTGTGGGCAGCGGCGGCATGTTGTGCATCAGGCGCAGCTGGTAATCGTACAACGATCTGATTTTGGCCGTGACTGAAACGCGCAGAACTCATTAAGACTATATTATAACAGTCAGAGATAGTCAATTTAACCCATAACCACCTACCTACAGTCGGGGAGGAAACGGTTTACTACAGTTTCTTTAGCCACCGATACATAGCTCGCGCGCGGACTATATTTCCCTACAGCCGCGTACGTACGGTCTTTGTTCCTGAAGACCGCTTATGGATGGCCGATGGTAGGTGGTTAAAGGTTGATATAATATATACCTACATAGTACCTACATATTAGCTTATATATATAAATAAATATGAAAATTAGTACTTAGAACTAAGTACTAAAATCCCATCACATTGTAACTTTTTGCAGTGATAATCGCTGGATTTAAACCCTGCTTTGAGTAGGACCACTAGGGCTCGCTATCGCTGACCAATATCGTATGCCATCGTATATCCGACTGTTTAGCTGCAAAAAGACGCAATATGTTAAGTCCGTCTTACGAGTCAGTTCACACCGCGACGATACGCGACGCTGCATTATCAAAATAGCTATTTAAAATTGAACTTTATTGACTACACAAAAAGAATCACGTTTCATATGACATCAGTGATCAGTCATACACTGCACATGCGCTGTGCAGCTCGGTGCAACTTGACATTCCAACTCTTCCAATGAAACGTGTATCTTCTTGTGTAATGAATAAAGTTCAATTTTGAATAGCTATCTTAAAAATGTAGCCCCATCTCGCGTATCATTTCGTTTCGGTATTAATTAACCCTAAGATTACAAAATATTCAACATTAGGTATGTTGAACCTGAAGATATTAAATAGCAATCGCACAAAGCAGTATGGAATGAAGGTTTAAAAATGATAGCAACAATTTTTTGTGACCGACACGATACTCCTGGGATAGTTATATAGCCATAGTATCACATAAGTATACAATTATCCTACTTCAATTGATCGTACAAGTTTGAAGGTACTACACACACACACATACACATAAAACTATGAAAAAAAAGAAAAACTCTTTTTTGAATGTTATTAAATAATGAAATATGAATGTATCTCATAAGAATGCACAATAATAAGTTAGAAATCGTAATAACTGTATTAACATCTACCCACATTACATTAGGTATATTATATAGAGATATAGATAGTACCTAAATAAACTAAAAAAAACAAAAAAATTATATATTCTGACAAATTGTAAAACTGTTTTAATTGACCTCTTGTAAATAGTTGTGAAGAGTATAACTCGAGACTGATACCTTACTTACCTTAATCCGGCATTACAAGTTAAAGATCTTTGATTACTAACATTGTATAATGCCATTTTCAATATATTACTCAATTAAAATTAACACAAAATACTTATATAATAATAATTTCATTAATTGCTAAAAAAATCACTACAAAATAGCTGAAGTAGGTAGTTGTGTAGTTTTTTTAATAAAAAAATATATTATTTTTGTTTTGTTTTTTTTTCTTCTTCTAATTGTTATAATGTGCCTGGTTAGTAAAATTCTTATTAGCTAGTATTTATTAATTTCATATGAAACCATTACATAACTTTTCAGAATATGTATTATTTTTAATTTACAATTAATAACTTTAAATATGTGAATAAACAAATATTTTCTTGAAATACTAATAGCCTTGAACAGCAGTGTGCAGGAAAACAGAAACTCTTTTATGTGGTTAAGAAACTAAAGTTCATGCTAGATAGTGTTCTCACAGTAGTTACAGGCTAGAATGGTACAGATTTTACAATTTCATCACATTAGAAAAAAGTTATGCCGAGTACCTGAACATCTGTATGGAAATATTATAGCGTTCAAAAGCTATATTATATAAATAAATTATTAATAAAAAGTAATTGCGTCAACAAATATATTAAGACAAAAGGCAAATGACAAGAGGACAAAATAACCGTTCACACTTATTATCAATGAAAGGCAGTCAACAGTAAGACAAAACATATTACATAAAATAATCATTTCATATAACACTTAGGTCCCAAACGCAATCCTACACAAAGGGTAAAACCAACAACGGGTCTCTACTAGAGACATCGACAAGAGTACGACAACAACAGGTCTTTACTGGAGACATCGACAAGAGTACCACAACATACAACTGGTAATAAAGCCACGACACATGAACACATAGTGGAGAGTACAGGCAAAGTAAATAGGTAGCGTTACTTCCCACCGAGTAAAGGACACATCATCAGCTATAATAAACAAGGATTTATTAGACTTGCCATCTCTCGCATATTCTCATGCTCTCCTTTCAACACCAACAACACCTAGTCAGAAAATCTATACCATTTATATCAGTTTGAAGGCAAAGCAAGAGGAGGACACCGAAGGTCGTCTGAGGCGTAAGCGTAGGGAGCGACAGGTAGAATACTGGTGTCAGTGCACATTTACCATACAGCCCGCTCGCGAGCTCACCTCTGGGCTTCAGCAGCTCGTAAACTATCTGCTTATCATACGCCTGCGTTGTCTGCATTATGATAACATAAAAAGCTTTCTCTAGAATGAGACCGAAGTTTCACTTCTGAAAAAAGAATGCATTAATGGGCATGCATGCGACATTTTTGATATATATGAGCGGCGAAGCGGTTTTTTGTTCGTACGAATACTTACAGGCCGCTGCCCGAGTACCCATGTTTATTAGCTGTATCTTAAAGCTGCCCTGCATTTGCGTGTCACGCGGGAAATGGCACTAATCTTGAAATCAATACAACAACAATTCAGGCACAAATTCCGGATACGAACGACCGTATATGAAAGAGATAAGACCTAAATCTAGATTTTCTATTCTCTTCGGGCTATTGATCGGCCAGTGTTGTTTTAGTTTGAGCTTACCGCGCAAGTCTCTTTGAATTTCAAACTTGTCAGTTGTCACTGTCAATATATAGTTTTTAAATTTAAATAAATGGCATCGGCTTAAAACCATTTGCAAATAAGTGTTTTCCCATGGAGAATAGAGGTAAGGAGTACCATCTCTATAAGGCAGAAAAGGTAAAAAGTGTCCGACAAAAGTAATTATTTAATAGTTCCAAAACTGGCCATAATGGCGCTAGAGTGGCAAGGGTGTGTGCTACGAAGTTAGAATTTTTGCTGACTATGACTAGTTTTTAGTAGTTAATTCAGTAAATCATGAATATTCTAATTACTCGTATAGTAGAAAATATTTTTATATATAAAACTGAAGAAGATGCTAAGATTAAACTATCCGTTTTAATTTTGTCGCTTTAATCCCGTCTGCGTCTGTAGCGCCCCATATTTAACGCTATTTTACGGACACTTTTCATGTATGGAGATGGTACTCCTTACCTTTATTCTCCATGAAAAAATGGAATACGAAGTATCTAACTTTTTTTAAAATTAATTTATTCACGACATGGATATAAAGTTTTAAGTCATGTAACTAACACAGTGTCGACTGTGTTGCACTGTGAAAAAATGTTTGCGTACACATTTTTCATAGTGCAACACAGTTTACACTGTGTCGATATACTCAAAATGTATCCGACTGAAGGACTTTGTATCCATGGTCATGAATAAATTAAAAATAATAAAAAAAAATGTCGATATTTTCGAAATGGTAAACGCTCAGTGTCAAGTTAAAAAGGCGGGAAATAGAATTTTCGTTCAAATTTTCAACACCGTATTTCTAAATCGTCAAATCCAAAGTCTAGTCAAAGTCCAATTAAATAGTCAGTGCAGTCAATGAGTCAAGTCAGTCGATTCAGTAAAGTGATAGAAGCTTTAATAAAAGTTCCTAAGTTTTGGAGAGAGCATTAAATAGCACGCTTTATAGTATGTCACATGCATAGATTTTATGTATATATATATATATATATAGATGCTCATCACATACTCTGGGAGTGTGATCTCTGGTATGACGAAAGAATCGAAATGTTGAACAGCGTCCATTGTGTTTCTAAGGTTGTGTACTATGAAGATGAGAAACGTGGGCTTCGCGAAGAACTTCCGAGCTTTCAAACGTTTTTGTCATAAGTACTATTGGAAACAATGCAACACTTTTTTGTCATTTTAAATGCATTGTAATTAATTGTCATATTATAAATTAAAACATTTAATTACATTCTGTCTTGTAGTCATAAAAAAAAAAGCTCTGTTACGAGGGCGGGTCAATAAGTCCGTGACTTTTGGAATAAAACACAGATTTTTTGATAAATAAATCATTTTATTTTTCAACGTAGTCCCCCTTGAGCTCTATACACTTTGTCCAACGCTTCTCCAATTTTTTCATCCCTTCCAAAAAATATGATTTGTCGAGGTCCTCAAAATAGGCCTTTGTTTGCGAGATGACTTCATCATTGGAGTCAAATCTTTTTCCACCGAGCCATTTTTTCAGGTTTGGGAACAAGAAGTAGTCACTCGGAGCCAAATCTTGAGAATAGGGTGGATTTGGGAGCAATTCATAGCCCAATTCATGGATTTTTGCCATGGCAACTGCACATGTGTGCACCCTTGCATTGTCTTAGTGAAAAATAACTTTTTTCTTGGCCAAATGAGGTCGATTTTTTTTCAAATCCTCATTGAAGCGGTCCAATAAGTTGGCATAATATTCCCCATTAATTGTTCTTCCCTTTTGAAGATAGTCAATGTGGATTATCCCACGTGCATCCCAAAAAACAGTCGCCATAACTTTATTGGCTGACAAACCCACCTTGGCCTTCTTTGGCGCCGATTCACCCTTAGAAACACACTGTTTTGACTGTTGTTTGGTCTCTGGTGTATTGTGATGGATCCATGTTTCGTCCACGGTTAAAAAACTCCTCCATATTGTGATTAAACAACGCCAAACCTTCCTGTGAAGTTGTTACACGATTGCGTTTGTGGTCGACTGTGAGCAAACGCGGCACCCATCTTGCGGAAAGCTTTCTCATGCCCAAGTGATCATTCAAAATTGAAACCACTGAGCCATGCGAGATGCCTATGGCTTCCACAATCTCTTGCACTTTCAATCTTCGGTCGGCCAACACCATATCGTGAATTTTTTCGATTGTTTCGGGTGTAGAGACCTCAACTGGGCGTCCAGGACGTTCGGCATCTTTAGTGCTTGTAAGGCCACAACGAAATTCAGTAAACCACTTTTTTACCATTGAAATCGATGGTGCAGAGTCCCCATAGTATTTATCAAGCTTAGCCTTGGTCTCGGTAATGGTTTTTTTTCGCAAAAAATAATGCTTAATAAGCACACGAAATTCACTTTTTTCCATTGTTTCCTTAAGTTACTGGATAGTCTGATAAAAATAGCTGTAAAACACAAACTAACTGACGCAGCAAGTTCAAACTTTGATAGGAGTCAACTGACAGATACCTGTTGACAGGAGTAGTGTGGATTTTTCAGTAAGGAGGTTAGAAATTCAAAAAGTCACGGACTTATTGACCCGCCTTAGTATTCCCGTGGTGCTTCCCCTTTAATTCTGACTTTTTGTCATCACAATTTTTGCTGTCTCCCGCTTTGCTTGGGAAGGGAAACTGGAATACTTCCTACTCCTCCTACAATCTTCTGATTAATTTCGTTGCGGGTTCCAAGACAGATTTTTGCGGTTGGTTACCACTGTCGATCCTGGCTACACAGGAGTTGCAGTGGTCCAATTGCCCGTTTAAAAATGCATAGATTTTAGTAACAATTTATTAATATAGGTAATCTTGAATAATGAAGTAGCGGGATAGCCGCCCCCCCCCCCCCCCCCCCCCCAGCCTCGAAGAAGGCTCGACGCGTACTCGGTTTGGCTGTATCTAGAGAGGGACGTTCGAATGAATTATCGATAAAATTTTAGTGATGTGCAATTAAAACAACGATAAAATAAAAAAAATTGTGTTGGGATTTTAAATCTATCAAAATAGTGTAGTAGAATACCGACTTTTCATCAGGATGAATAATTTATAATGAATTGATGGTAAGTTGAAAGTCTAAGTTAAATACGAGATTCGGCCCTTTGATATCTGCACTAGATGGAAAAAAATCTTCCCTGTCGGTATCAGGACCAATCGACCCTAATGTTTTTATTGTATTATTTAATTATTTAACGAGGCAATTACAAAACAGTAACTGTCATTTTTCTACTCCTAAGCAAACCGAAGATATTGGTCCCGCACCAGCGTTAGGAACAGTATTTTCTTTGCCGCTCCGGTGGCAAGTTCACGATCGGTTCAATTAGACCTGATAATGCAATGAACGTGTTTTATAGTGGGTATCAGCTTCTGCCACTACTGGTCCAATTCTACGCTTACCCAAACGCACGTTTATTCATTATTATGTAATGACTAATGAGGTTGCGTCTGCCCATTGTCCACAACTGGAGCATGGTGTGGGCGAATTAATTATTATCGATCATTACGATATCGGAGAGATGTTATTGATCATTAAAATGATAGACAAAAAGTGTAGAGTCAGTCGTTTACACAATTTAGTATTAATAGCCCCCGTACAGATTTCGGTGACGGTGGCTGGTTTCATTGAAACCAGATCAGTTACGCAGGAGTTATTTTCATAGTGCCCAAGTGTGTGTGCAATACACAAGAGCACTCTCTCCTCCTTTACTCTTGTAACCCAGTGAGACGGACGCGGGATTATCGACACGAAGGGCGAGAGATTAGGCCAAAAAACTAAAAAAATATATGATAAATCGATACTATAACTTGATTAAACCATAAAAACATCTACGGATTAAACTTAAGTCGCGTAAAACTGTAGCCCAAGCAGAAACAATAATTATTGAAAATTATTTCTCGAAATATTATGTCAATTGTATGGGCGCTGTCATAATTTTCATATAGGTAATTCCCTTGACAAATGTATACGATAAATCCTTAAAAAACTGACAATTTTTTTCTGAAAACTGACATTGTCATTTTTAATTATTGTTACATTTCACTCACACAGCAAAAATGCGTGAAAGGGATGGCATGCTTAATTCAATAGCAACAAAAGATGACTAGTGTTTGTTACTACTAATAAGCGTATTTTTAAATAAGCACGTTTATGGATCGTCCTGTCTCCTAGTTCATGTTAGTGTCCCGCTCACTCCGCGTTTCGTGCCGTCTCGCTCTAATTGCGTAGTAGTGACTCGCTCACTCCGCGTTAGTGCCGACTCGCTCCAAGCGTGTCGCAGTGTCCCGGTCACTCCACGTTCCACGCACTCCACGCACCGCCGAACAGGGTTCGGCCATAACCAGGCGCGCACCGCGCCGTTCTGCGCAGGCGAGCGACCCTCGCTACCCTGCTGCCCACCATCACGCCGCGTCGGCTACTCAGCCACGCGTCTCACACCAGACCACCGCGAGCACCCCGCGCTCGCCTGATGCCTCGCCGGCCCCACAGCCGTGCGCCAACCGCCGTGCCGCACCCACTGCGGCTACAGATATCCGCCCAAGCTCGCCGCGTGAGTACTGTCACCGCGCGCCTACCTTCCCGCCTCCACTCATTAATCTACTTCCTACCATGACCAGTCATTGTGTCCCCCGCTCCCCTCCTCCTGCCTCCTCGCCCTCTTCGGAGAGCGACCTACCCGAACCTCCCTCTCCAAAACGACAATGCCGCCCAAATAAAATCCGTGCACCACCGTCGGCCAAGTGCACCGGCCGCCAGCTGTCCTATGCCGAGGTGAGTGCCATTACTCCTACTGTAGCAGACTCTCCACCTCTCTCTCCGGCGACGTCAACTAATTAAACGCCGCCACCCTCCATCTCCCGCTACCCACCCTTGATCGTCGAGAAGATCGACGACTGGGTGCGCCACTTCCGCCGTCTCCGTGATATCCTGGGGCACGCACCGAACGCTAAACAAAACGGTCCTGGTATTCGCTTCATGCCCCGAAGCGAACATAAATACAGGACCGTTAGAAATACCTAACGGACCTTGAGAAGCACGGCAACGCCTCCTGGTTCTCATACTCGCTGCCGCAAGAACGTGCAGTGAAGGTAGGTATCAGAGGCCTACCTTCCTCCACAGATACCGAGGACGTCAAGGCCGGGCTCGCCGAATTGGGATACGTGGTGGAATACGTGTCCCAAATTCCGGCGAGGTCCGAACCTGGCGGCTGCATATTTTTCGCACTGATTGTCAGGGCCCCAGATGTTGTACCCGGCATATATAAAGTCAATGAACTTTTAAATATGCCGGGGATTTACATTGAAGCTTGGCGGGGCCCCCGCGGCCCGGCTCAGTGCCACCGATGCCTCCAGTTCGGGCACTCCAGCCACAATTACCACCGTAAGGTGGTTTGTGTCCGGTGTGCCAAGGAGCACTCTGTCCTGGAGTGCCCCCACCCGTGTACCGAGATGCTCATCTGCGCAAACTGCAGAGGGGACCATCCAGGAAACAGCAGGGATTGCCCAAAATTCCGCAGGGAGGCAAGGAAACTGCGAGCAGACAAGGACCTCCCCTCCCCCCCCTGGTCAAACTCCGACCCGCCTCCCCCTGTGCAGGAGGCCCCACCTCCTCCGCCAACTTCAACATCTTTAATGGCGGAGGCCAACGACTACGTCTCTAGACGCGTCGCCCCCCCGGCCCCCGACTCCTCTGTGCGGAGGACAAAGAAGCCGAGAACCAGGAGAAAGGATGTCGCAGCTCTGGAGGCTACCCCCTGTGTTGCCGCCTCCTCCACAATCAGCACTCTAGTGGAGCTGGAGACGCCCACGCCCGCTCCACAGCAGCCGGACTACTCGCGGGCCACTCGGCGCCCACAGCGCCCCCCGCACTCCCCGAGCACCTCGCGCTCACCCAGCGCCACCTCCTCGGCTATTACAGTCGTGGAACTAACTGCCACCTCGGAGCCCGCAAATCACGCGGCTGCCCCACACACTGAGCCTCCGATGTCCCCTCCACTGCCCCAAAAGTTGGAGCAGAGTGAGGCACCTGCATCCACAGCAGGGCTCCTGCGGTCCCTCTTCTCTCTGGCTATGGACTTCGCTCAGAAGGTCCAGGCCGGGGAGGAATTGCTTCCTACACTCATGCAGGCCCTCCTACGAGGTGCCCCGACTATCGCTGCCCTCATAAAAATTTGGCTTCCCAGGTCCTAAGCTCGGACCTGCGCCTAGATATCTCCGGCATCCAGAAGCTCCTATCAGAGGAGCTGACTGTTGGAGATCTACGACGCACGCCCTGGACTTTGGACACAAGTGTGCAAAGCACCTCCCCCCCCCCCTCCACGCTTGAACGTGGGTAATTTCTGTTTTTAGTTACAGTATGTGACCAGTCTTCGAGCGAGCCCAGCCCTATACGTCAACTCCGTGGCAGCCCTTTTCCCCCCCGACATTAAAAGTCTGGGGCCCGGGAACACCCTTCCCCCGAAAAGGAGGGGCCTTTCCCAGGTCGGTTGTGTCCACAGTCCGACAAAATGCGGAGTGTGTGGGAGCGGCACCATACGCGTTTCCTTGGTCTCCGGACCGGGACCCCACGCTCCGCCGGAGTCGACTGCCGGTCTTGGCCGCCCTAGGCCGTTTGTCTCTTCTTCCCATCGCAGCCTTGGGTTTACCCCGCGTTCTGTCGCGGGGGGTCCTCCCATAAAACGGACGTCTTGCGCCCAGTATTCGTACTGGGCGTGTCCTCTATTAAAAAATTAGAACTCCACATGTAGAGGGCCATAGCCCCTGGTCATGCTTTTCCGCTGTAAGGCCATTTTCAGGGGCCCGGCGAGAGAAGACGCCTTCTTCTCATTAAGCACGTTTATTCAAGTTTGGAATCTCTGCCATAGAACATTTGACGATACAGAAGGTACAAAATGCGTATAAATTCTATTCCTTCATAGTTATTATTATTATAGTTGTTATTTAACGACATGCTTACAATTTAAATTTTTTGGGTAATCGGTAGTTTGACAAACATTTTATGTAAGATTAATCAGGAATATATGGCGTGAATGCCTACTATTATTTAGATAAAACTGCATATTTAGTTTAGTTTTTATTAGTTCATTTTGGAACGAAGTTCCTTATGGGGCGATGAGGACGGGTACCCTAGCCGGGAAAAAACGTGTAAGATTTTTATGTATAGTCCTTATTATTTTCTTTATACCTCGAATAGAACTTAAAACTAATATTTTTATAATAAGGAACTTCGTTCCTATCTGGTGTCCCGCGACACCACACGGTTTTTTTTATATTTATTAGTTGAATTAATGTCCCAAACAGGAATCGAAACCTTGTATTTAAAAACACATTTGTATTACTTCGCTTTGATAGTATTGATGTTGTGGTACAAATTCCGTTAAGTAATAAAGCACGGCACACATAAAGTAACAAGATACTCCTTCTAATTCAAGCTTTGTGTAAATAACGTCAAAAAGTAGTTTGTTAAAAGTTATCTTATTTTCCACAATTTGTTCCTAAACTTACTATCAATCTCTTTTTATGTAAAGGGTAAGAAGTAGGGCTTGCAAATATTAGAAAATTTTGATATTCGAATATAATAGAAATAAAACTATGTTTTTGACGATTGGCGATTTACACGAAAATCAACAAATTCTTTAACAGGCTTTGGCATTTAGTTGCGTAGGAATTTTAACAATCAAAATATAAAATAAAACAAAGAAAATTAAATAAACGGTAACACTGTAGAAAAAAAAAATCAAATAAGTTTTTATTATTACTATTACTCCTCTTTCACTTTGTATATCACACTAATATTATAAGAGCGAAAGTTTGTGTGTGTGTGTTTTGGAAACCTTAAAGAAAAATTTAAGATTGATTAATTTTAATCAAATAAAAGTAGCAGTTACTTTACTGTTACTGTAAGGCCCTCAGTTCGTTCTAAGATATTTAACTTCCTACAACTCACTTTTATGTAGTTTAATAATTTTAAGAAGTTTATATTTATTTAACTGATTGAACTTTTTCAATTCAATTTCGATTCTTATCAAAATATCTTTAAGGCTAGATATAAAATAAAATAAGTGAACGGTTTGTAATTCTGTACAACTAACGACATTCGTTTCTGTACTATTACTTACTCTATACATTATATAGAAATGCATGCATCCAGATTAGATTCACAAAAAAGGATATAGTGGCATGAAATAAAATATTTACAAACTATAAAAGTAGGTAAGTACCTACTAAAATAAAATAATAACTACTCCAAAACTTAAAATGCTACAAAACAAAGAAATCTCCCAGGTCGTCCCCACCAGGCAGAGTACCTAGAAGGCTCAAAGAGTTTCCTCGCTGGATTGCGATACTTATTCTCTGGGCCAGGTACGAGTAGGTGCCGGCTCTGGGGTCTCGGGTGGCCTCAATGAGTTTTTTGGAGATTACTCTGAAAAGTTTGTGCGCACCCAGACCCCATGTACCTAGGGTTTCAACCCCAAACGGTTCAAATATGAGATCCCCACTAAGGTTCT
Source organism: Phengaris arion (assembly GCA_963565745.1). Lineage (NCBI taxonomy): Eukaryota > Metazoa > Arthropoda > Insecta > Lepidoptera > Lycaenidae > Phengaris > Phengaris arion. The sequence goes on from OY751444.1 coordinate 19,232,926, forward strand.
CATACTTGCGCCGCTTGAAGTTTTCCGCCTGATTGGCGGCCGCACCTGAAGAACTCGAGGTGCCCTGGACATGGAACGGAGCAAGTGTATCGATGCAAGTAGCGTCCCATACAAGAGCCCGTCCCACTCTCCAAGGGACCAGGGTCATACCGTCTGGTCTCTTGCCATCGTCGCGCGCCAAACCAGAGGGTTCCAGCACAGCTGGCACTCCGGCGGTGACAAGAGCCCGACGGATGAGATCGTTTAGGCAGTGATGTTGGGAGATGCGGCCGGCGCTTCGTTGACAGGACAGTCCGTGGTGTCTGAGGCTGTCCACGTTTGCGCCACAAACACAGCGATGGGGGACGACGTAGGGGGTGCCAAGACGCAGGGAAGTGGCTAACCGGAAAGCTGTTCGATCCAGCAATGTGCCCGTATTGGGTGACGGTAATGCTTATATATATTATTATATATTGTAAAGCCAAAGGCCCGACTCCCATTTCTCCGCAGCTAACAGGCGAGCCTGCTCCACAGGACTGGAGGACATACGTCGAGAAGATTATTCCGTACCAGTCTGCAGTGGCTCGTCCCAGAGCCTTTGTGAAAAAGTATTGTCAGGCAATTCGCTACAAGCACTAGATGCGCTCCAGGCGTCCTTGGCCTCGTCTAGAAAGGGAACTGTATAGGAGTAGGATGGGTGTTGTAGTATTTTGGAGATAAGACTATTGTTCGCGTGGACTGAGGACAAGAAGGCCGGAAGCGATATGTCAGAGGGCTTTCGAATACCCAGGCCACCGAACCTAACTGGAAGCGTTGCCTGAGTCCATGCGCGGACATTGAAATTTGTGTTCAAAATATTGGAGAGCGTTAGTCTTATGGTATCATCCAACTGTTTGAGAAGTTGAGGGAACTTCCATAGTTGACAACACCGTAACAGATATGTCAATTTAGGTACGAAAATGCAAAAACGGATTAGGGTAAAGGCCATGTGACAGTTAATTTGGAGGAGGCGGTCTAAAGTTTCATATTGACATTGCTTTCCTTTTTTCTTACGTCACAAACTGTCAAGTATTTTCTCGCAATTATTTATTGATCAAATATATATTTTTAAGAAAATACTTTACTGATAAATGTTAGTTACCTATAGTTACGTGTGGAATGAAATTCCTTGACTTTTATTCATTTTTTTGTCGTGGTTTTTACAATCTTTATCGACACACGATGGCATTTTGAGTAAGGTGCACGGGATGCGTAGTACATGCTAATCGTCAACCGGCTCGTCGCATACTAACCAAAAACTGTCCCATTAGGACAGTTTCAAGTCATCACTTTTTGCTTGCTTATACCATATCTACGTCTTTGTAATATAATACATCTATGGGTAATTCTCTTCCGATAACGTTAAAAATAGGTCGGTGTCAATTCTTTCTGCTAACGCCACTGGTTGTATAATTTCTGTTTATATATTATTTGGCACAAATTATCGTTCTTTTTGGTTGAGTGGAGCGGTGGGGTGGGGTGTGAATTGTGATGATGATGTCCAGAAGGAGGCGTGTTCTCCTCGAGGCCCGAGGGTCACCAATAGGGGATAAATGGCTACTGGTCATTAGGAACCACAAAAGGAAATCTCCGACTGAGCGGGTGGTAACTATGCTCGGTCAGGCCGAAGCCCATGTTGTAATTTCAGTTCAAACTAAAGAAACTTTATTAGCGCGATTCAGGACTGTGCGCTGATTGGTCCGCCACAACACTTATAACGGCCATAAATACCGGTGCTGGATTAGCAGCCTAGACGCTCAGTATGGCCCACCGAGCAGATATAGAGCTCTGTAATAATATTATCCGGAATGGTCCTATAATTGTTATTGGGTCATACAGATCGTCCAGCCTGCTAATCCAGCACCGGTAATAATGGAAGTTATTAGAGTCAATAGTCTTTAATGTTTGCCTAGGTACAAGTTCATAAGTTTGCAGGCTGAAAGTTTTAAATACGCCATGCTTTTAAATCCAGCAGCCTCTAAATGAATGGCTGGTCCATATTTTTTCCTTGTCAATTTTAAATTAAAAACACAATAGCTGTCACTTGGAAATCGAACCCGTGACCCGCCATAATGACCCGTAGATCATTGCACACGCACCAGTCATTACAATGCGTTACCGAACCTTTTCAATCAATAGCCAATGAGCATTATTGTATCATCTATGATTTATTTTTGCAATACTTTTACAATTGGACGCCTTATATAGTTACTTATGTAAGTGTTGCATATTTGTCCAAATTGGGCGCTTGACGCTTCTCATGATTTTGAAGATAACCAATGAGGCAATTGTTGTAGAAACATGTGACATTAACTTAACTAATTACGTATAATGAGCACTTTCTGGATAGGTAGTAATTAATTATTTCCTTCGCGATTCTCAGCTGGGCAGATTCTCATATGATCTTTTTCGCAACTGGACATATTCGATAATGGACAGAATCCATTACCTACTTATTTATACATAAGTCACCTTTATACCATTTGGCTTCTATTATAATATACCTAGTTATACGATATGTTATAATATCAAGAAGCAATTAAAAAGTAATTTAGTAATCCGTTGTAAATTACACAACGCATGTGTGTCGAACTCTACATAGTATATAATACATGTAATAAGATCACATAACATAGTATATTAGTAATTAATTGGTATAATTGTAGTATTATAATATAATTTATGCATTCAGTAGCGCAGTCAGTCGGAGCCAATCTAGAATGTTATAGATACTGATATTAAATTGATAAATTGGTGACTGTGATTCACGCGGTAATCCACGACATAATATTATATCATTTAATAATTGTAGGTGCGAAGTTCCATGTTTCTCTATGGGCCTGTTTCATTAATCTTCTAATTAGTGTCGGGTAGCATAATCGGAAGTTTTGTCGTCGATTCCTCTATATCGACCGAAAGAGACAAAACATACATACACGCTATCTGTAATCTGATACAGTTTGTCAGTAGATTGTGAAATAGATCGGATGGCTACCTTAACGAGCACTGAAATCAAAGCTGAAAGTAGCTCAAAAACCCATAAGAGTGAAAGAGAAAGTAAATCAATGTCTTCCGCTATTTTCGAAGGTTGTGAAGACTTGGTGATCTTTTAGTCTTCTTTTTTGCGATGTTGGAATTGTGACTGTATGTCACTCATAATGAGTGTCAGCATGTGGGACGGTCCTTATCCCACATCCTACTAATATTATAAATGTGAAAGTTTGTGAGGATGGATGGATGTTTGTTACTCTTTCACGCAAAAACTACTGAACGGATTTTTATGAAATTTGACATGGTAGTAGTTTAGGCTTTGGATTAAAACATAGGTTACTTTTTATCCCGAAAAAGTAGCCGCAGGAAAAGGCTAGTAATATATATTTCTTCTCCTACTAGTAGCCGGGAATTTAATTGCTATAGTTATTACTCTGAGGTGTCAAGTGTGTCGATCTCTAGATATTCTCTCGCGCTTAGCGTTAGCGTTGCAATCAACGATTGTTCAACTCAAAATAGGGATTGTAAAATTTCTTTCTAACATATCTCGAAAAAAAATAATACTCACCCGAACAATATTAATTATTACGTCTTATCCTAATCATATCTTCCTACTGATATCATAAATGTGAATAATTGTGAGTGTGAATGGTGGGATAGTTGTATGGATGGATAGATGGATGTTTGTTAATCTTTCACGCAAAAACTACTGAACGGATTTTGAGGAAATTTGGTATGGTATTAGTATAAGCTCTGGATTAACACATAGGTATTTACGCAGGCGAAGTCATTAAAAAGCTAGCTCATTAAAACGTTGACTAACTGCTTATTAAAAAAGTTTGAGCCATTACACGTAAAATATTATTATTAACGTTAAATGTACGAAACGAAACAAAATTGATTGTAATGTCCACGTAGACAACAATACAATAGAGAAACTGTTACCAAATTAAGTAACAATATAAATTAAATAAATTTAAACTCGTAACAGCCACGATAAACATCAAGAATCACAACATTTAACAAAGTATCGCCGTAAAACTATAAAATGGAACCCGAACAAGCTACTCAAGTTGCCATTTAATAAAAACCTAATAGCCCATTGTGTGAGGTAGCTTGGAGTGCTGTAAGCCGCTGTATATAGTGTATGGAGACAAATATCGGTTCACAAACCACGTAATCGTTGAGCATACAAAAAAAAAACGCCGGGAAATATATAAAACTGGCTCCTTTTTTGAAAGTCGGTTAGAAAATGCAGAGTAACCGACATGTAACATTGGTAAAGAAAAGATACGAGACAAATTAAGTCTACATACACTGTGGTTATACTCCAGTGGACTGGACGCCACTGTATTTTGCCCAAAGAACCAGTGGCCGTTGGGGTTTTCGAAAGCTATAACAATATTAGTTGGATGCGAAACAATGCTAGTATGTTAAGGTCCTGAACCTTTAGCCAAGTTGATATCGCTAATTACGATGACGAAGTTCTAAAACAAAAATGTATGGATTTGAAATAAGCATCGCTATGTCACATAACGATGTTTATGTCATCCCTTAATATAGTTTTGTTTTCGAACTTCGTCGTCGTAATTAGCGATGTCAACTTTTCATGTCAATTTCACAATCTTCTAATAAGTGTTGGATAGCTTGTGCGGAAGATTATATAGGTACTTTAAATCGAGCGATAGAGACAAAACATGCAAATAAACTAACAGGCTATTAGACTTTTTACACTTCTCTATGGGATACGGGGCGAAATAGGAAAAATACAATTTAAGTAGTGCGTTGGCGCTCTATGAATTAATGTAGCATGTGGACATAATTCCTGATGTGGCGCTGAAAGCTGCCATGTGGTGAACGGTGGATGTGGTGTTATTGTAGACCGATGCGTTGGCTTCCTCTGTCTGGGTTTCGAGGAGAGCTCTTTATTCATTTTGAACGACTTCATTGTGTCTTCGCATTCCTTGGTTTTTACTATTTTGTTTGCCTCAATTATGGCTATGTACACAAGGTATGCGTTGATCATATGGTCTTCTAGTCGTTCCGCTTTTCTGAGGGAGGTTTGACCAGACCAAGTTGCGCCTGTGTTGGTTTGGCGGTGGGTTTATGTTTTATGGGACTTTGTGCCTTTAGGAATGTGTTTAGCGCGTTTGCTTGGGTATCTGGGTTATCTATTTAAAGTACTGCATGGGATAATAGTCGCCTATGTAGAGCACCGCTTTAGCCGAAGTTAATACGATAGATGTTATATAACGAGCATTTTCCAATCACTACTCTCGTTAACGATAAGGCGCTGCACACACATGTAAAAATAGGCATATTTGACTCTAATATAATAATTATAATAATGGCTGCTGGCTGGCTGCGATAACCTCGAGGGCTTCTAGGGCTTCTAGAAGGTATAAAAAAAGCGACATACTTGACAAGTGTTTAAAGTGACAATGAATATCCTGACCAAGAGCATGTCAGGACATGTCTAAGGAGGGTTCCGTAACTATAAGCGAGTAAATAGGTTTTCTTTGAATTACTTCTTACTTCAAAAGTTAATTTCCGATTTGGCTCAAAATAATTTTCCTAAAGAGTTTTTACCATGGTTTATCAGAATGGAAAGTTACAAGTTTCTATCTGCTATAGTTTGGAACTTATAAACCACTTTGGAGGCCGATTGGAGGACACACGATGGAGTAGAATGTAAAATGTTTTCATCCCCACTTCACAACTTTCATTCCCCTAAAATATAAAATTATTATTATTTTATAATGCCAAAACGGAGATCTATATACAATATATAACTACACCAGACAGACAGACAGACTGACAGCGCGAAACTATAAGGGTTCCGTGAGTATTACAGAACCCTAAAACTAGGTAGGTATTATAATATTTTTAGGCTAGGTTACCTTATCTACGCTGCACCTTAGCTCATTACTCGCACAACAGAAAGCGCACAGCCTCCCATTACAGCATTGTTGCGTGTCGTCGCGTATCGTCGCGTGGCGTGTACTGTTACGCGCGTGCGAACGCCCAAACTTGTTGCGACAGTTCAATATTTTTACCTTAGATTATCAACAAAATCTAATTCATGGTAGTCAGATGAGTACACTTACCCTCAAAGTCTAAGGGAAAAGATCAAGGGAAATGTCCGTCAAAATCGATAAAAAAAATCATCGACCACTGAGGGTTGTAGATTAAAATTGTATAAATATCAATATTAAACAATGGAGGTTGGGGTTACAATGGTAAAAATTGAGGGTTACATGTATTTTTTATGCCAAATAATAAAAATATTTTATTTTGGGGTGGGCCAAAATCGACGACGGATGTTACACGTAAAGGTTGGTAAAATCAAAGCTATTTTCTCTACTGTTTAAATCTATCATCGTTTCTCAAGCGTCGCGACCCTTGGGCTCCCCAAGGTCGAGTTTGTTTTTAAACGGGTTCGCACTTCGCAGTCTGTTGAAAAATGAAAATGCGAACCAGTGAAGGCTTATATAACGTATAGCTGATAAAAATAGCGCGCTATTTACATATTGTTGTCATTTTATGGTGACGGGTCTACACGGTCGGACATAAAAATGGTTGAGAAACGATGCTCTATAAAATATAATAGCTAAATATTATGTACCTATTGCCAAAATACAGACCTGCGCGAACAGTTTCTCAACATAATATCATAACAATAATTATAAACTCGTTACAAGTAAACGTAATTTAACAGCTGTGTGTGAAATGTGAAAATACACTTTTCGACAGCTTCATTAGATTATTATTTAGGGGTTTCGCAAGCCGTTGCAAAAATCTCAGCAATTCTCAGTCAGGCATGGGTATCGAACAAATTTCTAAACTACTTTATTAGTCTATAAAACTAGGAACAGCAATTAAAACTATGATGATTTTTGTAAGTTTATTGAGGCGTATCGATATCTTTTACATAAATAGATGATATCTTTTAACGTTTAAGTACCTGAGTAACCGAGCTTTGCTCGGAGCTCTTGTAGATTAAAAAAAAAAACACAAAAATATTTTACCGGGGTTCGAACCCACCACATTCCGTATTTCTGAACAACGCAAAAAATATCAAACTGTCAAATAAATCAAATCAAAATATCGGACTGACATTATAATATGTAGAGTCGAAATTATTGATATATATTTGCACGACGAAATAAAAAAAATATATAACTTAAAAATGCGCAGTTTGCCAGTAATAAAACGTAGCTAGACCGATTATTCTCCCTCAAATCTCCCTGCATACTTAATTTCATGAAAATACTTGCAGCCGGTGCCGAGATTCCGATTATATATGTATATATACAAGTACAAGTTTTATACAAGTTTAATATAGAGCGACCCCGAACCTACACGTTGGTCTTCCGTGGTCTCTTTTTAACCCCCGACAAAAACTGAGATATAAGGTTGACTGTGCTGTGTCTGTCCGTTGCATCGTAAGTCGTAGCACTCAAACGAATGAAGCTATTTTGGTCCAGTTTTCTTTGCATACATCTCGCTCACTGCTTGAGATTTCGGGTGTTTGTTTTTTTTTTTTAATTTGTTTATTTTTTTTATATTAAACATATTACAAGTAAAAATGAATAATTACCGGTACAGAACCCAACACTCAATGGCCCGACTCATGCTCTACCAAACGAGCTTTATCTATTGTAAGTTGATTGTAAGTGTATCCCACAGGTCATCTCAGTTCACACCTAAGAACCTAACACCACTTTACTGCGAAATCTAGAACATCATATTAATTTCTAGATTACAATGTACAAGAAGAACAATTACAATGTACAAGGTAGAGAAAAGCTTTCACAAAAAAATTGCTTGAACAGAAATCTATACTAATAGCATTAATAAGTATTATTAAGAGGTGAAGTTTGTGAGTTTGTGAGTGTGAGGTTGTAATAGGTACCTACCTAATCTCTGCATCAATTAAATCGATTTTGAAATTCTTTTACCAATAGTTAATACTTAGCAAGCAACATTATTCGTGAGACTGAATGACGTCCTTACTAATGGATGTTTGTTACTCTTTCACGCAACTACTGAGCAAATTTTGATGAAATTTGGTATCGCAGTCGTTTAGACTCTAGATTAACATATACCCAGGCTACGATGTATCGTGCGGGATATTTTTTTTGCGCCTACGAAGTTGCAGACTACATCTAGTAGGCTATAAATTGTAAAGATATCGTGTAAAACCCAATTTAACGCGACCGAAGTATCGGGAAAAAGCTACTACTTTCGCCTTTTAAAATCTTTTTTACTACCTTAACTAGTTTATAGTATCTATAAATGTAAAATAGGCTAGCTAATGCCCGGTTTCGGAGTTTGTTTTCGGTAGTTTATCTATTAAAAAGCGCCATATAGGCCATATTTATTGACCCGTAATTTTAATATTTATTAGGAGTTAGGAATAGAAGACCGATTTGGGATTAACAGTTTCTTCCGTATTTCTGTGTATAATGGTCGTGTGAGTGGTGTGACAGTTGTTACAAAATGAAACATCCCCTTTCCCTCTCTACCCGCGCGGGGAATATTTCCCGTCCGTCTCCGAAGAGAAAAACCATGTGTCTACCTACACAAATGTGCATAGCCACGGGCCACGGCCCAAATGTTTCGATGTTTTGTGTAATGTTACGAAAAAACACGCGCAGGAGACGCGCGTTAAGGTAATACGAGCTTTTGCCAGCTGTACATATTTCATAATTATAACTAAATTAATATTTGATAAGTCAGTTTCCCGACCACCCACCGCGTAATGAGTTATAAACTTAATTGAACTGTTAAAATAATAAGATTACAATATTACTGTTCTTTAATTAAACACTGCATTAACAAAATACTCTTTTGTTATCTATCTTTTACCAGAGATTGGCGAAAGAGGAAAAAATATTATTTCCGGGTGTATGTTTAGATTTTTAATTATAATATTATACTAGAGGCAATCGGTTAGTGGCCAAAATTCGTACATGATTCTTTTTAAAATTATTAAACTTCAACTTTTTAGGGTGCTTCTGCCTCTTAGATATTATATTATACACAATAAAAAAACGAGCGAGCCTTACAGTGCATATGATCTTTGATATCTCACCTTAGTAATAAGCAATTATGAAATTATATTCTGAAAAAATTATAAAGTTACTTATGAAAATATTTTAAAAAAAACACATTGCTTAGTACGATTTTCGGAGGGATTTACTAATAATTTTATTATTTTGATTTATTATTGATTTACTAAGGGATTTTGATGAAATTTGGTATGGTAGTAGTTTAGGCTCTTATAACAGCTAGTTATTGATATATTGTCGCACGACGAACGAAAATGCGCAGTTTCTTAGCGATAAAACCTAGCTAGACCGATTCTTCTCCTCCAACTCCCTGCATACTAAATTTCATGTAAGTAAATACTTGAAGCCGTTGTTTTTTTTTTCATTTTTTCATTTATTTGCTGTAAAAGTGGTAAGTACAATAGTTGGTACGAAATTTATAGGTTCTGACACTTTTAGCTACATATAGATAGCATGCAAACATTTATAAGATTTATTTAAATTATGAAGCTTCTAAAATAATAGGTCTTTACCTATGAAATTGCTGTTCTGCAGTACTAGCCATTTCAAATCAAAATAATTTTTGTTTGACTAAGAATTTTAATTTCAAATTAATTTTATTTTAAAAACATGGAATTCTTTTTCCAAAAGTAGTCATTTGCTTATTGATTAGTGTTACATTTTCATCGCATTTCAATATTTTTCGTCATCATGGATACGTTAAAAATTCGAGTAATTATGGAATATGAGTACCGTCGCGTGGCAGCAACGCGGCACAAGCGGCACGCAACATCAACGACGTATACGGAGCTAACGCTACAAACCAACGCATCAGCTGTTATTGGTTTGCTCGCTTCCGTTCTCTAAATTTCGACCTGAAAAATGAACCTCGCGGTCGTCCGAAGACTTTGGCCGACAATGACGAATTAAAGGCGATTGTGGAAGCTGATGATACACAATCTACGGCTGAATTAGCAACAGCTTTCGACGTTAGTGTCAAAACAATATTGGCCCATTTGCGTCGAATTGGCAAGGTAAAAAAGCTTGACAAATGGGTGCCCCACGAACTCAATGATCGCCAGCGCGAAGTACGCGTCGAGACGTAACTTGCACTGCTCAACAGACACACTAATTAAGGAATTTTGAACCGCATTGTTACCTGCGATGAAAAATGGATTCTGCACCCGCAACGAAAACTTACCCCTAGAAAAGTGATGGTCACTGTTTGGTGGTCTAGCGCCGGTGTGATTCATCACAGCTTCTTACCAAACGGGGTGAGCGTTACTGCAGATGTGTACTGTGAAGAACTGAACACAATGATGGAGAAGCTGGCGCATCTCCAACCAGCATTGGTCAATCGCTCGTCTCCGCTGCTCCTGCACGACAACGCGCGACCTCATACTGCACAGCAGACGGTCTCCAAGTTGCAAGAACTGGGGTTGGAAGCTCTCCGTCATCCGCCCTACTCACCAGACCTTGCGCCTACAGACTACTACTTTTTCCAGAATTTGGATAACTTCTTGGCAGGAAAAAAATTCAATACCCGAGAGGCAGTACTAAATGCCTTTGAAGAATTTTTTGCCTCCCGCCCAGCTGATTTCTTTAAGAAAGGCATTAATAAACTGCTACTGCGTTGGCAAAGATGCATTGATCGCATGGGTGACTACTTCATGAATAAATAATTCATGAAAAAAAATCGTTTAAATTTTTTCATACAAAACGGCAATTTCATAGGTAAAGACCTAATATATATATATATATATATATATATATATATATATATATATATATATATATATATATACACAAGATTGTTTCATTTGAACTATAAGATAACTTTAAAATGCACAGGTTCCCAGGGATAAAACCTAGCCAGACCGATTTTTCTCCCCCAATAATCTCTGCATACTAAATTTCATGTAAATACTTGCAGCCGTTGTGGAGATTACGATTATATAATAATTGTATACGAGTACAAGATTGTCTCGTTCAAAGTATAAGATAGAAACGTTACTGTGAGATACGAAGGACGTAGGTACGTGAAGCTCGACTCGTGATAGTCTGGGATTTAGGACTACATAAAATCATCTTCAATAACAATCTTCATAAAATCTGTAGCTACTACCGTAGGTATCCGTGAAATACGAAATATATTGTAGTCTCAACCTACTCTATTGCGAAAATTTAGCAACACACGTAACGCCATTGTCTATGACATAACGACTCTCATGGCGACGTGTCACGTTCGCCACACGGATGCGTCTATCTCACGTGCGATCTGCTATGGCTGGGAAAGGTCCTTTCACGGAGAGGAAAGAATTATCTGATGTAAGTTCAGTCATGGTTCGAACTTTACTCACCTTCGTCAATGAATTTAAATTACTAACGTAAAGAACCGTCATTCATTTATATGTATGAGATTTGAAAATAAATAAATAAGAATTATTATTATTGAATAGACTTACACGAATGATATCTCGCAGCCGTGTGCGTGGCTAGAAGTATGCGGGGGAGCGCGCGGCGAGCGCGACGTAATTTTTTTACAGTCATATTCACGGGGCTGGCCACTGGTCGTTTCGTGCTTTGACATAATTGACAATATAATTTCTATTTATGATATGAGATTTGTTTGGCGCGATGTTTAATATTATTTCGGTGTCAACCTTAGGCTTACGTCAACATGGCTGACATTCGCCGGTTCTCGAGCTGTCATTTGTAGAGAGTGTCGCCCCTATGCCTACGTAATGGTTTTCAGAGGAAATAAGTGTTCCTATGTGCATTGTACATACATGTTTTTGTGCGTTAAGTATGACTAAGTGAATAATAACCTAACCACGAGCATATCAGGACATGTCCAATGAGGGTTCCGTAAGTATTAACGTGCAATAGGTCTTAACGCTCAAAATAATTTTCCTAAATAGTTTATAGCATGGTCTATCATAATGGAAACTTACAAGTTTAGAAATCTCTTATACTCAGATTACATATACTTTGTTTAGAAATGCAGGGGGAGGGGCTAGTTATGAACCACTTGAGTAGTATGATTTTAATTTTATTTTTCATTTGTAAATATAACCTTTCATTTTCTTAATTTAAGTATATTCTTTTTTGAGGGTTCCGTAACCAAAGTGTAAAACCGGGACCCTTTTACTAACACTCCGCTGTCTGTCTGTTTGATCGTTAAAATTTTCACAGATCATAGTCAGTATTTCTGTTGCCGCTATAACAACAAACACTACAACAGAAGAAAAGAAATATTTAAAGGGCTCCCGTACAACAAACGTGATTTTTTTGCCGTTTTGTACGGAACCCTTCGTGCGCGAGTCCGACATGCACTTGGCCAGTTTTCACTTATGGAAGACAGTTCCTCTACGAGCTTACTCCACATTTAAGTTTTTCACCGAGCCGACTGACGCACGAAAATTTGACCATGACCAATAATTTTGTTCTCATGTGCAAACATGACTAAATGTCTCAAAAAAATGTAAAAAAAACATTAAAATATTCACAAACATTTAACATATCAAGTACAAGTTACACATAATAAATATTATTCGTGTTAAGGCTGATTACAAAATACGGTAATTCTCACGAGAATCGCTTCGATTACGATCTATGGATCAATAGATGCGTGTATCAATGATCGATGATCCGTATTGTGGTGGTGACTTGGCTATTGTGGTGTAATGGCTCTTCACAAGTTTTACTAGCTATTTGTATTGTCTTAACTCTGAGGTGCAGCTGTGATGGACATCATGCTTTCGGGTCGTAGGTTCAAAAACATCATCATTATTATTATTCATCAATAACATTTTTAATTAACCATCTGCATCTGTCCGTGGCATCGTAGCTCCTAAACGAAAGGTCTGATTAAAATGCGGTTTTTTGTCTGAATGCTGGCATGATCGAGAGTATTCTTAGCTAACAGCTATATTTCATCATCATCAGCTCACTCACTGCTTGACAATTAAGGGGTTACTTATTGCCTCTAATATTTCAATTAAATGTTTTTTTTGTATGTTTGTTTGTTTGCGTTAAATAAGCTCCGAAGCTACTGGACCAATTTTGATGGAATTTGGCACAGATATAGATTAGACCACGGGGAAGGACATAGGCTACTTTTTGTCGCGGCAAAAGTCGCGCGCGATTTTGCGGGCAACATCTAGTATCCAATAAAATATATTCGACCGTTGGATATTTTTTTTACTTCTAAATTAGCTGCCAGCAGCTAAAAAACACTTTAAAAAAAGTAGAACAAACGCTACAAGATTTTGCGATCTCTACCTCATTAAAATATTAGTAACGTGACGTTAGTTTTATATTGTATTTAAATGCCTTACATAATAATTCTACTTGAGCGTTTAGCCAAATTGCCATCGCTAATTACGTCAGAAAAGTTAAAAAAAAGTAAGGAATTTGACATAAGCATCGCTATGTCATTTAGGGAAGCTTATGTAACTTAGCGATGCCTAAGTCGCACGATGCTTATGTCACTTAACGATGCTTATGTCACTTAGCGATGCTTATATCTAATCCCAAACATTTTTGTTTTCGAACTTCATGGTCGTAATTAGAGATGGCGACTTGGCTAAAGGCTTTGGGTGAGCCTTGCTCGGAGTTCTAGTTGTGCGAAAAAAATTGGTAACGAATTGAAATAGGTACCTATAACTGTATCTTAGTTATTTTACATTTTGGGGAACTTATTTATAAATATAAGCGACATTCTTTTTTTACAGTAGGTATATAATTTAATTAAAATAAAAAAATCACAAAAATTTTCGTCTGACCGGAATTCGAACCCGAGACATCAATTCGCCAACTACGCAAAAAGTCTACAAACCAAGTCGCCAACTGGCTTTGACATTTGGAAATCGAATCACTCGTATCTTATTAGGCGACGTAAGCAAAAACATACTAACTTAAAAAAACGTGGTTTCCTGAATTATGGCCTAGCTCAATAAAACCTCATGCATACTAAATTTCATGGAAATAGTTTAAGCTGTTTCCGAGATTCTGATTTTATATATGCAAGAGTTGCTCGTTAGTAGTATAAGATTGGCAATACTGGAGTGCAATACCCAGCAATTTATAAATCCAATCACCCTAAATCCTGGTGTACCAACTGCCCACAAAAACCAAGTCCAGGCACAAAAAGCAGCTCACTACCGCCCATTGTGTTTGTGCGGAGCTCCGTGGCCTAGTGGGCCTATTTGATTCGCACTCGAGAGAGGTTCAATTCCCAGGTTGTGGCGAGTACCAATGGGTGACTTTTTCAGATCTCAAGTACATTATACGGACGCTCCAACGGTAAAGGAAAACATCGTGAGTAAACCCGCACATGATTGGCCCCAGACGTATTGACCAGTCATTCCTGTGGACTAGGCTGACTGTGTTGTGGGAATGCCGTGTGTGCTTGGGCAACCATACGACATTTAAAAACCAACTGTCCCAGGCACTACAGTATTTCAAGATTGGTTACTTCGCTCGGAGAATACTGCATAAATCATCCAATAACGGATGTTTGTGCGACCACCAGCATAAATCACCACCAGCAGTGCACCTCTATCTACCATCAGCACAATTAAGTAAACTGCTGTGTGTACTGGGTGCTGTTTTTACCCGACTACGCCGAAGCCAAAAGGAAGGGTAATGATTTTGGCAGTCTATATATGTATGTATGTTTGTTCCACCGTAGCATCTACACTACAGATAGACTCGGGATAATGGCCCGGGCACAGATTACTAAATAGTTACTATCGACCACGTGAGCCCGGATGACATGAGCTGTATAATTGACGTAGGTGGGTTGGATTTATTAAAAAAAATATATTGTTATTGCTTATTCCCCTAAAACCTCTCCTGTTTCTTAAGCATTGATATAAAAACTTGAATGAAATTATTTAAAATCGATGTTAATTGTTAATCTAACTGTTGTCGGCTACGACGTCTCGGTTCTTACAGATCCTTCTTACGCTTGTGTGGTGATAATAATAATACAGCAACAATTGTTATATTCTCCTTTATTGGTACATACGAGAGAGATGCTTAACACAGATACGCCTACACTATATATAGCCTTTTTTCTAACTGAAATAAACTAGATAGGCTGTGCTTGTGACATCTGTCAATATGACATTAGTAGTTCTACTTCTTATTACTGCTATATTAAGTAACACTAACGTTAACATTTTGTCAGTTTTACTATTAACTGGAGGTCCCCCTGGGATCTAAATTCCTCCATAATAATTTATATAATTTTTGGGTTTGAACTTTTGAAGGTTTCTTTTGCCTCTTAATAATATTGTATTGCTAAAATACACTGGGCGTTTTCGACCCGCTGTTTAAAAATGAATGACCACAAACCAAAATACTATTAGAATGTACAATAATTGTCATTTATATTTCATTTTTCGTAATTATTTTAATTAGACCCAGGGAGAAGTGGAGATAAATGTTAACCTAATTTTAGCTTTGGTCCCCGTGGATAATTGTTCCATTCTCCACAGTGAAATCAAAATCCCTTTAGTTAAAATTGATATTATCTTCAAGTTAGGACTTTATTAGAATGAATTTAGTATTTTATCTATTAGCATAGAGCTATATACTATTTTATAAACGTAGGCAAAAGTGTCCACACTTAAACTGCCCCACTTTCGGTGTTGTTTGGGGGTAGGCTTTAGGCATTTGCTTTTCGCATTTAACAAATTCTTCTGAAATCAAGATGGCGGAACATTTTCTTGTATGAAGATTTTTGTATCAATTAATGTAATAGGTAGGTAGGTACGTCATAGCCCGTCCTATGTTTAAAAAACATCATTGTATATAAGACTATTGTAATTATCCAAAAGCATAAATAGAGCGAATACGAAGCTAATTGTTATAATAGAGGTACACGACTCACAAGACACAATATTATAGACGTCAAGCATGTCTAGATTCGGTAGTTCAGTTTAGGCAAAATTAATTATGGAAAATTAGAGCACAAATCTGAATAGTTTCCAATAGACCGTAATTACTATTATGATTCTGTCAAATATGAGATTTAACAGTTAGCCATAATTAAAATATGTAGGTCAACATAGACATAGGTGCCGGCTATGTTTTACAGGGTGTTATAAAATATTGCATGGTTGTAATTGGACTTCAGTATTAATGTCATTTAATCAAGAATGTCTTGTTGTATTTTGTTATACGGTAGAATGTAACGTGCCTAAATAAATTAAATTAAATTGCATACCTACATTCAGCCTGATAATTTGTTCATATAAGGAAATGGTGCCGCCAGCTGTCGAACATAGATCGAACTACGATGTAAGCGATCGAACAAGGCTTGTAATGGCTTCCGTAGTCTGTGATAACTCAAATTTTAAAATTATTATGAAATACGTTATTTACGTTATTTACAACAATTAATATTATTCTACTTAAACTATGATATTGTATCTCGTCTCGTCTATCTTTAGAACCCCCGACGAAACAGAGGGGTGTTATAAGTTTTACGTGCATGTCTGTGTGTTTGTCCATCGCATCGTATCTCCCAAATGGATGGACCGATTTTGATCTAGTTTTTTTTGTTTGAAAGCTGACATGATCGAGTATATTCTTAGCTTAATTCCTCATCATCGTCAGCTCGCTCAATTCTTTTCCTCACCTCTCACCGCTTACAGTTTATAGTTCAAAATAATAGCCTAGCCGCCGAAGCAACAAAAGTTTTCAATGTTCCTGGATGTCATGGATATTGGATGTGTATTAAATATGTTAATAATATATTAAAAATCTTAAATATATGTATAGTATAAAAGTATCTATTAAATATACTTCCCGATTTTTGGTCCCCGTAACACAAGTCTGTGGATACTTACCACGGAGCCAGATTGACGTGGTGTGATTTGTGAAGCGTCCATAGATATTATTTAGAAAAGTCACAAGTAATCACGACATTAATTTACGTACAGTATTGCGCCTTACAACATATTAAATATCTCACACTTGAAGTTCAAGGTTTAACTTATCTACCTAATAATAATAATTGTGAGTTGCGTCAAAATATGTTACGGTGAAGTGTGAGACGCGTATCTGATGCGCGGACAGACTGACAGTGATTATATATTAATAAAATGACAACACGAATTACATTTCACAATGTTTTATTAGTCTTGCTTCATTATTGATATCAGATAAAGGCCACGAGGATTTTTTATTTTAGGCGGTTTACCCCACAAAAGCCACTAGAAAAGCAGGCAAATAATTAATTTTGGACCAATGTAATGTACCTTACAAAGATCTGAACTCCAACTCTCGTAATTAATCGTCTTATTATGATAAATTCATTTTTAGAGTTAGTACCAATCAAAATGTATTTGACGTTGGTTTGACGTTTATGAGAATACCATTTTGCAGTTTTAACATATCGGGACTGGATTGTAACTGTATTATTGTAAGATTTTTTTAGCAGAATCGTCCTTAGGTCCCTCCTCCTACATCTATACATGGTATCTTAAAAGTCTGAGCTAGGTATATTATAATACCTAAGTCTAAAGTCAAGCTTTAGACTTAGGTATTAATTAATGACAATGTTGTAATTTTGAATATATTGAAAATATAGTATATATTACAGTTTGTTAAAATAGATTCATTGACAATGAGGGTGTTTGATATTTTTTCTGCTGTCAGGCGGCAGACCCAACGCACACAAAGCGTCATCTGGTGGCGTAAGTGGTATCAAAAACGGTCAATAAGAATTTTCGATTATCTTTCTGTCACCAGGCGGCGCTCGGTAGCCCGACGGCCCTTGTCGTGTCAAAAAGCTGTCAGATGTCACGAATTCAAAAACCCTCATTGAAAATATTGTAACCTGGGATTTAAAAGTCCTTAAGATTCTTACGAATAATACGAAGTTTCATTCTTTTTATAAGCCAAAACGCGTCGAGATGACCTCCTAGCCTACGATAACATCTTAAAGCATCTCCTATAAATGCTATAATTTAGTCTGAAACACAATTAACGTTAGTGGTTTGTTTTGCAAATGAATTCTGCCAATGTCAGCTAACAAAACACAGTCATTACGAATTGCGTTCAGTCCTTGACGCTTCGTGACGATTATTTTAGCATTTCACTATTTCATTTTGTCTGTTTGCAGTTTACAGCTCGCGTTCTGCATACAAAAGTTTTTTATTTATTTTCACAACTACCAGACATAATATGCAGTTACAAATGAATACCAGTAAGTTACATGATGTGGTTTTACAATAAACCTAAAATTACAGCAACAATTACAATTTTAACTCTTAATTTGTACATTTATTGTCCTCAGATATTATTTTAAATAAATTCTGATGATAATTTGATGGGAATTTCATTATTAATTAGCTTTTGCCCGCGGCTCCGTAAATACAGTATCCTACGGAAACAACTGTACTTTTTCGGGATAAAAAGTAGCCTACCTGTTAACTTAACTGTGTAAGCTCAAACTACTACCATACCAAATTTCATCAAAATTCGTTCAGTAGTTTTTGCGTGGAAAGAGTAACAAACAAGCGTCCATCCATCCATCCATCCTCAAAAACTTTCACAATTTTTTAATAGTAGTAATTAGAATCTATCTTTCAAGAATTGTTTTTGTTAAAATTAAAGGTTAAAACTTAAACATTTTGAGCTAGAGCAAAAGATTGAGTAGCCATTGGGTACATATTTTTAGGATTTTTACCCGACATCCACAAAAAGGTTATTTTCATTGAGGTTATAAAGTTGACCGCAGATCGACGTGGTATTGTTTAATAATATAATTATTCAGCAAAACGAAGCGTACACGAACGCAGTGTTGCAATTTGCGGTACACCATTGCGTGGTGCGGGACTGCGGGTCGCCGAGCTTCTGCGTGGATTCACAACGGATTTTCTGTTACCATCCATTAGGGTAGATAAGATCATTTGAATTTTTTACAGTAAAGCTATTATGTATACAGATACACTAGTTGTTGTTTTGTTAAAAAAATATTAAATAATTATAAGATTTCACACGCGTTCAAGCTTCCGAAATTTTTTCGTATCCCGCTAACAGTGGCGTGACGTGACGATACCTATATACATATATGGCCAGCCCGGAGTTCGTCGCAAGTGACCGTCCAGACTCTAGGCCACTTTAAAGTTGGACACCCTTAGAAAACAATTGACATATCGAAATAATTATTTCACGAGTATCTTTTATTTTCCACGGAGAATACAGAAGGTTTACATTAACAAAGTAAAAATGCACAAAAATTTTCAACAATTTCTCTACTCAATTTTCATAATTTCGTAGTCGGTACCAGCCCGAACAACATCCTGATAAAACAATATTTAAAATAGAACACACGTTTAAGTTGTCTGGTACGTCGGTACCAAACGGTCAGTTCAAATTTTGAAGATTTAGTAGAGAAATAGTAAAAATTTCAGCCAAATTTAAAAGGGGAATTATTTAGAAAATAAGTTATATGTCATACCTTTTTGTGCATTTTTACTTTGGAAGTCGGTTTAATTTTTTGTTTAAAAATAATAATAATTTTTCCCTTTTCGATAAACGATCGAATGTATAATTGAATACGTGCTAAGCTTCCATTAGGTATTGTACATAAGATAATGATGATGATTACTGTAAGTTACATAATGGCATATGCTTGCAGTTCTTTAAACAATGTCGAAAATACTGAGGAGTTCTGTTCAGTACTTTTGGATCCAGGGTATACCTTGGTGAAAAAACTTACTTTTTGGTAGGATATGCTTTTAAAGTGAAAATCACTATATGTGTCCATATAATTTTTGAGGAGTTCCCTCGATTCCTCATGGATCCCATCATCAGGTCACCACTTTTGTGAAAACGAGACCCACTTCAAAGTATACCCTATACATCAAAAAAAGAATTTTGAAAATGGGTCAACAGACGGCGGAGTTATCGTTGAACATACAAAAAAACAAAAAAAAACAAAAAAAGAATAATACATACAGCCGAACTTATAGCCGCCTCCTTTTTTTGGAAGTCGGTTAAAAATTTCTGAACATTCCACATTATTCAGTCGTACGCATTAATTTCGATCATGATTATTTAATGTCATCTTTTAAACAAAACTAGATCAAAATCAGTTCATCCGTTTGCGATTTTTAAGCTAAGCGATTGTTAAAAAAATTAACGCAATAACTAAAGTACGGTTATGGTCGCATAATAATATGACTGTTGTGAATTGTCTACATATTTCATTTTATAAGCGCCATGAAGTAAGTGGCAACAATTGTGCCGTAAACGAGTTTATTATTAATAATAGTTTTATTATATGTAAGGCTAAGTAATATGCGGCTTATCTGCCACAGGTCATCGTTGAGAGGAGAGTAGGGACTTATATTATATTTTAATTTAATCTGAGTTTATAATTTTGAATCTGTTACCGAATTTTACTTTTGTCAAAGTCAAAATTTTTTAATCAAAGTTGGTATTCTTATACACTTTCTGAACGTCGGTATAATTACATGATGCCTACCACCTATTCGGAAACCAGCCCGGCGAGAAGAACCGGCGTAAGAAACTCACACGCGGCCTTCTTTTACCAAAAAGATGCCGCAAATTGTTCTTTTAGAATAAAAATGTAAATAACAATGTTATGACTAAAACTACATAATAATAAAATATATAAAACAACAAGACCACAATAGTACATAGAAGTAGCCTTGCAGGTGGTCGTCCTATTCCCATTAAATCCTATGAAACAAAATACAATAATTATGGACACTTATGAGTTACAAATTCTTGTGATCTTTAAAAAAATAATATTAGGTAGTTAAAAAAATGTTTGATTGTGTGGTGCAGATTAGTATTTTTATTACTTTCACAATATCCTAGATACCACGTATCGTTTGTTAATATTGCGGTGCGGTGCGGGTGTATTATAACACCCCTCTTTTTGCGTCGGGGGTTAAAAAAAGTAAAGACATAGTGCAAAGACAAAGCATTTTTTTTTGTAAACAACGAATTAAAATAATAAATATGTAGAGACTGAAGACAGATAAGTACATCGATTTATTTCAAGATAAATAATTAACCGACATGATATTATGTAAAATGTAAAATGTTTTTAATACGGTATTTTCCTGTATTTTTTTCACATAAATCTGCTCTGAAAAATAAGACAGTTTACAAAAGGAATAGCATACTAAAAATCAATATTTTCAAAGATATTGCGGATTGTTTGAAGCACTTTTGTGAGTCTCGTGAAAACGCCCCACATAAAAGTCGTACTAAGTGACGTCACACGCTAGTAATGTTGCTACGAAATTTATGGCCATATGCACAACATTTCTGATATCTCGTAATTTTGAGCGTTTATGTTGATACATACCATAGTAAATCTTTTTGTATTTGATGTAAGTAAACTAATTATGTATATTTTATACACTAATGTTTTAAAAAAATAAATCAACTTTTTTGTGACTTCGAAATGCATATAATTACAAAACTACACATACAATCCTAATTATTTTTACTTTTCTCAAGTTGTAAAACCTAATTACTACTTAATTTATTTAAAAAAAAAAATTACATGTCAAATACCCAATTGTCATTTATTTCTACAAAGAAGCAGTATTTACTGGATTTCCCAACTCGTAAGAATTATTTGAATAATGTAATACTTATTTTATCTGAATGCTTCAATCCTCTCTATGCAGCTTTTTATAAAACAGACGAGACATAAGTCTGACGAGTCAAACGGATGAAACGATTTTGATCTAGTTTTTTTTGTTTCAAATCTGATATGATCGAGAGTGTTCTTAGCTATAATTCATCATCAACGGCTCGCTCACTGCTTGACAATTCGGATTTTTCTATGTTATGTATATAGTGATTTAATTAATATAATTAAATTAAAATGTTGACCAATTACTACACCATACATGTCCAGCGTCCCCGAACTGTGAGAACTGAGAACTGCCGACGATTGTCCAGCCTTGCGGTAACACTTGATGCCAACAATGACGCCGCCGCCGCCGCCGTCGAGATAAACTGAACTATTCCATAATTGTTTCATAATTATTCTATAATTGCAATTAGCGGACCTTCGCCCGCTTCTACTTACTGTGTAGTACGTAGCACGTGCTATATGCGCCTAAGAGAAGTTTATATGTACCCATATAAACATTCATGACGAAAAAAAATTTTGTTGGTTGACAGAATCAGGCGGTACTTTGCGGAAATCTATAGCATACAATTTAATTTATATTATATCTAGCAGTATCCCGTGAAAAATACCCACAACCTGCCAGCAAATGTGTGAGTGCACATTTGCTGGCATTCGCGGGATATTGCTAGAAATATGATATTAATGATCCTACTACGTATTATAAATGTGAAAGTTCGCGAGGATAAATGGATGCATGTCTGTTACTCTTTCACGCAAAAACCACTGAACGGATTTCGATGAAAGTTTAGGCTCTGGATTGAAACATTTGCTACTTTTTATCACGAAAAAGTTCAGTATTCCCGTGGGATACCCGATACGCGGGCGGCGCCGCGGGAAAAGGCTAGCATTATCAACATTTTATTATTACATATTTTGTATATTGTTATTTAGACAAACTTAGAGAGAAAACGGGTTGGAAAAAAAAATTAAAATTCGGATACCGAAGTAAAAGTTTTAGATTCGACCCCTAGGGTGCCCATAGTTACCACGAAAGAAGATATTTATTATTTTGAATTCATGCGACAGTCCTCACAAGTAATCACACCTGTCTTTTAAACTATAGGTACCATATAATTTAATGTCTAAAATTGTCTAAACGTTGTAAAATAGTACAAGTCGTCTTTGGTGTTACAACACTTAATATTGTTATTGTTCTGTTACAGTTTATAGCTAATCTGCCATGTGCCGCGTGTAGAGATAGAAAACAGGAAGAAGTGACATCAAAATTTAAAACTTAAAGTGGCTAAGACTAATAATGGAGAGTCGATTTTCAGTATACGAATTAAGTCACACAGGGCTTATGGACTTGAATTTAACAAATATTTAAATGTTTAAAAAAATATTATTGAGATTGTGTACCTATGTACAGTAAAACCTTTTTGCTAATGACGCTCGTCCATCGTCGTTTTTCTATGGAAATGACAGACGATGTATGAAAAATAGAGAGTCATAATCGTATGACTTTGTGGAACTAGCGGACTAGTCGACAAGCCGATTGGTCGGTTGTTAGGAGGCTGACTAGACGGCCAAGTCAATCACGGCTTCGTTCGGTGTGAAGTGACCCTTAGTGGTTCAACATTGTAGCCACATTTCAAAAACAACGAGGCTTATGATGCAAAAAATATCAGCATGGAGTGATTTTCACCCCAACTACCATCAAGCGATCCATCTGCTTATAAATAATAAACATTCGACTTTGAATTTTCCACCCGTGTCACTTCTACTTTTCTTACATCTCCATGCAGCTCCTTTCAACCCATCATTGGAAATGCTATGTCATTTAGTTATAATGGAACCAACTATCGCTGTATACAATATCGATGTATACAAACCGCCGCGGATGTCGGGCACAAAGGAACTGAACCTATGACTCAATATGATGACATTTACTTAGGGTTGGCCTGTCTACAATTTTGTAAACGGTACAATTTTAGAGTGGGCTAAACTCTGCCGATCTCTTGAATCGAACGCAAAACGGCGCACTTTTTATTTCGGCTGGCATAAATAAATCAGATTGTTTTTAACCTCCGATGAAAACAGAGCGGTGTTACAAATTTGACCTGTCTGTGTGTCTGTCCGTGGCATCGGCTTCAAACGGATGAACTGATTTTCATCTAGTTTTTTATGTTTGAAAGCTAGCATGATCGAGAGTACTCATAGCTATAATTCATCATCATCGGCTCACTTCCTGCTGGACAATTCAGGGGTTAGTTAAAAAATGTAATTTTGTGTTAAATTATTTTTTTTGTACGGACTTTATAAAGATAGTACTAGAAATTATGACCTCTGTGGCTTAGTGGTTCAGCGCGTTGGTGCTCAAGCCAGGGGTCGCGGGTTCAAATCCCGCCAAAGGAACAAGAATGTTTTCTATGTTCCTGGGTCATAGATGAGTATTAAATATGTGTATAATATAATAAAAATCTTAAATATACTCGTATGCATAGTATAATAGTATGAAATATATTTTCCGTTTTCTGGTACCTATAACACAAGTTCTTCGGGTACTTAGCACGGGGCTAGATTGACGTGGTGTGAAGCGTCCATAGTCATTGTTATTATTATTATGATCTTAGAACAGACTTCATCTGGCGTTATCTATACACACGTACATTTCACCTGGGACCATGTGATGTTTTTTGTAGAAAACCGGCAAAGGGCGAGTCGGACTCGCGCACGGAGGTCCCGTACCAAACGGCAAAAAAACACGTTTGTTGTATGGGAGCCCCACTTAAATATATATTTTATTCTGTTTTTAGGGTTGCGTACCCAAAGGGTATAATATAAACGGGACTCCGCTGTCTGTCTGTCTATCTGTCACCAGCTATATCTCGTGAACCGTGAAAGCTAGACAGTTGAAATATTCCCAGATGATGTATTTCTGTTGACGATATAACAAAATGTACTTAACACAGAACAAAATAAATATTTAACTGGGGCTTCCATACAACAAACGTTGTTTTATACTTAACCCTTCATGCGCGAGTCCGACTCGCACTTGATCGGTTTTTTTGTATTTGTTATTTTAACGGTAACAGATATACATTATCTGTGAAAATTTCAACTGTCTAGCTCCCACGGTTCATGAGATATTGCCTGGACAGACAGACGGACGGACAGAGGAGTCGTAGTGATAGGGTACCGTTGTTACCCTTTGGGTACCAGAAATCTGAAACGCTATGTATGTATTTGCAAATTTTTTTGTCAGCCCTAAACTTTCGATATTATAATTGAGATTGCAATGAATCGTAACGTCTAAACTCTAAAGTCTTTGGCGTCGGTTCACACCGAGACGAGACGATACACGATGCGGTGCTACATTTTTAAAATAGCGATTAAAAATTAAACTTTATCCTAAGATACGCGTATTGCAAGAGTTCGGATGTCAAACTACACCGCCTGCATAGCGCAGCGCCGCTCTTGCAATGAAACCTGTCTCTCCTTGTGAACTGAATAAATTACCAATTGTTAATCATCATTTTTTAAATACAGCGCTTCATCTCGTATCGTCTCGTTTCGGTATGACTAGGAAACACTAGTCTATGCTCTATACAGAAACATGAGATCACTTATGAGAATAAATAATCTTAATGATGCAGCGCCGCGTAGCGTATCGTCTCATTTCGGTGTGAACTGACCCTAAGAAACACTCCTCTACGCTCTATACAGAAACATGCGATCACTTCCTTATGCACTGCCAATGTGTTATATCATTTGATTAATTGCTGTACGAAATGATTTAAATTACCCACTTACGTGTTATACAGAGATAATTACTTTATTTACTAATAAGTAACGTTAATTATAGTCAAATAACTGCTTATACCCGCGGCAGCGCCCGCGTGTTAGCAACACGCATAGTGCATACTGCATAGTCAAACTACACGGAAACACTATCCTTTTTTGGGATAAAAAGTTACGTGTTAATCCAGAGCCACGACTACCATGGCAAATTTTATCAAAATCCGTTCTGTAGTTTTTGCGTGAAAGAGTCCCAAACATCCATCCATCCAACCATCCTCAGAAATTTTTACATTTATAATAGTAACTGGAAGAGAATTGCGCTAATTGAAATGATCTAAAACTCAAAATAAATTTTATAATCGTTGCACATACGAAAAAATATCCAAGGGTCGAATGTGCAATCTCTACCTTTTGCCAAGTCGGTTAAAATAATTTTGTCGATGTCATATTTTGTTTTGACCTAGGTATTTCCTATTATTTATATGACAGTTTTGTAATACTCGTGATTTGCTTAAATCTATCATTGAGTGGCATGATTAAATATTCATTAAACTTGCTAGTATGCGAAAATTTTTACCTAACAAGCTTGCTAACAAAGCAAAAGCGATATAAAAATAACTTACTAAATGCGAAAAAGTTCTGAAATGCACCTTTAAATGTTTCGAAACAAAAACTATAGGTGCTAATTATAACTCCTTTAATTTGAACCTGTGACCTTGCGGTGCATCCCAGCTTTCTACGACAGTACCACTACCATCCTTTCCATTCGACCGCGAGCGCTCAGTTGTTCTCGGCGCGCATCAAACAGCGGGCCTGTGCAGCACGGTAAGGAGAATCCCTCGTGCAAACAGCCAAACAGTCAAACCGAAGTAAAAGAGAAAAATAAACCTCGAATTTTCGAAACGTGCAACAGCCAAAACGAAGTAACAAACAAAAATTACAAAAAAAATATTTCGCATTTTTTTTTTCATAATAATTGCGTTTATCTGGATTTATCTCTGCGATCTTTGCGTAACTCAGCCTCCTAACCGTGGGAGCTTATTGTCTTTTTTACAAGTTATGTGCATACAACGTAACATTTCGTTAAGATTAAACGACGAATACGCGTTTTTAATTTCTTTCACTGACTTAATTTTTTTTTTTTTTGTAAATATATTGAATTTTCACAGAATCTTCGGGTTGACTGTAACATCTAGTGTGTTTGAAGTGATTAAGTGAATTGTGCCCAGAAAGACATTGGTAAGTTAGTGTTTTATTTAAATTAATCTAAATATATTTTAGGCTAACGGATCTTTTGAAATCCTCATGAAATACAATGGATATATGAAGGTTTTAAAAGACACGATTTCTATCAGTTCATATTCCAAAATGTTATCTTAAATTCATAAAACATACAATCAAATACGTCTTAATGTTAATCTTAAATGTGTTTCGAGGTAATCATCCTATATGAAATTATTCAAAATCACTACTTAATTTAAAAAATATATATTTAAAGGCACAAATCAAGTAAGAGTGTGGTTAATGTTATATTATATTAATATAATTAAAAAAAATAATTTAATTAAAAAACGTAGGAATTATTTAAGGACTTTTAATTATGATTTATATTAAGATCACTATGGAAATACTCCAATAATGTATCTTGCACGTATTTTTAATTTTCATGGGATCAAAAACACCAGGAATGCTTGGAAGACTTTCTGAATATTTAACCTTCGCATTACAATAGTAATAAAAAAGTAGGTAATTTTATTAAGTATGCAATTTATAAACAATTTCAGGAAGTTCAGTTCAATTTCAGTTTTAACTGGCCAATATTATAGCATATTTTTTACGTTTCCATATTTGTTTACTTACTTATTTACTTAATTAATATGTACCTGGGTAACCGAGCTTTGCTCGGATCCCTAGTAGAAAAAAAAAGAATCATAAAAATATTTTACCGGGGTTCGAACCCACCACATTCCGAATTTTCGAACCAAACTGCCAATTGGACTAACATTATAACAGTCGAAATTATTGTTAAAGAAAAAATTGAAACGTATTGACAGCAAGACGAAAGTAAAGCATACATAACATAAAAACCGATCTAGATCGATTTTTCTCCCCCAAAACTCCATGCATACTAAATTTCATGTAAATATATCCAGCCGTTTCCGAGATAACGATAAAGAGAAAGATACAAAATCGTAGAGTTTGTTCTCGTTTCGTGTTTCTTTATTGCTTACTTGATTAAAATAACAATAATTCTATGTTAATTATATTTACGTACAATACATCATAAGTTGAAGGTCTGCCGTGGCACTCGAATAACTGACTTTGGCCTAAATATTTTAATATATTTTCGTAGGTACTTTTGTCGAGCCTTTTCAGATCACGCGATACGATATCCAATATTGGACCGGAAAACGCTATTATGTGTATGTATATCGCGGCGACAGGACGTTATCGGCCGCTACATCGTTATCGCGCAATATGAAAAGTTGAAAATCTAACAAATGTGGACGACGACAGCACTCCGTGACGACGACGCATCGCCAAAATCGACGTCGCGTTGCAACACAATTTACAAGAATTTTACGTCGTCGTTTGTGGGACGCGTCGCGTCGGCGCAACCACACCTCACCCTTAGCCTACAGGTTTTTTTTCTTACTGATAACTACGGACAATGAAAAACGGAAAGTTTGTCACTTGCTAAAAAAGTAAAATAATATCCACTACTTCGTTTTAGAGATAATTAGAAATGCAAAAATTCTGAAACTATGCACTCAATGTACCTAATTAGTATTTTTTTTAAAGTAACTTAATGCGTAACAACTAACAACTAACTATAATTGTAAATTCATCTTCAAGCGTTATATGTCACTATTATAATATATTCATTGCTATTATAATAAAAACAAGGGGGTCATGGACTATTTTGAAGTTGAATAACGTTAAGCAACGCTGTTTGCGGCTTGACATGTGATGGGTGACCGACCGGAACAAAAATACATTTCATAATATATTTTTTGTGAGAATTAAATAACTTGATAACATCATTACAACTATTATAAGTCGATTTAACCGACTTTCAAATACCTAGTTCTAGTTAGATTATAATCTCTACTTGACGCCTTAGGGTCAGTTCACACAGTTGACGCAATGCGGTGCCGCATTTTTAAGATAGCTATTCAAAATTGAACATTATTCACAACACAAAAATAACGGTTCACATGACATCAGTCGTTCACTGCACATGCGCTGTGCAGCGCGGTGCAACCTAACATTCGAACTCTTACAATGAAACGTGTATCTTCTTGTGTAATGAATAAAGTTCAATTTTGAATAGCTTCCTTAAAAAGTGCAGCGCCGCGTCACGTGTCGTTTCGTTTCGGTGTGAATTGACCCTTACGTTAGGTTTGCAGAAATCAAAAGTTCTTGTTTCTGTACGTATAGTCGTAGAATTCGTTCCTAATTTTTATCTCTGGCTAGCTTCAAGTCTGTGATTCAAGCTGATGATGCTCTGGATGTAATGCATCTTCGCCGTAAAACTGCCGCCCCGTTTAGTAGATGTAAAACTTTGAAACCTCGTTTCATCGCCCCGAAACGCTCCAAATTGACGGTCTAAAGGCCTCCACAGACGAGAGGCCGATCGTTTCAGTTAGAACTGACGTCAGTTCGGCCTGAACGGATTCGAGCACATACACGGAGAAAATCGCATCCGACCGAACTGACGTCAGTTTGGCCCTTAGATTAATAACGCCTAGATAATCTTCAAACAAACGCATCGTACAAAGTGAAGCAAGCAACATGATAGATGTAGGCGTAAGCATTAGATACCGACACGCACACAAACAAAACTTTAAAGTTGTGGAGTGTGTACTTTTAAAATTGGAATTATTGTATTTGTTTTTCTTAATATCGTGTGACTCGTGATCGAGTATATGTAAAAATATATCTTATATTTAATTTTTAGACCATCTAAACACAATTTGTGAACTTTATTTATATTAAACTGATATTAAGGATTATCTCAATACTGGTAATACTTTAAATTGATAGTTCAAAAAATCATAAAATATTATAAAACTTTGTCTTAGTTACTTAGTTTGTCCTAGTAACACTTTCACAATGCACAGTAGGGCAGCAAGATGGCGACATAACATGATTTTATTTTAAAATGTTTTAAATATTTGACTTAATACAAGTCAAATTGTTCGTACATAACATTTTCATACTTACATATGAAACTTTATGTCCGAAGCTTTTTTAATTATTTTCCGATGCATTGTGTCACCCAATAACGACACAAACCGTCGTAATGTTTTTAATAGTTGGAGATGTATGCACTAGCGCTTGACCTTGATAACTGAAGGGGTGTTCGAACAAACTGAACCGATATGGCTCAGTATCATTTACTTCATTTGTCATGCGCGTACTCGGTTTCTAGGCGTTTTAATCTAAGGTTCGGCCTGAACGTATCGAGCACATACACGGAAAATTGCCACGAGCTTCGGTCGTATTTTTAGGGTTCCGTAATAATTAAGGAACCCTTATAATTTCACTCTGCCCGGCCCGTCCGTCACTCAGTTCGCCGCTCTCTTAGCTTCAGTAATAAATTAATGACAATAACTTTTATAGTAATTCAAAGAAAACCTATTGCGCGTTGATAGTTACGGAACCATCCTTAGACATGCTCTTGGTCAGTTTGGGCTATTATTTTATTTATTAATTGTATTTTGCTGCAATTGTAATCACGCTATCGACGAAACAGAATTATTGTGTCATACATTTTTCTCTTTGTTTTATAGTAAATATTCTTTAGATTTTATCAACCATAGTGGCTCTAAAGTTTTAAATACTTCAATGAACTTTAATAAATTTCTTAAGACCACGTGCCATTTTTAGGGTTCCATACCCAAAGGGTAAAAACGGGACCCTTTTACTGAGACTTTGCTGTTCGTCCGTCTATCGCCAGGCTGTATCTTAACCTTCTTATACAGTGATAGCTTGACAGTTAAAATTTTCACACATGTATGGTGTAGGTATATATATTGCTGTTATAACAACAAATACTAAAAACAGAATAAAATAAAATTTCGAGGCTCACATACAACAAACGTGATTTTTTCCGTTTTGTTTTGTATTTGTACCCCTCTTGCCGACTCGCACTTGACCGGTTTTATTTTACTGTC
Source organism: Phengaris arion (assembly GCA_963565745.1). Taxonomy (NCBI): domain Eukaryota; kingdom Metazoa; phylum Arthropoda; class Insecta; order Lepidoptera; family Lycaenidae; genus Phengaris; species Phengaris arion. Next base: position 19,263,612 of record OY751444.1, read on the forward strand.
GAATTTTATTACCGTTCAGTCCAATTTTATTGCCGTTCAGTCCATCCGTAGTCAGAATTAATGTTGCCAACTTGGTTGTTTTACAAAGTTTTACTACTAAATTTTGTATTTTATTCCCTCCTTAGTAGGAATTTAGTTGTAGCGAGTTTAGTTAGTAGCGAGACAGAAATCATATTATGCAAAATGGCCTGCTTCTGTGTGTTATTATGACACCTTATCATAATAGCACATAGTAGCACGCATCCGTAAGTCGCTTAAAACTACCGATTTAATTTCTATATACGTAATATTTCCTACTATATTTTTATAATTTAACGGTTAAATATTAAAACTGAAAATGTATGTATGTTTGTAAACACAAAATCCTTAAAAAAACTTTTAGGGATTCCTAAGTTTAGTAGCTTTTTTATAGTTATCAGTATTCTTTTAGTAGTTTTTAGTAAAAAACGACGCGAGTTTAGTAGTTTCGCAAAAACAGAGTTGGCAACACTGGAACGAATCGCTTCAGTCCATACGGCCGACTGATGCGATCTCGAAATTGCACACAGACGATACGATTTTGCATCCGTTCAGGCCGAACTGAAGGAAAACCGGACCGTGTATGGGGCCACTAACAGAGGAGTAAGATCCAAAACACAAAATTCTAAGAAGTACGATACATACGGCCGCACTCGGAGACATTTAATGCTTACTTAAGGAGTCACAGAGATTTTGACAGAAAGTGTATGGACTTTATGTCCAAATCCGTACTGAGTAGCTCCTTAAGTAAGCATTAAATGTCTCTGAGTGCGGCCGTTATTGACCAAATCATCGGTTATCATCTGTTATCATAGATATGAGACACATTATCTGCGCTGATGATGATGAATTTTGCGAGCAGATCCCGCGCGGGGTAAACATTGTAAGTGACATGCGTGTACTCACCACTCATAGATTATACAGACAATATACTGGCGTGTACCGATCACACGAGCTCATTGCCGTGCGGTGCCGGGGGAGAGCGCTAGCGAGTAGCGGGTAGCTGAACGTATCACTCACTAATAAACTGTTTAGTATTTGTGAGATCGAGTTTATTAGAAAGTAATTTAGTACAATGTGAGCTAAGTATGTGACCAGCAAAAGATAAAAATTAGCTCTTCAGGTAGGACAATATTTTTGATTAAATTGACAAACGCTGGATTCATTATTTTTATATTAATGCTTCACGTATGAAGCAATAACTTTCAGTACAGTTACGAGTTGTGCAACCGGAGGAGTATAAAATTTAGCCGGTTAATTAAAGTTTATGTGGAGGAAGCTGTGTCGAAATCTATTTTGTTTTAAATATTGCTTAGAAATACATAAAATAATAAAAATTCAATCAACATTGGAGGAAGGTCTGCAGAAAGCTATTTTTTTTTAAATAATGCTTTGAAATACATAAAATTAAAAAATATACAATCAACGTTTTCAGTATTTTCCCCGCAGTTGTTCTGATATCTCTCACCGTTTAAACCTTACCTGAACCACCACAATAATTTCAAGACCAAAATTAGCGAAATTGGTCCAGCCGTTCTCAAGGTTTAGCGAGACATTGGAATTGTAATCCATTTTTATAAATAAGAAGATTATGGGTGAATTACCACCACAGGGCGACTTCTAGTACTATCTAAATTTGCGAAAAATAGTAATGTATCAAGTCATTGACAACAATTCACTATTAAAAAACACCAATACACACCACCCACCATAGTCCATGGCAACAACAGCTATACTCAGTTGTTGTTTTATGGTCACTATAGCAGTCGGGGTAACGGCAAAAAGCAACATTTTTGCAGCTGATGATACTTTTTGAGTTTTGACGTTACCCTGAAATGCTATAACCCTGTGCTGTAGTTATTCCCTAATTATTATTTAAAAAAAAATACAAATAAGTGTCTGTTATCACTTGTACCACACGTGTCGTAACGTTTACTCAGATCAACGCGGCATCGGGCTGACCTCTCCTGCCCCTTCACTCGCGCTTGACCGCGGCTTCTCGCGAAAAACGGTAGCACACTCGTTAACCAAATGTTACTATAGATTATTGAAAGGGACCAAGGATTTTAGTTATTCATTAAAAGCAGCCGTAATATTGGACTGCTAAAAGACATTGAGAGTTTTTGACCCGCTGTTTAAAAAAGCTACCACAAACAAAAATACTATTAGATTGAACAATTTTTATTCACATTTCATTTCCCATAATTATTTTAAATAAGATCCATGGTGAAGTGGAGATAGTAATCAATAAATTGTTAATAATATTTTATATGAATATTCGTTTATATATCACAATATTTGCTCCACCTACTGCAGTTAAGCGACCTATGCCGTTGTAATCCAGATGCAATTGTCTGGTCCCCGTGAATGATTGTTCCATAGTGAAATTCCCAATGTTCTTTTTATACAAAAACAAAAACCGACTAAGTACGAGTCGGAAGCACGAAGTGTTCCGCATAACGGCAAAAATCTTTGTTTTTTTGGGAGCCCCATTTATTATGTAGATTGTGGACCAAACCCTATAGCCAAGACATAAGCATCGCTAAGGGACATAGCGATGCTTATGTCAAATCCCATACAATTTTTGTTTTCAAATTTCATCGTCATAATGAGCGATGACAACTCGACTAAAGGCTCAGGGGCTTGCTAACAAATAAATCTAATAATCTCTGCATAGGAAGATTCGTTTAACAATATATTGAATTGAAGAAATTAGATAAGAAATAAGAAAGAAGAAATTGAACGATTGAAGATAAGCTTTTAAAGAATTTTCCCGGTACTTAAATCAGTAACGTACTCACGACCAACAATCCTTATACTTACTACTATAAATGTTTATGAGGATGTATGGATGTATGTTTGTTACTCTTTCACGCAAAAACTACTGAACGGATTTCAATGAAATTTGGTACGGTAGTAGAGTATGCTCTGGATTAAAACATTTTTATTCCTAACACTTTTTATCCCTAAAGAAGTACAGTGTTCCTGTGGGATACTGTTGTTATGCGGGCGGAGCCGCGGGCATCAGCTAGTTATAATATAAAGTAGATTGCCAAATCGCACGGCGCATTAGGCGTGCATTTGTTCATCTTGAAACATTGACCATTACATCGTCTTGTATCTATCATTTATCATTTTAATTCACACATCCGTCCATTGTGAACAATATCCTTCGTTGCTTCTATTTTTACCCGTCTTCGGCGAAGTCAAAAGGAAGGGTAATGATTTTGGCAATCTATGTATCAGTGGCGTGGGGTTCCTACGACTCCTTTCCTATCGGCTTCACTTGCCACTTACCTTTTAAAGACCTTCATCCAAATCTCTACCTATTATACAGGCCAGGACTTCCCTATGAAGGAGAACCAGCCTTCGCCACCGCATGTGTGTATGTTTGTTCCCCCGTAGCGTCTAAACTACTGATCCCATTTAATGAGTGAGATGTCAAAAGATTCGTAAGAATAGCACGGGTAACATAGAAAATGAAATGATTTTTTTTCATTTTCAAATGAAACTTAACAAGCTGTTTTCGGAAAGTCAACAGGAACAGCTACCACCGGTTCAACCCTGACCCGCGTAGAAGAACCGGGGTAGGCTATATAATTTACGTAGTCAAGTTATAGTTTTTTTAATAAAAATTTTAGTTTTCATAAATTTTATTGATTTGTTGTTCACTTATTGCCTTTGAAAGAAAACGAATTTGTCCAGATACAAACATCTTTGGGATGGTTTCTGTTGAGTGACAATTATTATATAAAACTTGTATTTACTCGTATGTACTTTTACTTATTCATAAACCAAGAATATATATTTTTCATGTAATAGCTACAAAGTAAAAGGATTTTGCACGACGAATTTAATTGAATCACGCGCTTATAAACTAACGCGTGACGCAGGTTTACCGTTAAAACTGGCTGGCAATCGAAATAAAAGTAAATATTTAACCACCGTGTATGATTTGTGATAATTGTGATAGAAAGCCATTGTTTATATTATAGTAATTAACAATTACGACACGTCATATTGGTAATCACCGAAGACAGGGTTTTTGTTCGAAAAATGTAGATACCTACATACTATGTGATATTATTTATATTCATTACTAGATGCGCCCACATAACCCCACAACTTCGTGCGCGCAAAAGGAATACCGAGGAACCGTACGTTTTGTCACGATAAAAAGCTAAATATGTTTTTTCTTTCGTCGTGCAATAATATAATATCAATAATTTCGACTCTATTATGTCAGTCCTATTGGCAGATTGGTACCTATGCTTTTGTATAATTTTTGCTTTGTTTGAAAATTCGGAATGTGGTGGGTTCGAATCCGGGTCAGATAAATATTTTTTGATTATTTTTATTGATTTAAATTTATTAGAACTCCGAGCAGTAGTAAAGCACCCAGGTTACCCAGGTGCTTTACGTTAATAATAAACGGTTACACAAAATAATGATGTTCTTGTAAATGTCAAACACGAGAACATAATTGACAAATGACAGCAATTTACAATAGCACCCGCGCACACTAGCGATCCGATTTAACGTTGATGAGATTAGCCATTAGATTTGAAACGATCGATGAGATTCATGAAGAGATGACGTGTGCTACTGTAGTCTGACCAGGACAAAATAACCTACACAGCGTGTGCCTCATTTTTTATAATTCCAGCAACACAACGACAAGTTACAAGCAACAAGACAAGTATGTGTCTGGTTAAGTCCCAATTTCAACCATGCCTGCTAGTGTCAATAGCTTGTCTAAATATCATGCCTACTCTTTCATTAATATGAAAAACGAGATAGATAACAAGATATTTAATCAACGATTAATTTTAACAAGCTTTGGTGAAATCGACACAAATCTCAAAGACTTGACATTACTAACACTTCAACTTACTTTAGCATTTTTGCGCAAAATGGCGAGGTTTTTCGTTTCCTGATCATGCTACAGATACGGCGATGAGATTTAAAGAGATATGCTTTAAAAGTTTAAGTTTAAACTATAAGATTAAATGAAATTGGGGCTCTAGCCCCCTGATCTTGGTTCCCCGCCCAAAGGCCCCCTTCAAGGGCTCGGCGTGAGAAGACGTAGACAATAAATAAAACTTTTATGAGGAGCTACTTTAACCATGTGTAAGATCTATAGATATCTAAGGTACCTGTATAATAACAAGATAAGCGATAAGATTTAAAAGTGAGAGTAGGTATTGTTCCTATTGACGATATAATAGTCCATAACATACTATTTGTATTATCTTAAGCATATGTGAGACATAATAATTAGTAACTATCTGTTATTTGTCTGTGTTTGTGTTCCTTTGTCTTTTTCTAACCATAATTTACTTTACTGTTTTGTGTATATTTTGGGCAAAAATTAAAATAGTAACAATAATATCTATGGACGGAAGAACTTGTGTTATGGGGACCAGACAGCAGAAGTATATTTAATCCTTTTATACTATACATTTATTTAACATTATACTATATGTTATACTATGTAGTTATGTTATACTGTTATTTAATACACATCCATGACCCAGGAACACTGAAAACTTTTTGTTCTTCGGCGGAATTCAACCTCCGGCTTGAGCGCCAATGAGCTAACCACTGGGACACGGAGGTCGTAATATTACCTAATTTTTTTCCTTTTTTGGCTTATGTTAAATAATACACGATAACGTATATTTGATATGTGTCATACTCAAGAAAAACTTGCCAATAAATGAAGATTGATGAGTATTATATAACTATAGTGTGCGCTGTTCGTGAGTAAAACACAAACACACAAAAACTAAACCGCCAATTAGCGGCACGAATGGGAGTTTCGATTGTGTTGGGATTACGCGAGTTATGACATATTTGGCAATCATTTATCTTGTTTTTATGAGTTAGGTGAAGACTGGAGAATGCTTTTGTTTTCCCAATATTTAAAAAAGATGTAGCCTCTTCTCTTACAACCTATGACACTCTGAACTAGTCTAAACTCTAGAGTCTAGATGATTATTAGTCCGTCTCTTTGTCTGTCCGTCTGTGTGTCAGCTATATCTCACTAACCGTTAAAGCTAGACAGCTGAAAGGACCATGCTAAAAACTGTATGATTACTGTGTGAAGGTTTTCAGTGATATTCTGTTAAAGTAGGTTTACTATAAGTAAAAATATACTAAAAAAAAAAAAAAGAAGACCAGTCAGACAGTATACAATGAAGTCGCTCAGTTCCCTGTTGGCTTAGATCTTTTAAACTGAGCATCGGATTTTAATGCAGTTTTCAGCAATGGATAGGGTGATTCAAGAGAAAGCGTTATATGTATTATACATCGCACCCGTGCGAAGTTTGCAAGTTATAAAGCAATAAAAAATTAAATTCCAATTACTGTCAAAACCCCACTCCTGAGGTGAATATCGCCATAGTAAATAATAATCAGCGTGGCAAGAGCTATTAACTGAGATAGGTTTGAAATCTGTTGGTGGGTGGGGATGATTTTTGCATGGTCCTTTTCACAGATGATGTATTTCTGTAAAAACAGAATAAATTAAATATTTAAATGGGGCTCCCATACTCTCGTCGGGTCTCGCACTTGACCGGTTATTCCTCCTACCCTAGAAACAGGCCAAACCAAAACTACTACTTATACAGTACCAAACTACTTATAGCAGAATAATGGACACGCTACTATGCGCTGTAGACCCACCACACCCACTGTAGAATATATGAAGGGATATAATATCCTACTAATATTATAAATGTGAAAATTTGTGAGGATGGATGGATGGATGTTTGTTACTCTTTCACACAAAAACTACTAAATAGATTTTGATAAAATTTGGTATGGTAGTAGCCTGAGCTCTGGATTAAGATATAGGCTACTTTTTGTTCCGGAAAAGTACAGTGTTCCCGTGGGATACTGAATTTACGCGGTCGGAGCCGCGGGTGAAACAGCTAGTGATATAATAGTTGTCACTGAACAGATGTACCGTATTATCACTGTTATCCAACTTTCATCCGGCGCGTGCGGGGACGAGGCGACGCGGCGGCGCGGCGGCGGTATGCGCGCGCGCAGCGTGACCGCACGCGAGGGCTTTCACCCCTGGCGACAGGGTTGCTGGTGATCATGATTGATGATAATATCAGGGCAACCCGAGCCTAAAGATGTTCATAACCGGAGCCTTTAGCCAAGTTGCCATCGCTAAATACGACAACGAAGCTCGAAAATAAAATGTATGGAATTAATGTAAGTGACATAGCGATGCTTATGTCACTAAGGCACACTACGAAGATCTGGGTTAAATATCATGTTATCTCTCGTTCTTCGTATTTCGATATTTCTTCTTCGGTATGATATTTTAACCCAGGGTTAACTTTAACCCAAATCTGCACAAGTGGGCCCTAGCGATGCTTATGTCAAATCCCATCCATTTTTGTTGCGTTATATATTACATATTATTATTATCAACTTATACTTTAAATGAGACAATCTTGTATATATATTTTTCTTTAGGTTTCTTGAAAACGGCTCTAAGTAGTACCATGTAATTTAATATACAGAGAGTTTTCGGGGAGAGAAATCGATCTAGCTAGGTCTTATCTTAAGGAAACTGAGCATTTTAAAGCTATTTTAAACTAATTATGTTTTTTCTTTCGTCGTGCAACAATATATCAATAATTTCGACTCTATTACGTCGGTCCGATTGGCAGTTTGGTATGCGCAGGTATAATTTTCGCTTTGTTTAAAAATTCGTAATGCGTTGGGTTCGAAATTCGAATCCCGTTCAGATAAATATTCTTGTGATTCTTTTTATTTTTTTTAATTTGTCAGAACTCCGAGCAAAGCGCAGTTGGCCAGGTACTAGTTAAGTAAGGCTCGTCCTCGGCAAGTCCTCTTAGTCAAAATTACATGATACTTGACCCACATGTTGCTTCGACCCTGCACTAAAATCTCAAATATATTTATCCTGTTATATGATGCAATATACGTCAATAGGACATCATGTTTATAAGAAAAGGTGTGGATACAGCTAATTGCCTTATAAGACGTATGCAGGATTTACATGGGTCGATTTTCGACGTGCGGCGAGTCGATTGACAAATCGCCTTATCATTTTTATTGGCAAAATTGCCTTTACACGATCGATTTTCGGTGTACGGCGGAAATAATTGTACGATGAATGTCGACCAATGTGAATCGCCAACGGCTTAAAAAAAACTGCCAATACACAGGTTTTGAAGTAAGATCAAATGTGGCAAGAGTGCTCCTAATTAGGTACTCCTTGTGCGACACTGGTCATCTTTACATAATAAATGAAAAAAAAAAACAAAACAAAAAGTAACGCGTCTTTCAAGCTGCATTTTGACAATTTTAATTCAAAATCGGTCACAAGTTACAACGCACAATAAGAAATAGGCCTGCAGGCGTTTGTTATAACTTATAACCAATTACGAATTTCCATCTGCCCCGCGGCGCCTGCGCATTATGTATCACAGAGTAATAATACATCAGCCGATTTATTAGTTATTACAGATTATAGTTCAATCGGTCAACTAAGAACAAGCAATATATTTTATTACTACATATTTGTAAACAACTTGTTATATTTTCCGTCTTTTAGTTAAAAGGTGGCATCCAAACGAGGTTTATTTCGCCGGTTCCGCTCGGTGTGTTAGAGTCGATTCGGTGGTAGCTTTTTCTCTTGACATTCCGAAAAAAACTTGCTAAGTTTCATTTGGAAAGAAATATTTCGTTTGCATTTTCGTTGCCAGGGTATTTATTCGCATAGTACGAAAATCTATCTATCCTTTTTAAGGTGGACACCACACACACATTTTCTTGGGATAAAAAGTACTAAATATATCATAATAATTATGTTAATTGTCTTGAGTGTAAACTTCGAGTGCATATAAAAAGGGATTGTGCCGTAACTTCTTGAAGTTGTCCGTCGAATTCCAGTTGATTTTTTCCGAACTACCCTTATTCTTTATTTATTTATTTAATTTAAAACATATAACTATCATTACAAACAAAATCCAATCCGGTAGCGTAGGAAAGCAAATTCATTCAACCGATATTTCCAGTTCAATTGATATAATGAATGATGACAGATAAAAATAATCATTAAAAAAAATACATTCGTTTACATAAAACATACGACTCATATTTTATAAGTATATTGGCAACCCTAGTACCGAGTACGACCAGAGAAGATTTACCACGAAGTATGAGTGTTAATTACGTGCAAACTCTTACGTGGATGATCTAACGTTCACGTCCGACGCACGCAAGAAAGTATCCAATATAAAACAAAGGAATATTCTAAATTCCCTATACAGAGGGTGCAATTATAAAATTGACCTACGATGCTGAGCATACGTGTGTATGTTCAGCATCGTAGCTCCCAAACGGATGAACCAATTTTGATCTAGTTTTTTGTTAGGTGACTTAATCCAGTGTTTATAGCTATAAATCATCGTCATCAGCTCGCTTGCTGCTCGCCGGGAGTCGCATTTTACTTAAAACTTCGCAAGCGGGGTAGACCAGGGCGTTAGGTGCATTTTTTTAATTGCCCTTATTAAATTAGAAATTGCACCAGTTCATAACCGACTTCAAAAAAGAGGTTACGTCTGGAATGATAATGATGAGGTTTCATCGATCCGATGTTATCGCATGGGAAAATGGTCTTTACGTGATGGAGCGAGAGATTATTGTGGCGTCACGGCGTTCTCAAGTGACGTAACCCAGGAAGAAGACTGCGGTAGACAATTTTGAAACCTAACACTGGGTGGCAAGGTGTATTTCATTAAAAAGATGAGTAATGACAGGTCACGAGTTCGGATCTCACGCTGGGTCAAAAAGTGTAATCGTTATAATATAACAACTAACAAGTATGAGTAAATGTAATTGATAAAACACCTGGGGGGGGGGGGGGGGCTCTCGTAATTAAAAATGTTCAATGCACGATGTGCGAGTGGGATAGCATGAGACCAGAACCTCAAGTCTCGTCATTATCTTATGCTCGCATTCCATCTCACTAAATTCAGACGTCCCAATTAGGAACGTAAAAAGAAAGGTCATCAGAATTTAGTCCATCAGAAGCCAAACTTCTCCGACGTGGAATACGCGCTTTATACTTTAAATTTACTTTCAATAAATTATAAATGAATCGTCTTGAAATCATAAACTGATTTTTGGAGTTTGGACCGATCCAAACGCATTCGATATTGGTTTCACGTTTATGAGGATAGCATTTTGCAGTTATATACGGGACAGATTATAACATAACGGGACTGGGCCTTTAGTCAAGTTGCATTCGATAATTTCGACGGCGAAGTTCGAAATCGAAAATGTATGGGGGTTTGACATAAGTCATCGCTAAGTGACATATCGCCCAAATCAAACCCCATACATTTTGTTTTCGAACTTCGCCGTCGGAATTATCGAATGCATCTTGACTAAAGGCACTAGATTGTAACTGTATGCAGGACTTAATTAGCAGAATCGGCCTTCTGAACCCCCGGCGAAAACAGACCGGTGTTATAAGTTTGACGTGTCTGTCTTCTGTGTGTGTGTCCTTGGCATCGTAGCTCCCAAATGGATGAACCGATTTTGATCAAGTCTTTTTTTGTTTAAAACTGACATGATCAACAGTGTTCTTAGCCTATAATACATCATCTTAGTTCTTACAATACCTAATAAATCATCAATCGTCATATTGCGTGAACATTGTACAAGAGATTTTTCGTTTTTCTATGTTTAATTTAAATTATTCGAATAAGAAAATACTACTTTCAATGAATCAAAACAATACATAAAACATTTAAAAAAAACAGTTCACGCGAGATGAATTTTATGAGTTATGCGACATGTTTTATGTAGGTTTCAGTTGCAATTTAATATTTTATTTCTAATATTATTTTATCACGTTATTATAAAACCAAGAATAACTAAATAATGTACCAGCTACTAATGGCCGGTTTCAATAACCTATCTACCAGTAACTATATGTTAGAAACGTCGCCATTCAATCATTTGACGGTTTTTTGCGATACAAAGTTGACAGTTTCTAACAAATAGTTATAGATAGATGAAACGGGCCGTAAGACTACAATTTCTACAAGGTGCAATATATTTTATACACGACATCACCTTAAGTTCATGTCTATATCATAAGACGTTCATAAGACATGGAGTGTAGAGGAAAGGAGAACTATCTCTGTATGCAAAAGTGTCCGCTGAAATGCGTCAAACTAGGGTGGCGCCAGAGTAGCAACAGCACATCTTAAAGTAAATTAAGTATGCAATAAGAGATGGAGTGAAGTTAGTTGAGAGTTAGTTATTGGTTAGGTTAGGTTAGGTTAGGTTAGGTTAGTCTCTTATTGCTAACTTCATATCATACCCTGTAAGACTCTAGCGCCACTATGGCCAGTTTTGGAACTGTTATTCGACTTCGTTTATCGGACACTTTTTAGCTTTTCTGCCTAATAGAGATAGTCCTCCTTTCCTCTACACTGCTTACATAAAACAAGAAGATACCCGTTGCATTGTTATAGTTTTAATGTCAGGTTGCACCGCGCTGCGCCCTGCACAGCGCATGTGCAGTGTATCATATGAAACTTGTGTCTTTTTGTGTTGTGAATAAAGTTCAATTTTGAATAGCTATCTTAAAAATGCAGCACCACGTCGTATACGTTTCGTTTCGGTATGAACTGACCCGTATATTTTGGTTCACAATATTTCGACGGGTCACAATCTCGGTAGTTATACTATAATCTTACGGTAATCACAATTTTTCTTTTTAGTTAAGTGGTGTAGCATACAAACATCCTAGGACTTTTTAACTTTTCCTTCAATTCTCTGTCGTGTTACGTTCGTCGCTCTACTACACAATATAATATACAATATCCATGTCCTTGAAAATGCCATTACAGTTAACGTTTAGCAAAATTGGCAAAAAATATGAACAGCCGCCGTTTAAGTATAACCGCCTCCTTTTGACGTGATAACGTCTTATAATTCGATGGAGCCGGCTGCACGCACGAAAAAACATGACTCATGCGTTACCAACTACTGTTACCAAGTACCAGCGTTACCTCGCATTTTATTATTATTATTATTATTATTATTATTGTTGTTGTTGTTGACGTTGTCACGTTCAACTATCGTCAGTAAACCGACTTGACAGACAATCGATATTTTTTTTGTCGGTTAATAAAAGTAAAATGATTACAAAACTCCAAGTTGTCGGCGCCTTGTGGTCGCTATGTAAAGTAGTGTGTGTCCTTCTCCGTGGCATAATTTCTATATGTGCCAAATTTCATCAAAATCGGTCCAGTACTTTCGGAAAATTTGCAAATGCAAACAAACAAATCTCTTCTCTTTGTAATCCTTACTAATATTATAAATGTGAATTTGAGTTTGTTTGTTTTTTTGTTATGATTTCACGTAAAAACTACATAACCAATTCATCATGAAATAGTAGTCCTCGGGGAAGGGGTCATGGGGTTCTATCGCGGGAAAATAAATGATTCCCGTGGGATACTGCATTTACGCGGGCGGAGCCGCGGGCAAAAGCCAGTATTAGTATAGATGAAAGTATCACCTTTTCGTTCCACATTTATCATACTTCTGTCAAATATAGTTACATACATACCAATAGTGACCCGACCTCCGACCTCTCGCGATACCATCTGTTGTATAACGAGCGTTATGACACCTGATTACAAGTGATGACGGCGAATTTAAACCTAGTAATGTAGATTTCTATTTGAAGATTGCCGAAAAATGACATAAAAATTATTTGCCGATCGTTGCAATTACTTTGTACTATGTAAAGTGCACTGGAGCTATAGTGATATGTCGGGTTCCATTAAGGGTCAGTTCACACCGCGACGCTACGCAGCGCTACATTTATAAGACAGCCATTCAAAATTTAACTTTATTCACTACACGAATAGATACACATTTCATATGACATCAGTCATACACTGCACATGCAACTTGTCACACGAATAAAGATCAATTTTGAATAGCTCTAATAATCTTAAAAATGCAGCGCCATCTCGCGTATCGTTTCGTTTCGGTGTGATTTGACCCTGAAGCTCAAGCTAATAGGAAAGTTTTCTAATTCACTTATGCTACATAATGAAGTACCAGTATAGTCGCTGGCAGAAGCTAGTTATAATAAGGGCCCCGTTAGACGAACCACGCGAAGGCCGAGCACCATCTGTTTCCATTCAATCAAATCATAGCAAATCGATCTTTATCGACTCGACCACAATGTACAAAGTAATAAAAATATTTGATTGTTGGGTTGGGTGAGCATTGTGGCCTACTCAAAAAATGTCAGTCATCCCCACTTTACATGTATGGGGAGCCACCCCAAAAATAGAAAATAATAATTATTATATTATGATGAATGAAATAAAATTTGTAAGCAATCTATAACTATGCAAAATTTTGTCTATTTGTATTCATAATTACCAAAGTAATCAAGGATGGACGGACGGACGGACGGACAGAACCCGTGTAGTTTCAAGCAAAACTATAAGGGTTCCTTGTAGTAACAACGGAACCCAAAAAAGGCTGTCCTAAAAACCTTCATATTAACGTGTTTTTCCGACTAATGTAAATGATTTTCCACCCTCGATAGGGTCGGGCGCGCGTCCAGCAGCTACGTAACTGGTATTACATAACATTACTATGTAATGTGATGTATGTGGCGCGGTCACGGCACATTATATACATTAATACATAATAACTCATTGATTCGGTTCGGTCTGGATCATTAAGTAACGGTGCTTCCTATGCCCTAGTCAAAGGAAGGCGTCGAATGTGAAGACTACTACAATATGTGTGTCCTATGTATTACTAATATTACTATTAATATTTTCAAATAAATACTTTTTTTATGATAATTTACTGCTACTTTAAACTGTTCATTAGTCATAATGAGATTAAAGATAAACAAGCAGAGAGATCACCTGATTTGTCCCCTTCAACCGAGCTCTTAAGGCAACGCAGGCATTTGATGACGTAAAAGAGTAAAACCACGTTGCTAATGTATTTCGTCGTTTTTCATACATCGTCTATTATCTCCATAGAAAAATGATGATTGCCGAGGGCCATTAAGAACTTGGTCTTACTGTAATACCTACCAAATATAAATTTATAATCACTGAATCATACACCCATTCTGAATTTTTCTTTTTATTTCAGCGCTACAATTTTTTTAACAAATATCTTTTGATTGACCAGAATTTTAGGGATTTTCAATTTTAAAGTCAAAGACAAAGTCAAAATTTTTTATTCAAAATAGGTATTTTCATACACTTTCTGAACGTCGATCTACATGATGCCTACCACCGGTTCGGGCCTGGCGAGAAGAACCAGCGTAAGAAACTCGCGCGGGGCCATCTTTTATCAAAAAGATGGAAAATTGTTCCTTTAAAATAAAAAAAAGGCATATATAAAAACGTTATGACTAAAACTACATAACAAGAGTACAATAATATATGTAATTTAGAAGTAGCCTTGCAGGGGGTCACCTCATTCCCATGGTGTGCTATATATATATATATATATATATATATATATATATATATATATATATATATATATATATATACCTTTTCCATTCAATAGAACATTAGTTTCAGTTTGCCTTACATTTGGCAACGTGAACTTTATACATTTAGTTTTTTTGCTATTTAACAAAAGATTATTAACACTAAACCAGTGTACTATTTTTGAGAGAGCATTATTTACTTCGTCATAGCCTGAGTTTTGGCGATTAATATTAAAAGTAAGTGACGTGTCATCGGCAAATAAGACTATCCCGTTTTTTCCATTAATAAGGTATGGTAGGTCATTTATATAGACCAGAAAAAGAAAGGGTCCTAAAATGGATCCTTGTGGGACCCCATCTCAATTTTGGTACCTGTGGATCTTTTTCCATTTATCTCAACCCTCTGAGTCCTATTTGATAAATAAGATTTTTAAGAGGACGAGTGCTGGTCCCCTTACTCCATAGTGGCATAGTTTCCTGATCAATGTTGTGTGCTGCACGCAATCAAATGCCTTAGAGAGATCGCAAAAAACTCCTAGAGCAACCCGCGACCTCTCCCAAGCATCAAAAATATAACTAATCAGATCAACGCCAGCATCTTCTATAGAGCGACCCTTCGTAAAACCAAATTGTTTATTATGTAAAATATTATTAATATTAAAGTGTGCTAGTAACTGAGTAAGTATTATTTTTTCATATATTTTACTTAGTGTTGGCAAAATAGATATAGGTCGGAAGTTAGATGGATCCGACTTACTACCAGACTTAAACAGAGGTTAACTTTACTATATTTCATTAGATCAGGAAATATGCCACTTTTTATACAATCATTAAAAATAGTTGCTAAGTAAGGTGCGTTAATATCGATTATAGATTTAATAACTTTCATTGATTGGCCCCATAAATCTGCAGTATTCTTAATATTTAATAAATATTTAATAATGTCTTGCGGTCCTTTTTCTTTAAATCTAAATTCGATTTCACACTCTTCACAAATTTTTGGTGGTTGAAACTGGAATGTCAGCAAAGAATTTTGTTCCGGAAACCCCCCCAATTAATTATAAAATGACATTAGGCGTTCTTGACCGACAATCGGACAATAGGTCTAATTAGTCGGTGAGAACGTTACCACAGCCTTTGTCCAACAGGTGATACAGATTTACGTAAACTGTACAAATACGTTAATGTCATAACGACGAAAATGAAAGTTTTTTGGTATTGAATTCGAAAATTTTTTTCACTTGTAATAAAAGTTTATAAAAAGCCGCGTAATCATTTTACTGTATGAACAAAATTTAAAAAATACTTTCTTGTGATTAAAAATGGAACCATAAAATTACGTTTTTAAAGTTGTAAAGCAAAAAAAAAACAATAATATCACAGTCGATGTGTAGCATTGACTGCGCGTAACGCGCGTTGAAGTCTTTTGCATCGAAATAATGTTACTCATTTATTTGTCGATTTTACGGTTCGCTACCTCCATCTCTGTCCTTAAACTGCCTGTAATAATGTGTTTTAGTACAAATTCAATTATTACTTTAGCTATATCTATTGCAAAACCTTAATTTGTGCGACCCGGATAGAACGCGTGGCCAATTACTGGAAATGTGAACCACCGACCACGTGGTGAGCGTCACTGACCAAGTCTGAGGCTGACTTCATTTAATTACATGTGAATAGTACGAGAACACATCGACCCGATATTGAATCCTAATATTAAGTCAAGATCATAAGAAATAGCAATCAACATTCTCTAGACTCTAGAAAATCTAGACAAAATGTCTGGACTCTTGAGTGTGGACTCTAGAGTAGACAAAATGTCTTGACTCTTGAGTCTGAACTCTAGAGTAGACAAAATGTCTGGACTCTTGAGTGTGGACACTAGAGTAGACTAAATGTCTGGACTCTACAGTAGACAAAATGTCTGGACTCTTGAGTGTGCACTCTACACTAGACTAAATGTCTGGACTCTTGAGTCTGGACTCTACAGTAGATAAAATGTCTGGACTCTTGAGTCTGCACTCTAGAGTAGACAAAATGTTTGGACTCTAGAGTGTGCACTCTACACTAGACTAAATGTCTGGACTCTAGAGGAGACTAAATGTCTGGACTCTACAGTAGACAAAATGTCTGGACTCTTGAGTGTGCACTCTAGAGTAGACTAAATGTCTGTACTGACTCTATAATCTGTACTAGAGACAAGAATATACAAAATGTTTTCAATAACTTTGCATACCTACTGCTTAATATATTTTTGGTGAAAATAATATGTAATATAAAATCTATAAAATAGGTACTATAATCTTTATTACAAAAAAAAATATTTTATTTACAAAATACGTTGTATGATAATGTTAGGATTACGTTCAATGAAGCAGGATAATATTACCTACTTAAAAAAAAAACAACTTTCAGACACTCAGAGGAGATTTCCTTGAGGAGTCGCAAAAAGCTATTGAGCCAGCGCGACCTTTGGGACACGTCGGTAAAGGTCAGACTCGTGTGCAGTCCCGGCCAGAACGAGAGGACGCCTCTCGCGTCCGCGTTAATCCAAGGACGCGATTAATGACCTTAACAACACAACAAACTAATAAGTATTAAAGTTTGAACTCTATAATAGAAATCAAAACAAACACTTAGTGCTAGTTCTTCGGGACCTTTGCCAGTAGTATAACAAACGACATCGGACTTTTATTCAAAAATTACTCCTACAATGAATGTAAAAACTCAGCCAAAATACATAACTACTGACTACTAAATATGACTTGGGATAAAGTAGCATTACGTTCATAAAAATTCAATAGACCTCTCTTGAAATAAGGAAAAATTATTGTAATAGATGTTCCCCACGACTTCGTACGCCTAAAAGTAGCCTATGTCCTATCTCGTGGTCAACTCTATATCTGTGCTAAATTCCATGATGATCGGTTAAGTAGTTTTACGTGAAAGCGTAACAACTAACAATCAAACAAACAAACTCACATTCACATTTATAATATTATATATATACTAGTAAGGATATTTACTTATGATTATTAATTTTGAATTACGTTAGTAATGCTCCTAAATTGTGTCACGTAAAACTAATTTAAGAAACCCCAGATAAATCATATTTTTATTCTCATCGTTTGATCCAATTTCAAATACTTTCACTAAATAAATTGATCCAAATTGAATTGATTGACGTATCTTTAACTTCTGATCATCATAGTTTTAATCACGATTCATGATCACAAACGTAAAAACGTGGGTCGGTATAGATTATACGTATCAAAAGGAGAACGGGCGAATTGGGACGCCTCAATATAATATGATATTATTATATTATGGTCTTGTATAGGTATTTTGAATTGGAACAACAATCTTTGTTGTGACAACTTTGTTGTGACTACTGTCCGTTTGGAGTTGTGGGACTTTCATTTCTTTTCTTCTTCAATTACGATTGTTACGAAATAAAAAGTTTTTTTTATACTCATAATATACTTTTATCCCGATTGTCATTACTCAGGCGAGTAAGCATGCAGGTGGCCACGGGGATCCCTCCTCCTTTAAACCCTTGCCTAGGATTAGGGCCCAAATCGTTAAGTCAGGCTAACATTAGATTTAGTTTGGAGTTAGGTTAGGACCTAACTCTAACCTAACCTAACCATAACATTTAAATATTTAAGTGTTTTTTTTTTACCTTTCCTTCTAAAAATATATTTTCAACCTGAATACATACCTGAAAGTAAATGGATATATAAACATGAACCTATATAATATGCTTGAAAAGTATTTTTTTCCTTCAAAATAAAAGTCCCATCATTCCAAACAGACACTAGTAACAACAAAAGATTCTTCCTATGTGGTCGCATGTTCCATATGATTTCGCTCCTCGTCCTTTACAAAGAAATATTAAATATACTTATAAGAAGTCAGACTCAATCTAATCTACCAAACTTGTATTAATAAAAATAATCATCGTATACGCCAAGAATCCCTCCCCTCCTTTTCACGTAACTTACTTATGGCAATCGTACGAGATTTTCTTTAAAGATGTTAACTACAAAACAACTGAAGAATATCTTCCCACCCGGTGCCCGTACGTAATACTTTGGAGAGCCCCCCTCCTCCCACTAAACAGGTGGGCGCGTCTCGTAAAACGCGTCTCGTTTCCCTTATCCAAAGATTTTGTTGTACAAATATAGCAGCTAAATAGCTAATAAACGAAATTAGCTAACCGTTTGTTCGCGAAAACGAATCTAAACTCCCCATTGTTTGTTCACCGCAATTCACTAACATTACCCGGTACATTACCCGCGAATAGAGCCGCCGTGGTCTAGTGGTTAGATCGCTTGACTCGCGCAGGGCGCAGGTTCGAAATTGTGGCGATTCCATTGAGATTCTGAATTACGTAATACGGACGCTCGAACTATGAAGGAAAATATCGTGAGGAAACCCGCACATAGTTAGGCCCTGGTATTTTTCTTTATTCCTCTGGACAAGGTTGCATGTTCTGAAAATGCCGTATGTGCTGGACGAACATACGACATTTAAAACCGTCTATCTCAGACACTACAATATTTAATGAGTAGGTACTACGCTCGCTATAAATCGTCCAATGAAGAATGAAAATAAGTTTTTTACCTCCGAATATTTAACTACTGTTCGTCACTAATTGTTAGGTACTGCAAGTTACTAATCGGAACGACGAGACGCGACGCGACGCTGCATTTTTAAAAGCGACGCCGCACTGCCCAGCGCGGTGCAGCTCGTAATTCGAACTCTTTCAATGAAACGTGCATTTTTTTAAGTAGCGAAAGTTCAATTTACATCGCTATCTTAAAAATGGAGCGCCGCGTTGCGTCGCGTTACGCAGCGCGGTGAATTTTGAAATTCGAACTCTAGCAATAAAACATGTATCTTCTTGCATAGTAAATAAATTTCAAATTGGAATCGATATCTTAAATAAAAATGCAGCGCCGTGTCGGGTCTCGTTTCTGTGTGAACTGACCCTTGCTAATCGTTACTTATCGTTACCGGTCGTTACTGTTAGGCCGCAAAGCCTTCGACGATGAAAGGAAGGCCACAGATGATGAGACTTGAGAGATAAAAACTACAAGCTGTTACGTTTTTGATAATGTTAGTATGCCAGGGTATACAAGTAACTTTAGTTTACGCGTTAGGCTTTAACAAGTAACGGCGCATTACTAAAAGCCACTCAATTGAATGGCTCTTACGTCACGATCCGGAGGGTCATGTACAAGTCGTTAAAATGTCCAGTTTCGAATTCGGGTCTGGATCGTAAGAGGTCTTCTCGGATATCTTGAAACCTCTAAAGTTTAGACCAGCGTTTCCCATTTGCCGGGTCGCGACCCGGTACCGGTCCATTAAAATAAAATACCGGGTCGCAACATTCCCCCCGCCTTGTTTTAAAAACAATACCTACTATCGATCGACGCACATATTCATACCCAGTACATCGTAAATATTCAGTTACTAAATTTACGATACCAAAATATTATTATTAAAACATTTTTATCTTACTACTATCATAAATGTGAAAGTTTGTGAGGATGAATGGATGAATGGTTGTTAATGAAATTTGGTATGATAGTAGTTTAGCCTTTGAATAAAAACAAAGGCTACTTTTTATCCCGAAAAAGTACAGTATTCCCGTGGGATACTATATTTACGCGGGCGGAGCCTCGGGAAACAGCTAGTTTATTACCTATTTTACATAAAAGCTTGGGTTTAAAAGTATTAAGTAGGCCACGAAGGTGTAGAGTGAAAATTACCGGGCCATGGCAGAACAATGTTTGGGAAACACTGGTTTAGACTTTCTTTTTTTAAATTTATATATGGCTTATAACCATTTGCTAGTGTCAAGTTAAAAAGGCGGGAAATAGAACTTTCGTTTCAATTTTCAACACCGTATTACTAAATCGTCAAGTCTAAAGTCTAGTCAAAGTCCAAATAAATAGTCAGTGCAGTCCATGAGTCCTGTCAGTCGATTCAGTAAAGTGGTAGAAGCTTTACTGAAAGTTCCTAGGGAGTTTTGGAGGGAAACTCATAATACCACGTTTTTAGAAGTTGCACCACTTGCCCACACTTGTGCACGTTAACGAATATTTAATGGTTAATATTATTCTTAATGTGTAATATACCAATATTACACATTCAGAACCGAAATAACACAAATTTATGAAAGAAATGCAAAATCCACAACGACACCCATTGAATTCCCGGCAATACTCGATTTTGACTTTTTTTTGACGGTTTAGAGCTTCAAGATATCCTCTTGCGATCCAGATCTCCTCTAAAATATATATTTTTACTCTGTGGTACTCAAAACCCTTTACTCATACCGGCGTAATCGTAAAATGTATCGTAAAAAAATTTTTAGTGATGTCCTTTGGGCACGATGAGAGTATTTTTTGGCATAAAATGATGAATAAAGTTGCAATTTACTAAAATATTTTTGTTACGATTGTGATAAGAGAGAGAATTTAAATGTTATATCTTAGTTAATTAATAAGTGAATCAGAAAATTCACTCAACGCCGCTAAAGTAGTTTCACTTCAAAAACCTTAGATACAATACCAAAAGCATCTAACTCAGTTACATCTCTAGGCACAAGGATTGTACTATAATTGTCTGGATCTAGGTCATCCTATTTCACAAGCTAAATATTCTGATCGTCGACATTTTTGCACGACTCGAGCTGGGCTGGGAGACAGATTATGTCATATTGTGACGACGAGTCTGTTAAAATTGAGAAGTGAAGACGCGCCGAGGTCGTAGTATAATTTGACGGAGGGTTGAATCGAAAGACAAAATGGCTAGTGAAAGTTGAAAATTGCCAGATGGCAAGCGATAAATATCTTCAATGGACACCAGCAACGTACAGCTTGGCAAAAAAGTGTATGACGCGGTGACAGCAGGAACTAAAAACATTATCGTCTGTATCATCTTTGATCCTTAATAGATTGGAATGACAATTATTTAATTTAAATTTATTGAAATAAATAGTTGGTCCTTACATATGAAACTGGCGTTTTGTCGTACTGGCCACTTTGATCCCAAATATATCTTCTTTGGTTAGGAATTCCAATTTCAAATTTATACCACTATTTACTCATGCATTTATGTTTCGAAAGCCGTAATTTATTTGCTTTTTCCTCTTTTGGTTTTTTCTTTGCGTCACTCTGTTTACAAAATGGAAAACTTGAAATATCGTATAATTTTCGAGTACGAGTTCCACCGTGGCACCAGTGCTGCAGAAACGGCTCGAAGGATTAATGATGTGTATGGCGGCGGTGTCGCAAAAGAAAATATAGTGCGTTTTTGGTTCCAACGTTTTCGTTCTGGATATTTCGACCTGCAGAACAAGCCCCGTGGACGGCCGGAGACCAAAGTTGATAATGAAGAATTGAAGGCTCTTGAGGAAGTGGATCCATCGCAAACCACGTTGGAGTTAGCTGCAGGCTGCGGTGTTAGTAATAAAACTGTTTTAATCCACATGAAGTAAATTGGGAAGGTGAAAAAGCTTGAAAAGGTGGGTACCTCATGAATTGAGTGCAGCAAACCGACAATCGCGCGTCGACTGCTTCTTTACGGCAACCGTGCTCAACCGGCACAATAATGAAGGGATTTTAAATCGAATCATTATCTGTGATAAAAAGTGGATCCTGTATGATAATCGGAAACGCTCATCGCAATGGCTGAACTCTGGCGAACCAGCCAAAGCCTGCCCCAAGTGAAAATTTATTCAAAAAAGTTATTTGTGAGCGTTTGGTGGACTAGTGCCGGTGTGGTTTACTACAGGTTTCTTAAAACTGGCCAGACGATTACGGCAGATGTCTAGTGCCAGCAACTACAAATCATGATGGAAAAGCTAGCTGCTAAACAACCGAGGTTGTTCATTCGCTCTAGGCTAATGCTGCTTCAGGACAACGCTAGACCACACACTGCACAACAGACGGCTATCAAATTAGAGGAGCTTCAATTGGAATGTCCAAGACATCCACCGTACTCCCCGGACCTTACTCCAACAGATTACCATTTTTTTTTTCGAAATTTGGATAACTTCTTGCACGGGAAAAAAATCAACTCCGATGGGGCAGTCCATAGCGCCTTCAAAGATTTTATTGATTCCTGTCCGAATGTTTTTTTTAGTAGAGGAGTCAATGAACTACCTATGAGATGGCAAAAGTACATAGATAGCAATGGTATATACTTTGATTAAATAAATATATTATGTTTTTAAAAAAAAAATTTTTGTTCCTCCTTTACAAAACGCCAATTTCATATGTAATGACCCAAAATAATATTTGTCAGTCCAATCCAAAATAAATAAAATATATGGCTTTAATTTCCAAGCATACCATCGCGAGGATACTATTACACCTTCATTATATTATTACATATACATTTATTTATATTACACGCACATTTATGTACGCTCGTCGATGGATCCATCATTCCTACTACTTTTTGTCCTTGTTTTTCGGAAAAAGATTTAAAAGTGGTTTTAAACGTGGGAGAGCCATGCTTCGGTATGAATGGGCCGGCTCGACCAGATAAATACCACAACCTCGCAGAAAACCGGCGTGTAATAACATGTGGTTTTATTACGCTTGCGAAGGCCCAGGGGGCATTGGGGATTTTATGGACCAGGAACACAAATTTTATGTTGTGGCGGTAATAGCTTACCATCAGGCGATCCGTCTGCCCTTATCCTAGTATATTTCATAAAAAATCATAGGATCCGTTTGTGATCGAACCGTGTATCAGCTAATATAAACAACACAGCACTACAAACTATCACCGGAACACAATATAATATCTCATCGACAGCTCTGTGATCTGTCCCAGTTCTCAGCGCGATAAAAACTCGCTCGCTACATGATCAATTGTGTAATAATCGCTCACCGCTCACGTGGTCCTAGTTCTAAGACCTGGCGGTTCAATACTTAAGAGTTAAAACGAAATATCCACACAGCCTACGGTCATTTGAAAACTTGAAATAAATAATCATTTCCTCATAAGACTACGGCCCAACAAAATATTCTATACGTATAGAGAGAGAAGAGAGAATATAATAGTTAGAAAGAAAGATTTTATTTGTTTATTATACCGGGGAGCCTCACAATCCTGAATCACGCTATCGAAGTTTCTATAGTTCGGTGCTTTAAATACAACAGCCGAAAATACTACTACAGTGGAGTTTCGGCCCCTTTGCTACTATTCCCACATTGGTGACCCCGACGTGACTTATACTTTTCAATATTAATTATGTACCCAAATATATTAAAGTAGCTACTAAGTGCTAGCTAAGTACTTAGCTATAACACAGATTACTAATTAATAGTTACTACGTAATATATACATAGTTCAACTCATTTGTGTGCGCAGCGCTATGTGTGAGTGATACGATACTTGCACTAGCGCCGCGCACGGGTAGTGGGCCGCGTCACTATCCACACATTAAGCTCTCGTACCCTCGTAGAGTTTTTTTTGTGGTCGCAACAGAAAAAACTACACTGTAAATAGAACACTGTGCTAATACAATAGAGCTGAAAATCGAAGTGTCTAGTGTCAAACGTCAGATTTGACAGCTCCACACGATTTTCAGGGAACGTAGCCTAAATCTATTTAATTACAAACGCACGCAAACACAGCGCCGCGCGCACGAATGATTTGAACTATCCGCAACTATGACTTGGACCCCTCACTAACGCCACTTGCGTTTTTCGTAGTCTTACATCGACGATCTTATTTCCGGTTCAGTAACGCAGCGACGCGGCGACGCATCACTTAACGTTATTGTTGTTATTTTTATTAATGTAATAAAATATAAAACCTATTTAATATTATTTTTTAAGATGTACGAAAATGGGTTCTACTTTGTTTTTAATATTATAAATGTGAAAGTTTGTTTTAAAAACTTTTACGAAGAACGAATTTCAATGAAATTTGGTATGGACTATGGCAGTAGTATAAGCTCTGGATTAAATAATATGATCTCGAAAAAGTACAGTGTTCCCGTGGGATATTGGCGGAGTCGCGGGCAACAGCTAGTTATTAATTTTTATTCGAATCAGCTTCCTGGTCTTTGGAATTCAAGGATACATCATTTATACTTTCAGCTCTTCAGCAATTAGGAAATGTTTTAAATATAATTAAAAAGCTGTAATTAAAATTATTATACTGTTTTATACTTCGATACCTAAGCATTATATTACCCTATTTATAAACAAAGCTATACATAGTAACGATTACATTTTGATTACCGTACAGTGAAAGAAATTTTACTGATATTATGTAATCTACGTTAGTCGAAGTAATGGATCAGGTGTTCCCAACCACTGGGGCCGCCACCCCACCCTAGGCGGCCGTAGACGTAGAGAGATATTAAGAGTTCAATAAGTCATTACACAGATTAAACATACAGGTATTTTTTTATCACTAATATTACTTGACACCCTGTCAGTTGCTTTTAGACAAGTTTCGACAAGTTACAATATATATCTATTTCCATACAAACAGCAATTTGTATGGAAATAGACAAATATCAAGAAAAATACGTACTTTTTTAAATTTAGGCACGTAAATATCACGGGGGGGCATGAAAGTCTTATTTATAATACGAACTCCGTGAAAAAATATTTGGGAAACCCTGTTTTAGAGTATTTCAAATATAGTGATATTAATGCTGCCAAAACACGAAAACGCTTCCAAAATTCAACGAAAGTAAAATCGAATCACAACAATCAATAAAACCTGGTATTGTTCCGACAATTAATAATAAAGATTCTACGTGGGAGATACGAGGTCTGTATTGAAAGTATTAGAAGTATTACCACCGTAATGATGGTATTGTGCCTATTACTGGCACTTACATCAGTCAATCCGTCAGATCATTGTTGGGCTTGTAGTGGTACTAGTGATAAGATGTAGCGAGTTTTAGCTGTTATTATATGTCCTGAGACAATCTGGATTTTTTAATTTAAGGACTGAATAATATCCTACCGCAAGTGGAACATTTAATGGCGTCTTATAATAAAAGGCTAGACGACATAATTTTTTACGCATAAATGAATAGTACTCTGAAATATAAGTAGCTTAACTGTATACTAAAAATCAATATTTTCATACTTAGGTACAATAATTTGTTTACAAAATTTCGCAAGTCTCGTGAAAATGCTCCATACAAAAGTCGTATCTAACTGTGACGTCACTATTATGAAAAGTGCATGAAGTATACGGCCGCAGGAACATATTTGTAAATATCTCCGAAATTTGTGCGTTTAAGTTCAATATACTTACGTACTAAATTATACTTACCGTAATTAATGTTTCTGTATACATATAATGATCTAAGTAAACTAATGATGTAGTTTTTTTAGAAATTTAGAAAAAAAAAATTGAACTTTTTTGATTGTTTTGAGATGTCTTATTACTAAACTACACATAAAATATTATATTTTTTAAAGTTCCTCATTACTTCTGAGTATATAAATTAAACTGAATATTTCACGTGTAGTCGTCGCCCCAATTATTGTTGAAGTATAGATTTTATTAGTTAGATATTTGGGTGTGAAGTAGCGATTTATTGTTTGAATGCCGTCTATACATAACTTTACTACGCTACCAATTCTGTGACGGAATATTGATTAAAGATAAGGGATAATAAGAGGACTCTCTATGTACTTCAGGAATACACGTTTTTCATACACTATCTATCATTTTTATAGAAAAACGATGACTGCTGAGGGACATTAGGAAAGTCGTTCAACTGTACTTTTTTATCATTTATTCAAATAAAGCAAATCTCTTACCGCTCGTGACCTGCGCCGCGTTACTTTCACATCTCGGGAGTCCGCTCCGTACATATAATTGTGTACGAACGTCTGCACGTCGACATAACCAGCTCCTAGGCCGTTACATGCGGAACATACCCTCTCAGCAGAGCCGGGGCAGAAGTTATCACCTGTTAGAATTTCCAGTTACACGCAGTAAATTGTTGACAGTGGGGTTTCAATAAGTTATAAGCACACATCACATTAATAATCATCTGAGGGAGTGTGTGTTGCTGTTATTGTTATTTCTAAGCATTTTTTATAAAATATTAGCTTTCTGCACACCTCCCTACACATAAACTTTAACTCTGGCAAGTGACATACTCCTCCGTTCGCACAATTCTCGTAAAACTGTACTCAAACTTTTTGCTTTACGTATACATATATTATAATGAATTTATGTTAGGTACTAGGTGTACCCACCCGAGAGTTCTCACAACTCTCAGTATGAAATTTGGCACATTTACAGTTAATTTGTTGGCAGACCTTCAGTAAGCTCGCTTAGAAATACATTAGATAAATACGAATAGCAGCAACACATCGCTAACTCGGATTATTATTGACACGCACTGCCATGCATTTGATAGATACAATTTTGTTACACGGAGACGTTTGCCAATCTACAATAGCATTAACATTTTTTTTTTATTTAATAGGCAAAAGAACCCTTAAATATGTAAGTAAGCTTATAATGTATAAACATATGAATTACCATGGGCGAATTTCTACCACAGGCCGACCTCTAGTATGTATTATATTATTACGTGAAATAAAAGCTTTGCATTCCGTACAAACGCTACGCGAACGGAGCTATGGGATTGGGTATACAGTTATACAGTTTATTATGGAGGAGGGAGGGCGGGAGCTGCACTAATATTTTTATAATAATGATGAAAATACACTGGCTCGCGTTTGATACAATTTTGTCACACGTTAACGTTTGTCGATCTGTCTTTCACATTCAATTATAGACAACACTTACATATGACACCTCGTCCTTTTGGAAGTCGGTTAGAAAACCAAAGAACCATTTGACGCTCCTTTCGAAGCACTTGGTGTCGTGCACCCACGTCCGACACCGAACCCATAACAATAGCCATTCGCTATCACCTGTCGATGTCCTGAGCTTTCTCTGATGCTCCACAGTGCTCCGCCGTGGGCGACGTAAATCTCATAATATATTATTCATACTGGAAGTTATCCCTTGGACAGGGATCGTCAACATGTTTCTATTATCTTATACTAGCATTAATTGCTCGCGGCTTCGCCTGCGTAAAATTAGATTTTAAACTTTCATCCCCTATTTTACCCACCTAGGGGCTGAATGTTGGAAATCGCTGGAATACGTAACTCATTATTTTTTTTGTACTCAATTCATACGAAATATCGTGCAAATATGTTCAAGGAATAAAAAGTTTCATACAAACTTTTATCACCTTTGGGGTTGAATTGTGAAAAATCCTTCCTTAGTGGATGCTTACTTCATATGAGAAATACGTGTGCAAAATTTCAAATTTATAGCCTTAAGGGTTTGTCCTGTGCGTTGATACATCAGTCAATCAGCTTTGCCTTTTATATATTTAGATAGATGATAGATAGATTGTTCCGAAATTATTTACTAAATAAATTTAGAAGTTCCGACTCAAAACTGACAATTAGGGCCTGTTTCACTATCAACTGATAAGCATCCGATAGCTTGTTCGCATGTTTTGTCTCTGTCGCTAGATATAAAGTAAGCAGCGACAAAACTTCCATATAAGCTCTCCGATACTTTAATCAACTTAATGTATTCATCTATCCTTCACATTTTTTATGTTTGTCCATGCAGCGTGGTTTACACTTTTTACCCGACTACGGCGAAGCCAAAAGGAAGGGTAATGATTTTGGCAGTCTATGTCACGTATGTGTGTATGGATGTGCCACCATAGCGCCTAAACTACTGGTCCGATTTTAATAAATGGGGTGTCAATAAAGTAGTAAAGAT
This sequence comes from Phengaris arion, assembly GCA_963565745.1. NCBI lineage: Eukaryota > Metazoa > Arthropoda > Insecta > Lepidoptera > Lycaenidae > Phengaris > Phengaris arion. The sequence goes on from OY751444.1 coordinate 19,292,008, forward strand.
TCGTAATTACAGCCCGGCCGGGTAACATACGCTATATGCATAATATACGATTATTTTTACTTATAGTTTTTTCTATATTGTTTCATATTTATCGAATACTGATCACACGCGGTGAATATTGATTTTTGTTTTGAAGACATCCTGTGATCTGTTACTGTAGGTACTGTGTAATGAACTTGCGCCAAATGTTGGCGATCCCTGCTCCGATACAATGTGGGCTCATCAATAAGCGGGGAAAGTGCAAGTAAAAGCTGAACTTTACCAGTTCCTGGACCAGACTCTCTAAAGCCTTATGTCTAGACTCTAGGGCCATATTCCAAAGTCTAGTATCCAACTCTCTAGAGCCTAGGATCCATGTTCCAAGGTCTGTCTAAAATAGGCATACAATGTTACATGGCTACCGCTTTCTCGCATCATTTTGAGCCTCCAGCGGTGTTACGGGTTCGAATCCCGCGGGCAGTCAGTGAAATATTAACGGAACTTGTCGTAAGTTATAACTCATGCAGTTTCTCGTAGTTTAACGACAGCTGTATGGCACACGGCACACCCAGACACTTAGGCTACATTTGAATAAATGATAATGACACTGTAGTTAGATCACATTGGAAGAAATTCAAACAATCAAAATGTCATTAAGTACTCAATACTCATGTATTCAGTACTTAATTACATCTTGTTTCAGTATTTTAACACGAAAAATCCTAAGCTTTTTGCACTGTAATGAAAAGAAACTTCACATTACATGGATAGCGACCCATAAAATATAAAAATATTACTATTTTAACATGCCAAAACCAAAATTTTAACACAATCTATAACTATACCATATTTCATCCATTTATATTCATAATTACCGACGCTAGAAGAGCAGACAGACGGACGGACAGATTGAAACTTAAAGGGTTCTTTGAGCACTACGGAACTTGAAAAAAGATTGCAGTTTCTTTGTCTCGCTAAAACTCGAGAACGGCTGGACCGATTTGGCTAATTTTGATCTTGAAATAATTGCGGAGGTAGGTGTAAATGGGTTGGTTGTAGGTGTAGATATTTATTTATTATAGTTCATAGTTAAAACGTAACAATGTCTGGTCAGCTAGTACTTAATATATTTTATAACCTGCAAGACGAAAATCATGTGTTAAACTTTAAAGCTTAAGTTACATTGCCGGTCATGACGCCAGTCACATGCCAACAGACGATTTAACTATCACACCTTTCGTCGTTCCTTAATATTATTTATACATATTTAATTATTGTAAGAATATATTATATACGTTTTAGACTATTTAGGGGTCAAACCCACTTTAACACACCATCTCCACTCAACCTTCCACTAATAGCAGGTCTGCCGACCTTCCCAAGGTCTGCCCACTATTGGGACCGATCGCCATTGTTTTTCCGACCCGCTGCTGTTTGCGCAACATTAACTGCCTCGGGGATTTTTAACCATATTGTTAAATGTACAGAAAATTAGCGTACAAGCACAGATTAAAGAAAGAGGAACAGATAAACAGCTACATAGATTGCGAGGAATCTGCATACAAATTACAAGTTGCATATAACTTGTATCGTGGAAACTATAGTTCATTCGGGATAAGTTTTCAGTGAGTCATCAGAGCAAATATCAAAATGGCTTACTGCAATCGGAATAGGTATGTGAACACGGCTTCAGCGTCATTGGTCAACTTTGACATTTGCACTGATCACTCACTGCAAACTTAACGGGAATTGACTATAATATAGAAGTTTGTGTTTGTTACTTGTAGGCTGTAGCACAGAGTAAAAAATATCATACATTTGGATCGTTCTATGAAATTGATCCGAATTTGAAAATTTTGACGTTCCCTTCAACGGCCCACAATTTTCCACACAATCGTGGACACACCGTATGCTTGTAGTAGCGCACTAGCGCAATCAAATCGAAAGATTATCATGTAGCTGTTTATCTGTTCGTCTTTCTTTAATATGTGGTTAAGGTGTCCTAACTCCTAATGTATCAACTTTTCAGGATATAAAAAAACTTAGGCCTTTTCATCCTTCATTGGATGATTTATACTGTATTCTCCGAGCGAAGTAACCACTCTTGAAAAATACTGTAGTGCCTGGGACAATTGGTTTTTAAATGTCGTATGGTTGCCCAAGCACACACGGCATTCTCATAACACAGTCAGCCTAGTCCAGAGGAATGACTGGTCAATACGCCTGGGGCGAACCATGTGCGGGATTCCTCACGATATTTTCCTTCACCATTAGAGCGTCCGTATAATGTACTTGAGATCCGAAAAAGTCCCATTTGTACACGCCACAACCTGGGAATCAAACCTGCACTCTCTCGAGTGCGAATCAAACGGTCTACCCACTAGGCCACGGAGCTCTAAAAAATATAAATAAGTGAGTGAATTGCACCGTTTTGCACATAATAAAACGCTTAACACGCCACTTAACATTTGTTTTATTCATAATTGGATATTTAATATGGCCTTCCCATAAACGTATCATAAAACAGTTATTAACACCTCTTACACGTCGTGTAGGTATTGTGCGAAACAATACGGTGTTGCGGCCCCGTCAGAGGGAATGTTGCCACATGGATTTGTGGATGAGATTAAAAAAATATTTGAAAACAATCATACTGACCCGACGGTCGTGAATTGTAAAGCCTTTCGGGCGAATTTTACAACGCTACTTAAATTAAGAGGCATTCAAGTCACGTGTTGTCGTCGTTCTGACAGAGTAATTTGAGTATTTCAGTGTTTAGAGACGCGTTTGCAAAGCCTTATAATCTTATTATAAATGTAAAATTTTGTGAGGATGGGTGGATGTTTGTAACTCTTTCACGTAAAAACTACTAAACGGATTTCGATGAAATTTGGTATGATAGTAGTTTAGGCTCTGGATTAAAACGTAGGCTACTTTTTATACCGATAAAGCACAGTGTTTCTTTGGGATACTGTATTTACGCGGGCGGAGCCGTGGCAAAAACTAGTTTGAAATAAATTGGCTGATTTTGCGATCAAATAAAACCAAATCCTACAAAATTAAAAATTGTCACAAATAGAGAAGGTACTTCTTATCTGTAAAATCGTTCAAAAACATTGTAAAAAATGGATTTTTAATATATTAAAGACAATTTTCCAGTAAATTGAATTTATTTATGATATGAACAACCGATTAGATAAACAATTGTTTTGCCGTTTATTTTCACGGGAAATTCAGACAAAATAAAGAACCTGCTTAGCCTGTACGTCAATGATCTGATTGAGGAGCTCAGAAGCACACGAGTAGGTTGTCACGTAGGTGGAAGATGCATTAACAACCTGAGCTACGCCGACGATATGGTGCTTCTGAGTCCCTCAATCAGAAGCTTAAGGCGGCTAATCGGCATTTGTGAGACTTATGCTAGCATGGTCTCAAATACAATGTCGCGAATACGCAGATGATGGTGTTTCGAGATGACAAAGCCCCGGATAGGATCCCGCCGGTTTATTTGGATGGTCAAGTAGTGAAAAGAGTTGAGCATTTCAGATGCCTGGGACACATCTTGACTGAGGATCTTTCTGACGATGAAGACAGTCCGCGAAAGACGGGCATTGGCTGTTCGCTGTAACATGCTCGCGCGCCGGTTTGCGCGGCATACTGTCAATGCTTCTACACGTGTCAGCTTTGGGTCAGCAGCTCTACAACCGCGAGGAGCAGTATCAGGGTGCAGTACAATAATGCATACCGCATCTCGATGAAACTGCCAATGTACTCACTGCAGTACATTGGCAGTTTCATCGAGATGCGGTCGGGCAACGGGCATGTTCGCCGACGCCTGAGTCCCCGATTACCTCGCCATTATTAAGTCACGTATCGCAGCGTTTTGGTATCGCGTTCGTTCTTCTGGGAACGAGATCCTCAGTGTGTGTGCCGGGTGTCTGGAAAACCCGATTCTAAATTACTGGCTGACAGTACATCGCGACAAAAACAAAACAGGCTGATTTATTTTACTTGAAATGTCTTAAGTGTCTACGGTATAACAGCTGAATATATTTATTTTTTCCAATCTGAATGTTAAAATTTTGTCTATATATTAATTTTTGAAAATAATAAAATGAATTGTTGTTTTTATTACTTTTATTTTTTATTACTTATACAACATGTAGTTTTGTGGGTCTTTTGCCTGAAATAAATATGATTTGATTTGATTTGATTTTGATTTAAAGAAAGAGGCCGGTTTTTATGTACGTAGTGTTAGTTCATTTTTGGTCTGAGGTGTGCAACAAGTAACAACGTTGAAGTGAAAACGAGTATCTCATGTATGCCGGGAACTGTCTCGCTATATCTAGCTCGTATATCGGACGATCGGCTGGGAAACTCTCGCAAGCGATCAGGAAGTTGTGTACTCGACACTCGTGCACGTGGATTGGGGAGCACCGTCTGTGTGTAGACAGTTGAGAGTCGACTTTATACTGTACAAAGCACGAACAATTTGTGAAGTATTGATATTAAGGCTGTTTTCGCAACTACTTTCGCCGGACGGCGCGGGCGGCGGCGAGGCGGCGGCGAGGCGGCGGCGAGGCGGCGGCGAGGCGGCGGCGAGGCGGCCGGTGACATGTGTCACATCGTCGCCGGGCCGCTAATTGTAAAAAACAGCCTATCAAGAAATGAAAATTATATTTGACGATTTCTGTGGCTCACTGGTTAACGCCTTGGCGCTCAAGCGATTCGCGAATTCGAATCCCGCCAGGGAACAAAAAAGTTTTCAGTGTTTTACGTATTAAATAAACATATCCGTTGTCTGGTACCCGTAAGGGCCGTAACACAAGTTCTTAGAGAACTTACCACGGGACCAGATTGACGTGGTATTTAAGCTTCCATAGATATTAAAGGCAAATTTGCCTTTAATATCGTTTGTTCGTGCTTGGGCGACGAGCGTGCTTGGGCTACGGAAATGATGCGTCTGATGTAGACGATTTCACTACTTATGTGTGTGTCTAAGGCGCATATAGTGACAACACGATGAATAAGAATATTACATTCAGAATAAAATATATTTATAATGTCGAAATCGCAACAAATTATGGATTACGAAATGATTTAAGGGCGTCACAGAAGGCGAAGATAATTATATATGAGATATAAGATAAATTCTGCCTATACATATTTACATTTTACTATAATATGAAAATATAATTATAGTATCTTAGCCGTCTGTGACATTTAATATTTCAACTTTAATTCAATTAATTCAAGCTATAGTCGACTCGACAGAATCAATTGACATCAAATATAAATATGTTAGAAGGCGAAACAATAAATACAGAAACTCAATTTAAATATCTATTTAGCCTGTTTGCGGCACTAGACACATGTGCATGTATATGTATCCAATGGCGTAAAATGGGACAATCAAATTTATCACTTATAAATCTAAGAATGGTGTCGGTGCTCGTGCGAACTCGGCTCATAAATGAAGAAACTCGCTTTCGTATGACGGCTTGAAAGCCTTCAGTATTTGCGCAAACATATGTGATGCGCTGCAGAATCACGGGAGCCTGAACATCACTCTTAGTGCATTGTTATATTGGCTCGGAGAGCGTTGTGAGCCCGCTGCGTACAGTTGTGGTACAGTTGATCCACAGATTGCACGTGTACATAGCTTGGCAAAAAGCTTTGAAAATATTTATTTTTACTTCCGCACTACACCGCGCAAATATGCGGGTCAACATGTTGCATCGGACTGCCATCGCCCTCCGCTCTCTTTCGATATCACTATCATCTTTAAAGTCCTCAGTTACCAAATGACCGAGGTACTTGAGAGACGATACCGTTGATAGAGCCTCCCTATACAGCGTTACAGTCGGTACCGAGTCTAAGTTAATTATGTCCCATTGTTTTAAAAATGACCAACTGACTTTTCTGGACGTTGTAGACAAGGCCGTGCGAGTGTCCATATATATCTCACAGACACTAATCAGTCTCCGGAGAGCAGAGATTGGTGGACTTAGCAACACCATATCATCCGCGTAGCTGATGCTATTGACAAAGTGACCGTCTACTGAGCATCCAACTTGTGTTTTGCTAAGTTCATCAATCAATTCATTCACATAGAGTGAAGGCGAGGACATTCCACCTTGTCTCACTCCACACTCAAACCTATACTCGTCCAACTGTCCAAGCCATCTGACCTGGTTTATCTGGTGCCAAAACCAATATTTGAATATATTTACTGTATCAGATGGTACATCATACTTGTTCATCTTTGACCATACAACATTGTATCGTACCAGACCAGTCAGTGTAGTACTTGATGATATGCTTGAGAGACAAAATCGCGCACTCTGTGGATAACTTCGGTCAAAGCCAAACTGCGCGTCATGCAAGTCAAGTAAATTTTCAAGTTGTCTCTTAAGCAAACCATCCAGTACCTTGGCCGTGATCGTGGCAAGTGACATCGGCCGATGTTTGAAATTCTCTGAGATATCTCCAGTCTTGTTTTTTAATACAGGTACCACAATAGTTCTCATAAGATCTTAAGACAGATAAGAATGTTTATATTTTAAATAAAATTGTAAATAAAATTCCTAGAAGCCTGGGGCCAGATGTAGGCCCGCGTACAGGAAATGTTCAATACTGAGGCCGTCGTGTCCCGGCGATTTTTCTCTGGTCCATTGCCAGCAAAGACCGCCCCAGCATGAACAGCCTCATTTGACTGTGTTGTGTGTGTGTGTGACATATGACGTTTCTGACAATGTATTTTTTTTTAATATATGGCGTCGGCTTATCTTAAAATCATTTGCCAGTGTCAAGTAAAAAAGGCGGGAAATAGAACTTTCGTTTCAATTTTCAACACTGTATTCATATATCGTCAAGTCTAAAGTCTAGTCGAAGTCCAAATAAATAGTCAGTACAGTGAATGAGTCATGTCAGTCGATTCAGTAAAGTGGTAGACGCTTTACTGAAAGTTCCTAGGGAGTTTTGGCGGGAAACACACAGATAGCACGTTTTTAGAAGTTGTACCACTTGCCCACACTTGTGCACGTCAACGAATATTTTTAATGGTTAATATTCTACAAATATTACACATTAAGAACCGAGATAACACAAATTTATGAAATATTACAAATTCACAACGTCACCCATTGAGCTCCCCGGCAAAACTCCTTCTGAGAAATTAAAAAATTAAGCGAAGATCTTTTTTTTTTATTTATATATGGCATCGGCTTATAACCATTTGCCAGTGTCAAGTTAAAATGGCGGGAAATAGAACTTTCGTTTCAATTTTCAACACCGTATTCCTATATCGTCAAGTCTAAAGTCTAGTCAAAGTCCAAATATATAGTCAGTACAGTCCATGAGTCATGTCAGTCGATTCAGTAAAGTGGTAGAAGCTTTACTGAAAGTCCCTCGGGAGTTTTGGCGGGAAACACAAAATAGCACGTTTTTGGAAGTTGTACCACTTTCCCACACTTGTGCACGTTAACAAATATTTAATAGTTAATATTCTACCAATATTACACATTAAGAATAACACAAATTTATGAAATATTACAAATTCCACAACGTCACCCATTGAACTCCCCGGCAAAACTCCCAGCGAAGAACTTAGCAGCGTACACGAGGATATCACTTGTCTTAACATTTAAGGCCCAGCACTGAAACGTTAAATCGACGCCAAATACAAAACCATTATAAAAATCTGTCAGCTAGTTGCATAAGTATTAATACTCTTACACGAAAACGAAATATATGCCTCGGAAATAATCTAAGCTTGCAAATTTCCACATTATTCATCACCATTAGCCTATCACAGCAAAAAAAGAAAATGCAGTCCAAGTTCCAACACCCACAAAACAGGCTCAAGGATAGGATAGGAATTTCGTTCCTATCCGGTGTCCCACGACACCACACGGCTTTTTAACCTGAAATTTCGAACCATAGATTTTTCTTAGACGTTTTTATTGAAAAAAAAACAGAGCTACCTGATCTTGCCACCATTTTTAGTAGTTCACTGGTTCACGTCTCGGCTATAAAGATGAAACTTTGCAAGAATATGTGTATTTACTACTTAGTTACATGAAAATGCAGCGCCATATCGCGTGTCGTTTCGTTACGGTGTGATTGACCCTAAGAATAGATAAATATATCACATCTTAACTTTAAAAGTACCGTTTCAATATTGCTTCAAATGATAGCCCCAGTAGAGTGCACTGGTAAGCTGTTATTTACTTATTATGCTCAACGATCTTCTCGTCTTGGGGAAAGTGATGACACGACGATAATTATAAGGTCAAAGATCAACGGAGAGTGGTCTAGGTTTGTTAGTTACAGGTTGCTTGTACTAGACCAGCATTAGGTAACGATGTTTCTACTATTTTTACTGTTCCGTAATCACGCTATCGAAGATCTATAATTTTTACTTTTGAATGTAAATGTGGCCAAGCCCAAGCGCAAACAATTTGAGAAAAAGTATTCGTAACCTTATCAAGTGAAAATTGTATCCCGTCGCGCGACGTGTTATCATGATTTTGATAGATTTTTATACAATTTTTCATTTGGTGACGATACGAATGCCTACTGTTTTGCGAGGCTACCGATAAGCAGTCAACGAAAATAAAATCCGCATAATTTGTTCGTACTGGTGAGCGGTGACTGATGTCATCGACGTATCTATCATCCGTTGATTCAGCACAGATTAAAGAAAGACAAACAGCTACATAGCTAGCTTTTGGCTTGATTGCACGGCGTTACAAGCTACAAGCATACGGCGTGTCCACGATTGTGTGGAAAAATTGTGGACCGCTGAAGGGGACGTAAAAATTTGCAAATTTGGATCGATTTGAATCGTTCTATGAAAGCTGTTTCTCTGTACGTAAGTATATACTGGGTGTTTTTTCAGTCAGCTGTTTCCTACAAAATGCTATCTATGCCGTAGCCCTTTTGTAGAAAACAGCTGGTTTTTTTCAAGCAGGAAAGTTGATCCCATAGTAAAAGTTGCTTATTTTCAAGAATATATTCACCCCTGAATGTTTGGACACTGACTGAAAAAACACCCGTTATATTTTCTCCTCTGTTGCTTCAGCCAGAAAATTGTAACATGACCAATTTCAGAAGCACATATCTGTTAAATTTAATTTCGGCTCTAGTTATCTTTTTTATTGTCTCTTCTTTGTTCCATTGTAGTTTTCACCTAAGAAAAACTTTGCTAACTAGTCTTTGTGGGTGGCCTAGCATTAATCAAGCAAATTGTATGTTACAGCTGCGGGCTTGGTGGTCATGCTGAGTCATGCTCATGGTGATCCGAAAAAATAATATAAAAAAAAGAAGAAATATTCTATCCAAAACAGTTCGTTGCAAAATAGTTCTTAATCCATGGTGACAAGGTCGTCAATAGAAGTCAACATATCTAAATAGCCATTTTTTAAAATGGCTGTCGGGAAATCTTCTGTCAAAAATGATAAAATTTTCAAGTAAGTGACTGAACTTATAGAAACTATATTTTGTCTTGGTCCTGTGTTGATGTGGAGTAGTTGACATTATTATAAGACTATTTGACATTGAAATAAGAAAACGTTTCTACTTTAGCTATCAAAAGATGCCATTTTGTGAGCTCATGCTCGGGAAGAAAATAAATGTTGTTTCTCATAACGACGATGCGTCGACCTTGCTGCCTTACGATAAGAACTATTTTGCTCCGAATGGTATCAATGTATCTTCAATCTGTCATTTTGTCGATTCTACGGTGTTTCTAGGGTGCGCGTGCTAGGCCAGGTAGTTACTAAGCTAGGTTCGAAATGACAAACCATATGATCATAAACTTGAGATGGTACCCCTTGGTCCAAGCAATAAGCGAGTATTTTTATGACCTAAGAGGGCAATATACGAGGAAGGGCCTTATATTGATTCCTATAAGAAGACACAAATAGCTAAAAACGATTTTTTCAATTCATTAAATACTAGAGACCCGCCCCGGCCTCGCGTGGGTGCAATATATTAAATATAAACATATTACATGTGAACCATCCTCTTGAATCACTGTATCTAAGTATTGCTTTAAACTGCATTAAAATCCATTGAGTAGTTTAAAAGATCTAAATTCTAAACGAACAGACAGCGAAAGCGACTTCATATGTAAGACCAACACCAATTTTTTAAATTACTATCTGACCCACCAAACGTTGTTTTGCCTTTGTATGTATTTTTTAATGCCACATCATATAAAAATAAAAACATTGACGAAAAAATAAAAAATAAATATTTACGGGTGGGTCACGCTTATCATTTAGGGGTTGAAAAAATAGATTACGACCGATTCTTAGACTTACCGAATATGCAAAAAAAAAGACGTGTGGCACTCGGGGACTGCCGCGGTAAAGCTATTGCATAGCATTATCGCACGCACACAACGCCGTGTCGAAGACTGCCAAACTGAAACGACGTTAGACGATGCACGGCCTTCAAGCCACACCACCGTGCCCGTCGGAGTGGAGAGCGTGAGGTATTTTCGTTACGCAATTTCTGGATTCGGTCCCCGCGCTCAAGGCCCGCGATAGAAGCTATGCAATCGCTTAAAAATTCATAAGAATCGGTCAAGCCGTTTCGGAGGAGTGTGTCCCCGAACACGATGACACGAGAATTTCATTTACTTATTGGATTGATTCCATTAACACTCGTTGAAGGGAAACCGATAGGAATCGTAACATTATAAGCACTTTAAACTAATGTGTTATAATTTTTCATATACCTAATGCATTCATATAATTTTTTATTTTAATTGTTATATTTGTTTTTCAGATCCAGCATGCGGTGGGGGAGAAGTGAACACACGATGTCAACACACATGTGCATAGCTCTACTTGTACTGGGTGAGATTCAATGAAGCCAAAGAAAAAACCTACACCTCTTAAAAATTTAAACATCTATTATCTTTAACCAGGTTGCCAATGTTTCTCGGCAATTACCGTTTATAACCCCCGACGAAAACAGAGGGGTGTTATAAGTTTGACGCCTGTATGTCTGTGTGTCTGTTCATGCTTAGGGAGCTACGATAGCTCCAAAATGGCTGAACCGATTTTGATCTAGTTTTTATTTTGTTTGAAAACTTGACAATTCGGGGGTTACTTAATTTTTTATGGAAATGACAGACGATGTATGAAAAAAAAACGACGATTCCCGAAAGACATTAGCAACGTGGTTTTACGGTTTACTGTAAAATCTTACACTTGTATGAAGGTATATGCACAAAGTTTTCTTCTTCTTCTAATTATTTTTATACAAAGTTGGCTCTGTAGTGCCAATGTCAGAGTGAGTGACGAACAATAAGTTTTGTCAGGTAAAATATGCGAACTAATTAAACTGTGGAAAGCAAATTTCAAAATGTCATGATGACAAATGTGTAACCTCGACTACACTCAAACAACCCCAAAATTTGGGCGTGTATTTATAATGTCGTCTATAATTTGTCTATGTTTTGATTACAATAAGTTTGAGTTTAACGTTTTCTATTACTTACTTATAATATTATGTAAGCATAATATTAATATGTGAATAAATGTACCTACTATATTATGCAGATAGATTTAACTTCAAAGTTTAACTTTCAATTTTGATCTACTGACGATAACATATAACGACATACTATGCTCTGCCTACCTACAATATATTCAGAAATATCATCAATCAACTATTTTCCTACAATCCGGGGGATCTGTGTAATCTACTTTCAAAATAATTATGACACAAATATCGATTATTGATTGTAATTCGGTAACAGCTTTGGTAGTCTATTCGCCTTTTTTCCGCCAAGAAAATGCATTGAAGAATCCCACGGGAGATGGGGAACTCGTGAATATGTGACTCTGCTGCTCTCGAAAAGATGGTGAGTGGGCGCAGCCTAAACTCACTAAAAACTCTGCGGCACTCTACTCAATAGGTTGCGCCCTTGGCGGCCAGGGGATCGCGTGAGCCTGCACCGCGACTCGATTAGTCTGGGATCAGAACTCGGCGCTAATGCATTGCGTGTGTTCGATTTTCAGCTCTATTGTATTAGAGAAGAGTTCTATTTTCAGCTCTATTGTATTGGAGCAGAGTTCTATTTTCAGCTATATTATATTGGAGCAGAGTTCTATTTTCAGCTCCATTGTATTGGAGCAGAGTTCTATATTCAGCTCTATTGTATTGGAGCAGAGTTCTATTTTCAGTACAATTTTTTCCGGCCGGAGATTCCGGATAATGTAGGTAGTCCGAACTAAGCGCTCGTACCCACGAGAGTTTTTAGTGTTCGCCACAAAAAACTGCACTATAAATAGAACTCTGCGCTAATACAATAGAGCTTAAAAATCGAAGTGTCAATTGTCAGATTTGACAAACTCTACACGGATTCCGGGCACTAAAGGACAAGCCTTAGATTGAAATTAGAACTTCAATCTGTTTTGAGAGTAGGTACATCTGTGACCTAGTGATTGGGTGAGCCCGCATTAGACTAGCGCGGTAATTCTTAAATTAGAATGTCTGTGTTGATTAAATTACTCTATATTTTGAAACAAGTGCTCTTCTGACTATTACTTCGTATCATCAAAAACTACTTACATACTGTGACTAATGTAATATACCCGTGTCACAGTTATAACACGTGTCGTCAGAGGCCGACCTCCGACCGTGGCGTGGCGAGTTAGTTGTTGCCCAAATACCACGACACTTAAAAACACATATCGATTGCAACAGCATTTGCAACCGTAATTGCCCAAAACGATGCTTCAAATTCCATACTCCATTGAAACAAAAGGTTACTTCTTAGGCTGGTAGTATATTGTCCGGAATCCGGAAGGCCGGAGAAAATACAGAGCGTTGAAAAAAAAAGCTGAACACACGAGTGTAATTTTAATTGCTGTACTTTTTGTCCTAAGTTTTGACAACTGAAACTTTTTAAGTACTTGAGTTCAATCCAACAGGTTTTTATAGCACCAAGTAACAACAGTTTAGAAATTAGGTATATTTTCATGCGTGTTTTTATTTACTATGATATAATTTTGTGTAATTTGATTTAAATATATATGTAAGGATTTCCTTCTTAATCTTGAAATTGTAAATTTACGAGCTAATAATTATATAGGTTTTTTTTTTTAAATAAAAGTTTGTGACTTGTGAGATGAGGAAGTATTGACTTCTGTTAACTAGTAATTCTTTAACTTTCAGGTTTACTGCAAGTTGGCGACTGTCATAGGCGACCAGCGCATCGGAGGAAGGTAATGTATACAGAAATAGCTCTTACTAACGTTATTTTAATTTTGAGATACCATCATTAGGTACCACAGAACCGAATTCATGAGTGAACATAAAAAAAAACAACAAGATTATTATGTTAATACGTGAAGCAAAAACTTTCAGTTCAGTTTTAGGAGAAATGTGCGAACGGAGAAGTATTAGGCACATTTGAAGTTTACGTGGACTGTAGCTCTCCACAGTCCACATAAACTTTAACTGTGCCAGAAAGCAAATTTTTAACGTGTGCAGAAAGCAAATTTTATAATAATGCTTAGAAATACATAAAATTATTTAAAAAATAGCAACAACACACACTACCTAAGATTATTAACACACACTACCGTGCGTTTGTCAATCTGTCATAAAATCTATGGTCACAACATTTACATTTTTTTTTTTTACCTAAGAGGCGAAAGAACCCTTATAAATTTCAAAATTTAAAATTAAATTAACTATCATGGGCGTATTTCGACCACGGGGCAACCTCTAGTATACATAATTATGATGAATTACATAAGTATTTGTGAATAAGCACCTAGTTATTATGCCATATTTAAACAATCTCCAACTTGCAGGACACCTCCCCCGAAGGTCTCTACATCCCGCAACCCACAGCGGAATCTCTGGAGCGCTTTGCCCAGGCGACTGGCGCCGCGAGGTTTGAAGACTACACGGAGGGGAAGGCCCTGGTTAAGAGACTGATCCCGGACCAACCTGGCCTCGACTTGGTGGAACATCAAGGTATCACACTAATATTATAAAGGCGATTAATCAAATAACTAATAAGTTTCATCCCTCCATCTTCAAAAAATGACGAACTTTCTTTACTTTCATCCTATACAATTATGTAAAAAAAAACTTTTTTTGTAACTCTGAAATGCACCTAATTACAACACTGCACATGAAATTTTACATTGTTCTACATTTATCAAGTAATAACACCACAATATTTCAGCATAATATATAAATTTAACTAAATATTTTAAATGTAGTCATTTAGTGAATTACCTACCCTAATGTCTGCCGCTTCAGGGGTGATCGGCAAGGCCGGCATCGACTTTCCGGCGCTGCCAAATATCCCCACCACCGGGTTCAACTGCAAGAACGTGCCCACTGGCTACTACGCCGACCTGGAAACCGCTTGCCAGGTAAATCTTCTATCTATATATATAAAAGTAAAAGCTGATTGACTGATGTATCAACGCACAGGTCGAACCCTTAAGGCTACAAATTTGAAATTTTGCACACGTAAGTATTTCTCATATGACGTAGGCATTCCATTAAGGAAGGATTTTTCAAAATTCAACCCCAAGGTGGTGAAATAGGGGATAAAAGTTTGTATGAAACTTTCTATTCCTTGGACATATTTGCATGAAAATTCGTATGAATTGAGTACGGAAAAATAATGAGTTACGTATTTCAGCGTTTCCTAATATTCAACCCCCTAAGAGAGTAAAATAGGGGATGAAAGTTTTAAATTATTATAAAGATATCGTTTAAAAAAATAAGTTTAAAAAACTATAACCCGACTACGTAAAAAAAGGGGTCTAAAAAGGCCGAAACAAGAAAATAATTCAAATAGAAATCCAGAAATGCATGGTTACAAAAATGGTCAAGGTAGAGCCGTGGTCGCACACACTAATGGCGTCATCTAAGCGTCAGTTCACACCGAGATGCGTCTAGGTATAAACTGAAACTGCGTATATCGTCATGTACACATGCATACTCCAAGATAGTTACAGACGGCTGCGTTTTGACATCGACTTTTCCGTCCAGTAGGTGCGACCACGGCTCTACCTTGACCATTTTTGTAACTATGCATTTCTGGATTTCTATTTCAATTATTTTCTTGTTTCGGCCTTTTTAGACCCCTTTTTTTTACGTAGTCGGGTTATAGTTTTTTAAACTTATTTTTTTATTTCATATTTTTCCGTTTCCTAATCTAACTATTTTTTTACAGATTATCCACAAGCGGGCAAATTTTTTTACATATTTTTTGTGACAAAAGACTGACAAAATAACAAACCAAAAACTTTTATAAGTATATTATCAAAAGAGAAAGAAAGCGCGGACCGAGCCAGGCACTTTTCAAAATATTCTTTATTTTTTTTAAGTAATGTACTTGAAATACAATAACATAGTACCATCTTCAATATCGCTTTTGGCGAATAATACAAAATTTCAAATTTAAATTTGTGTGCGAGTGAAGCGAGCGTGCCGATATTTTTTAGAGTAGAATAGTGTCATATTAAATTAAACTAGCCGTGCTATTTATATATTATAATACAATAATACAACTAAAGCTCAGCCTATTTTCTCTACATAGAGAGTCTTCACGTGCCCGTGAGTTTGAAATATTCTCCTTTACCTTTTCGCGTCTACAAACTCGAGCCGCGGAGGATTCTTGTTTACATAACGCACCTACTCTTGTCGCTTTCTTAGTTTTCTTTGAAAGCGGCATTCTAATGAGTTATAAATTCTAATAACTATAGCAAATACTTTTATACACTAAATAACTTACCTACTAAACTAAAGACTATAGATACCTAAATGTACAATACGTACACTATACTATAACAATAACTGTAATCTAACACAAAACTATACGTATATTATTTACAATTTAAATCAAGTAATTACCGTGTCACGAGGAAACAATAATTAATATTATTTATTAAAGGACCTTAAAGGTAATAAACTGAAAAACTGAAATTAAAATGAACTAACCATAGCATACACAGTAAATAACTTGATTCGAACTGGAAGAACGATTTATAAAATATAACTATTTATTTATAATTTATATTCAATAAACGCAATAGATATCACTCAACATTAATTCATTTCACCAATGCAATTATATCACTTATTCACTTATATTCGTATTTTGACCTTATACAATAATAATTGTAGTGGAATATATCATAAACTTCTATTCAGAAATATTTAAGACTCGTATAGTGACATCTATCGAACGAGTGAGTAATAAAAGTGCTAGTAATTGATTTTATCTTCATTTTCTTATTAAAATCGGATGAACCAATTAACCGATTTTGATCTAGTTTTTTTTTTTTTTTGACAAGCTGACATAATTAAGAGTGGTCTTAGCTATAATTCATCATCATCAGCTCGTTCACTGCTTGACAATATAGGTGTTAAAGTGAAACTTTTATTACATCGTCTCGAACTTTTTCGTCTGTGTGTTGCATGTCGCGTGACGGTCGGCCGCGGAGTAGGGATAAAGTGAAAGGCGCTCGTCAGAGCAGCCGAGGCCAATATGGCGGCGCCTATAGTTCGCATCAGCTGACTAGTACTTATTTGTGCCAGTGCTCCACGCTATTTTGTTATTAAGTTTCACTTTTACCGTGGTTTCATAAAACCACACAATCCTTTTCTTGATTGGTTTACAATCCAAAAATACTTCACATTAGTAAGGCCCTCATAAACATCTTATGCAAATAGGTTGGCTTTACCTATAGCGTGATCTAGCGGCAAATCAGCGCCATCTAGTATGCTATATGAGAACCAAAGTTTCTTAAGAAAATTAACTTAAAATCTAACGCATAAACAGACTGTATATTGATAAAGACCGCATTTAACTCGTTATGTAGTTCACGCGAAGACACAAGAAGCGCATTTTATTGTTATTAAGTTTCACTTTTACCGTGGTTTCATAAAACCACACAATCCTTTTTTTTTAATTTGTTATGTATTGCCTGGTAAAAAAATATATTTATAAAATAAAATAGAATGTTATGAAGGAACATAATATATAAAATATATATTTATAGTCGTATGTCTCGTAATGTTAGAAAATTGGACAAATATTGTACGAATTGTATTTTAAACGTATATTTTGCCTTAAACAATAATATTATGTAAATATTTGTAGTGTGCTTGCCAAGAATTTTCTTTTGATACCAAACATGTGATAATTATCTCGATTTAATTTTTTTAGATGTTAGAATCTGAGGTTTAATTTTCGAAATACATAATTTTGAAAAAAATTATATATTTCGAAAAATGAAAAGCCTATGTTACCCGCGGCATCATTACGAATCTATTGACACCTCATTTATTAAAATCGGACCAGTAGTTTAGACGCTACGAGGGAACAAACATACATACATACATACATAGATAGACTGCCAAAATCATTACCCTTCCTTTTGGCTTCGCCGTAGGCGGGTAAAAATTCAATTTCACACGGGCGAAGCCGCGGGTAGTAATAGTATAAAAGTACTCCGTACGAGTAGGCACGAAGAAAATTACCAGTGGCATGGGGTTCTTATAACTCCATTCCTATCGGCTTCACTTACCACTTACCTTTTGAAGACCCTCATCCAAATCCCTACCTAATGTACAGGCTAGGGCTTCCCTATGAAGGAGAAATAGCCTTCGCTACTGCCAGCATTCCCCTTTATTAATAAAATTATTTGCTCCACGCATACGTTAATCCGTGTTGCTGTCTTTGTCCAATAGGTTGGAAAAGCCACTCGTCAGACAAAGATAGTAACATGGATTGGCGTATCCGTGGTATAATATTTTTATTAATGTCGTATATAAGCAGACATAGATATCAGTTTGTATAATACACTGGCCTGCAAAAGAAAGAATTAATAACACTTTTAAAATTTCAATTACTACACATTTAAAATAAAAGACGTTTGATAGCCAATTTTATCAGTTTTTTAGTAGTTTCAGAAAGCTGATAAAATTTGCTATAAACGTTTCATTTAAAATCTCTTGCTTAGTTTTGAAGAAATTTCAAAAGTCTAGTAGGTACATACTTTCTTTTACAGGCCAGTGTATAACGGTTTACAAAATCAACTACAAAAACTTTGGGCACATGATTTTCTGCTGTATGTAAAAAGTGTGGGAAAAAAAATTGAAAATCGAAAAAAAACTGCTTATGCAGTATGAATGAGACTAGTGCACTCGCTGCCACCCAGCTGATTTCTAAACTTTATTTCTCCTAACAACTTAAGTTTTACGTATTATTTACGAAGTATCTAAGTAAATTTTACTTTCCAGGTCTTCCACATATGCGACACGTCCAGAAAAATCTCATTCCTGTGCCCAAACGGCACCATCTTCAGCCAGTCCCATCTCATATGTGACTGGTGGTTCAAGGTGGACTGCGCCGCAGCACCAGCTCTGTATGAGTCCAGCGTGGAATACTACTCCAATGAGCAGAAGAAGTCGCAGAAAGTCAGCCACACCCTCACCAGAAACCCAGACCTCCAGCAGATTGGCATTGACACTGATGAACGAGCTGAGTCCAGAAGAGCCACTGTCAACATTCCCAGCACTACGGAGAGACTGCTCAGACATAAACAGAAGTTGCAAGCCGATGGACCGCAGCCCGTTAAAGCCAGCGCCAGAAGCTACCAAGCCCTCTTCGATATCAGCCCAACTCAAAGAGCACAAGCGACAACCGCGTTTGAAAAGAGACGAAGGAACATGGTACAACTGATATCTAATAATTTTGGGAACTCTCCAAGCAGGACAACTTTTCCAACTTACGACTTTACTACTCCCAAAACAGCCCCACAAAATATAGATTACAACAGTCCAAAAGAAATGCAAGTGGTTGCAGAAAGTGCTTCGTTTGTCAATAATCAAAATAAACAATTTTTGCAAGAGTACAACACGAAAAATCTAAGACCCTATGCTGTTTACACGCCTAATTCCAATCCTCCAAAGCCAAAAAGTACCCTAATACCCCTGTATGATATAACAGCTCAGCCGATAAACCAATATGTAGAAGAAGCGTCAACTAAAAGGCAAACTCTGGTGCCATATACTAAAAGCTATGCTAGTGAAAAACGAGAGCCATACACGAGACCAGGAGTTTCTCTACTAAGAGATTTTCTTGAACGCGAAAAAAATAGAACTATATTCGTAACTACAGAAAAGGCTCCTGAAGTGACTGCCAGAAGCGATAAGATAAGCAGAGAAGGCAGAGTACTTATTGAAACAAAAAATAGCTTTGAGTCAGTCACAAAAATTCCGCAGACAACCAGAAATGTCGATATTACTGATGTCAGTTCTACTAATACTATAAATACTTATGCTACCACAATACCTACAGTACAAACTACGACTACGCCATCATATCAAGAGCGAAGGGAACGATTGATACAAAAAATGGACTTCGAAAATTTTGGATCTACAGAAGCGACGCCACCAAAAGCGTACACGGAAAAGTTTTACGGTAACCAACCCAATAGACCTGGGCTTATCGTGCCTTCAGCGTTGACACCTAAAACATTGCACTCTTTTGCTATTTATTACGCTACTGCTTTAGATAATTTGTCTACTTCTTCTCCAGCAGATGATAATGCCGCTACAACAAAAGCCAGCCCAGCTATTGATGAATATGAACCTTTGGATGATAAATTACCAGGTTTGTTCAGTCGCCAAACTATTAATAAGTACAGCAATCTATTCGGACAAGGTATGAGCGGGCAACTTCAAGAAGAAATAAAAATGGACCCCAATGAAACATATAACGAAATACTTGAAGACTTATCGTTACAAATGAGCCAAACTCCGTTAGCTTCTTCGCCCCAAATCAGAGAACTAGCGCAAGTATTCACCCACGCTCTTTCAGCATATCTTCAAGATCCAGTTAAGTTTAGAAAAGTTCTTTCAGATATAAGACCAACACATCCATCATTCCCTGATATGCCTCTAACAACTGGAGAAATAAATACGGAACCAACAACAACTGTGAATGAAGATGACCATGAAATATTAGGCTTTTCTGACGATAACAAAGAACGGTTCCCGGAAACGTCATCCAGAGGAGGAAAAGCCCTTAATTTCGCGCCATTAGATTACACGATCGCCGAAGAAACTATAACTACTGCAAAGCCAACGACAACAGAGAGCTCGTCAGGATTAAATACATCGACAAGTCCTAAAAATCCATTCAGATGTTGTGGGAGAATATCAGCTTCATATACAACAGCCCCTCCAATAACACCTAATGGTTTTGCTAATATACCGTCAAACAAATTTGACACGAGTGCAAAAACCGAAAATTTCAATTTAGAAACAACAACAAAGCCCGTTGATGAATATTCTGAAGTAACTAATTTGCCATCTTCGTGGGACGGAGAAAGATTAGATTCTACTTTATCACCGATCACGAACTCACATCAAATGTTCGAAAGTAAAAAAATTAAACTCCTGCCAGACACAACACCCATTCCATTCCCTGATAGCATTGAACTTGAAAACGAAGAAGAACTACAGAGAGCACACAGTCAATCATTTGTTTTGCCACAGTCAAATAATTTGAGACAGGGAAAACAATTGAAAACTGAAGATAAATCATTGAGAAAGCCTTCGGGAGATTTGGAAGCACCTAAACCGCATTCCGTGGAAATTACTACAACTCAAGCTATCCCTGTAACGTCAACTACAATCAGAGAAAATAATGAAGCGTCAACAACTATTTCTCCCGTAGTCAGTAGTATTTTTACCTCACCGGATAGTGATAAATCCTTCAATGAATTCCAATGGTCCACGCCATTAGAAAACTGGCAAAGCACAGGCCTTGATCCTATTACTTTAAACGATGGTTTGAGTCCTACGGGCCCCGAAATAACCTTACCAGAGGTAACACAAGTAAGCGGCTGGGCAAGCACTGGCTCACCTGGCGATTTCGCTGTAACCAATGACCCTGTCGTTTCCTCAACAATAAGCGTCGAAGCTACAACATCTGGTGGCAATTATGAGACACGTTTCGGAAAATTCATGAGGGACCAAACATCAACAGAGCCAGGACAGGATTTGACGACGATAACAGACACAGTTGTAGAAAAAGCGAAAGAAATAATGGAAGGAATGAACGCTACGACAACACAAAAGCTTATGAACGTGATGAAAAAGACAAAATCTAAGACTGTAAAGCGATTGATCCTTCTGCTGGTACAAACATGTGACGACGATCATAACAAAACAGCCGAAGCCTCAAAGAAAGCACTGTTAGACGCTTTAATGGCTGTTTCACAAAAGGATATGGAAGAAATAACAGAGAATACCAAAGAGGAAGCAACGGAAGCACCAACCACTGTAGATCTTAAAACCACAGAATATTACCGCAGAAGCGACAGATTTTCAGAAGGTAGACGAGGGAAGAGTCTAAATGTGGAGGCAGACGCTATAAACTCTCTATCAATCACATCCACGACAGAAACTAAGACTGAAGAACCGGAGACAACTACAGCGACTTATAGAAGCACAACGCCCAGTCGCAGAGGCGCGAAACGGTTCCAAACCAAATCCGAACCTACAACCACTGAGAGAATACCTACAACCAACTACCCGGTAGCAGCGGCTAGGGTAGCGGCTGTCCAGGGCGAAATCAGAAATCAATCCGACGCTAGAGCATTAGAGCTTTTGCGATCACTTTACACAATTGCCGCTAGATGGGGTTAAACTTAGGTAATTCTTCAGTTTTGGTCTTTATGATATGTGCCCTTTTATATTGTTTGGATATGTAATAACTCCGGGACTGGGACAAATTGTGACGACTGTGCGTGACGCCTCAACTTATCATACGTAGTCGTATTTGTCTCAGTCTCTATATTGAACGAGATAGCCCTCATGAACTAGATGGTACCTGAGATAGATAATAAATGCATTTTTAGGGTCAGTTCACACCGCGACGATACGCGGCGCTGTATTTCTAAGATAGCTATTGAACATTTAACTTTATTGTCTACACAAAAAGATACACGTTTCAGTAATACGCACATGCGCTTGCAGCGCGGTGCAACTTTTACAATATAACGTGTATCTTCTTGTGTAATGAATAGTTCAATTTTGAATAGCTATCTTAAAAATTCAGCGCGATGTCGCGTATCGTTCCGTTTCGGTGTGAATTGACCCGTAAGTAAAAAAGGACTTATAGTACTATTCATAATTGCACCATTACTACTTGTATAAATGTGATTTAATGTAATTTGTAGATATGTTATAGACATCGCCATTTATAAGACAGATAACTTCTTTATCGATGGAAGTTTTACTATTTTAGTTGATACAACTTATTAGCTATATATTTAAGCGTTTACATACCCTAAGCGTGTTTGCGGCGTTAAATATCTGTAAGTAATGGTCTGAGATGCATATTCATGCTAACTGAATACTCCAGGTACTGGCTCTCAGTAACCGAAAAGCACTGTTATAAGATGGTAGTAAAATTATCTAGGTCCAAAAATAAACACCACAGGTACTACAAAACTTCAGACCAAATAAAAAAGTGAAGAAAGTTCTCCGAACCACAAAGTCGATCTAAACTACGCCTCGCCGTGTAATTACAGTGTCACGCACACACATGTAACGACACTACGTGACACACCTCCACCCTACCTTGTGAGGTGAACTGTCGCGGAGTAGTATATAAAACCTTCTATAGTGCGTGTGGACGCGTGCACTACCTAATTAAAAAACCAGCCTTAGTTTTTGTTGGACACTTTCGTCTTCACACTTTTTTATTTGGGCTGAGTACAAAACATTCAAAGGAATAATTAGGTTAAATAAGATTTAATAAATGACATACTTAATTTATTTTAATGCCCTTCCAGTTACCTTAAGTATTGTGGTTACCTATATTTTTACGAATCTATTCTTGTAATACATAAGATAATTTAAGCACTGTATATTTAATATTTGAAATAAAGTTTTGATATAAATTGTGTTGTATTTTATTTCTAATTTAAAGCTTTTATAGAAATCAAACGTGAGCGAGCCATGCTTCGGCGCGAACGGGGCGGCTCGACCGGATAAATACCACGACCTCAGATAAAACCGGTGTGAAATAACGTTCACCGAGTGAGTCAGGTTACCGAAATCCCAAGGGGGGTTGGGGATGTGAAGGACCAGGAACGCAAGTGCGCAACACCAGAGAGTGTGTGAATGACCTCATGGCTACTAAATAAAATAATTCTTTAAAAGATAGTAAATAAAGCATTCTTAAATCTAAGGGCCTGTTTCACAATCGTCTAATAAGAGTCGGATAGCTTATTCGGATTACTTTATATCGGGCGACGGAGACAAAACATGCAAATAAGCTATCTGACTCTCTTTAGAAGATTGCGACACAAAGCAGTAATAACTAAAAATGTATTGAACGATTGTACTCCAGTGAAGGAAGATAATAAACAAAATTATACTTTTCATAACAATAAAGTATTTATTTATTCCATACAGCTTAACGCTTGCCTGCTGACCTTAGGACAGTACCAAGGCCGTTTTTCCTGGAGACCTTGGTGACCTTCCCCGATGCCTTGTCTATGACTTTCTGTATATCGTTGTCTGTGACCTTGTGTCCAGGTTTGAAGTAGCTCTTGACCTTTCTCCTCTTCTTCATCATGACCTTAGAGGCGGCCAACGCGCCACGATGTTGGAGCGATTCGTAACGCTCTCGTAGAAGGTTAGCTGGTGATAGAGTGATAAGTTAGAAGAATATTAAAAGCATCTATTCAAAAGTTAAAAACTATAACCCGACTACGCAAATTACATAGCCTATGTAACCCGGGCAATTATTACGAATCTATTGACACCTCGTTTATTAAAATCGGATCAGTAGTTAAGGCGCCACGATGTAACAAACATACATACATATATAAACTGCCAAAATCATTACCCTTCTTTCTGGGTTCTCCGTAGATGGGTAAAAAGTATTTGTTATCTACAAGAAGCGGTACAGGAATCAACAGCGAAAAGGCACGAGGTGTTGTTTGCGACTTCGTTCGCCCAAAATCTGTTAATTTAAAAGCACTATTACAAATCTGCACTCCGCGAGATTAGGTATTTGAAGCGTTCCCGACATTTCGAATTTTGTAGTAATTTTGTAGTTGTATTTATCGTTTTTATTGAAATAGGTTAATACTAAGGCGGGTCAATAAGTCCGTGACTTTTTGAATTTCTAACCTCCTTACTGAAAAAGCAACACTACTCCTGTCAACAGGCATCTGTCAGTTGACTCCTATCAAAATTTGAACTTGCTGCGTCAGTTAGTTTGTGTTTTACAGCTATCTTTATCAGACCAGTAACTTAAGGAAACAATGGAAAAAAGTGAATTTCGTGTGCTTATTAAGCATTATTTTTTGCGAAAAAAAACCATTACCGAGACCAAGGCTAAGCTTGATAAATACTATGGGGACTCTGCACCATCGATTTCAATGGTAAAAAAGTGGTTTACTGAATTTCGTTGTGGCTGTACAAGCACTGAAGATGCCGAACGTCCTGGACGCCCAGTTGAGGTCTCTACACCCGAAACAATCGAAAAAATTCACGATATGGTGTTGGCCGACCGAAGATTGAAAGTGCAAGAGATTGTGGAAGCCATAGGCATCTCGCATGACTCAGTGGTTTCAATTTTGAATGATTACTTGGGCATGAGAAAGCTTTCCGCAAGATGGGTGCCGCGTTTGCTCACAGTCGACCACAAACGCAATCGTGTAACAACTTCACAGGAAGGTTTGGCGTTGTTTAATCACAATATGGAGGAGTTTTTGCGCCGTTTTGTAACCGTGGACGAAACATGGATCCATCACAATACACCAGAGACCAAACAACAGTCAAAACAGTGGGTTTCTAAGGGTGAATCGGCGCCAAAGAAGGCCAAGGTGGGTTTGTCAGCCAATAAAGTTATGGCGACTGTTTTTTGGGATGCACGTGGGATAATCCACATTGACTATCTTCAAAAGAGAAGAACAATTAATGGGGAATATTATGCCAACTTATTGGACCGCTTCAATGAGGATTTGAAAAAAAACCGACCTCATTTGGCCAAGAAAAAAGTTCTTTTTCACCAAGACAATGCAAGGGTGCACACATGTGCAGTTGCCATGGCAAAAATCCATGAATTGGGCTATGAATTGCTCCCACATCCACCCTATTCTCCAGATTTGGCTCCGAGTGACTACTTCTTGTTCCCAAACCTGAAAAAATGGCTCGGTGGAAAAAGATTTGATTCCAATGATGAAGTCATTCACTCGCAAACAAAGGCCTATTTTGAGGACCTCGACAAATCATATTTTTTGGAAGGGATAAAAAAATTGGAGAAGCGTTGGACAAAGTGTATAGAGCTCAAGGGGGACTACGTTGAAAAATAAAATGATTTATTTATCAAAAAATCTGTGATTTATTCCAAAAGTCACGGACTTATTGACCCGCCCTCGTAAATTCATGCTTTAAAATTAGAAAATCTTTAATCCTCAAGAAGAACCAATTGTTCTGGTATAAATTTTGCTTAGTAATATAATCGTAGATAGGTGTGATTCACAGTTAACTTCAAGCGATTTTCCAAGTTTTTTTGGCTTGGAATAAGATTTTTTTCTATATTAAATCAAAGATATTTCAAAATTCTAAGGCCGCTACGAGCTATAAGACTATATAGGATAACATTCTCATTTTATTAATTCATTTGCTTAGAACAGTAGTTCAATCCAGAGGCTCAAAAAAGTGCCTTCTTCTGACTTCGTGCGCGCAAAACGAAATCGCGCACACTTACACTTACATTCTGCCGCAATATAAAGTAGCCTTTGTCATTACCCGTGGTCTATTCTAATCTGTGAGAAATTTTATCAAAATCGGTCCAGTAGTTACGGAGCCTTCAGTTCAACAAACAAACATACATACCAACAAACAATAAAATCTTACATCTTTATAATATTATTATAAGAAGTATGTATAGATAAAAGTTATGAAATACAGATTACAAAATACATATTTGTAATTAATGAAACTTCCGCATTCGTAATAAATATTAGGAAGGCACTAAAATAATATAATTTTTTCTCTTATTAAGGTCATTATTATTAAAAACAGTAAATAATAGCTCCCACACCGATTTCGGTGACGGTGGCCTGTTTCATTGAAACCAGGCCAGCTACGCAGGAGTTATGTTATAGTGCCCAAGTGTGTGCGCAGTACACAAGAGCACTCTCTCCTCCTTTTACTCTCGTAACCCAGTGGGACGGATAACCGACACGACTGGCGAGAGATTAGGCGCAGGTCCGACTTTTTACATGCCCATCCGACGCATGGATCATCTTTCTTGTCAGACAATCAGGTGATCAGCCTGAATTGTCCTAACCAAACATGGAAACAACATTTTTTTGTTCCAATGCGGGAATCGAACCCACGACCTCCGAGTCGAGAGCCAAGCTCTAACCACTAGACCACGGAGGCTGTTTAAAACTGTAACCACCACTGTAACCACTGTAAAAACAGTAAACTATTGTAATAAAAGCTGTATTAAATCTTTCCCCTCTCTATACATATATTATTGATGACCTCTGTGGCGATTGAGCGCGCCAGTGCTCAAGCCGGAGGTCGCGGGTTCGAATCCCACCGAGGAACATAAGTGTTCTATGTTCCAGGGTCGTGGATGTGTATTAATATAATATAAATCTTAAATATGTGTATAGTATAAAAAGTATTAAGTACATTTCCATTGTCTGGTACCCGTAACATAAGTTCTTCGAGAACTTATCACGGGACCAGATTGACGCTTTCAGCGTCCGCATATTTGGTATATACATCAAGTGTACTCACTACTATGTCTAACTGTCCTTAGATCCCCGCTTAGGTCCGTGGGGTCGACAAAGTCGGGCTCGCGGGGTTTGGGCTTAATAGCGTTGAGCGCGGGCGTCGCCGTCTCAGCCACTACTTTTCTCTTCTTCTGCCTCTTCTCCCTGAACACCTCTTGTTTCTTCTCTGTCGCCACGACGGTGGCCTTGAGTTTTCTCAACCTGATCAACAGTTTTGTTCTTGTTATTTCATGTATGTCACAAAAAAATTTTGTCTGTGACAAAGTTTCGATGGTATTATATTTTCATTACTCATTAAAATAAAGAAAGACTTGTAAGTCAATCAAATAAACAGCTCTCGCTGTCTTATTTAGAAGCCGACTATATAATTTTGGCCAGAAAATAATATCAATATTAATCCAATTATTGTAACTATATATGTGAGATAAAAATTGAAACTCATTTTTGGAAAGCAAATCTACCGACTGATCCAAGAGCGAACTTTACTGCAGAGTGCAGTAACATAATCGAGCGGCTACCAGCTTATCTTGGATTAAGATAAAATTTATACTGAAAATACGTTTTAGTTTTGGGCGTAAGAACAGAGCCTCAGAGGCTGGAGTTTCTAATTTCTTTCTATATATTCCGACTAAGTACTCAAACTAACGTACTTGTAAATATCAGTGATCTTTTTCTTATCAATCTTCTCCCGTTTGAGGCGTTCCTTCTCAGCGAGCCGCTCCTTCTGTTTCCTTCTGGCCTTGTGGTCTTTCTTCTTGTTCTGCACGGGCGGGTTGATGGCTCTGTACTCGTCGTCCGACGGGGGCTGATCATCCTCTGCCGGCTTGTGTGGTAGCGGTAGACCGGCACTCATCTCCTCGCGCCATTGATTCTGGAAATTGTATGGTAGAGAGGTGCATAAAACATAGTGTGGGTAAAATCAATAATATACTCCATTTTGATTATGTACATCTTAATTGATGGGTTTTTTTCTTTTATGTGTAATAAAATACGCGATAAACATTAGTGTTGCCCAAACGCAAGACCAAGACCAGACTTAGCTAGTCTTGGTCTTGGTCTTGTATTGGTTTCGATCTTGCAGCAAGAATCTCACAAGTCTCGCAATTACCTATTAGCCTATTCCTATTTATTCAGCTTTTATCGTTCGCGAACGAACGAACAAAAAACCCGGATTGCGCGGTTCACTTGGTTCAATGGTTCGCTCGTGTTTTGAGTGATTGAAATTGATTCGGTCACTAGTGTTTGGTTCACTGATTGATCATGGCTCGATTGGCTCAGTTCGAGCCAAACGAACCATTGGCTCCCTGATTTATGAAACAGTCAAACGAACCATAGACTTCGTGATGTATCAAAGGCGTGTAATTTATAGGTTATGTGTATGTAATTTAGTATATTGTCATTTTGTAATGTAATGTTTAGAGCGTTCTTCTACTTCTTAAGGTAGCGGTTTCTGTCGATTCTTTAATGTCTTCATATGTCAAAATGTATACGACTGAAGGACTTTGTATCCATTGTCATGAATAATAAATTTTAAAAATAACACAACAATATTGGCAATAACCCTGCCTCCCCGATATTGTCGGCGTATTTCAGAATTTCCTGAAATTTCTTAATAATATGGTACAATACGGCAAATACACATGGAATATTATTGTCAATTTGAGCATTATTGCCAATAATATTTTGTGTGTGCGGCTAGCCAATAACATTATTATTTCCACAATCCAAAGGCCCGCGGGCCACGTGCTGCGCGCTGGGGTTTACTATAAGCATATTCTACCACCTATGTACATCGACGATAATGTAGGCATAGATGTAGGATTCTAATGGTGAAAGATTTTTATTTTAAATCGGACCTGTATTTCCGTTTTTAGTAGACAAAAATGTAAGTTAGGTACTAGATTTTGCGCGAGGCTCCGCCCGCGTAAATACAGTACCTATCCCGCGGGAACACCGTTAATCATAAAGATCAGGTCTTGCAAAAATGCAAGAACAAGACCAAGACTGCAAGACCAAGCACGTTATTACTCTGTGTAACTTAACAAAAAGATGAAATTCGTCCGTTCAAAGAATGTTTGTGTGCTATTTAAGTTAATGATAACACATTTTGGGAATGTGGTGGCCCCCTGCAAGGCTACTTCTATAATTACTATTGCACTCTTGTTACATAGTTGTGGTCATAACATTTTTATACTTTTTTTTTTTTCTTTTAAAAGAACGATTTTCTATAGACTTTTAATAAATGATGGCCCCGTGCGAGTATCTTACTGCATTTCTTCTCGCCGGGCTAGTTCCCGTACCGGTGCCTACCGCATTATATAAATCGATGTTCAGAAAGTGTATATAGAATTGATTTTGATCTTGATTTTGACCAAACTTCTGTGTCATATTATGTATTTCTTTATTGCACAGTAAATATGTGACATATTTCAATAATTTTAATCCCGGAAAAGTACAGTGTTCTCGCGGGATACTCGATAGTATATTGACGCGGAACCGCGGAAAACAGCTAGTAATATATCTATGGACGCTTTCACACCACGTCAATTAGTTCTTGAAGAACTTGTGTTATGGGTACCTGACAACGAAAAGATATGTTATACATATTATTTAATACACATCCATAACCCAGGAACTTAGAAAACTATTTTGTTCCTTTGGTGGGATTCGAACCCTCAACCTCCGACTTGAGCACTGAGCCACAGAGTTCGTCAAATATGAGATGTTTCCACGTCAAGTACTTACCTCCTTCTCCTGCGCTGTGACGCGACTGAACATGCCAGTGGTGACGCGGTGCAGGTGAGCCTCCTTCTTCATCATACCCTGCTCGTGCTTCACCACCTCTTGAAGTAGCTGTTGGTGCTCCTGGAATGCGTTGCAACAATTAAAAATAAACTTGTTTGCTATCATCAAGTAATTTTTAAATCTTAAAATCTTAAGGCATTCCCAAACTTTTTCCCTATCAATAATAGACTGACGTTTGACTGGGTCACTGGGAAAACATCGCGCTTACTAGCTCTTGCAAATTTATTGGTAAACTCTTGTAAAAGTGATCAATCGAAGTGTTAATTACGTTACGTTTGAAGATTAGTGGTTTTGGAACATAGTGAACAATAAAGTCCAGCTTGAATCGTGTGGAAAATAACTTAAAACTGTGCCGAAAATTAGTGTTTGACATTAGTGCTTGGCCATAGTTTTTCGAAGTACCCACTCGGGACAATTTTATTGCGGCCACTTTGAAATTGACATTTGTCAGTGATTGTCAAAAGTGCGAATCATAGACAATCGGTGTTGCCACTTCACTGTGCAAAAATTCCAACTATAATATACTCGGGATAATTTACAAAATATGGCTCAGTGCTTTAAATGTAAACTCCAAGTCCAAGATGACAAGGGATCAAAAATATTATGCAAGGGTTGTAACAGGGTAATATGTGTCAAGTGCTCTGGTTTGTCTGCAACCGAAATGCGTGTAATTGGTCTTCAGAACCCAAAACTGTCGTACCTATGCGAAGAATGTGAGGAATGTCTAAGGCAAATTCCTCAGCTGCGAAAGCTTGTTATTGAACTTCAGCATCAGGTCCAAGGATTGAAAGAACAGGGGGCTTGTGCTGTGAACTTGGATGCAGTAATTAATGAGATAGAAGATCGCAAGAGCCGTAGTCGTAATATTATCCTACATGGACTACCAGAATCAAAGTCAGCGGCCGTGGAGGATCGCAAAGCTCACGATAAAGACCTCGTTTCGGATACACTTGCTGCTCTCCCCATATCAAAACCTGAAATTTTGGCAACAATTCGTCTTGGTAAACCTGTAGATAACAATGGCAAGTCGCGTCCCTTGAAGGTGATTCTAAATAACAAGCAATGTGCAATAAATATATTAAAAAACAAAGGTAAGCTCACTAAAACAATAAAAGTGCAGTCAGATATGACGCCCTACCAGCGAGACCAGCTTAAAAAACTACGTGACGAACTGGCTACTAGAACTGATAATGGTGAGTCAAATTTAACCATCAAATACATTAATAAAATCCCAAGAATTATCAGCTCCAGCGCGCCACCTATAAAAAACTAACTGCGGCGGTTATTTCAGAATTGCGCATACTATACACGAACCTGGCATCGTTACCAGCAAAATTTGATCTTTACCTTCTTGAAGTCAATATCCATAAACCTGCATTTGTTCTTATAACGGAATCCCACCTAAATTTTAAAATTAATAATAGTCTTATAAATATATCTGGGTACACACTATACCGCTTAGACAGAGACGACAGAAGAGGAGGTGGCGTTGTAATATATGTCGCAAACGAAGTAAATGGTATTGCCCTAATATCTAAAACAAATAACATTTATCATAACGACAGTGTAGAAGGGCTCTGGCTTGATATCCAATATGGAGGATTACATTTTTTGTTAGTATGTATATACAGACCACCATCAAACATCTAGTTCAGACGAGATATTGTTTAACACAATTTACAAGGCAGCTACTGAAAAAACAGTCCTTATTGCAGGTGACTTTAACTTACCAGGTCTAAAATGGCCCTTCCCAAGTCTGTATAGATGTGACACCTTGCATAAAGCGTTTATAGAAATGTATTCTAACAGCAACCTCCACCAACTAGTAACGCAAATTACAAGAAAGAGAAACCAAGAAGAATCATTGCTGGATCTTATCCTTTGTAACGAAGAAAATTTATTATGCGACATTGAATATCACCCACCAATCGGTAAAAGTGATCACCTTGTATTAACAGCTACAATTCAAGTAAATATTACTAAGAACTTGACTAATATAAAACCGCAATATAATTATTTTAAAGCTAACTCTGATGCGATAAGTAAAACTGTTGAGGAATACCTAGTTGAGACAGATAGTAGTATTAATAATATGTGGCTTTCTTTAAAAAATCAGGTGCAGTCTGCAATTACTATGTACACTCCAATAAAATACAAAAATTAAAAGATTAAGAACAAACCCTGGATAAATAAGGAAATACTAGAGTTGATTAAGAAAAAGAAACAACTATGGAATATATATAGAACAAATCCAAACGATATTGCATATAAACAATATATAAAAATTAATAATAAAATACTTACAGTAAGTAGAATTAGAAGAGCAGCCTTTGAGTCATCAGTAATAGATAGCGGTTCTAAAGCATTCTACAACTACATTAGAAAACAGCTTAATTCCAAAATTTGCATACCTAACATTATCAAAAATAAAACAAATGAAATTGTCACTACCCCTAATCAGATATCTGAAGCATTTGCTGATCAATTCGAACAAGCATTTGTCAAAGAACCTGATGGACCATTGCCAAATATTAATCACCACAGGGTAATAAACTCTATAGATGATATCGATATTACAACAGATAAGGTACAGCGGGCTCTACTCGGTTTTGATGACACCACAGCTACTGGACCAGACGATTTACCTTCAATAGTATTAAAAAGGTGCTCAAAATCTCTAGTAAGGAACATTACTAGGTTAATGAAAAAATCGTTAGAGGATGGAGCACTACCAGCAGACTGGAAAATAGCTACTGTCGTTCCCATATACAAAAAAGGAAGCACACTTGATCCATCTAACTACAGACCAATAAGTCTAACAAGTGTATTATGCAAAACAATGGAAAAAGTGATTGCTAACGAAATAAGAAACTTCCTAACAAAGGAGCATATTATATTGGAAGAACAACATGGATTCGTACCAGGTCGATCAGTATCTACAAACCTTCTGAGATGCCTGAATGAGTGGACAAAAAACCTCGACGAAGGAAATCCTACCGATGTCATCTACCTAGATTACGAGAAGGCATTCGATCGTGTACCTATAAAACGGCTAATTCGTAAAATTGAACATTTGGGTATACGCGGAAAACTGTTAGCCTGGATAAGAGATTTTCTCACTAATAGGACTTTTCGGGTTAGGATCGGTTAAGCTTTATCTAAAACTAGGAAAGTACTCAGTGGTGTGCCACAGGGATCCGTTCTTGGACCAATACTCTTTATATTGTACTTAACTGACCTGAAAAGCGTTCTTGTACAGCCTTTCTCCTTGTTCGCTGATGACACTAAATTTTTCGGAAATCCATGTAGCCATTATCACCATATCCAAAACGATCTGAATGCTATATACAAGTGGACCCAAGAATGGCTATTAACCCTTTATGTTGAAAAATGCACAGTGTTACACATTGGAAAGAACAACCCCCGTAGAAACTACTACCTTGGACCTAAACAATTGATGCATGTCGAGTCCCAAAAAGACCTAGGCGTAACAATAACTTCGGATCTAAAATGGGAAATGCATATAATGAATATTGTCAAGAAAACAAACTCCATCCTTTATATAATTCGTAAAGAGTTTAAGTGTCTGACATCCAAAACATTCCTTCAATTGTACAAGGCTTATGTTAGACCACTTTTAGAGTATGCGTATGTAATATGGGATCCTTATTTTAAAAAAGACGTCAAGTTACTGGAAAATGTACAGAGAAAAGCTACAAAAATGGTAAACACATTACGCAATAAGTCTTACGAACAGCGACTCGAAACCCTTGGCCTTACCACACTCAAACAGCGTCGACAGAGGGGAAGTCTCATCGAGACTTATAAGATACTGCACGAAATACTAGAAGGCACTT
Source organism: Phengaris arion (assembly GCA_963565745.1). Classification (NCBI taxonomy): domain Eukaryota; kingdom Metazoa; phylum Arthropoda; class Insecta; order Lepidoptera; family Lycaenidae; genus Phengaris; species Phengaris arion. Next base: position 19,325,492 of record OY751444.1, read on the forward strand.
TTTACCTAACCGAGTGGAAGTGGTCTGGAACAGACTTCCTGAAAGCGTTGTAATGGCAACCTCCGTGAACTGCTTTAAAAACAAACTGGACCAATTGGGAGACGAAATCTTCAAACAATTTGACACCCACGCATCAGCTTAATGGCTGCTAGTGTGGTTACACAAATAAAAAAAATATAATATGTATCTAACTGCTAATACCTACGTAAAAAATATGGTAAAGGTACTTTGGATAGACCATAACAAAGTTTATAGCCTATGTTTTAAATTGGTGATTGTAGTTCAAGCTTTTTCAATAGACAAAAAAATATGATTTAGAATGCTTATTTAATTAATACCTATTTTAATGAAGCCACTAAAGTGTGCCATAGTTATTACTTACCATCATCATTCATCACCCTACAAATTCTTTTCAAGGTTTGTCTAGGAAGACCAATCCTACTACTATTATAATCTGCAAGAATGTGAGGATGGATGGATGGATGCTTGTTACTCTTTCATGCAAAAACTACTGAAAGGATAAAATTCGGTATGGTAGAAGTTTAGGCTCTGGTTTTGCACATAGGCTACTTTTTATCCCAGAAAAGCATGGTGTTCCAATGTTTATACAGGCTGAGCCGCAGGTCAAAGCTAGTCATTAAAAAGTGATACTTTCCCAACAAACTAATTAATCACATACATGGAATGATGGATTGTAGCTGACACCAGGATGGGGCAGCTCTACGGCGGCTCTGGTAACAACGGTCTTGGGGAGAGCGGGCTTGGCTCGGACACGTTTAGTCGTCGGCACATTATGAAGCTGAGCCTCCGGTGAAATAAACTCTTCACACAATGTTGCAGGTATACCTTTAGCTTCCAGCACTGAAAAAAACCACAAAGATACTTCAAGGGAATAACCTATTAAATTACAAGAAGTGTAATATGGCTTAAAAATATTATAGCCAAAAATTATTTACTATTTCAAAAAAAAGCTTTCTCCCAGGTAAATAAAGTTTTAAAAAATCAGTTAAGTAGTTTTTGCATGAAAGAGTAACAAACATCCATCCATATATTCATCCTCACAAACTTTCACATTAATAATAATTAGAGTAGGATTACTGTGCCATAGTTCATATTTCTCAGAAACTAATCTGTTATAATTTATTATTTTCTGACATTCAAATGTACATTTTCCTTACCATCAGCACCCCACAAATTCTTGTCAAACGTTTGTCTAACCGACTTTGCCTTCTTCTTCTTTTCAAGAGCCAACTTTTTATTCTTTTTTATCAGTTCCACTCTCTTGGCCAGGGTTCCTTTTTCAAATTTGCGTCTATCTGATACCTTGGAGAGGGCTGTCAGCTTTGTACCAGCTGGGTTAACACAATTCCTCTTTGCATTGGGGTCTGGTACCTGAACATTTTATTTCCTTTATTTAGTTTTTTTATTTACTCTGCTAACACTACTTGCAACATATTTCTACTAGAAATATGAGTTTCAACTTTTTCAAAAACGATGTTGTTTAGCCTTTTTATGTGTTCAATGGGCAAACAAGAAGGAGATTGCGTAATAATAATCAATTTCTACCGTATATCACATTTAGTAATAGGGGAGAGGTAACTTTACCTACTCATTGAGTAAAGGTCGACCAAATTCTATAATTACCTTAGATGTAGGAAGAAGGACTTCAAAACATTTTGGTGTTTCTGCTAATTGGGCCCTTTTCTTCTGCTTCAGTGACAGCTGTTTTGTACTTGGCTTTTCTTCTACTTTTTGCTCTTTCTTTTCATCTCCTGCTGTGTCTATCACAAAGAGCTCCTCATTGGGTTTTGTATCAAACTTTCTAGAATATAAATGAGGTTAAATTAGTTCAGTAATTTATCTTTATCATTATTAGTAAACCATATAATGTTTTGAAATTACCATTGGTGAGTATTACACTACATTGAATCAAAACTATTAAACTCAATGACTATGAATATTTAATATGTTTAATTAAATATAGTAAACCAAGAATCATGTAAAAATGTAAAAAAACATGGTCCAAAACATAACCTACCCAAGTCGTTCTTCTAGCCTCTGGTCTTCGAGATATGCTTCGACGTCAGTAATATCACAGTGTTTACGCCATGCTGCTTTATTTCTTTTGGAAACGCGCTTCTTTTTAGTTATTGTAGTAGTCATTATATACTAAATACGGAAAAAATCACATGGACACTACACAATTTGAAACCAAAATGAAAGATCCAAGAAGTGTCAAGTGTCAACTCTCAAGTGTCATTGAAATATTAACTTCCTTTTCTTCGGGTAAGTTTTTTTTATTTATTTAAATATGGCGTCGGCTTAAAACAATTTGCCAGTGTCAATTTAAAAAGGCGGGAAATAGATATTTCGTTTTACTTTCAGCACCGTATTCCTAAATCGCCAAGTCTAAAATCTAAGTCTAGTCAAAGTCAAGTAAATAGTCAGTGCAGTCAATGAGTCAAGTCAGCCTTTTCAGTAAAGTGGTAGAAGATTTACTGAAACTTTAGTAAAAGTTTTGGAGAGAACACAAAATAGCACGTGTTTTGGAGCTGTACCACTTGCCCACACTTGTTCACGGTAACGAATACTTAATCGTTAATTTTCTACGAATATTACACATTAAGAACCGAAATAACACTAATTGATAATACAAAAAACCACAACGTCACCCATTGAATTCTCCGGCAAAACTCCTTCGGGTTAGATAAAATCTCAATTGGCAATTTTAAGTAGGTACCTAAGAAAAAAAACATTTGGCACAGTGATTTTGTCAACTGATTATTGAAATGAAATGCAGTGCATATTAATTATAATTCCAGCACTGATTTTACCGTTTTAAACTTACAAACATATGGAATATTATGTTTTCAGTTCAGAATCAACAGAATCGCTGATTCATAAAAAGGCTCAATACATTTTTCGTTAATAAAACAATTACATACATTATTAAATTTATTTCGAACACTTAAAATAATTAGTTAACTACCTACCTGTTACTAATGTATAATGTATAAACTAATGGCATAATTGAGTGTACGCTAGGCGGTTCGCTCCTCGCAGTCTTCCTCCTCCTCTTCGGCCTCCTCGTCAGCCGGCTCTGAAATGCATGTTGCATATTTTATTTTTATTTAATTTATGCTGATATACTAATGTGTTAATAAACATAAGCTTACTGATTACCGCATATGATCCGGAATCCGGAACGCCGGAGAAAATTCAAAACATTTAAAATATAGTCTAGCCTAGTCAAATGTCAATGTCATATATGACAGCTCGACACTCGGAACTTTCATTTTCAACTCTATTGTACTTGCGCAGAGTTCTATTTTCAGTGCTCTAAATTTTTCACCGGTTTTCCGGATTCCGGGGCATATAGTCCCAGCCTAATGGGAAGTGAAATTACTCCCGCCCAAAGCCCATAGACACTCACAGAGTTACCAGTGCAGTAAGGTTTAATGCCAGTGCGCTATCACTCACCCCTTTAAACTCGGCTCACATTGGTTTTGGCCGTGGTAATGTCGGTTTAGCTAAACCATTCCACAGTTAACTCATTAATACGGTCTTATAACTGCACTGGATTGATAAAAATAAATGAGAAATAGGTTTTTAAAGTAAGCGCATTTTACAAGTTATTAACTACTGAACTAACAATGTTATTTAGATAATGCCGTTAGATAGTTTTCCTTCAAAGTTCATCTTAGGGACCTTAATAAATAGGTACGCTAAGAAACGGGGTACGCGCATAAAAACGAAGTAAATCATACCATATTGTAAAGGTTTGTTCGAACGACCCCGGAGATTTCATTTGTAAGTACTATGATTTGACTTGTATTGTGCCAATAATATTCACAACGTTTTAAAATAAATTCATATTATGCCACCATATTGCTGCCATTTTGTTATTGTGAAAGTGTTACTACTACATACATTACTAGTAATAAGAAATTAATTTCCCAATTGGTCTAATTAATAGTAATTGCAACTTGCAACCTAGGTATTATTTATCGATATTCTACCCAATTGATAAAAACTATACATATACACATAAAACATATTTTTATAAATATAGAAAAGCTAGGTTTAAACAGTCTTAGACAAAGTTTTTTAAAGTGTTGCCAGTATTAAGATAATCCCTAATATTTACCTTATTACCAGTTTAAAAGTATACAATGAGACGTATTTAAGGTCATTAATTTATTAAGTAAGACGATTTAGGGGGAAGGGGTGATAATGTCTTATTTTTGTTTTATTTAGATCATGGCATATTCTTATTTTTTTGTTTAGATTTTCATCTGACCCAATTGTGTCTGCTCGTTGGATCGAAAAAATAATATTAAATCGAAATGAGAGCTTTTGGAAGCCGTCTAAAAGCTCAAAGGTGGATTATGCTTAACGCGAAAAGACTATAGTTGACACCCTTCCTCCCCTAAATCGTCTTACGTAATAAATTAATGGCACACTATAAGAAGTTCCTAAAAAGTATTAAAATATTATTAAATTCCTTGGAAGTGTATGTGTACTAGATATTTATTATCATACTAATATAAGTATTAAAATAAAATATAATATATAGTTTTATTATATTATAAATATATGTAAGTTATGTATATTTTATACCTCACGACATTGATAAACACAAATACAATAATTTCAATTTTAAGAGCAACATTTTCCCACTTTTGAGGAAATTGCCCCTTAACTGACAACATTAAAGTTCGTTTGTTGCGTGTCGGCGAACGTAAGTATGTAATGCTTACATCAGGCCTGCATCTGTCTGTTGCTGGCTTCACTTTGTACGATACGTTTGTATGAAGACTATCGATCTTGGCGTTATAAATCTATATACCGTCATGATTTTTTTTTCAGAATTTTTCGAAACAGCCGTTTAGCTTTTAGGGGAGGGGACGCCCTATTTTAACAAAAAAACCTAGGTAAATCAAATAATCGTCTTAGCAACCTCTTAATGTTTTTGAAAGTATTTTCCAAAAGTAGTTATTTGTTTATTGATTAGTGTTACATTTTCATCGCATTACAATATTTTTCGTCATCATGGACACGTTAAAAATTCGAGTAATTATGGAATATGAGTACCGTCGTGGCAGCAACGCGGCACAAGCGGCACGCAACATCAACGACGTTTACGGAGCTAACAAACCAACGCACCACCTGTTATTGGTTTGCTCGCTTCCGTTCTGGAAAATTCGACCTGAAAAGTAAACCTCGCGGTCGTCCGAAGACTTTGGTCGACAATGACGAATTAAAGGCGATTGTGGAAGCTGATGATACACAATCTACGGCTGAATTAGCAGCAGCTTTCGACGTTAGCGTCAAAACAATATTGGTCCATTTGCGTCAAATTGGCAACGTAAAAAAGCTTGACAAATGGGTGCCCCACGAACTCAATGATCGCCAGCGCGAAGTACGCGTCGAGACGTGCCTTGCACTGCTCAACAGACACACAAATGAAGGAATTTTGAACCGCATTATTACCTGCGATGAAAAATGGATTCTGTTTGATAACCGCAAGCGCTCAGCAAGTTGGTTGGTTCAGCACCTAAACAATGCCCTAAACGAAAACTTACCCCTAGAAAAGTGATGGTCACTGTTTGGTGGTCTAGCGCCGGTGTGATTCATCACAGCTTCTTACCAAACGGGGTGAGCATTACTGCACATGTGTACTGTGAAGAACTGAACACAATGATGCAGAAGCTGGCACATCTCCAACCAGCATTGGTCAATCGCTCGTCTCCACTGCTCCAGACAATGCGCGACCTCATACTGCTCAGCAGACGGTCTCCAAGTTGCAAGAACTGGGGTTGGAAGCTCTCCGTCATCCGCCCTACTCACAAGACCTTGCGCCTACAAACTACTACTTTATCCAGAATCTGATAACTTCTTGGCGAGAAAAAAATTCAATACAAGGGCATCAATAAACTGCCATGCCACTGCGGTTGGCAAAGATGCATTGATTGCATGGGTGATTACTTCCATTAATACAAATAAAAAAAACATTTAAAAAAATCGTTTCAATTGTTTCATACAAAACGGCAATTTCATAGGTAAAGACCTAATATGTATATTTTTGAAATCTCCTTTTGATTTTCTTTATTTTGATACCCTATCCGATAGGTTTGATTAATTTTTTTGTTTGAATTACTTACAATTTGGCACCATAATCGGCCATTTTGTTTTTTACAGACACTTGGGTTTTCTTTGAACTAGCTATCGAACTTTACAGACACTTGGATTTTTGAGACAAATCTAACGATACCAGTGTCGAAATCCATCCAGCCGTTTGGAAGATACATGGGTTTATAGAAATTTACAAACATACATACATGCTTACATACATACAAGATACGCGCGAAAAACATAACCCAGTCGATTAATAAAAAATATTTTTCATATTTTATTTTAGCACTTTGTCGACCTGGTACATACACTTATTATAATCCATGTAGTTTCGTCTTTCTAGCACTTACTTAGTTTGGAGTAGTTTGGACGGTAAGCCGAAGACGGACGTTCCATCGGACGGACCATAAGGGTTCCGAAACGTGAATTATGGGAACCTAAAAATGGAATTAATAATCCTTTAATGTAAGGTAAATTCAAAGTATAATGTGTTTTTATTTAATGTCAATATATTTAAACTTAGGTCCTAAAATTACCTGGCACCATTATAGACCAAGAGCCAAAGTCCGCCCGACTCATGTTTTTCAAGTTTTAGTTAGGGTCAAAATATGTTCATCAATGAACCAGTAGTACACAGTTAACCACCGCTATATTTTTAAATTTAAACGTTATTCGAACGCGCTCACTGGTCACACTGAACGCCGACCGACACCCCTCTGTCCCGCACCAGTCGGAGGCGAGCTCATGCGCAAGGCGGCCGCGTGACGAGCAATTCGTCATAAACTAGTGGCAAAAGTTGAAAAAAAAAAGTAAGTATTAGGTATTTAGTTTTACATATTTCTGTTACATATTGCAAAATTATTAATATGTTAGCTATATAGCTATGCTCATTGGCTTGCTTTTGATAATAAAAGTGATCTCGTAGTGATATTTTTTCAAAACGTTTTCATAACCTATAAAATATTGACGGTAGGGTGTTCTACAGTTAACCATGTTCATATGTTCAACAATGAACCACGGTCCATTGTGTACCAGCTATTGGCTCATTGTGTATATACATGCTTGGAGTAGCTGACATCAAATTTTATTTGTTTTAGATGGGTCGAGTTAAAGTAAATTCACGAAAAAAGGGAGGACATAGTGAAGAATCGATGAGGAAAGCCATAGACTTAGTTAAGGCAGGTATGAGCATTAGAAATGCAAGTAAAGAATGCCACCTCAGTTACCCAACAGTACGAAGGTATGTTGCTATGAGCAAATTAAACCCAGAAGTACAGCGACTAACTCCAAATTACGAGGTTAATGCAATTTTTACACGAGAAGAAGAAGGTTATTAAAAATAATACATTGATTATTGTGCTCAAATATTTTATGGCCTCTCTTCAAGAGACTGTCGTCGTGTCGCATATCAAATGAATAAAATCAATAAAAAAACATACCTCCATCATGGACTGCTGCAGAAATGGCAGGAGTTGAATGGCTTCGGAAATTCAAAAAAAGACATCCGGAGTTATCTTTGAGAAAACCAGAAGCCTGTAGCATTGCTAGAGCTACTGCTTTTAATAAACACACCGTAGGAAAGTTTTTTAGCAATTTAAAATCTGTAATGCAGAGACATCCTAGCTTTTCGACTATATAATTTAGACGAAACGTCAACCACAATTGTACAAAGGCCATGAAAAGTTTTGGCACGTAAAGGCATGAACGTCGGAAAAGTTTCTAGTGGTGAAAGGGGAACTTTAGTTACAACATGCCTTTTTGTAAGCGCGACAGGACAATCATTACCACCAGCAATGGTTTTCCCACGAAAGAAATTCCAGCCGCATATGTTATCTGGTGCACCATCGGGCACCCAAGGCTGCACCTTCAGGGTGGCTGAATACTGAACTGTTTTTGGATGTTATGAAACATTTTATTAAACATACATCACCATCTAAAGATAATCCAGCCCATTTAATTATGGACAACCACGAAAGGCATCTTTCAATTGAGGCTCTTGATATGGCAAAATCTTCTGGTGTCACGATCATAACTCTTCATCCACACACAACTGCAAAGCGTCAGCCTCTTGATGTTGGTTTGAGCGGCCCATTTAAGACCTACAGCACTGGATTCGTGGTTATCGAGAAATCCAGGGCGTCCCTTAACCATCTACAATATTGCCGAGTGTTTTGGTTCTGCTTAATTAAAAGCAATGACTCCTGTGAACATTGTAAACGCTTTTAAAAAATGTGGCATTTTTCCATTTGATGAAAATATTTTTACTGATGAGGATTTTTTGCCCAGTACCGTAACCGATAGACAAATTCCTCTAGTACAGGAAGGAGAAATCTCATTTCTCGCATGGACTTAGTGACTGACTATGTAACTGAAGAAAGACCTACATCGCCTTCGATACTTACAGAACCGGCACTCGAGGATATGTCAGCTCAGGCGGTTGAGTTGAATAATATAACACCCCCATTTGTGACATCTACTTCACGTACTTCTTCGCCAGTTCCAACAACGAGCCACTTTATCTCACCCATGCAGTTTATGCCACCTATTAAAGCTAAACCTCGCGATTCAAAAAAAAGAACTCTAGGTAAAAGCACTATTGCAACAGACACGCCAGAGAAATAAGCTATTTCACTGAAGAAGAAGAAAAGAGACATTAGAGATATAAAAAAGGTAAAGAAAAATGTATTTACAGAAAAAAAAATTGTCGAAAAGAATAAAAAGAAAGTTTATAATGACAAAGAAGATGACACATGAGACGATGAAGAATTTGTGCCCAGTGGGTCATCGTCTGGAGGTGAAGAATATTTGAATGACGATGAAAATGATATTATTACCTTAGATGATAATTTTAAACCTTTGCCAAGAGACCCAAAAGTAGGAGAATTTGTCATAATATTGTTTTCATTTAAAAAAGGCACTGTTTATTATGTTGCTAAAATATTAGAAATTATAGACGACAATGATGAGGATACAGATTTTTTCGTAAGTTTTCTTAAGACTTAAAAATAGGCTACGACAAACTTTCTGGGAACCTATTATACCTGATATGTCAGGAATCCAAATAAAAGACATTAAATACATTTTGCCAAAACCTAAAGTAATTGGAAGCAGCCGTAGACAAGCTACATTTTCTTTTGATGTAGATATGTCACAATTAACATTGCGTTAAATTTTTCTTGTTTTATTATTTTTATGTTGATTATTTAAATCATGATAAAACTAATGAACGTGCCAACACTAAAAAACTTTTAAGTAAGACCAATCTATCTCTTATAATAATAATTTAGAATTAAGATATTATGTTTTGTGACCATTAAGAATAAGGTTTTGTTTTATTTTTATTCAGAAATCTAAAAGTTATTGAAACTTTACTCTTTTTGTTTTCATTACAAAGTTTAAAATGTTATTACACTCTATTTTGATAATAAACAATTTCCTCAGAAAATAAAGACTGATTGTTTAACGTTTTGTTTTAATATATCCTTTTTAATAATAGTAAATTACTATATGGTTCAATGTGTACTTTATGGTTCATTGTAGTACACCCACCCGGTTCATTGTGTCCTAGGGGATGGACACAATGAACCAAATCTTTTTTTTTATTGGCTATTTTTCACCGATACAAGTCATTAAATAATAATTTACTATATTCAAATACTTAGCCAAATAGTTACTATTCTCACTAAAACACATAAGCATACTTTATTGAAAAAAAATTGAAGTTATGATGGTTGGAAATTTTGGTGGTTCATTGTTGGACAGGTCCTTAGATACCTTTAATAAAAAGTCTGCACCTTTAGAAAACTAAACCATACAATTTCCATACAGATTTTTAGATGAACCAATGACCTAGATTCTAGACAGTGGACGATCTTTTTCATCGGTCGACATTTTCTTAGCTAAGGACATAATCGTTATGCTATATTACTACATAATATTAATCTACTACATATTAATTTAGTTATTAATAATAATTACTACTAATTAATTCGTTAGTAAGTTAGTTTCAGTAATATCTAAAACCTATTTACCTTTTATTTACAATCCCTTATTTAAAATGCCAAGTAAATGCGTGGTCATTTTCTGATTTTTTTGTAAGACTGTACTTGTTGAAAGTGGGAAATTTTTCGACCTCCGCTTCTGAGTCCAGTAGTTCTACTTCTGTCTAATTCGGCGATTCATTATGATTATCAGAAGCCGATAAATACTGTACAGGCTCAATGTTAGCAATAATAGCCTTCGAATGTAATGCTAAAATTGTTTGTTACTTTGGTTGGTGTTGAACACTACTTGTCAGATGGCCTGAGGAAGTTGGCTCAATATTGGCCGGGTGAATGGGACCGGATTCTGAAAGAAGGGAAAAAGAGGACTATGAACAGGAATTTATTAGGAAATAATTTAAAATTCGTATGGCAAAAAGAATTAAACAGTACCAGTATTTTCGTTATATTAGATTTTTAAAAATGTAACTAATGTATCCCCAATTTTTTTAATACGTCACAGAAAAAGTTTAGTGGACTACAGATATTTGATGGTAATTCTTTCATTTCCCTCAGGATTTCTGTATATTACTTATTTTTCTTTCTGTTTTGGAGGCAATCCCTTACTATAATTTTCATTCACATTTATGTCGTTAGGTATAATCTCAGGGTAAGTGTGTAGGTTGTTGGATTAGTAAATAGTACAGTAAAATTAGTGCTGGGTTAGTCAAGTAGTAAAAGTCAGTACCTATATAAATAAGTGTGATGTCAAAAGCAGTCAAAAATTCAGTTAAATGAAGTCAGAAAAGTCATAGTCCAAGAAAAGTAACATTAAAAAGACATAATGTAACAAAACATTTATTTAAATTAATTCTGTTCCGTTGTTTAGGACATCGCACTTATATTAGTGATGTTACCTACTTATTATTTTCATTTTTGTTGTACAAAAATACAAAAATGTAAAATAAATTATTAAATATAAAAGTTATGTAAAAAATATATCACAAATAATATTATAATAGCCATTAAAAATAATAACAAAATATTTACATTAACGGCCTGGTACATAGGAATAGATAATACCCTGTTTTTAATATAATACATCTATGGGTAGTACTGTATATTTTTACTTGCGTCACATACTTTATCTATTCGCATCTACCAAAATCCTGGAATTTTTCATTGGGAATGTAGTGAATCATTGTTTTTATTTCAAAATCATGACAAAACCGAGGACGTCTACTCTAAGTGCTAATTTTGGAAATCCGAGTGGTAATATTCCTGGCTGTTCTGTTCTGAGGGTGAGGTTTTGTACTCCTCGTAGCTACTACCTTCGTGGGAGGTGTCCTTGTGCTGGCCCTGCGCGAGTCCCGCTGCTGCCGCCTTCGCCGCGGCTGCTGCGGCATTCGCCTGAGCTTGCTGAGCTGCCGCCTATGAAAAAAGATAATATCAAAACTATGCCAGACACCGTGATTTTTCGTCTATTTTATTTTTTGAAGTCGGAAGAGGTAGAAAACTAAAGACACTCGTAATTGATTAATTTTCACCAAATCATTAAAAAATTGATATCTTTGACAACGAATATGCAGCGGCTCTTCCCCTATATAAAAATAGAATAATAAAAAATATAGTACCAAAGGCAAACGCATTTACATTTAGACATCCGCAATAACGCATTACCCTGTGGTGTGTAAATTGTAATGTAACTAATATTTGCTAGTTATTTAAAAATTTATTATAAACAAAATTAAAAATTTAAAGTAGGTAACCCCCGAAATGTTAAGCAATGATCGAGATAACGATGGTGAATTGATCGTGTCAGCTTTCAAACAAAAAAAACTAGATCACAATCTTATACAACCCCTTTGTTTTCGTCGGGGGTTAAAAACTCAGGCTTAACATAATATCAAATAACCTCTATTAGTTATTTATGCACATTTTCAGTCTTCACTTACTTGAGCCTTCCTAGCCGCCGCCTGCGTCGCCTCGAAGTCAATCCTGACGCCCTTGAGCTGCTCCTGCAGAGTCTGGAGTCGTTGTCTGGCGGCACCCACCATAGCGGTCTGGGCACCTAACTCTCCAGCAGCCTGGGACGCCGCTTCGTTTGCATTTTCTGATGTTGCTTGAGCCGCGTTAAGGGCTGCTTGGATAACGTTTACCTGGAAGTAAAGGGAATTAGTGTTGTATGAGTTGTAAAGCGCCTTTGCAACTTATACATGATTTATGTGTACGGCTCAGATTATGTAAAAAAAATCCTTGGTAAATAATTAGTAAAATAAGTAAAAGAAAACTTGTCATGTATTCCAAAATAGTTACGAGAATTGGGCTGTGAGATTTTAGATTATAATTAAAATACAGAATATAGGCGCCACTACGATAACTCCCAAGAATGATCACGATGATTTAGAAATAGAAGGCTAAGGCACATACGTAGGAACTAGATCGAAACCGAATACTGAAGTTAGACCTAATCAATTGATATTGTGATCTGTGATCGAGAAAAATGAACAATGTCATATGCGGCAGTGGAGCGGAACGTTAAGTTACGAAAGGAAACTGACCTCAATTAGGAAACTTATTATATGCATTATATCTGTGCAAACTGACGACAAAAATAACAAAAGAGTCAGTTTCTTAACAGTTGCACTTTATGTTGATAATAACGAATTCGGTTAAAAATAATTAGCTGATGGTAACAAAGCTAAAGATCATGATGTAGACCATTGCTACGCCAAAATAAAATAAACCGCGGAAAAAAAAACACAAAAATTAAATTACTTTTCAAAATATAATTAAACAGAAGAATGTAAATGGGACTATCCAAAATATGCAATAAAAATATCAAAAACTTTAAAATTAATCAGGAGAATGTGGTAAAATATTAGCATCCAGTAATAATTAAGATAGGCAACAGAGTACAGACTAAGTTCTATTTACTTTCCGCAACACCAGACACAGTTTTTTTTTCAGTCTGGACTTACTCTATTTGTACAGAGCTAGACCACGCACTGATAAACCAATTTTGCACCGTTTCGCTACGTTTCAACACCTAACAATCGGCTAATGTCGCAAAATTGTTCTCGAAATCGTCTTGCTTATTGGCATTTCATTATAAGTTTACTTTTTGTTTTTATTTAAGTCCGAAATCTATTGGGTAAATCTTGATAAATGAAACAATATTTTTGGTAAGTTCGAATGTGATAGCGTCTGTTCTTTTAAATAGCTTAATATGCTTGATTAAAGCCGTAGAAAGCAAACAAAATTGATGGAATGGATATTCTACCATGTACTAAGTCATACCTGATGCATGGCCTGCTGTGCAGCCTGTGCTGCTGACTGGGCAGATCTCTTGGCCTGTTGCAGCTGCATCTCTTCTCCCTGCAACGCGACCTTCGCGTCTCTAACCTGCTGCTCCAACCCTGATAGGATCACCTGTTTTCCAGCCAGCGCCGCCTGCGCTGTAGCACTAGACTGCGCGGCCGATTGAGCTAGAGTATTCTTGGCAACATATGCAGCCTGATACCCTGCAGCTTGTTGGTTGCCAAGCGCTGTTTTCGCTTGATTAGCAGAGCCGACCGCTATGGTTCTCAAACCACTGCCTCTGCTGAAACCTTTTTTGCTGTCGCCGGCACTTGCGGCTTTAACGTCCTGGATATAAGCGTCATAGTGGCTCGCCGACTCCTCTGGCTCCTGGATTTGGCCGGATTGTGCGGAGTTGTCGTATTCATAGTCGTACTCTGCTCTTTGGGGTGTGGTTTCGCGACTTACTGGGGCTGATGCTGCGATTGATATGCACCCTGAACAAAAAAGTTTTAATTCAGATACAACCACCTTTATTAGAATTGCAATCCCTAATTTACAATGAAAAAGTCATTTCAAATGAAGTCACTTAAACACACAAGCAACGTTAGTAAACATTATATTTTTAAAGCAATACCTGTAGATAACGATAAAAAGTGTATAATAAATTCGGAAGTGTAAGTCACGCACGCTAGGGGATTCTGACTTCCTGATCAGTCTAGAATTAGTTAAATAACATTTTGTTTTGGTCCATTGATCTTTATGATTTGTTTCATTTGGAACACACGCAATGCAAATTCGAAAGGTAAATAAAATGTATAATTACAATATCTAAGTGTTTCATGAACGCAAAAGAATTTTATGTAACCATATTCAAAAATATACTTAATTAAGTTCCGTTCTTTTATGTGCAATGTTTATGATTTTTGTGCTCTTTTTGTACGTTTGTATTCATTAGGAATGCAAATTATTCTTTGTTTACATTGATGGGGCTTGACACATCTATAATAATTAATATTATACAGAGGAAATATTTGTTTGTGTATACTTTGTATGTTTGTTTGTTTGCATTAAATAGGCTCCGAAACTACTGGACCGATTCTGGTGACATTTGGCATAAACATAGAGTAGGATTTTCTTTTGCGCGTACTCAGTCACGGGTACTAATATAGTGTTTAGGAAACCCGAAAACTCACATGCGTGCTTAGTCAGTTCTGTAAAGGACTTTTTGAATGCAATAAAAACATTTTATTTGATTAACAGATTATAGAAAGTAAAATTTCTAAAGCATGGGTTGTGATCAGTGTTAACTTACACGGAGAAAGTTTATTACAATAAGATGTCACTGGCTCTTATACTATATCCAAGCAACCCTATGGCACGCACGATGTACTTACGCAATATGAATGTTGTAGACAAATAATTAAATATCTAAGTACTATTTTAAAGTTATCTGATCCATAATAATTTGTACCTATGGATTTTGAGTAGAAATATAATTGTGATTTTTATAAAATACACAGTTATTTTATGTGAATATAATGTAAAGGCCACATAACTACTTGCTAATAATTTGTAATTACCAATTTTATCAAACTAGGCTCATGTTTGGTGATAAGGACATCATATTATGCGAATTATTTTTATAGTATATGAGCCAAGAGCCAATATACGGCAGATATATATTAATAAACTTTTATTACTATGCAGGTAAATTAAAAAAAATATATGATATAAAGATAACAATCCGAAGTTTCCGATAATGTGTGACTTTTTTGAGAACGCTTAGATTAAAAATAAACTGTTACTTACCGGCACAAAACAAAACGAAACAGATTTTCTCCATCATCACAAACGAACTGAAACACATTTTCAATTAACACTAAAGAAAATCACTTCACATTAAAATTTTCAGATAAATCACGAAAAACGAGTACAATCAAAAATAAAAGTGTTATGCAGCGCGATAATTAAAAAATGTAAATTGTCAAACCTCCTCTAGTACTTTGACAGTGTGTTAGGGATGGGGTGGGGTCGGATCGCCCCTAGCGCAGCTCGTGTAGCAATGTGCGGTCAAACCTCGCCACTAAGTATTTATAGTAAAGCGCTGCACTATCGCTATAGCCAGCGAGTTAGATAATTCTATAGAGCTGCTGTTACATTTTTCACGAATTTCAATCAAAAGACATTGAAAAGAGCATTTGTTTTCGTATTATGTAAGGTTTGGGTTGATATTTGGATCTGCCAAACCTCTTAATAAATTATTTATGCTGTTTTGTTCTTCTAAAATAAATAAAATTGCGTATTAAACACAAATTCGAAATGAAACTTAACTTGTTGAGTATTCCAAAAATAGGTC
Organism: Phengaris arion; assembly: GCA_963565745.1. Taxonomy (NCBI): domain Eukaryota; kingdom Metazoa; phylum Arthropoda; class Insecta; order Lepidoptera; family Lycaenidae; genus Phengaris; species Phengaris arion. The sequence continues at coordinate 19,341,266 of OY751444.1, forward strand.
AGATGTGAGTTTTGAGACAAGAAAATACAATATTAAAATCTTTATAGTTACATATTATCTAGAATTAATGTAATCAAATTATATTTTATGGTTTATTTTTTTTACCAAAAATGCCATTAATCCGTAATTTAATTAACAGCCAGGTATCAATTCTATTATATGATATCCATAGAACTATATATTTTAGACGAGGCATGTCGGAATATAAAGTGTCCACACTTAAACTGTCCTACTTTTGAGTTTTTTGGGGCAATCGAGGTTTGGCATATATAATCTTGACATTTGATTCCCGTAGTTTAAATCAGCCCGCATAAAATTTACAAAATCTTCCGAAATCAAGATGGCGTAACTTTTTATTGTATGAAGATTTTTTCTGTCAAATGTACGTCATCATAGCCCATCCTTAGTTTTGAAATAATTGATTCTCATTCATTCCTATCGTAACGATGAAATATATATAAAATGGTCGCTGTTGACGCGGCAATGTGTTTGTGAAGTGTGAGCTGTAATAGTCACTAGTCATACAGCTCACTGACACAGTGCCGGGTCAACAACAAAAAAAACTAGGCTTCTCAAAAAGTAGAGCGAGCTCCTCTGACCTACGCAAAAAAACCCCTTAGTGAAATCAAGCGGCCAAACCGAAGCGAAATGGTTTCCAACTATTCTACTAAGTTCATTGTCCAGCCAGGGAAATTTGATGGGTAGCAGGTTGACATACTTGATATACTTCCGAATTTGGTCATGTCATATTTCCCAAAAGTAATCGACTGATGACGACACCATCACGTGTAGCATGACCAACATAGAAATAGTAATTTCTTTCTGCGGAAGAATAGACAAAATGACTGATTGATAAAGGAACTTCAAGGTCACTTTGTCTACACAATCTGTCAGTAGTTATGTCTATATTCATAAGCGCGTTTTCCACCTCTCTAAATTCAGACATCCTAAATGATTAGGTCTCAATTAGCATCCTAAATCGGAAGAACTGTGGCTTCTGACTAAATTCTAATTAGCCTTCTTTCTAGAATCCTAATTAGGACGTCCGCATCAGAATGAGGTCATGCTAAGCGTGCAAGTATGATACGAATAAATATAACGATCATGCTAAACATTATTTTCCCCGACTTTATTTACCTAATATTATAAGGTACAGTTACCTACTTAGGTACAATAAACACTAAATTGAACACATTGAAGCCCCCGACTGTTCGCTGATGCATTTCCCACCAATGATATAACAGTGGAGCGGAAACACACGCAATGTCAGTGGCAAATATATTACAACTTGTTTACAATTTGGTGAAACACTTGCGTTTTGAATCAATCGATTTAAAAGTTTTAAGCTAAAATTAGACCTGAAAGAAAATAAATAAAACTAATAATCTTAGGTACTTTAAACGAGCAATTCTTGTATATATATATATATATATATATATATATATATATATATATATATATATATATATATATACACCTATAATCAGAATCTCGGAAGCGGCTCCAAGCATTTCCATGAAATATAGTATGTGCAGATTGCAGGGGGTTTGGGGGAGAAAAATCGATCTAACTCTTATGCCTGAGAAACCGCGTATTTTTAAGTTACAAGTATAAGTTTTTTCTTTCGTCACGAAACAATATATGTATAAATATTTTTGACTCTATTTATATCAGTGGCAATATACTTGTACAATGCGTAAGTACCTATATGTGTATAATTCTGGCAATGGCAAAATAGCGTCTCGGCTTCGAATCCCGGTCAGACGAATATTTTTATGATTTTTTTTTAAATGTACTAGAACTGCGAGCAAAGCTCGGTAACCGGTACTCGGTACGGTACTAAGTAATTAATTTCATATAGATTTTGCCCGCGACTATACCTAAGTACTAAGGCGGGTCAATAAGTCCGTGACTTTTTGAATTTCTAACCTCCTTACTGAAAAAGCAACACTTCTCCTGTCCTATCAAAATTTGAACTTGCTGCGTCAGTTAGTTTGTGTTTTACAGCTATCTTTATCAGACTATCCAGTAACTTAAGGAAACAATGGAAAAAAGTGAATTTCGTGTGCTTATTAAGCATTATTTTTTGCGAAAAAAAACCATTACCGAGACCAAGGCTAAGCTTGATAAATACTATGGGGACTCTGCACCATCGATTTCAATGGTAAAAAAGTGGTTTACTGAATTTCGTTGTGGCCGTACAAGCACTGAAGATGCCGAACGTCCTGGACGCCCAGTTGAGGTCTCTGCACCCGAAACAATCGAAAAAATTCACTATATGGTGTTGGCCGACCGAAGATTGAAAGTGCAAGAGATTGTGGAAGCCGGCATCTCGCATGGCTCAGTGGTTTCAATTTTGAATGATCACTTGGGCATGAGAAAGCTCTCCGCAAGTCGACCACAAACGCAATCGTGTAACAACTTCACAGGAAGGTTTGGCGTTGTTTAATCACAATATGGAGGAGTTTTTGCGCCGTTTTGTAACCGTGGACGAAACATGGATCCATCACAACACACCAGAGACCAAACAACAGTCAAAACAGTGGGTTTCTAAGGGTGAATCGGCGCCAAAGAAGGCCAAGGTGGGTTTGTCAGCCAATAAAGTTATGGCGACTGTTTTTTGGGATGCACGTGGGATAATCCACATTGACTATCTTCAAAAGGGAAGAACAATTAATAGGGAATATTATGCCAACTTATTGGACCGCTTCAATGAGGATTTGAAAAAAAACCGACCTCATTTGTCCAAGAAAAAAGTTATTTTTCACCAAGACAATGCAAGGGTGCACACATGTGCAGTTGTCATGGCAAAAATCCATGAATTTGGCTATGAATTGCTCCCACATCCACCCTATTCTCCAGATTTGGCTCCGAGTGACTACTTCTTGTTCCCAAACCTGAAAAAATGGCTCGGTGGAAAAAGATTTGACTCCAATGATGAAGTCATCTCGCAAACAAAGGCCTATTTTGAGGACCTCGACAAATCATATTTTTTGGAAGGGATAAAAAATTTGGAGAAGCGTTGGACAAAGTGTATAGAGCTCAAGGGGGACTACGTTGAAAAATAAAATGATTTATTTATCAAAAAATCTGTGTTTTATTCCAAAAGTCACGGACTTATTGACCCGCCCTCGTACCTACTTTATGATTTCTGGCTACTAATAATAATAATAATCTATATACATACTTCAACTAATCATAATATGTAAACTCGATTTGTCTAAGTCCCTCTCATTATTTAAACGAGTTACAGATACGATAAAAAAGTAATTTCATCATGATAACTATTTTATTGCCTAGGACTTATGTAACTTAGGAATAGGAAGTTTTTCACTTCCATAATAGAATTCGTAACAAATCGTGCCTTGTGAATGACAAAAGATGATCATGAATTAAAATCGAAACTGGAAGTATATAAATTATTTTTCAGTAGGCTTCTTAAATTATTTAATACCACTGACCACAGTCAAATTAGTTTACTCAACCGTGGGAAATCCATACTTCGACACGAATGTACTGGATTGACCAATGTTGAGGTGGCATAGAAAACTTGTACGAAATAACATCTAAGGGACGTGGGTTTTTTCAAGCCAGGACTAAGCATTTACAAGTTCGTTTCGTGCTTTGACATAATTGACAATACAATTTCGGCGGCGCGACGTTTGAACTAATGTTTCTAGAATGTTAGAATGTTTATTCCGGTGTCAAGCCCAGGCTTACTTCAACACGAATCCGTCATTTCGCAGAAAGAGGCCGCGGAGCGGGACAGAGAGATCGATCCATCCTCTGTTCCGGTCCGCCGGCGTAGGACAGGAGTGCGGAGGCGTCGCTTTGCCGTACCTCCAAACTTCTGTCTAATGGGGCTCCGGGAGAGGATGGAACCTCCCCGGCTTAGCTAGTCTTGGCGCCGAGGAGGACGCTCCCGGTCGCGGGAGTTGTCCTGTGTTAGATAGATCCAGGACTCTCCCCTTTATAGCGGCTGAGGGAATATGCGATCGGGATTCCAACATGACCCCCAGGACGACCCATCCTGGGACGGGCATAAAGCCTTTCCCCTGCGAGATAAAAAAGGCTTACTTCAACACAGCTGATATTCGCCGGTGCTCGAGCTGTCATTTGTAGAGTGTCGCTCCCTCGGTCGCCCCTGTATCTGTAAACGCACGGCGACGCGACGCGGCGCTGCATTTTTGAGATAGTGATTCAAAATTGAAATTTATTTACTACACAACAAGATACACGTTTCATTGCAAGAGTTCCAATTCAAAAGAGCGGCGCCGCGCTACGCAGCCCAGAGCAGCTCGAAATTTGAACGCTTGCAATTAAACTTGTATTCTTGTGTTGTGAATAAAATTCAATTTTGAATCGCTATCTTAAAAATACAGCGTTGCGTCATCGCGTCTGTATGAATTGGCACTTCGGCAAAGAATTAGATTTTTTAAATTAATCTATGACTGCGTGCTGTGTCAATGTCATGCTAAATCGTTTTAATATCTGACTGTTATATAAATTTGGTGGAATTACTGGGCCTATCGGTCAAGGTTCGTTTCACTTTCTTACCCCGGACATGACCAGACTCAGTCAACTGTTTATCTTTGTACAGTATGATTTATGACCAAAATCAATACAATATCTTAACGGCGATAAAGTTGCCGTTTATAACGCGTTATTTTTTTTTATATGAGGTATAAAATATTTTTTACTCACAATATTATGATCACGGGTCAAAAAAAATTAGGACGATCGGGCGTTCATCGGATCTTACACTATAATTATAAAGAGCAGGGGTGAGGGGGTCTAAAAAGGCCACATTAGGTGTTTCATATATTTTTTTCCATATAAAAATCATGATCTGGCAAAAAGGGCTAGATGATTCATCTGATTTCATCATATTAGAAAATATAAATTTTGAAAGTTTTCAATAGAAATGCGTAAAATGGCGCACATAATATGAGTTGAAAAAAATATATGGAACATAATATACTCGTAGATGTAGGTTAACAGTTATCATTTTGCAATATTTGATGTGTACGATAATTTTAAATAAAGATCTCAAACTTTTTATATGAATCGTTATTAAAACATATATTTAACTAAGTAATTAAATAATAACTTTTAGCTGCAAAAACCAACACTAAAAATATGCCGTATAGTGCTGCGCGACGCCTAAGAGGATATTTCTTTTTAATTGTTTACTTTGGCCTCTTTTGTTATTAAATAATATGAATAATATATCCACAGTATGTAATTAATACAAATTAAGGTATATAAAAACATAAATATGGTTTTTATTGAGTTTTGAAACTAGGAATTGAGAAAAAATTCAATTATTTTGTGTTGACATTAAGATTGCTTTTATTCGTTTAGTTTCTTTCTTTCTATTTAAATCATCATATATTCTTCTTCTTTCTGATTCTGATTCTAGTTATATCATCATATAGGGAATTTATTCTAGTTAGTTTCCAAATATATATAACATGTAATGGTTTTAGAATCAATTTATAATTAAAATCTTGAAAGAAGAAAACGCGGCTTTAAGCCTTACGACACGATATCGTTCAGTCATCGTTCCGACGCGCAACGGATTTTTTAATTTTGACAGTCCGACGCCCGAGAAGATAAAATACATTGTGCATATAATATAGATCAATATGGCTCTTTATAGCATGTAATTACAGATTTAAAATGCAGGGACATAGTACAATGCGCGGCGCTACCGGCCTCCCGAGTTATTTGCTGAAGAAGTTTTTTTCTCCAAGAACATTACCACGCGTGCGAAGCCGCGGGCAAAAGGTAGTGATCATATAATAGGTACTTCTCACATTATTTTTCACAGACACGGATATCTTTGAACATTGCTCTGCCGTTTATGGACCTATTTACAAAATTATTTTGTTTTTGTAAAGGGTATAATTCGGAGAGCTTCCAACCCCAGTTTTTGCAACCTGGAGACCGTCTGCTGTGCAGTATGAGGTCGTGCGTTGTCGTGCAGGAGCAGCGGAGACGAGCGATTGACCGATGCTGTCCATGATGACGAAAAAGATTGAAATGCGATGAAAATGTAACACTAATCAATAAACAAATGACTACTTTTAGAAAAAGAATTCCATATTTTTAAAATAAAATTAATTTGAAATTAGAATTCTTAGCCAAACAAAAATTATTTTGATTTGAGATGGCCAGTACTGCAGAACGGCATTTCATAGGTAAATACCTATTATATCCCAGCCTTATCTCTTTCACTATTAGTCCAAATTATATTATCTTATTTTGATAAAAATTCACAATTGTTGATAATATTATGACCAATAAACATCACCTCACGATTTAATTTTTTTTTTTTAATAAAACCATCTTTTTGTGACTTAAATATGCTGTCGCTAATTTTTTCCAAGCACTATAGAAACTCTTAAAACTTTTTCTACCACTCAATAATAAATCTCTTATCGATAAGGCAGCGTTTATCAAAAATTTTGTTCGCCCGTTTTTTTTCGATTTATTTTGCAAATCCGAAAACCAGGGGAAAGACTTAACATTTTTCAGGTTATTATATAGGCCTATGACACTCACAAAAAATGTGGCTTTCTATTGGTATCCAGAGATTAGCCCCTTACAATCTGGGTTTTTAAAAACATTGAGAGGTTACTTAGACGATATTTTTTTGTTTGTTATAATAGCCCCCCTCTAAAAGCTAAACGGCTGACTCGAAATATCTGAATTAAATCGTAATGGTAGTCCATGTGATGAACTTTAAAGGAAAACTATAAATGTCTAACTCGTAAAAGGCGCTTACTTGGAAAACTTCGTACAAAATAATTATCTAAACTATTCTAAAGTCAAAGCTGATTGACTGATGTATCAACGCACGGGCCAAACCGTTAAGGCTAGAAATATGAAATTATGCACACGTATTTCTCATATGACGTCAGGCATCCACTAAGGAAGGATTATTATCAACCCCTAAAAGAATAAAATAGGGGATGAAAGTTTTAAATTATTTTAAAGATATCGTATCGTTTAAAAACCCAATTTCACGCTGGCGAAGCCGCGGGCTAGTGCTTGTGTAAAATATAGCTATAATGGCACGGGACCTTACGTACGCGAGTTCGACTCGGACTTGGCCGGTTTTTTACTAAGGTCCACTTGCGCAGCAGGATTAAAGCTAACCCAAATATCATGCTTTCTCTTTCATTCGTAAATACGAAGAACGAGAGAGATAACATGATATTAAACCGGAGTTAACTTTAACCCAGATCTGCGCAAGTGGGCCTAATGGCCGATTTCTTCATGAGAGAGATAAACTAGTTTGTTATTCGGCAGATATACTTATTCCAGAGTTAAAATTTTGATGGTTGTCTTCAACAGACCGACGGGTTAGCTATCCTATGGTCATGTATGGTGTGACTGTGAGCTATAGGTATACCTACTCTAGGGGTCCGCTAGACCCAAATTTAATGTATGTCCTTAAAAAATATTTACTACCTACTTCTCCGTTCTAATAAAAGTTTGTTACTTATTATTTGTTTACGCTATATATCTAAAGTTTCAATTCAAAAAATTCCATTTTTTTTAAAAATTTTTTTCCGACAAATTTTCATGGGAGATCGAAAAAAAAATAGTCGATACTACATCGGTAGTACATTGAAGTATGGCGCATGTCTGGATAAAATTTTTTTTTTTTTATATTTACTTGAAATTGTAAAAAAAAAGTATTTCCAGGCCCCCTGCATGCGTAATTAAAAAAACATGTCTTACAATTTATTTTTATTTACCAATCTTAACAGTGCCTAACTCTGACTAGAGAAAATCAACTCACAGAAACAATCTAGAGATGTATTTTACAAACAAAAATAAAGAAGTATTCAATCCAATAAAACAAGCAAAAAAAATAGCTTACCAAAATATTGAGCCAGATATTTTTTTTATACTACTTTGCAATATTTCTTAATGCTAATCAATTTAATAATTGATTTAGGCTTTTTAAGACATTTAAGTTTTCTGACAATTTTGATGTAGTATTAACAAAAAGTTACTCCTGGGCAAATATTAAGTTACACACGACAATACGAACACAACAAATCAATATGCAAAACAATATCGATTAACCAATATTTGTCGAAATAAAGCACAAACACACAAAAAACACATATTCAAAATACTGTTTATTAAGTCACATAATATAAACAATAGAAAACAAGTCTCGTTTTACTGATTGTCACATTTTTGGGTCAACTATTTACAAATGCAGTTAGCTTACGATTCAGATGTTACATCTTGTTCTACAACTGTGGTAACAGGTCCCTGTACTTCTGGTGTTATTTCCTCTTTACAATCTGTAGGTTTAACTTCTACTACATCTGTGGCAGTCGATTTTGTTGCTTCTTTTTTACCATCAGCGGTTTTCGTTTTCGTTTCTACATCTGTTTCTTGACTGGTGGCATCATCTAGTTCTGTAATTACAACATTACCGTTCGGTTTCTCATTTTCTTTGCCCACATCTAAATTTATATTCATATTCGCCTTGCTGATAGCTTGGATAATATTCTGAAGGGTCTCCGTGTCGACTTTTTCTTCTGGTTCGTTTTTAATTTCTATCTCATTTATTTCTGGATCAGCCGCGCCTAAAGCAATTTCTAAGTGGCTCGGTTTGGGTTCAACACTCTTTTCCTTCTGTGCTCTTTCTGGTTTGTTCTTTTTGGACTTTGCCTTTTTCGGTTTCGCTTTAGGCTCTTCTTCTTTTTCTGCCTGGTTCTTGAACGCGTCAATTTCGTTCTGTAAATGTGTTATGCTCTGATGTAAGGTCGCACAAGTTGCTATCATTGATTCAGGCTGGAAAAGAAAATTAATGTTATTTTTATGTTACATTGTTACTTGACTATGGAGCAGCCAAAGAGAAGGGCAAAAATTTTGGCAGTCTATGTATGTAAGTTTGTTCCATCGTAGCGCCTAAACTACTGATTTTAATGAATGCAGTGTCAATAGATTCTTAATAATGGCCCGGGTAACATAGGCTATGTAGTTTGCGTAGTCGGGTTTACAGTTTTTTACTTTTGGTTATTGCAAAGTAATGTTACTAATAGTAATGTAAAAGTAACATAGTAAGTTGTACTGACCGGATGTATCATTCTAACTTCTTATTTAATAAATTAATGCATATCATATAACTTATTAAAAAGCCTGAATACACATAACACAGTATTTTATGTAGTTATCTAATATATAAAATTTCCATGTCACAATGTTAGTTACCGTACTCCTCCGAAACGGCTTTACTGATTTTTACCAAATTTTATTAGCATATTCAGTAGGTCTGAGAATAGCTACTGGGTATTTTATATATTGATAAGTGCATTTGTTGAATGAAAAATAGTAAATTATTACAACTCGAGACTGACGGCGACCATATTGTTTGTGTGACGGGATAGCGATCGACGTTGCCATGGTGACATACTTATTTAGTCACTTCAATAAAATAATATGGGCGAAATACTTAATATGGCAAAGCAACGTTTGCCGGGACAGCTAGTAATATATAATAATGAAAATTGTACAATCTAACAGTATTTTGCTTTGTGGTCGACTGTTTTAAAGCGGGTTAAAATGTGCAATGTCTTTTTATAGTAAAACTTTTACACAATCTTAGAACTATAACAAATGTGAAAGTTTTGTGAGTATGGATGGATGGATGTTTGCTACTTTTTCGTGCAAAAGCGTGAAAGAATCTTGGATTCTCCCCTCTATTTACACTCATCATCATCATCATCAATGACTCACTATTGGACGAAACTCCTTTGTAAATATTCCTATTAGGTAGCCTACTACCAGTGGAGTGTGGTTTCTATAAGTCCATTCCTATCGGCTTTACTTACCAGTTATCTTTTAAAGACCATAATCCAAATCCTATTAGAGCTTCCCTATAAAGAATAACCAGCCTTCGTCACTGCCTATTAGTCTACTGCGAGTCGGCCTCCGTGGTTAAATGCTTATAGTAAATAGCTCTCGACTCGTATGTTCGATTCCCGCGTTGGAACAACATAGAAATGTTGATCCAAGTTTGTTTAGACAATGCAGTCTGACCGCCTGGTTGTCTGACAATAATGATAATCCATGCGTCGGATGGGCATGTAAAAAGTCGGACCTGCGCCTGATCTGTCGCCACTTGTGTCGGTCATCCGTCCCACGGGGTAACGAGAGTAAAGAAAGAGAGAGTGCTCTTGTATATTGCGCAAACACTTGGGCAATATAAAAATAACTCCTGCGTAGCTGGTCTGGTTTCAATGAAACCGGCCACCGTCAACGAAATCGGTGTGGAGAGCTAATTATTATTATGCTTTTTTTAAATTTCTTTTCTCTCTGGCGGGGTGGGGTATACTGAAGTTGCGGGCTTGGGGCCAAACAAGTTCAACTAAGATGTAGGTTAATTTTTCTTTTAAGTAATTTCATTGTGTTATTTGACTTAGATATTCACACACCATTGTAATGGTAGGATGTGCATGTACTCTCATCAGTAACTGTAAACCACCATTGTAGAACCACATTCACGTGAATAAATTATTTGATTTGATTTAATATTAATTATTTATTGATAAAATTTTCGGATTTCGTGTATTGAGGATAACTGCTTTTCGTAAGGTAGTGTATGTGAGTGGGTGTATGCTAAGTGGTCTGAGGGATGTGTGCAGTGTTTGAGGTGTTATTTTTGTGTTTTGTTTTATTATTACTTCGAGTTGGATCACCTCACCTTTTCCTCGACGGGCTGCGGCGGCGGCAGCGGCGGCCGCTCGATGTTGTGCTCGCGGAGTGTACTCAGCAGCGTAGAGCGCTCCGCCTGGAAATATGTCAAATACGAGTATTGGCTACATGTTAAATATTTTGTTTAATGTAATAATGTGTGGCCTAACACAGTAGTAACATAATATGTAAGTCAGTATACACAGCGATATACAAATTTTTATTTACACAAATCATTCAAATAATATTTTAAACATATAAAATATTTAATAAATTATTTTACACTTTTTTTAAAAATAGAATAATATTATTAAAACACTAAATCTACACATTTATAAAAACTATTACTAAAATTATTAGTACTTATATATATTTAGTCATGTGTAGGTAACATGTTACGCAACCGGACCGCCGCGATCCGCGCGCCGATCTTAAGTACCCAGTACCTAACGAACAACAATACATAATAACAGGAATTGTTATCGTTAGGTGTGCGAGCGCTCGGTCGGCTTGCAAATCGTTTTCAGTACGAAATTCACTTCGAGATAAGAAACGAGATGTGGCTTCAAATTCAAAATGATGGATGTCCAGCACATTACGCTGTTCGTGTAAGGGAACATTTAAATAATGCATATCCAGATAGATGGATAGGGCGATTGGGTCCAATTTTATGGCCTCCACGTTCGCCAGACCTTAACCCGTTGGACTTTTTTTAATGGAGCTGCATTAAGGAAGTAGTGTACAAGGAAGCAATAAGTTCGTTCGTTCGTTAAGTGGAAGAGTTGCGTACGCGTATTCAAGTAGCAGCAAGAAAAATCGCAGAAGCCGGCTATGCGCGTCGGATTAAAAGATTTTTTATTAGGCGATGTAGAGCTTGTATTGAGGGCATTTCGAGCATTTAGTTTAAGTTATTGATAAAATAAATATTTTTTTTTACTAAAAACAACCTGTTTTTCTTCTAAAAATCCTTATTAGTGGCCCAATAACGTTTGTGTAAAGAATTTTGGTAGAATAAGATCATTATGACGAAGTTTTATAACATTTTATAACAATACTTAAAAATTTTGAATTCTGACCTTGATATTGATCTCGCTCCTGTAACTTAATATTGCTAGTAAAGTACACATTGTAATACCTTTTTAGAAACTAAACATACTAGACAATTTATTAAGATAATGGGCAGCTATAGCGCCATACTTTTTTTCACAGTAAATGATCAAAGTTGACATTAAGAAAAAAATAGTTTAAAAAAAAGTATAAAAAGATGATTTTGAAAATTGTTTACGTTAAAAACACCTGAAATTGCATTAAAATTAAATAATACACGTCTTCAGGAGTATAATACTAAAAAAATCACACAGAAATACCTAAATTTGATGAAATGGCAACGGAATGAACGAAAAAAGTAGCGAAATTTATAAAAAAGTACCTGACCAACCCTGACCCTATATATATATATATATATATATATATGATGATGACAACGATTACAACAGATAAGTATTTTGTACATCAATTCTCTGATATTCGCAGATCTATAACTTTTTATTTCCAAGTCCTAAAAATATAATAAGTATTTTTTTATATAATAACTTTTTCAGTACTATAAAACCACATATGTTCGAAACTTAGCCGCTCTTAATGGGAAATCAGGCAGGATTCGTCAGTGTCCTTTTGATGATATTTGGCATGATCGTAGTTAAGCCCTGGATAAACACATACGCTACTTTTTATCCCGAAATAGTACAGTGTTACTGTGGGCAATAGCTAGTTTTATAATAATTCCACATCAACCAACCTGCAGTGTCCTGCATAACCCCTGCAAACTGAGCAGTCTCCGGCCAGTAGTCTGTCTCTCAGTGCACATCTCCAGCAGAGCTGTTTGAGAGCTCTCCCATCGCTTCTTCCATGATAACGACTCCTTCTCCAATTTTAGAATCCTCTTTGACATCTATATAGAAATATACAAGCTTTGACAAAACATTTTTTTATCATATAACATCCTTGTAGAAAAATATGTAGTAATAGTATTAGCTGTTTCCAACAACTTAGCTTATCATAATTGTATTTTGAACTGGGGGCTAAAATATATTTTCAGTTTAAGAAGGATTAAGCTCGAGTCTAAAACATTAAGGGCGCGTATATGGCTACCGCAAATTGAGCTTAATTCTAAGCCACAACATACAGATTTTCCATAATCACGCAACCGCGCGTCCGCGAGCAACGAGTTCGTCGAATTGCCATTAGGTTGTACTTTGTGGCCCAGTCAATAAAGCTCATTTCGCAGCGGATGGGCGGCGATCGCGTCATTGAAAAATTCACGGGTCTGAAAATCACTTGAAGAATATTATTCCTTGAACTGTGAAAACAAGATCGTAGCGCTAATCGGTCCGCCACAAGTCCAACATACCTGATCAATTTGCTCCTTAGATTTACCAAACACCTGGTTACTCTTAGACAGCACCGACTGGAACTCATCGTATTTGGCCGTGTACAGGGCCAGTTGGTTCCGTAAAGAGCTCTCCATGTTCTGCTGCTCCATAATCTTGGCTCGGTACTGAGCCAGCGTCACTTTCATCTGCTCCATCTCCGCATTCAACCTCTCCTTATCGGCTTGATGTTCTAGAGCCGCTTTTTGCATCTTTGCGTCTGATAGCTGAGATTCTAAATTCATTTGTTTGGCCATCTTATCCACCTAGAAATATACACTATTTTAACAGCAAGCCCCTAATCTAGTAAATTAATTGCTTAAATAATGTTTTATTTAACACAATCTCTTTCACGCATCGACCTCTATAAGCGAGATGCCTCTGTAAAAGACAATCATAAAGTAAAGCCTCTCTAATGGGGAATCTGAATAAATGAAAACCCTTTAAATGGTACAAAAGCTTTGGTCCCATGAGATCCCATAGATATGAGCGCCGCGAAAATATATCGGCGCGCCGAGTGAGCGAGAGAGATAGTCATAGTAGTCATATAAACCTTACTTCTTTCATGTTTCATGTATGCAAGGTGGTTAACCTCCACATAATGGATGCCTATGTCATTGAAAGGGTTCTGCATGAAAGACAACATGCCTACCCCAAAGCAGATCTACTGAAAGGGCGTGGATGTAGCTAGTAGATCGTATTGATAGAGCCTTTGAGGATAAGGTGTTCCTAAATATTGAAGGCGCGTTCGACAACCTGATCTATTACGGATAGCCTGGCTTCAAGAAATATAGATCCAACTACTATAGAGTACATCAAAGCCATGCTTAACAATTGAGTAGCGTCATCAACTATCATGGGCTTGACGCTCAGGAGCTGGCTGACCCAAGAATGCCCACAGGGAGGGTTACTGTCGCCGCTGGAGTGGTCCCTGGTAGTGAATGTGCTCCTAAAATAACTGAACGATAGAAGGTTCTACGCTCTTTTACAAACTAGCGATACTAGTGGTGGTCGCTTGGCTGATGTAATCAGCACAGAGTCTTCGAAAATTGGTGCAAAAGGGTCAAGCTAACAGTCAACGCTAATAAGACAGTCTAGATACATAACAACAAAAAGAGAATGTTGAAGGGACTAAAACCCCCAACCCTCTTCGGGAAAACTACCATGATTGCAAGCGAGGTGAAATATCTAGCAGTTATCCTAGATAAGGGACTTACTTGGAATAAGCACATTGAGCACATTATAAAAAGGCTACATATGCTCTGGGGTCCTGCTGGAGACTTGTCGAAATGTAACGTTATTCTAATTATAGAGTTCGAAGTTATTCTAATTAATGAGTGTCGAAGTGTCCCAACCTGCTAAAATGTCTCAGTAATACAGGGAATTAATCTAACTATCCACAATTATAGAGGTAAACATCGAAAAAATCCTAGAAATTAAAATTCATTAAACCAGGTTCAAATAATCCTATTAACAGAGGTAACTCAATGAAAAAGTGCCGGGACCTCATTAAAATTCTCACTTATCCAGGTCCCAATTAACCAATTAACCAGGTTTCACTGTAGTTTAGGCTCTGGAATAAAACATAGTCTACTTTTTATCCGGAAAAAGTGCAGTATTCCCGTGGGATTCCATATCTTTCTTTTCTAGCCCGATACTATATTTACGCGTGCGGAGCAGCGGGAAAAAGCTAGTTAATATATAAAAAAACAATTAAATCACCTGTTGCTCCCGCAGCTGGTACTGCTGCATCACGCTCTTGAACTTCTCGGTGATGGTGATGTTGTCCTCGCGGAGCTTGGCGTTCTTCTCGTTGTTCTGCTGTAGGAGGGCTGTGATCTCTGACAGTGTGTTCTGGAACTTTGCCTGCGTTTCCTTACGCCGTTCGTCCTCCTCGCGGATCTTAGCAAGAGATTCATCCTGTAATAGTTTATTAACGTCATATCCATTTTCTTGTTGTACTGTTTAAGCAAGACAATTATGCATATTAATTTTTCCATAACAACATAGTAAACAATACACAGCAACCTATGAGAGACTTTTAAAGCCTAATTTGCTTCTTAAATGCAGTAAAACTAAATAATTACAGTAGCTTTCTAGCTTCTGTAATTATTTCTGGGCGGACAGACAGACGGATGGACAGAGCACTCTGTCTGCTCGGTCGGAGATCTCCCTTTGGGGCATCCACGCTTCACACAAAATTAAATACTTACTAATGTTACAAACGCGAAAAATTTTAATTATGATGTATGAATGTTTGTCACACTTTCATGCTATAATGACTGACCAGATTTTGATAAAATTTGGCGTGGTAGTACTAAGGCGGGTCAATAAGTCCGTGACTTTTTGAATTTCTAACCTCCTTACTGAAAAAGCAACACTACTCCTGTCAACAGGCATCTGTCAGTTGACTCCTATCAAAATTTGAACTTGCTGCGTCAGTTAGTTTGTGTTTTACAGCTATCTTTATCAGACTATCCAGTAACTTAAGGAAACAATGGAAAAAAGTGGTTTACTGAATTTCGTTATGGCCGTACAAGCACTGAAGATGCCGAACGTCCTGGACGCCCAGTTGAGGTCTCTACACCCGAAACAATCGAAAAAATTCACGATATGGTGTTGGCCGCCCGAAGATTGAAAGTGCAAGAGATTGTGGAAGTCATAGGCATCTCGCATGGCTCAGTGGTTTCAATTTTGAATGATCACTCAATTTTGAATGATTTTGAATGGGCATGAGAAAGCTTTCCGCAAGTCGACCACAAACGCAATCGTGTAACAACTTCACAGGAAGGTTTGGCGTTGTTTAATCACAATATGGAGGAGTTTTTGCGCCGTTTTGTAACCGTGGACGAAACATGGATCCATCACAACACACCAGAGACCAAACAACAGTCAAAACAGTGGGTTTCTAAGGGTGAATCGGCGCCAAAGAAGGCCAAGGTGGGTTTGTCAGTCAATAAAGTTATGGCGACTGTTTTTTGGAATGCACGTGGGATAATCCACATTGACTATCTTCAAAAGGGAAGAACAATTAATGGGGAATATTATGCCAACTTATTGAACCGCTTCAATGAGGATTTGAAAAAAAACCGACCTCATTTGTCCAAGAAAAAAGTTCTTTTTCACCAAGACAATGCAAGGGTGCACACATGTGCAGTTGCCATAGCAAAAATCCATGAATTGGGCTATGAATTGCTCCCACATCCACCCTATTCTCCAGATTTGGCTCCGAGTGACTACTTCTTGTTCCCAAACCTGAAAAAATGGCTCGGTGGAAAAAGATTTGACTCCAATGATGAAGTCATCTCGCAAACAAAGGCCTATTTTGAGGACCTCGACAAATCATATTTTTGGAAGGGATAAAAAAATTGGAGAAGCGTTGGACAAAGTGCATAGAGCTCAAGGGGGACTACGTTGAAAAATAAAATGATTTATTTATCAAAAAATCTGTGTTTTATTCCAAAAGTCACGGACTTATTGACCCGCCCTCGTAGTTTAGGCTCTGGATTACACATAGGCTACTTTTATCGCAGCAAAATGTACGGTACCAGCAAAATTCTTCTTGCGCATACAAAGTCGCGTGCAACATCTAGTGTTTCAATAAATATGAAAATTATAATTACCTTTATAGATTTGTTCTGTTTCTGTAATTCCCGGCACAAGTTCTCCAGTTTTGACTTCACTAAAACAGTCTTATTGTATTCATGTTGCAACTGTTCCTTTTCCTTCAGTAACAGTGCATACCGTTTGTCCGATTGTTTTATATAGAACTGTAACTTTTTATTATCATCTGATGTTTGGACATACTTCTTACATACATGAGACAGCTTTTCGTCCACATTTGGTATAGAGTTCAATGATTTCATAAGCTGCTCCAAATTTTTGTCGTCTCTTTTTGACTTGTCATTCTTTTTCTTAGGTGCCTCTTGGGGTTGTGGTGTTGGAGACTTCTCCTAAAAATAATGGTAAATATTTGGTTGTATTACAAAATACATCAATTAATTCATTACTTAAGTACTATCTATAATATAAAAATGAATCGCTAAATGTGTTGGTAAGCACATAACTCAATAACGCCTGGACCAATTTGGTCAATTCTTTTTTTTAAATGTTCGTTGAAGTTCAAGGATGGTTTTTACGGCGAGAAAAATTCTAATAATTGCCTGAAAAACCCTAAAAACAGCCCTTTTCTTTTTCTCATATAAACGTTTTCTAACTAAAACGTAGAGTCAATTTGAGCTTTATCGTTATTGCATAAAGTTCATACTAAGGCGGGTCAATAAGTCCGTAACTTTTTGAATTTCTAACCTCCTTACTGAAAAAGAAACACTACTCCTGTCAACAGGCATCTGTCAGTTGACTCCTATCAAAATTTGAACTTGCTGCGTCAGTTAGTTTGTGTTTTACAGCTATCTTTATCAGACTATTCAGTAACTTAAGGAAACAATGGAAAAAAGTGAATTTCGTGTGCTTATTAAGCATTATTTTTTGCGAAAAAAAACCATTACCGAGACCAAGGCTAAGCTTGATAAATACTATGGGGACTCTGCACCATCGATTTCAATGGTAAAAAAGTGGTTTACTGAATTTCGTTGTGGCCGTACAAGCACTGAAGATGCCGAACGTCCTGGACGCCCAGTTGAGGTCTACACCCGAAACAATCGAAAAAATTCACGATATGGTGTTGGCCGACCGAAGATTGAAAGTGCAAGAGATTGTGGAAGCCATAGGCATCTCGCATGGCTCAGTGGTTTCAATTGTAAATTATCACTTGGGCATGAGAAAGCTTTCCGCAAGATGGGTGCCGCGTTTGCTCACAGTCGACCACAAACGCAATCGTGTAACAACTTCACAGGAAGGTTTGGCGTTGTTTAATCACAATATGGAGGAGTTTTTGCGCCGTTTTGTAACCGTGGACGAAACATGGATCCATTACAACACACCAGAGACCAAACAACAGTCAAAACAGTGGGTTTCTAAGGGTGAATCGGCGCCAAAGAAGGCCAAGGTGGGTTTGTCAGCCAATAAAGTTATGGCGACTGTTTTTTGGGATGCACGTGGGATAATCCACATTGACTATCTTCAAAAGGGAAGAACAATTAATGGGGAATATTATGCCAACTTATTGGACCGCTTGAATGAGGATTTGAAAAAAAACCGACTTCATTTGGCCAAGAAAAAAGTTCTTTTTCACCAAGACAATGCAAGGGTGCACACATGTGCAAGTGCCATGGCAAAAATCCATGAATTGGGCTATGAATTGCTCCCACATCCACCCTATTCTCCAGATTTGGCTCCGTGTGACTACTTCTTGTTCCCAAACCTGAAAAAATGGCTCGGTGGAAAAAGATTTGACTCCAATGATGAAGTCATCTCGCAAACAAAGGCCTATTTTGAGGACCTCGACAAATCATATTTTTTGGAAGGGATAAAAAAATTGGAGAAGCGTTGGACAAAGTGTATAGAGCTCAAGGGGGACTACGTTGAAAAATAAAATGATTTATTTATCAAAAAATCTGTGTTTTATTCCAAAAGTCACGGACTTATTGACCCGCCCTCGTATTATATTACAAACACTCACTGTTGTCTAAGCAATGTAGGTGTGTTCCTAACGTCAATGAGTCAATTTGCACTTTATTACCGCTGTACAAAGTTCAAATTCAATCATATCTATCAAAACAGTGTGCGTGTGTGCGTTGGAGCACAGAATACATCGTTGGAGGATTTAATGTCGCCTTCCGAAACTTTTTGGTCGGCTTCGCGATATTATTTCTTTTGTTTTAAAATGCATCAGTTTTCACGTCATTACATCAGTTAAACACAAACCGCGTTACCAAAAGTGTTTTATTATTTTAATATCCCTATTTTACATACATAAAACATTGGTACGGCTTAAAGGATTTGACTCCAAGTCATATCAAATTTTAAAAAAGGTGGAATTTGAAACAACATTAAACTGTCGATGTCGATTTGCCGGTGTACAAGAAAAAACTTTGTACCCCTTTTTACATTATGCAATGGTAGGAGTTTGCACAGTTTAAGGTTGTACGGAGAAGGAGTGAACTGCACAAATATTTTTATAATAATGCTTAAAAATATCTTACAGATAAATAATCTATTATCTATTACAGATAAATAAAGATGAAGTGTCTGTTTGTAATTTCAAATTAACAGCTTTTTACTTAATGCATATGAAAGTTTATTCGGTACTTACAAAAAAATACCCCTTATTATAATTTTTGTCTGTCCGTCTGTCTGTCTGTTTGTTCCGGTTAATCTCTGAAACGGCTGGACCGATTTTCAAGGGATTTTCACTGGCAGATAGCTGATATTATAAGGTCTAACATAGGCTACTTTAATTTTAGGGTTCCGTTTAAAAAAATAGGGTTCCGTTTCCGTTAGTTCTATGCAAACGAAGTTGCGGGCATCAGCTAGTAAACTATAATTATATTGTTACGACGCGGCGCTTCGCTATATAGAACATTCTAGTATGTGACGGTGTTTACAATTGTTTACAATTACAATTTGTAAAATGTTCTCAAAGCTTCTAGTATGTAAAATACTAGAACGTTCTCGAACCTTCACTGTCCTATTCTCAACCCGACTCAAAAGTTCTAGATTGTTGTATGAGAAAAGATCTAGAAAGTTCTACACGGCGAACTTTCTAGTACCCGTGTCGTTGGTATATATAGGGGCCTTCGCCGACCGCCGTCAGTTCAGTTAACTACAAGTGTTCTTTGAATTAATTTCGAGCGATACCTAAAGTGAATAGTGTGATTACTCTCTGCGACTCCAGCTACGGCTTACAATCACGAAAGCTTACGATTTGGACATTTCGGCGAGTTGGAAGCCCAGACCTGTGTTGGTGTGGAAATTCGTAGAGAATAAACTCCCTCAGAGGAAACTGGCGTTTTACTCCTAATATCGGACCATAATCCCGTTACATTTAGAGTCAGAAGTGGGATTTGGAGATGCCGCTACTACCGAGGGATGAGGAGGATGGAGTTAAGACCAGGGCTCAACGAGCGATGGAGGCCACTGCGACAGCAGCTACTCGGGATGCTGAAGAGGCTGCAGTCTACCGAGATGCTGCTCCAGTATCCGTTGCCCCAACCACGGGCTTGAGTTCGGGTTCTGATCAGGCTGCAGCACAAGCACCTTTTGACTTTAGTAGCCTAATGCAGATATTGCAGTAGTAACGTCAAGAGCAAAAAAATCTGCAAAGCAATATAAATCAAGTAATGCTTATTCTACGCCAAGAGCAAAAGGAGGACCAACAGATGGTTATATCGACTATCGACAAAGTGAATAATGTGGTGTCCCAGATCCAGAAAAACGTCAATTTGGTGGATAACCGGGTGACAACATTGGAATCTAGTGTTTATGGTATAGAGAAGGATATGTTGCGCCTGGAGACTGTGCAGAAGAAGGTGCTGCATCTGGAGACTTTGGGTAAAGGCAATGTCGGATACACCTGTTACAGCCATTCCCGGTCCTAAAGTAAAAGTTCCATCTTACGACGGCACAACGTCTTGGGCTGCTTATAAGCAGCGGTTCCAGACTGTAGCTACCGCTAACGGATGAACATATGAGCAATGTTTCACGGCTCTCACTGTGGCGCTTAAAGGCTCTGTTTTATCAGTTCTGGAGGCGCTGCCTACATCAGGTTGTGAATTCAAAGATTTAATGGCAGTACTTGAATCGATATACGTTGAACGCCACCTAGAATATGTTTTCCGAGCTAAGCTTCGTGACAGAAATCAGCGCTCTGGGGAAGGACTGCAACAATGGACATTATAAATAGACAAGCTAGTCCGAAAAGCATAAGAAGAAGAAGAAGAAGAATTTATTCTTCATTCCGAAGAACCTAGAACGGTGGAAAAGAATATTCTGCAATATTTCATAGACGGCATAAGGGATATCGAGGTGAGAGCTGCAGTAAAACTTTAACATCACACCTCACTCCAAGATTGCACATGCTCTTGAAGTTCTACTTAAGCAAGCAGTAAGGCAAGATGTGCGAGTATCCTAACTGAGAGAAATAAGTGAGGACGTCAAAGCACTTAAGACTTTTCCAAGGAAGTACATTAGGACTGGGCGCATGTGTTGGAACAGTTGGAAGAAATAAGGCAAGATAAAGAGACGAAGCAGGGAAACGAGTAACAGCCAGGACTAAGGGGTGAGTACTGGCTGGCGTAGAGAAAGCCCCCGCAATTGTCATATCACAGGCGCACAATGGCAACAGTCCGGTGATATGTGGATCAGTGAACAGGATAACTTGCAGGATGACATTGGACACAGGCGCCTCAAGGACGATAGTTAAGCCAAGCCTAGTGAATGCGACAAGGGGAGGCAGGAACGCTAATTGTAAGTGTGTTAATTGAGGATACATCGCATAAACCAAAAGGTGAAAGACTCTTAATGGCAAGAACCCTAGTCCAGGGAAATAATACTGCTGTAGTAAGAGTGGTAAACCTGGACTCCAATGAAGTCATCATAAATGAAGGAGAGGTCCTTGGGAAATGCGAAAATGTTACGTGGATGAAGAGATGTTAATCAACACCGAGTTCCAACTCTATCTCAAGATGTAAAAAATACAGCAATTAATGAACTCCTGGAAGGTAGTATAGAGCAATCTTTTTCACTAAGAAGGGTATGTCATCAATTCGTGGATCGTGGATCGAGCTATCCGCTTCCACGAATTGATGACACATTGGATACTCTAAGTGGAATGTAATGGTCCTCTACTCAGGATTTGAAATCGGGATACTGGCAAGTGGAAGTTCATCCAGACGATAAAGAGAAGACAGCTTTTTCTACTTGTAAAGGATTATGGCAGTTTAATGTTCTGCCCTTTGGATTATGCAACCCTCCAGCTACTTTTGAACGGCTTATAGAGTGCCTTACTAGCTGGATTGGTGGGCTATGCTTGCTTAGTTTATTTGGATGACATCATCATAGGAAAATACTTTAAAAATCACATGCATAATCTCGAACAAGTCTTGAAAAAGATACGAGGAGCCAACCTTAAATTAAATCCAAAGAAATGTGATTTGTTCAATAACAAAGTTGAATTAGTAATTTAAACAGATCCAGACAAAATTGAAGCAGTGCAGAAATGGCCAACCCTTAAAGACAAAACTGAGGTTCGAGGGTTCACGGGGTTGTGCTCGTACTACAGGCGATTTGTAAAAGGATTTTCTGAAATATCTAAACCGTTACATCTACTAACGGAGGAATAACAACCATTTGTCTGGGATGAGAGCTGTGAGTCTTCTTTTCAAAAGCTGAAATAATTCTGTGTATGTTGACTCCAATATTGGGATACCCACAGACTGATTGACAATTTGTCGTGGACACGGATGCTAGTAATACAGCCATTGGTGGAGTGCTGTCACAGAAACTGGGTGAAAGAGAAGTTGTCATTGCTTACTTCAGCAAATCGCTGTCAAGGCCTGAAAGAAATTACTGTGTTACACGAGGGGAGCTCTTGACTGTGGTAAAAACGTTGCAACACTTCAATAAGTATCTCATTGGTAGACAATTTCTACTCCGAACTGATCACGCTGCGTTGAAGTGGTTGCTACAATTTAAGTACCCCGAAGGACAAGTTGCTCGATGGATTGAACAATTGCAAGAGTTCGACTTTATAACTGAACATCGCAGCGGAAAGACATGGTAATGCTGATGCACTCTCAAGAAGACCCTACCCAGAGGAGTGTAAGCACTGTGTCAAACAGGAATCTAGAGAAACCGTGAAAGTTACAAGAACTACTCCGTCGGAATCATGGGGTATCGAGATCTTTAAAGAAGCTCAAGAGGATGATGAAGATATTAGACTTATTATAGGATGGAACGTGGAACGGAAAAACCAAAATGGGTCGAAGTTGCCCCACGAGCCCTGTCACTAAAGCCTACTGGGCTCAATGGGACAGTTTTGTTGTAGAGGTTGGAATTCTATACTTATCGAAGATGGGAAAAACCTAACGGAAAGGAGTTTCATCTACAAGTCGTTGTACCAAGAGATAAGGTGAAAGTCGTTCTCCGTGAAGTACATGATGGCGTATCAGATGGACATCTGGATGTCAAGAGAATTTTGACAAAAATACGGGAAAGGTTTTACTGGCTTAAATGTAGAGAGGACGTAGAAGATTGGTGTCGTAAATGTACCAAGTGCGCTGAACTAAAGGGTGCATCGACGACGAGGAATCGATCGAAAAACCCAAAACTTTATAACGTTGGCGCACCTTGGAAACGAAAGGCTGTTGATGTGGCTGGGCCATTTCCAGTAACTGAAACGGGAAACAAATATTTCCTGGTCGTAATGGATTACTTCACCAAGTGGCCTGTAGTATTCGCGACACCTAACCAAGAAGCCACAACAGTCGCCTGCAAACTGGTTGAGGAAGTGATATGCCGCTTTGGTGTTCCCTTGAAAATTCATTCCGATCAGGGAAGGAACTTCGAATCACAGATATTTCAAGAAGTCTGTAAGATTTTTTGAATGCAAAAAACAAGGACTACGCGATATTATCCTCAATCAGATAGCATGGTGGAACGATTTAACCAAACGCTGGAAAGGCATTTGGCGAAACTGGGCGATGACCACCAAAGAGACTGGGACAAATACATTCCCTTATTTCTCCTCGCTTACAGGATTGCCGAACCGAAAGCACAAAAGTTACCCCAGCTTTCGTAAACTTTGGAAGAGCTAAGGTTACCAGTAGACTTATTAACTGAAGACCCCCGAAAGCGTCTGACTCGGTGCAGGACTATGTGTCAGAACTACGAGAGAGAATGCGGAATGGTCATGATTTAGCTCGACAAGACGGTCTGCAGGCAAGTGAAAAACAACATGAAAACCAGATAAGACCGAAGAGCGAATACAAGTGGTTATGAAGGAGCACTAGTGTGGCTTCACAACTCGATTCGTCAAAAAGGGAGGGACTAAATGGGAGGGACCATACCAGGTAGTCACTTGCATCAAGCATGAATAATGTGACGTATCGGATTCAAAAACAACCAAGAGGAGCATTCAAAGTGGTGCACGTGGACCGTTTGGCTCGTCTCTAAGAAGCTTTGATGTATAGAACATTCTAGTACGTTACGGTTTTTACAATTGTTTACAATTACAATTTGTAGAATGTTCTCTGTCTAGAACCTTCACTGTCCTATTCTCAACCTGACTCGAAGGTTCTAGATTGTTGTATGTGGAAAGATCTAGAAAGTTCTACACGGCGAACTTTCTAGTACCCGCGTCGTCGGTATATAAAGGGACCGCCGCCGACCGCCGTCAGTTCAGTTAACTACAAGTGCTTTTTGAGGAAATTTCGGGCGATACCTAAAGTGAATAGTGTGATTACTCTCTGCGACTCCAGCTACGAATTGCGATCACGAAGGCTTACGATTTGAACATTTTATCGTGTTGGAAGACCAGACCTGTGTTGGTGTGGAAATTCGTAGTGAATAAATTCCCTCAGCGTTTTACTCCGAATATCGGACCATAATCCCGTAACAATACTATTATATTGTTACAAGCTTCCATCTCCTCGTTAATGATGCAGTGAAAATGTGGGTAAAATTAGAGCTATATCCTGTTAAAATATCCAGTTACAAATAGGGTTACCATTTAGAAATTTAAAAAGCCCAACATTTTTAAAAAAAGTCCTACCATTTTAGTCACATAATTCAAACATTTAATATAAAAATTCACACACTTATTGAAAACTAGTATTATGTTTGATTATTTAAATAACAATGTTTATAAAAAGTTTCATGACCTGTACATAAGATTAACCAAACATCAAATAACTCAAATGACAACTGATCAAAATTCTTTAGTTGTAGACTAAAAATTTATTTTTTATTCATTGAGTACATATGTAAAGAGAAAAGCTTTCTATTATCCCTGTACTAAATTTATAAATTTAAATCACAGATTAAACCTTACTATTTACTTACTACTATTTTACCTTCCAGCAAGGATGTGACGACACAAACACACTAAACAAATATGTAGTAGAGAAACGAAACATTTCTGTAAATAAATATTTCATGACATCTCAAAAAGTTATTTATGTCGATATGTCAAACGGAACGTAACACCGCCATTTTACTACTACAGACTTATAACACAGATTACAAATAGTACTAGTATGACGTCACAGCACAGATAATCTACCAACATGGTGAATAGTGTTTTTGGCGGTTTTTACAAAGTGTATTTCTAAAATATATTTTTTGTAGGTTTTTATGATTCAAAATAATGTCATATTTTTTTGTGTGTAATGAAACAATTATGAAGCATTTAGGACATAAATAAAAACATGGTCAAGTAGCTTATTGGATGTATGTGCCGTGCAATGCTTAACTGAGATTTTTTATTGTACATATGTGCCGGGCAACACTCCAAAGGATATTTGAATGTTGAATAGAATTTGAAATTGTTTGAAAAGTGTTTGATCTCTTTGAATTGATTAATACTTCAGAAAATTTATATTGTAAGATGAGTGGGAAGTTAATAAAGATTAAAGACTGATTTGACATTAGTAAATTTTATAACTCATTTCATTTAAACAAAAAAAAATTCAGGCAAATTCAAAAGTAGGATAAAAGTTTTATCCCCCATATTAAAAATAATAATAATAAAATACGATACTTTGGAAAAGCCACTTGACAGATGGCTCAAGGGCATCCAGGGTGTAATTTGTATTTTTAATAATAACTAATAAGTCAAGACATGTCTGGACTAATCTGGACGGGTGGTATCCCTAAATACATATGTTTTACAGTGTAGTATGTAGCTTTGTAAAATATGCATGAATAATTAACACATCAGGTTATGGCTCACAAAAGGTAACAAACACGTGAATCTCTGTTCCGGCCATATATATCGTAAACATTTTTTTTTATTTGGCTTTTTGCCAGCGATTTAGGAGGTTAGTGAATACATAACCGAACTTCATATTATCTACAAAGTATTCTAAAACTAAAATTTTCAAAGTATTTCGATTAATGGAAATTATCTAGTTTTACGGTCATGAAAAGGGAGAAATTTAAATACTACGTAAAGCGATATTTGATACAATAATCTATTTTTGTAACACAGTTTACTTACTTCAGTTACATTTTGTGGTGCGGTGGTGTTATTTTGAATTTCATTTGGCGCTGCTTCTGTTTCAACTTCCATTTTTAATTAACTTCAGATTAGTCTAAAATAATAAAGATTTAAATTTAATTCGGTTTCTTGTACAAATCGTAAAGCTGAAATCGAATTTTAAACGTCAAAGAAAACAGTGTCCAAATGCCGGATGTCAAATTTCTTTGTTTTTAATTAGGGTGAATACGGCATTATGGTATAAACTATTGCCAGTGTCAAGTTAAAAAAGCCAAGCAAATACATATTTAAAGTTTCCTTATGTCGGGTAAACAATGAGGGTTTTTAAATTCGTGACATCCTACAGCTTTTTGACACGACAAGGACCTTCGGGTTACCAAGCGCCACCTGGTGACAGAAAAAGATCGAAAATTCTTATTGACCGTTTTTGATATTACTTACGCCACCCGATGACGCTTTGTGTGCGTTGGGTCTGCCCCCCAGTGGCAGAAAAACTATCGTATATAGTGGACCATATAAGTTTTAACACTGTTTTTCTAAATCATCAAGTCCATTTAGGTCTAGTCAAAGTCAAAATAAATTGTCAGTGCAGTCAATAAGTCAAGTCAGTCGATTCAGTAAAGTCACGGAATATTTAAAAACCCGGTTGTGTATTTCATGTTCATCATATCATAATATAGATTTACGATATGAAAGAGAGCGATATATCAGCCTGTGACGTCACGGGTTGCACCCACCTTGCATACATTTGTCATTATAAAATGTATGGCGGGAGCAACTTGTAACGTCACAAATCGTTTTGCGAGAAAGAGATGGGAAATATTTTTTATTTGCTTATAATTATAAATCGCGTCAATATAAATACCTATTTCTTTTAGATTTATGTATCTTTAATCAACAATTTCAAAAATTAATTTATAAAAATGTGATATTCCACACTAGGCAATATCCCTATTGTGGTGGATAATGTGACCAAGATTACATTTATTATTTCTTTTAAGCAAAAAATTTAATCCGAATTCAAAAGTCAAATGCACTAAAAGTTGGTTGGATGGTCTAAAACTAATAAGTAGGAAATACTTAATTCTTATCTAAATAATTTACTAAAATTTGGCTAAAATTTTAACTATTTATCTACTAATCTCTATCATCACTATCACAATCACTACATAGTATAAAACAAGGTCGCTTTTTCTGTCTGTCCCTATGTATGCTTAGATCATTAAAACTACGCAACAGATTTTCATCCGGGGTTTTTAATAGATAGAGTGATTCAAGAGGAAGGTTTATATTATGTATTTAACATGCATAATATAGTAGAGAAATAGTACTAACGCCTCCGTGGTCCAGTGGCTTAGAGCTTGGCTCTCGGCTCGGAGGTCGTGGTTTCGATTCCCGCATTGGAACAACAAAAAAAGTTGTTTCCAAGTTTGGTTAGGACAATGCAGGCTGATCACCTGATTGTCTGACAAGAAAGATGATCCATGTGTCGGTTGGGCATGTAAAAAGTCGGTACTGCTCACTCGCCTGATCACTCGCCAGTCGTATCGGTCATCCCTCCCACTGGATTACGAGTGTAAAGGAAGAGAGAGTGCTCTTGTGTACTGCGCACACACTTGGACACTATAAAATAACTCCTGCGTAGCTGGTATGGTTTCAATGAAACTAGGCACCGTCACCGAAATCGGTGTGGGGAGCTATTATTATAGTAGATAACCACTGATAATTTTATAGGTTTCTAATGTCGTAAATAAACATATTTTTTGTGCTTTCATTGCTAGCTGAACCCTACGAGATATTACACCTTAAAATATCTACAAAGTCCGCGATGGTATCCTCCTCCTTCCTCCTTTACAAAACGCCAATTTCATATTATGTAATGACTTAATATAAACTTAAGCTGTCGAACAGATCAATTCGACCCTTTGATGCTGCATAGACTAGTTTACAAACAGGTCTAAGATGCCTGATACAGGTCCAACTGAAAGTTATCGAAATAGGCAATAAAGATGTTAAAAAAACGCATTGCTAGTGCAAATGCCACGATCCGCGATCGCGGTTACCATGGTCGTGAACTTCGTGTCGCGTCAAAACAAGTGGATGTAGCATGGATGCTGCCTTAGCAATTGACATATGTCAACGCGCATGCGTAATGCGCGTTGTTTTATTATGTAATTACATTATATAGTGTGCATTTAATATAGATCAATATGGCCCTTTACAGCATGCAATATAAATGAATATTTTCATTATAATAAACATATTACAGATTCAAGAAGCAGCATAGCGGTTGGATTGTAAAATTTATAATAAAGCGCGAAAATTTTAGATAAATGAAGCGGTCTCGCACGTCACGTCGCGTCGAGGTGATAGGGTCCTGTTTTTACCCATTGGGTAAGAAACCCTAAAAAAACATTTTCAATATTGTATACTGAAGTATGTTGCAGTGAGTAGAGTTATTTGCTGAAGAAGTTTTTTACTCCAAGAAAACTTTTCCACGTGGGCAAAGCCGCGGTTTTGTCCGCGGCTAGTATTCTTAATAATTTTGAAGTCGGTACCAGCCTTTGAGCTGCCCTATTACTAAACTTTAATTATATTTTATAATTTTATGACATATATTATATAGGTTGTAGGTGTAAATTGTAGATGTAAGGTATAGGTGTAAGACGTAAGTTGAAGGTGGAGGTTGCAGGCGTAAGTTGTAAGCTTGTAGGTGTTATTAATTCCGTGAGTATAGAGCACCATACTTCAGTCCGTACCGTCCGTCCGTACCGTCCAGCCTACAAATCCAATACCGCGGCCTTGAAGCGACATGTAGGAATAAAATATTAATAGAGATGTTGCCTATTGTGGAATATCACATTTTAATGAATTAAATTTTAAAATTGTCGATTCAAGATATATAAATCTAAAAGAAATAGGTATTTAGATTGACGCTACTAAAAATTATAAGCAAATAAAAATTGTTGCCCATCTCTTTCTCGCAATACGATTTGTTACGTCAAAAGTTGCTACCGCCATACATTTTGTAATGATAAATGTATGGTGGGTGCAACTCGTGTCGTCACAGGCCGATATATCGCTCTCTTTCATATTGTAAATTCAAATTGTTTGTATCTTTGTTATTTTTTAAAATATACGGAAATGGGTTCTAGATTGTTTATTATGATATTGTATAACATCGAATAGACGAAAAACACTTTTTAGGCAACATGCCCATTAAAAATTGGGCCTAATGATGGCCACTAATGTCGGTGCTGGATTTGCAGGCTGGACGGTGAGTAAGGCGTTTTATTAATAAATTAAATTAAATAAAGTTTAAAGAAAATAAAATTGATTTGTTAGTAGGTGTAGACTGTAGGTAGTAGACCGTGTAGCGCCCGAAATGATTAATCAATCTTAATCTTATTTTAGCTATCTAAGATCAAGATTTCAATACATTTCAACGATCCTAGGATTAAATTCACGTTAATTTTTGTTTGAGAATCTAAGATTGAAGTCAATCTAAAATTTTAGATACGTTTTTTATTTCGGGCGGAGATTGGTGTTGGTAGTTGTTTCTGTAGGTGTAGCTTGTAGGTATAGTTGTTGGTGTAGAAAGTGAAGGTAGCTAGTTATTTATTTATTCCAGTATAAACTGGATGTATGGTGTATTAATTACTATAAAGTCATTATTAATACAGAACAACACCAGCTGCAGCTCTGGATAGCTGGGACAGCTAGTTTATTTAGAATTTTAAACAAGTGTTTGTTTTGCATGCTTAGTAAAATAAAGAAAAAGTTCACATGTCAAAAGCGTTGACAGTTTGGCGCTGTCAATTTCATTCTAGCAGGTACTTATTTCCGCTGTCCGCGAATCGCAATTCGTCATCCGCATTCATTCGTTTCATCAAAAAAGTGAAAGACGTCAGCTTCTAATTTCTACCTATTGGTAAGTTCTCGCATTTTAACTTTATTTATATATTAGAATTAATTATTATTATATTTGTCATAAATACAATTATTTAGAAGACAATCTTAAAACAGTGCAATGTAGGTACATCGAAAGTTGTGCAAATTTCTCGCCGGCCGGATTCTCGGAGGCCGTTATTTTTCAAGATTTCGAGGTCATTGCGCTTTATTGAGTTGTAGCAGATTATTACTTATCAACAATAAAATTGGCTATTTTGCAACCAAAATAAGTAAATTGTAGTTTGATAAAATTGTAATTTCGTCCGTTACGAATTAAATATGTCAGGTGTGGTCAACCGGTGACTGTTTTCACTGTCAAACATTTTGCAATGAAACCGTTCTTTGTTCTGGATTTTGCACATTACAAAGTGACTTCTAACAGTAATACGCATAATATATTCTGTTTTTGTGCACTTTGTAATAAAAATAATTATTCATGTGTAGCATTCAGTAGATGTACCTACTTTTATGCTTATTAAAATGATTCGATGTGCTAAAGCAATTTGCAACTTTATAGCCAGTTTTGCTTGTAAAACGTGGGTGGAAAATCACAATCTTCTACCATCTATGTATCTGGTGGGTGGTATTCTTGTTCTGCATGTTGAAACATTATAAGTATATACAAGAATCAACAAAGGCTACATAAATTTGCCCATACAAGTATGTTTCATACATTATAATTCAACAACAATATTAGGCCCCAATTTCACCAAATTTCTTTAAACGTACCTATCGCTAAACTCTGAATAGATCTCTCTCATTCAACATTATAACATGAGAGAACTTAAACCGAAGCTCAACATTAAACATTGTTTCAATATGTTGGTGAAATTTTGGCTTAATAATTCATAATGCACATAGCAGAAAAACACTGCATTTATGTATCACTAAACATGCCGGGTTGGTTTCCATAAAACCAGCCACCACCACCGAAATCGGTGTGAGAGATATGAAACATGTTAAATCTAATATTATATTTCTCATTTTAATAAGTTACAACAAATGCTATTAGTTAGTGTTTCAGGTTGACTTTGAACTTCTCACTATAGTCTTTGAAATAAGACTACAATTTTTATAAAAAACTAACCCGACTATGAAAATTATATAGCCTATGTCCTCCTCAGCCATTTATTCAAATCTATTGACACATCATTCATTGTAATTGGATTAGTAGTTTATGCTCTATGGTGGAATAAACAAACATATGGCTTTGCAGTAGTTGGGTAAATATGACCTATATTTTATATATTATATTTGAAATTGGCGTTTTGTAAAGGAGGAACATAAAGTCGATATTTTTTAAACTTATTATATTTATTTAATCAAAGTATATACCATTGCTATCTATACACTTTTGCCATCTCATAGGTAGTTCATTGATTCCTTTACTAAAAAAACATTTGTACAGGAATCAATAAAATCTTTGAAGCCGCTTTGGACTGCCCCGTTGGAGTTGAATTTTTTCCCTTGCAAAGTTATCCAAATTAAAAAAAAAATTGTTATCTGTTCTAGTCGTTTCTGTAGCACTGGTGCCACGGTGGAAGTCGTACTAAAAAATAATAAGATATTTCAAGTTTTCCATTTTGTAAACAGAGTGACGCAAAGAAAAAACAAAATGAATTACAGTTTTTGAACACAAATGCATGAGTAAATAGCGGTATAAATTTGAAATTATGATTCTTAACCAAAGAAGATATTATATTTTAGATCAAAGTGGCCAGTACGACAAAACGCCTATTTCATATGTAAGGACCATTATATAAACTAATAATAAATAGTAACCAAATTTTTTATCTTAAATTATATAAGATAGATAGTAAGTGAACAACTGAACATGTTACACTGATATTGTAATTTATGCCATAAAAAGGTACCTCAATTTGGATGTTAAAATATATTTTAACACAAGGAAATAGTGATAGAAGGCAAATGACATTATCCTTTTGCACATGTATAAAAATAACTAATGTCAGACAAATTAATATTATTATTATAATATTTTTCATCAATGTCTGCTGCTTCAAAGCTCTGCCTACGCTTTTTTATTTGGGCCGAGATTATTGTCATATGTCAAGGATCATATCTATGTATATAAATATATCATATATCATAACTGAAGAATTGTCATATAATATTACAATTTTATTTTCCATAAAAGTAACTTTCTCTACACATTGTCATGGAAATGTCTACAATACTGTGATCAGGGCTGTCTTAAACTAGGCTGGGGCCCCTGGGCACTCACTAATTTGGGGCCCTTTTGGAAAGTAAAAAAGCTAATTATAGTAACATTTTTTTATTAAATATGACCATTTATTATAGGTAATCAAATACAGTATGATATAATGTCATTAATGATATTAGAATGCTGCTGGTTTTTTGGTTACGATTACGATAACGGTTTTTTTCGGGATTTCTGTTGAGCAAAATCTTCTATTATATCCTTAAAGTCAATTATTTGAAGGATATAACTTTCAATGCACATAATTGACAAATTACTTACGTCGTTCTTGTAACATTGTTGTTCGCAATTCAGTTTTTATTCTCTTAAGCTGCGAAAATGACCGCTCTCCACTACAATTGGTAACCATTAGGCAAAGGAATATTCTTGTAGCAATTTCGACGTTAGGAAAAGTTTCTTATGATAAAACTCTGCAAATTCTTTGCATTTTTTGGCCTTTTGGAAAGTAAAAAAGCTAATTATAGTAACATTTTTTTATTAAATATGACCATTTATTATAGGTAATCAAATACAGTATGATATAATGTCATTAATGATATTAGAATGCTGCTGGTTTTTTGGTTACGATTACGATAACGGTTTTTTTCGGGATTTCTGTTGAGCAAAATCTTCTATTATATCCTTAAAGTCAATTATTTGAAGGATATAACTTTCAATGCACATAATTGACAAATTACTTACGTCGTTCTTGTAACATTGTTGTTCGCAATTCAGTTTTTATTCTCTTAAGCTGCGAAAATGACCGCTCTCCACTACAATTGGTAACCATTAGGCAAAGGAATATTCTTGTAGCAATTTCGACGTTAGGAAAAGTTTCTTATGATAAAACTCTGCAAATTCTTTGCATTTTTTGGTCAACTAGCCAGATTCGATTGTTGTTAACTGACAAAGAGAATCAAGTGAATGAATTGACATATCGTAATCCTGAAAAAATAGCAGATGAATTTAATAAATATATTATTTCTATAAGTCGGTTAAATTACCCAAATAATAATAACTTTAATTTATTAAATAATAGTTTACTACCATTTAACGACACAACATGATTTCTATCTCCAATCGCTAAAGATGAGGTCATTAAAGTAATTAAAGGTTTGAGGAACACATATTCGACAGGTTATGACCATGTAGCAACGAAAATAATAAAGAAAATAAGTAATGAAATTGGTGAACCGTTAAGCCATATAATAAATTAGTCATTTCTTGAAGGCAAATTTCCAGATATTTTGAAATACTCAATAGTTAAACCTTTATTTAAGAAGAACGCTAAGAATGAAATGTATAATTACCGTCCTGTAACATTAATATCCAACATATCAAAAATTTTTGAAAAAATAATGTACAATAAAATTTATAGTTTTCTAACGTCTAAAAATATTTTTAACTCGTCTCAATTTGGATATAGAAAAGATAGTAGCACTAGTTTGGCAAGTTTTTGCCTAAACAAAGACATAACCGAAAATATTAACAGGGGTAATTCAGTGGTGGCTTTATTTCTAGACATGTCAAAAGCTTTTGATCTAGTATGTCACAAAAGGTTATTGAATAAAATAGAAAAGTATGGAATCAGAGGTAAAGGACTTGACTGGATTAACAGTTATCTAAAAGATAGGAAACAAGGAGTAGAAATAATTAAAACAGAAGGACATCGTGTAAATAGCATTGTTTCGACATATAGGAAAAATAATCCTTATGGAGTACCACAGGGTAGTGTATTAGGGCCTTTGCTATTCTTGCTCTATATAAATGATTTCCCGGCATTTATAAAACAAAAATGCACTATGTACGTAGATGACATTACGATTGTTTATGTGAACAAGAATAAAGCACTTTTATCTGAGGAAATAAATAATAGTTTAAGAATAGTTTCTAGCTGGCTACAATTAAACAATCTAAAAATAAATGCTGATAAAACAAACATGATACACTTCAAACCATTTAATAGTGCAAACATAAATATAAATTATAAAGGTTCTAATATCGCGCTTACTAACGAAACGACATATTTAGGTATTATATTGGACCAACACTTCTCTTGGAAACAACATACTGAGAGATTGTGCACAAAAATTGATAGATTTATATACGTACTGCGTACTTTGTCTCAAAGTGTTAGTGAAAAGGCAGCTCTGATAGCCTATCATGGCTATGTATCATCCAACTTAAGATACGGTATTGTGTTATGGGGTAACTCTTACCATAGCCAGAATGTTTTTATAAAACAAAAAGCCTGCTTGCGAGCACTATGTGGTGCCCGACAATTTGAGAGCTGTAAGCCAATATTAAAAAAATATAAAATATTGTCACTTCCATGTCTATATATCTTTGAGATACTAAAGTTTGTCAAAAACACACAGAATTTTTCATTAAAAAAAAGAAGTAAGCCAAAGACCACATACAGGAGACAAGTTACACATTCCAATCAAAAGATTAAATATTTTTGCTAAAAGTGCATACTGTATGGCTATAACTATATATAATAAATTACCCGAAAATCTAAGACAACAGAACTTTAACTCATTTAAAAATCGAATATTTAATTTTTTAATTGACAAATGCTATTATAGCATAGATGAATTCATTAATGACAAGAAAATTTCTTTGATTTTTTGACTAAATGTTAACAAAATTTAAGTGTTTTAGATTAGTAATCAGGTACCTAGGTATTATGTACTGATAATAGACATTGACAGTAATTTTACATACACAATTTAATGTGACTTTTTAGTTCAATTTTATTTTATTAATTGTACTATGAATATTATTATTTCTATTTATTCAATCTAATTAAATTTTATTCCAGATAGGTTAGTATAAATAAAAATCAATTAATTTGAATCTGGAAAACTTGTAGAAGTTTCGGAGAAGTCACTATTTACATTTTGGAAAAACTCTGGCCTTTAGGCCAGAGCTTCTGGCCATACTTTCGAATCCAAATATCACAAACTTCTTCTAGTAAAATGTCGTCACAGGAAGTACCAGGGTCAGGAGACACAGATACATTTTCTAAGCTTGCAGTTCTTAATTCACAGTAGCTTGAAGTCGATGGTTCAGCATCTAATGTGTGTTTGTCATTTTCGTCACACGTAACCTCTTTTTCCTCGTGACATTCAGAGGTACTTTTGTCTTGCGGTGATGAGAATGAATAATCCCTCTGCTTATTTGTTTCTTCAACGGTAAAAAACGAAGTGAGCTTTGGAAGTTATTCCGTTATTTTACTTTTTGAGCTATAACTTTTCTTTTTTGTGAACCACTTAAATATGTTCTTTTCGACATAATGAAATAATATTTAAACGAACAAATCAAAACTTCTGTTTATCTTACTCAATTTTAAATATCAAACGAAACAAAATAACGCCACTCACTCCTATCAGACTGAAAGTTTAATTACATCATTCGGGGACCCCAACCATAGAATGTCGACATTTATGTTAGTCCTAGCTTAGACGGTGCAGCTTGACTTTGGAATCGGAGTGATTACCTGAGTGATCGCTAGATGGTGTACTTAGTAAATTAGGTAGGATGCGTTCGGAAATATTATTAATTAGTACAGTAGGAATAGGCGCAGTCATCGATATAATGGCGTAGTATATGCCATGCAAAGCCTGACCAGAAAAATAAAAAACCTGCACTGGAGGCGCTTCATTTTTTAATTGCAGCAACACTAAGAATAGCTGGGATGTGATTGGTTAAATCTCAAACATTTGACATTTCGTTTTAGTGCCGTGATTTCCCGCAACATGGCGAGATTTTTTATTTTTCCGGTCATGCTTTAAATACCTTCTGATAAGATTACTGATTTGTGAGAAAAGTTTAATGTACAAGAAAAAAAATTATTTGAGAATAAATGTGTGAGAGAAATTGTTGGTCCTTCGGGGCCCCTGAGAATGGGGGCCCCGTGTGCCCTTATGGTGAAGACTGTATTGACTGTGATTAATATACACAACTATTGCTTTGTGTGTTAGTGGCAATTAATGTCAAATAAGACCAATATACCAGATTATAAATAAACTTATCCATAATTTTATTGCACTTTAAATTGTTTATTATAACTAATGTGACATCAATTAAAATGCCAAAATGATACATTATAATGTAGTAAATTGGATGTAAAGTAGATTATATTAGTAGATGCTTGGGATTCACAAAAATTGGTTGCATGCTCCGCCCGCGTAAATATACTATCGAGTATCCCGCGGTAACACTACTTTTTCGGGATAAAAAGTAGCCTATGTTTTAATCCAGAGTCTTAAACTACTACCATACTAAATTTCATCAAAATCCGGTCAGTAGTTTTCGTGTGAAAGCGTAACAAACAAACTTACATTCACATTTATAATATTAGTAGGGATATCCGATTTAATTTTATTACTAATATTTAATTTGGAAGGCCTAAAATCGGCGAAGCCCAAATAAATAATAGAACATGATAACCTAGTTCTGATAATATTATGAAGTAGGTATCCTGTAAAGTGTAAAGGATTATTAAAAACATTTTTACATTAATTATCAGAGATGTCTATG
Organism: Phengaris arion; assembly: GCA_963565745.1. Classification (NCBI taxonomy): domain Eukaryota; kingdom Metazoa; phylum Arthropoda; class Insecta; order Lepidoptera; family Lycaenidae; genus Phengaris; species Phengaris arion. The sequence continues at coordinate 19,378,257 of OY751444.1, forward strand.
TGTAAACACTATCAGTCACATGGTGCAAAGCTACATCGTGTTTTTTCCATCTGCCGCTACACACTATCTGCCCCTATATCTGAACTAATATGGGATTTTTTATAGTGTTATGAGACGGTTGGATTTGGTCCAGAGCGGACTACAGATTTGGTTGCCAACTTAGGAGATTTTACCCTAAATTTTGGGAAAAAAATCTCTGTCATCAATCCCTAGAGGGTTGACCTCTAGGGATTTTATAGTATTATTTTTAGAGATTTTTATTTTTGATGATACAATTGAGCTATTTAACTGTTCTATCGACAAGCGATTTGAAAAGTCAACCTGTAGAAAATAAACTTTTGGAAGTAGGTATATTCTTAACAAAACATTTAGGAGGATTTTTAAGTGGGTAGTTACTAGATTATAGAAATGTTTACTTATGTTTAGTGAGAAATATTTTTGAGCCGGTGCAGCGGGATCTGCAAACAACCGCACACACCGCGGGCGTAAAACGCGTAGTGAGATGTGGCTTTATTTTTTACATAAAAATCTGCATTCTACATTCTACAGAAGCTGCGGGCCCGCAATCGAGGCGGGAATCGGGCGCGGGTGAAAACCGCTTCGTGAGTTGTTAGCCTAAATCCCGCAACGCAAAAGACAACAAGTATGGCCCTCCATTAAATGGGATATTTACATGGTTCGATTTTCGCCGTGCGGCGAGATGCTTGACGAATCGCCACACCATTTTGTTTGCAAAACCGCCTTATCGTCGACATTCGACGCACGTTCGCATTTTCGACCCATTTAATCGTGCGTTATTGTTCCCTTCACCCGCTATCGCTCCCACATCCGCTGTCACCTGTGACTATATCGTAGGTCTCACCATGTCTAGACTATTTAGCGCGTCAATATGGTATGTCCCGTGTCCGACGACACTTACCTTCGGCCGACCGTATTTGATCGTCACTTTGATTACAATTTGTCGCCACATTTACTATATGAAAATTCAAAATTTGCTCATCAAACAGCTATTAATCGTAGGACATAAAAGATGCGTAGCGGATTTATTTATGAATTGGTAATTTTTGCGAATTACATTTGCTCCACAGTACAGGTCACATCTGCACAAGACAAAGGTAATTCATAAGGCTTTAACTGGTTGAGTCCAATTCTAACAATAGAAATACGCACTAAATAATAAGCAGACCTTTCTAGGGAGGTCCCATTCCTATAGTCAAAGTACAAACATAAATGTATAAAAGAACTGATTGTACGGACTACGGTGTACCCAACAGACGGTCCGTCTTAACTATAAACTGGAATAAATAAGTAACTACCTATGTACACCTACAGTTTCTACATACAACTACATCTATAACGTACACGTACTACCTACACCTACCAACTATTAACATTGAACAAGTTAAATTCTCATAAACAGGTGCAACATGCAGAACGCGTCTCTATTTACCAAGAAGACCATAATGGTCTTCCTAAGTAAATTATATTTGTTCTAAACATTCCGTGCTGCTGCAGACTGCATCTGGTGATAACTGGTTTTTAACTAATTGAACTGAACCAAGGTTGTGCCGAGGTGAGCGTGAAGATTTTCTAGGGTTAAAAGCCTCGGGCTTGTTAAAAATAAATACTAACTGGGTATAAACTTATGGGATACAAACAAGTATATAGCTTTAATATATCTAATTCTGGTGATAGCTGGTTGTTTAGGAATGATATTCCTTCGTGTCTGTGTGTGAAAGTTAGTTTTTTTTAATATTAAGGAAAGTGCTCGTAAGTTGGACATGATTTTTAGAATTAAATATTAACACGAAACAGAATATGTATTGTATAGTCTTTATGGGGCGATCGTGCTGAAGCTGAAGATTTCTTTGTGTAATTGCATCTCATTCCGGAAAACTAAAAATCTCAATGGCGAACATGGTCCGGAATTTTGTCATCGATAACTCTGAAGATCTTTGAACTTTGAAATGTTTTTTCGGTATGGAATGCTTTATTGTTGATGATTAATGACAGCAATATGTACACGTCTTTCTACATACGGAAGTGTAAATTTATATGAAATGTGCACATAACAGTGGGTTAGAGTTTCGCCCCGCGGCTTGGCACACGATGAGGGGTGACAGAGCGGAAATATCAAATATGGCCGAACTAATTACGTTAATGGTTTGTTAATAGGTCTTTTGATTCTGACTGATAGAAAATCTTTATCCGAAAGGACTAGTAAATTAGAATAACTTTGGGGAGGACTGAGATTGCAAGAGCGAAAATGGTTTTAACAATTCTTCGCACTTCCTGTTATATATATCCATATATCCATAATCTCAAAATGTTTTGAGATTATGAATATTTTCGCAAGTCGGATGAAAATAGTATGGGCATTTTGGTTAGAAACTAAACAAAGATCCACAGAAAACAAGTCGGTGGTCGGATGATTGTCTCAAGGAAAATCGAACAACAGAGAGTACTTTATAAACGAACATTCACTGAAACTGTCGGGCACCGATGAATAAACATGTACCGCGAATAATATTACAATGGCTGATTCATTTAGGATTAGCCAACTGCGAAAAGTCAGTAGTGACTAATATTATGGGCATGGTATTTTTCACTTCCTAGACCAGGCAGGAAGCGATGCATTTGTCTGTGTATAAAATAGATCTTGATAAGGAGCTTCGATGCAAGTGAGCTTGTTTATGTAGATAAGAGTTCTCGTTTCTCGGTTTATTGACCCTTAAGAACTTTGTCTCGTTTTCATCGATGTATTATTCTAGTTTTACCTTGTTATTTCTCGAAGTAAATACTTATTTATCCTTGAATTACAGCTTTCAGCAATGTTGTGAATGTGATTTAATGATATATGCACTATCATAGTTATTATTGATAAATTGAAGCCTTTTGGGAGGCAAGGAAACATTCGGGAGTGGCTTAGTTTAGTCTAGAGTCATCGTATTTGAAATCCTCCGCTAAAAAGGACAGCATAAAAATATCAGGAGACTATTCCACTTGATTATATCGGAACTACACTTCCACTCGAAAGTACAAAAGCTCGATATGATAACGGTATGCGAAATTGCATGGCTAATGACCGATATGCGTAATAATATAAACATCGGCGTGCGTGGGAGCACAAGAAAGTCGAGACTATGAGAAACATCGCAGTTTCTTGTCGCATATCGTCATAGAAAGTATGTAACAAGACATTCTCTGAGACCAAGGCCGTTCTTTCACCCAAATTGATCTTTGACCGACATTTTTCATCCAGAGTCGGCTGCGTTAAGTAACCAAGTTTAATCGGCAAATGTTTGCATATATTTTTTTTGCAATTGTTTAGGTTTCAGAGGCTGTAAGAATTTGTTACCTAATCTGCGAAGTTCGCAAAAGTGTCTGACCTACTTAGTGAAAGGTGGGCGGAGGGCCAAATATAGATGGAATATTGGAGATTATTGCCTAATAAATGGGCAATACATTTTAAGAAAAATCCAAAAAAGTGTTGCTACCTGCAATAAAGAATTTCAATATATGTCATTCTTAATGGACATGGTATTTTCAATCGGTATAAAGGGACAGAATACTGACGCTGGGTTTTTGTAAGGTAATCTCTCCGGACAGGACGGCCCATTCGTTCCGAAGCATCGGTCATTTTCTCTCGTCTGTTTAACTCGTTTGCATCTAGGTTCGAAGTGATTACTTTTTTGCCGTATCGTAATTATCAGTACATGAACTGTATTGAACCCGCGGCGCCGTTACTTCTATGATGCTTTTGACGGCTTACTGTCTGGTAAAAATGCACTAGGACATTTAGGCGCCTGGCTGATCAGCAGTTTTCTGCCCCTTAGCACTATTTGCCGCATTTAACGCGGGAATCAAGAATACATTTTGACACCATTCCGACTCGGGGACACAAAAACTTAGGAGTCGTGCGTGCCTGCGTGGAGTCTATTGGCTTTATTACTGCGTAAAGATTATTATGATGAGCGAATGGATGCTTCTGGTTGCTGTTGATATCTTATAAATATTTTAGTACTGCATACTTTAGCGAGAAAATAATATGGAGACAAATCCTCCTACTTCATGCTTTGTAAAATGCAATTTATACATTTCTGTGATTAACTGGCGAGTTGCTATCTTAGTTCTTACTATTAATCACAGTTAAAATACAAGTAAATCCATTTATTATTAGATCCTTAATCACTGAGTTATGTTTAACTGCACAAAGCACTGAGTTATTTTTAACCAGACATTTAGTGCACTTGTAACTTTATGACTGTAGTTTAATTTTAGGGTTAAGTGTCTTCTATAACAAGATAGATAGCATAAGTACATAAGCCTAATTTTGGGTTAAATATTTCATTGGGATAAAAATCATATCGTTTACACTTTCTACCACCGTTCCTGTTGAACCTTAAAATATCCTTATTTTAAGGTTCAACAGGAACGAATGTTGAAATCTAGGGGTTAAATATGGAATATGAAATGAAAGTAGAAAATATTTTAGTGAACTTCTTTTAAATACTTATAAAATATAATGTGTCTAAATTTTGATTCCAAAATGATACAAATGATCTTTCTGGTTCTGAATCACCGTTCACCTTCGAATTAATTAATCACAAGTTTTGTCCCTTTAGTACTTTATGTCATGTGATACTTGATCTCAGGACAGAACTAGTGATTAAGCTATCCCTCACTTATCAGGAAGGTGGTGAAAACAGGCCATAAAAATAATAGTTTTACTTCGTTGTCTTATTGCCAGACCAAAATCAAACTGAATAATATGACACTGTCCAATGTCCATATAAAATATGCATTGACGCGTAAGCCACATACATGGTCGCTGATTCATGAATCGCTATCTTATTATACATTCCGTACGTGTGGATATAATATATATATATACCTATATCATGAACCCTATAGACTACACTGATTTAAAGTGTTAAAATACTAAAACAGTAGCTTACAGAACTTTACATAAAAGTTTTAAAGAAATGACAAAACCTTTAATAATATAAGCCAAATATTTTTTTATGATTATGACGTCAGGAGTCAGGACTAGGAGTATTTATTACAATCTCTCATATATTTTCTTTACGGGATGTAAAGAAAGAATATAAGAGGTTTTATCAAACTCTTTAAGTAATGTAAGCTGTTTTAATGTATTATGTAAAATTCAAAAGAACTTTTTCGGAAGAGAGGGACCACTGCATAAAGGTTGCATGTAAAATGCACTTTATTAGTGTTGCACGATTCTTTAATTGCACCAACAACACTCCAACGTGCATCGGCTCTACATTCTTGTTACTAATTAACAGCCACTTACATAGCTATAACGTTTACATTCCATTAAATGTGAAGTTCAAATTTTCTTTTCACTTTGCAGTACGCTGAGCTTGTACTTAGATTTTTATTAGGACTGTCAACTGCCAAATCTAGTTTGCTGAGTCTGGTGATCTTACATAACTGGCGAATAGCGGTCCATTTGTTAAGCTGTTAAATCTGTGAAATATCATTATATGCATTGACAACTTTTTGAATTCAATTCTTCTCATTATAATGCTTGGACCTTAAGAGTTCTAAAAGGCCTTGGGCCTTAAGAGTCCTAAAAGGCGGTATATGCGCGTTTAGGCTGCCTTCATGAAGCAGCATTGCTGGAGCCCCGCAATTGCCCTACATTTGTCATCACGCACGGCTATAGTACCTTAGGCTGGGACTATATGATCAGGAATCCGGCTGGCTAAGGAAAATTCAGAGCACAGAAAATAGAACTCTGCGCTATTACGATAGAGTTGGAAATCGAAGAGTCGAGTGTTAGCTGTCAAATATGATTTGATATTTGACTCGACACTTGTGTGTTCGTTTTTCAGCTCTATTAGCCCCGGCCTTACGGATTCCGGACAATATAGTCCCAGCCTTTAGTGTGTAAAGGCTCCTAGAAAAATCCCAAGCAGGTCCTATAACTTTCAAACTTCACGTTCCAGATCCGAAATGACTTCGACATCGTTCAACGTCGGTCTCACAGACAACACGCGGCTGTCGTCGCGCGTGCTGCGGCCACCGGGCGGCGGCCACACGGACATCTTCGGCGGCGAGCCGGAGCCCACCCGCGGCCGTCGCGCCGGCCCGCCACCCGCCTCGACTAACCACACCGTAGGTGAGTAGCAGCGACAGATTGAGACCTCGCCAACCGCGTCAGGCGTGTAGCGACAGGTGACTATTATCTGTAGCACAAAAGAAATAATGTATACTAGCGGAACTCAGTCGTGTCCTTGAAATTTTTACCTACGATTGAGCGTGACCGAGCACAGCGCTAGAGCTGGTACATATACAAAGAAGAGATTGACAGTGCGCAAGCGTCGCGACACAACTAAAACTCGTTAGTCGTTCAATGCAGTTTATGCAGTTATGCAGCGACAAGTCTTGGCGGCGTGACACTACATACTTCTGCTATTTGAGGTTTCGTAAGCTGCCGTGTAAATGACGCGTATGCGAGCGTACGCCGATTCGGGCTGTCTGGTATGAAGATGATGGTCGTCAGGACATGTCGATATGAGCGAATCTTCCACAGTTTTATCCGCGCCCTCGCCTAAATATGTATGACGCCTGCATTCCAAACTGTGTGGAGGCGCTTTAGTTGTAATTAGTACGACAGGCAGTTCGATCCGCAGTCCACGCACAGATCCAACTACAGACCGATGGGCGGTCAAACTCCACGTGTGCAGGGCACTAATGTTTTGCTTATCATAACCACGGAAATCGCGTTACGTTCATCCTGATCTTCCCGAATTTTTGTTTACTAGCTAACTTAACAATGACAATATCAGAGTTCAAACCACCAGCTGTCACGCAATACGTTCTCTGGCAAGTGTACAGTTACGGAGGGTGAGCTGCCGACACAGGTAACCTAATACATGATTAAAACCCTCGGGAGCTAATTACCTGTCCATTCCTATGTCACCCTCCGCATTGCGTTTTGCGACATCGATCCTAAAATTACTGGTAGTCTAGACAGGTTATAGTCTGCCCCCGTTGAGACCTTTAATCAATATTAGGTATCCTTATTGATTTTGAAAGGTAAAATTTCTTGGTTACAAATGATGTTAACAAAAAAATCACATTAGGCGGGGATCCATGAAAGCTTGTAGGAATACGATGGGACTACTATGGCATTTAAAAAATATATGCAATAGCGTTATTTATCAGAGTTTTAATACAAGTTCAGACATTTTCCCTCTTACGAGTTACGAGAGAATTTTCAAACGTTACTTTAAATCAAAGACTGTCACTGTCTGCTGGGCAGAATGACAACGACATTAATTTAATAGCCTCTTTATTTTCTGTAGCGTTTTAGCCGTTGGTAAACGATGCTGGAATGTAATCAAGCCTGTCGAGTAATAAAGTTTTTTATAAAAATAATTTATATATTTCCTATTTTTTATTAAATGTAATATTTGTAATAATTATATTTTAATTAACTGTTAGAATAATACATATTTCATTTATATTTTATTAATTCTTTGATACATTTATTACTTTGATGTTTATTGATGGGCGAAGTGACCAGGTCCGACCGAGGTGCTCACTGTGTGGATGTGCAGTGTGACTAAGAAACAACTTACTGTCGGCAGACTGTTATTTCGCTATTCAACACACGACATCCAAGATGATAAGCACGACATTCTCTCAGAACGATATATTCAGTTTTGCCAACCTCATGACATTGCACGATAATTACATACAGTTCCTGGGAGATCGAGCTTTGCTTGGAGTTTTAGTACAACACAAAATTATTCGTCTGGCCAGGATTCGAACCCGAGACACCAATTTGGCAACAACCATCCAACCAACGCTAACCAAGCCGCCAACGGATTTGACATTTAGGAATCGAAATCACTCATGTCTTATAATACGTGACGAAAGAAAAACATATAACTTAAAATGCGCAGTTTCCAGGGATAAGACCTAGCTAGACTGATTTTTCTCCAAAACTCCCTGCATACTAAATTTCATGGAAATGCAGCCGTTACCGAGATTATGATTTATATATATATATATATATATATATATATATATATATATATATATATATATATATATATATATATATATATATATATATAAACATCTCATTTAAAGTATAAGATAAGATTATAATATCATAAAATTAGAATTATTAAATCATTTTTTTTCGTAATAAAATGTTACACCTATATGTGCATTTGTCACGCAAATCGTGACAATAACCCCGTTTTTATGAGTTCCAAGTAATTAGGAGTAGTGTAATTAGTAATTCGCAATTTTGATGTACATTTTTGTAGAGTACCTAAATTGTCCAACTACAAAATGGAACCTCAGTTACGATTGGCTGGGTGAGGCTAAATTATTACAAAATTGACCATAAAAATACAAATCAAAGTATTCCCAAATGCGAGTGCTTAACAGCCACAAAAACCCTTTGATATGATAATTGACAACAATTCTTCTAGTGACAGTATTTAATAATCATTCATCTCAAATCGTTTTCAGGCCAAGGTGAGGTGCCCGCGAAGCCGACAAACGGTGCCGAAGCGCCAACCCAGAACGGTCAAGGAGCTAAAGAGGCGCCCCAACCGCAGCCCCAACCGCAGCCCCAATCCCAGCCCCAATCCCAGCCCCAATCCCAGCCCCAAGCTGCTCCTGCACAGGAGCCCAAACCCAAGGTGACCCCGGAAGCACCCAAAGCGTCCCCAGCTGTGACACCGACTGAAAATACTGAACCACCCAAGCGAGTCCGAGTGCCACCAGGTGGATTTTCATCAGGCCTCTGGTAAGGCCAGGATCTCGGGGCCAGTAGTTTATTTAAGTGCCTTTCGGTGTGCTAAGCTTCTTCTGTGTACATATTCGGGCGTCGATTGGATTTGTGTAGCGACACTGATATACAGTACAACTACTTTCGTAATGACCCTCGGCGATTGTCGTTTTTCTGTGGCAGTGACAGATGGAAAATTAAGTTTCCCGAAATATATTAAAAATGTGGTTGTCCTATATCTGTTAAGTTGTAAGAATATGGTTGACAAAATATCTAAGGGTCTTTCACATAAGGGCAAATGTAGCGGCTGCAGCACTGCTGCCGCCTTTGTGAAGAAAGCCTAAGGATAATGCAGGAAAAAACGAGTGTTGCTAGTGTTTTGTTATTATGTCTGTTAAAGTTGTCTTTTAGCTTATCGTGTATACAGAAGTTTGATTTTGCTGGTCCCTTTGCTAGTTTATTGTTTGGTGGAATTTTAATTTCCTCGCAAGGTAATATTATTTACTCAAATCTACATTTTATGTATTCACATGAGCTATTTACTTATTAAGGTATTTTTTACTCTGCTTGTGTCAACATGACAATGTTTAGCGCGAAAGTCACAAATGGGTAGAAATTATTTTAGTGTGTAGGTTGTATGGATATCATTGGACTATTCCCGGGACTCGATCTCATGGCGTATTGTCTTTTGTCTTGCAAATGGATGCTAATTTTATTTTGACTGATGTGTGCATATTGTGTGTACTTAAACATGTTACTGCATTTAGCATTTTAGCAACTAAATTTAATGAATAATTTTGTACGCCTTCTCTAGTTATTGCGATTATGTATATTCAAAATGATTGTATTTTTATATGAATTAAAATACTATGAAAATGCTAGATTAGTTTTATTTCATGTAGGGACAAATAAAAATCACAGCAACGAGAATCTACGAGGTCTTACTACCCTTGTTTTCCTGTTTAATTAACCAGTAACCACATCGTATTTTATCAATAAGTAGGTACTTAATAATACGTCGTTGAGTCATGAGGTGTGCCTGCGGTCAGTATCAAACTACGAAAAACCCTGGCTGATTCTTGTGGGATAAAAATAATGTAGGTACGTAAATTATACCGAAAACAAAAATTTTTTTTATTAAAAACTTATCTTTGTTTAGAGGAAAATATCACGTCAAATCCCTAAAAAGTCAAAAGGCAATGTATATGTGATTTGACATTTATGTGAACCCCTTATCCCTCGGAGTAACTATCTTAACCTAAATCATAACCCATTAAATAATACAATGTCAACCAAATAAAAATATATTTTAATACAACACATACATAAATATGTAACAGTAAGAAAATGACAAAGAAAAGTAGGTAAGTACGACATTATTTTCTGTAGTATATGGCTATTTATGTATTTGGATTATTTTTATTTCATACACTCGGATTATAAAACAATTTCATACATATAATATGTGTATACTACACGAGATCTCTGTATTATAATGAACTATTATGTTCCGTTAAAATTTGTGTTATAATACTGCTCTATAATGTGCATCTGTTAACCGATTGAGTATACTGTTGGTTCTTGGTGGAAATTCATATTCATAATAATGTCACAAACTTTTTTATACCTACAGTTTTCCACTTATTTAGGTTTTTACAATAATTTATATAACACCTGATGATGAGTTAATCGAAACCGGTCGTGTTTATATATTGATGTTATCTGTTTTATTTCCATTATAAACATATTATAATTTAAAGGGGGATATTTCCTATAAGCCTAATTAAAATAACTTGTAATTTTAGTACTAAGCAGTGAAATGGAGAATCCCGGAACCCCCAAACAATCTCGTCTACTGAGCAGACTCTTGGGGCGATTGCGCGGAGACCGCTCGACCATGGCCAAAAACATACTATCCTTTTCGTCCACTGGGTAAAAGTTAAAACTATATACTTGGCTTCAACTTCTTGTCTATAAAATACTTTAAAGTTATACCATGGTCCACGACAAATTAATGTTGTGGTCGTGCTTTACTCCAAAAATATATAATCTATGAGCCCCATCAGATTATAGCACAAGAGCACTAGGAAATGTAGAGCAGGTGTTTGAGGCAAGCTGAAATCTTGTCCTATACTTCTCCTAATGTACCTCAACACGAGAATTCAGGTCTGGCTGGTCAGATGCGGGGCTAAGTCAATATACAAATTTTTGAAACGTGAATTTTAACCCCAGAAAACATGTTTGAGGCAATTTGAAATTTTGATATAGTGTTAGTTTAATGTTTAAGGAGTTAGGGGAAAAAAACTAGGTCATTTAGTCGGGGCATTAACCTTGCCAGACCAGTATAAAAGTAAATTTGAAAAGGTTAAAAAAATAAAACGACATACGAGGGCGGCACTGAAAATTTCGGGAATCAAGGAAGTGACACAACATTACTATTTAAAAATGTATTTATTGCTTTTCGAAGTATTCTCCGCGAAATTTGACACATTTTTCCATACGATGGAACCAATCATTGAAGCAACCATTCGGAAGTTGGGGTCTCCAAAATGGCCGTTTTGTAGGCGTCCACAGCTTCTTCAGGTGATGAAAATCTCTGACCACGCAATTTATTCTTTATTTTAGGGAAAGTATAGAAATCATTAGGGCTTAGGTCGGGGCTGTACGGCGGATGGTCTAATAATTCTATGATTTCTTGCTCTAAAAACTCTTTTGTTCCGTGCGCGGTGTGAGAACTCGCATTGTCGTGATGGAGGATGATGCGGCGGTTGCAGTTCTCTTTACGGAGTTCAGAAACGACCTGTGGCAAACAAATGCACGGCAAACAGCGTACCATTCTGCATTAACCGTTCGTTGTCCCTCAAGAGGAATAGTCGCAACATTGATTTTTGAAAAGGCCAGGCCAGGCCGGCCAGGTTTTGGAGACAAACGTGGCCACCATTTTTTTTTGCAACACTCCGTGAACGAACAATTTTTGTTGGCTTTAACTCATTTTCGAACACCCAAACTCGTGACTGGTTTTTTGTTTCGGGTTCGTACGCGGATATCCAGGATTCGTCACCTGATACGATGTTGTATACAGCATTTGAGGATCCTGCGTGGAATCTTTCGAGAGTTCTGACGCACCAAGTAACGCGAGCCGCTTTTTGCTCTTCACAGAGCAAATGCGGCATCCATCGGGAAAACAACTTTTTTACACCTAACTGTTCATGCAAGATTATTTGTATTTGACTCATGCCAATGTCTAAAGTTGCCTGAATTTCGCGGTATGTCACATGTCGATCTTCCTCAATCAGCTTACGCACAGCATCAAACGTTTTCTTGGGTGACTGCAGTTTTTGGATGACCTTGACGGGGATCATCACTGAGCTTGACAAGTCCACGTTGAAATTCAGCAAACCAGCGATAAATTGTGGTTTTGGATGGGACTTCATCACCAAATGCAGAAATCATCCGGTCAACACACTGTTTTTGTGTTAAACCACTTCGAAAGTCATAATAAATCATCGCTCTAGAAATTTAGAAAACCAAGGAGTTTTAAATTAAAAAGATTTTAATATGACAGGAACAGTGGAAATATTCCATTCCCGATACTTTTAGTGCAGCCCTCGTAAACTTACACTTTGGAGGTCGATTACTCGAAAATGATTGACTTTGTAAAAAAGTCATGTATGAAACCTTCCCTTTATTTTAAAAGGTCTATTCAACGATACTCCACACGATTTGGTAGAAAAAAAAATATTTTTCATCCCCACTTCACATATAGGTATGGAGTGCCACCCCTAAATGTAATATTAATAAAATTGTAAGATGCCAAAACCAAGATCTATATACATATATATACGTGTATATTTGACTATATATATATATATATATATATATATATATATATATATATATATATATATATATATATATATATATATATATATACAGTCAAATTCACTGAATTTCATTACCAAATTTCATCATTTATATTCATAATAATTACAGAAGCTAGAAGCGCGGACAGACAGAAATTTGGTAATAATTTAGAAAATAAGTTTTATTTCATGCTTTTTTGTGCATTTTTACTTTGGAAGTCCGTTTTAATTTTTTATTTATGTGAATGCTGTGTCACCTGCTAAGGTACATGCATCAGTTTGCAATTATTGTGATTGTCTATAAATTTGTTTAATGTATGTACTGTTTGGTGTCCTTATAATAAATAAATAATCCCTGAAATACGTCGGGTATAGAAGTTATTAAAGCAAGAATAAAATCCAAAATCATATTATGTGGAGATGTAGGCTTAGATGTATTTCTTGGTGTAGGAACTGTAGGAGTATGTAGTTAGGTTGCTGTTGTAGGTGGGTATCTAGGTGTAGGTATATCATAGATTAGAGTTGTACCTAACGGAACTTTGTTTCCGCCTCTACAATTACGGAACTTCCGCAAGAAATCATACTGCAAGCGTAATATGTACCAGTACGAGTATACCTACAATTTTAACACCAATAACTACACCTACATCGAGCAACATATTATGTACTTATTATATTCCAACCAGGTTTTTAATGTCTTTCGGGAATCGTCATTTTACATCGTCTCATGTCTGTCGTTTCCACATAAAAACTAATTTTATTCTTGCTCATAACTTTTAAACCCGGCGTTTTATGGGATTACCCTTTCGGTGACAAGAAATATGATTTAAAGTGAACACATTGGCAAACACTTCATTGCTGTCGACGCTGGGTTTTTTTAGTATGAATTTTGGACTATACCCTTTCATTAAAATCCGTTCAGTAGTTTTTTCGTGAAAGAGAAAAAACATTCATCCATCCTCACAAACTTTCACATTTAAATAAGCTACTTGACTCTTAGTTAATTTCATAAATTAAATGAGTATTTCCTTTAGTACTTGGCTTAGGAAAACGTAATATAGCTAAATCATTAAATAAAAGAACAAGATGTACCTATAGTTAAACTTAATTTGAAAAATATGTAAATATTCTTAATTTGATCTGACGAAAACAATAAATAATGTGCATTGTGCGATCGGCCTTAATGTGAGTTTACGTCACTTGTCATAATTGTCAAAAACTCGATAGTGCGCTGAGCTATCAAGTGATTGTTTACTATTAGTATGACGTAGGAGCAAAGATTATCTATCCACAAACATGGCGTAAAGCGTTATCGGCCGTTTTTACAAAGCGTATTTTTAAATTAAAGTTTTGTGGTTTTTTATGGTTTAAACCATTATTAATATTAAATTTGTTTGGTGTAACGGTACAATTATTAATCGTTATAATAAAAAAAAGGGTCGAGTAGCCTATTATTATAGTAGGATTATTTTATGGTATTAACAACGCCATCTATTGAACACAGTAAGAATTTTAAAAAAGCAAAGACCTGCGAAAAGCCGGTATTGTTTTTATAATTACCATGGATGAACTAGATAATAGTAATTTATCCATGTAATGATGGTTTTTAAATTCGTGACATCTGACAGCTTTTTGACGCGACAAGGACCGTCGTGCTGCCTAGCGCCGCCTGGTGACAGAAAATTCTTAGTGACCATTTTTGATACCACTTACGCCACCAGATGACGCTTTGTGAGTTAGGGGGCAGACAACGGCAGAAAAAATATCAAAAATCCTAATTGCTTAATTATCAAAAATACTTTACAACAACAGGACCAGTGCAAGCTTCGGGTGTGGGAGTGCTCATGATGAAGTGGAGACTCCGTCGTGTTTGTCACAATCGCAGTCACACCATGCGCGTGCTCATCTAGCTGCCAACGTTGATATGAGGTCTTTTTTCTTGGTTTCTTATGGGGGAAGTAAAAGTCTTTAACCCGATGTAGGCAAGCGTTAACTACAGCATGATTATCCTCACATTGAGGATCTCAATGTGGCTGACTTTACAATAGTAGTAACGAGAGTCGACTTTTAATACCCGCTAAAAATAAAAATAGCGGTCAATACCTACTTCTCTTAAAATAATAATGCAGGGCTCGACCATCGAGTATCTCTTGTTAAAAATGTAAGGCCTTACTGACTTATTTAGCTTAAGCCTTAACGCTTTCTAAAAATAATAAATATATATCGAATTTACATACTTATTAATTAGTAACCTCGTCATAAAGGTACAGCGGTCAGTATTTGACTCCAGAACAGCTGCCCAAGTTCTGCAAGCAACTCAGCCTTCTGGTGGATGTCATACGCAACATACAGTCATACGGGAAGGTAGTCAGCGAGTATCCCCGGTATACATACAAAATATACTTATATATGTACGTAATATAGTTTAAAATTGAAGACTTCGCTGTCTGCCCGTCTGCCTGTCACCACTCACCAGGCTGTATCTCACGAGATACAGCCTAGTGACAGTTTTCGAACCGTGATAGCTGGACAGTGGTTTTCACATGTAGATGTATTTCTTTTGTCGCTATAATAACAAATACTAAAAACAGATTAAAAATAATATTCATTTATGTGGAACTCCCATACACCAGGCGTTTTTCATTAGTAAGTATTTAGTTTAGTATTATTAGTGCCGAGTGTGCAGCGTTTTGATACCTTTTCGTCTTTGTTGCGTAATATCCAAAAAGCTTTGACATTTTATAGGGAACTGGAACGGCAACTTGAGCAGGAAGCGAGTGAAGTGGCCGCGCTGGCGAGCGAAGCACGGTACGCCCGCGACTCCATCGCGCGGATGCAGCTACAGCGCCGCGCGCTGAAAGTGCAACGTTCACAAATAAACACGTATCTAAAGCAGTTGCGGGAATCCGGTGTGTAGTACTAACTAAATTTTAACCAATCACATCCCGGAATTTCATAGTTTTACTCTTAGGCCCGTATTAATAAAGCGTTCTTAACTCTAAGACAATTCTCAAGAAAATACTTAAGATGTTGTTTTAATTAATAGACCGTACTTAAGTACAGCTGTAGGTACGGCGTATCAAGTGAGTGGGGACGTATTAATAAACGAGACTCGTTTCTCAAGTACGCTGTCATTGCTGTCAAACTGTTACTTGAGACGGGGTTTCGTGGGTACAGTCAAACCTTGACTTGAGAACGGCTTGCTTGGAAATGGGATATAGTACTTTATTATTTGTGGTGTTTTTGGGTGTGTTACAATTATGTAAATTAAAATGTAAATATTTATGACTAAACAAACTCTGAATTTACACTACATATTCAACACAAAATAAAGTTAGGTAGTTATATAAAAAGATGCTATATTGATACATGATTGATTGACTTATTCTTCTTTTTTTTTTGGTAATCGCGGTTGCAAAGGTTTTGCACCATTCTGCCAGTGTCGAGTATTTGTAGAAATATTTTCGATTTTATTTATAATTAAAAATTAAATAAAATATATTTATTTATTTATTTATATTAAACGAATTACCTATTTGATTTATATTAATTGACTTGATTTGACACTTGACAGCAGAATTTTTTTTTCGCGTAGTTTATTTAAGTTTGAGGAGAAATATTTTTGAGAGCAAAAATTTTTTTTTTTTTTTACCAACACTACACAAAAATCGGACAAAATGCACTGTAAATACTCGATTCTAATATCTCAGCTCTATTAGCCGAAAATCATACGCACGAGTGTCGTGCTGTCATAATGGTCCGCTGTAGTAATACTTATCAATTATCATCTATGGGTCCGCTCCAGACTAAAAAAACTTAATAGGTAACATTCTTTAAAAAAATTGATGGAAAATCTTTAAAAATAAAAAAAATATTTTAGAATTTTAAATTAGCCATATTTTTTGCATCTCTTCATGTTTTCAAATTTTTTTCTTGATCGATGAGTCTCGATACAAATGCGTAGTTATACAACACCAGACTGAAAAATGATCATAATATGGCCCTTTCACCTGAAGACACCACACATCAGTATGCGTCGTACTGCAAGAATAGAATGTGTGATGTTACGAACCGTTTAAAAGATGTAGCGAAGGCACGAAGAGACTGAAAAACATCTAAGAAGACCTTATAATAATTGTACACCCAGGAGTAGCACCCGAGAAGACAGTTAAATTGTTTCCACTGGTTAAAAATCTACACTTAAATGAAGTTAAGTTCAGCAACAGCTTCTTCAGACTCCGAAGGGACTACATTACTAAAGTGAGAAGATCACTTGCTTAAGCAAATTTGAAACCCCAAAAACTAGCGAATGATCTCAACTCTCAAACGCGAGAGCTCTAGTATCGAGTAGCAACACATATAGTGGGATGAACGAGAATGGTCAAGATTTTTGTCCCAGATGAGTGTGATGATGTGATGAGTGATGAGAAAGTGAGTACACTTAACTTCAGAAGTTAAAGTGAACTTCTGAAAGGAGGCTAAGTACAGATGACCTGGTAGGCGATATCTTCAAGCCTATACTTTTCAGAAAGAGTCGAGTATGTTGGGTCATTAATGTACATGTAAAATGGCAATATGGCCATGACAATTAGCACTCTAACTGGAGAAAGATATGCTCAAGAGATTTGCAAAGAATATGCAAGACCGTATTTAGCAAATATGGGTGATGGATCGATACAAATGCATTTTAATGTCCAGATCTCAACCCGATTAAGAATACCCTAAGATGAGCTTGGAAGGCTAGTCAGAAGCCGCAGACTATCACCTAGCATTCTCAGAGCACTAAAACACTAACACACGTACATACGTAGAAAATAATTTTACAAGATGTGAGAATAGACAATATTATTGAAAATGAATTAATAATATCTCTGAGTGCTGATAGCAGTGATGAAGATGACAATGCGAATAACAGTTCTGATAGTTCAACTGAATAAATGCAATTATTTTGTTAAATTATGTACTTGTCTTATTTTGTTCCATATATTTACGAAAGAAAAAATAATAATGGGACAGGGATTCGCCTGATGATTTTTAAAATTCACATATGTTTCAAGTCCGTATCGATTCGTTCACTTTAATCGCTGTTTTGAAGCACGTCACCTCACTATGAAGATAAAACTGACAGACGTCAAATGTTACCTATTAAAATGACTCCACTTGAGTTTTGCCGGGGAGTTCAATGGGTGACGTTATGAATTTGTAATATTTCATAAATTTGTGTTATCTCGGTTCTTAATGTGTAATATTGGTAGAATATTAACCATTAAATATTCGTTAACGTGCACAAGTGTGGGCAAGTCGTACAACTTCTAAAAACGTGCTATCTGTGTGTTTCTCGCCAAAACTCCCTAGGAACTTTCAGTAAAGCGTCTACCACTTTACTGAATCGACTGACATGACTCATTGACTGTACTGACTATTTATTTGGACTTTGACTAGACTTTAACTTGACGATATATGAATACAGTGTTGAAAATTGAAACGAATGTTCTATTTCCCGCCTTTTTTACTTGACACTGGCAAATGGTTTTAAGATAAGCCGACGCCAAATATTAAAAAAAATGACCACTTTATGTATATATTTGTTCTAATATTTAGGTAATTAACTTTTTTTTTTACATTCAGTTTTGAGGATTCCGTAATATTCAATCAACCTTTATAGTTTCACCCAGTTCGACATTCTGTCTGTCTGTCTATGTACTCAACTAGCTTCTGTAATTATTAATTGTAATTATAAATTGATGAAATTTGATATAGTTATAAATTGTGTCTAGATCTCGGTTTTGGTATCATAAAAGAAATGTGAAGTGGCGATGAAAAATATTTTTTCATTCTACTCCTATCGTTGAATATGAATGTCTTGTAAAATAAAAGCAAGGTTTCATACATTTATTTTCCAAAGTGAACCATTTTCGAGTAATTGGCTTCCAAAGTGGTTCCCCCCTGTCATTTCTTAACTATGAGATTAGAAACTTACATTTTTCCATGCTGGTAGATCATAAATATTCTTTAGGAAAATTATTTTGAACGTTATCGGACAGTAACTCTTAAGAAAATTGAAAAAAACGTATAGGTACGCGATTATAGTTACGGAACCCTCCTTAGACATTGCCTGACATGCTCTTGATTAGGTTATTTCAACATTGCGTGTGAGCGTGGCGTCCTTTCGCTGTTGTCTGTAGGAAGTATGGACCTTCATTTTTTAATTTTATTTTAAAACATTTATATTCCTTCACAAACAGTGTAGTAAAATCAGTTTTCAGATATCTTTGATGACAATATTAATAAATCATAATAATAATAATGTGTTAATTAACCTAAATTTCCGGTTTTTTTTTCAATTATTAAAAACTTTTTGCAGGTTTTTTTTCAATTAAGTATTAACATAATATTATTAAAAAATAAATAAGTATATTCGAATTATTTGAATACTGAATCCAGTCATATTCGAACAATAAAATTTACGAATATTCGAATAAAAGGAATATTTGAATAATATTCCCTAGATGACATAGAGCAAATCGAAGGGGCCTACGTACATTATTGTATCTGAAAAATGCTACTTTCCAGGAGAGCAATTTTGTTTATTTTTTGTATAACTTTGTCCTTAATAGGATCCATATGAAAAATTGCATAAAAAGTATTGATAGGATAGCAAATTAGTACATTGCGTGCATTGTATAAAAATTCCAAAATGTTTAATGGTTTTCGCGAAAATTGAGTTACGATAGTATAACACGTAAATGTGCTTGCTCTCTTAATCGTAACTGGCACTTCCAATTATTTTCTAGGAACTGCATAAACAAAAATGTATCGGATTTGCTGATTCCGACAATCTACGTTGGTATTTATCAGGAATATTTTATTGTAAGTGTCACATTCGATTATGTACTTCGTAGATTGCTTGTACTTACGATCCATTTTAATGGAATAAGAAGATCAAGATATACATAAAATATCTATACTATCGTGGTTATCAGTACTTTGCTTAGCGCACTTATTTGTTGTTCTTTATTTATAAACCACTGTATTAAAGTAACAGAAAAAACATAAATTATTCGGGAAATACGTATTTTGTGTATAACTTGGTACTGGTATAACAAACAAATTTAAGAATCTTCGTTTGTGGCACGTGTTGCGATAAAAGTAACCTATATCCTTCTCTAAATTCTGACTTACCCCAAATTTTGTTAAATCTGTTCAGTAGTTTGTGCATGCTTGCGTTACAGACTGGCTTACTTCTGCATTGATAATATTAATAGTATGGATTCTATTTGTTAAGCGAAAAATTCAAAAATGAATAAAATTATAATGTTATTTTTAGTTGAATTAGGTATAAATAACTATAATGTTATTTTTTGGTTTAATTAGGTATAAATAATATCTTAATCATAGCTTTTTGAACTGTAAAAATAGATTTAATGTAAGATTGATGTTTTCTTTCATCATCAATATTTTCATTTTCGTTGTCAGATGAGAGAGCTAACAACGTCTTAACAAGATTTAGGCACCTATGACTGTTTTCATAGCAGTAAACTGTTTTCATAGCAGTGCCAGAATTGGCAATACATAAAAGGCACATGAATAGGAATTTCAAATTCAAATTGATTCCTAGTGTGATAACTTTATAACCTTTTACTGCACAAAACACAAGATCTGTAAATCTCTGTAAAGGCCAACAGAATTTTTGCTAGAATTAACTGTAGCACTTGAACACACTTACACTTGAAAAAATAAAACGAAATATCCTGAAATTTAAATTTGACAGCTAAGTAGTAACTTAGCTGGAATTTCTAAGCTGATATTCTGAACTAACCTCGAAAGAGGAAAAATTATGATAAAATTCTATTTGAATAGGTGAAAAATATCAATAATTATGATATGGTTTCTAAATGACGAAAGCCTTGTGTAGGAGTCATCTCAAAAAGCTATGATAATTAGTAGTCTCCTTCCATTATTTTATTAAGTCTTCAAGAAATAACATTTGAATTTATTACTACTTTTGAACTGAGAGCGTATTTTTAAAAAAGCCTATCCGACTAGTGGGATTTCATTAACACCATGAAAACTCGGTATTAATACAAATTATACCTCATACTTCATGACAAAAGCTTTTGTGCGAAGCCATACACCATACTGCCTATTGTGTATCGTCTAATCAGCGCTACCGATTGGTACCTGGGCCTACACAATATGGTCAGTTCTAACTGTCATCAGTTGACACTGTTTTATTTCAATATGGAACTGATCCAATCGATAGCATTAAGTCGATCGGATAATGGGTAGTATGGTGTATACTAGAGTACTGTAAGAATATTAATGATCCCATTCTGCTGTAATCTTCGATATAACTACTTTTAAAATGACTTGCAAAATGACTGACATAAGCTTCCAACGTCCTCATTCATAAAATACTTTAACTGTCAGCTGACCTAGTCATTTTCTGTCAAGTAATCTTTTAAAAGTATCTCACAAAGATAGATTAACTAATTCGTCGTTTCAATATTTTCAAAAAAAACGGGGCTCGAGCTTTTATATAACAAGAGTTCGAGCCAGCAATGCATGAAACTTTAAAACTTGCTGATGAAATTTTAAAACTGTGAAAAACTCTTGTGCCAAACTTCTATCTTCTCGGATAGGTTCATCACCCACCAACTCCTTCAAGTTGTTCCAATAAGCAGGTAAATTAAATAAATATGTAATTTAATGTTGTTTTCATACGGAAAATCAATTTCGTTCCTATAATTAAACATAAAAATTAATTTTTACATAAGTACTTATATCGAATCTGTATAAAAACTGTAAAAAAAAATCCTCTAAAACAACCGTAAGTGCCACTTTCGATAAATATCAGAATTTTAACCACGTAAAGTATCGTAATTGTCAGATTCGATGCTAGTACTTACGTTAACCAAAATTCATGCCGGAACTGCCACTTACGTTATTTTTGTAATATGAAAATCTATTTTGAGCAATAAGTTCTGCCCGATTCAATACTTAATTTAGTAACATTTTCTATTCAAGAAGAACAATATGAATGCTAATTGGTACAACTTAAAGTAACTAACACTTAAAAATAAAAAAATGGGTGCGTGTACTTATGTACGCGCGTCAGAAGTTATACTTCTTTGGCATCATTAAAAAACAATTTTTAAATTACAATAAAATAATAAAAGGACTGGAGAAGGATAGTCAAATGAATCATCCGTGACTGAGATTTTTTTTTATCCCGTCAACTTCAAATTCACGAAAGTCCTTATTCGTGAATTTGAATTTGATGGGATAGATAAAATCTCAGTCACGGATGATTCGTTTACTTGTGAAAGCATTTTTTTCGCAGCCTATAAGCACGAGAACGTTCTGCATGTGTTGTTTTAATTGCAATAGACAAGCCTTGCAAAATTTTTTCAGCTTCTTTGGCAGCTTTCTTTCGATTGTAATAGTTTACATATAAAATTTGCATTTGTTTTACCCATCTTGAAAACTGGAATAGAAATTGAATAGTACTATTAATAGATATATATATATATATATATATATATATATATATATATATATATATATATATATATATATATAATTTAAATATTACAGCTTCAACCTGTGAATATTGTGTGACAGTGATGCGCGTGCATCTTAAAATTTTACTCACATCATTTTTTCATAACGCGCCTAAATACAACTTCAAAAAATAAATAACGCGCGTATATTGCGGCGAAACGTGAGTGACGTTAGTGGCAGTTACGGCCTTGTCCCACACTTAGGTGCGCAACGTTAACTTGAGTTAGTTAACATACATTGATATTGGTCGGACACTCATATGTTAGGATAAAACACGACTCAAAAAAATTAACTTGCTATGGGTTTTTTACATTTTTTGAAAGCGTGATACTAAAGATACGTATATATTGACTCCAAAACAGTAATAAAATATGCCATTTTGCAGTTACAATGATGTACTACGTGTGCGCCGTCGAAATATAGACATCACTGCAACTTGTAACAACACATCCTGCTTTTGAAAGTTTCAATAAAGCGTCTACTATTACGTAGTTTACATACTCTTTGGCGTCTACACGTGATAAAACGTGATACTAAAGATACGTATATATAGACTCCAAAACAGTAATAAAAAATGCCATTTTGCAGTTACAATAATGTACTACGTGTACGCCGTCGAAATATAGACATCACTGCAACTTGTAGCAGCACATCCTACTTTTGAAAGTTTTAATAAAGCGTCTACTATTACGTAGTTACTATACTCTCTGGCGTCTACTGCTTTACTGAATCGACAGACTAGACTTATTGACTGCCCTCACGATTTATTTGGACTTTGACTAGACATTGGACTTGACAATTCAGAAAAACGGTTTTGGAAATATAAACGAAAATTCTATTTTCTCGCCTTTTTAACTTGACACTGGCAATGGTTTTATACTGTATCGCCTTATTTATAGAAAAAAAATCACGTCGAATGACGTAACAAGTTTGTAAATCTATCAATGTCATAATTTATTTTGTGCAAACAACATCGAGTTGCCTTTAAAGGCTATATATTTTTTAACTGTGATAAACCAAACAAAATGAGTTACAAATGGTGTACTGTACCACTGTGTAGAAATACATCAATACAAACACCTGAAAAACTGTTTGTAAGTGTTCCAAAAGATGGAAAAAAACGTAAAACGTGGTTAAACCTGGCACACAGAGATCCTAGGGATATATCTTATAGTTCTGTTATTTTCTTCTGCGAAGACCATTTCGATGTGAGTACACAATTAATAATAATGTTATCTGTTAAACTTTATAATTACTTGGTACCTATGTAGTACTATAATATTTACCAGTTTAGAAATTGTCTAGAAATGATAATAAAGTTTGCATAAAATTTAATAAAAGATTATCTATTTTGTAATATATTGCTTATTTTACAGATCACAAAAGACATGGCTAACTACATTCAGTATAAAATGGGATTCAGCAACAGAATAAAGATGGTAGAAGGAGTTTTACCTTCTAAATTTCAATGTCAGCAAGTTAGAGGTAAGGACCCTCTATCTGTCGAATTGGTGCAAACCAAGCTCTTTGAAGCATGTGAATCTATTAATGACTCAAATATAAATTTTCAAAATAAATTTGCAAGAATATATGCCACCCAGCAAACAAAGAAGAAGAACGAACTTCAGCAAGAACGAAGGAGAAAAATTCAACCTGCATCTTTTGAATGGTTAGAAACTAAAGATATTCAGGAATATGAAGATATTGACCAACATATATTTGTGCAAGATGTAAGAAATGAAGGTGAACAGAGAAAAAAGATAGTAGATGTAGTTATGCCATCTAATTTTCATAATCAACAGGATCTAGAGAAAATAAATTGTGATGAAGGTAGTTTTCGGACAATATCTATTGAAGTTCTTAAAACCGAACTTATTGAAGACGAAGGTATTATAGACCCAATTGTGACTGTACAAGAAGTTAATGGTGGCAATCCTATAAGAGAAGACTCTTACACAGAGCCAGTACCTTTGCAAGAATTTATGAAATGTGAAAACAGTATGACAACAGGTATTTACCTTCAATATTTTAAAACCATGCTCTTATATTAAACAAACATCAAATACCTGACACATATTAAGTTGTTGAATTACACAGGTTGATTATATACAGGTTTGGTCATAAATTAATAACAGTTTTATCTTTTCAGTATCACATCAAACATGGAACAAAGATACATCCACAGATACTGTTGTTATGGTAGAAAAATCCGTACAGATTTGTTTGAAACCAAAATTTAGGAGCAAAGCAGTGCAGACAAAGATTTTAAATAGGAATACTTCTTTACCTCGGAAACACTCTACAATAAACAGATCTACTTCTCCGCTGAGAATTAATAGAAGTTATTGTAATATTGAGCCATCAATTAAAGGTACTAAAAAGGGAAATGGGCTAGTTGTCTGACTTCTTATATTGTATAAATGAATGTATGAGTACCTCCTGCTCTTCAACATAAGTAACTTCTTAGAAGAAACAGTATAATATTAAAAATCTATATTTTCAAAGGTACAGTAATTTGTAATACAGAATTTCGCAAGTCTCGTGAAAACGCTCCATACCAAAGTCTGACGTCGCGAAGAATCGCTGCACTGCAGCAGAAGCTGTTGTATGTAATATATAGGTCGCAAGAAAATGTTTGCTAATATCTCGGAAATTATTGTGTTTAAGTATAATTACTATAATGAGTTATTTTGTATTTCATGTATGTAATGTAATTATTTAGGTTTTTACTCTAATTATGTAAAAAAAATTCGTTCTCCCAGATGAAGAAATTTATTTTAACAAGTATAACAGTTTTTTTGCTTAAACGTCTTTACTTCTCATTTGTAAAACATTGCCAAAAATACCTAATGATTAATTACATTTAGAAAAAACTTATATACAATTAACGTGTCCCTATTAAAACAGCTACGTATGTATCACTTTGAGTATATTTTAACAGAGATTCGAGAACTGGAAACTTCGGTGCGAATATCCGATCGCAAACTATTCAGAAGTTGGGAGTCTGTTAAGGACTCGAAGGATCCTGAGGCGTACGAGAATTTATTAGATGAAATAAAGGTACTGATCTTTCAATAATTTATATTATACAAGCTTTTGCGCGCGTCTTCGCCCGCGGAAATACAGTATGTAAATGTACGTTTACTGTGGGACACAGTAACCGTACATTTTCACGCGATAAAAAATAGCCTATGTCCTTCCCCGTGGTCTAACTTTATAGCTGTGCCAAATTTCATGATGATCGGTTAACTAGTTTTTACGTGAAAGCATAACAACTAACAACCAAACAAACAAACTCACATTCACATTGATAATATTAGTAAGGAATATGGATACGACAGAATTCTATTACTTTTATTTTAAAATTGTTGCCCGCAACTTTTTGCGCTTAAATCCGTATATCACGCTAGCACTAACACACATTTTGCCAGATAAAAAGTAACCTATGTGTTAATCCAGAGCCTAAACTACCTACCTACCTAGCCACCCATCGAAATCATCAATTCATCCACTCACAAACTTTTACATAATAAATTATAATTTATATAATATCGTAAATAACATAATTAGCGACTTTCATATTTATTTAAAAGTTTACTTACTTATAAAAATACTTATAAGTTAGTTTATTTACTTACAAACTTACTTATAAAAATAAATGTCTGATATGAATTTTTACTCTTTTTAGAATAAGCAAAAGACGCTGAGTTGTATGCTCAACTTAATTGAAAATCGACAAGCTCTGTTATCGAGGGAACAAAAAAATAACGAAGCTGAAGATGGTAAAAAAATCTTTTCCTGCTAATAATTATTATTAGATTTTTTAGGTTTTGGGTTTGTTATTTATTAGGTTATAGACTTGTTTGTTTTAGTGACTATGCAGAATTTTTAGATTTATTGATAAAAGAGAGAGGGAGAGATATTGAAATACTCATGTTGCAAAGTAATTGTAGCTTGATTATAAAAACAAAACTAAAGATTTTAAGTATCCCTTGAATTTTCAGGCAGTGAGCGAGCTGATAATGATAAATCAAAGCTAAGAACACTCTCGATCATGTCAGTTTTCAAACAAAAAAAAACTAGATTAGAATCAGTTCATCCGTTTGGGAGCTACGATGCCACGGACAGACACGTCATTCTTATTTTTATTATTTTTGCTGTTGTAGACGCTCTAGTGTCCCTTCCTACTGGAAAACACCAAGCTACTCGCCGGTGCTTCAAGCGCAGGAAGAGAGCTCATGAATCCAGATCAGACCACAAAACACATAATGCTCCAAAACAAGTAAGTTTTTACTTATTGGCATGAATAAGGAAACAAAATATATGGCGGCGCGGGGCAAATCCCGTTCAACTAATCAGCGCACGAGTTGTGTTCCATTTTACAATTTAACGAGTTTCAGGTCGTTATATTATAACAAAAAATAATGCGTAGAATTGTAAGCAGAATGTTTATTTGACAATCTGTCGACATTTTATAATCTCGCTTGTTATATTACAATCTAACGGTATTTACAATAATCAAACTGCAGATTGGATCAAGCCTGCAGCGTCATGTCGATTAGACGATAGGCTGAACGCAGGACGGTGTATGGCTACTGTAAAGGTCGTAAGGCTGAGACTATATTATGATCCGGAATCCGGAAGGCCGTAGAAATTTCTGATCATTGAAATTAAAATCTGCGCTAGTACAATAGAGTTGAAAATCGAACACACGAGTGTCGAGTAAAATTGTCAATGTCATATTTATGACAGCTCGACATTAGCGCACAGCTCTATTTTCAGTGCTCTGAATTTTTAGTTTTTACCGGCGTTCCGGATTTCGGATCATATTGTCCCGGTCTTAGATGTTATTATTTTGAATTGCCAGTTTACAATAGATGGCGCCGCCACGCGATTAAAGGACATCATTCATTTTGGACCAAAAAATGAAAGTGCCGGCCAGAAAAAAAAACTACGATATTCGGATAGAATACACAATTTCTATCATTTTTTACTATGACGTTCAATCTGTGCGCACAACGGTTACGTCGTAATAACATAAAAAATAAAATATTTTTTTATTAATTCTTTGTTGTTAAAAAAAGATTGGAGTGACATTATAATATAAAAAAATATTATATTAAAACTTATTTAGGTACATAATCGCAAAATACTCAAGGTCAAAACCTAGTGGTCAAGATATAAAATCGTACTATTTAACACATTCATATTTATTCTTTATAATAAAGAATGTTGTCTGTTTAGAGTCAAACATTACAGGTTACTTTCTCTCAAAACTTCAAATGGAATTCCGAGAACTAATGAAAAGGGTTAAGGGACGGCTACCTGGGTGCGTGAGCGCATTGTTATTGGTTGCCGACCGCCCGCCCGCGCTACGCCAGCGGCCAGCCAGTCAGTTATCCATGCAACTTTGGTTACATCGGACGGCTATCGTGACAATAATCTCTTGTTCTTAGAGCGATATAATATCAAGTGTATTTAGCGAAGCTTAATATCTGACATTATGAACGTACAATTGTGTATTTCGTGTCGTGTGCCTATTGGTGATCGCCGAAGTTATAGTTGGACATCCCGTGAATCACAACACATCGAAATCGCACAGTTTGTTATTGAAGATCTACTGGGTCCTCAGGTGAGGATTATATTATCGCTATAACGAACGAATATGCCTAAGATATTTACTACGAACAAACATCATAACTCTTATGTACATAATGTTATAACATAAGCCGCATTTGCTGCTGTGTTTTTTAACAAACACAAGTTTTCAAATAAAGAGGGCCCCCCGCCCTCCGCAGATATATTTTTTTTTTATTTAATGATATATTACTAAGCTAATAAACTTTTTTTTTTCAGAATGAACCTACAGATGTTATATGCCGACCTTGTTGGCAAAGGGCCGAGCGGCAATATCTCCGACGTCAACGTGAAGTGCAGGAAGAACCTGACAACGAAGAACCTGATGTTGCAGACGAAGAAGTTAACGCTGTGCCTCATTCTACAGTTTTACCTGGATTTGTACGAACTAGTAATACGGCAAACTCTTGTGTATTTCAACACTGTGTAGACTCAACAAGACACAGAATACCAGAAAACATTATTCTACGTGTTCTTTGCCGATACAGTGTATTCATATCAGAAAACAGTCGTGTTTGCAGCGAACACCTCGAGCAAAATGAATGACATTTACTTGCTATGCAAGACAATTTAATTCAAGATTTTAATTCTGCACAGATCGTTAATGCGCTAAGGTTGTTAATAAACCACATTAAAACAGAAGTTTTAGATTTTGAGCATTATGAATTGATCAATAACAAAGAGTTCCACGATTGGACTGGTCTTACTGCTGAACAATTCTCTGATTTATTGGCCAACACTCCGAGCTTAAATCAAAGAAGAAACAAAAAAACAATTTTAGCAGCTTTACTTGCAAAGATCCGAACTGGAGACTCAAATGCTAGGCTCGCAACGATATTTAAAACGAGCGAATCCACATTTGCGCGAATGCTTGAAACTGGCCGAGAAGCACTTTTGCGAGACTTTGTTCCAATGCATTTGGGGTTTGACCATATGACTCGGGAAGATGTCACACGTAGGAATCTTCTTATCCCAGAAAGTCTTTTTGGAAATATTGAAAGTCCTCCCGAAGAAAGAAAAGCTATTACAATTGTGGACGGCACATACATCTACATCCAAAAAAGCTCAAACTACTTTTTTCAACGAAAATCTTATAGTAGTCACAAGTTCCGGAACTTAGTAAAACAATTTTTATTTGTCTGCTGCGACGGTCACATAATAGAAGTTTCAGGTCCACACGCTGCTACTTCTTCAGATGCGCAGATAATGCAGAATATTGCTGAAAATGAAAGTGATCATGGCGATGGATTATTCCAATGGTTCTACCAAAGCGGGGACGTATTTATTTTGGACCGTGGGTTCAGAGATGCAGTTCCCATTCTTGAAGGAAATGGTTACACTGTGAAAATGCCGGAGACAAAGCATCCTGGAGCGACGCAACTAACCACGGAACAAGCAAACAAGTCACGCCTTGTTACTATTTACCGTTGGGTTGTGGAAGTAGTAAATGGCCGATTTAAACGAGATTTCCGCCTGTTGAGAAACGTTCATATTAATATAACATTGCACTATATGTTTGAATATTTTAGAATCGCAGCAGCATTAATAAATGCTTATCACGTGTTGATAGTAGATAATGTCCATGCTTCTGATTTTTTACAAATAATCCGGGAAAGGATAAACATGCCCAATACACTGGCAGATCTTGTCGCCAGACGTAACTTGAACAGAATGAGAGCACAGTTCCAGCACATGTCTGCAGATATGGCTGAGTTTAATGACTTTCCTACGCTGACCGAAGAAGAATTAATATTATTTAGCCTCGGTATATATCAGCTGAAACAAGCGAGAAGTTACTATGAAGAGCATGTTCAACCAGATGGAGTTTTTAGCATTGAGCTAAGTGGTGGAATTCCTCTAGAGCTTGTAAGGGAATTGGAGGGAGAGGACTTGTGGTTGATTCGAGGGCGAATACAATCCCGACACATCCGATCTAAAACATACTATGTGTATATTGCTCTGGATAGAACAGCAACCGGGCGTCGAGCAATAAAACATTACTATTGCACATGCCATATAGGAATGAGAACCATCGGATGTTGCTCCCATACTATGTGCATAGTCTGGTACATGGGTTATGCTAGACATGACCCTTACCTCAGCCCACCCGCAATAAGTTTAGATGACGTATTTGTAAGACTAGAAAATGTTTAATTGTACGTCATTAACTTATTATTGTTATTAGCCTTTATTCAGAAGAACAATACATTTATTTTATATACATTACAAAATATTCAAATCAATAATTGATTTTTCCGTTGCGCGGTCTCTGCTTCTGAGTGCCTCTTGGCAATGGCCTCGCCCAACAGCTTCCACTCACATCTCTGACATGCCACTCCACATACACTAGTCCACATTTTGCCAGCCATTTGTACCATTTCATCTTCCCATCTTTTTAGAGATCTGCCCTCTTTTCTTTTAGCCCTTCTGGGATACAAAGATGTTATTATTTTTGTCCATTTGTCTGGCCCTCTCAAAATCAAAACATGTCCGGGCCGGACATGTTTTGATTGTTTGTTGTTTCATTTCAATTTTTTAGTTTTATATGTTACATCAGTTACACGTGTCATTTTTCTCAACTCCTTGTTTTCTATTTTGTCTATCCTTTTCTTTCCAAACATACTCCTCTCCATAGCCTTCGGCCCAACTTCCAGCATACTTGTATGAGCTTTTGTTAGTGCCCAAGTTTGGCACCCTTATGTTAGAATGGGTGGAATCCATGTATTAAATAGTTTTCTTTTGGTGCTTATGTTTATACTTATGCATTTTACTATTTCTTTAAAGGACCAGAATCTTTTCCAGGCATTGCCAATTTTTTTTTTTTGTATATCTTTGGTTGTTGTATCATATATATTAGTTATAACCACTGATTCTAAGCAGGAATCTTGCGGTTAATATTGTCTATTTCTCCCAGCGCCATCACACCTTGCCAGAGTTGCCAGAGCGTTTTTTTCTTAGTAATGTTGTCATTACCTTGTAATATCGATCAAACAAAACAAATGCTGTTTAGTCTATTTATATTTCTTCTTCTTATATATAAAAATGCATTTTCAAATGTGTTAGTCGCGCTAAAACTCGAAAACGGCTGAACGGATTGGGCTGATTTTAGTTTTAAAATATTCGTAGAAGTCCAGGGAAGGTTCTACAGTGACACAAAGTTCACCGGGACAGTTAGTCTTCTTCTTATATATAAAAATGGATTTTCAAATGTGTTAGTCGCGCTAAAACTCGAAAACGGCTGAACTAGTTGGGCTGATTTTAGTCTCAAAATATTCGTAGAAGTCCAGGGAAGGTTTTAAAGTGACACGAAGTTCACCGGGACAGCTAGTACTTGATACATATTTTTTATTTTTATTTTATGACTAAATATTTTTTTCCAATACTATTTATCAACCTTACCACTGTGTTTTACTATCAAGTATTATATCATAACGTAAGATATCCATGCTTTTAATAGTGACACTCCAACCTTTTTATCACAAAAGGATTATTTTTAAATTATTTTATTACGACGTAACCATTGGGCGCACAGATTGGACGTCATAGTAAAAAATGTTAGGAATTGTGTATTCTATTCGAATATATATTTTTTTCTTTCTGGCCGGCACTTTCATTTTTTGGTCCAAAAATGTATGAAACGTGAATGATGTCCTTTATCATTGTTTATGTATATGTATAACTCGAAAGTTTTTTCACAATAGCTCTTTTTTAGGGTTCCGTAATGCTCAAGGAACCCTTTTAGTTTCGCTATGTCCGTCCGTCCGTCTGTCTGTCTGCTCCTCTAGCTTCTGTAATTATAAATAGAAAAAGATGCAATTTGGTACGTATAGTTATTTAATGAAATCATAAAATAATAATAATTTTATATTTTAGGGGTGGCTCTCCATACATCTGAAGTGGGGATGAAAAATATTTTTTCATTCTACCCGATCGTGTGTGGTATCGTTGAATAGGTATTTTAAATTAAATGCAAGATTTCATCTATGACTTTTTTACAAAGTCAACCATTTTCGAGTTATCGCCTTCCAAAGTGGTTAATAAGTTGGTTTCCCCCTGGAATTTCTAAACTATAGGAGATAGAAACTTGTAAGTTTCCATGATAATAGATCATGCTAAAACTCATTAACGTATTGGCACCAATAATCGACACGTTAAGGAGGTTATGTGCTTAAAACAGAAATATAAAAAATATTTTCATACTTAGAAAAGCAATGACGAGTGAAAATGATTAAATATGCCCTTGAGAAATGATATGCTGATTATTGTTAATTACAAATATATAGTTTTTGAGAAAAAACCGAAAAAATGAAAATATTTAAAATCTCCAATAATCGACATGAAAACTCCAGTAACCAACACCCAGTTATCGACAGTTACCAGTTATCGTTACCCAATTATCGACTGATTGCCAACAATGTGTACCTACCTGCCAGGCCAGCCATAATATCATGTAATTTGCGTCAGCAATGCGACAAGCGAAAATTGTACAATATCTGCTGTCTGGTTTGATACTGAGCCCGTAAATTAAAAGTAACAATTCAAAAATATTCATTTATTTGTATAGAAAAGTCTAAATTATAAAAATCAATTACATAAAAAAAACTCTGAAGGACTTAACATTTTTTTTAATTCTAAAAAGTCTTTTGGTATTAATCATATCTTTATCATACATTACATATTTGGAAACATTGCTTTGGAATGATATACTTAATAACTAGTTGACAATTCAGTCATGTTTGTAACAAACTAGGAATGTTTTCTTGTAACAATAAAACTTAAAGTACCTAATCTTTATATCAATAAATTCAAGGAAAAAAATAACAGAAATTAAAATAGAATCTTATTTATAAAAATACAGTCGTTTATATTATTTCTAATAACTCCCTGATTTTGTAATTTGCGATAGCAACGCGACAGCAACAAGCGACGGTTCGCGCTTTAAGCGAACAATCGAGATATTAAAAAATGTATTGGGTTGACGTTGACGTTTAATACATTTTTTAGTTCCTCGATTGTTCGTTAGAGCGTGAACCGTCACTTGTCGCTGTCGCATTGCTATCGCAAATTACAGAATCAGGGGGCCAATCACTGATAATAATTCTTCTTGATTTAAAGGTAGATATTGGGTAAATATTTATCCATTTCTGGTATTCTGTAAAATCCTCTCTTATTTAGACATATAGGCTCATTAATTTCTTCAATTATTTCACTATGGCCATATAACATTATATCAGGTGGATAGGGCCATTTGAAAGTATTTCCTGTAGTGAAAGTCATTGTACTTATTTCGAATTCGGTATTTACCAAGTTTTCAATCTTACCTGGAAAATACTCCCCTTCATACTTAATTATTACGAAACTTCCTCTCGAAAACTTCTTCTGTAATTTAGTAAACTTTGAAGATGGAAGTTTCTTTATAGGATAATTTTCCAAGTCTGAGTTTAAAGAATCAGTCTCATCATAGCTATTATCACTTTCAGCGTAGGAAATATCCATATCTGAATCTGAAGTCAATTCTTTTTGAATGCTCATCTTTCTTTTAACTTTTGTCTTAGCTGTTTTCTTCTTCTTATCGTTGGCTAACTGTTCCTTCAATTTCTTCTTTTCTATTCTCTGTTTTGCTCTTTCGTCTTTTTCTCGTTGTTTTTTATTTTTCTCATCTTCTTTCTTCTCGTGATACTCTTTCCAAGCTTTACTTGTCACTGTTGAAGGAATCTTTTCTCGCTTTGTCTTCTTTTTATTACTATCCAAATTATCGGGCCAAAACAGACTCCTCTTAAAAGGAGATGGTACTATTACTCCCAAAACGGTTTCCATAGAGTTCTTCTGTGGTGTTGTGTCCTGTAGTACCATAGTACTAATTATAGGTTCTTGAGATATGCGGTCTTCTATTATTTTGGGCAAATCGGAAGAAGATAATGACTCCGGTAGTGGTAGTGCTTGGTCAATTAATGTATCAATATTGGTGTTAATGTTGGGTGCTTCGATTAGAAGATCTCTTGTCACTTCAGGTAAAGTTGGAAAAGAAAGTAATGGTAGAGGAAGAGGTTGGTTGGGTTGAACAGTAACACTTTCTATGACTGCGTCTTTTGATGAATTATCAGTCTGCACGCTGTTTTCAGTTTCTGTTAGCACAGTGAGACCAGCATCTGACGAAATAAAAACATGTTCTTCGGTTAAAACTTCGTTTATCTGGGCAGTGGTTATATTATTTGAGACATTGTTTGTCTCTTCCAATGTGTCTGACGTTAAAGCAGCATCCGACGAATTCGAATGACACGCGAGTTCGGATTTATTTTTGGCCCAAATGACATATAAAGCCACGTCTTCGTTAGGTATGTTACTTTCCAGTGTATTTCTATTTTCAAAGTATAATTTATGAAATAAGTGTAACTTTTGAGCTGAAAAAACATTTATGATTTCCTTTTCTAAATATTTCATAAACTCCTTCTGCACTGGATTAGTTTTAGGCGTGGTGTCTTTTTCGGTTTGTCTAATTTTAGACATGTCAATATAATCAGGCCCGAATGGAAAAAGGCCTCCCGCTCTGAACCCATTTTTGACGCAATCTTTCGTTATATTTGTGAGTGCTTTTTGGAGTACTGGGGCAAAATTCTCTTTACGGAGATTTTGACCAAGGTTCTCCATTTTCCATTGCATCACGGCTTTTCTCCAATGTGCTTTGAGGGGTCTGAATACTGATAAGTCCATCGGTTGTAATAAATGTGTTGAGTTTGGATATAAGGCAAAGATTTCAATACCATTTTGAGTGCAAAAATTCGATAAATGAAGCGTGAGATGCGATTTGTGGCCATCAACGAATAATAAAATCGGTTTTTCAATATTGTTTTGCTCTAGCCAAGGGTTGAAGACATTAGTAATATATTCAAAGAAGGTACTGCTGCACATCCACCCACTCTCCGACTTACCTATTGCCCATTCTTCGGGAACACTTGCAGCAATAGATGCAGGTATCCGTTCATAATTAAATACAATCATTGGAGGGGCTAGGTCTCCGGCTGCATTTCCCGTTATAAGAACCGTAAGATTGTCCTTGTCATCGCCACAACTACTATATGGGTGTTTTTCTCCTTTCTTTACTATTACACGATTAGGTTTGGGTGACAAGAAAAACGCACTTTCGTCTGTGTTGAATAGCCTGTGTGGGTTGTTTAGAACAGTTTTTAAATTTTGTTCGTCCAAATAACTTTCAACTTCATTAAACCAGGTCCTGATATTATTCTCAGACACGTTATCTCGAGCTCTCGACAAGTTGTCTGGTACCCTTTCTGACAAGATTGGATGTCTTTTCATAAACGACTGAAACCATTTCTTACCAGGCCTGTTATTAGTAAAAGGATTTGGCCTTTTATGATTCATTATTATTTTTTGGACACTGTCCAATAGAGAATCTTTAGTCAGTGGTACATGTTTTTCAGATAACTTTAACAACCATCTTTCCAGAATGTCTTCTTCTGATTTTGTTAATATAGTATTTGGCCCCATAGCGCAACCGATTAGAGTTTTTCCTGATAATTTGTCGTGTAGAGTAATCCTTGGTACTCCAAAAAGTTTCGCAGCAACTGCAATCTTTTCGCCATTCTTTACAGCCTCAACCGCTTTTTCTATCTGGTCGGGAGTGTAGTTTTTTCTCGGAGCCATCTGAAACCAATTATCGACACATTTAAATTCCATTAATCGACATGGTGTCGATTACTGGTAACTCTACTTTGATCAACCTATTTTAAATATCTACCAATTCTGCAAAGAAAAAACGACCATATTCCTTTGTAAAATAAAAAAGTTAAAAAAATAAATATTTTCGACACTTGTCGATAATTGAAGAAACTCAATTTTAGAGAACCAGTAATCGACACCAGCAAAAACCTTTAAAAAAGTTACCTCCAAACTTCTGTTATAATTTATATTGATACTATAATTCCCATAATACACCGTAAAACACTTAGAAAAAAAATAAGTTAATAATACACCAAGGTAACGATCAAACATTGTACTTACTTTGTTATAGATTTCGCTTAGAATTGTCTTTGTTTTGGAAGGAACACTAGCCGGTCACAGTTCTCACGCCGCCATTTTTAGACGAAATGACGGATTACAATCAAATGTCACTGGATGACAGTAGAAAGCGTACTTATCAGTGTACAGTGTAGCCATATTAAAAAATCGGATTCTCACTCTTATTTCCTTTAATTACAGAAAAAAATGTCGATCATTGGTTCTTGTCGATTATTGGTGCCAATACGTTAGGATAATTATTTTGAACTAAATCGGACAATAACTTTTGAAGTAATTAGTAATTAATCAAAGAAAACGTTATATTGAGCGTTGATAATTATGGAACTCTTATTAGACATGTCCTGACATGATCTTGGTTAGGTTATTTACATTGTCAGCGATATTTTCACTTCCAAAAACTGAACACGTGCACCTACTACTTACCGATACCGACCAACATATGGTATTATATTGCAACCACGTTTTTAATATCTTTTGGGAATCGTCGTATTTCAAACATCGTCTCATGAGTCATGTCTGTCATTCCCATACAAAAACTGATTTTATTGCCGTTTTGGTGACATCATAATATAAGATTTAAAGTAAACACATTAGCAACCATTTCGTTTCTGTCGATTCTGGGTCAGGTCAAGTCGAAGGCTTTTCTACATTTTTTTCAAATATATTTTATTATGTTCGTATGTATTCGATAGTCAACTAGTATTTTTATTTCTTGGAAATAATATCTCTTTAAGCAAAGAAAAAATGTTTAAAATTTAAACAAAACATTTTTGCGCCCGCGCCATAACGACAGCCACCATTATCGTGACGTCATAAAAACAGAAACAAATAAATGTCATATTATGTGTATGTCATGTGTAGAACTTTAGATTTAACTTTCGCTGTTGTTTAATCGATTTGATTATGTTCTGACGTCACTTACAAGAAAATTATGTTTTGGCGTTTTCGGTCACATGACATACAGATAATAAAACTAGTTTTATTTTTGAAATTATAAATAAATTGCATATTTTATAACAAAATAGTGTTATATTCGTATTTATTATGATAGAAACTATATAAATAACAAATGTATATCATTTTTCAACTAGCCTATTTCGGACCAAGCTATTTTCGTTACTCAAGGTGTCGTCCAGATCTCAGATTCTCGTCTTACTAATGTTGTTTATTTATATTCAGGTAACTTTATACATAACCGGGAGCAGCACAGTCGACGAGACGGAGTCCACTCGAAGTTCATTAGAAATACCTTCTCTGGAGCTGCCACAAGGACCAACGCCGAACATTATGTTTTTCACAACCAATTTAACATGAAACATGCAAAAAATGTAGACAAAACCCATAAATAACACATATTTTAATAAAGCATGAAACAACTTTTTACCTTTTTTCTTTATTGATAAACGAAGAAGCTCTGAATTTTCAACTGTGGTTTGAAAAGATTTCCGAACGAGTATGTTGGCGGGAGTTTTGCCGGGGAGTGCAATGGGTGCCTGTGGGTGTTGTGGAATTAGTATTTCTTCATAAATTTGTGTTATTTCTGTTCATAATGGTGGAATAACATAAATAAACGTAATAATACATAAGTATTATTGGTAGAATATTAACCATTAACTATTCGTTAACGTGCACAAGTGTGGGTAAGTTCTAAAACGTGCTATTTTGTGTTGTCCGCCAAAACTCCCTAGGAACTTTCAGTAAAGCTTCTACCACTTTACTGAATCGACTGACATGACTCATGGACAGTACTGACTATATATTTGGACTTTGACTAGACTTGACTATAGGAATACGGTGTTGAAAATTGAAACGAAAGTTATTTTTCCAGCCTTTTTAACTTGACACTGGCAAATGGTTATAAGCCGATGCCATATTTAAATAAAAAAATAAAAACATGTTGGCACTTGACAGTTGATTGAATTGATAGTTGACAGCTGGAAATTTGACACTTATGACAAGTGACAACATTACTTCGAGGAAGGGGACGAGTGAACGTGAAAATATCGATAATATTTTTAATAACGTAAATCATCGTAAATGCATAATGCAGATTCAAGGTTGTTAGATTAATGATTACTCCTATGATTTGTCAGTACATTAAACAGCTACGTTTAAAAAATTAACTTATCACATTTACTTACATATTTTGATATTATGATTCATATAGTACCTAGCAAGTACGAGACACATTCTACTAGTCTTATATGAAAAAAATATATTTTAATGATAGAGGCGTTATAAGTGGCTTTTTGCGAAGAAGTTTTCAGCTTGACCACGAAGTCTCGACTATCGAGATTTGATATGATGTGACAGTCCTAGTCAGGTTTCACGTTGGCATATTTTATGGCATTTACGTAGCACGGCTTTTGGCAGATGGGAAATATCAAAGATTTTAACAATTTTCAGATGCAGTTATTTTATACGATAGTAAACAGGCCGCGTCGGATTAGTGTAGTTTAAGGTGCCGTTAACGCTAAGGAATATATTAGTAATAAATAAAAATAGAAGTTTATTAATAAAATGGCTTCTAGAGGTGGTGTTATGGTAACAGGTACGAATGGAGCAGATTTCGAACATAGAGAAAAAGTGGCGGCCCATTATCAAATAAGGTGAGTAACGCTCCTATTTTTATGTTATTGGACCACGGATTGTGATCTCGTAATTAAGAATGTGTGACATTAAACTCTTGTCAAGTTCCGTTTTAATTATTTTTAGACAAAAGCGAACCTCTTGACCTGCGTTTGCCGCCAGAAATTTGAATTTCCTTTTATACAGCTGTTTAAACGCTGGAAAACAACACAAAGTCGAAAAAATGTGTTTAATGTTCAAAACAACAACAAACATGTTGATCCTTATGCTATCTAATAATTGAAGTAGGATACAAAATTAGTAAGACTGTATAGTGTATAGAATATAAATTTTGTACCTAATTAGAATATCTTGGTATTTTACTATGTCAATATTCCATGAAAAGTATACTGAATACAGATAATATGTGTGACATTGAGTATGTCCGTTTGATGCTTTTCTTATATTAATTTCCTTTCCACTATATTTAATGAATGAATGAATGAATGAAATATTCTTTATTGTGCACACAACGTAAAAAAATATAAAAGAAAAGAGATAAAAAATAACAATATACACAGGTAATGCAATGGAGGCCTTTTTACTAGGTAGCAATCTCTTCCAGGCAACCTTGGGTAGAGGAAATATTAGAAAAGAATTTGGCGTGCATGAGCAGATAAAAAGAACATAATAAAATACAAAAAAAAATAATACATGCCTTTAAACAATATATATATATGTGTAATTTATATCTACATTTTTATAGTAGTGATAAGTAATTTTAATATTTAGTGATGTAAATGGACTATGTTCAGATTCTATTTAATCTATATGTACATAAATAGCAATAATCATAGAGAACAATAGCGTCCTATGATACTACAAATTTAAATGTCAGTTATTTATGGTGCAATTAAAAAAACATTGACCCATTAATTTGGTTGAATTGAATCTTTTTGTTTCCTTTCACTATAATATATATTTAAAGGTTGTACATAATATATTGCAGTGCATTGAACAAGTCCCGTCTGAAGTACTGTGTGTTTTTTCACCATGTTCTCTTCTTTGTGATGTTGGCAAAACTCTGTGCGGATATTCTGGACAAGCTCGACATATTTATTCTGGAAATTGAAGAGTTGCAGATACCACAGGTAAAATATTAAAATTATGCAAAAGACATTGGGAGTTTTATAACTGCCTTTTTCTAAATTTATAGATTAATTTTCATTTACATTTAATTTTTTGTAATTATTTTAATTCAGACCTAGATAGAGATGTGGAGATAATCAGTAAATTTTTAAACATATTTAACATGAATCTTTGTTGAAATGAGTTAGTTAAATATGACAGTATTTACTATTTACCCCACCTCCTGCAGACAAGATGATATATACTTAAGTTTTGCATTAAGAAGTAAGCACAGAAGAGTTTTATTTGGGTGATCAACTTTATTACATCTACAATATAGAAAGAGAAAGATAAGAAAAATGTTTTGCATTAATTAATAAATTAGATAAAAATGTTATATGGAAAGAAAAAACTAAAAAAATTTAAATTAAAAATATATAATATTTTACATTCCAGCCTCTGTGGTGGGAGTATATCTGGTGTCTATCGTTGCTGCTATCGTTTCTGGGTCTGTCAGCGATCAAACGAAACAACATTCGCTACCTGAGGCAGTACATGTACGGTATCATAGCACTGGGACTCGGCCCACTGCTGTACTGCGTGCTACACTATTGCGGAGATGTGTGGGCATACCTGACGGCTGATGAGGACGACGATATTGATGATATACAGCTGTGGCAGGTATGATGATCTTCATAAATTCCTATTATAAATCATCTGCTAATTATGGTAAATAACTTTTTGTTTTGTTGTTTGAGACGCTACGCAGTGCTGCATTTTGAATAGAATAATAATTATATATATATATGAATGCAGCGCCATGTCGCGTATCGTTTCATTTTCGTGTGAAATACCCTTAGTTTTAAATGTTCCATAAGAACAGAAGAAAGGAGGCAGTGAATTTTTCTTAAGAAAATAGTTTTAAAATACAAAATAGTTGTTGCATTAATATGACACATGCCACTAATAATATTAGGTATTTAAATACATATAAAATTGGCGTTTTGTAAAGGAAGAACATGAAGTCGATTTTTTCTAAACATAATGTATTTATTTAATCAAAGTATATACCATCGATATCTATGCACTTTTGCCATCTCATAGGTAGTTCCTTGATTCCTTTACTAAAAAAACCATTCGGGCAGGAATCAATAAAATCTTTGAAGGTGCTTTGGACTGCCCCATCGGAGTTGTTTTTTTTCCCTTGCAAGAAGTTATCCAAATTTCGAAAAAAATGGTAATCTGTTGGAGCAAGGTCCGGGGATTACGGTAGATGTCTTAGACATT
This sequence comes from Phengaris arion, assembly GCA_963565745.1. Lineage (NCBI taxonomy): Eukaryota > Metazoa > Arthropoda > Insecta > Lepidoptera > Lycaenidae > Phengaris > Phengaris arion. Next base: position 19,419,123 of record OY751444.1, read on the forward strand.
CCAATTGAAGCTCCTCTAATTTGGTAGCCGTCTGTTGTGCAGTGTGTGGTCTAGCGTTGTCCTGAAGCAGCAGTGGCCTAGAGTGAATGACCAACCTCTGTTGTTTAGCGGCTAGCGTTTCCATCATGATTTGCAGTTGCTGGTAATAGACATCTGCCATAATGGTCTGACCAGATTTAAGAAAGCTGTAGTGAACGACACTGGCACTAGTCCACCAAACGCTCACAAGTAACTTTTTTTGAGTCAATTTTCGCTTGGGGCAGGCTTTGGCTGGTTCGCCAGGGTTCATCCATTGCGATGAGCGTTTCCGATTATCGTACAGGATCCACTTTTCGTCACAGGTAATGATTCGATTTAAAATCCCTTCATTATTGTGCCGGTGGAGTAATGTAACGAAGCAGTCGACGCGCGTTTTCTTTTGCGACACCGCCGCCATACACATCATTAATCCTTCGAGCCGTTTCTGCAGCACTGCTGCCACGGTGGAACTCGTACTCGAAAATAATACGATATTTCAAGTGTTCCATTTTGTAAACAGAGTGACGCAAAGAAAAAATCTAAAGAGGAAAAAACAAATGAATTACGGTTTTCGAAACACAAATGCATGAGTAAATTGTGGTATAAATTTGAAATTGGCATTCCTAACCAAAGATTATTTGAGATATATTTGAGATCAAAGCCAGTACGACAAAACGCCAATTTCATATGTATGGACCTAATACATTAATGATTACCCTCGGATACACTAGGGAACATTTTGTCTTGCAACATGATGCGCAACACTGAATCTACATGACGCTGCAACGTTGTACAGTGTCCCGCAACATGCCCCGCCACATTTTACCTCACGCGGGACATGTAGCTTACTCTCGGCCCGAGAGTGTCCCGCGCCGTTTGTTACCGAGTGTCGTGGTGTACGCAACGTGTCTCAATATTTCTGTAGTGCGGGGAAACAATACCGTGCTTTCACTTCTTGAGCTTTACCAGAAGCATGATTTGCTGTGGGATACTTCAAACCGTGATTATCGGAATAATCTGTCGACAAGTATCTTAATAAAATATAATAAATAACTTTTATTTCATGCTGGATAAGCCTTATGCAATGGCTAGTCTGTTCCAAATTCAAAAAAATAAGTTCCAAAATCAGATGTTGACATTTAAGTGAAATTCACAAATGTTCCATCAGACATTCGGAGATCACTTAGAATATTAATTCTTCTTTCTGGTTGTAGTAGAAAATTCCGCAACCACCAATTTCTCTTTCGCTTACGTTTCATCACTCCCGAAATAAATATTTACACAGCACTAATCGTCTAAACCTCCTCGGGCGACATTTCTATAAACACTGACTAGTGTGGCCTACAAAATATTCCGCGGCATGAGTCTCTGGGACATGCCACATAGTGCTTGAGGATGTCCAGCAGCATGTTGCTCTGTTTGTTCCCTAGTGTATCCGGTGCTTTAACCATTCGATGTTATATCTTACAAGTATTTATGGCACTTACTTATACTTTACTTTAAATGTTTTCAGGGCTACCCCTACGGTCTCCTCTGGTACGCGTTCGTGCTCCTCGCGTCCCAGGTGCACGCGTTTCAGCTCTACTTCGGGTACAATCTCCTCCGAGCTTGGCGGGCCCGAGGTGCGCTCAGGAAATCTGACTAGAGTGCGACTACTCACCGTTTGTTATCTCACTTGTTGACGCAGAGTTGTATAGATGTTTGGGAGTGATGGGGTAAAAGTTACAATTGTATTTTGGATTAATTTTACAATGTCTTTTTTATTTGGGATGTATTCAAAGCAATGATAGACATTGGAGGCGCGTGATCATTATTCAACTCTCGTTCCAAAAATATGTACTTAACTTTAAATTTTAAACACATTATCCTTTAAAATAATGAACGTCGATTCATAACCACGCGGCCGGTACTGCGCGGTGCTCGCGTGACATTCAAAAAATCATGTTATTTTTCTATAAATTCAGCTTTTTTTTTGTTAAAGCATACTGTCATTAATTACGTAATATTTTAACTTATCTTTGAATACATTATTCGGATAGAAATACACTCTGTATAACTTTAATAATTACATAATATTTTCAACCTCTATTTTTTATTAGCTGCCTTCTTAAGATACATACTATAATGGGATACTTAACGTTTATTTAAGATGTCCATCCGGTCATTTACTTGGTTGTGCACAAATATATTCTTAAAATAAATATCTATACAACTCTGTATGTGTGTATATAAGATGTTATTATAATTGTAAGCATCATTATATCAATTGACAACCTCGCTCGAGGAAAAGATTAGTAAATAGATTCTAGACTTATCGTGTCTATATTTATAAAGAAAGACTCTCTATAGTGAAATTCGGTCTAAATATCAATTTATATATTTTAAGGACCTGTTTCACAATCTTCTAATAAGTGTGTAATAGCTTATTCATAAGCTTCGTCTCTGTCACTCAATATAAAGTAAGAAAGCGACAAGACTGAATAAGCTGACACTTATTATCTGTTCAGACCCAACTTCATATAAACGTACAATAAAACAAAAAGATGAAATTCGAATAAATTAATGTGTTATTGTATTTATAATGCACGATAAATGAGTGACATTTAAATTGGTAGCATTATAACATTCTTTGTTTACATTTATCCCCTTACTTATAAAAATATTTACACAGTGGATAAGCTATAAATGTTTTGTCCTTGTCTTATACGTTAGAAAAGTGGCTTGATAGACAAGGACAAAACATTATATTGCTAATCCATTGTATAAATATTTTTATTAGTAAGGGGGTTCTATTAAATTTTATCTGAACGTAGCTTAGAAGATAATTGAAACATGCCCTCATAAATGACTTATATTTTGTACAGAATGATGCATATAATTATTAGTTTGTTATCTTTTGATGAAGGAATCAACAAGAGAACTGCGTATGTGTGATTTTGAGAGCTGACTATTTATAATTGTTGTTAGTTGTGTGTTAGGAGATAAGGGTGGTTTATGTGTTGGCAGCATTGATTATGCGCAAACTTTTAACTCAAGCTTTTATTCATATTATTAGCAATATACGGAACCAGGTCAAAAATAATGCACATCGTCCTTTGAAGAGAGATACTCGTTTTGTGTCGGTTTTGTGAATCGTCATCTCTGTCCAACACTGCCAATGTGACATAAGCTGCTGTATTGTATGTATGCAAGAGAAAACGGTCTACAAAACCGACACTAGCCGAATATCTATATATAAAAGGAGATGTTCTCACTGACTGACTGACTGACATATAGACGCACGCATAGCCGTAACCGCTAACGACTTAGAAATGTGAAACTTGGACGGTAGTTTTAATTTACAACGAAGACGCACACTAAGATGGGTGTTTGAGAAATTACACTACTACAATTAAAATTCAATACGCGTTTCATGATTTGTTAGAATTCACCCTCTGAGGAATATTTAAAATTTGTCCCGATTTTCATAAAATTTAATATCCGAGGTAATAAAGACTATATAATAATTGAATACGTATTTTATAGTTTTTTTTAATTCGTCCTCTAAAGGGGTGAAATGGGGGTCCAAAATTTGTATAGTGGACACTATCAACAGCTGGACGGTTTGCGTTGCATTTGCGCACGTAGATAGTTATTACGACGAAGAAATCCGTTAAAAAGGATTTTTTTAAATTAATCCCCACACGGGGGTGCAAATTGCAATGTGGAATAAAGAAAAAGCTAGTGTCTTATAAAAGGTCGAAGTGTAGTGTTTTGATCGGGTACTCTAATAATAATTATTTGTGGGCGATGTTAAAGGAAATTTTTACCATTAAATTCAATGGAAATTTAGCGTCAGCTGTAAATATTAAAGGAAATTTTCACCATTAAATTCAATGTAAATTTAGCGTCAGCTGTAAATATTTAGCAGTTACCGACACCCTTGCCTCCTAATAAGGCTACAAATATATAAATGTTTTACACTACGCAATTTTGTTTTCTTTGAACTTCAAAACCCCTTGACTAGGGCAGCATGATGCATCAATTAATGTCTTTAAAAATACATGGATTTAATCATGATCATCAGCGTTTTGAGTAGATTTTTTACATGTTATCTTCCTTGACTTTGAAGACTTGGTGTAATTTTATGAGAAAAAGTTTGGTAAAAACTTTTGACACAAGATTTTTGTAGCTGGCATGAGTTTTGAATCTTTCAATTTTTTAAGATGGCACAATTAGTGTGTTTAGCACATCATTTATTTTTAGTTTTTCGACGACAAGTATATATCTTATTTTTGATTCTTCGAGTTTTTTCGACACGTAAGTTTTTATTTTATATATGCAGTAAGTACTAAGTTATTTGAGTGAATCTTTTTATTTGAGTGACAGAATATAAATTAAATAAAGAAAAGCTTGCTGTCCATTTTGTGGTAAAACTAATCAACTTATTCGTCTCGAAGGGCTGTTTTACAATAGGCATGTTAACTAAACATTTTTTTTCGTCCACTCTATGTTAGACAACATGTTCATATACAAGCTAGAACCCATTTTCGTTTATCTTAAACAATAACGAAGATACAAACAATTTAAATTTACAATTTAGAAAGAGAGCTTGTGACGTAACATATCGTTTGGCGAGAAAGAGATGGGAAATATTTTTTATTTGCTTATAATTTTTAATCGCGTCAACCTAAATACCTGTTTCTTTTAGATTTATGTTTCTCTATTCAACAATTTTAAAACTTAATTTGATAAAAATGTGTTATTTCACACTAGGCAACATCCCTATCTTCTAATAGGTAAGCGTCGGATAGCTTACTCAGAAGTTTTGTCGCTGCTTACTTTATAAGTTTATATCAAGTGACAGAGACAAAACATGCAAATAAGCTATATGACATTTATCAGTATTATGCAACAGGGCCTAAATATTGCAGAATTAATAGAAGAATATTTAAAAAAAAATTATTACTTTCGTTGAGCGCTCATAGATAGTGTTTTTACATAACTTGAACTACCTACGAAAAGTTAAGTTAAAACGCTATATTCTTTCAAGGCTTGCGTTTCGGAGGGCTTATTATGGATTTGATACGAAGCATCATCTCGTTTTCGAGAAATTTCATAGCAGCGATGAGGAATATTAAGCCGGACATCAAAATATCTCCCTACAAGCGACCGTCCCAGCCGGAAGTTGCTCCAGAGGCTATGAATTAAAGAACTTACTAGATTTTAATATGACAGGGAGTCTGTCTGTTCAATTGTGTTGCAAGAATTGCCAAATTGTAACATGAAAGATAGGTGCGTGCAGACATGTAGCAATATTGCATACCTTTGCAGTGGTAAGATTTCAGGAAATCTTGTGCAGTAGAAGAATAAGTAATGGCTTTGTTTTGTTACTTATGAAAGTTTTATGATATTTGTACAGTAGAAGTAAATAAGAGAATTTATTTTAATACATATGACAGTGTCTTTGTCGTATAAAAAGTATCAACAATTTATCTATGTATTTTGTAAACTGTATATAGTAAACAATAATATTACATATTAACCTGCTTTGTAAAAAGTTTTTGACAAGAAAAATTCTTCTATCATTTATGTAAGTAATGTGTAAGTACCTATTGTGTGTATATTTAACCCTGTAACAGTGTATGTAATGTAATACACCTACTGAAATGTTTTGTGCCTGTTTATTAATTTACACTGTCAGTGGTTACATACCTACATAACATGATTTATTTAAATTTATAAAAACATTTCCACATTTCATACTCAATAAATTTACCAAAGTCAACAAACTTACAAGTGATTATAACATTGCTTAGTGAGGCACCATTTTTATGCGTTAATTATTTCTCTATTCATGCTATTATTTATGTATTTGTTTTCATTCTATAGATTTTTCTTACTTGCATTTCATTCTTAAGCTTTAAGATAAAATCGGTCGGTTGTCCTGTTACATAAAGGTACAATGTGCATGCAGTATGTAAGAAGGCATGTGAAATTAAAAAATCTCTGAAATATGGCAAAGTAGATGTGGCAACACTGGTCGCAACTGTAATAGCGAATATGCATTTGTTTTGAATTGTAATTTTACAAAAGGAAAAATAGAAAAATGCTTAAAATACGGTAATTAGTTGCTAAATTAAAAAGTTACAGGACTAAAAAGGACTAAAAAACGACGGTTTTTTTGCTAAAATTAAAAAATTAAATCAAACCGATCAAATCCTTATGTTATTAACTGTGACATTTTTTGCTAAAACAAGTAGTTAAGTTAATAAAATCAATTTGAATTAATCTCCACACATTTTCAACTGCGGTGGTGACCAGTGACGTCGTTTTTCATGCATTTTTTGTATATGCTCTCCAACGATGCCACTCTTGTGATGACTGTATTTCGTCAACGGTTGATCGTAGATGCCATTGCAAAGACAATATTTTCCAGCTAATTATGTAGTTTTCAATAATCCAATAAAAAAAACTATGCATATTTTATTCTGCTTTTTCTTCTTTTTATTCTGTTTCACAAATAAATATTTTATTCTGCTTTAGCTCTCTGTCTACACTTCTCTTTTCCACTAGGTAAACTCTTACGATTGTCACCACAGCTATCTATATTTTATTCAGGTAACTTTTGAATTAACGAACTGATAACTTGAAATACAATATTTTCACAATTGCTTAACATAATATTTATCACCAATATAGCATTATCTTTCAATAAAAGTACTTACTAACGAAACAACTTCCAATATAATATTATGTTTTAACATGGTCTTAACAAATATATGTGCATAATATTGTGCTAACATTTTAATGTTAGGTTTTGTGGAAGGTATTTCGGAAGATGTAAGAGATTCCAGTATGACCTGGATTGCCTGTCTACGAACATACAGGTAAGTAAACGGATAGTAACTAAATATTTTTGTATTTATTAGAAATATATATTGGCGACCTCTGTGGCTCAGTGGTTAGCGCCTTGGCGCTCCAGCGGGGGGTAGCGGGTTCGAATCCTGCCAGGGGACAAAAAGGTTTTCTGTGTTCCTGGGACATGGACGTGTATTAAATGTAGATATGTACTGTCTAAAAAATAATTGTATAGCATAAAACACAATGTACGTACGTAATATACACACTTATTCTATTTCAGTTGTTAGGTACCTTACTTCAAGTTGTTTTATGTGTAGGTACTTAATACTTGTACCGCAAAGTAGAAAATATATAACCGATCCAAATTTGAAAATTTTGACATCCCCTTCAAGGGCCCACAATTTTTCCACACAATCGTGGACACGCCGTATGCTTGTAATAGTGCAATCGAATCGAAAGCTAACTATGCAGCTGTTTATCTATTCGTATTTCTTTAATCTGTGCTTGTACCCTCACCACCAGTTATTTGTTACTTTATCCATGGGACCAGATTGTCTGTAGGTAGGTACACTGTACCGTAAGTATTCTCTTTGTATTCTCTAGGTAGGTATAGAATAATATACTTAGGGCCGGTTTCACAATCTTCTAATAAGTGTCGGATAATTCATTCGGAAGTTTTGTCACCTCTTATTGTATATCGAGCGACAGAGACGACACACGCAAATAAGCTATCAGCCTAAGCCTGACACGTATCGGATGACTGTGAAACAGGGCCTTACACTGGTTGTATATTATTATGTAAAGAAGCAGATGTCTCTTTCTAATTAATTAAATAAATGCTGATTTTAACCCATAAACTAATATAGATGTGTGTATTAATTCTTCAGAGTTTATTATCGTTCGTCGTAGAAGTGTTCAAGAAGGCATGATCATCATTGACAAATATTCCTGCATAGTCTATTCCTCTATTCCAAGACTACTATCAGTAGACAGTAGGTCTTCTGATACTATTTACTTAGGCTGGGACTATATTGTCCGGAATCCGTAAGGCCTGGAAAAATTCAGAGCACATAGAAATCTGCGCTAATATAATAGAGTTGAAAATCGATCACACAAGGGTCGAGTGTCAAATGTCAATGTCATTAATGACAGCTCGACACTCGACACTTCCATATTCAACTCAATTATTTTAGCGCAGATTTCTATTTTCAGTGCTCTGAATTTTTACGGGAGCGCCGGATTCCGGCTCCTATTATAGTTCCAGGCCCCAGCCTTATTCACTCAATACCCAACACACAAATTACACACAGCGCACGCACACCGATGTATTTCTGTAGATAGAAATGAGAGAATTCTTTGTTTTGTTGTCGCACCCAAGACTGCTAATACTTAATAATATTAGTAAATTATTCTAATGTAGACATGTAGTGTAGGTCCTCACACGATTAAAGTTTAAATCTTGATTATTCAATTTAATTTTAATATGTAGGTATTAAGAAATAAATGTTTTTATTGTTAGTTTATTATTTTGTTTCATTGTTTGAGGTCCTAAAAGAGGAATAAGTACCTACCTAAAGAAATAAAAGGTTCCTAACATATTCATTAGAATTGCCTAGAAGTGTTTTGATATTAAGATATAACAGGCGTTGTGTGGCTTCAAATTGATACGTGGTCATAATGGTCTCATTTTGAACTTAGCATGTATACTTAATAAATCTATTGGATGATTTACAGTTTAAAATAAAAACAAGCAGTCAGTACATAACTAGTTAACTACACACCTACCTAATAAAAAACCGGCCAAGTTCGAGTCGGACTCGAGCACGAAGGGTTCCTTACAAAACGTCAAAAAAATAACGTATGTTGTATGGGAACCCTCCTTAAATATTTATTTTATTCTGTTTTGAGTATTTGTTGTTAAGGCGGCAACATAAATACATCATCTGTGAAAATTTTAACTGTCTAGCTGTTACGGTTAACTAGTTACAGCCTAGGTCAGTACCAGTATAGGGCCAGGGCCTGTATAGGGTCCTCTTTTTACCCTTTGGGCACGGAAATCTTAAAGATTAAAGTTTAATTAAAGATTACTACAAATTTTTCATACGTGGGCTTCGTGTGTCCTGTGTCTGTCCACGTGAATCTAGAACATCCTTCGCTCCAATTTCCATATTCTTCCAAATATTAAAAAAGGTAGTGTCAGTTAATCTGACAGGATTAGGCGGTAAAGCGGCTATTGTCACACTTGACGGCGTAAACAAACGCGTTTGTGTAATCTGCTGTGATATAAGCCAAGTGGGAAGCCGTACCGATACGGAATTGGGCACTAAATATTAGGGCATATTATGGCCACTTGACTATCGCTAGGTATACCTACGTGACTACTCGGCCAAAGGTAGGCTGACCAAACCAAAAGTAAGTATTTTCAGCAGGAAGGTAACGTAAATCTAGCAGGTTGAAGTATTTTAAAAGAAGAGTTCTATTTGTTAGGGGGTAGGGGTCAAGTCAGTGCAAAACCAATAGAGCGAGTTGAACGGTCAGTGGTCTTAACTTAGGGTGGTAAATTTCAGACCTAAGTACTTATGTTACTTACCATAAATCCGAATTACCTAGATCATAGAAGGATATATGTAAATATTGCACAATAATTCTAGGATCCCACTCAATTTTCATGTAAAATGATGCCAAGTACCTGTGCCCTTGCGCTTCGCTTGGCTCGTCTTGACGGGATACTACCGTGCCCCCAGATTATGATGATGATTGGCGACTCTTACTATCATGCAAGAGTCACTAATCAACAAAATGTTGAGTACAAATCGATTTATTGCTTAGTCAATCATTAAATTACCTGCTGATGATACAATATATTTTGTACGCTGCAAAACCAAAAATCCTAAGTCATTCAAACACAAACAATATACCTAAGTTACGTGTATAATAATCGTGTGTGTGATAATCCTCACAATGTAAGTACGTAAGTATATTATCAGATAATATTATGACGACTGCAAATTCTTTACGGCAAATATAAAAGTTACATCATACCAGCAAATATTCAGTTATACCAGAAGGCAGATGCCCAAATGTCATTAAGTATAAAGTTCGATTATTATCAGTAGAGTCTCTTATATCAGGCTGATAGATAGAACTCATGGTAACTAATAACTGTGGGTCAGCTCGCACTAAACGAGACGATACGCGGCGCTGCATTTTAGAAGATTACACGTTTAATTGGAAGAGTTCGAATGCCAAACTGTACCGCTCTGCAAAACGTGTAACTTCTTGTGTACTAAATCGAGTTCAAATTTTAATCGCTACCTTGAAAATGCAGCGACGTTCTCGTTTTGGTGTGAACTGACGACTAGGTATACCTACTTTGGCACGAATGTCTCGAGTACAGCTTTACACGAGAACCGCTTCACAGAAAATTGTTCAGTAATGCTTGCGTTTTGCGTTTTTTTTTATTATATTGCGTTAAAAGATCGATCTTTTAAGCCCTCAGGTACCCCTAAATGCGCTCTGTAACAGCTCTGGCGCAAAGCTTCCTTGGGTATTTTTTATTTATTTAACAATTTATTGCACACAAGAAAAATGTACAAAATTACAATTTAACAAGAAAGACGACACAAAGGTACTGCTTATTTCTAAAAAGAAATTTCTTACCGCAGCCTTACGGAGAGAGATGGGATAAAAGACAGCCGATAGTGCACAGTTACAAATACACTACTTACATATATATTATTATATCAGTAGCAGGGTAGTAGTAGCTAATCGCTTACCTACTATCAGGCGGTCTGTCTGCTTGTTAGTTAACCTGAAGGTCGATTCTGTTAATTAAATCCTGCAAGAATACAATAATGATCCAGTCCCGATATGTTAAAACTGCAAAATGGTATTTTCATAAACATCAAACCAACGTAAAACCCGTTTTGATTGGTGCAAACTCCAAAAAATCGTTTATTTAAGATATCAAGACGATTAATTTATAATTCAATAAAAGTACAATGAAAGTGTAAGTTAATTACGAGAATTGGAGTACATATTTTCTACATGCTTCAAATGTAGGTACAGAGGTAGGTTACAATATAGCCATAATCTCGTAAGCTATTTATTTATTGTCTTTGGTCCTGGTCGTCGGAGGTGCATCACCAGATCATTAGCAACATTAGCAATCCAGTCATCATTATTAAGGTCTACAGTAACTAATCATCAGCGGGGCTATTCACAATGAAAGCTATCGCGTATGAATTACGTTACATTAGTTATGGCAAATATAAGTTACGGATGTGAGTGCTTTACGAGCGATGCTAAGAAATAAAATTCCGCCTTTTCACAAGCTTTTATTTTTTCTAGCAAAACGGGACTGCTCACACTGCGGTATGGCCAATACGTGCACTCTACTGTTCTATAAGTTCTATTGTATTAAATATGATTGAAATGTAAATTTTGACAGCCGCACTTTAGGACCTCTCTCTACAGCGGCGCCACCCGGTGAGACAAAAAATGATAGTCCTCATTCCTGTTCGACTCGGTCAATGCTCGACGCTTAATTGCCGCTCGGGGTTATCGAATCCGAGTCGAATTACGCATTGTGAATAGACGGGCTGGTCTACTAAACTTCGGCAACCCTGTCGTCGTCGGTCAGGTCGTCGGGGGAGGGGCTTCGGGAATCCGCCTCGGGCACGCAGCGCCGCCACTTGGCACGACGGTTCTGGAACCATGTCTTCACCTGGCAACAGAATAAGTATTGTTAGTTCTATCATTTACCTGGTGTTAAGAAGTTGTATGTGTTCTTATTTCCAAAGAGCAAACATGAAATTGCTTAGCTTACCTAATGCAAATAAATTTGACAACCTCTGTGGCTCAGTGGTAGAGCGCGGTGGTGCTCAAGCCGGGGTCGTGGGTTCGATACCGCCGAAAGAATTAAAAAAACTTCTTTATTTCTGGGGCATGGATGTGTTTAATATAATAAAAATCTTAAATACATGTATAATATAAAAGCATTAAATATACTTCCTGATGTCTGGTCCCCGTTAATAGAGGTTAGCAAAATTTGTCACTAAGAAGAAGAGAAGATAGATACGCGAAAACTTGTCTCGCCTGTGTATCGGACAGCTGGTTATTCGAAGCTAACTTCTCGTCTGTCTATCAGTAGCCGATTATTCGAACCCAACTTCTCGCCTGTCTATCGGTAGCCGGTTATTCGAATCCAACTTCTCGCCTGTATATCCGGTTGGCCGGCTATTTGAATCCAACTTCTCGGTGGCCGGTTATTCGAAGCCAATTTATCACCTGTCTATCGGACAGCTGGTTAATCGAATTCAACTTCTCATCTGTCTATTATTAAGCTGGTTATTTGAAAACAACTTCTATCCTGCCTATCGGTGAACCGGTTATTCGAAGCCAACTTTTCTCCTGTCTATCGGTAAGACAGTTATTCGTAACCAAACTTTTCGCCTGTCTATCGGTGAGCTAGTAATTCAAAGCCAACTTCTCGCCTGTCTATTGTTTAGCTGGTTGTTCGAAGTCAACTTCTCGCCTGTTTATCGGTAGCCGGTTATTCGAAGTTTAACTTCTCATCTGTCTGTCATTTTGTTGGTTATTCAAAGCCAACTTCTCGCCTGTCTATCATTTAGCTGGTTATTTAAAACCAACTTCTCGCCTGCCTATCAGTAAGCTGCCTATCAGTTGGCTGCATTCGTAGCCAACTTCTCATATGTCTATCGATAAGGCAACCGCCTAACTAAAAACCTTTCGTAGCCAACTTCTCACCTGTCTATCAGTAAGCCGATTATTCGTAGTCAACATCTCACCTGTCTATCAGTAAGCCGCAAACTAGCCGCTAACGCGCGTCGCTCATCAGGACTGAGGTATTTAGCGGCCGAGAATCTTCTCTCCAGAGCCTGCGTCTGCGTAGCGCTGAACCGCACCTGCCCGCCCTTGCGCCGCCCGCCCACGCTCCACCAACAGCAGCCACCTAGGCCTGGAATATAAAGAGTTTTTTAATGAAATGGACCAGGAAACAAGCAGACGGATTGCCTAATGGTACCACGATATAGCCCAAGTAGCACACAAGTGCTGTATGTCAGCTGTATTACTGTCCACAATGGAATCCAAAGGGGAACTAACTAGCGGAAGAAGAGCTGTAGAGGCGCTGTAACAGCTCATATAACTCTGATTTGGGCACAAATTAAACAGCTGTTAGCTGAATAACTGTGACATTTGCTGTATATCAGCATTATATCGGCAATATTAAAGGTAACAGTTGTCCCCCAAGAGCTGAATATTGGCTGCTTATTAGAAAATGTGTTAAGTACTTTTTATACAATACAAAGTAGGGGAGGAGGGGGAAATTGGAGCCTACTAAGGAAAAAGTTCAATGTGAGCTAAATTTGTAGATATTTATGGAACTTAGTATTACAAATGAAATTCTTACTCATTTGACTATCATTTAATCACAGCATTAACGTTACATTATTAGTTATTTGGCCACAGTTAAACTTAAAATATAAAAACAGAATCGCTCTCATTACCCGACTTTGTGGGAAATGAGAGCCTATAAATTCCCATATGTGTAATGGGAGCTACTTAAATGAAATCAGTCTCAAAGTTTTCATATCAGTCAGTAATTCACTTAATCATATAAATTTTAATATTTAAACATAACAGTATAACATTGAAAGTATTAACTTTAAGGATCCAAGCAAAAAATGCAAATATAATCAGTCGGGCTGTCAGATCCAGAACATTCTTTATGTTCCCATTTACCGCAAGCTCAACAACGGTACCACATTTCCTTATTTTTTCCTGTGTCACAGCAAATAGAACACAACGTCTCTTCATCCGAATATTCTGACTCATCGTCACAAATAACCTCAACGTTTTCTTCAGACGTGTCAGTTTCATCCTCAAAAAGTTGTTTTGTTACTCTCCTTATTTTTTCTTTTATTTTAGTTGCCGTGTTTCGTTTTTTCTATTTCCTGCTTTACTTTTTTTTTCTTTGTCCCTGGTTTCTTCCTTTTTCTTTGCAATCATTTTAGTTTTACTTTTTTTTCTAAACGTTTCTTCTCCTTCTCTTCAAAAACTTGTTTCATTGGTGTGCTCGACAAAATAACTGAATGTTGTTTTTGTCGCAAAGTCCTATTTTTGTTAGATATGTTGGGTAGTGGACTCACAACTGATAGAACATTCGCAAAATCATTTGACTTAGTTGAGTCTGTAAAAAATGACTGTTCTTGAACGTCAGTTGTTGTGGACGAGGTCTTGGAAGGATTGACAGAAGTTGGTCTCGGGAGTGCTTTAGCATTCAACATAAACGGAATATTAGTAGTGTTTATGTTTGGTGACAAGTCTGGCGTACTATTTGCTGTAGATGCCTCTTCTTGTAGCTCACTTAATAAAGAAGGACTTTCAGGGTGGCTAATATCAGGTAACTGCTCTTGTTCAACACTTTCCGTGTATTGGATCCGTGCAGAGTTATCCATTTCCAGCTTCTGTCGAATACCGCGAGATGTAGACGGAAGTGGTTCAAAGCTGCCAATATCATGAGGTGTAGAAGGAAGTGGGTCAGAGTTGCCAGTAGCTGGCCATTGTGAAACGAGTCTCTGAGACGGAGCAACAGCACTTGAACTTGCGAGCATATTAATTAATTTGGCTCTGATCTTCATCAACAGTAGCAAAATCGTCTTCTGAAAATATAGCAGGATTCATGGGGAAAATGCCCGTGGCTTTGAACCCAGAGATTCCTTTGTCTAAACTTGCTACTCTAGCATAAGCTTTGTTGAACAATCCTGCAATATCATAGGGTGTAATTTTAACCATATTTCTGGATTTCATATACATGTCGCATTCTTTGCTGTAGGCTCTCTTAAACGGCCCAAAAAAAGTCACATCCAAAGGCTGTAACCGATGTGATGAATGCGGTGGAATAGAAAGCATTACGACATGGTTAGCTTTAGCTACTTCCCAAGCTTCCAAAGTGCAATGGCTGTTATGGTTGTCCATAATCAGTAAAACTGGTTGTTCAGCAGTGGGTTTTGAGTACTCAATAAAGTGTCGTAGCCATTTAATGAATATGCTTTCATTTGTCCAACCATTATGAGAACATGTATAAACAGCTCCTAGTGGACCGTTCTTTTATAGCTGCGGTGAGTGACGCTTTCGAGGGAAGATAAAAAGAGATAGACACTGAAGCACTCATAGCACAGATAGCCGTGACGTTTTTACCTCTTTCCCATGATAAAAAATTATAGCACCTAAGGGACAAAAACGTATTGGATCAGTCAGATCCAATACGTTTTTGTCCCTTAGGTGCTATAATTTTTTCAGTTTCCTGGACCGTCGTTACGCCAGTCTCATCCATATTGTAAATATGAGACGGCTGAAAGTGAAACTTTGTCATGACATTTTCCAGATTTCCAAAGAATCGATCCACTTCCACTTTATTGAATCCGAGTATCCTATTGATGCTTGTCGCTTCTGGCTTTCTAATACTGAGATCAGGGTGTCGTTGGAAAAAGGCCACTAGAAAGTCCCTACCCGCAGACTTCTTAGCTTCATTAAATCGATCTGCGATCTGCGACCAAATTTTTCATCCATGGCGTAACATACCTTACAAAACTGAGCTTTCGTCAGTCCGTAAAATTTATTGCACATTTTACGAAGATGCTCAGCCAGAATGGCTTCTTGTTCCTCAGTGAACACAGGGGGCCTTCCTAATTTTGGAGGACATTTATAGCTTGTATCGTCTGCTTTAGCTAGTCTAAACCTCTTTTTTAAAGTGCTGTAGGGTATTCCGGTCTCTTTAGATACCTTGTATACGGATGTATTATCACTTTGAAGTATTTTGATTGCATTTTGTAAAGTTTCCACGGTCCAAGAAGCTTTCGTAGTGGTGCGTTCCCTTTTTCTTAGCATTTCTGCACCTGTCAAAAAAAACATTTCAGCACAGCCTTTCATAAAATAACAAATATTATATAACGTCATGATTAATATTATTCATTAGTCACATACAGTCTGTCAAGAAAGTGAAGAAATTAAAAAGTGACAACATCGCAGTGTCCCTTTCAATCAATCTAATAAAAAAGGGATGACACTACGATGTTGCCACTTTTTAGTTTCTTCACTTTCTTGAGAGACTGTAAGATAGATCATTAAGATACAGTTCGACAAGGCTTTAAATGAATGTGTCAATGATGTCAATTATAGGCGCTGTTGGTAAAGGAGAACTGTCAAACACATGTCAAAAATTACGTTTTTGTATGATAGAATCATTTAGTTCCATTTCTCGACACGTTCATATAATGCCTTGTCGGACTGTAATAGGTACAATTTAATATATATTAGTGATAGTTGTAGGTATGGGGAGACATATCATCCTAAAGTGCATAATATGGGGCAATTGGAGCTACAAAGTAAGGGTAATTAGAGCCTAGGCTCTGATTACCCGTGACTATTGCGCTCTGATTACCCGACTACCACCATTTTGAAATGAAATAAAATAATATACTGAATCTAGCTTGTAACCAAATTGTACTCACTGATACTCAAAATTAAAAGCATAAGTTATAAAATAATACAGTATTGATTGTAACAAACGTAAAACTTCATACATACCTGGGTCGATGAAATTTCGTAAATTTTACAAGCGTGTAGCACAAAATCGACAACCGCCCGCGGTCACACAACGCGCGGCACTGGCGACTCTGGCACCACGGGGAAACACAATCGCAGTGTATCGATTCCGCCCGAGTCGCAACCGAGTGAATACGAGATATAGTTTTGTCTCTATTTGCACCGCTCCCATTACCCTCTAGCTCTCATTACCCTCTGTTCCCCTACACGTTCGGATTGTTTTAAAATTTCTGTGGAGCTCAATGTTCACAAGTGCCAAAATTGTGCACAATTTTTACCCATGGTCCCTTAGTTTATTTTGATTTGTTGTATTGTGTTCACGATTTTGTGCGACTTATAACGTAAAGTAATGGTGAATTATTATTAATGGCAAATATCGTTTTCGGGTAAAATCTCGCTCTTACTGCAAATTCTTATGGGAAAGACAATTCATTGCGAAATACTGTATAGGTACAATACAAGGTTACAATATTTGGTTGGGGGAAAAGAAATCCATTCTTTTTGCGTGAATTTCAAGGTGCGGCACCCAAACATCGAGCTTCTTTTTAACCGACTTCCAAAAAAAGGAGGCGGTCATGCGTTCATACGTTCGTATGAACGCATCGTTCGTATTCGTATATATATATATATATATATATATATATATATATATATATATATATATATATATATATATATATACGAATACGAACGATGCGTTAACGTGCGAAGTACTGTATCTTCAACGATAACTCCGCTGTCTGTTGACCGATTTTCAAAATCCTTTTATTAATGCAAAGGTGTACTCCGAAACTGATTTCGACTTTTTCTAAAGTAACCCAAGTATATGCTACCAAAAAGTAAAATTTTTCACCAAGGTATACCCTGGATCCAAAAGTACTGAACAGAACTCTTGACTCCTTATAGATACATGTTTTGGGGATTTGGGGATTGACGTAAGTGGATAATTAATAATTTGAATAGTTAATATTAGGTCGTTACATATGAAATTGGCGTTTTGTAAAGGAGGAACATAAGTCGATTTTTTTTAAACATAATATATTTATTTAATCGAAGTATATACCATTGCTATCTATGCACTTTTGCCATCTCATAGGTAGTTCATTGATTCCTTTAGTAAAAAAAACCATTCGGACAGGAATCAATAAAATCATTGAAGGCGCTTTGGACTGCCCCATCGGAGTTGAACTTTTTCCCTAGCAAGAAGATATCCAAATTTGGAAAAAAATGGTAATCTGTTGGAGCAAGGTTCGGGGAGTACGGTGGATGTCTTAGATATTCCAATTGAGGCTCCTCTAATTTGGTAGCCGTCTGTTGTGCAGTGTGTGGTCTAGCGTTGTCCCGAAGCAGCAGTGGCCTAGAGCCAATGACCAACCTCTGTTGTTTAGCAGCTAGCTTTTCCATCATGATTTGCAGTTGCTGGCAATAGACATCTGCCGTAATTGTTTGGCCAGATTTAAGAAAAATGTAGTGGACGACACCGGCACTAGACCACCAAACGCTAACAAGTAACTTTTTTTGAGTCAATTTAAACTTAGGGCAGGTTTTAGCTGGTTCGCCAGGGTTCAGCCATTGCGATGAGCATTTCGATTATAATATAGGATCCACTTCTCATCACAGGTAATGCCTCGAAAATCCTTTAATTATTGTGCCGGTTGAGTAATGTAACGCAGCAGTCGACGCGCGTTTGTCGGTTTGCTGCACTCAATGTATGAGGGACCCACCTTTCTAGCTTTTTCACCTTCCCAATTTGCATCAAGTGGATTAAAACAGTTTTATCACTAACACCGCAGCCTGCAGCTAACTCGGACGTGGTTTGCGGTGGATCCACGATAGCCTTCAATTCTTCATTATCAACTTTGGTCTCCGGCCGTCCACGGGGCTTGTTCTACAGGTCGAAATTTCCAGAACGAAAACGTTGGAACCAAAAATGCACTGTGTTTTCTTTTGCGACTCCGCCGCCATACACATCATTAATCCTTCCAGCCGTTTCTGCAGCACTGATGCCACGGTGGAACTCGTACTCGAAAATAATACGATATTTCAAGTTTTCCATTTCGTAAACAGAGTGACGCAAAGAAAAAACCAAAAGAGGAAAAAACAAATGCATGCGTAAATAACTGTATAAATTTGAATACGACCAGTACGATAAAACGCCAATTTCATATGTAAGGACCTAATAGTATTCAGAATTTTTTTGTAATTAGAAGTTGTTTCAGTACTCAATTTAGAGAATTTACGAGTAACATTATGTAGGTTTAACTCAGTGAGCCGGGCATAGAAAACTACGTCTGAAGCGCCCCTATTTATCAGTGGCGTGCACAGGATTATGACACTGGGTATGCGGCGAAGTGCTCGGTCACAAAAACTTTTTCGTTTATAGATTTTTAGCATAGCTACAGCCAAGCGACGGATCTCTAAGTCGAAACTATGCCAACAGAGCAAGTCTTAGATGTACTACTATTCATGTACATCTTCTACGGCAACGCAGACAAAACAGCGATCGATCGTCGCGGCGGAAGAAATTCTAATAAGTAAAATAATAAGCATATTTTAAAATATTATAACTACTCACCAGTCAGTCAGCTTCAATTTTCACATATTCAAGGTTCCGGTTACTTGAGATTACTATATCCCGATGTAAATAAACGCAAGATTTCGGCCACCCCAAATATCTTATCCAAGTGAGTGAGGCCGCGGAATAGAAATTATTTAAATCTGAATATCCCGAATCAGTCCACACTGTACTAGAATTACTAAATAATATGCAAGGAAAACAATATAATTTAATCATGTGTACACAACCACACAGCCAGTTATACGTTTCATAACTTTTACCATGAAATTTTCGAGTTACATTATTTTTTTGCTGGTTTAATTGTTGTAACTCGGGTACACCCCTACCTTTAGACAGAATTTGAATCTTTTCACTGAATGACAATTATTGTGAGAACTTGTTATTTTAAATTTTTAATAAACACACATTTTCAACGCAAACCTCACAATCAAATAACATTTAAAAAAAATCAACAAACGCACTAGTAAAAGCAAATCACTACAATTATTATAGAAACTCAGTAATAAACTGTTAAATGTACACACTTTCAAATGTTAAAATGAAAAATCTTTTAAGAAAACTATAAATAAACTGGAGCGATTAAATTGTAAACAGCTTATCACATGAAATATGCAATATGGCCCCCGCGACACAAAACGTTTCTTCTATTTAAACAAATAAAATCTTACTACACAAAAATGCATAATGTGCATACGTGATTTATTAGATTCCCGTCTATTATTTTTAGTCGGATTATAGGCGACGAATAATTTCTGACAAGCCAGTTCGGCGGTTTTCGGAAGCGATCGGATAGCCGAACCGAAGCCGAAGGCCATCGTCTGCCGCGGGAGTTACCGCTATATAATCATGTCGATATTCATGGGTGCGTGCGTTTGCGAAGTATGAAAATGACACATACATACGATGATATGTCCTGCAGAACGCAACGGCATGAGATGAGTTGCTATTTATCAAATATTAGGCGTTTTTAAGTTATTATATTATATTATGTTATTATATTATATTTTTTAATTAATTTATTTACTATTAATTAAAGTCATCTAAAACGTACGAACGTTTTATTAAAATATCTGTGAATGACAAGTAAAGCACTGCATTTCTGCCTACAAGGAGCGCACGCCCCTGCTATTTATCCGGCGCCCCGGGCGGTCGCCCAACCGCGCCCCTTCTTAACGCCGCTACTGTTTTGCATCAAGATATACCCTGGATCCAAAAGTACTGAACAAAACTCCTGAATCCTTATAGATACATGTTGGGGGATATCGGCGGCACTGTGTCAATTAAAGTAATCATCATCATCACCACCAACATCACACCATAAATTATGATATAATGATGATATAATAGGATAAGTACCTACTTACTTCTCATAGTATTTTACACCGACACGGATATCTTTGAACATTACTCTGCCGTTAATGGACCGATTTTCAAAATTATTTTTTTGATGTATTCATCAAAAAAATAATTTTGAAAATGGGTCTCGTTGTCACCAAAGCGGAGACCTGATGATGGCATCCATGAGGAATCGAGAGAACTCCTGGAAATTTATATGGACTGGAAATATATAGTGATTTTGACTTTTTCAGAAGTAACCCAAGCATATACTACCAAAAAGTAAGATTCTGCACCAAGGTATATCCTGGACCTAAAAGCACTGAACAAAACTCCTTAAACCGACTTCCAAAGTAAAAATGTACAAAAAGTATGAAATATTAAATTAGTTAAATAACTGTAAATTTGTCACCTTGACAACGAGCATAAATTTGAAATTGTTCGATCGATACTTTACGAGATATCGATCACTACAGCCATCTACCGAAAAAATAATGGATTTCTTTTTCGCCAACCTATTATAAGAACATTTTCACGCGCTCTCAAAATATCACTGTTTAGTTGAAAATTATAGTGTAAAATATGTTGATCATAAAAGGATAACAAAAGGTCTTTTATTATTTTGCATTTATAATTAGTCATGCTGTCTGCATATAAAATCAGTAAATTTTCTACTTAAATCAATTCAAACTTTGAAAAAACAAAATAAAAACAATGATATTTTTTTCATTCGATAAATTACATAGAATTATAACCTGAAAATGGCGGACAAGCAATGTGATCACAAATACCGCTATGTGCTGTACTTATAAGTATCCAATAGTGGTACATTCATCAGTAACGAGCTGCCTTTAGCTATTGTGTTAAAGACGTCAGCCACAAATTCAATACAGCTTTATAGCGGGTAACATGTACGCAAATATTGTAACTAACCAGTTAACCGCACTAATGTGCATTCTGCATTAATTTTTCTGCGTTTTTCACCAGTTCTTTGTTTATCTTTGCACATTATGGACAATACAATTCCAAGTATATATCACAATATCCGTACTATATATGCTAATATATGGCGGACGAATTAACTGGATATTTAATACTTACACGGCGCTGAATGAATAAGTCTTTAAAGTACATTATTCCCATTACAGTTCATCTGTAATGGGAATAATGATACATGAGTGAAGAACATATAAGCTAATTTATAGCTGTGTGATGTAAATGTAGTAATTTAGCATCATAAGAGTACACCTATAGTGGTCATGTGGGCTATTTAAGCGCTGTTATACGATTGCGTGTAACAAGCTGATCACTGCTAAAGTTCCACTTTATGCAGCAAGACGCATTAATTAAAGTCACAGGAGAACTGATTGCATTATAGTAGCTCACATGTTCTTTCTTAAAATGCAGACCGCTTGATTACACTTTTACACTTGTGGCCTTCAATTCAGAATATACCTGAGTTAAAGTCCACGAAAATGCTTTATTACAGCTACAGTTCTATTTATTACTAATAGCTCTTGGGCCTCCGGTAACTTCACTTGCTCGGCGAAACTGTAACGTGGTTACATTCCCTTTCAATAAAATCGATTATTTCGGCGTTACTCGCGTCATCTATGATTGGTATAATTAATTATTAAGTCATTTTTATAGGCTTAGAGCGCCATCTATCGGCGCACGCCCTTACTAAAACGGCGTCAGCCTTGCTATAATACTTAATTCGTAGATCGATTTTTCCGTCTTAAATCTAAAAAAATACTAATTTAATTTTGAATAATAATGAAAATACAGTGGATTTGTAATATTATATTACATAATATATTGATTATTGATATAATGTCTTTTTATTTTGATTTCTGGATTTTTTATCTTTACGCTTTAGTTTATAGTTGTCAAAAGTTTAAAAAAGAGGAAGGAAAGGTATATATATGGCACTTCTTCGAATGACATTTCTTTTTTGAATAAAATTTTCTATACTCAAGATGTAGTCGTTATAATAATTATATTTTAATCCCGTGTTCCACGGTGAGTATTTTAAGTATCTGTGTTGTGAATATTTGGAAAATCATGCTTGTATTAAAACGTATTATTATTTCATGTAAACTATCATCTTAGTTAATTAGTTGTCAATTATTTGATTGGCCATACCACGTGCTCAATTTGTAGTTTCATCTTTCCAATCTAGCACTATTAAAATGTTAGGATGTTTGTATCATATTGGTTGTCCTTATTATCATCTTATCTTTTTTTATTTTGCCTACCTTCTTTGTAATGGTCACACAGCCCGTGATTTTGATCGTTTGGGGTTAAGATCACACAGGCTGTGGGACCGGACTCCTGCCGACATGTCGTGAATATTTCAGGAACTTGGTTACGGGCACAAACACCGCCAACTACAGCATTCAAGGCACCAATTAAAAGGACTTATACCTAGCTGGAGTTCTGAGTGCTTATAGATATCGGACTGGGACTTTTTGGACGATTGAAGCTACCAGAAGTTGGAGCCCCATCTCGCTCTCTCGCCACGTGCTAGACTCCTGGCTACTAAGGACCGGACTCTACAGCTAAGTTCCCACGTGGTTTACAGCCCCTTAGATACCATTAGACACCAAGAGGCTAGACCAGACGGTATGGCCATCTGCCCACGACCCCTATTTTTCTTTTTTTTTAGTTAATATATATATTGTCACGGAGAATCTTTTTTATTTTAATTCCCCCGTAACAAAACACAACGCAAGCGTTATTTTACGCTGATTTTCTGTGAGGCCAAGGTATTTATCCGGTCGAGTCGGCCTATTCGTGCTGAAGCATGGCTCTCTCATGTTAAACGAAAAGAAAACGTTTATTTTGCCCATTTCACACATAAGCAAAGGTAGGAACAAAAATGATATTCACAGTAAATTTAAATTAATTAAAGCCTGTTTTGACATAATTCAAGAATGGTAACAACTTCATGGTACTTTAAAATAGTCTTTTAACTTTATGCGTTTTAAGCCTCTGTATAATGGCAGTGACCTTGAGCGACAAGTCCATACCGATTTTGTAGGCGACAGGGGGGTATCGCACCGACCGGAAACAATTGAAATCGGATAAAAAATCGCTATAAATATTTGAGACAAAATTTGCAAAATCTGAAACGGCCTTTCCCCGAGTCTTGTCTTACTTAAAATACTGAAATAATTTTCACTCGTGTGACATAAAGAAGAAAAAAAGGTTTTAACTTAAAAAAAAAGGGTCGAATATAGCATATTTTTTAATCAATATTTAAATAAAAAACTCAAGTTATAAAAAGACAATACTGGTCTAAATATAATGCAGATTAACATATATTTTTTTTTGGGATTTTTCAATACGTCCATGACTGAGAAAAAAGGTTTCAAAGAATATAATTTTAGAAGAATTTTCAGTTCTAACAACCCCTTATTACTTTTAATGACCACATAATATCGATAAACCATTTATCACAGCCGTACGAAGTTGGGTATACCTATAAAATTTAAGTATAGATTAAAATTGTCCATAATTAGAGAGATTATCTACTAGTAACTGGATAAACAGATAATGTTTTACATATATGATAACAAAACAGGAATATATTTATAATTGTTTTCGCTAGCCATAAACAAAGTTGGTAGCTTCGGCTCTTGTAGTACATGTAAGGTTACTGTGTCGATCTTTTTCTGTACCTACTGTTTAATAAATGTTGGTATTACAATTTCAATTTATAAAATAGGCCCAAATCTGTAAAATAAAGATAAATTGATAGCTTTCAAACTTATATCTGCATGGATATTGTTTGGGATATCCTGCCGTACCCCATTGAGTTGATACAACGGCGGTATAACATTTTTTTAAATATTTTTATCATTTTTAATAATATAATTTTGTAATTTGTTATTAAAACAAAGCTTACATAAGCTGTAACAAATGTTATTAAATAATACTAGATAGGTGTTAGCAGTAAAACTACCGAATTTTGATTGTTCCCTGGACAAATCAATACATTTATGGAAAATAAGGTAGGTTTTTATAATATACATAATAGTAAGGTCGTTCAAAAGCCTGACTCTCATGTGCCATGAGTTTAGGCACACATCAAGGGAAGTGGTGAAAAATTCGAGCATGTTTTTCGATTTTTGTTCAAATTTAATAGCCCATCCATTCTTCTAATTTCTTTCTTATTTCAGTAAAAAGTTTTACTCAAAATTTCTTTTGCTGCCTTTAATTTGGCGGTAAATGGGTTAATTAATAGGCTAAGATAGATAACAATGACAAAGTTTTTAATTCTCAACGTGAACATAATACCCACTATAAAATGCTATGAAATATATTTAAAAAACTGTCTGTAACTTGTATGTACAGAGTTTACAGAGGAAGGTCGAAGATTACTTGGTCTAAAATGACCCAAATTTTGTTACATTATAATTAATCGGAAACAATCCGTCTTAGGCTGGGAGTGAGGGCATGCAATATAGAATCTCCGAACCTCGTAATATCGGAATCTCGGAGCGTTTGGTCCGATATTGCAATATCGGAATTGAGGGATCCAATATCGTAATATCGGAATCAGGTTTTATTTTATTTGAGTTATTAAAAACGCTATAAATCACGCTTAGTGTTAGTGCAGAAACTGTGTTCGTGTGGCTAGAGTCGCGGAACACCCCACCTCTCCTCGCTTTGCACGAGTTAAGAGGAAGATGCTCTCAGAACTTACGTCAGTAAAGAGTTCGGTAAAAATATCCAGTGACAGTTAGATAGTCGAACGAGACGATCAAGCAGGAATATGATGGGATTGTTTTTAAAAATGAAAAATTGCTTATTCAAGCTTCTTATTGACATCAAGTCTGATATAACCTTCACTTGACTGAGATAGGCATCTATGACAACGGAGGGGAAAGAGGAGTGTATTTGACACAGGCGTATAAATATTTAAAACCATTTTGCCGACCAGTGTCGAAAGTGAGCGTGTTTTTCGTCAGATGGATATTTTTGTAATAAAATACACAGTCCTCTTTCTGACAAAATGTTGGATGCCTTATTATTCATAAGAACACATTTTCAAGAAGAACGTGCATTGATGTCACTAAAGTCATGTCACTGTCATACAAATATATATATATTTTTCAATTCAGGTCCTTGGCTAATAAATAATGGTTAACATTATGTTATGATATAACTGATTCTTCGTATGAAGGTATGTTTTGCAAATGTACATCATAGCCTATCTTGAGTTTTGAAATATTTGGATTTAAACAATGATACTACTCAGTTTAGTACTAAATTAAAATAATTTGATTTTTAAATTGTGTTTTTATATCCAATCTAAATTTATAATATTTTCAACAAAAAATTTTCAACTCCGATATTAATATCGGAATTCCGATATTGAGGTTTAATATCGAAACTCAATATCTGAATTGAAAATCTTCCGATATTGCATGCCCAACTGGGAATATATGATCCGGAATCCAGCGGGCCCAGGAAAATAGAGCTCTGCGCTAATACGATACCTCGAAGTAAAATGAATCTGTGAATTGTGATTAACCAAAGAAGTGCAGTTTGAATGATAAATTAGTTAGTGTTAGTCAAGAGGACCCGACCAATCAGGGACATTTGTCGATTTGACGGGCGACAGATTGTAATAATACAGTTTCAGTTTGTTAAGAGTCCCCGAGACGATCAAACGGTTTGACTTCGGTTTTGCAGCAACCGTTTGACGTCGGTTCGATCGGTTTGTTAAACGGCACTGTTCCGTTTCACAGTAACTTAACTATCAAACAAAACAAAAATATGTAATTCCATCAAACGAGCTTCAAACCCGTAAATGTTTGACAAACCGTTCAAACTAGCTTTGCAAAAAATCAAATTGGTTTGTACGTGATCTGCTGAGTCATCGTTTACGCAAAACTTTACATCTGATAATAATTTTCTTCGTCCTCTAGAGTGTGTGTCATTTGGGCTAAGAAATTTTACCCGCAGATAATATTATAATTCTTCTTCTTCTTTTGAGTATGGCGGCCTCGGTGAGTTGTAATATTATAATAAAGGTGGGGTGATATACAATGTTTGTATGGAATTTGAGTATTCTTATATATTCACCAGCTAATTGTCCGTAGAAGGAATACATTTTTGCTATTGTGTTTTACCTGAATTTGTAGGCAGAATCATCAGGATCTAATTTGGGGTAAACGAGTAACACACTGGATCAACCTCGCCATTACATTATATTTGATAAGCCACAAGTACAGGCAATGGAACACCGATATTGCCCAAGAATGATACGCGAGGCGATAGAAATTAAAAAGTACCCTAATTTTAACCAAGAAGATGGCTGGGTGCTGCTTTCTAGTTAGGATCTAGTAATTATTAAAATTTAAGTCAAGACACCGCAACTATATACTGTTGGTGCATATGTTTAGAATCTTCGGGTAGTTTGAACAACTTCAACAAATAGAATAACTCCCACCTCAGTCCTTCAGGGACAAGGAACGCAGGGAAAAGGAAATGTGCACCGCGACACAATCCGTAAGTGGATAAGACAATGAATAATATTCGCGTTTATTATATGAAATCAATTGTTATTTAGTTTAATTCAACGTAAGGCTGTACCAAAAAATCGAGCCATACTTAGACATTTGCACAGATAACTCACAGCACATTGATGTGAATGGAATATAGTTTGTAGTATCACCATAGATCAACTACAAGTTGATCTGTAGTTGATCTATGCTAATTATGGTATTGATCTATGGCTCTATGGTACCCTTACCACAGATTAATAAATAGTTACTACGTAACCCACGAACATTATAAACGCGAAAGTTTGTAAGAATGTATGGATGTGTCACCTGTGGACGTGTAGAAGTTTGTGACTCTTTCACGCAGTAACTACTGAAAGGATATTAATGAAATTTGGTATGGTAGTAGTTAAGACTCTGAATTAACACATAGGCTACTTTTATCGTAGCAAAAATCCCGCGGGATTTATTTTTTTGCGCGTACGAAGTCGCGGGCAAAATAATATTTATGTTGTAAAAGCAAAGATTTCAAAACTAAATATAGGCTAAGGCGTACATTTCACAGAGCAAAATCTTCATACAAGAAAAAGTTGCGCCATCTGAAATCAAGATACCTCAAATGTTGAAATAGCCCCAAAAGTGGGGCCATTTATGTAGGTGTTCATTATGCTATTATGCTACTAACTCATTATGCCGCGTCTATAATAATAGGTCTTTACATATGAAATTGCCGTTCTGCAGTACTGGCCATTTCAAATCAAAATAATTTTTGTTTCGCTAAGAATTCTAATTTCAAATTAATTTTATTTTAAAAACATGGAATTCTTTTTCCAAAAGTAGTCATTTGTTTATTGATTAGTGTTACATTTTCATCGCATTTCAATCTTTTTCGTCATCATGGATACGTTAAAAATTCGATTCGATGGATACGTTATGGAATATGAGTACCGTCGTGGCAGCAACGCGGCACAAGCGGCACGCAACATCAACGACGTTTACGGAGCTAACACTACAAACCAACGCACCACCTGTTATTGGTTTGCTCGCTTCCGTTCTGGAAATTTCGATCTGAAAAATGAACCTCGCGGTCTTCCGAAGACTTTGGTCGACAATGACGAATTAAAGGCGATTGTGGAAGCTGATGATACACAATCTACGGCTGAATTAGCAGCAGCTTTCGACGTTAGCGTCAAAACAATATTGATCCATTTGCGTCAAATTGGCAAGGTAAAAAAGCTTGACAAATGGGTGTCCCACGAACTCAATGATCGCCAGCGCGAAGTACGCGTCGAGACATGCCTTGCACTGCTCAACAGACACACAAATGAAGGAGTTTTGAACCGCATTGTTACCTGCGATGAAAAATGGATCCTGTTTAATAACTGCAAGCGCTCAGCAAGTTGGTTGGATCCTGGCTCAGCACCTAAACAATGCCCTAAACGAAAACTTACCCCTAGAGAAGTGATGGTCACTGTTTGGTGGTCTAGCACCGGTGTGATTCATCACAGCTTCTTACCAAACGGGGTGAGCATTACTGCAGATGTGTACTGTGAAGAACTGAACACAATGATGGAGAAGCTGGCACATCCCCAACCAGCATTGGTCAATCGCTCGTCTCCGCTGCTCCTGCACGACAACGCGCGACCTCATACTGCACAGCAGACGGTCTCCAAGTTACAAGAACTGGTGTTGGAAGCTCTCCGTCATCCGCCCTACTCACCAGACCTTGCGCCTACAGACTACTACTTTTTCCAGAATTTGGATAACTTCTTGGCGGGAAAAAAATTCAATACCCGAGAGGCAGTACAAAATGCCTTTGAAGAATTTGTTGCCTCCCGTCCAGCTGATTTTTTTAAGAAGGGCATCAATAAACTGCCACTGCGTTGGCAAAGATGCATTGATTGCATGGGTGATTACTTCGATTAATACAAATAAAAATACATGAAAAAAATTCGTTTAAATTTTTTCAACAAAACGGCAATTTTATAGGTAAAGACCTAATATATACATACGTCTATGAGTAAAAAGTGTTATACAAAATTTTCTTATAACTGTTCGTCACATTATTGTAATTTGTAACGTAAACTGAAATCGATGCCACCCCTTAATACATAGAAGCCCATAATAAAGGTAGTTACATATCCCCCTTGTGACTTCATTATAAACTACTAGCTGTTCCCCGCGGATCCACCCGCGTAAATATACCATCGGGTATCCCGCGAGAATATACTTTTCCGTGATAAAAAGTAGCCTATGTTTTAATCCAGAGCCTAAACTACTACTATACCAAATTTCATCATAATCCGTTCAGTAGTTTTTGCGTGAAAGAGTAAAAAACATCCATCCATCCGCACAAACTTTCACATTTATAGTAAGTAGCTGGTGTACAACTTACAAGATACAAGGAAATTTAGAAGTATTATTTATGGAGGCCTACGTTCAGCAGGGGACGGTGATAGGCTGATGATGATGATGATGTCATACAAACGGACTACAGTAAATAGCAACTTAGTACTTGCTAAGTACTTAGTAATCATGTTATGACAAACTGAACATCGAAAAACGACTTTAATCTTTAATATTACAACATTTCTAAAATCAATTTTCCCTAAAGTACCTACTGATTATATATTTTTAATTTAATCCGTCGTTTATTTGGTTAACAAAATAAAAATATTCCGAAAAATAGCGCCTAGTAATAAAATATAATACTATATAATATTATATAGATAATACATATCATATAGATAATACATGTACTGGGTGATGTTTTATTCCGCTTCGAGAGAAACAGGGCATATTTTGTGTCAATGCTCAAGTAGCGGTCAATAGGGTGAGAATTATTTGTTATTTTAATGTTATAAACGGGCAATTGGCTCACCACACTTACCCACCACTGCAACTCCTGTGTAGCCAGGATAGACAGTGGTAACCAACCGCAAAAACCCTTTGATATGATCTCAGGGGTGCCCGGGGGGCATGCTAAATCTGTCTTGGAACCCGCAACGAAATTAATCAAAAGATTGTAGGAGGAGTAGGAAGTATTCCAGTTTCCCTCCCCAAGCAAAGCGGGAGACAGCAAAAATTGTGATGACAAAAAGTCTAAAAAACGTAAAAGAATAACATGTGTTTTTTTTTTACGACTACAAGACAGAATGTAATTAAATGTTTTAATTTATAATATGACAATTGATTACAATGCATTTATAATGACAAAAAAGTGTTGCATTGTTTCCAATAGTACTTATGACAAAAACGTTTGAAAGCTCGGAAGTTCTTCGCGCAGCCCACGAGATCTTCATAGTACACAACCCTAGAAACACAATGGAAGCTGTTCAACATTTCGATTCTTTCGTCATACCAGAGATCTCACTCCCAGAGTATGTGATGAGCAGTTTGTTCATAAGGGCTACCTTCGGTCGAACACTCGCATAGCGGAGACGAGACTAATGTAAATCCAAATAGTTTCGCTTTAAAGTTTCCGTGTCCTGTCAAAAAATGTGCGACGTAGTGGTCTATTATATCTTTATTTCTATCCATTGCTTCGAGAGTCGATCGCGTACCGATGGGAAGAAATTATATAGGTGACGCCCTTTGATAGTGTTGTCCCACCGTTCCTGCCACTCAGAAATTAGGTTCTGTATAGAAATATCTAATGGCTCGAATAATCTAGTTATCTTATTACTCTCTTTCGCGCTTAAAAACTCAGGGTTAGTGATTTTTTTATTTTTATAATATAGTGCTGCACGACGCTGTATCTCTAAATCTACTGGTAGGACTCCGGCTAAGACTGTAAGTGCTTCAGTACTTACGGTACGGTATGCCTTACATAAAAATATTAAGGCGAGACGTTGGCTTTGAAAAAGTTTACGACGGGCCGCTCCTATTGTAGCCCTATCTGCCCAAGCCGGTGCGCCATAGCATATGCTGCCGAGGTACGTCGCATTATTTCAATGTTAATATATATTTTTTTTGAAATACCTTTTTAATTATCAAAGTCTGAAAAAAAATCACCCAGATCTTTATCTATACTGGGTGATTTTTATTTTTTATAATCTCTACTTAATAGTTTAAATCCGTTTAAAGTCATCAATAATCATTCTTATATCTGTAATAATACGGTTATTTTTTGGCTACAATCCGATAAGCAGATTGTCCTAATTGTTAAACAGCGTGTATCAGTTATTCTGATAAGAGTTATCCGTAAACGATTGCTTGTTATCAAGTATTGACAAATGCGGAAAACTCAATTTAATGGATTATTATAGGCACTTCGTTTCAATTAGGTATAAGTATAGCCCATGGAGCAGAATGGTATAATCACTTGTTTAGACATTAAAAATTCACATATTTCGTGCTTCACACCACAGAGATAATAATATACTACGTACAATTCACACGACTATCGAGCACATTGGAAATTAATCTACGCAATTCGAAAAAATATTATCGCAAAAAGTCTATAGGGCTATAGGGCAAACTCTTAACCCCGATCGTCTTTGTTTGAGGCTCAAATTGTAGCTGACTAAATTGTCCACAGGAGTTTTTCCTCAAATTTTTGATATCATTCTTCGTTTCCAAAATATCGAGCACCAAAATCAAAAATTCGGACAAATTCGTCTTTTGAGCCTTTTTACCGACTTCCAAAAAAAGAGGCGGTTATACGTTCGGCTGTAAGGGCTACAGCATAGATAGCATTTTGTAGGAAACAGCTGATTTGTTTTCAAGTAGGAAAGTTGATCCCATAGTAAAAGTTGCTTGTATTCAAGAGTATTTAACTCCTGAAAGTTTGGACACCGACTGAAAACACTGTGTATATATTTTTTAATATCATATCTTCACAACTATCAGAGTTAACGACGTCCAAATATTTTTTTTATTGTTACTATCATTATTTAACATACCTATCGCTTTAAAATACATATTTAATAGTAAAATCTAATTTTCAATGATTATGTATTATATAAACATCATTAATTATGTCACTAAATCGAAATTTAATGTTGTTATTACAATTATTGTCAGATTACTATACGAAAGAAATACAAAAAAATGTGAAAGAATCAAAACCACCATAAAAATGACAATATATATATATATATATATATATATATATATATATATATATATATATATATATATATATATAATATTTATTCTAATGATAATTAAAAATAGTTAAATGCCAACTCATTAAAAATTCTTTCAGGTATGTTTAAAAGGGTAATTTTTGTATTGTACTTTATCAGCAACGAGCATATATTCACTTGTTTACTGGGTATCAGTTATTATCTCAATTAATTTCTTTAATAACTTTAATCTTCTGTGTGATAAGGGATTAGTCTAGATAAGTGATTTTAATTTATTTGTAATCTTTTTGTTATTAATGTCTGATTTTTTTAAATTGTCAGATAACTCTTACTTGAGGAATAAAAATATGTGACTGACTGATTTTTCGTACAAAATCTGTCAAAGTCACATATTTATTCCTCAGATAAGAGTTATTTGACGATTGAAAAATCAGCCCCCTTACTCCCGCACAATCGAGAATCGAATCAGTTCGATCTCAGTAGCTTGATCCTCCTGACACCTACACTAGCGCACGATCGTGCGGTGGCTCAATTTGTAACTAACCTGGATCGAGAAGTTCGTTTGATCGTAACTTTTGGTACTCCCGACGAAATCAATCGACTGAAAAACGAATGGCAGGATCGAAAACAAACGTCAAATTACACGATAGCTAAAGAGGTCTCATTTACAGTACCTATAGAGTTTGCTTGTTTTAGTGTATTTGAACTAAATTATGAGATTTTTAATGCAATGTTGTAGAATTATTTAATTTTATTAAAGGAGCTAATAGAATAGACGTTCGGGAAATGCAAAATTTACGAATATTCACAAACTTCAACACTTCAAGGAATTTCGATGCTATTATCGCCTTAAAAATGATTCATTTGACATATGAGTCGCAGATTTAACTACTCATATGAAGAAACCGACTCACCGAAATTAAATCACCGTTATACAGTGTAAAGTTACATAAAACCTTTACGCATTTGTTTACACATTTGGCCGCTAATTCATGTATTATATTTTCACTTAAGACAGGGACTGAGACAAATGAAGTCTACATAATATGATCTATATTAACGTACCATATGAAGACTTCGTTTGTCTCAATCTGTCTTTCAATATACAAAGTCAATAAATAGTTATAAAAAGTCGTATGTTGATGTTTCCTAAATGTAAACACTAAACACGAATTCGTTATTGTATCTTTTACATTAAATATACCACTGAATTATATTTTCACCAAAATTAACAATTAACTACCTACCTTTTTACAATACTATCGATTACCTATTTATGGGAAGTTAATGTAGTTGGAATATTGTGTTTATGACTATTTATTTGGACTTTGACTAGACTTTAGACTTGTCGATATAGGAATACGGTGTTAAAAATTGAAACGAAAATTCTATTTCCTGCCTTTTTAACTTGACACTGGCAAATGGTTATTTATAAGCCGATGCCATATTTAAATAAAAAATAAAATAAAAATATGACTTTGACATTTCACAGAACGTGAAAGATTAGACAGGAATTTAATTGGAATTTATTGGAAACTATTATTTATTATCACAGTTTTTTTTTAGAAAAATAACCATTAAAAACCTACCATTGCATGAGATTGAGGCTGATCCATTTGAAGAAACATACATAAAGTGTTATTCAAAGTGAAAAATATATAATTTTTCCATATTTTAATAATCTTCGCCATAGACAACGGCACTCAGCTATTTACTCTGTGGACGTGACGTCAGCAACCGGCGCTATAGAGCTAACGACGCTGATAAGACACGATCTCAACGCGGTCTCGATTTCGATTCAATTTTGTTCGGGAGTACGCATCAGGATCGAAACTGAATCAAAATCGACATCGGATCAGACTCGTTAATCGAAATCGTATCAGTTTCGGGAGTAAGGCCCCAGCCCTTAATAGATTTATTGTTACCAGAAGGCCTTTGGTTTCAACTCTCTCAAGTAAAGACGCATTCGCACCCGCATGAAATCATGCGCGTGCGAGTCAGACAATATATACTGACACTGGAGACGTCATGCAAATTGATCATTTTTAATTACGAGATTAGCCTTTAGTTTAAAGTTTAATTCTGTACGTACCGTTATCAACCCCGTAATGTCGTATGCTGTACGGCGTCAACCTGTTTAGTCCATTCCTCATAGCGGTCTCGTTCAACATGGGCTCACTATAGAACATCTGTCTGTCCATGTAGCTCTTTACCTTGTACTGCCAGGGCATCCGTATCGGCGTCGGGTACAGAGGATAAGTGTTCCTCCTCTGCTCTAGGTTTAATCTCATTCTCTCCATTTCTAAGTCCCTCTGATCCTTCATTCTCTCTATTTCAAGATTCCCCTGATCTAGCTTCATTCTCTCCACTCCTAAATCCTTTTGGTTGAAGTTAACCTTGATTTTATCTACTTCTACCTCCCTCTGTTGTTCCACGTTAATCTCTTGCTCCCTCTGTTCTCTCATCTTCTCTTCGTAATTAACTTTCATCTTTTCAACTTCTAGCTCTCTCCGTGCTTCTGCCACGTTTGTTAAAGATTCTACGTCAATAGGCTTACTTGGTTCGCAGCACACGAATTTCTCTTTCGGTCCAACACTCAGGTTTCTGTATGATTTTTTGGAGTCTTTTAATATGTCTTCAATGAAGAAGGAGGTTCGATTCTGTTTACACGCGCACATTTCGGCTGCCCGGTCTCTACTGGACATTCCTTATCAGCATTTAAGTAATTGATATCTACTTGTTAAATGGACGCGGTTAATCTGATTGTATCTGATAGGTGATTAGCACTATCATTGATAGAATTTAGACCACATATCAGTTCCTTAGGGTCTATTTTACATTCTCCCTCTCTGTTTGCCCAGTAATCAGTATTGTCAATGATTCTATAATGCATGTTTATGGGGCAGGTGACAGTAAGATTAGTGAATATGGAGTGGTGTTATGTGCGTTGGGGCTGTCACTTTTGTAATATTGCTGCTAATCCTGTCTAATGGCCACTGGACACTACGTCGAACTTTATCTCATTCTTCTTCTTTTTAACCCCCGACGAAAACAGAGCGGTGTTATACGTTTAACGTGTCTGTGTCTGTCCGTAACATCGTTGCTCCCAAATGGATGAACCGCTTTTGATCTAGTTTTTTTTGTTTGAAAGCTGACATTATCGAGAGTGTTCTTAGCTACGATTCATCATCATCAGCTTGCTCACGGCATCGTAGCTCCTAAATGGATTAACAGATTTAGATCTAGTTTTTTTGTTTGAAAGCTGATATGGCAAAGAGTTCTTAGCTATGATTCATCATCATCAGTTTGTGCTTGAATATTTTGAGGCGTCCTAGTACAAAGGAAAATGTGTAGAAACTGGTCGAGCAGGAACTTAGTAGATATTCTATATTTTTCCGCGATAAATAGTAGTTTATCTCCTTAATCAACTTACTCCATATCTGTGCTAAATGTCATCAAAATTGGTTCGGTAGTTTTAGAAACTATTCATTGCAAACAAACAAACAAATTTTTCCTATTTATAATATTTGTATAGATAAAAACCAAACCTAGGGGTAAATTTACACCGAAACGAAACGACAGACGACGCGGCTATGTCAATAGATGCGCAATAATAGCCCGAGTAACATAGGCTATGTCAATAGATGCGTAATAATAGCCCGAGTAACATAGGCTATGTCAATAGATTCGTAATAATAGCCCGAGTAACATAGGCTATGTCAATAGATGCATAGTA
This sequence comes from Phengaris arion, assembly GCA_963565745.1. Classification (NCBI taxonomy): domain Eukaryota; kingdom Metazoa; phylum Arthropoda; class Insecta; order Lepidoptera; family Lycaenidae; genus Phengaris; species Phengaris arion. The sequence continues at coordinate 19,454,868 of OY751444.1, forward strand.
ATAGCCCGAGTAACATAGTCTATGTCAATAGATGCGTAATAATAGCCCGAGTAACATAGGCTATGTCAATAGATTCGTAATAATAGCCCGAGTAACATAGGCTATGTCAATAGATGCGTAATAATAGCCCGAGTAACATAGGCTATGTCAATAGATGCGTAATAATAGCCCGAGTAACATAGGCTATTTAATTTAAGTAGTCGGGTTATAATTTTTTTTATAAAATTGTAGTTATATTTATTGCACAGAAGACTCAAGACACACGTTTCATTGTAAGAGTTCGAATATAAAGTGGCAGCTCATGTGCATATGTGCAGTGTATGACTGATATCATATGAAACTGTATCTTCTTGTGTAGTGAATAAAGTTTAAATAGCTATCTTAAATATGCAGCGTTGCGTATCGTCGCGGTGTGACGTGAACCTCAGCACCTAAGTGAGGTTAAAATGAAAGAATAACAACAAAAGACACGTTAAAATTGCTGAATAGGTGGTAACAGAATAATCTCCAGCACTCAGACAGCGAAAGTCCTCCACGAACAAAAGCTTTACCTCCCTGATATTGGGAGTTTTCTGCCTTTTGTGAGGGCTCGGGAGCGTTGAGGGCCGGGAGAGCTAATTGTCCATTAATTGGTGCGTTTTTTAGCTTGAGTTGACTTGACTAGATGTTGCTTTAGAAAGCGTTGTAAGCGTATCAAGGAGGAAGCATTTTCTTTATTTTTTTGCGGGAATAAAATTGGTCTTAATTTGATATTAACCAATGGCAGAATACCCTAATATGTGTGTCATTCATGTTCAAAGATTCTTAAAATATTGTATTTAGAGAGCGACAGAGACCAAACATGCGAATAAACTATCTAAACTTCTATTACAATATACCTATTGACATTACAATATACCTAGTTATTTTAGGTCTAATTGTAAAAATATAACTTAAGCCTACATTATAGCTAAGGTTAGTGTTTGAATACGTATTCTAAGTTAAATCTTAGAATACACCACCACCATTACACCAACTTTTTCGCATGGGTGGTAAAAATAATCATAAATTAAATAATAACACCCTCCTATTCAACATCGCTGTTGCGCACCGGAACTTTCCTTTCTGTAACTAATCTCTCAACAAACAACTTTAAACCTTATTCCAGTATCGTTAAGTTCAATTAACCGTGTAAATATGCAATTCTGTCAGCAGATTTTAAGGGAGTCCTAATTGGGGGTTTAATTGTGATAATGTTTGTTCTAGTGAATGTGTTTTGTTGTTTGTTTGTTTGTTCGTTGGCTCTGTATTGTTTGCTCGCATAATAAAATCGAAAGCTCTTAGGGACTTTAGGTAAGGAGGATTTTTTTTAATGGATTTTGTCTTTATGAATTTTATTGTCTTAGTCTAATGAAGCGTAACTTGAGGTTGTTTAATTTAAAAATGAGGATATAGAAATTATGTACAGTAATATTACTAGCTTTTTCCCGCGGCTTTTCCAGCGGAAATACAGTATCCCACGGGAACCGTACATTTTTCCGCAACAAAGTCCTATGGCCTATGTCCTTTCACGTCTCTATATCTGTGTCAAATTTCATGACAATCTGTTAAGTAGTTTTTCCATGAAAGCGTAACAACGAAACAAACAAACTTTCACATTTGTAATATTATTAGGATTGTTGCCACAGTTTCAGTGGTTAAATCAAATAACATCACCACGCAATTCTACTGGACGAAGTGAGGGGACCAAGTGTCGAGGGGGAGACATAACGATCACTTAGCGCGCGGTGCCCGGGATTATAGGGATGTGCTGTCGATGTGTTGCGTCGCGTCGACACTGAGTCAGTCAGTTCACAACGCTACGATACGCGACTGCATTTTTAAGATAGCTATTTAAAATTGAACTTAATTCACTACACAAAAAGATACAGTTTCATATGACATCAGTCATACACTGAACATGCGCTGTGCTTACAATGAAACGTGTATCTTCTTATGTAATTAATGAAGTTCAATTTTGAATAGCTATCTTAAAAATGCAGCGCCATGTCGCGTATCGTTTCGTTTCGGTGTGAATTGATCCTTAAATATAAAGAAATAAGATTCATATTAATCGACAATACGTTATTAATGTATCCCTGTCATGACTATGAGAAACAAAGAGTTTATGATGGCTGGTATATTCATGCAATAACAGGCTCCGTAGTCCAGTGGCTGAGAGCTTTCGACTCGGAGCGACTCGGAGGGCGTGGGTTCGATTCCCGCATTGGAACAATAAAAAAAGTTGTTTCCAAATGTGGCTAGGACAATGCAGGCCTGATTGCCTGACAAAGATGATCCATGCGTCGGATGGGCATGTAAAAAGCCGGACCTGCGCCTGATCTCTCGCCAGTCGCGTCGGTTATTCGTCCCACTGGGTTATGAGAGTCAAGGAGGAGAGAGTGCTATTGTGTACTGCGCATACACTTGAGCACTATAAAATTAGTCCTGCGAAGTTGGCCTGGTTTCAATGAAACCGGCCACCGTCACAGAAATCGGTGTGGGGGAGTTATTATTATTTATGCAATGGTTTACATTATACGCCGTTCCGGTCCAATGGTACGAAATTCACGTATGAAACGAAATTCACAGGTACAAATTATATCTTATTGAATCCTCACATTACAGCTTATACAAAACATTACACCTGTGGGCCGAGCAGGAACATTTGACAGTGGCGAAGACGTAACGTTCGCGTTATCCAAAGAGAATTCTATGAAAATCTGTCAATCTCATGGCAGCGCCCATACAAATTTCATTCGTTAACGTTATGTTTACGCTACTGTAAAATGTTCCTGCTAGGGCCCCTGAAACCCAGAGGGTCAAGTCCCGACACGCTAAAACTGTCAAACGGTATTCTCGTAAACGTTAAAGCAGCGTCTAACGCCTCCTGATTGGTCCAAATGTCACAATTCAGCTTACGATAACAAGTCGCTTCACTTATAGGTAATAAAATCCAAGTAAAATGAAAGTCTACTTTAAATACGAAAATTGAGGTTCTGTTCTCGTGATTAATCTCGATTCGGTCAACGCAGTGACTCATTCGCGTCAAATCGTGCGCGCGCGAGTGAGACAACCTGTAAATCCAAACGAGATTAATTAACCTATAAAAATTACAAGAATTGCCCTTGTTAAAAAGTAAAAGTTCCACATCGATAAATAGCACATCCCTAACCTAAGCGATCACAAAGCTCTGTATTGATTGTGAGTGTATTTTTACCGCGGCCCACCTGATTGGGTCAGAACTCAGAGGGCTCAAACGCTACATATCGTCCCATTAAAATACAAACGGTCGAATTCACTGAAAATCATTACAGTCATAATTTTCATGTTTTTCTCCACCGTCATCAGCGACATCGATTTGAAAAATTGACCAATATAATTATTTTTTATATTATTGTTAATCTATATCTATGTATATATATAAAAGAAAGTCGTGTTAGTTACACTATTTACAACTCAAGAACGGCAGAACCGATTTGGCTGAAAATTGATGGAGAGGTAGGTTAGAACCAAGAGATGGACATATGATACTTTTTATCCCGTTCCCGTGGGATGTGTCACGTGACATAAAACGTGGTATAATAAAACGCAACTGACAGCTATCTACGTAATGTTATCTATGGTTAAGTATGGTTGAAATTTTGACAATTAAAATTTTTGAAGTTGACCGGTGGATGTGTTTGTTTCGAGTTTTCATTTTAAAGAAGAAGAAGAGTTTCTAGTAACTTATTGTGCCGATATTATCATTAACAATGCCGCGACCAAGCCAACCAAGCCCTGCCCAAAACTCAGACAGACCGGGATGATGTTACCTCCTGTGATATACTAAGGCTGGGACTACATATGTTTCGGAATCCGGAACGCCGGTGAAAATTCAGAGTACTGAAAATAGAACTCTGTGTACAGTACAATAGAGTTGAAGAGTTGGAAATTTCGAGTGTCAAGCTGTCATATATGACATTGACATTTGAGTTTTGACTCGACACTTGACACTTCGATTTTCAACTCTATTGTATTAACGCAGAGATCTATTTTCAATGCTCCGAATTTTACGCGGCCCGTCGGATTCTGGTTCATAAATAGTCCCAGCCTAATTGTAGTCAAAGACCAGCGGGACTCGAACCGACTCACTTTCACTCTGACCTCTGAATATTTCAGTTTATTTCTTCGGCATTCCCAAAGGACTTTCTGTAACTATTAAAGCTATTTGCTATGCTACTTTTATTTCCTATTGCTCCCATTAACATAAAAGTATTTGATATCAAAAGGAACTATAAATTACAATTAACAGCTCCATCAAATCTGTGCACTTAAGTCATACTTAAGTCATCATTATTGACTCGTCGTAAAACGACAGTAATAGGGGTGGGTTAATGAGGGTTGACGTTGTTGGGTCGGAGGGGTTTTTATAAAGGGGTTCCGTATTAACCGTGTTTTATAGCGTAAATCTATATAGGTAATGTAATGTCTTATTTTGTCGAATAAATGTTTTTTATTTTATTTTATTATTATTATTATTTTAATAAGGACGTATTTTTATATTTTGTTATCTATCTGCTTCTATAATCTATAACATTTGTATTATAATTATTATAAACTATTATATAATAATAGGTCTTTACCTATGAAATTGCCGTTCTGCAGTAATGGCCATTTTAAATCAAAATAATTTTTGTTTGGCTAAGAATTCTAATTTCAATTTAATTTTATTTTAAAAACATGGAATTCTTTTTCCAAAAGTACATAGTCATTTGTTTATTGATTAGTGTTACATTTTCATCGCATTTCAATATTTTTCGTCATCATGGATACGTTAAAAATTCGAGTAATTATGGAATATAAGTACCGTCGTGGCAGCAACGCGGCACAAGCGGCACGCAACATCAACGACGTTTACGGAGCTAACACTACAAACCAACGCACCATCTGTTATTGGTTTGCTCGCTTCCGTTCTGGAAATTTCGACCTGAAAAATGAACCTCGCGGTCGTCCGAAGACTTTGGTCGACAATGACGAATTAAAGGCGATTGTGGAAGCTGATGATACACAATCTACGGCTGAATTAGCAACAGCTTTCGACGTTAGCGTCAAAACAATATTGGTCAGTTTGCGTCAAATTGGCAAGGTAAAATAGCTTGAAAAATGGGTGCCCCACGAACTCAATGATCGCCAGCGCGAAGTACGCGTCGAGACGTGCCTTGCACTGCTCAACAGACACACAAATGAAGGAATTTTGAACCGCATTGTTACCTGCGATGAAAAATGGATTCTGTTTGATAACCGCAAGCGCTCAGCAAGTTGGTTAGATCCTGGTTCAGCACCTAAACAATGCCCTAAGCGAAAACTTACCCCTAGAAAAGTGATGGTCACTGTTTGGTGGTCTAGCGCCGGTGTGATTCATCACAGCTTCTTACCAAACGGGGTGAGCATTACTGCAGATGTGTACTGTGAAGAACTGAACACAATGATGGAGAAGCTGGCACATCTCCAACCAGCATTGGTCAATCGCTCGTCTCCGCTGCTCCTGCACGACAACGCGCGACTTCATACTGCACAGCAGACGGTCTCCAAGTTGCAAGAACTGGGGTTGGAAGCTCTCCGTCATCCGCCCTACTCACCTTGCGCCTACAGACTACTACTTTTTCCAGAATTTGGATAACTTCTTGGCGGGAAAAAAATTCAATACCCAATTTGAATTACAATAAAATTACCCAAAATTCAATAATAGAGGCAGTACAAAATGCCTTTGAAGAATTTGGTGCCTCCCGTCCAGCTGATTTCTTTAAGAAGGCCATCAATAAACTGCCACTGCGTTGGCAAAGATGCATTGATTGCATGGGTGATTACTTCGATTAATATAAATTTCTTTCTTTTCTTTCTTTCATACAAAACGGCAATTTCATAGGTAAAGACCTAATATTATATAAAATGAATATTTTTGTTATGTATTTTACTCCTTTATTTTATATATTATTTATCGTGGTTCGAAAGTAATTTTATTTGCGTAACGATTGTATATTTACTGTTCGAGTAGAGTGTTAGAGTCTGAGAAAATACAACAATACGAGTATGAGAAGATAATGAATGAGTTTTAATAATATATATAAGAGCTGAGCTAATTTTGGTTACTGTATACTTCACTTTTTTGGAATAAAAAGTAGCCTATGTGTTAATCCATGGCCAACTACTACCATACCAAATTTAACACGTATAAGGGTTTTTCCATTTGTCCCAAGACCCCTAACGCTGACAATAAAGACGTTTACGAGCTACCTGTGGCTCCCGTCACTCGTCACATGTGACGCAGACGTCACAGCATCACAGTGACGAATGTGTGCGTCACATAAATAAGTTTTTATGAATTCGCTGAATGATTTGATTAGTAGGTAATAGGTTTTTTTTTGTATGGACTCTTGGGGTCTATTTAAAAGTTGCTTGTTTTTTTAGTTTATCATATAATACTGATAAAAATTTTCGAAGTCGGTTTAAAACAATGATTTCAAAACTAAGGATGGACTCTGACTTCTGAGTTACATTTGGCAGAACATATCTTCATACAAGAAAAACTTACGCCTCCTTGATTTCACCATACTTCAAATGTCAAAATTACCCCAAACAACCCCAAAAGCCCCACATTTAAGTGGGGACGGTTTTTGGCTCGACATGCCTCTATATACGTCTATGGTTTAAAAAGTAAACTACACTCTAGTTATACACCGAGCTTGGCTGAGCTTAGAAAAAGAGGGCGTCTAGTCAAGATGCATTCGATAATGTCGACGGCAAACATCGCAAATAAAAAATGTAGGGGATTAAAATAAAAGTGAGTTATATGACATGTTCAATAGTAGCGTTAAAGAAAATTGTAGCCAAACAGCCATTTTGAACGATTAGGCTAACGAATCACTCAAACAGCGAATTGCTCGAACCCATTTCTCCATACAATGCCTAGACAAGAGGCCTTATGTGATACTTAGCCGATCGTCATCTTGATCGTTAACGACCTAACGATCAAGACACCTAGGAAGGTGGATTTATCTCTAATTACGAACAATATGGCGGATTTTATTTGATCAGATGTTATTTGTAAATAATATTGATTGGAAATTCTAGTCATTGTCTGCGCTTATTGCGTTGAATATAGCTTAAAAAGTCAATAGAATTCAATCTAAAGTATTCATAGTATCATAATTACTGTCAATATTTTATTTCTATCCTAGTATTTTATTCATTGTATTCAAGTATTCAACACTTTGTTTTATTTTTTATATAAATTTCGTATTTTGTAGTTTACTCGCAGTTTGTAATTACACCCGACTGTACCAGCTGAAAGCAATCTTAAGGTGCCTAAATTATAGTAAACAATGTCGTTCTTAAGCGAGTTTCTCTGAAACTTCCTTGGAAATAAATATTTGTATTTAGTCAATAAAATTTATAAGTTTTCACAAAATGTCAGATATTTTAACATAATATGCACAAAATGTAACTTATTATCATAATATTAAACTACTATTTTTAGGTATGTACCTCTCAGTTCTCAGCCTTTAACACGTGGTAAAAGGCTCACCGGTAACTTGTGAGATAGTACAGAGTTACTGCCGTCAGGGTACAGGGTACCTACTATTGAAATATATAAACCTAACAGTTTCATAAACCATATACATACATAAAAATTAATTAGTTACAGGCATTGTCTAGCTAGACTTACTAGGATGGATTAAATAATAACACAATACAAGAATATCTTAATAATCGACCGACTTGACTCATTGACTATTTATTTGGACTTTGAGGAGTTGACATTTCACAACTAACGGCGAAAATATCGTTGAAATTAAAGCAAGAAGTGATCAAAACGGTTCAGCAATTCGTTGTTGCGATTCGAACAACAGAGTGAATTTGGCTAAGACATAAATGTCGTTATCTCAAAAGAGAAAACGATTCCACAGATTTTTTCGAATTTTAACGAAGGCATAAGACTAGAGGCCCAGAACTTTCAATTCTCATAACTAACCTACACTTTCATTTTAGTTTTATTTTGATATTGGACCAATCAAAAAGGGTTTGACGTTGGTTTGACGTTTATGAGAATACCATTTTTCAGTTTTATCACATCGTAATTGGATTGTCACTGTAATATTTCAAGATTTAATTAACAGAATCGACGTTCTGATTATAACTACTGAGTATTATAACTTTTAGTGTAAGGGCCTGTTTTGTGATCTACTGATAAGTGTCAGACAGCTTACTTGCATATTTTGTCTCTGTCGTTCGATAAAATATAAGCAGCGACAAAACTTCCGAATAATCTATCCGACACTTATTAGAAGATTGTGAAACAGGGCTTAATAATTTTTTTATTTACTGTTAGTGTTTTTTAATCGACGGTTACTGTTTCGTAGCTACATGCGGACACACACACACATTAATCTCGGCGAAGACACGGCGCACTAATTATTATGGGGCAATTAAAATACTCGCTCAAATTGGTAAAGGTTCTGATCGATAGACGAGTAGGTACTTAGGAAACTTGATGTCGGTCTTCGTGTGATCATTTTATTTTTAATTTAATATAAAATAGAGATAACTACTCACCCGTATCTACGTTAGTGTTAATAGATACATATGATGGAGATAGAAAACTCTTTATAAGCACACGCATAATCATATTAAAAAAAGAATAACAATAAACAACATTTTAAAAATTAAGTAAAATCCAGCCATGGTTAAGCAGTAAGCGAGTTGATAATGATGAACTATAGATCACTCTTGCTCACGTCATCTTTAAAAAAAAACTACATCAAAAACGGTTAATCCGTTTGGAAGCTACGATGCCACGAACAGACCGACAGACACACACACAAAGACAGGTCTGTCAAATATAATAAACTATCGGCAACTGAACAAAGGTGGTATTACCACTAAGTTGCTAATAGCAGTTTCTTTAAGACAACCTAATTTAACAAAGTACATAACATTGTACTAAATGTTTTCTCACCATTTCATTTCTAACACAAGTCTTATTAATTCAAAAGTAATAAAATAAATAAACATAATAAACATCTAACTCTTATACCGAGCATCATAAAATTCATGCGCATAAAAAACAAAAACAAAAAAAATTAATTGGCTCCCGAATTGTCAAGCAGCGGGCTGATGATAATGAATTGAAGCTGTTAGGGAGCTACGATGCCACGGACAGACACTGACAGACACGTCAAACTTATGACAGCCCTCTGCTTTCGCCGGGGGTTAATAAGTTGGATGTGGATCGCAGCCTGTACAAAGCGCCCACGCGGTCTCCTCGTTGTTTTGTGTGGCGACTGTCGACTGTCGACTGTCGCCGCGATTACCGAACAACCTTTTAATTGCTGGCCCTCTGCCCACCGCCTAGCTCCGCGGTCCGCATACAGACTACATTAAATCCCATGAAGGTTCCGTTTTATGGGTTCCGTAGTTCAAGTCTCGGAACCCTTATAGTTTCGTCATGTCCGTCCGTCCGTCTTCCGCTTATAACCGTCCTAACGAAAGATTGAAAGATGAAACTTTCCATGGTTAAGTATATTTATCACGTCGACAAAGTGCTGAAATAAAATCACGAAAAATGTTCTTTTGTTGTACCTCCCCAGTAAACCCCCTACAAGTAAAGTGGGGATGTTTTTTTGGTCTAGCGCCTACCCCATACTGTATCCCACACCATTAGATATATATTTTAAAGACATTGAGAGACACACACACACAAACACACTTTAACTTTAAATCGCATTTTTTTGCTAAAAAAAGAGAAAAACTAAAAGCTAAACGGCTGGCTCGAAAAAATCTAAAAAATAAAAAAAAATCATAATACCATATCATTAGATAACTTTGTTAGTTCTGGAGCTATAGACGCCTAACTGGAAAGATTCGCTCACTTGGAAAACTTTGTACGGAAATAACGAAGTGATAAATAAACATGAAAAATATTAAAAATAAAATCTTTAATGAGTGACCACGAAACCCTTATCTATACGTGCCCTCACACGCACTTGGCCGGTTTTATTTTCCTTTTGAGGCACGGAAACCTAAAAATGGATGACTCTAGTATTCAGTTTTACAATCAAGTAATACTTAAACAAGCCTCATGAGGTTAGGTTAGGTCCATCTTACTTGTTCGAATTACTGGTTGATTTGATTTTCCTAGCCACTGCACTGCACCATGCTCTGCTACTTTTAGTGTAATAGAGTTTCTGAATAAAAAAAACTGTGGCACGCTGGGAGCGTCGACAGAAGTGAAAACAATAGCGCATAGGCATTAGGCAAGCATGCGGTGCGCGAACCGGCCGCCCCGCCCGCCCCGCCCTACCTCGTGTTCGACGAGACGGACGAGTTCAATGATTTTTACATCAATAAATAAATATATTAAATATCAAAAATACACTAAAAAGTATGAAATAAATATTATTTTCTAAATAATTCCTCTTTTAAATTCGGCTAAAATCTTAACTATTTCTATACACAATCTTATTTTAAAGTCGGTACCTCGGCGCTGGTAATGCCAAAACTGGCACTGGTGCAAAATTTTACTTTTTGGTAGGACATGCTTGGGTTACTTCAGAAAAAGTCAAAATCACTCTATGTGTCCATATAAATTTAGAGGAGTTCCCTGGATTCCTCATGGATGCCATTATTAGGTCACCACTTTGGTGACAACAGGACCAATTTCGGATTATACCCTTTACATCATAAAAGAATTTTGAAAATCGGTCAACAGACGGCGGAGTTATCGTTGAACATACAAAAAAAATGCATACAGCCGAACGTATAATCGCCTCCTTTTTTGGAAGTCGGTTAACAAAATAATCGTCACTTACCGTTCCCACCGTATTTTGTTTTATTGATGCGCATAATAGTCTCATATACAGGCTGATTATATAAACTTTAATGCGGGTGCATTAAAGTTTGTTCTCGTACAAAATTGGCGTAAGGGTCAATTTAATTTAATTCAAAACGAAACGCGACGCGGCGATGCATTTTTAAAATAGCTATTCAAAATTGAACTTTATTCATTACACAAGAAGATACGCGTTTCGTTGTAAAAGTTACAATGTCAAGTTGCACCGAGCTGCACAGCGCATGTGCAGTATATGACTGAGGTCATAAGAGACGTGTATCTTAAAAATGCAGCGCCGCGGGGTGAACTGGCCATATTGCTCGTTTTGGTTGACTATTGTAGGGGATTCAGTGACATCAACGACACAATGCACATGCAGGCTAGATAGTGTAGCAGATGAAAATGCTCCATCTTTGTGCGATATTTTTGGGTATATTTAAAAAAATACGGTTACAATTTAAAAAGTATAATTATCAGTTTTTAACAAACTGTACAATAAATAGTCCCAATTACAAACACTTTTAAGATCGTAGTTATATTTTATTGTGTACTTTAATGTTTCGTTTCCCAGAAGCTCGTGGTGGTGGACTCGAAGGTGGACGTAGTGTGTTGCATGTTAAGTAGATACGGCAATTTTACTTGCTTCGTGTCTAGTTTTATTGGGCTTTTTGTTTTATTGATTTCAATGTGTTAATGTTTTTTTTTCCGCCGGTTAGACATGTAACTCCTCTGGTGTTGCGCACTTGCGTTCCTGATCCTTCGAATGCCCAATATTAATATAATACTAACAGATACTGACAACAGTCAACCTGCTTATTAATTAGATTCCCTGATAGTAAATATTTGTAAAAATAAACATGCATATATTAAAAACATCACGTTGATATTCAGCAAACTTTGATTTTAAATAGATGAAGACGAGCAAAAACGCGGGAGAAAGAAGTATATTGAGCAGATAAATTAAGATTCTACAGGCTTATAAATAAAAAAGTGGCCGGGAATCCTCCTCAGCTCTGTCGTTTCTGAGTTTTATGTGCAGTGAGCTCAATAATCTAGCGTTTTTGTGGTAATATATAAGCACTATACATATTTCTATTCATTTCAAAATTCAACCACCAAGGGGGTAAAATCCCCTATTTCACCCCCTTGGCGGTTGAATTTTGAATGAAACTTTTTATTTCTCGGACATGTTTGCATGATATTTCATATGAATTGAGTACGAAAAGAATAATGAGTTACGTATTTCAGGGTTTTATAAAATTCAGCCCCTAGGAGGGTAAAATAGGGAATGAAAGTTTTAAATTATTATAAAAATATCGTTCAAAAAAAAACGACGAAATATTCGACCACGAACTGGAAAGCGCAGCGTTGGACGGCCTCCCTCTAGGTGGACCGATGACCTTATGAAGGTCACGGGCCGCCGTTGGTTGCGGGTGGCCCGGGACCGTTCGTTGTGGAAATCTTTGGGGGAGGCCTATGTCCAGCAGTGGACGTCCTATGGCTGTTAATGATGATGATGATGATCGTTCAAAAACCAATTTCACGCGGGGGAAGCTGCGGGTTAATGCTAGTATATAACATACCTAACCAAGAATGCGTTCAGTTGACCTGTTCGGTTTATTTAATTTCGTCCGGTCCCGGTAGGTGTAGGCGTAGATGTTGGTGTAGGTTGAAGGAGTAGGTGTAGTTGGTTAAAAATTCCAGTTCATGGTTAAGACAGAACAACGTGTGTCGGGACAGCTAGTCATAAATAATTATAACTAGCTTAATTCCGCCTGCTTAAATATAGTATCCAATAGGAACACGGTACTTTTTGGGGATAAAAAGTAGTCAATGTTTTAATCCACTGCCTAAACTACTACCGTATCAAATTTCATCAAAATCTCTTCGGTAGTTCTTGCGTGAAAGAGTAACAAACATCCATCCATCCATACATCCATTAATCCATCCTCACGGACTTTTATAATAGTAAGTTAGGATTTGCAATACGACTTGCACAGTTACACATCTACTACGAGTATGCGCTACGCCGTAGACCCTCTACAACTTAAAATTAAATTTTAATAATTTTTTTTATTTGAAATAGGGGACAAACAACCAAACGGATTACCTGATGGATGACCGTTGCTCGTGGACACCCGCGATAGCAGAGGAGTCGCAAGCCTTACAGAAATAGTAAACTCGTATAATTAATAAAACAAGAGTAAAATATTTATGTTTCCTTTTGAATTGAAACCTCTTTAACATCGTTGATAGTGAAATTTTAATAAAGTTTTGGATATAACAGCATCTGTCGGAAGCTACTTATACCTCTTACATAACAACTTAACTTTATAAAGTTACGGCTCAATACACACAGGGCGCTAGGTCAGCTTTTCTATCCTTTTTGAAATTCATGGTCTTTAGGTACGGTGAGGGTATTTTTAGATTTTTAAATGACGAATGAAACTTAACTTCTGCCACGTGAACTCTGTACACGTCATGTTTGCTCATATTATTCCCATATTATTCCCATATTAAAAAATATAGATGTTGCCCGCGACTTCGTAGCGGTAACCGTACATTTTTCAAATCGTACAAAGTAGCCTATGTCCTTCCCCGTGGTCTACTCTATATATCTGCTAAATTTCATCAATACCGGTCCAGTAGTTTCGATGTCTATTCAATGTAAACAAACAAACAAACACGAAGAAAACAAACTGATCCTCTTTATTATATTACTACCCATAGATATAGATAAGTATTGATAATTTTAAATAATATATTTTTTATATAAAACAAAGCAAAAATAAACCACGCCAGATTACGTCTTGACACAAAACGACGCCATTTTGTATAATGGCTACAATTGACATAACTGTAATGAAGCTCGAGCGATTCGAATGACATGGAAGCTCAGTATTATGTTAATATACATGTATGTATGTATGTAATTGTATGTTATGCACAATACACCGGCCGTTAATATGTCAAACGTTGCGGCGCGGCGCTAACAATGCCAGCACATACAATCAGCGGTGCAGCACGCTCGTGCAAATATGCTGCGTTTAAAATGAATCGTGCGAGAATTGTCAGCTATAATTCATAACCATCAGCCCGCTTACTGCTTGGCTATGACGGGCCGGGGACACTTTATTTTTGGAACGCAGTTCCTTACCGCGCGTTGCGAAAGGGGGCTAGACGGGAAAAAATTAAGACTAAAAGTTGTAACGACACTTTTTGCTATAGTTGTAAGCCGTGCGCGTGTTTCTCTCTCTCTCTCTCTCTCTCTCTCTCTCTCTCTCTCTCTCTCTCTCTCAATTATTACTAAAATTGAGCCCACTGATTAAGTTTATATTACATAATATTTGTTATTAATAAAAAAAATATTATTATAACTTAAAAAATATTAAATTTTATTACAATTAAGTATTCCTTCACTAATTATCGAAAGGAACTTCGTTCCATCCGGGTGTCCCTTGACACCTCTCAAGTTTTTTATTTGTTTATAAATATGGTAAAATAATGATTATATATTATACGTGAAGCAAAAACTTTCAGTACGGTTTTAGGAGGATTGTGCGAATGGAGGAGTATGATATTTGACACAGTTAAAGTTTATGCGGAGAAAGGTGTGAAAGCTATTTTTTTTTAATAATAATGATTAGAAGTACATAAAAATAATTAAAAATAACAACAACACAAACACACACACCACCTCACATTATTTGGCGCGATTTTGTCACACGCTGACGTTCGTCAATCTGTCACAACGTTTTAAATTTGTTTTCTAAATGGCAAAAAAACCCTTAGAAAGTTCAAAATATATATATTAATTACTTCGCTTTTGTCCGCGGCTCCGCCCGCGTAAATACAGTATCCCATGGGAACACTGTACTTTTTCAGGATAAAAAGTAGCCTATTAATCCAACGCTCAAACCACTACCGTATAAAATTGTATCATAATCCGTTCTATAGTTTCTACAAACATCCATCCATCCATGCTCACAAACTTTTACATTTATAATAGTAGTAGGATAGTGAGAGAATTTCGACCGCAGGACGACCTCTAGTAATCATAATTCTTCATTTTTCTAGTAAATGTGAATCGTGCCATTGGACAACGTCAATTAATAAATTGTTCTCGATAAGGAAAACATCAAACAAATCAATCAAACGAACGAAACAAATCAAAGATCAAACAAACTCCAATTCCATACATTAGTACGGAATGGGAGTTAATAGACAGATTAGAGAAAAGTATTTACGTATTATTGTTAGAATATGATAATTTGGTCACATTAAATAAAATATTGTTTAGATATCAGATTAAGTTGAAGACACGTACACTGTTAATACTCACGACTCTACCTGTTTCCAGATATTTTGTTTAGTTTTAATTGCGTAAAAAAGCTTTGATGGTCACGCGCCCGCTGCAAAGTACGGCCGCGTGGTTATGAATACAATTTAATTATTCTGCAAGAATAATCTGGTCAAAATGTAAGGTCATAATATGCTCTACATATTTTGAAACAAGAATTGAACACTGTTTACGCTCCTCGAATGTCTATTATTGTTATTTAGACGACCTCTGTCAAGCCCGAGGGCGCGGGTTCGAATCCCGCCAGGGAACAAAAAAGTTTTCTGTGTTTCTGGGTTATGGATGTCTACTTAATACGTGTATAAAATAATAAAAAACTTAAATATAAGTATAGTATAAAAAGTATTAAATATATTACCGTTGTCTGCTACCCGTAACACAAGTCTTCGGATACCACAGGGCCAGATTGACGTGGTGTAAAGTGATATTTTATTATATTATTGTTTTGAAGAGATCATGTACTGGTACATCGTCCTGGTCACTGGTATTATAAAGAGGAAATATTTGTTTGATCGTATGTTAGTTTACTTGCATTGAATAAGCTCCGAATTTACTGGTTCTAGATGAAATTTCTCACATAGACCACGGGGAAGGACTTAGGCTACTTTTTATTGCAGCAAAATTTGCAGTTCCCGCGAGATTTCCCTTTGCGCGCACGACGCCGCGGGCCACGTCTAGTGTTTTAATAAAAAGTTCATTCCTTCCTTATGTTTCAGGTTATTGCTTTTTAACTGCCGTTTTCCCGTAACTAATGCTACTAATCACGTAATGAATGGTCGAGATCCTGAGAAAGTATATGATACATGTTCGCGCGTTAGCGCCGAACATATGCGAGATCCCATACGAGCGCGCCCGACGGAGCTCTTTCGTCCCGCTCACACGCACGGGCAGTATCGCGGCCGACGCAAAACCACTACGCCTACAACCCTACTTGTGGACACTCATATTTTAATTGGCCTTTTTTATATAGATTTAGTTTAACGTTGTAAAACCTGAATATAATTAGTGTAAAGTATGCAGAATTTCAATCGTCCAATACACACATTGAATGTGGAACAATCGTGGATTTCCTGCCGTTTTAAACGGTTACACACACTCGAATTGCTACAACATAAAATTATAAAGATAAAACTATTGTATTAAATCACTTTTTATTAGTTTTATATTATTAGAGCTATAAACATTTGAAATTTCTCAAATTAACATAACTATTTTATATTAGGTATGTAAATGCCATGATATTTGTTTTATGCGATCTAATAAATTTAATTTTTATGTTCTTATTCTATATTATTAGGCCCAAATCAGGCTAAGCTTTTATTGGAAGTAAAGATGAAGTAAATGGATTATTTTATATCTAGATTATAATATTATGTCAAATTATGAAATGCTAGACAGTGGAACAAAATCAATATTCTTTGAAATTAAGACCTTATTTTATAATATTATGTAAATCATATATTATTTTTAATTTTATTACAGACGAGGCATATCGAGGCAAAATGAATCATTTCGGATCATTTGGGGCACCTTTGTCATCTTCTTATTTTGACATTTGTCTCCGCAGTTTAATCAGTCAGATTGACAAAATCTTCTGAAATCAAAATAGCGTAACTTTTATTTGTATGAAGATTTTTTCTGTTAAATGTACGTCATAGCCGGCCCAAGTTTTAAAATCGATGAAGTAAATAGTTGACTGTGTCCTAAATATTACATAGGTATTCCTAAGTTATTGCCAAACCATCATGACTGAAGATGTTATATCGCCATAAACATGCCAATAACGACCGGTAACATAAAGTTGGATGTTCTTTAGATTTAATACTAGTGTCCGGACTCCAGTACCAATACGCCATTTTAGCGTGGAGCTATATTTTTTCTGTACGACAATTATTATTTGTAAGGTACAGAAAATTTTGACTGCTTTTCAAGAAGAAAACAATTTTATAACCGCCAAATTAGAGTCGCGCAACATACTTTTATGCTGACCGCCAATTTACAACAACATGTTCAAAATTCAAATATACTCTGTTCAAATCCAATTTAATATACCTATACGTAAGCAAAAACACAATAGTACATTAAAATGCTATCAATCTGATTCCGCCAAATTAGGAAATAGTTTCATACTGACCACTATTTTACAATAGAATAGGATAGAAAATATTTATTTCAAACAAAAATATGTGCCCAAAATATAATAACATAATTAAAAATTTTAATAATGAAATGTAAAAATTCCAATTTTGAGAACATGCACCAGAGTCATCCGTGTACACTGTCCCCTGTCTCCACACTGAGTGTGTGTGCGTGTGTGTATGTGTATGTGTGTGTGTCTGTAATAGAGCGATGACGTGATTGCCGCGCAGAGTAGAGTTATTGCTACTGTAGCGGCTCTAAACGGTCCGCCACTGTGACTTTGTCAAGCCGTAACGTTTTGTTTAATGTTTATAAAGCAGTCAATAACGTAACATTGTTATGTAGTTGCAAAGAAATTATTTATTAATTCAGCCATAAGTTTGTGACGTAAGCAAAGGAATATATTTGAAATAAAACTCTGATGTGCCATTATGTAAGTGATAAATTTTACAAAAAATATAATATTAAACTAGTGAGCTGGATTATAAGGCTACTGGCGAGGCATTTAATAATTGAAGAGAGCTGCGTCCTAGAAACTCTACCATAGAGTATCCAAATCTAACCTCAGTAGGTTAGATTATTTCAATGTTTTACTTATATTTATATGAATTATAAAAACTTTATTGACACAGTTATTCGAAAATAATATTAAACATTATTATTAAGAAAAGATAAGTAATATTAAGGAAAGAGAAATATTGTCTTCGATAAACGCCGATAGCAACATCGAATAAGGATTATTAACTGATAACTTAACAATAAATCGATTATTATTCAATAAAAAGATTTAGGATGATAGCAAAGGGTTAATTGACCGTGTTTTATCTTTCTAAAAACCAGAAAGTACATACTTAATAATAACAATTTATTAAAGTTCAACAGATGCTAATCTAGGACTTTATTCACATTTTACATACCTCAATCGAACCTCAATCACAAATCCAAAAAAATAACAATATGGATTTTTGTAAGTAATATTATGTATCTTCGCTGCACGAGAGTGTATTTAATAATCATGGTATTATAGCGAAAATAAACGTCTGTGCAAAGTTACAGCGGACGCGCTCTGAGGGGGTGGAGAAGGCAAGGCAACAACTCATAAAATTAAGCGATTTGGATGTTAGTCTAACTGCGAGGACCGGCGCGTAAACTCCTCCCGCGCGATTCGAAATTCGAAAGCCGTTCCCGCCATGCGTTGACGTGAAGTGCCGATTGTGACTTTTTTTTTCATCAACCTGTGGACTGTGTTTTTGTGACTCGGATTTTGTAGGTCAGGTGAGTTTATAGCTTTATTCAAATAATGGCCATAAATTTGAGTGATTGATGATCGCTGGTTAAATTTAATTGATGTTTAATAGTGGTAATATAATACATATATTCTAATGGCTTTTGACGCTTATTAGCGGATACGCGTGACTTCGTTCATAATACAATAACAGTTCTAAATTATGCTTTAGAAAAATTCGGTAATAAATGAAAAAAAAAGAATAAATATAATACAATAGGTACGCCAAGTTTGCTAAATTGACGGTCTATTTGTGTTAATTCTATTACCGCACAGTATAAGGCCACATTATATTAAGAATCTAAAATACTTATCGTTTTAATTGTTATAGTACAGGAGTAACCAGTGACCAAGTGTAACCGGTGTGGCGTCTCCCTAGAGAGCGTAGAGGTATGTCAAGGGGGGCAAAAGTTATTTTTTCATCAAAAATATGTATCGACGCCTCGTCAGTCCATATTACACAAGTTGCGGGAATTCGGTTTATAATATATTTTAAATTCCAAACAAAATCAGATTTATATCGAAATAAACAAATATCGATAAAAAAGCAATAAAAATCTCACGGGGGCAATAACAGTATGGTGTATACTTACCTTCTACTCCCTATATATATTGACGACCTCTGTGGCTCAGTGTTTAGCGCGCGACCTCCGGCGCTCAAGCCGGAGGTCGCGGGTTCGAACCCCGCCAGGGAACAAAAAAGTTTTCTGTGTTCCTGGTTCATGGATGTGTACCATGTGTATAATGTAATAAAAATCTTAAATATAAGTATACTTAGTATAAAAAGTATTAAATATATTTAACACAAGTTATTCGGATACTTACCACGGGACCAGACTGACGTGGTGTGAAGCGTCCATAGATATCATTATATTAAGACGTGAAGCAAACATATCAAGTACGGTTTTACGAGAATTGTGCATACGGATCAGTGTGAAATTTGGCACATTCAAAGTTTAAGTGGGGGAAGGCCTGCCAAAAGCTAATAATTTTAGAAATAACGCTTAGAAATACATTAAATGTATAAACATAACAACAACACATAGGTTCTCCCTCCTCACTCACTCTAGCATGTTTGTTTATATTACAGTCGGTTAGACACAATTGTCAATGAGTGTCAATCTTTCTTTCTCAATCCATAAACAACATTTACATAGTGTTTTGCGTGTCTAAGAGGCAAAAGAAACCTAAACAAGTCGAAACTTTATAATTAAAACATGAATTCTGGTCGTATTTAGATGTTTGTTGATGATGATGATGATGACTCTTTCACGCAAAACACTACAGAACGGATTTTGGTATGGTAACTTGGTATGGTAGTCGTTTATAGCTCCGGATTAGTACACACGCTACTTGTATCCCGAAGCAAAAGCTAGTTTTTTTTAATCCCTGGAGGGGGCGCCGTGAAGAATTTTTGGGAATCCCTGATATATATGTCACCAGAAAACGTCCGATGTAGACTGTGGACCCGAAATTCTGCATACAATTTAACATTTGCATTATTTATTTTTCGTTAGATTATAATATTATTATAGCAAATAATCTTTCGACATATTTTTACAATCTCGCTAGTTATATTTCAAGCTAACGGCTTTTACAATTTTACAGTGACATATTATATACATGTTATAGAATACAAAATATCATACAAAATAATGAATGTTAATTGGTATTTTAAGTTTTCACCAATACTTCCAGTATGTGGATTTGTCGCCCACAACTTTGCTTGTAAATTGTTATAATATCTGTGATATTAGTCACAACATTCCTTCCTCCTGTGCGTGAACTGTGAAGTTACTGAGTTTCACGCACAATTCACAAACTTGTCTTAAGCGCCAATTTCACCAACGCGTTAAGCCGTAGTTTAGAAAGGGCCGAGCTAGGGTTTCCAATCTAACATTGTGTGTCCCGTTCTAATATTGAATGAGAGACGGAGAAAGAATCCGGGCGCAGCCTTAAGCGCGTATGAAGTTTGGTAGAATCGAGACTAAAAGTTCTTACAGGTAGATATTTAGATCTACAGGTATAACATTTAATTTAACTCAACTAAATTATAAAAAATATTCATAATAATTCGATTTGTCATATTGATTAATTATTATAAACGAGATGTTGCCCGCGACTTTATACGTCGAAAGAGAAATCCTGAGGAACCGTACATTTTGCTGCGTTAAAAAGTAGCCTATTGTTAATGCAGAGTCGAAACTACTACCATACCAAATTTCGACAAAATCTAATGGGTAGTTTTTTGCGTGAAAGAGTAACAAACATCCACACATACATACATATACAAACTTTCGCGTTCATAATATTAAGTAAGGATTACTCACTCACAAATTGTTTTCTAAATTTAAAATGAAATAAAATAATAGTCGGTATAATATAGTATACACCATAATACACATGTCATTACACGCATGCAATGCATGCAATATACACATTACACAATATGCAATATACACATTACACAATATGCAATATACACATTACACAATATGCAATATACACATTACACTATATGCAATATACACATTACACTATATGCAATATACACATTACACTATATGCAATATACACATTACACAATATGCAATATACACATTACACAATATGCAATATACACATTACACAATATGCAATATACACATTACACAATATGCAATATACACATTACACAATATGCAATATACACATTACACTATATGCCTTGAGTGTAACATACTGCCGCGATTTAGATTGTTGTTAATCCCGGTAAAATGTAAGGTTTCCGTGCAAGAAAGCTAGAGATAAGCGAGAAATAATAAATGTTGTCGATTGCATAACATAAAGTTTCAACTTTAATTAAGCATTATCTTTACCAGAACCTTGTACTATAATGTATTCTGTGCCGGAGTCCAGAACCCCAAGTCTCGTAAGCTACTAACTGGCTTTTTCCCGCGACTCCTCCCGCGTAAATATATTATCCCACGGGAACACTGTACTTTTTCGGGATAAGAAGAAGCCTATGCGTTGGCCCAGAGCTTAAAGTACTACCATACCGAATTTCATCAAATTCGTCGAGTTGTTTTTAAGTGATATAGTAAAAAAGTACCATCCATCCATCCTCACAAACCATCAAATTTATAATAGTAGTCTGTGGTGGTAAAGCTCATTCGATTCGCAATTAATGACGTCTAGATGAATGTATCGAAATTGATTTGTGGCAGATTTATTTATTTATTTATTTATTTTTTATTGTTACCAGCAGCGTGTACATTAAAACAATTAATCAAAAATTTTACAAAACATATACTTAACTGATGCACATGCCTTTATAGGCAACACAATATTTGCAATACAATTTTTAAATCATAAACAACAAAATATAAAATACAAGAATCGCTACAACAGATACAAAATAACATTTAAAATATTGAATGTTACTTCAAAATATAGAAATCATTTAGATATTTTTAAATTAATTTAAATTGTCTAAATACTTATAAAATAGTTAGTATAAGCTGGCGGGTAATAAATTACAACGAAAGTCCTATCGCTTTTTAACCCCCGACGAAATCAAAGGGTTGAAACACATACAGACAAACAGGAAAAACTTATATAAGTTTGACGTGACGTCAGTGTGTTTCTGTATGTCTGTCCGTGGCATCGTAGCTCCCAAACTAATGAACCGATTTTGATCTAGTTTTTTTGTTTGAAAGCTGCTTTAATCGAGAGTGTTCTCAGCTATGATTCATCGTCATCAGCTCGCTTACTGCATGACAATGATCGATATATGCGAGCAGCTGTGTAATATTCTTCCTGCGAGTAATGAAGGGTTAAAACAACGTTAATCCGGAGTCAACGGTTGTGTAGCTGGCTCCTTATTAGTTGTGAGTGTAATCTTATCCTATTTATCTGCGCTAATCGCCGCTAAGATGTGCGGATTAGAGGCTAAATGAACTGATGAAGTATTTAGTTGCATTTGAAGACGTCAATGTTTTGGCAAAACGGGATCATAAGCCGACAAAGACAGGCTTACGATATTCAAGTTGCTAAAAGCCATTATTAAAGAGTTCTCCAAGAAGTCTCAGATAGGTAAGTAAAATACATTCTGTTCGCAAGTCAAACATAACAGTGAGTTTAAAGAGAATAATTTGTAAAAAAATTCAATAATTGTAATTCAAATAATTGTAATTCTTAAGAACAAGTGTTGTTTTATGTTTATCAAACTTAGGGACTTGGTAAGTTGTGTACGTATAATGTCGACAAAGTTCCTGCTCGACCAGTTTCTTAACGTTTTCTTGTGCACTAGGACGCCTCAAAATATTTAAACACAAAGGACCGCAATGACTGCAGACGTGGTGTACTAACTAACTGAACTACGTATTAACACGTGTGTGTGCGTGCGTACGATTTAACGGCGCTGTTAAGCGATTTTTCATCTTATGTCTAATGCCTGGACGAACGGCACGGAACTAGCTCGATATTACATGACAGTAATGGCGGCATTCGCTTTATTTAACGCTTAAAATAAAATTGATGAATAAAAGAAGTATTATTTTTATATGGGAGAGCCATTCTTCGGCATGAATGGGCAGCTCACATAAATACCACAGCCTCACAGAAACCTGCGTGAAATAACGCTTGCGTTGTGTTTCGCCGAGTAAGTGAGGTTACCGGAGGCCCAAGAAGGATTTTAAGGACCAGGAACGCAAGTGCGCAACACATGTAACTCCTCTGGTGGTGCGAATGTCCATGGGCGGCGGCAATGGGTTACCATCAGGTGATCCGTCTGCTCGTTTCTTGGTCTATTTCATAAAAAAGCTATATCTATTTGATGTACAAATTGTAACAATTCACACGTTACCTACCATTATTATTCTCTCTTTCCTGTCCATGCCGGAAATAGACGTTTAATTGACTTCAAAATGGCGCATAAATATAAAAGAAAAGTAATCAAGATCTGAATTATCACAATGAACGAGTACTAATGAGTTTTTTTATTTTTTCTCAAGTATATTTTTGAAATAGCTTGAAATTTTTTTTATATGGATAATTTATTATCCATATAAAAAAAAATAATTAGTGTCTTTCTTCAATTGTATGTAAAATTTTAAATACTTCTTTTACTTTCTAAATACATTTATTTTGACGACGAAAATTCACGACCTTTATCTGTGGCTCGTTGGTGCTAACCCTTGGCGCTCAAACCGGACCTCGCGGGCTCGAATCCCGCCAAGGGAACTAAAAGTTTTCTGTGTTCCTGGGTCAGGGGTGTGTATTTAATATGTGTATAAAATAATAAATATCTTAGATAGAAAAAGAAATAAATTAATAATAAATAGTTCCATTACATTTCCACCTTCGTCAAGGTATACAAATATTTAATAGTGTACAAATGTTACGCTTTAATAGATATAGGTACACATGTGAAAAAAATAAAAACAAAACCATTAAAAGTGTTTAAAATATTAAACATGTCCAACTATTTATTACACCATACATAATATATTTATTACATATATTAAATATATTATGTATGGTGTAAAAGTATTAAATATACCTCCCGTTGTTTGGTTCCTGTAATACAGGTTCTTAGGGTAATTATCACGGGACCGGATTGACGTAGTGTGAAGCGTCCATAGATATTATTATTATTAATTCGTAGCCAAAATATTATATTTATTATTTATATAAAAAATGTTGTAAATAATTTGTATTTATTATACGTTTTCTAAAACATAAAAAAACATTAAAATATTTGAAAAAAATACAGATAGTAAAAACTAGTTAAAATACCTAAATTATTATTTATAATTTTGGTAATTAATTCTACAATCTAGGTACATAAACCATTAAGGTTTTTTTAAACATAATTGTTTATGGAAATATTTTCTATTCGTATATGGGGAATTTGAATATTTTAATACTGTAGGGAATTTGCAAGGAAGTCGATAAAAAATATATTATAATATGTATGTTAGTCTGTAAGGTATTTACATGTATAATATGGGCCTATGCCGCCCGAAACATATACAGAGTGTCTTAAAAAGTAGCGTCAAGTTCAAATCCATAGAGAACCTTTGCGCTATCCTAATCTCCCGATGTATATTTGTTCGAATTTACAATTTCTATCGTTTAATCTCAGACCAAATAAAAAAATGAAGACAGCGCTTTGTGAAACAAAAACTGAGGTCCGTTTTTTATGTAATATGTAGTATGTAGTGCGCGAGTAGCTACTCTCTACATACATAAGCCACACACCGAGACGGCTCGCCATACAAAGCAAGGCGTAGTTTAGATCGAACCCACGACCTCGCGAGTCGAGAGCCAAGTTCCTAACCACTGGACCACGGAGGCTGACTGGTTGAGCTAGATATTAATACTACTACCTACATCTATAAGTAGCCTTCAAAATACCGGCCAAGTGCGAGTCGGACTCGCGTACGAAGGGGTCCGAAATGGCAGAAAAATTCACGTTTGTTGTATGGGAGCCCCACTTAAATATTTATTTTATTCTGATTTAGTATTTGTAGTTATAGCGGCAACAGAGATACATCTTCTGTGAAAATTTCAACTGTGTAGGTATCACGGTTCATGAGATACAGCCTGGCGGCAGACAGACGTACAGACGGACAGACGGACGGGCAGCGGAGTCTTACGGGCAGAGGAGAGTACAGAACCCTAAAAATCATCAATGAATTAAAAGACATTTACGATACAATTTCTAGCAATTATCACTTTTGTAATATACGTATCCGCGAAAATCACTATGTAAACATTTATATAAACCTATTTAACTCGTGTCATTTAATTTTGCATTCTATTGTGTATGTCATATGATATATTCAATCCAATCAATATACAAATCCCAGTCGGACAATATTACTAATCTCTATGACGTCAATGGCTGTGCGAAGTCAGCACTCAGCACACTGCGCGCGCGCACACGCATCATAATATTAATATACAGGATGTCCACACCACGCGCTCAACATAATGCGCATTAAACATTAAACACGTCCCATTTATATTATAAATTCGAAAGTGTGAAATATTACAAAAACTTTGTTCTCCATTTTACGAAAATTATGCGAACGGAGCAGCATGAAACTTGGCACAGTTAAAGTTCATATGGAGGAGGAGCGAGCTGCATCAATGTTTTTTAATTTTATTCATAAAACTACATTAAATTTATAAAAATAAGGTTACACACACTACTCAAATTATTTACTCACACTACATGCGTTTGATACAATTTTGTCGCACGTTGACGTTTGTCAATCTGTCTTTCACTTTCTTTCCTTCGTTTCTTAGAGGCAAAATAACCGTAATAAGCGTCGTCATAAGAACATAATCAAATCAAATAAACAACAGCGAAAGTTAAATCTAAAGTTCTTGCACTACACACGCACATATAACATTTGTTTGTTTCTGATCTTATGACGTCACTATAATGGTGGGCTGCCGTTTTGGCGCAAACATTTATCGTTTAAATTTTATTTTTTTGCATTTGCATTTTTTTTGCATTTGCATTTGCATTAAGAGATATTACTTCCAGGAATTAAAAATACTAGTTGACTGTCGAATCGATACGAACATTATACCTATATAAAATCTATTTGAAAAAAATGTAGAATAGCCTATTATGGTAGTTTTTAGAAATATCCTAATGATATAATATAATAAGGCTCAAATCATACTGAAACGGCAACGGAGCGGCCGCTAGCGACGGTTGTCTCAAGCGAAACTGTGTTTTATTTTAATGAAAATAAAGTTATACCCCTTACTAATAAAAAGATTTACACAACGGATAACATAAACAACGTTGCTGTCTTTGTCTGATGCGTTGGAAAAGTCACTTGATTTCACACAAATTATATGACAGTCATGCTGCTGGCCGCTCTGCTGCCATTTCGGTGTGATTTGAGCCTAAGGTATTGCACAATCTTCTTATGAATGTCAGTCGTCAGATAGCTTATTCGGAAGTCATGTCGCTGCTTATTTTTAATCGAGCGACAGAGACAAAACATGTCAATGAGCTACCTGATACTTTTCAGCAGGATTGTGAAACAGGCAATAGCCCTACGAACGCCCTATTTTAACAACGAAATCTGCTTTATAGTAAATTGAATATCTTGCAAATGTATGTATCCTATGTAACCTTAATCAAAAAACCGTCCCGGCAACCTCTGAATATTTTTAAAATACCCATCTAATGATACTCCAATCCCTAGTAATTGCAAAATCCGGGTTTTTATAAAATCCGTATTTTCAGATTTATTCTCATTAAAATCCGGATTATCCGGTTTTTTCGAAGTTTTTTTATAATATTTTCATTTTTTGCATATTTTATAAGACTTTGATCAGTTTTTTACTAGCAAAACAAAGGTTTCATTATTAAATCTTTAATAAAAAAATCTTTTATTTTTTATAATTTATTTGAAATAAATTCTTCATTCAATTTGACCAACGCAAAATTAATCATATTTAAAACAATATTTTCTTGGTAATTAATTATGTTGGTCATAAAGAAGTAGGGAAGTATTTAAAATTACAATCTGAATAAATGAAAACACAATCTGAACAAATCAAAATTACATAAATACCTATTTTTCTTTTTTTCTTTTAGTAATATATTTAAACCATTTTTTATAAGTATTTATAGTTTAAATGTATTTTTAATTGCTGCAACGTTCCGTTTTATACTTATTATTTTACTTGAAACAAGGAACATACATACAACAACATATATATGTATATATATATATATATATATATATATATATATATATATATATATATATATATATATATATATATATATATATATATATGCATACATTCTAAATGTTCCATCAGTTGGCAAAGAAATATAAAAAAATGGAATAGCATGTGATCTTTTCAAAGTTTTTTAAAATCCTCCTCCTCCACAACCACCACCGTTTTCGTGAAGTGCCATTCCTATGTGAACTAACGCAGGTAATTAAGTACACCTTAGTAGAACGTAGTAAACGGAAAATCCTTTAAATGGAAATCCGGGTAGTGAAGACAAATCATTTGAACTCTCCCATATATTTTTTTTCAGAAGTAAAAACCCAACTGTTTGAGTCATAATAAAATGCTTAAATGGAGCTTTTAATTCCCTCGCTAACAGTAGTACAAGTAACAGATCTAAGCACAGCTTATACTTGATTAATGTTTAAATATCTTTATTTCAATATTTTACTTACAAATCAACAGTTTACATCTTACTCGTCGATGCACCTTGAAGTTTCCGCGGCCATAGAATGAAAACTGCATAAATGAAAATAAATTACATTGGTTTAAACAAACCGTTAATGCTATATTTGACACCTACAATCTCTATTATATCTAAAAAAAAAACTTCAACCGAAAGACAAGAGCGTTGATTTGGACTTGGTTTTTCTACTTACCGGCTACGAATAGGAAAATCGAATAAGTTTTATTTTAAAAAAAGTATTTGGTTATTACCTTATTATTCATTCGGAAGACTCCGTGGTCTAGTAAGAGGCGAGGGCTTGGCTCTCGACTCGGGGGACGTGCGTTCGATTCTCGCATTGGAACAACAAAAAATGATGGTTCCAAGTTTGTTTAGGACAATGCAGGCTGATCACCTGATTGTCTGAAAGAAAGATGATCCACCCGTCGTATGGGCATGTAAAAAGTCGGACATGCGCCTGATCTCTCGCCACTCGTGTCGGTTATCCGTCCCACTGGGTTACGAGAGCAAAGGAGGAAAGAGTGCTCTTGTCTACTGCACACACACTTGTGCACTATAAAATTACTCCTGCGTAACCGGCCTGGTTTCAATGAGACCGGCCACCGTCACCGAAATTGGTGTGGGGGAGTTATAATCATTCGGCAAAACTCTCTAACCAGCCAGCCAGTAATTATCGACTGTAAATTTTTTTCCTATATCATAGAGTTAAGATTCAGGTGTTTGGTGTACATTAGTGAGAACATCACCAAATGTAGTTGTTTTTAACCCGCAAATTTCTTTTTAAGTTGTCATTCTACGATCGTAGAAACTTAGAGTGCAATAAAAAAAAAATTACAGGCTTAAATTGTGCTTAGATTTGTTAATTGTACTTCTTCCTACTTGAGTAAGTTTTTTTTATTTTTACCCCCATTTTACGTGTACGAGACCACAAAAATATATTAAATTAAAATATTTTTAATTTTTTCGTGATTTTATTTTAGCACTTTGTCGACGTGGTAAATACACATATCCATGCGAAGCTTCATCTTTCTAGAACTAACCGTTTGGTCGGTAAGCAGAAGCCGGACGGACATGACGAAACCATACCTCATAAGGGTTCCGAGACGTGAACTACGGAACTCTAAAATCGACGGCTGAGGAAAGACATTGAAGTCGAGTTCGACTGGTCGTACTGGTTTATTCCGTGTTCGACCCCTATTTTTTCACCCCCGTCCTTATCATGACGTCAAGTAGGACGAGGGTTGAACATGGAATATATAAGTACATATAAGCGCTCTCCACACGTAAAGTTCGGACCGCGGGAAATAGCACGCACTATGTCAACCCCGGCTCCGAATCGAAGATGTAGATGCGCGGGCCTAACAGTGCGATCTGGCCTGTCGATGCGAGCGCATTATCCACAGTTTTATCCGAACTTGTCTAAATATATAAGATGCCGGCAGTTCAAACCGTGGATGTATCTTTAGTAGTAAATAGCACGATAGTTCGATCCACAGTCCAAACCGCACAGTCCATCCGCGGTTTGGAACTCAGTTCGATGCGCGGTCCGAACTTAACGTGGGCGCTATAGTGCACTATTATTCTAAGGAGTTTGTCACTACCTCGTCTCTCGCTGTGTGCGGGCAGCGACATATTTTTCTCTCTGCGCGCCTCTAGTCGCGGGGAACTGTCATTAATAGGAACAATTATTAGCGAGGACATTAATAAAGTGCCGTTTGATCATCGCTCATAAAACATTTAACGAATGTGTGAATCTGGAGCGGTGGAGATAGGCTATATATCTCGGTCTCGCCGAAACGTGGCGGAAATATCTAATTAACTAGGCCCGTCCTGTCCGAGTCAAAAGAATTAATGAAGGAAATGTAGCAGTTAACATTTTTGCTTTGAGCGTCAGCCATCTTGGATTTTGCGACTAGCTTTTGATCGCGACTTTTCGCAGACAGATTTATAGAAATTCAGTTGTTTATGGCATGAATTCTTTAGTTTTGGTTTGTTTTTTTCATAGAGAATTGTAAAAATATTCCTTTGAAACTGTAGAATTTATTTAGATCTTTTATGTTGGACGTTGGTGGTCATAATTATTATGTAAGCGGGCTTGATGTTTTAATTTGGTAGTCTTTTGACTTTTGACAAAAGTATCATAGAATTTTTAGGTAATTCTAATTTTATTTTTATACGGTGTTACATTTCACAAGAGCATTTTTCTAATTGTTCATCTTCCCAAATATACTTTAAGTTAAACATAAGTCCAATAAAGTATAAATACCTACTTAATTTTTTTCTCTATTTATGAGTATAAAAGCTAAATCGGAACCCTTTAATAAAATTCGAACTTCTTAAATAGAATCCTAACTATTATGTAAAAGCATTATATCGGTCATTAAACAACAAACAATTTTGTATCTTACTTCCTTACTAATAATATTATAATCTTTACTTATGTTATAAAAGTGAAAGTTTGTATGTGTGGATGTTTGCAACTCTTTCACGCAATAACTACTGAACTGATTTCCTCGGAATTTGATATGGTAGTAGTTTAAGCTCTGGATTAACACATAGACTACTTTTAATACCAAAAAGTACAGTGTTGCCGTGTGATAATGTATTTATGCGAGCGGAGCCGCGGGCAAAATCTAGTCCATAATAAAAACATAGATATAATTATGAATATAAATGAACAGTGCATTAAATGTACCGTGTTATGAAACATTTGGTGTTATTCTCTGTTGTACAAATTGTATGGACGTGTGTGTAATGTGTATGGCAATTAATATAATATTAAATATGGTTAGCGAAATAAGGATAAGCACCTAGGAACATTTCTACCTTCATGTGAGTAAATTAACATGTCGTGCACAGCCCTCTAGAGCTCGTGAACCGTATATGACACTCGCATGCCCCAATGGGGCACTCTCGTTGGGGACATTTTAACGTAAATGCCTTGATTGCCGAATAAGGGCTCTCTAACGATTAAGTTAAGCGCGTATAAATATTTTACCGTGTGCTCGAACAGGAGGATTTCAAAGCATTTGATTGGTTGTTTCAAATCTTGCGAGTGCAAGTTTTGTGATTGAAAGTTGCCAACTGTAATTTCTCAGATGAATTCTAGTACTAAGCTGATAAATGCCCTATCCATTAAGATGAAATTAAATTGTGTTTATATTGATTTAGCACTCTTTTCCGAGTGGTATGTAGCGAGTACTATTACCCAATATTAATATGTAATGTAGTGTCATATTTTGTCGAATAAATGCCTTATTATTATTATTATTATTATCAATACAAAGAACCCGAGAACCCCGCTTAGTAAGTTAGTACTAGACTCGCCGGTTTTCACGGTGCGTGTTCGATGAAAACATGCCAATGGGCCTGCCCTTACGTCAGTATTAAAAAAGTCAATCATGTGTGTGTGTGTGTGTGTGTGTGTGTGTAATGTGTATGGATGTAGTTGCGGCCACACGCGCGCTTCCTCGACTTTGTGGAGCCGCCATTATAATTCTAATCGTTTATCGGCTCATACTAATTGATTGTTAGTGATGACACGTTTGATACTTTAATGATTTAGTTTGTTTCAAATTTTGTGAAACATCTCGGGATTTTGTTTGTTGGCATGGTGATGTGGCGAGAGACGCGACACCGGAACCCCAGTTCTCGTATTAAGCTTACTTTCAATTTCCTTTCAATGAATTATAAATGAATCGTCTAGATATCATAAACTGATTTTGGAGTTCCGACCAATCAAAACGCGTTTGACTATGGTTTGATGTTAATAAGAATGCTGTAAAAACTAAAATTGACTGTTTTAACATAATACGATATCGAGAGTCGAGACTGTATCGAGACTGTATTATGTGTACGGTATGTTATATGTAAGACTCAATTAGCAGAATCAACCTACAGATCTGTTTTTAAGATAAATTATTTTTGAAAAATATTTTCACAAAAATAGGATGCTTTATCCCGGTTTTGTCCCTAAATAATATTAGAAGTTAAGTGTTCTTAAAAATAAACGATTAAGCGTCAGTTTACACCGAAATACGACGCGGCGCAGTTATTAAGATAGCAATTCAAAATTGAACTATATATACTACTAAAAAGATTCACGTTTCATTGCAAGAGTGAATAAAGTTCAATTTTGAATTGCTATCTTAAAAAGTGCACGCCACGACGTGTCTCTCTGTGAGCTGACCCTAATTTGTACTTACCTAGTAACTACATGTATCTAAATTGAGTAAATCATTTTGTCTCTCTGTCCGTCGGCAATTACCGTGATGTATCAGTCGCTAATCCGTTAGTGCGAGCGAGTCGAGCGAGTCGAACCGCGAGCGAGCTAAACTGTTTTGTTTCAGGGTTGGCTCTCGTCACTCATTGTCACATTTATTATGTGTTTGATGTCAACGGTCTAAAGTAGTAAGTCAGGCCGTCACGTGATCGAAACTGATGTACCGAATGTAAAATGTATAAATAAAAAATCGTATGTTTTAATTAAAGTCTTTCTTAACGGCATGATTGATTTTGCTGATTTTTTTGTGTGTATTCAAGTGGATTCGAGAATGGTTTAGATTTGCCATTGGACCCGGTAGATGGGACTGATGCACGTCAACAAATTTAAGTCTAAGGCGTTACAAAGATTGCCGGGACAGCCAGTGTAAAATGTAAAAACATAATTTATTTTCCCCTGAGACTATTTCTGAAATATAGATTTTAAAAATAGCGTGTGAGTTTTTATTTACAATATATTTTTGAATAATTTACTCGTTAGAGCTAGGTATGGTCATAATTTGAGTGATCCATTTAATATGGACAGTTATGGCCAACAAATGAAAGGCTTTCAATATAAAGCTTAATAATATGTTTTATAATGATCGAAATTCGAATATTAGCTATTTAATGTAGTAGCAGTAGGAAGCTTGAGACCCCATAACAATTAATAAACATTTATAGCAACGAATTATAACTTTTTCGTCCATTAAAAACCAGTTCATAGAGCCAAGTTAAATATTCCGTCGACGACTCCTTTAACGCAATTCTTTCTACTTTTATATATGGTAATATCATTGAAACAATAAAATTATAAGCCGGTTTTCGGACACTAAAATATTACCGTATAAAGAAATTTTGTTTATGTTGAAAGAATTGAGTTTTTAGTCGTTATATCAGTAATTTTATCATTTTTGGCTTGGTAATGTATAACTTAGATTTGTAAAGCTTCGGAAGAGGCTACTTGACATTGTTTATATTTATGTCCTAAACGCTTCATAATTCTTTCATTAGACAAAAAAAAATCATATTACATAGTTTGAAAAACTAAAGAACCTACAAAATATAATAAAAATACATTTGTTTAAAAACCGCTGAAAACATTAATTCTGGTTATTAAATGTGTGCTGTGACGTCATACAAGTACTATTTGTAATCTGTGCTACAGTCCGTATTAGTAACATGGCGGTGTGACGTTCCGTTTGATGTTTTGACGTAAATAACTTTAAAAGATGTCACGAACTTATTTATTTACAGAAACGTTCCGTTTCACTACTACATATGAGTTTAGTGTGTTTGTATCGTCACATCCTTGCTGGAAG
The DNA here is from genome assembly GCA_963565745.1 of Phengaris arion. NCBI lineage: Eukaryota > Metazoa > Arthropoda > Insecta > Lepidoptera > Lycaenidae > Phengaris > Phengaris arion. The sequence goes on from OY751444.1 coordinate 19,488,345, forward strand.
TTACTTAGAGGTGTTTTCATCAGTAGAAATTAAAAAACACAAAAACATATATTTTTAAATTAACTTTATTTATCAATCTTAAGTTTTTAATATATGATATCGCTAGAATACGTTTTCCTAAGCCAAGTATACTAAAGGATTTACTTCTTCAATGTATAATTAAGTAAATATGAGTCAAGTAGCCTATTACACTGTGCACTGTTGTGCCGAAGCGTTACGTCACCACGACTTGAGAAAAGCTACGGTCTAATTTAGTAGTTTGTTTTAATTATAACAAAAATATAAATAAAGGTAACGGCCGAATACTGAAACGATAGTTAAATTAAATGACTCTCAAGTCACATGCTGTCCTTGTCGTTTCGGCTAGCAGAGACAGCGACAGCCCGTGAATAGGAGGGCTCCTAATTTTGATTAGCGTTTCAGTGGTCGGCCGTTTGTGAAACATTGAGTCTTTTTCAAGAGTCACAGTTTTATATGTTAAAAATGAATAACTTGCTATAAGTGCCATCCCTACATTCACCAATAAAAATCAATCAGCGCCCACCTCGTCCGAGGGTAGATAGGGCACGCACGAGAATGGGTGCCGACGGAGGGGGGGGGGGGAGAGGGGAGGAGGGGAGTGAGCATCGATCATTCAGTGACGAATTGCAGCTATTCTATGAGGGGAATTGGTAACCGAGACGAGATGTTACAGGGTGTTTCACACACACCGGTTTCGGTGACGGCGGCCGGTTTCATTGAAACCAGGCCAGCTACGCAGGAGTTATTTTATAGCGCCTAAGTGTGAGCGCAGTAACAAGAGCACTCTCTCTTCCTCTACTCTCGTACCCTAGTAGGATGGATAATCGACACGACTGGCGAGAGATCAGGCGCACCAACTGTTTACATGACCATCATCAGGATCATCTTTCTTGTCAGACTATCAACTATCAGTAAGTGATCAAGCCTGCATTGTCCGAACCAAGATTTTTCTTCTTCCAACGCGGGAATCGAACCCACGACCTTCGACTCGAGAGCCAAGCTCTCAACCACTGGACCACGGAGGCTGTTTCAGTCTTTGTCACAAGTCGGGTATTTAGAATAGAATAGAAAACATGTAATTCAGACAAAAATATATGCCCATAGTGTTGTCAGTCTGTTTGTAACAAAAAATAATAATAATACTTTTAATTATGTTAGTAAAATAAAACATAGTATGACATTCAGATTGTACTCCATAAAAAACTTAAAATATTTGAACCTATGAAATTGCCGTTCTGCAGTACTGACCAATTCAAATCAAAATAATTTTTGTTTGGCTAGAAATTAAAATTCTAATGTCAAATTAATTTTATTTTAAAAACATGGAATTCTTGATGGAGAAGCTGGCACATCTCCAACCAGTATTGGTCAATCGCTCGTCTCCGCTGCTCCTGCACGACAACGCGCGACTTCATACTGCACAGCAGACGGTCTCCAAGTTGCAAGAACTGGGGTTGGAAGCTCTCCGTCATCCGACCTACTCACCAGACCTTGCGCCTACAGACTACTACTTTTTCCAGAATTTGGATAACTTCTTGGCGGGAAAAAAATTCAATACCCGAGAGGCAGTACCAAATGCCTTTGAAGAATTTGTTGCCTCCCGTCCAGCTGATTTCTTTAAGAAGGGCATCAATAAACTGCCCCTGCGTTGGCAAAGATGCATTGATTGCATAGGTGATTACTTCAACTTCAACAAATAAAAAATACATGAAAATAATTAGTTTAAATTTTTTCATACAAAACGGCAATTTCATAGGTAAATCCCTAATGTTAACACATACTCTACTTTTTATTTCAGCAAAATTCGCGGGATTCGCGTACAAAGTCGCGGGAAACATTTACATTAGAGAATCATGTATTTTTTTTAACGTTTCTACTGGTTATTACATTACCAAATATATATAACACATAAACCTCGACGAAAAGTCGACTTTCGATCCTCTAAATTTCTCTACTGTTAGATTTATTAGGCTGGGACTATATCATCCGGAATCCGCCTAGCCCTGGAAAAAAAGGAGGTTACGAATGTCGACATGTCATATATTACATTGACATTTGTCTCGACACCATGAGTGTTCGATTTTCCACTCTATTGTATTAGCGCAGAGTTTTATTTTCAATGCTCAGAATTCTCTTCGGCCTTCCGGATTCCGGATCAATCAATCAATCTATCATTTATTCACAAGATGTGGTAGTGATGGTGGTTACAATAATTATAAATAGTTCTTACACATCCCACCATAACAATGGTGTGTGAATTTCAAGTTTAAAGTATTAAAGAACGATCATAAACAATATTATAGTCCCAGCCTTTTGCGAAAATTCTGTTTCACTTGACACAATGAAAATTGACACTGGCAATGGTTTAATACCTTCCGCAATAAATATAAAGAAAAATGGAGTTTTAAAAGTTGAGACATTGTCGTCTGTATGATGACGTCACGTTTTGTTCCGCCAGTAAATATATGCGTTTTTAAAATTTGCGCGTTATTATCAAAAAAGCCACATTTTGATGAATAAATTTCACTATTAATACACGATAAATTTCAAAAATAATTGTATAGGTATGTTTTTTTAGCGATAAAGAATACAAATAAAAATATTTTATCCATTTTGGTGTCACATGCATATTCATATATTTTCATTCATTCATATATATTCATAATGTCAGCCATGTTGACGTAAGCCTAAGGTTGACACCAAAATAATTTTATACGTCGCGTGAGACAAATCTATCATAAATATTATGAAACTTGCTGTTTATTTGGTATATTTACGCGGCTCCCTCCTCCCGCGTAAATATACAATCGAGTATCCTGCGGGAATACTGTAGGTACTTTTCCGGGATAAAAAGTAGCCTATGTTTTAATTCAGAGCCTAAACCAACTACTACCATACCAAATTTCATAAAAATCTGTTCAGTAGTTTTTGCGTGAAAGAGTAACATCAATCCTTCCATCTTCACAAACTTTCACATTTATAATACTAGTAGGATTATATTGTCAATTATGTCAAGGCACGAAACGACCAGCGGCCATCCCCATGAACAAAAGCCCCGGCTGGAGAAAACTCACGCCCCGCTCGCCGTGCGCACCCCCGCCATACGTCTAGCCACACACACATAGCTGCGAGCTGTTAATCGTGTAAGTCGATCGAATGACGGTTCTTTACGTTAGTAATATATATTCTTTGCTACTAGTTCCTAAAATCCTAGTAAGCTTACATACTTATTATTAGGGATGTCACTTTATACGAAATTACAAATTCAAAAATTATATTTCAGCTTCTAAATGACATAAACATAAAATGTGTAACTCGAGATATGTTAATGAAGGGTATTAATAAAACGAATGAGCCGATTAAATAAGCTATTTGGAAGTGCTATTAGTGGGGCGGTTCTCACGCCTGGCATTAATCGATATTACCTCATGTTATGTTACTGGTTTTATATTTAATAGAATAAATAAAATTAAAAAATCCCCGAATATCAAGTGAGCGAGCTGATGATGATGTTTCATAGCTAAGAAGTGAGAACACTCTCAATCATGTCAGCTTTCAAACAAAGAACTAGATCAAAATCGGTTCATCCATTTGGGAGCCACGATGCCACAGACAGACACAGACACATATAACTTATAACACCGCTCTGTTTTCGACGAGGGTTTAAAATATGATAAACTATATGGCCATTGGCATATATAATATTGTATATGTCATATGTATTGCAAAAGGAAAGACGAAACGAAACGGACGTGAAGAGAGCCATAGCCCATACAGTAGTCGCATAAATGATGTGTTAGGCTGAGACAATATGTACCTACCGGCATCCGGCGGGCCCGGGAAAATTCAGAGCACTGAAAATAGAACACTGCACTAGTACAATAGAGTTGAAAATCGAAGTGTCGAGTGTCGAGCTGTCATTTGACATTCGTCTCGACGCTTGTGTGTTCGATTTTCAGCTCTATTCCGGGTACCGGATCATAATATTGTCCCAGACTTTTAGGCTAAGAACTCACGGAGAGATTTTCAGTCGCACCCGCCGCGATCGTGGAACTGCGATTTTATATCAAAACTCATGAGACCGATTATTTGCGCGATCACCGCGTCGCGCGTCGCCGCGGTTGCGATTTTCGCCCGCAAACGCAGTGTTTAATTTGGCCCAATAATCGGTCAACGTCTTTTTATCGGTTAATTCGAAAGAGTACTAACATTAGTAACCGCAACTCACATTAATCGAAAGCTAATGATCACCACTACCACTGGAAAAAAAATCAAATTCTAAAACTGCGGATCTTCGTAGAAAAATAGTTTTGAAAATGTGCGGTATTCGCGGGATTCGTCTTGAAGCGGAAAAGAAAATTATATTCTTTTTCAAAATAGATTATTATGACTAAATCAGAACTTGAATAAGAAGAATAAAAATCGATAATATAGATTAAAAGTCACATTTAAACCCTTTTTAACTAGTGCAAAAAAACTGGAATACACAACAAACGTAATTGTTAATAAAAAAAATTCTTGTTTCCTTTTTAGGACTTTTGAGTGCAACAAAAACAGATGTGTTACTTAAAAATCACGTTCAATAGAAGGTAAACGAAAGTAAGCAGTAGTACAGGAAATACTAAATCCTACAGTGACGACCTCTGTGGCTCAGTGGTTCGGCGCGTTGGTGCTCAAGCCGGGGGTCGCAGGTTCGAATCCCGCGAAAGGAACAAAGAGTTTATCCGTGTTCCTGGGTCATGGATGTGTTTAATATAATAAAATTCCTAAATATATATATATATATATATATATATATATATATATATATATATATATATATATATATATATATATATATATATATATATATTATTAAATATACTTCCCGTTTTCTGGTACCTGTAACACAAGTTCTTCGGATTCTTAGCACGGAGCCAGATTGACGTGGTGTGAAGCGTCCATAGATATTATTATTACATATATCTATACAACAAAATTTAAATGCAATAATAACGGTAAAAAATGTCTAATTAAACTCATTATCATTTGAAACAACGATGGTATAATCGTTAATGTAGTTTTCGGCGGTAATTTTATTAGATTTATCACTATTATTATCATCATCATCATCGTCACTGCTATCATTATCTTCGCGGCATGGAGATTCAAAGGGTAAAAATAAAATGTTGACTTCAGGTGGAAATGGTGCTTGTTTTTTATGTTTTTGTCTGGAACCAAGGTTTAAGTGAGAAAGTGTTGGGTCGGATGACTCTAGCGTTCGATAAAACAAATCTGTCATAATGTTTATCCTGGTATTTTTACGAGTGTGGTGCTCCCGGTCATAGCGCCAAATATTTGTTTCTTGATTCTCCGGTCCGTTCTGAGAGACCTCCTCCAGGTACAGCCGCTGCTTCTATTATATTTCTACGGCGGACTAACAGTACATCCAGAGTACCAGTCATAGGGTGCCATCCGTATTCAGCAACATATCTATACGCTAAATTTGTAGCGACGACCGCAAACAATCGCGCACGCCACGGACGTAAATCGCGTCGTTAGTTAACACAAGACAATATTGCCAACTTTACCACCGCTACACTCTGACTGAGGTATCGTACCTCTTAAAAGAATAGGCAGAATTTAGTCTATTTATTTGAAAGTAGCTTTTCCCCATCACTTTGCCCGCGTGGAATGTGTTCTTGGAGAAAAAACTTCTTCAGCCAATAACTCTACTCACTGCAATAGACTTATGTGTACAATATTGAAAATGTTTTTTAGGGTTTCGTACCCAATGGGTAAAAACGGGACCTATTTATAGGCACACGCCGCTTCTTCTCTACTTTATTATGTATCTTATATGTATGTATACATATAAACCTTCCTCTTAAATCACTCTATCTATTAAAAACCCGCATCAAAATCTGTTGCGTAGTTTTAAAGATGTACGCATACATAGGGACAGACAGATAAAGCTATTTTGTTTTATACTATGTAGTGATAACAGTTAATTTGATGTAGATATTATCAGCATCTCAGCTCGCTACTGCTTATCAAAATACACATAACATAATATCGGGGGGTACATCAAATTATTATCTTATAACTTTTTTAAATTAATCCTAGAATTATTTTTATTAATTCTTGTAAATGATTCTTGTTTGCAATGGATGGCGCCATGTTATTACAACATAAGAAGTACCTATGTAGTATATTTTCTATCTATGAGTTATTTTATAAGTTATTTTTATCTGATGTGTAATTCTTGTAATTAAAAATGGTAAAACTGCAATATGGCTTTAGCTTTGTGCGCGTGCGAGTGAGATAAAATGTACTAAGACTCGACTGGCGCCATACAGCGAATAGAACTTCAGCCGTGGGCCTAAGATGTAAATTAATATAAATAATAAATATATATTATTATTTTATCATTCGATCTCCTTCTTGGAATATACTTAAATTGATATTTTATGTCTTTTTTATTTCTCTACGAGCTATTAACAAATTATAACAATTAATTAAACGGTAAATCGTCTGCCATAAAATGATATTTATTCTGATAGTAGGAAACTATGAACTATACATACTAATGAGTACACAACTAGACTAGCGGACAGTTATCTTAAGGCGCGTCTTCTGCGCGTGTTTTTGTTAGAAACATTACACAAAACATCGAAACATTGGGGCGTGGCTACACACATTTGTGTAGGAATACACAGCGTTTTTGTCTTCCGAGACGGACGGAAAACGTTCCCCGCGGGGGTAGAGAGGGAAAGGAATGTTTTATATCTCATCAATTACTGTTACAGCAATCACATGACCATTAAACATAGAAATACGAAAGAAATTATTTATCAATCCCAAATCGGTGTTCTATTCGTAACTCCTGATAAATACTGAAATTACGGGTCAGTGAATATGGCCTAACTCGAAATCTGGGGGTCTAAATAGGCCACTTTAAATGTTTCATATTATGTTTCATACATTTTTTCCATACAAAAATCGTGAAATGGTAAAATGGCTACATGATTCATCTGATTTAATGAGAGAGTCTTGAGAAAGCGGCACCAGCGTTTCTTTATGAAACAAGTTGCCCCATCTATACTATCCTATCTACATCATCATTCACAGCAACATCTAGTACATATTTAATATACTCGCTAACCGTTTACAACATCCATTAAATGTTACCACATAAAAATAAAGCTAATGCAGAATTATATCCTCATCTAAAGTATACCCAATTAGTGTGTTTGTTGCAGGAAACATCAAAGGGGATCAAAGCGGCCATTACTACATATCGTAAAATGCTCTTCCGCTGAACACATGACCGACGACGATATGCAGACAGTGTCCTACGCGCAGGACAACACGCAGTACGCGCAGGACGCCTGCACGGACACGCAGGATACGTGCACGCAGGACAGGGTACCCTACACGCAAGACACCTGCGCGCAGGACATCGACGACGAAGAGAGAGAAATAGACGTAGAGAAAGAGATAGACGATCGGGACTTCGAATCATGGCATCCCCATGTATACGGGAAACCACCGAAGAAGCCCACGCCGCATACCATAGAGTATATATTAGGGATGGAAAATGATACAAATTCAGTAAGTAAAGTGATAAGTGATGAGAAGTTCAGTGCTCATGACAAACTGCAGGCGCAGCTGCGCGCCAGGACTAGTGACAAAGTGCGTGAGGAGCCCCTGAACCTGTCTGTGCCAAAGCCCAAGGACTCGCCGCTGTGGAGCGACGACGATAAGTATAAAGGTAAGAAATATGGTCATACCGCCCGCGCACGCCAGAAATACAGCTTAGGAGAACCAGGCAATCAGGCAAGCCGGCATCCCAGACTCGGGAGAACCAGAGAACGAAGCCAAGCTGTATGCCTAACGTGTATTTTTACCATTATAGTCCAATGAAGAGATCTCTATTAAACTCATCGGACCCAGTCAAAAAGCACCTAGGACATATTTTGATGCAAAAATACGAGGGCGGGTCAATAAGTCCGTGACTTTTGGAATAAAACACAGATTTTTTGATAAATAAATCATTTTATTTTTCAACGTAGTCCCCCTTGAGCTCTATACACTTTGTCCAACGCTTCTCCAATTTTTTTATCCCTTCCAAAAAATATGATTTGTCGAGGTCCTCAAAATAGGCCTTTGTTTGCGAGATGACTTCATCATTGGAGTCAAATCTTTTTCCACCGAGCCATTTTTTCAGGTTTGGGAACAAGAAGTAGTCACTCGGAGCCAAAACTGGAGAATACTGTGGATGTGGGAGCAATTCATAGCCCAATTCATGGATTTTTGCCATGGCAACTGCACATGTGTGCACCCTTGCATTGTCTTGGTGAAAAAGAACTTTTTTCTTGGCCAAATGAGGTTGGTTTTTTTTCAAATCCTCATTGAAACGGTCCAATAAGTTGGCATAATATTCCCCATTAATTGTTCTTCCCTTTTGAAGATAGTCAATGTGGATTATCCCACGTGCATCCCAAAAAACAGTCGCCATAACTTTATTGCCTGACAAACCCACCTTGGCCTTCTTTGGCACCGATTCACCCTTAGAAACCCACTGTTTTGACTGTTGTTTGGTCTCTGGTGTACCATTGAAATCGATGGTGCAGAGTCCCCATAGTATTTATCAAGCTTAGCCTTGGTCTCGGTAATGGTTTTTTTTCGCAACAAATAATGCTTAATAAGCACACGAAATTCACTTTTTTCCATTGTTTCCTTAAGTTACTGGATAGTCTGATAAAGATAGCTGTAAAACACAAACTAACTGACGCAGCAAGTTCAAATTTTGTTAGGAGTCAACTGACAGATGCCTGTTGACAGGAGTAGTGTTGCTTTTTCAGTAAGGAGGTTAGAAATTCAAAAAGTCACGGACTTATTGACCCGCCTTAGTATAACATTTTATTGGCAAGATTAATTAGGTCGATGATAATGATGATAATGATGATGATTCTAATAAACAACCCATTATGTTCAATAATAATAATGATGATGATGAATTCTATAATTACTAATAGCTTCTATTAAGAACTGCTGTCACGGCTGGGGGCAAAACGTGTTCACAAAAACATGCACACAAATCCCACACACATTGACAAATAAACTATAAGAATATCCTAATTAACGATTGTGTAATCTAAATAATATCCTATGCTAAATAATTTAAAGTTAATTTTCGTTTGATCACGTTTGACACCCCTAGGGAGATAACCCGACTGAACTGTAAATCACTGTCGTCTAGTGATAATGCGCGCGTGTCGGGCGTTCCTAATTCGGGAGGGCAATACGTCAAACGCTCTGTGTTATGAGTGGGCTATTATATTGATCGTTTGTAATGGTCTATTATTGTTATTGGTTTAAATAGCTTGCAGAATTAAACGGTATCTGATAAGACCGTTTCATGTTAGGTAAGCGATTACTTAATTAGAGTTCCGTACTTCAAAAGGAAAAATATCACTTTGTTGTCCATCCGTCTATCCATCCGTCTGTTTGTCTGTCTGTCAAGTCTGTCAACCCTTCATTTCGAGAACGCGTGGAGGTATCGAGTTGTAATTAAAACTGTGTACTCAGGTTTACGGTCTCTTGAAGCTGTGAAAAAATCAGACTTCTAAGTTATCGTAAAAAAACGTTGCTGCTGTTTTCTGCCATAAAAACGCACATTTCGAGACCCGCAAGGGAATCAAAATCCATAAGGTACTTCCGTTGACTTAGAACTATGAAAGGTGAGTAACATCGTTATATACTACATGTTCAAGAAAAAATCTGAAAACTGCTTTGTAATTTAATCACGAAAAGAAGGGGACTTAAAGTATAAGAGGGTGTCGAAAGTTCAAGTTGAAGATACTAGTTCGAATGGGGTATCATATTATGAAAGGGCTTGATGTGTGCATCCTAAGACATAGTAATATATTTTTTACGACGCATTGTTTTTTATTCACGTGAACAATGAAAAATGTTTCATTGACCGTTCTACTGTAAAGTAGTGATTACATTATGTTTTGCTTCCAAATATTTAGGGGCTGTGTGTTTGAGGGTTGTCAGAAAAGTTTGCATTTTTTCACATCCTCGACTTTGTATGTCTTGAATTGTTAATGTAGGTAGGTTGGTGTGGATGTGTAATTTAGTTAAAATACTTATAACTAGGACATAGTTACTCGTACCCACCAAAATATTTAGCATAATAATATTATTATAATCACTCTTAATTATCTTAACACAAACATAAACTTCACAATAACTATTGCTTTACGATCAATACAAGATCCTTGTCTAAATCAGTTGACCACACAACCACAGTCAACTGTAAAATCACCCATATCTCTTTGTCTTAGAGTGTATAATCCAACGGAAATTTAAGATCAGAAATAGACCTAATCTCGAATCGCTCTTGCATTATTGTTGAGTTCTAATAGAGCCGAGTGCGTGACAAACTTATAATAATAACTAAATTCCGATGGCCATTCGATAACCGACCTTATCTACCTTGCATTATGGTCGCGATACGTTTGATTGGTCGTATTTATGCGTTTGTAAGGCGTAATTCGAACGAAGCAATAAGCTATCGCGCGTGCAGCTGTGTCCGTCGCTAGGGTTGCCAATTTATATTTAGATAATAATTAATTCGGATTATTTGTGAGCGGTTATGTGGGTTTAGTGCGTCAATCGGGCTGATATATTTGTGATCGCCGTGTAGGGGTGTGATTGGATAGCTATTAAAATTAGGCTCTAACCGACTGTTGAACAACAGAGTAGGTTTATATAGGAACACTCCAATTTTGATGAAATTGAATTGGAATTTCAGTTTTCCGTTCCAAATTCCGATTCAATGTCAATGAGTATAAGTAATTTCATAATCTACTTTAAAGTTTTTGAAACTAATAAAGTGCATATTTTTTTTAATGTTGATGTGATAACTGTTAAACAACCCGTGAATTTAGATAAAAATATTTTTTATTCTATTAATTTGAAAAAAAATAACAAAAAATAAATTATCTGTTGAGATTAAATTAATGTTTCTTAAAATCGGTATCTTATGGTATTGTTGGTATCTTATAATCGCAAATGTCTTGTCTGTTAACTTGACTGTAATTTGTCTTGTCTGTTAACGTACGACAATTCTGTGTCATTTTAATCAGAGTATTGTTTGGCAATGGCTAACGATTGGCGAAGAACTAAAACAAATGTAAAAAGGTATCCTCTCTTTTAATATGAAAACAAAACGTGAAATAACATAATATTATTAATGTTTTTTTTTCATAACTCGAAAAAAAAAAATTCATATCACAATTTACTACAGTCCATTCAGAGTTATTTCACCGCGGAGTGTCTACTACGGAGATACTTGCACTCAAAGTGTATTTTTTTGTCTGAGGATTACATTATTGTTTGTGAACAATTTATTAGTACAGCTAATATTATGAAGAAGAAAGATTTGATTATTATTTGTTCATTTGCATTGAATAAGCTCTGAAACTACTGAGCTATTTTGATGCTTGTCACAGATATCATAGTGTCAACCCCGGGCAAGTACATATACTACTATTTAAAGTGGCAAATTGTACTTTTCCCGCCGGATTTCTCATTGCCCTCACATCAACAACCAACCAAAACCAACAATAGTAAATTGTGCCTTAACTTACTTGTGTCAACCCTAACGCCGATTGGTCATCAACCATCGGCGCGTTAATTATCATCCCAGTTTAGTTAAAGCCCGTTCTGTCACTGTCATTACCCACCCGACGTGCTCCAACGTCTTCCGACGCGACGTGTTCCGGCGTAAATAAGTCCACGCAAAGGTACTGGCATTACCCACCCGGCGCGTTCCGAGGTCTTCAGACGCGACGTGCTCCGACGTAAATAAGACCACGCAATGATACTGTCATTACTACCCACCCGACGTGTCGCGACGCATTCGGACGCGACGGGAAAACGAGCAAAACTGGCGCTATATGTAGACTAATTGCCCTGACAAGACGCACGCTGACGCCTGACGCGTGTTAATACGGTTATTAATCGGGGAAAGATGGAGTTAGGTGTTGATTGGTACCAAAATAAAGTACTCTTATGGTAGAGTTCACACTCAACAGTCGTCAGTTGAATATTGAGTTATTGTGCCAAATACAACTTATTTGTTGTCCATCTGAGGAAGGTTGTATGTGTAGATGTTGGTGTAGGTGGATATTGTGGGTGTAGATTGTAGGTGTAGATTGTGGGTGTAGGTTGTGGGGTGGATATTGTGGGTGTAGGATGTAGGTGTAGGAGGTAGGTGTAGGTTGTAGGTATAGATTGTGGGTGTAGGTTGTAGGTGTAGACTGTGGGTGTAGGTTGTAGGTGTATTATGTGGGTGTAGATTGTGGGTGTAGGTTCTAGTTGTATAATGTGGGTGTAGGTAGTGGGTGTAGGTTGTAAGTGTAGGTTGTAGGTGAATGTTGTAGGTGTAGATTGTAGGTATAGGTTGTAGGTGTATATTGTGGGTGTAGGTAGTATGTATACGTTGCAGGTATAAGTGTAGGATGTTGGTGGTAGAAGTATGTAGTAGATGTAGGTTGTTGGTGTAGTGTGGGTGGATATTGTGGGTGTAGGTTGTGGGTGTAGGTTGTAGATATATATTGTGGGTGTACGTTGTAGGTGTAGATTGTATGAGCAGGTGTAGGTGTAGGCTGTAGGGAGTAAGTGTAGGCAAGTAACTTACTACATAGTTATTTTTTATTTATTCCAGTTTAGGCTCAAATCACACCGAAATGGCAGCGGAGCGGACAGCAGCATTACTGTCATACGAGGGCGGGTCAATAAGTCCGTGACTTTTGGAATAAAACACAGATTTTTTGATAAATAAATCATTTTATTTTTCAACGTAGTCCCCCTTGAGCTCTATACACTTTGTCCAACGCTTCTCCAATTTTTTTATCCCTTCCAAAAAATATGATTTGTCGAGGTCCCCAAAATAGGCCTTTGTTTGCGAGATGACTTCATCATTGGAGTCAAATCTTTTTCCACCGAGCCATTTTTTCAGGTTTGGGAACAAGAAGTAGTCACTCGGAGCCAAATCTGGAGAATAGGGTGGATGTGGGAGCAACTCATAGCCCAATTCATGGATTTTTGCCATGGCAACTGCACACGTGTGCACCCTTGCATTGTCTTGGTGAAAAAGAACTTTTTTCTTTGCCAAATGAGGTCGGTTTTTTTCAAATCCTCATTGAAGCGGTCCAATAAGTTGGCATAATATTCCCCATTAATTGTTCTTCCCTTTTGAAGATAGTCAATGTGGATTATCCCACGTGCATCCCAAAAAACAGTCGCCATAACTTTATTGGCTGACAAACCCACCTTGGCCTTCTTTGGCGCCGATTCACCCTTAGAAACCCACTGTTTTGACTGTTGTTTGGTCTCTGGTGTGTTGTGATGGATTCATGTTTCGTCCACGGTTACAAAACGGCGCAAAAACTCCTCCATATTGTGATTAAACAACGCCAAACCTTCCTGTGAAGTTGTTACACGATTGCGTTTGTGGTCGACTTGCGGAAAGCTTTCTCATGCCCAAGTGATCATTCAAAATTGAAACCACTGAGCCATGCGAGATGCCTATGGCTTCCACAATCTCTTGCACTTTCAATCTTCGGTCGGCCCATATCGTGAATTTTTTCGATTGTTTCGGGTGTAGAGACCTCAACTGGGCGTCCAGGACGTTCGGCATCTTCAGTGCTTGTACGGCCACAACGAAATTCAGTAAACCACTTTTTTACCATTGAAATCGATGGTGCAGAGTCCCCATAGTATTTATCAAGCTTAGCCTTGGTCTCGGTAATGGTTTTTTTTCGCAAAAAATAATTCTTAATAAGCACACGAAATTCACTTTTTTCCATTGTTTCCTTAAGTTACTGGATAGTCTGATAAAGATAGCTGTAAAACACAAACTAACTGACGCAGCAAGTTCCAATTTTGATAGGAGTCAACTGACAGATGCCTGTTGACAGGAGTAGTGTTGCTTTTTCAGTAAGGAGGTTAGAAATTCAAAAAGTCACGGACTTATTGACCCGCCTTAGTATAATTTTAAACTTTATTCTTTAGTACAGTTTCGCTTCAGACAACCGCCGCTCGAGGCCGCCGGAGGCCGTGAGCGGGCGCGGTAGCATTTTCTAAAGCGATAATATGTTTTATAGTAATGTTGATAAAGTTTAAACTTATATGACAGTTATGCTGCTGGCCGATCCGTTGCCATTTCGGTGTGATTTGAGCCTCAAAGTTAAGACAGCACACTGCACAACGTCTGTCGGGTCAGCTAGAAATCAATAGGTATTTAGGCTCATACTCGTATATAAACAACTTAATTCATAGGGAGAGAGTTAAGAGTTTACAGTATGGCCACGTTTTTCTTATGAAAATGTTCACTTTTATTGTAATCTTATTTCTTAAAATATAAACATAGTTCGATGGATCAGCCTTTTTTATTTATGGTGGTATAGCATAAAGCCATAGCCAAGTTAAAAGGCGGGAAAATATAATATTTGTTGCAGTTTTCGAGACCGTTCAAAGTCTAGTCAAAGACTTAATAAATCGTCAGTGCAGTCAATGGATCAAGTCAGCCTATTCAGTAGTGGTAGACGCTTTACTGAAACTTCCTAAGGAGTTTTGGAGGGAAAACAAAATAGCTTTTTGAAGTTGTCACACTTGCGCACACTTGTGCACGATAACGAATATTTAATGGTTGATATCCTACCAATATTAAAAAACCGAAGTAACACAACACTTTCCCATCCCCGCCAAAACTTCTAACAGCACATACTTGAGTCTAAATTTAAGCGACAGATCTTAATCCATATCGCCGCCAGCTCATGACAAATGCTTTATTAATGTTAGCTTGTCGGATAATATCTTCAGGATGTAGCTAAGTAGCTGATAATATATCATATAGCTAGTCTGGTCAGACTTTTGCTTTTATACTGCCCATGATACTTTTAGGACATTGTAGATTATTTTTGACTCATGAAGAGACAATAGAACCATCAGCATTTTCATTAAGTGTGAAGAGAAAAAGTTGGCAGGCTTGCTGCTTATAGTTTTGGACAAGGCGTTATTCTTAAACTTCCTTGGTAAGTTTAAGTAATCACATGTAATTACTTAAGTTCATATGACCGCGCGGTAACCACGCGGCGGCTGCGTAGTGACTGCACGAACTCCGAACGCCTGAAACCCAATTCTCGTATTTAACTTAGACTTTCAATTTACTTTCAATGAATTATAAATGAATCGTCTTGTTATCATAAACTGATTTTTGGAGTTTTGACCAATGAAAACTAGTTTTACTTTGGTTTCGACGATTGACGTTAATGGGAATACCATTGTGCTGTTTTACCATGTCGAGACTACATCGAAACTGTACTATTGTAAGATATAATTAGCAGAATCGACTCGAATCGTTGCAGTTGGGTGATTGATGTTATTTGTATGATGTGATTCAATTGTACGATGTGGTCAAGTCGATTAGGCTGGGACTATATGCTCCGGAATTCGGAATGCCGGAGAAAATTAAAATCACTGAAAATACAACTCAGGACTTAAACAGGAATAGAGTTGAAAATTGAACACATGAGTGTCGAGTCAAATGTCAATGTCGCATATGACATTTTGACACTCGATACTTAGATTTTCTGCTCTATTGTAATAACGCAGAGCTGTATTTTCAGTGCTCTGAATCTTGACCGGAGTTCCGGATTCCGGAGCATAATATAGTCCCAGCCTTAAGCTCAATTTGCTATGAATGAAAACAGGTGGCTACAAGCTTTCGAGCAGTTACCGCGCGGCGGCCGCGCGACGACCGCGTTTCGTCTAAGGCTGAGGCCCCATTAGTGCGTTGCGTTGCGTCGTCGCAGCGGAATAACGAATTGTATGCCACAACGCATTAATGGGCAACGCAACGCATGTCATAAAAATTCTATGAAGCACGACGCAGCGTCGACGCTGCGACAACGCAACGCAACGTACTAATTAAGCCTCGCTCTAACTGGGCCCTTAAGCTTTATAAGTTAGTCGTTACTTTGAAGGGAGGTTCAGTCAATTGGAAAAATGTATAGAATTGATAGTATACGAGAAGTATCGATCTCCAGTTAGGTCAGAACCTGCGTTCGACTTTTCGCCTATTCAAAAAAATCACGATACAAAATTAACTTTTATTACACCTCATTTATGTCACCATCTGTCTTCGCCTATGTTATGTCTAACCACACGTGTTGTCTCAGCAACCACAATACTGCCAGAGCGGGACAGCACATCCGCTTTGCCAGGTGGCACGCGTCGTCGTAAGAGCTGTCGAATGTCTGACGAATTTATTCTTCCGTTGTTTGTTTTGATAGATAGATAGTACTAGGTACGGTTTTCAGATTGTGTTACTTGTAATTATGGAATAAGACTGGCAAACAAGCAAACGGATCGCCTGTTAGTGGTCTTCCGCATCGCTAGAGGAATCACAGGGGCGTTGTCAGTCTTTCAAGTTCCAACCCCAACTCACCACGCAAACGTTATTTCACGCCGGTTTTTTTTGAGGCCTCAATATTTTCCTCGTCCCATTCTCCTAGCCCACGGTGGAATCATATTTTATAAAAATACATAGCTCAAGCTACTGAACGGGTGCAGCTGTCTTGTTTTCCAAAATTCACCCGTTTTCGCTAAGTTATGTGCAACTAAGGGGCTAATTTGGAAAACCTTTCTCAAAATTACCTGAAAAGTACGGGTAAATTTCAGAAATATTTGTCTAAAATAATTAAAAATATCCTTATAGTTACGACTTTCGATATTTTAAGCGGTAGATCATATGGCCAAAATATCCGTAATTGATTTTACCAAACCTTATATAGAAACTGCGTTGTTTTGTCGACGTTACAAAACTTAACGTTTTATCGGTTTAGCTTTCATCCTCTAACAGTTAACATTACCTCATCAGTATATCACAGTAACAGCGCGGTTAAAGTAATTAACTGCGCTTTTAACTGCCCAGTTAAATCACTATTGTGGTTACATATTGGTTTGTACGTATTAGGAATACTTGAGGTAATAGAAAACATATTATTGTAATAAATAAAATAGCCGAAGCACATTATAGTTCATTTTTACGGCCTCTGTGGCTCAGTGGCTAGCGCATCGGCGCCCCAGCCGGAGGTCGCGGGTTCTTATTCCGCCGCCGAGGGAATAAAAATGTTTTCAATTTTTCAAGTTGTAAATAAGTTGTAAAGTTGTCTAGTGCCCGTAAGACAAATTCTTCGGATACTTATCACGGGTCAGACTAACGTGGTATGAATAAAACATGGAAGGAGTACTAAGATCGAAGCCGTAAGCAATTATCTGTCCCACAAAACAATAATGGCAAAAACTCATAAGGGTGAAAGAGAAAGCAATTTTTTTTTCTTAAGATAAGGGTATAAGGTTCTCGGCATTCGTTGGAGTCCATTTTTACGACTTTACGGCACTCATAATAAGTGTTAGCATTTGGAATAAGCACGATATATGTATCTTCTCTTTTGTTGTGATGTTGTTGGTGATCCTTTAGTCGATTTTTATGATTTTATGTAGCTATGTATCTTTTCTTACTAATAGCCGGGTCACTAATCTCTATGCCATAGTGATTATTACTCTAGTGTACTGAGGAGTAAGCAGGCAGGCAGCAGTAACATTGTCGAATATCAATTGTATAGGCGCTGTCATAATTTTCACACAATTACAAATACGTACTTGTTAATTGTTCGTGCTAGCCCTACTGTAAACAGAGCCGACCGTTTCCGAGTACTCGGTGTCAGTGGTGTGCTGTGAGAGACAATGGGAACCGATCGTGCGACCCGGGGACTGCTGGCTCAGCAGAGAGCCATGTGCATGAGCGGAGCGGGCAGCTGATGATACTATTGACAGTTTCTTAGCAAAGTAACGCTGGGCTTTGATACAATGCCGCGACATCGTAAAAATGACGTCACAGAACCATACATTTACCACAAGTGTTAAATGACGTGCGACGTCCGAATGTACGAACGCGACTGAACTGAGGTTAAATGTTTTCATTACTATTATCATCGGTTGTAAAAATCGTGTCTTCAATTTTGATTTAAGCGTGTGTAAAAAAGTTTACACACTTTACTTTACACACGCCGCTCTAAACTATTACCAAAAGCATTTACCAAATGTTTAGTTTGTAATTATCTTAATATTTTATAACTTGTACCTATCTTAATAAAGTATCAAAGAATCAATTCTAAAAAGCACATTTGCTCCAAACGCTTATTACTCGTAGATATAAAATTATAATAAAGAAGCACGTTTTTTGAATTATAATCAACGGAGATAACGATAACATTTATTTACTTGATTTAGTTGCGGTCATTAAACACTTTATACTTCGGAATTTAAACATTATATTATAAGCTAATCTAATATTATCATTTTAGAAGACACCAATCAAGAATACACATTTAAAAAAATCTATCAGCGTTTAAATATCAAATAGATTCCATTTAATTTCTCAACCAATTAGCGGCTTATGACAAAGTGATGATATGTTACTGAATACAGAAGCACACAAACTTAGCATACCAAATTAATATTGAGAAATAAATATTGACAGATGATGGATCATCAAGATAGTAAAGTGGCATTTAAAACTCGTTTTTAATGAGCTGATTAAGTTTTGTTTTTCTAGGTTACATTAAGTTTCAATATCGCTACGTAAGCTGTTAAGTACACTAGAACTGCCCGTTAAACCTAGGTACAGAGATGCGGTAAACGGTAAGCGTGTGATCAGCTGAGCGGAAGCGATTCTGACCGCTCGTGTGCGTGCCCTCACCGCTACTGTGATCACTTCTCACAGTAACTCTATATCACGCCACAATAGATTGAAACATCGCCGGGAGTCGGGAAGTCCACATCATCACTATCGAGTGATTGTTATTCAATTGTAATGAACTGGCCGGGGAACGCGACTTTGTTTGGGCCGAATTTTTAATGGAAACGAGGAGCTCTATATTTTTTAAACGGAACCTAAGATAAAAGTAGCCTAAGTTACTCCTTGTAACATCCATAAGCCAGTGGAAATCCGGTCAAAATCAGACCGGTCGTTTCAATGATTAGTTGGAACAAACACAAACAGACAGACAGACGGACAGTCAGACAGAAATTTGAAGAGTCAAATGATTTGTTACTATCATACGCATTTAGTGCAAAGCTGTTAATTTGATATTACAATTAGACTCTTCAATTTTATTTATTTGTAATAGCTATTCGCGCCGAGCACAATACAGGCCCTATGGATACTTTACATTTTGCCGGGATAGAGTACCCTGTATGTGACAGGCCACAGCTATACCTAACTATTGTAACTTTTAAGTTCACATTGACTGAGTCGAGTTATGAAGCGGTTATTACATCTACGTAACAGAAATAGAAAGGAACTAGCTTTTGCCCGCGGCTTCGCCCGCGGCTTCGCCCGCGTGGAATAGTGTTATTGGAGAAAAAACCTCATCAGCAAATAACTCTACTCACTGCAATATATAGACTGTATACAGAAGATACAATATGCTATATACATATAAACCTTCCTCTTGAATCCCTCTATCTATTAAAAACAACCCGCATCAAAATTCGTTGCGTAGTTTTAAAGATCTAAGCATAGGTACATAGGGGACAGACAGAAAAAGCTACTTTGTTTTATACTAAGTTGCGATAGTGATGATGCAGTCTAAAATGTTCTAAAACTCGTTCGTTCACTTGACGACTGACGTATCGTATGAAGGCTTTATTTGTAACAGTGATGAAAATCATTCATAATACAGGCTGTTCCCAAATCACACCAATACTCTGTTTCGATTCAATGTAACATAACAGCCTCCGTGGTCTAGTGGTTAGAGCTTGGCTCGCGACTCGGAGGTCGTGGGTTCGATTCCCGCATCGGAACAACAACAAAAAAAATGAAGGCTGATCACCTGATTGTCTGACAAGAAAGACGATCCGTGCGTCGGATGGGCATGTAAAAAGTAGGACCTGCGCCTGATTTCCCGCCAATCGCGGGAATGGGTCCAAATGGGTCATGACCCAGTGGGACAGATAATCGACACGATATCCTCAGCATTCAGCACTCTCTCCTCCTTTACTCTCATGAGAGTAAAGGAGGAGAGAGTGCTGCGCACACACTTGGGCGCTATAAAATTACTCCTGCGCAACTGGCTGGTTTAAATGAAACTGGCCACCGTCACCGGTGTGGGGGAGTTAATGTAAACAAAGCTCAATATGGACGGCTATAATGCTTCCAAATCAAATGTCACGTATTCACCGCGCGATAAATAAATACAATGACACGTTTATTTTTTAAAATTCTTTATTTAAAGGCTCTTCATCATATGATTATGTCAGCCATGACACGGTAATTTGGTCGAATTTAATTTTTTGTTTATACTTAGATTCCATTGAATCGGAACAGAGTATACTTAGGCTGGCCATAAATACTGTTACAATTATAAATAAACAAAATATTACATTTGAATTTGGAATCTGTAATTTTTATATGATTGTTTAAGTTTTGTTATTTTGGCGCCAATACATTGTACAATATTTTGCGATATTAAAATGGAGTGGGGTGATAAAGAGAACCGAATCGCTGTGATTACATTACACAAAATAGGTATGGAGCCAAATGAAATTTTTGAAACTCTCCATACGCTTGGTATTAGTAAAATGTTTGTGTACCGGGCTATCGGTACAATGAGACCTCTTTTTGTGACAGAAAAAGTTTTGGCATTCCACGTAGTGTTCGTACGAAACAGGTGGTCAAAGCAGTAAGCCAAAAAAATTCGAAGAAATCCTATCCGAAGGCAAAAGATTTTATCTCGGGAGATGAAGATAGCACTTGGAACCGTGTCGCATATTTTAAAAGATGACCTAGGACTTGCAGCCTATAAGAGACGTACTGGTCATTTCTTAACTGATAATTTAAAAAAGAATAGGGTGATAAAATCGAAACAACTACTGAAGCGGTACGCAAAGGACAGATTTTTTTTTTACGGATGAGATTTTTTTTACAATTGAGCAACATTTTAACAAGCAAAATCACCGTATTTATGCTCAAAGCTCTAAGGAAGCTTCCCAATTAGTCGACAGAGTGCAACGTGGGTACTATCCGACTTCAGTAATGGTTTGGTGGGGTATTAGCTATGAAGGAGTGACCGAGCCATACTTTTGTGAAAAAGGTATCAAAACATCGGCACAAGTGTATCAAGATACCATTGTTGAGAAGGTAGTGAAGCCCCTTAACAACACCATGTTCAATTACCAAGAATGGTCCTTCCATCAAGACTCGGTGCCGTGTCATAAAGCTCGGTCTACGCAGTCTTGATTGGAAATGAACGTTTCGGACTTCATCAGAGCTGAAGACTGGCCATCGTCTAGTCCCGATCTTAATCAGCTGGATTATGATTTATAATCCGTTTTAGAGAGTACGGCTTGCTCTAAACGCCAAGATAATTTGATGTCCCTAAAACAATTCGTACGATTGGCAGTGAAGAATTTTCCCATGGAAAGAGTGCGTCCTTCTATTGATAACTGGCCTCAACGTTTAAAGGACTGTATCGCAGCCAATGGAGACCACTTCCAATAAGCTTTTTATATTTTAAATTGTTTTATATTTATGTATTAAACTAACACACTGTATAAGTAATAAATATTATTTGCAATAGAACTTTTTTTTTCACTGTTTCAGTATTTATGGCAAGACTAGGTACCTACATACAATTCTATTTAGGTACAACTTTCTATAAATGTAAATGTTTGTGAGGATGGATGGACGGATTCTGATAAAATGTTGTATAGCAGTAGTTTAGGCTCTGGATGGTATATAAGCTACATTTTATCCCGAAACAGTGCAGAGTTCCCGTGGAATACTGTATTTATGCGGGCGGAGCTTCGGGGAAAAGCTAGTACGATCAAATATGTGAAAGTTTGTGACTATGGTTGGATGGATATTTGTGACTGTGTCCCGCAAAAACTACTGAACGGATTTTGATGAAATTTGGCATGGCAGTAGTTTAGGCTCTGGATTAAAACAAAGGCTACATTTTATCCCGAAAAGTACGGAGTTTCCGTGAAATACTGTATCGCAAAAGCTAGTTTGACCATACATTATCTACTCATTTGTCGTCCTAAATAGCCATCCACGCGTACGCCATCCATCAGAAGGCATACCAATATATTATATTATACAATATAAGTACCTACATATATCAGCTATGAATGAACCGCATCTCCAGCGATATATTTCGCCTAACTCGCTGCCAACTATACCAATTGCCGGCTAAAAGGTCGGTTAGAATATATCGTGCGGTTCCAGAATAGACTCTCCGTTTTTGTTTCGTTTTTAGCGCAATCGCGGATTAATAAATACCTAGATCCTTCGAGTGTTTTTATTTGACATGCGATGCGATAATATATCGCACGGTTCCATAATAGCGTTTCCCTCCCTCCCTCGGCGTTTGTTGTTTCTTACTAGGCGTTTGATGTTAAGATTTACTATCGCTTAATAGACAAACAGTTAACCTCCGAGTAGCTTCAGTAGCTGTGCTTATTCTATATTGTGACATCTCCTTCTCCTTTATATGATAAATATTGTTACTTTTATAACTTAACTTTCCTGTATCAGGTCTGCTGGAAGATATTCCAATTTGGAATAAGCAGCGCCTTTGTACAAAACTTTTTCTGTTTTTAAGTTGTCAATGTCAATGTTTTACTATGTGTACATAAATTATTAAATAAAATAAAAAAAAACCTAACCAAAAGCATGGACATCTAAGGAGGGTTCCGGAACTGTCAACGCTTAATAAGTTTTTTTTAATTACTTTAAAAGTTACTTTTCGATTTCGTTCAAAATAATTTTCCTACACAGTATATTTTAGCATGATCTATCAGCATGATAAATTGCAAGTTTTCTAAGTCTCATAGTTTAAAAATGCCAGTGATACCAACTTGTTAACCACTTTGGAGGTAGATTACTCAAAAATGGTTTACATTATAAAAAAGACACGTATGAAACCTAGCCTCTATTTAAAAAGACCTATCGGACGATACCCGGCATGATGGGATGAAATGAAAAAAAATTTTCACACACACATGTATGGGGAGCTGCCCCTAAAATATTACATTAGTATTATTTTATGTTGCCAACACCGAGATATATATACAACCTACAACTACCTACCATACCTACAACTACCATATTTCATATATTTATATGCATAATTACAAGAGCGGACAGACAGACAGACAGACGGACGGACAGACAGACAGACTGAGAGACAGACAGGTAGACGGATGGACAGAGCGAAACTATAAGGGTTCCTTGAGTACTAATGAACCCTAAAAATGGATTGCAATTTGCAATTACAATGTCTCGCTAAAACTCGAGAACGGCTGGACCGATTTGGTTAATATTGGTATGTGAATATGATATGTTAGTATACAAATTTTCAGGAGTGAATTTTTAGGGCTACACAGCATTACTACTTACTATTACTATTATTATTATTATTACTATAGCATTTTGTAGTAAACAGCTGATTTATTTTTCCAGTAGGAAAGTTGATCCCATAGTAAAAGTTGCTTATATTCAAGAGTATTTAACTCCTGAATATTTGGACACCGACTGAAAAAACAACCAGTATATATATGTATATACTTTTACACAACATTTTTTTCATCTAGTTTACCTCTCATCATCAATTGCATCTTCCAGATCAAGCCAAAGCCAAGCGGAAAAGGTCGACCGATGACGTCTGCTCCCCCGGCTCCCACACCAGCGATGACGAGTCCCGGCGGAAGAAGGCCCGCACCACCTTCACCGGCCGCCAGATCTTCGAGCTGGAGAAGCTGTTCGAGGTCAAGAAGTACCTGTCCTCCGGCGAGCGGGCGGACATGGCCAAGCTGCTCAACGTGACGGAGACGCAGGTTAGTTGGAGCCAGGAGGATGTTTGTTTAGGGTTCCGTACCCAAAGGTACAGAACCAGTACAATCGGGGCTCTATTGCTGAGACTTCGCTGTCTGTTTGTGCCCGCCGTCCGTCTGTCTGTCACCAGGCTGTGTCTCATCAACCGCGATAGCTAGAAATTTGTACACATGATGTATTTCTGTTGCCGCTATAACAACAAATACTAGAAACAGAATGAAAAAAATATTAAACTGGGGCGCCTCCCATACAACAAACGTAAATTTTTAGCCGTTTTGTATAGAACCCTTCGTGCCCGACTCGCACTTGGCCGGTTTTTCGGTTTGTAGTATGCGCAGACAGGCTACCGCCGACCGCGACCGGTTGCAACAGCTACACAATTTTGATACTAACTGAGTTGCTTGGGCCGGCTACACTGCGCTACCGCGTCCTACCCGTAGCGGCGACTCGTCAAAAACGGCTACGACCTCTTGGTTTTACATGTCCTTCTTACGCTTGAGTGGTGATGATAATAATACAGCAACAATTCTTATATTCTCCTTTATTGGTGCTTAACACAGATACGTATTACATATGAGATATCTCTAACACAATTACGTCTACAGTCTACACTGAGAATAGCCTTTTAGCCTAGTAAATAGGCTTTACTCGTGACATCTGTCAACATGACATTGACACGCAACACCTACTTAGGCAGTGGCGACCGGCGACTTGTGACCGGTCGCAGTCGTCGGTAGCTCGTTAGCGTAAAACTTCGAATTCATTCGTAAAATATTCTAGGAATGTAATTAAACTTTAGAGTATGTGATGATGCTGTTGGTCATTAAACCTTGAAATTACTGTTTGAGCTTTAAAAGTGCAAAACTAAAGTATGAAGGATCACTTTAATTTATCAGAAACATTCGTAACGATTCATGATACAATCGCAGCATGTGCATTGATGACGCAACAGTTCGACACACTTGCACGTGTATCTCTAGTCAAGGAACTTCAAAGAGCCGCTGCCTGAGATGAGCTAGGCGTTGGTCACCAGAAGGTCGATTCTGCTATTTTAATCTTATATTAATACAGTTTCAATAAAGTCTCTATCTCATATAATAGGGGCCTAGCAGGAGCATCTGATAGAGGCGGAATGTAATTGTATGGGCGCTGTCATGATTTTGACAGATTTTCATTCAATTCTCACTCGATAAAGTTACGTTTACGCAATCGTCGAATGTTTCTGCTAGGCCCACAGCAAAATGGACAGTGGTATTCTCACAAACGTCAAACAAACATCAAACACTGAACAAATGTCAAACGTGTGGCTTGTTATACATTTATAATTCATTGAAAGTGTAAGTCGAACACGCGAATTGGGCTTCAGAGTCCAGGTTAGATATATGATCTACTGCTTATGTAAAGACTTTTACGCAGAAAAAAAAATATGCCCAAAATATCCGTAATGATTTTGAACTACCTAAATATAGTGATGTAATATACAATACATATATACAAAACATAATAATATCTTATCACCACACCTACATAATTAACTAATTTCTTTAACAGTTTAAGCTCTAAACTAATCGAATTTAAAAACATTGCTATTATTTATCTATTCTTAATTGGTTGTAGGGGTTGTAGGGGGTAACCTCTGGATCTACTGAAACGATTTTCAAAATTATTTTACCAATAGAAGGCTACGTTATTTGTGCGTGACATAGGCATGGATGGATGGATGGATGTTTGTTACTCTTTCACGCAAAAACTACCGAACGGATATCGATGAAATTTGGTATGGCTAGTTTAAGCTATGGATTTAAAACATAGGATACTTTTCATCCCGAAAAAGTACAGTATTCCCATGGGATACTATATGTACGCGGGCAATAGCTAGTATTCCATAAACTCAGAATGTAATTTGTATTTAAATAAGTCCAGAATGAGTTAAAGCTAAAATAATATAATAATAATATAATACACGATACCAGATCAATAGTTCTGCGAACAACGAACGAGTACGTTGACACGACGATCAGTAATTGTCTATATTTAGACAAATCGCTGTCGCCCATCACTTAATGGCTCATTAGTGGACACCGCGCGCTTCTTCGTATTGTACCGAATTAAACGCTACGCACATAAGGAGTGTTGAGGCATAAGCGGCAGCGGGTAATCTTTAAATTGGCTCTATGTTTTATCAGAACTTTATTTATGTAGTCTCCAATGGTGAAATTTATCTGATGTCTCTCAGCAGTCAAACTGAGGTATACGCGATATTGATCGCTCAAACACATTACGGCCCGCTTCAATAACCTATCCACCAATGACTATTTGTTAAAAACGTCACATTTTTATCGCGAAAAACCGGAAAATGATTGAATGACGTCGTTTTTAACAAATAGTTACTGGTAGATAGGTCATTGAAACCGTTACACAACATTTGTCAATTTTATGCGATAGCTCGAATATCTGACTCAGGATCCAACGCGTAAAAACGGCAATTTTATCGCCAATTTAAACGCGTTGGTTCAACATTACTGCCTATGGCAGTTCGCGTAGCTGTTGTA
Organism: Phengaris arion; assembly: GCA_963565745.1. Classification (NCBI taxonomy): domain Eukaryota; kingdom Metazoa; phylum Arthropoda; class Insecta; order Lepidoptera; family Lycaenidae; genus Phengaris; species Phengaris arion. The sequence continues at coordinate 19,514,880 of OY751444.1, forward strand.
CCTTTAAGAATCATCGTGCGGTGCAAAATATTGTGCGTAACTTGCAAATTCAACCTCGTTATCACCCGCTGTGTTCATGTTCTTGGGGCACGCAACGATGACACTGTATACAATCCCGAAGGTGTCCCCCCCGCGTGACGTGACGTGACGTGTCACACATGGCGACACTAATTACGGCGATGTCACGCCAACCGCTGATATATTACACCCAAATAACTATTTGATAGAACTGTTTTTTACACCTTTCTTTTGGATTAAAAGTCGGAAATAAGCAGGCGAGTTTGTCTACATTTATGAGCTGCCTATTGGTAAAGCTCGATGAAAGAGTCGAAAAAGTGTCAAAAGTACACTTATGATATACTAGCTATTTCCCGCGCCTCCGCCCGCGTAAATACAGTATCCCACGAGAACACTGTACTTTTTCGGGATAAAAAGTAGCCTATGTTTTAATCCAGAGTCTAAACTACTACCATACCGAATTTCATCGAAATCCGTTCAGTAGTTTTTATGTGAAAGAGTAACAAACATCCACGCTTTCACATTTATAATATTATATAGTAAGGATTATCTACGGATTCTTTCGCACCACCTTAATATCTGGTCTCGTGGTGGGTTCTCAAAGAATTGGTGTTACGAGTACGGAAATATATTTAAATACTTTTATACAACACACACATTTAAGAGTTTTATTACATAATACACAAAAATATTTAGGCTGGCAGGCAGCAGGAACAAAGAAAACTTTTTGTTCCTTAACGAGATTCCAACTCGCGACCTCCGGGTTGAGCGATAATACGCTAACCACGAAGCCACAGAGGACCTCAACAATAACGATGCGAAATATGTTTTCTAGAACTTACCACAGGACCAGCCACCAGTGGTCCATAGATATTATGATTATTATTATTGTCTTCTGTCCCTATCCAGTATCTTTCTTTACCACCCTGCAATTAAAACTTTTATAGCACAAAGCTATTAATACGTGATGATGATGAGCTATCACCAATTACGAGTGCTGGGGGTCGGGGGCCGGGGGCCGCGGCAGACGAGAGCCACGTGGTAGTCAATTAGCGCGCGCCGGGGGACGACAAAAACGCGGGGCTATTATGTATGTTTGTGTTAGGAGTTCATAACTTATGAACTGGAGAGACAAAGTAGAAACAAAATTAAAAATTGTAAGTAACCCCGAATAGTCAAGCAGTGAGCGAGCTGATGATGATAAATTATAGCTAAGAACACTCTCGATCATGTCAGCTTTCAAACAAAAAAAGCTAGATCCAAATCGATTGGGAGCTACGATGCTGCAGACAGACACGTGAAACTTATAACACCCCTCTTTTTGCGTCGGGGGTTAAAAATATATATACTTATTACTTACGTACAGTGAAACAGGTTTAATAGAACGATCCAAGTCGATCTAAATTTGAAAAAATTGACGTCCCCTGCAACGACCCACAAGTTTTCCACACAACCGTGGACACACCGTAACGTACAATCCCAAACCGTAGTGCAATCAAATCGAAAGCTAACTATGTAGCTGCTTATCTATTCCTCTTTCTTTAATCTATGCTGGAGTAGTTAAGGTGAAATGCTCGAAATGACCGAGATTTGTCAAAAACTGAACCCATTTTTTTAGGCAAGTAGTGCGCGAGTAGCGACGTAAACTTAAACATCCTCTCGCCTTACAAGGTCAGGCGTAGTTTCGTTATATGTGTGTGCGTGACTCACTCTGCCATCACTTTTTTATTTGGTCTGAGCCAATGATAACCATTTTAAAATAACATTTTGTACATCAAAGCGACGCGATCTCGAATCATAAAGTAATAAACATCCCAACATCCGAGCATCAATTAAAGAGTGAAGACATTATCCCGTCGTTTAGACTTGTTATTGAACAAACCCCATAATTGGTAGTGCGGCACCATGTATAAAGATGTAACCATCTCCAACAACACGGGAATATCGATTTTATCACCGAGAGATAAAGCTCAAAATTTAATAATATAGGTTTAGATTGACTATCAAATTAATATCGACTGTATTACCATGGTAGAGAGTTCCAAATCGAATAATAATGTTAGAACATAAGCCGTTACATGTTTGCTTGAAATTATGCAGCTATGGCAAGGATATATAGGGTGTGTTTCATGTGCAAGTTGATATTATTGTACGGAAATTGTTGGCATTTTCAACCGTGCATATTTGTCTGATTTGTAATGATTTTGCCTATGTTGATACGTCAAAATTACGTTTTACAATGAATTTGAGTCTACCAAAATATCTTGTATCATTCTTTCTTACTTACTCTCAAATCCTGTGTAAAAATAATGCCTATGACCTTAAGAGCAAACATCTGCACATCCAAACCACCGCATTAGGTAGTAATTACTAATTAATGACTAAAATTAGTGAGCGATTATAATACCATCCTGTACAGTAGCAGATGTCATTAGTTAAGTGATCTCCCGCAGTGCTAGGATGCTGTCGTAGTATCGGATATACACAATAATCTACTGTTCTACTGTCTACTACATACTATCTTCTGTCCTACCGTGAATTATGATGTTACTGTGATTATGCCAATGAATCCGAAGCCGCTCGCCAAATATTGCTGATGACTGATGAGTCATGACTCATGACTCGTGTCACTCGTAATATTGCCAAAGAAATCTGCCACTGAGTAAATTCCAAGCAGATTTGGGTATATACCTATATATTATAGACGAGGCAAAGTGTTCTCACTTAATCTGCCCTGCTTTTGGGGTTGTTTGGGGCAGTCGAGGTTTGACATTTGTTATCTTGACATTTGCTTTCCGCAGTTTAATCAGTGTGACAGTGATGATTTACTGTCTTCTTAGGATGGGACTATATGATCGGAAATCCGGCGGGCCCGGTAAAATTTAGAGCACTGAAAATAGAACTCTGCGCTAATACAATAGAGCTGAAAATCGAAGTGTTGAGTGTCGAGCTGTCATATATGACATTGACATTTGACTCGACACTTGTGTGTTCGATTTTTAGCTCTATTGTATTAGTCCAGAGGTCTATTTACAGTGCTCTGAATTTTCTCCAGCGTTCCGGACTCCGGATCATATATCTATATCAAATATTATATATATATTTTTTTATTATTAAATAAGGGGGCAAACGAGCAAACGGGTCACCTGATGGTAAGCAACTACCGTCGCCCATAGACACTCGCAACATCAGAAGAGCTGCAGGTGCGTTGCCGGCCTTTTAAGAGGGAATACGCTCTCTTTTTGAAGGTTTGGAGGTCGTATAGGTCCGGAAATACTGCTGGTGACAGTTCGTTCCAGAGTTTTACAGTCATTACAGTTCCAGAGTTTTTATATCATATATATTCATCAAGTCATTGTCATAACAAAGCATATTAGGATATTTTCAAATTTTTGAAAAATAAGTCAATAAATTCGATTTTAAGCGGCCGGTTTTCACCACTCCCAAAATTGACCAATGACGCATAAGCTGTGGTCATATTAACCTGTTAAAGTAAGCCATGATTGCGTTCATATCCACTTTCTTCATATCTCGAATACTAGTTAGTGAGTGATGATGATGATGATAAATAGGTTAGATTAGTAGTGGTAACTGGTAGGTGATGATAATGATGAATTCGTAAAACCGTGAAAAACTGTTAGTGCAAAACGCTCAAATACCGATTTTACCTTACAAAGGCAAATTACATCAGAGTACGACGGAGGGGGTGAGGTATGCGGCGGCAACGCGCGCGGGGCCGGGAGATATGAAGTTATTAATTCATTCGGAGCGTTTCAAACGATACGACACACGTGGGGTCGTGGATTTAGCGGTAATCGGACGAGAAGGAGCCATACATGATAATTTGCACCTTAAGTTTTATGCATAAGGTTTGAATTTGAATGGGGGTGAATAGAGAATAGGGCTGTCAACTGTTACCTATTAATTTGTACGGAAATTAATATGGAGTTTAAAGATCAAAGCGTCTGATAACAATGGGATTTATTCGTTTGTCCGTCCCCTGTCCCCGTTGAATGTTGGAATTTGACTTCTTACAAATGTTACATGCTTTAGCGATGGCCTTTTGAAATTCCAATGTAAAATTACGTATTAATTACAATGCTATGGTTTTAAAGCAATTGATATTAAAGCATAGGTTACATCCATAATATTTTGTGCATAAGCATTTAGCACAAATGCACAACCAAAAGGGTTGTATAGTATTTTTTATTGGTTTTTCCAAAAGTACATAATAAGCTGGGAAATATTGCCTTTGCAATGGCTTATCTACGATCAGCCGTTTCCTTCTATCTAGCACGCTAACACTACAAGGTGTAGTAATATGTATCTTAATTTTATAAGGTCGTATTTATAATATGGGCCTATGCCGCCCGAAATAAACGGAATTTAATTTAATTTAATTATTTGTGTAAGAGCCAACTTTATTTGAGGTTATTTGTATATTATAGTTAGACTTATGAGATCTACAGTCTTTCAATAGTATAATTAGTGTATTATATATTAATTTAAGTACAGTTGCAAGGTTAGAGCAATCTTTAATAGCAACAAATGTAATATTAATACAAAAAAAAGATCTACAGTCGTATACAGGAACATTTCAGTACAAAAAATATTTGAATGTGTCAGCCCTGACTATTAGCAGATAGCTTAAATCGATCGATTACGTTCGCTATTGGACACGTAATTTAAATTAATAAACACAGCCCTGCCAGCGGGGGAAGCACGCGGCGGGGCGAGGCGGGGGGTGATTAATGATCGTGTATGAAGTTTTGGTTTTAATTTAGGGATCGGTGGATAGGATAACTGTACGTCGAATGTGTGGATACTGGACACTATTAATATTTGTTCATTTCATAATCAAGAGGCTAAGGACGGATTTAGTAAATAAAACCGGCCAAGTGCGAGTCGGACTCGCGCACTAAGGTTTCCGTACGTAACGACAAAAAAGCACCTTTGTTGTATGATGTATCAATCACTATTCACTTGTATGGGAGCCCCATAAAAATATTTATTAGATTCTGTTTTTATTATTTTTTGTCATACTGGCAGCATAAATTCCTCATCTGTGAAATTTCACAATCTTCTCATAAGATTGTCATGTTATGCAGATCAACATGTTATTCCCGTGGTGCTTCCCCTTTAATTCTGACTTTTTGTCATCACAATTTTAGTTGTCTCCCGCTTTGCTTGGGGAGGGAAACTGGAATACTTCCTACTCCTCCTACAATCTTCTGATTAATTTCGTTGCGGGTTCCAAGACATGTTTAGCATGTCCCCCGGGCACCCCTGAGATCATATCAAAGGATTTTTGCGGTTGGTTACCACTGTCGATCCTGGCTACACAGGAGTTGCAGTGGTGGGTAAGTGTGGTGGACCATTGCCCGTTTAAAAATCTTCTCATAAGGCTGCAGCACTAGTTGGTTTTCCTCTATACAAACGCTCTTGGTGCTTTGCTCTAAAGTGAACCATTGTAGATAAGTGTAATATTGATTTTTATTACACTTATCCAGGTCGGTACGTCCTTGAATTTCTAAAATTTAAATTAGTTTAGAGGATAACAGCCACCAACACAACCTCCTCCAACATCGGAGATTTAACGCAACTTTGACCGTTAATTAAAAATAAACGAAAACGCACATTAGGCGGAAGGCGGAAGGCAGGTAGGTAGCATGATTCTCGCCAAAATCTTATATTTGACAATAATATATTTTTTAATGAATCTCTTATGACATAATAGCTATAAGTATAAGTAGTTGATAAGTGGAGTTTGTATAATCTTATATTTCATGACTGTTGGCCGGTGGGGTATATTTTAATGTTTTATTATTTGCATACATTATTATTACTAATTGATTGTTGAGGTACTGGGATTTTGATGACAATTGAAATGTTTTTGTTCACGATTCTATTTTTTTTAATAAAACTATGTACTAATATTATTCCATGCCCATAACGGCCGAAATTACATCATTACATCTTACATCAAATTATCAAATAATAAACTGCCGCACGAGAGTAAAGAAAATTATATTAGGTTTAAATTGAACAGCCTACTGTGTAGTGCTACTAATCAAAATTGTATAGTTTTAAATAAGACTTTACCACAAATCGATGTGGTTGACTTTAATAATATTTTTATCTCTAGGTTAAATAATCTAACATATGATAAGTATTACTTATCTAAATTTTTTACACGACATTTAGCTAAATGGCTATATAATTTTTTAGTTTTAAGACAAGCCAAAAAATTGGCTAAGCCGACCACTGCTTTTATTGAGCAGTGTTTTTATACTGACAATTTTATTAGTAAAAACTTGGAATATGTTCCAAATAATTTAAATTAGATTATTGGACAACAGAGGCTCACTCTAGCAATTTCTTAGCTGGAAATATTTATACTGATGCCTCCTACGAAGGGCCTAGTAAGAACTCTGGGAAAAAACTGTAATTTTAATATAAACTTGTTGCATCAAAATTTACAAGGCATAATAGGGAAAGAATTAGAACTTGAGTTATTTTTAAATGAATTTAAAATTGACATTATATGCGTAACAGAACATTGGTTAAAAAATCATGAATTAATATTTAACTATTGTGATCACCAAGTAGGGAGCTCTTTCTGTCGAGAAAATGTCATTAGGGGTGGCTCCTTAATTTTGATTAATAAAAAATTGAAATGTAAGGAACGGAAAGATATTGTAAAACTGTCTAGTGAACGAATTATTGAGTTGGCTTGTATTGAGTTGAGCCACCTTATTATTGTATGCGTATACAGGCCTCCATCAAGCTTATACGATTCTTTTGAACAAATAATGGATCAAGTGCTGACGAAAGTATGTGTCTCTAATAAGAAGATTATTGTATGTGGTGATTTTAATATTAATTTATTAGACTCTAACTCCACCACTGTTAGATTCACATCTTTGTTCAAATCGTACAATCTAATTAATTTATTTTACGAACCAACAAGAATATGTGAAACAACAGCTACTTGTATAGATAATATTTTCACAAATGTCACTACTTTTAGGAAAGAAATAATTAATGTACTTAACTGTGATCACTGTGGACAGCTAGCATCATTTGATCTTAAATGTGATAATAATCCGATAGAAAATATTGAGTTTATTCCTGTAAACACAAAACGTATTGAGAAATTTAGAAGTAAATTACTTTCAAGTTTTCAATGTTTGAATGAGTCAATTAATCCAAATGAAACTTTTAATAATTTATTTAAAGTAGTAAAAAACCAATTTGACTCTGTATTTACTTCTAAATCGGTCAGATTTAATAATAAAAGAAATAATTTTAGTAACTGGGCAACTGCAGGTATTATTGTTAGCAGACAAAGATTGTATGACTTGTATAACGAGAAGTCAATGAACAGGAGTGAAGCTTTTAAACTATATGTCAAGAAATACTCGAAGATTTTCAAGAAGGTATGTCAAGCAGCGAAGGCTCTTCACATCAAAGAAAAAATTAAGAACTCTAAAAACAAAGTGAAAACCACATGGAAAATAATTGCAGATGAGACTGGAAGAGTCGCCAGTCGCAACTCTAAATTTGAACTTTATATTAATGATAAAAAAATTAGTTCTGACATTGAAGTTGCGACAGTATTTGAGAAGTTTTTTGCAGACATTCCGATCTCAACTACAATAAACTTAAATTCATCACCTACAGTTGCCGAAAAATTACTTAGAGATAATGTGAGGGAATGTGATGTAAATTTTATTTTCAAAGAAATAGACTCTAGAGACATTATCAAGGCATTTAAATTACTTAATATTAAAAGTACAACTGATCTCTGGGGTATGTCCACAAAAGTTATAAACCCAGTAATTGACATCATTGCCCCTCACCTAGCATTAGTTTTTAATAATTGTATTAAAAGTGGCGTGTTCCCTGACTTGATGAAGCACAGCAAGGTGATGCCTCTCTTTAAAGCTGGGAATAAAGCAGACCCAGCTAACTATAGACCAATATCCATATTACCGACTTTAAGTAAAATTTTTGAGAAAATTATTCTAAATCAAATAATTTTTCACTTCAACTCGAATAATTTGTTACATAGTAATCAGTTTGGTTTTACTAAAGGTCGGTCCACAACAGATGCAGGCATTAGTCTTCTGTGCAGTATATTTGGAGCTTGGGAGAGGTCACAGGATGCACTTGGTATATTCTGTGATTTATCCAAAGCATTTGACTGTGTGGAGCATGATACGCTGTTCAGGAAATTATACCATTATGGTGTAAGGGGCACGGCTCTAAAGCTTCTAAGCTCTTATCTGATAAATAGAACACAGACTGTAGAAGTTAATGCCAAAAGGTCTAATGGTACTAAAATTAAACTAGGAGTACCACAGGGGTCTATATTGGGCCCTTTTCTATTTCTCATCTATATAAATGATCTACCTTATCTAGTTAATGATAAGCATGAGATAGTACTTTTTGCTGATGATACTTCACTAATTTTTAATGTGAAGCGACGACAATCTACCAATGACGAGGTAAATAGTGCTCTCTCAAAAATAGAACATTGGTTTAATGCTAATAATTTACTCTTGAATTCTAATAAAACAAAATGTTTAAAGTTCAGCTTGCCAAATGTTACGCAGGCACAAACCAATATACTATTAAATAATGAGAAAATGAAATTAGTAGACACCACTGTTTTTCTAGGTATCACATTAGATAGTAAGTTACAGTGGGGACCACATATTGCTAAATTGGCAGATAAGCTGAGTTCTGCAGCATACGCTGTTAAAAAAATTAGAGAAATTACCGACATAGAGACCGCGCGATTAGTTTACTTTAGCTATTTTCATAGCATAATGTCGTACGGCATCCTCTTGTGGGGAAACACCGCGGACATTAATACAATATTTGTGCTGCAGAAACGTGCTATACGTTCTATTTATAAGATGTCGACTTTTGAATCTCTAAGGGAAAAGTTTAAAGAAATAAAAGTTCTGACCGTCGCATCTCAATACATTTTGGAAAATGTGTTATATGTAAGAAAGAATCTAAACAACTTCAAAAAGAAATGTGATAATCATTGTGTAAACACTAGAAATAAGAACAAGTTAGATATGCCAGTGTTCAGACTAAGCAAAGTTAGTAAATCCTTTAAAGGCCAATGTATACGCTTAAACAATATAATCCCAGAAAAGGTTCAAAACCTTCCCATTAATAAGTTTAAAAAAGTAGTTAAAGAACGTTTGTGTGCCAAAGCGTATTATAAAATTAATGACTTCATTCAAGACGGCACACCTTGGGAATAAGGTGGCTCCTTATCTTATGTTATTATTTGTTACATAGACATAAGCAAACATTGTAATAATTTTGATTTTAAAAGAATAATTTTCCATTTTTTTGGTAAAAGATGGCCCCAGACGAGTTTCTTGCCGGCTCTTCTCGCTGGGTTAGTTCCCGAACCGGTGGTAGGCATCATGTAGTAACGACGTTCAAAAAGAGTATTTAAAAATACCAATTTTGAATAAAAAATTTTTGATTTTGATTTTGATTTTTGAAATTGTGATCAATAATAAAAATGTATCATCTATGTAACCAATTTCTTGGAATAAACGATTCTTATTCTAAAAATAAAAAGAATAATCAGCGACACAGTTTGATTGTTCAGCAAATGAGATAACTTTACTTCAGACAATAATATTATATAGTTTTTTCATAAAACACCAGCAGCTGAGTGTCGATTTGTACTACTTTACGTTTGGACGAAATACTTTACAAAGCGGTATAAATGTGTGCGATATAGCTTGTCTAATAAGTATAGATTACTATGTACTAAGGCGGGTCAATAAGTCCGTGACTTTTTGAATTTCTAACCTCCTTACTGAAAAAGCAACACTACTCCTGTCAACAGGCATCTGTCAGTTGACTCCTATCAAAATTTGAACTTGCTGCGTCAGTTAGTTTGTGTTTTACAGCTATCTTTATCAGACTATCCAGTAACTTAAGGAAACAATGGAAAAAAGTGAATTTCGTGTGCTTATTAAGCATTATTTTTTTGCGAAAAAAAACCATTACCGAGACCCAAGGCTAAGCTTGATAAATACTATGGGGACTCTGCACCATTGATTTCAATGGTAAAAAAGTGGTTTACTGAATTTCGTTGTGGCCGTACAAGCACTGAAGATGCCGAACGTCCTGGACGCCCAGTTGAGGTCTCTACACCCGAAACAATCGAAAAAATTCACGATATGGTGTTGGCCGACCGAAGATTGAAAGTGCAAGAGATTTTGGAAGCCATAGGCATCTCGCATGGCTCAGTGGTTTCAATTTTGAATGATCACTTGGGCATGAGAAAGCTTTCCGCAAGATGGGTGCCGCGTTTGCTCACAGTCGACCACAAACGCAATCGTGTAACAACTTCACAGGAAAGTTTGGCGTTGTTTAATCACAATATGGAGGAGTTTTTGCGCCGTTTTGTAACCGTGGACGAAACATGGATCCATCACAACACACCAGAGACCAAACAACAGTCAAAACAGTGGGTTTCTAAGGGTGAATCGGCGCCAAAGAAGGCCAAGGTGGGTTTGTCAGCCAATAAAGTTATGGCGACTGTTTTTTGGGATGCACGTGGGATAATCCACATTGACTATCTTCAAAAGGGAAGAACAATTAATGGGAATATTATGCCAACTTATTGGACCGCTTCAATGAGGATTTGAAAAAAAACCGACCTCATTTGGCCAAGAAAAATGTTCTTTTTCACTAAGACAATGCAAGGGTGCACACATGTGCAGTTGCCATGGCAAAAATCCATGAATTGGGCTATGAATTGCTCCCACATCCACCCTATTCTCCAGATTTGGCTCCGAGTGACTACTTCTTGTTCCCAAACCTGAAAAAATGGCTCGGTGGAAAAAGATTTGACTCCAATGATGAAGTCATCTCGCAAACAAAGGCCTATTTTGAGGACTTCGACAAATCATATTTTTTGGAAGGGATAAAAAAATTGGAGAAGCGTTGGACAAAGTGTATAGAGCTCAAGGGGGACTACGTTGAAAAATAAAATGATTTATTTATCAAAAAATCTGTGTTTTATTCCAAAAGTCACGGACTTATTGACCCGCCCTCGTATATCCTTTTTCCCCGATGTTAGGTGAAGCAACAAGCATTTTCCCCGCGCGCCGCACTGAGTTCGAGCCGTGGACTAGCTGCTCATTCTTGTCATCGGATATCTATAATACTCGTAACATTCGGAAGTTTTGTCGCTGCTTACTTTATATCGAGCGACAGAGACAAAACATCTAAATAAGCTATCTGACACGCGTCAGTAGATTGTGCATCATGCAATAAGTAAAAAATGTCTTTTTGCATTTGCTCTATCTGTAACTATCCAAATTCCAAACTACTAATCTCCAATTTTACCTTCTTTTAAGCGCCGGATTTGATCTTTCTCTCTCGCTCAATGTGAACGGAACAGACAGATCGATTACCGTAGCTCAGCGTAAGGGTCAGTTCACAGCGCGAAGGTACGCAATGCTACGCCGAGCTGCATTTTTAAGATAGCTATTGAATATTGAACTTTATATACTACACAAAAAGATACGCGTTTCATATAACATCAGCCATACACTGCACATGCGCTGTGCTGCTCGGTGCAACTTGACATTCGAACTGTTACAATGAATCGTGTAACGTCTCGTGTAATTAATAAAGTTTAATTTTGAAAAGCTATCTTAAAAATGCAACTCCATGTCGCGTATCGTCTCTTTCGGTGTGAATTGACCCTTAAACGTCGTTTTATACGCTTCGTGAAATTGGGGCTAATTTGGCCCTAGCTAGTGGATAAGGGTAAGCTTACAGCGAAACACGACGCGATGCGACGCGGCGCTACATTTTTAAGATAGCTATTCAAAACTGTAGTTTATTCACTACACAAGAAGATACACATTTCATTGCAAGAGCGGCGTCGCGTTATTATTCATAGTTACAGCTTACAAATTGCGACTCACGAGATAGGAGCTACGGCCTAATCTATAGTTAAGTTTGCTGTGAATCATCAGTGCAAATCAATCAAAATTGACCAATGACACTTATGCCTTCTTCACATTAATCAATTGAAGTTATTTTGGCATTTGCAATGTCGACTCTCACTGTAATCTTAACGCGAATAAAATGGTTATTACTAAATAAAATAGTGGTGTTCGTTATTTCAATACGAATCCCTAAATAGTTCAAACTTTTTAGTCCAATTATGTATTTAATTTGAATGTTATTTTTGGCACATCCCTATTTCCGTACTAAGCAAACACCCAGCCCTATTAGCCAAACATAATTAATTTATATTATCTCCCGTAGCCAAGGAGCGTCGGCAAAAAACAAACTCATTTTAGGAAGCCATCCTGCTGTCTACTCTACAGCTCTTTTGATTTATACCTTTATGTTTAATAGGGTTGACTGTTTTAAGAAAAAAATCTCGATATTTATTAAAAAAAATTATTTTAAAATTAAGCTCAATCCTGATTTACTTTTGCCATGTAAAACTTTAAATGTTTTAATATTAGCTAGGCTGTTATTGAATGTAGGTATCCACCTTGATGTGAAAATACTAATGCGCTCTGACCACATACGGATAACGCGTCGCTTCGCCAATGCACAGAAACCCAATAATTCTCGTATTTAACTTAGAATTACAATTTGCTAGCTGTCAATGAATTATAAATTAATCGTCTTGATATCGTAAACTGATTTTTTGGAGTTCCAATCAAAACGTCTTAGACGTTGGTATAACGTTTATGAGAATACCATTTAGCCGTTTTAACATAATATCGAGACAGCTCGATGCACTCTCGATATTATGTATGTATGTAACTGTATTATTGTAAGATTTAATTAACAGAATCGACCTACAAATCTATTTGACAAAATAATCACGTTAGTCCTATTTCCTATCTGTCAAGCGCATCTTGATAACTCAAATAATATATTTTTATATTTTTTAACCGTCGCCAACCCTGCTCGAACCCAGGATGTTATTTTAAGTGTATTGGAGATCAGAGGTTCGTGTGTGACGGATTAGCCCATTTGGCTGTAACCCACACTACACGCCGACAGCCACGTAAATACTCATTAGTGCGGGGTGACAACCCTAACATAATTGCTTTTAATAGGCGTCTTACACAGAATATTCCAAGAGCCTTTTTCACAATCTTCTAATAAGTTTTAGATAGCTAATTTGAAAGTTTTGTCTCTGTCTGGCCCTAAAGGAGATTTAAGATTTACGAAATTAATTTAAGAAATTAGTACGAATGCGGGCTTATTATTTTTACTTAGCAATCACTATAATGCAAGATTATAATATAATCAATCAAACTTAGAATTTATAAAGTTCTAAGTTCTAAGTTTTATGCACGTGGCTAGTCTCGATTACTATTTCCATTTAATGGATCCCCGAGATAAATTGTAGCCTAAGTTACTCTTTATAACATCAGCTATCTGCCAGTGAAAGGCCCGCGAAAATCGGTAAGCCGTTTAGGAGATTAGCCGGAATAAACAATCAGACGGACGGACTAACAACTTAAAAAATATACATTTTTATTGTAAGCACCGTATATACTTTTATATTATTCAGTTAGTGAAAAGCTTTTTTGTATCTAAGAATATTAAATCTTTTAGAAAATACCTCAAAATAAGCACGCCACCGACTAATGATGATGAACAAATAAAGCATAATTTCAAAGACTTGCAAATGAATTGCCCTCTGCTTCCTGAGATCAGCCCCGACAAATCACACAAACAGACGGATAAAACCTCAGCTCTCATCGACCACTTAAGCCTGACAAAATCGAGAAAACCCAGGTTGTGGACCCCAGTCCTTGTAACAGGGGAATAGAGTTGAAAGTCCCACTGATTGTGGAGCACAGCGGTAGATATAAGGTGGTTCTCAAAGCATTTATTTAAAGGCTAGTGTTGCGCGTAATGTCGATGTTTCATTTGGCTCGATCTTTTTATTGCACTTTAATGAATTAGACACGTGCAGGAGTGCTACGGTAAGTTAAAAATAATTGGCTTTTAGATTTTAGATTATTTTTATTTTACAAAAACTGTGGTCTTATAGATGAGTGATTACATATACTTAATAAAACTGTGTTTGATTCTGTTTAAAGTTTAGTCCACTTATTTACTATAATAATAATGTTACATGGACTTAATAAAATGGTGTAAAGGATTTTAATTTATTCTGAAAAGCTATTTATTTTGAGTCAATATATTACATTGAGACAATACAGTATTTACATTTATTAATTAGCAAGTGTAACGAATAAATAATATGACATTGATATTCGATTCTAAATCACTTATGAGCTAAAATTAATTTGAAGATAATAAATAATAATCTACGTTTCAATATATATACCAACTTAATATATAATATCTATATGGACATAATAATAATATTTATAGACGCTTCCACACCACGTCAATCTGGTCCCGTGGTAAGTTCTCGAATAACTTATGTTACGGGTACCAGACAACGAAAATATACTGAATAATTTTATACTAAACAAATACACATCCTTAACCCAGAAAGATAGAAAACCTTTTTGGTACTTTGGCGGGATTCGAACCCACGACCTCCAGCTTGAGCACTGAAGCTCTCAACCACTGAGCCACTGAGGTCGTCAAATATATTGTAACAAAATGAAAATTATTTTCCTAAAATCGATACTGAACTATCGACAAGCACACAACCCTAACAACGTCAATCTCTAACAATTTCGAAAATACATCTCCCTTCACTTTGGCATCTCGTAAACCATATTTAGAGTACTCGCGTGCGAGTGGGACGAAAAATCGCTCGGGTGATGAGTGCGAGCGAGACAGCGACAAAACAGGACGGTCGCAAGTGTATGCGTGTGTAAATGGGTTAAATTGGTCGTTTTAATAAACGCCGTAAGACAATAACTTTTATACAGCAATTAATATCAAGTGGATACATTTTAATGCTGCACTTAAATTGACATTCTTTCATTAAATGCTCTGAAAGAATTGTAAACAAACGTGTAACTGAATCACACGTTAGACCTGATGATATTGACTAAACTACCTGACTTTTATATCATAGTTTAAATTTTTGGTATTATCCAGTGTGCATTACCAACTTAACGATTTATTATCAATACGGCTGTCCTACCTACATACAGGACTAGCCCCTAACCTCGGAAAGGATTGCGCTAAAATTGGCTCGTGGACAGTAACGTTGACGCAGACCTACGCTACGAAAGGTTTATCTAAAATTCACCTATTTAGATCTAGAAACGGGCATGCCGAGTTTGTATGAAAATTGTGCAAAGCTGCGAGCAGAAGCTAGTACAGACAACAGACCATACGAAAATAATTTCACTTAATGAGCTACAAAATAGCCTAGTTCTTTGAACTTACATACGACCGTAGCATTCCCATCAATAATTGTTCAGCAATTTGCGCAGCCTAATGTCGCCGCTTCTCGGAATGATGCTCCATAAATTAAAATACATTAATAACCGCTATACAGCGTGTTGCTAATGTGGACGACGGTAAATCACTCAAAATGGCTCCTTCCTACGATTTATGTTTATGATTTAGCGGATATATAGAGAATTTCTTTAGGAATTGAACCTACATTTATACAAACAATACAATAAACCTGTAACATTAGTCTATTTCACGTTTTACTAAGCGAGCTGATGGTAATGTGTAAGCTATTATCTAAGAAACATCACATCAGCTTAAAAAAAAATTACTTATCGGTTATTGAGCTACAATGCCACTCATAAAAAGAAAAAAAAACTGAAACGTCACGTAAAATGAAATAATATTTAATATTACGTTTAATATTTAATCATCAACCTCGCACGTCAAACGTAAAACATACTTTTTGGTATCGGGGGTATAATAGGGATATAAAAAATCATATGTTACATATATAACATTCATATTGCCAACCATAATAATAATTTTGAAGTCAAATATCATGTAACGTTTAATTTAGCCTGTGATTCTGCAATCTGTAATTCAAACGGTAATAATAAACACGATGGGACACGTCGGAAACGATCACGCGCCGGCTGCCAACAGAAACGAGATTTGACTGATTTGGAACACTCTGTATACAGTCAAGTCCATTTCGCGCCAATTATGCCCTGTGTCAAAAGCACACAAACACCCATCAAACGAAAACACACCGTAACGTAATGATATAAAGTGCGAATTACTTGAGCCAATCCTAATTTCGCGAATGGGAATGATCAGATCATAGCGGATGTGTGTTTTATCTGAACGTGATATGGTTCAGATTGCTGTGTGCCGGAGATCAAAGAGCTCGTGATGTCGGTGTAATGTACTCTGCAATAATATGACGATCCAAAACGGTTAAGGGGTAGCTGTTTGAGATTGTAATTCCGAATCTAAACGCTCGGTCACACGCAATTTGTGCACATTGCTGAGCCTAAAGATAGTTCGGTAAATTATACCTCTACTAATGACTTACGAGTATGTACAGCGTATAAGCTATTCGATGTTGCTATATTTGACTGTTAAGTGACTTTTCCAACGTATCAGAAAAAGAGAAGGCAACTTATTCGTAATATGCAACTATTTATTAGTAACGGGGTAGAATCAAGCAATATTTCTTTGACGTGGCAACGTCTTATAATTCGATGGAGCCGGCTGCACGCACGAAAAAACATGACTCATACCGTTACCACGTTACCGGCGTTACCTCGTTATGGCGCGCGCACTATTAACTAGCGCTTGATGTTATTATTTAGTTCGGCGCCGGACTTCGCGGCGGCAACACGCGTTGACAGTTCTGGCTAGTTTAGATAAAACGCACAAGAGATTGCAATAGCAAGATGAGTCCGCCGATAAAAAGTCCGCGCGCACTATAAACATAACGTTGTCACGTTCAACTATCGTCAGTAAACCGACTTGACAGACAACCGATTTTTTTTATTGCCACATAAAAAGTAAAATTCCGTACTCGACATACTTCGTAAACTACAGATCTTAGTTATAAATATTCTACTTTAAGTTTTGAATGGATTTAAAAACCCTTGTTACACATACAATTCTATATATTACATAGTATCAAATCTATGAACGTTTTCCAATAACTGACTACGGAACCACTTGAACAAGATGGCGCCTACTCTTAACACCCTGAGACGATTCGTTCGGTTATTATAAAGCGATTTGGCCGCGGGTGTAGGAAGTTCCACTTTAGTGATGGCCACCGTCTGATTCAGAGTTTATTTCAGGACCTTATTGACGATTGCTCTTATTAATTTCAAGTATGATAATTATGCTTTCTAACCAAGGTTACGGGACAGGTCGCAACAATCAAGATTCGCACGGTACGGGGCAATAAATTCTTTAAATACATGCAATGTGCATGTATTTAAAGAATGTATTGGCCATTTAAACGAAAATATAGTACATTTCAACGAAAATGTTGCGAATGGAGGAGTAAAAAATTTGGCACAGTTAAAGTTTATGCGGAGGAAGTTAATTAAAAAAAATAATACTTATAAATAAAGTTGCACACACTACCTCACTGACCTCATTCACACTGCCGTGCATTTATATATAAAGTGCACAATAGTCAATCTTTCTTTCACATTCTATGAACTAAATTTGCATAACATTTTTATTGCGTATCTAAGAGGCAAAATAACCCTGTGGCTTTCAAACCGAGGCAAATAAGATGTTGAGTAGGTCATTATTAATCAAAGTATTATCAAGCCTATTAGTTTCCAGTTAGCGGAGGTAATCCAGTATTGTATAGCACTTTAACACTTTTCTCAGTTATAATTACCAACCGTGCCATGATAATTGAGTGCGCATAAGAATCAAAACAAAAGGAATGTGATAGTCGCAAATAAAATATGTAGCGAGGGTGGATACGAACAAAGAACGTGGGGTTAATTAACCCCACCAGGGGTTGGGGGTGATTTAGAAGAACTCGACAGGTTGGGGTGATTTAGAATAACCCGACAGATTTCGGAGGGAACACACGCACGTTTATTGTTAGACTTCATAAACATGTATCATTAAATTGACATATGTTTGTAGTATTTTTATAACGCTTTTATTAGTTTCACCTGTATGTTTGCTTGCTTGCTTGTAACCGACTCGTTTGGGCTCGATTTTGTCCTACTTTGAACGATCAGATTTAATTCAAACTTTGCACACCTGTCAAAAACCGATGACAATGCTATAATTAGATTTAATTTAATTTTAATAATTAAAAAATAATAATTTTAAAAATTAAAATTATTATAATAAATAATCATGCGTGCAGTTCCAGGCTTACTCTTTGGCAAATCGTAGTTTAAAAAAAAACTAAAAAACACGCTTTTATAGAAAATCTAACTAAAAAATAAAAAATAAAATTTAATAAATTTGGATTAAGAATAGTGTAAATGAAAAATAAATGCTTATTGTTGTAAAAAAGCGTGGGGTTGTAAAATAAAATGTTTATAACTATTGACACTATGCACCCAACGCTTTTTTACAATAATAAACATTTATTTTTCATTTACACTATTCTTAATCCAAATTTATTAAATTTTATTTTTTATTTTTTAGTTAGATTTTCTATAAAAGCGTGTTTTTTAGTTTTTTTTAACTATAATTTATTAGTTCTACCGATGTATATTTTAAAAGACAGCCATAAAGTCTATCAATAGAAATTAGCCATTATATATTTTCATGTGGACGATATGATTCATCGTTTTGAGTGTGTCGTCTTGTAAAGCGAAGTATGTATATTGAGTGCTCGCAGTCTTTGTAACTCCATCCCAGGAAATAATTAATTTCGCGCGTGCGGATGAGTCTTGAATGAATGCCGAAATTAAGTGCAGACGTATTGAAACTTGAAAGTGGTTTGATATGGTTGAATACTTTTGATGTGTAAGTGTAGTGTTTTGGTGTAAAATAAACAATTTTAAATGGATCACTAGTAACAAAGTAATCTAGCATATTTAAATTTTTAATGCTGACATGATACAGCACAATATATTATTTAATTCAAAGGTGAATCGTACGAAACTGCTGGTATCGTGTTATTCAGTAAATTAATTGCTTCATTTGTACCGCTTACTAATTGTAAAATCTCTTGGAGTCCTAAATCAATTTAAAATCTTCAATATTATAAAATTATCCTTTTAACATAAATATACCAAAATAAATAACATTCATTAGCTCAAATGACTCACCGAATACCAAATCGCCATTTTGTTTTTCCAAGTCCTTTCAGGATTAACATGCACTGAAATAAACGATCCGACTGAAATGTCATAACGATCCCGTCGTATCTCGCAGTTATTCGCAGAAGAACACTATTTTCGTCAACCCGACGTGCCGTTGAAAAATCGGAGTAGAATTAGTTATTGGTGTTCTGTGTTGTGACATGTTCGGGGAAAAGTCATTTTGTAGTGCAAGCGAATATATTATGTGGCGCTAGCTGTGATTGTACAGCTGAGTTCATTAAATGAAACTGAATTTAGTTACTGAATTTATTAGAAAATAAAATTCATGATTTTTAAAATTAAATTTCTAATAATAGCTCCCACGCCGATTGGGTGAAAGTGGCTGGTTTCGTTGTAGTAAGTCCGGTTGCGCATGAGTTATTTTGCAGTGCCCAAGTGTGTGCGCAGTACACTTCCTTTACTCTCGTAACCCAGTGGGACGTATGACCGACACGATTGGCGAGGTTCTATTTACATGCCCATTCAATGCATGGATCACCTGATTGTTTGACGACAATCAGGAATCAGGACAATCAGCCGGCAACATTTTTGTTGTTCCATCGCGGGAATCGAACCCACGACCTCCAGCGTCGAGAGCCAAGCTCTAAACGACCAAGGAGGCGTTTTAAATTAATAATATCCGGCTTTTAGCTGTCGGTCTCGAATCTCGATTCTTAAAAATATATATTACTATCTATAACTATCGTAACTCTTTCAATTCAACTTGGTATTAGCAGGTTATAACAACTTGAAGAAAAAACAAATGCATTTATTTTGATATTTTAAGTAAAACAGAAGAAATATTGTTGTTAAATCATCAACATAGCTATCCCCTCGCCTCGATCTGTGTTCACACGTGCCGCCGTATGTGACAGCAACTGTCAGGCGCTAACGGCACATCACCAACGACTGTCACCGCGAGCTGTTCGTGGCTTATCATGCGTGTTCTCAGAAGAAACGATCTAATATTGTTGCTAAATCGTGTTAAATAGCATCAACATAACTATCGCCTCGCCTCCATCTGTGTTCACACGTGCCACCGTATTTGACAGCAACCGTCAGGCGCTAATTGCACATCACCAACGACTGTCACCGCGAGCTGTTCGTGGCTTATCATGCGTCTTCTCAGAAGAAACGATCTAATGTTGTTGCTAAATCGTGTTAAATAGCATCAACATAGCTATCGCCTCGCCTCCATCTGTGTTCACACGTGCCGCCGTATTTGACAGCAACTGTCAGGCGCTAATGGCACATTTCCTCGTACTATCGTCATAATATAGTAACACCACCGACTGTCGCCGCTAGCTGTTCGCGGCTTATTATACGTTTCAGAAATACTTATGTTTGGAAAATTACTGACATTTTCAAAAGAAACGAATATATTGTATTGTTAGAAAATGTTAATATTTTTGTAGCTGAACGTCAATTAACTATGTTTCTTTTTAAATGGACTGTAATATTATTGTTATTTAAAATACTTTTGTACCGTTGCAGTAATAACACAGGTTTATGTATTTACAGACAAATAAATGGTTTTGTGTAGGTACAAACGCCTACTTCATGTTTCAACAGTACATTTGAAGACAGATTTAACCACCTACATTTTTAATACACTAATTTAATTCGTTCCCCGTTCACACACATTCATATCTAATATTATTAGGTTTACATACATTAAAGTTGAATTTTTAGACCCGTTGCGTCGCGACTCTCGTCTCGTTTCAGTGCGAGCAGGCCCTAAATGACAGACAAACAAAAAGTGCTTGTATGTAGGGGTTCCGTTTTTGGTACGGAGTACAAACGGAACCCTAATAACAGTACTCTCTTTTGACAAAAAAAATAAAAATGTTGACACAGCAATTTGCCCACGACAATAGTTGAAAAGGAGCAATAAATCGTATCTGATCATGAGGCAGTTCGTCACCTCTCCCCATGGGGGATGGGGTGATGGGGTGACGGGGTTCCGGTGCAGATAACGCACGTCCCGGGATCGAGTGACTGCCTACAGTTTTATTTTAATGATGGTGACCTTACTTATGCTCGCGAGGTGTTATTTTAGGGCTGCAAAACGAGTTTTTTGTTTTAAACTAGATGTCGCCAGTAACCCGACCCGTACGTTTTGCCGCAATAAAAAGTAGCCTATGTCTGTCCCCGTGGTATTCCCTATATTGGTACCGAATTTCATCAAAATCGGTTCAGTAGTGTCCGAGCCTATTCAATGCAAACAAACAAACAAACGTACAATCAAATCTTTCCTCTTTATAATATTAGCGTCAGTTCACACTGAGACGAGCTGCATTTTTAAGACATATTTTCGAATTTGGAGTTGCACCGATTTAGCACAGCACCGCATCGTGTCGCGGTGTGAGCTGATCCGTATATAGATAGATAGAATAGATAAAATAATATTAATATCTATGGACGCTTCAGCCTTCACCCCACGTCAGTCTGGCCCCGTGGTAACAGCCTATCCGAAGAACTTGTGTTACCAGACAATATATACAATATATATACAAACCTTTAACAAACAGAGTAATTAGGTATGATATGAAACAAAGTACTTATTAATTTTGTGTAGTTAACAATATTTTTAAACATCAACTGGCAACCCTATTGGGACCCCGTTTATGTTTTGAAGCAATTAAATAAGTTATTGGGTCTGTTCACACTGAAACGATAACGACATACGCGACACTGAGCTGCATTTTAAAGGTATCTTGGAAACACAAAAAGGTACACGTTTCATATTATGACATCAGTCAAATAAACTTCAAAGTAGATCAGCAAGTCGCCATACATTACGGTCGAGACTAGATACGCGTGGTGTGTATTAACATAATTATTATGTACCTATATTGTTATTAGTATAAAATTATGTGCGTATTGTATAAATTATAAAATATATATCCGTTGTCTTGTACCCGTAACAGTAGGTGTACTTAGCACGGGACTAGATCGACCTGATATATAATATTATTTAATTATGTATGTGTGTGAATAAATAATTTTGAATTTGAATTTTGAATTTACTGCCTGGTAATTAAAATACGTGGCCACAAAAAGTATTAATTGTAAGTTGTACTTTATGAACATAGGAACAAAAAAGCAATTATAATACATCAATCTCGGGGGATAAATTATATTTTTTGTATGGAATAAATTAAATAATTCTAATTTTTTGCCAAGTTATGATAGATCCCGCGTTCTTACCTTTTTTTTTTCTTATATTTTGGCGACATTACTACTATTGTGTAGGTACTATAAACGTGTGCATAAAGTTGCAAGTCTGCCAGAAAAAGAGGTAAGAAAATTACAAAAAATGTAATTATTAACTAATGACTTTTCTAATTCATATAGTTATTCTAGGGAAATTTCATACAAAATAATTATTACCATAATAGAATAAGATCAGTGATTCAGACTAAGTTTATCAAAACATTAAAATAATTCAGGTTTTGTGAAAGATAATAATAATTAATACTTAATAAACTTAACTTACTAATATCCGTTTTTTACAATAATAAATAATCCTTTGCGTTGCTTAAAATAGCATAGAGTCATAATGAAGTTAATTTAAGTATAAAAAAGTGTTTTTAATACATAATAACACAAATTATATAAGAAAACAAGAATAAACGTATAATGAATAAAACAATTGTTATACTAAAAGCAAGCACATAAAAATTAAAAATATGATACAGTATATACTTACAATAAAAATAATAAAATGATTTCTAAATATGTAACTTTGCTTTACAAAACACTAACTTCGCTTACTCACTATCACTATGACTATCTTGTAAATAATTTACGTTAGTAAACTCCGTTAGTAAACTACTTCAGACTCTGTCGGCAAATTCAACAGAAACTCTTTAACCCTTGGAGGGAGAACCGTTCTGCTTTGACATTCTAGGTCTAAGACTTATGATCTTTGGATCAGATGATGTAAGAAGATATCCTCCATTGTGGCTATACTACTTAATTTTCTGGAATAGCTCTCTCTGAATTTCCGGAAATCTTTGCTACGAGCTTCTGCTGCTTATTCTGACAGTTTCCCGATAGATATAGTACCAAAATGCTGCAAAATATCAGTGCCATGTATCAACAGCTTGTGCAAACTGGAAGGCGTATAATAACCAGGGAACATAAATTAATGTACAATTCCATTGCAGTCTCTCTACAGAATAAAGAGAACTTAGAAAGGTGCACGCACTCTCCAGACGCTATAGTCTGGAGAATCACATGCAACCTTTCTATCAACTCTTTACTTATGCCAGTGATACGGGCTGTAGTGTCTGCATCCCTAAAACTTTTAAATAAAATCAACCTTAAGCAGGTATACAAAGGTATAGACTATAGTTTCATATCTGACTATTCGCCTGAATATTATTTGTGTGTGGTTGCAACCACGATGGATTAAAAGTATTACTATGTCCTTCCTCAAGGTTCATCCAACTTTTTTTCTAGCAGACTTGCAACATTAGGCACACCTTTATAGTACCTACACAATAGTAGTAATGTCGCCAAAATATAAGACAAAAAGGTTAGAACGCGGGATCTATCATAATTATATTTATTGATGCCCTTCTTAAAGAAATCAGCTGGATGGGAGGCAACAAATTCTTCAAAAGCATTTTGTACTGCCTCTCGGGTATTGAATTTTTTTTCCCGCCAAGAAGTTATCCAAATTCTGAAAAAGTAGTAGTCTGTAGGCGCAAGGTCTGGTGAGTAGGGTGGATGACGGAGAGCTTCCAACCCCAGTTCTTGCAACTTGGAGACCGTCTGCTGTGCAGTATGAGGTCGCGCGTTGTCGTGCAGGAGCAGCGGAGACGAGCGATTGACCAATACTGGTTGGAGATGTGCCAGCTTGTCCATCATTGTGTTCAATTCTTCACAGTACACATCTACAGTAATGTTCACCCCGTTTGGTAAGAAGCTGTGATGAATCACTTTTCTAGGGGTAAGTTTTCGTTTAGGGCATTGTTTAGGTGCTGAACCAGGATCCAACCAACCTGCTGAGCGCTTGCGGTTAGCAAACAGAATCCATTTTTCATCGCAGGTAGCAATGCGGTTCAAAATTCCTTCATTTGTGTGTTTGTTAAGCAGTGCAAGGCACGTCTCGACGCGTACTCCGCGCAGGCGATCATTGAGTTCGTGGGGCACTCATTTGTCAAGCTTTTTTACCTTGCCAATTTGACGCAAATGGACCAATATTGTTTTGACGCTAACGTCGAAAGTTGCTGCTAATTCAGCCGTAGATTGTGTATCATCAGCTTCCACAATCGCCTTTAATTCGTCATTGTCGCCCAAAGTCGTCGGACGACCGCGAGGTTCATTTTTCAGGTCGAAATTTCCAGAACGGAAGCGAGCAAACCAATAACAGATGGTGCGTTGGTTTGTAGTGTTAGCTCTGTAAACGTCGTTGATGTTGCGTGCCGCTTGTGCCGCGTTGCTGCCACGACGGTACTCATATTCCATAATTACTCGAATTTTTAACGTATCCATGATGACGAAAAATATTGAAATGCGATGAAAATGTAACACTAATCAATAAACAAATGACTACTTTTGGAAAAAGAATTCCATGTTTTTAAAACAAAATTAATTCGAAATTAGAATTCTTAGCCAAACAAAAATTATTTTGATTTGAAATGGCCCGTACTGCAGAACGGCAATTTCATAGGTAAAGACCTATTATTAGGCCATTACATATGAAATTATTGTTTTGTAAAGGAGGAACATAAAGTCGATTTTTTTAAAACATAATTTATTTATTTAATCAAAGTATATACCATTGCTATCTATGCACTTTTGCCATCTCATAGGTAGTTCATTAATTCCTTTACTAAAAAAACCATTCGGATAGGAATTCAATAAAATCTTTGAGGGCGCTTTGGACTGCCCCATCGGAGTTGAATTTTTTCCCTTGAAAGAAGTTATCCAAATTTCGAAAAATCTGTTGGAGCAAGGTCCGGGGAGTACGGTGGATGTCTTAGATATTCCAAGCTCCTCTAATTTGGTAGCCTTCTGTTGTGCAGTGTGTAGTCTAAAGCAGCAGTGGCCTAGAGCGAGTGACCAACGTCGGTTGTTTAGCAGCTAGCTTTTCCATCATGATTTGCAGTTGCTGGCAATAGACATCTGCCGTAATCGTCTGGCCAGATTTAAGAAAGCTTCAGTGAACGACACCGGCACTAGTCCACCAAACGCTCACAAGTAACTTTTTTTGAGTCAATTTTCGCTTGAGACAGGCTTTGTTTGGTTCGCCAGGGTTCAGCCATTGCGATTCAGAGTGTTTTCGATTAGCGTACATGATCCATATCCGAAATTTCCAGAACGAAAACGTTGGAACCAAAAACGCACTGTGTTTTCTTTTGCGACACCGCCGCATACACATCATTAATGCCATGGTGGAACTCGTACTCGAAAATAATACGATATTTAAAGTTTTTCTTTTTGTAAACAAAGTGACGGAAAGAAAAAAACAAATGAATTGCGGTTTTCGAAACACAAATGCATGAGTAAATGGTAAAAATTTAAAATTGGAATTCCTAACCAAAGAAGATATATTTTATAGATAGATATAGAAGATAGATTATATAGTGACTTAGCAATGAGCACTTTCATAAATCAATCTATTAATAATAATATAGTTATATAAAATTAAATAAATTGCAGTTATTGTATTATTTGTGTAAGGTGTGTTAACGAATTTTCAAATTATAAAAACGATATAAATGATTTATGAAATTAAAAACATTAGCTTATGTTGCCAATAACTGGTCGATGACAAATAATTAGACCGCTGGTTAAAGCTAAACCCCTTGTATTCAAATTATGGAGGGACAGAACAGCCGCGAAATGCTCCGAGAAAAGATAGGACGGCCACGCTTAAAGACATGGCGAGACCGCTGCCGCGCTCTCACAAAGGTATTAAAATTTTTTTTGTAACTACAGAGACTAAGGATTTATATTACACTATTTTACAAGAATCGGAACAACGCTACCAACCAAATAAAACAGTATGTTTTAACCGTTTACTTTGAGATATTATAATCATATAAAACATACCATAAACATATAATACATAATAACAACGTATAGACATAAGGAAGAATAACAGGATATATATATATATATATATATATATATATATATATATATATATATATATGCATAACATAATAAGGTATATGTATAATCTGTCGATAATCGCGCATTAGTTATGACCAATTAGGTTAATGCATCCAACAATGTCACATATACAACATACAATACGACATATAACATACGACATAGCGGCTCACCGCGCCTGATTGACTTGCGGTGATATAATCAATACATTCATTACATATCTGTTTGTATATGCCTATGTATATGTCAGGGGAGGTTAATATGCCAACATTATTACGTCATCTTAATTCTTAACTGCAAGTATATTGGTTGCATTTAATTATTTATAATGTTAAATTAATGGCGCAGGTTCGATTAAGGATAGTAACTGCAGATAATTACACGGATTAAATTCAGATTACTGAATGGTTACCACGTAAGTACTGGTGAGATTTTTCTTAATGGTCAGCTTACACCGACACTGGCAATGACACGTATATCTTTTTGTGTAGTGAATAACGTTCAATTTGAATCGCTATCTTAAAAAGTGCGCGCTTCGTTTTCACTGTTGTATTTGGTCCGAGGGACAAAATGACATATTATCTTAATCTGTCATTTCGTCTATTCTTTCGTAGAAAGAACCCATTTCTACAGTGGTCATGCTATGCGCGCTGCAGAGTGCAGTGGCAAGCGAGGCCCAATTCCCCGCTGTGTAAGGAATGAGGATGTTTGGGATCGATGATGATAGATACCAAAACATTACATACAGACTGCTAGGCACTAGATAAGCCGTGAAGGGCTGCAGTGGTGGGCGGTCGTTTACTGATCTGTACCCTGCCTACTGGACTATATATACTGCGGTCAAACTAACCTCAATATAGGCTACATCTATATTACATTATATGTAAAACCAATCGCAAGAAAGGGCACAAGATTTTCTGTTTATGTAAAGATGTTTTGATGAAGAAGAAGAAAAAAAAGTTGAAAGTCGAGAAAAAAAACTAGTAATAAAAGGAGTCTTCGCCGCTGAGGTCATTGACCTCACACTATCAGACGATTCACCTCACAGATGATTTTAAAACGAAAGTTTTAAGTAAAAAAAGACAATAGAAGAATTTTTTTGTGCCCAAACATCTTCACATATGCAGATTTTGGTACAGTCATCTAGGTAAAGCTATCAGTTATGTGCTAAATGGGGACAAGACGACATTTGCGTGTAGGCGAAAACACCATTCAATTAGAACGGGCTACTGTTCTTGTATACTTTGCAATTATAATATTATATACCTTATAAGAAAAGTTGGAATAAAATAATATCATTTGAATCATGTTTATTCATTAAAAATCCTTCTCTAACAAAACAATATTGGTTAGTCACTTGGCACCCTCTTCTAAGAGTCAGTCCACACCGCGGCGATACCCGACACTACGCAGCGCTGCATTTTTAAGATAGCTATTCAAAATTAAACCTTGCGCACTACATAAAAAAATACGTTACACGTTTCATGTGACATCAGTCATACACTGCGCATGCGCTGTGCAGCGCGGTGCAGCCTGACATTCGAACTGTTACAATGAAACGTGTGTCTTGTGTAATGAATAACGTTGAATTTTGAATAGTTACCTTAAAAACGTAACGCAATGTCGCGAATCGCTTCGTTTCGGTGTGAATTGACCCTCTCTTTAACGAAACTTCTGGTTATAAAATAAACATTAATTAATCAACAAAAGCAAATTTAAATTGTAACGTTTTTTCTCAATACCTCTTTGTGGCCACATAAATTACTAAAGGCGGCAAAAACAGATCAACTATTCTATAAAACAAATAAATCTAAAAACACTAGACTGAACCAAGATAAATAGTAAATCAATTAGTATGCGTGTCGGGCACATTTTAATGCAAATGCCCCCAAGCCGCGCCGGTGGTCCGGAGTGTCGATTGCCCCCGCGTGCCCCCGCGGGCTCCGCCAGAGATTTAACATCGCGACTGTACCTGTAGATCTTACCTTATCTTTAGAGATAAGTGGATACTATTAGATGTAGCCGTAGACCTTAATCTGTTTTAGTCACATACAGTCTACAGAAGTTGCTTGACCTGTCTACAATTTACAAATTTTCACTTCATTAATAAAAGTAATATGTTTATAAAGCAATTAAGCTGGCATTTTAATGATAAATAATTACTTTTATTACTATAATAATAATAAATTATAAATATATTATAATAATAAATAATATTTATGATCGCTTCACACCACGTCAATCTGGCCCCGTGGAAAGTTCTCGAAGAACTTGTGTTACGGGCACCAGACAACGGAAATATATTTAATACTTTTATATTATATTTACACATATTTGACACACATCCAGGAACCCAGGAACACGGAAAACCTTTTTGTTCCTTCGGCGGGATCCGGTTGAGCACCAACACGCTCAACCACTGAGCCACATTGATCGTCAACAATAATTGGAGATGTTTGGAAAGTGTTATTAGTGTTTGCCTATTAATTACCTACTTACTTCTTATTAGATATTATTAATCTGTGAGTGTTTAGGCATCAATAGTAGCAGGTACAAAAGCTAGGTATGCTATCTTGGAACCTATCACCGAACTAAACGAGTGCACCTAGCCAGGTACTACGTAAGCCTAACTTAGGGTTTTAGATATAAAGCCATAATTACATAATTTAATATTTACTAGCTTTTGCCGCCCGCGCAAATACAGTATCCGACGGGAACTCTGTACTATTTCGGGACAAAAAGTAGCCTATGTGTTAATCCAGAGCCTATATATATATATATATATATATATATATATATATATATATAGGCTATGGAATTTAGTATAGTAGTGGTATACCACTACCATACTAAATTCCATTAAAATCCGTTCAGTAGTTTTCATGTGGAAGAGTCACTAACATCCATCCACCATATGGCTCTGGAATTAATACAGGCTACAATTTATCACAAAAAGGTATAAATTTTCCGCGGGATACTGTATTGACGTGGGCGGAGTCGCGGACAGAAGCTAGTTTATAATGGTAGTAAGATGTGACGTAAATCACTAATCATGTTTATGGTATCTTATTAAACTATTTAGTTTTGCCACTAATAAAAAATAATTACTCATTCTAAATTCAAACTGGCCCCGCCATTTTGTTAATTGCTCCATTCTTATCGTAAAGTAAACACTATCGTTATTGCTACACGAAAATAGTTTCAAAGTGCAATATTTTGTGGTGTATTTTAGCGTGGCACGCCCCGCCCACTTGACGCGTTGCCAAATTATCGCGGTGTCGCAATCGACAAATCAGAAGTGAGTATTTTCTGGACCAGATTCTGACGCCCAATCATCGTCGAGCGCGGCTGCCCACGCGCATGCGATAGAAGTTAGAACATTGTTTCGCTATTTATCACTGTAGTACCTAACCTACTAAAATAGCGGCTATTTCTAATGATATTAATTAAAAGTGGACATCTAATTTGAATTAAATGGCTGGTTGGCAATTTTTCTCCGCTATAACATTGAAGAATCGCTCGCTTAAATCATCGAAAGTTTCTCTTTACATGTGAAATACAGAATTATGGAAATAGCGTTCTTATTCTATTGACTGAACAGTTTATTTTTAACCACGACGCAAAAGGGGTATTATAAGTTTGACGTGACGTCTGTCTGTCTGTGTGCATGTCCGTGGCATCCCCAAACGAAAGGCCCGATTAAGATGTGTTTTTATTGTCTGAATCCTGCCATGGTCGAGAGTGTTCTTAGCTATAATTCAACATCACCTGCTCTCTCACTGCTTTACAATTCGGGGGTTACTTAAAAGTTTTTTCTCGCGGAAACTGTACATTTTTTCGCAACATAATGTAGCCTATGTCTTTCCCCACCATTATTTCATCAAAATCGGTCCATTAGTTTTGATGCCTATTCAATACAAACAAACATACATTTCCTCTCTATAATATTCGTATTGATAACCATATCAGCTGGAGTAGGTCTCTACCAAGTTAATAGCGTGTTCCAATTTTTTTTAAATTTTGACTAATTTTGGATAGAATTTTGATTGGAGGTACTTCCGAACTGACGACCTCGGTGGCTCAGGGCTTAACACATTGGCGCTCAAGCCGGAGATCGGGGGTTAGAATCTCGCCAGGGAACAAAAAGCTTTCTGTGCTCCTGGGTCATGGATGTGTATTAGGTATATAATAAAAATCTTAAATATGAGTATAGTATAAAAAAGTATTAAATATATTTCCGTTGTCGAGAACTTACCATGGGATCAGACTGACGTGGTGTGAAAGCGTTCATAGATAGAAAAAAAAACTGTCAAGTATTTATCATATTATATTGAAAGACGTTTCACCTTTTACCCTGTAATTAATAAATAGCGATGCAGTTTGTTGGTGGCGAGCCAACCACTTAGCACTGCGGAGCCGGACTGTGCCAGATACGCTATACCTGCCAGATCTCCGCCAGGTCGCCGAACTATGCCAGATACGCTAGACCTGCCAGATCTCCGCCAGGTCGCCAGACTGGTGATGTCGCAGAAAGCATTACTTAATGGACGTGCTAAAATTATCTGCCAGATACCTAATACTTACGATCGAAGTTGAAAAAAAAATTCAACGAATTGCAGCACGTAGCACGAGCTTACTGTCTATTATACACGTCTGCGCTCTAGCTCAGGATTATGTTTAGAAAGTGTCGACTCCACGACAAAAACCTAAACCAAGGTGACAATGCGTAGTGCTTTGAAGACCTCTCAAGTTAATTACATTTTTAACCAGAATCTTAAGGTACAACATGGTACTGGCCAAGGTACATCGGGTATGTCGTACCCTGGCCAGTTATAAAATGTTTTTAAAACATCTTACACGTCTTAACTTGTTATTTACATCCTTACTATGGTGGATGTTTGTTACTCTTTCACGCAAAAACTGCTGAACGGATTTCGATGAAATTCGATATGGTAGTAGTTTAGACTCTGGAACAAAACATAGGCTACTTTTTATCCCGAAAAAGTAGTGTTCCCGAGGGATACTGTATTTACGCGGGCGAAGCCGCGGGAACAGCTAGTTTCTCATATATATTTACAAACATGGCTTACGTGCAGAAAGTCAAGTGGAATAAAATATAGCTCCCCACTCTGATGTCGATGATGGTGGTCGGTTTCATTGAAACTACGCAGGAGTTAGTTTTTATAGTGCCCCAGTGTGTGCGCAGTACAAAGAGCACTCTCTCATCCTTTAGTCTTAAAACCTAGTGGGATGGATAACCGACACGACTGGTGATCACACGACGAGATCAGGCGCAAGACCGACTTTTTACATACGACGCATGGATCATCTTTCTTGTCAGACAATCAGGTGATCAGCCTGCATCCTAACCAAACTTGGAAACAAAATTTTTTGTTGTTCCAACGCGGGAATCGGACCCACGACCTTCGAGTCGAGAGCCAAGCTCTAAGCCACTGGACCACAGAGGCTGTCTCTCTGAATAAAATATTATAATGATTTACTGAAGAAGTGGTCGATATACAACATGCTCCCCTAATTGTCAAAATGTGAAGCGTGATTGTTTATCCTTTTACGAAATTGGATACTACACTTATGACTATATATAATACACGATTGTCAAACTGCATAATATACATTAACATATTTGCTAACAATTGAGCTAAAACGCTAGATCAAAGGAGCTCTCGAGACGTGCGCCAAATGCACTACATTCTAGATCTGTTTAGTGCTTATCTAAACCCTAAACAGCAAATGCAATGCTTTTAAATATTATTCATACCTGTTTTGTGTTCACCGGCTGAAAGATTAAACTTATTTTATTATAATTCCTGTACTCAACTTATAACATGTATTTTTAACATAAGTACCTTTTCTTTTTTTTTACGAGGGGAAATGCGTTATGCATACCACACGACCCCGGGGGAGGGTCGCAGGGTTATGTTGGACTCCGCAGTGCTGTGCCCCGGTTTACCAACTATAACCCCCCGATGTCCCTCTTCACGCTTTAGGTGAATTGGAACTCTTGTGACTACTGTTACGGGTGAAATTAAAAATAAAATAAAAGATTTCCCGTGACAATATTTATATTGTATAAACAAAGAAAAATAGGGGTCGTGGGCAGAAGGCCGTTTAGTCTGGTCTAGCCTCTTGGTGTCAAGGTGGTGGTAAGGGACTTTAAACCACGTGGGAACTTAGCTGAGGATCCAGGTGTCTAGCACGTGGCGGATGCGAGATAGGGCTCCAACTCCTGGAAGCTTCTCCGTCACCGCTGCGTCCGTTCGTCGAGATAGATCGTCTCAATAAAAAAAATAAATCCCCGTCCAATGACTATCAGCACTCTGAACTCCAGCTAGATATAAGTCCTTTTAATTGGTGCCTCGAATGCTGTAGTTGGCGGTGTTTCGTGCCCCAAATCAAGTTCCTGAAATATTCACGATAACGTGTCGGTAGGAGTCCGGTCCCACAGCCATGCGTGACTTTAACCCCAAACGATTAAAATATCACTGGCTGTGTGACCATTACAAATTAAAAAAAAATTATAAACAGAATAATTAAGGCATGGATACAAATATCCTAATATTTTGACAATGAAAGAATGTGAGATGAAACTACAAATGATAGCACGTGGTATGGCTAATCAGATAATTGACAACTAATTTAGAAGGATGATATTTTACATGTAAGAATACTGCGTTTTAATACAAGCATGATTTTACAAACATTCACAACACAGATATACTAAATTACTCACCGTGATACACGGGATTAAGAAATATAAGATACTGGAAAAACTTCAACAATAAAAATTCTACTTCGTCTTCTAGCAGGAGGAAAAAAGGCCCTGTCATCTCGCGACAGCCCTTATATACTCCTACTGACATAATGTTTTTTTTTAACTGACAACTAGCGGTAATGCATAATCCAACCGCCACAATAAAGAAATATTGGAGATGAAGCTCTAGTTACAAAACCTTTGCCAATAGATGGCGTCGTCTAACATAATTTAGTTATTAATGTTAGCAATAACGGCCAATAGATGACGCTAGGAGCGTCGTTATAAGTTATATTAATGCGTTAAAATGTAGCTATGCTACACTACCACAACCCCGCTGACGTTTTGCCTCATCGGGCATCATCTTACTATAGATGACGGCGATGCTGCCATCTTTCTTCGCTAAGGGTTCCCCAGACATAAGGGAACCCTACATCTCCTGATCCTTCAGTAGGCGGCAACCCTCCAGATGCCGTCTAAGGATCAAATTTTCGTGGGTAATCTACTTAAAGCATTAAGGTGCGCTAAACGCTGCCGACCATGTCGTCTACAACGCATCGGGTGCGACTCTGCCGAAGCCTGACGTTCTCGCTCCGCCGCTTCTTTTTGCACCGTGACTACGGTGCAGAAAGTGGCAGCTGCGTCCCAAAATATAAGTACTATAAAACATAAGTAACTAACAAATTAGTTACATGTAAATGTTATCATTTATCATTCATTATAATATATATACATATCATTGGCACCTTCAGTTGACTATAGTGAAATGTTTCAAAATCTTCAAATAAGTGTTGGATAGCTAATTCGGAAGTTTCTTCGCTGTTTCCTTTGCTCTATGTTCGCGTAATAAACACTAACTCTATATCTACATCAGCACTCCCCACTCACCCCTCGTACCGCAGATGCCGCATTGGCCTGTCATGATAGCTATGTTGTTTTAACATGTCATGTATCAGCATGTGACATGTTAATTGTTTTCCAAAGACTATCAAAGATTGGTAGATCTTAGATGGTTTAGGCCTTAGGGCGTGATAGCGTATTTAGCTAGAGTTGTTTTTTATTTAATAGACAGTACCTGGGTAACCAGAGGCTTCTCTTTCTCTTTCTCATCAATCTTTTTATTTTTTCAAATTTATCAGAACTCCTTTTTAAAGTGAAACTTTTATTACATCGTCTCAAACGTTTTCGTCTGTGTGTTGCATGTCGCGTGACGGTCGGCCGCGGAGTAGGGATAAAGTGAAAGGCGCTCGTCAGAGCAGCCGAGGCCAATATGGCGGCGCCTATAGTTCGCATCAGCTGACCGTGTAGTGTATATACTAGTACTCATTTGTGCCAGTGCTCCCCACGCTATTTTGTTATTAAGTTTCACTTTTACCGTGGTTTCATTAAACCACACAATCCTTTTTTCTATTTACTTTCTCTATTGCATGAGTCCACATTCGAAAAACAATCGAAGTTCGACTTTTTTTCAAAGTAAACTTTCCTCTATTACATTACAATCGTGCCCCAGAGCTTTAGCAACGAGGGCTTTAGTGGTCGTTGAAGATGATGATGATGCTGCCTGTTAATGTACACAATATACAGGTGTATTTTTTATCCGAATGAAATATTTAACCCAACGTTAGATTACATAGATACAATATTACAAAAGTGAATACGAATACAGTATGCGTAACTAAAAATAATCGTAATTTACATAAAAATGACGTCATGATTAATATTTCCCGACAACTCACACCATGAATGAATACTCTCGCCCACCGTACAACGCGCTGGCTTTGAAGTACACGCGCCCGCCGCGTTGTGACGGCAGTGCGCATCAATCATAATGTCCAAAATTTAAGTTCACATGTTAAATCAACATTTTTGGTACGGGAATCGAATACTGATGACGGTCCATGGATATCTAATATAATTTTAAGTCCATCCAGTCTGAAGTCGACCGTATTGATTCTTATTTCGTTTTAGCTTACTATTTAGGCCGAGCTACAAGGTAAGGGGCCACCCTTAAATTACGTCACACGAATTTTGTTAATGACATGCGTGATGCGGCACTTTGTTCGCATAATTCAAAATTCTCTAATACGACGCGCAAAGAGAAATCCCGGAACCGTACACTTTGCTCCGTACATTTCCAGAGCCTAACCTACTACCGTATCGAATTTCATCAGAATCCGTTCAGCAGTTATTGCGTGTAAGAGTAACAAACATCCACATTCATACATCTATTCTTACAAACTTTCGCGTTTATAATAATATTATAGTAAGGTGTAATAGTAAGGAATTTGGTAGCCTAACAAAGTATCATATTCATTATACACATCAAAATATCATTATTACTACGTTCATCGTCTAATGTAATAGCAATAATACCTAATAATGAATTGTTATGAATATCTGATGTGATTTATTAAGAGCTTTCGTGTTGGCGGCCAGACCGGAGTATCACAATATCACAATTTACATAATATTATATTATATTATGTGTACTGGGTATGGCATAATTAGTTAACCTACTTTAAGGGTTCCGTACTACTACTTAGGAACCCTTAGGAATAGTTTCGCCGTCCGTCTGTCCGTCTGTTTGTCCGCCCTTCTAGCTTCTGTAATAGTAAATATATGAATTGATGAAATTTGGTACAGGTATATAAATCTAATTTTTGGCATTATAAACTAATAATAATTTTAAATTTTAGGGATAGCTTATATACTTAGGCATATGTGAAGTGGGGATAAGTTTTTTTTAATTCACTCCATCGAGTGGGGTATCGTCGAATAGGTATTTTTGAATAAAAATAAATCTGGAACAAACAGACAGGTAGACAGAAAAACAGATGGACAGACAAAAATAAAAAAAAAAAACACATTTTTTGTAGTAAGTACCGTATATACTTACTGTTAATTTAAAATAACAAACAGACACTTAATTTTTTGTTATTTGTATAGATAAATTATGAGAACACTCTAAGTACTAGCTTATGTATTAGATTACCTGATAGTTCCTTGTTTTTCTCGTATTATGCACTCTTACCTATTGCTTACATTACATTTTAGGCATTAACTGACTACGGCTGATGATGATGAGTGGCATATCGTCAGTAATTATTCAGTCGGCGAGATCAAAGCGCTTAACCGTGAGTTTAACCGACACAGCAGCGCACAGTTAATTGTTATACGTACTGTAGTTAATGGCTAAAATTAATTCGGCTGATCGATGGGCGATGGCCCATGGTGATAGGCTATTTTGTGTGATTATGTACAGTCGGAGGAAATTTTTGTTTCCTGTTTAGCCTGCGGTTTCATAGTTTCTATATTTGTTTCTTTAGGGTCACTTCACACCGAGACGTCGCATCGCGTCTCAGTGTGAGCTGAACCTTATAGGTATCGACGGAAAATAAGAAACATGATAGATAACTAATTTTAAAAGTATGTCACTTTTATAAACATTCAATTTTCACCATTGTACGAAGCTCTTGGTCCTAACACCACTTAATTTTTATTAGAAAAACAATCTTCTTTATAATCACAGAGCAGCACTCTGCACAGCCCCCAAAGTCTTGAAAGTTTAAGCCTTAAAAAAATCTTGAAGCCAGCGAAAACAAAACAATATTTATATATAAATCAGAGAACTGACAAATATTACTTATTCTCTCTCTATTAATAGTTTCAAGCCCGTGTCAGATTACCAACTCTAGGGATAACAATGTGGATTACACCCCTCTCTTTCCCCCCTGCCTGTAGATCACAAGTACGAGAGGGACGGGAGATGCGATCTTAAATGAATAATTGTTACATTAACGAGGTCTAGTCATCGACTCCGATCACAGATAAGCTTAGTGATGGGACGTGTGTCGAAATACCAATTGTTTATTATCGATAAAATTTAAATCTAATATCCAGGACAACCTTAATAGAGGCGTAATAGCAGTTGTATAAGAAACAATTATTATAATTTTTCCGTCGATTTATAGTGTCAATCTATGACTTCTAGTGAAATTATTAGTATATAGTGTCAGTTCTATTGAATTTCCAAAAACCGCTACGTATTACGGATTTTTGCGGGCCCAACACAATTTCTGTCTGATTTTTTATTTAGAAAGAAATTGTTTTACTTATTATTTGTTTACGCTAAATTATCTAGTTTTATCATTTTTTTTCATTTTTTTCTGACAAATTTTCATTGGAGATTCGATTCGAGATTCATGGAGATTCACCTCTATTTGTTAAAAACAATCAAAATTTTCACAAGTGGGAAGGAAATATTATTCATTTTATATTTGACATTCGAAGAATCGTTGTACAAGAATGTACAGTGCCATGTAAACTCCACACTGTAGAGTTTTTACGCACACACTGACATCGGTAAGTTAACTGCCAGGTATAAAGTCAGCTCAATATTTATCCTTAGGACAAAAATATTCGGGGGTTATTTCTTAAACTGGTGTAAAGAAAACTGAAAAAAATTCTGTATTTACTTTTGAGAAACTATTCTGTGGTTGAAGTTTGTTACAATAATTTTTAGGTACCGATTTAATTTTTATTCCCGAAAAAATATGATGTCCTCAATTTAATTAGATATTGTAAAATTCTATCGACCTGAGTCGGTACATCCCTAGCACCAATAACCGTGTGTACAGCGACGTGCAGCTCTATTGATCTCGACCGGCTAACTGCCACAGTTTAGTTAGTATAACTGGTATAACTGCAGTTAAATGTGACATGACTACTTATTGTAAATGTGACCTTCTTTGTACACTTTCACCTATTTTAGAATGTCCATGCTTGTTAAATTGTTACATGGTTTAGTGGTGAGGAATTTTAAATTTGTTGAAGCTTATGAATTGAACACAGTATAAGGACAACTTTCCGAAGAAAAAATATAATGTAGCTATAGTGTATACATAATAATAAGAAGTAAACAATCAGGTACATTTATACTTATCAGAAAAACTTATCTTTCATCGTAAATAAGAACACCATGAAATACAACTATTACAGTTTGCAAATTGCATGTTGCTACAGACACAGATCAGTTCAAAATTCGAATACCAGTATTAAGTGTTTCCCCTTTGATCCCTCACCCCTGTCAGGGAGCGGGGAAAGTTATGGCCCGAGGGATCAAAAATCAATCAAGCTATTACAGTGTTACATTTTTTTTATCTAAGTTTTAGATTGTTGATTGATTTGATGAGCTCCGTGGCCTAGTAGGTAGACCGAGGGAGATAGATTTAGATAGATAGATAGAGTTTCGCACTCGAGAGAGTGCAGGTTCGATTCCCAGGTTGTGGCGTGTACCAATGAGACTTTTTCAGATCTCAAGTACATTATACGGACGCTCTAACGGTGAAGGAAAACATCGCGAGGAAACCCGCCAATGGTTGGCCCCAGACGTATTGACCAGTCATTCCTCTGGACTAGGCTGACTGTGTTGTGAGAATGCCGTATGTGCTTGGGCAACCATACGACATTTAAAAAATCGACTGTCGATGCACTACAGTATTTCAAGAGTGGTTACTTCGCACGGAGAATAATGTATAACTCATCCAATAACGGATGAAAAGGCCTAAGTTGATTTGATGATGTTTTGTCGGTTTGAAATGTTTTAGAAACACATTGAGGCATTAAATATTCTATCGCTCTGGTATAGCTATAAATATTCTATCGCTCTGGTATAGCTATAAATATTCTATCGCTCTGGTGTAGCTATAAATATTCTATCGCTCTGGTATAGCTATAAATATTCTATCGCTCTGGTATAGCTATAAATATTCTATCGCTCTGGTGTAGCTATAAATATTCTATCGCTCTGGTGTAGCTATAAATATTCTATCGCTCTGGTATAGCTATAAATATTGTATCGCTCTGGTATAGCTATAAATATTCTCTCGCTCTGGTATAGCTATAAATATTCTATCGCTCTGGTATAGCTATAAATATTGTATCGCTCTGGTATAGCTATAAATATTGTATCGCTCTGGTATAGCTATAAATATTGTATCGCTCTGGTATAGCTAGGATAGCGTTGCCGACCGTACTATAACACCGTGAACAACGGTGCCAATTATCGCTCACTAAGAATCCACTAGAGTTCCATTTTTTTACATTGATAATATAATTATGACTTTGGAGTAAGCTGGTGAATGCCTGACGAGAGCGTTACGAAAAGTGTGATCGGGCGAGGGGAATGGAAGTTGAGAGGGACATATAGGTTAGTGAATATATAAATTATAGTTTTAAAAAATTAAATAACACGCTTTTATAGAAAATCTAACTACAAAATAAAAAAAAAGTTAATAAATTTGGATTAAGAATAGTGTAAATGAAAAATAAATGTTTATTATTGTAAAAAAGCGTGGGGTGCATAGTGTCAATAGTTATAAACATTTTATTTTACAAACCTACGCTTTTTTAATTTTAATATATTTTAATGCGTACTGCACGCATGATTATTTATAACAATAATTTATAATTTTAATTTTTAAAATTATTTTTTTTTAATTATTTAAATTAAATTAAATCGAATAATTGCATTGTCATCGGTCTTTGACAGGTGTGCAAAGTTTGAATTAAATCTGATCGTTCAAAGTAGGACAAAATCGAGCCCAAATGAGTCGGTTACAAACAAGCATGCAAGCAAGTAAACATACAGGTAAAACTAATAAAAGCGTTATAAAAAGAGAGATTTACGTTTCCCACATTACTGTAGAAGAGAACAGTGCACGCCCACATTTTCTTTCTCTCTTAGCCAGTGCATGAAATATGCTGTCAGTAATTCGTTTGCGAGTTTTACTTCAGTCGTGTGGTTAAAGGCACACTTGTTTTTTTTAATAACTGTAACCAGACTACGTAAATTATATAGCTTATGTTACCCGGGCTGTTATTACGAATCTATTGACACCTCATTAAATAAAATCGTATTGGTAGTTTAGGCGCTACGGTGGAATAAACACACATAGACTGCCAAAATCATTACCCTTCCTTTAGGCTTCGACATAGACGGGTAAGATCGTTCATTTAGGGTTGTATTACGCCCGTTCTATGAAGGCTACGCTATTCTAGGAAAACCGAGAGGCTATTCCGACAGGGACAGACTAACGTAAAAAATATGGGACAGATTCGCGTATAGAATGTCGGAGAGACAAACGCACTACGGAAGTACAGGTGCCAGAGTTACACACAAACAGTCGGATAAACTGACGTATCTATCAATCGATAACACAACCAGCGCCGACATGTGACACACCGCATCACTATGAAGGAGGACCCTGCTATCGATACAACGCGGACATTGTCCTGAAATTATTAGTTACTAGATGTTCCCCGCGACTTCGCCGGAACCGTACATTTTGCCACGATAAAAAGTAAAAAGCCTTCCCCGTGGTCTACTCTATATCTAGATATATCTAAATTTCATCAAAATCGGTCCAGTAGTTTCGGAGCCTTCAGCCTACTCATTACAAAAAAACAAAAAAACTTTTCCTCTTTATTATATAAGTATAGATTTATATGTAAATCCTATAAATTTGGTCCTTTGTTTGTTTACGAGAGTATTTTTAATTATCTTAAACACTTACGAATTGTGTCGCGGTGCACTTTCCTTTTTCCCAACGTTTCGGCTACTTTCCAGCAGCCGTGGTCACGGGAGAGAAAACTGCACCGCGACACAATCCGTAAGTATTTAAAATATTTGCTTCGATACGATTTTTTTATGCTTGTAAAATATAGTGTAGAGAATGGCGGTATGTACTAAGTTAGATATATTCCCCCTAACTAATAAAAATATTTATATAATTTATCATAATTGTATCTATTAAAAAACTAGCAGATAACTAAATAATCCCAGCTGTGGTCTTGAAGAGTCAATCTTCAAGAAAAATTATTTTGTTCAGGATAATGACGTTAGATTTTTGTGCACCACGCCGAATTTCATCGTCCGGCAGACAATTTTTTAATTACAACGTCCTATTCATTTAGTAAACATTGGCTGTCAAAAAAGTCCTCAAAAAACCTATCTTTATTATTCTGAAAAAAAAATTGGAGACTGACCGTGAAACAAACACATTTGTCATTATATCGACACGAGTCGTATCCCACATTCCGCCTTCCGCGTACACACCCCAGCACTAAAGCAGCCCCCCACCCCCCCCTCCCCGCCGGCCGCTAATGCGCAATCAATAATAATAATTACCCGCTGTTTCTAGCTCTGTCAGTGAGTTGTCCCGCGGTGACCAGGAGTGTAGTGTCGAGGGGGACAGTCCTGATTTCATGAAACGTAGGCAACAAAGTGAGGAGTTTAAGACTAAGCTTTCTATTTATAACAATAGTACCTGAGTTCTGATAGCTTAAAAAAAATACAATCATAAAAATATTCATCTGACCGGGATAACCGGGCCCTTAATATTTTATGTTTCTCCATACTTCAATTGGTTTGACGCATAACTCTGAAAGAACTATGTTCGGACACAATGAATGATCTGGAATCCGGCGGTCCCGGGAAAATTCAGAGCACTGAAAACCGAGCTGTCATATATGACATTAACATTTGACTCGTTCACTTGTGTGTTCGATTTTCAGCTCTATTGTATTAGCGCAGAGTTCTATTTTCAAAGCTTTGAATTTTCCCCGGCCTTCCAGATTCCGGATCATGAGTCCCGGCCTGAAAATTTATATAAATATCAATAGTAAATATGGAGCAACGCCATTTTGCTACGCTGGGTTATACTTAATTTCGAGTCCCGTAGGGTTTGCTATGCGCCGTGTTGCCGTATTTCGTATTATGATCGCATAACTAGCCTAACAAATGTATTTGTGACTCTTTCACGTAAAAACTTCTGAACGGAGTTAGATGAAATTTATTATGGTAGTAGTTTAAGCTCTGGATTAACACATAGGCTACTTTCCGAAAAAATGCCGTGTTCCCATGGCATACTGTTTTTACGCGGGCGTAGCCTAGGAAAGCTAGTTACATTATGCCGGAAATTAACGTGCCGAGCCGACATCCTGGGGGCCTCGCGGGGCTCCGTTTGCCCCTGATTGCCCTAAAAGCCCATAACGCCCCCGTTTACCTCGGTGGCCCCTGTTTCCCCAAATGCCCCAGAGGCCCCGGTTGCCCCTGTTTGCCCAGGGTCAGCGGCAACATGGAGATTAATTAGCGGGTCAATTACACGGAAACGCATTGTGCTTATGTGTGATGTCACAATAGACGTGAGCTAGAACGTGCCAGCCGCTCGCATGGATAGTTACTGACATTACGTATGTTTTATCGTGACATTTTACTCTGTTTCAATTTTGACATTTTGCATTGATGACTGGAAATTTAGTCCGAATGAATAGGGAAGGGGAGACGACTACATGTTAAAATATTTAGTTTAATTTAAATACTCAGATTTATACGAAAAAAATATAATATTTGATGTATTGTTTAGTAATTAGATACATCTAAAAATACCAAAAAGTTTTGCTAAATTAGTAAAAAGAAACGAAGTGCATCATTAGTTTATTTACATCATATACAAAACATTAATTATGGTAAGTATAAACTTAAATGCACAAATTTTGGATATACATATATACAAATATAAGTAATATATATTACTGCGGTCGTATATTTCATACACCTTTACCTAGGCGTGACGTCACAGCTAGGTACGACTTTAGTATTGAGCGTTTTCACGAGACTTGCGAAATTTTGTAAACAAATCGCTGTACCTAAGAAAATATTGATTTTTAGTATACTGTTTCTTCTGAGAAGTTACTCATATTTAAGAGTACTATTAATTTATGCAATAAAAATAGTCAGTCTAATATAGGTGTATGATGTATCATTGTTTGTGATATGCGAGCCTCATATTATTCTTCCCGTCCACTGTTATTGACAGGCCCGAGGCGATATATCATACAATATACCTACGTTTGTTTTGGTCCCTTTTGTTGTGTTGGCTGTCCGCGGTCTCCCCTAATTGCTTGTCAATCTGTGTATTTGTAACTATTGATAGGTAGATGATACATTTGAGCAAAGCAAAATGTTCACCCAAGTTAAGGTATTAAAAACAATTGATGAGAATATAAAATTTAATTATTATCAATAATACTTCCATATAAGTTATTACTTATTAAATAACACTCACGGAATTGTCCCTACGTGATGTCTCCCACCGGTTCGGGAACTAACCCGGCGAGATAGATACATATTATTAATAAAAATATTTACACCCCGAAGGTTTAGTTCGGCTTGTGAAAGGTGACCACGAATTCCGACTGTCTGTAACGGTAGACTCATGAAGAAAAGAGTTACTTAAGACTAAAGAATATTTATTATTTAAATGTTAGTATTTAGTATACTGTTAATGCTGGTTGTCCTCCTGCGCACCACCTCCGTGCCACCAAGAGGAACGAAATATGCATTTTAATAAAAAGCGGTCACAAGCAAAAACCATTTCGTTTTGAATTAAAACGTAGTCCCAAGTACACAATGTATTTACTTCAGTAATAACAAAAGAAGTAATAACACTGATGTTTGTATATGTTTTATTGCAATTTTTGAAACTGTGGACACTTTATTAAGATTTTAAAAGTGTTATCAATTATATAATTCTTAGTCGTTTAGATTAAAAATGGTTAACTTAATTTTTTTACTTGAGATGGGCCAATAACAAAGGTCCACCAGGCCACATGCGGCCTGCGAGCCGCGGGTTGAACTTGGTTAAAGGCCACAGACGAGAGGCCGATCGTTTCAGTTAGAACTGACGTCAGTTCTGCCTGACCGGATTCGAGTATATACACGGAGAAAATC
Organism: Phengaris arion; assembly: GCA_963565745.1. Lineage (NCBI taxonomy): Eukaryota > Metazoa > Arthropoda > Insecta > Lepidoptera > Lycaenidae > Phengaris > Phengaris arion. The sequence continues at coordinate 19,558,855 of OY751444.1, forward strand.
ACATCCGACCGAACTGACGTCAGTTCGGCCCTTAGATTAATAACGCCTAGATAGTCTACAAACAAACGCATCGTACAAAGTGAAGCAAGCAACAGATAGATGTAGGCGTAAGCATTACATCCCGACACGCACACGAACAAAACTTTGAAGTTGTGGAGTGTGTACCTTTATAATTGGAATTATTGTATTTCTTATTCTAAATATCGTGAGATGTAAAAATATAACTTATATTTCATTTTAAACCATCTAAACACAATTTGTGAACTTTATTTATATTAAACTGGTATTAAGGAATATATTTATTAAGGATTATCTTAATACTGGCAATACTTTAAATTGATAATTTAAAAAATCAGAAAATATTATAAACTTTGTCTTAGTTGCAACTATTAGGTACTAAGCCATGAAAATTTTGAAATAAATTTATTATTACTAGTAACACTTCCACAATTCACAATAGGGCAGCAAGATGGCGACATAATATGATTTTATTTTAAAATGTTTTAAATAATTGACTTAATACAATTCGTCAAATATAATTCGTAAAAAATAATCAAATTGTTCGGACTACAATAACATTTCATACTTACCTATGAAATGTTATGTCCGAAGCTTTTTTAATTCTTTTCCGATGCATTATGAATTATTACATGACACCTAATAAGGACACAAACCGTCATAATTTTTTTAAATGTCGGAGATGTATGCACTAGCGCTTGACCTTGACAACTGACGGGTCTTTCGAACAAACTTAGCCAATATGTCTCAGTATTATAATCAGTATTCATATTTTATCAGTATTAGTCTCAGTAATTTACTTCATTTTTCATGCGCGTACCCGGTTTCTAGGCGTTTTAATCTAAGGTTCGGCCTGAACGGATTCGAGCACATACACGGAAAATTGCCGCGAGCTTCGGTCGTGTTTTTAGGGTTCCATAATACTTAAGGAACCCTTATAATTTCACTCTGCACGTCCGTCTGTCTGTCTGTCTGCCGCTCTCCTAGCTTCTGTAATAACTTTATGACAAAAACTTTTATAGTACCTAATTCAAAGAAAACCTATTGCGCGTTGATAGTTACGGAACCCTCCTTAGACATGTCGTGACATGCTCTGATCAGTTTAGGATATTATTTTATTTAGTAATTGTATTTTGCTGCAACTGTAGTCACGCTATCGACGAAACCGAATTATTGTGTCATACATTTTTCCAGTAATATAATAAAGAAATAATTTCTCTTTGTTTTATAGTAATAGTCTAGATTTTTTCAACCATAGTGGCTCTAAAGTTTTAAATACTTCAATAAACTTTAATAAATTTCTTTAGACCACGTGCCATTTTTAGGGTTCCGTACCCAAAGGGTAAAAACGGGACCCTATTACTGAGACTTTGCTGTTCGTCCGTCTGTCGCCAGGCTGTATCATAACCTTATACCGTGATAGCTCGACAGTTAAAATTTTCACACATGTACGGTGTAGGTATTTCTATTGCCGTTATAACAACAAATTATAAGAATGAAATAAAAATTTGAGACTCACATACAACAAACGTGATTTTTTCCGCTTTGTACGAAACCCCTCTTGCCGACTCGCACTTGACCGGTTTTATTTTACACTCAAATTTTATTACCGTTCAGTCCATCCGTACAGGTCAGAAATAATGTTGCCAACTTAGTTGTTTTACAAAGTTTTACTACTAAATTTAGTATTTTATTACCTCCTTAGTAGGAATTTAGGTGTTAGTAGTGGTTTTGTAGAAAATAGCTAGACATTAATCATAATGTGCAAAGTGGCCTGCTTCTGTGTGCTATTATGACACCTTATCATAAAGCACATAGTAGCACGCATCCGTAAGTCGCTTAAAACTACCGATTTAATTTCTATATCGTAATATTTCCTACTATATATTTTTTAATTTAACGGTTAAATATTAAAGCTGAAAATGTATGTATGTTTGTAAACACAAAATGCCTAAAAAAACTTTTAGGGATTCCTAAGTTTAGTAACTTTTTTATAGTTATCGGTACTCTTTTAGTAGTTTCTAGTAGAAATCGTCGCGAGTTTAGTAGTTTCGCAATAACAGAGTTGGCAACACTGGAAAAAATCGCTTCAGTCCATAGGGCCGACTGATGCGATCTTGAAATTGCACACAGATGATATGATTTTGCATCCGTTCAGGCCGAACTGAAGGAAAACCGGACCGTGTATGGGGCCACTAATGGTTCTGATTTGGTTACATATTTAAGATAGCTATGTAACATTTTTTTGTTAATTGATAAACTGTAAACACCAATTTTTATAACCAATCTAATTTCACCTTTTCTACATTCCAGGTGAAGATCTGGTTCCAAAACAGAAGAACGAAATGGAAGAAGAAAGACAACATATCGAACGCCGAAGTGGCTGAACTGAAACAACAGACCAAACCTATAGAAGAGAAGCCGCAAGAAGCAAAAGAAGATCCCCTAGCCCTGGACATGTCGAAGAAGTGCAATAAAGCACTAAGCGAGAAGTTAAAAAACGCAAAAGCACTGTCACCTAAACCCAGAAGACCCGAGAAGATCCTAGAATATGATACCGACATAGAAAATAAAATCTCAATAACTAAAATAACCAATAAGCTATCTAGCACAGACCTATCTGAAACCAGTGTATCTGTAAGAAGCTACACTCCAGATTCTAAAGAGTTGAAGTATGACAGTATACTGAGGGACGTAGAGATGTAAGGGTCTAGAATTGTAGACTAGAAAAGGGCTTAAAAATTGTGAATAAAGAAATTGTGCCTATTAAAATGTAAAAAGGAATTTTCTGAGAACAAAAATATAATTCTGTATTCTACTGATAGGAATTATTTTCATAATTAATATTATTGTGTAATAGGCTATGTAGACTCAAATATTTTTTTGAAGAAAGTGATATGTCGTTTCCTACTTATTCTTTAGGGCTGACTTCACTCAATTTCATTAATTGAACGCGATTAGTATACGCAAAGCTTGCTTTACGCGTTTAAACGTGTTTAAAAATCCAAATTGAATTTCACCAACGTAACATGTGTTTCATTTCTAGCTAAGCTGTGTTTAAGTTCTGAACTCCGGATTTCGTCGGTTTAATTTCGCTCAAGAGCAGTCACGTACGAAATGTCATGAGTTGACAGTTGTGATGTTTGTATAGTACCTACCTATAACACGCATGTGTATCGCATTAGCTCTCACAAATCGAAAATTCTAAACACATTGGTGAAAGTATATTTTACATATATACTATTTTATCTCCTTTTTCGTTATCGCCATTAGCTTATGTATGGTTAAACCAGTTTTAAAACGAGATTAACATCGTCGCATGAGCGTGCTTAGTCGCACCAAGTTTTATAAAGCAAAAGTTTTAATGTGAATGGTGAAATCGCCCCTTAATGATTACTATAAAAATTACACAACTGATTAGCTTCAATTTTTCAAGATTCAATGTTGCTGTCTCTGTCTGTCAAGTGACGTTTACAACATATCATACAAAGACGGCAACATTGAATGCTAATCATTTACGTATTTTTTTTAATACTTGGTAGCAAGTATTTTGAATTTCCGACAAGAATTATTGTTGTAAGATGTTTTCGAGAGCCTTGCCATAAATACTCACCACACCTGGTACATCGTTCAGATCCAATTTAACCTGAACAAAAACAATGAGATAGAATAGTACAATATAATGCTACCAGTGGCGAAGGGTGGTTTTACTTCAGAGGGACGCCCTAGTCGTGAGTCGTGAGTTGTGCAAGCTTTTTAAAGGTAATTAAGCGCCATATTATGTATGATGGTCAAGGTCGTTACAAGCGTGTAGAGTTGTCTGATGTGTTGTGTCCGAGAAAAATTGTAAATACTCAGGTAACTATTCTTATGCTACCAATTTATATGTCGCATACGGCCGAATACTGAAATGCTAATCAAAATGAAGAGCCTTGCTATTCGCAGCCTGTCGCTGTATCCGCTAGCCGAAATGACAAGGATTGCGTATGACTTGAGCGTCGCTTGAGCTGGGACTATATGCTCCAGAATCCGGAAGGTCGGTGAAAATTCAGAGCATTGAAAATAGAACTCTGTGCTAATACAATGGAGCTGAAAATCGAACTCACGAGTGTCGAGTCAAACGTCAATGTCATTTAAGACAGCTCGATACATGACACTTCGATTTTCGACTCTATTGTAGGTACTAACGCAAGAGTTATATTTTCAGTACTCTGAATTTTCTCGGGACCGCTGGAGTCCTGATCATATAGTTCCAGCCATACTATCGTTACAGTGTTCGGCCGCAACTCACCGTGCATCATCATCATCATCATCATCATTGTGGAATGAAGTTAGCATAAATAATAATAAATCGAGTGTGTGCGATAAAGAAATACAACACATTAATTTGGTCGAATTTAATATTTTTCTTTACGTTCAGATTAAATTCGATCTAAACAGAATATAGCTATATTCCATGCCGACATGGAATATCACTGCAGTGTACTAATATCGAGTGGGCTATCGTGGTAGTACTAAATCTCCTCACATTGAGGAGTGTCCTGTGCTTCACACTGAGGCTTAGTGGCTAATGCTGAAACGATAGTTAAATAAATAATAGTAGCTCCTGATTACGGTGACGGTGGCCGGTTTTATTGAAACCCAGGCCAGCTACGCACGAGTTATTTTATATTGCCCAGGTATGTGCGCGGTACACAAGAGCACTCTCTCCTCCTTTACTCTCGATGTGTGTGATAGTGGGACGGATAACCGACACGGCTGGCGAGAGATCAGGCGCAGGCAACTTTTTACATGCCCATCCGACGCATGGATCATCTTTCTTGTTAGACAGAATCAGGTGATGAGCCTGCATTGTCCTAATCAAACGTGGAAACAACATTTGGTTTGTTGGTCCAACGAGGTTCTTAAATTTGATTAGCGTTTCAGTATTCAGCCGTTAGTGGCTAATAAATATTGATATGTATACGAAATTATACTTAGGATTGTATTGTTACATGCTATTTTATTAACATGTAACGTCATTGCTTCTCTTAGATACCTATACTTTTTAGACTTGACAATGAATGTCAACTGTCAAGTGAATGAGACATATTTCATTTCTTTTGAATAATTTGTTTGAAAATATTATTTAATTTGTGAAATATTAGCATTAAATGTTGTTTCTTTAGAGTTTAGTTGTAAAGCAACACATTATCTTTTATTTCCATATTGTTAAAAAATCTTATTATAAATGTATTGCAAAATCATTTTTTTTTTAATCGATGGATGTTGCCGAGTCCTGTCAAAATATTAATATATATTTTCACCTTTCAGAAACAAGTACTTGTGTTATTTCCACGCAAGTTGATATCGCAAAAGGAATATGACACAAATAATCTTCACACTCCTGTTGTTCAGGGGCTGAGCCCCTTGGACCTAGGACCTAGGAGCAAGCTTTGTCAACAGATGGTCCGATATGACATTGTAACATATATTGGGGCACTAGCAATATTATAAAGAAGCTTAAACAATGGCACTATAGTCAGTAGAATATAGAAATTGATCAAAATAATGGGGCACTGGCATGTGACGGTAGGTACTAAAAAGGGCGTCACAGACGGCGAAGATACTATAATATTTTATGGATGGTTGGATGTTTGTTACTCTTTACTAGATAAACACAAGATGTTGCCCACAACTTGGCGCAAAAATAAATCCTACAGGAGCCGTAAATTTAATCCAGAGCCTGAACTTCTACCATACCAAATTTCATCGAAATCCGTTCAGTAATTTTTGCGTGAAAGAGCAACAAACATCCATCCATCCATCCTTGCAAACTTTCACATTTATAATTATAGTAGTAGGATCTTCGCTGTCTGTGAACCAAGCTTGTACAAACTGTATAGCAACCGATTATAGTATCTTCGCCATCTGTGATGCTCCTTAAAATTCGATGTCTTCAATATTTTTGATGATCTCAGATATTTTTTTATATTCACATGATTGTGTTAATATTAATAAATGTGTGTATATTTTTTACATTTAAATTTAAAACATCTTTTATACTTGTTGTAACAAACAACTTAGATTTATACCTAACTATTATTTATTTAGTCTGAGCCTAACCAGATGTTGCCCGCGATGTGCGCGCAAAAGGACATCCCGCAGGAACCGTACATTTTGCCGCGATAAAAAGTAGCATTTGTCCTCTCCCGTGTTCTACTCTTTCTCTGATACAAATTTCATCAAAATCAGCCCAGTAGATACGGAGCCTACTCAGTGCAAACAAACAAATCTTTCATCTGTATAATAATATCAGTAATAGACTGACAATGCAATTTTCGGACACTTAAAAGTTAGTTTCAAAGGTCGAGTTGTTTTACTATTGTTATAATTTTATTTAAATCATTTCCTATGTAATTATACACAGGTAAATATAAGTAATAATATATTTTATTGGTAAATAAAATATTTGATGAAAAATTAAGAAGATGAGTGTTCAAGAAATCTCAGACCTTTCTGTATTGAAGTAAAATGTGTGAATTTGTCCAAATAACTATATTGTTAACTAAATTGTAAATAGTAGAGTGTGTAAGATTTTGTTTTGTGTAAAAATTTAACTAAAAATTGTGAAATTTTACATTTTATGCATTTTATTTTACTTGGAAGTATTGCTGGTTTTTACTCTATTCTCTATTTCTTCATGGTTTTTATTATGTTAAAATTTAGCTTATTAAGACTTGTCGGCTATCTGTTGGAAAGATTAGCTCGTCTCGGCTTTAATTAGCATTTAATCGCTAATCGGGCGCGACCGTGCCTCTAGATTACATAATTGTTTATGTTAGGCAATTTGCTTAATATCTACCTACTTATAGGTTATATTTTAAAAATTACACAATAACTTCTATGATGAAAAACTCTGTAATTTAGTACCCCAGAATAATATAATATTATACTATGTTTTAAAGTAGATTACTTAAGTATTAATTGATTTGAATACTTAAAAGAAAAAATAAAGAAGATAGATATTATTTAAGAAAAAAAACTAAGTTCCTATTATTTCTCATTTTCATACTTCGGATACAATTGATACTAAATTTTGTCAATTAATACACTAAGTACCTTTTGAAAATCATTGTACGATTTAATTTTTAGATTATCACTGTACATGGATTGTATTACCATAAAATATAGAAGTACAAAATACCTATATTATACAAATTAACTAAAAGACGTGTAAAAATTGTTTCGTTTGCTATAGATGTTATAAGCGCCATCTCGTAGTTTAAGTGTAAACTAATACGAGCTCAAATTGGGTTTGTTTCTGGTCAAAGCTAAATATTATTATGTAAATAAAAGTATGTATTTTAAATTAAAAATGTTATATTATCAACAAATTGAATTTAATATTTTTACTGTACGTACTTAGTTGAAATAGCACCATGCTTGAACTAAATAGTTGATCCATGATAGAACCTACACTTGACTATAATAAACCATGTTGCCAATATGTAATATTATACTTAATTAGATTATGCTTTATAAATTGTGTAGCTTGAGTTCGGACTTCGGATTGTGAATAAAAGTGATTTTTACATTATTGTGGTTTATGTTTTCCTAACTTATTATTAAAAGTTAAGGTAAAGTAATCGAGAAACAATCCAACATCGAAAATTATATTTTAAGTAGGTATAATATGATTCTAATTCATAAAACTAAATGCTTTGCAAATGGATGATGCAGAGCGCTGGCGAGGGCGCGACCGCGCCCTAAGGTAAAAAAATATAACAATAATTATGTGTTATAATATTCTAAAGTCTTTTAAATTAATTAATATAATTTGAATTAGGGAATTTGTAACTTTCTGTCTGCATCAGAGACGAGAAAAAATAATAATATGCATCAGTTATTAAAATAAAATCAAAGTTTAAAACAAAACACTCTTGACAGTTTGGGATTTTACCTCGCTACAATATACTATTTCCGTGACATTTAGGTGGCGCCCTCTACGATTAGCTTTGCGTAATATTCTTTATCTATTGAGCTAAAAGGACGATGGCTACGATATTATTACTACAAATAATTAATGTTGTCTTAGAAACAAGTATACATGAACGAAAAAATCCGTCACGAACGATTTAATTTTAGATACTTAATACTTAATATAATAAAGAGGAAAGATTTGTTTCTTTGTTTGCATCGAATAGGCTCCGAAAGTACTGAACCAAATTTGATAAATTTTAGCACTTACATATATAAAATAGACCACTCACCAGCCACCACGGGGAAGGACATATTATGTAGGTTACTTTTTATCGCGGCAAAATCACCACGCGATTTCCTTTAGAGCACACGAAGTCGCGGATTACGTCTAGTATGTAATATTTAAAACGGACACTGTACGTAATGCGTACTCCAAAATGTTATTATGTAATATTAAAGTGCCATCTGTGCATCACCAATGAAACTATAAGTTCAAGTGAATTAGCATGACATTAGTCAAAACACCTGTAGATGGCGTAGCATGTACTTCACAATTTACAAAGGGATGGTTTCCTCTAAGCGATTTCATTCAGTAACGCAAGATGGTGCTAATAGGTAGAAAATCATGACGTTGTTTTGTGCACAAATAAAAAAAGAATTATTTTTGTTTTTGTCTACGCAGAACTCAGAAGGTGCTAAAGTATTTTGAAGCTGCGAATTATATCACTTTTATTTAATTTATCACTAGATTCCAACTCAAACAAGAATCAAGTTCGGGTGTTTTTTTCTGTACCTAGTCTAAATAACCTGCATATTTTATTTACTCGAAGCCCAATTCTTGTAACTATTTGTAATCAATGATCATAATCCTGCGGGGCTATTACGAACATTTTGGTCATGGTCATCATTTTGACATTACAACTTTTTAAAAACACAATTTAAAAAGTTAAAATGTCAAAAAAAATTGTGCAAACCTACAGGCATGTCCAACTAAACTGTCCGTGATTTTGTCCTGCAGAGAACGAATGAAACGCCCTTTAGACCAATCAAATCGTGTGACGTAGTGCATTTTGACATAAGAAATGAGAACTGTCAAACGAAGCAGGGGCCTACTGTGCTCCCGGCTTCGACGTTTTTAACCAACTTCCAAAAAAGGAGGCGGTTATAGGATAAGGATTGACTTCATTTACTAGGGCAAATATTCTTGTCTCCTGATTTATTCATTCTTTTCAGTCTTAATAAATATTGTCGCCTGTGAGTTTACAAAACAATTCAATCATGGAATATAATAGGTCCAAACATCGAAAAGAATCCAATAATAATTCAATCATGGAATATCATAGGTCCAAACATCGAAAAGAATCCAATAATAATTCAATCATGGAATATAATAGGTCCAAACATCGAAAAGAATCCAATAATAATTCAATCATGGAATATCATAGGTCCAAACATCGAAAAGAATCCAATAATAATTCAATCATGGAATATAATAGGTCCAAACATCGAAAAGAATCCAATAATAATTCAATCATGGAATATCATAGGTCCAAACATCGAAAAGAATCCAATAATATCAAAACTTACTATAAAAATCTAAATTGTATAAATTTATTTTTAAATGCGAAAATGTTTAACATATTTTAGGTTACCTATGTTATTGTTTGGCTTGGTTTATAATTTTGAAGTACCTAATTTAATTGTAAAAATAATAAGTGACTATTGCATTTCGATATTACACATGATGGCCTTTTCCAAAATTATAAAATAATAAATTGTTTTATATATGATATTAAAACATCGGCGGTGTTTTAAAGTACACAATTTATTTGAAATGCTCTTTTGAAGTCCTTGTTAGTTTTATAATTAATCAATAGCATAAAATTTAAATAGAAACATACAACAAAACGTAAATTTCAATACAACAATAGTTCACTCTTCATGACCAACATAGCTTCATAGGTAAGTACATAGTTGCGTAATACTAATATTAGCTGGGAGAATTTATACAAGCATTTACATGAATTCCAACGAAGTTAGGTAATAGCCCTTCAGAACCCCGTGTGAATTTTAAATGAATTGTCTTGTTAACTAAAACTGATTTTGGAGTTTGGACCGATCAAAACGCGTTAGACGTTGGTTTGACGTTTACGAGAATGCCATTTTGCTGTTGTGACGAATCGAGACTGCATCGAAAGTATATCGTATGATTTGATTAGCAGTATTGACCTGCTCATAACGCAGTAATCGTCCTTTGTATGTGTGCCCTAAACAATCTGTATCGCACGACGGATGTGTCTGACCTCTGTGTACACCCTAATGTCGCTGACCGCCATACTTCACCTTTAATTGGTCGTCCTGTGTCCACTTTCTACAGAATTACTGGATTTTGTGTCTTGATCTGGTCAATAGTTTATTTTAGAAGTAATAATATATTATATAAGGGCCTGTTTCACAATCTTCTACAAGTGTCAGATAGCTTATTCGAAAGTATTGTCGCTGCCTACTTTATATCGAGCGACAGAGACGAAACATGCAAATAAGCTATCTTATCAGTAGATTGTGCAGCAGGCCCTCAATCTACTTGGGCTATGTAAATAATAAATAGACTCTATAAAATGCAATTTAATATTGAGTACTTATTATTATCCAGACTCTTGAAGTTGGAACACCTCCCCTCAAATTATTCTCCGCACGGCAAAGTGCTGTAACTACTAAACATAATATTTCACTAACACCTTTGATCTCCAGATGTTTATAACGCTATTTGTCGTAATTTGTCGAGATCTATAGCGCGCGCAGCTGCCAATGATCTATAGATCGCAAAAAATCCTAAACGCCTGTCAAACATGCTCGATTTCGCACTATTTGTGACAAATTTAATGATTTGTAAACGAGATATCATTCGGTTATAAACTGCATTCATTTATTATTTATGACATCGTATCGGTATTAATGAATATTTGAAATTTCGTTACCTACCAAGATGATATTAAAACTTGTTTCTACAATGCTGTACCTACTGACTATCTTTAATGTTAATAGATAACCGTCACAAGTTTACCTTTAGATACATAAAATATTCTGAGCTGTATAAAACCACATTCGAAATGAAATTCACTTATCTATTATTACAAGCAAAATACACATTGGCTTGTACACAAAGCTCTGACACTTTCTCGATACTAATTTCGTAATAGCACATTCATAGAAATCAATCCAATTCCAAAATTACGTATAATAGTGCAAAATTACAAAAAATACAAATTCGTCGATTCCCTAATCCTTAAAGCCGATTACTGTAATAGATATACCACTTTTCACGCCTATCCATGTCCCATACCTATCCCAATGCGATAGAGTTCAAAATAGGAAAGAATGACACTAATGTAAATTATCCGCACTATTGGCTGACGTGACGTGACGTGACGTGATAATGGGTATTATGTTATTAGCTGGCACAATGACACACAATGACACGAGTGTGGAATTGTTGGGAATATTGGATTTTGTGAATCTGGTGTCAGTTGCAGAGTCAAAAGATTATTTTTCAAAAATATATAGTTTAGCGCTGCCCGGCATTTTATTGACAGGAATTTTATTGAAAATATGGGTTACGTACAGTCTTTGTGCACCAGGCCAATCTAAATAGGCTACAACTTAATGTTTAATATAAAAATTATATGTTATTACTAGCTTTTGCCTGCGGCTCCACCCGCGTAAATTCAGTATCCTGCATCCAACGGGAACACTGTACTTTTTCGGGATGAAAAGTAGCCTATGTGTTAATCCAGGGCTCAAACTACTACCATACCAAATTTCATTAAAATTTGCTTTCGTCTGAAAGAGTAACAAACAGCCATCCATCCATCCATCCTCACACACTTTCACATTTATAATATTAGTAGGATAATCGTTTATTTGACAGAATATAAGTTACAAAAGTTCTTATTAATAACAAGTTAATTTTTTTTAATTTTTGTCTGTCAGTCCGTGTGTCTGTAAGTTAGTGAGTCTGTTAGTTCGTCTGTCTGTTGATAAAAGGAGCTTTTGTTAATAGGAATATCTTAGGCTACTTTTATATTAGGGTATATTAAGGGTAAATACTTTTATATTAGGGTAGATGCCAGTGAAAGTCTCGTAAAAATCGTTCCAGCCGTTTCAGGAACAAACATACAAACAGACATATGATCGGACAAAACATTTTATAAATCGATATTTTGGTGTAGGTACCGTATAGATTTATAGGTACTATCATATTATGCACTTAGTGCAAAACTGTTAATTTGAAATAACAAACAGACACACCAATTTTAAGTATTTGCGTAGATGCATAGATTGTAAGTTTAAAACTTTAAATAAAAGGTAACTGAGTCCATTCGTCGAACTATCGTTGTGTTTCTAATTAGGGTTCCGTACCCAAAGCCGCCCAAAGGGCATAAACAGGACCCAGCTTGTTCCGTTTCTAACGATTATTAAAAGTATTTATTAAGTAACATTTAAATTTACCGCGCATCAAGTGGTCATTATGCATAGGCCATAGAGTTTAAACACGTACAACGCTGATATTACGACCAATCGCATTGCGCCGTACAAAGCCTGAAATTTGATTCGTCCAAATGTAATCAAGGGAATCAGTTGACTTAAATTTCATATGTATCCAATAGGTTTGGACAGATTATAATAATTATTATACTCAGGAGTGGATACAATTTGTAAAGAAATATATGATATGATATAAATGTGCTCCGCCCCGTTTTATCGAACTTTGTTTTTTTTGTAAATGTTTATTCATATTTATTTGTGCAACGATGGAGAAATTGTAGTTAGTCAAAGTGCAGCTTTATTTTTATTTTGAAAAAAGTAAAAGGAGGCTCCCACAGACGAGAGGCCGATCGTTTCAGTTAGAACTGACGTCCATTTGGCTTGAACGGATTCGAGCACATACACGGAAAAAAATCGCATCCGACCGAACCCAACCCCAGCCCAACCCAACTTCGACGACCTCTGTGGCTCAGTGGTTCAGTGCGTTGGTGCTCAAGCCGGGGATCGCGGGTTCGAATCCCGCCGAACCTAGGAACAAAAAGTTTTTCTGTGTTCCTGGGTCAGGATGTGTATTAAATATAATATAATTAATATAAAAATCTTAAATATATCTAAATTAAAAAAGTATTAAATATATTTCCCTTTTTCTGGTATCTATAACACAAGTTTGGATATTTAGCACGGGGTCAGAATGACGTGATGTGAAGCGTCCATAGATATAAAAAAAAATAATAATTAATTGACGTGATTTCTGCCGGAACGGATTCGAGCACAAATTTAATAATTGTAAACTCCTTACGCTTGTTCACGATACACGCCCACACGGCCGCGGCTCTGGCAAGAACTGAAGCGATTTGTCACACATGGTCCGTTCAGTCCAGAATTAATGTTGCCAACTTAGTTGTTTTACAAAGTTTTACTAGTACTAAATAAAGTATTTTAATCTCTCCTTAGTAGGAATTTAGTTGTTAGTAGTGTTTTAGTGGGAAAGAGCCAGACAGTAATCATATGCAAAATGGCCAAGGTTAGGCACAAAAAAAAATTAAACCTTATCATAATAATACATCGAAGCATTCGTCCCTAATTTGAATAAAACTACCCGTTTAATAACTATATACGAAATATTTCCTAGCATATTTTAATTTAACGGTAAAATTTATAATATAATTCAATAAATAATAAAATGTTAAAAGCAAAACCTAAAATGCAGTGGTTTTTTGGAGGCTTTAGGGATTCCTAAGTTGAATAGCTTTTAGTAATCATTCAGTAGTTTTTAGTAGAAATCGACGCGAGTTTAGTAGTTTCGCAAAAACAGAGCTGGCAACACTGGAACGAATTCCTTCAGACCATCCGGCCGTCTGATGCGATCTCGAAATTGCACACAGACGATACGATTTTGCTTCCGTTCAGGCCGAACTGAAGTAAAACCGAACCGTATATGGGGCCCCTTAGAAGGAACATTTTATTTTTAATTTGATATTATTGTCCTATTTTTTTGAGCAAAGGACTCAGTATAAATATACTCACAAAAACAAAAAAAAAAAAAAACGGAACGTTCGAGACGCGCGCGTTGAACAAAACGTAGGAATATTAAAATTTCGGATTCGCCTCAAAATTACCGATTTTACCGATATTCCCGCGTGTGGAATTCTATATTCTTTCTTTAAAAGCATCGAAGAGCTGGCCGGCTGCGGTATACAAAGACAAGTAAGAAAACTATCAAGGACACTAGACATCACTGAGGACCGAGGAGGCTGTTCTTCCTTCGCTCAACGGCGTCCCCGGCAGTGGCAGACCTGGTGAGTACTAGCGCATAGCTTCTTTGGTGTGTTTGTTGTGTTGTATGATGTATCGTCTTTTTACTGACGAGGATCCTACAATATCCTCGATCCAAAGTGGCGACTTGACTATCCTTTTGCATTCAAATCGCGTCATTTTCGTCACACACCTATTAATGAGACTTCGCTGTTCGTCCGTCTGTCTGCAGTCTGTATCTCCTTAACCGTAATAGCTAGACAGTTGACATTTTCACAAAATATGTCGTATTTTTGTTGCCGCTATAACAACATTCACTAAAACAGAAAGAACATAAAATAAATATTTGTGGGGGGCTCCCATACAACAATCTTGATGATTCCGTTTTGTACTCGATTCCCTTCTTGCGATAGTCCAACTCGCACTTGGCCGGTTTTATTTCTATAATAATCTTGGCTCAATATTAGTTGGTACTTGATACAGTACCTATAAAATACAGAACAATATTGCATTAACATAAGACGAACAGCATTCAAAATGCAGTCAAATAAAGATATAGCGTTGAAAAAAGACGAGCAAATGATAATATAGTGTCGGGAGCTGATCTTTATAACTCATGGCGGCTTAGCGTCGGTAAAAACATACTAAACGAATATTTGTTTACGTGAACCGCCGAGCCGCGTACGTTAATGTCAGGTGCACACTGTCCCCTTATTGATAAAATGTTTAAGTACACAACGGGCACGCTAATCAATGTTTGTTAAGTGGCTTTTCCAACTTATCAGACAAAGACAGCAACATGGATTGGCGTATCCGTTGTGTAAATATTTTTACTAACAAGGGGCTCAAAGTGTAGCGCTTAACTTATGGAATAAATAGGTCTTGTAGATCCCCGTGCTTGATTCGGGCGATATAATAATAGCGACACACTTACACACACTTCTCAAGGCAGATAAACTTGCAGATATGCAGTAAGAAGCTTTTATAGTAAACTTTGAAAATCAATGTTTATCCATGTAGTAATTTTAACTCGCTGCATGATCCATGCGCTGATTTATTCAGTTTTCACAAGGAATCCATTAAGTTTCCAGTTTCTTCTCTTATGACTCTAACTTCTAAGCATTAATTTTATAACATAAATACAATTTGGTGACCATGTTCAAAAATGTCTATTAGTGTAAGTACTTATTATAAAGATAATTTTATAATTAGCCTTTTCCCGCGGCTCCGCCCGCGTAAGTTTAGTATCGACCCGGGTACCCCATGGGAATACTACTATATCGGGATAAAACGTAGCCTATATTTAATCCACAGCCTAAGCTACTACCGTACCAAACTTCAGTGGTTTTTGCGTGAAGAGTAACAATCATCCATGCATCCATCCCCACAAACTTTCACATTTGTAATAATATTATTATTAGTAGGAAGGAGGATTGTTTTTTTCTTCGCTAGAGAGCTCCGATAAACGCGCACGATCGCTGCTGATTAATGCTGTATTGCTTAAAATCGCTACGTAAATAAGCCATTTTTCGTAAAAAGTAAAGGATAAGAAATGGTTATTGTGGGCTATCCCTAAGAGATAGACATATACCATCGCGGAATTTTTTGTAGACCTTTTTAAGGTGTACAATTATACTGTAGTACATTATTTTGATCTATCTCGTAGGGTTCAGCCAGCGTTTGCAATGTAAGCATTCACAAAAAAAAAAATTTAAGACACTACAAACCTCTATAATTATTAGTGTTTCTCTACTTACTACTATATCATGCATGCTATATACATAAAAACCTTTCTCTTGAATCACTCGTCTATTAAAAAACATCAAAATCCTTTGCGTAGATTTAAAGATCTAAGCATACATAGGGATTGACAAAAATAGCGACTTTGTTTTATACTATGTAGTGATAGTGAAAGTTACACACACTGTATCAGATCAATAACTCACACTATCATGCGTTTGTATGATAACAGGTGAGTGTAGGTTTGTCACCATGGTCAATTTTTCCTTCACATTTTAATTGCGTATCTAAGAGGCAAAAAGGCCTGAATAACTTGAAAATTAAAATATAATTTATATTCGAATTTCAACCCATAGGCGACCTCAAGTACAAAGTAGATATACTACTTGGAATACCAATATAATATTCGTTCGAAGAGAACATTCACTCTGCGCCTCGTCCCGTGTGCGCTCGCCTTTTCCCCTCCACAAGGTCCTTATAACCTTATTTTGCTCGCCACCTCACACACGCCTCAGATGCTTACTTATCTGTTCCCCACACTCCACAGCCCAGCATACACACACCAGGAAGACTTATGGAGTAATCTACCATCTAAAAACTATCCCATCAAAATATGCCTTGTTGACTTCGACTAGAAAACAAGTGAGATCTAAACGAGTGCCGAGTTCTATGGTCTGATTGAAAAACAAAAACTAGTACTGTTAGTATGTTTTGCGTAGATCGGAACAAAATTAATAATTGAAGAATCTAAGGGGTAGTTTGAACAACTTCAACAAATAGGACAACTGCCACCTCAGTCCTGCCGCGGGCCGTGACCACGGCCGCTGGACAGTAGCCGAACGTCGGGAAAAGAAAAGTGCACCGCATGTCGCGACACATCACACGATCCGTAAGTGTTTATGGATAATATGAGCGTAAACATAAGATATCAATAAAGGAATTGTGATATTATTTTATACTATGTTTCTAATTTCTATAGTGATTAATGGAATTTATCAACTGATTGATATGCGACTAAATTGGACACGGTAGCGGGTAGCCCATATTTTTTAACGGAACCCTATGATAAAAGTAGCTTAAATTACTCCTTATAATATCAGCTATCTGCCAGTGAAAGTCCGGTCAAAATCGGTCCGGCCGTTTTAGAGATTAGCCGAAACAGACAGTCAATAATTTTAAAATTTGATTTATGGTGTCGGTACTGTAAACTACAAACAGACACTTCAATATTAATTATTTGTGTATATATATAATCATTCTACGCTGTTTGTATCTAGAATCTAGACCCATTTATTCAAACCTCTCCTATGTAACAGTTAAAAAACTTAGGTTGTCTTTAGGCATGGAATATAAATATTTTATGTAATTTCTGTCTAGATCCATCTGTACCTACGTTATACATAGCCAACTGTATGTATATGTATCCAACTGTTTCGTTGTTATTGAGTAACGAACATCCGAACTTATTTACAACATCAGTAGCAACACGCTCATTAGCAGCAGGTAGCGGGTTCGAACCTCGAGACCTGAGCCTGACAAATGACCGACATCAGCTACTGGTGTTGGCTGCGTGAGGATTATGCGTGAGGGTTCCGTGACTTTTTGATGTGAAATCTACGGCACTTGTAATTCTACTACAGCGTCGAACCGCTTACGACATTATGACGAAGGGCGCAAACTGCAAAAGTACAATGTGATTTGTACAAAATATATTTGCTAGAAGGTCGATTTTTAAATTAAATTAAAATCAGATGTCCAGCAAGACAGTAAAATATTCAGATAAATAATAATAGGCCTTTACCCATGAAATTGTCGTTCTGCAGTACTGGCCATTTTAAATCAAAATAAGTTTTCGTTGGCTAAGAATTCTAATTTCAAATTAATTTTATTTTAAAAACATGGAATTCTTTTTCCAAAAGTAGTCATTTGTTTATTGATTAGTGTTACATTTTCATCGCATTTCAATATTTTTCGTCATCATGGATACGTTAAAATTCGAGTAATTATGGAATATGAGTACCGTCGTGGCAGCAACGCGGCACAAGCGGCACGCAACATCAACGACGTTTACGGAGCTAACACTACAAACCAACGCACCACCTGTTATTGGTTTGCTCGCTTCCGTTCTGGAAATTTCGACCTGCCGACTTTGGTCGACAATGACGAATTAAAGGCGATTGTGGAAGCTGATGATATGTGATCTACGGCTGAATTAGCAGCAGCTTTCGACGTTAGCGTCAAAACAATATTGGCCCATTTGCTCAATCAAACCTATCTGACACTTATCAGTAGATTGTAAGACAGGCGCTTAGTAATTTGTACACGAATTGCCTTAATGTGTAAGTATATCCTACTTATATTATAAATGTGAAAGTTTGTGAGGATGGATGGATGGATGTTTGTTACTCTTTCACGCAAGAAGTACTGAACGGATTTTGATGAAATTTGGTCTGGTAGTAACTTGAGCTCTGGATTAAAACTTAGACTTTTACCCCGAAAAAGTACAGTGTTCCGTGGGACACTGTACTTACGCGGGCGGAGCCGCGGGCAACAGCTGGTTGTATAACATTTAGCTTCTTTGTTATTCAATGATGGATTTTGTATCACACTTGTGGAACCCCAGGGTAAAATAAAAGAAAACTGAATCTACTCACCTCCTTTTTGGTAGTCGGTTAACAAAAGAACCGCCGTCTTTTGTGCATCGATATTGTTGTATTATGCCGTATGTCGGTGTTACTAGGTCCAGTTATAATAACTTCTATAGTCGTTATGCGACGTGGACTGCGGTCTGTGGTGTTTACATCTAGTTACGTAGTAATTATTTAGTAATCTGTGTCATTACTGTGCTCAATTTACTCAACTGGTTACCAGTTTGTACAGCCAACGTAGAATCGTTGCTTAACACTTTCGTACCTAATTCAGAACACCATTTCTCGTAATTAACTTAGGCCCGCCTGTGCAGATCTAGGTTAAAGTTAACTCTGGGTTACATATCATGTTATCGCCTTCGTTCTTCCTATTTATGAAAGATAAGACGTGATATTTTAACCCAGGGTTAACTTTAACCCAGAACTGCGCAAGTGGTCCTTAGACTTTCAATTTACTTTCAATGAATTATAAATGAATTGTCTTGTTAACTTAAACTGATTTTTTTATCTTAATTGCATCTTCAAGACTGCATCTCATCTGCATCATCTGTGTCGTCGTTAAATTTAATTAGCACAATCGACCTACAGAACGAAAGCTTTAAGATATAAAATATTGGCCATGTTACTTCGAGCGACTGACGACACACACATTTTTTTTTAATACCAGCAGACTTTGAGCTGGCCCATTCGTGCCGAAGCATGGCTCTCCCACGTTTGAAATTATTAAATACTCGATGTTGGCTGCAACTTCGTGTGCGCAAAAGTTAATTTTGCGTAAACCGTACATTTTTCCGCCTATGATTATTTTTAAGTCTATGTCCTTACCCGTGGTCTACTCTATGTCTCTGCGAAATTTCATCAAAATCGGTCCAGTTGTTTCTAAACCTATTCAATGCAAACAAACAAACATACAAATAAAGAAACTTTTCCTCTTTATAATACTAGTAATGATTCGTTTTACCCGGATTTATCTACGACATGAGTAATATAAATAATTGGTTAGGAAATACTAAAAAAAGTTTAGACGATGTTATTATAAAATACTTAGGAAAGACTGATATAATGCACAATATATGTAATAAGTTTTCGGAAACCTTTACTAAAGAAATACAGAACATTAAGCATAAATGCAATAGTAATTTTTTGAATAGAAGTTCTTATGCAGTACCGAGTAATAAGTCCTTTTATTTTAAGAAAGTAAAGGCTTATATAATAGAAAATCATATAGATAAATTAGATTGTAAGAAAGCGCCTGGTATAGATAGAATAAGAGTACAAGATATAAAACAAGTAAAAAAAGAAATAAGTGTTGTATTGGCTAAATTTATTAATATGTGTGTAGAAAAAGGAGTATATCCAAGCCTGCTGAAAAAATCTTTAATCCGTCCTATTTACAAACAGGGAAGTCATCTAGACTATAGTAATTATAGACCAATTGCAATATTATCTGTTATCAATAAGATTGTAGAAAAAGTTATAGTAGGTCAGGTAAGTCAGTATTTAGAACAACACAAGTAATATCGAACGCGCAGCATGGGTTCCGGCGCGGGCGCAGCACTGCCACAGCCCTCGCAGAGTTCACCGACTTCGTCAACGGCAGCCTCAACGAAGGTAAATTTGTAGGTGCTTTGTTTATTGATTTTAAGAAGGCTTTCGATACCCTGGATCACAACGTTCTCTTACAAGCAATGGATGACTGTGGTATCAGAGGCCCTGTCAAAAAGTGGTTTAAATGTTACCTAGAAGACCGCTTTCTTCGTACCCAGATAGACGGAGAAACTGGGGATGAGGTAAGCGTAACTGATGGCGTGCCCATTGGATCAGTCTATGGTCCAGTTGGATACACCATGCACGTAAATAATTTAATAAACGTCATAAAATACTGTAAAACATTTATGTTTGCTGATGATATGTGCTTATTATTCGCAACAAAAACCTTGACAGACGCAAAACGCTACATGCAAATAGACTTAGAAAATATAACCAAGTGGGCACATGATAACGGAATTATTATAAATTTCGGTAAGACTAAAGTTATGCATATTATTTCACCTTATAGTAAATATCCAAAGAATAATAATATGAATATAGATATAATTGGTCATAGCTACGAATGCCTACACAGTAATAAATATAATTGTCAATGTACGCAAATCGAAATAGTACCTACATAAATACAGATACTTAGGACTAATAGTAGACACCAATCTTAGTTGGAAAGGACAAGTGAATGAAGTGAGTAATAGATTACAATCAATTTTAGGAAAGTTTTTTCACCTGAGCAAGTTTCTAAGTAGGAAATTATTGTATGTAGTCTATTACGCACTTGCAGATTCACTCATCAGCTACGGCATTAGCAGCTATGGACTAACATTTAGAACTCATCTAGACAAAATTTAACTACTACAAGTTAGACTAATTAAATATTTTGCAAGTAAAAAAGTTAAATTAACGTGCAAAGATAATTATGAAAAATTATTCAATAAATACGAAATTTTGCCAGTTCACGCAAAAGTAGAATATTTAATAGCATTAGAACAATACAACATAGAAACTCATAAGAAATTAATAGATCATCACCAACATAACACTAGAAATATTACACAGGGTAAATATATAATACCGGCAAAAAAAAATACTATGGCAAAAGGATATATATATATATATATATATATATATATATATATATATATATATATATATATATATACACAACAAACTGATATGCAGCTTGGCGGTTTTTAGAATAAGAAAACAATTATGTAAAATCTTTGAATAAATACATTTAAAAAAAAAAACATAATATAATTTACACACTTCACACAAGATAACCATTTTTAAGACCAATTACACCATTTTAAAATTATTAAAATATCCATAAAAGTGCCAAGTGTCTTCGGGAACAAGTCGACAACATAAATAGAGAGTGTTGTGATAGGACCAGCCACACGTCATCAGCCCAGGGTCTTCCGGTCTACTAATTGCCTATATCCTTAAACTTAATTTGCTTAGGTAAACAAACGTTTCTTTTCGCCATCGCTAATTACGATGGCGAATACATTAAAAATGTACTTATGGTATTGACGTATCTCGCGCTATGTCACTCAGCGAACACTAAGTCAATACCTCATACATTTTTGTTTTCTAATTTCGTCATCATAATTAGCTATGGCATCTTGGCTAAATAGTCATGTCATTAGTCACTATAATGCCTTATTAATAACAATTTATAACATTTTAATTCTTAAACATATATCCTAAACTATTAAATAAACAATTACATTAAATAATATTTAACCCTCGACGCAAAAATAGTTTTAAAGAATCGGTTTTATAGCTCACATGATCGAGAGTGACAATTCGGGGTTTTTTAACTTACGTCCTACACGTTTAGAAATCGCAAGAGATCAATAAACCAACATCCGTTACAAAAACTTAATATTGTACAATAAATATCCTCAATATAGTTCACAATTGACTCCAATATTATTACTAGTAGTAAAAGTACAATAAAAGCGACAAATTAAAAGAAATTAATCCTCAGTAATACACAATAGAAATCGCACTGTGCGTACAGAAAACTGTTTAAAGTCAAAACTACAATATATACAATGTTACTATTACATCCGCGATGGAATACGAGTTCTATCACCTGGCTTTTGAGGTTGAATTTACGTTGAATTGGTTTTGGAGCTCCGTAGTTGTGATATAAAATCTCATATTACTAGTACTTCACAGCCAACGGGCAACAACTACCAAGATAAATGAAATGTTCTGTGTCTGTGTAATAGTCTTATTACCGAGCCCCACGGTTTAATGTTGCAAGTTAATGGATATAATAGATAATGGACCAATCAATTGACGCGCCTTTATTCTCGTATTTTGAATGAGGAGTGAATAACCTATCAACAGTGTGTATTTTTATCCGAAATCCGAATGAAATACTTAACCCACAATTAGGCTACAATATTAGTAAAGTAAAGATCGTATATTGGAATTTAGATAACTAAAAAAATCGTAATTTACAGAAAAATAACAATATGATTAGCATTTTCTGACGACTCGCACTACGCATGGCTCTGGATTAACACATACCTAGGCTACTTTTCATCCCGAAAAAGTAGCGGTCCCGTGGGATACTGTATATACGAGGGCGGTGTCGCGTACAAATGCAGAATGCTAGTAATTATAATAAATAGCTACTAGTTATATCTTAGGTATATATAGTATATACATTAGGTATATACAGTATATATATTTATTAAGTTTTTTATGTTGGTTAAAGAGCTCCGTGGCCTAGTGGGTAGACCGTTTGATTCGCACTCGAGAGAGTGCAAGTCGATTCCCAGGTTGTGGCGTGTGCCAATGAGAGTTTTTCCGTCTCATTGGTAGACGTGATGAGAAAACATCGTGAGGAAACCCGCACATGGTTGGCCCCGGACGTATTGACCAGTCATTCCTCTGGACTAGGCTGACTGTGTTGTGATAATGCCGTGTGTGCTTGGGCAACCATACGACATTTAAAAACCGACTGTCCCAGGCACTACAGTATTTCAAGAGTGGTTACTTCGCTCGGAGAATACTGTATAAATCATCCAATAACGGATGAAAAGGCCTAAGTTTTTTATGTTGGTTATTTCGCCTCATCTATAGTTGTACGGAACCAAACTAAATAAGGCCCAGATCGCTCTTCAAAAGGTGTCAGTCAGGGTATCTGTATTTCCTTTTAAGGAGAATCACAAAGCATCGAACCGGAAACACGGCATAAAGTCAGTTTATGGTCATTCACGTCCAGTTCCTGAGATATACAATGCCAGGCGCACAATGGACTCATGGAGTCGAGAGCACGCAAATATTGCAAAGTTTGATGTGATATGTATCGCCAAAAATAGTCAATGAAGCAAAAAAAAACAAGAGTCTTAGACATTATTTATTTTTAAACATTATTAATACATTTATTAATAAGAATTGCTTTTGCGTAAATAGGTACAGTATCCCACGGGTACACTTAACTTTTTGGGGATAAAATGTAGCCTATATTTCAATCCAGAGCCTAAACTACTACCATCTATAATTGCAGCAAAAACCATTCAGTAGCTTTAGCGTGAAAGAGAAAAAACATCCATACATCCTCACAAACTTTCACATTTATAACAGGACCTAGGTCCTGCAATTCTTTTTCTCTACCAGCAGTAGTTCTCATGATTAAAATTTTAAGTTCTGGTAATAACTTATCTGTAGACTTATGGACTATGGACTGGTCACCTAAATTTTAACGGCTACTTAAATGTACGACCCCTTAGGGCCTAGCTCTAGCTAGCCTTTCGTGTTTGTGAGGTACTCAAAATTTAAGTAAGCGTTTAAACTTCAGTGATTTTTTAGGCAATCGCCCGTAGTAATTTTTTCACAAAAATATCGAAGACTTCCTGCAACGAGATAAAAAAACCGATACATTAGTGTGTTTATTTTACTTTTTATCCCTGGCAAGTGTCATTTTCGTCCCGTTTCAAATGGCCTGATGATATCCCAGATATCTGATACGTCAACACGACAGACAGCGTGGCACCGTGTATATACAAAAATGTATTATCTACCTTAAGTTAAAGGAATAAAGACTGTAATTAAGGGTTTTTGAGGATTTTTAAAGTCAATAAAAACGGTGTCAGAGCGATCTGAAGTTTATACCATTGCAATAAGGTTAATTCTCCAATCGATAAGGGCTATAGCCCTTTTTGAAGCCAATAAAAGTGCTGCCATACAATTTTGGACTTAACATCATTGTAATAAGTTTAATTTTAGTAGATATTGAGTAAAGTCAACAAGAATGTCACTTTAAGAAGTGTCAGTCAGCAGGAAGGAAGCCACAGGTAAGAGATCCACAGGGGGCTCCTTTTGTGACTTTTGGAATTCCGGAAAGGTAATGGTTCTTTTTGGGTGTATCGTAAACAGTCGAAAAGAATTAGAAATTGGATTAAGGGATATTAGCGCTCGTCACACGTTCAGTTCTGTCCGCGGGAATAGCACGCGCCATTCCAACACGCGCTCCGAACCGAACGTGTAAATGCGCGGGGACGACATAACTAAGACCGCAATATTATATCCGGAGTTCTTGAAGATAGGATACAAGTCTAAAGAGTCCCACACACATGCGATCGACCGTAACGATCTGTCGTTTCAGAAACCAAATTGTATAGGAGCAAGCAACCTTTAGCGAGAGATTATTTTAGAACAGCTGGTTATTAGAGACTATAAGACTTTAAAAGAAGTTGTGCTCTATATTTACCATATTAAAAGTGTGTAGCGGAAAAAACGGCCCACAAAACGTGGAAGGGATTTGTCGTATTTTTCGTACTCATGGTGCCCTGTATCTAAGAATTCGCCCACCGTACAAACTAGCGGGCATGCATACATTAATTATTAACCATTGTACACAGTAATACTATATTTTATCAGCAAGAATGTAAGTGTGGTCAGGTGGAGCTGAGATCTCCTCAGTCTTTAAATGATCGCTTAATGCCGATCGTAACGATTGATCGCACGTGAGTGGGACCAAATAAGCTATGTTCGTAATAATGAGATTTAAATGATCTATTCGCGATTAGAATGAAGCAAATCATGCATACATTGTCAACATTTAACAATTTCACAATACCCAATGAAAGTAAGCCATTTTAACTTCACTTAATTCATAACGCGAAAAAACTATAGTACTATATACAATAATTTTACAATACATCATATGGTATTGTAAAATAATTGTAAGTAGAGGTCGCCCTGTGGTCGAAATTCGGCAATAATAATTCATAATAGAATTTTTAAGTTTGAAGTTCTTTATGACGGTTTTTTTGCCTCTTAAGGCTCGCGTCCACTAGGCTCGCGTCCACTAGGCTCGCGTCACTAGGCTCGCGTCCACTAGGCTCGCGTCACTAGGCTCGCGTCCACTAGGCTCGCGTCCACTAGGCTCACGTCCATAGGCTCGCGTCCACTAGGCTCGCCGAGCAGAGTCGAATCGAATTGTAGAAAGTAGTCTCCTATATATTTTCTATGAAACTGCGTCCATTAGCGACGAGCTGCGGTTTTAAAAAAAAATTAAGTATCATACAATACAACAAAAATAAATAAATATTAAATTACAATATCTACAATATAATATTACAGTACAGAAGTACATTGTTGAGTTAGTAAACTGAAATTGCCTCATAGGGTCATTTTATTCCAAGGGTGTGCTGTCCTCAATGAAATCTTTAACTTTATAATAACCTTTGGCACACAAAATAAGTCTTTTTACTACTTTTTTTAAATTTATTTATTGACCAATTTTGACATTTTCTGGGAGTTTATTACAGAAACGTACCTATACACTGACCTTTAAAAGAATTGCTTATTTTACTTTATCTAGTCGCTGGTCCAGCCAGCTTGTAGTTATTCCTAGTATTTATGTTGTGTTGGTCACATTTTTATCAAATTCATTACTATATTTTTTTACATACATAACATTATCAAAAATGTATTGAGAGTGTACAGTCAGTATCCCTATTACTTTAAATTTTTCTCTTAGGGAGGCATATGGGGACATCTTATAAATAGCTCGAATCGGTCGCTTCTGCAGCACAAAGATAGAATTAATGTCAGCGGCATTACCCCATAAACGGATACCAGAGGCGGCCATTCTCCCATGGAAATAACTGAAATAAGCTAATCGTGCCGATGCTTCGTCAGAAATTTGCCTAATTTTTCTGACTAAAAATGCCGCAGAACTGAGACTAGTCGCTCGGTTAGGAACATGTGGACCCCCTGCTACTTAGAATCTAATGTTATTGCTGTAAATACAGTTGAGTCCACTAGCTCAAGGTTAGCATCATTCAATAGTACGTTGGTTTGTGCATGTCTCACATTTGGTAAGCTAAACTTTAAATATTTTGTTTTAGATGTATTAGGAAGCAGATTATTAGTAGGTACTAAACCAATTTACTATTTCAGAGAGAGCATTATTTATGCTTACTATTTAAAAAACTTCACTTTAAAAATCAGTGAAGTTTTTTAATTACTAATTCAACATTTTTAGTTAGGTATCGTTTAAAACTTATAAAAATCTTTGATTTGATAAAAATGACTGAAGAATTATTAATATATATAATATATTAATACCAACAATAGGATCCCTTTTCAAATCTGGATATAAATGATGAAATTCGCCATAGTTATTTATTTTCATATAAATGTCATGTACCCAGTATTTTGGAGCACGCCATTTCCTTTTTCTTATTGTTGCATAATATAACAGTATTATAAAGTAGAACTATCAAACTCATATTGACAGATGTCACAAGCACAGCCTATCTAGCTAGTTTATTTCAGTTAGCCAAAAGGCTATATATAGTGTAGGCGTATCTGTGTTAAGCATCTCTCTCGTATGTACCAATAAAGGAGAATATAACAATTGTTGCTGTATTATTATTATCACCACACAAGCGTAAGAAGGATATCTAAAAACCAAGACGTCGTAGTTCTCTACACTTATATTCTCCACTTCTTCATCAAAAAGTATTTGAAATAAAAAAAATTTAGCTTTCTGCACACATTCCTCCACATAAACTTTTCCGACCAAATTTTTTACTCCTCCGGTTGCACAATTCTCGTGAAACTGTTCTGAATGTTTTTGCTTCACGTATTAATATAATAATTTGTAAGCACCCCCTATTCAGTGTTGTCTTCCATACGACATTCGTGTTCCTTCGTTGTTCCAAGTTACAAGAACATCGGCTTGGATTTCAACGTCTCTGTCAATCATTATGTCTGTCTGTCTGTATGGGCATGTGTGAGAGTTTGTCTGTGTGAGTGTGAGCTAATGAATGTCGGTAATGATGCTAGCACCTTTATAATTACTTCATAGTTCAGTAGTGTTGAGAGCTTAATGTTGTTTATAATGTCGATTGATTAATTGTCATAATTCATAAGATATTAAGGTAAAAAAATATTAAAATATTAAGAATTTGACGGACAAGAAAAAATTAAAACAATATGTATGATTGTTTTAATTTTTTCTTGTCCGTCAAATTCTTGAAATGGGATCTCGCAAATATTAAAATTATGAGGAGTTACGCGAGAATCAAAATTTTTTAGAATTTTAAGTGTACGGGGGGGGGGGCTAATTGTCAAGCAGTGAGCGAGCTGATGAGATGAATTTGAGCTAAGAATATTCTCGATCAAGTCAACTTTCAAACAAAAAAAAAACCAGATGGAATCGGTCCATTCGTTCGGGAGCTACGATGCCACGGACAGACACACAGACAGACACGTCAAACTTATAACAGCTCTCTGCTTTCGTCGGTGGTTAAAACTAGCGTAACTTCTAACAACATTTCCGAGTGGTTCATCTTAAAATCTGCTACTTTCATTTGAATACGCTTCTGAACAACAAACGTCAAAAATCGACATTATTACATTATACGGTCAACTCACAGCGGATCATTATTTAACTTATGCAGACAAACATACTTAAATAAACTTACTACTACAACTCGATAAATCCGCGTAATAAGCCGTGATATCGATAATATTATGCAAATGAATCGATAATTTCGTCGATACGGTCGCATCACTAGTTAACACGTCAGCATATCGACAATGCCTAATCCTTTTCGGCTACCGGTCGTATTGACCAAGCTTTTTATTATGGGATTATTATTAACTCGCATTAGGCACATTTTGAACCTTATCCCTTTACTATAAGGACTACTTATAGTGAAGGCTGTATGGGATTATTATTAACTCACATTAAGCACATTTTGAACCTTACTCCCTTGACATAAGGACGCTATAGCGAAGGCTGTGGATTATTAATTTATGATTGTAATTTTCAACCTTATCCCCTGAACATAAGGACTATTTCTGAAGGCTCTGGAGTCACTAATGATTTACAGGCGCAGTCGGGTGCCGTGTGATGTTCAGCCGATGGCAATATTATTTTTAAATTGCCTCAGATTTTAAGCGAAGGCCTTAATAGCTTTATTGCACTAATACGGGGTCATACTAACGTCTTTAGTGGCTAATGCGGGGTCTATACCAACGTTACCCGTTATTGTGTACGGTGGAGAAGTCGGTCGCGCAAGAGTCTTGACCGCTCAATTCGGTTCTATCATAATTTATACTACGCGAGTTACGTCACACTACAAACACTACCTGGGAAGCTCGGAGCTCTACCAGTAGGTACAATACAATAATTAAAAATAAATAAAACATTATATAAGAGAAAGAAATATAATGAATCACAGCTACATCGTCTGATCGGGATTCGAGCCCCGAGACCGATTCGAAAACAACACACAGATTACCATTTACCGTGCGGCTGACATGAACAGTGTCGACATTATTGAAGTGCTGGATGTTGGCCGCGACTTACACGCCGTACACTTTTCCGCGATAAAAACTATCCTATATCCTTCTCCGCGGTCTGCTCTTTATCTGAGCCAAATTTCATCAAAATGGCTCCTGTAGTTTCGGAGCCTACTTCATTGCAAACAAAAAACAAACACACTTTTCCTCTTTATAATATTAATTAGTACAGATAAAACGAGAGAAAAACATAATAACTCAAAAATGTGCGGTTTCCCAGACCGACCTAGCTAGATCGATTTTTCTCCCCCAAAACCCCCGTATACAAAATTTCATAGATATATATGAAGCCTTTTCGAAAAACCGATTATGTTATATACCTAAATAAATATATAAGACTAGCTGTCCCGACACACATTGTTCTGTCTTCACTGTGGGCTGGAATAAATAAATAACTACACCTACTCCTACACTTACACTACACTTACAACCTACTCCTATACCTTTTCCAATATTTCTCACCGCTTAGACCTTCCCCAAACGTCTACAATTATTTCAAAATTAGCCAGATTGGTCCAGCCGTTCTCGAGTTTTAGCGAGACACACGTTTGCAATTCGTTTTTATAAATAAGATTGTCTCGTTTAAAGTATTTAATGAAACAATACATGACAAACAGTTAAAGTTTTAAAATATTTGGTAACTAAATCACATAAATTTAAAGCTTTCCCTATAATGTACAAAATTACTCTACCGTCTACATAGAGTAAAAACTTCCTCTCAAAAGTCAATAATATACCATTAATCACACAACAATATTTATTTTCTCATTTTAAGAAGTTTCCATATCAATCGTTGACGTCGCTTAGAACAAACACGAGGAAAGAACAACAATATTAGACCGTCTAAATATCCGCTTCCTGGCCAGGGTTGACTTACAAACAGCTTTATATCTGCTCGTTAATAGACCAAACATTTGGTAATAAACAACTATGTATTAGGTGATTGAAGTAGAAAAAGACTCCTGGATTGCACTTTTAGAGAAATTGAACCTTTAGCAGGATCGTTCTTATAATTTGCCGTTAGGGGGCAGACCCAACGCACACAAAGCGTCATCTGGTGGCGTAAGTGGTATCAAAAACGGTCAATAGGAATGTTCAATTCTTTTTCTGTCACCAGGCAGCGCTCGGTAGCCCGACGGTCCTTGTCGTGTCAAAAAGCTGTCAGATGTCACGAATTTAAAAACCCTCATTAATTATTTTTTTTATTTATATAATTATGGTTTCGGCTTATAACCATTTGCCAGTGTCAAGTTAAAAAGGCGGGAAATAGAACTTTCGTTTAAATTTTTAACACCTTATTCCTATATCGTCAAGTCTAAAGTCTAGTCAAAGTCCAAATATATAGTCAGTACAGTCTATGAGTCATGTCAGTCGATTCAGTAAAGTGGTAGAAGCTTTACTGAAAGTTCCTAGGGAGTTTTGGCGGGAAACACAAAATAGCACGTTTTTAGAAGCTGTAGGTACCACTTGCCCACACTTGTGCGCGATAGGTAACGAATATTTAATGGTTAATATTCTACCAATATTACACATTAAGAACCGAAATAACACAAATTTATGAAGTTTTACAAATTCCACAACATCACCCATTGAACTCCCCGGCAAAACTCCAACCCTCATTAATCAATTACACATCAAAATTACCTAATGTCATAACAATATTTTGACGACTTCTGTGGCTCAGGTTCCGGACGTTGCGGGTTCGATTACCGCCAGGGAACAATAAGTTTTCTGTGCTCCTGGGTCATCACGGATGTGCATGCATTGGACATTTTATTTCAAAAAAAATCTTAAATATGTATACCTACTATAAAAAGTGTTAAATATATTTCCGTTGTCTGGTACCCGAGACACAAATTATTCCAGAACTTACCAGATATTACTATCGTTATATTAAGCAATACGAACAAATAATGATAGCCAAGGAGCTGGTGGCAATTTAGATACATGTAATTTCATCGTCGTTGATACTAAGACATGATGACATGGACGTATATATTATAGACGAGGCATGTTGAGGCAAAAACTGTCTCCACTTAAATGGCTCCACTTTTGGAGTTTTTGTGGCCATTTTGACATTTCAAGTATGGTGAAATCAAGATGTCTGACATTTGAGGTAGCTGAAAACTAAGATGACGTAACCTTTTCTTGTATGAAGTTTTGTTCTGTCAAATGTACGTCATAGCCTATCTTTAGTTTTGAAGTCTGTATTCGCATAATGTAGTCAGCAGCTATGTGAACTGGAGAAGCCTCTGTCCCAGTAGGGCTGTTGCCTAGTGTCGAATGACACGATTTTAGAAATTAAATTTTTAAATTGTTGAATAGAATTCATAAATCTAACAGAAGTAGTTATTTCGGTTGATGCGATTAAAAGTTATATTTAACTGGAGAAACATCAACAACAACAAGCCTCGTTGATAATATATACGTCTATGGTTCCTGGCCAATAATCGTTTTGTGACTAATTCTATATCTCGGCGAATTGCTTTCATTATTCGATTCGATAGTAAAATCTGATAAAAAACGTTAGCATACACGAGTGAAAATAAAGAAATATAGTATGTTAATAGCTGTGTAATATGTTGGGGGATATTATACTTTACTACTGGGGATTAGAGTGTGTCTTTGCTTGCTTGTACGGGCGCATTAAATATTATAACCTTCACCTCGAGCGGATAGCTCGCTCAGGCGGCTCAGGTATTCCCAAACTGTTGATGGTTATGATAATTGTATATTTTGATAGATTCATTCAAATTCTCGCATATGAATTTATTATATTACCGGCTGTCGCCCGCGGCTCCGCCCGCGTCAATACAGTATGTTAATAATAATATGTTGTATGGACATTTTAAAAACACACACATTTTAAGAACACAAAGATACCTTGAGACATAATGCTTACTATGGTCTCATTCGTTCGGAATTGTTTTCCATTTAATATTTTAAACTTATCTACCTAATGTATTGACGACGCGCGACGGAACCAGATTTATTCACAATACACTCCTGGCTTCTCATTTAATTAATGCCCAGCTATCTTAGCCACAATTTCACCAACCTTCTTTAAACGCGCTCAACGCTAAACCCTTCACTAAATCACTTGTAATTTTTAGCCCCTCAAAAGTTTGTGAACCGTCGTATGATTTTACAACTAATATCACTGACAATAA
Organism: Phengaris arion; assembly: GCA_963565745.1. Lineage (NCBI taxonomy): Eukaryota > Metazoa > Arthropoda > Insecta > Lepidoptera > Lycaenidae > Phengaris > Phengaris arion. The sequence continues at coordinate 19,591,088 of OY751444.1, forward strand.
TCCGTCCGTCTGTCTCTCATTAAACGTGCGACAGATTTATACCGCGCGTTTACAGCCGGAGTCGCCGGATTACAATTAGGTTCACACGCTGAGGAATGTCCTAGCTCTGACCTGGGACCTAGGAAATAGAGATTTTATGTGGCCTGGGCCCCCTCAGGATCTGTATGACGATGATCTAGGGCCAGATTGACCTAGGTACACATTTTGATATTTTGCAAGCGTTCTGAAGTAGCGAGTTAGTTGATCAAGATACACTTTATAGTTAATTTAACCTTCGAGTATGTAGCATACTGACTACTTAAGTATTACGTTCCTTGACGAGATTCGAACCCGCGACTAAATGTATAGTATAATAAACTCTCTCACTTGTCAGTAAAGTGGTGAAACACGAATTATAAAAATGTAATTTTGATGTTACAATAATTAATTATCGGGGCAATTAGTAAAAACCAAAACCCGGCCGGTGATCGGTCGGTCCGGCCGCGCGTAAAAACGGTCCAAACTGTCATAAATAACCAGTTAACGACCGACTACATGAGCCGTCATTAATCAGCTTTTATTGCCCAGTGTGCCTGGGCCTTAAGACTTTTTTTGTCATGAATATCGCATTTGCTATTTTTGGTCTTTTGTTGGTTAAATAATCCGGCTCGAAGGACCAATGTTACTCTGTGGATCGCTTCATTTGCAAGCTGCAGGCTGTAGGTTCTACTTATATTATTTAAATAAGTACGAAGGTAGGGAAAGGTGGGGGTCAGACGGGGTACTAGCACACACTAAAGACATATATATTTTTACTCTGTGATACTAGGCTTTACACGTGTTTCCAATAGACCGAGCACATCCGTCCTAGCATCCAAAGATCGACGAATCGGTCGATCGAAATAAACTAATCTGATTCAGACAACGTTTGTCGGGGCAGCTAGTAAATTATAAAGTATTGACAAAGTATTTACTGGCAGATGATAATATTTTAAAAAAAAACCTACAGAATTTGTAAATCCAAGTGCGCCCTCAACTTAGCATTATTTACAAGATAATAAAGGACATATATTCGTGGTGTTCCGGGTCTGGACTCCGGTGGCCATTATTTTGATGGATGCCTACGATGGCTCACTTTATTGGCCCCACTTAGCCACGTAGACCACGGGTTATGATTTTTTAATCCGTGGAAAGGCTTAGAGCTTAGAGTTAGACCATTAGCTGTGTGAATTTAATGACTATTTAATAGATAAATAAAAAGGGTAAATTGTATAAATGTATATTGTATAAATGCATATTGTATGAATGTATACTAAACACATTTTTTCTTCATAGGAATGTAAGCGGAACATTGTGTCTTAACTCTGTATAAAACAACAAGGTTTTTGAATTTTAAATCCTACTACTATTATAAATGTGAAAGTTTGTGTGGGTGGAAGTATGGATGGATGGATTTCACGCAAAAAAAACTGAACAGATTTTAGTGAAATTTGGGATGGAAGTACTTTAGGCTTTGGATTAAAACTACTTTCTATCCCGAAAAGGCATAGTGTTCCCGTGTGACACTCTCGTCTATTTACGCCATTTTACGCAGTCGGGGGTTTTTTTAATTAATTTACTTTGAATTATAATTAATTCAAAAACGCTCACAACAAAAGTAAATAAATAAACCATTGTTTTACTGCTGTCTGAGACGAGCGTTTTATTGTTTTATTTATCAAACCCATTAAATGAAACCAAACATCAAACTTTTTATGTCGAACTTCGAATGTTGATGAGCGCAAGTTGGGAAAGTTATTGATGGTTCTGTATGTTTGAGATTTTTAATAACTTTATGAATTTTATACACAATATTCTTATCTCACATTTACTAGAGGTCGTGATGTGGTCGAAATTCGCCCATGATTCTTGTAATTTTTAAGTTTAATAGGGTTCCTTTGCTGGTCACATAGAAAAAATTTAAAAAATGTAAATGTTGTGAGACATTGACGTTTGTCTGTTTTTGTTGTGACATTGTATTGTTGTGACATTGTATTGTGTATCAAACGGTATTGTGTGTAATAATCTAAGGTAGTGTGTTGTGATTTTTATTAATTTTAGGTGCTTTAAGCATTATTTTAAACAATATTAGCTTTTTGCACACCTTCTTCCACATAAACTATACCAAATTTCATACTCCTCCGTTCGCATAATGATCGTAAAACTGTACTTAAAGTTTTTGCTTTACGTATTAATATATTTATGCTTTTTAAAATTCAATTTTGAATCGCTATGTCTCGATGTCTCGTTGTGCACCACTGCAGTCACTGCATCGGAAACTAACCCGGCGAGAAGAACCGGCGTAAGAAACTCGCTTTGGCTTCTTTTAACCTACGGAACCCAGATCTTCAGTGATGATATCTCGATGTCACGGCAATGAACAGTCCACGGCGACGACGCCTATGTCTGAGGTACAAGAGACAGTTAAACGCGAACAAGTGACAGTAACGTTCGTCAAATTTGATTTATCCCACTTGGATGGGATTGTTTTATAGCGCGTGTCGGGCTTGGAATGTGGGAGACAGGGGAAAGTTCGGTTTTATATGGACCAGGGATCACGAGACGTCTACTATTTTGTGTGTAGATTGTAATGTAATCTTTTTAGGGCTCCGTACGGAGGAAAGGGTAAAAACGGGACTATTCGTGAGACTTCGATGTCTGTCCGTCCGTCTGTCACCAGGCAGGCTATCTCCTTCCTTTCCTATGTGCCGCTATGATAACAAATAATAAAATACACATTAAGGTGGGGCTCCCATACAACAGTTTTTTTTACAAAATTTAGCACATCTCCCTTGCTGAGACGCATAATTAACTTTTAAATTATTACTTTCGTAATTTTTTTACCGTTGAAATAACTTTGTATCTGTTGTGTGCTCGCCGTTGTGGTTCTAACATGTACTTCTTATGTTAGAGTGGTGATACCAATGATACAGCAATATTTATTAACTGTTCGTTATTTATGTATTACATTATACACTAGACATACGCTCAACACAGACACCTCTACACTATACATGCCTTTTGGCTAACCAAATTATTCTATCTCGCATGTGACATCTGTCGATAAGACATCGACATTATATACTTTTTATAACTACTTTAATATATAACAGTATCTACATAATAATCATTATCTGAATCACAGATTTAAAATGTAATATATTATGTACTCCACTCTAATAACATAATAGTAGGTAATATATGTAATCTACTGTACTTTTTTCCGGGACGTAAAGAAGATTTGTGTACTTATAAGTGTCAGTTCACACCGTGACGCGACGCGACCCGACGCGGTGCTGCATTTTTATGCGTTTCAAGATTGAACTTCATACTACACAAAGAAATATGTTTCCTTGCAAGAGCGGCGCCGCGCTTCGCAGCACGAGTTTCGACCTCTTGCAATTTAACGTGTAAAAATAAAGCGCCGCGTCGCGTCTCGGTGTGACGCCAACTCGAGCAACGTCGCAGGCATAAGCTATCTACCGCGATTGTTTAGTATTCACGTTGAAACAATCAAATTAAGCGATATAAAAGTTTACGATTACATAAAAATAATAATAATTTACACGAGTTAATAAAACCTTTACAGCGCCTCATTAAACCGAGATGATGTTAAACCTCCTAGTGTTGTTGTAAATTATTGTAATTAATTGTATTCAATGGTTTATTTTAACGTTTAACATAATTAATGTACACTATAGTTATGGGACGAGGATTCCATTTTATTAATATTTGAATTGTGGGAAAATGCGAAGCGTCCGGGCCGGCAGTGCACTGGGGGTATTTTAAGGCTGGGAAAATAGAACTCTGCGCTACTACAATAGAGCTGATAATCGAAGTGTCGAGTGTCGAGTCATAAATGACGTTTGAATCGACACTTGTGTGTTCGATTTTCAGCTCTATTGTATAAGCGCAGAGTTTTGTTTTCAAAGCTCGGAATAATCTCGGGCCCGGCGGATTCCGGATCATATAGTCCCAGCCAAAGTCCCAAATTCTAAATTCTAGCAATTTAGAATTTGGAAGGACCCATTCCCTAAAATTCTAGGAAAAGAAACTAATGAGTCATCCCTGGCGCCTCGCTTACTTGAAATATTACCATTTTCTCCAAAGTCTTTGACGGTTGTATTCTTTCGTACAGCAACCAGTCGAGGCATTACACCAGGCCAAGTCCTGATGATGACGATCCAATAAAATGTAAAATCAATCTTACCTCATCGATGTGAACTGTAATTTGATCGTTCACTAATCACGAGGTGGGCTTAAATCACACACAGACCGACGCATACATACAGACCGATAGTAAATCAATGTGAATCACTCAATGGCGGTTGTCCACTTACCGGCCTCATCACCGACCCGACCACCGACCGTGCCGTGGCGTGCCGTGCCATGGGAGTTTCCGACGTTCCGCTGCCGGGCATCTCTTTCGGATCTGGATACGGATATAGGAATAAAATACGGTTTTTTTTCTGTATTTTTTATTACATAAAGTGCTCTGAAAAAAAGACAGTTTACAAAAAAATTCAAAGATATTGCAGAATTGTTTGGAGCACTTTTGTGAGTCTCGTGAAAACGCCCCATATAAAAGTCGTACTAGTAGGTGACGTCACACGCTAGTAAGTTGATACGAAATGTATGGCCATATGCACAACATTTCTGATATCTCGTAATTTTGCGCGTTTATGTTGATACATACCATAGTGAATCTTTTTGTATTTGATGTAAGAAAACTAATTATGTAAGTTTTAAACACTAATTTATGAAAAAAATATTTCAACTTTTTGTGACTTCGAAAAGCAAACTTTGAAATATTTAATTAATTTAAAAAAAATATTTATATAATTACAAAACTACACATAAAATCCTAATTCTTTTTACTTTTGTCAAGTTGTAATACCTACGGTTACGGTTACGGATATCAAATTATTTCGGATTAACCGATAGTGTTGCCGCACACGGGCCACACGCGACAGCCACAAACGCCGCCACAAGAGGCATGAAACGGTCACAAAAGTAGCTGAAGCGCGCGATAGCCAGTTGTTGCCGATGGTCGACACTTGCGGTCGGTGGTTGCTCCTTTTTTTAACCCAGGCATGCAGTATCATAATGGATTCGGACGAAGAAGGTTTAATTGCGCTACTTCTGATAAAAAGACGTCGTCGTAGAAGACGAAACCGTAGTTACTGGATACATCCAATTATAACGAATGTACACAAATGCAACGAACATTTCGATAATCTTCTAAACAATCCAAAAAAGTTTTTCAAACATTTTCTTTTAAGTATAGGTACGTTTTGGGAACTACATGCTCTATTATATGCTGGATTAAAGCACCACGACACTAACATGCGGAAAAGCATCGCATCTGCGGAAAGACTAGCTATCACATTAAGGTAAGTAGAAATAATCACTAGCATAAAACTCCACAGAACTATAATAAAATAATCTATACTTTATTTATAATCACTACTTATAATTATTATAACTGCGTATTAAAATCTAGGCCTGTTTGTCTGTCTGTCTGTTACGCTTACACGCCTAGACCGCGCGCTGATCCGATTTTAATAAAGGATTTCTGATAGTTCACCCATGGGGCACAATTGCATTGTTTATTCTACTAGAGAATAGCTAGTTAACAAAACACGTAGGTATTTGTATTTATTTATTGTGTGTTTATTATAATTTGGTAGATATCACTCGTCATCATCACGGAACATGTCTTCGATAACAGAACTGTTGTCAATAGACTGGTCAGAATAATGTGAATGAAGTGGAGAAGGCTGAATTATAGGTGAAGACGGGATAGATGTAGAATCGTTTTGTGTAGAGTATGACATGTCAAGCATAGACTTGTCGGAATAATGTGAATGAAGTGGAGAAGACTGAATTATAGGTGAAGACGGGATAAATGTAGAATCATTTTGTGTAGAGTATGACATGTCAAGCATAGACTTGTCGGAATAATGTGAATGAAGTGGAGAAGGCTGAATTATAGGTGAAGACGGGATAAATGTAGAATCGTTTTGTGTAGAGTATGACATGTCAAGCATAGACTTGTCGGAATAATGTGAATGAAGTGGAGAAGGCTGAATTATAGGTGAAGGCGGGATAAATGTAGAATCGTTTTGTGTAGAGTATGACATGTCAAGCATAGACTTGTCGGAATAATGTGAATGAAGTGGAGAAGGCTGAATTATAGGTGAAGACGGGATAAATGTAGAATCGTTTTGTGTAGAGTATGACATGTCAAGCATAGACTTGTCGGAATAATGTGAATGAAGTGGAGAAGGCTGAATTATAGGTGAAGGCGGGATAAATGTAGAATCGTTTTGTGTAGAGTATGACATGTCAAGCATAGACTTGTCGGAATAATGTGAATGAAGTGGAGAAGGCTGAATTATAGGTGAAGACGGGATAAATGTAGAATAGTTTTGTGTAGAGTATGACATGTCAAGCATAGACTTGTCGGAATAATGTGAATGAAGTGGAGAAGGCTGAATTATAGGTGAAGACGGGATAGATGTAGAATCGTTTTGTGTAGAGTATGACATGTCAAGCATAGACTTGTCGGAATAATGTGAATGAAGTGGAGAAGGCTGAATTATAGGTGAAGACGGGATAGATGTAGAATCGTGTTGTGTAGAGTATGACATGTCAAGCATAGACTTGTCGGAATAATGTGAATGAAGTGGAGAAGGCTGAATTATAGGTGAAGACAGGATAGATGTAGAATCGTTTTGTGTAGAGTATGACATGTCAAGCATAGACTTGTCGGAATAATGTGAATGAAGTGGAGAAGGCTGAATTATAGGTAAAGACGGGATAAATGTAGAATTGTTTTGTGTAGAGTATGACATGTCAAGCATAGACTTGTCGGAATAATGTGAATGAAGTGGAGAAGGCTGAATTATAGGTGAAGACGGGATAAATGTAGAATCGTTTTGTGTAGAGTATGACATGTCAAGCATAGACTTGTCGGAATAATGTGAATGAAGTGGAGAAGGCTGAATTATAGGTGAAGACGGGATAAATGTAGAATCGTTTTGTGTAGAGTATGACATGTCAAGCATAGACTTGTCGGAATAATGTGAATGAAGTGGAGAAGGCTGAATTATAGGTGAAGAAGGGATAAATGTAGAATCGTTTTGTGTAGAGTATGACATGTCAAGCATAGACTTGTCGGAATAATGTGAATGAAGTGGAGAAGGCTGAATTATAGGTGAAGGCGGGATAAATGTAGAATCGTTTTGTGTAGAGTATGACATGTCAAGCATAGACTTGTCGGAATAATGTGAATGAAGTGGAGAAGTCTGAATTATAGGTGAAGACGGGATAAATGTAGAATCGTTTTGTGTAGAGTATGACATGTCAAGCATAGACTTGTCGGAATAATGTGAATGAAGTGGAGAAGGCTGAATTATAGGTGAAGACGGGATAGATGTAGAATCGTTTTGTGTAGAGTATGACATGTCAAGCATAGACTTGTCGGAATAATGTGAATGAAGTGGAGAAGGCTGAATTATAGGTGAAGACGGGATAGATGTAGAATCGTGTTGTGTAGAGTATGACATGTCAAGCATAGACTTGTCGGAATAATGTGAATGAAGTGGAGAAGGCTGAATTATAGGTGAAGACGGGATAGATGTAGAATCGTTTTGTGTAGAGTATGACATGTCAAGCATAGACTTGTCGGAATAATGTGAATGAAGTGGAGAAGGCTGAATTATAGGTAAAGACGGGATAAATGTAGAATCGTTTTGTGTAGAGTATGACATGTCAAGCATAGACTTGTCGGAATAATGTGAATGAAGTGGAGAAGGCTGAATTATAGGTGAAGACGGGATAAATGTAGAATCGTTTTGTGTAGAGTATGACATGTCAAGCATAGACTTGTCGGAATAATGTGAATGAAGTGGAGAAGGCTGAATTATAGGTGAAGACGGGATAAATGTAGAATCGTTTTGTGTAGAGTATGACATGTCAAGCATAGACTTGTCGGAATAATGTGAATGAAGTGGAGAAGGCTGAATTATAGGTGAAGACGGGATAAATGTAGAATCGTTTTGTGTAGAGTATGACATGTCAAGCATAGACTTGTCGGAATAATGTGAATGAAGTGGAGAAGGCTGAATTATAGGTGAAGACGGGATAGATGTAGAATCGTTTTGTGTAGAGTATGACATGTCAAGCATAGACTTGTCGGAATAATGTGAATGAAGTGGAGAAGGCTGAATTATAGGTGAAGACGGGATAAATGTAGAATCGTTTTGTGTAGAGTATGACATGTCAAGCATAGACTTGTCGGAATAATGTGAATGAAGTGGAGAAGGCTGGGCAGATGTAGAAGCTTTTTGTGTATGTTGGCATTTCCTGAAGAATAACCATAATATTGTTCCGAATAGGTTTCATAATTTTGATTATGCGTGTACTTTCTAATTAAGTGTAATATTTCTGATTGAAAATTAAGTTTACAGTTTTCGACAATTTTTTGAACATGTGGAAGCAGCGACATCAGAAATTGCTTATTGGTCGCTTATTTGATCATGTTTACGTTTTAAATTTTCCGAAAGTGTTCTGAGAATTTCATTTTCTGATTTTTAGCCCTTTTCATATTAATTTTCCTGTTTATTTTCGGGCGAGGTATTTCTGCATCATTAGTTGCACACTCGGAAGTAACATCGGTCGGTAGGCGGTCTCACTTCTTTTAAGGAATTCAAGAAAGATAGATGATTGAAATAAATGTACTGTTTACTGCTTGTTGCTGCCGAACCACTCGCAACGTTCTTGTTTTTTGCATTTTCTCTATTAAAACTGCCACGAAGACTCTTCCACTTCCTCTGTAATTTAGTTACTGTAACAAAAAAAATAATAATATACTTCATTGTTTCAGGTATCTAGGAACTGGATGCTCGTTTGAGGATTTTGAACTCTCTTACCACCGTGGGGCCTCTACAGCAAGGAAAATAGTACAAGAAACATGTCAATTAATTTGGAACTATTTAAAAGCCGTTTGTATTCCAAAACCGACCCAAGACATGTGGAATGAAATTGCCAGCGGATTTCTTCAAAATACTAATTTTCCTAATTGTTTAGGCGCCATAGATGGGAAACATATAAGAATTATTCATCCATTCGATACCGGCTCCTTGTACTTTAACTATAAATTTTTTTTTCAATAGTACTTCTAGCAACTTGCGACTGGGATGGTTTCAATTTTCGTCACACTTTGAAAATAGTGGGACTCGAAAATATACAAAATACAGGCTGGCCAGTAACACGAGCGTCTACTGCAAGAGATACGTTAAAAGATTATTTTATGAATGAAGGAGCAATACCGTGGCAAGAAAATAGAATATAAATATATGGTTTTATATAATTTAATTAAACTTACCTTCAATGTTCTTTTCTTTGGCAGTTTTATTCGAAAAATTTTCTACAAACAATTCGCAGATTTCTTCCCAGGCCTTCACTTTTTCTCCTCTATTACTATAACTTTTTGAATCCCAGATCGCAGGACGGGATTGTATCTCTGATATAAATAATTCTATATCCATATTTATCTACCTATATGACCCACAGACTACGTGCGTGCGTTAACCGTCGACTCTACACTACTACTTACAGGTTAAACTGAGGTAAGGGAGAGAGGGGCGCGGAATCGCGCGAGTGGCGTGTGGCGGCTTTTTGTGTCGGCGTTTAGTGGCCGGTGCGGGCCACAAGAAGCAAGCTGCGACGATTTGTAGCGTGTGGCCGCCACCGGCGCCAACCGTGTGCGGCGAGTCCATATAAAATGTATGAAAATTACAGGAAATATGCCAGTGGCGGCGTTTTGTGGTTGTGGCCGGTGGCCCGTGTGCGAGGGCCATTAGTTTCGGATAATTTTGGTTACGGATATTTAATTTATGACGAACGTAAGTATGAATATGCAACTACTTATTTAATAGGTAATAATCATTTGGAATAAAAAGCTAACAAGGTGGCACGGCTGGCAAATTAAATAAACATGTCACATAACACACCGTCTATATCCTACAACATCCGAAGCTTCTATATCGGAGCCAGTGACGGTTAAGGATAGTTTTTTTTTCATTTTGGATATCCGATAGTATTGGTTGCCGTTGCGGAGCTCCATGCCATATGTCTTCCGACATCTATAGATGCGTTGGCTGGGTCTTCTAATGAAATACTTATTACGGCTTCATACTTTATTGAGGTACCCTCGTTAGGTGACGGTAGGCAGGCGACTGGCTCTCGCAGGAGTGTCGTCTGTCCTCGTACATACATAACATACATATATATTAATAGGATGTGGTCCTGTCCGTCTGTCATTAATAATATACAACTTCACATATTTGCTCCTCCGGCTGCCGGGTCGGTAAGTGGAAGCAGCCATCGTCTATGTGTCCGATTGTTTCATAGCACGTCATTATCACGGATGGCCACGCGATGTCGATACGATATCGAAGTAACCTCACTTAAATATTTATGCTTCATTTACACGCTAGGCAAGTACTTTAAGAAACAAAGAAATGCTTTTGTTCTCCGGTGCCCTCTCAATCCCCTTTAGTTCTTTACTTACCAAGCAAGCTGCCTGTCTGGCGTTTGATGCCCGCACTAATGCCACCTCAATTTTTAGGTTCAAGTGGTTAAATCAAGGGTTTAAACTGAAGACACATTTTATGTTCTTTAGTTTTTATTAACTGAAGTATCATAGCGGTTTCTAATATACTTACCCCATACTAATAAAAATATTTACACAATGGCTAAGCAATACAATGTTTTGTCCTTGCCTGCCAAGCGACTTTTTCCACGTATCAGACAAAGACAAAACATTGTATAACTTATCTACTGTATAAATATTTTTATTAGTAACGGGGTGTATCTATATCTATCTTAGTGGAGTAGAGGTTGGTTTGAGACTTTGTTAAATATTCTACTTTACACCACAGCCTGAAAATCCAAACGAGATCTAACCGATAGTAATTAAGAGGATTGCCCCCCAGAATAAGTCGCCTTTACGTGTGGCCGTAGTACATTCGTCATTTAATTGAGGCCGGCCCGCGAACGATGCGACTTTGTTTTATAGTTGTCGTCTGCGCTTGTTCCACGTCACATAAAAATGAAGAGACATTTATGTCGTTTTAAAATGATGGTGTTTTATATTATGCTCTTGGGATCATGCCAAGCTTTATTCGTTAAAGCTGATGTTAGCGTTGTAGCGTCATCATTATGTAACAACGGAGAATCATATTATTATCTCCAGAATCCATTATCTCCAATCCAGAATAACTAAAAAACTACACCTAAGCCTACAAACTACACCAACATCTACATCGACACCTACACCTACTACTGGGACTGGACGAAAAAAAAAATCAACTGTCGTTTTTTAGTATTTTCACCGCAATTTTTCCAATAATTGTCATTGGCTGTGTTGTATTGCCGTGTTAAAACCTTCCCTGAACTTCTACAATTGTTTCAAGAAAATTAGGCAAATCGGCCGAGCCGTTCTCGAGTTTTAACGAGATATTGGAATTGCAATCTATTTATACATATATAAGAAAGATTCCGGTCAGATCCAATTTAATCTTCACGTAAACAAAGAGAACAATAGAACACAATAATCCTTATAATACCTACTACCAATTTAAATGTCACTTATTTATCATGTAATAAAGAAACCCTTAACTTTAACCCTTATCTATAATCCTACTACTATTATATATGTGAAAGTTTGTCAGGATGTATGGATGGATGTGCGTTTGTTTCTCTTTCACGCAAAAACTACGAAATGGATTGTGATGAAATTTGGTATGGTAGTAGTTCAGGCTCTGGAATAAAACATAGTCTACTTTTTATCCCGAAAAAGTACACTATTCCCGTGGGATTCTCGATACTATATTTACGCGGGCGGTGCCGCGGGAAAAATCTAGTTTTCTATGAAACTCCTGTAAAGTCAACTAATTAAATAAGCTATTGAGTCTCATGACATTACAATTCAGTATACTGACGTGCGGAAACGATGAACACAAGTATATCGGTAAATCAGCCTCAAATCCCAGAGAGAAATCACAGTATCGCCGATTGCCCGTTTAAAATACACCATAATTCAAGGTACACCTTATCGCAAATGAAAGAATACCTCCCCTAACTCCGTCCCTCTCTACTCTACGGGAAAAGCCACCCCTCTCCCTCCCGCTGCCCGTTTTACATTTATAAGTACACGCGTCCGGGAACATCTAGAACTCTTTCAGATCAAGGTATTTCCAACTTTATTCGCTGAACTTAAGGTGTATTAAACAGTATCAGGGTGGTGGTTAGTTGTCGGTCGCCATGGCAACGGGGGGCCGCGTCTCGACTTTTGCTAGCGCCTCCTTCGATTCGGAAGATTTTTCTGATCACTGGCAGGATGTTATGTACTGCGCGGTGACCACACTGTGATGTATTTGAGGAAACTTTTAAATTAGCTACGGTGAATATGATGCTGGCTAATATAGGGACACGGAATTTTTTGTTGCGTGCCAGCCTAGGCACTTGCATTTCAAAATACTTACTTTCATCGTTTTTAGGGTTCCGTATGGAAAGTGTACAAAACGGGACCCTATTACTAAGTCTCCGCTGTCCGTCCGTCTGTCTGTCTATCTATCTGTCATCAGGCTGTATCTCATAAGCCGTCTTTTGCCGCTATAAAACAAATAAATATTTCAGTGGGGCTCCCATACAACAGACGTCTTTTTTGACGTTTTGCACGGAACCTTCGTGCGCGAGTCCGCATTCGCACTTGGCTGGTTTTACTAGGAATTACTTTCTAGTCAAGTATGCATCACTCATTACATTTGAAACTTAAGGCCACAAACACTGCCAACTCAACTTCCATTCAAGTTGTTGCCAGTACCCACTTTTCGCATAAAATCTTGAATAATGGTTCCAATAATATCGGCGCTTAGTGAAACTCACCCAAAATAATCTAGTTATCATTAGTCTCTCCTAAGATTAGTGAGAGTTCCTTACGCCGGTTCCGCTCGCCGGGTCTGTCCCCGCGCCGGTGGGAGGCATCACGTAGGCAAATCCGTGAGTGTTATTTTAATTAATAGCCTACATTAAAATGAAACAAAGTTTTTTTTTCTCACTGAATTAAAAAGAGAATGAAGTGAACGAAAAGTGGTGCGAACCACACAGTCAGGCAGATCCAAACTACGCCTGTTACAAAGTGTCACGCACACCCATGCAACGAAACTACGCCTCACCTTGTAAGGCGAGCACGCGGTGTGTGTTATGTGGTTATGTATGTAGTGCGTACCCACACGCGCGCTACACACATGAAAAGCCAGCGTCAGTTTTTGTTTGAAAAAGCTCTTATTTATTTGGTCTGAATTTCTTGGATATTATTTTTATTGAAAGCTAAAACTTTGGAAATGTTTTCGGTATAGAAGATAGCCGAGTTTATTCTCAGTTCTGACCTATTTTACTCATATAAACCTTTCATTTCCTATATTATTTTGTAGGTAAATAAAATGCCTTCGTTAAATTTATTTAAATGTTTATTTCAACCACATTACTTAATCTGTTCATCACAATCTAGCCGAGCCGATATTATGACATGTTGGTTCTCAACAATAATTATAAAATAATCCAATAATAATAATAATAATAAATCCAGTTTAAATATGCATAGAATATCTTATAAACCAGATACATAAAACACAATTTTATGACCTATTAAATAATTATAATATGCTTATAATAGATTTAAATTATATTATAGTAAGTTATTATGATTGCAAATACATTATGTTTTTTTTAAACAGTGTGATCTCAAATTTAGAATACAAAACAAAATTCGCATATATTTGTTATTAAATCATTCTTTGTCAATGATTTAAAACTATGAAAGTGTTCTAAGATAAGCTTAAAAAATGTTTTACTATTAAGTGAAGGATCGCCGAGTTACTAATTGAGTCGAGGAAAATGAATGTTAGCAGTTTGACCGCCCTCCTAATTTGTTCGTATTATAATGACGCGGTACCGCCATTTACCATTCACCAGCCGCTTACCGTCGGAAACAGTAATGTGACCAGTTTTATCGACATGGCACGCCGTCTCTCATGCTTTTACCCGACTACGTCGAAGCCAAAAGGAAGTATGTATGTTTGTTTGTTCCACCGCAGCGCCTCAACTACTGATCCGATTTTAATGAATGAGGTGTCAATAGATTCGTTATAATAGCCCCGGTAACATAGGCTACATAATTTACGTAGTCGGGTTAATTTTTTTTATATACATTATAGTTATTGCAATGTCTGAGACAATCCGAGCAAATGCGACGGATATGCGTAACGTGACGCGTGAAGGGAGCCGTGTTCGAGTTGCCAGTATTGTGTAATGTGTATTTACCGTTATTTCAGAAGTATGTCAAGCTCCATTTTTCTCGACCGTAATAATTATTTCTCTGAATAACACTATCGGCTCGCAAATAATTTCAGTGTATATTTACATAGTGTATTTAAAAAATTGGCTATTTACAAGCGTCCTTACTCTAATATTCTTTCGGCCGATTCTCAAAGGCTACTTAAAGTTAGGAGTCCCCTAAATCACAGACTCACTGACTGCTCGACAGAACAATAAGGGAAGCATCTGAGAGTCCCTATAAGTAACGTTTGGGCGTTCGGTCGTTTGAAACGAATAGGATATCCAAATCTTAAAACATAGGTTTGGTAAGTCAGTCATTAACATAAAATATGACAAAATGCTTTATTACAAACGAAAATATTGTGGGGGCACAAAAATGCCGCAAAATGTTTCGAGAGTAGAGAGAGCGGCCGCTAAACCGCCGTGACTCGGCGAGACCGCTGCCGCGCTCTCAAATTTTATCAGATAATAATTAATCTTAACATCGTTTGTTATTTACTTTTAAATTATTCTATTTGCGAATAGGAAATCTGTATTATTATAGTTAATATAATAATATATAAGCATGTAATAATTACATTTTTGAGCAGGTAAGTGATCCAACGGAAAATTATGTTTTGCTTATATATTAAGTATAATTTAAGCGTAATTAGATACTTTTTATTAGTATTTTTCGTGAATTATTTAAAATGGTTTACTTAAATACTAAGACCAAATAAAAAAGTGACGACAGATCTTTGTCAAACAAAAACTGGGGCCGGTTTTTATGTACTATGTAGTGTGCGTGTAGCTACGCACTACATACATAAAAAACCACACACCGCGACAGCTCGCCTTACAAGGTAAGGCTTAGTTTCGTTACATGTGTGTGCGTGACACTGTTACGTCACACAGCGAGGCGTAGTTTAGACCAGCCTCACTGTGTGGTTCGCTCTTCACTTTTTTATTTGGTCTGAGCGTACATATTAGGCAAAGAACGCTGGATAATATTTTATGTAGTAAACTGGTAACTCATGAATAAAAATTATATTTAACTGAGTGAGACTTATGACAATCACATACACGGTTACCAAAGTATCAGAGAAATGAGAACAAAGGACAATACATAATATTTTATAAGGTTGATTTTAGAAATATGGTGACCGTAGTTCATGGAAAACTTAGGACAAAATTTATACGGGTAAAATATGGTGACCACAGTACATGGAAAACTTAGGACAGTAACAATGTCTACCCTGAAACACCAAAACATGTGACGCCACGTGGGTGACGCGTCGCTACTCCGGTTACAACTAATATAAATTCGTAAAATAGCTATATACAGACTTACACATTTACACGTTATTGCCGAAATACTCGCTACAACAGGTATTTACAAACGAATTGTAAAAACTCAGATCTAGGTGTTGAAAGGAGATTTTCGGACACAAAATAAAACGTAAAAAAATTTGCAACATCAAACTGATAATCTCCTTTTTTTGCAGTCGATTAAAATATATTTTATGTTGGTCAGGCTTTATATATCCTCCGTTGAGATCCAATTTAATGTAAACGTACCCAAACAAACAAATAATGTGCCACCGTATTACTTTATTGCACTATAAATTGGTAGCATTTTATGGCGCTATTGTTTCTTTGTTCACGCATAGATTGAAATGGATAAACAGAGTTTTCTGCAAAGATGATGGTAGGTATAATGCCAGTCATGCATAGATGTCGCTTTGTCCAGGAGCCCAACTCACACAGATATTTCTGTTAAATTCGCAGTTCCAGTGTCTGCGAAAGTTTCCTATTTTTTCGCGTAAAATCATATGTCATAATTTACCTAACTCAACCTAACCCAAAACTACACAAACGTTATTTCAAGCCGGATTTCTGTGAGGCCGTGTTACTACTCCGAAGGCATTTTGAACGTGATAAAAAAGTTCGAACCTAACCCAATAACCTATAAAAACGTTATTTATCCCTAACTAGTTAGGCCAAAAACAATTACGCCAAAGTATTGTTATGACAAAAGAAAATGTCTAACGAGTTATGCCACATTAAATTAGGACAAAAAACATTACATCAATATAGTATGCCAATAAACACGTATGCCGCATTAAATTAGGACAAACAACATTACATCAATAAAGTATGCCAATAAACAAGTATGCGACATTAAATTATGCCAAAAAAAAACTGCGAAAAACAGGGTTCTACGTATGCTGCCACACTCGCACTCGCATCAAACCCAGTATACACGTGAGCGAAAGCGTGCTGTGACACTGGAACCCAACTGCTAATTTAACTGAAACATTTACATGAATCGCCCACCAACCGAACAGAGGTTTAAGCTGGTCAAACAAAATAGTTTTAAACAATCTAGCTAGATCAAAACTTTTATAAGTACAATGATAGCTCTTTTTTCAGGTAAAAAGAAAACTTACGACATAATATAATTACAAGTTAACGGTTTTAATACGAGTTTTAATATTAATTCTCCCGTCGTATACCCTACAGAGGCACAAACTAACGAAACAAGCTTATGTCTAGTGTAAAATCTATGTAATAAATAACTTAGGGCGTACCTGACTAATACGAACTATGTACAGTATATTATATTATACAAGCCTAAAGAAATCGCTTAAAGTATAAAAATATTTAATTGAACAAGAGAGTCGACATATATATTCGTTTGCGTTAGGTTTTTATGTAAAGTTAGCTTTTAGTTGGCTACTAAATGTGTTTTGACTGTATATTTGTCGAGTAGGCGGTACAAATATTCGAAAGTTGTTTAAATGTGCCGTAGACTCTTAGGGCGGATTCGACCAAACTGGAGTAAAATTTTACTCGAGTATAAATGTTTCCTAATCTAAGAGTAAGCTGGTTTTGCGTTTTTCCAACTACTAATCCAAGAATAAGGTAATTACACGGGAGTAAATATTTACACGGACGATTTTGACGGAGTAAAGTATTAAACTGAGAATAGTGAATAGTCGCACAGCTGGCTGTCAATTGTCACGATCAATGTCATTGTGAAGTGTTATAATTTGATATTGACATTTTACTGTATTACTTTACGAAATTAAATTATTATGGCGTACAAGTCATTCTAATACAAACAATAGTACATGATTTTTTGTCGGTTTATACATTCGTTCATTATTCATTGAATAATAATACCGAGCATAGTATACTCTTCGAGTAACTTGGTAAAACGCAAACGAAGATATCCTAGAGTAAATTGAAGGAGTAAAATTATTCTCATTATAGTTACACTCGTGTAACTTCAAGTTTGGTCGAATCGGGCCAGTCAAATAGTTATACATGCGATAAACAATCTTCTTGAATATTTTGTACGTATGTCTGGATACACCTACTTGTGTCTTCATAACACACATTTTTTCAAACAGAGAAACAAAGCATTTTTTGTGTATGAAAAGTCTGTAAGAAACATAGAAAACTGTGAATAAATCAATTTATTTTTTTATACGAATTCTCATACACTTCGATTTAAATGATAGCTAGATGAAATAGTAAATCAACAAAGATGGCAGATGCCTTGACAGCTGATTCTGAATACTTTGCCTGCTTGAATATTGAATATATTATTAAAATGTCTATAGATATAAAAATGTAGATATTCTAATTTATGGTCACAATTATTGGAGCAGCTTAAAGTGGCTTTTAGCGGTTAACTCTATCATCGTCAATATATTTTTTTATCACTGTAATGACATTTGACAATCTAAAGCCAAGATGGCCGATGGAAATATATAATTTATTTTTATCATTAATATACAGTACCCAGCCAAAAAGCACATATACCTTTGAAAATAGATATTCTGACATAAGACACTGCCAATGTAACATTTGTCCCTGCATTCTATATTTCTCATTGTTTGACAGAGATGACTCCTCTACAAAGCTGAATATCTCTTTTCAAAGGTCGATGTGTATTCGTTTCGTCCGAGTACTATAGTTGGTATGCTTACAATAATAAAATGCTTCTTATAATAAATAAACACTCGCAACTAAAAGTGGTAGTAAGCGAAATTTATCGGTTCGTCATTATTTTCGTAGTGTTCGTCACTGTGCTCACTCGCGGGCTCGCTCTGGCACGGCTGGGCCTGGCACGGCTGGCACGGCCGCGTCTGGCACGGCTGGCACGGGTCGTGCCAGGCCTGGCACGGGTCATGCCAAGTCTGGCGTCACTGGCGGTAGTCGAGGCGCGGCCGCTTGGCGTCGTCCTCGTCGGAGCAAGCCTCCTGCTCCTCATCACAATCTTCCCCTAACTCCTCCTGCTTGCGTTTCGCGGTCGCCATTTCGGCCGCGTGCTTTTTCCGCCATTTTGTCCGTCTGTTCTGGAACCATACCTGTAAAGATGGACACAGATGTGAGTGCTATTTCCCCTTTACAAAGTGGGTGTGTTGCGTGTAAACTAGTAATTATTATATATTTTATTTTTTTATTATTATTAATTATTATTATTCTTATTCTGTATGTATGAGATGAATCATACGTTTTTTAAATATTAATTTATTTTAATTATTAATAATTTAATAATTAATTTGCACAGATAAATGTGCTGAAAGAAAAAATTGATAATATTTTTTGTAATTATGCTACATACAAGTACAGAGCACTTCAATACTATTGTATACATCACTGCCGCAATATCTCACTATACATACTATGAATGATTCTGAAACTCAACATATTCTAGTTCGGCGTGAACTGATGCAGATGCTAACATTGCGAATTGTCTTTATACAGTACACTGTAGTGTTGAGACATGAAACATGCCTGCGTGTCGTAGCGCTACGGCCGGCACGACGGAGGGGAGATGTTTCATTATAAACAGCTAATAGTTATTTTGAATTATAAACCACTAAATACTATTATTATAAAATAATATGATCATATTGTTGTGTTAGCGCCCGATGAGTGTATTACAGTGTGTGTCGTCTATTTATTTTCACACACCATGCTATCATGGTAGAATGTATGGACTTGTTTTAAACTTGGACACCTGCATATGTAATACTATTCACCTACTACATTCAGTGAATAATCGTTTAAATCTTGAATCGAGGCTGAGAGTTTTCAACAGCGCATGTATTAGGTTTTATTTTATCGACATAATACTCCCGCTTTAGGGGATGAGGGTGAAAATCTTTTAACCTCGAAACGACACACGCAGTAAAATAATTTATTGTATAGATCAGGAAAAAATTTGTTAAAATAAACTTTTTTCTCAATTTCAATTTTAATCATAGAGTCCCGCTGACTACTGAATTATATAAACATATCTCAATCCCAAGTATTTATTCCATAACCTATTTTTACTAAGTACATTTGATTCAAAAGTCATTAAAACAAGCACCAATCGTAAATTCGGCATCGGGTGCTATCGATGATCAAATTCCTAATCGTTATAACGAGACAAAATGGCGTAAACAGTGATGATGATAAACCTTAAAAGCCTTAAACAAATTAATATCAAAACTCAAACAAAGGTAATTCTCCATCTGGTGCGAGCCGCAACTTCATGTTTGTTCCCGAATATAAAGAGAGGGTCACTGCCTAATCCGACATCATAATGTCTCAGCAGGAGCGCCTGGACACCGGTGGTCTCGTTCTCCCCTGCGGGTATGGCGCGAGTGCGACAGAGACGAAGACAGTAGCCGTGTTCCCGGTAATTAAGGGTCGTTTTGCAAATTACACGGTACTTAACCACCCATATAACACTCATTAATCACAAACTTGGCTCATCGTCTATAGCGCTCACTCGTATCTGCAGTTGTATAGCGCCGTCTCTCTCTCGCCGGCCTCGAGTAAGACAGCGCTTTAATTAGGTCATAAATACATTTTCATGATTAGGACAAGCCCCGGGCGTAAGAGGTTTTGAATTACCTCTAGAATTTATGCACAGTTTATGGATCAAATATGTCGTGTATACACGTGAATCTGCGTAAAATTTACGTAGGGTTTTCGTATGCTCCGACGATGTAACACGTGAATCTAAATAATGTTACGGAGACAGCAGAAGTCATGTGTAGGGGAATTTAATATACTTCTGCACGCGTACCGTAGAAATGGGTTTTGTCTACGGAAGAATACACAAATTGTCAGATTGTATTACACTATTATAGACAAAACAAGTCCCATTTTGTCCATTAAAATCAGTTTGTCATTTTGTCTATAAATTCTTCGGTAAAGTCATTTATACGATAGTGGTGTCAACACAATATACGTGTTGTAACTTGTGGTTGTTGTCCACAGAACGTCGCACTAGTAGCACGTAGTAGGTAAAGAAGTTTAAATTTCAAATGAAGAAATTTAGACGCATATTTCTTGCTACCCTCTACTTGTTATAAATACTTTAAATTCCAATTATAACTAATACGCGTTAGCCACTGAGCCACATACGACCTCTGTGTCTTCGAATCCCGCTAAAGGAGCAAAAAGTTTTCTGTGTATAATATAATATAATCCAAAGTATATATTATATAGAATTAAATATATTTCTGCTGTCTGGTAGCCGTAACACAAGTTCTTTGACTAGCACGGGACTAGATTTACGTGGTGTGGAAGCGTCTATAGATATTATGTATAACTATTACAGTATATACAATCACAAATATTTTCTCACAAAGTCAACACACACATTTATTTATTTCACACACACTTAAATTATCATTTACAGGCTTAAACTAATGCGATAGTAGTGGAAACGAAATTGTATTAACCAAAATAATATAAATTTAAATCCATTGTATTCCATTCATAATCAATAACAATAATTTTAATAAAACTTTAATAAAATTTAAATTTATAATTAAAATTATAAAATTTATAATTAATAAAACTTTAAATTTATAATAGAAATCCCCAATTAATCAACAAAAAAAAGCTTTAACCTATTGATATTAAATACAAATAAATAACATCCATAATTAATTAATATTTATAAATTAATAATTAAATATAAAATAAAGATAAAATTTCACTCACACAGCAGAAAAAAGCGATCAGTTTTAGTATGCAATATCAAGTTATTTTATGCTAGATATTTAAGTTTATAGTTAATTATGACTTTAACTGTATACAAGTGTAAACTGGATCCGAGCTATACAGCGGGCTAACGAGCGCCAATGGGGCTTTATTAAACACGGTGCGTATATGGCCATGGGAGGAGCGGGGAGCGAGTAGCGGGGTTGAAGTGATTTTCAGAATGTTCTTAAATTTCTTGAAAATGAAGGGTTATGTATTAATTATGTTATAACAAGAAAAAAATAATGATCCTCCTTCCTAATGGAATATTGAATGCCTTTTCCTATTTTGCTGGTAGGTAAAGAATTTTAAGCAAGTTTTGTATGAATTTTAAGCATTTAAAACTTTAGGCCTTATCATTCGCCTCAGTAAGCCTTTCTGTAAGGATAACACTTTATAACGCTTTACACGTCGTATGTATGGAGCGTTCTCGAATTTGGTAGTGTGGTCTGGAGCGCCAGATATGCCGTCCATGTTCACAGGTTAGAAAAAGTACAAAACAAGTGCTTGAATTGTTCGAATTATAAATCGGAAAATATTTTAATTTGGGTTAAATTCAATATTCATATTGTGTAAAGTCGTTTTGTTCTGTTTGTGATGGAGACTGTTACATCATACTATTGCGATGTTTTTCGAAGTAGCTAATTACTTGTATCAATTAATGGTAATATAGGTAGTGTTGTTATCAAATTTGTAAACATTTTTATAAAAAAACTGTTTTTACCTGAATAATAAATAAAATAAGATAAAATATGTGCCATAATATTATGTTGTTCTGTTGTGAGTCAAATAAATTAAATATAAACTACATAATATTGCATTAAAGGAGTTTTGCGTAGCCGCCTACGCGGTTGCTTCGCTCCCCGTAGTCCGCGCCTGTGCTGCCCGCTACCCGCGCCGCCACCGCTCGCTACCAACGCCGCCACCGCTCGCTACCCGCGCCGCTGCCGCCCGAGCCGTGTCCGCGTGCCGCCGACATTATTGTTGTAATATCGCCGGTAACGACGTTTTGATGGCATCTGCTACTACCACGTATTAATTAGTGCCGTTGACGTGTCGCACTAGATCCATCCGTGAATCGTGATTACGTCGTAATACATACCATTAAATGCAGATTATGTGTAATAATAGTTTAAACTAGTTGTTTTTGTCAATTAAAATTACTTACTATTTTGTTGTTAGATAACTTTTTCAACTATTTAACTAAAGGTAGGTACATAAAATTACAATATGGTCCTAGAACTATCGTTCTCGATAAACAATTGATGGTTAGCGAACATTTTATCGTGAGTTTACATTACATGATATCGGGTTGATCAGAAATCTCATAAATACTTCAGAAGCTGCGAGTTTAGAGCGGTGTTTTATGGCGGTTATGGCAACATGGCGGTCGGTATTATGGCGGCTGTGGCGTTTAATTGGCAATTGGCACCGTTTTACACCGCTGTCAATAACGTTTACTGCTTTATTGTGTCTATAATTGTGTTATGAGAAAAATTGCAATGACTTGGAAATACGCCAAATTGGGCTGTTCAGAATATTATGGACTTGAAATTAATGTAGTTGGAATTATTTCTTCATTTTGCTAGTGATTGCTTTATACTATAAAGCAATCACTTACAAATATAATGTTTATAGCCTAATATTGTTGTAAATATTTAAATATACATATATTAAGATAATATTATAGTAACCAAAATGAAATGTCACAAAGGTAGATTATTTTTCCAAAATTGCGATAAGTGTTAGTTTGTCAAGTTAAATTTGTCATTTAAAATAAACGCGCTCAGTTCAATATCACAATTATAAGTGTTTTTTTTTCTATTTTTTTTTCAATGATTTGAAAACGAATGACGGGCTATGTCGTATATTTGACAGAAAAAAATCTTCATACAATCAAACATACCAGAAAAAGTTACGCCATCTTGATTTCAGAAGATTTTGTCAATTATAAGCGGACCGATTAAACTCCGAAAAGCAGATGTCAAAATGTCAAATCTCGTTTGCCCCACACAACAAGTTTAAGTGAGGACACTTTTTGCCTCGACATGCCTCGTGTATAATATTATAAAGTCTATGATTTTTTTTACAAAAAAATCAACACATTTTATGATTGTTGGTCTCATGTTTGTTATTGTCTGTCTGTTTGTCATCAAATATCAAGTTTACGATTATATATACGGCACTTTAAGAACTTCGTACCCTCAAGAAGCCTTTCCCCAGCTCTATCCCCCATATTCAATTACTTAAGTGATAAAAGACGGTCCATCGAAAACATATCCGTCCCACTCTCACAAACGGTGAATTTACACTGTCTCTTTCTCATAGATATACAATTACGAATATTATTTATCATGAGAGCATTTCTATTACGTCATAATATTATCATTGTTTTGTTGAACTAGATTAAAGAGCGTCTTTTACATAATACGCCTATATAATATCTGCTTCATAATATCAATGAAAATGTTAAATTACAATATTCATTCGATATAAGAAAATAGCGTGTTTTCAATGCCAATCGGTCCATAGAATAATTCAGTCAAAGTAAAGAGTTTCTAATTTGTATATAATTGTTAAAAAACAACATGACGTCAGACACCACTTTTAATCGTGAAAGGACAACACTTACCTTTTATACCGTAATGTTTTTTTTTTGTCGTTAAAACTTTTATTTAATTTGATTTTAAATTTTTATATTTTTAAATACTCAGATATTAAGTATATAGTAATGACAACTTATCACACCATGAGGCGCCGTATGCACAACAAACCGTCCCCTGTCCATCATTAGAGCGTCATCTGTGACGTTATCGCCCCTGTGACGCGGTCATTTGTCACACCTCCCGCCCGTCAGGATAATGATCTGACCGCTAATTTGAGGATGTGTGGGTGATTGTCACTTTTTAGACAAAAAATGTAGTAATTTTGAGATGTTTTCACCCACGTTACACTTTTTTAGAATTAATAAATGAATTCCGTAGACTGTTGCCAAATATCCTACTACTTTTATAAATGTGAGAGTTTGTGAGGATGGGTGGATGGATGGATGAATGGATATTTTGGACTCTTTTACGCAAAAACTACTAAACGGATTAGTTTGGCTCTAGATTAAAACAGGCTACTTTTTTTCCAAACAAGTACAGTATTCCCGTGGGATCCTATATTTACGCGGGATGAGCCGCAGGAAAAATAATAATAAAAATACACTTAAGACTGTTACTATATTTTTTGTAGGTTCAGTCGTGAACCGTAAACAATATTACCTACATAGGAACTGTGGAAGTATTTGTAAGTCGTTATTGGAATATATGTGTTTTAGAAGAATGTTCTTGTAATTAAATTGCATTAACTTGAAACAACTCACTTTTATTACTTTTACTTATTTCTAACATACCTAGCACATCATTCTAGAAAGCCACTTTTTACCGGAAGGAAGAAGTAGTTTTCATAAACCACAGATAACAAAAAGAGTCTATCCTACAGAGTATAAAGAAATATTTGTGTTGCTATCTCAACAGTCGTAAATGTACATAGGCTACATTTCAGCTAGTCAAAAATGCAATCTCGTTACAATAACTCAATCAATAAATTGCGTGCACTCGATCATAAAAAAGCTTACAAATAGAGTCGACGTTTAATTCCGGCTATCGCAGTCCAGCGGGATTTGTGGGCGCAGGTAAATTGGCGCGCTGATCGATGGCCATGTTGGAAAAATGGCGGCTGATTGATTGTGAGTGTCTACGTGTCTAGAACAAAGGGTTGGACTAACGATCGAAGCCATTAAAACTGTCGAGTTTTAGTGTCAATTGGAAGGAAAACTTCAAACGCGAATACTATTGAGAATAAAACACTGAACTTTCTACAAGTTAATATCAGAGATAATATTAGGATTTATTTCTAGCGCAATGAAATAACTCAATTTAACGAATGCTGATTAAAAAAAGTTTAAAGTGCGCTTCATTTCAATTATGTAACGGCCAGAATTAATTTAATTGGGACGATCGTATCATCCGTCCGTTTAATCTTTTTAAAAATATTAAAAACTCTTCATAAATCATGCCTCCCCTGCGCTCAAATTTGGCGTTATTAAAAAAACTCATTAGCAAATTCCGAAAGACAAGGAGATATTAAAACGATAAACTTAATTATCTACAATTTAACCCCCTACCCCACAAACACCCTGCACCCTTTTTTTTCTTAATTTCAACCCGGCGTAGAAATGTAAATGACTATTACTTTCACTACAGAGGTGGCACTGTACGAGTACAAGCATTTACGTTAGGATCCAATTTAAAAAATGCTGGCTTCGTACAGTTTAGTAGTGTAACTCTTGACATAACATCTTAGAATTTATATAAAATGGCAATTTATAATTATGATTTTAATAGCACCATCCACTTATTTTAACGTACGTACGTATTAAGTTTCTCCAACTTAAACGAAATCAATAAATATCCTTAGATGATAGCAATTTCGAAGTCAAATTTATTTTGATAATTTTCTATGCATCAAAATTCCTTTTTACCTCAGGTAGGAGTTATAAAAACAAATCGTCACATTAATTTGATAAAAATCCGCCGCAAAACAAAATGAGTAAAGACAAAAATGTTTATCGCGCAATCAACTCCAAAATCACCACTCGAGACAAGAGAACCGCCAAATTACGACACCGGACATGACAGTTTGAGAATTAAGAAATTGTAATTAGTCCCACCCACCTGGGGGACAGTCTCCGGGGAGTGCAGGACAGGGGGACAAAGTAATTTTGGACATTTCACGTCTCTGCCCACCTCTTAATTAAACCAAAATTTTTAATCTCGCGAGACGCGCCGACGACACTTGATAACCTGCCGCTTTTTTAATTTTGCTCTAGATTAATTGATATTTTTTATTAATTTTTGTGTATAAGTTTGAATGTGTTTTTCTTTGGTATATTACATAGAATACAATAATCTGATTGGGCATATACAGTTTAATATCTAATTATACAAAAATATTTATATTAACGTTGCCTAAAAATTGTAAGTTGTAATTATTAATTATATTTAATTGTATCACAGACATCATTATAACAATGTCCGTACAAAATAATATTATTCTTAATTTAATTTGTATTCAAGGGAACGAGTAACGAGGGTGATAAAAATTTGAAATTAGAATACAATAATACACAATAAAACATTTTGTTTCGGCATTTAGCATAATCGCGATAAGGCTGAGGATACACTTGCAATTTAAATATGTAATGTGGTGCGATCGCCGCTGTAAAATGGCGGCCGCACGTGGCGCGCCGCAGTCATCAAGTCGGTATTATCTCGCGCAGCGCGGAGCGGCGGTGCGTCGTCATTGGGATTACGAATGCATTACGTTTGTGACGGAGGTGAGATTGAACGATTTTTAGGATTTAGAGATTTTATTTAAATGGTGTGTAGAGTTGTAGACAGTTTATTGTAATTCTATTCAATCAATTGCACAATATACGGTTATACAACTGATGAGATCTTTAATAAATTAAGAGTATTTGCTAAATCTTTAGTAGATACTCAATAATAATAAAAAGTGTGTGTGTCTGCTCCGACACACGACTAGAGTTTACTCTTAAATGTAAGATTTGGTGAGCAATGCAAAGGAAGTAAGTGCACTCAAAAAATACAAAAGCTTTGAATCTATAACTAATTATTTGTCATCGGTTGTCATTTGCAATATTTGATGTGTAGGTTATTTTTATTTACAGATCTCGAAACTTTTATATAAATCGTTATTTAAACATATATTTTACTAATTAAATAAAAACGTTGATATGTGTGTCATATGGATTGTCGCCCTAATTTAGCTTCGAAAACCATAGATTTATAGATTTTAATTTTTTACTTTGGCCTAAATTTATTTTTATTTGTATACTTTTTGATGGTGGTCAATTTTTATTATACTAAGTCTGGCCATAAATACTGTTAGAATTAAAAATAAACAAAATATTATATTTTAATTTGTAATCTGTCATTTTTATATGATTGTTCAGTGAGTTTTCTCATTTTGGTGCCAATACATTATACAATATTTTGCGATATCAAAATGGAGTGGGGTGATAAAGAGAACAGAATCGCTGTGATTGCATTACACAAAGTAGGTATGGAACCAAATGCAGTTTTAAAAACTCTCCATACGCTTGGTACTAGTAAAATATTTATGTACCGGGCTATTAATAGGTTTAGGGCTGTTTGTGGCAGAAAAAGCTCTGGCCGTCCACGTAGTGTTCGTACGAAAAAAATTCGAAGAAATCCTGTCCGAAAGCAAAATATTTTATCTCGGGAGATGAAGGTAGCACCAAGAACCATGTAGCGTATTTAAAAGATGACTTAGGACTTGCAGCCTATAAGAGACGTACTGTTCATTTCTTAACTGATATTCAAAAAATGAATAGGGTGGTAAAATCGAAACAATTACTGAATAATTACGCAAAGGGAGTCACAGAAAAATTTTGTTTACGGATGAGAAATTTTTACAAACAAAATGACCGTATTTATGCTCAAAGTTATAAGGAAACTTCCCAATTAGTCGACAGAGTGCAACGTGGGCGTATCAAAACATCGGCACAAGTGTATCAAGATACCATTCTTGAGAAGGTAGTGAAGCCCTTTAACAACACCATGTTCAATTACCAAGAATGGTCCTTCCATCAAGACTCGGTGCCGTGTCATAAAGCTCGGTCTACGCAGTCTTGATTGGAAACGAACGTTTCGGACTTCATCAGAGCTGAAGACTGGCCATCGTCTAGTCCCGATCTTAATCAGCTGGATTATGATTTATAATCCGTTTTAGAGAGTACGGCTTGCTCTAAACGCCAAGATAATTTGGAGTCCTTAAAACAATCCGTACGATTGGCAGTGAAGAATTTTCCTATGGAAAGAGTGCGTGCTTCTATTGATAACTGGCCTCAAGTTTAAAGGACTGTTGTAGTGCTTCTATAGTTAATAGATGATAAATGACCAAACCCAACGAGTGCTGTTCGTACACTGATTTATTAATTAACACAATCGAACAACAAAACGAACAATTAATTAATACAATCAAAAACGAAATCTCGTGCTCGGAGGAGCCACCCCCGATGATATTGATGGCTGCTGCGTTGTAGCCAGTTGCGAGAGTTCCACGTTGGTGGCCTCCACGGCCCGCAGAACCACCGGCGCGGTTCCAACTACTGCTGGAGATACTCTGAAATGCTGTTTGCTTATCTTACGAGCACGACGGACGGGGTAAATGCACCCCGCTAGGATTATCAGTAGCAGCGTAACGTATTTACGTAACGTACGTATTGCAGCCAATGGAGACCACTTCGAATAAGCTTTTTATATTTTAAATTGTTTTATATTTATGTATTAAACTAACACACTGTAAAAGTAATAAATGTTATTTGCAATAAAAATTATTTTTTTCTTTGTTTCAGTATTTGTGGCAAGACTAGGTATTTTCTGAAATTGAACGGTAACTTAAATTAAAGATCGGGGAACGTATAGAATCTTGGGCAGTGATAACTATATAATATCGACGACATGGTCGCTCTCTGTTTGTGAACCAAAAGAGTGTAAATATTTTAAAAAAAAGTATAGTAGGTCTTTACCTATGAAATTGCCGTTTTGTATGAAAAAATTTAAACTAATTTTTTTCATGTATTTTTTATTTATATTAATCGAAGTATTCGATTGCAACTATGCAATCAATGCATATTTGCCAACGCAGTGGCAGTTTATTGATGCCCTTCTTAAAGAAATCAGCTGGACGGGAGGCAACAAATTCTTCAAAGGTATTTTGTACTGCCTCTCGGGTATTGAATTTTTTTCCCGCCAAGAAGTTATCCAAATTCTGGAAAAAGTAGTAGTCTGTAGGCGCAAGGTCTAGTGAGTAGAGCGGATGACGGAAAGCTTGCAACCCCAGTTCTTGCAACTTGGAGACCGTCTGCTGTGCAGTATGAGGTCGCGCGTTGTCGTGCAGGAGCGGCGAGGAGCAGGAGCAGAGACGAGCGATTGACCAATGCTGGTTGGAGATGTGCCAGCTTCTCCAACCAGCATTGTTCTTTACAGTATACATCTGCAGTAATGCTCACCCCGTTAGGTAAGAAGCTGTGATGAATCACACCGGCGCTAGACCACCAAACAGTGACCATCACTTTTCTAGGGGTAAGTTTTCGTTTAGGGCATTGTTTAGGTGCTGAACCAGGATCCAACCATCTTGCTGAGCGCTTGCGGTTATCAAACAGAATCTATTTTTCATCGCAGGTAATAAATGCGGTTCAAAATTCCTTCATTTGTGTGTCTGTTGAGCAGTGCAAGGCACGTCTCGACGCGTACTTCTAGCTGGCGATCATTGAGTTCGTGGGACACCCATTTGTCAAGCTTTTTTACCTTGCCAATTTGACGCAAATGGACCAATATTGTTTTGACGCTAACGTCGAAAGTTGCTGCTAATTCAGCCGTAGAGTGTGTATCATCAGCTTCCACAATCGCCTTTAATTCGTCATTGTCGACCAAAGTCTTCGGATGACCGCGAGGTTCATTTTTCAGGTCGAAATTTCCAGAACGGAAGCGAGCAAACCAATAACAGGTGGTGCTTTGGTTTGTAGTGTTAGCTCCGTAAACGTCGTTGATGTTGAGTGCCGCTTGTGCCGCGTTGCTGCCACGACGGTACTCATACCATAATTACTCGAATTTTTAACGTATCCATGATGACGAAAAAGATGAAATGCGATGAAAATGTAACACTAATCAATAAACAAATGACTACTTCTGGAAAAAGAATTTCGTGTTTTTAAAATAAAATTAATTTGAAATTAGAATTCTCAGCCAAACAAAAATTATTTTGATTTGAAATGGCCAGTACTGCATAACGGCAATTTCATAGGTAAATACCTATTATAATACATCTATCTATGATCTTTGGCTAATATCGTGTGACCGTCAGATATCGTGAATTCTATTTTACTCCCGTAGATCTTCATCCCCAGGGCTTATATATGAAAATCGTTTCGTAAGGAGTAAACTCCAGTAATAGGTATAGGTAATTTACAAAAGTCAGAAGAAGCCAGAAAGAAACAGTTATTTTAATTTTTACTTAAAAATATTATTCAAAAAATTAACTACTACAACACATAGACTTTCAAAACATAAACACTTAAGTAAACGAACCTTAGGAAGTATCATGTAATTTATGTGAACTGCAATAACATCATTAACTCGAACACAATCGTCCGAGCTTAGGCGTTATTTAAATTCAAATTGAGGCATTAAATGATTTGACGGCGGTCGGCGGTGTGCACGCGGCTTTACTTATCTGATGTGTCAGCGTACCCGCATTATCTGCCAAATTGCTTTCGAATTCTCCGCGATTTTAAACAGTCACGCTTGTTTTGGTGTTATCTTACTTTTGTGATTTAAATACTTACTAAACATTTTGACATTATTAAAAAGCACACGCCATTTTACAAATATGGCATTTACACTGGTGCTCATTTCAAATTCAATTCAATCTAAACAAACAATAAAGCCCTATAATGTTAATAATTTATATGTCCTTATTTACATTTTTAGAAATACAATGTCATACTAATTTGGACGAATTTCATATTTTTGTTTACGTTTACATTCGATTAGATTTGAACAGAGTATAAAGTATAATGTAAGCCATTTTATCTGGTATTAAATTTCGAAAAACTGAATATTTTTAGTTTCAGGACACATAATTTTATTTCACAACTCACGTGTATTTTTCGCAATTAAAATTTAAAACGTGTATTTTTTTTGAAAATTACGCAATATTTAGACTCGTGGGTAGTTAGATAAAAACCGAACGTTTAGCCATTCGTCACGGGCCATTAATAACGCGGACTTATCCCGCCTAATACCGCTCATTCCCGCTTTCCGCGATTTTTTCCCGCGCAAAAACATGGCGGACAATTTATTGGCAGGATTACACTTCATAAATAATAAAATACGCTGGTTTTCAATTTGCCACAGCGGCGGGGATCTGTTTCTGATAACACTATCAGAAGTGGAATGAACTATAAATCTTCAAAGATTTAACTGAGATAGAGGGATGGTGCAGATCATTTGTTATAGGCCACCAGATAACATGTTTTACGAGAGTGATGATAATCTTTACTAATATTATAAAGACGAAAGATTTGTTTGTTTGTTTGGACTGTATAGGCTCTGAAAGTACTGGACCAATTTTTATGAAATTAGGCACAGACACAGGGTAGTCAGTAGACCATAGGAAAAGACAGACTTCTTTTTGTCGGCAATTTTTTTAAAAAGAAATTCCTTTTGCGCGCATGAAGACGCGGGCAACATCTAGTCATTAATACACACCCGTCATTAATACACACCTGTCATTAATACACACCCGTCATTAATACACACCCGTGCAAGAAAACTTGTACTGTATCATAATGAATACCTGACGCTCATATAGTTGACGTAACAACACTAATACAGTTCCAATAACGTCTCTATCTCGTCCCGTACGTGTTATGTCCCCTCCCCCCTCCCCCTCCCCTTCCTGCCCTCTCTCTGTCCCATGTCCCGGGAACTGCTTACTCGCATGTTTTATTGACTACCAATATTTTCCGAAATACGTCGTAAAAGTTATATGATTAGATCAGCTCCCGTCCGCCATGTTGTGGTCCTTTGAGCCGGATGGCTGTAATCAAATTTACATAATGCTTTACAGATTATTATAAAATTAATAATAACCAAGCGTAAAGCTTTTTAAGCAGCATGCCTATTACGTTTAATATATGACACTAAATTTAGATTTTTAATTAGTTTACAAAATTTTAGAAACATAATAATGTTCCACCAAAAAAGCGTAGACATAATAAGACAAAATATGTGTTTTTTTTTAATTTTATCAACAAACAAACATCAAAAAACCTTACACACTAAACAGTATAGTATTCTTATATTTTACGTAATCTGTATAGAATAAACCGACAGTTTCGATGGAACACAACACAAAATAGAAACGATAAGAGTTGTTCGGCCACTGGCGTAACACGCGGGACAACTTTACCAATAACATCATACTGATACACCGCGAGACATGAGAATAGGGCAAATCCTACTACGGATGGACGGATGGATGTATGTTTGTGACTCTTTCACGCAAAAACTTCTGGACGGATTTTGATGAAATTTTGTATGGTAGTAGTTAAAACTGTAAATTAAAACTTAGGCTACATTTCATCCCAAAAAAGTACAGTGATCCCTTGGGGTACTGTATTTGCCAGGGCGGAGCTGCGGGCAAACGATATTACGAGAATAATACAGTTTTTCATTGTAACCTTTTGATGCAACGGGAACTTTTGATTCGAACAAAGACTGTGTTGCCTAATCCTACTAATATTATAAATGTGAAAGTTTGTAGGGATGGATGGATGTTTGTTACTCTTTCGAGCAAAAACTACTAAAGGGATTTCGATGAAATTTGATATGGTAGTAGTTTAGGCTCTGGAATAAAATATAGTACAGTGCAGGTACAGTGTTCCTTATCCAGTTTCCTATTTACGCGGGTGGAGCCGCGGGCAACAGCTAGTAAACTATAATATTATCAAGATCAATGTGGAAGAACAAGTAGGTATCTATCGAAATATCTATAACGAAATAAGAAAGCAGTTACCATACAATTTATAATAAAGAAATTATTTGTACTTCGTGTTACTAAAGTGAAATATATTAAGCTCACGTAGCTAAAAATCCTGATAACTAGTAGCTACAAAACAATATAGTCGGAAAACACCCTATTTTTCTGTCGCGCGGTGTATCGAGTGAGTGTAGCGCGGATATTTACAAGTTATTGCAGTTCGCCGGAAAATAGTGTTGTACCTAACATAATATACCCCCTTCCCCCTACCCTCCCCACCCCATCCCACCCCCACGGCTACCCCTCCTTGGGAGAACACTTGACAATAACATTAAGTGTTACGTTTATTTTTATTTTATCTCTTGTTTTAGTGTTAGAACTGTGTTACGAGCGGTTTGGTGTTTTGATTGGGTAGTTAGGTTGTATGTATTGTATGTATTTTACACTTAAACCATAAGACAAGGTAAAGAAAATTACCGTCAATATGACGTTGTATATGTAGTTTTCAATAATTGGAAAAATTATAATTAAAAATTGTAGACATCTCTAAAACATTATGTCTGGTGCCCCAAACTTACTTTGCGTGGAAGCGGAAACCTTTTTTTTTAAATGGACCCCTAAGATAAAATTAGCATAAGTTACTCTTTGTAACATCAGCTATCTGCCAGTAAAAGTCCGGTCAAAATCGGTGCGACCGTTTCAGAGATTAGCCGGAACAAACAAACAGACCGGCAGAAAGGCAGACGGACCGACAGGCAAAAAATTTAAAATTAAATTTTTGCTGTAGGCACTGAATATACTAACTTAATATGCTTCTTTCTTTCTAAAAACAAACCCCAATCCGAATAGATAATGTCATAAAGGCTTCAAGTTTCAACAATAACACTTCTATGATATCTAGAGTTCGCCCTGTGGTCGAAATTCACGCATAATAATTCATATAATTTTTAAGTTTGAACTTTATAAGGGTTATTTAGCCTCTTAGATTGAAAAATATTGTAAATGTTGTGACAGATCGACAAACGTCAACGTGTGACAAAATTGTATATTTGATAGACGGTAGTGTGTGTTAATAATCTGAAGTAGTGTGTGTTCTTGTTATTTACTTTCTGCACACCTTCCTCCCTATTTTACCGAGCAAATTTCAGAAAGTTTTTTCTTCGCGTAATCATATAACAATATTGACTAAATCTTCTTCCATATCACCAAATGTCTGTATAGCGACGCATCGTGTCGATTCACGATCCAAATATCTCTGGGCTTTATATTGTGGAAATCTTTCAAAATGTCTATACTGACATCGCCTACAGCATGTCGACTCGTGGTATGGCAGTAAGGCGGCGATATGTATTCGCAGCGCGCGCTCTTTATTATTATTTCCACATATTGAGCGCCCGCGGTGGGCGGCCGCGGTGGGTGGGGGGCGGGGGGACGATCGATGATGGGATAACAATAGTCTGGACAAATATGTGTTTGATGTTACACATTTGCCATGCCGTAAGGACTGCGATAGCATGACGAACAAACGTATCTCTAGTATTATTAGCGCAAATTAGTGACAGCTTAGGTCTATTTAGTTTAACCGGTGATCGCCCACTGGCCTCCCATACCTATACTAATATAATAAAGAGGAAATATTGTTTGTTTGTTTGCGTTGAATAGGTACCGAAACAACTGGACCGATTTTGATGAAATTTGGCAAAGACGTAGAGTAGACCACGGGGAAGGACATACGAAGGACTACTTTTTATCGCAGGAAAATGTACGGTTCATGCGTGATTTATTTTCGGATGCTTGAAGTCGCGGGCGACATCTAGTTTTATATAATATTTATGTTTAGGGTTCTTTTTCTTCCTCTTGGATACCAAATAAAATGTAAAGTCGCCTGTCTGACAAGAACGCAGGGTAGTGTGAGTTAACAATTTGATGGAACTTACGTCTGTTTTATTAAGTCAATGAATTTTTTAACATCATTATAAAAATATTAATGCAGCTCACCTACCTAGGAGTAGGAGTAGGAGGACCTACGTGTTACCTACGCGCGCCAACACCTACTCAATTGATTTACTCTAATATTTGTTTGTTCGCATTATATAGAGTTCGAAAGTATTCGATCGATTTTACCACGGCTAACGGGAAGGACATAGGCTACTTTTGTACGCGGCAAAATGTACGGTTCCCGCACGATGCGAGACGTCGTTTAGTTGATTAGAATATGTTACCCGATTCGATAAAAGCACTTAATATTATCTCGTGACACTATTAAGTGGAAGATCACTCAAAATTCCACACAATTAAACGTATCACAGACGCGCCGCTAATACGTCACGTCACGTCACACGTCACGTCACGGTGACTAATGAAAGCCTCCACAAATTAAATACCTCCGATAATTATCACGTACCCCGCACGACAAGGTAATATAAACCTTATATCCATGTATTAGAGTGTTATACTTAATTGGTACATGTAAACTCTTTGGGAATCAGGTTATTTTTTTTGTTAATCTCAGGCCAAAGGATTGTAAACTTTAAGTAGATTTTATAGCGTTGTGTTTCGAGTGTAGGGGGCATAGTGTAAGCGGTAGCCGCGGCATTTCACGAGTGTCAGTATACACTAATGATAGTGTAACAGATCATGGGAGACTGATCTGATAGAGTGACCATGCTGGAATTTCCATATCCGATTAATTACTCTGATAATTATGTTTATAGGATAATATTGATATGAAACATCTTGCTCATTCGTCATCTAAAGTATGAACATGCGGGCAAATTGGCGAGTGACTCGTCGCCACGCTAATTTTAAAAGGATTTTTTGTACGAAAAAAAAAATCTGGTTTTTCATCGACAGTCGTCACTTGTATAAAATTTAAACAAATTATACTAGTTAGTATTATATTGAGTTTGAGCAGGTTTGTAATAAACAGACGATAAAAATAAATGCACGCCAACCACTGAGCCACAGAGGTATTACATGACTAATTTCAGACGTCAGTCTGATAAACATTCAATTTCCTGACCGTATACTTGTAAATGTTCAATTTCCCGCGGTAAGATGCATGTAAGCCTTA
Source organism: Phengaris arion (assembly GCA_963565745.1). Lineage (NCBI taxonomy): Eukaryota > Metazoa > Arthropoda > Insecta > Lepidoptera > Lycaenidae > Phengaris > Phengaris arion. The sequence goes on from OY751444.1 coordinate 19,627,263, forward strand.
ACTTATTGGAAACCACCCTCGTAACAACCCTAACGGCTGTATTTACCGCCGTTTGGGGTAAAGGGGTTGTTACAGTTGTCGAGCCGCGGTTGTTGCACTTGTTAGCAACGGTTACGCATCTTACGAGTAGATGCCAATAACACTTTAAATAATGCCGTTTATTTCTTGGATATAAAGCTAAGTGTAAGAAGCATTAAAGTAATAATAATCTTGTACGAGATTGAGTAATTAATCTACGTAGAGACAAAAATATTATTATTTAGTGTCGTGTTGTTGGCTTAAAAATATTCTATAACGGTAATATAATCATCTATTCAAATAGGAAGGTTTTTTTTTACTTCTTTCAAACTTTCGAAAGATGTTATTTCGTAGAATCGTTATTTTTGCCAGTAGTTTTAATTATCAATGTCAATGCACACTAAGCAAGGATTAAAATTTAAAAAAAAAACACTTTTAAACGGGTGAAATTGGGGTTGAAAATTAGTATGGAAAATCATTAAATCTCCGATTTCGATGAAAATTGAGATTCACGCTCTAATATAAATATGTGTTTCAGGGTTCATTAGAATTTACTCTCTGGGGGTCTAAAATAAGGGTTAAACGTTTGTATGAAAAATATTTAAAATCTGTCCGAATTTCCAGGAATATCCCGGGGTAATAAATACAAATTATTGAGCACGTATTTTATAGTTTTTTGAAGTTCGTCCTTCGCCAATGGGTGAAATGGGGGTCCAAAGTTTCCATAGTGGAATATCAACAACTGATCGAATGGCGTTGAACTCCGGCACGCATTATATAGTTGCTATAACGAGGAAGCCGTTGGAAAAGGATTTTTCGAAATTCATACCCCACGGAGGTGCAATGGGGATCCACGCGGACGAAGTCGATAATTAATATTATAGTTATATGCATCTATTATTCTTCTAGAATAAAAGAGGTAGACAACTCCTATCTTCTATCAGGTGTACCCGGTTACTATAGAACAATTCCTGTCAATTCTGCCAGGACTGTCCCGCATTGGACCTTAACAGATTGTCACCCCACTCGGGAACATTCCTCACGTCTCGCCCATTATGGTAATCCTAATTGCTCACTGTTAACCCTGCCGTGATTGCCGCGTCGAATGTAGGCTCGCCTCACTAATAAACCCGATTGTTGCGTTAACTGTGAGGGTTCGTTTTAATCGGCAGTTAAAAACGAAATCGTAGATTATAGATTATCGGGTAGATTTTAGCCTCTATAAGCGTCAGCTCACACCGAGATGAAACAATATGCGACGCGGCGCTACATTTTTAAGAAAGCTATTCAAAATTGAACTTTATTCGTTACACAAGAAGATACTCGTTTCATTGTAAGAGTTCGAATGTCAAGTTGTACCGCGCTGCACAGCGCATGTGCGTTTCATATGACTGATGTCGTATGAAACGTATGTATCTTTTGATGTTGTAAATAAAGTTAAACTTTGAATAGCTATCTTAAAAATGCAGCGCCGCGGCGCGGCGCGAATTGTTGCAGTGTGAACTGACCCTAAGCGTCAGTTCAAACTGACATAGAGACGTGATGCGGCGCGGAATTCTATACAGATAGCGATTCAAAAGTGAATTTTAATTCCAAGATGGACGTTTCATTCGCGGAATTTCGTATTGCGCGCACGATCTCGCGGCATTGTCTAGTTATGTATTACTAGCTGTTTCCCGCGGCTCCACCCGCGTAAATACAGTATCCCTTGGGATACACTACTTTTTCGGGATAAAAAGTAGCCTATGTTTTAATCCAGAGTCTAAACTACTATCATACCAAATTTCATCGAAATCCGTTCAGTAGTTTTTGCGTGAAAGAGTAACAAACATCCACGCTTTCACATTTATAATATTAGTAAGGATGTAGCATAACTAAGTAAGAGAGTTGAAGAAAATTATTATCAAAGAAACATCGTGTAGCCTTGATGTAAACATTCGCTACTCCCGTGTACGTGTAAACTGTCCACATGAGTCACGGGGATGAACGGTAATGAATGACGCTAATTACTGCCGAGCCGCGAGGGGGGGGGGGGGGGCGACTCGCTCTTGAGTCCTAGGCTGGACCTATAGAATTCGGAACCCCGAAGGCCGGAGAAATGTCAAAGCGCTGAAAATAGAACTCTGCGCCAATACAATAGAGCTGAGAATCGAACACACAAGTGTCAAGTCAAATGTCAAATCTGAGAAGTCGACACTCGTGTGTTCGATTTTTAACTCAATTGTATTAGTCCAAAGTTCTAGTTATAATGCTCAAAATTTTCATTCTTACAGCATTTTAATCCATTGTTTTGAGTCAACTGCAATTATTTGAGATTGTACCAAACATTTTAAGATAATAATAAATCTACCAATTAAAACTGGTAAAACAAATCTGCAAACACATCAGTCAGCGTGTACCGACAGCGGTGAGCATCGATCAGCGCTGTGGACGGTACTTTCAGAGTTATTCCACCTCCGAATATGATCCTTATGTCGTTGGAATAAAGGTCCTGTCAGAGGTAAAATAACTGTGAACGGTCTTTAAGCATAAGCCGAAGACGCGAGCGACATCTGTCGACGTAATTGAGGGATTAGGCAGATAATTGAAACCGTGCGACCGGGACACCCTGTGTATACACCACGGGAGGAAGCGAGACAGATAGACGTACCGAGCTACGGCGTGTAACGGAACGGATAACAACGTGTCTTCTTGTATATTGTATTATCTTACGTTTTATGCCCTATTAATCTTGTGGATTACGGATTTGCGATTTTTAACCCTGACTCCATGAAGTAAAGTCGATTTTCGCGTGTAGTGCCGCTGTGTATAGGGTGTTTAGATTCGGGCGTAATAAATAATTGTTTGCGCGCGTAAAGCGAAGTGTCGGTGTCTGTCAGGAGGTAATCCGAAGGTTAAGGAGACAAGCTAATAAATGCGACGATCAATTTCATTCCCTCTCAAGTTGAGAGTACAAATTGAGTCTTATGCTTCAACATCCATCATTGAAATTGATTCAAGAGTTTTGAGCATTTGAGAATAATTAATTTATGTTATTTTATAACAATTTTATTAGAGGGTTTATCTATATTGATTTTATAACGGATATTAGACTGTTAGACTGTTATAAATAAACGTATATTAAAATTTATTCTCGTTGAGTTTACAGTGAACCATCTGTACAAATGTCACAACTGACCAAAAAGGCATGAGCCGTTTTCACACTAACCAATTAAAGTAAGCTATTTTAAAATTTGTAATCAGAAACCCAACTCTTGTAAATCGTAACTATTTGTGACAACGAATTTATACATCTGTGAACTGAACCTAATATGCAGCTCTGCGAAGCACAGTTTCGGTTCTTGTATCGCTATTTAAAAAGTGCGCGCCGCGTAGCGTCGCATCGCGCCCTGGTGTTACCCAATATACATAATAATGTGCTTTGTGCTCCTCTATCGAATATGGATCATTATTTTTGACGTGATAACGTCTTATAATTCGATGGAGCCGGCTGCACGCACGAAAAAACATGACTCATGCGTTACCGGCGTTACCGGCGTTACCTCGCTAAACATGACTCATTACGTGTCACGTATGTACGTTGTCACGTTCAACTATCGTCAGTAAACCGACTTTACAGACAACCGATTTTTTTTTACTATAACATTGTATTGTATATAAAATGATTAATTATATTATTAAATAACTTGGAGGCCTTGATGAACTAACGAAAGTCGATTAATTTTAATCTCTTTATGATAATAATTTAATTAAAATTTAATAGTTTCCTGCTGTGTGGGCGAGACATTGATTTTCAATCGATATCGAATCGAATTAGATTCGATTATTTAATCTGCCGCTTACGATAAGCTTCTGGCTTTAAATTGTGCACCGAAAGTGTAAGAGATAATGCCTATCTCAGTAATATAATATTGTTTAGAAATCAGAAGTGAAAGTTTGTATTATTATTAAACTATAATTAATATTATAGTGCGGTTTAAAATACAGTACCTACCACCTACTACCTACTACCTACCTCGATGACTATTTTCTTTCCCGCTGGACTAAATAATCCTACTATTATAATAATCAATGTGAAAGTTTGTGAGGGTGGATGGATGTTTGTTACTCTTGAAATTTGGCACGGTAGAAGTATAAGCTCTGGTTTAACACATAGCCCTTTTTATTTATCAAAATCCGTCCCGTAGTTTTTGCGTGCAAGAATAACAAACATCCAGCTATCCATTCATCCTTACAAACTTTCACATTTACAATAGAAGTAGGATACTACTTAGTACGCTTAGGGCCAGTTTCACAATTTTCTAGTAAGTGTCGGATAGCATATTCGGAAGTTTTGTCGCTGCTTATACAGTATCGAGCGACAGAGACAAAATATACAAGTAAGCTACCTGACAATTATCAGTCATCTGTGCACTAGCAGGTTTGAAAGGGCCGCTTTCGGCGATTCACGTTCAATTCTTGCTACTAATTACTCCAAAGATCGTAAAACGGCCACTTGACCGCCAATTCATAATTTGATTAGGATACAATTCATAAGCAGAAATATATTCATTTGAAAACTTTCTACGACAATCCCTAAAATGGTCCGCTAATAAAGAATTGCTCTAATGTCAAATAGCAGATTTATAAAAAGTTGTCAGGAACATCCCGCAATAGATATTTTTATAAGTAAGTAAACGTTTTATAAATAAGTAAACTATCATAAGATTAAAGATATATATCTACTTATTACGATTATATTATTCAATTTAATAAATATAACCACCGCAGTTTTCTATGAAATTTTTATAATATAATACAATGGTAACCAATAAGTAATTACTTCTTTATTTTCGTTTAAGGTATTCTACGCGCTTGACCATAAAAGCGATTTGGTTTCGAGGGCCCTATTGTTTACACACAAACGTGAAACGTCAAACAAAACTGGGCGTGACGTCAACGAGTTGCCAGGCGAAGAACAAAAAAAAACACGCAATTTTTATACTTCATTGATTACCTTAAATATAAATATTTTAATGTACTCATTGGTAACTTTTATTTACAAATGCCAAGTACTAAAATAGTTCTTCAAGATTAACCTCCAAGACTAGTATTTTTGTACACAAATAAGGAATATGCGGTTATTCGGTTGTAACGGTTATATAATTTTTTCATATGGCAACATAACCGACAAATATGAATCTGCTAATGAAATGATTTTTTTTTAATTTATTCATGACCATGGATACAAAGTCCTTCAGTCGGATACATTTTGAGTTTTGACATATAAGACATCTAATGAAATGAATTGCTGCAATGTTGCTATAAAACGTGACAATATCACCAACTTTTAGCAAGATTGCAAGGAATGCTTAATGCTTTACTTTTAGCCATATTGCGCGATGTGGCCTTTTTAGGCCTGCAGGCCTTCAATAACATTGCAATGAAACATAATAAAGACATCTCATTGATATTGTATTAACGTTATGACACAGCAATCGTCACGTTAACAAATAACGTTAATATTATTTGTGTAGAATCAGGCGCGTGTTCAACAGTTCAGAGGGGCTCCTAGGGCGGGCGGGGGCCTAGGGCGGCAAGGGCGGCGGAGGGCGGCGCCCATAAAAATGCAAATGGCGGTGTCGACTGGGGATTTCATTGTTGTATCAATCACACTCCTTATTATTGCGGGATTTTCCGTTTATTGTTTCCGAGGAGCGCGGGATGACGGGTTTTATGTCGCCGCTACAATTGTTTCATGTCTACAGATGATTAAATACTGTGCACATTTAATTAATTTATGTTTGAATTTATAGGATAAGTTTCCAAGAAGTTAGTGAATTGTGACGTCATCGTTCTATGTTTTGATTGAAACTGACACTAAGTAGGTACTAATGAAATAATGTGCCGATTTATTTTAATTTCCAGTATTAACCTACACTACTCCCTGTATAAAATAAACAAAAGTATTACGATATCCATTGAGCATAGCATATTAATATATTATTTTTAATCTTAATGTTATGTTATTGATTGTACTGCAGTATCTTGGTGGAAATTCATGTTTCACAGTAATAACACACATGACTTCTTGCACTATTTCCACTTTAATAAGTATTTTACATTAATTTTAATATATTACACGACCGGTTTCGGCAAAGTCACACCTGATGATAACTTTGTCAAAACCGGTCGTGTAAATATTATAATGAATGTAAAACACTTATTAAAGTGGAAATAGTGCAAGAAGTCCTGTGTGTTATTACTGTGGATCTTAATGTTGTCCAAGTTCAAAGTGGGCATAATATTTGCGTGCCAAAATTTTCAAAACATGTTCTTAATGTTCATGTTCTGTTCTTAGGGCCTGTTTCACAATCTCCTAATAAGTGACGAGTAGCTTATCCGGAAGTTTTGTCTCTGTCGCTCAGTATAAAATAAGCAGCGACAAAACTTTCCAATAAGCTATTCGTCACTTACCTAATACCGAGCGAATGTGAAATAGGCCCTTATATTCCGATAATGTAACATCTAAATCCGTTATATGTTTTATGCAAATAAAGAGCATTGAGTGCATAAATTTAGCATAGTAGGTAGAAAAAAAATCCTAAATCTATGATTATGTACACAGTAGCTATATTTTCTAACCTTTTAATCTTTTTTTTTTAAAACAAATGAAAAATACAGCAGAATAATGCAGCTTTTGTTGATTATCCTCGTATTATCGACTGCCAGTTTGCCACATAAATTATTCTCGGTAAATCGCGTAATTACATTCGAATGTCAAAAAATCTATCAATAATATACCAATTAGGGGCGACATCTGGTGACCATTGTCATTGAGATGCGACCGCATATGCGCCATCCGACACGCCTTCGCATGTGCGGGAGTGCATAACAAAAACCGGCCATGGGCGAGTCGCGTTCGCTTACTAAGGGTTCAGTAGTCGGTAATCTCTACTAAGCGGCAAAAAAAATCACGTTTGTTGGGTGGGAGGGAGGCTACTTATTAGCTACTTAGATATTTATATTATATATAAGATATTTATAGAAATATCATCTGTGAAATTAGCTGTCTATCAAGGTTCATAAGCTTCAGTCTGGCGACAGACAGACGCACGGATGGACAGACAATGGAATCTTAGTTCCCCTTTAACTACCCTTTGTACCCTTTGGATACAGAACTCTAAAATGTAAGCTCTGTTTGTGTGTAAGCCCTCCGCATAATTTGCGAGGCATAATAATGTAAAAGCTTGTTATCAATCTGTGCGGTTTACCCCGGCTTTTCCCTGTAAGTTTGTTGCAAGTCATTTATTAATAGGCACTATTGCCAGCTGAGAGTATTTGTAAGCGTCAGTTCACACCGAGACGAGACGCGACGTCTTTTTTTAAGATAACGATTCAAAATTGAACTTTATTCACTACAGTAAAAGGTACACTTTCATTCTTTGAATTCGTGATTTAATATTCTACGCCAGCCTGGAGCTGGTATGATATTTCATATAAGTAAAACTATTACTGATTTCGTCATGTTACATTTTAATAGTCACCATATTTGACATTATTCTAACTTCGACATCTATATATCTTCGAAATCTCTATAAATCTATTCGTAAATTTTTATAGCACATCATATACAAGAATGAAATAAAACATTTTATGACTTTTATGTCTGACTAGTTGTCCCGACACACGTGGTTTTGTCGTAACTATAAACCTCCAATATTTCTCACCGTTTAAACCTTCCCTGAACTTCGATCCAGCTGTTCTCGAGTTTTAGCGAGACATTGGTATTGCAATCCATTTTTAACCAACTTCCAAAAAAAGGACGTGGTTATTCGTTCGATTGTATAATGTATATATATTTATTTTTTTGAATGTTCAACAATAATTTCGCCGTCTGTGGACCGATTTTCAAAATTCTTTTTTTTGATGTTAATGGTATAATCCGAAGTTGCTCCCGTTGTCACCAAAATGGTGACCTGATGGTGGGATCCATGAGAAATCGAGGGAACTCCTTGACATTTATACGGACACATATAGTAATTTTGAGTTTTTCTGAAGTAACCCAAGCATATGCTACCAAAAAGTAAGATTTTGCGCCAAGGTATACCCTGGATCCACAAGTACTGAACAGAACTCCTGACTTTTTATAGACACAAGTTTGGAGACTTCGGCGTTGTTTAAAGAACTGCAAGCTTATGCCATTATGTCAATTTTTGTAATCATCATCATCACCACTTTCATCACACCACACATCATCACATTATGATGATATAATAGGTACTTCTCATAGTATTTTACACGGACACTGATTATCTTTGGACGTTACTCTGCCGTTTGTGGACCTATTTGTAAAATTCTTTTGGTTTTGTAAAGGATATAACTCGAAATTGGTCCTTTAGTCACCAAAGTGGAGTTGTGATGATGGCATGAATAAGGAATCGAGGGAACTTCTCAAAATCTATAGGGACATCTATAGGGATTTGACTTTGTGAATTAAATCCAGCATACGCTACCAAAAAGTAAAATTTTGTGCCAGAGGATCCAAAGGCACGGAACAGAACTCCTCAGTCTTTAAAGATACACGTTTGGAAATTTCGGCATTGTTTAAAGAACTGCAAGCATATTCCATTAACTTACAGTAATCATCATCATTATCTTATATGCAATCACTAATGGAAGCTTGGCGCATATTCAAATATACATTTACACGCTTATTTATCTTAAAATGTGTTAATAATAAAAGAAAATTAAATTCCATATATGTTTTGGCACGAATGAGTCGACCAGACCGGACAAATACCACGGCGTCACAGAAAACCGGCGTAAATATGAAAATGAAATTAAAGATTATCATATACAAGCCCGCGCCAGTATCAAAGAACAGTTACAAAAGTATAGTCTAGTCGGGATTCGAACTTCGCACAGTATTACAATTTACATACACTAATCGCTTATTATGAACTTTCTGTATAACATGCTCCGAGTTGTCAATCGAGCGATATATACTCATATTATAAAGCTTAAATTTCATCAATATAATAAATTATTATTGTATACAAATACATTCTGTAAAACACATTAAGCTCAGGGCTGTCTTTCGCGAGATAATCCATGAACAGTAATAGCCGTGTGGCAGCCCTGAGTCAGCTGTGTCATCGGGAATTATGTCAGGATCAGCGTATTGATTCATATCGATACCGAGGTCAGTGAAATCATTCACATGACGACGATACGGGTCTAACTATTTAAACTAGAGTGATGGTCACATTATTCTGCCTTTTGGCGTCGAACCTACAAGATTTAGACAATATGTTATATATAATTAAGATAATAATTTAGATATTTTTACTAGTTTTTAAATATTTTTATTTCTGAAATAATTACATAAAAGTGCCATCTATCATAAAGTAGATGTACTATTTAACGATATGGTATTTAGGGCTTGTTTCCCAATCTATCTATTATACAAATAAATAAAACTGTAGTATCTATTTGTAATTTTAAATTAACAGCTTTTCACTAAATGCATATTTTGATACGGTACCTACACCAAAAACTTATTTTTTTTTATTTTTGTTTGTCTGACCGTCTGTCTGTTCTGGCTAATGTCTATCGGCCGTTTTCAATAACATATCTAAGATTAAAGAAATATCGCTATCCCCGTTAGACAGTACGCTGTTGTTTATCTTTAACTTGCGTTTCAGTATCAAATATAGGATCTATTTATTGTTGTCCAACGAAGGAAAGCATCCTTCCCTCTCGCCTATCCAAACCTATTGAAACGCTTCATTCGTTGCTAACTACATAAAAATGAATGTTTTAAACAATTATATATTTATTTACAATTAATGTTTTTATTAGTTAAAAGCGTAAATATTGTACTTAAAATTGAGAATCAAAACTCGGGATGATTTTTCACTATAGTTATCGTGTTTTTTATCAAATTCAATAGTGAAACATAACAGTTTGACGCTAGGAGTCGCGTGAAAAGGAATGTGAAATTTAAAATGAAATCAAACTTCGAAACAAAGAGAAAAAGTGTTCGAAATTCAAAATTATACCTTATCTTTTTTACGTATTGTCAAAAGTGTCGAAGCCTTAGTCTTAAGTCGAATATTGAAGCCTAAAGTGAAAAAAAATACAAAAACTAACCTACGTATCGTTTAATTATTAACGATATTTTTTTTGGACCAATTATTGGGTTAAAAAGGTCAATAAATTTTATTGAATTTTAAAGAAAATCAAATAAAAAAAGTAAGGCTACGTTCCTAAGAGCGTTTTTTTGTGGTCGTGACAGAAAAAACTGCACTTTAAATAGAACTCTGCGATAATACAATACAGCTAAAAATCATTTACAGCTATCAAATCTGACATTTGACACTTGACACTTCAATTTTCAGCTTTAATGTACTGACGCATAGTTCTATTTACAGTGCAGTGTTTTCTCTATCGCGACCACAAAAAACCGCTCGTGGGAACGTAGCCTAAATGTCAGTTGTCAAATTGATAATATTACGATAAGTGCAAATCGATAAATACGACAGTGGTCAATACCTAGTAGAAGTCAATAATGTGTCCCGCGGCAATTAGTGGAACTAAATTTGGTAAATTGTTATTTACAATGCCTGAGGTTGTAAAAAGTGCTGCCCGAGAAATAATACTCAAGTTAAAGTTTTGTGAAGCAAAACAGCAGAGTATTCTAATGCCAAGGTATTGTAATACTCATAAAAAATGCTGGCAATATTTTGTCGCGCTATCACAGCGCCGCGTCTAGGGAACTTCTTTCATGAAAAGGACTTTATCTATTTACGTCTCAGAAGTTACAACCAAATGTGGTTGTATTAATTCAAGTAACTGTCCGTTCGAACGTCCGAACCCGCCGTGTGCGAGTACTTGGCACTTGCTATTTACTGTACTTGGCCGGTTTTTTCATTATTACGTATGTTATTGACCGAGATATCCTTAAAGAAGCATAATCAACTAGTGTCTCGAAATGATATATTAAAATCTATATCTATACTTCTATACTAATATTATAATGAGGAAAGGTTTGTTTGTTTGTTTGCATCGAATAGGCTCCAAAAGTACTGGACCAATTTTGATTTAATTTGGCACAGATATAGATTAGACCACGGGTAAGGACATAGGCTACTGTTTATCGTGGCAAAATGTACGGTTCCCTTGGGATTTTCTTTTGCGGATATGGAGTAGCGGACAACTTCTAGTATATTATAAAAAGAAGAAAAGGTTTGTTTGTTTGTATGTTTTTTTAGTTTGTTTGCATTGAATAGACTCCGAAACTACTGGACTGATTTTGATGAAATTTGGCACAGATATAGATTAGACCACGGGGAAGGACATATGCTACTTTTAATCGTGTCAAAATTTACGGTTCCCGTTAGATTTTCTCTGGCGCGCACGAAGTCGCGGGCATCATCTAGTACCTATTATATAAACAGGCGATAATAATCATTGGCGCCAAATGTTGCACAATCCTCAGATAGCAATCAATCAAAGTGATCCAATATGGCGGCAAAAAACGCCATCATAACACCATCAGAAGAATTAAAGCATTCATTAATGCGCTGTTTTATCAAAACACATTAAAATTAAATTATAATATGATCCATCTCGGCTCCCCTATCGTCTACACTCTGTAGGGTTTCAAAATTATGCAGCCACTATTTTTATCTATGTTTTTTTTTAAATCAAATTATGCGTGCAAAATAGATCGATGTGAATGATTTACGGGAAGATTAAACGATATGAGATAGGGTCTTGTAAACGTCTGTAATATCGTTTCAAATTTTGGTTTGCCCGTGTGGTGTGTGCGAGTTTTGTCACTGCTCGCCGTGAAGAAGTAAACCATAATTTGTATGACATCGAAACAACGCCCCTAGTGGCAAACAATGGCAACTAATTCGATGCCATACACATTGTAGTTGACTCCTTCACGGCGAGTGGTGACAAACACTCGCACACAGCACGCAGACATTGGTTGTATTTCCACTTACCACTTGCCATGTGTCATACACCTATGTTTGTTCAAATTCAATAGCGGACATTTTGACCGTATAATCTACGTAAAAACGTTCAGACAGAAAATTAATTTAAAATTTGTAAAAATAATAATAATCATATACTAAATAAAATTACATTGCGCTCTCTCAGGCGTTGAGGTCAGTAAACTCTCAGAAACAGCTGATTTAAAGGGGAAAGTGCGTACTGTGATGATTAATTAATTTCCTGCCTAAACGTCTACACATAGACAGTAGATCATAATAAGCCCATATCCGTAATTGATTTTGAAATGATAATATACAGTCGGTGTCGATGGTCGGTGCCGGCATCGCGCCGGGCGGAGTGACTCCAGAGTCTAAACTAGTACCATACCAACATTCATCAAAATCGGTTGCGTAGTCTTTACGCAACAAATATCCAAACATCCATACAGACCAACTTCCGCGTTTATAATCCACGAGGATCGGTAAGTGAAAAAACAGTTGAAAAGGTTATGGTTAGATTCGCTGGTTTCTGTCTTTTTGTAAATCGGACCACGAAGTATATATTAAAATGTTACTTCGAATATTACAAGACATATTATAATATTGCCGTTTTTAAAGTTGTTTCTTTTGTTTAACAGCATAGTCAAGGTAATTAAATATCAAATCTTATGGTTATTATTTCTTTACGATCGCCTCACGGCTTGGCCGCTCCCATGTTTACTAGCGACTTAATAACTTATCAGTCAAGGGTCATGGGAGTGATGGGTACTGACTACTGTATGTCAGTCAATAATGAGTATTAATTTATAATCTGTATAACTAGGAATCTTAAAAAAATTGAACAAAAAATACCATAACAGGTAAAAAAGTAGCTTCAAAATTTCAAGTAATCACCGAGTTGTAAAGAAGTGAGCGAGCGAGATGATAAATTATAGTTGACAACACTCTCAATAATGTCAACTTTCAAACAAAAATAGTAATTCAAAATCGGTTCATTTGTTTGGGAGCTACGATACCACGGACAGACACACGCAGACACACAGACAGATACGTCATATTATAACACCGCTCTGTTTTCGTCCGGGGTTAAAAACAATAAAATGTATGGGGTGGGCAGTGCCCACATAACGTCGCGTTGCTAAATCACGTGGTTAATGCAGTACCATACATTTTATTTTCTGACTTCGGTATCGTTTCGATTTCGCCTGAGCCGCACTGGGGGCTTATCTATCTTACTTCTTCAATTACAATCGCGAAATTCGATATCAAAAATGTATGATATTGACGTATTGCGCGCTATGTCACTTAGCGGACGTTATGTGAGTCCCATGTATTTCAATTTCGAAGATTGTCATTGTAATGAATGTTTGTATATTGGCTAATACTTTCTTTGCTGACTTAATTTCACAGCCTTGACTTTTGTTTGAAATATGAAGATCGGATCCCGGCCGTCGCGCGTCGTCGATGTCCAGTACATTAGTGACTAGATGACGCCGGCGACTTCGTGCGCACAAAAGGAAATCACGCGGGAGCCGTACATTTTGCTGCTATGAAAAGTAACCTATAAGTGAATCCAGAGTCTCAACTCATCATCTCCCACCATACCAAATTTCATCAAAATCCGTTCAGTAGTTTTTGCGTGAAAGAGTAACGAATATCCAAATATCCATACAGACCAACTTCCGCGTTTATAATATTGAATATTACATTTATTAATGAATTTATGCATTTTCAATTTAACTTTCAATGAAACTATAAACTCATCGCATGCACTTTTTTCAATAACAGTCAACTTACTTCCTGCATTTTTCCCACTTAAATGCTTAAAACTTACATAAACACAATCGGTAGGCAAACATGGTAGACAGCTGAACCCGTGCCAAAGATGGCGGAGTGTAAGTTGGACGGACGCCATGTTTTATTCTGCTGATTTGGAGCTTTTGATTGGGAAATTGTAAATTGATTCAGCAAACTCAAATGGGACTTTATAATAAAGTGCGGCCGCGGAGCACGTAGAATTCCGTACATTGACTGATCGCTACTTGTCTCTATCACTCACGGACGGATATATTGCTATCGCGCTCCTATCGCTTACCTGTGTAAATAATCCTATCGCTTAGCCGTGTTAAAGCGATAACAATATTACATTCGTGCATGAGTGAAAGAGACAAGTAGCGATCAGTTAATGTACGGAATTCTAAGTGCACCGAAACCGCACTTTAGTAACGTATTAAATAATAGTGATAGAATTTAATACGCTCACTGAGGACTGTGGGTGTGATATATCACGCGCGGAGGGTTTCATTTTGCTTCGCGTTCACTAACAATATCGACAAAGTTTCTGCTCGACCAGTTTCTAAACATTTTCGTTTGCACTAGGACGCGGCAAAGTATTTAAACAAAAAGGAGGTGACCACTGACCGTAACGGCGGACATGGATGTGTCCATGACACAGCCACACCGAAAAAACCATGCTTCATAATACAATCCGAGACAATAGTAGTAATTGCTCCCCACACCGATTTTGGTGATGGTGGCCGGTTCCAATGAAACCAGACCAGCTACGCAGGAGTTATTTTATAGTGCCCAAGTGTATGCGTAATACACAAGAGCACTCTCTCTTCCTGTACTCTCGTTACCCCGTGGCGGGGAAAACCGACACGACTGGCGAGAGATCAGTCGCAGGACCGACTTTTGGCGAGAGATCAGGTGATCAGCCTGCATTGTCCTAACCAGACTTGCGACCAATTTTTTGTTGTTTCAATGCAGCGTCGAACTAACGGCCTCCGGAGTCGAGAACCATGCTCTAAGCCACTGGACCACGGAGGCGTCTAGGCGTCTAAAAGGCTGGTTAGACTCACGAACGGTCACCTGCAGATACGGTGTACCACTTTTGATCTTATTACCATGGCAATAAGATCCTGTCGGCGACCGTACCGTCTCAGATTGATGCCATATAAAACTGAATTATAGTATCTGATTACACAATGCGTAAATCTTCAAAAGTGGCTTAGCATAATAAGGGTTCACGATGATTGAATGCAACGCCTGAACGTAATTGTAACATACAAACAGAAAGCGATACAATTAATTGCATTACTTTTGTCCCCTCGTGTGTAAATATAGCGCCCTTCCCGTCGAATGCCAAATGAGCAATGACATGTTCATAATGCTCTTAATGTACACCATATTACAATGGCATAGAGTGCATTTTTCTACGGCTGGCTGGATAAAAAGTTGGCCTACTAAATTCACGACATTTACACATTGCATTCACTATGCACCTTACGAAATGGGAGTAAAGTTAATTTTTGCATGGCTATCTGAATAAAAGTTGTCCTGCTAAATGCACCCCAAATGGTCCATTGGCTTTTGAGTTCAATTTGCGAGTGAGTGTCGTTCGGCTTAGGGTTAGGTTCCGCAGGGTTGGCGCTAATCACCTACTTTATCTATAATGTTATCTTGATTGTTCGCGCCTTGTTTAAATTTTAAGGTGAAATGGTGGGACCGCACTAGTCGTGACGACGCGGCAGCGGAACTGCGCGACGCGACACGGTCTAATAATCTTCGTATGAAATTTTATGAGATATAACTACAATAATAATAGTAATAAACAAATAAATGTTCGTATAAAGATTTCATTATTATTATTTATTTATTATTAAACATTTATTCGACATATAACGCACTACGCGGCAGCGGAACTACGCGACGCGGCACTCCTGTGCGGTATTAGTTAGGTACTAGTAGGGACGCATCGCGTCGTGTCGCTCCGCTTCTGCCTAGTGTGGTCTTACCTTAAGACGAACTGTTTTTCCAAAATTATTATTGTTATTTATTTATGATATCTTACGACCGAATACTGAACGGTCATCAAAGTTAAGAGCCCTCCTGTTCAGGCTGTCGCTGTTTTTGCTAGCCGAAATGACAAGGACAGCATGTGGCTCGAGCGTCTCTAATTTAACTGTCGTTCCAGTATTCGGCAGTTTGTTACTGTTATGACATGTTGCGTGTTAACTTTACATATTTCGGATTCGTGTGGTATATTATGTTTAACGCCTGTTTAACCATCTACTGATGCGTGGCAGATAGCTTGTTTGCTTGTTTTGTCTCTGTCGTTTGATGTAAAGTAAGCAGAAACAAAACTTCCGAGTAAGCTATCACATTACTTATCAACATTAGAGTAACATTAGATAGTAGATTGTGCAACAGGCCCTTTCAACTTTTTTCAAAATTTTCATAAAATAGGTACTAGCTGACCCCGCAAACTTTGTTCTGCCATTTTGATATTCAACGAATAGACAAAACTAGAAAAAAAAGTCCAGCCGTGTCGTAAGAGTTTGGTTATAACGGTTATAAGCACTGTGACCGGATCAGGAGTTCCCAGGCGGGGCGCGCCTTCCTGAGGGGGCGTAGTGAGATGTCACAAATTGAACATAGGTTTTTTTTATTATCACAAATATTAATCGACGTCACCGTCTTCGTGAGGACCAGTCTGAGTCCTTCGGCAAGCTACAATATTTATTGATTTTCATACAGTAAAAGATTTGAATGGAAATAAAAAATATCCATAAAATGCTTTTTGCAATGAAAATGTCAATCACACATGAAAGTATTCTTTATAATCCAAGGGGGGCGCCGTAAAAAATAAATTGACACAAAATCTAGGCTCTAGAGTGTAGTCCTAAACCAACGCTGGACCTATTTTAAATATTAGTCGAGTCCTAAGCCAACTCAAGTGTACAGTTCTAAGCCTTAGAATAGGTACAATGGCTAACAATTGCTGAGATTTATTCATCGTCCATCTGGCGCTGTGACGTCACATGACTATGACGTTATAAGCGGATTACTCCCGCTTCATTTGCGCCCCTCTGATGCCCTGATCACTGTGCGTTGTGGACGTTGTCGCTACATTACTTCCTATTGACAATAATTAAATTGATGCACATGGTAAATATAGTGAAACTTTTCACTTGCGACAATATCCTACTACTATTATAAATGTGAAAGTTTGTGCATGGATGGATGTTTGCATTTAAAGTAGACTTTCATTTTACTTTGATTGTATTATAAGCGAAGCGACTTGTTGTCATAAACTGATTTTGTTACCTTTAGACCATAAATTACCAATACCGTTTGACAGTTTTAGCGTATCGGGACTTGATTGTAATTGTATTATTGCAGGTTTCATTTAGCAGAATTGACCCTCAGATTTTGATGGAATTTGGTACGGTAGTAGGTAGGTTCTGGATTACTACATAGGCTACTTTTATTCCGGTTTTAGTGGGATACTGCATTTACGCGGACGGTTCTGCGCGCAAAAGCTAGTACATTCCTCTCTTCTTAGTTCTTAGCTCTCCCTTGAATTTGCCAATATTAACTCGCTGTTGCATTTGTGGGCTGGACCGTGAGAATGGCCCTTTAGGATTCAAATAGTAAAGGGTTTTTTCTTACATTCCATAAATATCTTTGTACCCTTTTCATGGATATAATATAAATAATACCTATATTTTTTTTATTCTTTCAATACAATTTCGTTTCAAACACATATATTATTATATACTTACCATCATCTATCTAAGTATCTAAATATTATATCTATTGCCTAGTGTTTACCTACAAGATATAATTCCGCTCTTCAGCCATTAGTTTAATGATCACATATCGTAAACAGTTGTGTCGCTATTTGCTGTATTTAAAGTTAATATCCCCACGCAGGGCCCCCAAATTGAATGTATCACTTAGCGTAACGCGACGGCCCTGCGACTGGGCCCAGGGCCCCGCTAGAGGGGCCACGGAGCCCACAAGAGGGGACATGTCATCAATACCGTTCACAATACTTGGGCGATAATCAAATCTGTAAGATTTATTGAAATGTTCATGCATTCTGATTTCTGATTGTATGAGACTTTTAGCTGATTCATAAAATAATGGTTTAATGGCATATTATTATGAATCTGCTTAAATGTTGTGATGTTTGAAGATTTTTTAAATTTAAAATCGAGGCATATGATGGCATATTCAAGTTTTATTGATAATTATTATTTATCCATTCTTGCGATTCACTTTTTTGTAAACTAATTTTATTTATGATTTATACTATTTATAATTTATACGCGAATTTGTAAACTAATTTTATTTAACCATAAAATCCACCTTAGAGTAGCCCCTATTATAGCTTATGTTTCGAACAATAAAAGTATATAATATCTAACAATAGAAATAAATAGCCGGCTAATTTCTCCGTCGTTTAGCGTAGGGGAGCCCGGGTACGGGGGTGCGGGGGTGCCGGGGTGCGGGGGTGCACCGTGTCCAATAGGCATGTTGACTAAAAAAATTTTTTTCGTGTATTCGATGTTAGACAAAATGTTAATAAATATAAAAAAATAATCTAGAACCCATTTTCGTATATCTTTAAAAAAATAACGAAGATACAAACAATTTAATTTTTTAATATGAAATAGGCCTGTGACGTCACAAGTTGCACCCGCCATACATTTGTCATTAAAAAAATTAAAATAAAAAAGCACCAATCTAAATACCTATTTCTTTTGGATTTATGTATCTTTAATCAACAAATTTAAAATTTAATGTATAAAAATGTGACATTCCACACTAGGCTACATTCCTACTGTCCGCGGATGTGCCGTGAAATACATTCCGTCAGCGTTTAATACAAATCTTCATTGATGCACTTCATATTATATATTCAATTACGAGAAGCAGCGACTTCGTGCAAAACAAAATCTGTCTATCACGCGGACACTTACACTTTCATAGGAATTAAATGGCCTTTGTGTTTATTGACACTGACTACAAACTGCAAAAGTTAGGGTTTATGCCAGATAGAGGAACGCACACATCCACACCTCCGCACATCCGCACAAACTTTCGCATCTTAATATTATTTGGTATCATGAAATTATTATGAAACGACACGTCTTAATATTTTTAAAACTAGATGTTCCCCACGACTTCGTGCGCGCAAAAGGAAATCCCGAGAAAACCATGCACTTTCCACGATAAAAAGTAGCCATGCCCTCCGCTGTAGTCTACTTTATATATGTGCCAAATTTCATCAAAATCGGCCCAGAACCTACGGAGCCTGTTCAATGGAAACAAACAAATATTTCCTCTGTATAGTATTAATTAGTATATATTATTGTAAAATACTCCTCTAAGCGCCTTTTCGTTGCATTTCGTTCGCAACTGTGCATGGTATAATCCGACTTTGTACCAAATTAGATAACACTTTTTACGCTGAACAGAGAGACGCTTATTAAAGCTAGTAATACATCTTGTTGTTAAAATTGTTCGACCAATTGAACAAAGTAATTGGTAATTAATATCTGTATTCTGTAGATTATTATCGAAATATTTCGTACAATTTTCTAATTTAGATAAAAATAATTAATTAAAATAAATGTCGACCGCGCTTCGAAAGCTTTGGTTGGTTTAGGTTGGATTATTTTAATAATAATTATAAGAAAAATAATATGATATTATAATTATAAGCATTTACAGTAGAACTAATTCCTTAATGTCCCACGGCAATCATCGTTTTCCTATGGAAAAGATGGATAGTGTTTTTTTTTCATCTTTATTTTCTTTAAGAGGCTTTTGCCATACAAGGCATGCTAGCTCCATAGATCATATTTTAAATACGAACATTTCCGAATACTGAAAGACGTTAAGAACGTAGTTGTACTGTAATATTATATTCAATAAATTAAAGTATTAAATAACAAAGAGTGCGATGTATGACTAGCTATATTGTTAGTATATGTTAGTGTGTGTATGACTGTTTGTATGTGTGTGTATATGACTATTTGTGTGTGTGTGTGAGCGCGCTAATAGAGCGACCGTTTGATTTTGCCGCCTAAACTGATTGACTTTTCAATCTACTTAATCCGATTACTGACAGTCTACAACGGGAACAATAACTCTGATATTGCGTTACACAACTATCGCCTGTACACACAATGCAATAGAATATATAATAGCCTGTAGCTATTTCGTTATGTTACTCTGTACTCGGGTTCCCCCTATCTGTGATCTCCTCGCATATGTCATAACGGCGTTTAAAATCAATTCCTCAGCAGGACAAACAAATCGTGTTTAGTATATTATTTAATTAAATGGTTACTTCAACTCTTAGTGACACCGATAACGGATGGGTCATTAATAAATTATTATGAATTAATATTAATTTATATATGAACTGAATAATAATGTTTTATGCAAATCATAAAGTGCTGTTTATTTTTTATAATAGTTATTAGTTTTAATACGTACATATCACATAATGTGTCCAGTGGTTTGGCGCTTGGCTCCCGATTTGGTCTTCGGTTCGACCCCCGGCGTTGAAGCAACAAAAAATTGGTAGCACGCCTGGTTAGGACAATGCAGGCTGATCACCTGTTTTCTGACAAGAAGATGATCCATGAGACCCGTGGTCATGTAAAAAGTCGGTCCTGTCGGTCGTGTCGGTCATCCCTTACTGGGTTACGAGGGTAAAAGAAGAGAGAGTGCCCTTATGTGTAGCGCACAAACTTGGGCACTATAAAATAACTCCTGTGTAGATGGGCCGGGCCACCGTCAGGGTGTGGGAGCTATTTATCAAATACCTATGACTTGTTTGTTTAAGGCGTTGTGCGCTCGATAGTACTAAAAATTGGAGTTCTTTGAAACCTTTTTTCTCAGTCATGGTCGTACAGAAAAATCCCAAGAAAACATATGTTAATCTGCATTATATTTATCCGGGGACGGTTTTTTTATAAATTGAAATTTTTATTTAAATATTGATTTAAAAATATGCTAAATCTGCCCTTTTATGAAAGTTAAAATCTTCTTTCTCTTCTTTTATAAGTCACACGAGTGTGAAAGTTATTTTAGTATTTTAAGTAAGACAAGACTCAGGGGACGACAGACGCAGTCGTTTTAGTTTTTGAAAATTTTTGTCATAAAAAATTATAGCTATTTTTTATCCGATTTCAATTCTCTCCGGTCGGCGCGGGTATCGCGCCTTGTCGCCTACAAAATTAGTATGGGACTTGACGTCACCGCGCTCACGTCGTGCCGGTACGGGACGATACTTCGACGCGTATGCGAATGAGTCAGCGCGTTGACCGAACGATATTATATCGACAGAGAATACTTATAGTTAAGAGAATTTGGCTTGTGGGTTTAACGCGGTTGGAACCTTGTGCCGTCAAGAACAAAAGACTTTGCTCGCTTACCAAGCGCAGTCTACCGTGTGCGAGCGCCATAATAGGTATAGAGGTAGCCTACCTTGACCTGCGACTCCGTCATGCCGAGGGCATACGCGAGCTTAGCCCGCTCGGGGCCAGCGAGGTACTTCGTCTGCTCGAAGGTCTTCTCCAGCGCGAAGATCTGCTGGCCACTGAAGGTCGGCCGCGTGTGCTTCTTCTTCCCGTCCTTGTCGCCGCCGCATTGTAACGCGGAGTTCGACACTGGAACGAAAGTGTCTGGTTAACGTGACGGCTGCTCTCGGGTGCGAGGGTTTTGTGGTGGGAGTGATGATGATGGACGGTCTTAAAACGTCGGTATGATGTTAGAAAAATCGTTAAGACAAACGAAAGATAAGGATTAGTTCTTACCGAGACGCGACGCGTTGCACTTTAGGATAGTGATTCAAAATTGAACTTTATTGACTACACAAGAAGTTACACGTTTCATTGCAAGAGCGTAACCTGCATTTCGAACTCTTGCATTGTAATGTGTATCTTTTTGTATAGTAATCCTACTGCTATAATTATTATAAATGTGAAGGATTTTGCCGGTGGATGTATGGATGGATGTTTGGTACTCTTTCACACGAAAACTACTGAACAGATTTTGATGGCTGGCAGATGGATTTGGTATAGTAGTAGTTGACGCTCTGGATTACAACATGACCATAATATAAAAGTGCAGTGTCCCAGTGGATACAATATCTTACACTTTAAACGACGAGACGAGTCAATCTTGTATATATATAATCGGTATCTCGACAACGGCTACAAGTATTACCGTGAAGTTTAGTAGGTATGCAGGGAGTTTTGGGGGAAAAAATTGACCTAGTTCTTATCCCTTAAAAACTGCGCATTTCAAGCAATATATGGTTTTTTTATTTCGTCGTGCAACAATATATCAATAATGTCGACTCTGTTCCGTCAGTCTGTCTGACTGGCAGCTCGGTATGCGTATATATACCTACATATAAATCTTGCATTGTTTGGAAATTCGGAATGTGGTGGGTTCGAATCCCAGTAAGATAAATATTTTTGTGATTCTTATTATTTCTGATTCTTTTATATTTTTTTATTTATTTTAATTACTTTATCGTTGTACTAAAGGTACTTTTATTTACGCGATATAATACTTTATTAACGCGAGTGGAGCCGCGGGCAAAAGTTCTATTTTGAATCACTATCATAAAAAGTCGCGTCGCGTCTTGGTGTGAAGTGATGGTTATATTATCCAATACGAATTACAATTACAACACTTAAAATTTGCTTAAAATGCGAGAGTATTTGAGAGAAGATTTGTAAATATTTTTTTATTCAATCATAATAATCATTTGATATGATTCGCATCAGCGAATACAATTGCTTACTGAACAACAACGCAATATATACAGTAATATTCATAATAAAAAACATAAAACCAAAATTTGTCTATAATTAAAAAACGAGCGGTCGCCGACAGATCCGATATTAGACCTTATGTCCATAGCAGCAAGATCGAAAAGTGATACACCGACCGAGCATTGAATGCCAGCCGTCGTATATTCCGTTTCCCTCTCGCTCCCAGGGGGGTACTACCGCCGAGCGTTTATACCCGATGAAATATAAAAGTGCGCTATATGATGCTCCTGTTATGTTTATTGTTATGACGTATACAACTTGAGTTGAAGATTTTATTGAGGTATTATAGGTGTCGCAGTAGGCATGTGTGTTAGGAGCATTTGATAAGTAAAGGTGTTACACATACACACATTATAGACGTGGAGTGTCCACACATAAACTTTTGGGGTTGTTGGAGCAGTCGAGGTTTGACATTTGGCATCTTGACATTTGTTTTCCGCAGTTTAATCAGTCCTCAATTGACGAAATCTTCTAAAATCAATACGGCGTAACTTGTTACTTTATCAAGATTTTTCTGTCAAATGAGCGTCATAGCTCATCCTTAGTTTTGAAATCATTGGTGTTACGTGATACTCGTTCTTCTTCCTTTCTGTCATCTAAGACTTGGTATGCGATGCGGTAGTAAAGTTGGCGGTATTGTTTTGCGTCAAAGTAAGATGTCACAGATTATGCGACTATAGTCTATTCGCGTTGGGAAGACAGTAAATGTCAATGTGGCACTCGTACATATTACGTCAAAATGGCTAACTATGATTGGTAAATTGTGACCACGGCTTATGCGTCATTGCCCATTGGTTAATTTTGAATTTGTTTTGACATTTCACTGTCTTCTTAACGCGTATAAGTGTATGGCTCGTTTATTTTTTCTTTTCCCCTGAAATGCAAACAAATTACAATCCACAAAATATATATTCATATTCTTATTTTTTTCGTTCCTATTTTAGCTCCGCAAAAAACATACCTATAATTGTTTTTATCAATTATTCATATACAGCCTGAAAGCATTACTACGGTACAATCACATAACTATTCAACCCCATCCCGTTATATTATGCTGTATTAATATTAATGTAACTCTTACAAATTATTCTTGTGACTTATTCCTGTAATATCTCTACGAACTGCACATATTTTTGTCATGAATAACTTTTATGGACATATTTAAGTGGTGCTCCGAATTTCCCATGGCATATATGCCCTGGGAAATATAAAGAAAAATCACCCAGTATAATATACTATAGTATAGTATATACTGGGTGATTTTTATTCCGTTTCGAGACAAACAAAAGGGTATAATAATTACATTAAATAGAGTACCTACTGCGACATAATTAGTTTACTTTTTTTATATTTTTCCTAACTTGGTGAGTTTTACAACATCGAAGTACTAGTTTTAAATCATTTTATAAAAAAAATATTCATTTCATAAAGTATATCGGAAAAAGTATTTATAAAAATATTGAAATTTTAAGAATTGTCACCCTATTGACTCCTGCGTGCTCTAACAAAGTTGCGCGTGACGATAAGCGTACAAAGGCGGCGCGGCGCCCCGTCGCTCCCGCAGTAGGATGACCTAAATTTATGATCTTTTTAAGACTTCCCAACATTCAAATACTTGAGCTTAGAGTTACACACAAGTTTTGTATATAAATTCCATTTTTCATACAAAACATGGCCTGTTTCTCTCGAAACTCTAAAAATTATTCACTTATATAATAATGAAGTCCATATTATCTAAGTATAAAGAATTGTCTTAGTAGACACTTTCTACATTTGCCTAAATGTATAAAAAATATATTTTTTAATCATTCATAAATAATTAGGTATTTACAACTTGATAAATGTAAAAAGAATATTATGTGTACTTTTGTAATTATGAGGATTTCGAAGTAACAAAAAAAGTTGGAATATATTTTCAAACATTACTGTATAAAACTTACATAATTAGTTTACTTACATCAAATACAAATATTTACTATGGTGAGTATGAAGATAAACGCACAAACTTCGGAGATATCAGACATTTTGTGTGTATGATTTATGCGTATTTCGTAGCGACTTACAAGCGCGTGGCGTCACCTGCTTGTGCGACTTTTGTGTGGGGCGTTTTCACAAGACTCACAAAAGAGTTTCAAACAATCCGCAGTAATACTACGAAAATGACAGACGATGCATGAAAAACGACGACTCACAAATGATATCAGGAACCTGAATCCCAATTCACGTAATTAACTGACACTTTCACTTTACATTTATTGAATTACAAATGAATCGTCCTGATATCGTCAACAGATTTTTAAAGTTTGGAGCAATCAAAACGTGTTTGACGCTGGTTCGACGTTTATGAGAACACCATTTTGCAGTTTCAACATATCGGGGCTGGATTGTAACCACAGAGTAAAAATATATACTTACTATTGCAACCGTATTATTGCCGGATTTAATTAGCAGAACAGACCTTCAGGTTGTAGAGTACGTCAATCTGGTCCCGTAGTAAGTTTGCGAAGAACTTTTGTTACGGGTACCAGGCAACGGAAATAAATTTAATACTTTTATACTATATTTAAGATTTTTGTTATATTACAGACATATATATTACACATCCATGACCCAGGAACACAGAAAACTTTTGTGTTGCCTGGCGAGATTCGAACCCACGACCTCCGGGTTGTGCGCCAATGCGCTAACCCCTGAGCCACAGAGGTCGTCGAATAATAAAATAAGAATAACATAATAGATTAATAATTAAAAAAAATAGAATGTATAAAATACACAATTTTATCTTATTTTCATTATTTAATTTATAACGAGCAACTATCAAAAATAACCCGATGCCAAGAACAGATATCCGATGCCAAGTGTCAGAAAAGTTTATTTATAAAACCCATAGCTAGTGAAACTACAGGCGAAGTCGCGTTACGTACACGGGTGATCGGACAAGCACGAGTCAGCAACATCGATTTGTCCACGCGCCGCGCCAATACCGACTCTATTATTTACACGTTACAGTTAATAATCGCGTGCTATTTACACCAGAGGGTAGACCCAGTCTACTTAGGGCCTTATGGCGTTGTGATAGAGTGTAATGTTGTGTGTGTGTGCGGGTGGGAGGGAAGTTAAGCTTTTTGTTTTCGACGGAACGTTGTTTTAGCGAATTCATCATCGTAAGCGATTATCATTTCATTCGTGTATAAAAACTCTCCCTCGCTATAACGATATATCGGAATCGCTTTCGCAATTAATGTTCTGAAATATACTTTTATCTAATATATTATTAACTAGAACCCGGAATGCCCGGAACCGTACATTCTGCTGTGATAAAAAGTAGCCTATGTCCTTCCCTGTGGTCTACTCTATATCTGTGCTGAATTTCATCCAAGTTGGTGGTTTTGGAGCCTTTGCAATGCAAATAAACAAACAAATATTTCATCTCAGTAATATTAGTGTAGAAAAAAAACATATTTTTTGTAAGTCCTCAAAAATATTGATTTCGTTTCACCAGCAAACTTGAATATTTCTATATTCAAAATTTACACAAATCATTGTATTGTGCTTAAAATATTCAAATATAATAATCGCAACATATATTTTCATTCAATATCACATAAAATACACAAGATATTGAAACATTTTCAGTGAATCGATTCATTTACGCCACTTCGTAGCAGCGCTACGTAGTATGCTACGCGCGTAGAGTCGGCGTAGCGCGCTACATTATCACAGCATACGTAACTAAGGCTGAACTATATTATGATCCAGAATCCGGAAGGCCGGAGAAAACACAGGGCACTGAAAATTGAACTCTGGGCTAATATAATAGAGTTGAAACACAGCTATGTAGTATAGTATAGCAAGGGGCGCTGCAGTAAACATTTGTTTGAGTAAAACCTAAACATCTCTTCCGATTTTGATGTGGTTTTCATATATACTATAGGCTACTTTTTATCGCGAAATTTTCTTTTCTTTTCTTTCTTTAGTGGAATGTTATATTTTTTTTCACTGTCATAAAATATGGCGTCTCTTTAGTGTATATTTAATATGTTTCTATTAGATCTCTTCATGAGATTTGAATAATGAATATTTTCAATCCATTTTAATTTATTTGTGCTTAATTAGGAATTTATTTCAGTACAAAATACTGTACGTAAAGTTGAGTAAAACCTGCTATAAAAGTAGCCATACACTATCGTCCAATCGGCATGACGCTGCAGGCTTGATCCAATCTGCAGTTCGTCTATACTCCGTAACATATACCACACACGTATAGCTTTGATGCCCATATGCAATCACTTCTAACTAATCCAAGTAGTAAAGTGCGGTCACGGAGCCCGTAGAATTTCGTACATTTACTACATAGACATCGCGATTACACAGGTGCGCGATAGGAGTGAAATAGCAATATATTCGTGCGTAAGTGGAGGTGACAATTAGCGATGAGCCAATATACGATATTCTACGTGCTCCGCGACCGCACTGTAGTAGGCAGTATGGTGTGTGGCTACCCTTATTATATTTTTGCTTTTCTATTGTCAACCAAAGCCTTTTATTAACTTACATATAATGCTTTAATTATATTAGGTACTTATTCCGCAATTCCGCAATTCCGCAATTCCGCAATCGTACAGAAGTTTAACCTTTTAATATTCATAGCGTGCGTCGCGGCAGGAGGCTTGAAACACCTCGTAACAATTACTTTCACAATTATACGGGGCCGATTAAATCTCAGCCCCTGAGCAACGGGGGCCCCCGAGCAGGGCCCTAACGAGGAAAGGGCCCCGGGAATTAGTTGCGTTATGTCTGAAGTATCTGCTCGTGTATGGCATGAAGTCAGCGACAGGTTATGCTATCGTATGGGAATATGTAACATCAGTTTTGTGAACATAATAGCTAGCCGTTCGCTAGCCGTCAGCTAGCCGTTCGCTAGCCGTCAGCTAGCCATTCGCTAGCCGTCAGCTAGCCGTCCGCTAGCCGGACGAATAAAATAAAATAAATGGACCGTGCTACTCGTCCTGGAAAAACAAAATCTTATACTTAACCAAAATGCACAAAATATTATGTCTACTAAGGCGGGTCAATAAGTCCGTGACTTTTTGAATTTCTAACCTCCTTACTGAAAAAGCAACACTACTCCTGTCAACAGGCATCTGTCAGTTGACTCCTATCAAAATTTGAACTTGCTGCGTCAGTTAGTTTGTGTTTTACAGCTATCTTTATCAGACTATCCAGTAACTTAAGGAAACAATGGAAAAAAGTGAATTTCGTGTGCTTATTAAGCATTATTTTTTGCGAAAAAAAACCATTACCGAGACCAAGGCTAAGCTTGATAGATACTATGGGGACTCTGCGCCATCGATTTCAATGGTAAAAAAGTGGTTACTGAATTTTGTTGTGGCCGTACAAGCACAGAAGATGCCGAACGTCCTGGACGCCCAGTTGAGGTCTCTACACCCGAAACAATCGAAAAAATTCACGATATGGTGTTGGCCGACCGAAGATTAAAAGTGCAAGAGATTGTGGAAGCCATAGGTATCTCGCATGGCTCAGTGGTTTCAATTTTGAATGATCACTTGGGCATGAGAAAGCTTTCCGCAAGATGAGTGCCGCGTTTGCTCACAGTCGACCACAAACGCAATCGTGTAACAACTTCACAGGAAGGTTTGGCGTTGTTTAATCACAATATGGAGGAGTTTTTTAACCGTGGACGAAACATGGATCCATCACAACACACCAGAGACCAAACAACAGTCAAAACAGTGTGTTTCTAAGGGTGAATCGGCGCCAAAGAAGCCCAAGGTGGGTTTGTCAGCCAATAAAGTTATGGCGACTGTTTTTTGGGATGCACGTGGGATAATCCACATTGACTATCTTCAAAAGGGAAGAAAAATTAATGGGAAATATTATGCCAACTTATTGGACCGCTTCAATGAGGATTTGAAAACAAAACCGACCTCATTTGGCCAAGAAAAAAGTTCTTTTTCACCAAGACAATGCAAGGGTGCACACATGTGCAGTTGCCATGGCAAAAATCCATGAATTGGGCTATGAATTGCTCCCACATCCACCCTATTCTCCAGATTTGGCTCCGGGTGACTACTTCTTGTTCCCAAACCTGAAAAAATGGCTCGGTGGAAAAAGATTTGACTCCAATGATGAAGTCATCTCGCAAACAAAGGCCTATTTTGAGGACCTCGACAAATCATATTTTTTGGAAGGGATAAAAAAATTGGAGAAGCGTTGGACAAAGTGTATAGAGCTCAAGCGGGACTACGTTGAAAAATAAAATGATTTATTTATCAAAAAATCTGTTTTATTCCAAAAGTCACGGACTTATTGACCCGCCCTCGTATTTACCCCCTTACTAACAAAAATATTTACACGATGGATTAGTGATACCTACCATGTTTTGTCCTTGTATGATACGTTGGAAAAGTCGCTTGACAGACAAGGCCAAAATATTGTATAGATTTACCTTATTAGTAAAGGGGGTAAATGAACAAATCTTGTACATTTTGGTTTTGAGGGAGAAAAATCGATCTAGCTAGGCCTTATCCCCAGGGAACCGGGGCAAATTACTATAATATGATTTTCTTTCACCGCATAGCAACTTCAATAATTTTGACACAGGAACATAGAAAACTTTTTTGGGATTCGAACCCGATTCGAAACTCTGGCTTGAGCGCCAAGGCGCTAACCACTGAGCCACAAAGGTCGTCAAAATATTGTGAGTTTTGCTCCTTTGCTAATATTGTAGTATTTCATACAGTTTGAAAGTAAATGATGATTAGCGCTTGTCACACCGTACAGTTCGGACTGCGGTAAATAGTACGCGCCGTGTGACACCGTACAGTTCGGACTGCGGTAAATAGCACGCGCCGTGTGACACCGTACAGTTCGGACTGCGGTAAAGCTCGCGCCGTGTCACACCGTACAGTTCTGACTGCGGTAAATAGCACGCACCGTGTGACACCGTACAGTTCGGACTGCGGTAAAGCACGTGCCGTTCCAAACGGCGCTCCGAATTACTAGTTGGTGCCCGCAACTTAGTTTGCGTATAACTAACGGAATAGAAACCCTATTTTTTAAGGGAATTCTAAGATAAAACTAGCCAAAGATACTCCTTTAAAAATCAGCTATCTACCAGTAAAAGTCCGGTCAAAATCGGTCCGATCATTTCAGAGATTAAACAGATGGACAGACAGACAAAAAATTTAAAAATTGTGTTTTTGGTGTAGGCACCGTCCTTAATCCTATGATATGCATGTAGTGCATAGCTGTTAATTTAAAATTACAAACAGACATTTCAATTTTATTTATTTGTATATAGATTATATAGTTTTGTAGTTGCGCTCTTAAAACTATGGTTGAATTTACATGTCGTATACCTAATATTAAAAATTATTTTATCACACAACTGTGCTCCTTTAAATGTAATTCCTTTCCACCCGACTACGGCGAATCCAGAAGTAGGGGTTGAATTTTGGCAGTCTAGTATGTATGTTTGTTCCCCCGTAGCGCCTAAACTACTGATCAAATTTCAATGAATGAGGTGTGAATAGATTCGTGACGATGGCCCGAGTAACATAGGCTATTACACAATTTGCGTAGTCGGATTACAGTTTTTAACTTTTGATTATTACCGTGGTTTGTAAAATATTTTCGTGGTATCGTAATAACGTGATCATTCCTGTACATTTACTTTAGTTTATATTCTCAAAGAGAAGTCATAACTCATATTATCATTCTCCTCATTTAACGTACACTTGTGCACAATACAGCTTAAGGCAAATGATACTTTTAAAATGTCAAATTACAGTTTCAGAAACAAAGCCGCGTTACCCCAAGCCGGGAGCAATTAAACGTCGCCTCTGATTAAACAAACAAACAAAGAACAACAACAACGGAACAATAAACAAACAGCGACAAACAACTCCGCGACCGCAAGAGGGGGTTTCTTGCAACCCTTTTCTTGGTACCACCTCCCTGGCATAGAATAGATAGGGATAGAGGGCAAGCTCAGCACAAAGCTCGAGACAATTTCACTGGGTCCTTATACAAAGTAACAATAAAATGTACCTATGTGATTGACATATTTCATCGCTAAGTTACGTATTTACTCTTTTTTTATGTAATATCTATGGCCGCTTCACACCACGTCAATCTGGCCCCGTGCTCAGTATTACAGGTGCAGGTACATAGTTACAACTTGTGCTACAGGCACCAGACTATGGAAATATATTTAATACATTTATACCATACATATATTTCAGATTTTAATTATATTATACACATATTGAATACACAACCATGACCCAGGAATACAGAAACCTTTTTCTTCCTCCGGCTGGTTTCGAACCCGCGACCTCCGGCTTGAGCGCTAACCACTGAGCCACAGAGGTCGTCAAATGTCAATCTTTCAGAACATCGTTAATCTTTCGAAAATTGCACCTTGTCTAAGGCTCCTGGACATTGGACACTGGACACATAAATCATCAAGAAATGAAGTAAGCAACGTTATCATTTGACTGACTGAGGGCATTTCTAGTCTTTACACCTCGCTTTCTCCCTCGGTTACAGTTAGGTTAGGTTAAGAGACTAACGGACGAATACGGAATCGCTAATCAAAATTAGGAGACCTTCTATTCACAGGATGGCGCTGTCTCTGCTAGCCGAAATGACAGGGACAGCATGAGACTTGAGCGTCACGTAATTTAACTGTCGTTTCAGTATTCAGCCGCAAGGTATGTTTCAGTTGTCATTTTATTAAACTCACAACGTATTATGTGCGCGTTGTTCAAGCGTCGAGTGTATAAAGCCGCTCTTATATCGCTAGCTACTCTATATGGGGTCCGCAGTGGGCGTGCGTGGGGTATGGGGTGTGGGGGGACCGCGCAATATGCCGGCGCTGAACACCTTGTAGACACGTTACGGCGTGTACCCGTATGTAAATGGCTTATGCTGAGTATACGAGAAGGCATAATCAGCTGAAGTCTGTCATAAGAATACATTTTGACGATAAAAAGATTCCTAAATCACACATACATCATACAAATACTAAATTATACATGTAAACACAAAATGTTTGAATGAGAAGATAGACAATATTATACATTACACTGGTACACTTTACCCGGTACTTACAATGTTTATGGTAACGATAAAGCTGTGAAGTCTACACCGTTAAATTGTTACAATAAAACGTTAGATGTGTAGCGGGCTCAAGTAGGTAAATGTTACTTAAGTTAGGTGGTATATTTTTTTTCAGAATTTTGCATAGGACCAAAATCGATAAGAGTCACACCGAGACGCGATGCAACGCGGCGCTGAATTTTAATATATCGAAATCGCGTCGCAATGTAAGCTGACGCTGTCAGAAGAGTTTTCTTTACTAATAATATTATAAAGAGGAAATATTTGTTTGTTTGTATTGAATAGTCTCTGAAACTACTGGACCGATTTTGATGAAAATTGGCATAGGTATAAAGTAGTCTACGGTGAAGGACGGCAAAGTATGCGGTTTCCATGGGACTTCCTTTTGCACGCACTAAGTCCCCGGCAACATCTAGTATTAAAATTACAAGAATGCCTCTAGTGTTTTTTTTTCGAACCATTCTAGAAAATGTGTTTTCAAATCTATTCGGCACTGTAGGCAAGAAAGATGGTGAAATAACTTCTGCGTGTTATATTGAATAGGTAATGCTGATACTAATGCTGTCCTGACTTTATCAGTTGTAAGTTGTAAGACACAGACGGCGTTAAACATTCATGGTATCACCGCACCTGCGCGCCGCCCCCCGCCCGATCTAATGATCTGCTCTATATTCGATATTGATAATAATATGCCACTTGTATTCTGTTGAATAAGACTAGGAATTCTGGCTGTTTTCGCCGTTAAATAAAAGTTCCTATAGTCTGTTCGCGGGTTAAATAAAATAAATAAATAAATATAGCCTTTATTAATAATCAACTTACAATATATTTTTTTTACTTATTACTGCTCAGATTACTATAAAGAATTTTTATAAATAGTTAATGAACCTTACAAAATGTTCTTATTAGACACCAGTTTCTTGATAGTCTTGCTCTCCAGCATAGGCCTCCCCAAGTGTTCTCCACAAAAATATATCTCTTGCTAGCCTCGTCCAACATAGTCCTTTCTTTTTAATATCATCTTCCCAAAGCTTTAAGAGGTCAGTAAGACCCCTTGCCCGCGGCGACTTCTTGTAGTGATACTGTCGCGCGTTTCGTAAACGATCGACAGCATTGCTACTAACGCGCGTTAGTCGCATTTGCAACGTGCTACATAACAGAAGTGATGCCATCGAGCTACTAACGCGCTACAGCATTGCGACTGTATCGATATTTTAAACGTTGTCAGATAATGTCCGCCGAGTAATCTTTCTTTAGTAAATGGGTGCATCCAATATTGACGCTGCTTTTGCTTCGGCTGCTTACGTAAAAGCAGCACCAAAGACAACGTGACTAATGTTGCAGTAACGGAGTCCATCTTGCAACTGTGACGATCGCAGGCATTTTTGTGCCGTTACTGAATCGCGTTTGCATCGCGACAGAAGCGCGACAGTATCGCGTTTGTATTGTGTTTATGTGGGCGAGGGCACACAGCTAGCGACCGCATCACAACTCTATCGATACGAATGCGCTAATGCATCGCTACAACATCGCTACAAAAAGTCGCCGTGGGCGAGGGCCCTAAATCATGCGTACATATTGTGTCAAAATGGTTTACTTCAATTGGGTAATGTGGCTTTTGTTAGAGCAAGTCAAGCAAACGGCGACATATAAATTACAAAAATGTTTATTCTCATTTGGTTTACAGTGAGACATTAGTGCAAATGACAAAATGGGTTACTTTTAATGGGTAATGTGAACAGTACAAAAAGAAATCGCACCGGATCCGTTATTTTGCTGCGATAAAAAGTAGCCTGTATGTTCAGTGAGTCTGAGCTACCATTGTATCAAATCTCGACAAAATACCTTAGGTAGTTACTGCGTGAATGAGAACAGACATCCACACACATATACATACTTTCGCGTTTGATATGACATTAGTAAGAATCTAAATACTATAAAGTTTTATTAGACTACTAGCTTTTGCCCGTAGCTCCACCTACGCGTAAATACAGTACCTATCCCACTGGAACACTATACTTTTTCGGGATAAAAAGTAGACTTTGTTTTAATCCAGAGCCTAAACTACTACCATGCCAAATTTCATCGAAATCTATTCAGTGGTTTTTGCGTGAAAGATTAACAAACATCCATCCAACTTTCACATTTATAATATTAGTAGGATTTGAAAATAATGTATCTCACATTATTTTTTCTTGAAATTCAGTCACTAGGTGAATGAAAAATACTAAACAGTTATACTTATTAATATTATTGAATTTCAATCTCTCCCTGTTTTATTCGCCGACGACATATGGCGGCTGATACGGAAAGCGACAATACCGAGTACCTACCGACCCCGCACCGGACAAACATATCGCCTACACTCCACACGTACAGTGTATGGCATAATATTAGCTCTCTATAACTCTATCATGTTACAGGGTTTATTAATACTTCTTACTCATGATGATACACATTAACGACCTCTGTGGCTCAGTGGTTGCGTGTTCGAATCCCGCCAAAGAAACAAAAGGTTTTCTATGCTCCTGGGTCATGGATGTGTATTAAATATGTGTATAATATAAAATAATTAAATATATTTTCGTTGTTCGGTACCTGTAAAACAAGTACTTCGTGAACTTACGACGGGACCAGTTTGACGTGGTGTGATAGCGTCCTTAGATTTTTATTAGTATACTAGCTTTGTCCCGCGGCTCCGGTCGCGTAAATATAGTATCCGATATCCCACGGAAACACTGTACTTTTTCGGGATAAAAAGTAGCCTATGTTTTTCATTATATTTATTTTTCTTTGTACCTCATCGTGTGGAGTATCGTCGAATAGTTCTTTTAAAATAAAGTTGACCCCCCCCCCCCGGCATTTCTAAACTATAAGAGATAGAATCTTGTAGTTTCCATGCTGATAGACCATATTAAAAAAAAACTTTTTTATTTTGAGAGAGAAATTGGATAATAACTTTTGAAGTAATTTAATAAAAACCTATTGCGCGTTGATAGCTAAGGAACCCTCCTTAGACCGTAAACTGACGCTAAGCGTCATTGGTCAATTTTGACATCTGCACTGACGAAAGTATATATTTATACTCTGTGCTGATGACTCACACGAAGTACAAACTAAACGCATCTAAACTGTTACTAGCTGTTGCCGGCAGCTCCGCCCGCTTAAGTACAGTATCCCACGGGAATACTGTCCTTTTTCGAGATAAGAAAAAGTCTATGTGTTAATTCAAAGCTATTATTACCATTTAAAATTTCATCAAAATCTGTTCAGCAGTTTCAGCATGAAAGAGTAACAAACATGCATCCATCTATCCATACATACTCTCAAACTTTAACATTTGTAGTAATAGTAGAATTACCAGTCCTTGAAAGGATCCACAACGCTAGTAAGTTGTAGGTAGTTATTTCACATTGGACTTTGGAGACCAAACCCTACACCCTTCAATAGGTATGCCGTATGTCGTATAGGTTCAACAAGGACCAGCCCCACCCCAGGGCGGGGTGACACGCTCGCACCCCACACTCATCGCTGAGGGGAGGACCTGGCTGTTCACTTTTTTGACCACATGACTTTTGGTGATTAAAGTGATTGTCGATCGGAGATGAGTAGCTCTAGTGAATTCATCAAATTCTTCAATTCAAATTCTTTAAATCATCATATTTTTTAATACAAAACGCAAAAGTAGGCGGAGTATGAAATGTGGCACTGTAAAAGTTTATGTGGAGGAAGGCATGATCTATACAAAAAATTATGCACGAGTGATGTCACATCAGTGGAAAATGTTTGGAGATAAATACTAAATTGATTTTATTTAGGTTTAAGTATATCATTGTTGTAACCAAAAATGTCACAAATAACAATGTTTCAAACTGTAAGTTTCGAACTGTAACTGTAACTTTTTAGACCCTCTTAGTCCTGTAACTTTTAATTTAGCAACTGATTACTTTCTATACCTTTTGCGTTTTTCGATCTATATATTTTATGTCGCCTTTCGATAAATATAAGAATTTTGCTGATTTAAAACAAATGTGTTGTGAACGTGGGGATTTGTTGCAATAGAGGTTACAATAAATGAGAT
Source organism: Phengaris arion (assembly GCA_963565745.1). Lineage (NCBI taxonomy): Eukaryota > Metazoa > Arthropoda > Insecta > Lepidoptera > Lycaenidae > Phengaris > Phengaris arion. Next base: position 19,663,145 of record OY751444.1, read on the forward strand.
GTTTTAAAGCAGTATGCTTCACAATACTTACACTGTCTTATAAGCTGTAGCTGGGCCACCATTATATTTTTATATCCCAATTAGAACGTCTACAAACCTACACATTATATAAGCCAGCGAAAACAAACGCGATGCGGCATATGTTCAAAATGTTATCAAACACAAAACCAATTAAACGAGCCAACCAAAAGGTCATCTGGATTCCGAATGCACTGAAAACTTTACACCGCCGACATATGCCAGATCCCCCCATAGGGGAAAGGGTACTCACCCACGGGAGGGGGTACACAGGGGGGCAATTAAAAAAATGTGTCCCACTTCATTTGAGCGCGACCGCACCGCCCGCGCTAATTAATATCGCGCGCCGCACACCGCCAGCTACAATATACGATGCTTTTATACTGTGCGAGAGTGAATTAAAAGCTTATTTACTTTGGTGTTTTGCGCTAATGTTTTAGTTGAAATTTAAAAAATTCCTGGGGTTAATAATAATAAGCTGTTTTAGATAATATTATCGGATTTGACGGGATACATCAGTTTTGTTACATAAATGAGTCTCTAATTTTATGTCGATGACATTTTGGATCTCAAAAAATATTTAAAAACTACAGGAAATACCTAAAAACTTTGAAATTCCATTGAAGCTTTATGTTAATTCACATGATACGCGGCATGACGCGGCGCTGCATATTTTAGATAACTAATTATAATTGCACTACACAGTACACAAAAATATACACGTTTCATTGCAAGATCGGCTTTCGACATTAACTTTGATTGAATTGACATATGAACTCTCGCAATGAAACATGTATCTTCTTGTGTAGTGAATAAAGTTCAATTTTGAATAGCTGCCATAAAAATCGCAACGCACGCGCCGCGTCGCGTCTCGTTTAAATGAAATCAAATTAAAAACGTTTATTTGATAGATTAGGACATACACTACGAGATATTACATTACAATAAAAAACACAATGTATTGTATTACAGAAAAAAAAAGATAAATAAATAACAGAAAATAGTAAACAAGAATATCATTAAGATTTTCATTAATACTATGTCCTACTGTCAAAGTCAGATGGTCGGTAGTGCAGTGGAATGCCCAACCATCAAAATGGAGACCACTCAGGCGTATCATCACGGCGCAAACACCACAGTGTCTGTATTATGTGGTTCCGTCGCGTCGGTGTGAACTTACCCTTATGTCCACATGAATAATCTCATTGTGTTTTGTGACATTATTTTGAGATTTTAAAGAAACCACGTGGATTTTTTACGAAAGGAATCAATTACAATTTATAGACACGGCTACGAGAAACAAAATCTTCTTTACCCCCATAAAACTATTGTAAAACATTGAAGATCAAATTCGTAACAACCAAACCATCACAAAACCAAACCATCACAAAACGAATCCATTACACCTGATACATATGTCAAATACTTTCGCATTTATACAAACACACAGCTTAGCATATCTCCCCCTGGCTCACGACCCCATAGCCAAAGGTTTGGACCATTTTAATAAACATCAAACACTGCGACTGCCCGCGCGAGGGGAGGAGGAGGGAGGGGGGACAGTGGACACACGTGCGATTGTTTTTAATTATACTGGCCCAGGGTTTGGGCCCTTTGATAAACAATTACAGTATAATCTAAGGTAGAATGGAGTGTTGGAAGGTTGAAAGTCGTTGAAAGTTAGTAATTTCAGTTCGTAATAGGTAAATAGGTAATTTGGTTTGAAATAAAGTGAGTAAATAGGTTCGGACTGTTGCGGATTGACTGTGTGGATATTTAATTAATTACTGAATGTTAAGGATTCTTTTGAAATGTATGAGGAATTGCACTGGAAATCTATGGAGGCGGTCTATGTCCTGCTGTAGACGTCTCAAAATTCAAAGTCAAGTCAATTTTTTCTATTCAAAATTGGTATTTTTATACACTTTCTGAACGTCGGTCTACATGATGCCTACCACCGGTTCGGGAACTAGCCCGGCGAGAAGAACCGGCGTAAGAAACTCGCACGGGGCCATCATTTAACAAAATATGTTTTGTTTTTAAATTGTATATTTTTACAATATGAAAACTTAGTCTATATAATATAAACAAAAGTCGGATACACATATTATACAGTCAGAAGCAGCCTTGCAGGTATAGGCAATAAAATCATTGACCCTATACATAAGATATTATGTGCTAAGATATTAGCACACAATTCACAAACGTTCTTTAACTACTTTTTTAAATGTATTAATGGAAAGATTTTGAACGTTTTCTGTTATTCTATTGTAAAGGGGTATACATTGAACTTTAAAGGATTTGCTTTCTTCACTTAGTCACATCACCGGTATATCTACTTATGTAGTCCACCGGCTGAAACGACAAGGATATTTTTCGTTTGCACATATGGGCCTAAAAAGCCATTAGTTTCTGTAAGAAAACGCAAGGCAGATATGGAACATCTAAATTGAATAATCTGTCGAGGAAAGTAAATATTTAAACAGCATGAAATACTTCTGAAATTGTTGAACTCTCATGTTACTGTTTCCCGGCGGTACGCTGCTTAGTGAGGACTACCTACACCCATAGAGTATAACCATATACACAAATACATGCTATTGCATAGATTTAATTTTAAAGAATTCATTTGAAAAAAATTCAGAATAATTCTACATACAAGGAGATAGTGACTATTGAAAATCGATCGAACTACGATGATAGTGATCGAAATAAGGCCTGAAATAGCTTCCGCAACCTGTGATAATAGGCTTTAACTATAAAAAACGTTATGAAATTCTACATGTATACATTAATTACAACAATTAATATTATGCTAGTATTGCCTATAATATTATCTATCCTTTTTAGTCGTTTGTCGTAATATTGCAGTATTTTACAACGCACTACTTACATCTGTATTGTCAAATATAAAATGAATCAGGACATTAGGTCATTAGGTCATAGGACATTTTTGGCCTCGTTAAGCCCCGTCTCTAATGTATGACTCTATGATTACACCACATTTATAATACGCACAAATTATAAAGACGATTTAACTGCTTATCATTCATTTTCCTGTGCATAGGCATGACCACATCGAACAGCCAATATTAGTATATCACTCTTATCAGTAACAAACGGAACAGAATTAATAAAGCTGTAATCCACGTCGCGCCAGATAACTTTATATCGCACACCGCGCGGTTGGAGCCAGGACCATAAAAACTAATGAAATAGTACCAGGTTGATGTAGCTTTTACTTTTTAATTTCATTGTAATAACTTTATTAGGTGTTGTCAGAAAGTTTGAATAATAAATTGGGTGTTTTTACCCACCAGGAAGTTGTGAAAATACATTTTCGACACACGTTTTTTACCCACTTTAAAAAAAAGTCGCGACCACAAACCTAACTACTATAAAGGATTAATAACCTAAATACTATTAGATGTAAAATTTTCAATCACATTTCATTTTCCGTAATTATTTTAATTCAGATCCATGGAGAAGTTGTAATCAATACATTGTTAATAATATTTATTATTATTAATATTTATTGAAATAAGTTAAAATATTGCAGCTTTTACCCTGCCTCCCGCAGATATGCGACCTGATATTATGCCGTTGTAGTCCAGACTAGATGAAATTACGCTTACATCTAACCTAATTATATCTTTGGTTGCCGTAGGTAATTGTTCCATATAAAATGCCTAGTGAACTTTATAATGATTTTGTATATTTGCAAACATTGATATTTATGGCAGATATTATGGCAGATACGATTTATCGAATCTATTATTTACATTGACGTAGCTCCTGTGCTGGGTTCTTTTGCAATAAGCGCATTATAGAATGATTTTAAAAACCATCAGCGTATTTAAATCTGGAATGTAATTATGTCAAATGAAGGTTGATGTACCGTGTTGAGTAGTAAAACCGCAGAGAAGTTTGAAATTAATAACAATTGAAAACCATAAAGGACCAGACACAATATTTATCCTTATTATAAGTATGATTCTATCTATTATATACAATTGAAACAAAATCACATTTTCCAGCGACGGGCTGATAATGGTGAGTAAACATAAGTGTCGGGTTAATATAGGCTATAGTACCATTAATTAATAGATAATCTGCCTTTATCGCGCCGATATTACAATATTACACGGGTAATGCACGTAATCACCTAATCTCCTCTTATCTGACACTCTACTCCCCGCCTCTCCCCTTTCTCACCCCGGGGGAGTCGCACCTCCCCACTTCACGGTAATTAGAATATAAGGCACGCCACAAACGGAGCAATATCACTTGTAGGAAATAACTACTAGTAAGTCGATAAACGCATTTGGCTTTCGATTGATTGACTCACCTGTTTATATAACTATGCACATTCAATTTGGCTATCATAATAATCTATTTATTAGTTCGACTATTGTTATTTCGTTAGTAGCAAAGACTGAAAGAACTAGCAAAGAAATAAAAGCTCATCGGGGACTAATAAATATTTAAAGATTCCCCAGAGATCAATATTAGGCCCATTTCTTCTCTTCATGTTTATTAATGACATACGTCATTTCATCAAAAATATAGATGATTTTTTGTATATTTGATATTCTATCGCCATAAACATGATTTAAGTATTTCAAAGGGTGTTTAAAACAACTATAAATCAATTATACACATCTGTACAAGTTTACTCTGTATTTCTAAAATTTGTAAAGGACTTTAAGGGTGATAAATATTTTATTTCATTTTTGTCACACTTACGGCCGAATACTGGAACGGTAGTTAAACTAAGTAACGCTCAAGTCACATGTTGTCCTTGTCATTTCGGCTAGCAGATACAGCCTGTGAATAGGAGGGCTCTTAATTTTTATTAGACTTTCAGTATTCGGCCGTAAAGATGTTTAGATTAATGCTTTACACTTTTGTACATTAGGTATTAATGGCTTAATTTTAATTTTGCCCTATACAAGAAAGGACGAAAAGAGAAATTTAAAATATATTAAATCTTAAAAGTAAATCAGAATAAATTATCAATTTAGGTAAAATGTATATGGTACATTTAAAACGTATACGGTAGCTAAGTAAATTAAAATTTATATGAAATCAACTGCTAATTGTAAAACCGTAGGCCAAAATTTTAAATTGATATAACAAACATCTTTTTACATAAGCATTATTTCATTGGTTTTCTATTTAAAAACTAAAATTATCTATTTAGGCGAAGATTATGATGAGTAATAAATAATCGAATATTACCCCTGGTCATGTATTATCTTTACAGCCTATACTGTCTCTCCGTGTGGTTGTATACCATTAGATGTTACAACTTACAATAGTTTATTGCCAATAAAACGTTAAGTGAAATATTAAAGCTGAACCTTTCACTGTTGATAGCCGGTACAGCATCAAAAACCCTTTAATAAGCCTATTTGGAACTTTTTGTTCTAAAAAAACATGTAGGTTAGTTACTGATCTGTCAACAGATAGTGCGAGTAGTGACTCGGTTTTGCAGGTTACATTTTATTCAGGTATTAATTAAATGAAGTAGTGATTTGAAATGAAAATTTGTTTACTGGTCGGGTTGGAAAAAGAAGGCTTTATTTTTTTAATATTCTCTTTCAATTAAAAAACAAAACAAGCGGCGCCGTCGGTCCATCGGTAGGCAATCTGCTATTTCATCAGACATTTTTGCAACTTATTAGTTACGATAAAGTTAGATATAAAATAAAAACGTTAGTGAACCTACTGGTCAATACAATATTTTAGTAGCATTTTTGGCAACTATTAAAAAAAGTATGGCTATAGAAGCATTTTTTTTAATGAATTCCTTATCTCGACTTCTCTACCATTAACTATCACACAAATACCAAAACGTTAAAAACACATTAACAAGGCCTAAACGGACCTATAAATTATTTTATATCTCACTCGAGTTGTGAGAGTCACGAGATAGCGTTTTTATTCGCTGCCAATTAATATATTTTATTAATAATAATAGCTCTCATACCGATTTTGGTGACGGTGTCCGGTTTCATTGAAACCAGACCAGCTACGCAGGAGTTATTTTTTAGTGCCCAGGTGTGTGTGCAATACACAAGAGCATTCTCTCGTCCTTTATTCTCGTAACCGAGTGGGACGGATGGCTTACACGACTGGCGAGAGATTCTGAACACAGGACCGACTTTTTACATGTCCATCCAACGCATGGATCTTTCTTGTCAGACAATCAGGTGATCAGCCAAACATTTTAATATTTACCGCTATATAATACATATAAATAGAGAATATAAACTGTAATAATTCTAATCTAAATGTAAATATTATTAAAAAAGTTAAAATGCCTATTGCCTATACAAATGCTACCTACGGCTCCGCAGAGACCGAAAGTACTGTCTCTTCCAAATCATTTTTTTTTTGTCTGAATAAAAAATAAACTCATAACCGACGTTCCTTAAAGATTTTTTTAGTTGGTTATTTAACATTCGGGATAATATTCATAAGTGGAGATGAGAACGTAGAGATTTCGTTAATTTTCACAAGACAACTAGCTAACGTATTTATAATGATGTAAAATCTCAACCCATTACCAGGTTAGAATAATTAACAAACCGCAATAAATAACCACAGTAGTTATATGATAATGTTTATAGTTCGATAACTTCGTACAGCTCAGAACACATTAAAAATTACGATAATTTACGATTCCATTTTGTTTAATTTGTTACATTTATTTTATTGCCTTTTATATTATAAAATTGTCTCAGTGATAAAAATGGTGAGGGTATTAAGCAAGAAGAATATTTAAATTATATTATAAAATTGTTTAACAGCCTTACAATGTGAAGTTGATAAAAACTTTTTAGTATTTAAATTATCGATAAAATCCAAAAAAATATATCATACAGATTTAGTATTAATTTTTTTTTAATCCCGCGATTTCGCACGCGCCTAAGAAAATCACGCAAAAACCGTACATTTTCCAGTGATAAAAAGCTTTGTCCTTACCCGTTGTCTACTCTATATCTGTGCTGAATTTCATTAAAATCGGTGCAGTCGTTTCGGAGCCTCTTCAAATATATAATATTAGTGTAGATTTTCGTCGCAAAATGACAATTCATGAGTTACAGAAAAAAAGCTTTTTTTTACTGATGTTTAATGCCTAAACTCTCCATTAAAGTTAAAACATAAAATGCCAATCTGCGTACCTACGATCAAAATTAATATTTCTCACTAAACTTGCTGAATTCACAATGAATTATATTAAAAAACTAGTAGGTTAACCTATCGAATTAATTTTGGTTTATTGGAAAAATTAAAATTTCGACCATTTTAAAAATGTCAACGATCGCGCATTCAAGTTGTTCATAAAACTCTAAGTATTTATTCACTTCAACTAGATCGAATAATACATATATATTTCTTATAGTTTATATACATACAGTACTAATGTAAATTATGTATACTAATATTATACAGAGGAAAGATTTGTTTGTTTGTTTGCAATGAATAGGCTCCGAAACTACAGGGCCGTTTTTGATGGGCACACGTCATATCTATACACCAGACCACGGGGAAAGATATAGGCTACTTTTTATCCCGAAACAGCATAGTGTTCCCGTGGGATACTGTTTGTTTAAACAACATCCAGTTATCAAACAAAATGTACCGAAACGGAAACATAATTATAGGTACCTATTTGTATTAGTCGTGGAGAGTTCTTATTTAAGTCCACTGTTTAATATTTTATTTCATGCACTGTGCATAATTGAACATTTTGCGACCATATTCTGCGTGGACAGAAAAACGCATGAAAACTCGAAAACACGCGTTTTCCCAAACATAACACTAATCTAGATCGATTGTTTACCCCCGAAAACTCCCATATACCAAATTTCAGCGAAATCGTTAGAGCCGTTTCCGAGATCACAGAAACATATTATATATAAATAAATATACAAGAATTGCTCGTTTAAAGGTATAACATAATGATTGAATATAGCTAGGAACACTCAAGTTTACGTCAGTTTTCAAACAAAGTAAACTAAATCAAAATCGTATCATCCGTTTGGGAGCTACGATACTACGAACACAGACAGACAGACACTTCAAACTTATAACACCCCTCTGTTTTCGTCGGTGGTTACAATCAAAATACTTATGGTCTATTTAAATCAATAATTATTTTAGGCATCATCCAATCATCGCTAACGAACATTCTAAACTTGACTACTAACACTGGTAGAGTCGTTATGTAGCAATAGTCTGACTCTATCATCTCTACGCTGAACTACTGTCGCTTTAAAATACCTCTATGAATCCGATGTTAACCTTTTTTTTATAACACTTTATGCACGTAACATATAAAAGCGGACTTTTAGCCTTGTGGCATTCTCTACCAGCCAACCTTGGGGTGATGCAGAGACATGGTGAAGTAGGCGCATTTCTTGTACTGCAATTGAATCGGTGATAGTAAAGTAAAATTAATAAAAATAATATTCTAATAAAAATATGGTAATATTACATAAATGAATACATTTAAAACCTACATAATATATACAAATCAATACATAGCATGTAGAGGCAAATTAAATATAATACATAATAAAATATTGTTTACATACACAACATATAACATACTATAAAGTACAAAAAAGTACTATTTTAACATAATGTACTCAGTATTTAATAACTAAGGTTTAGATTTATATAATAAGTTAAGACACTTGCACGCCCGATTGGGCAAATGTGCTAATTCTATTGTTGTCTGACTGTAACATCTTAATAACACACATTAAGCAAATAAATCAATTTGTTAGTAAAGAATTACCATCTAGCTCAAATACCAAGACCTAAATTATAAATATTTAAGTATTAATATCTAGCATAAAATGCCAAAGAAGATACGCGAAATATTTGTCACGCCGCACGCGCTATCGACAAAGCTATATCGCGCTAGATTTGTTAGATAAAATATAGCTTTGTCGACATACATCTCGCGACGAGTATTGTTTATTGTACTATCAGTGAATTCAATTCATAAGCAAGCTGACTGTTATGATAATTTGTTCGAATTATGTTAATGTTATGATACCAACTGACATGAAATTGTATTGTGACTGTATATCGTCATTATAATTCAGATAAATTATGAGAACACTCTACCTGCTTATCAATTAGATTCCCTGGACCTTGATAGTACTATAGGTATTACTTACTTGATTGCAACCTCTCTCTCCAGGCCATGGGGTTAGACACGAGTCCCTGGAATCCGGGCCAGTACAGCGGCTTGTGCTGGAGATAGTGCGCCATGCCCGCAGCCGCGGCCGCCAGCGACAGTCGCGGCGGCAGCAGCGGCGACCCCACCGCCGGCCGCGACAGTATGTGGTCGATGCCGTGCGGGTTCGGCGCCGGCTGCGACATGGAGCTCAGCGCGGCCAGCGGCGCGAACCCATCCGGCGACCCGCGCAACTCCGACATCTTAGAACATCGCTCGACCACGAATATACACTATACAACACGCTCGTTCAAGAGTCCCACGCGCATGACATGTTACGAGCGCGCCCGAACACCGAATGATCCAAGCGCCCGAAAAAACCGCTCAATTGAGAACGCCCAGTCAATCTAAACCTTATATCCCGGTCGCCGCCCATTCGCAGCGGCCGCGAGAGGCTATCGCCGTCCCGCTCGGTCTCGAGGGCGTGCGAGCGGGAGAGCGACACGCGGTGTTAACACGCGAGCGTAGATTTAACGAATCGCTATTTAATGGCTCTTCTTGTCTCTTTATAATTAAGTCGGGTGCAGTTTTTGCGGTCCCCCGTCCCCCGCCGCACCGCGCCGCCTCCCCCCGTTATTGTCCAACACCGGAAGGACGTATTTACCGCGGGCAGTTGATACTTTATGTGACAAACGCACAAATAATGTGTGACGATAATGCCACTCCACGAGGAACACCCAGCGCATTAATGTCGAGGAAACGCATTTTTGATTCCCCATTTATGGGAGTCGATTTGGTAAAGTCGACAATAGACTGCAGAATATAAGTGGCAGATGATTTTCAAATTATAATATTCTCGATCAGCGAAACACATTTGCTTTCTAAATGCTAGTTGCTTCTACGAAATGCCACTTTCCGTAGAATCTACGCTATACCAACATTTAGTCTGAAAACTTCTAAGTAAATTCATACAATAGGCATTATAGGCTCTACCAAGACACCTTATCCTAATAAGGTCTTAGAGATATATCTACCTAGCGACTGAAAAAATTCACGAAATAAATTCTTCAGATATGGAACCTATAAAATTTTTGATGTTGTATTATGTTAAAGTTCATTTTTGATTAAACTCCAGGACTACGGGACACCTATTAAAGTTGATTATAAATCATGTTATATCTTTCGTTCTTCGTATTAATGAAAGAGAAGGCATGATATTTAGACAAATAATTAACACTAACAGGCGTTGGTGCAATTGGGACTTAATTTACGAGATATACTCATATACGATTACTATATCTATGATTTGTATTTTTTATTACACAAATAGGTGCAATTCTCGTAGCCATAATTATTATAACCATAAACTTTATACCCACCCTTTACAATTAGTTTATATCACATTAAAAAATATTATCGTGCGATCAATTACAGTCGCATCCGGCTCGAAGGACCACAAAAGTCCGCAGACAATGCACCGCACATGGGGACTCAATGGCAAAGCGTTTTTTAATCTGTATCCGCGGCCATTAGAGTCAAAAGCCTCACCCCAAACGGCGTAGCGAACAATAGATTTAGATAAGTATACAATTTGTGTAGATTTAAACGGATATAGAGTATTTTTTATTTTCAGCAGTAAATACGGATTTTATACGATACGGGATTGACTTCATGATCGATAGCGACAAGAAACCACAAATATTTAAAAAAATCGATTGAAAAAATACAATATTACATTGCGTTATTGCGATGATTGGACAATTATTTTAAAGTCAATAACGATATGAGTTACCCATCCTATGCCTATTATAAATATGAAAGATTCTGAGGATGGATGGACACTTGTTACTCTATCCCGCAAAACTAATGAACGAATTTTGATAAAATTTAGCATGGTTACTACCATGTATTTGGTACCATGGTTTAAGCTCTGGAATAACACATAGGCAACTTTTTATCCCGAACTAGTACGGTGTGTAGCTGACGATAATGTAACGTACCTAAGTACTATAGAGGAATTACATTGGTACCTTTGTTTAGTTTAATTAACCCTTTTACAGGAACTTTCACATTAGTACGTGAATTTATTGCACCCTTGTGGCACTACTACCTCAAACCTCCATTAGGTCAATATTATGTCAAGCTTACAAAAAATCCTTTACCTATATATCATAGCTAATTTGTCGTAACCATGGTAATATTTTTACACCATTAAGTAATGCTTTAAAATATCAAGTTAAATCGACTGGGAGAGACTCGCCCCAAACTTGAACCATTGTTAACTGTTTGACTTTCGACGTCACATTAAAATAATTATCATAATAATAATATTATTATAATAGCGTACCTCGCCCCAATTATTATAAATTCTGTACTATTAGGTAGGTATGTACTATTATAATTTAAGTATCTATCAGTTACCTACCCTCTTAATTAGAATAATATTATTATTAATATTAGCAATTTGACAAATATTATGTAGTTTAAATATTTTTACAAACTTTTTAGAGATGTAACTTCGCTGTAGAGACATACCGAAAAAAATTAGTTTATTTTATTTTACTATTAAGGCAAAATGAACATTCTTATGAAGTATAAACAAAAGCTCAATATTGGCGGGTACAATGGTTTCAATTGAAATGTCACGTATTCACATATTAATAAAATGCAATTGACACATTCATTTTTCCGGATTTCATTTTTTTGTTAACACTTACATTACATCGAATCGCAACGAAGTATACACAATTTTAACAAAACAATATTCTCAAAAGTCGTAACAAACTAAACATACCGTAAGTCAAGAAGTCAACCGACTAGTATTTACAACAATAGTGCCTATTACAATAAATATTGCATATTCAAACCAACAACAGTTATTGAAATTATTGTATGAATTACAATAAGCATCACACGTTACTTCCGCTCCGGTTCCTCGCGTCGCAACAACTCTACAGTCGTCTGAGGTGTTGTTGACTGTTGTCGACAACACAGCAGTTGTAATTAATGACGACAACAACGGACCGGATGGGACGGCCGGACGCGGGACAATGGGACGAGGCATAGCTATGTGGTGAGAGTTACAGCGGGTGATATAGCTGACGGTTAAATTCATATTGGTTTATTATTTTTATTAATTGATATTGTTAGAGTGTATACTGTAAGTAGACCATTTTACCCAAAGAATAATCTTAGAATTTACATAAAAATCACAACAATTTCATCCACAAATAATAAAAGAATATTTGTAGAACAATGATATATAGAAATGAAAAATATAGGATATTGCCAGCGGGTCCGTCCGGGAGTATCCCACGGGAACACTGTACTTTTTCTTTTTTTATAAAAAATGTGTTAGAGGCTAAACTACTACTACTAAATTTCGTAAAAATCTATTCAGTAGTTTTTGCGTGAAAAAGTCGCAAACATCCATCCATTTATGCATCCATCCATCTATCCATCCTCACAAACTTACACATTTATAATAGCAGTAAGATAATAAATCTGTATGAAGAGGTATTTCTAACCCTTATCAAACATCTAAACATATAATTTTGTCGCACATATATAGTAACATTTATGTTCTTACGAAGGTAACATAAAAAGTAACTTTTTTTATCTTGTCAGATTACTTTTCTTCTGTATACTCTGAAGATAGGTGTTACTTACTATAGTGAAGCGCAGCTTAAGTCACTGAGCTAATTGTTGGAAGGTATGAAAGAAAAATAATTTATTTCGTCAGAGGCGTTAATTTGTATTTTGTTTTAACATTAGAAATTAAACGTATACATAATTTTTTTTGCCCAAATAAATCCAGTAATCTACAGCAGACACAATTAATTCAATTATAACTTATAACGGTGCGCCGTATCTTTGCGTAATAGCGATTAGCGAAAAGCAAAGCGGACAGCCCGCTAGCACCGCGACCACAACTACCCGCTCATTCATCCGCCGTCAATTAGGGCTTCACCTTTACACCAATCGCCTTTATGATCATGTATACACGGCTTTATAATACACGCTCCTTTACATTATTAACCTTAGTACATAGCACTAAGGTCCACAATCGTTTGGCAGGGTGTAAGTTTTTTTAATTTGAAATATAATAGATAGCGTATAATGAGATTAAGGGATCGGCCACTAAATTAATTAATTTTAATATTCGTAATGCCTTAATAAATATTCCGTATGATATGTCTTTGGTTTTTTATTATTAAGATTATCTTCAAGTTTGTAATAACTCGAAGATTCTTTCTATTGCAAACTTCTTAATTATTTTTGATAATATTCAGTTAAATTACTGTCAGGTAGAAAGAAAAAAAAATATTAATAATTCATGTGTAAATTTTGTTTCAATCTTAATTAATGATTATTAGGATATTGATATCGAGTTAGGAACTCTACAATGTACTCATTTTATTTTTCGAAAGTAGTAAAAAGTACCAAAACTGAATATGGCGCATTAATTAATTATATTATATACTACAGTAGATATTGGACATCTTTACCATACTAAATATTAAAGTAATTCAAATTCCAAATATATATTTCAAAAGTTATAACAGCGTCACAAAGTTACACTATCAAACGGCATAATTGTATGCAGCGTAATAGTAGAGTATGGACACACAAAAAATTGACTCTAATGTAAGGAATGGACTGCTAAGAGTAGGACGGGCTACGGTCGAGCGAGATAGACGATGGTAGCGCGCTATGATTGGCCGTCTCGTGGGGATGCCCCGCCCCCCCGCGCGCCGTGCTCCACGTGTTTTTGTTGCGTCAGACGCGAGCCAGCATCCGGCGCGAACGGACGTGACTTAGCCACGGAAAACTTCGCAACTTACGTATGCACAATTTATGTTGCACACGATCTGCATATTACACAGATCTGGGAGAGGCACTGGAAACTATTTAAGATGCGAAATTTGTTTTTATTATTGACTTGCATATTGCCCTTGCACCTGAGCTTTTTTAAAAGCTCATCAAGATTACATTTGTATAATCTTCTAAATAAGCCATAGTCAATTTACAAGAGCGCTTTACAACTCACGACATGTTAACAGATATGTATAGAAATTCTCGTAAGTAGAGTTTGAAATTATTAGGTATGCGCTACACGTGATAATTACCTGTTAAGTGTTTATGGTTCAAATAAACTAAATATCATAAAATAATTACATTTGCTCACAAACAACAATCAGAACAAAATTCTGGTCAGATGGAGTAAAGCGTGGAATCACTATCGGGCCGTTCCAATAACCGATCTACAAGTAACTATTTGTTAGAAACGTCACACTTGTATCGCCAAAAACCGGCAAATGATTGAATGACGACGTTTTTAACAAATAGTTACTGGTAGATAGGTTATTGAAACCGGTCGTAAGTAAGTATATATTTTATAACCAAAGTTAAAAACTATAACTCGACTACTTCTATATAGTCTATGTTACCCGGGCCATTATTACGAGTCTATTGACACCACATTTATTAAAATCAGTTCAATAGTTTAGGCGATACGGTGGAACAAACATACATACATACATAGGCTGCCAAAATCAATGGCCTTTTGGCTTCGCCATAGTCGTTACATTTTTGCAGTCAGCAATATATTTCCACTCCACAGAGAACATTACCAAAAATATCTGCATTTCGATTTTAATAAACCAAATGTTACTTTTAATCAAAACAAAATGATACGCATCTAGCAGATAAGCGTAAAAGGGCTCACATAATTTCATTACAGTCTGTTTGATAATATTTAACATTGTTAAATGGTGCGTAATATTAAATAATCGAGCGGCACACCGAGGAGCGGGCCTCCTGGGGAGCGAGGAGTCCCGAGGAGCGGGAAGCGGGAGTCTCCGGGAGTTTTGAGTGAGGAGCGGGAGCCCCAGGGATAATCTAACTCCGCGGTGGTCATTAGATTTAGTTTGTTTAAATAGATACAGTGACACGAGTCGAGCACAAGGGGTTGTTGATTTATAATAAAATCTTATTGGGTTAGTATCCCTTATAGTTATACTGTGATTAAAGTTATTAATTTTATTTATTTTAATAAAAAGTTTAAATCCTTCTTATGATTACAAATGTAGTAATTATAATCTAGTATATATTACAACAAAATACTTAATTATTATATTAATACGAGAATCAAAAACTTTCAGCAAGTCCAGATTTACGAGAATTGTGCAACTGGTCGGGCACGAAATTTGGCAGGTAAATTAAAGTTTATGTGGAGAAAAATGTGCAGAAAGATATTTATT
Organism: Phengaris arion; assembly: GCA_963565745.1. NCBI lineage: Eukaryota > Metazoa > Arthropoda > Insecta > Lepidoptera > Lycaenidae > Phengaris > Phengaris arion. The sequence continues at coordinate 19,678,625 of OY751444.1, forward strand.
CAAATAATGCTTAGAAATATTAGGTCCTTTATATGAAATTGGCGTTTTGTCGTACTGGCCACTTTGATCTCAAATGTATGATCTCAAATCTACTTTGGTTAGGAATTCCAATTTCAAATTTATACTGCTACTTACTCATGTATTTGTGTTTCGAAAACCGTAATACGTTTGTTTTTTCCTCTTTTGGTTTTTTCTTTGCGTCACTCTGTTTACAAAATGGAAAACTTTAAATATCGTATTATTTTCGAGTACGAGTTCCGCCGTGGCACCAGTGCTGCAGAAACGGCTCGAAGGATTAATGATGTGTACGGCGGTGGTGTCGCAAAAGAAAACACAGTGCGTTTTTGGTTCCAACGTTTTCGTTCTGGAAATTTTGACCTGCAGAACAAGCCCCGTGGACGGCCGGACACCAAAGTTGATAATGAAGAATTGAAGGCTATTGTGGAAGCGGATCCATCGCAAACCACGTCAGAGTTAGCTGCAGGCTGCGGTGTTAGTGATAAAACTATTTTAATCCACTTGAAGCAAATTGAGAAGGTGAAAAAACTTGAAAGGTGGGTACCTCATGAATTGAGTGCAGCAAACCGACAAACGCGCACCGATTGCTTTGACTGCTGCGTTCCATTACTTAACCGGCACAATAATGAAGCGATTTTAAATCGAACCATTACCTGTGATGAAAAGTGGATCCTGTATGATAATTGGAAATGCTCATCGTAATGGCTGAACCCTGGCGAGCCAGCCAAAGCCTGCCCCAAGCGAAAGTTGACTCAAAAAAAGTTACTTGTGAGCGTTTGGTGGACTAGTGCTGGTGTCGTTCACTACAGCTTTCTTAAATCTGGCCAGACGATTACGGCAGATGTCTATTGCCAGCAACTGCAAATCATGATGGAAAAGCTAGCTGCTAAACAACCGAGGTTTGTTCATTCGCTCTCGGCTACTGCTGCTTCAGGACAACGCTAAACCACACTAAATTTGGATAACTTCTTGCAAGGGAAAATTTCAACTGCAATGGGGCAGTCCAAAGGGCCTTCATAGATTTTATTGATTGCTGTCCGAATGGTTTTTTTAGTAATGGAATCAATGAACTACCTATGAGATGGGAAAAGTGCATAAATAGTAATGGTATATACTTGGATTAAATAAATATATTATGTTTAAAAAAATTGTCCTCATGTTCCTCCTTTAAAAAACGCCAATTTCATATGTAATGACCTAATATATAAAATTAATAAAAATAACAACAACACATACTGCCTAAGATTATCAACGCACACTACCGCGCGTTTGTCAATCTGTCGAAACATTTTCATTTTTTTTGTATTTAAGAATCATAAGAACCTTTATAAAGTTTTATTTTTGCGCCACCTCTTTCAGTCTACTGGAAGGAAGTAAGCGAGGTAATTTGGTCATGAAAATTAGACTAATAGTATTATAATTCTCTCGGTCAACCATTTTGCTACATAAAATATGAAAAAACTAATTTCCAATAACAAAATGAAACCTAAAAGAAACTTGCTGAAACTTCTTGCATAAAATTAATCTCTTGAACGGCAATTTTCACAAACAGCAAAGTAAACACCTTGTTTTTAATAAAGCTGAACAAATTATTGATAGACATTAATTCTTTTCCCCTCGAACTTGTAAATTCTGCCCCCCCCCCCCTACCTACCCCTCCGGTATCGGAATACTACCCCCACATTAACCCCCAGGTAGCAAAATGAAAAACAATAAATAGCGCCGTATTGGCGAATTAAAAAACTTTCAGATTAATATCAAAATTTGCACAGCTATTACCTCGTACTACTTTTTCTTTGCTCCTTCTTATTAATGGGCGTCAAGGAGTTTCATTTTCACTGCACATTGATTTCTTTTAATTTATGGCAAAAGTTTATAAACATTATTTCAGATAAATTGTTTTTACTACTCAGACCAAATGATGACAGGAGAGTTTTTTCGGGGAGTTCAATGGGTGACGCTGTGGGATTTTGTATTTCTTCATAAATTTGTGTTATTTCGGTTCTTAATGTGTAATATTGGTAGAATATTAACCATTAAATATTCGTTAACGTGCACAAGTGTGGGCAAGTGGTACAATTTCTAAAAACGTGCTATCTGTGTGTTTCCCGCCAAAACTCCCTAGGAACTTTCAGTAAAGCGTCTACCACTTTACTGAATCGTCTGACATGACTCATTGACTGCACTGACTATTTATTTGGACTTTGACTAGACTTTAGACTTGACGATATAGGAATACAGTGTTGAAAATTGAAATGAAAGTTCTATTTCCCGCCTTTTTTACTTGACACTGGCAAATGGTTTTAAGATAAGCCGACGCCATATATATAAAAAAGAAAAATGATGACAGAGCTTTTATTTGTCAAACCAAAGCCGAGGCGGGTTTTTAATGTAGTACGCGTGAATAAGCACACACCGCGACAGCTCGCCATACAAGGTGTGGCGTACTTTCGTTACGTGTGTGTGCGTTACACTGTGTAATTACACGGCGAGGCGTAGTTTAGACCGGCCTCCATAGACGTATATATTATAGACGAGCCATATTGAGGCAAAAAGTGTCTCCAGTTAATGGCTTCACTTTTGAAATTTTTGGGGCCATTTTGACATTTGAAGTACGGTGAAAAACAATATGGCGTAACTTTTTCTTGTATGAAGATTTGTTCTGTGATCTGTCAAATGTACGGCATACTCATATCTTGAGTTTTGAAATCTTTGCCGGCCTCGCTGTGAGGTCCAATGTTGCTGTCTTTGTCTGCCTAGTGATAAATGTAAATATTTTTATTAGTATGGCAGTAAATATTTGATGTCCCGGATTAGCGACTTATACCACGGGATAGATTTTCACTAAGTACCAAGTCGCGGAGAACTTCCTAACATCATAGTTCTAACTAGCATCTTAACCTAGTCCAAGACTCAGAAATCATTCCTCTTGTACTCTAAGCTGGTCATTAGTACAAGTTCCAACTTGCTCCATCATCCCGCAGTGGGCGCCCGCCGTGGTCCGCTAATTACCGCTAACGAGCTTACGATAGCTGTTTAACGATACAGCTGTTGCCGAACTACATAATGTCTTACAATAAACTGTTTCTGAAACGTAGCTACCGTGTCACCAATTGTTAAATATTGCTTTCTAGCTCTATTGGACTAGGCACTTAATTGGAAGCAGACTTGCATTCGTTTATTGAATGACCTAGGTGTCCAATTAGGTGGCTATTTAATAGATCACCACATCGGTTTAGGTGACGGTGGCCTGTTTCGTTAAAACATTACCAGCAACGCAGGAGTTATTTTATAGTGCCCAAGCGTGTGCGCAGTACACAAAATCATTCTCTCTTCCTATACTCTCGTAACCTAGGCGCAGAACTTGTTACATAACATGTTTATCCTACGCTAGCATCTACTTTCCTGTAAGAACAATCTTGGAATCGATTGATCCGCCAGCCTGAAAAAAATGTTTTCAAGTCTGGTTAGGTCTAAGGACAATTCCTTAGACCTAACCAGACTTGAAAACATTTTTTTTTGTTCCAACTTGGGGATCGACCCTAGGTCTCCGGTAGGAGTCAAGAGCCAACCTCTAAACCACCTACCTAGAGCAAAATATGGCTGCTACATTTTCGTAAGGCATACATAGACTATAAAAGGCAAATACAGGCCAACAGGCAACCACACAGCCTAAAATATATTAAAATATTGTAGATACTCGTAGTTATGGTCTCGTAGCGTAGGGATGACACAACAATGGTTTCATAACAATCAAATAATAAATCGGGGTAAGTATTTTGACGGCTTAAAAACGTTTATTTCATCATAGGAAAATAGCCAAACAATTGATATTATATTATGTAATACTGGATGTTACCCGCGACGCGCAAAAAGAAATCTCGCGGAAACGGTACATTTTGCATCGATAAAAAGTAACATTTGTGTTAATCCAGAGTCTAAATTATACCATACTAAATTTCATCAAAATCCGTTCCGTAGTTTTTGCGTGGAAGAGTATCAAACATCCATAGATCCATACATAAGTACAAACTTTCTCGCTTATAATTTTAGTAAGGAAATAACGTGACATATAGGGACGTGGAACGGCAAAATTACTGTCGCGGCGACACGTTATTTTGCCAACAGTCGCGCTCTGCAGCAGGTTTAAAATAGCCACAGTAAGAGAATCGTAGGTACACATCAACTTTTGACGTCGCCTCGCTAGTCGCTGACAAAATCGCGTAACTTCTAAGTTCTAACATTTCTATTTTGAGAGTTTTCAATTGAAATGCGTAAAATGGTACATAATATAATAAAAATTGCTTATTTGTCAATTATATAAAAAAAAGTTGGATGCAAACAACCAAAGACCAAGATAGGAGGAATAAAATGGACAAAGCTTTATCCGTAGAGGGGCCACATAGCAAATAAACCAATTAATTAAACATAAATTAATTGATTGTTTAAATAACTGCCAAGTGGAAATAAAGCTATAATAAAAAATTAAATTAAATTGTCAATTATGAGAATTGTTAGAAGTAACTGTGAAGAGCATCTTCTGCAAAAGTTGATGTTTTATAGTGCGCTTGTCTTATGGCCGTACGTCGTAATTCAATCATTTGCCGGTTTTTTGCGATACAAATTTGATGTTTTTAACAAATAGTTATTGGTAGATAGGTTATTAAAACTGGCCGTAAATGTGGCTATTTTACACATCGCAGTGTGTCCTACGTTCTATACTTCCACAAGAGTATTGATAGTGATAGTTAATTGGTGAAATACGTTCCCGCAAGACTTGCATGTGAGTTATGGTGACCGCAGCACTAATCAGGATATATATCGGACGCGCTAAAAACGCACTTAGCTGCGGTCGGGGGTGTCGGAGGTCCCGGGGGGTGCTGTGAGCGATGGAGGTGCGAGCGGCGCCGCGCCGCCGGAGTGGGTCGTAAATTGAAATTTGGTCAAAAAGATTCACAAGCTTTTTGTTTCCTGTATAGAATTAGGGCTGTATAGAGGTGGCGCTAGTATTCCGCCAATTCGTAGCCCTTCCTACATAATTTTTCCGACTGGTTATCCTCGGTCACAACTCACAAGATAGATATTAGAGGAGCTGCGACCTTTCACTGCCGGCGCTTCGGAAAAAAATGACATACAATACTTAGTGCAGCGGCGCGGTAGCGGGATCTGCAGCGCATGTTGAAGCGTTCTAAGCTCAAATAATCTAGAATTATTTTAGTTTAATAGAATACATTCATAATAATATTATAATTTTTTACCAAGAAATAATTTTCTGTGTAACTTAAATATGTTTGTATGCGCGAGTCCATGCTATGAATATATTGCAATAGAACAAAATACTATAATACCTCGCCGTATCTGTGAGCTTCAAAGCTCTGCGGGATTGGCTCCTACCATCTCCGTTACAATATTGCTAATCGCTTTACCCCTTACACCAGCGCTGCCTGATTTTACTCCCGCGTTACTCCGCGCTCTGTCACTTTCGAGCAGTTCTATATGTTACGTAATGAAGACATTTTTCATTCCTCCAATTTCTGAAGTTCCGTTTTATAGTGTCCACAACGTTCGCTTAACTTGTAGCGTAATTCGAAGGTCGAAATTCGCCCATAATAATAATTCATATGATTTTTAAGGTTGAACTTTATTAGGGTGTTTTGGCTTTTAGATAGGAATACAAAAAAATACAACATTTGTTGTGACACGGTGACAAACGTCAAAATGTAACAAAATTGTGTCCAGCTCAGATTAATTCCATATTATTGTGTTTTAGAAACACACGGTAGTGTGTGTTAATAATCTCAGGTAGTGTGTGTTGTTGTAATTTTTTATTTTTTTATTTCTTGGAATTATTTAAAAAATGTTAACTTTCTGCACACTTTTCACACACACATAAACTTCAATTAACTGGCTAAATTTCACAGTCCTCAGGTTGTACAATTGACGAGTATATCATTTGTCAGGCGCTTGTACTTGTACGGCGTTCACCCTGCATATCCTTTTTTGTGTCCGACTCTGTTTGTGCTGTGTGTTCCGGATGAGTACGCGCGGCGTCGCGCGCACCGGCCGCCGCTGCTTCTAGTGCCGCGCGCGCGCGCAAATCTGCTGCAGCGAGAGCCGCTGATGCGCGCGCTGCGAGCGCTCAACATGTTATCTGTTCATGTCGATGTATTTTCATGTACACTTAACTGTAGCTTCTCAGTATGTTCTATCAAATGTATTATATGTTAAAAAAAATTTAAACCTATTCAAAAAGAAAAGTGACAATCACAATAGAAATACCCGAAATAAGCATAAGCTTGATGTACCAGTGACTAGACTTAGTAAAGTAAAGAATTCGTTTAAAGGCCAATGTATACGCCTATACAATAAGATCCCAGAAAGCGTTCAAAATTTTTCAATCAATAAATTTAAAAAAGTAATTAGTGAACGTTTGTGTGCTAAAGCCTATTATAAAGTTAATGATTTTATGAATGATAGCACACCTTGGGAATGATGTGACCCTCTGCAAGGCTACTTCTAAATTACATATATTATTGTACTCTTGTTATGTAGTTTTAGTCATAACATTATTATATATGCCTTTTTTATATTTTTAAAAGAACAATTTTCCATCTTTTTGATAAAAGATGGAAAATGCGCGAGCTTCTTACGCCGGTTCTTCTCGCCGGGCCCGAACTCATGTAGATCATCATGTAGATCGACGTTCAGAAAGTGTATAAAAATACCTATTTTGAATAAAAAAATTTGACTTTTTTGACTTTGACTGAGTGAAACAAGTGCCGAATTTTGTTTTTTATTTTAGAGTTTTATACCCGGAGTTGAATGTTTAAGTTTTTTTTAATTTTATATCGTGTTTTTATTTTTAATTATTATTGTAAGTTTCATTTAACTATTGTATTAGGTATTTACGTGTAATGATAGATATGTTGGTTGTAAATATATAAATAAATAATATGATGCCGGAGATATCAGAGACGGTAGTAGTAGTAGGAAGTAATTAATGGACTTCATATTATTATTATGTTAATAATACGTAGAAATTTCGCAAGCGTTTTGTAAATTGTTCTAAGTTATAAGTGCGGTATTGTTAGTAGTGTCGGTGTTGTCAAACGATCGACAAACGATGATTACTGCTCAAATCCTTATGTTGTTTGTGGCATTTTTGTTACAATAATGATATTGAAGTTAATAAAATCAATTTTATATTTTATCTTCATAGAATTTAAACTGCTGTGACGTCACTCGTGCATAATTTATACAGATTTAATGCTCTCCGGCGATGTCACTTTTGTGATGACTGTATTCCGTCAACGGTTGATCGTAGATATATTCCATTGCAAAGACATTAATATTTCCTGGCCTATTATATACTTTTCGAAAGGCCAATAATAATTGTGAAAAAAATAATAATATGAAAAATAAAAACCCCATATAGATCCAACTTCGTCTTTAACCTGATAGCCCACGTTACACTAAATGACGCACGAATAAGAGCTAATGACATTACTTAGCAAATTCAATGTAAAAACAACTGGCAAACAACAAAATTGAAAATTATTATGTTATTAGATTAAAAGAAAAATTCCAATTAGTATTAGCGCCAACAGAAGAATATATCATCGACGTAAAAACACGTAAAATGGCTGCCGAGTTAGTTGCGATTCTTCATTTCCAATCTCCTGTATTTATTGGAAACTGGAATTAATCTTTAATTCCCCCCCCACCTTCGACAATTTAAAACCACCCCCCAGTAGCGATTTTCTACTTTGTAACTTTAGTATTAAGGGATATTTTGGATTGTCGGCAATGGTCTGTAAGTAGTAAAAGTGGGATATATTTATGAGCTCGGAGGAAATTCTTTCTGAATGTTTGCATTTATGAAAATATGCTTGAATGAAGGGGCCGGCTCCTGGACTACGATACAGGCTGTTCAGTTTTGTATTACTTTATTTAATACTATTTTATGTACACGTCTGACGGACTCCATTCTTAATTGTCATAAATCACTCAATATGTTTTACTCCATAAGAAACTTAGAAACTGTATTATCTATACAAATCTATACATTTATACAAATACCTAAAATTGAATTGTGTTTGTTTGTATTACCAATTATACAGCTTTGCACTTTATGTATATGATAGTATGAACGGTAGGTACCTAAAAAGCAAGTTCCGAGTTATATATGCAACGGCCGGACCAATTTTGACCGGATTTTCACTGGCAGATAGTTAATTTTATAAGGAGTAACTACGGCTACTTTTACCTTAGGGTTCCGTTTCAAAAAAATAGTGTTCCGTTTACATTAATAATTTCACGCAAGCGAGCAGGAACATGAGTATATTCGTTGTGCAGTTGACAGGAAATATCGCGTCATATCGTTTGTAACTATACTTATTAACTGATAAGCCAAAAAAAGTGATCGTTCGTCGTCTCTGGCTAAGTGATTCGATAGAGTAAGAAGAGGTCCAGTAGCCAATGTCCCACTGGAACACTGTACTTTTTCCGGATAAAAAGAAGCCTATGTGTTAATACAGACCCTATAAACTACTACCATGCCAATTTTTATCAAAATCCGTTCTGTAGTTTTGTGCGTTAAAGGTCCGCAATCAACCATCCATCCATCCTCACAAACTTTCACATTTATAATAGTAGAAGAAAGTAGTATTATTAGAATTAGGCCAAATAACCAACTTAAACACCGTCCCATCACAATCACCATGTATAACGAACAATCGTTTCCGATCAGATGTAATTTATACGGGATCAAACGGGGGCTAATAACGCACCGCCGGCCCCCGGCCCCCGGCCCCCGCGGCCCCCGGCCCCCAGTTCATTACAACAGTAATAGCCGCGAGTGCACTTGTCGCCGATTGACTTCTGTATGTCCATTTTGATACAAGTATTCGAGGATTGTGGACTGATTATATGGTCATCAATGAACAAAATTACTACAGGCTGTATTTTTATCCGATTGATATATTTTACCCAATGTCGGGCCACAATATTACATCAGTAATGACGAGGGGTATGCATTACCATATTTTTTACAATTAACATGATTAACTTTGCTCACATTAACTCTCACTACATATGGACACCTTCACACTGTCACACGCCGCGCCGGCTTTCAAGGTCACGCGGCCCCTGCTCATTATGAGCGCGCGTCTATGAATCAACGTTAGTTATTTCATAGGATAATCTCGTCAAAACATAAGATAACTAGCTATTTCCCGCGGCTCCGCCCGCGTAAATGTTAGGTCCTAACATATGAAATTGGCGTTTTGTCGTACTGGCCACTTTGATCTCAAATATATCTTCTTTGGTTAGGAATTCCAATTTCAAATTTATACCGCTATTTACTCATGCATTTGTGTTTCGAAAACCGTAAATCATTCGTTTTTTCCTGTTTTGGTTTTTTCTTTGCGTCACTCTATTTACGAAATGGAAAACTTGAAATATCGTATTATTTTCGAGTACGAGTTGTGACACTAGTGCGGCGGTGTCGTAAAAGACGTTTTTGGTTAAAATGTTTTCGTTCTGGAAATAATCGACCTGCAGAACAAGCCCCGTGGACGGCCGGAGACCAAAGATGATAATGAAGAATTGAAGGCTAATGTTGAAGCGGATCCATCGCAAACCACGTCTGAGTTAGCTGCAGGATGCAGTTTTAGTGATAGAACTGTTTTAATCCACTTGAAGCAAATCGGGAAGGTGAAAAAGCTTGAAAGGTGGGTACCGCATGAATTGAGTGCAGCAAACCGACAAACGCGCGTCGACTGCTGCATTACATTACTCAACCGGCACAATAATGAAGGGATAAAAATTTACTCAAAAAAGTTACTTGTGCAAAGCACAACAGACAGCTACCAAATTAGAGGAGCTTCAATTAAAATGTCTAAGACATCCACCGTACTCCTCGGACCTTACTCTAACAGATTACCATTTTTTTCGAAATTTGGATAACTTCTTGCAAGGGAAAAAATTCAACTCCGATGGGGCAGTCCAAAGCGCCTTCAAAAATTTTATTGATTCCTGTCCGAATGGTTTTTTTTAGTAAAGGAATTAATGAACTACCTATGAGACGGCAAAAGTGCATAGATAGCAATGGTATATACTTTGATTATGAGAATGGTATATAAATATATTATGTTTAAAATAAAATCGACTTTATGTTCCTCCTTTAAAAAACGCCAATTTCGTATGACCTAATATGTTATCTGGTATCCCAAGGGCATCCTATACTTTTTCGGAATCAAATTTGGATGGTAGTTTAGGCTCTGGATTAAAACATAGGCTACTTTTTATAGCTAGGGATAAACAGTAGGTTCCCGAGGGATACTATATTTACTCGGGTGGAGCCGGGGGCAACAGCTTACTAGCTGTAAGAACTATGATAAGAATCGCTTTGAACGGACGTTCCGTTCAAAGCGATTCTTATCATCATATCTTGCGTCGCGTCGCGTCGCCTCTCCCGCAAGCGGCAAGAGGCAATTAGGCGTGTTGCCTAAAAAATATTTTTCATATATTCAATGTTAGACTACTTCATAAAAAATCTTAACCCCATTTTATAACCTATGGACCCATGAACCCTTGCAAATACAAACAATTTAAATTTGAAATAAGAAAGAGAGAGATATATTATAACGGCCTGTGACGTGGAGTTGCGGGCAGAATCTAGTTTTAAATAAAATTTAATATAAAATGATGAAAATGATGCCAATTATCACCAATCCCCAACACCTACTAACGATCAACCCATAAATTACGACAACATTGAAATGTAAATTAATCAAATGCAGCGCAGCCACTCGCAGCCGTATCAAAATCGTAAATTCCCAAATCATTCAACATCTGATTGTATTAAGGCATATTTTTTCCATCGGTAAGTACAAGCAATCTGTACTAATGTGCGTCCGAGAGAAAGGAAACCTTATGCCTAAAAGAACAAGGTGCCTAATAAAATATAATATAAATTTTAAGGTACGAGCAAATGACAGTCTAAATGTAATTACAATATTTTGTTTTATTTCAATATTATTTATCAACTAAATGTCACGTTAAGTAATTGTTTAAGTTAAGTTTTGAGTTAAATATAAGTTTCTGAAATTTTAAAATGTAAGTTGACTACTGAGACTTGTAAAAACATTGTATATTTTTTACCGTTTATTGTTGCCGAGGCACCGACTACATTACAGGTTAGACGCTCAATGCCCGACTTATTGTAATAATTGTTATATCACAATAAGGAGGGCATTAATATAATATTGTCTCTTTTATGAGACAAATATCTCAAAGTAAAAACGTCCGGCTCAAAGGACCCAAAATCTCTGCATTTTCTTTATCTCGTCCGGCTCGAAGAACGAATATTTCTTCTGAATTTTCTTGATTTCGTCTGTAGTATGCGCTCGCACTAGTCTCAAGGTTCGATTCCGTTATTTTAATAAGGGGATGATTTACGCGAGCGCCGAGAGTCACGCGCACGCGGCGCCTAATTACAGGAAAAACTCACCTCCACCCGCGCCCACTGCGGGACAGCGGGAGCCGAGCATTGTGCACAATCATTATGCATTACCTACTTATGTTGTACTAGCTTTTTCCCGCGGCTCCGCCCGCGTAAATACAGTATCCCACGGGTACACTGTACTTTTATAATATTTTAATCCAGAGCCTAAACTACTTCCATACCAAATTTCATCAAAATCCGTTCAGTGGTTTTTGCGTGAAAGAGTAACAAACATCCGTCCATCCATCCTCACAAACTTTCTCTATTATAATAGCAGGTGGATATTACGCACGAGTCTCGATAATATTATTAATACAAAATTTATTAAAAATTGCTGTACTCGTTTATTGCAACATGTGTGCCAGTATACAGGTAATATATAGTTGATACATAATATCCAGGATTGACACATGTAAGATACAAACGGCGGCTGAGTACTTAAAACTGTTCCACCTCTTTTGTATTGTGATTACATTTATGTGGCCCTACTGATTTATGCATGTTGCCAGGGCCAAAAGTGTTTAAGCAGTGTTTTAGATCTGAAACGTAAAAGAATAAAAATTCCGTGCAAAAAAAACGCTGTCATTCCAGAAAATATACGATTTCCGTAGTATAAATGTATTTTCATACAAATGTCTGTATAACACGCAGGCAGGAGAAATATTTCAAATTCACAAAAGCATAGCAGACACTTTAATTCTATTCTATTAACCTATATTGTATAATTCTCTGTATCATATTGTATGTTCTTATTGCGCAAAATAAATACATACTGCAAAATGGCTCAGTGATTGTATAACAAACAGACAAAAGTAAATAGTAATAGATTCATGCGTCCTTTGCAAAAGAAAACAAAAAAAAATAAATCCTCATTCGCTGTATTATGATAAGTAAAACCTTTATAAGCTCATACGATGTTATTACAAGCGGCCATATTGCCGTACCTTTGATTTGGAGATGTTATAAAAATAGAAGCACCTGAAGCGATTCTAAATAAAAACATTACGAATCGTTTGTTCCAGAACACTTGCCGCGCGCGCTTCCCGCCGCTCAACCGAGAGTCGCCCTTACCATGAGCGCTTAAGGCGGAGTGAGCGGCACCAGTGAGCGGGTAAGTGCGCGCGTGTGCAACATTAAGGTGAACGAATTTAAATATGGCAACATCGGTGGTTGTAACTATGAATATTATATCGATAGCTCACGATTTATTTCAGGATTATTGTTTTTCGTGGTATAATATATAGCAATGTTTGGTATTGAATTCGTAGATTACAAAACCAAGTTCATTTGTTAAATTTATTATAATTACGTTACATTAAGCATTAAACATACACACTTTAATTTAAATTTTATATTTATTTTAGTGTGTGTTACGGGTAATTTATATATTTAAAAAAAGGGGACGTGGGCAGAAGGCCGAAGGATCTGGTTTAGCCTCTTGGTGTATGTGGGAATCTGAGGGGCTTTAACCACACAGGTACTTAGCTGGGTCTAGGAGTGTAGTCAGCACGTGGCGCGAGCGAGTTGGGCTCCAACTTCCGGTAGCGTCTCTCTATCTTTCAGGCCGGTATGTTCACCGCGACGTAGATCGACCAAGGGACGGTGCAGGCTGGTTCCAAAACCAGTCAGTTCAGTCCGGAATAACTAGCGGCACTCAGAAATCCGGATGTGTGAAAACCAGCTATAAGTCCATGAAAAACGATCCCTTGAACCCGGAATATAGGTCCCTGGAAAATCCATAAAAAAAACATGGAGTAGGAGTCCCACAGCCGGCGTGATCTTAACCCCAAACTATCAAAAACACGGGCTGTGGGACCATCACAAAAATAAAAAAAAGGGTAAGCAAAATAAAAGATGATGTAAAGAACAATTAAAGTATGGATACAAACATCCTAATATTATAACAATGCAAGAACGGAAAGAATGAGCAGGTGGTTTGGCCAATCAAATTTTGACAACTAATTTTACAAGCTGATAATTTACATGAAAAAAATAATGTGTTTTATTACAAGCGTGATTTGCCCACAAAAACTTCACAACACAGATATAAAAAAAACTCACCGTAAATACGGGATTAAGAAATATAGCGACTACATCTCGAGTCTATAGAAAATTTTAGTCTAAAAGGGAAACGTCATTTGAAGAAGTGCCTTAAATACCCTTCTTCGTCTTTTTTCTTAACATTTGACAACTATAAAACTAAAACGTAAAGAGAAAATAAATCAAAATAAAATAAAAAGATATTATAATAATAATCAATATATTATGTTATATAATAATACAAATCTACTGTATTTTAAACATTATTCAAAATTAAATTATTTTTTTTAAGATTGAATCGATTTACAAACCAAATATTAAAGCAAGGCTAACGCCGTTTTAGTATGGACGTGCGCCGATAGATGGCGCTAAAGCCCTTGAATGACTGAAATAATTAATAACACAAATCATAGATGACGCGAGTAACGCCGAAATAATTGATTTTACGGAGAGGAAATGTAACTACGTTACACGCGAGATTTGGTTTTGCGCGTACGAGGTCGCGGGGAACATCCAGTATTTATTATAACCAATACAATATTAGCTGCACAAAAATATGTTTTGAGTCGGCTCGCGGTCGTATATTCAAATGTGGACCAATAAGCGTTTACGACGGCCGTAAAACTACGCCACGAATATATCAGGAGTAACTTACGACCGATGTAACATTGACCACAGGCGATGTGGAATGGACAATTGGATCATAGTTCGAAAGATTATAGCGAGAACGAAATGAATTTAGTCTAAATGTGTACAGACTATAAATAAAACATGACGTGTATCGTGTACAGACTGCACAAAACAAGAAGTGAAACTTCAGTCATCATTTAAAATCCAAAAATACTCTCAATTTACATTTGGCACACCTAGCGTCATCTGTGTGTAGAGCCGTACTTTAGAAAGTTAAGTTATTATGTAAAAAGTATAAGTAGCTTCTGACAGATGGCGTTATATGGATGACATTATACCCAAAATCGTGTCTTAACGCGTGACGTGCTGAGAACTTGAAATTTCACTCTCAACGCCACTAAGGCAGTTTCACTTCAAAAGGGACAATACCTCCTTTACGTTTCGTGACATAATCTCAATTGACATTCATAACCGTTAATCATGATCATCAATGATTCGACTAGAAATATCAGACATTTCGACAAATATTGTGAGAGAATGAGCCCAGCGGGTCTAATTACACACAGTCTAGTCGCATTAAGTGAATTGAACGTAAATCATAGTTTCTGAGGTTTCTTATTGTAGTTTTTCTATTTAATAGCGTTTTTGATTGGACGACGCAAATGCGTTAACAAATCAAAATCGCTATTGAACAGATAAACTACCGACAAAAAACTTCGGAAACCGGGCATTAGACCTTCACATGTATAAAATTAAACACTTGACGTATAATTTTTTTAATGAGGTTCACTGTGACAAACACATACATACCACATACTACAATCGCTAGCTAAAATCGCTCTCGACTTAGAACATAAACTTAAAACTTTGATATGATATCTTCTCATCATATCAAATATCTTTCAGTTTTCAGGGTTCCGTACCCAAAGTTTATAAACCCTATGACACCCCTATTCGTCACTCTGTCCGTATGTCCGGCACCAGGAGGCAGGATGTAATCTCTTTAGCCGTGATAGCTTTACAATTGAAATTTTCACAGATTTCTATTGCCGCTATAACAAAAAAAATAAAAACAAAACAAAAAAATATTTATGTGGGGCTTTCATAAAACAAACGTGTTATTTTGCCATTTTGTACGGAACCATTCGTGCGCGAGTCTGACGCACACTTGGCTGGATTTTTCAAATCTAGGAATAACTACAAAATCTACTCGTCCTGTAGCTCAATTTAGCGTTTCTCGTAGCGTAGCTCATAGCCTAGCGGAGATCGTAGCGGAGCTCATAGCCTAGCGGAGATCGTAGCGGAGCTTATAGCCTGGCGGAGATCGTAACGGAGCTCATAGCCTAGCGGAGATCGTAGCGGAGCTCGTAGCCTAGCGAAGAACGTAGCGGAGCTCATAGCCTAGCGGAGAACGTAGCGGAGCACATAGCCTAGCGGAGAACGTAGCGGAGCTCATAGCCTAGCGGAGATCGTAGCGGAGCTCATAGCCTGGCGGAGATCGTAGCGGAGCTCGTAGCCTAGCGGATATCGTAGCGGAGCTCGTAGCCTAGCGGAGAACGTAGCGGAGCTCATGGCCTAGCGGAGAACGTAGTGGAGCTCATAGCCTAGCGGAGAACGTGGCGGAGGTCATAGCCTAGCGGAGATCGTAGCGGAGCTCATAGCCTGTCGGAGACCGTAGCGGAGCTCGTAGCCTAGCGGATATCGTAGCGGAGCTCGTAGCCTAGTGGAGAACGTAGCGGAGCTCATAGCCTAGCGGAGAACGTAGCGTATCTCGTAGCATATCTCGTAGCATATCTCGTAGCGTATCTCGTAGCGTATCTGGTAGCTTAGCTCGTAGCGTGCCGTAGTACGTTACGTAGCAATGGTTACGGACGGTACGTAGCACATAAAGATTGACTATTAGCAGAGAGATCCATAAACAATTACTAGTTAAAATTTGCTACTAGAAACAGTAACAATAGAAGCAAAATTATATTCAATTTATTATTTAAAACAATCAATAATAAATATACTTGACATATAATATTAAAATTAATAAAAAATATGAATATTAATGAAAAAATATATATTAAAAATTAAATTAATAAGGTCCCAGATTTTTTGAAGAACTTGTTCGTCACAGCGGACAAATTCGAAATAAGGGTTAAAAGCTAATAATACGATTTTGTAAAGGACATGATATATTATTTTACTGTAACATTTTTTGTAATATTGCAATGTGAGCCGTTTATGTTATTGCTTAAATAAAATATTTTTTTACTATAGAACAATAATTATCTACGGTGATCAAAGATAAGATTGGGTTCGATGTGAGCGTCATTGCGTCTGGATTACAGCGGCACAGGTCGCTCTGCAGGAGCTGAGGTAAATACTATGATATTTTAACGCATTTCAACGAATGTTCATAATATTAGGTCATTACATATGAAATTGGCGTTTCTTAAAGGAGGACCATACAGGCGATTTTTTTAAACATAATATATTTATTTAATCAAAGTATATACCATTGCTATCTATGCACTTTTGCCATCTCATAGGTAGTTCATTGATTCCTTACTAAGAAAACCATTCGGACAGGAATCAATAAAATCTTTGAAGGCGCTTTGGACTGCTCCAACAAAGTTAAATTTTCTCCTTTGCAAGAACTTATCCAAATGTTGAAAAAATAGTAATCTGTTGGAGCAAGGTCCGGGGAGTACGGTGGATGTCTTAGACATTCCAATTGAAGCTCCTCTAATTTGGTAGCCGCCTGTTGTGCGTGTCAGTGTGTGGTCTAGCGTTGTCCTGAAGCAGCAGTGGCTTAAAGCGAATGACCAACCTCGGTTGTTTAGCGGCTAGCTTTTCCATCATAATTTGCAGTTGCTGGCAATAGACGTCTGCCGTAATCATCTGGCCAGATTTAAGAAAGCTGTAGTGAACGACAACGGCACTAGTCCATCAAACGCTCACAAGTAACTTTGAGCCAATTTTCGCATGGGGTAGGCTTTGGCTGTTTCGCCAGGGTTCAGCCATTGCGATGAGCGTTTCTGATTATCGTACAGGATCCACTTTTCATCACAGGTAATGATTCGATTTAAAATCCCTTAATTGTTGTGCCGATTGAATAATGTATTGCAGCAGTCGACGCGCGTTTGTCGGTTTGCTGCACTCAATTCATGAGGTACCCACCTTTCAAGCTTTTTCACCTTCCCAATTTGCTTCAAGTGAATTATAACAATTTTATCACTAACACCGCAGCCTGCAGCTAACTCGGACGTGGTTTGCGATGGATCCGCTTCCACAATAGCCTTCAATTCTTCATTATGAACTTTGGTATTCGGCCGTCCACGGGGCTTGTTCTGCAGGTGCAGGTTTCCGCTGCCACGGTGGAACTCGTACTCAAAAATGTATTTATTTATTTATATTTAATACACAAACAGGTTACAATCACTGCATGATAAGTTTAACCTAAGCTTAATGACTAAACTAGACAGCAACCCAAAAAAGTATAACTAACTTAATTCGTTTTCGGTTGTTGATACAAATTAAAATAAAGTAATAAAAAGATAGCTACTTACATTATATTATATAGGCTTATTGCAACTATCTACTAAAAAAATGGTATAATAAATAAAATTAAATTAACTTGTAATGTAAATCGGGAGACAAGTACCTAGATTTTTTTTAAATTATCTGACATGGAGGTGGTGAATACTTGGCTTTAATACTGGGTCTTTGTCCGAATTTGAAATTGCTAACTCGTTATAGGTACGACACATTCTAACCAGTGGTTATAATAAAGTATATAATAAAAAAGATAGTAAATAATAAAGTGTTGACGTATTGTTTTTGAATACACGAATATAAAACATTTTTGGATTACGCGTTCTGTACAAAAAATAATAAATTATGTTCAAAGAAAAAACTAAAAGAGGAAAAAACAAATGAATTACGGTTTTCGAAACACAAATGCATGACTAAATAGCGGTATAAATTTGAAATTGGAATTCCTAACCAGAGAAGATATATTTGAGATCAAAGTGGCCAGTACGACAAAACGCAAATTTCGCTAATGTAAGGACTTAATATTAAATATTATCTTTTGCCCGCGTCTCCGCGCGCGTAAATACATATATATTCCACGGGTACACTCTATTTCTTCGGGATAAAAAGTAGCCTATGTGTTAATCCAGAGCTTAATCTACTACCATACCAAATTTCATCAAAATCCGTTCGGTAATTATTGCGTAAAAGAGTAACAAACATCCATCCACCCATCCATCCATCAATTCAAATTCAAAAAGTTTTCATAGGTTAATAATAATACTTACGGAATATGGATCGGAAATGTGAATTAAACAATGTACAATATAATGGTTTTTTGGTTTTAAAGGCGAGTGAAAACTCCCAATGGCATTTTGCATTCGACAGGTTATTAACATGTTATTGTTTTAAACATATTATAGGTTTTCTATTCTGGCCATTTCCAGTACGCTGATGTCTTCGTCCAGGAGTAATAATAACAGCAGTAGTATCGGCTATATCGTAACCCGAAGCTAATTCCGCACCTGTATATTCCCCCCCCCCCCCGCGACCACCGGAACCCGCCCCTGTATCGGTGCCCCCCGCACCCCCCACATGAACCCGCCTCTGACTTTACGACCTATAACCTCCAGATTAAACATTGTGGGCGCACACAAAAATGTAAGGGATTTAATGTTCTGTATATGTAAAAGACAAAATTTGTTGTGCAAATTGGTCCAATGATATCAAAGCTTAGGATGGGCTATGCCTATGACGTACATATGACAGAAAAAATCTTCATACGAGAGAAAGTTACGCCATCTTGATTTCAGAAGATTTGGTCAATTGCGGACTGATTATTCTGCGGAAAGCAAATGACAAGATGACAAATGCCCAACCTCGTCTGCCCCATACAACCTCAAGAGTTCAGTTTAAGTGTGGACACTTTTTGCCTCGACATGCCTTGTCTATAATTTATAGGTCTATTAAACTAACCAAACACAATTTTAGTATAAAAAATCAAGGATTTAACATTGTATTTTTTTAGATAAGAAATAGGGGCTAACGAGCCAACGGATCGCCTGATGGAAAACGATTTCCGTCGCGCATAGACACCTGCAACACCAGATAGCTCACGAGTGCCTTGTTTCTGTATAATATAATGTAAAATGTTACGGTTACGATTTGATTAACAATATAGCTTAATCTACTGAACATATTGCGCTGGCCACGGAGATGCCAGATAGAGCTACAATGCTTTAAGAAATGATTTCTATTATTCACTCGTGAAACAGTGCAGCATTTAAAACATCGTCAATAACATTTCAGACACAACAATCCTTTGAATGGACTTCCCAATACCAAAACGTATAGAAAACTGAATATTGTTATAAATCATTAATTATTGTTGGTATTTTGTCCACGTTCAAGCCCATCAGAAGTTTAAAGTGCGCAACAACGGTGTCAGTTCACACCGGAACGAGACGATACGTGACGCGCCTCATTTTTAAGATAACGATTCAAAATTGAACTTTATTCACTGCACAAGAAGAGACACGTATCAGGGGTTTTAGATTCATGACATCTGACAGCTCGTGCTACAATCGCCGCCTGTGACAGAAAAAGAATAGAAAATTCTTATTGACCGTTTTTGATACCACTTACGCCACCAGATGATGCTTTGTGTGAGTTGGGTCTGTCCCCTAACGCCAGAAAAAATATCAAAAACCATCATTGCAAGAGTTTTGAATGTTATGCTGCACCGCTCTGCGTAGCACGGCGCCGCTCTAGGAATGAAACGTATATCCTGTTGTGTACAGAATAAAGTTTAATTTTGACTAACTATTTTAAAATTTCAGCGCCGCGTCACGTTTCAATGTAAACTGACCCTTACACGCAACTATAACGCTTAGTTAGTAGTTACAAGATTCACGCATCCTTTAACGAAAAGTACAGTCACACACACTGCTATTTTTTTCATAGAAATTACACAATTTTCTAAATGTCTGTATTCAAAGCTCACAAAATAATATTATACTCATAAAACTTGATTTTCCTTGTTTTTATTTAGGCCATTACGTAACCCACGATGTACCTATTTTAATAAGTGATTTTGTAAGGGGATGAAAATAATATATTTCATTCATTCTAACCAGTCTTGGTAAGTATTTTCATATAAAGACATACAAGTACATGACTTCACGTCATTTGACTGTCAAATATTTATCTGGTATTTAATACTTTCAGTTTACCTCTTTGATTGCTGTCAGAAAAATCGGCCGGCCTCAATAGGCTGTTAGGTGTGGGAGTAGGTGTCACTTGTAGTTGTTGATGTAGGTTATTATTTTTCCAGTTCATAGTTAAGACATAACAACGTGTGTCGGGACAGCTAGTCTTATACAGAATGTTTGGTTAACAAAAATAGATATAGATATATCAAGGAGCGTAATCAGTGTTCGATTATCGTTTCAAAAATATATATAACATGTTACCTTCAATTTTCACCAGGTTATCCAATAAAATACTTAAATTCTTCTCATAACCGCGCGCCGTACTTCTCGTTAAGGGCGTGACCTTGAAGCCGGCGCGTGGTACGGCAGCGTGATGGTGTCCATGCGAAGTGCGAGTTGTCAGGAAAAATTCATCATGTTATTTTTGTGTAAATCACGAACATTTTTAGTTATACAAACGTCGAACTGCCATTACATAAGTAATATTGTGGCCTAATGTTGGGTTAAATATTTCATTCGGATAACCAAACACTCTGGATGTAATAAAAAAAACATAGTACAATGTAATATTATTGTATCAGTATCATAACGAACGATGTTGGTATCGCCAGTACCGACTACTTATCCCTATCATAAAATAGTAATTAATTGTAATTTTATGAATAACAGTTAAGTCCCTATAAGCGCGACTTACCCGCGAGTAGGCAGTTAGTAGGTGTTCTTATAACGACAGTTTAAGTTAACTAATAAATCACGTCTAACTAATAGTTTAAGTTATTCGCGAACCCCCCTGTCTACTCGGTATTAATTATGTTACAAAACAGTTGGTAATGTTAGCAATCCAACATGAGCCTTTATGCGAAGAAGTTGACGGCTGCAACCTGTCCTAAAATCCAGATGGGGTAATCTTACTGGTCATTTTTACCCATAGGTAATCTGGCCTATAGGTAAAAATGGCCGGTGCCATACAAATATTATGTTCAATTGTAGTTTTATTAAGTAATAACAAAGAGTTATTAATACAACTACATTTTTTATCAAAAACAATAACCCGACTACGTCAATTATATAGCCTATGTTATCCGGGCTATTATTACGAATCTCTTTTATTAAAATCAGATCAGTAGCTTAGACTACGATAGAACAAACATACATATATAGGCAGCCAAAATCATTACTCTTCCTTTTGGCTTATATAATATTTAAAATTTATAATATAATATATAATTAATACTTATGGACGCTTCACACCACGTCAATAACTGGTGTTACAGGTACCAGACTACTGCAAGTATATTTAATACTTTTATACTATACATACATACATTTATACATTTAAGATTTTTATTATTTATTATACACATATTATAGTGTAGGACAATGGCTTAATAACTATATTTTTTATAAAAACAATAACCCGACTACGTCAATTATATAGCCTATGTTATCCGGGCTATTATTACGAATCCAAAATCATTACCCTTCGTTTTGGATTCGCCGTATTTGCGTAAGAAGGTCTGCTATAGAAAGATTTAAAATATGATACATTTTAAATTCTTCTATAGCAGACCATTATAACATCATAGTATTGTTCTTGTGTAGGTAATCTTCTGATTAGATTAAATAGCAACAGGGGTTATTCTAAACTAGTTTAACCAAACCCTCATTTAAATGTTTAATTTTCCCGAAGCAACACAGTAATCATTGTTTGCAAACATGTAAGTAACCCTTTATGAGGAGCGCACGCGGCGATCGCGCGGGAGTGTACAGCAAAGCGCGTGGCACATCGGCGGTCGCGCGGGAGTGCACAGCCAAGACACGTGCCCGACACGCGGCAACACCGCTGTACGCAATATTGCAACACGAATTAATACCTCGTTATCGCGTTAGATAGGGTGTTATTTGTTGTGCGTTATTAATAACCACAAAGAGTTTGTTGTTTGGAAAATTGCCTTTGAAATAGTAGATAGTGTTTAAAGAGAGGGCTTCATTCGAAAACTTGACATGTCTCACGTAACACGAAAATATGAGGATCACTTTTTTATGGAATATATACAACAGTCAATAACTTACACCTCTTGTACCAAAAAACTTGTGATTACTTTCTGTTGCTGTACTTAGTAAAGATCATCCCAAAGAAACTATAAACCTAAGCTGTTTGATTTATTATATTGATACAAATTATAATATCGTAGGTACCAGGCACTTAAGGAGAGGACTTCACTTGGGAGACAACAGTCTTATGTCAGTTTTGTCTCATATTGACAAGCCTGTCTTACGATTTAACACTCCCACAGTTTTAAGACAGTTGTGTCGCTCCTAGACAGTTTTATCTATGGGACTGTGGTGTCTCAAGTGAGCGCTCGCTCTAACTAATTTGTTGAATATTTCTATACTTACATTAGAATTCAAAGCTATCATAAGATTAAATAGGAATAATGTAAACTCAATTTTATCAGCTTGGCCAGCAAGCCTTTAGTTCTCCGGTGCCACCTTACGCCTAAGACCACGCCAAGCCGCTGTAAAATCTTAACACACTTAACAAGTTCGATATGAAATAACTTTGATGATGTGATGCGGCTCGCAGCTGTGAGCGGTAGTCGCCGGTATGCGGTGCGGCAGTTCCCAAACTCATGCCTTTTGCAATTCCGTTGTGTTCGACCGACGCGACGCGATGCAATACAATAATGTGGACATGGCAGACATATAAAATTAATATATAATTTTCTATCTATACGAATAAAATATAAAATGTCCGTTTGAAATATTAAAGAAAATGCTTTAATACTACAGGGGGAAAAAAGAAATCCTGGACTGCAACCTAAAGATCAATAAGATAAAGACACCATAGAAAAATGACGACCTAAACTAGTTAAAAAAAACAAAAACCTCCGGCCGGAAATAACAGCGCTGAAAATAGAACTCTGTGCCAATACAATAGAGCTGATAATCGAACACACAAGCGCCGAGTTTTTAAATTGCTGCTGTGTGTTGCCGTGTCTTCAATTTTCAACTCTATTGTATTATCGCAGAGTTCTATTTTCATCGCTGTTTTTTTTCCGATCGGAAGGATTCCGGATAGTGTTATCCCAGTTTAAATTGGATCGAATAACCGAATAACAAACACTCTAAGGTGAATTAATGACTAAGGGTCAAATCACACTACGTCTAATTTCCTATATATTAATGTCCTATTTAAATATGATGGCACTAGAATACGTGGAATTTATTGGGCTACAAGGGTATGTACCAACAGTATATCAGTGAAAAACTAATACAACTAACGATAAAAGCAAACGAAGTTTTTCAATTAGGTTTCGTGAATTTTCCGCGACACAGCGAGGTGTTTTTTCTGTTCAAGCTATAGTTAACTATAACAGTGTGATTTTGACCATGACGGCGTACGACGCGCGACGTATCCACAGCAGCTGTACAATCGGATTGATATTCAATTCGGAATGGATCGCCGTGGGACAGCGCGCAATTGAATTCCAAAACACCCTCTCTACCCGATAGCCGCTGGCAGCGGTCACCATGTTGGAGGTGGAATACCTACTTTATATCAAGATGAAAGTAAAACCATCAAAATCATCATACTTTTCAATGATCACGCTGTCATGGTTTCAAATCACTTCAAAACCAAGGATGGACTATGACGTAGGTACATTTGACAGAAAATCTCTTCAAACAAGAAAAAGTTCCACCATGTTGATTTCAGATTTTGTCGTAATTTTGTCAATTAAAAACGGACTGGAACTTTGGAAAGGATGAAAGTCAAGTCAAGATGAAAAACGTCAGACCCCAACCGCCCCAAACAACCCCGAAAGTGAGGAAGTTTATGTGTGGACACTTTTTGCCTCTATAATATATAGGGCGTCAGGAATAATTTAAAATATATAAGCAGAAATTGAAACAAATGAAAACAATAATTGTCCTGGCTAATGGCTGGGGGAACAAATATATATATATATATATATATATATATATATATATATATATATATATATATATATATATATATATATATATATATATACAAATACAAGAATACTAAATATATAATGGTATTTTATATAGATGAAAAATAAATACGTGATGCTATCTTATTTATTTCACGCACTAAATAACCCCTGAGTGGCCATACGTAACACTATTATGTAAGATAAGGCCGAAGTTCAGCGATAAACGTCAAACGTAGTCACCCTAGCTGCCCGCCATTTCCCTGGCCATAGACAAGTTTTATTGTTTTTATATTTATTTTGCCGCTGTTTTTGCGTTCTGCCCTACGTTTGCCGGCTTTTATGACTTAGCAAAGGGTCTGGACAATGGCTAACAGCTTGTAGATATGGCCGGCAGGCATTTTCTGTGATTGGCATAAAAACTGATTTTTTGTTTTAAATTGAATTAGAAAAGTATGAAGGAAACATTTAATATATTAGGTCTATACAGTAGGTACTCGGTAAATACAGACCTCTTTAATTGTCTTTTTAACTTTTAGGCATCGTTGCTACGTCATATAAATACTACTAAATAATAAGTCCAATTTTGCATAAGACTTTTCTACTGATTGATGATGATCAGTAATCAGAGAAGATCAACCTTAAAAGTTATGTTACACAAATTACAAATATCGAAGTAATAAAATAATAGATCGAAAAATCATACTGATTACAGCCGTAAAATTGTTTTTTCTGTCGGTAAATGACCAAGTCCGTCCGCATCAAACTCCAAGTATCAGGTGAACTGCCACGTCAGCGATTCTCAAATACGACGACCCTAATTTTCCCGCGCAAACTCTATGGTACACCCCCACAGGACAATTTCAACCTTATGCTTTGGTAATAAGGGGAGGAGAGCGTTTTGCTGAAGTTTGCGGACGTGCGATGGGGAATTTCGATGTTATTGCGTATCAATTCAATATCATAACATGTTTGATCGCGTTATTTTTCACTATTTTCTACATTCTTGTATTATTTTCTATCGTTATATTGTTTCCTTTATCTTATTTTAGGTGTTATGTATTACTACTTACTGTTAGATTTTCTCAGAATCGTCGGTTAAGTCACTCTTAATCTCCCCTAATCGTTTTCTGTTTTAATGGATACTAGAATCTTAAGTACTATCATTGCTTCATAGCAATTAGTAATGATAGCGAGTTTATATGGCCTATATCTTTATTAGCAGGGAATCTAATTCATAACCCTTACCCTACATGTTACGTATTGACCCATGGTTGTTATGCCTGGATTTGTCCGTATACAATTAATATGATGTCTATTGAATTGTGACTGCGCGTCATCATTTTAATACAAAAAAAAATGAGTACACTCTCCTTGCGTAAGTAGGTCGACTGTTGTCTTATTTTGTTTGTATCATACATATAGACTAATCATTGGTCTCGCTGGGCGAGCGACACCAATCATATATCTTTGGTATCATAAGCTGACACTGTCATTGACAATAGGAGATGACTACATCTAAAATATTTAGTTTCATTAATATAGGTACTCAGAAATATTCAGGCATTACTACTTGGTAAATGTAAAAAAATTAATACATAATATAATATGTACATCTAAAAAGTACAATAAAGTATTTTTTTGCTAAATAAGTAAATTAAACCTGCATTATTAATTTACTTACATCTTATACAAACAAAAACATTCATTATGCATTATGGTATGTATGAACTGAAACGCACAAATATCGGATATATTTACAAATATGTTCCTGCGGCCTTATACTTTATACACTTACCTAGGCGTGACGTCACAGATAGGTACGACTTTAGTATGGAGCGTTTTCACGAGCGAAATTTTGTATACAAATCGCTGTACCTTTGAAAATATTGACTTTTGATATTTAAATTAAGAAAGTAAATTAAGCGTACTATTCATATATGCAATAAAAAAATATCAGTCATGTAGCCTATTGTATTGTGACTGCATGCCGTCATTATAATATTAATACAAAAAAATTATGAGAACACTCTACCTGCTTATGAATTAGATTCCCAGGTAGTTCAACTCTGCAAAATATACAATGGCAAAGAAAAACAATACCCGCCTAATACTACATCTTACAAGTATCAAAATTCATTTACTACCTTTAATAAATAATGAAAACCGTTGATAGTTTGAAACATTTTATAGCGGCGTGGCTACGCGTTACATCGTCACGTATGTTCAACTTTATTACTGCGTTTAATTAAAAATAGAAAATATTGTTATAAGTTTGTACCTACAGCTGACGAGACGCCTATGTAAAACCCAAGCGGGCAGTATGTCGCGGGCAGTTAGCGGTTTTTGTCGCCAAAACTTCCATCATTTAGTTTTTATGGCGAACTAGTTTGTACTTTGTTGCACTAGGTATCAATTCCTGCTCAGCCTGCGCTAAGCTAATGTTGGACGTCTATATATACTATATTCATAGTTATATGTATAGTCAATTATGGTACCTTAGGCTGGGTCCACATTTGTAGCAGCATATTTTGTAGTGCCGTAGCACAGAGAAAATATTGTCCGGCCGTGCGAGTCGGACTTGCACACGAATGACGAAGGGTTCCCCGTACCATTATCTATAAAATCACATTTGTTGTATGGGAGCCCCCTTAAATATTTAGGTATATTATTCTGTTTTTTAGAATACTTGTTGATATAGCGGCAACAGAAATACATCATCTGTGAAAATTTTAAAGTGTCTAACTATCACACAATTCATGAGATACAGCCTGGTGACAGACGGATACACAGACAGACGGACAGCGGAGACTTAGTCATAAGGTACTGACCCTTTGGACACTGAATCCTAATAATAAGGTACTTACATAGTTTCGGTATATCGTAATTCGTATCTCCATCGCATGGCATCGGCGTCACGTCTCATGATCGCTAGTTTGGACACGCCGTAGGTCTGTATGATGTATATACGGCCTGATCCGCACTAATCGCGTATCTCGATTATACTTCGTATATCTTTTTTTACAAGTTATAGCTAATTAAAATATTTTGTGGGCTAGATGCTGGTCCATATACATAATATTATTATAAAATAATATTATTATGATACAATATGATATTATAGGTATATATAGATAGCCTGATAGTAATACGTCAAAATGATACAAATGTGTACCTGCCCTTAGGCAGCCCAGCTGTTTATTGACGGGCAGGTCAATATTTCATCGGATTCATCGATGTTATCTGAAGAGTTACACTTGTATATAATATTATCTATGAGTATATCAAAATATAATATTGTAATATAAACATTTAAGACAAGCATTCAGCACAAGAATATTAATGTCTAAGAAAATTCATACATATATACATTTTGTTTAATAAATAAAGGCATTAAACTTTAACTATCAGCAATCTATTTTTTAAGTTAAAAATATTTTTGTCAATGTCATTTTTAAAATGACATTTGTCAAAGTGACAACTGACAAATTTCCTCGCTAATCGGAATTTCTGCCTGTTGTCAAGTGTCATCTATGGTCAAGTGTGCGCGTGGTTTGTGACCGGCGATTTTGTTATTTATTCTTTAAAATATAATATCATACTAACAAAATGAAGGACGACAAGAAAGTAGACCTCCAAGCCCTTAAAGATATTGCTAATAAACTGAGAATCGACAGTATTGTGGCTACAAATGCATCGAAATCCGGGTAAGTGAAATAACCTCAAATATGTTTATTTAGTTTATGAAGGTCTTATGAAGGTTATTAGGGTCCGTGGCGACTTACTGAAAACTAATGAATAAATCTTATTGCTTTAATTAATAATATTAGCCATGATTATCCACGATAAAGTACATTTCGTAAAGTTTATGGTCTAGAAAGAATGCATGGCCGGGCTGCCGCGTAGGGTCGTTTAAGGTCATTTAAATTTGAATTGCCATTGGAACATTTTCCTTTTACTTGAATACAATGCTTGCCGGTGTCGCCGGTACAATGTTGCGACTTTAATACATATAGTAGCATAATTATTTGTAACAACGGTTTTTTTTATAAATAATTATAAATAGGTATCATGGATACCTACCTATAACGCAAGTCACAAAGAAACATTTTAATTCAATAAAAAATATTGATTATTTTTATCAAGATACAATATTTGATGGATGGATTTACAAACATTCAAGGCCAAATATTTGTAGCACTCAACATGTTATCTGCTAAAACTGCAAGTCATTACAAACAAGTCATGCTGCTACTAATTGTTTAGTAGAACAGAATGTGGTCAGGTATGAGGTAATGAAAATGAATGACCAAAAACTAGTTTTTTACTCTCGTCACTTACAACTTATGATCTATAATAATCATTATTTTGTATTAATTGAGTTATAAAATGTGACATGCAGTTTAAACAGAATGGAAGTGAAATCTTCAAGAATTCTGTCTTCTAACTCATTCTGTATACTCTGTTCAAAACCTGTGTATTATTTTTGTAATTTTGGGAATAGTAGACACCCCATAGGGAGATCTCGGACCATGGTGTGGGTGGTGTGCACGATCAGGCCGATGCCTCCTGTAGTAATTTCAGTAGGTCTATATATAGCACCCTACTGAAATAACTTTGATAGCACAATTTCAAACTGTTGGTCTGCCACTAGAATAATAAATTTAACCAAACTGATGTGTCACGGTATTGCTTCATTGCATGGTGAATAAGTGACATTTAAATTGCTACTGTTATGGTGTACTGATGCATTTTGTTTACAAAAGGATAAAATTGAATCTAAAAATAGTATATCTTTTTAATAGTGTCTATGAATGATAGACCATGGTGATCAAATGAATATTCATGAACTGAACTTTGCCACTAACCCATACATCCTGTTAAATAATATTATTGTAACTAATTTTTTAATATATGTAAAGAGCTTTGTAATTTGTACTAATGGTTTTATACCTCCAATCTGTCCTCTTGAGTCACTCTGCCTCTGTGTAACCATGCAAAAATCCATTATTAAGTTTAGTCACTGTTTTAAATACTTATACTATATAAAGATTTTCAGAAGTTTTCACCAATTTATTGAGGATAATAGTGAAAAAATTAATAAACATGTCTGTAAATTTATAGCATCTGAAAATTGAACTTGTTACTGCAGCATTTTTTTTTCTAATACTTACTTTCACTATCATTGATAGTGATTGATATCAAATCAAATCATTTATTCATGTGAATGTGGTTTTACAATGGTGGTTTACAGTTACTGATGAGAGTACATGCACATCCAACCATTACAATGGTGTGTGAATATCTAGTCAAATAACACAATGAAATTACTTAAAAGAAAATTAAAAAATATATATTTAAATGTATCAGTCAAAAACTAGATTACTATTAAAATATGTCAACTTCTAGTATAGTTAAAGTAAGATAATTAATTCATCGCAGTACAAAAAAATAAAATTTAACCTCGTTATTTATCAGTTCTTCAATAAAAAAAAAAAAAAAAACATGTAATAAACATGTATCCTTAACATGTAATGTAGCTTATGTGACAAGACTTTAAGCAAACATAAATAAAAAATAATTTATATCCTGCTACTACTAACTTTTAAAAAAAAATTGCCTTTAGTAAAGAGTACAAAGGTTCCTACAAGTAATGGATTCTATTAGAAATTAATTTAAGTTAAGCACACAACTGCACACATTTCAACCAAAAATGTTTGTATGAAGTTGCAGTGCAACAGAAAAGTGTTTGTCGTACTCTATCCAACATCAGATTGTTGGCTGCGGCCAGTAACATTCAAACAATTATAGTAGGATGTTTCTATAAGTAGCATCCCATCTCCAAGGCAGATTTAAATATTATTTTATTATAAAAAAGTAATTTTTGCAGAACCACAATTATTTTTTTATGGCATTATAAAATAACTACTTTTAGAATTTTCTCTTAAGACAATGTTTATACAAAAAGTATTGGACACACAATCAATAATCAAAAGTTAAAAACTGTAACTCGACTACGAAAACTATATAGCCTATGTTACCCGGACCATTATAATGAATCTATTGACGCATCATTCATTAAAATCTGATCAGTACTTTAGGTGCTACAATGGAGCAAACGTACAGACAAAGAGTCCCAAAATCATTACCCTTCCTTTTGGCCTAAACATAGTCAGGTAAAAATACAAACTCATCTCTGCGTAACCTACCTTTTCCTTGTGACACAAGTGTTTCTAAATATTTGTCATTGATAAAATTAGAAGTCACACAGCAACCTTTATTACATAACGAAAGTTATCGGAGCGGTGAACTTGTGACCTGGTTGTATGAACGGTGAATATATTATCAAGGATAACCTTGGGAGTATCATGCCACATGACGGTTTTTATCTCAACAACAATAGCTTTTGATGAAATAAATAATTTATTGTTAGAATACAGCATGATCATAGTATGATATTAATTGATTAATCATGTTTTCAAAGGTTCTTTTGGTTTGTATCACTTCTGTCATAATTTGTATATGACACCCGCTTTCCAATTTGTATCATTTGACATTAAAAATGTAACACAAGGAGAGGTTACCTAACATTGTTTATTTTTTGCAATATTGTGTACTATATTTTAATGCAGCTCCACCTGCTTCAATAATAATGTGATTATTCATGTGTTCCACACAATATATAAACATTCCTATTGAATCACTCCATTGAAAAAACCGAATTAAATTCACAGTGTAATTTAATATACTGTAGTCTGTACTGTCTCATCTGTAATCAGACTACTGTTTTGTAAGTAGCCCGCGACTTCGTGCGCGCAGACAGAAATCCCGCAGCAGCCGTACATTTTGCCACGATAAAAAGCCTGTGATCTGTCTCTGTAATCTAGCAGTGTTTGTGCCTTTCAAAAAAAAAGTTAAAATAGAGAAAAGTTTTATTTTTGTTAAATAAAAGAAAGCTCGCGGCAAGCGATCGGTCATCGGGTCATACTCTGTGGCGGTAGAAATCTTGTTGTTGTGGCTGAGATAATGATGATTGATTGTTTCCAGTCACCCGACATCATGCGCGTCGATGGCGGAGATAATGTCGGTGCTGTTCTTCCACACCATGCGGTACAAGGTGTCCGCGCCTCGCGATGCGTCGGCGGACCGCTTCATACTCTCCAAGGTACACCTAACACCGTCACTCATTTTACAGGTATATATGCAGCAGCATAAAATGCTAAGGGTCCCCTTACACCGAAAAAACGCGGTGCTGCATTTGTAATATAGCTATTGAAAATTGAACTTTATTCACTACAAAAAAAGATACACTGCACATGCGCTGAGCAGAGTGGTGCAATTTGAAATTGGCTAGAATAAGTTATGCAATGTTTTGTCCTTGTCTGATACGTTGGAAAAGTGGCTTGACAGACAAGGGCAAAACATTGTATAGCTTATCCATTGTGTAAACATTTTTATTAGTACATAGTAAATTTATTTATTTGGCACAAGGAGGCTCTGTCGACGGCACACTGTAGACATATGTACAAGTCGCGTTGCGTCTTCATAGTAGGGCCCATAGAGGGAGACAATAGCAGTAAGCACCAAAAGGTCTTCTTATTTTTTAAATAATTTCTGCACACATAAACAGCAGTCATTTCAACCTGAAATGTTTGCATCAAATTGTAGTGCAATATTAAACTGTTTGTCGTACTCGCGCCAACTTCACAGTGTTGCTGCGGCCAGTAACATTCATACAATTTAATAAACAACAAAAAAAATATTTTCACAATATAACAGTTAAAACACCCTGAAATACTAAAAACATAAGTCCATAGCATGCACATGCATTTCAGTTTTCTTCAGTTCAGCTAAAAACCCGAATTTGTATTGCATTTAGCCATAGCATATTAAGATGGTTTATAGTTTAAAATCTTCTTAATTAGTCTCTTTATTCAATCGAGTTGTTACCATTAGTATTAGGGATGTTAATGTGCATGGTACCGTGAACGGTAATGGTAATTATGTGAACGGTAATGCGATCAGTTTATGTACAACTGGCATACAACTGCAGGGTCACGCAGCGCCGATCCTCTACGCAGCGTGGGCGGAGGCCGGTCTGTTCCCCACCGACGAGCTGAAGAACCTGCGCCGCCTGGACTCCGACCTGGAGGGCCACCCCACGCCGCGCCTGAGCTTCGTCGACGTGGGCACCGGGTCCCTGGGCCAGGGGCTCGCGGTGGCGGCCGGCATGGCGTACGTGGGGAAGTACTTCGACCAGGCGCCGTACAGGTAAAACAGTATTTGTATGCTCAGTAAAAAATGTAAAAAAAAAGGTTTTGCGAAAAATGTACAAATGCCAGTAAAAAATCTTATCATACTTTGATAGGTAGTAATTTTATGTTGAAGAGTCGTGCGTGGACGTTAATAATAGACAGTTCAGGAGTTGGAGACAGAAAAACCAGTTGCGTCGGCGCTTATGTCGGAGGTCGCGGGTTTGAATCCCGCCGAAGGGACAAAAAAATTTTCTGTGTTTCTGGGTCTTGGATGTGCATTAAATAGTATAATATTCTTGGAAAGATTCAGAAGGGAATTATCAAAATGAGTACACCTTGGACATAAACGCGTTTTATTTAACTACCGACAATGTCAATATAAAATACTAAACAACTAAAATGAAAAATACATGAAATACTTAAAAGCTAAAGCAAAACTTACCGCTAAATATTTAACAAAGAAAAGAAAATTATTATTATGCGATTGACTACTCAAACGGGCAGAGTTTCCTCTTACTAGACTACTTTACCGAAAAAGTTACCTGATGTGAACATGCAACGACTTAAATAGGCGCAATCCCCACTTATCGACTCTTTGTTCCCAACGTAATTAGTGTTGCTATCCTAACAGTGTGGCCATATTCTTCAACAATATGTATAGTATAATAAAAATCTTAATCCGGTATTTTCCTGTATTTTTTTTAATTATATAAATGAGTAGTGCTCTGAAAAATAAGACAGTTTACAAAAGGAATAGTATACTAAAAATCAATATTTTCAATGATATTGCGGATTGTTTGAAGCACTATTGTAAGTCTCGTGAAAACGCCCCATATAAAAGTCATACTAGTAGGTGACGTCACATGCTAGTAAGTTGCTACGAAAAGTTTGGCCATACGCACAAAATTTCTGATATCTCGTAATTTTGCGCGATTAAGTTGATACATACTATAGTAAATCTTTTTGTATTTGATGAAAGTAAACTAATTATGTAGGGTTTTAATCACTAATGTTAAAAAAAAAATAACTTTTTTGTGACTCGGAAATGCATATAATTACAAAACTACACAACTAAATTTTTACATGTAGGAAACTAACCCAATTATGTGTATAGTATAAAAGTATTAAATGTTATACTTCCATTGTCTGGCACCTGTGATACAAGTTCTTCGGATACTTAGTACAGGACCAGATTGACGTGGTTTGGAAGCGTCCATAGATATTATTATTCTATTTAAATAAAAGAAACCTCTTTTTTCATTACTCACATGCAAATGTTTCCAGAGTGTACTGCCTGATCGGTGACGGGGAGGCAGCTGAGGGCAGCGTGTGGGAGTCGCTGCACTTCGCCGGCCACTACCGCCTCGACAACCTCGTGGTCATCCTCGACGTCAACCGCCTCGGCCAGTCCGAGCCCACCTCGCTGCAGCACCAGGTATGTGCCACCATTTGTAACGGGTAAATGGCCCCCTGCACACTCCCACCACTGCAACTCCTGTGTAGCCAGGATCGACAGCGGTAACCAACCACAAAAATCTTCAAGCAGAGCAGATAACAGCGTGAAATAAATAATTTAAAATAAATAAAAAACCCGACTGCAAAAGTCAGATAAGCAACACCCTAAAAAGACCGAAACCAGATTGAAGAAATAAACTACTAAAATCTAATTCTAAAACAGTGGCTAAATTAGGTTTAAGTTGTTTGTTTTCTCAATCTGGTTTCGATCTTTTTATTCAATATTAGCTTTTGCCCGCGGCTTCGCCCGCGTAGATACAGTATCCCACGGGAACACTGTACTTTTTCGGGATAAAAAGTAGCCTATATATGTACGATCCAGAGCTTAAACTACTACAATTCTAAATTTCATCAAAATCGGTTTAGTAGTATTTGCGTGAAAGAGTAACAAACATCCATGCATCCATCCATCCATCCTCACAAACTTTCACATTTTCAATAGTAGTAGAATTCATTCATACGTACAAGACACACTCTAAAAACTATTGGCAGTCGGGTAAAAAATGTTATTAACAAAAAAAATGTGCTTATAAAATTTCCTTTTGAGGTACCCTAAAAATCTGAATTAAAGGAAGAATCATCAAAGGAATTATTAAAATTACTATGTATACTAAACTAAATATGTTTAGATGGTATGAAGTAATTAATATGACATATTTTATTTACAATGACTAGTAATGACAAGTACTAGTTGTGACACTCCTGTAGTATAACGTGATGTCATGTGTGACGTTATGAAAAATAGTACTGTCATAAATTATGACGAGTCACACAAACCGCACAAAGAGAATGACGACCTGTTTATTATTATTGAAGGTTCGAAGACAAGTTGTGCGACATATAGAATAATATACCGAAGGGGTTCGCGTACCCCACGGCCCACTCGGATAATCCATTCTGTAGGGTATTGTTGAGACTATGTAATGGAATTGAATAGCTGATGAAGCAGTTTATCAGAAAGGACTTACTTAATCTTGCATTATTTTACATACCTTGCAGAAATTGTTCCTGGCAACACCATCAAATAGGTCAAAAAATAGAGGTGTTTTTTTGCTTTGTATCTTTTTTCTGCCATGATTTTTAAAATGTTTAAGTTTTTAAGCCCGTTAATATTTTGTTATGCGTGTGGTAGTGTTAATACAATATTTTTTGCCCCTTCTCTTTTCATTGATATCTGGTAATAATAATTAGTAAAATTAGTTTTATATAAACCTCTATTACAACATTCCAGATGGACGTCTACGCCGCTCGCCTGCAGTCCTTCGGCCTCCACACGGTCGTAGTGGACGGGCATGACGTCTCCGAGCTGGTCAAGGCGCTGGACGCGGCCGCCACCACCACGGGAAGGCCGACAGCCATAGTCGCCAAGACGTACAAGGGCAGGGGCTTCCCCGGGATTGAAGACAAGGAGAACTGGCACGGCAAGGCTCTGGGTGCTGAGGGCGACAAGATCATCAAGGTAATTTTGAACTTATTATTTTCAGCAAACGGTCCATTTTGTTTTATGAACTAGTCAAATTGCTTGACCTACAAGGGCAAGGGATCCCCAGGATAGAGGAAAAAGACAACTGGCACTGGGTGCTAAAGGCGATAGGGTTATCATGTAGTCGTCTTTTGCATAAACTAGTTACGAAAAAACAACGTGTAATGTGATGTACGAAATATTACGAAAGTAATAAGTACGAAAATTTGTACAGCGTATTATATATTGTTTCCCTCACAGACAACCATAGTAACAGAACACTTTACGACGGTTTTCTGTCTGCTGCTGAGTTGAGTTTTGCAACATTTCGGGGTTGAGGTTTTAAAAGCCTGGCAACGCACGTTAGTCGTGCAGGTAGGTGCCCATGAGAACCATTAGACGGATGTGTTTGCTACGGTTTATGGGGATTTTCAAGAAATTGGTTGCTTTAATTTTGTTACATTTCACAATATTTAATTTTATTACAATAGGAACTGATGCATTATCAGGGAATATAATTCATAAGCAGTAATGTTCTCATAATTTATTTGTAGTGTTCAACCGAATAGAATTTTCAACGATGAGATTGATACCAGTAATAGAATATTCAACATTCAACCTGCCTATGAATTAGATTCCCTAAAAGTACAACACTAATTACTGTCTATTCTGTATGTAAGCAACATCCCTAGTAATAGGATGTCAATGCTAACTGACCCCCCTCTTATTTCGCAGCACCTCCAGTCCCAGATCAAGAACCCTAACATCAAGATCTCCCCCCGGCCCCCGCTGGCGGACGCCCCCGCGGTGCACATTCAGGATATCACGCTGTCCGCGCCGCCCGCGTACAAGCCGGATGACACCGTCGCCACGCGCCTGGCGTACGGCACGGCGCTGAAGAAGATCGCCGACTCCAACCAGAGGTAGTTTTTTAAAATGAAATCGACCAGGAAAAACGAGCTGACACGATGAGCAATTACCCCCTTTCGGCCTCCGGTAAACTCAGTCGGCGAAATACAATGCATGCGTTATTTCACGCCGGTTTTCTGTAAGGTTTTTCGTACCGAAGTATGGCTCTCTCACATTTAACGTGTGGGATGAATTGCTTAACAGAATGTTGGAGCTTTTTAATAGTTCTGATTTATAGCTGACTCCTACTAAAGAGGGGTCGTGGATATACTGTTTATAATATATTTTTATATGAGTAAATATTTGCTTACTTGAACATGCTTGCGTAAGAACGCATCAGCAAGTAAGTACTTGAAACATGACTATGCAATAAATGTAATTATACTTAATGAAAAAAAAATAGATAACAGTATCCATATACTTCATGTCTATGAACATTTTCCACTTGACAGAGTGATCGCGCTGGACGGCGATACCAAGAATTCCACCTTCAGTGACAAGCTGCGCAACGCCTACCCCGAGAGGTGAGATAAAGATAAATTCCACATACTTACACATATTTCCTTCTTATAAACCTTAACGGAACAGAAAATAGGCTTTTCGTATTTATTAGTGTATGAGACAGCTAACGTAAATTTCATGATTTTCTGCATTAACTAATAATGTTTACTAAAATACATTCTCACTTCACTCCTAATTTCGATCCATCTCTTATTGCCAACATCATATTATCACACACCCTTCTGACTCTAGCGCCATTGCAGCAGTTTCAAAACTGTTGAAACTATTATTTAATTACTTTAGTCGGACATATTTTAGCTTTTCAGCCTTACTTTACTCTTTTCTCCAATTACACATTGATGACACAATAGGGTTTTAAATCTGATAGTTGTTTGAATTGCGCGTGCGAGGCGCCGTCCAGCGGCGGATGGGTATGGAAAACTCAACGAGGGTTTCCGACACTTTTCC
The DNA here is from genome assembly GCA_963565745.1 of Phengaris arion. Classification (NCBI taxonomy): domain Eukaryota; kingdom Metazoa; phylum Arthropoda; class Insecta; order Lepidoptera; family Lycaenidae; genus Phengaris; species Phengaris arion. The sequence goes on from OY751444.1 coordinate 19,716,121, forward strand.
TCCCGCCAGGCGGCGCGTCGTGTGTGTCGGGTCCAAACAGTTGCTAGATCTCAGTTCGCAAAGATCCGAAAACCCTCATTGGTCGTCACACACCCCCGTCTTTTTACTGGAGTTTTCTATGAGATGTTTAAACTTAGCCCTCTAATACTCAGTGTCACCGTACCCCATGAGTAACGTTACCCCCCACAGGTACGTGGAGTGCTTCATCGCGGAGCAGAACCTGGTGGGCGTGGCCACGGGAATGGCGTGCCGGCAGCGTTGCGTCGTGTTCGCCTCCACCTTCGCCGCCTTCTTCACGCGCACCTTCGACCAGGTACGCCAAGGCAACTAGCTGAAAAAAGAACTAACAATAAGGAACCAGAAAAAAGGCATCGCAGTGCACCGACAAAAATATAGATGACTTTAAAGTTGGCTAGATATACACATTACTTCGGGTTTGCCCGTGGTCGACTGATCACGTTTCCATTCGATGGCGGTAGTGGCTGGGTGGTTAAATAGGGAACATACATTTGTTTTAAATCAGCAAGATTGTAATATTTTCTGAAAGGCAATATAAATAAGGACCGAAAAATTCAAGAAGTACAGTAATCAGTTGCTAAATTAAAAATCTACACTAACTACAAGACTTAAGTATTAAGGACTTTAAAAAACGAATTTTTTTTTGCTGTGATTGACAAACGAAAGTCATTTCAAATCCTTATGTTATTTGTGACATATTTTATTGAAACATGATATACATAGTTTAATTACATATATACGTTTAGGTTAATAAAATCAAGTTTATTTATCTCTTCATACATTTTCAATGTGGCTGTGACGTCACTTGTGCATAACTTTTTGTATCTCTAAACAAAAAATTATGCACATTTTTAGTTTATAATTCTCTCAACGATCTCACTTTTGTGATGACTGTATTTCGTCAACGGTTGATCGTAGATCGGCCTGACCGAGCATAGCACCTCGCTCGGTCGGAGATCTCTCTTTGGGGTTTCCCATCTTCCCACATGCCCATTGCAAAGACAATATTTCCTGGCTTATTATGTACTTTTCGAAAGGCCAATAAAAAACTATGCATGTTCCCCATTAGCTCGTTGAATAAATCAGCTGGTAGAGTTTTTAATTTTTTACCTATCCATTTATTTATGATTATAACCATATATCTATATATTACAGATCCGCATGGGCGCTATCAGCCAGTCGGACATGAACCTGGTGGGCTCGCACTGCGGCGTCAGCATCGGCGAGGACGGCCCCAGCCAGATGGGGCTGGAGGACCTGGCGCTGTTCCGCGCCGTACCCACCGCCACCGTCTTCTACCCCTCGTCAGTACACATACTCTATACTGTAGCTTTTGCCCGCGGCTTCGTTCGCGTTAAATTAGGTTTTGCACGATATCTTTATATCTATATAATCGTTTTTACATAATATTTCCGCGACTCCGCCTGCGTAAATACAGTATCCCACGGGAATCTGTACTTTTTCGGAATGAAAAGTATCCCTTTGTTTTAATGCAAAGCCTAAACTACTACCATACAAAATTTCATCATTTCATTGAAATCCTTTCAGAAGTTATTGTTTGAAAGAGTAACAAACATCATCCATCGCCAAACCACACACCAAACAACAGCCAAACCTTTACATTTGTAATAGTAGTAGGATAGCCCATTCGTCATCCATCATAACACTGTATACAACATTGGTCCTGTCACCGTTCATATCCAATTTTATCTGAACGTAAACAAAGAGACGATAGCGTGCTATAATGCTACTGCTAAATAGTGATTACTATATGTGATATCGATGACATTGTACCTATCACCGTATGCATTCTGTTTGTATAGTGGTTGTTATGTGAGTCGTGTGTTGTACGTTTCAGAGACGCGGTGTCCTGCGAGCGCGCGGTCGAGCTGGCGGCCAACACGCGCGGGATCTGCTACATCCGCACTTCGCGCCCCAACACCGCGATACTGTACCCCAACGATGCTCAATTCAAGGTGACACGACACCATATGTAATGGATAGTTTACGGCATTTCTTACATTCCACCGCGCCGTGGCGTTGCGCCTTGACTGTAAGACACTATCGCGGGATTTACATGGCTCGATTTTCGCCGTGCGGCGGTTGGCAAGCAGCTTGACAAATCGCCTTGTAATTTTTTTTGATGACCTCTGTGGCTCAATGGTTCGCGCGCTGACGCTCAAGCTGGAGGTCGCGGTTTCAAATTCAAATTATTTTGTTTCAGACCACCACGGTCCATGAGTTGGGAGTTAGTAATAAACACAAAAAAATTAAGTTTCGAATCCCGCCAGGGAATAAAATGTTTTGTGTGTTCCTGGGTCATGGATGTGTATTAATAATCACGTGTATTTTATAATAAAAATCTTAAATACAAGTATAGTATAAAGTAATAAATATAATTCCGTTGTCTGGAACCCGTAACCCAAGTTCTTCGAGAACTTACCACGCCACCAGATTGATGTGGTGTGAAAGCGTCCATGCATATATGATTATATAATATTATTATTTTTGTTGACTAAATTGCCTAGTGACCTAGCCAAATTGCCAATTTGCCAATTTGCCGTACGTACGGCGAAAATCGACCGTGTAAATTCCCCATAATACACAAACGCTACTTAAATTAAAAGCCTCTGATTAAGGGGTCCTAACTTTAAGCAGAGCTTGAGAATTTAAAAAAATTGCGGTTGTTCGACTCCCAAACCATTACTGACTTAATTCAACGTGTTTGTGATTTTATATTATTTTAACTTATCTTTCTCTACGACTCTCTTACGACTAAGGAGAAAATTCCTCAATTTGTTACGTCTGTTATAAGTTATAGCCGTGATACAGGTGGGCGAGGCCAAGCTCGTGCGGTCGTCCAACAACGACAGAGTGCTGCTCATCGGCGCCGGCGTGACCCTACACGAGGCGCTCGCCGCCGCGGACTCGCTCGCCGCTAAAGGTACACACCTAGTTATATCTTACCGCTACCGTCACCACTGTCTATGACATCACGGATACTAGACTATACATAAAAAAGCGTTAAATAGGCAGTGGCGCTACTGTCGCAAGGGTGTAAAGCGGCTAAATTTAAACGGAGAATTAAATCTTCGGTTATATTAATAAAAATATTTTCGACAACGCGAGATGCCTACAAGATATGATTTTCTGAATTAACTTCTAAAGTCGTCCACAAATTTAAAGCGAAAGCTTACCTGTAGTGGACCCCCGTGGAGGACTAAAACCTACTTACATTGGGGAAAGACAATTAGTGTCCCAGCATCCTGACTATACACGAAATATACAAAATATTTACTAAAATAAGTAGAGATATTAATAATGACAAATCTTTGAGATTTAGTGCCAATTTCACCTCGTGTTAAAGTAATCGTCGATTTAATATCATGCTATCTCTTTATCGTTCTTTGTCGAAGCGACAAACGACTAATACTAACAGGCGTTATTAAATAGTACCCTGAGTGCTATTTAATAGCTAAAAGCCTGATCAGGGTAGTATTAATGTAACATCCTCCGTGGTCTAGTGGTTAGAGCTTAGCTCTCGACTCGGAGGTCGTGGGTTCGATTCCCGCATTGGCATAGCAAAAAATATTGTTTCCAAATTTGGTTAGGATAATTTAAAGCTGATCACCTAATTGTCTGAATAGAAAGATGATCCTTGCGTCGGATGGGCATGTAAAAAGTCGGACCTGCGCCTGATCTCTTGCCAGTCGTGTCGGTTATCCTTCCCACTGGATTATGAGAGTAAAGGAGGAGAGAGTGCTCTTGTGTACTGCGCACACATTAACTATAAAATTATTCCTGCGTAACTGGCTTGGTTTCAATGAAACCGGCCACAGTCACCGACATCGGTGTGTGGAGTTTATTAGTACCTGGGCAACCGATGTTCTAGTAGATCTAAAATAACTATAATTTTTATAAAAACTTTAACCTGACGACGTAAATTAATTAATTAACTAACCGGGATATTATTACGATTCTATTGACACCTCATTTATTAAAATCGGATCAGTAGTTTATGCGCTACGGTGGATCAAACATACATACATAGACTGCCAAAATGATTATTCTTCCTTTTGGCTTCGCCTTTTTTAGTCGGGTAATTAAAAATGATCACAAAAATTCGACTAACCGGGATTCGAACCCGAGACACCAATTCGCCAACAACGCAAAAATTATACATACGCAAACCAAACTGCCATTCGGGCTGACATTATTTGAGTCAAAAATATTGATATTATGTTGTTTCACGAGCCCCGACGAAAGAAAAAACTTATATACAGTGTAAACTCTTTATAACGAAACTCAAGGGACTGAGCATTTTTTGTCGTTATATGAGTGAACAAAAAAACAACCAAATTAACAAGAATTTTTAATATGTATGTCTTAGATAATAAATGCTTATAAATTATTCTTTACACATATAGTCTGATAACTTTGTCTGACGTTTTTTGCTATGCCAGTACTTGTCTTGTATTATTTTATGTATTCTATTCATATCTAGATATGTGGTGGAATTGTCTTGATTAAACAACAAAAATTTTTCTACCAACTTAGCGGCATCTAGGGCTTGTTGAATTGTTGGTGGTGATACGGCTTTGTCCACTTGATCATCTTCTTCATCTTGATTATCAGTTGTTTCCTGACTTTTTGACACTAAATCAACAATTTGTTCATCTGTAAGTGTACCAGTTGTGGCTACATCCTCATCTATATTTTCGTACGATTGTAGATCTTCGTTAAAATTGTTTGGTATGTTGAACTGGCTTATCCATTCACTCAGTGGTAGATTGTCTTCACTGTCAAATTGGTTCGTTTCTTGGCTACTACATAATCCAGCATGTCGAAAAGAATGTTGGATAGTGGCTGCTGTTACCTCTTGCCAGGCTTTTGATAAGAAGTTCACTGCTTGTAGCATGTTGATCGAGACCTTGCCGTCAGTTTCGATCATATCCATCAACATTTTCCGTCTATAGTTGCCCTTTAGGCTTTTAATTACACTCTAATCCATTGGTTGTAAAATACTGGTTGTACTAGCTGGGAAAAATGCTTACTCTATGTTTCGAAGATTAGATATGATTGGGTGAGCTGGACAATTGTCTACTAGAAGCAAGATTTTCCGTGATTTTAATTCAGCATCCCATTTTCTCACTTCCTCTTCAAAAAATCTGCGATGTCATCCAAGCTGACTTGTTTGCTTTGTATGTAACTGGCAACTGTTTTATGTTCTTGAAACACCAAGAGTTTTTCGATTTGCCTATAACTAAGAGCTTTCTTTTTTCTGTGCCACTCATATTGGCAGCCACTAGAACTGTAATACGCTCTTTAGACTGTTTTCCTCCAACACATTTTTCTCCTTTGAATTTTAAAGTTTTGTCGGGAATCAACTTGAAAAAAAGGCCAGTTTCATCTGCATTAAAAATGTCTTCTGGTGAGTACTTCATCTTTAATTAAGGCCACACTGTACGAATCCAATTGTTAGTCACATTCATATCGACATCCCGCGCCTCTCCGTTCATTTTACCGTACGTAATTTGGTGACGGTGCTTAAATTTTCCGAGCCAACCTTCAGATGCTTTAAAGTCAATTATGCCAAGTTAGTTGGCAAACTTTTCAGCCTTAACTTTTACAATTGGCCCCGAGATGGGTACATCGTTCTGGCGCTGATTGTTAAACCACGACAACATTGCCTGATCTAAGTCTTCGAATTTTGGCTTTCTTAATTTTTTAGAAGAGTTTCCTTCCAGCGCCGCCTGTAGAATTGTTTTTTGGTTTTTTTTACCAAATGGTAGCAACAGTGGATTGACTTAGTTCAAAACGCCTTCGAACGTCACTTTTCTTTTCTCCCTATTCAATCGCACGTATCACACAAACTTTTTCGTCAACACTAATCGCTTTCCGTTTACTGGCCATGTTAACAGTTTCAAAGTAGGTTTACGACTGATAATACGATAGGTACCCAGTGTGCTTGTCGAAGACGTGATGGTCTTCCGAGAAAACAATGCGTCATAATGCGCGCGTGTTCAGGGCAAGCTTCAAAGTCTTTTGTTACCTGATAACATAACATAAACAACAATACCGATGATAAATATTTACTGTCTAAAAATATGAACACATTCCTTCGTAATAGAGAATGGCGTATCGCTATAAAGAGTGTTTCAATATGTATAATATATAAGATTACATCCTAAATTTCATGGAAATACTTGCAGCCGTTTCCAACATTGCGCGTGTTCGTATGAATTATTATATTACGAGTTAATGTAATGATGATAATTGTGTAATTACAGGAGTGCACGCGCGCGTTCTCGACCCCTTCACGATCAAGCCACTGGACGAGGGTGCGGTGAGGAGCCACGCGCGCGCCGCCGGCGGCCGCGTCGTCGTCGTGGAGGACCACTACCAGGCCGGTGAGTACACGTAACACAATAGTATAGTAGTATCCAGGGACGCTCCCACACCACGTCAGGCCGGGCCTGGACTAAGTATCCGAAGTACTTGTATCACAGGGACCAGACAACGGAAATATATTTAAGCGTCATTGATAAATTTTTGTCATTATTTATTATGAAATATAGATCACACCTATATTTTTTGCAAGGTCTAAAAATACTCTTCTTTGCGTCGTGAAGTAAAACTATATTATGCTTGCCTATTTCACATATATAAGCAACGCCATTGTGGTCCTGTGGTTAGGGCATATAGTCTCGTTTCATTGAAGTCGCGGGTTCGATTCCCATGGAGAAAAAAAAAGTTAATAATTTTCATACATTAATGAATAATGATTACGCACACAACTGTAACAAGCAGACATTGGTACATGAAATGTTTGCATAAAGTTGCAGTGCGATAGAAAAAGTGTTTGTCGTACTCGCGCCAACTTCACATTGTTGTCCGCGGCCAGTAACATTCATACAGTAATAATATTTTTTTGGTATTTTGAATTTTTATATTCTCATAATAGAAACTCAATATTTTAGATGATATTAAGTTAGATAGAGAATACTCGGAAATATTAGCATTAGCGCTTGGTAAATCGAAAAAAATATCATATTTTTATGTGTAGTTTATTAATAGGCTACTTCACCTTGTTTTTATTTATGTCCTAAACACTTCATTTATCATTATTCATTACGCAAAAAAATACATAATTTTGAAACCTTTTTTGGTTTCAAAATAATATAATTTTCCTCACTAGCTTTCACATTTTTAATAGTAGCAGGGTTTACCAACAACTTCGTTTGTATTTTGATGATTGTAATACATAAAGCAGCTTACTACAGTTCTACTCTCAGATATAATATTACGTTAGTCGTTGAAATGACATTTTAACGCACTAAATATACCCCTTTCCATCTTTGTCAATTACTAGCTAGACAAGACTTCGGCTGTCATATTTTGACTGACAGAAATTGTAAACCAGAAGCGGTTTTTCTAGTGGCTAACTATGAGCCTCTCGGTTCCCAGGTGGTCTCGGCGAAGCCGTCCTCTCGGCGCTGGCTCTGGAGAAGAACGTGCTCGTGAAGCATCTCTGCGTGCGTGAAGTGCCCCGCTCCGGGCCGCCCGCGGTCCTGCTCGATCTTTTCGGTATCTCCGCGTCGCATATCGTTGCAGCTGCGCAGGAGGTGCTCAAGTTGTAAAGCTGTAAAACCAATGATGTTAGGGTTGCCAAACTCCCTAAATTCGTGGCCAGGGAAAATATTCTTAAAGCTGTATTTGTAAAAAGATGGACAGCTGTATTTGTAACCTACACTGATAGGCAGTAAAATGATTTTTAATTGGTTGGTATTGTGTGCCTGCCTGACTATGGAGAAGTAGGTCTTTAAAGTAGCTATCCTGGTCAGGGCTGTCACATTGGGGAGGTTTTGGCAATATTTATCCGAACAACTTGATCCTTGTACCGGAACTTTTTTTTTTTGTGCGGACAATAGATGGCGTTGTTTACATTTGTATCGCAGTGGGAAAAAATCACAATGTAATAAATATAAGATTTCATTGATGAATGCTGTGTGTGCTCAGTAATTTATTGGATAATATGTTATTAAAATAAAACTATATAAAATGTTAAAAAACATATATTGTCCGGGCAAAGGTATACATGATAATAAATATCAATTATTGATAATTGATTGTCTATTCCAAAACAATGGACATAGAATTTTAATAGTCGATTCCAACACTCCCTAACTATTCGAACTGTTCCTATATACATTAAATTAACGAAAAAATATAAAAAAAAATATTTAAACTAACTTAAATGTTACTTTAAAGGTAATAGTCCCTTGTGGATGCACGGATGCACGACGATGATGTAACCTAGTTTGTAAGGAACTGAAGGTTAAATAGGTTGTTATGTTTCCTGGGACCAACTTGACGTTTATTTCACTAGCTACAAGTCGTTTAAGAGACAGGGCTTAAGACAAATGAATTCTACATACGATACGTCAATTCATATAAGTACACTCTGTGTAACCCTGTCTTTATATAAACGTGTTGTACCAAAGTATAATGTGCCTCACATAGTAAGAGTTTTAACAATTTTCCAAACAAACTAACGTTTCTTTCAAATTTCAATTTGTTTTTAACTAGTGGAATAAATTTTGTCATCACATTTTATATATGGCCTGTCCGAGTAAGCTCAAAGCTTCAAAGTTAAGTTCCTCCATATAATATTTTATAAAAAATGTTTAAAGTGAAACCCACATGTAAGTTTAAGGTCTACCGAAAATGAAATCATATGATCACGGTTAAGTTTTTTATTGGTGTTGTACATTCCTGTTGCATTTCAAATATTTGATCACAATGTTTTTTAATAAAGTTTATTTAGTAAAAAATGTTTTATTCTTAAACGTAGGTATAAAAATAATAACAGCTTATCATTATTGACTAGATGTACTCGATTCCAAGATTTAGTCGATGTCAGTAAAATGATACCAATTTGTCTTGTGTACAGTCAAGAAAACTAATTTTTAGCAGTTTGAATGTCTTCTTGAATTGTTTGTATTATTAATCTATCATGGCTCAAGAGCACACCGTCGGGAAATAGTAGTATGACCAAGAAATTAATATATCTGGGCGCTTCCACACCACGTCAGTCTGGTCGCGTGGTAAGTTTTCGAAGAACTTGTGTTCCGGGCACCAGACAACGGAAATATAATTTATTTAATTATTTAATATTGTACTTGTTTAAGACTTCGTTATATTTTTATATTATACACATCCATGACCCAGGAACATAGATACTTTTGTTCCTTTGGCGGAGTACGAACCCGCGATCTCCGGCTTGAGCGCCGGCGTGCTCAACCACTGAGCCACAGGGGTCATCAGTTATGTCAATCCGTTGAACATTATTTTCCTCTGACTGTACATTACTAGCCCAATGCCTTAACAGTATGTGTTGGACAGCATCTAGTATATTTTACTGACATCGACGCGTAATAATTAAAAAACATCCACAACTGTTTGAGTCGACACACAAGTCTTTAGCATTAATATATTAATTGAGTTTAAAACAAAGCAAGTCTTAAATATTTTAAAAACCTTAATTACTGTTTATAAATTACATTATTAACAACAATTGGCACGATTTCTATTATGACTAGTTAGTCTGTTAATTCGTAGAAAACTATGCATTTGTATAAAATATTAGTTTGCACAGATAAAGCGCTTTCCTACTATCCAATGTCGGACCGATAATAAGGAAGCCAGGTAAATAATTCAATATAAAACATTTAACATATACCGCTGTATGTACGTCCTTCTCATTATCGTCCCGATATCGGATAATGTGGAAACGCGCATAAAATTATTATTAAATATATTGAATTGCAGTAATGTCCACATTTCTATTTTAAATAAGGTATTTACAGATTTAATGATGTACTTACCGAGTATAATATTCTACAATAAATAATTACAAATAACTTATAAATAATTTAGTTGTACAAGTTGTAAACTCCATAATTCGATAGCAAAATTTGCCACATTTTACATCATACTTTTTTTTTAAGCATATGTGCTATCGAAATACTTAGCGCCCGTTTCACAATCGACTCACAAACGTCGGATAGCTTATTCGGATGTTTTATCTCTGCTTACTTTATATCGAGCGGCAGAGATAAAACATGCAAATAAGCTATCTGACACGCATCAGTAGATTGTGAAGCAGGCTCATAGTCTTTTGGGTTTGACTGTGTGTATCATAATAAAGCTCATAAGTTCGATTTCACATAAAATGTGAAATTAGCTTTGGCTCTATGCTATATTCAAATTAATCAATAACTTTGTACAATAAGTAGCACCATTGGAAGCTCATAGTTTCTTACAATCATTAAATTTTAAAAAATCTAAAATATTGCTATCTCCCTCGCCTCATCACCCGTCCCGCTCTAACGTCAGTCTGTACATGATCTATCTATATACACCGCCGCTACCTCTATGGACGGAGTAGCAAATGACTGATAAATGCAAAGCTCATCCCGTGGCCAGTGGCGTAGTCGGGTGGCAATTTAACATACTTATTGCTTAGAGACGAAGTTGCTCAAATTAATAGTTTCAGTTCAAAACATAGTACTGCCCTACGGATATAAACTGAAAATAAACTGTATTGGACTACAAACATACCTGAATAACTCTGGGTATCTCTTGTCAATGGTTCGTGTCTAACTTAAATCGGATAGTTTTTTGTCACTTTTCTACAAGTAACTCATTCAGATGAACTAATAGTGAACTAATGACAGACCTTTAATACTTTTTATAGCAGCCACACTTGCACTAACTTCACTGTTACCAGTAACTCCACTACCACTCTGCTTGCCCAGCACTGGCCACTAATTTCTCCTCTGCAGTTTTCTCGTCCAACTCCCCCGGTAAGTAGTCCTTCCAGCTCCTAAATAAATATCTGGTGAACTTCCGCAGCTGCCGGAACTTGCAGTAAGTCGCCCCCTCTGCTGACTGTAGCTGCTGCGTTTGGATCAGGAATCCTTTCTCTTTGAAGGTCTGCTCTAACTTCTCCCGCTGTAACGTCTTGCGTGTCTTCCGTTTCTTCTTGCTCAGGTCCACTTTTAGTATATTCTGGTCTAGTTTAGGTTCTGTTACCTGCTCCGGGAACTTGTCCTGATTGTCCCTTTGCAGGAATTCGTAGCCCTTGTTGCTTTTGGTTCCTGTACCGCTGTAGTATGTGAAATTTCCCCCAGAGTCTACGGACAGCATCTTCTTTTCCTGCAGCGAGGGTTTGGAGCCGCCGGTGAATTTGAACTTGCATATGCTGACTTCTGTGGTTGGCGTGGTTGGATTGTGTCGCGCCGGTACTGGTGGGATGAATATTGCAGAACGTTTCCTTTTCGCCGGCGCAGGAGTTGGATTTGGAGAGGATCGCTTCTTCGTCAAATCCGTCCTTTCATCCTTCTTTATCACTTTAGGGTCCAACAGTTCAGATATCTGCTTAAGGACTAATTTGCTTTTGTTCTCCTCTGTACTGTCTGTGGTCTCGCTGGGCGTAGATCGCTTGTCGTCATCAGTGTACTGACCCGCTGCTAGTCGCTGGTAGTACAGCAGCTGTGTCTGTAGTGCGAGGGGATGCATGTAGATCCCCGCGTGAGGCCAGTAGACGTATCCTGGGAATTTGTCGTCGGAAATGGACGTGGACTGGACCGGTTCTGATAGCGTTGGAGACACATTTTTAGTCTGCCTCGAAAGGTCTGGGGAACTACTCGCAGTTGGGACATTGGTGTTCCTCTGGATGACTGATATCGCGTTGGGCTGCTCACTCTGAACCTCCTCATCGTCGACCTCAGTCTTCACATCCACTGACGAATAGATGTTGCCGAACTTCTTCTGGATCTGTAGCTTGAGATCGTGTAGGTCCCTGATGCATAGATTCAGAGGTTCGTGGTCGCTGTGCAGCGGGCCGGCGGCGGTGGGCGGCGCAGCCGGCATCGGACCGTCCGGGCTACAGAACGTTGGCGGATCACTCTCCAACCTCTTTTTTTCCTGCGTTAGCTTCCTCTCCAGTAGACTTGAGATTAATTTGTTCTGCAAGTCCGTTTTCGGTGTTAAAGGATTTTTGAACGTCGGGCACGAATTGGGCGGCTTTTCCTGTGGCGGCGGCTGCCCGGGCACCACTGTGCCGTAGTTCTCATATATCAGGTGGCAGATATCTGCCTTTTTGGGTTTCCTGCCGCGCCTAGGCTTCGAATTGTTTAACGTGATCTCGCCCATATACGGTAAGTCTTCGTAGGAGACGACCTTGCTGGGTGTGATTTGGACCTTTTTTTTCTCTTTCTTCGCCGCGTTTGGGGGTGGTGTTGGTGTAGCGCCGTCTACCCCCGCAAGCCGCTGCGCCCAGATCTTAAACGTCTCATTTGTCATTGTCTCGGTCTCTTTCTTCTCCTGTTTCCTAGCGCTAGCCTTCTGTAAGCTCTGCTCGTAGTGGTCTAAGTATTCCTGGGGCAAGGCTTGATGGTGGAATTTGAGCTTCCATCGGTTCTTCTGCCGACTGCGCGCGACCTTGACTTTGGGCTGCTCAGAGCTCCGCTCCTTGCTGGATAGCAGCTGCTGCCGCAGTAACTCCTTGTTCTCTGATGATCTGTAAATCAATATTAATACATTATGATCCGTCTTTAAAACATAAAGTCTTTGGATTTAGTTAAAACTTGTAAACTGTTAAGAACAGCTGTATATTTTTTTATAAACTAAGAAAGTAATAGCCGGATATGTGATTCCAATCTTAAAATATTCTTGAATTCTTGATTGATACAAATTTCAATGATCAAAGGATTTCCCTAAGCATGCGTAGAAATCTTTTCCTCAATCAATTCAATTATCACGTAACGGGAAACATTTATCAGCAGCTACATATTTTCATTTTTCAAGACTTTACCTACTACGATTACTACGATTAGGAGTGTTGCAAATAGCCATGTTTCGGCACGAACGAGGCAGCTTTATCGGAGATAACGCTGTCTTACAGAAACCCGGCGTGAAACAACGCTCGATTTGCCAAATCAGTGACTAGGTCACCGGCAGCCAAAAGAAGGGCCAGGGTCTATAACAAGGCCTCTGGTGTTCGATCCATGGGCGGCGGTGACCACACACCATCAGGCGATCTGTCCTCTCGTTTATTACCTGGTGCTGTTAGGTATCTGCGACGTGGTCGGGGCGGGACAGGCGTCCGCGCACGACACTCTCCGCATCACTTCTGCAACACAGGCAATACTTCAGTTGTAAATATAACTATTCTCTGTGTTTATAGAACTGTGACTCATGGTATTGGTGCCAGTCATATGTATTGGTATATTATATTTTCTATAGATATTGACGTGACAGCTATTTTACAATTTACTTCTCCAAGGAATGCCTGATTTTCCCGAATCGAAAACGAAAGGAAATGAAAATGTTACAAAGGTACTTTCTTAGATTCTTTACTGAACTTTTTAGCTGAGTATCATGTTACTGTAAATATAGAACCTTTAAGTTGGTATTTCTGCTCGCGCCTTAAAGTATTATGATATGTAAGTTTCTAATTCATTATGTTCTTTTTCACAACCGACGAAAACAGAGGGGTGTTATAATAAAATGTTTGACATGTCTGCCTGTGTGTCTGTGTGTCTGTCCGTAGCTATCAAACGGATGAACGATCACGTCACGATCGAGTGTGTTCTTAGCTATAAATCATCATCATCAGCTCGCTAACTGCTTGACAATCCGGCGCTACTTAACTTTTTGTAATTGTGTTTATTTTATTTTGTTTTCCTTTTTGTTTATGTATAGCTCCTAGGTATGTTATATGTGTATCAGTGGCGAAGGCTGGTTCTCCTTCATAGGGAAGCCCTAGCCTGTAAAATGGGTAGCGATTTAGTGAGGGTGAGGGTCTTCAAAAGATACGTGGTAAGTGAAGCCGATAGGAATGTGGTGAATAGTGGGCTACAGATTTGTTCTGTAGCCTCTACCTTCCCCTATAGGGCTCGGTGGTATCTGCCTACCCCTATAGGGCTCGCTGGTCTCTGCCTTCCCCTATAGCTCCCTGATCTCAGCCTTCCCCTATAGGGCTCGCTGGTCTCTGTCTACCCCTATAGGACTCGCTGGTTTCTGACTACCCTTATAGGGCTCGCTAGTCTCTTTGCCTATTGAGAAATGGGTGTAAGCAACCTATGGACTCTGAGTAAGCGCTTTATACAGTTGTTGGTTTTCCTCAAGATTTATCGAAACGAGAGTTTAATTCTGAAAATGAAGTCTATGTTTTTACATTAAGAGACTGACGAATTTACATTTTAAAGGTGTTTAGTCAACCCGGAAAGATAGATTATTATTAAGTAGTGGAGCCATGACAGATAGGGTTTTTTTAATAAAATGGACCAGGAAACGAGCAGACGGATCGCCTGATGTTAAGCGATTACCGCCGCCCATGGACACTCGCAACACCAGAGGAGTTACACTTGCGTTCCTACAGGTCCTGAAAATCTTAAAATCCCCAACCCCCTTTGGGCCTCCGGTAACCTCACTAGGCGAAACAACGAGAGCGTTATTTCACGCCGGTTTTCTGTTAGGTTTATCTGCTTGAGCCGGCCCTTTCGTGCCGAAGCATGGCTGGACACATTCTCCAAATATATTACTGTTCGTTCTAAGTATTAGGGAGTTGCGACCGAGCCCAAGCCCTCGTTTGCCCGAGCGTTTTTTTACCGTAATAAAAAAACGTTAAAATTTACCAGCGCTAAAAAAGGAAGCGATGAAAATAGCAGAGACCTGAAAATCCCACACAGGCTGCCGATCGGATTAATAGGAATTAAGCGTGTGTGAGAGTAAATCGGCATGACAGTAGTGTACCTAACTATGTCATGGACGAACTGCACCTTGGACCAAACCTGCAGCATCCTACCGATTGGACGACAGGAAGTATGAAGGTAAATAAAAGCCGGCCAAATGTTTTGTAGAAAACGGCAAAAAACACGTTTGTTACGTGGGGAGCCCCACTTAAATGTAATTATTTTAGTCCGGGTTCCGTTACCCCTATAACCGGAAGAATGGGCTTTTCCCGTGACGTAGTACGGAATTTAGGGGCCTGAGCCTCGTGATTAATTGTTCAACCCTATTTATATTATTTATAGGTATTGTTATAAAACCTATTCATCATCAATTGTCCCGCGTCATATGATGACTTCAGTTTTCCCTGAAATGTGAAGCATTTCCTGTTGATTTATAACCGCTAGGAACCTATCCTAGCGGTTATAAATCATATATATAATCATATCATATAGGCCCTGGTTGCCTACTGGGATCAATTACGCGCCTGCCGACTTGTCATCGACGGTCCGCGGAAATTGAAAACGTCGCGCGCAAAGCATGCCAAATGCTTGTGTGCAGAAGGTTAATGCAGAATATTTCTAGGAAGTAAGGTCTTTAAATCCTTATTTGCAAATAATTGCTTTTCCCAATATATTTATAATGTACTTTATCTATATATTATAATATAAAAGGCAAAGCTGATTTAAGGATGTATCAACACACAAGCCTTTTGGCAGTAACCTAAATAGGCGATACAAGTTTGTATAAAACGTTTATTCCTTGGACATATTTGCATGATGTTTCATATGAATTGAGTGCGGAAAAAATTCAGCTTTTAAAATTCATGCCCTAGGTGGGTAGAATAGGAGATGAAACTTTAAAACCTAATTTCACGCGGTTCATGAAAGTACTTACTATAGTGCGCGCCGCGTCGCTTCTCGGTGTGAGCTGACCCTAACGCAGTCTTTCATTCATAGTTCATACTGGTTGCAAGGATTTCTGAATTCATCTTTGCTCATTTTCCAGACATTGTGAATTAAGTAAAAGTGATTATTATAATATATACGATATATTTTGTTGATTTTTTTTTCAACCTAAGAATTTACTAAATCCCAAAAGATTAAACAGATAATATATTTATTCTTTAGTGGCACCACTTCGACTGGAGATGCAATTGTTGTATGCAAAATGTTGGAATTTCGCCTACAAACAAACTAACACATGGATTTAGTTACAACAGTCGATGCCCCAATACGTGGAGCCCTACAGCTCTACATAATCAGGGCAAGGTGAAATATGTTTTACGACCAATAAAATGTATTGCGCGCAATTCCGCGGTATTCGGTTATCGCACCCACGTACTGCACAGCAGACAGCAGTTTAAAATGGCCACATTAAGTGAATAGTACAGTAAGTAGTAGTAAATATTAAGTTTTGAAGACGTTTCTCTTAAGCAGGGACTTTATTATGATCCGGAATCCGGCGGTCCCGGGGAAAATTTAGAGCACTGAAAATAGAACTCTGCGCTAATACAATAGAGTTGAAACTCGACACTTGTGTATTCGCATGATGATATTTCTTATGTATTGAATAGGGAAAAAATTATGAGATACATATTTCAGCGTTTTCTAAAATTCAGCCCCTAGGGTGGGTAAAATAGGGGATAAAAGTTTAAGACCTAATTCCACGCGGGCGAAGCCTCGGGCAATTAATGCTAGTATTATACTCGTATATGTGTATACTCTGTTCGTATCCAATTGAATCTAAACGTAAACAAAAACACAAGGAAACACAAAGGAAATATCACTATAATGCTACCAGTATAAATGTCACCTGCTTACTAGTAACTGTGCAACTGAGCAATACAACGATTTACGAGAATACCGTGTTTGGCAGTTGTAGCGCGTCGCGTCGCGTCGCGTCGCGTCGCGTCGCGTCGCGTCGGGCTCGGGACTTGCTTGTAATTGTATTATTGCAGGTTTTATTTAGCAGAATCGACCCTCGGTCTAAATATTATATGTTTTTGTTTAGGTTCAGATTAAATTAAATATGAACAGAGTATAATACATAAAACTGCTTATACGGAGTTAATCGTGGTTTCGGTAGAGTACCCACTACCTATCTTATCATATCAGTGAAGTTTTATATATATATTATTTATATATATATACCTACGTTGTGAAAACCTAAGAAGGAGAGTACTAAAATCGAATCCGAAAGCTATCTGCGTCACAAAACATCAATGGCAAAAACCCATAAGAGAAAATTCATGTTTTCGTTTTCTATGATTGTCTCGGCGTTGGTGATACTTTGGGCGTCCATTTTACGACGTTGGAATTACGACTTTAGGAGTGTTAGCGTGCGGGTTGAGGAACGATATATTATGTTTCTTCTGGTACTGATAGCGAGGTATGCTTTAGTTACTACTCCGAGGTGAAAACAAGTAACTACATGAAGCCTACTATAACATTAGGCGTAACTACCAATACTTATATGATGATAGTTTCGAGCTGTCAATAGAATGGTATGTGAGTAGGTATAGTAATATATTTCATTATGAATACATCTTTTACCGACTGAAATTTGGCCTGAAAATTGTTATTAGGAGGTAAACCATATTTGGATTAAGTCTTAAATTTCACTCTCAGATGATGGACGCGAGTGAAGCATTACGAAAGTTTTTTAGAATTTTATTCTACTTTCTAGTAATTTTGGCGCTAAGCCATTATTTTATTAGGTTGTTTCTATATTCTTACTTATATGTTTACCCAATCCAAACACCTCTTGGATAAGTAGGTGATATTATAAATGGTCATAATTTTTCAAGCGCGTCCCACGGCCTGAGTCATACATTCCGATTACCCGACGAATATGGATGTTAAGGTGCCTCGGATTTACTATTTGTACTGTAAATACGGATGACGACCTCTGTGGCTCAGTGGGTAGCGCGCTGGCGCTCTAGCCGGAGGTCGCGGGTTCGAATCCCGCCGTTGGAACAAAAAAGTTTTCAGTGACGGAGGACGGTTTCGTTGCAACCAATAAGCGAACTATTCTCTTCCTGTACTCTCGTAAGTCCCCCCCGGTAGGTAACCCAGGGAGACGGATGACCGACTCGACTGGCGAGAGATCAGGCGCATTATTATAAAATAGAGTAAAAAATATTATCAGGTAACTTTCACATGCCCCAAATGGCCTATGTACTGCAACTGTACTCAATGTAAGACCTATAATATACGTAACACACATATGGAAAACAACGAACTGAATTGATTCAATTAATATTATAACTTTATAGTAAATTTATAACGAATATTGCATAACCTTCCGAAAATTCCTCTCTAGTCTACATAACAATAATTGAGGAGCGTTACACAGCGACCTAAAGCTATAAGTTGCATTTGAACCTAGCAGAAGCCATTAAGGCCTGCCTCGAATTAGGCGTGCGCGTTCCTCGGGCGTGTCAGCGATGCGGGCGCTGCTCGCGGCACTCACACACCCGAGGAACGCGCACGCCTCATGTGGCGTCAGCCTAAACTGACCCCACTGATAAGCTACGTTGTATGGCCGTGCCGGCGCTGGAACACATAGATAACACTATTGCCTTAACCACAGAAATGTATGTAATATGAACTCGTTGCAAAGCAATAATTTTATTGTATGACTAGCTGGTGCGTGTATCCATTGCGTGGAAATATTTGTGGTAACGGAACCCTATTTTTAAACAGAACCCTAAGATAAAGCTAGCCCAAGTTACTCCTTATAACATCTATCTGCCAGTGAAAGTCCGGTCAAAATTGGTCCGGCCGTTTCAGGTATTGGCCGGAAGTCGACACACAGACAGACAAAATGTTTACAACTTATATTTTGGTGTACTATCATATGCATTTAGTTCAAATTGAATCCACTGAATATGTAACACACTCATGACATAATAGTAATATTAGGTCTTTACCTATGAAATTGCCGTTTTGTATGAAAAAATTTAAACGAAGTTTTTTCACGTATTTTTTATTTGTATTAATCGAAGTAATCACCCATGCAAACAATGCATCTTTGCCAACGCAGTGGCAGTTTATTGATGCCCTTCTTAAAGAAATCAGCTGGACGGGAGGCAACAGATTCTTCAAAGGCATTTTGTACTATTTTAAGCCTGCCTGCCTTAGGTATTGAATTTTTTTTTTCGCCAAGAAGTTATCCAAATTCTGGAAAAAGTAGTAGTCTGTAGGCGCAAGGTCTGGTGAGTAGGGCGGATGACGGAGAGCTTCCAACACCAGTTCTTGCAACTTGGAGACCGTCTGCTGTGCAGTATGAGGTCGCGCGTTGTCGTGCAGGAGCAGCGGAGACGAGCGATTGACCAATGCTGGTTGGAGATGTGCCAGCTTCTCCATCATTGTGTTCGGTTCTTCACAGTACACATCTGCAGTAATGCTCACCCCGTTTGGTAAGAAACTGCGATGAATCACACCGGCGCTAGACCACCAAACAGTGACCATCACTTTTCTAGGGGTAAGTTTTCGTTTAGGGCATTGTTTAGGTGCTGAACCAGGATCCAACAAACTTGCTGAGCACTTGCGGTTATCAAACAGAATCCATTTTTCATCGCAGGTAACAATGCGGTTCAAAATTCCTTCATTTGTGTGTCTGTTGAGCAGTGCCAGGCACGTCTCGACGCGTACTTCGCGCTGGCGATCATTGAGTTTGTGGGGCACCCATTTGTCAAGCTTTTTTACCTTGCCAATTTGACGCAAATGGACTAATATTGTTTTGACGCTAACGTCGAAAGCTGCTGCTAATTCAGCCGTAGATTGTGTATCATCAGCTTCCACAATCGCCTTTAATTCGTCATTGTCGACCAAAGTCTTCGGACGACCGCGAGGTTCATTTTTAGGTCGAAATTTCCAGAACGGAAGCGAGCAAACCAATAACAGGAGGTGCGTTGGTTTGTGGCGTTAGCTCTGTAAACGTCGTTGATGTTGCGTGCCGCTTGTGCCGCGTTGCTGCCACGACGGTACTCATATTCCAAAATTACTCGAATTTTTAACGTATCCATGATGACGAAAAAGATTGAAATGCGATGAAAATATTACACTAATCAATAAACAAATGACTACTTTTGGAAAAAGAATTCCATGTTTTAAAAAAAAATTAATTTGAAATTAGAATTCTTAGCCAAACAAAAATGATTTTGATTTGAAATGGCCAGTACTGCAGAACGGCAATTTCATAGGTAAAAACCTATTATAAATAAAATTAAAGTGTCTGTTTGTAATTTAAAATTAACTGATTTGCACTAAATGCATATGATAGTATAACCCCAGGAACTTTTTTTTGTTCCTTCGGCGGTATTCGAACCCACAACCCCCGGCTTGAGCGACGCGCTCAATGTCACAGAGGTTGTCGCATTTTTGTATTTGGTATTCAATTAGAAATAAATGATTGTATTAAAATACTTTCGAAGTGAAGACAAAAACAAACCATAAAGCAAACAAAACAGTGTTGTGAATTCAAAACTGTGGGTGACAATTTATGTGTTTTGTGTACTCCTCTAAGTATTATCCCACCGAACACATTTTCATGTAAAGTGATGCCAAGACGATACCACATCACTCGCACTGTCGAAAAGCTATCAGATCTCATGTAAAACCAAGCTTCGGACTCTACCAAACTTCGAACTCTACACGCCTTAGCTCAGGTGAAATGATTGATTTTAGTATAATATTCCTTTTGTGAACTGTCGTCTGTTTTTTGTTTTCGAAGCAGTATTCATTTATGTATAAAATACAGGAGAATACCGTATTGTTTTGTTTGAAATATTTAACGTTTCCAACAATTTTGTTTTGATTGCTGCGACTTCGGCGACATTTCAGGACGTAAACCTTGCTCTACATTTGCAGAATCTCTACATCTGTCCGGCAGATTGTAATGTCCCGCAATTGCTGACATTTTCGTGTTCCGTTTGCACAACATTTCGGAACAATATTGTATCTATAATCATTACTCAATATTCGCAATGTGAACGTGAGTTTGTTTGGTTGGTACGCGATTCACGTAAAAACTACTTAACCGATCATAATGTCATTTGGCCCAGATCGAGGTAAAGTACACCACGGGGAAGGATTAGAAGGAAAGGCTACTATTAATCGGAGCAAACTAGAGCTAGGTATGCTCAATCCAAAAACTTTTACGGCAAAACCACGTTGTTAATATATTTAGAGAATAATTGTCGTTTTTCATACATCGTCTGTCACATCCATGGATAAACGAAGAATACCGAGAGACATTAACAACGTGGCCGATCTGTACCTACATAGACTTACTGCCTTAGCTGTAAAATTTTATTATAAATGATCATCATTTCAGTCCTCTTTCAAGCCCAAATATTACAATTAGTTCTAGCACTCTAAAAGTGGGGACAGTTTTTGCCTGGACATGCCTCGTCTATGATATATATGCTACGGCATCCATACAATATCTAGTGCTCATGTCGTAACACATGCAGGTTTACATAATGTATGGCGTCTTGGCAGCACACCAGTCATATTAGGGCTTTTACACGAACTCTGGAAATCAAAGCCGAGTTTGTTTCGCCGGACATTGCCAACTGGGCCCCGCGTAGGTAGAGTTTCCGAGGTATAACACATCCTAGGTTTGTTATAAAACGACTTGTTTATTATAATAGTCCAAAAACATTGGCAAATTTTCCTTTCATAATATCTCTATGTGTAAGATTGTACACAGAATCAAATTATTCTGAAAAAAGTATCCATATTATATGCTACTTTGACATTTCTTAATGCTGTCCTTTCGACAGTAATAAACAAATAATAATTCATACTCTAAATGTTGATTTATTTTGTGAATTAAAAAAACAATCTTAATTTTATTTAATTGCTGTCAAAACAAGCTGATATTATTTAAAATTAAAGTCACTAGTACCTAATCATCTAATATCAGACGAATTATTAAAGTCAATACGAATCCTACTACTATTATAAATGTGAAAGTTTGTGAGGATGGATGGATGTTTGATACTCTTTTACGCAAAAGCTACTGAATGGATTTAGATGCAATTTGGTATGGTAGTATTTAGGCTCTGGATTAAAACATAGGCTCTGTTTATTTCGAAAAAGTATAGTATTCCCGTGGGATACTATATTTTACGCGGCCGTAGCCACTGAAAAAGCTAGAAATTAATAAGAAACTATTAATACAACACAATGTTTTAATCGAAAGATGCATATTGTCATAGGACTAAACACAATGCTTCGCTTTAAAATATTCACCTGTAATAATGTCCGTCCGATTTGATAGAGTTCGCGGCGCAAGCGCATACAATCTGACACCTGCCATATATGGTCAACCGCTCTCCCGAATAATGGACAAAGTATACAGTTTCACAGAATTGCGAAAGTAAGGTGACATCTATTAGCGAAGACTATAGAATTGACGAACGGGTCTTGGGTGTATTTGTTTATTGAATACTGATAAAAACACTGACCGCAAGAAAATGTCACAAGCAAAAAATACCACTCGAAAACAAATAGAACTTCGTATCTCCCTTGCCTTATCGCATTAGTCCTTGGAAGGAAAGTGACAATTTTTGACACACTGCATCAGATCACTCATCACAATCCTATCACGCGACGTAAACAAAATTGATAATCACCTCCTTCGGGCAGCATCGGTGCACTATAACACAACACTGCACGTCTCACGGGTCTCACGCGCGACAACACGCGACAACACGCGACAACACGCGACAACACGCAACGCAAGGTGCAGACGCGACCGAGCGGCGCTAATCTAAGATCTAAACACAGAAGCGACCAAAACTCCTATCGCTTACGGCCTAAATTTAGGAGGCGGCTGGTTACAGAAATAAATGTGTTTTTAACTCGTTTTTCGCACCAGGAATAGAGCGCGAAACCCGAGATTGATGCTGTATTCGGCAGGCGGAGCGGCCGCTTTTGGGTATTTAGTTTCATCTAATTCGGGAGCGCGCGCCGCTGCCATATATGGGCACGCGTTTACGTTACCCGCGCGCACGCGCAGCGCCGCGGTGCAACTGTGATAGTAGCTGCTTCCCACTGATAACGTTATCATTACAGTTGTTGTAGCAAATAAAACATCCACTATCTTGAAATACTTATAAATTAGCTATACAATTACCCTGCCGAGAATTACGTTGTATGCAAATTTAAACAAACAGGAGCGATTTTATACATTTAACACTTACCTACATCTATACAAATAAATAAAATTGAAGTGTCTGTTAGTAAATTTTAAATTGACAGCTTTGCACTAAATGTATATTATAGTATATATACGTTACCTACGCCAAAAAAACATTTTTTTTGTCTGTATGTCCGTCTATCTGTTTGTTCCGGCTAATCTCTGAAACGGCCGGACAGATTTTGACTGGACTTTCACTGGCAGATAGCTGATGTTATAAGGAGTAACTTAGGCTACTTATATATTAGGGTTACGTTTAAGAAATAGGCTTCCGTATCCATTGATAGTTTGACGCAAACGAGGTTGCGGGCATCAGGTAGTTGTGTATGAGAACAAACTGTTTTACAGACGTTCTGTGTACCGAGAATGCAGTAATAACTTGTTCAATAGATAAGGTGTAAAGTAGCGCTACGGGCGCGGGCCGAGCGACGATTGAGGTTAGGGTTATTTTTGATAGAGACTTATCAGACGAAGTCCTATCATTGATGTACATTTACTTTCATTTTTGCCCGCCTGCCGGGGAAGGGAGGGCCATTTGTGACTTTCCTTATACCATTTCCTGTGGTTTGCCAAATATCATCAAAATCGGTCCAGTACTTTCGGAATCTATTCAATAGTCAATACAAACAAACAAACATTCAAACAAACTATTCCTCTTCATAAAATTAGTATAGAATATAAATAGTATAGATTAGTACTACAAAATGAACATTACATAATATTAGATATTTCAGTTACGTTATTTGGATCTATTAGATCTATTTCCTGGCACAATGATATATTATGCTAGGAAAGTCCGTAGTAATTACCATCAACACGAACTTACTGCATAGAGTATAGACTATAGAGTATAATATTATAGGTTCCCGGAAGAAGGATATATATGGAAGGAGCACTAAAGTCGTTATCAGCCATATGTCTCACAAAACATCAAAGGCAAAACACATGAGCGAAAGAGAAAGCAAATCTATGTCTTTTCGTTTTTCTATAAAGTTGTCACGGTGATCTTTTGGTCTTCTTTATTATAACGTTGGAATTATATCTGTACGTCAGTCATAATAAGTGTTAGCATGTGCAATCCCTATTGCGTTAACGATTATATTATGTTTCTTATCTTACTAGTAGAATCTCTATGGTATAGTTATTACTCTGAGAAAGGTCCACGTTTTGCATGCGCCCGCGCCGCGTACGGCCGCCCACACCGCTAGTCGCTAACTCGCTACCGACAATTATAGTTTAATTATTGTTATCATGACCATTGCGTAAACACAATAACCGTGGGAGAACCCCGCTAAAGCACGAATGGACTGGATTGACTGAATATAATGAGTCATTGCCTCCAGAAAACCGATGGAAATATGATTGTGGTGTATTGTGATTTTTGGCTAATGAATAAGGGCTACTGGAGTCCAAAGGCGAAGGAAATCGTGCACACGCATACATACTAATGTGTAAAATGTAAATACGGACTTCAATCACGTCTGCAGACGATGCGGTCACTTCCTTTATGTTTAAATATTTTGAAGCGACCTAGTGCAAAGGAAAATGTTTAGAAAGTGGTCGAGCAGGAACTTTGCCGATATAGTGCTTACGCCCATCTCCCAAGTAGGTAGAGACCACCGAGCTAATTATAGGTGCTCTTCGGTTTTATAAAAATATTCTAATTTATAAAAGTTTTTGTTAATAATTATAATAATCACACCACGTAAAGCTGACCCCGTGGTAATTATCCGAAGAACTTGTGTTACGGGGACCAGACAACGGGAAGTATTAGGTCATTACATATGAAATTGGCGTTTTGTAAAGGAGAAACATAAAGTCGATTTTTTTAAACATAATACATTTATTTAATCTCAAGTATCATTGCTATCTATGCATTTTTGTCATCTATGGGATGACAAAAGTGCTAGTTCATTGATTCCTTTACTAAAATACCATTCGGACAGGAATTGATACAATATATGAAGGCGCTTTGGACTGCCCTGACTGATCTGAGTTCAATTTTTTCGATCCTCGAGCCGTTTCTGCAGCACTGGTGCCACGGTGGAACTCGTAAGTACTCGAAAATAATACGATATTTCAAGTTTTCCATTTTGTAAACAGAGTGACGCAAAGAAAAAACCAAAACAGGAAAAAACAATAATATGTTTAAGATTTTTAAACAGCCTCTGTGGTCTAGCGCTTAGACCTTGGCTCTCGACTCAGATCTCGACTCAGGTCGTGGGTTCGATTCCCGCATTGGAAGACCAAAAAATGTTGTTTCCAGAAAGATGATTCATGCGCCGGATGGGCATGTAAAAAGTGGTACTTGCGTCTGATCTCTCGTCCAGTCGTGTCGGTCCTCCGTCCCACTTTGTTATAAGAGTAAAGGAAGAGACAGTGCTCTTGTGTACTGCGCACACACTTGGGCACTATAAAACTACTCCTGCATAACCAGGCTATGGTTTCAATGAAACCAGCCACCGTCACCGAAATCGGTGTGGGAGTTATGTATATATGCCACTGAGCCACAGAGGCGGTTAATATCTCTTCTGTTTAAATTTTTGGATTGTTTCGTTTTGTAAATGTGCCGCTCTAAAAAACCTTTGAAAATCAACGCTACCGGCTACATAGATCGGCATGTATCGATATAATATTTATTATATCTGCGCTTTTGTATAACGAAACCCCGAAGCCGGGTCGCCCTGTATACGCCCATAGCTGGCTACGTGGGACTCGGTACTAATATTGGTAGTTGGTACATATTTGGAGAGCTGCAATGTCTCGTCGAGTTACGCGTGGGATGGGCTTTTATACTAAAAAAGGTATAAGGATTATGATATTTAAAATATGCCTTTGCTGATCATATTTCTAAAACGAAATCGACTAGTCTTTTCTATAGATTCTCAAGCGCCTTAGGTCCAGCCTGCAAATCCAACACCGCTACTAATACCCGTCATCGAGTAGTGTGTCTGCCTACCCTTAAGTCCCCTTGCTATGGGTCAGTTCCTACCTTGTTCCATGAACCTTTTGTATCCAGTATTTGCTCGTCCCACGTATCTCTCTAGTTCTCTACATCATGTAGTCAGTTCAAAACTAGAGCGATGTCGTAACTTGCACGCACTCGCTACCTACATACGTTTCGGACACAAATTCATGCTGTAATAGAATACCTACTTGCTCGCAAGTCCCAATGTATTAATCATGAAAAAAAATATTTTTCGATGACTGATTGTAGTTCGTCGTTTTAAAATTAGTTGGGTTCGTTTATAAAATATTTGTTTTAATTCCACTTTATAGGATAATTGCATATATATATATATTCTATTAAATGCAATACAATAATTAAAACAATAAAGAATTGAAGGATGAAAATTATATAATTAATAACTGTTTAAATGTCAAAAGTGAAATACTCTACTTCACAGACTTTGTTGAAGTATTAACACTAATTATAAGCACACTAGCTAGTGATCGTAAATTTTAATGTTAAGTTCGAACTTTACGAGGGTTCTTTTGCCTCTTAAAAACGAAGATAAATGTTGCGACAGGTTGACAAACGTCGACGTATAACTAAATCGCTCTCGTTGTTCTGATCAAAATTGTATTTGAGTATCAAACGCATGGCAGTGTGTGTTGATAATGTTATGATATTGTTGTTGTTATTTTTATTAATTTTATGTATAAAATACTAGCTTTCTGTACTTTACTCCGCATACAGTTTAATTTACCGGTCAAATTTCATACTTCTCCGTTTGCATAATTTTCGTAAAACAACGTACAAAGTTTTTGCATCACGAATTAATATAAATGCTCCACAAGACTCTGCTTACATATTATGCACCCTCCATGAAATACCAATAAGTAGCCAATAACAATCCCCCTATGTATGTACATTTGTCAGAGGCTTATTTGATTTATTTTTAATACCATTTACGAATATTCCTTGTACGGGAGACGGTGTACATTATATTCGTTATGACGACACGTGTGCCCGCGTGGGATCGTGTTTTGGAGTTCATGTATCATATCCACGATACATGCCGCCATACTGGGCTGGCCGTATACTGTGCAGGAGGTTAACACGCAAGATCAACTCATATTAAGATAACTAAACGAGACCACTTGATAACCTATGTCCTGGTAACGGGTAAATAGAGTTCAAAATATTAATTAAGATTAAACATAGGAAATTTGGAACAAAGAACTTGTTATTACTAATAGATATAGATAGCTTAGGTGTTATTCAGGTAAGGATCAACTCACACCGAGATGCGATGCGACGCGATATTTTTAAGATAGCAATTCAAATTGTGTGTTCGTCGTTCTTTACCTGTGACGGCTCGCCAAATGTGGAGTGAGCCTTGACAGAGCTTGTGCAATGAAACGTGTATCTTCTAACGTGTATCTAACCATGTAGCTGTTTGTGTGTTCGTCTGTCTTTAACCTGTGACCGAGCCACATGTGGAGTGAGCCTTGACAGAGCTTGTGCAATGAAACGTGTATCTTCTAACGTGTATCTAACCATGTAGCTGTTTGTGTGTTGGTCGTTCTTTAACCTGTGACGGCTCGCCACATGTTGAGTGAGCCTTGACAGAGCTTGTGCAATGAAACGTGTATCTTCTAACGTGTATCTAACCATGTAGCTGTTTGTGTGTTGGTCGTTCTTTAACCTGTGACGGCTCGCCACATGTTGAGTGAGCCTTGACAGAGCTTGTGCAATGAAACGTGTATCTTCTAACGTGTATCTAACCATGTAGCTGTTTGTGTGTTCGTCTGTCTTTAACCTGTGACCGAGCCACATGTGGAGTGAGCCTTGACAGAGCTTGTGCAATGAAACGTGTATCTTCTAACGTGTATCTAACCATGTAGCTGTTTGTGTGTTCGTCTGTCTTTAACCTGTGACCGAGCCACATGTGGAGTGAGCCTTGACAGAGCTTGTGCAATTAAACGTGTATCTTCTAACGTGTATCTAACTATGTAGCTGTTTGTGTGTTCGTCTGTCTTTAACCTGTGACCGAGCCACATGTGGAGTGAGCCTTGACAGAGCTTGTGCAATTAAACGTGTATCTTCTAACGTGTATCTAACTATGTAGCTGTTTGTGTGTTCGTCTGTCTTTAACCTGTGACCGAGCCACATGTGGAGTGAGCCTTGACAGAGCTTGTGCAATTAAACGTGTATCTTCTAACGTGTATCTAACTATGTAGCTGTTTGTGTGTTCGTCGTTCTTTAACCTGTGACGGCTCGCCACATGTTGAGTGAGCCTTGACAGAGCTTGTGCAATGAGACGTGTATCTTTTTTTGTAGTGATTCTTCAGTTTTAATTGAACTTTATAGTTAAATTTTTAATCGCTATATTAAAGTGAAACTTTTTTTACATTGTCTCAAACTTTTTCGTCTGTGTGTTGCATGTCGCGTGACGGTCGGCCGCGGAGTAGGGATAAAGTGAAAGGCGCTCGTCAGAGCAGCCGAGGCCAATATGGCGGCGCCTATAGTTCGCATCAGCTGACCGTGTAGTGTATAGACTAGTACTCATTTGTGCCAGTGCTATAAAATTAAGATTGATGAAGCGATTTTTATACTCTTAATGGAATATTATTCCGAAAATTTTTAGTTAAATGTGTATAATGTGAAAAAAAGTTTCACTTTTACCGTGGTTTCATAAAACCACACAAACCTATTTTTATAACCTAACCAAGAGCATGTCAGGACATGTCTAAGGTGGGTACCGTAACTATCATCGCGTAATAGGTTTTTTTTTCAAATTACTTCAAAAGTTACTTGTCGCTTTCTTCAAAATAATTTTCCTAAAGAGTTTTCAGCATGATCTATCAGCATAGAAACTTACCTTAGACCAACTTATAAACCACTTTGGAGGTCGGTTACTCGGAAATGGTTGACTTTAAAAAAGTCATAAATGAAACCTTGCCTTTATTTTAAAAGACCTATTCAACGATATCCCACACGAAGGAGTAGTATGAAAAAATATTTTTAATCCCCTCTTCAGATGTATGGAGAGCTACCTACTCCTAAAATATAATTACAGAAGCTTGAAGAGCGCACAGACAGACATACGGACGGACGGACGGACAAAGCGAAACTTTAAGGGTTCCTTGTGTATTACGGAACCCTAAAAATGGCGCGTCGCTTCGTGTCTCGGTGTGAACTGACGCTAAGGCTCAAGTTGTCAAGACTGTAGAATCAACATAGTTATTACTGTGCCGGCTACCTTGTATCCCGACAATATTATATTATGATTTCTAAAAATATGAAGTATACACACATAGTAAAAATACTTCGTACAGAGGAACAACTTTCATAGAACGAGCCAAATTTTGTCAGGTTTGTCACTTAACTAAACTAACTCTAGCGACATTTACGCGCTATTCATTTACGGTCCGTTTCAATAACCTAGTAACTAATTATTAGAAACGTCAAATTGGTATCGCCAAACGCCGGCAAATGATTGAATGACGTCGTTTTTAACAAAATGTTATTGGTAGATAGGTTATTGAAACCGGCCGTTAGTTATGGACGCTCTTATCATAAAGCAAGACTTGTCTTGAGAACAATATTTTATAGGTAAAATAAGATATATTTTTATTTATTCTATTGTTTTTCATATACACAATACAATAAATAACCACTTTTCTGTTTGATATTATTTGTAAATACAAATAAATCTTTATATATATAATTCTACTGTACGTGTGTATGTCACTGAACTCCTATTAAACGGCTGGACCGATTTGAATTAATTTTTTTGTATGCGTTTGGATGGCGCCCTGGATGGTTTAGATTCACAAATCAGCCCGGCAGGACAACGTCTGTCGGGTCCGTTCGTATTCTTATATATTATAAAGTTGAAACATTCATTGGACACAAATATAATATAAAAAAGTGTTATTTGTCGTCGTGACAACCAACAACACATGACATCAAAACTCAAACACGAAATTCGAAAATTTAGACGTCCTTTCGACGGCGCACAATCTTGACATATTTTTGACACTATTGCCGTGTACGCGACAGGAATTCTGTGCACACGTGCGATCTAACTGAAAGTTAGATAAGTAGGTATGTAGCTGTTTATCTGGACCTAGCTTTCTTTAATCTGTGGTATACCTACTGATAGTAGAGTTGTTTAACTCAAGCAATCCAATTTGCTGGCAAGATCTTTTAAAAGAATATCAAAGTACATAATCATATGCTTCGAGTTTTATTCATTTTTCACCTTTTGGGTTAAGCTGTCTGAAAATATTACTCGTAACAAAAGAACGTACCTATATCGCCATTTCTAGACAATATATTTATGACACTTGTGACGAAAGCGGCATACTTTATGATGTTGTGGCCGAATCTGGCAAAGCTCTTCAGTTTTGCCCAAATGTATCACCAATAGATTTTCTTGTAGGCTTGAATTATCGACTGTACCATTGAGATACACGTCACATACGTCTAGAGACGTCGCATTCGTTTATATTACTGAGATTTATAACTATGTATACATAGGCTGCACTAAAAGTATCGGGAATGGAATATTTCCACTGTTCCTGTCATATTAAAATCTTTTTAATTTAAAACTCCTTGGTTTTAAAAATCGAATACCGTTTATTTATTTAAAAAAAGATTCTCGGTCTTGTCACAAGGTCTTGTCAAACTTGTTTAGTCGTTGAGAAAATGGAATTGACTCGAGAAAATTCTAGAGAGTTGATTTATTATGACTTTCGAAGTGGTTTAACACAAAAACAGTGTGTTGACCGGATGATATCTGCATTTGGTGATGAAGCCCCATCCAAAACCACAATTTATCGCTGGTTTGCTGAATTTCAACGTGGACGTGTCAAGCTCAGTGATGATCCCCGTCAAGGTCGTCCAAAAACTGCAGTCACCCAAGAAAACATTGATGCTGTGCGTAAGCTGATTGAGGAAGATCGACATGTGACATACCGCGAAATTCAGGCAACTTTAGACATTGGCATGAGTCAAATACAAATAATCTTGCATGAACAATTATGTGTAAAAAAGTTGTTTTCCCGATGGATACCGCATTTGCTCTGTGAAGAGCAAAAAGCGGCTCGCGTTACTTGGTGCGTCAGAACTCTCGAAAGATTCCACGCAGCATCCTCAAATGCTGTATACAACATCGTATCAGGTGACGAATCCTGGATATACGCGTACGAACCCGAAACAAAAAACCAGTCACGAGTTTGGGTGTTCAAAAATGAGTTAAAGCCAACAAAAATTGTTCGTTCACGGAGTGTTGCAAAAAAAATGGTGGCCACGTTTGTCTCCAAAACCGGCCATGTTGCGACTATTCCTCTTGAGGGACAAAGAACGGTTAATGCAGAATGGTATGCTAACATTTGTTTGCCACAGGTCGTTTCTGAACTCCGTAAACTCCGTAGAACTGCAACCGCCGCATCATCCTCCATCACGACAATGCAAGTTCTCACACCGCGCACAGAACAAAAGAGTTTTTAGAGCAAGAAATCATAGAATTATTAGACCATCCGCCGTACAGCCCCGACCTAAGCCCTAATGATTTCTATACTTTCCCTAAAATAAAGAATAAATTGCGTGGTCAGAGATTTTCATCACCTGAAGAAGCTGTGGACGCCTACAAAACGGCCATTTTGGAGACCCCAACTTCCGAATGGAATGGTTGCTTCAATGATTGGTTCCATCGTATGTAAAAATGTGTCAAATTTCGCGGAGAATACTTCGAAAAGCAATAAATACATTTTTAAATAGTAATGTTGTGTCACTTCCTTGATTCCCGAAATTTTCAGTGCCGCCCTCGTATATTAATAAATACATACTTATAAATCTAAGAATATTATCCTTACTTACTTCCTTACTATTTAATTTTATAATAAGCTCGAAAGTTTGTATGTATGGATGATGAAAGTTTGTAGGTATGAAGATGTGTGGATGTTTGTTACTCTTTCAATAACTACTGAATGGATTTTGGTATGGTAGTAGTTAGTATAAACTTTGGAATAACACATATGCTACTTTTTATCTCAGCAAACTGTACGGTTCCTTTAAGTGGGCAACGTACAACACAGGTAGAGTTTTCACCATAGATGGAGACAAAAAACAACAAAAGATAAAAAAAATTAAGACAGTTGATCTGGCAACCTACGATGCAATTTTCCTACAACTTCTAAGGCAAATCGACATGGTATGCTAAGCTTGATACTCGTATTCCGGCGAGTACCACAATTTACTGTCGTTTCGCAGTGCGACATCCTTTGAAATAGTACATCGCTGGGCAACACATAATCGTCTCACATTTGGTCACATAACTATTTTTAGTGGTGATTTTATTAACTCGACTCAACCACATGACATATTTGTATAAAATTAGTGCATCCAGACGAGAATACAATTAAACATTATATAAAAATTAAGTCATAACTTATAACATTATAATTTATGTATAGTCGAATTCAACAAACATAATATATCATATGAAAATAATCAATACGTAATTATTAAAAGGAAAATAATTTATAATATTTTAGAGGAATCATACCTGACGGCAACACTCGAAATCTCGAATTTCGAACTCATGCAAAGAAACGTGTATCTTAATATAAAGTTTCGTTCATAGTAAATCAATTTCAATGTTGAATAGCTATCTTAAATATGCAGCGCCGCATCTCGTATCGTTTCGTTTCAGTGCGAATTGACCCTAAATGTAGAAACGAGTAAGTCACGATAGGTTTACAGAGGAAGCATGTAGGTAGGTACAAATTGATTATCCTAAATACTTGTAGAAGTGCGAACACTATATTTACTATCAATTTTGGAGCTGTATAAATCAATCATAATATTACAGTGAGTGCTTATGTGGGTGCCTCCTACGTCGTGAATCATGTTGGACCTTCTTAGAACTTAACTGCCATATCGGTAACTCACAAATAAGTCAATGGTTTTTAACATAACAATGTTATGAGGAAGTTTAATGTATGCAAAGTTTTGATTTATATGTGAATTGTGATTTAAACGAGGGAACTGCTTAGGGAATATTATTCAAATATTCGTTTTATTCGAATATTCTCAATTTTATTATTCGAATATCACTGGATTTAGTATTCGAATAATACGAATTGTTTTATTTATTTTTCAATAATATGTTAATGATAGTAAAAAAAACTTATGTTATTATAAAATTAACGTTATTTAATACATTATTATTATTATTTATTAATATTGTCATCAATGATATCTAAAAACTGTTTTTACTGCACTGTTTATGAAGGAATATAAATGTGTTTGTAAATAAAATAAATAATGAACGTACATACTTCCTACATACAACAGCGAAAGGACGCCACGCTCACGCGGAATGTTAAAATATTATGTAACCTAACCAAGGGCGTGGCAGCCAGGGGGGAAGCACTTTGGAGGCCGATTACTCGAAAATGGTTCACTT
This sequence comes from Phengaris arion, assembly GCA_963565745.1. Taxonomy (NCBI): domain Eukaryota; kingdom Metazoa; phylum Arthropoda; class Insecta; order Lepidoptera; family Lycaenidae; genus Phengaris; species Phengaris arion. Next base: position 19,749,576 of record OY751444.1, read on the forward strand.
TGTAAAAAGTCATATATCAAACGTTGCCTTTATTTTAAAATACCTATTCAATGATACTCCACGCGATGTACACGTGAACGGACGGTAACGGACACGGTAGAATGAAAAAATATTTATTATCCCCATTTCACATGTATGGAGAGATATCCTAAAATATACAATTTTTTTTTATGATACCAAAGCCGAGATCTAGACAAAATATATAACCATACCAAATTTCATCAATTTATATTAATAATTACAGAAGCTAGAAGAGCGGGCATACAGAGCGAAACTATAATAATAAAGGTTCCTTGAGTATTACGAAATTCTAAAAACTGACGGCCCGTTTCAAAAACCTATATATCTATAACTATTTGATAAATACGTCGGCATTCAATCATTTGGCGGTTTTTTGCGATACAAGTTTGACGTTTCTAACAAATAGTTATTGGTAGATAGGTTATTGAAACGGCCCATTAGAATTGAAAAAAAGTTTATTTCCTAAATATTGAGACAAATATACTAGTTGAGTTGATTATTACAATAGAGTACGGTATTACATTGGCCTGCAGAACTAAGTAAAAATCTTTTAAAATTTCAAACTTTTCTAAGAAACTAGTAAATATAAGATAAGATACATATAGTATCAGTATATTATTTTTATCTTTAAACAAAAAATGACCATTTTAATCTTAGTCTTAAAAGACTGAATTTACTTTTTTTATAATTACCTACTTTTAAATATTATTGCGGTTTATAATAACTCCTCGGGGCTTATCAACAGCTTGAAGCCGGTATGTCATCCTGAAAACGAGGTTTTGAGCCGATTTATGCAATATTTTACCATTTTTCTATCAGGGCGTGTTTTAGTGAGGGTGCTGACTGTGTGTGAGGTGACAGTCTGCGGCTTCTGACTAGCCTTCCAAGCTCATCTCAGGGTATGCTTAATCGGGTTGAGATCTGGACATTAAAATGCATTAGTATCAATCCATCACCCATATTTTATATAATTTATTAAATTTTTATATAAATACGGCCTTGCATACCCTTTGAGAATCTTTTGAGCATATCTTTCTCCAGTTAGAGTGCCAATTGTCATGGCCACATTGGCACATACTCTGTGCGGCTACCTGAAGGTATGCCAGCCCATTTTACATGTACACTGCTTTAACATACTGAAAAGTAGGCTTGAAGATATCGCCTACCAGGTCACCTGTACTTAGCCTCCTTACAGAAGTTCACTTTAACTTCTGAAGTTAAAGTGAGTAAATCGACTCATCTGGATACAACATTTTTGACTATTCTCGTTCATCCCACTGTGTGTGTTGACGGGCGTATGTGTGTGTGTTGTTGCTACTCGATACTAGGGCTCTTGAGTTTGAGAGTAGAGACAACTCGCTGGTCGGGTAATAATAACAACTCGGGTTTCAAATTTGCTTAAACTAAGTCCCTTCAGGTCTGAATAAGCTGCACTTAACTGCGTTTAAGTGTCGATTTTCAACAAATGAAAACAATTTAACGGTATTCTCGGGTGCTACTCGTAGTACACCTGGGTCTGACATTACAAGGACTTGTCAGATGTTTGATCTCTCTTCGTGCCTGCACTTCGTCTTCCAAACGGTTCGTAACATCACACACTTGGTAACAAGACTCATCGATCAAGAAAAAAATTGAAAACATAAAGAGATGATTAATCGTAAGTTGAAATTTGAAAAAGATTATTTTTGATTTTAAAGTTGTTCTACCCATTTTTTAAAAGACAACCAACTATAGATCAATAGCTAAATTTATTTATAAACAAAAAAATACAAACCGCTAAAAATAAATCTAAAAATCCTCTCCCTAGAGGATTTTTTCCCTAATTTTAGGGAGAAACCCATAAGTTGGCAACCAAATCCGTAGTCTGCTCCGGACCAAATCCGTACGTGTTTAAATATTTTAAAAAGTTATTGCAATTTAGTTATTTTAAGTTAATTTTGCAGGTCAGTATCTTATGTTATTTTAAAAGAAGATTTTTGTTTAAAAATATGTTGATGTTTTGTGAGTTAATAGTGAATCACTTCTCATTTTAATATTATTAAATATGCAGGTCACATTAATGCATGATATTACTTTTATTTATAGTTTATTACCAATATTCGTATTATGCGAATATATTCGAATAATGTTTAGCCACCATTCGAATTATTCGAATAGTGAAATTTGTCGAATACATAACATACCTCGTGTTGCTGTTACTAGCGCAAGATACTTTATGTAACGTGGGCTCGATCCACAATCCACATAGGACTATGGGTCAGTTCACACCCCGACGACATGCGACGATATACACGTTTCATAGAACATCATCATCATACACTGCACATGAGCTGTGCACGGTGTGCGCGGTGCAGCATGACATTCGAACTCTTACAATGAAAATATTTGTTCTAATGTAATATATATGTATAAAGTTCAATTGTCAATGGTTATCATAAAAATTCAGCGCCACGTCGCGTATCGTTTCGTTTCGTACGTCAGACTTTCAATTTACTTTCAATGTATTAAGTATAAAGGAATCGTCTTGATAGACGATATCAATCATAAATTGATTTTATTATTGAATTGATATTAGCTTACAGATCTATTTTTAATCCCCGACGCAAAAAGAGAGGTATTATAAGTTGAGTGTCTGTCTGCGTGTCCGTGACATCGTAGCTCCCAAACGGATGAACCGATTTTGATCTAGTTTTTTTGTTTGAAAGTTGACATGATCGAGTGTTCTTAGCTATAATTCATCATCATCAGCTCGCTTACTGCTCCACAATTCGGGGGTTACCTAAAATTATTAATTTTGTTTATTTCCGTTACAACTGTACGCTGCATCGATTAGGTCGCGATCATTAAAATAATTTCTCGTCGCGGGGTGTCATCTGTTGACACGTTCTAATTAGGTATGTAAATGCTGGTGTCAACAAACCGAGCGATGAGGTCCAAAACCCGAGCCTCCGCCGCCCACAGTCCCCACACTGCGCTATGTCGGACGTTACATCATAATAACAATACAATGAGCATTTACATAGAAACGCGCCAATTTTTTACCAAAACATACAGTGCGACCATGTTTCTGGTTTTCGACAGTTGCCATTTTTCAATTTTCATACATCGTCTGTCAATTTCTATAGAAAAACGAACAATGTCAAAACCATTAGCAAAGTTGATAGAAAAATGTACCTATATACGAATATGCTAATGATAGTAATTATAATCGTTTTTTTTGTGTTGGCATACATAAAGTGAGTATCATATTTTTCAATATTGCGTCCCATTTTTATGTAAGCAAAACCCTAACGGACCGCACAACAATAAAAATCCACAATTCGTCGTCAAAGCGCCAAAATTCAATGTTTCTCAAACATTACCAAATATTGTCATAAACGCTCGGCCGCCGGCTGCCAGGCGAATATCGGGCGTACCGCGTACCGCGTACCGCGTACCGCGTACCGCGTAACGCGTACCGTACCTAACAGACACAGGGTTGTGTTCCGATCCAATCCCGATTAGATGGTTCGAGGTTTAAATTAGCTCAGGGACCGCTGCTCGGTCATGCCTGGTGTGGGGTATACCAGGTCTAAGCCTGATCTTTGAAAACCATTGAGAGGTTGCTAAGACGTTTGTGAGATATCCTATTGTGAAATGTGAAAGTTTGTGAGGATGGATGGATGGATGTTTGTTACTCTTTCACGCAAAAACTACTGAACGGATTTCGATTAAATTTGGAACGGTAGTAGTTTAGGCTCTGGATTATAACATAGGCTACTTTTTATCCCGAAAAAAGTACAGTATTAACGTGAGATACTTTACGCGGGCGGAGCCGCGGGAAAAGCTAGTAGTTCGAAACTGTTTATACAACACAAGGGTTTAGCTACCTACAGTATTGCCATGGGGTACCCGATACTAAAGTTACGCGGGCGGAGCCGCGGGAAAAAGCTAGTTCAACTTTAAAGCGCATTTTCTTGTTAAAAAAGCTAAACGGCTGGCTCGTAAAATTCATGATGGTAGTCCAAGAGATGACTATGAAGGAAACTCGGCTTTGAAGGCTCGGCTCGGAGTTGAAGAGATGTAACTTGTAAAATGCGCTTACTTGGAAAACTTCGTAGAGAAATAACGAAAATAAAATCAGAAATGGGTGACTGGACCCTATTCTATGCGTGGCATGACTCGCATTCGAGCGGTTTTCGAGCATCGCGTTCACGGTTGGCTACCATATTGGGAACATTAAACTAGAATCTAGATACTAGCGCAACTATTTCATTGTAAGTAGGTACTGTTGACGGTAGAGTAATATTATGGTAATGACAGGTATTTGCATAAGGGAGAATATTTAGCAGGCGAGGCAGTGTGTCCCGCTCGGCGCTCCCGCCCACACGACAGTCGACATTACCATAGCTATGTGAATACGCAGCAAGGACTAGCGAAAGTGCGCTGTGCAAAGCCCGGTCTTCAATACGCCTAGTCTTTACCGCCTGGAGCTCAGTGGCTTAGAGGTCGTGGATTCGATCCCCGCGTTGAAACAACAATGAATGGTTAGGAGTTACGACAAATACAAAGATCAAACAAAAGATTAAAACCGACTTCCAAAGTAAAAATGCACAAAAAAATATGAAATTTAACTTATTTTCTAAATAATTTCCCTTTTAAATTCGGCTAAAATTTTAAACTATTTCTGTACTCAATCTTCCTAATTTTGAAGTCGGTACCAGCCCAAACAATAACCTATAAGTAATATTTTATAGAAATCACGTTCAAATTTGCTGGTACTGACTTCATTAGGACGATCGAGTAGAGAAATAGTTAAAATTTTAGCCGAATTTAAAAGGGAAATTATTTAGAAAATAAGGTTTATTTCATACTTTTTTGTGCATTTTTATTACTTTGAAGTCGGCTTTAATTTTTTGTTTAAAAATAATATTTTTTCTCTTTATATTTATTATCTACATTATTATGAACACATTGACGTCGGTGCACAAAACTCTGACGAGTAGTGTGTACCTATGTCATCATAATAATATGTTGGTGTTTCTTGTGAAGATGGTGGTGATGATCATCATCACGATGATTAGTGTAAGTGGTATGATGGTATATGCTTGCAGTTTTTTAAACAACGTCGGAATCCCCAAACATGTATAGTATAAGGAATCAGGAGTTCTGTTCTGTACTTTTGGATCCAGCCCTTGGTGCAAAATCTTACTTTTTGGTAGCATATGCTTAGACTACTTCAGAAAAGGTCGAAATCACACATGGTGATTTCGAAGTGAGGAACCGAAGGAACTCCTCGAAATTCATATGGACACATTCCATATGAATTTCGAGGAGTTCCTTCGGTTCCTCATGGATCCCATCATCAGGTCACCACTTTGGTGAAAACGGTGGTCCCGTTTTCACCAAAGTGGTTCACTTGGGATTATTGACCCTTTGCAACAAAAAGAAAATCGGTCCACAGACGGCGGAATTATCGTTGAACATACGAATAAATAAATTTATAATATATATACAGCAGAATGCATAACCGCCTCCTTTTTTTGGAAGTCGTTAAAAAAATGATCTATGCGTCGGATGGGCATGTAAAAAACTGATCTCTCGACAGTTGTGTCGGTCATCCGCTCCATTGGGTTAAGCCACGAAGAGAGAGTGCTCTTGTGTATTGCGCACACACTCGGTCCCTGTGTTGTCGTTGTATTTCTGTAATCCACGATAGTTAATAAGTGACACTTAAATCGGTACTATTATCATTTTAAATATTATGTGAAGCAAAAACATTCAGTCCAATTTTACGAGAATAGTGCAAACGGAGGAGTATGATATTTGGCACAGTTAAAGTTTTTGTGGAGGGTGTGCAGAGAGCTAATTTTGTATAATGCTTAGAAATACATAAAATGTATAAAAATAACAGCAACATACATTATCTTCAACTATTAACACACACTAGCGTGTATTTGACAGATACAATTTTGTTATACATTGACGTTTGTCAATCTGTCTGTGTAAGATGAATAAATTATATACTTAGTTCAAACCTAAGAATGTGATCTGTGCCTAAACATATTATTGGTATATACCGAGGGAACTAAAGCTTAATTACGTCTAATGATGACTAAATAATTATTATCTATTTACCATAGCTATTGTTGTTACTAGTCAGTTGGCCCTTACAACTTCTGAGTGCCGACTGCCGATAACCTATTAGTCACGACGAATGACTTAATATTTATATTGGGTTCCGTAATCTGTTCCAAGTTATACATAAGCATGCCCAGACACTTAGGTACGTAAATATTGTCTAAGGAAGTAAACACTTTCGTGGTTTTAGTTAAATGCAGATTGCAAAAGTACGGTGTGAAAGCCAGCGAGCGAAGGCAGGCAGACCTACCTGAGGCTTAAGCTAGCCATACGCGTGAGGGTTTACCTGAGAGGTTTGCCTGCACAGTTACCTGCCAGGTGAGCTTGAGCTGATACTGTATGGAAACCTGCAGTGTGTGTTAGGCTTGCATTACAAATTAACTGGCCTACGCTACCTACATTACGCTTTACTGCTAAAAGCTATCATAATTTTAGGGCTATGCAAATTCGGCGAAAAATTCGGTCTACAACTTTTGAACCTTGTTGCCAAGAATGAAGGTCGAAAAGTGCTACACCGACCTTACCGCGACTGTACTTAGCCCCTGATCAGTATTAAGTACTCGTATATCCTACTACTATTGTAAATGTGAAAGTTTGTGAGGATGAATGATGGATTTATGGATGGATGGATGTCTGTTACTCTTTCACGCAAAGCTACTGAACGGTTTTTAATGAAATTTAGTATGGTAGTAGTTTGAACTCTGGATTAACACATAGGTAGGCTACTTTTAATCCCGAAAAAGTTCAGTGTTTTCGTGGGATACAGGATCCAGTATTTACGCGGGCTAGTGCGTAGTCGGTAGTTTAAGCCGTGGATAAAATGTGTTATGCACGTTATGATGCAGGCCGATTACGGTGCACGGCCCGAACTGGTCGAGATATATAGATAGATAGGAGTCACACGAGAGTGCATCTGATGGTCCTAACTACTAACGACAATGGATATACTTATTGCAACTCTAAATATGCGCCTACTCCGTTGAAATACAATTGAAATCACTTATTTAGCGTGCAACAAGAAATTCAATGACAATTCGGCCGAAATTGATATATTTACGTTTGGATTATATTGGATCTGAACAGAGTATACATAGAAACTCTAGTCCCTAGCGCAGACACCGGTCAGTCTCTCGCCCGCCGTTCCTCGTTAGTGAAAGGTTACCACGTATTTTTATATTTGTTTCTTAATTGATAGAAAATATTTTATGAGTACAATTATAGACTTACCATGTTTTTGGTGGCTCGCTTGATGCCTCCGGCTCGTTGTAAGTTGTAATTACTATTACATAATAGGGACTTAATATACTAATATCATCATCCTAACATTATTTTCTCTGCTTGGGCATGAAAACATGAAAAGCAGGAAAATTTAGTCCTACCCTAGTTGATTCGACGTAATATTTTCCGAAGTTACAATGATAATATTGTGTACCTTTTACCTAAATATTTTAAAATAACTTAGGCGAGACCATAATATAATTTACTTACGAATAACAATAATCTTTTTAAACTTCGCTTGAAATCCAAACATTAGGCACTTTTATTGATTTATTCATTTTCACATAAAAGCACAGTAAACACTAATAATGTCTTCGAAAAACAAAAAATTAAAAACATAAATTAAATACATAAATAAACAACATTTAAATTATTATCAAAAAAATTACAATCGCAAGTTTCATGAAAAGTTTTCACCCATTCGAAATTCAAACGAAAGCGGCGGGCGATTTCATTCTTTTTTACTCTGCGGTACGCGACGGCAAAGGTTTGCAGGCATACTGCCAGCAGCGGCCGCGGGTCCACGCCTACAGCCTGTGATCTCAGCTCTCATGTAATTCACACTTACTGGTGATGCAGGTGTGCAACGGAAAATTGTTGTAAGTATGCGTAATAATTGCGACACTTGGTTCATTCATTACTATATTATTACTATCCTGTTACTTATTAATATTAGTAATTAGTAATATTGTCAATAATATCAGCTAATAACTAGCAAGTAGCAATTAAGAATAATATTATTAATGTGATGGTTTGTGAAGATGGATAAATCTAAAAAAAATTGTAGATAAGCCATCGCTGAACCGACAGACAAAAAAAGCTTATATCCTGTTTCCTGCATTATGAGGCTTCGTTTTAATCCCTGCAAAACATACGGCTTCTCGGGATAGATTTGCTATAATATTAATCTTAAATTAGGTCTTTTAGTGAGGTATATTATCAAATAAAACTATAATCTAATACAATACTTATATGAAAATATTTTTTATTATTTGTTACAAAATCATGCGTTACATAGTTTTAGCGTTAATAAAAAGCTGCTTAATAGGTATATTATGTAATTTTAAAATACTTGCTCTTAGCGCCATCTTTGTAATGTTTTTAACAACACCGACTATGCATGCTGGGCAAAATTCATTGAAGAATAAATCTGTTTCTTAATTATAAAAAGTTATTTTATTCTCATAAGTTCATGTATCATCATTAACTATTTAACTAAAATAGGATAATGGTTGATTTTACGTCTATACGGCGAATATTATAATAATAATAATTACTCATTGGCCACTACAAACGAAATTTTCACTTTTCAGATTCTATCGCGGCTTACCGCGAGCCCGACCGTGATTCGTCCTCCCATGAGCGCTCACTGTGAAGCATCTTAAATCACGGTATAAGCTTAATTGAAAATGAACTCCGTAATATAAGTTTTATGTGCAATAAGTCATATTGTTTTCGTTATTTATTAATTGATTTTGGCTCCTGTTCAATTTCATGTTGTTTGTCAATGTTTCATTAGCAACGCCATCTATCGTCTAGTGGACGTTTTAATGACACTATAGAGTCAGAGATTATTAAAAACAAATGACGACTACATATCTATGATACGTAATGTATTTGTTTAAACTATTCATACCATACCTATTTTGTCAGATTAACGCCATGAATCGTCGTCGGTGTTGTTAATAGCACTACCGTTGTCAACACCTACTCGGCATCGTCGTTGTGTTGTGGGGCGTCGAACAACACCGCCTTCTTGTCGTACCCGCAGCGGAACAGGCTCCAGGCCAAATCCTCGGGACTGTCCCCGGACTGATCGGCGCAGCTCTCCGCCATCTGTTGAACGAATGTAACCTGTTTAATGTGGAATAAGGCCGACAAACGAGCAGACCGAAACCCACACAGATTTTATTCTTATTTTGATATAAATCGTATTTGATGCAGATTTTCTGGAAAGCCGTGATATCTCCTGTCGAGACGACTCATCCGTGACCCACGCTCACCCATTCTCACCCACGGTTTAATAAAAAACACTATCATTCATTAATGGCCGGTTTCTGATGGATTTATGAACTCCCAAAAGATCCATTTAGTGGTCACTATATAGTCATCTTTTCAAATTCGAGGTTAAATTATTTTGGTTTACCTATAATTCCGCAATATAACTAGTTTTATGAAAAACATATTTTGTTACTTTGGGAGTGAAATGGAGCATTAAATTATTTTAAGTAATAAATTTAATCATTTTCTGTAAAGTTTTTAATTCCTTTCTATGTCAGCGCCATCTATTAGTAGTAGTGTCAATTACGAGTTAAGGAATCGATAAACGAACCTCATTGTTTACATGTTAAAATTTGTTTTTTTTTTATGAAATGGACCAGGAAACGAGCAGACGGATCACATGATGGTAAGCGATTAAGCTACTCATTTACTCTCGCAACACCAGAACAGTTGTAACTCCTGTGGTGTTGCGCACTTGCGTTCGGTCCTGAAAATCCCTAACACCCCTTGGGTCTCCGGTAAACTCACTCACTCGGCGAACACAGCGCAAGCGTTCACTCCGGTTTTCTGAGAAGGCGTGGTATTCGGCCGATCGAGCCAACCCATTCGTGCCGAAGCATGGCTATCTCACGTAAATTTGTACATTGTGAAGAACATCGTGAAGAAGTTAACATATTGTAAATTTTTTGTTCAAGTTATCGAACCAATAGCACTAATGAATAATAAACTACCGACAAATGTACGTCAGAAACATAGAATATATAGAAGAATCTCATGCCTTGGTAACATTCCTGCCCACGCCGCGCGCCATTTTGCCGAGCAAGGCGGTCTTCTTCAGCGTCCCGTCTTTGCCTATCATCTTGCACTGCAGCAGCACGCAGTAGACGTGTCTCCTCAGCTCCGGCGTGTCCACTTCCTCCCCGCGCAGCAGACCGTCTACGGTCTGCTGCTCTACTCGCGACTTTGTAAGGCACGCGTCAGAGTGCAAGCGGAACATCGCTCGCTCGTCCTTGCTTAACTAAAAATGAGAAACTTTGGATGCAAATTGACATAGTTCGATATTTTCTATTCATTTTATGTGGAGTGTGTATCATAGTACTTATTTTTTATTATCAGAAGTAGATGTTTAGACTATTTACTTACATGTAACTAAGTTTGGATGTAAGCTTTGGCATAAATATTTTCATTATTTATGTGACCAAATTTTACTATGTGTAATGTGTTCTGAACAAAAAGTAAGTGATCTAGATCTAATTACCTACCTTAGGTTCATACAATTCAATGAAAAACACTTACAACGCGTTTCTTGCAATTAGCCGTCACCTGAAAACAGTCAAGTTCTTTGTTATTGTTCAGGAGTTAGATCTCATGATCTCATCCCTTTATAAGTCAATAATGTAACTTGAGGATGACGTCGTTCAAAACATAGTATCTATTAGCCTTCTCATATTGTTTACTGGTGTCCATGGGAGCAGTAATCGTTTCCCATCGCAGGATCCGTTCGTTTATCTACCAGTACCGTACCGTTTTACCCGGACTCATGTCAGCGGATGAGGCAGGTACCTGGTGCGCAGCGACAGCCAGCAGCAGCAAGCCTAGCACGCGCGTCATGTCTCCGCAGTCACTCGGCGTTGGTGGTGCAGGCGCAGCGGCAAGTCACGCAGCACAGCAGCCACGCGCAGCCCAAGCAGCGTCGGCAGCGACACTCACGCGCGCCACCCCGCGCCGCGTGACTTATACGCGCTACTCGCATCGCCCCTACCACGGTGCTAGGGAACATATTTTAACAAACTAAAGGATCGAATAAATAAAATAATAGCATGTGTGCAGTTTATACGCGATAGGTACACGTGAAACGGTGAAAATGTGGCTTAAGGCTACGTTCCCACGAGAGGTGTATAGTGGTCGCGACCGAAAAAACAGCACTGTAAATAGAACTCTGCGTTAATTCAATAGAGCTGAAAATCGGCACTTAGATTTTCAGCTCTTTTGGACTAGCGTCTAGCGCGTAGCCTAAGGTTATTTTTAAATTGTCGCATAAAATTGGTTCTATGTGCCGATGACAGATGGCGCTGAGTGCAAGCACACTCCGTTTTTAGATGTTTTAGGACGGGATATTGTCCGGAATCCGTAAGGTCGGAGAAAATTCAGAGAATTGAAAATAGAACTGTGCGTTAATAGACAATAGGGCTGAAAATCTAACACACAAGTGTCGAGTCAAATGTCATTAATGTTATAATACGTGACAGCTCGACACTACGATTTTCAACTTGTATTAGCGCAGAGTTCTATTTTCAATGCTCTGAATTTCCCCGGCCCGCCGGATTCCGGATCATAATAGGCTTAGACTTAGACTTTTATTATATATATATATATATTTAGCCCAGGCTTAGACTTTTATTTTCGGCATTACATACGTATCTTTTTCTATAGAAAATTATATACGGTATATATTGAATCATTTTGTTCAGTGGTAGCGGGAAATATATTGCCAGTAGTAGACAATGTGTCGATAGTATAAACAAGCGGGTAATTGTGAGTAACATCCCATACATGATGCCATTCTGTTTATTAATTCTATCAAAATATTATGGAGTCATAAAGGCAGGTAGTTACTGTGTGAAATTATGTTGATAGGTCAGACCTACAGACTCGTAAATTGTGTACCTAATTACAAAAAACACTGAATAATATAACTATTTAAATTATGCACTTTCGTCATTTTATATAATCTTTGCGGTATCATCATTCGTTGTATTGGAGGGTAGATATCGCTCAGGGCGCTGGGCACTGTATACGTGCTTACTTAAGTGGGACCGCACTAGGCGTAACTACGCGACGCGGCACTCCAATGCGGTAGTACTAGTAGGGACGCGTCGCGTCGCTGGGCTGCCGCTTAGTAGTGGTCTTCCTTCATACTTGCTTAATTCAAAATAATATTACAGTTACCTTTTTCTTGCTTTTTTTATTTAATTGATTCAAAGAGCTCCGTTGATCTTGTTGCTGAATTGCGTTGATTGTTTGTAGATTAGTATCGTGTGCCTTTATTTAGATTTCTAGAACAAATAATTAGGTACATATTAAGTACTTAATTCGAGCTTAGTCTTGCAACGCGAAATATTTGGGTACTTTTGGAACGCTATTTATAAGGTAATTGTAAAGATGTCAACGGAATTCTTATAGAGCGTTTAGCATCCTTTTGCCTGTCTTTTTTAAATACGATGGCTGCCTGAAGTGCTTATTGTGTATATAGCCTATCGTATGCATCACGAAGTACAACAGACAGTGGCGACATACGGGTCGGGTATGCGGTGCATGCACACGGAGGACGGCGGAGGCGCGCGCGGCGTGCGCGGCGCGGGGCAGGCGCGCTGCAGCACGCACGGCAGCAGCGCCGCGCCCGCAGCCAGCCACACCAGGCCCCACACCATAATATGTTAAGAGCACCTGGACAATGGGTTTAAATGGATGAACCTACATTGATTAAATGGAACAACATTTATTTCAGGCCGCTCATAAGTAGGCCAAAATGAGTAATATAATATATAACAGGCGACGGGCTTATTCACGGCGACACGTAGTAACTGTTTAGTAATCGGTGGCGACCAGTCGACCGCACATAATTAATCGCTTTCCATTAGGGAATCTAACTGCCCGTTTGTTATCTAGGCCCCTACACAAAAATAACAGGACATACTTGAACAGAAGTTACGTAATATTAGGAAGTCGTCTTCTTGCCATAGACCATACTTTGATACTGAACAAATTCGAAAAAGTTATTGAGACTTAATGAATTTTTAAGGGAAAACATTTTTTTACTAGAATTTACATTTTTTTGTACATTTTCAAAAAAAAATCACCAATTTCTTATGTCATATTACAGAAATGTCAAGATTAATTTGACAGCATACTCGTTGGCGTATCCTTCTTTTGAAAAATTGTCTTATTAAAAGAAGGTCCTCTAATAATAGTATACACATTTTTTTCTTATTATAATATCCGTTTTCAACAATAACTTTATCCTCGTTTTCTCTCCTGGAATGTAAAAAATAAGACAATATACAATTGATTTAATATAGTATATTTTATTTAATTACATACTCTAATTATCTAATACATTGTAAAACAATACTAGTACAATATAATAAATAGAGCCTAAGTCAATTGACAACAACGCTAGGTAGCCTAAGTGTAGGCCGAACATCACAACAACACAATGCAGTTGAACAACAGAACGTTACCTGTTACAACAGTCCTAAGGGCTGAGCCTGTATCCTTAATACTAAAATATTCAAATAGGCCTGGGCCTGTTCAAATAAGGGCCAATGTATGCGATACAAGTAGAACTTTAATTGAAAAATATGTCTGTTGGTTGTATTTCATTGCTACTTAAAATTAGTTTAATATCTTGCGGATAGATGGCGTTGATCGTTATATCGCGCCATCCATACTGCGTAAAGGTTTTTTTTTTTCACACTGTGATTCCCTTATTTTCCCAAGCCCCTACAAATACATCACATCCAATACACTTATGTTAGGAAAGTATACAAGTATACGTTATATTACATTATTTGTTGACATACAAACATTTCTAATAGTTTTTACATTCCTCGAGACAGAGAAGACTGGTCAAGTAAATAATTACGATTCTTCTTTTCATTTGATGCGGCGGTAAACAATACAATGCTTAAACTATTGCGTTACTTATAAGAAAATAATTAGTTTTGGATTAAATGGCAAGTTTATTGCACATAATATTATAATACAAAAAGTTTTGTTTTCTATATTGTTGAATGTATTGTAGTTTATCCGTCTGATAAATCTTCATTTAATTTACATTAATTGTGCGTTTCGTGTGTCTCGATCCTTTTTTTGATTCTTGATACTTGACACCGAAGGCGCGCAGATTACGTCGCGTGTGCGTACACGTATGACTTTACGCGTGCGTAACAATTTACTGTGCGTGTATTGCACGTAAAGACTTTTGACCCCTAAGGTCATTGTAACAAGACCGATAATCCTATGTGCGGACGGCACGCGCGCGCTGTTGCTTGCGTCGCGCGCGGCAGTACAACCGCAGCAGCACAGCGCCCAGCACGAGCGCGACGCCGGCCGCGCCCGCCGGCGACACCGCGTGCCCGTACACCGCGCACGACACCAGGATCGACACCGCCTGCCGCAGCGTCATTATTATCGTGAACACTACGGCACCGAACCGCGCTATAGTGCGGTATATGAGCAGCTGACCGACCGCGGAGCTGGCGGACAGCAGCATGCAGTCGAACATGAACTGCGGCGTGAACAGCGCGGGCGTGTGCGCGGCGAGCGCGGCAGGCGCGGTGAGTGCGCACGAGCACAGGTTGACGGCGGCGAGCATCTGTAGCGGTCGCAGAGAAGCGTGGCGGGCGAACAGCGCCGCCTGCCAGCTGCTCGTGAAGCTGTCGCAGCACATGTACAGCGCGAGTAGCGCCGCGCCCGCAGCGGTGGTTGTGCTGCTACCTGCAATATTCATTAATCGTACGAGATCTATGCTGCGGCAGGAATAGGTCGGATCGACCGAAAAGTCAGTAAAGCTTCTAAGAAAACCGACGTGTATTAACGCTAACATTGTGTTTCATCAAACTAGTGAGTCTATAAAAAACTGACTAGAGAGGATTAAGGCTAAGAACTCACGGCGGGCACGAGGAAAAACCGCTCCGTGAGTTCTCAGCGTAAGAAGACAAGAGGAAGAAAATAGGCTACTTGACCTTGTTTATATTTATGTCCTAAACGCTTCATAATTGTTTCATTGCACAAAAAAATATTACATTATTTTGAAACCTACCTAAAATAAACCTACATAAAAATATATTAAAAATAAACTTTTTACAAACCGTCGAAAACATTATTCGACATGTTGTTGATTATCTGTGCTGTGACGTCATACTTATACTATTTGTAATCTGTGCTATAGTCCGCTCTAACAAAATGGCGGTATGACGTTCCGTTTGATGTTTTGACATAAATAACTCTAAAAGATGTCATGAACTATTTATTTACAGAAATGTTCCGTTTCACTACTATGTATGTGTTTAGTGTGTTTGGTATGTCACATCCTTGCCGGAAGTTATTTGGAGGTGTTAAAAAACAAAAATACATATTTATAATCAACTTTATTTATCAATCTTAAGTTTTATGATATTGCTAGAATACGTTTTTCTAAGCCAAGTACTAAAGGAAATACTCCTTCAATGTATGAAATTAAATATGAGTCAAGCAAGTGAAGTTAGATTGCAAAGTGAGGTTTTGTCACTTTGCAATTTCTCAATTTCGGGTTTACATGAGCGGCGGTTCAATCGTCCGTCGTACCTCTCGTCAACCGATCTAACTGCTCGTTCACTCACCTGCGCCTGTGCCGCTGCTCATCATGAACAGCGCCATGCCGGCCGATATGGCGACCGCGGTGACGTACTCGTACAGCTCGTACTTGTTGCGGGAGATGATCGCGCCCATTATCATCACAGGGATCACCTTGCACGACTTCGACAGCACCTGCAAATACATACGGCTCAGTGGCGAAGGGTCTGCCGATATCACAGAGATAATAATATACTACGTCCAATATATTCGGAGTTATGGTGGGAGATCATAGGAACCTTATCTCGTTAGAAATAAAGTTGAAAATCAAACTTGTTTTTAATAGCGGGCTGGCCAACGTAAGAACAATATTATTATTAACATTTGTCCGATGACAGTTCGAAGTAATTATGGACTATTTTTCTGTGACATTAACCCGCAATTTTGTAGCTTTCACCAATGAGGAGCCGTTCTTAGTGAATATCACGTGCATCATGAGACGAATGAATTTTGAAAAGTAGCTCGGCGGTACCTCGGCCGCGCGTCCTTGGATGCAAATTGTAAAATCATGTTATTACGTTAATTATAATTATTGTTCAACTATTATTTTTGAAATTATATTGAGCAGTGAGAAGTGATAAATATAATTCGTCTTAAAGTTTATATTTATCACTTCTCACTGCTCAATACAGACTAATACGTGTTTATGTACTTATATGTGAATATTGAATGTGAGACTGCTTAGTACTTGTGTTGTGTTTATTGTTGGTGATAAAGCGTTTGAATAAATTGACTTTCACGGTAAGCGGAAAGTTGGATACGTACCTACTATCAATTGTAATTTGTAGTTATCATAATAATAGACGATTATAATATAATATATTATTATTTAATAGGCGGTAGTACCGTGGAAGTAATTTACTGTTATGGTTATCTTACAATAGTTAATTAATACACAGAAAAACGTTTTATTAATAAGTTCCTATTTTGAACACATACAATATTTCCATATATACTTACCTAATTGTAGGTAGAAGAATACCGTATATATAACTGTAGGAATAGGAACCGTAGGTATAACTATAAGAATAGCTACCTAAGTATATATACGACACAACTTTACACGCTTGTCCTTGCACCTTGACCATCATACATAATATATAAAACCACCCTTCGCCACTGATACGGCTGTTCATAAATGGCGCTTTTATCTTCTGTAATTAATACAAAAGTTTGTTCACACATGACGCCTTTTCGAATGGAGTTTTGTAGCTCGACAAAGTAATAATTTTTCCACGAGAACTTATTGGGTAAGTTCATTAGCGTCATCAGCGTCCTTGCGAAAGTCTCGCTTATATCCGAGTGTAATTTTATCACAATCATATTATAATATGCACGCTTCCACACCACGCCCCATGGTAAGTATCCGAAGAACTTGTGTCAGACATAGACAGACAGACAGACAGAAAGAAATATATAAAAAATAAAAAATAAATTAAATTAAATAAAAAATACTAAAAAATTAAAAAATAATAATATTTAAAAAAAAAAAATACATATATTTAAACTTATTATAACTTATTTTTTATATCTTTTTTTTTTTTTTTTTTATATACATTTAATATAAATATATTTACCAGACATTGGAAATATATTTAATACTAATACTTTTTATATATAAGAATTTTATTATATTATAAGCATATTTAATATACATTAATGACCCGGGAACAATGGAAACTTTTTATTCTCTCGGCCGGATTCAAACCCGCGACCTCCGGCTTGAGCACAGACGTGCTAACCACTGAGGCCGTCAAAATCATCAATTATCCAGCAGTTGCCACCGCTCGCACAGTGGCAGTGGCCGACGGCGGACGACATGTACCTGCGTGGGGAAGCTGACGTACTTGAGCGCCTCGTACTGACACCAGGCGCTCACGACGTTAGTGAGCGCGGCCGGCGCGAAGCGGCTCAGCGGCGCCGGCAGCAGCGGGCGGCGCGTCGTCAGCAGCCGCGCCACCGCTAGACTACAGGCCAGGAGACGGTTGACGAAGACCAGGAACTGAGAGTCATTGAAGCGGACGCTCGTGCCGTCTGATAGTATATAGTCCTGGGAGAGGATAATAGTTACTTCGAGACATCAATAACATATACAATAATAAAACAATTATTATGTGTATCACTGGCTTTAGTCGTAATGTGAGCATTACGACTAAAGCCAGTGATACACATATAACTTTTTATCGTAGTGCTGTGCAAATTTCATGTCCAATACCGCCCTACATACAGTACTGTTTACGGTAACGATAAACGACAATAATTATCAACTCTCATCAAATAATAATAATTTTAATTGATACAATAAAACATCAGATTTTATTCAAGAACAACAAGATTTCAGAATCTACTATTATATCAATTTCAAATATATAAATTCATTTAACAGTTTGGAAATAAAATTATAACAAACATGCATATTGCATACATCCATCTGTTCTCATAAACTTTCGCATTTATAATATTCCAAGGATTTGTTCGTGAATTAATAACAATTTCAAATGCAATACTAAGAATTATATGGAGATGTATTATTTTAATAATTTTTTAAAAACTAGTTCTAAATGTCAAGAAAGTCTAATCACTTATAGTTACATATAGCAGCATAAGAGATAAGTTCATAAGCAGACCTGCTTAAGAATTCAATTTTTTTAGGTAAGCTTTGGTTGCTTTATGTATTTATATTATAGGAAAATAATTTTTCTTTTCTTTCTTTATTTTCACCTACTGGCCCAATTTTGATAAAATTTGGCACAGATATAGTTATAGATAATAAACCACAGGAAAGAACATAGGCTATAATAGTGGCTAAATTTACAGTTCCTGTGGGATTTACTTTAATCTATAATAAAAACTTACTTGGGTCATGATTTTCTCCTGCAGCAGTCCCCACACGAGGTAGGCGCCCATGAGGCCGGTGAAACAGAAAGCCAGCTCCAGGCCCTCATTGGTCAAACTCTCTTCCTCCTGTACAGATTTCACGCTATCTGGCAGACGCTCCTGGTCTCCGAATACGGCAAACAGTGCTCGGGAGAGCCATGTGTTTTTTGCTGAAATATATAAATAAGAAAGCATAATGGATATTATTTATTTATGTGAAATATGAAAACGTAAAACACTCCCAATTTACCAAACAAAAAACTTTGAAAATATTATTTTCCACAAAATGATATTTTCAAAGTTTTTTGTATTTTGTATTCCTACAGTTTTTCCAGTTCCAGAAGTTTCCAGTTTTGTATTAGATATTTACTCACATATTTTGTCAAAGTAGTGTGTTTTTTCGAGATACTTGTACAGAGCGTAGGCTGGCACTATGATTGTGGAGTAACCCACAAAGTTCAACATCAACCGAAAAATCCTGAAACATTTTAGTAATGTAGGCATATTAAAGAATTATTCTTAAGCTACCATAATTTATTCTATCGATTTTATTAATTATGTTAGTTCTTATGTTTTTACACTGTTACCTATAGTCATATTATAAAGAGGAAAAGTTTGTTTATTTGTTTGCATTGC
This sequence comes from Phengaris arion, assembly GCA_963565745.1. NCBI lineage: Eukaryota > Metazoa > Arthropoda > Insecta > Lepidoptera > Lycaenidae > Phengaris > Phengaris arion. The sequence goes on from OY751444.1 coordinate 19,768,905, forward strand.
ATAAGCTCTGAAACTACTGGACTTGACTGGACATGAAATTTGCTACAGATATAGAGTAGACCGCGGGGAAAGAAAATGGGCTACTTTTTATTGATGTAAGATGTACGGTCCATGCTAGGTTTTGCTCTTGTGCGAACGAAGTCGCAAGCAACATCTAGTAATTTATGTAAGTTGCAAAGTGAAAAAATGAAATGTCAATATTTGGATTTCCTGCAGTTGGATTTTATTGATTTCATTAATTAAATGACTCCACATCCATTAAGTGGGAAGAGTAGGAGTGAGAGCTCAGCATGACGTAGGGAAATCAGTTGGAAATCAACCTTCAAGAAATACACAAGTCAAAAAGTGGTGTGAAGTGTATGGACTAATATGGAATATAAGTAATATGGAATTATAAATGAATAAAGTGTTTTATGTGACATTATTGAATTATTTCCAACAGTAAATGGTGTTAATTTAAAAAAAAATGTTTATTATAATCCTACATTAACAAGACATACAAACACTCATATTTTGTAGGAGTCAGCGGACACCACAGATCTCAAGATCTTCCAGAAATTCTTTCTGTTATAATCTTAAAGACAATTATTGCATAATATAGATGTATATAACACCTCTAAGAATCTTCAATTAAGACAATCTTATGCTTTAACACTTATAAAATTAAAATCTCATTACTGACCATGAGTATTCGGTGTCTGAGAGTGCACCGTACTGCTCATACACACTCAGTAGCTCTCTGTACAGATGACCAAAGAACCACACCGCAGACACAAACAACAGTAATACAACCCTGAAATAGGAGGAAAAAATTGAAATTTGTTTTATTTCTTTGCAAATTAACTAAGCCATTATATTCTTGTTAGCAAAGAAGTCAGCTTTAGATTAATGAAACAAGTGTTCAGTTAGTAAAAATCTTCATATTTTAATTTATAGTTTACTACAAGTGGAACATGGAGAAGTATCTAAACTATAGGTAAGCAGCATTGGCCTCATAAAGTGTGTTTACGTTAGCATTTCTTTATATAGGCAAAATTTATATCATGGACAACACTCACACAATAAATATCCTTGACCGCATCCTGTGTTATTCAGGTGATACTACCTAATAATAGATATGGATAACAATCCCAACTGATATGTTTTCAAATTCATTAATGATTAAAATAATTAATCTTTAATCTAAAGTCTAAATACAAAACATGCGACCAAACGACTGTCACATGTTAAGACGTCAAACTGACTACTGACAGAGTAGCAGTGGTCTCCAACGTCAAAGAGCGAAATCGGTAGATTTGCCATCTAAAATCGGTATATTTGTACCAAAAATCAGTACATATATACCGATTTTAGATGGTAGGTTAGAGGGTGATATTATCTATGAAAACGGTTGATAATTTAAAAACTGTTTAAACGTCAAATCAGTTGAAAAATCGGGATAATTTCCATATATTCTCGGAAATCGTGGAAAAATCGTTGCATTTCGGTATTTCGGAAGAGCAGAGCTCATATCGGTAAAAATACCGAAAAATCGGTAGGTTCGAGACCACTGCAGAAGACAGTGAAATAAACACACCGGCATATTTAGCGGAACACAAAAAAAAGGTCCATAATTTAAAAAATATGGTTTTATTTTAAAATCTACTCACTACACTTCTTTTGTTTTTTAAAGTTTTATTTGTTTTACTTAAAATGAGATGACATTAAGAACAGATTTTGCGAGTAAAGGCTATTTGTGAAAAATGGTACATTTTTTAACTTTTCATGTAACCGGGAAAAGTGAAAATTATTATTAAAATAACAATTAATTAAATTAGAAAAATGGTGATTAATATCGCGTATTTCCTCCACGTGCTCTTATTAAAGTTTCAACCCGTCTAGGCATACTGAGAATGATGTTATCGATGGTCTCCTGGGAAGGTCTCCGCCATTCCTCAACTACGGCGATTCGCAGTTCACCCACGTTGGCAGGAGCTGGAATTCTGGATTTAACTTTTCTTTTCAGCAAGTCCCAAACGTGCTCTATTGGGTTCATATCCGGTGGTCTCGCCGGCCACTCCATAACAGTGATATTCATATCATTAAGATAAGCTTGAGTTACCCGAGCGGTATGCGGCCGAGCATTATCCTGCATAAAAACAAAATCGTCACCGATATATGGGACAAACGGTACGACATTTTCTTCTAAAACTTCTCGGATATAGCGGTCTGCAGTCAGACTCCCTCTGTCAATCACTACCAAGTCTGTGCGAGCTCCCAAAAAAATGCCCGCCCAAACCATTATTGATCCACCACCGTATGCAACTGTAGTTTCAAAATTTGTCTGAATGTATCGTTCTCCTTTGCGTCTGTATATTCTTTGCCTGCCGTCAATTTGATTTAAGAGAATTCACTTATCAGTAAACAATACCTTACTCCATTGGTCCGCGTTCCAAAGTCGATGTTCCTGAGCAAAAGTTAACCTGTTTCTACGATGATTTACCTCGAGCCTTGGAGCCTTGGCGGGCACAAATGAACCCAAACCAGCTTCTTCGAACCTTCTTCGTACCGTACGCTCACTTACGGTTACACCCCGCACTGCTTCTAACTCATGTCGGGCTTGGACAGCCGTCTAACGGGGGTCCCTACGTACACGAAGCCGAATGAAATGATCATCCCTACTCGAAGTGCGTCTTTTTCTGCCTTGTCCTGCTCTTCTCACATAAGTACTGGTCTCCCTGAACCGTTGGATACTGCGATGGATCGTTAAACTGGTCGACAAAGATCTCTGGATATCACTCTGTAGGTTTGATCATTTCTTCGCATTTCGAGTGCCCTGGCAATCTCCGTTGGGGCTAAGTCAGGCATAATTCAGTCCTCAACTCCAAAAAGATACGCGATTTAAAAAAAACTAACAAAAAACAGTATTTCAATTAAATTTTAAATCAAACTCAGAAGGAAGAAATACTCGAAGTTCGCTCCAGATAAGGTGTATTTGAATAAAATTAAAACAATTGCATAAAAGGTGATGTTCAGTTGTTTTCTTAATTTGAAAATATTTATTTTTAAATTACATGACGTATAAACCAGCCAGCAACCTTATATGATACTGATATCAAACCTTTATTTTGTGTTCCGATAAATATGCCGGTGTGTGTATATTTGACAATGGCGTTACTATTTTTTGTAAATATGGCAGTATAGCATAAAACTATTGCCAGTGTCAAGTTATAAGCCGAGAAAATAGAATTTTTGTTTAAATTTTCAACAGTTTTTCTAAAACGTCAAGTCCAAAGTTTAGTAAAAATTAAAATTAATAAAATTAAATACTTACTGTTTATTTTAGGCTGCATAGGTCCATATTATAAATACCATAAAGACTAACATACATATTACTATATAATAAACTAACACTAAACGCACGTATTGTCTGCGACGTGGGTAGCGGAGTGTTCGGGAGTCGTCCTCTAAATCTTCTGTAGTCAAGTCAGTCGATTCCAAAAAGAATGTAAATTACGTAATAGTGGATTCAGTGACACTTCACTGAATCCCTTTACTGAAACATCCTAGGGAATTATGGAGAGGAGACGAAATGCCACGCTTTTTGAATTTGTACCACTTGCCCACACTTTATCATATTCTATTACATATTAAGAACCTAAATAACACTATGGAAGAAATCTTGAAGAAATTTGTGTATATATACAATAATAAATACATCTATTCTTTTGACAGTTTTTTTTTATAATTTTGCCTTGACGAAAAGCACTATTATGAAAGTGCATTTTGAGTTCGATAGCTCAAATAACGTTGCAGCTTAAAATATCCGTACTTTAGTCCCCAAGTGAGAGTTTTAACTTATTTACTAACTTACTTATTACGACTTTGCCTATTATTTCATTTCGATACTTACCTACCCATACTTAAAAGAAATGAAACCAAACGGCAATTCACACAGACTAAATAAAATAGTGAAGACAGAGCTTTTCAGATTTTTTTTTTTCAAATTGCGTTACTAATTATTGGCTAGATAGTTATCTCTAGGAGCATTAAGTTATTTTAAAAAAAACCTAATCAAGAGCATGTCACGACATGTCTAATGAGGGTTCCGTAACTATCAATGTGAAAATTGCAAGTTGATGCCAGGGAGTTGACTAACTGTAAACCACTTTGGAGGCCGATTACTCTAAAATAGTTGACTTTGTAGAAAAGTCATGTATGAATCCTTGCCTACATTTAAAAACACCTATTCGACAATACCACACATGATGAAGTAGAATGAAAAATTTTTTTCATCCCCACTTCACATGTATGGAGAGCCACCCCTAAAATGTAAAAAATATTAATATTTTATGATGCCAAAACCGAGATCTATATACAGTCTTTAACTGTACCAAATTTCATCCATTTGTATTAATAATTACAGATGCTTGAAGCGCGGACAGACAGACAGACAGACAGTCAGACGGTCGGACAAAGCGAAACTATAAGGGTTCCTTGAGTATTACGAAACCTTATGAAGGTTAGGAAGAAAAATATTTCTCATATTGTATAGTAAAAAAAACACTTATTAAACGGATATTTTATGGCACATAATATTTTTACAAATCAAATCACAGATTCGTGTTATTTAAACACTTCTACATATTTTAATAATAATTAATAACCTATTTAATTATAAAAGATAAATAATACAGTAATTGTGCAGTATACATTTTAAAAATTAAATAGGTACTAAGTTAAGGGTGCCACACACGACTGTAAAAATTTACTTAGTTATTATAATAATATACATTATGAGACAGTTATTAACTTTTGAAATGTGCAAAATAATCGTACCTACCACATATGCCGTACAGAACGTAACATCATTTTTTTACGATTTTTTTAAATATTTTGATGCTTAAACGTCTTTACATAGACAGAAGATCACATTTCCAAAATACATATCTGTAATTGATTTTACCAAACCTTATGGACGTGGTCAACCGCAGTGAACTTTTGAATCTTATTGCCATTGTAATAAGATCGAAGTGTGACAAACCGGGTTTGTCGCAGGCTGTACCTACTTATTCGTAGGTGTCAGTCAATTTTTAACTATGAAACTATAAAAATACTGGAATCAAAGCCAGAATTTAAAAAAATAGTCATAAAAAGATGACACTAATTTTTTTAGGAAATTTTACGCCCATCTTAGAGCCCGTTCTGCGCACCATGTTATATGAAAAGTAAAAACTTCCCTACAGTTGTATGCAGTACATTATTATATTATATATCTATGGTCAATTATATTATTATCAAATATAACCTAATTATGCAAAGTAACTACTGCACTAAAGCTGTTTATGACATAAAATCCTCGACTAGTTTATATTCGCACTACGGAGGCTTACATGGGATATTAATAAGTTGTGCAGTTTCTTAGCATCAATTAAAATAATATCAATTCAAGCATAAGAACAAAAATATTGTCCATTATAATTTGAACAATAGTTTTGGGGTATTGCAGTTTAGCTCCGATTTCGCCAAACTCATTTAAAAGTGATTAACGCTAAACCCGGATTCGATCTCTCTCTCGCTCTCATTCAATGTTTTTTTTTTTTTTTTTTTTATTAAATAAGGGGGCAAACGAGCAAACGGGTCACCTGATGGTAAACAACTACCGTCGCCCATGGACACTCGCAACATCAGAAGAGCTGCAGGTGCGTTGCCGGCCTTTTAAGAGGGAATGTACAGAACGGGATAGACAGATTAAAAACCGTAGCTCAGCCTAAGGCTGGGACTACTATGTCCGGAATCCGGAAGACCGGAGAAAATTCAGAGCATTTAAAATAGAACTCTGGAATAATACAATAGAATTGAAACTCAATCAAGTCAAGTCAAATCTCAATGTCAAATCTGACAGCTACACTCATGTATTCGATTTTCAACTCCATAGTATTCGTCCAGAGTTCTATTTTCAATGCTCTGAATTTCCCCGGCCTTCCGGATTCCGGACAATATAGTCCCAGCCTGTGGAGCGCGTGTGGAGCCGCGTGTGGAGCCTACTGCCTACAAAAGTCCAATAAGATTGGAAGATAAAAATTCAAAGTTTTACTCAAAGGCTCTGCAGTTAAAAAAGGGATGTTATAACTTTACATTTGAGTGTGTGTCTATCTGGTGCATCGTAGCTCCTGTGCGAATAGTCAGAATTTGATAGGTACGGTTTTTTTATTTGAAAGCTGATGAGATCCAAATGGTTATTAGAGCTACAGCTTTATCAGCATTCAGATCGCTTAAATACTTTGGTTTATATCAAGCTGCTCAAAATAAAGTCTTCTGATTTTGTACTTATTAATATTATGTTGCAGACATATTGTACTTGGTGTTTTGGTGTTTACGCAAACATAAAATAGACGAGAAACAAACATTACAAAGACGAAACATTTACAATTAAATTTAAAATTACAAGGTACCTCATTTTATTATTTATATATATATATATACATTTTGTAGAGATTATTTTAATTTCGTTTCATTCATCACTTTGGTACAAGTAGGTCATAAAAATATTTTTCGAATACTCTTTTATCAACTCCGCTATTTTATTTCATTGGTAACTAATTTCACGGTCAACGCGACCAATTGTCGAGCTTCGCGCAGTGCTCTTTACGCAGGTGTTGAGCTGTGAAACGATGTAGTGTGCTCTGCTGCGCTGCACCCTGCTGTGCTGTGCTGCGCTGCGGGTCAGTCGGTGGGGAGCAGGCGCGCAGTGGGCACGTGTGGCGGCGCCAGCGGCCGCAACTCGCTGCCAGAGTCACTGACCACCACCGTGCTCTCCTGCATGCAGCACGAGCCCGACTCGCGAGACGACTTGTGTTTCTGGAATTACATGGACATTGTGCAGTTAAATTATATGCCTCCATTTTAGTTATTTTCATGAGCTTATAAAAGTGTACTTTTCTCTAGCCTAGTGTATAGAATCTTGAGGCTGATCAATGCACACTGCACAGTCCTGAAGCGCCTATCTGAAGTTATTTCAGTTCGACGCTGTATATGACTACCAAGTCCAAGGTTTCGGTCTGACCGGGCCTAAGGCCGGAACTATATGATCCGGAATCCGGCGGGCCCGGGAAATTTCAAAACACTGAGAATAGAACCCTGCGCAAATACAATAGAGGTGAATATCGAAGTGTCGAGTGTCGTCGAGCTGTCTTGTCTTGTCTGTCCCATCTTCCTTTGCCGTTTCGTTCCCATTACCCACTAGTCCCACATGGATGATCCTCAGCTTCGCTTTGAGTGTGAATGGGTCATTTGTTTTCACCTGCTTGAAGCAGACGACCGCGCAGCGCGCCATGTCGGCGGGCGTGAGGCGGCGCTGGCGCATCAGCACGTACAGCACGGGGTTCAGCACGTAGTTCAGCAGCATCAGCACGTCGGAGGCCTCGGCCAGGGCTGCCAGCCGGTCCCAGGACGCCGGGCCCAGGGCCAGGTACAGAGCTGACGTCACCTGGAAGAGACCAAGCATAAAATATACGTAAAGTCGGCTTCACCAAAATAAATAAAAAATGTAAGGAAAGATTATTTCTGATATTTTTTTTAAACTTAGAATGGGTATAGTAACATATTATCCTTAAAAGATAGATAATAAAAGATAGATGTCTATACCATCGCGGACTTTGTAGACCAATAAAAGAGAAACAATCCCACCATACATTGTTTGGTTATTTATCTCCAACGGGTTAGGCTATGCAGCGTTTTCGATAAAAGTTCCCAGACTGCTTGATATTTTCCGACACCTTCAACAATTATCGTGATAAATCAATCAATTTCCACAAAACCTTAAGAAATTATTATCGACCTAAGCCTTCCTAAGGAACCACTCTATCGGTAAATGTAAACGGCATGAAAATCCTTTCAGTAGTTTTTAAGATTATCGCGAACATACAGACAGACAGACTCGGCGGGGCATTTAAGTATCCTATGTCCGTCTCCTGGCTCTAAGCTACCTCCCCACCAATTTTCAGCCAAATCGGTTCAGCCGTTCTTGACTTATAAATAGTGTAACTAACACGACTTTCTTTTATATATATAGATGTGAAAGCGTGGATGTTTGTTACTCTTTCACGCAAAAACTACTAAACGGATTTCGATGAAATTCGGTATGGTAGTAGTTTAGACTCTGGATTAAAACATAGGCTACTTTTTATCCCGAAAAAGTAGTGTTCCCGAGGGATACTGTATTTACGCGGGCGGAGCCGCGGGAAACAGCTAGTAATATATATTGCGTAATAGGCATGTTGCCTCAAATTATTTTTTTCGTCTATTCGATGTTAGACAACATGTTAATAAACTATCTGAAACCCTTTTTCGTATATCTTACAAAATAACGAAGATACAAACAATTTAAATTTACAATATTAAAAAGAGCGATATCTAGGCCTGTGACGTCACGAGTTGCACCCGCCATACATTTGTCACTAAAAAATAGCAGCTTGTGACGAAACAAATCGTTTTGCGAGAAAACGATGTGCAATATTATATTTTTATTTGCTTATAATTTTTAATCGCGTCAACCTAATGTCGACAGTCTAATCTCTAATGTATATCCCCAATCCCTCATAATATCGTTTACGGAAAAATGGACCCAGAGGCGACAGCGACGAAATGGTTGCCAATGTCACCAAACTTATATGTAGCTATATCATGTTGTTCGAGCTGATAACTTCTATACCCGGCGTATTTCGCGGTTCTCTCTTTGGTGACATCAAATATGGTTTAAAAATTAAAGTGAACCCATTGACAATATTTAAGAATAATTTTCCATCCTTTTGCTAAAAGATGGCCACGTGCTTCCTTACGCCGGTTCCTCTCGGTGAGTTAGTATTAATCCGGTGATAGCTTTTTCTGTTGACTTTACAAAAAATAAGCATTATAAGTTTCATTTTAAAATACATTTTTTTTATTTTCATTGCCAAACATTTAACGCTGTCGACTTTTTTTATGGATTTTTGATCATGTCATCTGATATTTCAGCAATCAGGACCTTCGATTAAAACAGAGCAGCCTCTGTACATTCTAACTACGGCCTAAAAAGTTAATACTCAAAAAAAAAGATTGCAATTCTCCAGTAATTGAGTTAGTAAATAGGTTACAGAGTGTCATTTATCAATAGAGCAGCTACAGGGGTCCAGACTCCAGGCGTGCGGAGACAACGACAGTAACGTGATGGGACATCAACACTATTATTACGGCTGTCCACAAGCCCACATGCTCACGTCACGACGGCGCCGCGGCCAACGTAAACCCGTGCGGTGTCGCCGCAGAGTAGAATCTATATAAATAAAAATTTATTACCGAAATGTCTGTACGCGTGTAACTTTCAAACGACTGCACCAAATTGGATAAATCTTTCATTTAATTTTTAGGTTTGTATGGTCTTTTTTTTTAATATGGCGGTACGAAGTTCGCCGGGTCAGCTTGTAATGTATATACTTATGTAAAGGGAAACAGCTTTAGAACGATCCAAATCAATCGAAATTTGTAAATTTTTAGTCCCCTTCAACGCCCTACAGGTTTTCCACACAATCGTAGACACGTCGTATGCTTGTAGTGGTGGAATTAAGTCGAAAGCTAACTATGTAGCTGTTTACTGTTCCTGTTTATTTAATCTGTGGTGTCGCGGACCACGGCACGGTGGGTTGACGTCGTGTAAATTGACGTCGCGTAAAAATGCATTTCGCGCGTAACGTAACGTATTACTGCAGTAGAACGCTGCCGTTCTCTATCATTTATTTTTCTTGTTAAACAAGCAAACGCCGATTTTGGCGCTGCGATGCCGCAACGCGGTTACGTGTTTTGGCCCTACGCAGTGTTGCGGTCTCGCCCTACTGTGAACTAGCACGACACGACGCACGACGCGGCAACGCACTATTCTACGATCCGCACCGCGCCCTTTCGCGTTGACGTCACTTGACGACATCGTGACGTGATCATGTGCACAGGCACAAGTTATCTTAAATTATTTAACATGATGTTCCAATGCTACTCCCCGCGACTTGGTGTGAAAATGGTCGTGAGTGACGTGATTTAAAGACAAAAAAAAACCCTACTACCTTTTTTGTAGTATCAACAAACATATAGTTTGTCGACTAGGATATCCTTAGGGATAGAGGTTTATCTTATACTTTAAAGTTTAAACGAGACAATGTTGTATATATTATATAATTGGTATCTCGAAAACGGCTGCAAGTTATTACCATGAAATTTAGTGTGCAGGAAATTTTGGGGGAAAAAATCGATCTAGCTAGGTCCTATCCCTCGGAAATTGCGCTTTTTATATATTTATATAGGTAATATGTTTTTTCTTTCGTCGTGCAACAATATATCAATAATTTAGAATCTCTTATGTCAGTCCCATTGGCAGTTTGGTAGGCGACGTAAGTACATGTATAATTTTCGCTTTGTTTGAAAATTTGGAATGTGGGTGGGTTCGAATCCCGGTCAGATAAATATTTTTGTGATTCTTTTTATTTTTAAATGTATCAGAAGTCCGAACAAAGCTCGGTTACCCAGGTACTATATAGTTATTATACATACATGGCAAGAGCTAAACTAAAACTAACGCTTCTTTAACGAAAACTTGTGGGAATGTGGGATGCCCCAAAGGCACAACATAAATAATGTACCAAAGGTCTGAATTCAGATGGATATTATCTCCGACCGACGGGTGATATGCTCGGTCAGGCCGGAGACAAATATACATTATATAATAATGTTTTGCAAAACATTTTTTATTTGGTCTGACTTCTGAGGGTGCAAAATAATAACATGACATCAATAGTATGTCAAGCTGCTAAAAATTTAATTCCCTCGAACGAATCACTTTATATGAAACTACGTGTTTGTGTTCTAACTTCTGAGAATATTAAGTTAATTGGAGTGAAATGTGAAAATGAAGGAAAAACACCGAGTGTGTGGGTAATGTTCCAGGGAGCGTCCGGAGTCACGAAACAATTAACTTGGGTTACAATTGATCCACACGTGGTAATTGTTTGAAAGTTGGCAGCTGCGCCAGGGCTGTCAGCAGTAAGTAATCTAATTTGTAGGTACCTTACGATTTTATTCTGGCCTGGGCTTAAGAACGCTTACACACGCACCGCTGCACAAGGATTTTTATGTAATTTTTTGCCGCAGCTCCTTCGGCGCTTAAATCCGCTCTATATATATTTCTAACCGACTTCCAAAAGGAGGAGGTCATTACAGTGGCCACGATCTGCCACCAGCAGGTTTGTATGAATTTTTCTGCTTACGCATTTACAATTTTGATACTTGCCATATTCGAATCATTTTTGTTTTTTTTTAATTTTATCTTGAAATTGACTTTGAAATTAGTAGTAAGTGATAACCCTATCTCCAGCCCACTTGTAGTGCCTTCGCTAAGTAATTAATTATTATTATTATTGTTATCTTCTTGAAAAATTCAGGCAACTTTAGACATTGGCATGAGTCAAATACAAATAATCTTGCATGAACAATTAGGTGTAAAAAAGTTGTTTTCCCGATGGATACCGCATTTGCTCTGTGAAGAGCAAAAAGCGGCTCGCGTTACTTGGTGCGTCGGAACTCTCGAAAGATTCCACGCAGCATCCTCAAATGCTGTATACAACATCGTATCAGGTGACGAATCCTGGATATACGCGTACGAACCCGAAACAAAAAACCAGTCACGAGTTTGGGTGTTCGAAATTGAGTTAAAGCCAACAAAAATTGTTCGTTCACGGAGTGTTGCAAAAAAAATGGTGGCCACGTTTGTCTCCAAAACCGGCCATGATGCGACTATTCCTCTTGAGGGACAAAGAACGGTTAATGGTATGCTAACATTTGTTTGCCACAGGTCGTTTCTAAACTCCGTAAAGAGAACTGCAACCGCCGCATCATCCTCCATCACGTCAATGCGAGTTCTCACACCGCGCACAGAACAAAAGAGTTTTTAGAGCAAGAAATCAAAGAATTATTAGACCATCCGCCGAACAGCCCCGACCTAAGCCCTAATGATTTCTATACTTTCCCTAAAATAAATAATAAATTGCGTGGTCAGAGATTTTCATCACCTGAAGAAGCTGTGGACGCCTACAAAACGGCCATTTTGGAGACCCCAACTTCCGAATGGAATGGTTGCTTCAATGATTGGTTCCATCGTATGGAAAAATGTGTCAAATTTCTCGGAGAATACTTCAAAAAGCAATAAATACATTTTTAAATAGTAATGTTGTGTCACTTCCTTGATTCCCGAAATTTTCAGTGTCGCCCTCGTAAGTACCAGTAGGTACGAGGGAGACATGAAACATTCTAAGATGCCTCTCCACCGCGGTTACAGTGCTATACTGATGGTGATCCAGAAGCCAATAACGCCAATCGGTCGTCCACCGCTACATTAATTCGCTGGCCATTTACAAACACAATACAGCTGGCTGCGCGCGCGCATACAAATCGCGGGCTTATTATTGTTCGCGCGGGGACATACAGAGTTTCATTATGTTTGAATACGGCGCGGATACTTTGTGCTGGATGCCTGGATATAATCTGCATTGCTACATTGTTTCGAATCTTATGTGAATATTAGATGACCCGGCAAACGTTGTTTTGCCATACCTATATATTATTTTATCATTTAGGGGTTAAAAAATTGATTACGACCGATTCTCAGACCTACCGAATAATATGCAAAAAAAAAAGAATTGGTCAAGCCATTTCGGAGGAGTGTCCCCCCGAACACCTTGACACAATATAATATTTTATATATTAGATACAATGACAATAAATTTACATCATAAAAATATCAACTACGGGGAACTTGATTCTTGCTTATGTAGCAACACAGAATGGCGTTTTGAGTTCATATAATTTTATGTTAAAATAGGTTTTGTCCGCGGGTCCGCCCGCGTCATCGCTCGGGAGTTCGTGGCAAATAGCTGCAATATAGTAGTAGCACAGAGGAAAATATATATATCCCCTAGATATATTCTCCTAGATACGGATTAATATTGTATCCGTCTAAATAGCTTCTGAAAATAAAACAATAAATTTTGTGATTTTTTTTAAACTAATACGGGTATAGTAACCTATCCTTAAAATATAGACATAATATTATATGTCATCGCGAACTGTTTTGTACACCTTTAGAAGAGAAACAATTCTCTTTTATCGAAACTATTATTCTATTTAATAGTGGGAACCATACATTGTTTTGTTATAAATTATCTCCAACGGTTAGGTTAGGCAGCGTTTTCGATAAAAGCTCCCAGACGGCTTCATTTTTTTCGACACCTTCAAAAATTATCGTCATAAATCAAACAATTTCCACAAAACCTTAATTATTATCGACCCAAACCTTCCTAAGGAACTACTCTGTCGGTAAATGTAAACTGCATGAAAATCCTTTCAGTAGTTTTAGAGATTATCGCGAACATATAGACAGACTCAGCGCGTGACTTAAATTTATAATAAATTTTATAGAAAAGTGGAAAGTGTGCGTATTGACCCGCCCACGCTAGTTAACACGCTGGGACTATACTGTCCCGAATCCGGTAGGCCGGGAAAAATTCAGAGCATTGAAACAGAACTCTGCGCTAATAAACTAAAAATCAAAGTGTCGAGTGTCAAACTGTCATAATATATTGACATTTGACTCGACTGTTGTGAGTTCGATTTCCAGCGTAATTAACGGAGGGTTCTATTTTTAGCGTTCTGAAGTTTCTTCGGCCTTCCGGATGACGGGTCATATTGTAGTCCCAGCTTTATCTCTTTAACCTTTCAAAAAAGTGTGCCATATTTCTAATTCGACAAAAGCATCCACTAAGGAAGGATATTTCTAAATTCAATCCCCCAATGTGGTGAAGTAGGGGATAAAAGTTTGTATGAAATTTTTATTACTTGGACATATTATTCGCATGAAATTTCGTATGAATTGAGTACGGAAAAATAATGAGTTATGTATTTCAATATTCAACCCCTAAGAAAGTAAAATAGGGGATGCAAGTTTTAAATTATTATAAAGATATCGTTTAAAACCCAATTTCACGCTGGCGAAGCCGCGGGCAAATGCGATTTACATTTTTTGCAGGCGCTGTCAAACACAACTCTACAACTCTCGTCGTTTCATAACAACGATTTCGTTCGCTCGTTTTTTATTATTTTATTTTGCAATAAGACTCCCAATTTATCATTTTTCAGGTTAATTTATGGTTAATTATGCCTATGACACTCACAAATAATGTGGCTTTCTATTGGTAAAAGAATTTTAAAAAAGGATTACCCCTTACAATCTCGGTAAGACACAAACTCACAAAGAAACAAACTTGACCTCTTTATAATATTAGTGTATCTCGGGAGAACCGCACTTTGTCCTGCGATAAAATGTAGCCAAGGTGTTAATCCAGAGACTAAACTATATCAAATTTCATTAAAATCCGCCCAGCTGTTATTACTTGAAAGAGTAAAAGAAAATTCATACATCCATACATAAAACTTTCGCGTCTATGATAAGTAAGATATAATATTATGTTCGTCGCCGTGTTTTTCGAAAATATCTTGAATAGGAAAACGTTAGTAGGTATTTAGAAGTATAGACTTTGATCTTAAAAATATTTGGAATTGTGGTCACCCATCCTAGTTGTATCCATGACCGGCGTTGTTTAACATGAATTAGCGCTACGACCATAATAGAACTTCTCACTTATTCCTCCTGGTATCAATATAAGTCAAGTCTCAGGTAACATCTACGTAAAGTTTCAGCCAATTCAACTCATCAGTTATTCTATAGCATTATATGTTATATTCTTTAGACTGACATAACTTTTATATTTATGAACCGATTGAAATGATTAAATACTTAGTTTTTAGTAAAGCAAACCAAAACGCATTAGTGAAAACTGCATTCAATTCGGTCAAGCCGATGACTTGGTACGCGCAAAAACATATATCGCGGGAACCGTACATTTTTCCGCAATAAAAAGTACCCTATGTGTTAATCCAGAGTCTAAACTACTATCATACTAAATTTCGTCAAAATCCGTTCTGTAGATTCTAAGATTAGCGCGTACAAACTTACAGACAAACAGACAAAAATTCTAAAAATCTTTGTTTTAGGTTCTATACCGTTCATAAAGCCCCCCTAAAAATATAAAGTAATAGTTTTTCTTATTTATCTTCCATGTACAGACAGCGACCAGTTACAAATTTATTATATTTATAGATTAAGCCTTTTATGTATATTGTATAGGATCTAATGCGACTGGGCAAAATTGCTAAGCTAACAACAGTAAATTTTACAAAACGCACACTTACAAAATGCACGATATTTATTACAATGACACGTTTCATAATATTCCAGACAATTCTAAAATATTTACAATTTACACAATACTAAAGGTACTACGCCGTCAGTTAAACAATTATGCTCGTATTAACGCCACTGTGGTCCACTGGTTATGAGCTTGATTCTCGACTCCGGAGGTCTTGGTTTCGATCCCCGCGTTGGAACAATAAAAAATGTTGTTTCATGTCTGGTTAGGACAACGCAGGCTGATCATCTGATTGTCTGACAAGAAGGATGACCCATGCATCAGATGGGCATGGAAAAAGTCGGTGCTGCGCCGGTCTCTCAGCAGTCGTGTCGGTCATCTGTCTCACTGAGCTATGTGAGCTCAGGAAGAGAGAGTGCTCTTGTGTATTGCGCACCAACTTAGGCACTATAAAGTAACTCCTGCGTAGTTGGACTGGTTTTAACGAAACCAGCTACCGTTACCGAAATCGTAAGGGAGCTATTGTTTATTACTAGTGTTACATATATCAACAAAAAGATGTAACTGTCAATGTCATTATTGACATTGACAGATGTCATGAAGTAAAGCCTATCGAGTTTATTTTAGTTGGCCAAAAGGCTATACATAGTGTAGACGTATAATATATTGTGTTAAGCATATCTCATTACATATTGTAATACATATATGTGGTAAGCGCCAATAAAGGTTACAACTAGTTACTACTAAGATTTAAAAATATTACGGCTTTCTGAATTTTTATAAATTGTTAATTCCACCATTGAATATTGTTTGGTTGGTGCTAGTTTAATATTGGTTTCCAATTTTCAAATGAAGTTCTGATGAAAAGCAAATAATATGATTGTAATGTATCGCAGCGTGTCGCGTTTACAGGCGTTTTATTGGCCCGTGTGTGTCCACAATCTACATTACTCATTGATGCACCAAAATAGCTCGCGATACTACCGCCTCGCCGCGCGCCCGCGTGGACCGCATACTGATTGTCCAATAATATCTATACAAGCAATAGATACAAGTAAATAAAAACATCGTGAATTGAAATTGTAACGAAGATAGATTTAAAGGAAAAAAAACAATTTTTCAGTATATTTAAAAAACAATAAAAATGTTTTTGATTAAAACGCAAAATTACCGTTTTTAGATTTTATTATATTATTGTGATTCCTTAATATTTAATTATAGCTAAGGGTCGATCACACCACGACCATACGCGACGCGCCGCTGCATTTGTAAGCTATTCAAAAATTAACTTTATTCACTACACAAAAAGCGGCGCATTGACTTTGATTGATTTGACTTTCCAACTCTTCCAATGATACGTGCGTCTTCTTGTGTAGTGAATGAGTTCAATTTTGAATCGTCTATAGTCTCGTTTCGGTGTGAAGTGACACTAAGTTATAACTAATGAGAGCTGCTAAGGATGTTCTGCGACGCTACGGCCGGCGGGCCTACGAGATACGTCAGTAATAATATAATATAGTATATTAGTTACTTTGCTGTAGAGCCCAAAATTCAGTGGGCCTATCAGGAATCAATAACGTTACGTTTACGCCGCTGTCAATGTTCCTGCTAGGCCCACATATCCAATTTCATCTAAACGTAAACAAAACGATTCTTTGGACTCTAATATGATGTCATTATTTGTTTGTAGTTACGGAACCCTTAATAAACAATGAACGAATACTACAATATGAAATACATATTATCACTTAGCATATAAGGGGAGTCTGGCGGGGCTGGGATCTCAGTCCACAAACATTTGACAGTCGAGTGACAAATAGAACACAGTGGACAGTTAGTATAGGGAAATTCTATTGTCGTTTTTAGTATTTTCCCCGCAGATATTTTCCAACATTTCTCATCTTCTCTTCCGTAATTGATTTTGCGAAACGTCCTAATATTATATTTCGCGCCTCGTCCTCGAGATTGGTAATTAAATTTATTCATTTTGACATGTAGTAACATCATCTGGCCCCACTCTTGCACTTAGTTGAGAATTTTCGTGCAAATTTTAATTTTTCTGCTGGCATCCCACCCCTTCTACCCCACTGTCGTTAGCCTCGAGGCTGCTCATTGACACTTTAGTGCCCGACCACTCAACACGTTTTACATTCATACACCGTAATAATGCGAAACGTTCGCGGACGTGCGAAGAGGATTTGGATCGACTTTTGAACAAAGTCCGAAGACTACAAAGGAAAATTCGTGATCGCGAAAGCATCAACCCGGCGTGCGATCAAGCGGCTGCCGCGCCGGCGCCATCGCCGCCACCTACCCTCACAAATCATGCACCGACAGGTTAGTTTTGAAATATTTAGTCAATATTATAAATTATAGTTTTGAAATTAAAATGTATAATACGTATGAAGGTTGGCGTTCAATCCATTGGGGATTGTACCTAACTTATAACAACGTATGTAAATCTTCGAAATCATCTGCTCAGAACTTTATCTAACTACCCACATAGTTTGAAGGTTTGCGTTCAATTCGGAATTGTACCTAACCTACTGTTTTATTGTTGGCGTTCAATTCGCTAGGAATTGTACCTAACCTACCATTTTATTGTTGGCGTTCAATTCGCTGAGAATTGTACCTAACCTACTGTTTTATTGTTGGCGTTCAATTCGCTGGGAATTGTACCTAACCTACCGTTTTATTGTTGGCGTTCAATTCGCTGGGAATTGTACCTAACCTACTGTTTTATTGTTGGCGTTCAATTTGCTGGGAATTGTACCTAACCTACCGTTTTATTGTTGGCGTTCAATTCGCTGGGAATTGTACCTAACTTACTGTTTTACTGTTGGCGTTCAATTCGTTTGGAATTGTACCTAACTCGTATAACGTACAAGCAACATTCCGTTGTCTACGGCACACTGCAATTATCTTACTTAAATAATAATTGGCGTTCAAATCAATGAAAATTGTGCCTAACATAAAATAATAAGTAATAGTCTGTATTTCGGACCTTAAATATTTTTATTTTTATTTTTATAAACTTATTATATACTTTATGCATATAGATAACATGAATAATCATTTACTAATGTTATAGAAATTAAAATTACATTATTATTAAGTGTCTTTATAGACGTACAAGGACCCGAACAATCTGACTGGTCTCAATACGAACTAGAACCGGGTCGTTCCAATCAAAGCTATGCTTTTGATTTTCAAGAAGCACTACTTGATACAGACACCATACAAGCTAACGTTATTGAAGAGGAAAATCCGAACCCAATAACGCAGCATAGCGAAAATACAGCCTTAGACGCTGATGCTCTCGAAATCCTTGGTGACGATCTATCAGTAACAGAAAAATATGTAAAGGAAATTATTCCTAGCTAGCTTCCCGCCTTCAACACATAGCAACAACAAGGCTTAGCTATGAGATGCGCAAGGATATTTCTACAAAATATCTAGTCCCATCCAACTGTTTACATATTGATGCGCCTAAAATCAACCCTGAAATCAAAGCCGCTATTCCAGAAGCCGTGGCCAAAAAAGAAAAAGGGTTAATTGTTAAACAAAAACAAATGGCACACGCCATTTCGTGTCTGGGGGATATTATATCCAATGAAATGAATTCTAAAAACAAAAATAAATAATTATTGCAAAAGCTTATGGATCTATCGAGACTTTTGTGTGACATTTCACACAAAGACTCAATTACTAGAAGGAATTTTATAATATTTTCTCTTAAGAAAGAAGTAAAAGAACATCTTTGCAATACGACGATAGATTCTTTCTTGTTTAGCGAAGCTTTACCTGAAACGCTTAAGTCGGCCAAGACAATCAATAAATCTGGCACCGAGCTTAAAGCAAATACACCTGTCAAAACTAAACGACCAGCCCCATCTTCTTCTACGAAGACTTTAAACCGCAAGCCCCCGGGTGCAGCGTACAGGCCGCAGACCCAGACAGGGAATAAATACCAGCCTGCAGCTCCCCATACGCAGCAGCTCGCGTATCTTTCGAAGACGTTGTTGCGTCAGCCGGCAGCGAAGACAGCTCCACAGCGCCGCCGATACTAGATACAGTTAAGTATGCTGGTCGTCTTCATTATTACCTCGAACAGTGGTATCTTATAACAAACGATCGTACCATCCTATCCTGGGTTAGAGGTTACAAGATACTTGTTTTAGGCCCTGTACAACAGGATACATTACCTCCATTGCGCAAACATTCAGATCCAGATAATGCTTTGATTCTTGAGGGAATCACTGATTTACAAAGAACCATTTGCCATTTCAGAGTGTAAGCCGTGCAAGGGACAATTTATTTCGAGTGTTTTTCTGACGCAAAAGCAGAATGGTAAAATGCGCTTTATTTTAAACCTTAAAAAATTAAACCGATTCATAGTGACGGAACATTTCAAGCTGGAGGATCTTCTAACAGCACTTAAATTAATTACATTTGACTGTTTTATGGCGACTCTTGGTCTCAAAGACGCCTATTTTTTAATAAAAATTCACGAAGATTCAAAAAAGTATTTAGGTTTTTTTTAAAGAATAATTTATACCAGTTTAATGTTTTACCATTCAGCCTTAGCACTGCACCTTTTGTCTTTACAAAAATAATGAAACCCTTAAATTAACTGTTACGCTCTGCCGGAATGATATCCACGGTATATTTAGACGACTGGTTGTTGATAGGACAGTCTCAAAAACAATGTCTTACAAACATTGAAATCACAAGGGCCTTACTAACATCGCTTGGCTTCATTATTAATAAGGACAAAAGCTGCCTCCGATCCTCTAGGGCTTGTAAATATCTGGGTATGCTTATTAACTCTCATGACATGAAAAGAACAAGAATCAGAAATTAATTAGAAAAATTCAGGAATCTAAAACGCTGCAAAATTCGAAAACTAGCTCAACTCGTATGTCTACTTGTATCCGCGTGCCCTGCAATCGAATATGGTCTTCTTCACACCAAAGAAATGGAGCGTTCTAAATTCCTAAATTTAAGATACGATGATGACTACAGTAAAATGATGACCGTAAGTACCACATTGTATCCGGATAGACAGTGGTGGCTGAATAATATAGATAGTTCCGTTCAGAATCCTAAACGATAACTATAGTCGTGAAATATATTCAGATGCCTCAACTACGGGGTGGGGGCTGCAAGTAACGGATTGACAGCAAATGGCTAGTTTTATTGCGCTCAAATCTTTTGCGCGGGATCTTAACAACTGCCAAATCCTCATGCGTATTGATAATTCCACTGCGATCGTTTATAATTTATATCAATCGAATGGGCTTAATCCAATATCCTCACCTTACAGAAATAACGCGAGAAATTTGGCAGTGGTGTGAGGATCGTAAACTTTTTATTTTCGTTTCTTATATAAAATCAAAAGACAATGCAATAGCAGATTTTGAATCGCGTAAATCTCATCCGGATATTGAATGGGAGTTAGCCGACTTTGCTTTCTCTCGTATCGTTAACTCGTTTGGCAGACCAAAGATAGATTGGTTTGCCAGTCGCATTATGAACATGTCATAATATCCCATTGCAGCTCGCGTCGATACACGAGACGATTACCCTGGCAGCAGCAGTCTTATCCGGAGCGCACTATCAAGACGGGGCGTGCGGCGCGTGCCCGCATGTTCGCTCGACATAGTATTAGCGTCGTTTTCGAAAAATACAATCAAACAATACGAGGTCAGCCTTAAAAGATGGTGGAACTTCTGCAGAAGCAACTCGTGCGGAGTTTTCTCTGCATCAGTTCCAAATATTATCTATTTTTTAACTTACCTGTATAACCAGGAATGTCAATATGGAACTCTTAATTCATGTAGATCTGCCT
The DNA here is from genome assembly GCA_963565745.1 of Phengaris arion. Taxonomy (NCBI): domain Eukaryota; kingdom Metazoa; phylum Arthropoda; class Insecta; order Lepidoptera; family Lycaenidae; genus Phengaris; species Phengaris arion. The sequence continues at coordinate 19,790,019 of OY751444.1, forward strand.
TATCTTTGATTATCGGCAGTTATATATGTAACGATGATAGAATACAAAGATTTCTTAAGGGTGTATTTCATCTTAGACCAATGTTGTAAAAATATACGACCGCTTGGGATATAAATATAGTTCTAGATCACCTAGGTTCGTGGTACCCTAATGAAGACCTAAATTTAGAAAAACTTACAAAAAAGGCTATTACTCTTCTAGCGCTTACGACAGCCCATAGAATACAAACGCTATCTAAAATAAATATAAATAACATACAATATTCCACACAATGAATTAGTATACAAATTCCCGATATTTTAAAGACGTCTAAATCTGGCTCGAAGCAAACTATACTTTACTTACCATTCTTTCCACAAAAAAACCTGATATATCCGGCGAGAACTCTACTAGCATATTTAGAAAAAACTCGCCCATTAAGAAAATCCGACATGTTGTTTAATTGGTTTTAGAAAACCACAAGCCAATCAGTACGCAGACCCTGAGCCGATGGGTGAAGTGTGCGTAGGGTGCTTGCGGAGTAGACACGACCGTAATTACTGTGCACAGCACGCGGCACGCCAGCACGTCGCACGCGCACAGGGTGGGCGTCAACATAGACGCCATACGCAACACAGCTGGCTGGAGTGGTAACTCGGTTGTGTTTGCTAAGTTCTATAGACCTGTGATTAATAATATTAATTCTGAATTGTCACTAGCCAACTCAATTATTAACTTCGATGATTTACAATATTGCCCAGAATCATAACTTTGTAACAAATATATATATTTTAATAATACATTATATTCTAGTTACTAAGATTGCTTAATGATTGTTGTTATCCCTGATTGTTATTTGCTATTATTCTTTAATAAAAAACTGATTTTGTAGACATGCAGTCCTATTATTGATTGTATTTCCTTCATGACTTGCTCTCAAAGTCTACATGTCAAAATAAATAAATTTAATTACCAAATCTCTTCGGACGAGGCGATTCATATAATTATGATAAGACATACAGGTAAGTTCGTTTAATCATTAATTATACAGTAGGTACGGTCGCCAACAAACCGAGTGTACCGCATTTCGATCTTATTACTATAGCGGTAAGTCCCACAAGTGGTACGCTGGCTTATCGGCGACCGTACAAAGATTCCACATCTTATCAATTTTAATATCATAAATCTGATGATCAATTGGGATAAATGTCTGATTGAATTAGGTCTAACGGGAGACCTAGCGAATGTAGATATCGAATGATTGCAATTGATCAATGCATAAAGAGGGCAACGGTCGACAAGTACTGGGTATGAATGAGTTGTTTGTGAGTATGAAGTAGGGTTTATTGGTTCTGATATTAGGAGAATATATTATCATTAACATCTATGGGCCGTTTGTATAAAAATCTGTAAAGCTTAGCCAGCTACCTGCGAATTGTGATATGATATCGTTGAAGGCTTTTATTATGATTTCAGTGTCAACTTTAGATTTACGTCAACATGGCTGACATTCGCCGGTGCTCGAGCTGTCATTTGTAGACAGTAGAGTCGCCCCTGTGGTGATGGTGACGACGTACTCACCATCTGCGGCAGCCAGCACATCATGAACAGCACGGACAGCGTGGCCATGAGGCGACTGAAGGCGACCTCCTCAGCGGTCGCGGCGTTGTGCGGCGCGTCGCGGGTGTCGCGCGCGCAGGTCTTGCGCGACACGCGGCGGACGACGGCGCCGGCGCGCGGGGACGTGATGGCGTATAGCGCGCGCATCACGGCGAGGTTGCAGTACACGAGCACCACGCAGAGCAGGGTTCCTGGGGGACATCAGGTAATTTGTAATCGTGGTCCTTCTAACTCTGGTTATACGGTATCAGATTTTGCCCGCGACTTCGCCCGCGTAAATACTGTAGCCTATGTTTTAATCCAGAGCCTAAACTGCTATCATACCAAATTTAATCGAAATCCGTTCAGTAGTTTTTGCGTGAAAGAGTAACAAACATCCATCAATCCATCCATACATCCATCCATCCATCCTCACAAACTTTTACAAAGTAGGGTTGTTATTTTCCTCGCTAGAGAGCTCCGATAAATGCGTGCGACCGCTGCTAATCATAAAGTGCTATAGGGCGAAGTGCTGCAACACAACCGCTATGTCCCTGCATTTTAAATCTGTAATATCTTCGAAAATATTCATTAAAATTACATGCTGTAAAGAGCCATATTGATTTATATTATATTAAGAGTACTTAATTGGATAAGAATTAATGCTGTATTGCTTAAAATCGCTTTGTAAATAAGCCATTATTTCTCGTAGAAAGTAAAGGATTAAAAATGGTTATTGTGGGTTATCCCTAAGGTGCACAATACTGTAGTACATTATTTTGATCTATCTCGTAGGATTTAGCCAGCGCTTGTAATGTAAGCGCAAACCAAACACTGATAATTTTAGCAACCTCTAAAATTATCATCGTTTCTCTACTATATTACGCATGTTATATACATAAAAACCTTCTTTTTGAATCACTCTGTCTATTAAAAAACCCGCATCAAAATCAGTTGCGTAGTTTTAAAGATCTAAGCATACTAGGGACAGACAGCGGAAGGCGACATTGTTTTTATACTATGTAAGAAAGAAAGAAAAAAATATTTTCATTTCACAATAAGACACAAATATAATAAGAAATAAGAAGATATAAAAAAAGAGAATAACAAATTGAAACATGCACAATAAATACTGCTGTAAATAATATATTCATTGTAATCGGCCAATGTATACGCATATGTATGTATGTATATTTATTAAAATAGGATCCCAGAAAACTTTCATAACCTTTCTATTAATAAATTTATATAACCTAGCAAAGAGCATGTCAGGACATATCTAATTAGGGTTCCGTAACTATCAACGAGCAATAAAATAGGTTTTCTTTGAATTACTTCAAAATTATTGTCCGATTTCGCTCAAAATAATTTCCCTAAATAGTTTTTAGAACGATCTATAAGCATGGAAAGTTACAAGTTTCTGTCTCCTATAGTTTAGAAATGCCAGGGCTCCCCCTGGAACTTTAACTAATGAACCGCTTTGGAGGCCGATTACTCGAAAATAGTTAACTTTGTAAAAATGACATATTGTATGAAACCTTGGATTTATTTAAAAAGACCTATTGGTCGATATCTGAATATATCGAAGAAAAGACTGGAGAGCCACCCCCAAAATATTTTTTTTATTCATTTATGCTGGCAAAAATAAAATCTATACCTGTGCAATCTAAAACTTCGTGCACTAAATTTCATCAATTCATTTCTCAATTCATAATTGCAGAAGTTATTAGGGGCGGACAGACGGACGACGACGAAGTACGGACACAGCAAAACTATAATAATAATATCTATGGACTCTTCACACCACGTCAATCTGGCCCCGTGCTAAGTATCCGAAGAACATGTGTTACAGGTACCAGAAAACGGGAAGTATATTTAATACTTTTATACTACGAGTATACATATATTTAAGATTTTTATTATATAATACACATATTTAATACATATCCATGACCCAGTAACACAGAATTTTTTTTGTTCCTGGGGCGGGTTTCGAACCCGCGACCCCCGGCTTGAGCACCATCGTGCTGAACCACTGAGCCACAGAGGTCGTCCATACGAGTACTATAAGGGTTCCTTGTAGTATGGAACCCTAAAAGGAATAGAAAAATTATAATTTGTATACCTAGCGCCATCTGTGTATTGATCCGTACTTTAGAATGTTAAGTTGTTATGTTAGAAGTATTATTAGCTTCCGACAGATGGCGTTATATCGATGGCTTTATATCCAAAACCGGTTCGTCACATGACGTGACCTTGAAATTTCACTCTAAGCGCCGCTAAAGCAGTTTCACTTCAAAAATACAATCACGCGCTCGGCGCAACAAACTGATGCTATAAAGCAGTTTCCTCTCCAAGTGTGAGGATGTCTACATTTAGTGGCTCGTGTTGCACGCCCTCAGGAAACTTACTTTGTATGTATTCGAACAAATACTGCACGGATGTACGACTTGAATGTTAAATAACATCACGGTGATTGAATAAATACAAACAAAATGATTATATTATTATATAAATACGTGAAGCAAAAACTTCCAGTGCAGTTTTACGAGAATGTAAGAGAATGAGAGTGCAACGGAGGAGTGTGAAATGTGTCGGTCAATTCAAGTTCATGTGAAGGACGGTGTGCAGAAAGCTAATATTATGGCGCTCCCACATTGCCGTTATAAAATGTTTGTAAACATTTTATAACACCAAAACATTTACTAACAAATGTTAACAATTGTTGCACTTTGTTAGAAACTGTTACATGTTATAAGTGCTCCTACATTGATGGAAAATGTTTAAACATTTTATAACATCTAGTATTGGCTCGCAGTTTGGTTTCGCCTTCTGAGGGACGAGGACGTCTACACGAAAATGGAAGAAGATTTGCTCATTGGAATAGCTTTTATTTTTTGTTTAAAAAAGAAGAAAAAGCGCTCTTATTGGATGCGCCAAACGCTAAAAGCTAGAGGAAAATATAGTGCCACAGACTATCTCAAGGATTTGGGTATTGACGGTTGCTTAAAAGATTTTATAAGAATGAACAGTTCCGAATTTGAATATCTACAAAATTTAATTGGGGCAAAAATAGGCAAACGAGACACTACATTTAGAAAATCTGTAAGTGTGACGGAAAGACTTGCGGTAACGTTAAGATTTTTGGCAACTGGTAGCAGTTATAAAAGTCTTGGAAATGTGTTCAAGTTGTCAGACCAAGTGATATCTATTATCGTACCAGAAGTGTGCGAGGCTCTCAATGAGGTTTTAAAGGAATACATACAGGTAAGTCAAACAACATTTTTAATTATTTTTTTATTTACTTTTAATATGATCTAATCTAATCATACTTTAGGTAGGTACCTACCTTACCTTACTAATAATTTTTTTAATAATTAACAAACCAAACATGTATTTTTTAATTTTTGATTGATTCCAACAAATCGTTTAATGATTGGGTCGAATCTTGGCTTGATTCCGATAAATTAGACGGACTCTGTGTTCTTGCGCTGGTACGAGTATGTGTCCTGGAGTTATCCGAAGAACTGGTTTCAAATGAAGCCGAGGGACTCGGTGCGGTGTAGTATCCTCTCGAGCTACAGTCAGCATTATTTTCCGAAAAAGTGGATAGATTTGGTTCAGAGTTGTATCCCCAGGAACTACTAGCGGTTGGGTCTGTAAAGGTTGTTCAAAAATCATATTGTCCCATTGTCGCATTGTACAAAATATTGTTAATGTGATGTTGAGCAGTATTCTTAGCATGACTGTTTTTTATTTGTTTCAGTTTCATCGAGACATACTCTCCAAATGCGTCATTTTCATCCCTGCTTTTTCTAGATTCGTACATTCTTTGTAAAATATTTACAGCTTCTTGTTGTGTTGGATCTTGTTCTACTTCAGGCCGTCTTCTTTTCCGAAATGGTTTTGGGGTGGCGAAAGGCGTGCCCGTAGTTTCATTTACAGTGACAGTATTTCCTGTTTCGTTCAAACTGAGAGAGTTTTCTGAAGCAATTCTGTTTTCTTCGTTACCCTGAAAGAATAGAATTAAACGATAATTTCAAGTTATAGGCGCGTCAAATTAGCTAAAATTGTAAAAAAATCTATAACCGCGATTTTCTTTTTCTATTACTTAACAACCCTTAACTGAAATCATATTTTTTTATAGTGTATTCTATTAATATTTCATACTTAATAAAAATATCCAATAAAATTTGTTAGAATAACGAGTTATAAATTTATTTTTCGCGCCTATTTCTTAATCTTCTATTTTTGTTCCAGATACCAACAACACCTCAAGAGTGGCTACACGTGGCAAATTCATTTGAAGAAAAATGGAATTTCCCAAATTGCTTAGGAAGTATCGATGGAAAGCACGTAGCCATACAAAAGCCAATTGATAGCGGCAGTGAATATTACAACTATAAAGGATTTTACAGCGTTGTACTTTTAGCGATAGTGGACGCAGAATACAACTTTCTGTACGTGAATATTGGCTGCCAAGGACGCATAAGTGATGGCGGAGTTTTCGCAAACACAAAATTTCGAAATAAAATTAACGACAATAGTTTGAAAATACCCAGTGACAGCTCACTACCAGGCAGAAACAAACCTGTTCCTTATGTGTTCGTAACAGATGATGCGTTCCCTTTAGAAAAACACTTATTAAAACCTTTTCCAGGACCACAGGATAGCAATTCTAAGGAAAGAATCTTCAGTTATAGACTGAGTCGTGCGAGGAGAACAGTAGAGAACGCATTTGGGATTTTGTCAGCCAGATTTAGAGTTTTACGAACTACAATATTATTAGATCCAGAAAAAACTACTACTTTAATTATGACATGCGTGCTACTGCATAATTTTATAAGAAAAACTGAATCGAGCACGATTTACGCTCCATCTCAATACTATGATGGAGATGACATAGTAACTGGTACACGTATCGATGGACAATGGAGATTAGAACAGCAGCAATTAACACCACTTGAAGCATGTGAATCCCTGACAGATGGGAAAGAAATAAGAAAAGAATTCGCAGAATATTTTTCAAATGAAGGGTTTTTGGACTGGGCATCTAAATATTATTAAAAGACGTTAAAATAAAACTCACCTGCAACCCTCCATCGACAGTTAAACTTGGAATATTTTTGCCTTTAAGGAACATGAGTTTTTTAAATGCAAACCATTTACTTGACTCATTAGCTCCTGCACCAGATTTATTAGATTTACATTCTCGGTTAAATTGACCTACGAGTGATCGAATCTTTTTTTCAATTACTTTTTTATCCATATTAAATTCACTGGCAATTTCCATCCAAGCATCGTGTTTTTTATTTCGGTCTTTGTAGCTCTCTGACATCGTGTTCCATAGTACTTCTCTTGCTTGAAACATTTCAATCAGTTTGTAAACATCATCGTTATTCCAATTACCGGACATATTTTATTGCTTGGCGCACGCGCAACCACTAATACACACGCACAGCGATGCACGCTGACACAAAGGGACTGACAAGCGAGACACCACGCGCAGCGACCTGCGTACTCTAACCCCCACCGCACCGCACCGCCTATCCCGCCATCACCCTTATAAAATGTTTACAAACAAAAGATAACACATGTTTTATTTTGTTATAATTTGTTTTGTTATAAAATGTTTACTAACATTACTAAACATTTTCTAACATGAAAATTTATTTGTGATTAAATGTTTGCTAACAAATGTTTACTAACGTTATTAAACATTTTCTAACGGCAATGTGGGAGCAACTTTATAACAAATAATGCTTGAAAATTCATTAAATTAATGAAATTAACATTAATAATACACTCTTATGCGTTTGATAGGTACAATTTTGTTACACAATAGACGTAGACGTTTGTCAATCTGTACATTTATGTTATTTTTTTCTATAAAAGATGCAAAATAATCCTTATATAGGGCGAATATCGACCGCAAGGCGACCTCTACTGCTTTATATTCTACAAGCTTTAGCGCGCGACTTCGTCCGCGTGGATCCCCGTTGCACCCCCGTGGGGATGTAATTCTATGTCATAATACTATCTGTGTCGACGCCATCAGTTGTTGATATTTCACTATACAAAGTTTGGACCCCCATTTGATCCCTTTAGGGGACGAATTTCAAAAAACTATGAAATACATACCTACTCAATAAGTTTTATTTATTACCTCGGATATTAAAATTCATGTAAATCGGGACAATTATTTTAAATATTATTCATACAACTTTCAACCCTTATTTTCCACCCTCAGAGGGTGATTTTTAAAAATCCCTGTAACATGTATTTAAGACCATGAATGTCAATTTTAATCGAAATCGCAGCAGATTGAAAGATTTTCCATACAAACTCTCAACCCCTATTTCACCCCTTTAAGGTTGGAATTTTTCTAAATCCCTTCTTAGTGCGCTAGACGCGCATTTAAATTAAAACTACTGCCAAAGGAACATGCAAAAAAAAGGATTGTGTTGTTTTATGAAACCACGGTAAAAGTGAAACTTAATAACAATAAAATGCGCTTCTTGTGTCTTCGCGTGAACTACATAACGAGTTAAATGCGGTCTTTATCAATAATACAGACTGTTTATGCGTTAGATTTTAAGTTAATTTGCTTAAGGAACTTTGGTTCTCATATGGCATACTAGATGGCGCTGATTTGCCGCTAGATCACGCTATAAGTAAAGCGAACCTATTTGCATAAGATGTTTATGAGGTCCTTACTAATGTAAAGTATTTTTGGATTGTAAAAGAATCAAGAAAAGGATTGTGTGGTTTTATAAAATCACGGTAAAAGTGAAACTTAATAACAAAATAGCGTGGAGCACTGGCACAAATGAGTACTAGTCTATACACTACACGGTCAGCTGATGCGAACTATAGGCGCTGCCATATTGGCCTCGGCTGTTTTGACAAGCGCCTTTCACTTTATCCCTACTCCGCGGCCGACCGTCACGCGACTTGCAACACACAGACGAAAAAGTTTGAGACGATGTAATAAAAGTTTCACTTTAAAAATCGTCCCCACCCACAAACAGATTTCAAACCTATCACAGTTACAGCTCTTGCCACGCTGATTATTATTTAGTATTGTGATATCCTCCTCAGGAGTGGGGGGGTTTTGACTGTAATTGGACTTAAATTTTTTTTGTTTTATATTGGCGACCCACTCCAACTTCTACGCCAGCGACGTGCCCGCGGACCAGGGCACCACCGTGGCGCTGTACGCCGACGACACGGCGTACTTCACCTCCTCTCTGACCACCGAGCATGCTGCCATCAATCTTCAGAGGACGCTGGATCTCCTCCCTGACTGGCTGAGTAACTGGCGACTCTCTGTCAACGCAGGCAAGTCCCAGGCGCTCGCCGTCAGCACGAGGTGCTCCCTTCCGGCGCTTCTAAAGATTGGTGATGCTGTGATCCCGTGGGGGAGGACAGCAAAGTATCTCGGGGTCACCCTGGACCGCCGACTCTCCATGGCCGCCCAGTGCTCATCGGCGGTGGCGAAGGCGAACGCGGCGGTAGCGCTACTGCGCCCGGCCTACGCGTCCCCGCAGATCCCCCTGAGGATGCGCATCACCCTTTACCGGACGTACGTACGGTCCCGCCTTACGTACGCGGCACCCGCGTGGCACCACTTGCTCTCTGCACCCCAGAAAGGGTTGCTGCAGAGAGCCCAAAACCGGGTGCTGCGCCGAATCGCGGGCGCACCGTGGTACGTCCGCAACACCACCATCGCTAGGGACCTCAGGGTGGAAAGCGTGGAGGCCTTTGTGGCCCAGCTCTCCGCGAAGCTGTTCGCGCGAGCGGATGCCTCGCGCCTGGTCGAGCTAACCGACCTGGCGCCGTGGCATGCCCGCCCGCCCGACCGCCATCGCCTGCCAAGAGATGCCGTCCCACCAGAGGACCCAGCGGAGCCACGCAGCCCGCCCCACCGCCCCCGAAGAGGAGGAGCCCTGACGCACTGATGCGCCACACCAAAGCGCAATGATGCGCCCCGGCGCAACTGCGCCCCTACCACATCGCGATCGCATCGCATCGCATCGATCGCATCCCACCCTCCCTACCGTCCCTTACACCGGAAATCCAGATGCCGGTGTAATCACGTCTAAATCTCGTCCGGGGCCCGACTAGTGGCAGCCCTATTGCCACCCCGTCGTCCCCGTGGCGTACCCTTTCCCCCCGACACAAAAAGTCGGGGCCTAGAAGTTTGTTAACTCCACACCCTTTCCCCAGGTCGTTCGTGTCTGCGGTCCGGTAAACGCGGCGCGTGAGGGAGTGGACCCACACATGTTTTCCCGGCCCCCGGGTCGGGACCCCCACGCGCCGTTTGGAGCCGACCGCCGGTCTTGGTTGGGCCTGGATTGGCAATCGACACTCCCTTGTTGTTGTTGGCTGCCCCCCCCACGGGTTTCCCCCGCGTTCTGCCGCGGGGGGTCTTCCCTAAAAATTGACTCTTTGCGCCCAGTACGAGTACTGGGCGCGTCATCCCACCCCAATTAGAGGGGCTATGCCCCTGGTGTTGGTTACCGCCGTAAGGCCCTTTTCAGGGGCCCGGCGTCGAGAGAAAAGTCTCCTTCTCTAGTTGCAGCTTCGCACGGGTGCGATGTATTATACATATAAAACTTCCTCTTGAATCACTCCATCCATTGCTGAAAATAATAATCAGCTTGGCAAGAGCTGTTAACTGAGATAGGTCTGAAATCTGTTGGGGGGTGGGACTGCCCATAGAGTTTATTGCATGGTCCATTCACGTTTCTACTACTATCGGTTACGTCTATACGTCAGTCAGTGGGGACATCTCCTTTTATTTAAATAGACAAATAAAATTACTATACTTACAATAAAACACGGTAAACATGTTTCCTAATCACTGTAAATAAAATTCATAAGGACCAAGGCATTGACGAAAGTATGGGTGGGTTAAAATAAAAACAGGTCTCCTACACTTTACTGAAAGTAGGGCTTCGTAAGGTTTTTGTTATGGTTTACCATAAAGAGGCCATATAAAGTGTCCCGGTCATCGGGATATTCTAGGGTTAAGTTACTTTTTTATTAAGTATAAAAATAAGAAGTCGCATATGTACCAACGCCTACTCCGAAACATGTTTCTGTGGTGTGTTACCAAGTGTACAATTCGTTACTACAAAGTACAAAATATGACGTCTAAGGGTCAATTCACACCAAAACGAAACGGTACGCGTCATGGAGCTGCATTTTAGATAGCTATTCACGATTGAACTTTATTTATAATTACACCAGAACATACACGTTTCATTGTAAGAGTTGGAATGTCAGGTTGCACCGCGCTGCACAGCGCATGTTCAGTGTATGACTGATGTCACATGAAACGTGTATCTTTTTGTGTAGTTAATAAAGTTCAGTTTTAAATAGATATCTTAAGCACGCCGCGCCGCGTAACGTATCGTCGCGCTGTGACCTGACCCTTAAACCACAATACACAAGACGTTAATAATGCGCGTAAGCCCCATTGTGTTTTTTTTTTTTCAGTAACGAGCTCTCTTCTGATTATAATGGAGAAATCTGCTATCGACTTGAGGGAAAACAACATAATAATCATTCCAGTCTAATCTGTGATATTATTGGCAAGATTGTCATCGTCAAGATTTAAAGATTTTCCATACAAATTTTCAACCCTTATTTCACCCCTTTAAAGATGAAATTCTACAAAATCCCTTCTTAGTGCGCGTCTAAGTACATTGTAAATTAAAACTGCTGTCCAAAATCCACCGTTAGCGGTTACGGCTCTGCGTGTTGCCCGCAAAAAAGATTTTTCGCGGAAACCGTACATTTAACCGCAACAATAAGTAGCCTATGGACTTCTCCGCGGTCTACTGTATGAATCTGTGCCAAATTTCATCAAAATCGGTCCAGTAGTTTCGGAGCCTACTCAATGCAAACAAACAAACTAACAAATCTTGTTTATTATATTAATATTAGTATCTATACAGATATTATAGATCACAGATAACTAAACTTTGTAGTTAGTTACAAACTTCCACAGTTTGTTAGGATGTCATAGCAACAAACGTCACGTTGGTCTTCGACGCAAAAACCCCGCATCGTAATTTAATAAAAGGAGGATGGGCATTTTGGTCTACCTTTCTATACACACAAGCTATTATGTCATTAGAAAGGTCTCTTTTCATACATTATTTCATTATCTGTCCATCCTTCTTTGGTAACAGACAGTTATTTAGATACACATAATAAAGTAAACAAATTTTTATCCCGGAAAATATACTGATCAATTCGCAACATGCAGTGCGAATATAAAACAGTGTACTATTGTATTTTCATTATTTAAATCATCTCTAAATCGGCTGACACTTTAATTAGTCTACTACCTAATGATATTCTAGACACGGTTAGCGTAGTGTGCATGGCGCAACGTGTGCGAGGTACTAAGTAATGATTCATGTTATCGACAAATTTTAAAAGCTTTTGAATATTTCATATTGTTAAGATTTAAGAAACAAGGAACAAAATTCATCCATTTCGGTACTTAATTGAATTATTCATTTTTAGCCCCCCTAATTAATGGCCTCTTGAACTTGTGTTGTGTTGGCTGACTGTACAGTGTACATATGCTGTGTAACAGTAATTTCATATTATCTTTGGAAAGCTTATTGTCCACATTTGAATCTATTAGCTCAACTACTTCAGACATAGAGGCTTCAGCGAAAACCTCTATTGAGCACGCTGCCGCAAACGCACACGACACAAAGTCACAAACACCACCGCGCCCACTAAACCATCAGCGCCCCCGACAACACTCACCGAACACCACGTAGAAGACCGCGTAGCCGAAGTCGAGCGGCGTGCGCGCGTTGCGGTAGCGCTCGCAGCGGCGGAGCTCGGCGTCGTAGTACAGGCCCACGCCCAGCACCGGCGCGCACGTGAGCGCCGCCGCCCATGCCCACGACACCAACAGCGCCAGCCGGATTATGAAGTACGTCACTTGCTGTACAACAACAGAAATTTTGTTAACATCACTGATTTTTTTATCATTTATTTAGGCCATTGAATTAGGAGGGGGCATTAAAGGTACAAATAGGCCGCCCGATGGAAATTTCCGGTAGTCGCGTCGCCCACGATGACACCCGCAACACCAGAGTAGCGAATTTTGATCACCAGTATTTTGAACTCTGATTACTGGATAAGCTATTGAATGTTTCTGTCTTTGTCTGATAAAAATATGACTCTATGACTCCTATTGTCTTAGAGCTGAAACGTAGCTCTTACTCCTGTTATATCCGGGTCGAGGTCTCCGCAGTTCGCACAGAGTGCTACATCTAATATCGGCAATCGTAAACTGCGCGAAATTGCCCACTACACTTTATTGATATATTGTGTAGAGGAAAAATATGAAATACCAAGTGGGAGTTAAAAATAGAAAGCATTTGATATGTGCTTTTAGTGTATACTCGAACGAAATTTCGATTAGTTTTCATTTTAGCCAGTGACGCAAGACGTCATCGTAATTTATATTTTCCATAACAACGCGTTTTCAGTCATCGTACGTGTCTTAAGACGCGTTTACAAAATAATGAAGTGATTATAGTAATTTGTAGGTTTCGTTTGGCCCAGTCCCTCTCTTTATTTAAACGAGTACACTGCGTTCAGATTCAATTTAATCTGAACGTCAACAAAAAACAGCAGGGTGCTGTTAAATGCTATTAATTTAAATCATAAGTACACTGGGTAACTAGTAAAATAGCTTTGCTTGGTGCTCCTAATACATAAAAAAAGGATTACAAAAATATTTTAACTCGATTCGAACCCACCACCGAATTTCCGAACAACGCAAAAATTAACCAAACTGCCAATCGAACTGACATTGTACAGTCGAATTTATTGATGTATATGATTACGACGAAAGAAAAAACATATAATATAACTTAAAAATATGCAGTTTGCCAGAGATAAAACCTATCTAGGCCCATTTTTATCCCCCAAAACTCCCTGCATACTAAATTTCATGTGAATATTTGCCGTTGTCGAGATTACGATTATATATATGTACAAGATTGTCTCGTTTAAAGTATAAGTTGTCACTTATTAATTTAGTGAATACATAAATTTGGTGAAATTTACTTTTTTTTTTCTTACATTTCTATGAAATTATATCCGAACAGGGGGTCTAAAAGGCCACTTTAGGTTTTTCATATTATGTTTCATACATTTTTTTTCCGTACAAAAATCGGAAAATTGTAAAATAGCTACATACATGATCCATCTGATTTAATCATATTAGAAAACATCAATTTTGACAGTTTTAATAGAAATCAGTAAAATGGCGCACATAATATGAGTAAAAAAAAATATGAATCATAATATGAAATTGTAAATTTGAAATGTGTATTCTGGGGTAGACTAGATGCAGTTTTCCTCACGTATAAGAGACAACAGTTGGCATCTGGCAGAGGCGAGTAACCTTTTCCAATAATAAGTATACCTACCTATATTGTTTTTCACTTGTCAAATATGTTAGTCGTGACTACTTTATCGAGTTAATGCAATGCAAATCGAGTCGAGATTGTAAATCGTGTAAAAAGTGTATTCTCGAGACAAAATATGATGAAAATTATGTCAGCATCTCGAGACATAATTGTTACATATATCAACAGTAAGATGTAACTGTCAATGTCATTATTGACATTGACAGTTACATCTTTTAGCGACTGACTGATAAAGCTGGGGCTATATTATGATCCGGAATACGGCGGCCCCGGGACAATTCAGAGCACTGAAAGTAGAACTTTGTGCTAATAAAATAGAGTTGAAAATGGAATACACAAGTGTCCAGTCAAATGTCAATGTCATATATGACAGCTCGACACTTCGATTATCAACTCTGTTGTATTGGCGCAGAGTCCTATTTTCAGTGCTCTGAATTTTCCCCGGCCTTACGGATTCCGGACAATAAAGTCTCTGCTTACTTAGCTCTATACTTAGCGACGGAGACAAAACTTCCGGATAAGCTACTTGTCACTTAAAAGAACAATTACAAAAATAATTATTATGTAGTTTATACCTATTTACAAAATATGGAACATATCTGTCGACCATGGGGTGACACTTCACACTACTTGGCAGCCAGCCAATCGACACGTGTGCCGTGCGGTGAGTGGTGACATGTGTGTGTGTGTGTGTGTGTGTGTGATATGTGTTGTTGTAGTGACCTGTGACAGGTGAAACAACCCAATGTAAACAGATAGTAGGTAAATAATATGTTCCTGACCATGGTGTATTATTTATAGACAAAATAATGTAACCTTTCGGTCCATTAACTGTGAATAAAAAGTGGCCATGGACCAAAAGAAAACAATGTATCATTCGGTCTATCTTTGTATTACTCCTACAGAGCAACCGCGCTAAGTTTTTTCAGTTGAACCGCAAACGAAACGTGAACGTTACTCGACTTTTTAAATGACGACTTGGACAGATAGTTCGACTCGACGTTTTGACAGATAGTTTGAACGCAGCCGCACCGCAGACCAAGCGCAAACACTGTCAAAATAAAAAGTTGATACGATGGTATATAGAAAGCCTAGTTTGGGGGAAGTGGGGAACGTTACTTCTGTTATTATCCTAATATTTTATTGGTAATAAACTATTTGTATTTGTTGTATTTTTAGATGGACTTATATATTATAGACGAGGCATGTAGAGGTTAAAAGTGTCTTCAGTTAAATGGCCCCACTTTTGATATTTTTGGGGCCATTTAATGTATGGTGAATACAAGATGGCTGACATTTGAAGTATAGTGAAAACCAAGATGGCGTAACTTTTTATTGTATGAAGATTTGTTCTGTCAAATGTACGTCATAGCCTATCTTGAGTTTTGAATTCTTTGTATTTGTATCATAACTACAAATTTGTAAAAACTATAGCCCGTCTACGTAATAGTAGATTGTTAGCCTAGGGTTGAAAAGAATCAATTCCCGAGGTAGTTAGACGCCTATAGTCCGAGTAGGAATTTAATCTTTTACCCGTGGCAAACACTCTACTTTTCATTTAGAATATGGGAAAATAAAACTAGTTGTTTATCTTAACTATTTATTGATAATAATATATTAGTAGTGCCTATTTAAAATTAATAGTCAAATTAGGACAATTCGTGAAATTAAAAGTTTTTGTTAGGAATATTTATAGTACCTATAGAATATATATAGTTTCAATATTTCGCTTGAACTCATTTTTAATATTCAATTCAAATCTTAGTAGCACAAAAGTCCGTCACAGAATATACATACATAGCAGATTTTAGTATCCCGCCAATTTGTGTTGACTTTTTAAATTTTAAATATGGAACTTGTCGTTCGCCGCGTAATTGTCGCGATACTCGCGGCTTATTCCGCTCAAAGAGTTTGCGCTAAATTCACACTGGCTGTTTAGAAAGTCATGTTATTTTTTAATAGTTTTTTTTTATATAAATTTCTTCACAGCTGACAGTAGTTCTATTTTTGAAGTTTTTCCGGCCCTCGGCCGGAATGAATTTGTATAAGTTTTTCCCTCCCTATGAAAGGAAAGCAGCATCTTCCACCCAATAATCAGATCAAAACAACACTACTTTCCGAGTATGAGAAATGAAAATTATATTATAGTCTACTAGCTGACCCGGCAAACGTTGTTTTGTCATTGTACCTACTTATGTATTTATTAATGCCACATCATATAAAAATAAAATCGAAAAAAAATATTTAGAGGTGGTGAAAATATTTGTAAATATTTAGACCCCTTATCATGTAGGGGTTAAAAATAGATTACGACCGATTCTGAGACCTACCGAATATGTAAAAAAAATTTATAAGTATCGGTCAAGCCGTTTCGGAGGAATGTGTCCCCAACACTGACTTTTTAGATGATTTTTTATGACACGAGAATTTTATATAATTACCTTACATATGAAATTGGCGTTTTGTTGTACTGGCCAATTTGATCTCAAATATATCTTCTTAGGTTAGGAATTCCAATTTCAAATTTATACCGCTATTTACGCATGCATTTGTGTTTCGAAAACCGTAATTCATTTGTTTTTCCTCTTTTGGTTTCTTCTTTGCATCACTGTTTACAAAATGCAAAACTTGAAATATCGTATTATTTTCGAGTACGAGTTCCACCGTGGCTCCAGTGCTGCAGAAACGGCTCGAAGGATTAATGATGTATGACGGCGGTGGTGTCGCAAAAGAAAACACAGTGCGTTTTTGGTTCCAACGTTATCGTTCTGGAAATTTCGACCTGCAGAACAAGTCCCGTGGACGGCCGGAGACCAAAGTTGATAATGAAGAATTTAAGGCTATTGTGGCCTAAACCGACAAACGCGCGTCGTCTGCTGCGGTGCATTACTCAACCGGCACAATAATGAAGGGATTTTTAATCGAATCATTACCTGTGACGAAAAGTGGATCCTGTACGATAATCGGAAACGCTCATTGCAATGGCTGAACCCTGGCGAACTAGACAAAGCCTGCCCCAAGCGAAAATTGACTCAAAAAAAGTTACTTGTGAGCGTTTGGTGGACTAGTGCCGGTGTCGTTCACTACAGCTTTCTTAAATCTGGCCAGACGATTACGGGAGATGTCTATTGCCAGCGACTGCAAATCATGATGGAAAAGCTAGCTGCAACAACCGAGGTTGGTAATTCGCTCTAGACCACTTCTAGATCACACACTGCACAACAGACGGCTACCAAATTAGAGTAGCTTCAATTGGAGAAAAGTTTTATATGTGAGCTTTCGATATGTATGTAGAAGACTGAAGTATAGAAATTAACAGCGCCCTCGCGGGACCAGGGGCTATTACTGTTACTCTGTTCATTCAATTCAATCTTATCGTAAACAAAGAGAACAATAGAACACATAATGCTACCAATTTCAATGTTACTTTTTTACCGTGCATTAAGGAAATACAATGACACGTTAACTTGGTCGTAATTCATCTTATTATTTACTTTATTATTACTTATTACTTATTATTTATAGTTCACTGAACATGCTATATAGTACAGTATAATATTAAGTCGCAGTCGTGGTGGAGGTTCGATTTATGATCACTTGTATAAATATGAGGTTTTCCCCGAGTACGTTTCTAGGGACGCACGCTAAGCGAGGAAAATGTAAGAACTTATCACATAGATGTTTGCTACTGGGTCATGGAGCTCTCCCAGTTTAAAGGTAAAGAGAAGAGGCATGTTTTACAATCTACTGATAAGTGCCAGATAGTTTATTTGCATGTGTTGTCTCTGTCGCTCGATATAAACACAGTAACAAAACTTCCGTATTAGGCTGGGATTACATTGTCCGGAATCCGTAAGGCGGAGCGAAAATTCAGAGCACTGAAAATAGAACGCTGGACTAATACAATAGTCATCATGTGTTCGAAATTCAACTAATTACGAACACATGAGTCGAGTTATCAGATTTGACATTGACATTTGACTTGACTTATATGTTCGATTTTCAACTGTGTTGTATTAGCGCAGAGTTCTATTTTCAGTGCTCTGAATTTTCCCGGGCCCGCTGGATTCCGGATCATAATAATATAGTCCCAGCGTAAGCTGTCCGACACGTAATTTAAGATTGTAAAACAGGCCCTTAAGCTTGTATAAAAATAAGAGCTACTTATATTTTAATTTCATGCATATTCATATTTGCGGCGATCATTCTGTAGATTAAACGAGATGATCCGCATGTAATGGTAAGTGTGTACTTGTGGAACAATAACAATAACTAAACAGACAATGTGCCATTTAATGTAATGCGAGATTGTGTGTCGCGACTCGCGAATGTAGGTACCATTATACACCGGATTTGGTCAAACGACCGCGCCATTTGCTAAATTGTTTTATTGTTAACATCAAAACACTGCGCATGAGCCATAAGTAGTGTCTCACTCTCTTGGTCTTGGTAGACTGTGAGGAACGCTGCGATATTTTTCGGTAGAACTCTCTGAAACTTAGTATTCCGTAATAGGCCACAGAATTTTGGTAAATTTTAGTTTGTCAAATAATAATTGACTTTGAAGGTCGTACGAGTATAGAGTCACTATAGAGTGGCCTAGTTAGAAGTTAGCAAATAACCAACCAAGGTTTGCCAGACTCTAGAAAGTTCAGTACAACTTAACGCCATGTGTCGATTTGACGGAGCTAAAAAGCTAAATTTGAAATTACGGCCAAGAACGCCACAGGAGTTACAAGAGCGAGTCTGATCCTCGACGGTATTATGTGAGGCCGTGATGTCGCTTTAATCGTGCTAATGTCTCCTATCCATAATTTATTTCTTTGGTGTAAGTACACATTTGTAAAAAATGTAGAAGTATTTTGCGACTTTTTTTTACTAGCTGGTGCCTGCAACTTCGTTTGTATAGAACGGAAACGGAACCCTAAGATAAAGCAGCCTATAATAGACCTTATAATATCAGCTATCTGCTAGTGAAAGTCCCGTGAAAATCGGTCCAGCCGTTTCAAAGATTAGCCACAACAAACAGACAGACAGGCAGATAGACCGACAGACAGACGGACAGCCAAAAATTAAAAAAAGAAAAGAAAAATTGCAAGTACTGTATTACTTTTATATCCATTGAGTGAAAAGCTCTTATTTTTGAATCACAAAGAGACACTTCAATTTTATTTATTTGTATACGAAGTGACCCGTGCCCACTTCGTTAAACATTTTTTGATGATGATGATGAGGATAAAAAGTATCAAGTTACGCCCTATAACATTAGCTATCTACCAGTGAAAGTCCCGTTAAAATCGGTCCAGCCGTTCCAGAGATTAGCCGGAACAAACAGACAGACAAACAGAAGGACAAACAAACGGACAGACAAAATTTTAAAAAATTGATTTTTTATTGTTAATACCGTATATAAGTACATTCATATGCAATAAGTAAAAAACTATAGTATTTGATATTACAAACAGATACTTCAATTTTATTTATCTGTATGTATACATACATATAGATGTATATAGATTTTTAGGAAAACTTACAACAATTAAATTTAATGTAGGTACAATAAATTAACACGTTGTAAGATGAATCCCCCTTCGCTATTGAGTACAAATGAGGAGGGGAGGGGGGAGTAATCAATTATGTATATCAACAAATCAACGAGCTTATTGAAAAATTAATGGTAAGTGTTTAGATAGCGCTAATCGATTTGCTACGAGGTGTATGCTCTAATCGATTTGGTACGAGTGTACACTGTACACAGTAGTCCGTCCTCACACTCACACTGTAGTCACAGTAGACATATAATGTAGTAATCTAGAAATTACGTGATTGGGTTTTTGTAGACTACATAGACATAACTTTTGTTTTCAATAATGATAATTATTACATAAGCCAAAGAGTTCATTTAACTATTTGTTTATGACTGTTTTGTCCGGAATCTGGAAGGCAGGTGAAAATTTAGAGCATTGAAACTAGAACTCTGGACTAATTCAATAGAGGTGAAGATCGAACACATGTGTTGAAAGTTGTCAGATTTGACATTTGACTTGACACTATATTTTAGAGTAATATTCAGTAGTTGTGTGGGGTTCCTATAACTCTATTCCTATAGGCTTCACTTACAACTTATCTTTTGAAGACCCTCATCCAAATATTGATAGGCTAGGGCTTCGCCACTGCTATTCACCAATATTTTTTTTGGGTAAGCAATAAAAAATTAAGCTGTTACTCTCTCTAATGGGCAGAGTGATAAGGACAGCAAGTGACTTAAGAGCATCTTTATTTAGGTAGCTTTTGAGTATGGGTAAGTCTGATTTAAAGAATGACTAACTTATTTAAAGTGCAAAAACCTACATCGCAATAAAAATATCAAATGACCCATTAATGGCATTTTAGCTTTAGGTACCTACCTATTTTTTTGATGTCTGACAAGGTAGGTATTGGATACATGGATCACACAAGACTCAAGAGTCAAGACTCATGATCGGTTTCTGAGGTCTTTTGTTGATTCGTTTAGTGTTTGTAACTACTTACTACAGGCGCAACAGCACGGCCGCGGGGCGCAGCGGCATTTTATTCCGTCTATAACCCTAGATTTTCAACCCTCGTCCATAACGACGTTATGAAGGACGCAGGGCCGGATCTACCATATAAATTTTTGACCTTCTTTGGGAAAATCTAGGGGTTGAACACGAAATAAACCACTGCGGAGTCGTGCTTAGTTTTGGCACTATTATCTCGTGATTATATATTTTTAAGATCCAAAGTAAGATCATTACACAACGTAGCTCGGGAAAAAAACAGACAGGATCTCGCAACTTTTAAACTTACAAAGATATTGATAAATCAATACTATGTGTCAACACCATTAGCTACTCGAGAGGCTCGCTTACCTTCTGGTACAGAAAGGGTCGTGTGAGCGCGAGGTACCGCTCCAGAGCCATGGTGACGGCGATACAGACGCTGCCGATGCCGAAGACGCGAAGCACCACGCGGCCCGCGCACAGCTCCCGCGCACCCGCCAGCTGCGGCGCCAGCACCGACACGAGCAACGCCCCCAGCATGCCCAGCTGTGGGGAAAGTGACCAGTGACGTGAGTAGCGCAGCCCAGCATACTCAGAGCAAACGATGTGCATAGCTGGAACCGCTGTTCAGCAATCCCTAATTCCTGCTTCTTTTGCTTATAGTTTTTTTCTGTCCTTATGTGCAGGCATAAACACAGTTTTTTTTAATTATGAAACTTTAAAAAAATATGCAAATGAATTAATTATCCGTGCGCACATTTTGAAATCAGCTGTGTGTGCCAATGAGCTTCTCAGTGTCGTAAGGAGTATTAATATTATTAAATATTTTCTATGAATTGGACCAGGAAACGTGCATGCGGAATGCTCGTAAGCGCGGACGCGGCGCTTATATGGCGGTATGACGCATGAGCTAATCCTAAAGGTGGCTATACTCACCAGCGCAACAAGACCATTAGCAGCAGGACATAACTAGAAACTTTCGAGCCAAAGGCGACAAGATTTGTTGCGCGAGATAGATATTGCGCGAGAGCGTTTTGTCGTCTCACAGAATTGTTCCCTAGCACGAGGTTAGAACTCACCAACGCGACGAGATCATTAGCAGCAAGCGACGTGAGGAGCAGCAAATGTTTTCTGTTGCGAATGCGCCGCTCGCCTATTCGCAGGATCACGATGGCGGCCGCGTTGCCCACGATACCCAGCACATACACCATTGTGATTATTGCTGCTCGGAACCATAACCTCCTCGGGCTTCGTGAGGTGATGCTCAAAGTACTATTCAGGGTACTATTTAAGGTACTGTTCAAACTGTTTAAGGTACTGTTCAGTAGATCGTCGTTAAGTGTCGTGGTCAGGTCGTAGCTGCGCTCGTAGGGCTCGGTGGTGAACGAATACATCTTGTCGACTAGTTGACTTTAGAGTTTAGTTCCGACTCATCGCTGGTTTTTGGTGGGTACCTGAAATGAAAACAATTTTATATAGTTAAGTTACAGAACTTTTCTTTATTGAGTGTTGAATTCATTTACAAAATGTTATTTTATAGCATGTATATTTGATCCGAACTCCGAAGCGAACCAAATCCGTGGTCCGGTACGTTATATGTACCAAATCTGATCGTTTGTTAGCACTGTAAGAATCAAACAATATTTTAATTCTATCTCGGACAATATGCACATTATCCTGTCACCTTCCACTGAGCAGAACCTTAACATTTATCATACGGCTTAACTCTACCTCTTTCATCACTAGCGACCCTTCACAAGTAAAGTTTGGACCGCGAGAAACATCACCCTTCAACGTTTCCTCCAAAACGAATAGGTATGTAGATGCGCGGGGCTGACAGTCCGATCTGGCAAGTCGATGCGAGAGTATTTTCCCTAGTTTTATCAGCTTATCACGTGTAAACACAAAATAAAACATGTCGGTTTGGAGCGTCAACTTACTACTGACAGCAAAACTTTAAAAAGGAAAGGCGAATCCTGCCTGATTTTCAATCAAGAGCGGTCAAGTTTCGAACATATATGGTTATAGTACTTAAAAAGTTATTATATAAAAAAATATATTATATTTTTAAGACTTGGGAATAAAAAGTTATGAATCTCTGAATACCAGAGAATTGATGTACAAAATACGTACCTACTTATCTTTTTACTATTTTATCTATAATACTACTACTATTTATCTATTTTTGCCTGCAAGACCACCTCAAGGCCGCGGTATTGGATTTACAGGCTGGATGGTGAGGAAGGCGCTTAACACAAACATCTATGGTTATTAACTTAGCTAAAGGCTCATGAAAGGCTCATTACGTAATTAATCTGTCATTTTGTCCATTCTACCGCAGACAAAACGAAAAAATTTCTACGGTGGCAAGCTACGCGCGGGAGTAAATTCAAGTATTTTGCCACATTTCCCTGCACTTAAATGGTGTCACATCTCGTGCGTCTATCATTATACTTTCAAATGCCCTATCGCTCCCGAAATAATGTCATGTTGCGACACCACCGAGGCAGAGTGCTGCCCTGGATCAATTTGTGGAAATATAACTTGAATATAGAATGGGACTGGGACAAATGTCGACTATTATAGGCGCAGTTGACGTATCGTTTGTAGTAGCGATTTGTCGCAGTACCTGTGTTAATTTAAACGAGTCATCCTACTGGTGATGTGAAAGTTTATGAGGATGGATGGATGATGGATGTTTGTTACTCTTTCACGCAAAAACTGCTCAACGGATTTTGATGGGTATGGTAGTAGTTTAGGCTCTGGATTAACACATAGGCGATTATTGATCCCGAAAAAGAGCAGTATTCCCGCGGGATATTATAAAAAGTAACGGCGAAACATTTGTTTGAAAAGTTGTGCACATAATCATATGAACGACATGATCATTTCGATTTACTTAAAAGTTTAGCATCCCAACCAACGGCACCAACATACCAGAGCAAAAGCATATTTACTAACTTAACTAAATATTGATCAAGATGCTGCTCACGACTGCGTTGCCGCAAAAGGAAACCCCGGGGAACCGTGCATATTCCACGAAAGCGTAAAAATTATCAAATCAAAATTGGTTCTGGAGTTTCGGAGCCTATTCAATGAAAACAATCAAACACTTAAACTCTTTTCTCTTTATAATATTTCTAAAGATTAGAAGTGAACAAAAATATCGTTTTACCATAGTCCTATATATTATAGATAAGGCATGTCGAGGCAAAAAGTGTCCACACTTATACTGCCCCACTTTTGGGGTTGTATGGGGCAGTCTAGGTTTGACATTAATTGTCATCTTCACATTTTGATATTTGCTTTCCGCAGTATAATTAGTCCGCATATACAAGCTCATCTTTAGGGCCTCTAACCATGAGAGTTTTTTGTGGTCGCAATAGAAAAAACTGCACTGTATATAGAACTTTGGGATAATTACAATAGAGCTGAAAATCGTGTACAGCTGGTCAGCTGCCAAATCTAACACTTAGATTTTCAGCTCTATTGTATTAGCGCAGAGTTCCATTTGCAGTGCAGTTTTTTCTATCACGTCCACAAAAACTCTCTTGGGAACGTAACCTTAGTTTTGAAATCATTGCGTAATGCGTTATACTGGCTGAGATTTTTTTTTTAAATTGGCACATTTCTGGGCCTACTTGTTCCCCCAACAGCAAAGTCAGGACAATTTTTTGCTAGGTTACATTTTTTACATATTTTATAATTGGTTTTTATTGGGTACCTACATTTGATTTTCTGGCAATTTCTATTTTGAATATATTCTCTACTTATACATTTACTCTATGTTACATGTTCTTTTATTTTCTTAAGTTTATTTACTCAATTTTAACATTCCTTTTTCACTACACCCTTACATATTACATTTCTGTTTACATTTCTTACTTGTTTTAACTTTTATTTGAATACATCCATATCGTTTCTTTTGCTTTACACTACATTTCTCTTTTACCTTTACATTTCTTTTTTTTTAGTTTATATTATGTTTATATTATGTTTCATTCATTTTCTTATTACTATCATATTTTACATTTTTCTTTTATACTTATTTCGTTATTTCTATATATTATACTTATCTATAGATTCTTATCTTCTCTATCTATAGATTTATATCTTTTAACATCTTCACATTTCCATGTTAATTTGTTACATTTCTGTTTACATTTATTTTTAGTTTATATTATGTTTAGCTGTTACATTCATTATCCTTTCCTATCATATTTCACATTTTTCTTTTATGCTTACTACATTAACTCTATATGTTATACTTATCTGTAGCATCTTATCTTTTCTATCTAGATTTGTATCTTTTTAGTTCTAAGCGTATTGTGTGTATCTGTACATTAATTGTCTTATTAATGAACTATTTTATCATATTTATATTTTACATTAAGAAATTTATTTTATTTTGAGAAAATAATTAGTTATTGCGTTCAGCCCGGAACGTTCACTCTGAAATTTTGGATATAAATTATACACTATGATTCCTTTGCAATGTGTTCTCCATAGCGCGTTGTGACTTGTGCGAGATCAGTGCCAGCTTACAATTGATATCTGGGACTAGTGTGTGGTACCTTGTGCGTTTCCTTACAGTATCTAATTATGCTGAGATATTAAAATAGGATAGGTCAGTTTAACTTTTAAGAGACTGTATCATTTTATTACTAGCTTTTTCCCGCGTAAATATGGTATCGGGTATCCCACGGGAATACTGTACTTTTTGGGGATAAAAATACCCTATGTTTTTATTACAGAGCCTAAACTACTACCAAATTTCATCGAAATCCGTTTAGTAGCCTTTGCATGAAAGAGTGACATCTATCCATCCATCCTCACAAACTTTCACATTTATAATAGTAGTAGCATTATAGTGATTATCATTTCTTCATTTCTACTTTTAGGTGGAAATCAGCCAACTATTATTGTGCCAACTAACAATCACAATATGAAGGACACCTCCTCGTTTGACCCTGATGGTGTTTTTAAATTGGTTTTTTATAATAATTTTATTTATACTAATTTTAATTTTTCTGTAGACACGTGAAAAGTTTCACACTAGTGGGCAGCGGCCATAGTATCAGGGTGTAGTTTACAACAACAAAACGTCACAATTTTATATAATAGGTACTAGCTTTTGCTACCGCAGCTTCGCCCGCGTGGGAGTGTGTTCGTGGCAAAAAACTTCTATAGTAAACATACCTGCAATATAGTAGTAGCACAGAGTAAAAATATATACTTTATAATACATTTTCACTCGTACTTTTTAATTTTAAGATGCTCGTAGATAAGGATTAGGTAATATTGTATCCGTCTTAATAGCTTCAGAACCACATTATTTCTGATAATTTTTAAAACTTAGAATGGGTATAGTAACCTATTCTTAAAATATAGACATATATGTCATCGCGGAGTTTTTGTAGACCTAATAAAGAGAAACAATCCCACCATACATTATTTTGTTATTTATCTCCAACGGGTTAGGCTAGGCAGCGTTTTCGATAAAAGTTCCCAGGCGGCTTGTTTTTTTTCGACACCTTCATAAATCAAACAATTTCCATTAGACCTTACCAAATTATTATCGACCTAAACCTTCCTAAGAAACCACTCTGTCGGTAAATGTAAACGACATGAAAATCCTTTTAGTCGTTTTTGAGATTATCGCGAACATACAGACTCGGCGGGGCACTTAAGTATCCTATGTCCGTGTCGTGGTTCTCAAGCTACCTCCCCACCAATTTTCAGCCAAATCGGTTCAGCCGTTCTTAAGTTATAAATAGTGTAACTAACACGACTTTCTTTTATATATATATGTATAGACAATTGCTGGTAGGTAGGTACTTAATTAAGGAGTATTCCGAGGAAAATCAAGGTATAAGATTAGTTTTTCATAAAATAACCAAGCTCAAAATATAAAATTTATTTTTCAACAGTTAACAATAATATGACGTGTCAAAACAAATTTTATATAATGGGTCCCACTCACATGCAATGAAATGAAATGATGCTTTATTTGGTGAAAATATGGTTACATATAGGTGTTACATTTTTACTTTAGTGCGCATGTTTTGTCGCAGTTAACGACGTCCAAATATTTTATTTATTATTAACACATTATACAGAACAGAATCAAATTGTCAATGATTAAGTATTAATTACAAACATCATTCATTATGTCAATAAGTATATAGAATGTTAAAAATTTAATGTTGTTAATACAATTTTTAGATTACTATAAAAATGTCAAGAAAGAAAAAAATTAAAATGTGAAATCAAGAGCTCCATAAAATGTTAATAGATATAAAAAATATAATGTTAAAAATGATGATTAAATTTCAACTCATTAAAAATTCTTTCACGTCATAATAAGATTTATTTATTAACATTTTTTTAAGTTCTCTAATAGAGTGTTTTTTAGATAATTGTTTTATATGTTTAGGCACCTTATTATATATTTTTACACACATTGAATAAGCATTATTTATAAAAAGCGTTGTTTTTGATTTTTTATCTATGATCAGTCTATTTGAGTTTCTTAAATATTTTATCGGGTGCTTATCTATTAATTGTGTAAAAATGTCATTGTTGTGTATAACAAATTTAAAAATTTCTAAAATGTATAAGCTAGGTAGTGTCATGATGTTTAATTGTTTAAAGAAAGGCTTACATGACTCATATGGTGGAATCTTAGCTATAGCACGGATGCATTTCTTTTGGACAGTGAATGCCTTATCAAAATACGTAGAATTTCCCCAAATTATCAATCCATAGCGTAGGACTGATGAGACGTAGCCGTGATAGGCCATAATTGCGGTTTGTATACTAACGACATACGGTTTGTACACGACGACGATAGACAAATACGAATCTGTTCAGTTTTGAACAAACTTTATCTATGTGTGCATGCCAGTTACAGTATTTATCAATTTGAATGCCCAGAAACAAGTTCTCATCAACTTCATCTATAATTTCATCACTATATGCTAGTTTTAGTCGTAACGGTAATTAATTATAAGTTCTAAATTGTATGTACCTAGTTTTATTAAGATTAATTTTTAGATTGTTAGATGTTAGCCATTCAATTAAATGTCCAAGTGTTAAATTAATGTCACTTTCGATTTTATTCGCGTCCGATTTTTTATGTGTAAATAGTATTGATATATCATCTGCAAATAATGTCAATTAATAATTATTCATTATTGGAATGTCATTAATATAAAATAAAAATAGCAGTGGATCTAATACAGATCCTTGTGGTACAACAAATTCATTTAATAAGATTCTGGAATTACTAATAACTAGTTCTTTATCTGTGTTAATGTTTTCTATTACAGTGTATTGCGTTCTATTTTCGAGAAATGACTTAATCCAATTATAAGCTGGCCCCCTTATTCCCATTTTGTTTAATTTTATCAGTAGCAATTCATGTGAAACAAGGTCAAAAGCTTTAGTCATATCAATAAAGACAACTATACAGTGGTCTTTATCATCAATGTGTATATACATAATGACAAAAGCAAGTGTCAATGTTATTTTTGATATAGACAGATGTCATGAAGTAAAGCCTATTTAGTTAGTTTATTTTAGATAGGTAAAAAGGCTATTCTCAATGTAGACTGCAGACGTATTTGTGTTAGACATATCTCATTTGTAATACGTGTCTGTGTTAAGCACCAATAAAGGAGAATATAAGAATTGTTGCTGTATTATTATCATCACCACTAAAACGTAAGATGGACTTACATATCAAGAGGTCGCAACCCGCTACACAATGCAGTTTATAATTTGGTTAGAAACATTAAAGCAAGCTTGTTGAGTTGATTTATTCTTTTGAAAGCCATATTGTTCGTTTTTTTAAATATTAAATTTGTTTATAAATGTAGTTATTCTTTTATGCATTGCTTTTTCAAATATTTTCGATAATATGGGAACTAGAGTAATCAGCCTGTAATTATTTAATTGTTTTCTGTCACCTTTTTTATGTAGCAGTTTAATTATTGAGATTTTTAATTTATTGGGAAAAGAACCCTCCACAAAAGATTTATTTATAAGTTCTGTTATGATGGGGGCTATTATATATTTACATTATTTAATTATTTTTGTGGATATTTCATCATTACCAACCGTATTTTTATTTTTTAAAGAAGTAATAAGTTGTATTGTTTCGTCACAGGTGCATGGTTTCAAAAAGATACTCATAGGATTGTCCTGGATATTACTTGTGAATTTAGAATTGGAAGTCATATTTATGTTAGAAGTTTGATTAAAATATTCATTAAATGTATTTGCTATTGTAACGGACTGCGACCTCTTGATATGCAAGTCCTTCTCACGCTTGAGTGGTGATGATAATAATACAGCAACAATTCTTATATTCTCCTTTATTGGTGCTTACACAGATACTTATTACAAATGAGATATTATGTCTAACACAAATATACGCCTATACTATGTATAGCCCTTTGGCCAACTGAAATAAACTCGATGGGCTTTACTTCATGACATCTGTCAATGTCAATTTATCTATTATGGTATTATTTATATTTATTTCTGTGATAAATTTTTTTT
Source organism: Phengaris arion (assembly GCA_963565745.1). Classification (NCBI taxonomy): domain Eukaryota; kingdom Metazoa; phylum Arthropoda; class Insecta; order Lepidoptera; family Lycaenidae; genus Phengaris; species Phengaris arion. The sequence continues at coordinate 19,819,159 of OY751444.1, forward strand.
CGTTACCTTTGTTAGAGCAATTTTTAACAATATACCAAGAGGCTTTGCATTTATTTTTACCTTTAGCAACATATTTTGTATGTGAATGTATTTCTGCAAACCTAAAACACTTCCTTAATATTAATATTTTATTATATTTCTTGTATTTGTTTTTTGTTGATATATTTTTTTATCGATTGTTACGATCAAATTAGAAAATTAATTCGTAAAGGTAAATTGTTAACAAAGAATGCTTTAGATGTTACGATAATTTATAGACTGAGATCGCACGCCAGCCTGACTACACTTGTCACTTACACACTTACTGATAAATTAAATTTCATTTTGTAGTATCACTACATAGTATAAAACAAAGTCGCTTTCCCTGTCCCTATATCCCTATGTATGCTTCAATCTTTAAAACTACGCAACGGATTTTGATGCGGTTTTTTTAATAGATAGAGTGATTGAAGAGGAAGGTTTATATGAATAATAACATTCATTAAATAGTGGAGAAATACTGTTATTTTTGAGGTTTCTAATGTGATGTCGTTTACATTTTTTCCGCTTACATTGCAAACGGTGGTTGAATCCTACGAGATAGATCAAAATAATGTACTACAGTTTTGTTCATAATTAAAAAGCCTACAAAAAAGTCCGCGATAGCATATATCTATCTCTTAGGGATAACCCACAATAACCATTTTTTTCCTTTACTTTGATTTAAATTTAATAGCTTATTTACGAAGCGATTTTAAGCAATACAGCATTAATCCTTATCCAATTTAGTACCTTAAATACATTGTGCATTTAATATAGATCAATATGGCCCGTTATAGCATGTAATTAAAATGAATATTTTCGAAGATATTACAGATTTAAAATGCAGGGACATGTCTCGGCGGCACTCGCGAGTCGCGACTCGGTGCTCGCTCAACGAATATTCTGTACTGTAGTTCTTATGGAATATCCATAGAGGTAGTTGGCCAGTTTTGTTGGAATGTCAAATTATATTTAAATGGCAAATTAAATGATTATTCACTACGTAGTATAAAACAAGTCGCTTTATCTGTCTGTCCCTATGTACCTATATTGTATGCTTAGATCTTTAAATCTACGCAACGGATTTTGATGCGGTTTTTTTAAATAGTCTTTTTATACTCAAGCGCGATAGATATAATAATATAATGTATATCAAGCGGTCGCGCATGTCGCGTCGAGGTGATAGGGTCCCATTTTTAACCATTTGCATTGGGTAAACCTATAAACATTTTCAATATTGTATCAGAAGTAGGTATATTGCTGTAAATGGAGAGTTATTCGCCGAAGTAGTTTTTTCTCCAAGAACACTATACTACGCGGGCGAAGCCGCGGGCAAACGCTAGTAAGTGTATATAATGATTATAACTATGCAAAGTTCAGACCCGCTATTTTCTGCGGTGGGCGCCAAAAGTACAAAAAATTTTTTGTTGTATATAAAAAGTTTAGTTAGGCGGGCCTTGGATCTCAGGCTATATTCACGAATACGCTACGAATCCAGTAAATGTTTAAATTGTAAAGACTAAATCGATCGATCGCTTTTGAGTGGGAGCTTTAAATCAAAAGCACTAAGGAGTATTGATATCAACTTTAATGCAAATCGCTCCCAAACAACATTCTTTCCCTTTTTTAACCCCGTTAGGGGACGAATTTCAATAAACTATGATACACATATTCCATCAATTCTATTACAGAATATTTGTGCAAAGTAGATTGGACCAAGGAATCACGTTGCCTATACAAACTTTCCCCCCTTTGCCCCCCCCCCCCCCCTTAGGAGTCGAATTTCAGAAAATACCTTCTTATAGGATGCCTACGCATTACAAAGAGCATGCCCTGCAAGTTTCAGGTCTCTACGATCAGCGGTTTTGTCTGGGCGTTGATCCAAGCCAAGCCAAATCAATAGAGAGAAAATAACAAAATAATTTTACGTCCTAACAATACAATATATTATTTTTATTAAAATACGTATAACTAATTCAAAAAATGGCAGAGACAAAAAACGAATACATTATACTTAGTCTGGTCATAAATACTGTTACAAATGTTACAATTAAAAATAAACAAAATATTACATTTGAATTTGGAATCTGTCATTTTTATATGATTGTTCATTCCGTTTTCTCATTTTGGCGCCAATACATTGTACAATATTTGGCGATATTAAAATGGAGTGGGGTGATAAAGAGAACCGAATCGCTGTGATTGCATTACACAAAGTAGGTATGGAGACAAATTAAATTTATCTCTCTTTCTCTCGTCTCTCTCTCTCTCTCAAAAACTCTCCATACCCTTGGTATTAGTAAAATGTTTGTGTACTGGGCTATTAATAGGTACAATGAGACCTCCTCTGTTTGTGACAGAAAAAAATCTGGCCGATTTTAAAATATGACTTAGGACTTGCAGCCTATAAGAGACGTACTGGTCATATTTAAAAAAGAATAGGGTGGTAAAATCGAAACAACTACTGAAGCGGTACGCAAAGAAAGGTCACATTTTCAAATTTTGTTTACGGATGAGTTTTTTTTTACAATTGAGCAACATTTTAACAAACAAAATGACCGTATTTATGCTGTAAGCTCTAAGGAAGCTTCCCAATTAGTCGACAGAGTGCAACGTGGGGCACTATCCGACTTCAGTGATGGTTTGGTGGGGTATTAGCTATGAAGGAGTGACTGAGCCATACTTTTGTGAAAAAGGTATCAAAACATCGGCACAAGTGTATCAAGATACCATTCTTGTAATGGTAGTGAAGCCCCTTAACAACACCATGTTCAATAACCAAGAATAGTACTTCCAGCAAGACTCAGCGCCGGGTCATAAAGCTCGGTCTACGCAGTCTTGGTTGGAAATAAACGTTTCGGACTTCATCAGAGCTGAAGACTGGTCGTCGTCTAGTCCCGATCTTAATCCGCTGAATTATGATTTATGGTCAGTTTTAGAGAATACGGCTTGCTCTAAACGCCATGATAATTTGGAGTTCCTAAAACAATCCGTACGATTGGCAGTGAAGAATTTTCCCATGGAAAGAGTGCGTGCTTCTATTGATAACTGGCCTCAACGTTTAAAGGACTGTATTGCAGCCAATTGAGACCACTTCGAATAAGCTTTTTATATTTTAAATTGTTTTATATTTATGTATTAAACTAACACACTGTAAAAGTAATAAATGTTATTTGCAATAGAATTTTTTTTTTCTTTGTTTCAGTATTTATGGCAACACTGGGTATACTATACCAGTTGTCATATCGCATTTTTATAATGAAATGGTCGAGGAAATGAGCAGACGCTTCGCCTGATGGCTGATGGTAAGCGTTTACGATGGACACTTGGAACACCAGAGGAGTTACACTTGGAACACCTATAGTGCTGCGCACTTGCGTTCCTGGTCCTTAAAATCCTCTACCCCTCGGATCTCCGATAACGATCTGGTCACTCACTCGGCAAAACACAGCGCAAGCGTTATTTCACGCCGGTTTTCTGTGAGGCCGTGGTACTTATCTGGTCGAGCCACGTCACGCTCTCCCACGTCAGATATCCAGTTGTCATATACACCAGAGGAGTCGTGCGAGTGCGTGGCCGGCCTTAAGGTTGGGACTAGATTATTATGATCCGGAATCCGTAAGGCCGGGGGAAATTCAGAGCACTGAAAATAGAACTCTGCGCTAATACAATAGAGTTGAAAATCGAACACGAAAGTGTCGAGTCTATAATGTCAAACATGACTGCTCGATACACGTCAATTCGATTTTCAGCTTTATTGTATTAGGTCATTACATATGAAATTGGCGTTTTGTAAAGGAGGAACATAAAGTCGATTTTTTGTAAACATAATATATTTCTTTAATCGAAATATATACCAATGCTTTCTATGCACTTTTGCCATCTCATAGGTAGTTCATTGATTCCTTTACTAAAAAAAACATTCGGACAGGAATCAATAAAATCTTTGAAGGCGCTTTGGACTGCCCCATCGGAGTTAAATTTTTTCCCGTGCAAGAAGTTATCCAAATTCCGAGAAAAATGGTAATCTGTTGGAGCAGGGTCCGGGGAGTACAGTGGATGTCTTAGACATTCCATTTGATGCTCCTCTAATTTGGTAGCCGTCTGTTGTGCAGTGTGTGGTCTAGCGTTGTCCTAAAGCAGCAGTGGCCTGGAGCGAATGACCAATCTCGGTTGTTTAGCAGATAGCCTTTCCATCATGATTTGCAGTTGCTGGCAATACACATCTGCCGTAATCGTCTGGCCAGATTTAAGAAAGCTGTAGTGAACGACTCCGGCACTAGTCCACCAAACGCTCACAAGTAACTGTTTTTAGTAAATTTTCGCTTGGGGCAGGCTTTGGCTGGTTCGCCAGGGTTCAGCCATTGCGATGAGCGTTTTCGATTATCGTGCAGAATCAACTTTTCATCACAGGTAATGATTCGATTTAAAATCCCTTCATTATTGTGCCGGTTGAGTAATGTAACGCAGCAGTCGACGCGCGTTTGTCGGTTTGCTGCACTCAATTCATGCGGTACCCACGTTTAAAGCTTTTTCACCTTCCCGATTTGCTTCAAGTGGATTAAAACAGTTTGTCACTAACACTGCAGCATGCAGCTAACTCGGACGAGGTTTGGGATAGATCCACTTCCACAATAGCCTTCAATTCTTCATTATCAACCTTGGTCTCCGGCCGTCCACGGGGCTTGTTCTGCAGGTCGCAATTTCCAGAACGAAAACGTTGAAACCAAAAACGCACTGCGTTTTCTTTTGCGACACCGCCGTACACATCATTAATCCTTCGCGCCGTTTCTGCAGCACTGGAGCCACGGTGGAACTCGTACTCGAAAATAATACGATATTTCAAGTGTTCCATTTTGTAAACAGAGTGACGCAAAGAAAAAATCTAAAGAGGAAAAAACAAATGAATTACGGTTTTCGAAACACAAATGCATGAGTAAATAGCGGTATAAATTTGAAATTGGAATTTCTAACCAAAGAAGATATATTTGAGATCAAAGTGGCCAGTACGACAAAACGCCAATTTCATATGTCCATGTATGGCCCACCCGCGCCGGGTTCCGGATCATAATAGTATATTATACTATATACTATATATTTTTCTGCCTAAACGTCTATACATAAGCAGTAGATCATATGCCCAAAATATCCGTAACTGATTTTACCGAACTTATATATGCGCGTACTTGGAAAACATCGTACAAAAATAAAGAAATAATTAGTAAACATGTCAAATATTGGTGTAGGTAATACAAGCAATCGGTGATAGTATTAGTTTTATTGGTCCATGGTACTCCGTAACAATACAGAAGAATATATATTACTAACGTATGCACTATGCAGCGTTGCTTATCAACGTAGAGTGTATAATTTTAATTTAATTATTGTTCACTATTTACCATGGTGATATGTTATTATTTACATAACTATGAATTTTAATAGGTACTTGTAAATGTTTCAGTAATTATTGACAACTAAGCGATGGACATGTGCTACCATTTGCGTCTCTGGATATGGCCACTTGGTGGTCAGTTAAACGAAGCACAAGTTGATTTGGTCCAACGATTTCAAAACTATCCAATCCAATCAAAACTATCCAATGGCTTCCAAACTAAGGCTATGTTCGCACGAGGGATTTTAAATAAATTAAGCGTTAAATAGAACTCTGCGCTAATACAATAGAGCTGAAAATCGTGTAGAATTGTCAAATCTGACATTTAACACTTGAAACTTCGAATAAACTGCGGAAAGCAAATGTCAAATGTCAACCCTCAACTGCCCCAAACCACTCCAAAAGAGGTGCAGTTCAAGTGTGGACATACCTCGTCTATAATATTAGGCGTTTTGTAAAGGAACATAAGTCGATTTTTTTTAAACATAATGTACCTACGACTTGTACGGCCTTATTATAGCAACATTTTTTTTATTATAGCAAGCAATCCATTTAGCAACTTACTTTTATTTAAACATAGCCAACATCACCTCTAGCAGCAGCAAAGTCAAAGTCAAAGTCAAAAATTTTTATTCAAAATAGGTATTTTCATACACTTTCTGAACGTCGGTCTACATGATGCCTACCACCGGTTCGGGAACTAGCCCGGCGAGAAGAACCGGCGTAAGAAACTCGCGCGGGGCCATATTTTATCAAAAAGATGGAAAATTGTTCTTTTAAAATATAAAAAATGCATATATAACAATGTTATGACTAGAACTACATAACAAGAGTACAATAATATATGTAATTTAGATGTAGCCTTGCTGGGGGTCACCTCATTCCCATGGTGTGCTATCATTCATAATATCAAATCAAGCAAACGGCATCTCAAGTTGTATGAACCGTACATCAGTGTATGGATCTCGATCTCGACTCGGAGGTCGTGGGTTCGATTCCCTGCATTGGAACAACAAGAATTGTTGTTTCCAAGTTCTGTTAGGACAATGCAGACTGATCACCTGATTGTCTGACAAGAAAGATGATCCATGCGTCGGATGGGCATGTAATAAGTCGGACCTGCGCCTGATCTCTCGTCAGTCGCGTCGGTTATCCGTCCCACTGGGTTACGAGAGTAAAGGAGGAGAAAGTGCTCTTGTGTACTGCGCACACACTTGGGCACTATACAATAACTCCTGCGTAGCTGGCCTAGTTTCAATGAAACTGGCCACCGTCACCGAAATCGGTGTGAGGACTTATTATTATACCAACTGCCAAATAAAATAGAAATCGGTCCAGTAGATTCGGAGCCTACGGGTATACAATGTGAACCAACAAATATTCCTTATAATATCACCCGCTTACTCATAAAAAATTCTATACAATGTTTGCCAAGCTACTTTTCCAACGTATAAGACAAGGACAAAACATTGTATAGCTTATCCACTGTGTAAATATTTCTTTAGTAAGGGGGTTAGTGTAGATTTACCGCAATAGAGTGTCGCGTCGCGTGTTCGGCTGCCGCGCAGTGACCCATCACCCACGCCTAGTGCGGTCTCACCTTTAATGCCAATGTCAACGTATTTGTGGGATAATGTTCCCCATTAGACCCCCCGACCTGGAGCCTCCATCACTCTGTGGTAAACTCCTAATCGAATTCCGTAGACCTTCAAAGTATAGAGTTCAGACTCTATTCAAACATCTCAGTCGAAAACTTTGTCAAGTCAACATTCACTTAAAAAAGTTTCAGAACTAAATTCCAAGTACATAATATATAGTTACCACATACCGATAGGTAGCTCGAATTTCGTTTCCAAATAGTTTGCGTATCAAATAATAATTAAATACTACCAATTTAATAGTCAATACAATAGTTAAGCTACAATAGTTAAGTATTTATACCTAACATAAAATACATAATATATAGGTACATTTATACAGCCGAATAAATAACCGTCGCCTCTTTTCGGGAAGTCGGTTAAAAAACGTCAAAGTGTGTTTGCAGTTGCAAATATTTTTACAGTTGTTTTTGCTATTTATTAGATCGAGGGCATTTTTTTTTTTTTCTTATGACTTGATGATTGAAAATATTATGCACAAGTTTTTTATTATTCTTGGCTTATTAACCGACTTCAAAAAAGGAGGTAAGAAATAGGAGAATATCCTCTATTTAAGCTAATAAACGGTATTCTAAAATGGTTTGGCATTTTAATATTATTAAATGTTAATTGAAAAAAAAAACCTACAGTAAAATAACACTGTTTAATAATGTTTAATCTTATCAAACGAGTTTAAACACAAATAAAAAAATAACGAAATAATTTTAAGTATGTTAACTTAACTGCATGATTATTAGTAGTCTTAATGTATTTTTTCGCGAATAGCGTAAAATTACTAAAACTACAAATAAAACTTTCGTAGAACTCACCAAAAATAACGAAACATACACATACAGGTACACAAAACTTATAACCCTATCAACTTTTTGACTCATAAAAAGTATTCAGCTCACGAGTAGTTTTGTTTAGTAAATAGTATCGCGACAGCAGCCGGCCACGAGCTCCGGGCGGGCGCGCGAGTTACGTGCTCCGGACTGACTGACGCGGACGGCCGACGGCGGACGGACTGACCAGTGCCCGGTCGCGGTAATACTAAATTACAATACTCGGTACATTATTTATATTGATTAGTGATAACTAGCTGGTGCCCGTATCTTCGTTTGCGTAGAACTAACGGAAACGGAACCCTATCTTTTTAAACGGAACACTAATTCCTAAGGTAAATGTAGCCTATTTTTAAGACCCCTGTGGCTCAGTGGTTAGCGCGTTGGCGCTCAAGCCGGGGATCGCGGGTTCGAATCCCGCCAGGGAAAAAAAATCTCTGTTCCGGGGTCATGGATGTGTAATTATATGTAAGTACACTTAAATATATCATATATGTATAATAAAAATCTTAAATATAATATAAAACGTATTAAATATAATATTTCTGTCTAGTACCCGTAACACCAGTTCTTCGATAACTTACCACGGGACCAGATTGACGTGGTGTGAAGCGTCCATAGATAATATTATATTTTTATAGCATAGTGTATGTTACTCCTTGTAACATCAGTTATCTGCCAGTTTAAGTTCCGTGAAAGTCGGTCCAGTCGTTTCAGAGGTTAGCTGGAACAAACAGATGGACTGAAAATTTATTTAAATGATGATTTTTTCTTGTAAGTACCGTCATATACTTTACTTGCATTTTGTAAAAGGCTGTAAATTTAAAATTACAAACAGACCTAGACACTTCAATTTTATTTATTTGTATAGATGTATACAGGGTTACATGGAAAGTCGTGCTGAATATTAAAGGACGTTATTACTCAGGTCATTTCTGATTGATTTGGTCATATAATTAGGTATCCGAAACCTAACCGTTATGGAGATATTGAATTTTGATTATTTTTTTCAAAATTCTCAATTTTTTGGCTTTTATGCCGATTTTTTTGAGACTTGATCACCTGAAATCCAGTTTTTTAATGAATTTAGTTAGAAAATAAGTCAATTAATAAAAGCGATCAATAAAGACTAACCCTACTACTAACAGTTTAAAAAAACTGCCCGACAATGGTTAAAATTGAAAAAAGAAAATTAAGTGTTGTTAACTTTGAAGCGCTTTTTAAAAAAAAAAGAGTATGGAACTTATTCTGCAAATCATTTAAAAAACTTCTACGTCTCTTTAGCTATTCAAAAAGGTATAACACGTCGTAGGTATGATTATAAAATATTAAAATAATGTTATTTGAAAAGGCCCAAATAGTAGGACAACATGACGGAACTTCGATACAAAAGAATCCGGAACCGGAAGTATGGTTCGTCATGCACAGTGCTGGACAATACCCGTACCATTATACTCATGTACATGTTACCGAAGACGGGGATCCAGTGAGACGACAAGACTTCTGCAGATTTATGCTCAATGCAGACATCGAAGATCTATTTTTTTTTACGAATATCCTGTGGACAGATGAGTCGAAGTTTGATAGAGATGGCATCACTAACTACCACAACTCCCATTATTGGGCTCCTAAATCCGAAGGAAACCCTAATAAAAAAAGAATAAAAGGGTCACAAAGGAGATTTAGCTTAAATGTATGAATGGGTATAATTTCAAATTACTTGATAGGGCCATACTTCCTGCCTGATAATTTGAATGGCGAAACCTATGAAAACTTTTTAAGAGAGGAGTACCCCTCTTGATGATGGACTTGCCAATTTCATTTAGAAGAAACATGTTCTTTCAACATGATGGTTGCCCAGCACACTACCGAAGATGTGTGCGAGCATGGTTGGACGACAATTATCCAAATCGATGGATTGGAAGAGGCGGACCCATCGCATGGCCGGCGAGGAGCCCAGACTTAACGCCGATGGATTTTTATGTATGGGGCCACATGAAAAGCCTTGTATACGACGAAATGACACCGATCGCAAATATCGATATTCTGTGAGATAAAATTATTAATGCGGCTGACGAAATGAGGAGGAACCTGCGAACTTCTGTCGTAAAGAGCAATTTAAGAAAAAGAATGAGAATGTGTATAAGAAATAGGGGCGGCCATTTTGAAAACGAATTACATAATTTAATAATACAGATTTTTTATTTTATTTACAAATGCCCCCTCTGGTACCTTAACTCTAGTAGGTCAATGTTTCTCCTTTTTAATAGTAAGTGTTATACCTTTTTGAATAGCTAAAGAGACGTAGAAGTTTTTTAAATGATTTGCAGAATAAGTTCCATACTCTTTTAAAAGAAAAGCGCTTCAAAGTTAACAACACTTAATTTTCTTTTTTCAATTCTAACCATTGTCGGGTAGTTTTTTTTAAACTGTTAGTAGTAGGGTTAGTCTTTATTGATCGCTTTTATTAATTGACTTATTTTCTAACTAAATTCATTAAAAAAATGGACTTCAGGTGCTCTAGTCTCAAAAAAATTAGCATAAAAGCAAAAAACTTGAGAATTTTGAAAAAATAACCAAAATTCAATATCTCCATAACGGTTAGGTTTCGGATACCTAATTATATGACCAAATCAATCAGAAATGACCTGAGTAATAACGTCCTTTAATATTCAGCACGACTTTCCATGTAACCCTGTATATTGTGCTAATAGAGTATCCGAGTGAACAATAAACTGATGAATACCTATTACTTACCTACGTTGATCAGCTTTACATCCTAGGTATATTAGTTACTATGATAGACGCCTCCGTGTCGTGTGGTTAGAGCTTGGCTCTCGACTCCGGAGTCGTGGGTTCGATCCCCGCGTTGGAACTACAAAACTAATATGGTTAGGACAATGCAGGCTGATCACCTGATCGTCTGACATTCGAGAAGAAAGATGATCAATGCGTCGAAAGGGCATGTAAAAAGTCGGTCCTGCAATTTATGTATTGCGAGTTTTGTCACTACTCGCCGTGAAGAAGTTAACTACAATTTGTATGGCATCGAATTAGTTGCCATTGTTAGCCACCAGGGGCGTTGTTTCGATGCCTAGACACCATGCTTTTATAGTTGTTGTCAATGAATATACGTCGATAGACCATTGATTCATTCGTAACTCAGTAACCGCAAACGCGCGCAAAGCGTAATCGCGCGCGCGTGACGAATGTTATGTCGTAAACCGCAGAATACCTGATAAGTAACAGCGGCGAACTAGCTGGATTGACTGATAGTAAGCGGTTACCTCCGGGCGCCGCCCATGGACTTTTAAGCTCAAAATTTTGCTTTAGAACGCGTTAGAGTTATTTAACGCCGGTGTTCTGTGACACCATGGTACCTCATATCTATCTTTTACAGGTTCTTAAGTAACAAGTAAGTATTTTATTTGGAAGATATATAACAACAACCATTACGGGGCTTTGTGAACGACATAGAACCTAAAACGATGATTTTTAGAATATTTGTCTGTTAGTCTGTTTATCTGTTTGTCTGTACGTTTGTACGCGGTAATCTGAGAATCTACTGAACGGATTGTGATGAAATTTGGTATAGTAGTAGTTTAGACTCTGGATTAACACATAGGCTACTTTTTATTGCGGAAAAATGTACGGTTCCCGTGATATTTGCTTTTGCGCGTATGAAGTCAACGGCTTTTGCGTTTTAGTTACTTCACACCATTTAAAATTTAACTGAGTTCCAAAAAAGGAGGCGGTTATACATTCGGCTGATTAAAATATATTTTAATTTCCTGTTGTACTACTCGTATGCTAAGCGACAAAGCGATTACCCCACCGCCTGTGGACCGATGTTCATAATTCTATTTTTGGTATTTTTGACACCAACAGATCACCACGATCTGATGATGGGGTCCATGAGGAATCGGGGGAACTCCTCGAAATTTATATGGACATATATAGTGATTTTGACTTTTTCTGAAGTAGTCCAGGCATATGCTACCAAAATAAAGATTTTGCACCAAGGTATACTCTGGATCCAAAAGTGCTGAACAGAACTCCCGAGTCATTGTTGGTACATGTTTGGGGATTTCGGCGTTGTTTAAAGAACTGAAAGCATAATCCACTATGTCAATTAAATTAATTAATATAAATCGCCGCCTTGATCACACCATACACCGTCACATTATGATCATAATAGGTACTTATCATAATATAGTCTTTTACACCGACATGTATATCTATGAACATTACTCTGCCGTTCGTCGAAGCATTTTCAAAATTCTTTTGTTGTTGTAAAGAACATAATTCGAAACTATATCCCTTAGTCACCAAGGTGGAGACCTGATGATGGCGTCCATAAGGAATCGAGAGCACTCCACAAAATTATAAGGACATTTACAGTGATTTCGACTTTTATAGTTAGTGAAATATTGTGCTAAGGTGTACCCTAGATCCAAAAGCACTGAACAGAACTCCTCAGTCCGTAAAGATACACGTTTACCTAAATTATACATATAGATACCTAATTAGGTAAATATAACAACTTGATAGTATGTGTAGGTTTGTAATTACATGCATTTCGAAGTCACAAAAAAGTTGAAACCTTTTTTTACAACATTATTGTATAAAGCCTACAATAATTAGTTTACTTACATCAAATACAAAAATATTTACTACTTATGGTATGTTATTCAGAACATAATCGCGCAAACTTAGGAGATATCAGATTTTTTTTGCTTATGGCCATACATTTCGTAACAACATACTATTCCTTTTGTAAACTGTCTTATTTTTCAGAGAACTATTCATTTATGTTATAAAAAAATACAGGAAAATACCGTATTATTATCAATGCATAAGAGTGCATCTTATAATTGATTGTTAAATGGTTAATGGGGTCAATATTCGTAGTTTTAAATATATTTTCGACGACAATGTTATCACAGTACAAATAAGAGATAGCGAGTGTTGGGATACCATGTAGTGGCCGATAGTCGATACCCCACATATAAGTAAAGGGTGTTTTTTTAGTGGGATAGAACTCTAGGCCAGCAAGCCTTTTTAACTGGCGGCCATCTTGTCAACTGTCAAGTGATTTATGTTTAGTTTGGTTTGACATTTCAACACGAATAGACTAACGCCTGTACAACCCTTCCAAATTGTGCAATTTTATTTTGAAAATCTAGGTTCTGTTCGAAATACGTATCGCGCACTTTGTTCATTTTACTGTCAACATAATCGTTCATCAGAGCAATTAATTCGATTAACTATGGAACGTTTTCGCACCACGTTTACTCTAAATGATAATACGCATCCACAGAGATGTCGTACAGTGCGTGCAGAAGAAGTAATTGCTCCTGTAGAGCGTAGCATGGATGAAGACCCGATTCAGTCTATCCGCCATCGTGCACAGGAATTGGATATGTGTCCATCCACTTTATGGAAGATTTTGCGGAAAGATCTTGGTTTACGGCTTACAAAATCCAACTCGTGCAAGAATTAAAGCCACACACATCACCTAGCAAGGCGTAGATTCGGTGAATTGGCCCAAAACAAGATTGCCGTTGATCACGATTTTCATAAGCTAGTTTGTTTAGCGATAAAGCTCACTTTCGGTTGAATGGATAGGTCTATAAACAAAACTGCTGTATTTGGAGTGATGATAATCCTCAAGTGTATGTTGAGACACCGTTACATGCAGAAAAACTAACTGTTTGGTGTGCTTTATAGGCTGGTGGAATAATTGGTCCGTACTTTTGACCACTTGGAGGACAACATTCGCCGCGTTATTGCCGATATACGGCCACAAATGTTGGAAAAAGTAATCGAAAATCGGACCTCCAGATTAGACTACGTCCGAGCCAGCCGGGGCGGTCATATGCCTTAAGTCATATTTAAATTTTAATGCCAGAAGAGTATCTTTCGAATAAAGTAAATTTCATATCAATATAAAAAAAAATCTTTGTTTTATTCCATTTCCAAGTTCTATAAGTACGTCTAAAATAACATCCTTTATTATGTGTATTGTGATACGTGAGAATACAGCGGCCATATTTAACCAAGTATAGACAAACACGACGTTAATATTTAATATTTAGTGGTAACTTAGAGTGGTCATAACTTGGTAATAACCATCAAAGTGATTAATAACTATTATTAATTTGTTAGTTCGTTACGTGTCCACAAACCACATTGTATCAGAGTATTTAACTGTAACTGGTAACTACCATAACGTTTTGTGAACATAAACAATAAATACTAAATTATTATTTTGTAGACCTTTAGGCCTAAACTTCATTAAAGATCCCCAAAGGCCATTGAAAACTAGAAAATATGTAGGTATTTCAATTAATGTGAAATATGTATGTATTTTATACTATTGTTGCTACGAATATGTTATTAGTACCTTACTTCCTTGATGGTAAATATAATGGTTGATGGTTTAATATAATAAAAAAAAACTATAACCCGACTACGTAAATCATGTAGCCTATATTACCCGGGCTGTTATTACGAATCTATTGACACCTAATTCATTAAAATCACAACAGTAGTTTAGGCGCTACGGTGAAACAAACATATATAAACACTGCCAAAATCATTACCCTTCCTTTTGGCTTCGCCGTAGTCGGGTAAAAAAATAAAAGTTTTTATTTTTTTACCCGACTACGTTTAAGTTTAAACTGTGCTCATTTTCATACTCCTCCGGTCGCATATTTTTCGTAAAACGTAGTACAAAGTTCTACGTGCTCTACGTGCTACGTCATTCTAAGGCTGGGAGTGGGACTATAATATGATCTGGCGGGACCGGAAAAATTCAGAGCACTGAAAACAGAACTTTGCGCATAAACAAAAGAGCTGAAAATCGAACACACAAGTGTCGAGTCAAATGTTAATGTCATATATGACAGCTCGACACTTGACACTTTCAGTTATATTTTCAGCGCTCTGAATTTTCCCGGGCCCGCCGGATTCCGGATCATATAGTCCCAGCTACTTGTTACACGTTTTGGCCTACGTTTCCTCAGTTCAGACTAATCTCTGCCTCAAGCCTAGTTTTATATCTTCGTCGTTTAACCAACAGTCGGTCAGTAACACCACAGATTAGTAAACAGTTGGTAACATTATATTAGTACTTTATATCACTATCAGTAACAATGCGCGCCGTATTCGGTCGTCACTCTGCCGGAAAGGCAGCTACAGAAATGGCTGTAACTCCCCATTGTTGTGTGCCATGACTAGGTTGAGTATGGTTTACTGATTCGTTTTATTAAAAAATTCCGGCTACCACGAGAAAGTCGTTTCATTTTTCGGGTAAATATATAGCCTATGTCACTCACAATTAACGTATCCTTATATTGTTAAAAGAATTTTCAAAATCAGTTCAGTAGATCCAGAGATTACCCCCTACAACCTCACAAATTTTACCTCTTTATAATATTAGTATAGATATATGAAGGTGCAAAAGATATTATTCGCGTAATCGTAAAGTAATAAAGAAATCAATAGATAATATTATACTCAATACTAATATATTATTATAATATAATAATATAAGTACCTGCGTAACCGAGCTTTGCGTGGAGTTCTGATAAAATTAAAAAAATCAAAAAATATTTATCTGACTGGAGTTCGAAGCCACCAGTAACCGCATTTCGAATTTTATGAATGAAATAATTATGAACAAAGCAAAATTTATACATACAGATAGGTACCAAACTGCCAATCGGACTGGCATAGTAGAGCCGTATTTATTATTAATAATAATAATAATAATAATAAAACATTTATTCGACAAAATAAGACATTACATTACATACATAGATTTACGCTATAAGACACAATAACATGAAACAAAGTAACATAATACAAGAAAAAACAAAACAGATATTACGCAATAAACAAAAACAGAAATATTATATAATAGTATTTTGCTTTGTTTTTTGTTCAATGAGTAGGTACCTGCTAATATATAACGCACGCCAAGATGCGTGCGGATAGGAAGGTAGGCAGCGTAATATTGAATGTCCTATTGCCGAAATATTATTAATATATTGTTGCACGACGAAAGAAAATGTAGGGTTCCCGCAATCCCGCATTTTCTTTTGCGCGTACGAACTAGGATGTCGCGGGAAACATATTGTAAGGTAAAGACTTATTTGTTCGCGAACCTTAGTCCGTTCAGAGTTATTTAGAGTAGTTTCTAAGAGAGGTAGTCGGGGTCATGGTTTTCATACACCTACAGGTCGCCCGGTGGTCGACATTCGATCATAATTCATATTTAAATTTTTTAGTTTCAATTTTTAGGGTTCTTTTGCCTCTTAGATACGCAATAGAAATGTGTAAATAGGCAAGTTTCCTAAAAAAAATAATTATCGTCTATTCGATGTTAGACAACATGATGATAAACAATCTAGAACCCATTTTCGTATATCTTAAAACATAACGAAAATACAAACAATTTAAATTTACAATAAGAAAGAGAGCGAGAGAGTTGCAACCGCCATACATTTGTCATTACAAAATGTATGGCGGTAGCAACTTGTGACGTAACAAATCGTTTTGCGGGAAAGAGATGGGCAATATTTTTTATTTGCTTTTTTCAATCGCGTCAACCTAAATATTTATTTCTTTTAGATTTGTATCTCTATTTAAAAATTTTAAAATTGAATTTGTAAAAATGTTATATTTCACACTAGGCAACATCCCTATTTTGTCTAATATATTTACAGTGTCAGATTTAAGCGCCTTAAGCGCCATACTCACGGCCCATCCAGCAAATCCAGCACCGATACTAATAGCCGTCATTAGTGTCAATAATTTCTAATTTTTGCCTGCAAGTCCGCGGCCTTGGGCTTGCAGGCTGGATGGTCAGTATGGCCCTATACTCACGGCAAAACTTATAAATTATTGATTATGGCGAGTTAGGCGCTTAACACATTTGCCACCCATAGGCTATTCAATTTTTGACTCCCCCCAAACTTTCTTCCGCACCTTATCGCAGAGACTGCGTCGTTGGACTGTACCTGGAACAAAAGAAGAAGTATGAAAAGGCTGTAAAGGATGCGCAAGTTGAGAGTTGGAAGGAGTTTTGCCGGAAACAGGATAGGGAGGGGGTTTGGGAGGGCATCTACAGAGTGCTGAGCAGAGCAACAGGGAGAGAGGTGGATCTGCCCCTTACGAGGGACGGTTAAATCCTCGACGCCCGAAGCTCGGCATAATTGTTGGCGGAGACCTTCTATCCCGAGGACCAGGAAAGTGATGAAAGCGAGGAACATCGGCGGACGCGCCGGCGCGCGGAGTCCCTGGACACCGAACCGCCGACGGGTCCGGACGACCCTCAAAAACCCCAAAAAGGCCCTCGGAGCGGACGGCCTCACGTCCGACATCTGCCAGCACGCTGTGGAATGTAACCCGGAATGGTTCCTTGCGCTGCTGAACAGGTGCCTCACTGTCGCCTGCTTTCCTGAACCGTGGAAGCAGGCGACCGTGATGGTACTAAGGAAGCCGGGCAAGGAATCGTATCGGGTACCAAAAGCCTATCGACCGATCGGCCTCCTACCTTTTCTCGGCAAAATCTTCGAGAAGATGCTGGTCGCCCGACTCAGGTTCTACCTGCTGCCCAAGATTAGCCCCAACCAGTATGGCTTCATGCCCCAAAGGAGCACCGAAGACGTCCTCTATAGGTTGATGAACCACATCAGAAAGCAGAGAGAGGAGAAGAAAATTTCTGTTGTGGTCTCGCTTGACATAGAGGGGGCCTTCGATAGTGCTTGGTGGCCAGCCATAAAGGTTAGGTTGGCTGAGGTTGGGAGTCCGGGGAATCTGAGGCGGGTGATCAGCAGCTACCTGAGTGAAAGAAGAGTGAATGTAAGGTATGCAGGTATAGAAGCTAGCAGGGAGACCAACAAGGGGTGCGTGCAGGGGTATGGACCCCTGCACGCACCCCTTGTTGGTCTCCCTGCTACCCACCTATGGAGGTGGACCGATCCTGTGGGACCTCTTGTTGGACCCCCTGCTATGGATAATAGAGGAGATGGATGTATTTTGCCAAGCGTTTTCCGAAGACATCGTGCTTATTTTTGATGGAGATACTGCTCTAGAAATAGAAGGTAAGGCGAACAGGGTGCTATGAAAAATAGAAGAATGGGGTAAGGCAAATAAATTAATTTTCGCACCACAAAAAACCTGTTCACTGCTCTCTACCAGAAAATTAAAATACGACGTACCGCGACTCAAAATGAGAAGTGTGGGTATTGGGGTGGGGTGGGGCTTGACGATTGACAGCGGCCTAACATTCAACAACCATGTCGGGAACGTTTGCCAGAAGGCAATCGACCGTTATAAATTATTAGCCAGGATAGCCAGAGTGGGCTGGGGGCTTAACCCCCAAGTAGTAAAAATTATTTATACAGCGGTTATAGAACCCACTACTTTGTATGCAGCGGTAGCATGGGCACCCACCGTGGAAAAGATGGGGGTCCAAAAAAGGTTAGACACCGTCCAGCGGGGTTTTTCCCAAAAGATCTGCAGAGCATATCGGACCGTCTCCCTAAACTCTGCGATGCTGCTGGCTGGGCTACTCCCTCTTGATCTCAGAATCCTCGAAGCTTCGAGGCTTTATGAGATCAAGAAGAGGATATCACACCCGGTGTTGAAAGACAGGGAGGTGGAGCGAATGGCTCCTGCGATTGAGGACCCACATCCGGCAAAGCAGGAAGAGCTGATGTTCGGCTTGGTAGACTAGGACTCGTATGCAGACGTGGTTAACAACCACGCCCATAGGATCTATACGGACGGTAACAAGATTGAGGGTCGAGTCGCAGCCGCACTTTCCGTATGGAAGGGTGAGGCTGAGACGAAGGCCGTCAAGGTTGCACTGCCGCCGCATTGTACCGTCTACCAGGCAGAGCTTCTAGCGCTCCAAAAAACAGTAAGTATAGTCTGCAAGAGTATATGGAATAGTGAAGGTCAGTATCCTTAGCGATTCCAGATCGGCTCTCCAGGCAGTCACCCTTAGTTCCCCTCACCCCCTGGCAGTGCAAACAAGGACGGCCCTCCGAAAAGCTGCATTGCAGAGGCGGGAGGTTTCCCTGTTTTGGATCAAGGCGCACGCAGGGTTGAGAGGGAATGAGAGGGTTGACGAATTAGCCAAGGTGGCCGCGCTGGGATTGAAAAGGCTACCTGACTACGATCTGTGTCCTGTTTCATTCGTCAAGCGTATCTTAAGAGAGGATACGCTTCATTCCTCAATCGTATCCTCTCTTAAGATACGCTACAGGAGATATGAAGTGGGAGGGACGGCCGGAGTCACGAAGCTCTTTTTCCCAAGCGCTGCTGCTGCATACAAAATAGTTAATAAAATAGACATCACACACCACACCACACAAGCACTGACTGGACACGGTGGATTCGCCGCCTACTTGAACAGATTCAAGTTGAAGGAGGATCCATCGTGCCTGTGTCAGCCCGGATTTGAGGAGACGGTTCCTCACCTGCTACTCGAGTGCCCAATTTTTGCAAGCAATAGATACGATATTGAGGAGAAATTTGGCATCGCGATGACGGGTGAGAACTGCCTTCCATCCTGGGGGGAAAGAGAAGAGATATGTTCCTCGGGTACTGTAAGAAAGTGGTAAAAACTGTAAACAAAAGGCACTGTCATGATCTACTGTGATATTAGGGTTAAGTTTTGTGATATTAGGGTTAGTTTGAGTGTTGTGCCGTTGTTTTAAAGCGATTATTCTTGTTTTGTATACTAAGGCGGGTCAATAAGTCCGTGACTTTTTGAATTTCTAACCTCCTTACTGAAAAAGCAACACTACTCCTGTCAACAGGCATCTGTCAGTTGACTCCTATCAAAATTTGAACTTGCTGCGTCAGTTAGTTTGTGTTTTACAGCTATCTTTATCAGACTATCCAGTAACTTAAGGAAACAATGGAAAAAAGTGAATTTCGTGTGCTTATTAAGCATTATTTTTTGCGAAAAAAAACCATTACCGAGACCAAGGCTAAGCTTGATAAATGCTATGGGGACTCTGCACCATCGATTTCAATGGTAAAAAAGTGGTTTACTGAATTTCGTTGTGGCCTTACAAGCACTGAAGATGCCGAACGTCCTGGACGCCCAGTTGAGGTCTCTACACCCGAAACAATCGAAAAAATTCACGATATGGTGTTGGCCGACCGAAGATTGAAAGTGCAAGAGATTGTGGAAGCCATAGGCATCTCGCATGGCTCAGTGGTTTCAATTTTGAATGATCACTTGGGCATGAGAAAGCTTTCCGCAAGATGGGTGCCGCGTTTGCTCACAGTCGACCACAAACGCAATCGTGTAACAACTTCACAGGAAGGTTTGGCGTTGTTTAATCACAATATGGAGAAGTTTTTTAACCGTGGACGAAACATGGATCCATCATAATACACCAGAGACCAAACAACAGTCAAAACAGTGTGTTTCTAAGGGTGAATCGGCGCCAAAGAAGGCCAAGGTGGGTTTGTCAGCCAATAAAGTTATGGCGACTGTTTTTTGGGATGCACGTGGGATAATCCACATTGACTATCTTCAAAAGGGAAGAACAATTAATGGGGAATATTATGTCAACTTATTGGACCGCTTCAATGAGGATTTGAAAAAAAACCGACCTCATTTGGCCCATAAAAAAGTTCTTTTTCACTAAGACAATGCAAGGGTGCACACATGTGCAGTTGCCATGGCAAAAATCCATGAATTGGGCTATGAATTGCTCCCACATCCACCCTATTCTCAAGATTTGGCTCCGAGTGACTACTTCTAGTTCCCAAACCTGAAAAAATGGCTCGGTGGAAAAAGATTTGACTCCAATGATGAAGTCATCTCGCAAACAAAGGCCTATTTTGAGGACCTCGACAAATCATATTTTTTGGAAGGGATAAAAAAATTGGAGAAGCGTTGGACAAAGTGTATAGAGCTCAAAGGGGACTACGTTGAAAAATAAAATGATTTATTTATCAAAAAATCTGTGTTTTATTCCAAAAGTCACGGACTTATTGACCCGCCCTCGTATTATTAATTCTATTGACATTGTACATTATTTTAATGATTTCATATTATAATCAAAATAGTATTATAATATATTGTATAAATTTCAACATTGATGTAAAAAATAAAAGTAAATAAAAGATAAAAGACAGAAATATAAAAAAGAAAATAACAAGCTCTGTCTATGATAGGGGGAAGAAAAAAAAAACTACTAAACAGTACCATACAGTACTATTACCTCATTTATCTTATCCGTGTATACAATACAGTACTACACAGTACTTCACAGTACTACACAGTACTACACAGTACTACACAGTACTTACACAGTACTACACAGTACTAAACAGTACAATACAGTACTAAACAGTACAATACAGTACTATACAGTTACATAATATACTATACAGTACATAAGTTCTGTAAGACAAAAAATGTTTAGGCCACATTTACCACCCCCTAAAATTTGCCCCCCTAGGCTTCAGCCTACTCAGCCTTCTGGTAAAACCGCTTGGATATTTACTACTATTTACAGATAACAGAAGAAAAGATTTAAACAAATTGTTGACAGGCTGCTGGATTTGCAGACTGGACCGTGAGGATGATGATGATGAGGATTAAAATAGGTCCAAAATCGTGAAAACGTGATATTGCTTCACGTATTAGAGCATATATGGGCAACAACCAGCCCGCGGGCCGGATCCGGCCCGCTGTATGATATTATCCGGCCCGCGAGACATTTTGAAAAAACCCAATTAAAATTATATTACATTAGGTACTTATACTCACGGGTGTGAAAGTGAGGCGGCAAACATCAAATCCTTTGATGTTTGCCGCCTCACTCTTTGATAATCACCGCCACTCGGCTTGCTCGATCAAATTCTTTGAGGTTTGCCGCCTCACATCAAAAGATTTATTGCTTCTCAATTATTTTAAACTAGTTTATTCCAGATTATTCCTTCATTTTGCTTATATAAGCGGGTGGATGGACCGAACGTTCTATTTGAGCTACCGAGGTGACAACTTGGACAAGCGATATCCTAGCGAACTACTCGAGCCGTCAACTTGCTTTGTGACTTTGTGTGCATCTTAAGTGCTTACTAACTATAGTTTGTTATTAAGTTTATTGAACGAAAAGTAAACAAAAATTATGTCTGGTGGAAAGAAACAAAAAGTATATACAAGAGTGTCGCCAGTTTCGGGAAAAATGGACTAAAGAATTCTTTTTTATCTTGCACTATGGTAAGCCTATTTGTTTGCTGAGTAATTAATCCATTTCAGTAATGAAAGAATTCAATATAAAGAGGCATTACTAAGCTAAGCATGCTACGCTGCTCTCACTGACAGGACAATTAAGAACAGACAAAATCCAGAAGCTTACCGCAAACTTGGAAAAACAGCAACAAATGTTTCATAAACAAAGAACACAACTTGATAACGTTGTGAAATCTAGTTTTATAGTTAGCTCAAAATTGGCAAAGGCAATTAGTTTGCGGTATTTTGTGTCCTGAAAATAAAAATGAATTTGAAAAAATTAGTTTATCAAGACGAACTGTTGTTCGACGTATAGAAATGATGGCTAATGATTTAAAAACAACATTGACTGACCGTATGGCTGGTTTTGAATCATTTTCCATAGCATTAGACGAGAGCACCGATTTGTCGGACACAGCTCAACTGGCTATATTTATACGAGGTGTTGATAAAGAGTTCACTGTTACTGAGGAATTGCTTGCTTTACAGCCGCTAAAAGGACCACTACAGGAGAGGATATTTTTATTGAAGTTCAAAAGGTATTTACAAATTTTGGCTTTCCATGGTCAAAATTAATTGGAGTATGCACTGATGGTGCACCTTCTATGGTCGGCTTACGTAAAGGTTTCATTGGAATTTTAAATGAAAAAGCAACAGAATTAAATGTGCAAAAAGATTATTTGATAGTCCTTCATTGCATTATCCACCAACAGAACTTGTGTTCTAAGTCCATTCGACTCGAATGTTATGAATGTGGTAGTAAAAACCATCAACTTTATTCGATCCCGAGGGCTTAAACATCGTCAGTTCAAGGCGTTTTTGGATGCCCATATCAGCTGAATATAACGACGTAACATATTATTGTGAAGATGGCTGAGCAAAAGAAAAAGGTTGAAACGGTTTTACGAGCTTAGAAATGAGATAGCAGACTTTATGAAAATAAAATATAAACCACTATCTGAATTAAGTGACCCAAAATGGATATGTGACTTAGCATTTCTGGTCGATCTTACAGGCTATTTGAATGATTTAAATTTGAAACTTCAAAAACAAGGACAAGTTATTAAATGATTTGTACAGCCATTTGAAAGCGTTTCAGATCAAACTACGCTTGTGGGAGTCACAGATGCTGTCTGGTAACAGTTACCATTTTACCACGCTATCTGCGTATGAAAATATCTCAAGTTACTGTCGGAACAATTTTCGAACAGTTTTAGCGACTTCAAAAACATGGCAGACTGTTTCAGTTTATTTACTACTCCTACAAAATGTAATGTACAAAATGCTCCAATACACTTACAAATGGAGTTGATCGAGATTTAAGAAAACTTACTCCTAAAATCAAAATTTGAAGACGTAGAGTTGTGCGATTTTTACAAAAAATACCTAGAAAAAGACCATTTTTCGCAGCTTAGAAAATTCGCAAGAAGATTGATTTATGCGTTTGGCAGTACTTATAATGCGAACAGTTATTTTCATTGATGAAAGTTAATAAATCAACACATCGTACAAGACTGACTGACGATAATTTGGAAAATTCTTTACGTCTTTGTATCCGTGGAATTGATCCAAATAGCGATGAATTAGTTTCCCGGATTCAAACTCACGTGTCTCATTGATTTCGGTGTATTCAACTTTCGTAGTTTGTAACAACTGCAAATTTAACGATTTAATTATAATGTACCATTTTTTTTAAATCTCATTTTGTTATTTTAATAAATTGTACTATAATAACATTGTCGTATTATTTCATGTCTAATATCTATCGCAAAAATGCACTAAGTACTTTTAAACGCGGCCCGCGAACGTATTTGCACGCTAAAGTTTGGCCCTCAACATGGCAAAGGTTGCCCATTCCTGTATTAGAGCGTTTTCACATTATGTGAATTATGTGATACGATGTCCCTTATCGCGCGCGATAGTGTGAGAGACGGCTTTATTATTTTATATATTGAAACATAATATTATATCTTGTTATTTATTATGTTGCCTCTTAGGGCCAGCGCAGACAGACAGGAGCGCAGCGGAGAGAATTTTATTAATGCACTCGATAATCAACTTTAAAATTATTGAAATAAAGTGCATACATGCTTGAACCTGAAAAAAATGCTCGCGCGTCTTCGAAGATACGCCCGATATAAAATAGAAAATGCCCGAGACTGCGCGAGGAGTATTCCTCTCTGTCTGCGCTGACCCTTAGATAGAAAAAGTAAAAAAAATAATGTTGTGACAGATTGACAAACGTCAACCTGTAATATAAATAAATCAAACGCACGGTAGGCAAGTGAGTTAGCTAACTGAGGTAGCGATAATTATTTTAAAGTAATAATTATAAAATAATATCAGTCCAGTTCCATTATGATTAAATTTCACTCATGTTTTTCACGATGAAACCGAATGTCAAATCTCATAGGCATTGACATTATTAAATACGTGTGTGTGTTTAATTTTTTTATTTTATTTATCAAAACTCCAAGCAAAGCTCGGTTACACAGGTACTTTTCATTAAATTGGTGCTCGTAACTTCTCTGAGCATCTTTAGACTTTTATGCACATTTGAAAAAAATCCCCAATATATTGTATGTATAAGTATTATTTGAATAATATCTTTGCCGATTTGTGCGATGCTAGATGCTTTACATCCTTATTAAAATAAAACGCATACTAAAAGTTAAACATAACAAGGTTGCCTTTGAACCGCTTTGGGAGATGTAGAGATAGACGGGAAACGGACTCGATGTAAAACTTACGATACAGAATAAACAAAAAAGTTTTGTCTGAAAATTATGGACGACTTTTTTAGCCTGCAAAGTATTTGGAACGAAAAAAAAAAAAAACAAATACTTTGCAGGCTAAAACACTGTCCTACTCCTAAGTCCTAACGTACGCGTGGTTCTAACACACATATAGTGTGGTCACCGCGCGTGTACAGGCTAGCAGGCGCCATAGCTGAAACACAGCTTATGCCAAATGTGTCACTCCCCCATAGTACTTGCAATTGAATAGGATCATCATGTTAAGCATCAAAGCAGGCGGTTATGATCATCAACACGCAACTCTCCCAATATTGTATTACTCTATTACTGTACGATCATGTATTTAATGCCTTTCAGGAATCGTCGCTTTTCGGGAATTCTTCGTACGTCATCGTCTGTCATTTCCATAAAAAAAACAATAATTTCCGTGGGACATTAGGAAAGTAGTTGAATTATTTAAAGCTTCTATATATTTTTAAAGGAGCAGACAAGCAAACGAATCGTCTAAACTCTAATCTCAGATTAGGTAAATCCTACTACTAATTTAAATGTGAAAATTTGTGAGAATGGATGGATGTTTGTTACTATTTGACGCAAAAACTACTGAACGGATTTCGATGAAATCTGGTAGGCTACTTTTTATCCCCAAAAAATACAGTATTCTCGTGGGATAATATATTTACGCGGGCGGGGAAAAGCTAGTAATATATAGTTAAGAATAGTAAACGATTCCTACCGTCCAGAAGCCTAATTATATTAGCTGTTTTCGATAAATATATTATAATCCCGTTTCGGTCCACCACGCGCTAACTCATTCTCGTGCGCGGCAATAAGTGCACGCGCGAGCGGGACAGCCTGACATCCTGAAAATTCAAAGCGGATTTAAGTAACCAATAATATTCATGAGAGTTGGCCCCCAGAGCGTCATGCAACACCTCAGAAAGTATGTTAGATTTTTAATTTGAAATGTCTTCCTATTCTACTGATGAATTTCCAAAAAAAGTAACCAAATATCCTTATGGGTCAGCGCAGACAGAGTAGGAATAATCCTCAGGCGGTCTGGGGCATTTTCTATTTTATATCGGGTGTATCTTTGAGGACGCGCGAGCATTTTTTGTTAGGTTAAAGCATGTATGCACCTTATTTCAATAATTTAAAAGTTGATTTTCGAGTGCATTAGTAAAATCCTCTCAGCTGCGCTCCTCTTTGACTGCGCTAGCCTAGTTGCTAGGCCAGCTAGGCTGACCCTACATTAGGCGTGCGCGCTGCGTGAGCGTCGCAATTTGCCGGCAAGTCAAGTCACAATTTTTATACAATTACTCACACCAATTCTTTGAGTCAAAGCATTTTCATACAGTGGTTATATACATGAATTTATTTTATCAAACTGTTTCATCATAATAAATATGATTTCGAGTTCACTTTACAGACGATGTGTGAATGAGTGCACACGTTAAAAGAGCGAGCCAGTTATATGGTTCACACAGACGATATTTAGGTATAATTTTGAATTTCCAACGCCTCGAATATTTACGATCCCCAGTTGCGACACCTGGTAGCGGGCGGCGAGACCAATGCAGTAGTGGGTGAATTACGAACGCGGCGTGCGCGCTGCGTGAGCGTCGCTAACACGCCCGAGAAACGCGCACGCCAAATGCGGGGGAGGCGTTTAGGGTCTAATCATTTTGTTGAGATTTGAGGGCAGTCAAATATACTTTTATTACATAACCGTAATTAATCCGCAGATTAATTACGGTTATGTAATAAAAGTCATTTTTTTTACAGTTTGAGTTGGTATTGATGTCCCAACATCAAACTCAAACTGCAAAAAAATTTATATCCAAGTAGGTAGGATAAAAAATAATACTTAAAAATCGTCCTACATGATAAGAAATAAAACATTCCTTCCACTCTCTTCACACCCGCGCGGGGAATGTTTTCCGTCCGTCTCGAAAGACAAAAACATTGTGTATTCCTACACAAATGTGTTTAGCCACCGCACGCCCCAATATTTCGATGTTTTGTGTAATGTTACCAAAAAAACACGCGTAGGAGACGCGCCTGTAGGCAAACCTAGGAGAAAACATAGGGGTCTAAAAAGGCCACTTTGGGTGTTTTATATATTTTTTTCAACTCATATTATGTGCGCCATTTTACGCATTTCTATTGAAAACTGTCAAAATTGATGTTTTCTAATATGATGAATCATGTTTTACCATTTTACCATTTCACGATTTTTGTATGGAATAAAATATATGAAACATGATAATTATGAAACATCTAAAATGGCCGTTTTAGACCCCCAGATTTCGAGTTAGGCCATATTTACTGACCCGTAATTTTAGTATTTATCAGGAGTTACGAATAGAAAACCGATTGGAGATTGATAAATATTTTCTTCCGTGTTTCTATGTATAATGGTCATGTGAGTGGTGTAACAGTTGCTAAGAAATGAAACATTCCTTTCCCTCTCTACCCGCGCGGGGAATGTTATCTGTCCGTCTCGGAAGACAGAAACATTGTGTATACCTACACAAATGTCTATAGCCACGCCCCAGTTTCGATGTTTTGTGTAATGGGTCGAAAAAAACACGCGCAGGAGACGCGTCTTACAGTACAGTCCATTCAGAGTTATTATCCCTCGGAAATGGTTGCTATGTGGTCGGCATAAAGGTGCTGTAGAGGTAAAATAATTATTTCAGAATTTTTTTTGTTTTCTGTCAGAAATATTCTGAACTAAATTCTAAAACTCAATTCTGTCAGAATTATTCTGAACGGTCTGTAGTCAGTACCCACGAGTATCAACAGTCGGTGTTGCTGTAGTGCGTCGCGCGGAAGATCTTTCGACAAGCAAATATTTGACCGGTTAAAAACATATTACATAACCTACTATTAAACGAATATTATGTATTATTTTAAGTACCTACTATGATTTCATTGATCTATGTAAGTACTTACTTACTTAAAAGAATGAACTTATAAACCTACCCATTGTTTTGGGGCTCAGGTGTATATTTAAAAAATATGGAACAAAAATCTTCTGGGAGGTTATGGAAAAAATTTAGGTATGACTATCTCCCGCTGGCGTGCTTTATTTTATTGAGGTTTAGCATGATCAGGAAAAAAAATCGCGTCACTTCGCGGGAAGTTCCGCAACTCTATCAACTTCAATGATTTAAGAAAGGTAGGATATGCACTAAATTGCATTTAAATATTTTTTCGTTAAACAAATATGATGCAAATATGTACCTCGGTAACAAAAACATGTCTCGTTTTGACATGTCATTATTTACGTACGGGATAAATAAGGTATACGTCATTGCTTTAAATTTTTTATTGATATTTTTCGTGAGTTCAATAAGCTCCGCCTTGGAGCACATTTTCTACCTTTCTTAAGTTTAATAACAACACGCGGGACACGGGCGCAATAAATCAAAAATTAAAATGAAATGTCAAGCCTTCGAGATTTTTTTTAATTTAAATATAGGGCGTCGGCTTCAAATCATTTGCCAGTGTCAAGTTAAAATGGCGGGAAATAGAATTTTCGTTTCAATTTTCAACACCGTATTCCAAAATCGTCGAGTATAAAGTCTAGTCAAAGTCCAAAGAAATAGTCAGTGCATGAGTTAAGTCAGTCGATTCAGTAAAGTAATAAAAGCTTTACTGAAAGTTCCTGGGGAGTTTTGGAGGACATAGAATAGCACGTTTTTTGAAGTTGTACCACTTGCTCACACTTGTGCACGTTAACGAATTTTTAATGGTTAATATACTACCAATACTACACATTAAGACCGAAAATAACACAATTTATAGAGCACCCTGATCATCCAGCCTACAAATCCAGCAGCCTGTGTCAAATTGAAGTGAAGTGCGGACTAGTCATAGATTTGGCTATGATTTTGCTAGTCCAAATCTATGACTAGTCCATGGAGCTAAAACAAAGAACAAATGACTAGTCTCTTGGAGGATTAAAGTAAAGCGCCTTTACTCACGGCCCAGCCTGCAAATCCAACACCAGTACTAAAGCCGTCAATAGTGTCAATCATATAAGATGTTTGCCTACAAGTCCGCTTCAAGGCTGCGACACTGGATTCGCAGGCTGTACGGTGAGTAAGCTGTTTAATATCTTAGGTAAATAAAATCTATGACTAGTGGGTAAGTAGAATAGTCCGCCTTAAAAAAATAAAATAATGATTAACAGTAATGACCTCCATATGTGCTGGCGCTGAATATGCAGGCTAGATGGTCAGTAACGTCCTTTTACATTGTTAAATAAACTTTTTGGATTGTTAAAAAGCAATAAATCTGACAGCACAATACTTTGTCATGACAGAAAAAAACTCTCACCGGCCACCGCATAATAATAAGAGCACAACGTTTGCCGGACACGTCCAAAAAGACCAAAACATGAACAAAATATAGTAATATTATGTGACTTTCACTACTCAGGTAGCCTTCTATAACACAAAACTTTTATGGAACAAAACAAGGTAAATATGCAGCTTAATATTATCATAGATAAATAGATAGAATAATTCATGATTCAGCCTAGACTATGATGCTACGACTTGAGAATCTTGAGATACATTTAAAATGCCAATTATTACAGTGTATAGAAATAACCTTAAAAATTTAAATTTTCAGCTTATATCGAAACCACTTCAACAAAAACTTAATTATTATAATTATCCTTCACAACAACTTTAACAATTAATGTCACAAGATGAAGG
The DNA here is from genome assembly GCA_963565745.1 of Phengaris arion. Lineage (NCBI taxonomy): Eukaryota > Metazoa > Arthropoda > Insecta > Lepidoptera > Lycaenidae > Phengaris > Phengaris arion. Next base: position 19,848,815 of record OY751444.1, read on the forward strand.
CGCTACTGCACATGGCAACCGTGGTGCTTACCATCCTTCTGCTGGTGTTCCGTCGCGGCGTCTCTGGAGCTATTCCATATTATGTAATAAGAATTAAATGTTTTTATGACATAATACCGGCAAACGAGCACACACTGGACACTCGCGTTACCGAAAGAGTTACAAGTGCGTTGCAAGCAAAAATAAATCAATTCTGTACTTCGTACTTAAAATGAATGAAATGACCTGTCCGTAACAAATAACAATTCTTAGCTCGTATAAATAAACAAAGGGACTGAGACAAAGTCTATAAACGACTCATGAACTGATTTTGATAATAAAATGTGGACTTTATATTTTGTCACAGTCCAGTTTCTAACTCTAGCACTTTTTCAGAATAAAGAACAGCAGCAGCCCCAATGCCGTCCTATAGAATGGTATAACCCGTTCCTAGTGCTCAAGTCGTTGTCGTGCAGCGACTCCGGTGAGCCGCTCGCTCCCTCAAAATACAAGCGTGATCCAGAATACTATACAGATCACGAACCTAGGATCTAATTGTCCCGTCTCAAATTAACTGTTTAAGTACAACAATTGAAATTTGTATTATATAACTGGAATTTTTTTGTTTTTGTTACTAATTTTCTTATAATGAAACTTAGATAAAAAAAGACGTGTGGCACTCGGGGACTGCCGCGGTAAAGCTATTGCATAGCATTATCGCACGCACACAACGCCGTGTCGAAGACTGCCGAACTGAAACGACGTTAGACGATGCACGGCCTTCAAGCCACACCTCCGTGCCCGTCGGAGTGGGGAGCGTGAGGTTTTTTCGTTACGGAATTTCTGGATTCGGTCCCCGCGCTCAAGGCCCGCGATAGAAGCTATGCAATAGCTTAATATTGCTCACATCACTAAAACTATAATATTCATCATAATCGATCTTATGTCGATACAAGTTGTTTGGAAAAAATAATACGCGGGCATCACTGCTGGTGGTGCTGTTTTTTCTGTCGTGACCTCATAGCAATAACTATAGCACTCGCGACCACAAAAAAATAGCTCGTGGGAATGAAGGCTTATACCAAAGGTTAGGCCCAAGCGCGTACTGTCGGCCAGGCCGCAGCGGCCACCGATATGTTTGTATGTTTTGTATCATTAGTGCGTGCACTTGGTCAGCGGCCACTTGCATACATTTCAGTGTACAGTTTAGCGCCAGTGCGTACTTAGGCTTAGGGTCAGTTCACACCGGGACGATACGCGACGCTGCATTTTTAAGATTCATAATTCAACTTTATTCACTACACAAAAAGATACGCATTTCATATTATGACATCAGAACAGCACATGCGCTGTGCAGCGCGGTGCAACCAGACATTCGAACTCTATGAAACGTGTATCATAAGCGCCTTACGGTCTAGCCTGCAAATCCAACACCGGTACTAATAGCGTTAAACATTTATAATTTTTGCCTACAGGTCCCGCCGCTATATTTAATTTGCAGGCTGGTACCGTGATTACGGCGTGTTAGGCTAAGAACTCACGAAGGTCGAATCGGTTTTGTCCCGTGCCCGCCGCGGTCCTGGAACTGCGGAATTTATTTGTAAATTCACCAGAGTGGTTACTTGCGCAGGAACGCAGCCGTCGTGGTTGAGATTATCGCCCGCAAACGTGGCGAGCAATGATCGCAAGACGCACTGTTGCAAAACGGGCAAATATACACATTGGAATTTCTAAATTTCGCCTGCCAACCGAACGCAAAGCGCGCGATGCGGGCAGCCACAACGGGTTGCCCGTTGAGGTTGCGGGTGACCACGGCCCGCGCGATTCTACTAGTTGCCCACTGGTGCAGCGGGACCCGCGAACAACTGCGCACACCGCGGGCTTACGCCCGTCGTGAGATGTGCTTTAATTCTTACAATTATTATGGAACTTTATAAAAATGCATATCCGCGCGCATATCGTGTCGTTTTGACATCGAATCGAATCATCCTAAGTTAGGATCACTCATAGAAACTCCGAAGTCCGAGGTAAATAATAATAAAAATATAATAATAACTCTGAATGAATTGTACGGCTAATGATTTATAATTTTCTTCTTTTAGAAGAAGAAGCAGAGTTTTGCCGGGGAATTCAATGGGTGACATTATGGATTTCGGTTCTTAATGTGTAATATTGGTAGAATATTAACCATTAGATATTTGTCAACGTGTAGAACTGCGGGCAACTTCTAAAAACGTGCTATTTTTTGTTCCCGCCAAAACTACATAGGAACTTTCAATAAAGCTTCTACCACTTTACTGAATCGACTGACATGACTCAAGGACTGTATTGACTATATATTTGGACTTTGACTAGACTTTAGACTTGACGATATAGGAATACGGTGTTGAAAACTGAAACGAAAGTTCTATTTCCCGCCATTTTAACTTGACAATGGCAAATAATTTTATGCCGATGGCATATATAAATAAATAAAAAAAAATACTTTTTCTTTTGACACTTGTCAGACGTCAGTAATTGTCTGATGTATCTTGTCAACATTGAATTGACCAAACTCAATATTTTTAATTAATTGAAATCATTATATCATTAAAGCTACGATAATAAATTAAAAACCCCAAACTGAATAATATTCAATAATGCTTTGTTCTTATTGTATTAGCAAATGTTAGTGGTGTTACATTAAAAAAATATTGATTTGTCCCGTGTTACTCGTCGTTTGTCGCCGCAAAAATGTCTAAGTGGTGAGTAATATTTGAGCATATTTGGCATTATTACATAGGAGAATGTCGATATTTCACTGTATATCAACTATCCACATATATTATTATACTGCTCTAAAACGTTGCAGGCAATCCGAAAGGAGTATACACGAGATGCTGAAAGACACTCCGCCTATTCGCGAGTCCAGTGACTCGATCACGTCGGGAACAGAGCCGAAATTCCCCACGTCACGGTCCATGCCGTTCCCGCCGGCGTATGGTAATTAACACTAGATATACTTTAAAATGTATGATGATTTCATGTCTGACTTGGAGTAAGCTATTGGCATAAGCATACAGCCAGTATGCTATCCTTGCTAAGTGTAAACTACAATAAAGGAAACATATATCACATTAATAATGTAGACAGAACCATCTTGCTTGAATAGTGTATAAGTTGTGAATCATTAGAAACTAGTACAATCAAAGACCATGATATAAATAATAATAATAATATCTATGGACACTTCACACCACCTCAATCTGGTCCCATGGCAGGATTTGAGCCTGCGACCCCAGATTTGAGCACCAATGAGCTCAACCACTATAAAATTAAGTTAAGTAGGGATCCAACATTCTGGTGTGTAACAGTAACATTGTGAAAATAGGAAATATTAACTGTAATTTTATAAATTACTAGATCCGACAGATGTTTTATTATTTTTTTCGTTATGGTACTCACTGAAAATCAGTGTTGCAATTTTGCAACTATATGCTGAGTGAGCACCTATTTGGTAAAAAATAAACTATTTTTGTTATTAGTTTTTGTGTGTTTTGTTTTTTACCAAATAAATAATAGTTCTATTCTATGTTGTCTTGTGTTAACTCTGAAGTATGAACTGGAATAAATAAAATATAACCAACTATCTACAATTACATACTACAATAATTTTTATACCAACAACTACACCCACTAACTACACTTACAATCTACACCTACAATCTACACCTACAATCTGCACCTACAACCTACGCCTATAATCTGCACCTACAGGCTACAAACTACACCTACAACTTACACCTACAATCTACACCTAAACCCTACCTCTACTAACAACTTCTACACCCTACACAATACACATACACCAACTACGATTTAATATGCGACACGGGGTCTGCTGATTCAACATTAGGCACATTTGTCTACAAATTTTATTTTTGTACTTGTGATAACTTCCAAAGTAAATATCCGATTTCGATGAAACAAAAAGTGTTTAATTGATAATACAATACTCTTCATGAGTAAACTATTTATTTGGATAAAGATTAATACCACATTACTAAAAAAAATTAAAAATTTGGTTGTTAGTAATTTAATTAAATTTTAGAAGACAAAAGCTATTTTACTATCTTAACTATAGTAGTTGGCTATATGCTGTCGTAGATATTTTTTTGTGGATATTAGTATGTTCTATAATATTATTTAGTTTTATCATCAATAGTTTACGCAGCATATGCACTGATAAGATATTTAATGGCCAATTTTTTTACACCTTGGGTCACATTATTGAAGTTTTAGCAGCTTCCTTAATTTTTTCTTGTTATAAATATAGTCTATATGTAATGGTAATAATGTAGTACTCTAATGGCGATTATTTTTTAAATCGGTCCAGTAGTTTTGGTGTGATTCGGGAGAAAACATACAAAATCTTTCCTCTTTATAATATTAGTATAGACTAGCGAACTGCCCCAACTTCACACGGGTGCAATGTATAATATATATAAGGCTTCTATTTGAATCTATCTATTGCTGAAAACTGCATTAAAATTCATTGAGTAGTTTAAAATATACAAGCGAACAGGAAATGAAGTGACTTCATTTTATACTGTGTAAAGATATCACTCCACAGTTAGATCATTTTGTGACAAATCATTTCAGCACCACCGGATGTGTCACAGAACGGGGCAGCGGGTTCCAGTACACTGCTGCGAGCCGGCTCCACCAAGATTGAGTCCATAAAGAACTGGGGAGTGTCTACGTACAAGTGTACCAAACAGCTCCTGTATGAAAAACTCGGCAAGAGCTCCAGAACCGTTGATACAGGTGAGTCTAATTTTCTATCTGAATCTATTTCATTTTAAACAATACATGACACAAGTTATGTATTTCTTTTTTCTTACAATTTTACGCCTTTGTGCCTACAAGATATGTGTTACACTGTAAATGTGTCAGTTGGATTTGAACTGTATTTTCAAATAATTACACAAGTTCATACTTTCAGTGACCTTACAAGTAAGTTAGACTGTTCATACTTTCAGTCCACTTACTAACACAACAGTTAGTCTGTTGTGTTAGTAAAGTTGTGTTTTTAAGTTGTGTTTTTAAGTTTTAAATATAAGTACATTAAAATTTAACTTTTTGTCCATGTTAGATGTTAACAGTTAACTTTTAATGCTCACATAGGAAGCTACTTAGTACAGACTTTGACATAAAGTCCATACAGATTAAAAACTACTATGTGACTCCATAAGTAAGCATTAAATGTCTCTGAGTGCAGCCAATAGTGCAAGTAATTTTTATTTTTTTTAGGAATATGTACAATGATTGATATAAATGACTTTTATTTAACAATATAAATTCTTAATACTATTAACATATTTTCACAATTCAAAATACAGTCGAGATCCGATTTATTTTTGTCAATATGTATCTGAATGTATGAAAATTATACTAACCTAACCAAGAGCATGTTAGGACACATCTAAGGAGCGTTCCGTAACTATCAACACACAAAAGTTTTTTTTTAATCATCAAACCTTGTGTGAAATATGTTACAGAGTTGGAGGCACAAATTGAGATGCTTCGAGAGACTCAACGGAAATACACTGGCGTGCTGCGGCTGAGCTCGGCTCTAACGGCTCAGCTCACAGCCGCAGCGGCCACACAGCGGGCGCTCGGTGAAGCGTTCGCGGAGCTCGCGCAGAAGTCTCCGGAGCTTCAGCACCAGTTCCTATACAATGCGGACACTCAGCGCTCGCTGACGAGGAATGGAGAGGTGCTGCTGGCTGCGCTGCACTTCTTCAATAATTCCCTGAATACACTTACGAATAAGACGATGGAGGACACACTGCTAACTATACGGCAGTACGAGGTATGTATAAATGATATGACCTAATACCAAATATTGAGACACACCTTGCTGTCCACCAACTGCACAACGCGGTGCCGTTTGGAATTCGATCTCTCGCAATGAAACGTAAATTAAAATTAAAGTCATAACATTTTCAAACACTCCTCTTGACTTCACATTATAAAGGTTCCCTATTTTTTCGCATAAAATCATATGTCATAATTTAACTTGGCATAATTTAATTTGTCCTAACAATAGTTACGCATAATATAAATTTGTTGTAACTGTTTAGGCATAAATTTTTTTGACATAATCACTTTAAGCATAATAATACTTATTGTTAAGCACACGTTTATTTACGCATAATGATATTTAAGCATATTTATACAAAGCATAAACATATTTAAGCATAATGATATAAAAATATATAGACGCTTTGAATGAGAGAAAAAGTTCTAACCTAACCTAACTCAAAACTACACAAACGATATTTCACGCCAGATTAACCTTTTATTACACTATGGTACCCAAGTATGCCAAAGTATTGTTATGACAAAAAATATGTCTAACGAGTTATGCCAGATTAAATACAAGACATAAGACATTAGTCTAAACTCTGAATGATAATTATGACTAATGATATAGTATGACATGAAACAAGTATTCCAAATTATTATTATGACAAACAAAATGATGCCTATTTGAGGTATGCCACATTAAATTATGCCAAAAATACGGTACACAGCGAAGCCAAAAGAAACGGTATTGATTTTGGAATTTTGGAAAGTAAAAAAAAATGAGGTGTCAATGTAGTAAAAGTAGTAAATAATAAATATTAGGCTATATAGTTTGCGTAGTCGGGTTATGGTTTTTAAAATATTAATAATAGCCCAAGTAACATCATAGGTATAGGAGGGTTATATAGACGGGTCATAGTTTCCATGAAATATATAGTTATTTAATGGTATATGTGTGTGTGTGCAGGCGGCGCGTGTGGAGTACGACGCGTACCGGTGCGAGCTGGAGGCGTGCGGCGGCAACCCCGAGCTGCTGCTGGCCAACATCGACCGCCACCGCCGCCACTACGAGCGCCTGCGCGACGACAGCGCCGTCAAGCTGCGCCTGCTGCACGAGAACAGGGTGAGAGCGGGACCGCCTGTGTGTGCGACGGAGGCGGTGGCGGCAGCATGCGTGAGAGGGACAGAGGACATCTCTGGCGAACTTGCTCAGTGGAACTATTTAATACTCCAGAAAAATATATTTGTATTTAGATTACAGCACGTTTTCTCAAGGTGTCGCTATTTTGTTTGAATATTAATAGGTTACACTGTGTCTCTAATAGATGTCGCTATGTCTCTTAACGATTTTAACAAAATTAATATTCAAGCCATGGAGACTAGAGTAAAGGAGTACCTTCTTCGTACATGAAAGTGTCCGTAAAAAAGCGTTAAATAGGGGATGGCGCTACTGTCGCAAGGGCAAGCGGCAAATTTTAATAGGAGAATTAAATCTTAGCATCTTCTTAGGTTTTTATTTATATTATTTATTTATTTATTTATTTAGTTAATAACTAAGCTCTACTCACTTCACTCCATCTGTTATTGCTAACTTCATATTATCACACACCCTCCTAGCTCTAGCACCGTCACTATGGCCAGTTTTGAAACTATTATTTATTTACTTTTGTTGGACACTTTTGAGCTTTTCTGGTTTAGAGAGATGGTGCTCCTTTACACTATTCTCCATGGTTCAAGAATTCTTCTGGTGATCGATTGGACAAATAAATAATCATGACCTCTCTCTCTTCAGGTGAAAGTCATGAACAAACAATTGCTGCTATTCCACAACGCCGTGTCGGCGTACTTCAGCGGCAACAACGTCGCGCTCGAGGCCGCCGTGCGACACTTCAGCGTGCCCGCGCCCGCCACCGCCGCAGCTGCCGCGCCCGCCACCGCTACTGTCGTGCCGCCGCACCCGCCCACCGCGTAGGTATGACATCTGACATATTCAAGCCCTTGCTCATTAAGACACGGTCATTAGCACAATACGCCGCGTTGGGTTAAGCTAGTCTTTTAGTATAGTGGCGAGTAATTTTGTAGGTAAAGAAAATACTCTCCACTGCAAAAATCGTTTGCACTACATAAGTGCCTTTAAACACGCGCTGCAGCTCCCACGGTGCCGCAGGAGGTAAGGCTTTTCACCGCCTGGCTGCGGCATAAAATCCATACAAATCCTAGTGCGGCAGGGCCGCGGAAGCTGCGACGCGTGTGTAAGGCGCTAACAGTTTAAGTACAGTTCACAAGTGTTTTGCAAGACGAACAGTCTATCAAAATCAATGATAATAATATATTAGAACCTCCGAACCATACATCTAGATTTTTGGAACTCGCTACTATACTAAATTACTAGCCTTGTGCGAATATAGACATAACGCAAGCGCGTCAAAACGCGACATACTTATAGAGTGGTGTGTACGTCACTTTTTGGCACCTACAGCGCGATAAGCGCGAGCGAGTCGCGCGTCCGTGCGTCCAAACGACAAATTCCCTAGCGGGGTGTCATCCGTGTCGCTTTTCGCCATCTTCTCGACTCGCGCTTGGGCTAATGTCCTAGTCAGAATTGGTACAGTGTTAACATCCTGCCAAAGACAAACCTCTTGCGACAACAGCGATCGAAGATTTTTGAGTGATACAGTGATGGAACATGCAATACTAACCATTAACTTTCAACTTAAAATGTAAAGATCAAACAGCTACTTAATTGACGCATTAGCATTGTAATATATTATCATAAATTACCATATAAAATTCGACACTTATAAATACAAAAACTAGTAAGTATATCATTTAAGTACATAATATCTTAAAATGATATCACACAATACTTATACATAATAAATAAGTGTCACAAGAGTTTAATGTAAAGAATCTATTGTCTTTAAGACAGTAATATTATAGGTAAGAGATAACACTTTTGTGTAAAATAAACACAAGTAAATGCCACTTTACTTTTGCTTATACGAAAATACACGCACATAATATAGAAAAACTCCACAACAAAAAACATAACTTATCCTTTGGCTATAAGGCCTCTGCCTGGAATTTCGCGGTAAGTGCTGTGCCGCGGCCGCGCCGCTCGCCGAGAAATTCAAGGCAGAGGCCTAGAAGAAGTCGGTACTTATTTAGTATTATGATTATTTATTTTACTCCACACATGTAACATTCCTAGCGATTATTTATTTACGAAATTAATGTAATTATTATATCTATGTCATATTTAGGTAAATTATATTTTATGAGTATTGCTTTAGCTGTTTTCTTGCTCGTCTAGTCGATAACTTGTGTCGGTCTGGCTTTGACAGCTATTGCAAATAAGGCTGATAATAAATAATATATAGTTAATTTATTTCAATTTTTTTACTACCTACCTACATGTTATAATACATCCAATAAATTATAAGAATAGTATTATTAGCATTATTTTCCTTATTATTCTATTGAAATTGTACAAATATGAAATAGAAAGTATATTATAGTTGACATAACTCAAATTATTTATTATTTGGAATGTTTTTATTATTAAGAATGTGTGATGTATGATTTCTTAATATTATGTTAAACGAATATTGTGTATTTATATTATTTATATTCGAATAAAAAAGACCTCTTTCTTTTGTATGTGGTAAGTCGGTATCAAAATATCTTTAACTGAAGGCAACTTTTTTGACCCGTTTTGAGTACTTTTTGAAATTTCTCATACTTTCAGATTAAGGCTATAAACCCTGCTTTAAAAAGATACCCTGTATGTTGAAAACTTACCATGTGTAGTAAAGACAAGCGTCGAAAATTACACAATTTATTCTTTCCATAAAAAGTTTATACCAAACTCCTTTATAGTGATTTCACTGATATTAATGCTTTCTGTATATTATTATGTTTTCAAAATAAATTATTTAAGTTTTGGGCACATGATTTACTGGTTATGTAAAGACGTTTATGTAGAAAAATAATTTGAAAATTCGAAAAAAAACATTCTTTTCGACACTCAGTAGGTCTCTTTTCGACACTCAAAAGGCCTCCTTTCGACACTCAAAAGGCCTCCTTTCGACACTCAAAAGGTCTTTTTTCGACACTCAGAAGGTCTCTCTTCGATACTCAGAAGGTCTCTCTTCGATACTCAAAAGGTCTCTTTTCGACACTCAGAAGGTAAATCACATTTACAATAATTAGTAAATTGTAAGCAGCAGTCTATGTAAAGACATTTAGTCAGCAGTAGCGACGAGTGTATACAACACGATTCACACCGGCTTCACGTTTAATTATAACTATGACAGTTCAGTTTGAAACTTAGTAACCTAGATTGGCATAAAGCCCGTTTCAATAACCTATCTACCAATAACTATTTGTTAAAAACGTCAAATTTGTATCGCAAAAACCGGCAAATGGTTGAGTGGCGACATTTTAATAAATAGTTACGGGTAGATAGGTTATTGAAACCGGCCATAAATGTTTTTACACAAGCAGTAAATTGTGTGCCCAAACCTTCTGTAATTTATTTTGAGAAATGTTACATATGAAATCTTGAACTTAGCTTTTTAGTAATAGAAACATCTTAAATATATCAATTATACATAGTATATGTTACATATTTATAAATCATGAATAAAAAAAACAATATATACTAAATGCATTACATATATACAAATACAATGTATACTAAATTAATTTTGTATAGTCAAGACTTAGCTAGTCAATATCAATATAATATTATAATAAATATTTGGTGTTTTACTTTATGTATAAGATGTATAGCCATATATTTTATAATTTATGCTGAGGGCACATCCTATATGCTTTATAGAATTGAATATACTAATTTTTTTTAGAATAATAGTATAGAAATATTTTTTTGTGGACCACCACATTTTAATTTAATATTATGTACTTAGAACTTAGTTTTGAATTATTGTACTTTACTTTTTGATTTTTATACTAAGTATTTAAATTACTGTAAATGCTGTCAATCTTCAGTGTTTTTAATTATAAGTTTTATTCTCATATGAACCAAAGCCTAAAATTTAGTTATTTGACAAAGTGTACAATTTAAGGTTGATAGCCTTCATAGAATGTGATTTTTGGCCATGACATGATTTTCTAATGGACATTTAGCTGTAAGTGTGTGTTGTATGATAAATGTAAAATAAACAATGCTTTATAAATATGTTCCTTTATTTATCACAGCCTGGGCTTCTGTTTGCTCCCTGCAACTTCTCTTCAATACTGAGTACAATCCTACAATATTTGTTAGTTTTCTCAAGCTTTCAATGCTTCCTTCTCTGCATTTTCCTTACATATTTCCTCTGTTTCAGCTATAAATTTTTCCTGAAATATAAAAAATAAAAAGGTTAACTCTAGGCTGACATAATCATATGATGAAGAGCCTTTAAATAAAGAATATAAAAAAAAGGTTAACTCAAGTACTTAAAGGCTTCATCCTCTTTGAAAAATTCAGCTTCTGTAAGCCACATAAAAAAGTGGCTTACAGAGTAGGTAATAATTGTTTGACCACACACATCGGTAACAGTTAATCTCTCGAGTTCTAGTTAGTCATACATACAACAGTAAGAATCATAATATTTTCAAATAAAAAATTCTGTTTACCAAGTCATAAATAACTTTAACAACAAGTGAGCAGCTGGGACATGTTGCTACCTCCTCGCCGGCAGCTAGTTCCTCCTGCAAGAAGAAAAAGTAGTAGAAAACACTAGATGTTGAACCATTTCATTTTACCGTCCTTCCCCATGGTATACGTATGTCTGTGCCAAATTTCATCAAAATCCAGTAGTTTCAGATCCTATACATAATCAGCCTGTTGCCAGTTTTTTTTTTGCCAAGTCGGGATTTTGGAACATTTTGTGTGAAAAATCGGGATTCTTTCGTCATAAGCAGGACACAGTAAAAAATAACATATATAATCAAAAGTTTTTGAATATTTATCGTTTTTAGGGTTCCATAATACATTAGGAACCCTTATACATAGTTTCGCTCTGTCCGTCTGTCTGTCCACGCTTCTAGCTTCTGTAATTATGAATATAAATTGATAAAATTTGGTATGTTATATTTAAGTGGTCGCTCCCCATACATGTGAAGTGGGTATAAAAATTATTTTTTCATCCTACCCCATCGTGTGGGGTATCATTGAATAGGTCTTTTAAATAAAGGCAAGGTTTTATATATGATTTTTTTTTAAAAGTTAGTAATTGGCCTCCAAAGTTTTGCAAGTTTGTCCCACCCCTGAAATTTCTAAACTATGAGACTTAGAAACTTGCAATTTTCCATGCTGATAGATCATGTTAAAACTCTTTAGGAAAATTATTTTGAATGACATGGGACAGTAACTTTTGAAGAGATTTAAAAAATATATTTTATGTGGTTATAGTTACGGAAACCTCTTTAGACAGACAGACATGACAGGACTTGAGTCCTGGCATGCTCTTGGTTAGGGTTTTTTGAGTTCAAATTACGTTTACGCGACAGTAGCAACCAATAGATAGCAATAAATAGAAAATAGAAATATAATAGATAGAATAGATAATAGTCATAGAAAATGTATTTAAATAAAAATATGTTACTTTAAATCAAATTTACATATCATTACATAGTTGAGTCTTAATCGTCTTCTAAATAAAAAAATAAATCAAAATCAGTTTTATTCATTAGAAAATTATGGTGTTTCAAACAATAGTCTAAGGAGTGAGTGTTACATATTGAAACTTACAATAAGAGAATAATAATTATTTATAAGAATTACTTATTCATGATATTTCTGTGAAGATTTAACTTCTTTTACAGTATTCTTCTTCTCTTTAATAAACATGAAGAACTCTGTAGATTACACTGGTAGTAATTCTGCTTTCATTAAAAATTCTCGAAAAGCGGGACTGAGCCTGTCCCGCGCGGGACATTTAATTTTGATTTATGTAATAATAAATTTAACATATTTTAATGAACAATAGATGACTTCATCGAGAATCATTACAATGAAAGTAAAAATTATATTTAGTTTTGAGAACAATTTTGGCATCCTAACCTTGCTGATTTGGAACCTGTCCCCACATGGGCACGGATAGTAATACATTTCCTCGTCTTCGTCGTATTCAAAGTCCTCGATTTCTACTTCGTCGTGAAATATCGTCATTTTAGCTTATGTTGTTATCTAAAATCACTTTTAATATATAACAAATAGTGTTCATATTTCACAACAAAACTTTATTAATTATTTTTCCACTAGAAGTAGGAAAATCGTATTGGAAAAATTTGAAATGACTAATCTGTAATGACATTTTATGGTTTCACAGGCCTACGTCAATGTCAAATTGACAGCAATGTTTAGTCTTGCCATGTTTTGGCACCATAATTAACTATAAAAACTGACATAATTAATCAATGTTAAATTAATCTCAAGTAGTTTTCCAGCAATACAAAATGAAGCGCCCATGCCCTCAGTGCAGATTTTTTATTTTCCTAATCCATGATTTAAAAAACCAAGTTTTAAAAGGCTTACAATTATTCCGAATCGTTAAAAAGGCCTATTAGGCTGGGACTATATTGTCCGGAATCCGTAAGGCTGGGGAAAATTCAGAGCACTGAAAATAGAACACTGCATATAATAATTATAGGGCTGATAATCGAACACAAAAGTGTCGAGTCAAATATCAATGTCATTTATGACAGCTCGACACTATAGTTTTTTTTAATATATATAATATGTAATCGGCTTATAACCATTTGCCAGTGTCAAGTTAAAAAGGCGGGAAATAGAACTTTCGTTTCAATTTTCAACACCGTATTCCTATATTGTCAAGTCTAAAGTCTAGTCAAAGTCCAAATATATAGTCAGTACAGTCCATGAGTCATGTAAAAGCTTTACTGAAAATTCCTAGGGAGTTTTGGCGGGAAACACAAAATAGCACGTTTTTAGAAGAAGGAAGTAGAGAGGACTTTCTCGTCTGATATGACCTTGGATAATTATAATAACTGCAAGAGGATAGCAGCGGAAACAAAAAGGCTTCTCTCTCTATTATTATATTTGGTATTTCTGGATGTGTCGTCCGCATATGACAACGTACTACTTCTGGTTCTAAGGCAGACTCTGCTTCAGCTGAGTATCCCTGTAAAGATAGTTAACTACGTGTGCAATTCCCTTTCCGGTCGTTCTAACCTTATTACCCATGAAAATTCACCTTCTTGTTCTAGATTGGTTTGGAAGGGTCTCCCTCAAGGTTAGGTCCTTAGTCCTCTCCTTTATAGTATTTACACCTACAGTCTAGACCAGGGATCCCCAAACTATTTTGGACAAGTGACCTCTTTTCCAAAATTAACTGTTATCTCAGACCCCCATGGCCAAATTACATACTTTTAAGATCAACCCCCCTATTCATAATGGTCCGCTAACTTAAAACAGCTGCTACAGAGTGTTATTTTTCATTCTGACTTAGGTCAATAGAAGAAGACAGAGTAATTAGCAATGCTTTAAGTTAGCAGACTATTATGAATAAGGGAGCCTATCTTTAGTTTTTTCCTATTGATACAAAATACCTAGGTACTAAGGTACCAACTGGAAAAATTTGCACTTGGTTAAGTGAGTAAAGTTGACTTCATTTTCTCATCAAAATTTAACAAAATAAAAAGACATACAATTCAGTAAATATCAAGTTTAATTTATAATGATTATTACAAATTAAGTACTTAAAGAATCCTAAGTAGGTAGGAAATTATATTTAAAAAAGTATTAATTCGCAAAGAGAAAATAAAACATTCAGTTTGATGGATGAACCTGGTGACTATCTACCAATCCAGCTACATCCGGTTCAATATTGGTGAGTTGCAGCCTTAAATCTCCACGTTCGTTGATTTTCAAACGGTTTCTTTGTTTCTTCAAAATGTTTGTTACCACACTGAAGCTTTTTTCAACTAGGTATGATGATGGAAAAGCGATAAGGTATTTTTCAGCAATGTTCCACAATGTAGGATACTGTGTTTCAATGTTGCGTTGCAACCAGAACTTCTGATAGCGTTGGTTGAACTTCTGCTTAAGCTCTTCGTCTGTGCTGATGGTAATCAACTCTTATATTGTACGTATTGTACGGATTTATTATCCATTGAGGAATTTGTAAATTTAAAAGATCCTCAAACCTCTCCGTAAAATCCTTGTGTAATGCGTCCAAGTGAGTGACATACTGACATATAATAAAATGTCATTATCTTGAAGCATTTCTGGTAATTTTGACAAATGCGGAAACTGCGAATATTCTTTTCTGCCTAAATTTTGTTTATAAAGGATTAGTTTACCAACGAAGGCCGATATTATTGATTTTGTTTTAATCAAGTTAAGATCGTCACCCTGCAGCTGCAAATTAACTTTGTTAAATATTCCAAAGATATCAGTCAAGTAATAAATAGCTGTTTTACAATTGTTCAGATTTTCTTTCAAATTCGAATCTTTTTCTTGTAAAAACACCAACACAGATTCAAAAATGTCTGAAAAAATCAAGAAGCTCTTGATAACCAGTGAACTTCAGTGTGCAGAAGTAATCGAGTAAAGACTTCGTCGTTTTCCTCACATAGCTGAGCAAATAACCGAGAGTTCAATAAATTGCTTCGAATCTTGTTGATAGCATTAATTATTACATATTGTAAAGACTTATGCAATCTAGCACTCAGCTTTTTTGCTACTATTTAGTACTATTTAGCTGCCTGTGAATCACGCAGTGAATGACCAGTACATCAGGCAGTTGCCGCTTTAAGTGAGCTATAAAACCACGATGACGACCAACCATAGACGGTGCACCATCAGTCGCAACAGAAACAATGTTCTTCCATGGAATAGCTTTGTCAGTAAAAAAATGATCCACGGCCTGAAAAATCGATTCTCCTCTGGTATTAGTCTCTAAATATGTAGCAAAAAGCAGTTCTTGGCACATATTTTCATCTTTCATATATCGAACATATTCTAACAACAGAGCTTCATTGCCGGGTAATGTAGACTCGTTCAACTGGAGAGAGAATCTGTTGGTCTGTAAGAACTTGCATAAAATGTTTTCCACATCGCGTCCCATCTCGTCTATGCATCTCTGAACGGTGTTATAGCTCAAAGGTATTCTTTTTAAAATATCATGTGCGGGCTTGTGCAACACATTGTTAAGGATCTCCGCAATGGCTGGTAAGATAAGCTGCTCTCCAATTGTGTGGGGTTTCCCCGACTTCGCTATTAGTAAAGATATATTATAGGACGCTCGTAAACCATCATCGTCTTTAATAGATGATCACGCAAACATCGATCTTATGGACGGCCTTTTGTCTAGTTTTTCTTTAAGTGCTTGAAAAAATGACAAGGGCTTACTTTTTTTGTCAGCATGTACTCTTGATAAGTGGTCATTCATTTTTGAAGTCTTCATGGCATCGTTACTGAATACTTTTTCACATATGAGACACATCGGCAAGTGTTGATTTGATGGAGATGCAGTAAATCCGAAATTCAAGTAGTTCAAACTGTATTGTGTGCATTTTTTTTTCGTGTCCGTATATGTATATGATGGCATATAACTCACAGTAATCCTGCAAATAAAAAAAATTAAATTAAATTAAAAAATTAAAAATTAAAAACTACCTAAATAAAAAACAATAATAAACTGTTAAATTTGCACACTATCCTATTTTTATCACACCCAGGTAATGGATGTTTGTTAGGTATTACTGACTTATTCATTGATAAACTTGGATACCTATATTAGGTAAGTAACTATAGTAATAATAATAATAATAAATAAATTCCTTATTGACACAGAGGAGTTTAACATCTGAAGTCCCTGACCCCTGCACTAGTGTAAACTGTATTACAGAAGCCAGTGTCCTCGCCCATAAAGATACATGTTATGCCAATAGAGATATAAACAATTTAAAATAAATAGAAAAGAGAAGACAAATGACTTATCAATTATTGACATTTTAAATGTTTATATGACTAACAACATGGGTGTGTTATGTTATTTAACAAATAGCAGGCAAGAACAATTTTTCTATTTCATCATAAGTATTATCTTTAAGCCATTTAATTATTACTTTTTTAAAGGTGTACTATGTATAGTGTATAGTATAGGTAATGAAATATAGAAAATTTGTATTAGGTAAGTAGGTACCTATCAGCATAAGAGCGAAAACCAAAGCAAATTGAACACTTCAAAGTTTAGGTACCTACCTACTTAACAACTTAAGTGTAAGCTATTTAAAATATGTTGTGTTTACCATAGGGCAAAAAAAAATTACAATCAAATACTAAAACAAATTAAACTAGTAAATTTTTACAATTGAAACAACTGAGGCAACTGCAAACTGTTGCAAACAATCTACAGATAGCTCAACTGACCACTATCACACAGTGGGGCAATGCTGATGCGCTGTGCCGGATAAAAACTGTTTGGTACTTACACTGTAAATTTTTCGTAAACTGCAGATATTGTATGGTTCTATTAACTGGCGTAGGGAGCTCAGCATTTTGTAAATTCTTTTTCAGTCACTTTACTTCACCTAATTTAGCTAAGTAATAACTTTGTCATCTCTTGAAATAAATGAGTACTTATATGAGTTATTATCGTTCAAGCTCCAACGAATTTCAAAACGCAAATGAACTTTCAACCTAAGTGCAAGCTCATTAAATAGTAAAATATCAGGAACACGTTTGGACTTGTTGATCGTTCGTGTTAAATTGCGTATGCGTCAAATGGAGAGCAAGTGAAAACGCGCCTGAAAGACGTACGCTCGGACTCATTATCTTGCACAAACTTGTCAACACTGACTTGCCGAGTTTTTCATCTTGTACGAACTTGAGACTTTACATTACTACAACAATGCTATTTCCTACAAAAATAATAAGTTCTTTTTACACTAGTGTTCTTAGTACACTTAACACAACATAAACAATACAGTACCTACCTATCTTGAAAGTTTTAAATAAGAACTTGTGTTAATTTAATAGGAGTCGATTTTTAGACCTCGTCGACCCCCAATCGAAATTTCAGGAATATTTTCCACTTTGTTGGAAGAGGATAACTTATATGTCATAGCCACTTACCTAGATACTCGTTGTTTTGTTATCCTACCAAACCAATACTTAAGATTTTTGTACAGATCCACATCCGCATCCGCATCCGTGGATGTGAGCCTCTTTAAATCCGCATCCGCATCCGCGGATGTGAAAAAAATGCATTCGCAACATCCCTGGTATCTACGCCGTACGCGATACGATAGCTGAATGCTGATATCGGGTATTTTTTTTTAAAGCTATATACCAAATTGTAGAAAATGTTGTCCAATTTTACTGCAACACTAACACACACGTCACTTGTTTTATGTCATTTCATTTTCGTGAAGTAGGATGATCGTGTTGGTTTTGTAATTTTATTTTGTAAAGTGAGTTTTATTGGTGCAGTGGTTAACTAGTGGAAATTAATATATCGGAAAAGTTGTACTTTCACATTTCACAATGTTTAGTTGGTTAAAAAAGGAGGGTGAAAAAACAGAAAGTATCGAAAATGTCGTGGAGGGTCTCAAAAGGATTTACAAAACGAAACTTTTGCCGCTCGAGTTACACTATCAGTTCCACGACTTCCACTCCCCGCAGCTGGAAGACCCCGACTTCGATGCGAAGCCCATGATCCTGCTGGTCGGTCAGTACTCGACCGGTAAAACGACCTTCATCAAATATTTACTAGAGCGGGATTTCCCGGGCATTCGGATAGGTCCGGAGCCCACCACGGACAGATTTATCGCGGTCATGCACGACGAGAAGGAGGGAATGATTCCCGGTAACGCCCTGGTCGTGGACCCGAAAAAACAGTTCCGACCGCTGAGTAAATTCGGGAACGCGTTCCTCAACAGATTCCAGTGCTCCACGGTAAACTCAGCCGTGCTGCGGGGGATCTCCATCGTGGACACGCCGGGTATCCTGTCCGGGGAGAAGCAGCGCGTGGACCGCGGGTACGACTTCACGGGGGTTCTTGAGTGGTTCGCGGAGCGCGTGGACCGTATTATCCTGCTGTTCGACGCGCACAAGCTCGACATCTCCGACGAGTTCCGACGAAGTATTGAGGCGCTGCGCGGCCACGATGATAAGATCCGCATCGTGCTGAACAAGGCCGACATGATCGACCACCAGCAGCTCATGCGCGTGTACGGGGCCCTTATGTGGTCGCTGGGTAAAGTTTTGCAGACGCCCGAGGTAGCTAGAGTGTATATTGGCTCGTTCTGGGACCAACCCCTCCGGTACGACGTAAATAGACGTCTATTCGAGGATGAGGAGCAGGATCTGTTCCGAGATATGCAGTCACTCCCCAGGAATGCTGCTCTCCGTAAGCTGAATGACTTAATCAAGAGGGCAAGGTTAGCCAAGGTCCATGCATACATAGTGAGCGAACTAAGGAAAGAGATGCCCTCCATGTTCGGCAAAGATGGCAAGAAGAAGGATCTAATCAAAAACTTGGGACAAGTGTACGATAGAATACAGAGGGAACAGAATATCTCACCCGGAGATTTTCCAGACATCAAGAAAATGCAGGAGACGCTGGCCAACCACGACTTCACGAAGTTCCACCCTCTGAAGCCCAAGCTTTTAGAGGTGGTGGACAACATGCTGGCCACCGACATCGCGCGGCTCATGGACATGATCCCACAGGAAGATGTTAACACTGTCTCCGAGCCTCTCATCAAAGGTGAGTCTCATATCTTATTTACATGTCACTTATCAATCACACTGATAAAATTTTATAATTTGTGTCCATTGAAGTGTGACCATTCCATTCCACAGTCCATTGAACTTTATTTGATATTGAATATATTCAAGTGCAAAATGAAAATATATAAGTCTAGATAGATGATAAATGAAAAGTTGAATATGTCATTTCAAAAGCTTAAGCTAAAAAGATTGTAGACTAGGTCTAACTGACATAGAGGTAGACTATGCTAGCCATACACGCAATGGTATACCAACAGGTTTGCCCATGCAGTTGAGTTGAACAGATAAACCGGACCGTGTATGTTGCATAACTGTGCAGGTTCCACACTACTCGGCTCAAGCTTACCTGACAGGTGTAATTGCAGGCAAACCTGTCAGGTACACCCTTACGTGTACGGCTAGCTTTAGGTGGATTTTTCTAAGAACACTAACTAGAAGTATTTTTGAGGTTCTTCCTACAAGTATCAATTACAAGTGATTTTCATACCATATAGTATGTACCATATAGTTATCACCTGTACAAGGCTACGTTGGTATATCCTTAGTAACACTTAAGTGTTGTAACTTGTGAGATAAGAGCTAGATGGCTGTTATCAGCAGATATTGACCTGAATAAGTACTTGTTATCCTTGTGATAACACACATACATTTACTGGAAAATGAGTAAACTATGAAATAATGTCTATTTAAGTCAGTTAAATCACTTTTCACACGGTCAGGCTGTGAATTACCACTAAATTATCTTTAGTATTGATTTTTTTGTTTAATAGTTTTGTGATAACACACATACATTTACTGGAAAATGAGTAAACTATGAAATAATGTCTATTTAAGTCAGTTAAATCACTTTTCACACGGTCAGGCTGTGAATTACCACTAAATTATCTTTAGTATTGATTTTTTTGTTTAATAGTTTTATGTAAAACAAACTTTTCTTTGGCCTTTTCAAAGAAATTCTTACACTGTTTTAAATTTTAATTTCCTTTTAGTACATAACACTTAATAAAGCTGATGTTAACAACTCTTCTAAACATAACACAAGCAAAATATAATTAACCAATTTAGAATCTGACCTCTTTTATTTGCAAGTCAATGAAAGTTGTAATTTCTCAAGTATGAGTAATGCAGACTGCGGTTGCAAATTCACTTGATCAAATGTCCAAAGATGTCCAACTTCCTACGCTATTCGCCGACCCAATATTATGTAATTAGCATTTTACTTATATTTAAAAATAGTACTACATACGGATTAAAAACCACCCTAACTAAAATATAATATTTTAGCTGATATGAAATTCTGTAGTGAAAGTTATAATGTCCTTGAACTGTCCAGTGAAAATATGTAAATGTCGTGAATTTGGTACTGCCAGAGGCATTGTTTTAAAGTCATAAATCTTTATGTTTGATTTTAAGTAGGTACATACTTCTACATAGTATACAATTTTTACAAAAATTTTCTTTACTACAAGAAAATATTCGAAGTGCTAATTGTGAGTTTTTCTTTTCGCATTCGATCGTGAGCGCGTTTGGCGTTTACTAGGAATTTGTATGATTTTTTCATTCTTATAATGTACTGAAAAAGCTAATTTTACACTTTTAAACATGCAATAATGTAGTGCGATAAGGTGGCCTGCGGGCGTGTCCTTGCCACGGCCCTTGTACTTGAAAGCCGCATCGATTTTTATATACAATACTATTAGTTATTATGCCCATTTGGATTCCTAGCGTTTTTTAACTATATGCTGCCAAAAAATAATTTTGCACCAAGGTATACCCTGGATCCAAAAGCACTGAACAGATCTTCTCAGTCTTTAAAGATACGCGTTTGGAAATTTCTGCATTGTTTAAAGAACTGCACTACTGCAACTGCATATGCCACTATGTAACTTACAGTAATCATCATCATCTTATTTACAATACCTAATGGAAGCTTGGCTCGTATCGTTTATTTAAACATTCTTAAAATTAATTAATAATAATTTAACTAATATCACTAAAAAGGGAAAAAGTATTATTTTTAAGCAAAAAATTAAACCAACTTCCAAAGTAAAAATAATTCGAAGTATGAAATAAAAGTCATTAAATAATTCCCCTTTTAAATTTGGCTAAAATTTAAAATATTTCTCTACTCACTCTGCATAATTTTGAAGTCGGTACCAGCAAAGTTGAATGTAAGTTCTTTAAAATATTGTTTTATCAGGATGTTGTATGGGCTGGTCGGTTTAATTTTTTGTTTATTATTGAATAATATCGGAAAACATACAGGCGGAATGCCTGATGGTAAGCAATTACAATTTACAAGTGCGTTCCTGGACCTTTAAGTTCTCAAGTCCCAACTTTCCATATCAATTCAATCAGCCGTGTGAAGGTAACGGTCTCATCGCCTTGGAGAGCGGAATGTAGTTTCTTGTTCTGCCTAAACGTCTTTACATAAGCAGAAGTTTATGTGCCCAAAGTTTTATCTTTAATTGATTTTACATAACGAAATATTATTATATCTACTTATCTGGAATATTGGCCTGTACAGTCAGTACAGTGTACAGTGGTGCAGACATTACTACATTACTTATGACTAAACATTAAGCGACAGTAAAATTATAATGTATTTACGTGATACATAGGTATTAATAATAATTACCATATAATATTAGATGAAGATCTATACAAATAAATAAAATTGTAGTGTCTGTTTGTAATTAAATGCATATTATGATAGTAATATGTCCGGTAGCGCTACGATTTTTTTTTTTTTTTTTACTTTTGTCTGTCTGTTCGGCTAATCTCTGAAACGGCCGGACAAATTTTGACCGGACTTTAACTGGCAGATAGCTGATGTTATAAGGAGTAACTTAAGCTACTTTTATCTTAAAGTTCCGATTAAAAAAATGCGTTCATGTCCATTAACAAACGAAGTGGCGGGCACCAGCTAGTAAATTATAAAACTCTAGTTATTTAATAATTACCTAAGCCTGAGTTAAACATCCTAGTATGATTGTATACGTGTGCTAACAATATTATCAGAACTGTGTACATAAAAATTACGTCAACCATATATACTGAAATGCTGAGCCATGCGTATTACTTCACCTAATTGATTTAGAAAACACGAAAAAAAACTGAATTGCTATTATAATTAATTCTATTTCGTTTTAACAACTTATTTATGACGCCCCTGTTGCAGAATATACTGATAAGTGTCAGATAGCTTATTTGCATGCTTTGTCTTTCTTCCGTAAAATCTATCCGACACTTATTGTGAAACAGGAATTACAAGCGCCTAGAGTAATTTATCCCCCTTTATCTGTCATGAAAATGCACGCTGTACGATGTGTTACTAAAAATCTAACAAACACTAAACTTAAGCTAACATTTCCACACTAATTTCCTAACCCTTGCATGTTTTAGACCTAGGATAGATAGACGGGAGTAGCATAATATATTTTGTAAATGAAGAGTCCTATAGGAAGTCTTTACGTTAGTAATATATATTCTTTACATAGGGTTCTTCACACTTGTTTATATGGCTATTGGCTATATTAGTGGATTCTCATAGTTCATCTGTAGGTTGCATGTTGAGGGTTTGAGGCAAGGAGAACCATCCATGTGTAAGATGCTCACAAGTCACAACTAAATGTGTCTCGGCGAATACACAGTTAACGTTATTTCACGTTGAGTTTTGTGAGGCCGTGGCATTTTTTGAGCTGGCTGGCGGTATACTCCGTCCTTACCCAATTTTAATCCCAACGTAAACAAAGAGAATAATACAAAATATAATGCTACCAATTTATCTTATTTACGGTGCTTTAAAGAAGTAATGAGCAATGGACCCATTCATTTGGTCCATCAAAAATATTAACATAAAGATTAAATTTGATCTGGACAGAGTATACAAGTATAGATCATTATTTATCGGTGTTTCTCGCTACTCTGGCCCCAGGATACGATGGTTCTCCTCGCCCCTCCCTCACCCCTTGCATGATAGTAACGCATGGGTTTGCTCAAGGCGAGGCGGCGATGGACGCCACCGTCGAGCGGCTGCACGCCAAGCGCGGCTTCCTCACTGGTAAGAGCTTATTGGTAATGGTGTATGTGATTGTCCACGCTCATTGTGCCCGCAGACATCACACGCTAGGCAAGTGGTTTAGCAAGCAGAGGATCAGCTCGCGAGGTACAGGGGACCGAAGAATAGGGTATTTTCCTAGTTTTTGAAAAATATATGAAATTGTTCATTATATTATAATACATTTGCAATCTGGACCATTCCTTGTGAATTTTCTTTCCTTTCCATGCAAATCAGCATAAAAGTTTAATTCCGCCAAAACGCTAAAATGTGTTGTCATGACGTCACATTCTTGTAACTACTTTTCAACTATCAAATCACAATAAACATATCAAATCCTAGAATGCTTGGTGTTAGCTTTGTTAATTTTACTATTTTAAAATGCCTTTTATATGGTGCTATACTATTATTATCGAAGAGAAACGCTAATATTCCGACATATTCCGCACAAAACTTCGACTGACAATTGATAAGTGACATACAATTTTTTAAATGACTTTTACTGACGGTAATGATATGATTAGGGAGGTCATTAAAAAAAAAAGAAGTACAAGAAGATGACGTCACGTTTGACGACTGTGCGTTTTAATAACGTGGTCAAAAGGGAAAAATTTGTTATTTTGTTTAATATTTTATTAAAATCTTACATATTTAATAGTTAGTAAAGTGTTGGTTAAATTGGTTTTAAATAATGTTTAGTAAAAAGTATCAATTTTTTTATGTATATTTTCATCATTGATTGCTTGCTTGCCGTACTACTCGCCTAGCGTGTAAATCTAGCTTTACACATTACAATCATTATTATTTACAAGTGTAGTCAAATGTCGAGGGAGGAGGTAATATTGGGATGTGGCATTCTGACATGTGGTGTAAATAAATAAATAAATAAATAATTCTAACTCACTTGTAACGCTAACCTCAATATCGTTCTAGCTCTTTCCATTGAAATTGGGTAACAATGTACTACGAAATATTTTAGAGTGGTGTTGGTAATAATGCTTAAATAGTAACTTCTCTGGTACTGCGGTTTGCTGCTATCTGCTTGCTTGCACCCTATTCCCTAATCATTCCGAAATTCCGAATCATGTTAAACATTTCTCCATATTTATCATTTATGTATCTGATTGTACGTGTTGCGCTATGAAAACGCCGATGGTATGCAGTCAATACTGAATACACCATCGACTGTTCGCCAGGTGATAGCTCACACGGTACGTGACGACGCGTCACCTCGCCCTGTTTCGGGTGATATTAAAAATAAAATAAGATTCTCCGTGACAATAAATATATTAAAAAAAGGAAAAAAAAAATAGGGGTCGTGGGCAGAAGGCCGTATGGTCTGGACTAGCCTCTTGGTGTCAAGGTAGGGTTAGGGGATTTAAACCACGTGGGAACTTAGCTGAGGATCCAGCTGTCTAGCACGTGGCGGATGCGAGCTAGGGCTACCACTCCTGGAAGCTTCTCCGTTACCGCTGCGTCCGTACGTCGTAGATAGATCCTCTCAATAAAAAAAAATAAATCCCCGTCCAATGATCATCAGCACTCTGAACTCCAGCTAGTCCTTTTAATTGGTGCCTCGAATGCTGTAGTTGGCGGTGTTTCGTGCCCCAAACCAAGTTCCTGGAATAATCACGGTAATGTGTCGGTAGGAGTCCGGTCCTACAGCCAGCGCGATTTCAACCCCAAACGATCAAAAATCACGGGCTGTGTGACCATTACAAAGGTAGGCAAAATAAAAAAGATAAGATGATATTAAGGGCAACCAAAATGATACAAACATCGTAACATTTTAATAGTGCTAGATTGGAAAGACGAAACTACAATTGAGCACGTGGTATGGCCAATCAAATAATTGACAACTAATTTACCAAGATGATAGTTTACATGAAAGAATAATGCGTTTTAATACAAGCATGATTTTCTAAATATTCACAACACAGATACACTAAATTACTCACCGTGATACACGGGATTAAGAGTTAAAAGAAACTGGAAAAACTTCAACAATAAAAATTCTACTTCGTCTTCTAGCAGGAGGAAAAAAAGGCCCTGTCATCTCGCGACAGCCCTTATATACTCCTACTGACAATGTTTTTTTTTTAACTGACAACTAGCGGTAATGCATAATCCAACCGCCACAATAAAGAAATATTGGAGATGAAGCTCTAGTTACAAAACCTTTGCCAATAGATGGCGTCGTCTAACATAATTTAGTTATTAAAGTTAGGAATAACAGTCAATAGATGACGCTAGGAGCGTCGTTATAAGTTATATTAATGCGTTAAAATGTAGCTATGCTACATATCCCCCCCTGTTACCGAAGGATTTTGACTGATCACAGGAAAAAATCCAGAAACAACTACAAAAGAAGTAAACTTGTTAAAAATAAATTTGAAAAAAAGAAAAAAAACTACGACGATGTAGGTTAAATGCTAGTCTTGTATCTACGCGCAAACAACCGACAACCTTTCATACTACGATTCACACTATAGTCATACATCCCATACATACATCCACTTACATTATTGCATCCCGAACCAAATAATATGATCCGAGACGCCCTAACATGCGAGTATTGTTTTCCATAAAGAGGAAAACAACACAAGTCGCAGATAATAATGTACACAGCTATAACGTTATACGACGAGATAACGAACAGCGTCTGAATAAAGCGCGAAACTACTAGCCTTCCTACAATAGTTAACCAACTATTTTGATAAAATTGGTAGCTTAAGGTCTTTCAAATGCCAGGCACCAAGATCTTTGCCTTGCATATCTTGCAGAACGTAAACTAACGGAGAACGTTTACCTACAATTTTACATTTTACACCATGCACCAAGAAAACACTATCTTCTAAAATTTTAATTATGATATCGGATGTAGCACGTTTCATAGGGAAGATAAGGCAAAATTTTGAAAAGCAACAAGTTACAACTAAAATAAAATTATTACGTTTTCTAGTAGTAGGTAATGGTCCCATTATGTCAACAGAGATGACTTGAAATGGTCGAGAGCATTCTTTAGGGCGACCCATTTCACCTAAAACTTTATGATTTTGAGACTTATACTGTAGACATTTAGAACACTTAGAAATGTAAGTGACGACATCGCGATACATATTAGGCCAAAAGTAGTTAAGTGCGAGCCGTCTATAAGTTTTAAAAATTCCCATGTGACCAGCAGTGGGCTCATCATGGTTAGCACGAATAATTTCTTCGCGAAAATCTTTAGGAACTACCTCTTTCCAAGAAAATTCAGAAGTTAAGTTATGTTTATTTTTAGAAAGCCTAAACAATCTATTATCTTTAATCGTAAAATTTGGAAAAGAAGATGGCGTGTTATTGCAACCGTTAAAAATATTAAGATACCAGGTATCAGCGCCGGTATAGTTTGTCCAAGTAGAAATTGCGTTGATGTTAACCGCTCGAGACAAAGCGTCTGGTATAACGTTATCACAGCCTTTCCTATGTTTAATTTCGAAATTAAATTCGGAAAGTCTGACACACCAGCGAGCTAGCCTACCAGTGGGGTTGGATAAAGACAAGAACCATTTAAGAGCACTGTGATCAGTATAAACTGTAAACTTTTTACCGTTCTCTAAATAACAACGCCAGTGTTCTAAAGCTACTAAAACTGCTAACGTCTCACGCTCAGTAATCCCATAAACTTTCTCCTGTTTAGTTAAGGAGCGACTCATGTACGCGACAGGGTGTTCTTTTCCTTCGAACTTCTGGGTGAGCATGGCCCCAATACCATAGCTACTGGCGTCCGTATGAACCTCAAAGGGTTCATTGTAATCGGGACAGCGCAGTACTGGCGCGGAGACCAAGCTCTCCTTAAGTTTATTGAACGCCAAGTCCGCCTCAGAAGTCCACTCGAAAGGAGGGGCATTCTTACGTGTAGACGTTAGTTTATTTAAGGGCCCTGCCAGAGTACTAAAATTAGGCACAAACCTTCTGTACCAAGTGGCAGTACCAAGAAAACGTTTTACACTTTTCCTACAAGTAGGTGTAGGAAAATTTATGATCGCGGCGACCTTATCAGGGTCAGTACGAAGACCGTTGCCGTCGATTACATAACCTAAATATTTAAGTTGAGACCGAAAAAATTTACACTTTTCAAATTTTACAGTCAAATTAGCTTCCTTGAGGACTTGAAGAACCCTCAAAAGAGTAGCTACGTGTTCATTATAATCCTCGCTAATAATAACTATATCGTCTAAATAACAAAATGTTTTATGACCAAAGTTACCAAATAAGGCATCTACTAAACGCTGCTGCGTAGCAGGTGCATTCGTCAAACCGAAAGCCATGCGTTTAAAACGAAATATTCCGCGACCCGGAACATAAAAAGCAGTCTTATCGCGATCAGACTCATTAATAGCAGTCTGCCAGAAGCTGTTAGAAAGGTCAATAGTACTTAGGTAACGAGCGTCGCGTAAGCTGTCTAAAATTTCCGAAATGTACGGTAAACTATAAGCGTCTTTTTTAGTGACAGAGTTTAACTTACGACTATCTAAACAAAATCTAAATTCGCCAGTATTTTTCTTAGGCACCACTAATACAGGAGAGCTCCAAGCAGATTGGCACGGCTCGATGACGTCCATAGCCAACATTTCGTCAACCTGTTCAACTAAAATACGTTGTTTTTCAGGCGACATCCTATAATAACGTTGACGGATAGGTAACGCATCGCCTGTATCAATTTTATGAGTGATAAGAGAAGTTAAACCTAAACCTTTCTCTTCAAAAGAAATAGAACGAAATTGTTTTATTATGTCGTCGGCTACCGAGCGCTCAGACGAACTCAAATTTTCATAGCCGTTAATGGCCGGCTGGGTCACCTGATGAGAAGTGATTTGTTCGGTAGCCGTACTAGAATTAATAGAATTTAAATATTTAGGACAAAGTTTAAAAATACGCCAGAAGTCAATACCTAAAATGAGGTTAGAAGTAACCTGAGGTACTACGTATAATTTTAAAATATGAAATTGATCTTCAAAACGAATAGGTAAATTTATATAACCTATAGACTTTAAGCATTGACCGTCCGCGGCGAAAATTGAAATATTATTATCATCATTATTGATAGGATAGCCTAGCTCAATAATGTTTAAATGAGAATTATTACCTAACAAAGAAATGCAAGAACCCGAGTCTAAAAGACCGCGCATGCTAAAAGCGTCTATGTGTATATTGACATAAGGTCGAGAATCTAAATTGTTGTTAATACATCGGACCGTATTAATGGTGTAATATTTAAAAAATGTGCCTACAGTTTTAACCCATTGTTTCCGATCATCAAGGTCGGTATGGTTAGGTATAACACGATCCGATAAAACTAGTTTTTTGAACGATATTTACCAAGACAACGAGTACAATCGGGCCGGCGCACGCCAGGATTGCCACAGCCAAAACAAAAAATTTTCGACTTATCAGCTGTGCACTCATAATAGCTGTGCGAGTTAACCTTACAACGTAAACAAAATTTAGGCATATTCGAATGCAAACTATTAACATGATTATGTGAATGTTTAAAAGCAAAACTATTATTATTATTATTAGGTGGGTTATTAGAAAAATTATTATTCCGAAATGGTCTACTAAAAGTTTTATTAAAAGTTTGTTTGTTCTCAGTTTTATTACTATTACAAGTATAAGCTAGGTCCGGTGCTAAGGTATCCGACGTTATCCTAGGCG
Organism: Phengaris arion; assembly: GCA_963565745.1. Lineage (NCBI taxonomy): Eukaryota > Metazoa > Arthropoda > Insecta > Lepidoptera > Lycaenidae > Phengaris > Phengaris arion. Next base: position 19,878,175 of record OY751444.1, read on the forward strand.
GTTCATGATATAAAGTTAGTCGAGATTGTACATCCTCATAATTCTTACAAAGAGACTTTAGTTGTTCAATAGAGTTGACCGTAGGAGAAGAAGCTAAAATGTTTGCATAGCAAGGTTTAATGTTGTGTAATAAGATTTCCAACTTCTCACTCTCTGGGACAGGTTTAACAAGACGGTTGAACATTCCTTCCATTATAGCAATATAAATTGTAATGGTTTCTTTTTCGCCCTGAGTTCTATTACGGATTTCCGACATAAACCGATAATCAAAACTCGGTTTGTCAAAGTCACAATACAAAAGATTTAAAAGTTCTGACCAACTGTTAACGTTTTGATAAATACTTCTATACCAATGTAAGGCATCACCAGTAAAAAGATCAAAAGCGTGAGAGAGAATCTTTGAATCGCTAACGTTATGCTGTGTACAGTACTCATTCACTCTAGAAATAAACGCGCGGACACAAGACTTGCCATTAAATTTAAATTTTTGTAAACCAGCTAGATTATTTTTTTCACATTGAACTGTAATATTTAAAGGAGGCATAGGTGGTGCTACAGCAGGAGCTGGCATCACGGAACAACTACTAGACCCCTTAAGTTGATGTAATAAACCCAAATAATTTTGAAATTTTTGTAAGCAACTATTATATTGTACGGCAAACGGTTCTATATTATTAGTAGAAATTCTATTAATCCTATACTCAATGTGGTTTAAATTATTCTCAGCTCTAAGCAATGAGTTACCATCGGAGTGAGAATCTAATTGTAATTTTATTTTTGTTAGGGTTTCCTCAATCCCCAACAAATCATCTTTTATAGAAAGACAAGAGTCTAAAATATCTTCAGACGGGTAAAGCTCAGCTAATTTAACTATTTGCTTTCTTAGCTCCACAACGGTGGAAGCTGGTGTTTCATTTCTAACCAAAACTTCATACTCCAATTCTGATTTTTGAAGAGAAAAAAATTTAATTTTCTCCGGCATAATGAAAAGTTAAGTTAAGTTGTCAGAAGTAAAATTTATTAAGAAGTTAAGTAACTAAGTAAATTCTAAAGTTTAAAAACAAATTAAGTTTTTCCAAAATAAATCAATTAATGAATTTATCAGAAGATAAATTCAATTTTAAAAGTTAAATTACTAAGTAAATTCAAGAAAAATATTCACAAGCCTAACGGTGAGTATATCTGTGTTGAGAAAATACAAAAATAATCAGATGTATTCTCTAAAAATACACAAAAAAATATAATTTGTAATCAGTTCTATATAAGGTATCTAACTACAAGACAAGTTCTACAGACTATATGGTACAGACCATATACTATAAGATGAAAAAATAAACAGTATAAAGTTTATTAACAATTTTAAACTTTACACAACAACAATATGATTACTAGTTACTAATAAGTATATCCAATGCTCATAGTACGTTAAGATTAAAATAAAGTTAAGTAAAAGTTAAAGTGATAAATCTATAGCAAAATAATTTAGAAAAACAATTTAAAGTTATATGTAAATATCTATGTTGAAGTAAAAAAATTAAATTAAAATGTATGTAAAACAAAGTTAAGGCCAAAAAGATCACATAAGCATCATTGAAGATGATGCTGATGTGTGTGCATGTATAGTGTGGGTATGTGTAAAATAAATAATATGTATGATAAAATAGATAATATACTATACAAAATTAATATTAATATCCTGCCAAAAAGACAGGACCAAAAAAATAGAATAATAATAAATATATTTAATAATAAAGAATAAATTTAATAGTCTTTATAAATTTAATATTATGACCACTGTGAAAAAAAAACACAGGGTTCCTTATGTATCACGGAACCCTAAAAAAAAAACAGTGGGTGTGTGCTGTAACGTTACCTGCCTCTTACACGTGTCCGTTACGTAACCTGAACCAATTCTACCCCGGGCCCAGACGGGTAAAAGTACTGAGAGAGTTGGATATGAAAGACGGCACAAAACAAACACCAAACACTGGACACACAGACCCAGGAAGAGACACCAGATGCCAGACCAGACAAAACCACGTTTATGGGCGCCAATTGTTTCGGGTGATATTAAAAATAAAATAAGATTCTCCGTGACAATAAATATATTAAAAAAAGGAAAAAAAAAATAGGGGTCGTGGGCAGAAGGCCGTATGGTCTGGACTAGCCTCTTGGTGTCAAGGTAGGGTTAGGGGATTTAAACCACGTGGGAACTTAGCTGAGGATCCAGCTGTCTAGCACGTGGCGGATGCGAGCTAGGGCTACCACTCCTGGAAGCTTCTCCGTCACCGCTGCGTCCGTACGTCGTAGATAGATCCTCTCAATAAAAAAAAATAAATCCCCGTCCAATGATCATCAGCACTCTGAACTCCAGCTAGTCCTTTTAATTGGTGCCTCGAATGCTGTAGTTGGCGGTGTTTCGTGCCCCAAACCAAGTTCCTGGAATAATCACGGTAATGTGTCGGTAGGAGTCCGGTCCTACAGCCAGCGCGATTTCAACCCCAAACGATCAAAAATCACGGGCTGTGTGACCATTACAAAGGTAGGCAAAATAAAAAAGATAAGATGATATTAAGGGCAACCAAAATGATACAAACATCGTAACATTTTAATAGTGCTAGATTGGAAAGACGAAACTACAATTGAGCACGTGGTATGGCCAATCAAATAATTGACAACTAATTTACCAAGATGATAGTTTACATGAAAGAATAATGCGTTTTAATACAAGCATGATTTTCTAAATATTCACAACACAGATACACTAAATTACTCACCGTGATACACGGGATTAAGAGTTAAAAGAAACTGGAAAAACTTCAACAATAAAAATTCTACTTCGTCTTCTAGCAGGAGGAAAAAAAGGCCCTGTCATCTCGCGACAGCCCTTATATACTCCTACTGACAATGTTTTTTTTTTAACTGACAACTAGCGGTAATGCATAATCCAACCGCCACAATAAAGAAATATTGGAGATGAAGCTCTAGTTACAAAACCTTTGCCAATAGATGGCGTCGTCTAACATAATTTAGTTATTAAAGTTAGGAATAACAGTCAATAGATGACGCTAGGAGCGTCGTTATAAGTTATATTAATGCGTTAAAATGTAGCTATGCTACAGCCCTACGCCTATAGAATACTAAACATTAACACAGAAGCCACCGAACATTAGAAATGTTTGCGTACTTATTATTTATACACTTCACTCTACAGTGTCCAAGTTATTGGTATACACCGTGTATAAACTATAAGCTTTTCTTCTTTAATTTACTTTGTTCGTGTTGTTAATTTTATGCATTTTGTTTGTCTTTCCCTTTTAAGAGCGGTTACACACGCGCTGGAGCCAGCAACCACTGAGTAGCTAATATATTATACTAGGTATATTATATTCTAAATAACCTATATTATATTCTATTTTTGATACAAAACATGTTTCTCTCGAATGGGAATTTAAAAAAAATCACTCAGTAAGGCCAGTATACTTGTGCAGCAGCTCCCGGCGCCGCTGCACTGTATTAGGATTTCTACGGATTTTGTGCTGTAGCGCCGCGGTTAAAACGCAGCAGCAGCTGCGGCGCGTGTGTAAAGGCACTTACTAAGTTTGCTATTACAATAACTATACTAATCTGAATAACAATTACATAATTTTCTTCAGTTTGCCATTCTTATCCTCGTCTCAACTAGTCCTATTATTACGCAGGTACTTATCTGGCAGACGATCCCCTCGATAGACAAACATGCTATCGATAAAATATATCAATACACGTCATCAAAACTTGTCCCACATTCTAATGTCTAGGGCGGATTTCAACACCACACCCAGATTTGTTTCTTAAGTTTTCGATCATCTTTTATTTTTAATTAAAGGTGCACTTATGAATGTTTAGATATAGCTATGTAATAAACCTTCCTTATCCTTAATAATATTACAAAGGAGACTTAAGGGTTTTTTAGGTTAAAGACCAAAATTAAACATGCTCATCTATTTTTTGGCTTCGATCCAAGTTTGTGTCGTTTGTTTTGTTGTGCATAGGGTTAATCACTTTTGATATTTTATGCAGATATGACAATCATTAACATAGTGTCTTTAATGCTAATCAGCATCTCAACGATGCCGATGTTTGCCAAAGTTGTCTCATCGTCATCATTTTTTCGTTTCCTTACCCAAAGGGTAAAAACGAGAGACCCTAGTACAATGACTTCGCGGTTTGTCTGACTGTCACCAGATAAGTGGGGCTCATAACAAACGTGTTTTTTGCCGTTTTGTACCGAACCCTTAGCCGCACTTAGCCGGGTTTTTCGTAATCCGGCAAACGAGAAAAGGGATCGCCTGACAATAAGCGATTACTGCCGCTAAAGGGTACGCGCAATACCAGAGGAGTTGCAAATCACCTGTATTTTATACCTCAAGGCCACCGTTTTTTCATCCGGTTTTCCGTAAGGACGTGATATCTCCCGTCATGCATATGACATATAATGTTTTTGATGATGATGATGATGATATTGCTGTCGAATGTCGATGTGCAAAGTGTATGCCGTTGCTTTTCACACAATTTTCCCTTTCATCACACTCATACAATTGTCCCTCAGTTCGCACGGGCCACGGGCTTACACGGAAGCACAATTGGGCCGCGGTGGACGATGACCTGTTTACACTTAATGACCACCTCGTATCCGCTTGTGTTATGTATGTCTGGTTACTGGTATTTCTGCATGTAGCTCTCCCTTTTTTTGAGAATGTCATTCGCGTGCTGTCTCCCGTTTTGGTTGGAGAGGAAATGGAATTTCTTTTACACCTTATCACCTCATTAATATAGTTACTGGGCCCAAGATAGCTTTATCTCGTTTCCCGGACACCTTGAGATTATAAAATAACAAATAATGGGACTGTTACTGATTATTGTGACTGACGACATTTAACGAGTATAAAATATAAGAGTTGTAGTAAAAAAAGGGTGTCGACAAAACTGATGAAATGAAAACCGACTTCCAAAGTAAAAATGGGACCACACGAGAAGCATCAGGTTTCAAATAAAAAAAGAATCATCCAATCGGTTCACCCACTCGAAAGTTCTGAGGTAACAAACATAAAAAAATCAGACGAATTAATAACCGCCTCCTTTTTTCAAGTCGGTTTAAAATGATGTCCCTCTACTATACTACTGTCCACTCCTCTTTCATTCTAAATGTAGCTTAAGTATGTAGCTGATGTATCAGTTTAAATACTTTGCAGCTAATATATTACATAACTAAAGTTCACCACGCCCAGTCGCGGTTATTGTTCTGAATTGTACTATAAAATGTTAATGTTTAACTGTTTAAAGAATAAGGTTGAGTCGTATTATAAATACCTTTCTAACTTATTTGTATAAGTACTTCAAACTACGCTTGATCACGTGTTGTCGGCGACACGTGATGCGCGCTTCGTTCCTGGGTCTCCCCCGGAACCTCCGGTAGAACGCACCTGTCGGCCAGAACTCTTCCACCTCGGAGGTCGACAGAAGATACGTCGATACTCTCACCACAAAGGAACTGAATTGACCTTGTGGCGAGACTCCAGACGCGAGGGACGTCTCCTTACGGATGCATTTCACGACGTTCTCGACCACGGGACGGGACACGTGTAGCGACGACGGGTATCTCGCACCGCAGTCGCAGCTCGGGTACGTAGCGTGCGGTGCCGCGGCGCGGCGGTTGCGGATGCATCATCCTCCATCCATAAGTGCTCATCGCACTTTCTGCTCTCGTCCTTAGAGCTCTCCACATTCTTGCGGCTCTCTTTCTCCCCCAATAAAACTGACAAGTCGGTTTCTATTACGATTACGATTTTCCTCAAAAAGGCGTTTATAAACTGCAAGAGACCTGTTACTTTTTAGATATTCATTATACAGTCTTTACTTTCATTTTTTAATCATGACAGCAGTATCAGTTATGTGACGCCTCCGTGGTCCAGTGGTATAGTGGTTGGATCTCGACTCCGGAAGTCCTGGGTTCGAAACCCGCGTTGGAAGTATAAAAAAGCTTGATTTTAAGTCTGGTTAGAACAATGCAGGTTGGTCAACAGATTGTCTGACAAAATAGATGATCCATGCGTCCTGCGCCTGATCTCTCACCAGTCGTGTCGGCTATCCGTCCCACTGGGCTATGAAAGTAAAGGAAAATGGAGTGCTCTTGTGAACTGCGCACACACTTGGGCTCTATAAAATAACTCCTGCGTAACCGGACTGGTTTCAACGAAACCAACCACCGCCACCGAAATCGGTGTGGGAGCTATTATTAATCACATTCTGTGAAATAAATGATTAATTTGTTTTGTATGTCTGAAAATGGGACTGTCACCGGAAAATATCTTCGGATGGGATTAAAATGAGTCAGAACTCGTAACTTAGACCACCGTCTAGCCGGGTTAAATTTAACCATTTTAGTAATTTTATCAAGCAATGACAATGACTTAGGTCTTAGCCCTGATTCTTATTTTAAGCAGCGTTTTTGAATTCGGTCGCAAGTGTCGTGAAATAGAAATATTTCTACTATATTTTTACAAGTTGGGCAATCTTGATAATGAATAATGATTTAATCATTATCAGTGACGTTACAAACGTGCATCACGATAAGATCATGCTTACGGCTTGCCACATCCGTATATTACTTATTATGTACTGAATACTGATGCGGACTTAATCTGAGTTTAAGGTATGTTTGATCAATCTATGTAAGAATTCTTAATAATACATACTATCATCTTTAGATGTTGAAAGTATCAAAGTATGAAATTTTATATTAAATTCTGTAATTTTACTACCCGTACAGCTATGAACCTTGCGTGGCGTGGGTGGCGTGGGTGGCGACGGGCGACGATACCAGTGTGAATGTCAAGGAAGGCGTCCATTTATATCACTAGCAAGTGGCAAGTGCCGCATTGTGTGTTATACACGGGTAGGATAGAGGCGTTTACCCATTTGATAGGGATACCTGGCATATGGTTATTACTTATTGGCCTAGATGGCAAAAGCAGTAAGAAACACAGTGGGTATGGTTTCACTTATTGCTTATGATTGCGAAGGATTTTTTGGATGAGACATAGCCATATTATTGTGGCAGCGATTCTAAAACCGTTTGGCTTGGCTGTCTAAGGCCCTCATTGTACTTGTGCCACCTCTGAAGTCGATCCATCGCTTACCATACCAGCCAGACCAGCAGACCAGCAGGTCTAACACTTCGCGTGTTTCTTATAACGTTCATAATTTGTTTCATTTCCGATATCATAAAATGGCTACATGTCAGATACATCACCGTGAACAGAATCATATATGAAATTCATAAATATTTACATTTTTTATAGGAATGCGTAAAATGGCACACATAGGAATTCCCTAATTGTCAAATAAGGTAATTGTGGCCATTTTAGATCTGCTGGTGATCACTCGCCTTCTACACATAAAACACCGATTCTTATTTCTCGTAAGAAAGTAAATGGCTCGCAGTGTAATGGCTACAATCACGAGTCATAATTTAATTAGTAATGTCATTAATGCTACTGTTGAGTGTGACAACGAGAGCGCGACGCACACTTTCGCCTGTCTAGTGTCTACGACGTATGCAATGGCCTACTGAATTAGTTTCTACCGCCTTATTGGTGGTCGGCTGATTCACTTTTGACTTCTTTAGATCTAACTGCATTGGAAAGTCCTAACAATAATAGTTTACAATCCAATAAATATGTCCTAACTGGATGTTTCCCGCGATCGCGCAAAGAAGAAATATGTCTATCTCGCGAAAACATTTCCATTTCCAGAGTATAAAGTTGCCTATATGTGAATATAAGCTATACAACCAAGATCCAAATATCCAAACCTGTTCAGCAATTTGCGTTAATGAATAACGAACATTTTCGGATTCCTATAAGACCGATTGAAACCCAATTTCATAATAATTCAGAGGATTTCTTGAACCATAATAGCCGCTACGAAATGATGAATTTGTTCCCAATAGTGGGCGTACTCCGAATTGGCTCGCTCGATAGTAAATAATTTATTGATAGCGATCCTTGTTGGTCAATAATGTCAATATGCCCGCTGTGCGTGCGCTGTACTCACAATTAGTAGATGTTGGTTACTGTGGTCAGGCTGATTATGAGTTTCATCTACATCAGATAATCTTACGGTCGAATTCCCAAACGCTACTCTAAGTTGAGGGGTTCTTAAATCAAAGGCCGTCAATGTATCTGCTTGGCAGAATGACATGTACAGCCTATTGCTGTCCTTGAGAGACCAACTTAACCTTGAGATGATTGAATATTTTATCAAAAGTCAAAATCTTTTATTCAAAGTTGATATTGTTATACACTTTCTGAACGTCGGTATACGTGATGCCTACCACCGGTTCGGGAACTATGCCGGCGAGAAGAACCGGTGTAAGAAACTCGCGCGGTACCTAACCTAAAAGTAAGTGTGAAGGGGAGTCTTCTACCTATTACTTTTTAAGAAATAGAAAGCTAGCATGTTGAACTTGCCTAATCGTGCTTACATGGAGAAGTACAGTATGGACTAGACTTTCGCGTTACCGGTTACATTTCAAAGTATAAGACAAACATTTAGATATAATACTAACAGCTCCCCAAATTGGTGTCGGTGGTAGTGCACAAAAGCACTCTCTTTTCCGTTACTCTGGTAACCCATGGAACGGATAACCGACACGACTGGCTTTTTACATGTCCAACCAACGACGCATGGATCACATTTCTTGTCAGACAATCTGAGGTGATCAGCCTGCACTGTTGTAACCAGACTAGAAAACAACATTTTTTTGTTACAACGCAGGAATCGAACCAATGACATCCGGAGTCGAGAGCCAAGCTCTAAACCACTGGGCCACGGATGCATCATTGAATATACTACTAATGTATCAGCAATCAACCATTAAGTATGTGTGTCATCGATTACGTTGTATACAGAATGCTCATGCTGTAACGGTACAATTAGCAGTGCCGGCCCTTTGTTACACGTCCGCCCGCGACAGTGTCCCTATTGTGGCACAGTCCACAATAGGCCTGTGATGACCCTATAGTACTTCAAAGCCTTTGTATGGCGCATGGTATAGGTCATTTGTATCATGAAACAGATGCAGTACTCCTAATATGTGTTTGAGAGCAGTTTATAAATTACCATCTTTTCATCATCAATTTGATGTTACATCTATCAAGTAAATCGAGGTCAAGGGAACTTTTTAGTTTCTTTGATCCAAAGTAGTTTTTTCCTGTAATGTAAGTGGAACATGCATAATGACTAAGAACGTAATTAATTTACTGAACGTCTTGAGCATGGACAATGTCCTTTATTATATATTTCCAAAGATTTTATTAAATAACACCCACGGAATTGTAATATAATAAATACCGCTAATGATAGCACTTCATAAGCAAATGTTAGAAATGTAGAGATAAGTATCGTATCTGCGGACGCGGGACGTGACTGTGACTCTCGGAAGTGACATTATGTCGCGTGCTCCAACACCCCGCTGCAAACCAGGCCGACTATACCATTACTGCCATTGTTATCATAACAATACTAATCTTGGTATATCTAATAGCATTCGTGCTGCATGCATCGAATGTTGAGTCGGCTTGCTTTCTTTTTTGATTCGTCCACATATTATTTGGTTGTATAGTGAAATTGTTGCTAAGTGGTCTGTCGAGAGTTTTGACTCAGAAATTTCACATTATTCTGCAAAATAAGGTGACATTTTCCGTTATTCAAATAAGATCATAACCTTATAAATTCACTACAAACACACGCTCATAAGATTTATATCTTATGTGCGTGTGTTTGTTATTAAACTTCTTCTAAACGCCTGGACCGATTTTGATGGAAATTTGTGGATTCGAGAATGGTTTAGATTTAGAAGCTGGTACACTGGATGATTTTTTATTAATTTTTTTTATTAGTAACAATTTTTAAGTAAGTTTTGTTTTACGACCAACGATGTGGGCACGTGACAGAAATATTATAATTCTTCCCTTTTTTATTGATTTATAGGGTTTATATTCCCTTCTAACATTTTTCCTTCAGTTAAGTGTAATTAACTGTTATATGTAATTAATTGAATTACGCTAGCTGTGTAAAGGCGTGAATCATAAGTATTTTATCTAGATGTTCTACATTCACAACACAATGGTGCTCTTGTCAGAATTTCGATATCGTAATCTTTGTGTAATGTCCTATGCAATGTTCGTAAAATTGTGCCAGCAAAGTACCCATAAGCAAAATTTTATCGACAGCAGTTTCGATACTTGTGCAAAAAAAAAAAAAATATTGCGATTTACGCATTGCAATGTCGATGTGAAAGTGCAAAAAGGATACACTTATCGTTACCAATCAGCGGGAAACAATGGCGAGCAGTGAGGTGTGGGGCTGGGGGCCTCGAATGCCGATCGCGACCTACTGCGCCTGTGAATCACTGTCAATACTCGCAGGATTAACTGTACATTACCATAGGCCACAGTGGCGAAGCCTCGAAGGGTCTAAAGAACTCCATTCTTATCGGCTTCCCTTTTAGATTACCTCTTGAAGACCTCCAGCCAAAGCTTGTTTATCGAAACGGTCGCACAAGTGTTAGCGCGATGTAGACGGACTCGAGCGCCATCTATGCGCTGCACGTCGCAACTTTTACACGAATATTAATATTATCACGGATCTCTTTATTTGCCGATATATTCGGAGTTATGGGAGATCATTGGAGCTTTATTTCGTTAGAAATAATGTTGAAATTCAAATTTATACGCCGAAATATTCAGAGTTGTTGGAGATCATAGGAACTTCATTTTGTTAACAATAAAGTTGAAATTCAAACTTGTTTTAATGGCCGGCTGGCCAACTTAATTACATTATTATTTGTCCGATGACAGTTCGAAGTAACATTATGACATTAAGTCGCATTTTTGTAGCTTTTAGCCAATGACGAGCCGTTATTAGATAATATCACGCGCATCATGAGACGAATGAATTTTGAAAAGTAGCTCGGCGGTACCTCATCCGCGCGTCCTTGGATGTAGCTAGCTCATGTAAAATCATGTTATTACGTTAAAATTTCTCTCGGAGACGACTAAACTCTACACGCTTGTAACTGCTAAATTTCTTTCAATTTCAAAATCACTTGCACAACTCTATAATCTAGCGACTAGGGCTTCCCTCTGAAGTAAAAATTACAGTTTTATTAGATTGGGACGGCATATTTAATTTATATATATATATTTTTCTCGAGCTGTACTGTAACTCGTTAAAAAAGAGGATTACGACGAATGACGTCTACATACAAACAACATAATAATATGACTAGTTGAGTTCGGTGTTATTTGTGTACGTCTCTACTCCCTGTCATTATTTGATCAAGTTATTTAATTAAGGTCTATGTAGTTGTCGTCGGAGTCGCCGTCGTTTTGTACTTCCCGTGGCTCCGACAAGGGCGGTAGTATCGCCGAGTTTTAGTAGGTAGGGCTGCGTCTATTTACCATGTTTTCGGGCGCAGCGAGTCCTACATATCCGCGCAAGGGAATCCCCAATCCCCCGCGGAATGCCTAAATGCATTTCTCATCGTTAAAAAAAAAAGTTTCTATGTAGTGTGTTCAAAAGTACTAACTGTCGATGTAAAACTAATATCGAACTTCTTTGTAGCTTTTGTCTGTACCCATTTTTCATCTCTAATTATTATTATTATTAATGTAACCTCAAGTTGCAAAAGGCACATTGCAATTGAATAGTTTTTACATAACTTCGATAGACGCCAAAAGCTATTCAAAAAGCCTTTTAATTATTTTTTAACAGTTTTGACTGAGAGATAACTTCCATAGCACATAAGCAGGCATTAGACACTGACAGTGTTCAAAATTATTTAGCCAGTAGCTTTCTCTTCCCTGTCGCACCCACAGTTTTTACTGATGGTAATTACGTTGAAACGAGCTGGAATATTTCTCAGCTCATCTAATCTAATCGAGATCTGTCCAAATGTTAAACATTGTATTTCTTTAATGAAAGCACATTTAGCATTAATATTTGTGTTGTGTAGTTTTGTTTACGTTAAGATTAAATAGTGTCTGTGCGGAGTATAGTAAATGTTCCATCTTTTCCTTGAACTTGTCTTCTACGAGCCGTCTCCACGTCATAATCATCCTGACCGGTGGGCGGCGGATGGACTTCCTCCTTAGCTCTGACACCTGCATCCTCCAGCAGACATTCAGAACCCAATTCCACGGAGAGGAGAATTGTTTCCCCTTTACAGTGAAGTTTCCTTTGTTGCTGGGATACCACTCACGCTGTCGACACGATTGGCGAGCGACGTTCTTCTTGTAAGTCACTCTTGGAATCTCAATAATTTTCCATTCATTCTTAATTTTAATTAATTGTTTTTTTTTTGTTCATTACATCTCTTTTCTGTTTTAGGTTTTAAAATCTTTTTGCGTAATTTGTATTTCTCGTTGTGAAGAGTAATGTCCATAAATTCGAATAAATGTTTATTTATTTATTTAATAATCGTTCAATTCGTATTCAACGGTGTTTACCGTTAAACGTAGGGGTAATTAGAATCCTTGTTGGATTTCTAGCAAACAAGACAAGCTGATGTGCTCGCTTGTCACATGTCACAACTCACAACTTCTTTACTCTAAATCTACTGCCTGAGAAAGCCTGAAATATGATACAGCGCCGCTCAAGTCCTCGGTAAAAACTTAATACATAGTATCAATTTTATCAGTTAAAATCACGTGGTGATATGTTATGTCACAGTGCAGTGTAACCCGGTTGTATGCGCCTGCGCATGTCAGCGAGTCTGTATAGCCGCGTGTGCAGCGGTCCCCGAGTGCTCCTCAGACCACAGCCCACACTGCCTGCACTTTCCCTGAGTGAGGTGCACGTCTATGTCAACTGCCGCCTGAAGTCTGAACTGCTCCTAAATATACGTCCTCACTCCTCAAATGAAGAGCCTTTACTTGCAGAAGGACATTGTTTAAGGCCCTTGGGCCTTTGAAGTAATACAACGTAAGCTACTAAAAATACAAATAGACAAATCAAAATTGTTGGTGCATTTTGCGTGTCATTCTAAAATGACGTCGTCATAATTTTTGTAACAATACAAATAGAAAAATCAAAATTATTGGTGCATTTTGCGCGTCATCCTAAAATAGTGTCATCATAATTTTTTCGGAGCAGTATTCTGTAATCAAATAAGACACTATTTACGTACTAAATAGAACATACTACATTGGTATGTACTATTCAACACGTATCAACGGACGGATAGTGATACTGATGATTGATATTTAATATTTATCCAAATGCGTGTTCCAGATATTTAACTGTTGGTGTCGGCGATTCGCGATTACGTTATTTTCCGATGACGCGGCACGCGTTACTCATGACTTTTGTATTAAAACGATTAATGAAAATTGTGTTTAGGCCATACTTGAAGACATAAGCCTTGGGCCTTGGCGCAACATGGTATTTTGCAATTTTGTTAACTCTGTCAAATCCTGTACCTACTGGTTAAAAAACTATGTCTTGGTCATAATATAATACTAGGAGAGTTCCACTTGATGCTTGTTGAGTTGTTGACGTAACGCATGTCTGTTATTCGCTTACAAATGTAATAATACGAATATTTCCAATGGCTGGTAGTGCACGCTAACCTTGGGCCGACATTGTTATCACCACACGACTGGCTCACACCTCGACGCATCACCAGTTAATCATCATTATCACGTTATTAATAATAACTATCGTCACCAAACGTTGAGTAGCACCATGCTGCTATTTTCGTGTTATACCTATGGTAATTTTTATGTTCGACACCTACCAGAGTCCAGACTGATGATCCTAGAACGAGTCCAATATTCTTGTCATTTTGAAAATAATTTCCAAAATCGACTCTTAAGGCAGCATTTTTTTGCTGGGTCAATAAACAATTTGCGCGAAAATGTTAACATGACTAATTAATCTATTTGAGTAACCCGGAAAATGCCGTAACATCCGGTCAAAGGACCAACGCGATGACTGTTTCTGTTTCAGTTACCAGTTACACATTTCACTCCACGTGCTATAAATTAGTATGACACTTTAAAGCATATTTATAACTGGGTGTCCGTTATTAATGGGAATGTCTCTTGTAACAAATACATAATTATTATTGCGTTGTGTATCATTAATACTGTTTCATCCTTATTCAGTTATTTTCCAACTTCCTTAAAATTTATCTTTAAATACCTACAAATACCGATCATTCATTCAATCATTCAGAAAGGGCATGGTCCAAAATCATACTAAAAAAACTCAGCGTCGACAATTCTTGCTAATAACTTCTATTTGCTTTTATATTGGCCTTTTGTTAACAACAATTATGATTTAAAGTGAACACATTGGCAACCATTTCATTGCTGTCGACTCTGTCACCTTTATTAGGTTTAAATTTTTTGATCTAGTTGTACCATTCGTGCCTAGTTTTTGGAAACAACTTAGCAAAATCAGTAATGACTTCAGACTTTAGTGAACAATTAGAAAATTGCAGCTGAAGAGTATGTAACTCTCAGAATAAATATTATCTGGCGGATTGTCGGACTGCTGGCGTGCGCTGGAATGCAATTATATAATTAGAAATAAGTTGCTGTGAAAGTACGTGACGCAACTCCTGCAATCGAGTCGCTTAAATACCTGTAACTGTTTTAAGTACTAGGAATACCCATTTACCCCTACAGTACTATTATATCGTCGAATGAGTGACGTATACAGGATTATAGGTTAAGTCGACGGAGATCCTTTACAGTAGCCCTACACCATACTGCCTAACAGTGGCGAAGGTTCTCTTTCATAGGAAAGCCATCAGTCATAACTTAGAACTGACAGTGTATAGGCGTGGATTGGCATGATGTTGTATACTGTTTATGTCACATTCTAACTGGTCCAATTTAATCGATAGCGTCATGCTGATTGGACGATCGGCAGTATAGTAAATGATGATCTACGTCGACTTAACCTGTAACCCTGTGTACGAGTGAATTCTAGAAGCATTAAGAACTTAAGTATCTGCCGGGAATTACATTAACAGCAAAACATCAAACTGATTATGGTGAATTTTATGGCGTCTTATTGTTTAATTGTAATTTTGCCGACATAAATAATGCAATGAGTGATATTCGCAATAATTAACCTGATTAGTGATTAGATGTTGGCATATCAATAACCATCCTGGTCTTCATTGAAAACCAATACACTAAAGTCTTTGCATTGCTTTCTTAACGTCGCATAGCCCGTGTTCACATAAACCAATTAAAGTAAGCCATTTTGACATATGTACGCAAGATTCACTGCATTCTTAATGCGAATAGACTATTATAGTGTTGACATCTTCTATAAATTCTATTAGAAAATATTCCTGTTGTTAATTAGGATTATACAACAGAATCTATTGTTGAAGATTTTCAATCCGCATACAATGGTTATTGCAAAAAGTTCATTAAAATGTAGTTTTTAAGTCTATAATAGTAAAATGTATGTTAGTCTCTAAGGTATTTATAGTATGGGCCTATGCAGCTCGATAACCGTTAAATGTTATTTAATTTAAATTTAATAAATTGTTAAATGCTGCAATGAATTAGGTCTTATAAATCTAATTGCTTATGAAACTGATCTTCCTAACCTTCCTAGCCAATCTAACTGCAATATTGTTATAAAGCTCGCTTGTTAAACTCGTGACTTATCTTTAACATATATTTTTCTCGATCTTCATACAAAAAATGGGCACGCGGCAAAAAGTGCAGTCAGTAGGATTGTTCACCGTAACGGATCGGCCTTCAACTCACTAGTCACTATACAAACCCACTGACCTAAATCGGATTGTTTTACGGCAACGCAAAAAATATCAATGGAACAGCAAGAAAAAAAAATAGTTGACAATTTGGGTACCCATGAGACGACTTGTAAAGCGACAAGCCGCACCGGCATAAATCGACTCGTATAAATGCCCCATAATTCTTATTTTTTGTTGAATTCTAGGCGGTGCATAGTTTTCTTCAATAAAGTCTATAGAACGGTGCTCTGTCGTGAATTAGATCATTACTCATTTGTAACACTTCTGGTAACCATTTGTTCTTTTTACCGAATACCGCTGTGCGCTCGGTAGCGGATATATCATCGAAAGCGTCCGTTACTCATCTGTGAGCTAATTGATAGTTGATAACCTATCTATTATTGAGAAGTTCTCAGAACTAATAAGTTCTTGTAAAGTATTAGTTGGAAAATTGAAGCATTAATCAGTTTATTGGAATCGATTTATCCGCTGATTAAGTTCATCGATTGTATCATTGATTAGGTATTTTTGTACATTGGGTAGAGCTTTATATACGTTTGTTTCACAATCTTCTGTGTAGAATAGGTTATTGGTATTTTTTTTACTTTCCTATTCTATGTCAAGCGAGACAGACAAAACTCGTAGCTAAGTAAACTATCAGCAAAATTTTAAAACAGGCCCCAATAGTAGAAAAATCAGTCGAATGAGGTAAGCTACAAGATGGCACAATGCCATACATAAAATATGATCTCGGACCCAGAATAATAATAAAAACATACGCATATATTATCTTACATATATAATATATGCGCCTCGCGCCCCACTAACTATGCTATAGCTTTATGGGGATCACGATTCACGTTCATAATGAACCTGGTCTGTTGTCGGCAGTAATGCGTTAATTCCTCGGTGACCGTCCACGGCAGCAAGTGAATCACCACGTAACACGTTTGCCATAGCCTATGTAACACTCGTTAGCCAGAGTTGTTAAAGCGGATGTTTTTCGACCTCCGTAGCTCAGTCGTTAGATTCTAACGTAAATCTGGGCGCCGACGCTCTAACGATTAGAACTTAGAGCGTCGGCGATCACACCAGTGAAGCGTCCATAGACATTAAAGGACACTGGCGAATCCTGCCTGATTTTCCACCAAGAGCGGCCAAGTTTCAAACATATATGGTTTTATAGTACTTAGAAAGTTATTATATAAAAGTATTATATATTATATTTTTAGGACTTGGGAATAAAAAGGTTTAAGACATTTATTCTCATAAGAATTTACATAAATTCACCTACATGAGATATACATAAAAAGTAAGGAATAGGATTTAACAAGATATAGGTACTAAATTATTTATCGAGCGCGCTTAGTAGGTACACGGTACACGGATAAGTTCATATTAGTTTAAATATTTCACAAAGACAAAAACATATTAATCTACGTGAGGGTAGTTGTCATTACGACACGATCGGACACTAGCGACAGGCTGGGTGAATACAAGTAATGTACACTGATCTAAAGTTGTTTCTATAACTAGATACGACACGACCACAGTAATTGTAATGAATATTATAAAGAAGTTTTTATTTTTTATAATACGATAACTATGATTTTAGGGATAGCTGATTTTATAATTATAATTTTATATTAATATATTTTACATTTTTTGCTTTAGTAGACAATGTTTTAGTATTTTTTTAAATGTCATAATGCTTTTAGTTTTCTTAATAGCTGTAGGTAATTTATTATATAGTTGTGAAAAAAGTTATGAATCTCCGAATATCAGAGAATTGATGTACAAATACTTGCTTATCTGTGGTAATCGTTGTCATCATATCTATATAGTCTATGACTATCATGCTGTAAATTGTCAATTTGAGGCGTAAAATCTCCATCTAGTGGCCCAGCATAGATTTATTTTATTTTGAGTATATAGTTATTTTCTTTTTCTATATCTCAGCAGGCTCGTACTAGTTTTATGAAAAAAAAATTACTTGGAGTGTGAAATAGATCCCTCTATAGTCTATACTATTTATATACTAACAAAAATAATTATTGTTTTTGGTTTTCATAACCTGAAAGTGACAGCT
The DNA here is from genome assembly GCA_963565745.1 of Phengaris arion. Taxonomy (NCBI): domain Eukaryota; kingdom Metazoa; phylum Arthropoda; class Insecta; order Lepidoptera; family Lycaenidae; genus Phengaris; species Phengaris arion. Next base: position 19,896,093 of record OY751444.1, read on the forward strand.
ATAATTTATCTGTTAGCGTGTAGCCCTTCCAAACATATTAGTTATTAATTTCATTACACAATTGACACCGCAAATAATTAATAGATGTCGCTTTTCCGCAACCCGCCACTAGAGCAATATATTGAACAATAGTGTGATAATTTGCGGGGTGAGGGTAGTGTCAGTCTCCGCCCACTTCGGTTGTTACACCTTACTACGGAGTTTTGCTATCTCACACTAGATGACACTAAACGCAAGATTACATATTGGTCGACAGGGGCGTAGCTTATAAGAATTTTTAAACCAGGTATTAATTTTTTTTTATTTTGTAAACCATCTCGTTCTGTTTTATTTAATGAAATATTACTATGATAAGTATTAAATTAAATGGCTTGTGGTAAATGACGAATGGAATTTGTTTGATCTTACATTCAGTTTTGGAACAGTATTGATCTTCTTCGTCATTTAACACTTTTTTTTTTAATTCTCACACTTTATACTTCACGATATAGCTAGATGGCGCTCGACCTGATAGCACGTAGCTAAGCTGAGCTCTTGACAATAAAATCTCTTGAATTATTTAGTAGAAAGTGAAAAAAATTTAAGACAATCCTAATTTCAAAGTGCAAAATTATAGTGTAATCCTAAAATAAACAGTGCTTAAAATTTTCAACAAGTGCCAGAACTTTTAATGAAAAAACAATAGTTAAACATGAACAAAACTTGAAAATCATAATGTGATGTAAGTAACTGTACGTAATAAAAGTGATTGTTGAGTTGATGGGATTTGACTGTGTAAATGACTTTAAAGTGAATTTGCTGATTTTGGCTTACAATATATATATGCAAGTCGTTAAATTCAAACTTCGCATACAAACATCTGCCATAGTATAAGCGGAAATCGATCAACCATCCACACGATTTACACCGTAAAGATCTATGATCTATAAATCCTATAAACTGGTCCTCTAGTGACTAGCGCATTTACTAATTTATCAATTACTTATAATCCTGGACTCTAGAGGGCGCTTTTCTGCTATCATGGAAAATCTTAATGACAATAATGTTACGCTAAGAAGATTACGAACTAAAAATAATACATATATTGATATAAATGATATTATTTTAAAAGATATTTACCATAGTCCTACTCCTTCTGAAGGAACAGCTTCCCCAAGTTCTCAACTACATGTGAATTACAAGAGCTGAAGCAACAAATTTTAGAATTAAAAAAAGAATGTTCCGAAGCGCACAAAGAGATAAATAGCCTTCGTAAACAATTACAAGAAAAAAATAAACAACTTGAGTTCTACATTATTGACACACTACTTCAAATAGCCCCTTGTACATCACCATTAGAAAACCGCAAATTAAACTCTATCTCCGCGTATCCAAAAAACTAAGAAACCTGAAAACATAAACAACATAATTTGCTCCAGTAATAAAAACAATCATTTTAAAGCACGAAAACAGCAACTTGAAACGCTCTCACTCAATAGTAATCTATACACGCAAAAGTACCGCAACACTTCTACAGCCGACGAGGGGAACACAGAACGTTTTTTCAAAAAGGAAAATTGCGTATACATAATAGGTGATAACTAGGCCCGTGGGCTGGCATCAAAATTATATAATATGCGTTACAAGGACAATCTAACAAAAATCTATGATATTCTAGGTATTGTGAAACCATGGGCGCAGAGAGATGAAATGCTTAAATCCTGTGAAAATTTAAGCCTATCTATAAAATATGATGATATAATTATTTTAATGATTGGGTCACATGACAAAAATCCCAGTAGCATTGTCACGAATTTGAGCAATTCGCTCTACGTACTACGACATCATAAAGTATTTGTAATTAATGTACAATATAACCCATTTTTAAATGAAAATATGTTTAATAAAAACATAAAACTGCATACAAAAAATTACACAAATTGTAAATTTATAGAAGTACATAACAAAAATACATATTCATCTTATAATCATTACAAATTATATAAATTCTTAAGTTTTAAAATTGTTATACAATTAGAATTGTTATTAACATTAAAATAAAATGTCATTATATCAGGTTTACAATATCAAAAATAAAAATATATTCAAAGTTCAGGCCGCATAAATAATGATAATACAATATATAAGCCGAAACAGGGGACTATCCCATACTATGTTAACATTAAATCGTGTCACCGACATAGCAATAAGGACCAAATAAATAGTGATACGAATGAATTAGAAAATTCTTTAAAGAATACGATACCTAGCTCTAATAAACTTTTTCGTTCCAAAACATAAAAAATTTGAATTAAGAATTTTACATCAAAACATAGCGGATGCAATTAATAAAATTGTATACATTGACTTTGCAGTATTTGATTTAACCAGACAGTCTAAACAAATAGATATTATATGTTTTACTGAAACTTTTTTCAAAAAAGGAACTGAAAACCTGCTCAAAATACAAGGCTATAAATTAGTCACATCATTTTCTCGTAACACAAAAAGAGGGGGATCCTGCATTATTATAAAAAATGATATAATGAACTTTAAAGTTTTAAAAACAATCAATATTTTTTCGAATCGAAATCGAATCGAATTAATAGACCCAAAAAATATTATTATTTGTATTTATAGAACCCAATCCCAGAACAGCAATCCTTGACTTTTCATAGACAAAATTTTGTTTCCCGACGATACGACTCTCGCCATTAAATGTGATGATAGAGAAAAGTACGAACAAGAAATTAATTAAACACTTAAAAATATAATATAGTGGCTAAATAATAATAATCTACAGGTTAACACTGAAAAAACACAAATCATACAATTTCAAAACTACAGAAGAGAGCAAATTAATTTAGACATAAAATATAACAACGAGAAAATTATTGAAGTAGATAGTGCAAAGTTTTTAGGTATTATGATAGATAAGTACTGTAATTGGAAGGTCCACGTAGAATATGTTCGTGACAAACTTGACCGTTTCATCTACGCGATAAAAACATTAAGGCGAACCGTTAGTACTGAAGCAGCTCTAACTGCGTACCACGGTTACGTTTCATCTATTCTCTCATATGTTCTATTGCTTTGGGGCAACTCAGTGGAGATTGAAAAGGTGTTTAAAGTCCCAAAAAAATGTATTAGAGCTATTTCTGGTGCCTCAACTATGTACAGTTGCAAACCGCTTTTTAATAAATACAATATACGAGGGCGGGTCAATAAGTCCGTGACTTTTGGAATAAAACACAGATTTTTTGATAAATAAATCATTTTATTTTTCAACGTAGTCCCCCTTGAGCTCTATACACTTTGTCCAACGCTTCTCCAATTTTTTTATCCCTTCCAAAAAATATGATTTGTCGAGGTCCTCAAAATAGGCCTTTGTTTGCGAGATGACTTCATCATTGGCGTCAAATCTTTTTCCACCGAGCCATTTTTTCAGGTTTGGGAACAAGAAGTAGTCACTCGGAGCCAAATCTGGAGAATAGGGTGGATGTGGGAGCAATTCATAGCCCAATTCATGGATTTTTGCCATGGCAACTGCACATGTATGCACCCTTGCATTGTCTTGGTGAAAAAGAACTTTTTTCTTGGCCAAATGAGGTCGGTTTTTTTTCAAATCCTCATTGAAGCGGTCCAATAAGTTGGAATAATATTCCCCATTAATTGTTCTTCCCTTTTGAAGATAGTCAATGTGGATTATACCACGTGCATCCCAAAAAACAGTCTCCATAACTTTATTGGCTGACAAACCCACCTTGGCCTTCTTTGGCGCCGATTCACCCTTAGAAACCCACTGTTTTGACTGTTGTTTGGTCTCTGGTGTGTTGTGATGGATCCATGTTTCGTCCACGGTTAAAAAACTCCTCCATATTGTGATTAAACAACGCCAAACCATCCTGTGAAGTTGTAACACGATTGCGTTTGTGGTCGACTGTGAGCAAACGCGGCACCCATCTTGCGGAAAGCTTTCTCATGCCCAAGTGATCATTCAAAATTGAAACCACTGAGCCATGCGAGATGCCTATGGCTTCCACAATCTCTTGCACTTTCAATCTTCGGTCGGCCAACACCATATCGTGAATTTTTTCGATTGTTTCGGGTGTAGAGACCTCAACTGGGCGTCCAGGACGTTCGGCATCTTCAGTGCTTGTACGGCCACAACGAAATTCAGTAAACCACTTTTTTACCATTGAAATCGATGGTGCAGAGTCCCCATAGTATTTATCAAGCTTAGCCTTGGTCTCGGTAATGGTTTTTTTTCGCAAAAAATAATGCTTAATAAGCACACGAAATTCACTTTTTTCCATTGTTTCCTTAAGTTACTGGATAGTCTGATAAAGATAGCTGTAAAACACAAACTAACTGACGCAGCAAGTTCAAATTTTGATAGGAGTCAACTGACAGATGCCTGTTGACAGGAGTAGTGTTGCTTTTTCAGTAAGGAGGTTAGAAATTCAAAAAGTCACGGACTTATTGACCCGCCTTAGTACTACCATTAGTTTGCATGTACATTAAAGAACTATGTATTTTTGTTAGGTTACATCCACAATATTTTGAACTCAAATCGAACGTAGAACGTAAAAATCATAATTTTAAATATAAGCTCTATCGTCCAATATGTAACTTAGACATATGTAAAAACAATGTATTTATATAGGCTATAGACATATATAATAAGTTACCAGATAATTTTAAACACAGTCTATCTTTTAATACGTACAAAAAAAGTTAACCTTATGGCTTCTAGAAAATTGCTTTTACGACATAAATGACTACATGTTACATAATCAAAAATATTAGGTTTTAAATATCTGACCGCTGACGTCAACTGCTCATAATAATTCATTGTAATCTGATTCTGGAATTACTTGACATTTATAATATTAAAATATTGACTTATTATTTAATAGGTACTTAGGATGGTTCATGGTAGTTAAAATAAAAAGTTTGACATAAAAAATGTAATTTTGACAGTGTAACAAAATAATTAAAATAATATCTTGCTTATATGTTGACATAATTAATAATAATTTAATGTTTTAGTAATTATGTGATGAAAAATTAATGTTTAAATGTAATTTTATTTAATTTTACTTGTAGTAATCGTTCTTTAAAACTTTAAACTTGACATTCACACACCATTGTTATGGTGGGATGTGTAAGAACTATTTATAATTATTGTAACCACCATCACTACCACATCTTGTGAATAAATGATTGATTGATTGATTGATAATACATAATCTTAGTAACATTTTTTTTCAATAATAGAACATAACAGTGGCGGATTTACGCAATTGCCGCTCATAGTCTATTAAGTATTTGAAATACCTACTGATATCGATTTGTTTGAACATTTGTCATTACCAAATTTATATTCATCATCATCATTATTCGAGGTTTTTATGCTGAGTTGTTTATTACAACAACATAAAGTTATTGCAAAAAAACCTTTCGATTTATGAGCATAAGCATGAAGTTAATTTAATGATTAGTAGATTATAGTCACATAAAATTCTAAAATAATAAGCATTTAACAAAATATCAAACCGCCAAAAAACTGAAAAGCAAAAAATAACAAATATTTATATTTTTTTTATTTAATCATAAAAAGTTCAAGTTTTCAATATTTTCCGTCCCGTAACCCGTTCCGTCCGTCCGTCGGTCCGTCTGGCCATTCGTCAGAATTTCCGTCGGTCCGCCCGCATAAATATAGTATCGGGTTTACCACGGGAATACTGTACTTTTTCCGGATAAAAACTATGATTTAATCCCGAGCCTAAACTACTACCATACCAAATTTCATCGAAATCCGTTCAGTAGTTTTTGGGTGAAAGAGTAACAAACATCCATACTTTCATCGATACCTACATACATACATCCATCCATCCATCCTCACAAATTTTCACAATTATAATAGACAGTGGATGTAGTGTTCACATACGATTGGGAATGCAATTACATACCTAGTTAAAATTAAGTATATGTATTTATTATGTAAGGGACGATGTTATTTTTGTTTATAAATCAAATAAATATATAATAAATACATAAATTACTTTCCATTTACGAAACAATATGGGTTACCGTAAAAATTGGAGGGCAAAATTAATCGAAATACGACCCTGCATTTGTGATTTTTTTACTCGACGATGGATGGCGTTTATTAAATGATGGAAACTAAATATTACTTGACGACTGAAAAGTCTTTAGGAAATACTGTAAAAACACTTTTGTACGTATGATGATTAAATTAATATATTATATTAACATTGCAATCTAGAGCTATCTAGAATATATTTTTAATCCTCGTGTTCAAAGGTTAAACACGCCATATATTGGCAAGTAGACTAATTTCTAATACAACCGACGTGGCTAAGAGTTTTAAAATTTAAAAACTTTATAAATTTTATATAAATTTAGTTTTTAATTATTTACACATGAAATGTGCCTTCAATAGCACCAGAACGCCTGTCCGAATAATTTTTACAAGATAAGACACAACACTTCATCCGTTTCTTCAGAAACTCGAAAAGTGTAAGTGTAGTACGAAAAGTTATCGTTGTCACAGAGTACGAACACAGACAGACAGTACACTGATTTAGGCCACGCCCATTGTGATGACGTTGGGTTGTTGCTAAAAATCGCAGTGCACCTGCACAGTCTCCTGTTTGTACTAGCTTCATGGTTAGGACATATAAGGATTCTAAGGTGAATAGATTAAGAATCTGCCTTTTTCTATAGAGTAGCAAGTACACACGGCGTAGCATCACTGTAGAGCTTACACTTCTGTTTCGCCTACGAATTCTGTAATTTTATCTACTCTTAGACAATACCCTAACCCATTTCTATTTTCTACTGTGGTTAGAGGTTAACTACTAACTATACTATTTTCAATCCCCGTCCTACGTAACGCGGTTATAAGGACGAGGGTTGAATATCGAGGGGTTGAACATGGTATAATCCTTTAATTAATGACCCACCTTATCTTTTGACAGTTCCTAGTTTCAGAATCTTTACAGCATTCCAATTTCTATCCCAAGTTTACAATATATTGGCTATTATTGTCTTTAGGGTCATCAATCATCATCGGGTTCCCTCGAGCTCGGTTGTTTTTGTTAGACGTCCTCTGATTCAGAGGTGAGAGATAAGAGGTCCGTCTACTGTGCACTGTCCGGCATTATCAGCGCGAGGTCAGTAACGGTGACGCTTCACTGCACCACCCATTCATGGGTGCTCTTTTGCGCATTTCAACGATGGTGTTTGCCGCAATTCGCAGAATTCTATTTAATGAGTTAACTATTGGTATTTATAATTTTGTGGGCTCGACTATGTTCTGGGTAAAACTAATCAGAAGAAACATTTGATTGCCAGAAACTAGGAAATTGAAGGACGCAAAATTATTGCGCTTGGATTTTGTACAGAAATCGATTCTTTTTGGTGTTCAAAATCCCCATATTTAAGACTAGTATAGACACAGAATTCGGTATAGCGATAGATAGTTATAATACTAGCTAACAGCAGGATTCAATCTGGAGTAGGTAGTTGCTATGGCGAATGACTCTCGACTGCACACGCGCTGTTTAGTTTCATTAATATAAATAAGCTGAGTGTATAGTCTTGTACGTCAGCGAGTGACTTATCAATTAGGTGCTCACCTCATAGAGTCAAGGTTTGTTTGGAACTATTTCCTCTCCTCTCTCCCCCCCTCTCCCCCCGGGCTGTGGACGTGATTAGACGTGTAATTTGTTCAAGTTTTTTTTTAAATTTTTAAACAATTTTTATTAAAATATTTACTAAACAAATTCAGTGAAGTACTAGGCGCGCATAAAGTTCAGGAGGTGTATAAACGCGTGTGCGAAAAGGACAGCGACAGGAGCCCACCATAATTCTGCGAGCTGCTGCGGTCTGTTCACAGTAAACGTCACATTAACGTGCGTATACGTCACTTACCCTGTTTGCTGTAATCCACAAGCGGTAGCGTTTTCGTAAACGTAACACAATGCCACTGGAACGCTCCCCGCCTTTGAATAAATCATTAAGCCTGTCAGAGTCTGAGTTTAGTAATTTGGCATCAACTTCCACGTCCATGTACTTAACGGAGTTTGGCCATGTCACTCAAAGAGACAAACGGCGTCGAATTTCTGGCGAATGTACGCTAATCGAAAGTACAGACTTCCGAGCAATTATTCGTGAAGAATTGCGGGACATGATGACTGATATACAACAGCAACAAAATGCCCGTCTAGATATAATTGAACAACATGTCGCTGAAATTAAAGTTCAGAATGATACGACTCTGAAAACGAATCTTGATATTGAAAAATCTATCGAATTCGTGAACACGAAACTAGATGACCTACAATCCACAATCCAGAATTTAGAAACCCAGCGTAAGCAATTTACTGAGCAAATTGCTAATATTGAATATAAATGTGACACCTTGGAAAGGATTTCACGCAAGACATGCATACAAATTAGGAATGTGCCAAAGCAAACTGGTGAAACAAAGGAAAGATTGTTTGACGCAGTTAAAAAGCTTTCGATCTCCCTAGGGGTTAATAGCACTACACTGCGCGATGTGTATCGAATGCCATCAAAATCAGACCGAATTAATACGGTCATAGTGGCCGAATTTTTCTCCACCCTTGAGAAGGATAGAATTCTAATGGCAGCTAAGAATCACAAACTGAACTCCCTCAAGCTTAAAACGGAACAATTAAATTCATCGTACATGGGTTTCGAAGATCCAAAGGTGGAAATATATCTCTCGGAACATCTAACCCCGACTGCATCTCGGCTATACTTCCTCGCGAGAGAGTTTCGCAAAAACATGAATTATGCCTATTGTTGGACATCAAATGGTCTTGTATATCTACGTAAGAAGCAAGGTGATCCTTATGTTTTAGTAAAAAGCGAGGCCCAGCTACAGAAATTACAAAACAAATGACTGATAGAGTGTGTAACTATATATCCGACATCTATGTTTGTTATATGTTTATGTATATTTATATGTTTATGCTTAATGTTTGTTATAATCAAAACTTTTGTGAGAATTGCCATAAACGGTGTTCAAAGTGCTAAATATTGCATAGTATTAAGTAGATTTTATTGCATTAGTGTACAAATCGTTATCTATTTCTATTGCTACAGCTTGCCTACCTTCATATACTGTACAAGTTCAGACATACACGTAAATTCCAAAAAGAGGTTCAGACACAGTCTTTTAGAATTATTCAGTACACCATGCCTGAAATGCTTAATTTCATTTCATTCATCTTCATTTAAATTGAAATATAATGGATAATATTCAACTGCAAAACGATATAGACAACTCCTCTAAAATCCAATGTAAATTAATCAACAATCCTAAGAACCTTAAATACGAAATTGAAAATTTTAAAATCGATAAACTTAAATTCAACATCATCTCTTTTAATGCCAGAAGCGTTAATAAAAATTTAGACAACTTCCTTATATTTCTTACTAGGTTAGATATAGATATTGATATTATCGTCCTATCAGAATGCTGGTGTAACGAAGATTCTGTTCCCCCTGTAATTGATGGATACGCTATGTCTTACACCCAACGTAGTTTTAATCAAAATGATGGTGTTAACATGTATATTCGTAACAACATAAATGCCTCAGTACGAGAAGTGGAACTAGACGAAGCAAACTGTTTAATGGCGAGTATAAGTAATACGACTATAATTGGAATATACCGCCCCTATGGCTTTAAAAATTTAAACGTTTTCCTAGATTCACTGGACAAATTTTTAGCCTCCACCAAAACACAAAATGTAATTCTTACTGGTGACATTAATATTGACACTATTGACACTACAAATAGTAATGGCAGGGATTATTTAGAGATTATAGGCTCCCACGGATTATACAAAGCCATTGAATACCCGACTCACGGACGTACTTGCCTGGACCACTTCATGTGTAAACTAGTTCTAGATGCTCAATCCTATGTAATCGAAGCGGACATTACAGATCACTTTCCAATCGTACTGAGCATTTCACACCCTGATAAAGTGACAACTGCAACCTTAAATTCCGCTACTAGAACCAAAATAGACTATGATGCCCTGAAAAATGCTATTGCTGAAAAAGATTGGAATCTGTTTCTAGCACTGGATGACCCAAATATTGCAGCAAAAATGCTAACTGAAACTATTCAAGATCTCGTGATACGACATACTTCCACAACTACATTCACTAAAAGAAAAAGACCCCTAAAGCCCTGGATTACTCCAGGTATCATTAAGTGCCTCAAAATTAGAGATAAGATGCATAAAATATCCAAAAAGTATTCAGACAACGAAAATTTAAAACAACAATATGTTAACTACCGTAATATATGTAATCGGACTGTAAAAAACTTAAAAACCAACTATTATAGAGACAAATTTAATAGAAATACTAAAAATGTAAAAGGTACCTGGGAAACTATAAAAGAATTATGCAATTTAAATAATACACGAACAGCTGCTTCCTCCCTGCTGAAACTAGCACCATCTCCAACTGAATCACTTGACCTTGTTAACAATTATTTCACATCTATTGGTGAAAAACTAGCTTCAGATATCTTAACAAAAACTATAACAAATAAATCAGATCTACTAAATAAGGGATCCCCACTGAACGTTAATTCTATGTCATTAACCCCCACAGATTTTAGGGAAATAGATAAAATAATTCTTAATCTTAAAAGTAATAGTGCTCCTGGAATAGACACGATATCTACGACAGTCCTGAGGAATTCACATAACATATTATCCAGCCTGATCTCCCATCTCTGCAACCTGAGCTTTATTAATGGTTCATTTCCTGATGTATTTAAAAAAGCTGTCGTAATTCCAGTTTACAAGGGTGGCGATATCGATTCTGTGTCGAATTATAGGCCGATATCATTACTTAGTACTATCAGTAAAATTATAGAAAAAGCATTCAATACAAGACTCATAAAATTCTTAGATAGTAATAATCTGTTAGCAAGTTCTCAATTTGGCTTTCGATCGGGCAAATGTACAGAGGATGCAGTCTCAAAGTTTTCAGAAATAGTTACACAATCTCTTGATAGAGGCCAAAGATGTTTAGCAATATTTTTGGACCTCAAAAAAGCGTTCGACACAGTTTCGATACCGCTTCTCTTGGCAAAGCTGGAGAAGATGGGTATACGTGGGTTACCGCTAGAATGGCTCCGAGACTATCTATCATTGAGAAGTCAAATTGTAAGAGTGGAGAATGTCTACAGTTCCGATGCCAAAATAACCTATGGAATACCTCAGGGAAGCACCCTCGGGCCTACTCTTTTCTTGGTTTACGTGAACGAATTGTGCAATCTTAATATGGCCAGTGGAAATATCCTCGCATTTGCGGATGATACCGTCTTAATATTTAGAGGATCATCATGGCCGGATGTTGAAAAATATGCAGAGGAAGGTCTCAGAATAGTAACAAAATGGTTAGATCAAAACTTACTAACTATTAATATACCCAAAACAAAATATATTTGCTTTAGGATTACTGCTGCTTCGAATCCACCAACCAATTTTAAAATTAAAGCCCACTCCTCCGACTGTAATTCGGAACGTGACTGTGACTGTGCTACCGTATTGCAAACAGACAGTCATAAATACCTAGGCATTATAATAGATAAACATCTAAATTGGCGTCCTCATATTATGGCATTGGGCAAGCGTTTACGTAAGCTTTTACCTATATTCAGAAATCTTCGGGATGCTGCTGATTTCTCTCTTACAAAAAACGTCTATATTGCCCTTTGCCAATCGCTTTTGACATATTGTGTTACCGTATGGGGTGGAGCCGCTGCCAGTCACCTCTTGGAGCTAGAACGAGCCCAACGAGAAATTATTAAGGTTATGACCCATAAGCCCAGGAAATATTCTACAGAATTACTCTATCGTGAGACCCAACTTCTGACTGTGCGGCAATTATTTATGCAAAACGCAGTGGTCCGACACCATAAATATGTAGACCTCACACAATTACCCCTACATAAAAGACGCATTAGAACTCCGACTACTTCAATTAACACAATGTTTGCAAGACGTCAATTAATTTATATGGGCCCCTATCTATACAGATATTTCAACGATCACAATGAAATCGTCAAATTGAATAAATCTAGCCTTAAATTGTCAATAAAACAATCTCTTCTGTCACTTAATTATTTACAAACTGAAAATATCTTATATAAATTAACGTAGGCAATTTTGGATTAAAAACCATTCTAAAACTTACACTAATAAATCTTACATCACTAATCTAGCACTATTGTATACATTCACTTTAGTTTTAACGAAAAAGTAAATACATGTTTACATAACATAACACTACTTAATATATGTATAAAACATCTACTTCAAATTATTATATTTTGAGCTGAAGCGAGCAGCTTATAACTTGGACCACAAGCAAAATCTCGATAAACAACTGTCCCAGCAAATGTCTACAAACTAATTTGTACTTACCCCCACATTTTTTTTTTTTTAAATATTTTTTATATTTCATTAGTCACCTTACATCTTACGTGTAATTGTTGAATATTATGTTACGTAAATTTTTGTCAAGTGTATTAATCTAGAAACATTGTGTCCACCGTATGGGGTGGAGGGTTGATAGTCTGAGACACAGGAACTCCTAGTTCAGGCATCAACCCACCTAAACTCTTACTGTATAACTGTTTTAATTAGTGTTTTTTCTACTTTATGAAGGTGAGAAATAAATGATTATTATTATTATTATTATTATTTGCATGCAATATAACGTCTGCTGATAACAATTTTATGTCATAAAGTATCTCAAAATCATATTCATCGATATGCTAATATTACAAACCGCAAGAGTTTGTTTGATTGAGTACGCTAATCTCAGGAATTACTGGTTTGATCTGAGTAATTGTTTCTGTTTGTTAAAGAAATTTCGAAACCACTTTTATTTAACTTGACTACAGCTTCAAAGGCTATTTAATAAGTTGTTCCACGACATATTATCATGTCTATAGGTAATCGAATGCTCTGTGCTAAAACTCAATTAATGAAATTAACCTTTTAGGTAGATGTGCTCATTGTTATTAAGACAGGACTGGTGGTAGGACCTTTGCCTCTAAGGTCGTAGTCGTATTTACAACACAACTGACAATGGTTGGATTGTTTATTAAACATCGCATCTTCAATCAATCGATCAAGGTTACCCAAACGTTTCAATGATAGATGTCTGATATTGTTTATGTGCTTTTATACTTCACTTTGAGGTCCTTAGGATCGCAATGACCCCACGGTCAATGAATAAATATTAAATGTAGCTTTAATCATCATGCTACGGCCATAAGCCGACTGTGGAATATAGAGAAAGGTCAAAAGTATCTATCTATGTAGTAGTAGTCGTAGTAGTAGTAATATTCTGCGACTAGGCCGGGCCGGGATTCCGGACAGTAGAATCCGTAAGGTCGGGAAAATTCAGAGCACTGAAAATAGAACTCTGCGCTAATACAGTAGAGCTGAAAATCGAACACACGAGTGTCAAGTCAAATGTCAATGTCAAATCGACACTCGTCTGTTTTTCATGTCTTTTGTTTTAATTCATATTTATATTTTTAATGCTCTGAATTTTCTCCGGCCTTCCGGATTCCCGACAATATAGTGCCAGCCTTAGTATTCCTGTTATGGTCTGCAGCTGCGATACGACCGTTACAACAGTATTCGTGCCACTGTTGTAAAACACCAAGTTTCCTTCCGTGCGGAAGCCGTAGCGACTGCCGAGTGCCGACTAGCGGCTGCCGACTAGCGGCTGCCGACTGGCGGCTGCCGACTAGCGGCTGCCGACTGGCGAGCGTAGCGCATTCGGCATTACTCACGGTGTGTTCGGCTATTTCGGACATTACCATGGATATAATACATTTTAATTATAATTTCATCATCAGCACTTGACGACTCTGTGGCATCATATACCGGAATCATAGAACGCTTTAAGTCTCTGTTCGCGGGTTGTTGGGTTATGTCATCTGGCTAGAGCTAGTCTTTAAGTCATTTGCCCTGTCCGTCATATATGTATGTATAATATAATAATAAGTTATCATACAGCAGTGGCGAAGGCTGGTTCTTCATAGGGAAGCCCTAGACTGTATAATATTATGTAGGGGTTCGGATGAGGGTAAGCGGTAAGTGAAGCCGATAGAAATGGAGTTATAGGAACCCCACGCCACTGTCATACAGTAAACATCTCTAATTTATACTTATCTGTTATAGTTATAGTTCCTGTCACACAAGATCTTTCGACACTTACTCACTGACATTAAATTAGGTGCGATATACCTACGTCCAATGTCCATAAATGTTTAGTTATTCAAACTATGTGTTTTAACTTTTATAGGTTCATCAGCACACCTTAAATATTACCCATACTAAAATCCATTCCCTCTAATTGCAGGTGGCGCGTTCGAGGGCGTAGAAGACCAGGTGTCCCCGTTTGGGTACGGGCGCGGCGAGGGCGTGGACGCGGGCCACGGCGACCCCGACTGGATCTGCGGCCACGACAAGCCCCGATACGACGAGATCTTCCGCTCCCTCAACCCAGTAGACGGCAAGGTCACCGGCGCCGGTACGACCACACCCAACCCTGATTTTCTCATGTCACCACGCACGCCTAACCGCTTGGCTCTCACACACCGCACGCTGCACATGCTGGCCGCGCACCCGCACATACTTACCGCCATGACAGTACACACGGCAACGCAAGCGCTGCTCTCCGCCACACAGAGTTGCTCGCAGCTCGCGGGGCTCTGCGCGGTGCATCGCAACGAGCCGGACGCGTACTCCAAACTCGTCGACCTTCTAGATGTTTCCATCCAGAACTCACAAAGTCTCACCCAATATCTAAGCATCGAGCATGAGAGATCGGACGGTGTATCCATACGTAGCTACCATGATTCTACCGTTGATGATGTTGATAGACATATTGAGAAATTTGAAGAGCAAGCGAGGCCTATTGCCTCCGAACAGGTTACCCAGGCCAACCAAGCCACTTCGGGCAGGGCGATCCCCCAGGAGTCTGAAGATACCTTTGATATTATTCGTTACATTTTCAACGGTTTAGATAGAGCAACAAATATGATTGTCTTCGCAACAAAATTCTTAGTACTGCTCGTTCTCAATATCGTAGTTTTCGCCATGGTTCTCGACATGCTGTTCGTCTGTACCGCGTATATATTTACCGGTAAAAGATATTTTGAGTTCGCATCGGTTAGAAGACCTCAAACTGTTCTGGATAACTTGAAATATCTGGCTTTGGGTTCGGAAATAGAGACTTTTACTATTGAGTCAATATTTCAACTCCTCTATCCTCCAAATATCGTTCGAATTTTAAGATCCCTGCTTGAAATATAAAGATGGCAACTGCACCACAGATTACTAAATACTTACTACGTACTCAGTACTCAGTTCCTTAAGTAGTTCCTATTCTAACCAGGTGATGGTTTGCTTTAGCGCTGTGTTCTGCGCGCTTGAAAAGAGTGCATTTCTGACAAGCGGTGACTATGGATAGCGCCCGCCAGCGCGCGTCGCCGCTGCTGTCACCGCCCGCCGCCGCGCCGCTCCCCGCGAAATTCGAAGCAGCGGCCTAAGGGTAGCCTTCCGATGGTCGCGGAGCCAGTGCTTAGTATAAATTTATATGGAGCACTGATCAATCCCCGCGACCCGCGTCGCGTGACCGGTGAGTGAGGCCTCTCTGGCCTGACCCGATTCGCTAGTCGCGGTCGGAGGGCTACCTTTAGTGTAACATTTTTTAACAGCTCCTTAAATCTCTCTTAATCTCTTATAAGCAATTTTGTTATTTATGTATACTCTTTAAACTAGTATTTTTATTATTTTCTCCCATCACATGCCTACACTAGGGAATAACCGAACTTCCTTTGGACTCCTCGCCGTTAATTCTACGTGTGGCAATAATATCAAAGTACATATATGAGATAAAGGTCTGGTACTAAAACGTACTGCAGTCCAACTACGTTCTTAATGTACCTCGGCAATCAAACGGCGTCAGCGACGTAATGAAAAACGAAGTTTCTCGAAAGACATTGAGAATGTATTTGTACTCGCTTCTTAAAAGCGTGCTGATATACATGAAGTCGGTACAAACCCGGAGTTGTGAGTGAGTTACTATTGGATATTTCCTGGTTTGGTGATGTTAGCTCAATATACTACTACATATGAAATTGGCGTTTTGTAAAGAAGGAACATAAAGTCGATTTTTTTAAACATAATATATTTATTTAATCAAAGTATATACCATTGCTATCTATGCACTTTTGCCATCTCATAGGTAGTTCATTGATTCCTTTACTAAAATACCATTCCGACAGGAATCGATGAAATATTTGAAGGCGCTTTGGACTGCCCCATCGGAGATGAATTTTTTCCCTTGCAAGAAGTTATCCAAATTTCGAAAAAAATGGTAATTTGTTGGAGCAAGGTCCGAGGAGTATGGTGGATGTCTTAGACATTCCAATTGAAGCTCCTTTTTGTTTCTTAATTTGGCAGCCGTCTGTTGTGCAGCGTATCGTCTAGCGTTGTCCTGAAGCAGCAGTGGCCGAGAGCGAATGACCAACCTCGGTTGTTTAGCAGCTAGCTTTTCCATCATGATTTACTGTTGCTGGCAAAAGACATCTGCCGTAATCGTCTGGCCAGATTTAAGAAAGCTGTAGTGAACGACACCGGCACTAGTCCACCAAACGCTCACAAGTAACTTTTTTTAATCAATTTTCGCTTGGGGCAGGCTTTGGCTGGTTAGCCAGGGTTCAGCCATTGCGATGAGCGTTTCTGATTATCGTACAGGATCCAGTTTTCATCACAGATAATGATTCGATTTAAAATCCCTTCATTATTGTGCCGGTTGAGTAATGTAACGCAGCAGTCGACGCGCGTTTGTCGGTTTGCTGCACTCCATTCATGAGGTACCCACCTTTCAAGCTTTTTCACCTTCCCAATTTGCTTCAAGTGGATTAAAACAGTTTTATCACTAACACCGCAGCCTGCAGCTAACTCGCACGTGGTTTGCGATGGATCCGCTTCCACAATAGCCTTCAATTCTTCATTATCAACTTTGGTCTCCGGCCGTTCATGGGGCTTGTTCTGCAGGTCGAAATTTCCAGAACGAAAACGTTGGAACCAAAAACGTACTGTGTTTTCTTTTGCGACTCCGCCCCATACACATCATTAATCCTTCGCGCCGTTTCTGCAGCACTGGTGCCACGGTGGAACTCGTACTCGAAAATAATACGATATTTCAAGTTTTCCATTTTGTAAACAGAGTGACACAAAGATAAAGCCAAAAGACGAAAAAACAAATGAATTTCGGTTTTCGAAATACAAATGCACGAGTAAATAGCGGTATAAATTTGAAATTGGAATTCCTAACCAAAGAAGATATATTTGATATCAAATTGGCCAGTACGACAGAACGCCAATTCCGTAATACTTACTATGGTATAATTTTCGCTTTACTGTATTATGATATGTTATGATATGTTATATGAACCTCAGTAACCTACAATTTCCCTTTCAGTCATTGCAAATAAAATGTGATCGAGGGAGGATTGTTCCTCAGTCCTCAGTGCTCAGTCCTCTTGTTTTCCCGTCCCGAAACGTTGACAAAGTCATCTATCTATATGTCAGTCTGTAACATTAAATATTAAATGTAATTTTAGGGTTCCGTACCCAAAGGGTAAAAACGGGACCCTATTACTGAGACTTCGCTGTCTGTCTGTTGTGTATATTCTTAACCGTGATAACTAGACATTTTCACAGATTCCCAGTTTTCCCAGATCATATATTTCTGTTGCCGCTATAACAACAAATACTAAAATCAGAATAAAATAAATATTTAATATTTAAGTTTTTTGTGGTTTGTACGGAAACCTTTTTCACTTTTCACATCTCCTTCCTTCTTTGTATGTTGAAGGTTAGTAGACACAGACTGACTTTTATTTTACTGACTGTAATTAAAAATCAGAGTATCAAATCAAATAATGATCCGTTGAGCAATTTGCAATGAATATTCCCTATATTCGTAGTTTGAGTGTATCCTCTGTCTACAGCCGCCAAGACGGAGATGGTGAAGTCGAAACTCCCCAACTCGGTGCTGGGCAAGATCTGGAAACTGTCCGACATAGACAAGGACGGCTTCCTCGACGACGAGGAGTTCGCGCTGGCCATGCACCTCATCCGTGTGAAGACAGATGGCCACGACCTCCCGCCGGAGCTGCCCCACCACCTCATACCGCCCACCAAGAGAAACTGAATACGCCACTGTGGGTTATATACGCCCATGAAGTGGGCTTCATACGTCCCTGAAGAGGGTCACACCTAAATACGCCACTGCTTTTTTAAATAGGCCACATTTAAACACGCCACTAAAGTAGACCACAACTCAATACGCCCCTGATTCAGCCCGAACGCAATAAAGTGTCATCCACACTGGTGTTACATTATATCGAATATTGTGTATTGATAACATTAGGTAACTAATGAAGTAACGCGTCGCCACTAAAAAAGTAACACCGCTGTAGATGCATCAACAGACTAGAACTAGAATCTAATCGAAACCGTCTCTAAATGTAAAGATAAGAAAATACTTTTAGTTCAATTTACTTCGGCAAAGCCAGGTGTGAGGCCTCTCCCAAACCCGCTGCAGACGCGACAATACATTCTGCGATATCGTTTGAATTTCTTGGCAGTTTAAAATATTATATGTAAAAAAATAACTCTCTTACTAATAAAAACAAAATATTAACACAACTGATTAACTATTTAATGTTGCTGCCTGTGTCTGATACGTTGGATAAGTCACTTGACAGATAAATATATCAACATTGAGTTACTTAACTGTTGTTTAAATATTTGTATTAGTAAAGGGTTATATATTTTTTACTTCTGTAGAAGTTAGCTATATTCAATTGATACTAAATATTTTTGCCGTTTAATTTAAACGCATAATTTACTTTTTTTTTTCTCATGCTTTTTCTGTGTGAATGTCTCCATGGCTATGTTAAAGTTGTACTTACTGTAGACGCCAAATTTTGTAATTTTATTTGTGTATTTTGTTTGATAATTTTGTGGTGTATGGTGAGCCATGGATTTGCAATCTGTGTGGTGGAGATTTTGTGCAATCAGGGTCAATCTCACATTCAGACACATTAAAATATAATATATTTCCTTGCTTAATGCTTTTAGACGTTTTTGTTTGCAATTAAAATTTCTAAATTGGTTGTATACAGCTGAATGTGTTGTTTGCCCTGTCAAAAATTATTTTGTAAGTGTCTGTCTTGAATATGTCTGTTGGCATTTGAATATATTTTTTATGTAAAAATGTTATCATTATTTCCAAAAAAAAATTAAGATATATTTTTATTTAATGAATTACTATTTATTATTATTACTAAGCGTATCGCTATTTTAATTTTTATGTCAATGTTATTTTAATTTAGTAATTTATTAGTTTTTTGTATCCGGTGCGGCCGAGGCGTTGGTACCATTGAGTTTATACAAATATCATTACTTTTATATCTGAGATACGTTAAACGTTCCTATTTAGTATTCTTTTTTTCCGAATGTGGTTTGTTGGTAAATTGGAAGGTACTTGTGTTATGTCGCTTGTCTCGTGACGTCACACCGCGCGCAGTGCCTTCGCCTCCCGGAGCGGAGCATGTAAATAAAGAGTTTTGTACGTTTTGGAATGTTTTACCGCGGGGACGCGTTTTTACATTTGCTATTGTGTACATAAACATATGTAAATGTATTTATCGTAAATTATACACAGAGTGTAATAAATAGTTAAGAAAATGTGTTGTTTTATTAATCCTTAATATATTATCAGCAGAAATAGTTTAAACATTAAAGCGCACTTGAGGTGCCCATGTAATGTGTATGTTCATAAACCTTAAACCTCACAAAAATGTTCTTATACAACAAAAACTATACATAACAGTATTTATCGTAAATTATACACAGAGTGTAATAAATAGTTAAGAAAATGTGTTGTTTTATTAATCCTTAATATATTATCAGCAGAAATAGTTTAAACATTAAAGCGCACTTGAGGTGCCCATGTAATGTGTATGTTCATAAACCTTAAACCTCACAAAAATGTTCTTATACAACAAAAACTATACATAACAAGCGGCATCTATCGGCAAGTATAGTAAGCATTTTAGTTCTAACATAGAGTAGTGATATTGGTCCATGGTTCTAATTTATTTAATCTGCATATAATTCTATTATCAATTTGCACGCTAATAGTCATTGTAAGTATAATGATAAGCGACTCTATTGATAACTAGTACTAAAGTGCTATCAGTTTAGTGCGAAGATTCGCCCATAGATGGCTCTTTAACATAGTCGGGCACGGTTAATCAAATAGTTATCTTCGTTAATCGTTAATCCGCTACAAAAAAAGTTAGCGTCGTTAAATGTTAAAGCGTTACATTTCAGAAGAATTAACGTTAATCGTTAATCCGTTAATATGTGTAAAATTGCATCTTTATATCGTTATGTTAGTGAACTTATAAAACCTGTTGGTTTAGGTTCTAAATCATTCATTAATTATGAACACGCAAATGATCACTGACAGTAATTTATAATAACAACAAACAGACAAACAAGACACTCGTCACTCTAAGTACCGGCGCTAAGTAATGAAATGATCAAACGAAACAAACCTCTTCGCAGTTTTCTTTCTCACTCGCACGCGCCGGCAAAATATATATAGTTTTGTTTTTGTTTCACTCGCTGCCACGCGCCGCCCGGCACTTGTCGGTGCCGTGCGGCTTTGGATTAACGATTAAGGGCTCCTTTTCATTGGCGGTACGCGGCGAGGCGGCCAGCCGCGGGCTCGCGTTCGTCCCGCGGCTAGCCACCTGGCGGCGTGCCGCGCGGCTGACCGCCTACCGCGCGGCACGCCGCGTCGTTCACTCGCAGCCAGCCAGGCGCCAGTCTCATTGAGAAAGCAGACGAAAATGGACGCCGTTGAAACAGCTATAATTATTTACGTGTATTGTAGAGAAATAGAGAGAAATAAAAAACGAAAATATAAAAAAAAAACGGTACTGGATCCATCCACTATTTCAAACGCGTTGTACTTGGCAACGCGTACAGTAAGTTGTACAATGGCATGTTCTTCACATTCTTTCACGAATTAAAACAATATGAAGGAAAGTTTTTCGGTTATCTACGAATGCGCATCAAGTCATTTGAGGAATTATTGCAAGAGTTGGGACCTTACATAAGTGGCAACGATACCAATTTTCGAGCTGCAATAAGCCCAGAAGAAAAATTAGTTGTTACTCTAAGGTGAGCAAATCAGTGCATATGTATTTATACCTAAAGTCGTTCAGTCATTCTGTGTGATTTTATAATGGATAAATTAAAGCAAACACACTATGAACCTGACACCATAACCTTTATTTTTAGACCCTGGAAGTGGAAACATTCTTAGAATTAATTATCGCTATGTTACTAACATCAAATCTCTATAGCTGTAGATAATACACTAATCATTAAATAGCCCTAACACTTCAGAAGTTTCAGGTAAAGTAGACTCCGGAGATACAGCCGTTCCCGAAATGTGTGTCTGTTCCGAATTTGAAACTCGCATTATTTCAATTTTTTTCTCCATTTGTAAATGCTCCGGTATCTTCTTAAATTCTTTGACGAGGGATAGGAAGAACAAGGTGTCCTGGTCATTTTCATTGTTCCTCTCATGATTTTTATTTAGCACTTTTAGCAACTTTCTGCCAATGCTGTCTGACTCGGGGGTTTTCGATTCTTTCATGTGTTTGTTTGGGGTTTGCATCAATTGGTCTTTGTAAGGTCCTTCTCGAAGATTATCAGTTTCATCTATATTGATTAGTATCAATATAGATGAAACTGATAATCTTCGAGTAAATGAAAAATGTAAATGCTACAGTAACTAGTGTTACTGTAGCATTTACAGTTATGGTGTCTTTTAAAAACATCAATTGTTGGGCGTATATATATGTAAATTTACCTTTTGCACTGGACCCACTTTTCGGATTTTTTCTTTTTTCAAATACTTGGAGAAGTTGTCGCGTATATTCTTCCATTTTTTTGAAGAATTTGTCCTGTAACAAAATATTTTTTACAGGTACCTGGCCAGTGGATGTTACTTTGTGGACCTACATTACACTTATGGACTGGGCCTTACCACTATAACACAAATTGTACGACAAGTGTGTGCAGCAATATGGCATGGCAGCAAATATACCACACCCAACTGAGGAGATGTGGAAAGACATTGCCAAAAATTTCAATAAAAGAGCCAATGTTCCTAATTGTTTAGGAGCGATAGATGGAAAGCATATTCGTATAATCAAGCCGGGAAACAGTGGGTCAATGTGTTATAATTACTAAAACTACTTTTCAATTGTTTTATTAGCTATATGCGACAGTGACTACAAATTCATCGCAATAGATGTGGGTGCTTACGGAAAATTCGGAGATTCTACAATTTGCAAATCCTCAAATTTTTATAAAAAACTTGAACAGAATACCCTAGACATACCCGAAGCTAGTGTCGTATCCCCAGGAATCGGAACACCATTGCCTTATGCTTTCATTGGCGATGAAGCGTTTGCTTTGTCCACACATATGATGCGGCCGTATGGCGGCAAAAATTTAAGCAAAACTTAACGCATATTTAATTATCGGCTCTCTAGAGCTCGCAGATACGTAGAGAGCATTTAGAATACTGGCAAACAAATGGCGTATCTTTCACCGGCCCCTCAATGTAAATACAGAATTTGCGGATAACATTGTGAAAGCGTGTTGTATATTACACAATTTTGTCAGAACTCGAGATGGATATAGTTTTGATGATACCTTACTTTGCCCCCTAACGGATGACCTTGAACCATGCGAAAATAGTAGAAACAATTCCAGAAGCGCAATTAGACACAGAGAGTTATTAGCGGAATACTTTATATCTGAAGGAAGTCTTGAGTGACAGATATGCCTAATCATAATCACGGCTGTAAATAATTGAAAATAAATATTTCAGCACACTTACCAAGAGTTTTCTTCTCTTCCATTGAAAGATCTGTACCTCCAAAAATTATTACCATCTCTTCCCAACCTTGAATCTTTTTAATCCTGTCCGAATACTCCGCACATTTTAGATTCCATAGACATGGCCGCTTTTCAACTTCGTAAATAAACTTTTCCGTATCGAAATCCATCTCGCACGTCCGTTGCACTCACCGCTTTTCCGGGGAATGGCGGGAGGTGGCCGCGGTGGCTCGCCGCGCGGCCAGCCGCCAGTGAAAATTGCCAGGGCGGTGCGGCGTGCCGCATTCAACCGCGTTGGATGATGACGACCGCGCGGTCGAGTGCGGCGCGCCGCATAGTGAAAAGGATAGAAATGCGTTTCCATACATTCTCTTTGCAAGACCTTTCCCGCGGTACGACGCCGCAGCTAGCCGCTTTGCGGCTAACCGCCAGTGAAAAGGAGCCCTAACGGACTTCTGCATATTAACGGAAGTTAACGTGTCCGTTAACATTTTAAAAAGTTAACTTAAAAGTTAATCCGTTAATCAAAATATTAACTCGATTAACGGATTAATGAGTTAATGCCCAGCTATGCTCTTTAACAGGTCAATGAGAAAATAGGTTTAGGTTTATTTGATAAATGCCATCTATAATTTACTAGTAGTACTAAAGAGATACAATTTTAGTACGCACATCTGTCCATAGATGGCTATTAATCAAATCGATTTAGGTCGATTTGATAAGTGCCATCTAACGGTGACTAGCAGAACCAAACAAGCGCTACCATTTTAGCTCTTTAACTGGTTTTAGCCAATTATTTGTTCAGATTGACTTGGAGAGAGATACATTGATGATTTACTTATGATAATATTATGCAAAAATATATTCATTTATATAAAACTAGAAACTAATAGGTCTTTACCTATGAAATTGCCGTTCTGCAGTACTGGCCATTTCAAATCAAAATAATTTTTGTTTGGCTAAGAATTCTAATTTAAAATTTATTTTATTTTAAAAACATGTTTTTTTTTTCCAAAAGTAGTCATTTGTTTATTGATTAATGTTACATTTTCATCGCATTTCAATCTTTTTCGTCATCATAGATACGTTAAAAATTCGAGTAGGTAATTATGGAATATGAGTACCGTCGTAGCAGCAACACGGCACAAGCTGCACGCAACATCAACGACGTTTACGGAGCTAACACTACAAACCAACGCACCACCTGTTATTGGTTTGCTCGCTTCCGTTCTGGAAATTTTGACCTGAAAAATGAACCTCGCGGTCATCCGGAGACTTTGGTCGACAATGACGAATTAAAGGCGATTGTGGAAAGTGATGATACACAATCTACGGCTGAATTAGCAGCAGCTTTCGACGTTAGCGTCAAAACAATATTGGTCCATTTGCGTCAAATTGGCAAGGTAAAAAAGCTTGACAAATGGGTGCCCCACAAACTCAATGATCGCCAGCGCGAAGTACGCGTCGAGACGTGCCTTGCACTGCTCAACAGACACACAAATGAAGGAATTTTGAACCGCATTGTTACCTGCAATGACAAATGGATTATGTTTGATAACCGCAAGCGCTCAGCAAGTTGGTTGGATCCTGGTTCAGCACCTAAACAATGCCCTAAACGAAAACTCACCCCTAGAAAAGTGATGATCACTGTTTGGTCGCCGGTGTGATTCATCACAGCTTCTTACCAAACGGGGTGAGCATTACTCCAGATGTGTACTGAAAAGAACTGAACACGATGATGGAGAAGCTGGCACATCTCCAACCAGCATTGGTCAATCGCTCGTCTCCGCTGCTCCTGCACGACAACGTGCGACCTCATACTGCACAGTAGGCGGTCTCCAAGTTGAAAAAAATTCGTTTAAATTTTTTCATACAAAACGGCGATTTCATAGGTAAAGAAAAAGAAAAGGCAAATTTTCTAAAAAATGTATAGGAGAAAATGGGTAGCATCTATATTCAAATCATCTATGGCTAACATTCTTGTCCTGAATGACGGACTGACGGATCAACGCCCAGCCAAAACCGCTGATCGTAGAGACCTGAACCTGACCTGACCTGCAGGGCATGCTCTTTGTAATGCGTAGGCATCCGATAAGAAGGGATTTTCCGAAATTCGACTCCTAAGGGGGTGAAAAGGGGGAGAAACGTTTGTCAAGTATGGGGCAACGTGATTCCTTGGTCCAATTTGTGAACATAATTTATAGGTATTCAACTGGTATTAAGGAATATATTAAGGATTATCTTAATTCTTTCAATAATTTAAATTGATAGTTAAAAAAAACAAGAAATTGTTTTAAACACTTACGGATTGTGTCGCGGTGCACTTTTCTTTTTCCCGACGTTTCGGCTACTTTTCAGCAGCCGTGGTCACGGGAGGAGTTCAGTCCTCCCGTGACCACGGCTGCTGGAAAGTAAGTGTTTAAAACAATGAACAATATTCGCGTAAACCTAAGAAATCAATAAATCAAAAAATATTAAAAAAGTTGCAACTATTAATTAGCCATGAAAATTTTGAAATAAATGTATTATTACTAGTAAGTAGAACTTTCACAATAGGGCAGCAAGATGGCGACATAATATGATTTTATTTTAAAATGTTTTAAAAAATTTGCCTTAATACAAGTCAAATTGTTCGTATATTATATACATAACATTTCATACTTACGAGGGCGGGTCAATAAGTCCGTGACTTTTGGAATAAAACACAGATTTTTTGATAAATAAATCATTTTATTTTTCAACGTAGTCCCCCTTGAGCTCTATACACTTTGTCCAACGCTTCTCCAATTTTTTTATCCCTTCCAAAAAATATGATTTGTCGAGGTCCTCAAAATAGGCCTTTGTTTGCGAGATGACTTCATCATTGGAGTCAAATCTTTTTCCACCGAGCCATTTTTTCAGGTTTGGGAACAAGAAGTAGTCACTTAGAGCCAAATCTTGAGAATAGGGTGGATGTGGGAGCAATTCATAGCCCAATTCATGGATTTTTGCCATGGCAACTGCACATGTGTGCACCCTTGCATTGTCTTAGTGAAAAAGAACTTTTTTCTTGGCCAAATGAGGTCGGTTTTTTTTCAAATCCTCATTGAAGCGGTCCAATAAGTTGGCATAATATTCCCCATTAATTGTTCTTCCCTTTTGAAGATAGTCAATGTGGATTATCCCACGTGCATCCCAAAAAACAGTCACCATAACTTTATTGGCTGACAAACCCACCTTGGCCTTCTTTGGCGCCGATTCACCCTTAGAAACACACTGTTTTGACTGTTGTTTGGTCTCTGGTGTATTGTGATGGATCCATGTTTCGTCCACGGTTAAAAAACTCCTCCATATTGTGATTAAACAACGCCAAACCTTCCTGTGAAGTTGTTACACGATTGCGTTTGTGGTCGACTGTGAGCAAACGCGGCACCCATCTTGCGGAAAGCTTTCTCATGCCCAAGTGATCATTCAAAATTGAAACCACTGAGCCATGCGAGATGCCTATGGCTTCCACAATATCTTGCACTTTCAATCTTCGGTCGGCCAACACCATATCGTGAATTTTTTCGATTGTTTCGGGTGTAGAGACCTCAACTGGGCGTCCAGGACGTTCGGCATCTTCAGTGCTTGTAAGGCCACAACGAAATTCAGTAAACCACTTTTTTACCATTGAAATCGATGGTGCAGAGTCCCCATAGTATTTATCAAGCTTAGCCTTGGTCTCGGTAATGGTTTTTTTTCGCAAAAAATAATTCTTAATAAGCACACGAAATTCACTTTTTTCCATTGTTTCCTTAAGTTACTGGATAGTCTGATAAAGATAGCTGTAAAACACAAACTAACTGACGCAGCAAGTTCAAATTTTGATAGGAGTCAACTGACAGATGCCTGTTGACAGGAGTAGTGTTGCTTTTTCAGTAAGGAGGTTTGAAATTCAAAAAGTCACGGACTTATTGATCCGCCTTAGTACATATGAATTATTGTTATGTCCGAAGCTTTTTTAATTCTTTTCCGATGCATTGTGACACCCAATAACGACACAAACCGTCATAAAGTTTATAATAATCGGAGATGTATGCACTAGCGCTTGACCTTGACAACTGACGGGTCGTTCGAGCAAACTGAGCCGATATGGCACAGTATGATTTGCTTCACTTTTCATGCGCGTACCCGGTTTTTATGTGTTTTATTTAATCTAAGTTTCAGCCTAAACGGATTCGAGCACATACACTGAAAATTGCCGCGAGCTTCGGTCGTGTTTTTAGGGTTCCGTAATACTTAAGGAACCCTTATGATTCGCTCTGCCCATCCGTCTGTCTGTCTGTCTGTCCGCCGCTCTCCTAGCTTCTGTAATAACTTTATGACAATAACTTTTTAAGTAGGTAATTCAAAGAAAACCTATTGCGCGTTGATAGTTACGGAACCCTCCTTAGACATGTCGTGACATGCTCTTGGTTAGTTTAGGCTATTATTTTATTTATTTATTGTATTTTCTGCAACTGTAGTCACGCTATCGACGAAACCGACTTAATGTGTCATACATTTTTTCAGTATTATGTTTTAGAAATCATATCTCTTTTTTTATAGTAATAGTCTTTAGATTTAATCAACCAAAGTGGCTCTAAAGTTTTAAATACTTCAATTAACTCTAATAAATATTCTTTATACCACGTGCCATTTTTAGGGTTCCGTTCCCAAAGGGTAAAAACGGGACCCCATTACTGGGACTTTTCTGTTCGTCCGTCTGTCGCCGTAACCTTCCTATACCGTGATAGCTCGACTGTTGAAAATTTCACAAATGATGTAGGTATTTCAATTGCCGTTATAACAACAAATATTAAAAAACAGAATAAAATAAAATTTGAGGCTCACTTGCCGAAACTCCTCTTGCCGACTCGCACATGTCCCGGTTTTATTTTACAGTCGAATTTTATTACCGATCAGTCTAATTGTATTACTGTTCAGTCCATCCGTTTAGGTCAGAACTAATGTTGCAAACTTAGATGTTTTACAAAGTTTTAATACTAAATTTAGTATTTTATTCCCTCTTTAGTAGGAATTTAGTTGTTAGTAGGGGTTTTGTACAAAATAGCTATACAGTAATCATGATATACAAAATGGCCTGCTATTATGACACCTATCATAATAGCACATAGTATCTCGCGTCCGTAAGTCGCTTAAAACTACCGATTTATGAGTTTTTCGTCAAATGACTAAATGTCAAATGACATTTCTTTTGAAAGTCGTATTAGTTACACTATTTATAACTCAAGAACAGCTGAACCGATTTGGCTGAAAATTGGTGGGGAGGTAGCTTGAGAACCAGGAGACATAGGATACTTAAGTGCCCCGCCGAGTCTGCATGTTCGCGATAATCTCAAAAACTACTAAAAGGATTTTCATGTCGTTTACATTTACCGACAGAGTGGCTTCTTAGGAAGGTTTAGGTCGATATTAATTTGCTAAGGTCTAATGGAAATCGTTTCATTTATTAAGGTGTCGAAAAAAGACAAGCCGCCTGGGAGCTTTTATCGAAAATGCTGCCTAGCCTAACCCGTTGGAGATAAATAACAAAATAATGTATGGTGGGATTGTTTCTCTTTATTAGGTCTACAAAAACTCTGAGATGGCATATATGTCTATATCAGGGATCCCCAAACTATTTTGGACAAGTGACCCCTTTTCCAAAATGAACAGTTATCTCAGACCCCCATGGCCAAATTACATATTTTTAAGATCAACCCCCTTATTCATAATGTTCCGCTAACTTAAAACAACTGCTACAGAGTACTAGTGAAAACTCCAACACAGATTTAAAAATGGCTGAAAATCTTTCTAAGCAAGAGCCTCTTGATAACCAGCGAACTTCACTGTGCAGAAGTAATCGAGTAAAGACTTCGTCGTTTTCCTCACATAACTGAGCAAATAACCGAGAGTTTAAAGAATTGCTTCGAATCTTGTTGATAGCATTTATTACATATTGTAAAGACTTGTGCAATCTAGTACTCAGCTTTTTTTGCTACTAAATGCTGCCTGTGAATCACACAGTGCATGACCAGTACATCAGGCAGTTTTCGCTTTAAGTGAGCTATAAAACCACGATGACGACCAACCATAGACGGTGCACCATCAGTCGCAACAGAAACAATGTTCTTCCATGGAATAGCTTTGTCAGTAAAAAAATGTTCCATGGCCTGAAAAATCGATTCTCCTCTGGTATTAGTCTCTAAATATGTAGCAAAAAGCAGTTCTTGGCACATATTTTCATCTTTGATATATCGAACATATCCTAACAACAGAGCTTCATTGCCGGGTAATGTAGACTCGTCCAACTGGAGAGAGAATCTGTTGGTCTGTAAGAACTTGCATAAAATGTTTTCCACATCGCGTCCCATCTCGTCTATGCGTCTAAACGGTGTTATTGCTCAAAAGTATTCTCTTTAAAATATCATGTGCGGGGTTGTGCAACATATTGTTAAGGACCTCCGCAATGGCTGGTAAGATAAGCTGCTCTCCAATTGTGTGGGGTTTCCCCGACATCGCTATTAATAAAGATATATTATAGGACGCTCGTAAACCATCATCGTCTTTAATATTTAGATGATGGCGCAAATTTCGACCTTATGGTTGGCCTTTTGTCTTGTTTTTCTTTAAGTGCAAATTAACTTTGTTGAACATTCCAAAGATATCAGTCAAGTAATAAATGTCTGTTTATTTATTTATTTATTTATATTTAGTATACAGACAGGTTACAGTCATTACATGGTAATACAAACATAATCTTAATTCTAGGCTAGACAGCAGCCCAAAAACAGTATACATAACATAATTATTATAAAGTTGTTACTAAAATTAAACTAATAACAAGAAAACTGATACCTAATACCCACTACGAAACATTGAGTATACACTGAGTGACTTATATTTAGCTTAACTTATTATATTACTAAATTTGGTTAAAATAAAATCAAAATAAATAGTATGTAGATAAAGAAAAAATCTGTAAAATCATTATTGTCTGAGTTATTAACATTCTATATCAGAGTTGGTAACAAGAGATGGCAAATACTTGGCTTTCATAATATTGTTGATCGTTTTCTTATAATGTGAAAATTGACGAAAAATGTCTACGCTCCAACTACCCACTACTAAGTCATTATAAGTACGACACATTCTAACTAGCGGATTGTAATAGGACGTATTGTTTTTGAATGCCTGTATAGTGAACATTTTCGGTTTACGCGTTCTATGGCGAGTGTTAATGGATATTTGGGATAGAAGATTAGGAGCATCAATAGAAGAATGGAGTATTTTATGTAGGCAAAGAAGATCGTATCTCTCACGACGGGCACTTAATGGTAACACGCTGAATTTGCACAGTTGAGTGGCATAGCCTTTTACCATACGACCGAGATTAAGTTTTCGTGTAAGATATCTCAAACACATTCTCTGTACCCTCTCAATGCTCTCGATGTGTGTTGTGTAAAAGGGGGAGCAAACTGGACAGCAATACTCCACAACGCTTCTAACTAAGCTGAAAAATAGTGTTAGCACACTATTTGGTTTTCTGAAGTCTTTTGTGGAGCGTATGACAAACCCTAACATTTTATGACTTTTTTTTAATATTTGCTCATAGTGCGGGCGAAAAGATAACTGGTCGTCAAAAATAACACCAAGATCCTTTACTGTCTGCCGTCTTGACAAGACATTCCCTTGTACATTATAAGAATGATTGTGCGTAAACTTCTTACGAGTGAAAGATATCACACAACACTTTTCAATATTGAGCTTCATGTTGTTAGATACGCACCAGTCCGAGATGGCATTGAGATCATTTTGTAGCGCAGCAAACTGATATTTGTTGTTTACTTCAAAAGATTTTTAGATCATCTGCGAAAAGATTTTTAGATTATCTGCGTACAAAAGTGAAGGACAGGTTAGTCGGAAAACTAAGTCATTAATAAATATGACAAACAGCAAAGGACCAAGGTGAGACCCCTGGGGGACCCCGGAGGGAACCGAAACGGAGAAGGAGGAGAAACCTTTCACAGTAACAAGCTAAACGGAGATATGAGGCTATCCACCTCAATAAGCTACCGTGAATGCCATAATGTGAAAGCTTGGAAATAAGTAGGGAATGATCAACTTTGTCGAAGGCTTTACTGAAGTCCAGGTAGATGGAATCAGCCTGTCCACCAGAGGCAAACACCTGACAGAGATAATTCTTGTATTCTATTAAGTTAGTGAGAGTGGATCTATTTTTTACAAAGCCGTGTTGCTTGGTTGAGATGTAATTACGAAAGTGATTATACATATGGACATAGACCACCGATTCGAAAAGTTTTGCAATGCCGGACAATATACTTATAGGGCGATAGTTCGAATATTGAGATCTAAGACCTGATTTATATATAGGAATTACGTGAGCTACCTTCCATGAAGAAGGAAACATACCACTAGAAATAGATTTATTAAATAAAATTGTGAGAGGTTGCGACAGCTCCTCAGCACATTCCTTGAGGAATTTTGATGGTATATCTTAATTGCCTTAATTATTAATTGTCTTAATTTTATATTATTAATATATTAATATTGTTTAGAGTGCACGGCAGGAACTCTGGCATATTATTACTTAGATCTACATCTACGTGGGACGTCGAGGGAGTGTTGTAGACGGAGCTAAAGATTTCTGAAAATAGTTCACAAATTTCCTTGACCGTCAGAAGAAGTTCTGTCACCGAATGTCATTGTGTGCGGAATCGATACACTACCCTTACGACCATTGACATAGCGCCAAAACATTTTCGGGTCGTACTCTAACGAGTCTTCTACCGTAGTCAAGTATTTTTTGTAGCATTCAGTGATGAGAAACTTACATCTAGTACGTAATAGCGAGAAGGAATCGTAATCTCGGGGATTTCCAAACTTCTTAAAACGCTTGTGGTATTTGTTTTTCTCTTTGATACATTTAATGAGCCCCTGACTGTACCATGTAGGAAAATTATTAGAGTTGTTTCTGACATAAGGCGTATTGTCCGAGATTATTTGATACAACAGTTTATAAAACGTATCGACTAAATTATCGATGTCCTCTGAGGACAGAAACTTGTCCCAATCAACTTTGCTTAATTCTGATCGAGTCTTAGCGTAATCACACTGATTAAAATTATAGCGTCTTTTGCTGCAACGTTTTATAGAGTCATTACACAACAAATTAGAGACATTTACGCAATAAGCAATATGATGTGAATCGACTTTGCAAAGTGGAGTTGTTTCAGTTACGCTAATAGAGGATTGAGGTAGATTTGATAATACCAGATCCAGAAATCTATTGTTTTTATTGGGAATAACAATAAATTGCGCTAGACTACAAATGTTCATAGTTTCAATGAGTAGTTCAGCTTTGCGGTCCATAGGATTAGAAGGCAAGTGAACATTTAGGGCATCACGCGTTTCCCAGGTAATATTTGCAGAATTAAAATCACCTAACAATAAAAATGACTCCGACCGAATCTCTCACACGGGTATTGCTGAAAGTCACAATGATATTTCGTGGCCTTTTGGAAGCAGAATTTTGCTAAGCAACTCTACGACAAGCGTTAATATGTCCGTCTTCAACCGGGAACTTAATTATATCGCATAATTTCTTAAGGAGCTGCATTACATTCTCATTTTTACGTTCTGGCACTGCCTGTATCTCGATATTGCAATTGCGGGAGATCTTTTCGAAGCTTGCAAGGCGAGAATTCAATTTAACAATATCGCTACTCATTTTCGCGTTTTCAGTTTCCAAACCTCTAATATATTTTTCGGTTTTATCTCTGTCAGCCCTGATCGAAGATTGCTCTGCGCATATGAAGTCAGTGGTAGCTGCGAAGTCATCCTTGAGAACTTTGAGAGCCGTGTCCAGTTCGTTCTTGACTAGCAACTTCACGTCCTCTCTAATAGCCGCACGAAAATACGCCATGAAAGCAGATAGAGTGTGATGTAGCTTTTCATCTAGGAGAGTGCTGATTTTATCCATTGTTACAACATCTTCGAGATTTTGCGCCGTAAGGGGAGACACTGTTGACTGATCATAAACGTCACAAGACATATTGAGAGAGTCGTTGCAATGTGATTGTACGATGTTCTGACGGACAGGCGTGTTATCATTGCTCTAGGGTCATTTGGTTACGTTACTGCAACAAGGGCAAATCCAAGATGATAAGAATTCTTTTGTAAAGGCAAAAAAATTTTGTTTGTCTATTGCTAAGCACTGGTAGTGATATTTGCCAATGCACAGTCGGCATTTCAAAAAATCTCTTGTATTCAAAGCCTTTTTACAACCACTGCAGTTCATACTGAATAACAATTAATTAATATTGCCACCTGAGTAATAATAGCAATTACTCGCTTATTATTTTTCCAGTCCAAAACACTTTTACTGTAGGCGTTTTTATTAGTTTCTCAGTGAATACTGCTGTTCGAGCAAGCGGTAGACAAATTCGGCCGCGATCCGCCTGACACGGTGGCTCAGCGGTACAGGCTCCAGCCAGCAACTCAGCGAACCCGGGTTCAAATCCTGCACGGCCACACAAACGAAAAACACTTATTCACCTTTGGGGGCTCGGAAGACAGCGCAGGCACACTCCTCCGGACCGAACACTGATGGGGCGAAGCACCCTGAGACACCCGGCACCACATTTTAACAAATTTAAATATTTCAAAAATACTGCACACACGACCGCTCACAACCCAATTATTATCATTACTGTTTTACAATTGTTCAGATTTTCTTTCAAATTCGAATCTTTTTCTTGTAAAAACTCCAACACAGATTCAAAAATGGCTGAAAATCTTTCTAAGCAAGAGCCTCTTGATAACCAGCGAACTTCAGTGTACAGAAGTAATCGAGTAAAGACTTCGTCGTTTTTCTCACATAGCTGAGCAAATAACCGAGAGTTCAAAGAATTGCTTCGAATCTTGTTGATAGCATTTATCACATATTGTAAAGACCTATGGAATCTAGGACTCAGCTTTTTTGCTACTAAATGCTGTCTGTGAATCACACAGTGAATGACCAGTACATCAGGCAGTTGTTGCTTTAAGTGAGCTATAAAACCACGATGACGACCAACCATAGACGGTGCACTATAAGTCGAAACAGAAACAATGTTATTCCATGGAATAGCTTTGTCAGTAAAAAAATGTTCCACGGCCTGAAAAATCGATTCTCCTCTGGTATTAGTCTCTAAATATGTAGCAAAAAGCAGTTCTTGGCACATATTTTCATCTTTATTAGTTTCTATCGCCGCCTTAACAATATCGAACATATTGTTAAGGATCGAACGTATCGCCACCTAAAAAACGCAACATGGACTAGGACAGGGCCCAGTCACAGCCAACTAAAACTTCCGCAGTGCGGAAAAGTATCGAACAGATAAAGGCAAATAGTACTCCGGTCTTACCCCCAAAACAAAAAACGAATCAATACATTACAATCAATAACATAACCAGGAGCCTTTAACCAAAGTAAAAGTACTTAAAAAACAGGTAGTAAAAAAGGCGGACAGCCCCTCTAGGGCGTCCTGCCCAAGGACTTACGAAGGTAGAGCCTGTCTGGCAAAAGCAAAACAACACTTAAATGACTCTAAAAACCTAAAAACGGAAATAAGAGAAGGAGTTATTGCGATGTTAGATAGGCTCTACCAAATAATCAAAGAAACAGAGTTAGAATTCACCAAGGTTAGAGTAGAAAAAACTGGAGAGCAGGGGAGGACCTTTTACATCCCCCCCAGCCGCACGGCGAAACTCCGAAAATGGTTGACGACGAACTGGTGAGAAACCTAAAAGAAAATAATAGATTAATACAAGAGAGCATGAATAAGGGAATGAAGGAAATGATGAGATGGATGGAAGAGATAAGAGGAAGTATGGAAGAAAGTAAGCAGAGAATGGGAAGGTAGAGCTCACTGTTGGAGAACAACATGACTGTCGCCAATACGACGAGCTATGCGAGCGTTGTATCGAGAGGAGTCACTGAGGAACTCCCCGAAACAAGGGTACTGGACTCAGTCATGGTGTCCTCCAAAGATGAGCTGGACACAGGAGATGAAGTGTTAGAAAAGAAAAGGAAGACAGTGGATGCTAAGGACGGATGGGTAAAAGTAGAGAGAGGAAGAAAGGTGAAGAATAGAAAGGTTGTCGTCGGCTGTGCGAGTGAGGAAGAAAGAAATAAGGTGAAGGAGAGACTGAGAAAGAATGAAGGATTGGTTGTGGAGGATGTAATGAATAAGAGCCCCCTTCTGGTCTTCAGGGATGTTATGAAGTGCGATAAGGCAGACTTCCTTACAGCATTTAAAAACCAGAATGCAGGCATCCTTGGGGTCTAAAGGGAGAAGAATGCAAGATTGAGGTAGCGTACGTGATGAAATCTAGGAACCCCCTCCAGAACCACGTAGTGATTAGAGTGAGCCCACAGTTATGGAAGAGATGTATGAGTATAGGACACGCCCATATAGGGCTAGGCAGAGTGAGAGTGTTGGAACAAAGTCCGCTGTGCTCGTCTCTGTGTCGTGCAGTGCTCCCGCTGCCTTGGGTATGGGCATGCCAAAAGGCTATGCAGCGAGGAACAGGAACGATGCTGCCACTGCGCCGGTCCTCATATGAAGACCGAGTGCGACAAGTGGAAACGAGGATAAGAGCCTAAGTGCATAAACTGCACTAAGGCCAAGAAAGGTAGCGTGGAGCACAACGCCTTTGATAGTGGATGTACGGAAAGGAAGAGGTGGGACGCTCTATCCAGATCGGCGGTAACGTATTGCTAAGGTTGCCCATGGTGAGTACTTTCAGTACCGAGTTTTGCAGGCAAACCTCCAGCGGAGCTAGATTGCCACAAGGGAGCTATTGATCGAGGCCACCAAGCGTAAGGCATACGTAGAATTGCTGCAAGAGCCCTACATAGGTGGGGCACGGAGTATTGGAAGACGCGACTTGAAAGACCCGCGAGGAAGGGAAGTGTCTGCTGTACTGGAAGCAATGGGTATGCACATATTCAACACCGGGGACATCCCGACATTCGATACCGTCAGAGAGGGGAAATGGTACTCCAGTTACGTGGATGTGACGGCGTGCTCCGACGATCTGCTGAACCGAGTGGGCGACTGGAGAGTAGAGGAGGGTCTCACGAGCTCGTACCACAATGGCATATCCTTCGGCATCAGACAACAGAAATCCACAGGCACGAACATAATACGAATCACACGCATATTTAACACACAGAAGGCAAACTGGACTCAGCATCGTGAGAAATTGACGCAGTTGATGTCGGACAGACAATTAACTGTACAAGACATAAACACAATACACAGCACACAACAAATAAAAGAGGCAATAGACAGATACACACAAGCAATCACACAGACATGCAGAGACACAATGCCGACCAAAAAACACACACAAAAATTCACCTTGTCGTGGTGGAATGATGAGCTCGCGCAGATGAAGAAGCAGGTTGCCACGAGGAGACGCAGGATTCGGAACGCAGCACCTGATCGCAGAGACCGCGTCGTTGGACTGTACCTGGAACAAAAGGAGAAGTATGATAAGGCTGTAAAGGATGCGCAAGTTGAGAGTTGGAAGGAGTTTTGCCAGAAATAAGATAGGGAGGGGGTTTGGGAGGGCATCTACAGAGTGCTGAGCAGAGCTACAGGGAGGGAGGAAGATCTGCACCTTACGAGGGACGGTGAAACCCTCGACGCCCGAAGCTCGGCAGAATTGTTGGCGGAGACCTTCTACCCCGAGGACCAGGAAAGTGATGAAAGCGAGGAACATCGGCGGACGCGCCGGCGCGCGGAGTCCCTGGACACCGAACCGCCGGCGGGTCCGGACGACCCTCCTTTCATCATGGAGGAGTTGAAGAGAGCCGTAAGGTCCTTAAACCCCAAAAAGGCCCCCGGGGAGGACGGCCTCACGTCCGACATCTGCCAGCACGCTGTGGAATGTAACCCGGAATGGGAACCATTGCGCTGCTGAACAGGTGCCTCACTATCGCCTGCTTTCCCGAACAGTGGAAGCAGGCGACCATGGTGGTGCTAGGGAAGCCGGGCAAGGAATCGTATCGGGTACCAAAAGCCTATCGACCGATCGGCCTGTCCTCGGCAAAATCTTCTAGAAGATGCTGGTCGCCCGACTTAGGTTCTACCTGCTGCCCAAGATTATCCCCAACCAGTATGGCTTCATGCCCCAAAGGAGCACCGAAGATACCCTCTATAGGTTGGTGAACCACATCAGAAAGCAGAGAGAGGAGAAGAAAATTTCTGTTGTGGTCTCGCTGGACATAGAGGGGCCTTCGATAGTGCTTGGTGCACAGCCATAAAGGTTAGGTTGGCTGAGGTTGGGTGTCCGGGGAATCTGAGGCGGGTGATCAGCAGCTACCTGAGTGAAAGAAGAGTGAATGTAAGGTATGCAGGTATGGAAGTGAGCAGGGAGACCAACAAGGGGTGCGTGCAGGGGTCCATAGGTGGACCGATCCTGTGGGACCTCTTGTTGGACCCCTGCTATGGAAAATAGAGGAGATGAATGTATTTTGCCAGGCGTTTGCCGACGACATCGTGCTTGTGTTTGAAGGCGATACGGCTCTCGATATGGAATTAAAAGCAAATAGGGTGCTAAGATAAATAAAAGAACGGGGTAAGGCCAATAAACTAAATTTCGCAACACACAAAACCTGTGCACTGCTCTCTACAAGGGAACTAAAACATGACATACCGCGACTCAAAATGGGGAGTGTGGACATAAAATATTATAAAAACATAAAAATACTAGGCTTAACGATATACAGCGGCCTAAGTTTTAATACCCAAATGCTGGGAATGTTTGCCAGAAAGCAATAATATTAGCTATAAGCTATTAGCTAAAACAGCCAGAGTGGGCTGGGGACTTAACCCCCAAGAAAGGCTCAACTCCGTTCAACGGGGTTTTGCCCAGATCTGCAGAGCATATCGAACTGTCTCCCTGAACTTTGGCTATTTGATTTAGATTTGGCTATGAAACACCCTATCCTAAACCTAACTGTTTTCGAGATATTCGACTTTAATTTTTTTCATAAATTTGCCGAATTTTTAGATATTTGATTGTATACTATGAAATTTAGTATTCAAAATCTCATTATTTTTTGCTTTTTACAACTAGGACAAGATGCCTTATGACTTCAATAACCAAAATTGTAAGTAATTTAACTTAACAGGTCGTACTAAGACATTGAAAGTTAAAAAAAAGTAATATTTATTTATTAAGTTTATTTTTGTTTAAAGGATATCCAAAAAAAATATTATGGAAGATGCTCTGCAGATCTACTTTGAAATATCTACGTTTCATCAGCTATCCCACAAGGTATAACAATCAAAGATTTTATTGGAATTGGTGCAAAAAACTTAGCTTCAACGGCAACTGAGGTAAAAAATTACATTAGTTGATTACGTTTAATTTAACCCTTGACCCCAGAAAACAAAATAAAACAATAAATAAGTACACAATAACATTTATTACTTAATAACACATGTTTGAATTTCATGTTCAATATGACCACCCCTGTTTTGCACACATTTTCGCAGTCTTTTTCTCAGTCCACTTTTCAATACGCCAGTTGTTAAATTGCCTCTTATTTCATTCGCCGCGTTAATTATTCTAGTTCTCAATTCTTTTACAGATGATATTGGGTTGGGCTCACTGTACACCAGACTCTTCATGTGCCCCCATACATAAAATCCATGGGGGTTAGGTCCGGACTTCTCGGTGGCCAGGGTATAGGCCCACCTCGCCCAATCCATTTATTCTGGTAATTTCTATCCAACCATTCTCTGACACCTCTCCTGTAATGCGCAGGGCAGCCATCATGTTGGAACCACATGTCTCGGCGCAGAGTGAGTGGCAAATCTTCTAGTAAATTATTGAGGTCTCCTCTCAGGAAATTTTCATAAAATTCCCCATTTAAATTATCAGGGAGAAAATATGGGCCAATCAAATGATTGGAAATGATACCCATCCACACGTTCAAGCTGAATCGGCGTTGTGATCCCTTAACCCCCTTCTTGTTTGGATTTCTCTGTTCTTTCGGGGCCCAATAATGGACGTTATGGTAGTTTGTGATTCCGTGTTTGTCAAACTTTGACTTTCTGCCGATTCATGTTGAATGCAGATGTAGAAGACCCGACTTTTTTTAAAAACTTCTCAAAACTTCGGGTCTTCTACATCTGCATTCAACATGAATCGGCAGAAACCCAATCGTCTTACGGGATCATCTTGTTCAATATCCTGTACAGGCATGTAGTGGTATGGGTATAGGCCCGCAGTGTAAACGTTATACCACACATTCCATTGCGAGACTCCCAGTTGAGAGGCAACAATATTAGTAGAGGTGGTTGGATTCAATCGGAATCGTTGCACTATTTCGTTGTCCTGTTCTTCGTCATCATCAATAACACGTGGCCTTCCTAAATCTGTCCGTCGTCTCGATACGGAGCCAGTTTCTCGAAGCCTTCGATAGAGTCCTTCAAAAACTCTCACATCCGGTACTCGACGGCCGGGATAGCGTCTTATGTACTCGTTACGAACTTGCGCGGACACACAATTGCAGTATCCGTAGCAAACTAGCATATCTGCATATTCCTGGTTCGTGTAGCCAATCATCATCGTCAACAGTTCCGTATCACAAGCAAAATCAGAGTCCAGTAAACAAGCACAATAGTCACAAATCGAAAGAAACAGTTCAGAAACACAGCCAAGTCGAACAGAAAACAGAAAGCAAAACGATAACGCATCTACATGTTAGAGAAGGAGACTCTTCTCAGCTCGACGCCGGGCCCCTGAAAAGGGCCTTACGGCGGACCTAACCGAATACCAGGGGCTAAGCCCCTCTAATTGGGGTGGGAAGACGCGCCCAGTACTAGTACTGGGCGCATGAGTCTCTAGGTTTTGAGGGGAAGACCCCCCGCGGCAGAACGCGGGGTAAACCCATGGGAGGGCAACAATCAAAACAAAAGAGTGACGATGTGCCAATCCAGGCCCGACCAAGACCGACGGTCGGCTCCAAACGGCGCGTGGGGGTCCCGACCCGGGGGTCGGGAAACGTGTATGGGTCCACTCCCTCACACGCCGTGTTTTACCGGACCGCGGAACCAAGCGACCTGGGGAAAAGGGGAAAAGGGGAAACTTCCGGGCCCCGACTTTTTATGTCGGGGGGGGAAGGTACGCCCCGGGGACGACGGGTTGGCAATAGGGCTGCCACTCGTCAGGCTCCGGACGCGTTTTAGACCGGTTTCGCCGGCATCTGGTTTGCCGGCGAAAAAAAGGGGGGTAAGGTGGGGGGAAAACAATCCCGCAGGTGGTAGTGGCGCGGTTGCGCCGGAGCGCATCAATGCGCTAGGTGCGGCGCATCATTACGCCTGGGCTCCTCCTCTTCGGGGGCGGCGAGGCGGGCTGTGTGGCTCCGCTGGGTCCTCCGGAGGGACGGCATCCCTCGGCAGGCGGTGGCGGTCCGGCGGGCGGGCATGCCACGGCGCCAGGTCGGTCAGCTCGACCAGGCGCGAGGCATCCGCCCGCGCAAACAGCTTCGCGGAGAGCTGGGCCACAAAGGCCTCCACGCTCTCCACCCTGAGGTCCCTCGCGATGGTGGTGTTGCGGACGTACCACGGTGCGTCCGCAATTCGGCGCAGCACCCGGTTTTGGGCTCTCTGCAGCAACCCTTTCTGGGGTGCAGAGAGCAGGTGGTGCCACGCGGGTGCCGCGTACGTCAGGCGGGACCGTACGTACGTCCGATAGAGGGCTATGCGCATCCTCAGGGGGATCTGCGGGGACGCGTAGGCCGGACGCAGCTGGGCTACTGCCGAGTTCGCCTTCGACACCGCCGCTGAGCACTGGGGGGCCATGGATAGTCGGCGGTCAATAATGACCCCGAGATATTTCGCCGTCTTACCCCACGGAATTGCGGCGTCTCCGATCTTCAGAGGAGCCGGAAAACCTGTTCTCGTAGAGACGGCGAGCGCCTGGGACTTGCCTGCGTTGACAGATAGTCGCCATTTGCTCAGCCAGTCCGGGAGTAGGTCCAGCGTCCTCTGAAGCTTCGTAACGGCGTGGTCCCTGTT
Organism: Phengaris arion; assembly: GCA_963565745.1. NCBI lineage: Eukaryota > Metazoa > Arthropoda > Insecta > Lepidoptera > Lycaenidae > Phengaris > Phengaris arion. Next base: position 19,937,299 of record OY751444.1, read on the forward strand.
TAGGGAGCTGGCGATGTAGGCCGTGTCATCGGTGTAGAGCGCCGCGATGGTGCCAGGGTGTGTGGGCACGTCGCTGGCGTACAGGATGTACAGCGCTGGGGAGAGCACGCTACCTTGGGGCACGCCTGCGGCGATGGGGCGCTCGTTTGAGAAGACTCCGTCAACGCGAACCCTGAAGGTCCTGCGGGAAAGGAAGGAAGCCACTAACCTTACCAGGTGGGGAGGTACGTTGGCCCGGATGAGCTTGCAGAGCAGACCCTCATGCCAGACACTGTCGAACGCCTTCTCCATGTCTAGGAATACGGCTACCGACTATTCCTTTTTGTTAGCCGCAACGGAAAGGTGGTGAATAACACGTACCAACTGAAGGGTGGTACTCAGGTTGGACCTGAACCCGAACTGTTCCTCACGAGAAGGGAGGTAAGGGGAGAGATATTTTAAAAGAAGGAGTTCAAAAACTTTGGAAAGGGTGGAAAGGAGGGTAATGGGCCGGTAGCCATCAGCCCTTCTTAAGTTCTTGTGGGGCTTGGGTATGGTTACGACCAGACCCATTTTCCAGGAGGAGGGGAAGTGGCCGGTCCTGACAATACCATTGTAGAGGCGAGGGCGGCCACCATTCTGAAGGGGAGGTGGCGGAGAGCGGAATTTGGGATGCCATCTGCACCGGGGGCCTTTTTTGGTTTTAGACGCGTGAGGGTCTTTTGGACCTCCCTCGGTGAGATGGAGAAACTTGGGGGGGGGAGGGGGAGGGGGAGAGTAGGAAGACCTTTACCTCCTCGGAGACCAGTCGGACGTGTTCCGTTGCGGTCGTCGGTAGCGGTGAGAATTGGCGCTCAAGGTGCTCGGCATGAATGTCTGCTGTGTCTTCTGCGCGGTACCTTAGGTTGCCATCTGGGTGGAACAGGGGGCACACTGGGGCTGTGACTCCAGTGAGGCTGCGGCAAAAGCGGTGGAGGGAGGGCCAGTCCTCTCCCGCCTCCAGGATGCGTTGAGTCCAGTCGGCTGCGTTTTGGTCCTGAAGGGCAGTTTTTACCTTTAATGTCAGGCGGTTTAGCTGCGTCTTCAGGGTGGGGCAGCGGCTGAGCTGCCATCTTCGGCGCAGGCGTTTCTTCTCGCCTATAAGGTCGGCGATGTGCCGGGGGAGAGAGGGCCGCTTGAACTGCCGGTGAGTAGGCGGCTGGGTTGCCGCGTCCATCGCGGCCACGATCGCCTCGGTGATCTGCAGAGTCATCGATTCGACGTTCTCTGCAGAGTCCACCGGGAAATTGGGCGTGCTCTCGTGAAGCCGTTCTGTGAAAACATCCCAGTCGCGAACTGGGCGAGGGGGAAGAGGGGGGACGCTAGCGGGTACGGCGCGTATGGTGGCTAAGACTGGGAGGTGGTCAGAGCCATGGGCCACATCGAGGACCTCTTGGTGGAGGTCACCCGGGAGTCGGTGGGTGATTGCCACGTCAAGGACATCAGGAGTGTACAGGAGTGTGTAGGGATTCTCGGGGTAGTGGGTGGGGTAATATGTTCCCACCACCGAGTACCCTACTCTTCCTGAGTCGGCGAGCAGTCGGTTGCCATCCGAGTTGGGTGCACGGGATCCCCATCCGGGGTGCTTGCAGTTCAGATCTCCGGCAATCACAGTCGGCTCTTCTGATAGGAGCCTGTGGATGTCGGAGATATCTAAACGCGACCCCGCAGGTTTATAGCACGCATAAATGTGCGTGCGGTGCGACCCGAGGAGTACCTCCACTCCAAGGGCGTACAGCGATGAAACTGAGGGGGGGGGGGGTAAGGGCGAGAGGCGGAGAGGTCGCGTTCGCTGTGGGAGGGGCGGTAGGTACCTCCATCGGCGAGGGGGCCCTGGATGTAGAGGCCACGGTAGATCCGGATGGTGCGGGGGCGGTGGTCGCTGCGGCGTAGGTGGCCGGGCGATCGGCACGCTTGGCAGGCGGCGAGATGTCAGAAGATACCTCTTGCCGCTGCCGTTTGGTGACCTGCGCTGTAGGGGCAGGGGGCGGGGGCATGCTGCTCGACGAGGGGGCCGGCACGGGGGCCGGAGCAGGAGCACTTACCCCTCTTCGATCCTCTTCCGGCGGCGAGGCCGGCGAGGCGAAGGAGGCGAGCTGTGAGCTCGCTGAAGATGGTGTAGGCGGAGGGCGTGGGGCGCTCGCCTCCGCAGTGCGGCGCATGGAGCGCGGCGGAGAGGCCGAACCCTTGTCGGCTGAGCGGGGCTGGGGCCCGGACTCGCGGCGGGGCGCCGTCGGAGGGCATTGGGGCGGGGGGGGTGTCAGTACACCCCCACGAGAATGCCGAAGGCGGCCCGGGGCGAGCGGTATCCGTTGCGCTCAAGCTGGGCTCGGTGGCGGACAGGTACGCGCGCTCGGACGTGCGCGAGCTGGACCTTGATGACGGTCCGCTGCGCGACGCAACTGAGCTGGCGCGGGAATGGCTAGGGCGGTCGCGGCTATGCGGCCGCGAACCACGGTCGGCCATGGTATCGGGGCACTATTTAGTGTTCACCGTATAACATGGGGGACATGTTTATAATAACACAGGACTGTGACACTGTATAACATGTACAACACGAACGATAACAGTTAAAAGGTACTCACACAACACAGGTAGGACACTAACACAAACACGTATTAAGTGTCAAAGTAGTCACAAAAAGTGTACGTACTTGCACGGTAATTAAAACTTTGAGGAGGCTGGCTCCCCGTGACCCAACGCTGGAACGAGTTCCAACGGGAGGCCAAGGGCAGGGCAACTCCTCAGCAAGGCGACAATCCACTCGTTATTCTTACGAATAAGGAGTAAATTGTCGATCGCTATGCGGAGTATATCGGCACTGCACTGGGGCGGGTCAACACGAGCGTGGAGTGAGCGCGGCTACTCGACACGTTTAGAGCGGGACGGCACTACCGCGGAGTGAACGAGTCACTACGACGCGGGCAGAACGAGACGGCACGAAACGCGGAGTAAGCAGGAACACACTAGCACGCACGGGAGACAGGACGATCCGATAACGCATCTACCATGGACGAATCGCATAAGCAGACTAACAACCAAACACAAACAATAGGGCATGTTGTATTCCCATTCCCAATCTCCTTCGGCATCGGCACATTATCTTTCTCACACATACCTGCATAAATTGTAAGTTGTCTCGCTTGCACGCCCCGAACTAACTCAAAGGACAATAGGCAAGGGCCGAGAATTGCTACCTGGGTGCTTTTAACTAAGTGTTTTTCCTATGATTTTTGACAAAACCCTTGATTGTGATACCTTGTTGAATAGCTGATGAAACGTAGATATTTTAAAGTAGATCTGTAGAACATCTTTCATAATATTTTTTTTGGATATCCTTTAAAGAAAAATAAACTTAATAAATAAATATTACTTTTTTTAACATTCAATGTCTTAGTACGACCTGTTAAGTTAATTTACTTACAATTTTGGTTATTGAAGTCATAAGGCATCTTGTCCTTGTTGTAAAAAGCAAAAAATGATGCGATTTTGACTACTAAATTTCATATTATACAATCAAATATCAAAAAATTCGGCAAATTTATGAAAAAAAATTAAAGTCGAATATCTCGAAAACGGTTAGGTTTAGGATCTACGTCGACTTTTCCTGTAACCCTGTAGACATCACACAAGCACTGACTGGACACGGTGGATTCGCCTTCTACTTGGACAGATTCAAGTTGAAGGAGGATCCATCGTGCCTGTGTCGCCCGGAGACGTTTCCTCACCTACTACTCGAGTGCCCAATTTTTGCAAACAATAGATACGATATTGAACAGAAATTGGGCATCACGATGACGGGTGAGAACCTGCCTTCCATCCTGGGGGGAAAGAGGTGAGATACGTTTCTCGAGTACTGTAAAAAAGTGGTAAAAATTGTAAACAAAAGGCACTGTGATAATTTACTGTGATATTAGGGTTAGTTTGAGTGTTGTGCCGTTGTTTTAAATTGATTATTCTTATTTTGCATGTTATTGATTTTATTGACATTGTACATTATTTTAATTTGACATTTTATTTTGTAATTCTAAATCCGATATTGTAATATGTAACTGAAAACTTTTATGTGTGTGTGTAATTTATGATTCTATATCATTTACTTATATCATTTATTTTATGTAACACCTATATAGTAATGTTATACTGTAATTATGTAAGAAAATATGAAAGGAGTAAAATATGAAAAAATAAATAAAACAAAATAAAAGACAAAAGAAACAAAATATAAAAAAGAAAACAATAAGCCCTGTCCATGATAGGGGGAAGAAAAAAAAAACAACAGAGCTTCATTGCCGAGTAATGTAGACTCGTCCAACTGGAGAGAGAATCTGTTGGTCTGTAAGAACTAAGAACATGCATAAAATGTTTTCCACATCGCGTCCCATCTCGTCTGTGCGTCTCTGAACGGTGTTATTGCGCAAAGTTATTCTCTTTAAAATATTATGTGCGGGCTTGTGCAACACATTGTTAAGGTCCTCCGCAATGGCTGGTAAGATAAGCTACTCTCCAATTATGTGGGGTTTCCCCGACTTCGCTATTAGTAAAGATATATTATATGACGCTCGTAAACCATCATCGTCTTTTACTAGACGATGACGCAAACATCGATCTTCTGGATGGCCTTTTGTCTAGTTTTTCTTTAAGTGCTTGAAAAAATTACAAGGGCTTCCTTTTTTTGTCAGCATGTACTCTTGATAAGTGGTCATCCATTTTTGAAGGCTTCATGGCATCGTTACTGAATACTTTTTCACATATGAGACACATCGGCAAGTGTTGATTTGATGGAGATTAAATAATTCCGAACTTCAAGTAGTCCAAACTGTATTGTCTGCATTTTTTTTTCGTGTGTGAATAGAACTGAATAGAACTTCATCATAGAACTCTCAGTAATCCTGCAAATAAAAAAATAAGAAACTACCTACATAAAAAACAATAATAAACTGTTAAATTTGCACACTATATTATTTTTATCACATCCAGGTAATGGATGTTTGTTAGGTATTACTGACTTACTCATTGATAAACTTGGATACCTATAAGTAACTATAGTAGTAACTATAGGGTAAGTAACTATAGTAGGTAATTAGGTATAGAAAATTTGTATTAGGTAAGTAGTTCATTCGTTCATCAGCATAAGAACGAAAACCAAAGCAAACTGAACACTTCAAAGTTTAGGTTCAAACCTACCTACTTAACAACTTAAGCTTTTATCTACCTATTTAAAATATGTTGTGTTTACCATAGGGCAAAAAAAATTACAATCAAATACTAAAACAAATTAAACTAGTAAATTTTTACAATTGAAACAACTGAGGCAACTGCAAACTGTTGCAAACAATCTACAGATAGCTTAACTGATCACTATCACACAGTGGGGCAATGCTGATGCGCTGTGCCGGATAAAAACTGTTTGGTACTTACACTGTAAATTTTTCGTAAACTGCAGATATTGTATGGTTCCGCTATTAACTGGCGTAGGGAGCTCAGCATTTTGTAAATTCTTTTTCAGTCACTTTACTTCACCTAATTTAGCTAAGTAATAACTTTGTCATCTCTTGAAATAAATGAGTACTTATATTATATGAGTTATTATCGTTCAAGCTCCAACGAATTTCAACACGCAAATGAACTTTCAACCGGAGAAGGAGACTCTTCTCGACGCCGGGCCCCTGAAAAGGGCCTTACGGCGGTAACCAATACCAGGGGCTAAGCCCCTCTAATTGGGGTGGGATGACGCGCTCAGTACGAGTATTGGGCGTATAGAGTCAGTTTTTAGGGAAGACCCCCCGCGGCAGAACGCGGGGGAAACCCGTGGGGGGGGGGGGCAACACAATTTCCAAGGGAATGTCGTAATGCCAATCCAGCCCCAACCAAGACCGACGGTCGGCTCCAAACGGCGCGTGGGGGTCCCGACCCGGGGGTCGGGAAACGTGTATGGGTGGGTCCACTCCCTCACACGCCGTGTTTTACCGGACCGCGGAACCAAGCGACCTGGGATAGGAAGGGGGGGGAAAGGTATTCCCGGGCGCCAGACTTTTTATGTCGGGGGGGAAAGAGCTACCACGGGGCTGACGTGTGGGGCAATAGGGCTGCCCCACGTCATACTCCGGGCCACTGAAGGGTGGTTGCGCCGGTTTTTATAACCGACGCGGGGGGTGAGGGGGGCATCGATCCAACGGTGCTAGTCGGGGGGCGTACCGCGCTTGGGGGCGTCTCGGTAGCGTAGCTCCGGGTTGCTCCCTGCGTCTGGTGTCAGCAGGGTGGGTGCCGTTTGGCGAGCGGGCATGACACAGCAGCGGGTCGGTGTTTGGCCGGGTGCGTGGCTTCCGCTCGCTCAGTGATTCGGTGATCCTGTAACTAGAACAGAGAAATTAACGCGTTCAGGGAGCGCGGGGGAAGCGGTGCTATCACGCGTGTGTGTCCCGAGTCAAGAACGCGCGGCGCAGATCTTCGGCAATCGACAGTCGGCTCCTATGGTAGGAGCTTCTGGATACCGGAGATATCTGGGCGCGGGTCCGGGTTAGGGCCGGGGTAGCCAGATCTGTGCGAGGGCGGCTACGAAGGGGGTGCCTTCTACGAGGGCCTTCACGATGGTCGGGAATACTTCCTCCCCGGCCATAAGCTTCTGAACGCAGTTCACGGCCAGGGAGAGGAGAGACTGCAGAAGCTCTGCAGTCGATGCGGGGGCCTCGCTTCGCACCGGCTCTTGGGGCGGCGAAGCGAGCACCGGAGGCTGTGAGTACGGGGCGGCCGCACGGTTTGCAGGCTCCGGGGCGGTTTCTGTTACCGTGACTGTGGTGGCCGCGGGGGAGTCAGTAGGTCTGCGCGGGGGGCGCTGTGAGCGCCGAGTGGCCCGCGTGAGGTCCGGCTGCGGAGGAGCGAGCGCGAGAGGCTCAAGCTCCAACTGGGTGTTGGCTGGAGTAGCGGCGGCATCACAGGGGGGGGCCACAGGGGATGTGGCATCCTTCCTCCTGGAGCTCGGCTGCTTTTTCCTCTTGGGAGGTTGCGCAGGGGAGACCGGAGCCGAGGGGGGGGCATACCTAGGCGTATGATCGTTCGCCTCCGCCATCAGTGATATAGCGGTCGGCGGAGGAGGGGGGTCTCTTGCTCCGGGAGAGACGAGTAGGCAAGTACGCAGGGGGGGGAAGCGCGGGCATTATCGGCTCGCGGTTTCCGTGCCCCCTTACTGGGCACTGTCTGCTATTGGCAGGGTGGGCCCCCCTGCAATTTACGCAGGTGGGCGTCTCAGAGGGGGAGCGGGCGCAGTCGTGGCTAGAGTGCCGGAACTGGTGACATCGGCGGCATTGGGCCGGGCCGCCACGGCCCCGCCAGGCTTCGATGATAACTCCCGGCATATTCAAAAGCTCACATACCTTGTATATGCCGGGTACAACGTCCGGGGCCCTAGTGATAAGGGCGAGGAATAAGCAGGCGCCGGGATCAGACCTCGCCTGAATCAGGGAGACGTGCTCCGCCATGTATCCCAGTTCGGCGAGACCGGCCCTGATCTCTCCGGTGTCTGTAAAGGAAGGTAGGCCCCTGATACCTACCTTGATTGTACGTTCCTGTGGCAGCGAATAGGAGAACCAGGAGGCTTGTCCTTGCTTCTCCAGGTCCGTGAGGTATCGCTTAACGACTGTGTGTTCTCGTTCGCTTTGGGGCGAAAAGCGAATACTCTTGTTTAGTCTGCTCTCAGTTATATACAAAACTGTACTTTGTGGTCTGCTCATGCGATTCGTCCGTGGTAGATACGATTCTTTTTCTGTGCTCGCCATTTTAATTCAACTCGGCTTGTATTTCTGGACTATTCTTGAATCTTTCTTTTTCGTGACTGTGCTTGCTTATTGGACTTGGTTTTGTGCTTCTGATTTGGAACTGTTAAAAATGGCGACCTATACGAACGAGGAATATGCTGATATGTTATTCTGTTACGGATATTGCTATGGTGTATCAGCAAGAACTCGTGCTGAATACATACGACGGTATCCCAACCGCCGCGCTCCGGACGTCAGTGTGTTTGATGGAGTTTACCGACGAGTTAGAGAGACTGGCTCTGTTTCAAGACGACGGTCTGACCTGGGTCGTCCACGTGTTAATGATGACGACGAGCAAGACAACGAAATCCTAGAACTACGAAGAACTAGGAAATCCTAATAAGAAAAGAAAAAAGGGATCCCAGAGACGATTCAGTTTGAATGTGTGGATGGGTATAAAATTTCAAACCATTTAATTGGGCCTTACTTTTTTCCCGATAATTTGAATGGAGAAATCTACGAAAACTTTTTAAGAGAAGAATTACCACAATTACTGCAGCATTTACCAGAAGAAATCACTCAAGACATGTGGTTTCAACATGATGGTTGTCCTACACATTACAGGAGAGCTGTACGAGAGTGGCCGGATACGACGTACCCCAATAAGTGGATCGGAAGAGGTGGACCTACACCTTGGCCAGCTAGGAGTCCCGAATTAACCCCCATGGATTATTATGTATGGGGACACATGAAGAGTTTGGTGTACGACGAGCCGAATCCGATAAGTAGTGTAGAAATGTTATGACAAAATAATTAACGCAGCCGATCAGATGCGAACATCGCTAACCACTGGAGTAGTTAAAAGTAGATTAAGAAAAAAAATGAGGATATGTGTGCGAAACAGAGGCGGACATGTAGAACACAAGTTGTAAACAATCTTTTAATAAACGTTTTACTATTTAAATGTTTTTGTTTCATTTTCTATGGCTAACCAATAATTTGGTTAAAATGACCTATCATGTGAGTTTTATTTTAATGAAGACTGCTATTACCCAAGACTGTTATACCTTTTTGGAAAGCTGATAAAATGGAGATGTTTTTTAGCATATCGGCAATCTAACTTCCACAGATTTTTTTTGTAATATTCCGGAAAGAAAAACTAGTTTTAATATATTTTTTTAAAATAATATATTAGATTATCTTGAAAACCGTTGGGTTTAGGATATGGTGTTTCATAGTCAAATCAATTCTAAAAGGATCTAAACTACAGCCCCATAAAGGATCTAGGTCGACTTAAAAGTTAACCCTATATAACAAGCTTTTCCTCTTTATAATATTACTATAGAATATAATTTAGTAAATTACCTTTGAAGTTAAAAACAACTGAAAGAAAGGAATTTAAATTTTAAATAATTAATTTATATTTTAAATAATTACTTTATATTTTCAATAATTAATTTAAATTCTAAATAATTAATTTAAATTTTACATAATTAATTTATAAAAAATGATGCCTAAATCTATAAAAAATAAAAATAAGTGATGTAAACCTAGTCCTTATTTATACCTAGGTTAATTATATTGTATGTGTGTATGTTGTTGATGTGCCTAAATATATAAATAAAAAGGAAATCAAAGTAACAAGGAAGTCTTTAACCTTGAGGACTCTAGTCTTGTTCTAGCAGGTCTCTCTTCCTTAGGGTTGTTAACATTTGTTTTTGTATGTTACGTACACAACATGTCCACTAACCTCCACTGTAAATGCTGTCCTACGTGTGAGTACACTCTGTTGAGATCCAATTGAATCTTAATGTAAACAAAGTAAGAGCTCGCTAAAATGCTACCAATTTAAATGTCATTTATTTACTGTCCTATAAAGAAATACAATTTATTTACTACTTTGGAAAAGAAAACCCATTTTGTGACAGTTGAAATTTCACCAAAATTTGGTGAAATTTCAACTCATTCTATTTACATTTAGATCTGAACAGATTTAACAATGATGTGCAGTACTTTTTACTGGTTTCAGTTTACCTATTTGGTTATTATTCCAGTTCATAGTAAAGACTAAAGACAGAAGAACATGTACCGGGCTAGTGGGTTAATAAAAATCATACATTTTCAAAATAAAGCTTTAATAACCAAATATCATTTTATAATTTTATGAACATTTAGCTAAAGACATTTGTTTCCTTAATAATATACACACATATATATTACCTAACAGTAATAATATTTTAATAACTTATGTTTCATGCCTTACCATAACTCGGTCTATACAATTTATCCCTATCTAGTACCTACTCCAGGTTACCTCAGATGTCCACATTAATTGCTGGGATAAGTGGACAGGAATACTCAGATAAAAATAAAAAAATAAATTATCGTCACACGAATATTTTATAACAAAATTTGTTAGAATAGGAAAGTAACTTGTTTTTTATTTTATTTAACCCCACACTTATAGAAATGTAAATTAGACAGGAATATAAAAGTGGTCATTACTTTGAGAGTTATCATTAGAGTTTACTGTGAGGGAGGTGGCTGGTTGCCGCCCGGGCCCGGAGGGCGCATCTGACTCCGGAGCTGCTCCACGAGGTCGGGGTTGGCGGCTTGCATATGCTGTGCGAGCGCCTGCCCGGCTTCCAGTAGGGCGTTCATCCCGCCCGCTCCAGCATTACCAGCGGCAGGCTGTGTAGTGTTCATGAGCCCGGAGATGAGGTTCTGCATGTTTGGATCGGTGAGCATCTCGGTGGCCATGTTGAGCAGCGCAGGGTTCTGCAGCAGGCCACCTAGGTCGACTTGGCCGCGGCCGCCGCGTGCCGCCACGCGCTCCTCTGCTAGCTGCAGGTTCTGGCGGTAGGACTCGTTATCGGGCTCGAGCTGCGCTGCGCGAGCGAAAGCGGCGCGCGCCTCCACGTGCCGCTCAAGCGCAGTGAGCGCGATGCCAAGTCGCCCATGCGCCTTGCCGTAGTTGGGCTGCAACGCCAGCGCTGCCATGCAGTCTGCCACAGCCGTTTCGTTGTCACCGAGCTTGAAGTGCGACGCGGCGCGGTTGCAAAAGTACACGGAGTTCTGTGGGTCTATCTCAATGGCGCGCGTGTACTTGTCGAGTGCCTCGCGGTAGCGCTCGGCCTTCATCAGCTCGTTGCCTTCGTTCTTGAGTCTTTCGGCCTCGGCGCGGTCGACGGGGGGTGCGGCGCCACTCGGCTGCCGCACCAACTTCAGCAGGTCGACCCCCTTGCTTAGCTCGTCGGGGGTGAGCTCGAACGCAGTCTCTATGCACTGTACGCCGACTTCCACGCTCTCGCGCGAGTCCGAACTTAACGCATCGCTTTCGAGTTGTTGCTTCAAAAAGTTCACTATACTAGCGGCCACTAATTTTATATCAGACATTATTTGTAAAATTTAGCACAACACGAACACAAATAATTATTTTTCTAATAAATTTTTCTCTGCACAGTGCACAAGAATATGACATAAACATGATGACACATGACATAGATGATATGTATTACTACTTTTTTTATTTAAATATGGCATCGGCTTATAACCATTTGCCAGTGTCAAGTTAAAAAGGCGGGAAACTTTCGTTTCAATTTTCAACATAAGAAGAAGAGAGAATAAGTATCGTAATCCAGCGAGGAAACTCTTTGAGCCTTCTAGGTACTCTGCCTGGTGGGGATGACCTGGGAGATTTCTTTGTTTTGTAGCATTTTAAGTTTTGGAGTAGTTATTATTGTTTTTTTGTACTTACCTACGTGTATAGTTTGTAAATATTTTATTTCCTGTATGTATTAATATTATTTTCAACACCGTATTCCTATATCGTCAAGTCTAGTCTAGTCAAAGTACAAATAAATAGTCAGTACAGTTCATGACTCATGTCAGTCGATTCAGTAGAGAAGCTTTACTAAAAGTTCCTAGGGATTTTGGCAGAACACAAAATAGCACGTTTTTAGAAGTTGTAGCACTTGCCCACACTTGTGTACGTTAACGAATATTTAATGGTTAATATTCTACCAATATTACACATTAAGAACCGAAATAACATAAATTAATGAAAAATTACAAAATCCACAACGTCACCCATTGAACTATAGATGATAAGTACTATAAGTACTACTGAAACATTGAACTCCCCGGCAAAACTCATTTATGCATTCTACTGACACATGAAATCTTCGTCCGAGCATGGAGTATATATTACCTTTTTTTAATTTGTCCTAGAAGTTTTGCTAACATAATGATATTATTCCATACAGCCTGGATAAAAAATGACCTGTAAATAAAACACATATTAAATACTTACCTTATTTGAAGCTTACTGATATGAGATGGCGCTAGCGTGCTCGACCTCGTCTTGTCTCTTTCCTTCTCGTACCCTCTCGCTCGCACAGCTACCTTGAGAACCCTACCATGGCGACGCCACAAGCAGTGGCCTAATTTAAATTCAAATCATTGAGTCGAATATCACCAGGCAGTATTAAAAATGTAAGCTTCAAGTACATAAGGTAAGTATTTAATGTGTTTTATTTACAGGTAAAACACCGTCATTAAATACTGTACGCATACTTGAAGCTTACTGATATGAGACCTGTTTGTTATCGCCTGGTGGGAAAAAGACGCCAATGTGAAGGCATATTATACATTAAAAGAGCTTAGAAAATAGGAATGTAAAAAATACCTTACTAAGATCAATAGATTTATTGATTTGTACTAATTAATAAAGTATAAATTAATTACAGATTAAAGTATAAGTAAATACAAAATCAGTTTGTAGGGCTAAATAATTGAGCTTACCAAACTTGTTGATTTACCTTACCAAACTTGTTGATTTACCTGTGCGAGACGACTTTACTTCTCTGCGTTAAAAACGCGAGAAAGTATTACTTGATCGCCAATTTCCTTTGGCCAATATTTGATCAAGAGGTAAATTATCAACCCAGTTTTTAGACGCTACGGCAGAGCGAATACTTCCTGGAGGGGCAGTAATACCTGCTTCACGAAATACAGTTTTTACCCAACCAGCAATAACCGTTCTGGAGGCCGGCTTAAGGTTTCTTCTTAGATTAATGAAAAGATTATGTAAATTACATTCCTTCCGGTTTCTTTTAATAAACCAAAGGTCCGCTTAACCCAAAAAACAGGATCTAAATTTCTGGAACTATTGTTTGAAAAAATCTTCCATCCCGACTGTCTGTAGTTCGCACTATCAGTTTTAGATCCGTAAAGAGGCCAAAAACAAATCGAGTCTTCATTTACAGTGAAGTGTTCTGAATCAACCGCTAATAATGTCAAGTCATGGACTCTTCGGCCTGAGCATAAAAGGAGCAAGGTGTCTGTATGTCGACATGTTTAAAACATTGTTTTTATCAATAATTTGCTTTTCCAAATGCTTCAATAAATCGTCTATATCCCATACACTTGTTTTTCTAGAGACTGGTTTATTTACAGCGATCGACTTAAGCGTATGATTTACCAGAACATGTGAAGATAATTTGCCCGCATATTCAACACTGCACAATGTCGACACGACCGACTTGTGTACTAATGTAGTATACGTAAGCTAGACCATCAATAAGATGAAGATCAGCTAAATATTTTGCCAGAACAGATCCCGACGGATAAGTGGCATTTTCTTTATTAGTGCGGGGGGGCACCATCTGAGCCAGCGGTTCCACGCCACTTTGTAAGTGTTTAGTGTTGATGGACGCCAAGAGTTTTTTAGGAGATTAAGGTGGTTTATATTCCAGTCCTTTAGCTCCTCTGTCCACCCCCATATTTCCACACCTGCAATTCCATTGAAATGATGTAATTTTAGGAGGTTAAAGAAAAACGTCTACTTTCTTCCAATCCATATTTAATAATCATAAAGTCTGAAATACATCAACTAAGAAACTTACGCTACTGGGTGGTCCGCCTTATTTGGGGGACACCTGAGATTATTGCTAGAACTATTCTAATACTATGCTATACTTTATAACTATATTATTAACACACTTCACCTCCGGGGTGAAAAAAAAAATTAATACATTTTTTTTAAATGTTGCCACAGACCATTTCATATTGTTAAATTTTAATATAGTTCTTATTATTATTATTAATACTAGTTTTGATTATTATTTTTACTTAACAAACTCTTTTGTCCTATTTTTGTGTACTATGTCTATTTTATTATTCTTCATTATTTTAACATTTGGTCCCATGCCTCCTAAAACAACAAATGGACCATGAAATAGTTCATCTAGCTTTCCACCAGTTTCTGATTCCCCTAAAATTAAATCTTCTTTATTATAACATAAGTATAGGATTTACATACTTGTCATATCTTATTTTACGATTAAGCTTACTTTCTAATAAATTATTCCTAGCATCCTTAAAAGCAACTTGTAACCTATATTTAAGTTCACTACAATAATTTTCTGGGGTATACAAGGGTTCTACATTACTCAATCTATTTGGGATGTTGCACTGCCTACCAAAAACTAATTCAAACGGTTGGTATTTTGTTTCGGTATGGACTGTATTGTTAAAACTAAAACACCAGTATGGTAACCAATACGACCAAGATTGCACATCTTTGTCACAGTAAATTCGTAAAAAAGAACCTAAATTTTTGTAAGTATTCTTTCTCCAAAGCTCCTATAGATTGATGATGGTATGCGGTTGATACTATATTTTCTATATTTAATAGTCGACATAGCTCAGCTATGGTTGAAGATGTGAACTCTGCTTCTCTATCGGTTGCAATAATCTTAGGTATACCGTATCTTAAAATAAAATTATTTACTAAAGCTTTAGCTACGCTAACTGTTTTCTTATTCTTAATTGGATAAGCCTTTATAAACTTACTGAGTTCACATTGAACTGTTAAAATATATACATTGTCATCGTAATCTTTTGTTTTTTGTTTTTCTTTAAAAAAAAATTTTCAAACGTATATGACGCAGTGATTGTTAGAGTCATAAGCTCCTTGACGTATTTGCAATGTTTAGATAATTGGCACTTAGCACATTTTCTATTAAAGTTTTTAACGTCAGATTCAAGTCCTGGCCAATAAAATAGTCTTTTAATATTGTTAATCATTCTACGAACACCAGCATGACCACTGGTTGGCAGTAAATGAAAATCGTTAAGTATAAATGATTTGTCTTTATCATTTTCTATCCTAGTTACGCCTTTTAAAATACAAAGTCGTGGTCCGGACCACTTTTTAGTTAACTTTATTTCATCATTTAAATTATTAATAAACCTTTCATTATAATTATCTTTTATGACGCATATTTCTTCAATTTTTAATTTTTTACAATAATTACTCAACAGTGTCACAAATTCGACGCGCGAGAACTGTGTCCTAAAGCTGAGATTAATGTAAATTATGTTTTTACTAGGACAATAAGAAAAACATTCATATTCATCACATATTCTATTAGCTTTTCTTAATTTCTCTATTTCACAACTACCAACTAATTTCATTTCAACAGAACCACACGGTTTTCTTAATAACTCCACGACTCTTGGCCTTTCGTCTCTAGAGCTATCAAGGAAAGGTGTCTCTCCTGATGTTCATGACATCACCGCTAGCCGACGTAGACGGCAAGAAAACCTCCTCGTCCTTGGCAGCCGGTATTGCGTCTTTTAGAAAAGAGTAGTTTCTAGCTGCAATTATTGTGCTTTATTTTTTAATTTTTTAAACCATCTGAAAATTGTTTAATCGCAAACTTTTCGTTTAACGGTTTAAGCACGATGTAATGAGCAGAATTTTCTTCCGCTTGCGTTATGGTCAATTCAGTAAAAAGCTTTTCAATTTCACTACCATATTCCTCAATTGACCTCTAACCTTGAGTAATATTTTGAAGACGTGATTGAATAGCCGTAAAAGATTTTTGTGTCAAAAGACGAGTTTTCATATCCTTAACCATGTCTTTAACCGAAACATAATTTATAAGCATATGCAATTTGGCATATTCGGAAAGTCTATTTTTCAAAATAAATTTAATTAATAAATTATGATCCGACTCATTTTAAGCATATCCGCATACATTTCTATACCATCAATTAATTTTTTCGTTGTCTCCTCATTACAGTCCATAACCGGCAACAAACTACTAGCCGATTTTAAGTCAAAATCCATGTTTGTATTTTTATTTTCTGGCTGACTACACAAATTTTTATTTCTTTTGATATACTTATTTTTGAACTTATTTCAATACATTTATTAATTTAATCCGAGCTTTCACAGTTCACGTTTCACTACGCTTTATATTTTCTAAAATCAAATTACCACTTGATATAAGGATTTCACATTCCTTTAATTTATTCTCGATAATATTCCCCCTGAACCTTCTTTTTCCAGTTTTAATTAAGTATTTTTTAATTTCTAAAAGAGAATTATATATAGAATTTAACTGATCTGTCATACTAAAATATATTAATTAAATAAATAAAATATTATTATAAAAATAGAATGTCTTATCCATACTAGATATCAGTATATTCGAATGTAACATCTTACCTTTTCGGGAGGCACGTATCATATTCGCGAGTTTGCCTGCACCGATTTTAGCGCACTTTAATTACATTTTAATAGTTACGAGTACATACAGTTCAATTTTATTTTTTTTATTTAATTTAAAAATTTACAGATCTTTCTGCGAATATGCATTAACTCATTGAGTTGCCATACGTCGCCTTAATTCTAATAAAGCGTATCTCAAAAATGACAACTGTTTAGGAAGGTCATAAAACTGTTTTTATTGTTTTAACTCTTAGACAACAACATAAGGTGATGTTCGAAACTAAGTATCAAAATACTAGTATAATCTTATTTTTACCTTGTAATACAATTTGCTTGACCAAGAAGCTCTATATCTTAGTTACGCTATATTAGCATAATGAATTTACTGAGATAATGTATATTAACATAAAAAACAAAGGAATCATCCTGTAAAAAACATTTATTTTTCAATAACTAAGATAGTTTAGTACTTATATTTATAATTATTAACAATAATATTCATTAAAAATTGAGAATCATCGAACGGTATCAAACAAAAATAAACTTCTATCAAATCAACTAAAAAACACATTAAAATAAAATTCTTACTTTCTAAATATATATATAATAGATATTAACTCGCACTTATCTATTATAATATTATCTATTTATAATAAATATAATAATATTATATAACTTAATCTTTAATCAGTCGTTGCCTTAGGCAAACTGTCGTAAAAAAAATGACAGTCTGTTGGCAAAATGTGTTTCAGATCTTGGAGGTCTTTCCATTTTCTTGGCTTCAGTGGTATTCTTCCTGTGTACATTGGATTAATGGTGTAGGTACCACTTTGTTTTGATCTGATGGGCAACTCCTGTAATTCATCTGTAAAATTTAGTTTAAATTTAATTTTCCCATCTGGGGCATATTGCAACTGCCGGATGTCGGTAACAGTGGGATCTCCCGCTTTTCTTCCAGGTCGAATGGAGGTATATCGTTGCAGCACTGAAAAATCTTTGAAAAAGTCATGGGAAAGGTATTTTGCGTCATATTTAGGAGTTTTCTTCTTTGCATCTTTAGTAAGCTTAACATAGTCATGAGGTAGATGAATGTCGGTTTTTTTTAGTTTTATCTCAATAACGGAATGTACTGAGTCACACTCCATTTGGGTATGGCCTTTTTCCAAATATTTTTGTGTTATTAACATGTTTTCTTTTATAGCCAAGTCCAGAAGAATATTAGCCATGATTGAGTTTCGATTCTGGGCTGTACATCCATCACTGAAAATAACTAGTGGCATAGTTTTAGGAACTTTCTCTTGTATGTAATCTACTAGACAAGAAGCGAAGTTGGATGCTTGTAGCTCGCCTTCGCATTCATGCCACCAATAACAGGTTACTTCATGAGTTGCTAAATTGTAAACTGTAAAATTATGACAACAAAGCTTTGTCTTATAATAGACTGCGCTAGCTTGAACTTTGGGGCAAACCTTCACGCTCTGCAAATCTACAGTAAGTACCGTAATTTTTCCATCAATAGCCAATAGTTTATCAGATTCTTTTTCTAGTCTTGCAGCCTTTTTCTTCTTAATATGTTTATTGTAAACCTCTTCTGTCACGTTTTTGGTTTCATAACCACAGCAAACATCACAACTATCCTTCTTTGGCTTGGTAATACTTAAGTTTAGTTCATCAAACTTGTTAAAAAAAAAACAAGCTGAAATTGGCTTCACCTTATCGCTTGCGCATTTTTCTTTGTAAATACTGTTTACATGGCTTTTGCTTTCGAATACTGGTTCAAGATACAATTTTGTTGAGGTAGATCTACAGTAATGTGAGGGTAATTTAGGTATATTTTCAAAAAACTTTTGCAGATGTTCAGCTTGACTGATTCCACTGGAGGTTGGTGTTTCTGTAGATTTTTTTTTACCTCTTTTGCTTTTTTGCTTTGTAGTCTCAGTTAATGAAATACCCGATTTTGTTTCTGAAATCCAGGTAAGAACCATGCGCTCTTTGATTCCTAAAGTATTCTGAAACATTTTTTTGCAGACTTGGTTTGCTTCCTCATTGAGCTTTAGGTAGTACACATAGCTTTGTTGTCTTTTATGTGAATCAACTGTCTTTTGTTTGATTGGGATCTTGTCAATCATTGAAGTAACAAAACTTTTCTTCCCTGACCAATCTAGCTACTTCCAAAAGTTATCAAAAATTCAATGTCTATCATGCTCTCCAAACTTGGAGCAAAACCGCTTGTCGCTATTTTTACAGAACTTGGAGCCACATGTTGGCAGATGGGCTGCCTTTTACTTCTTTGTATACCTGTCATAACATTTTTCTCCTTTCTTGAATATCCTGCATAACTCTCTCTCCGCATTCTCTTCTCTTTCGTTATATTTCTTTGCCATTTTTTTACAATCGGCATGTTTTCTGCGTTTGGGCTTGTTCTTTGGTTCTTCATTGTCAATTATTTCATGTCCAGATTCCACAACCAATGTTTCTGTCTCTATAATTGGTCCAGTAGTAGTGGCATCCAATTCTACAACTCCAATTGTTGGACTATTATTGGTTACAAAATGCGCGATTGCCAATTCACTGACACCTTCCGAAGCTTCGCATATTTTAATAGTAGCATTAGATTCAGGGGTACTTTCATTAATCCCTGTAACAAAAACTGCGTCTTCCAATTCAATTTCAGGACCATTTTCAGTTGAAACATTAAGTACTGAAGCTAAGTTCGACGCTCGCTTATCAACTTCTAAAGGGGCTTCTTTTTGGGACTTAATAGCAAGATCAGATTCGGCTGCTATATTAATTGCATGAAGGAAATCGTTGTCTGGTTTGTATATTAAAATGTTATCTTAAATGTTTACCCGGCTCTGATGTTTTATCTTGGAATTCGTTACTTTTATACCATTCTCTGCTAATAATTTAAGTATTTCCTGGTCCTCATCATCTGAATCCATTTTGATAATATCTGAAGAAAAATACAAACATACATGTAAATAGGTCGTATATCAAAGGCAGACTATAAAATCAAAATCGAATAGGCAGTATCTCAAAAGTAACTTTAAAAGTCTTAATTATTCTACTATCAGTGGTTTTCCACAAATAATATTTATTTAAAACAGTAAATAAATGTCAAATAACAAAAAAATTCATACCTTAGCAGCTTATAGAAACAATCACACAACACATAAATCGCGGAGCAACCTTCGCGATGTCAACAAACTATTATCCATGTACTTATGGTACATCGGTACATATTATTGTACGCCTACCATGGCCAACCGTGGTTCGCGACCGCATAGCCGCGACCGCCCCAGCCATTCACGCGCCGGCTCTGGTGCGTCGCGCAGCTCCACCTCATCGAGGTCCAGCTCGCGTACGTCCGAGCGCGCATCCACCAATCTGCCACCGAGCCTAGGTTGAGCGGCACGGACACCACTCGCCCCGGGCCGTCCTCGGAATTTTCGCGGGGGTGTACTGACACCCCCCCGCCCCAATGCCCTCCGACGGCGACCCGCCGCGAGTCTGGGCCACCGCCCCGCCCAGCCGATAAGGGTTCGGCCTCACCGCTGCGGGGCGCCGCACGCCCTGCGACGGAGGTGTGCACCCCCCGCCACCCTCCGACAACTGCTTCAGTGAGCAGCAAGCTCACTTTTACCGCATCGCCGGCCTCACCGCCGCAAGAAGAACGTCGCGCGGTAAGTGTTCCTGCTCCGAGGGCCCCCGTACCGGCCCCTCGTCGAGCAGCATGCCCCCCCCTGCAGGTTACCAAACGGCAGCGACAGGAGGTGTCATCTGACGTCTCGCCGCCTGCCAAACGCGCCGACCGTCCGGCCACGTACGCCGCAGCGGCCACTGCTGCCCCGACCGGATCTCCATCGGCCCCGACCTCGAGATGCCCGCGCTTCCCCCCCACTACGTACGCGCCGACTAGCCTCCCCTTGTGCAAGAGGCCCCTCCTCCTCCGCCGGAGGCAACCGACCATGCTCCCAGGTATGTCACTCCCTCGGCTCCCGACTCCTCTGAGCAGCCTTCCTCCAGGAGGAAAAAGAATGCGCGACGCCCCCCGCGTCCCCTGCGCTCACCTAGGAACACCTCTGCGGCCACCACAGCTGTGGAAATAGCCTCCGCCTCGGAGCCCGCAAACCATGCGGCCGCTCCGCACTCACAGCCTCCGGTGCTCGCTCCGCCGCCCCAAGAGTCGGTGCAAAGCGAGGCCCCCGCATCGACTGCAAAGCTTCTGCAGTCTCTCCTCTCCCTGGCCGTGAACTGCGTCCAGAAGCTTATGGCCGGGGATGAAGTTTTCTCGACCATCATGCAGGCCCTCGTAGAAGGCACCCCCATAATAGCCGCTCTCACTCAAATCTGGCTCCCCAGGCCCTAGCTCGGACCCGCGCCCAGATATCTCCGGCATCCAGAAGCTCCTATCAGAGGAGCCGACTGTGATTGCCGGAGATCTGCGCCGCGCGTTCCGGACTCGGGACACATACGCGTGCTATGCACAGCCCCCCGCGCTCCTCGAACGCTTTAATTTTTAATCTTAAGTTGCAGGATCACCGAATCTCTCGGAGCGAGCGGAAGTCAGGTATCCGGTCAAAACGCTGACCCGCTGCCGTGGCATGCCCGCTCGCCAAACGGCACCCGCACATGCAAACACCAGACGCAGGGAGCATCTCGGAGCCACGCTGCCGAGATGCTCCCTGCGTCTTTTTTTTTTTGTTTGCGTTTTTTTTTTTTTTTTTTTTTTTTTTTTCCCTCCCCCTAACGTTATCAGGGATTGTTTTGTTCTTTTAATCTTTTTTGTCTTTTTTTTTACAATCTTATTCCTAGTTTTGACAATTTTTCTTATCTTTTATTCCTACGTGTTTTCTTAAAATCAGTCTTACAATTTTTGTACCATTTAATTTGGTACGTGTCAACATTATAATAATAAAAGCACAATAATAATAATAAATCCAGTCAATAATATTCCAATAAAAATAATTCCAATAATAAGATACACATGCACCGTTGGATCGATGCCCCCTCACCTACCCCGCGTCGGTTATAAAAACCGGCGTAACTACTTTCAGTGCGCCCGAAGTATGATGTGGGGCAGCCCTATTGCCCAACATCTCAGCCCCGTGGTAGCCTCTTTCCCCCCCGACATCAAAAGTCTGGGGCCCGGGAATACCCTTTCCCTGGTCGGTTGTGTCCGAGGTCGGCAAAAGCGGCGCGTGTGGACCCATACACGCTTCCTGGTCCCCGGACCAGGACCCCACGCGTCGTCGGAGTCAAAACTCACTAAATGCGCCCAGTACTCGTACTGGGCGCGTCATCCCACCCTAATTAGAGGGGCTCTAGCCCCTGGTATTGGTTCCCCGCCCAAGGCCCTTTTCAGGGGCCCAGCGTGCGAGAGTCTCCTTCTCTAGGTAGGATCGTCCTGTCTCCGTTAGTGCGCGCGCGTTCCCAGTTGCTCCGTAGCGTAATACGTTGAGCCGTTGCTCCGTATTCGCTACGTCGTAGCCCTGTCTATGCGCCACTACGTGCCGACCCGCTTCTAGTACAGCCATATACACCTGATAGCGATCGTAAATTCACACCTTATTCATTAGAATAAGTTGTGGATTTGCGCCTTGCTGGGGAGTTGCCCTGCTCTTGGCCTCCCGTTGAGTTTCGGCTCAGCGTTAGGTCACGAGGAGACAGCCCCCCTAAGTGTGTGTACCGTCTTCGTGTATGTACACTTAGTGTATCGTCCGTCCACGTAAAGTGTAAGTACCTTTTGTGTTAGTGATACCTAGTTTCTGTGACTAGTGTTTTTATGTTATGTCTATTACGTAACTATGTCGGACCATAACCCGCGGCTAAGCCGCGATCACCTGAACTACTCCCGTACGGACCGCGAGTCGTCGTACAGCCCGACCTCATCGAGGTTCAGCTCACGCTCGACCCAGGACCGCACGCATCACCGCCCGCTCACCGTACCTAGCTTGTGCGGGCAGGACACCGCCCGTCCCGAGTCGCCTTCGGCATTCTCGCGGGGGTGTACTGGTACAATGTACCGCCTCGCGCCGTACTGCACACGCCGGCGACCCTCGCCGACCTGCCGCCCACCCTGGACGCCACAACGTCCTTCAAGCGGACACACCCCGACCACCGCGGGCTCAGGGGCTCAGCCGCGCGGCCCACACCAGCCTACCGCGAGCTTTCCGCGCTCGCCAGATGCTTCGCCGGCCCCACGGCCGCGCGACAACTACCGAGCCGCACCCACTGCGGCCACAGAAATCCGTTCTAGCCCGCCGCGTGAGTATCGTTACCGCGCGCCCACCTTTCCGCCTCCACTCATCAACCTACGTACACCACAGACGGCTAGGTACACCGACCGCCAGCTGACCTACGCCGAGGTGAGTGCCACCAGTTCTCAGGGAGTCACCTACCGACCTGCGTCGGTGACAACAAAAACGTCGCCACCCCCAAATACGTCTCGCTACCCGCCCTTGGTCGTCGAAAGAATCGACGACTGGGTGCGCCACTTCCGCCGTCTTCGTGATATCCCGGGGCACGCACCAGATGCCAAACAAAGCGGTCCCGGTATTCGCTTCACGCCCCGAAGCGAACACGAATACAGGACCGTCAAGTCTTACCTCACGGACCTGGAGAAGCAGGGACACGCCTCCTGGTTCTCGTTCTCGCTACCGAAAGACAGGGCAATCAAGGTAGGAATTAGGGGCCTACCTTCTGCCACTGATAGCGAAGCCATCAAGGCCGGATTCACCGAATTAGGATACGTGGCGGAATACGTGTCCGAAGTTCCGGCGAGGTCCGAACCCGGCCACTGCATCTATTTTGCCCGCATTGTCCGGGCCCCTGACATCGTCCCTGGCATATTTAAAGTATCGGAACTTTTGTATATGCCGGGAATTTATATCGAAGCTTGGCGGGGCTGCAGCGGCCCGGCCCAATGCCACCGATGTCTCCAGTTCGGGCACTCCAGCCACAATTGCCACCGTAAGGTAGTCTGTGCCCGTTGTGCCGGGGAACACTCTGCGAGGGATTGCCCCCGCCCCCCAGAGACGTCCACCTGCGCAAACTGCAGTGGGGCCCACCCAGGTAACAGTAGGGACTGCCCAAAGTTTCGCAGGGAGGCAAGGAAACTGCGAGCAGACAATGCCCCCCCCCCTACGCAAACTCCGACCCACCTCCCCCCGTGCAGGACCCAGGCCCCACCGCGCACACCCAGTGCCACCTCCTCGGCTTCCACAGCCGTGGAAAACACTACCGCCCCGGAGCCCGCAAAACACGCGGCTGCCCCGTACTCCCAGCCCCCGACATCTCCTCCGCTGCCCCAAGAGTTGGGGCACAGCGAGGTCCCTACATCCACTGCAGAGCTGCTGCATAACCTCCTCTCCCTGGCCATGGACCTTGTTCAGAAGCTTCAGGCCGGGGAGGAAATGCTCCCCACCATCATGCAGGCCCTCCTAAAAGGCGCCCCCACCATCGCAGCCCTAATGTTCAATTGGCTCCCCAGACCCTAGCTCGGACCCGCGCCTAGATATCTCCGGCATCCAGAAGCTCCTATAAGAGGAGCCGACTGTGATTGCCGGAGATCTGCATACGCATACGCACGCATACTACGCACCCCCCCCCCCCCCGCGCTCCTCGAACGCAATTAATGCCGGTCTTAAAATAAAAAATTAGGTCAATATGCCGACCCGCTGCCGTGGCATGCCCGCTCGCCAAACGGCCCCCGCCAACGCTGACACCAGACGCAGGGAGCCCCCCCCTCCTATCTCTGGTCGGTTATGTCCGTGGTCGGCAAAAGCGGCGCGTGCGGGAGTGGACCCATACACGCTTCCTGGTCCCCGGACCAGGACCCCACGCGTCGTCGGAGTCGACCGCAGGTCTTGGCCGCCCACGGCCCTCGCCACCTCTTTTTCCTTTCCCTTGCCACCTCTTTTTTCCCCCGCGTTCTGTCGCGGGGGGTCTTACCTAAAAACGGACAAAATGCGCCCAGTACTCGTACTGGGCGCGTCATCCCACCCCAATTAGAGGGGCTCTAGCCCCTGGTATTGGTTCCCCGCCCAAGTCCCTTTTCAGGGGCCCGGCGCACGAGAAGAGTCTCCTTCTCTAACGGCTGAAAGTATCGGCGACGATGTTATCTTTTCCACTGATGTGTCGTATGTCGTGCGTAAATTCAGAGATGCTAAGTAGTTGGCGGGCTCTTCGTGGAGTTTCTGTTGACGATGATTTTTTCTGTAGGGCGAATGTGAGTGGCTTGTGGTCGGTGAATATGATGAGTTCTCGGCCTTCGAATATTTTACGGAAATATTTCACTGCAATGTAGATAGCTTGAAGTTCGCGATCGTAGGTGCTGTGCTTCATTTGCGCTGTTGTGAATTTCTTCGAGAAATAACCGAGAGGTTGCCACTTATTGTCGATGTATTGTTGTATTACGGCTCCAGCTGCGGTGTCGGAGGCGTCGGAGACAATGGCGATCGGTGCTTTGTAGTTTGGATGCGCAAGCAAAACAGCGTTTTTGATGCTATTTTTGCAAGCGATAAATGCTTGTTTCGATGTTTCGTTCCACTCGATCGGTGTTTTGTCTCTTTTTTTCGTATTATGAAGATTTCAGACAGTTTTCTTATTTCCGCGATGAAGATGTTCTCGATTTTTGATGACGTTGAAGGAGTATTGATGCTATTTACAGTATTTACAGGGTTTTGCTCCAGAATTTTGTCGGCCATCGCTGCCTGCTCGTCGAGTGTGGTCTTCGCGCTGAATGTTTCGCTGACGGCCAGGACAGAGCGAACAGATGAAGGTAGGTGGTTGGTCCACATCAATTTGAGTGTGGAATCGGGAACTTTGTCGCGTGCCAGGTTACACATTCGTCTGAGTAGTTGTGGCGGTTTTTGGTCCCCGAGTTCCATTTTTGACAGGAGCTGCTGGAACGGTCTGCTGTCAGATTCTTCATACGCCGAGATTAATCTGTTTTTCAGAGCTTGGTATTCGTTATTCTCTGGCGGATTGTACAGCAGGTCGGCGATTTGCTCAATGTCCTGCTTCTCAAGACGTGCGATGACCATCTGGGATAGCTGACTCTGGTTCTTCTGTAGGTTGCTTGTGGCTGCCTCGAATGTCACACACCATAGTCGCGGTTTGTCCCTCCAGAAGGGCGGTATTCGCATGGAGAGTGCGATACCAGCGATTTCTTGAGATGGTGTAGAATTTTCAGGCAGGGATTCACTTCTGGCTCCCATTCTCGATATTTTATTTTCTTGAGCAGAGTCTTCGGGCAGTATTTTCTTCTTGAAGGTGCTTGTAGTTCTTCGGGCAGTATTTTCTTCTTGAAGGTGCTTGTAGTTCTTCGGGGTCACCACTTTGGAGGTATGGTACTCTAACTTTGGAGGTACTTGTCGAGACAGTTTGGGTAGAGAGTAAAACTCGATCTACAGTTGTGAAGTGAATAATTTATTTACTTTTTTTTCCGCTGTAGCTATATCGGACTATAACTAGCCTGGTGGCTAGTTTATTAGGTAAGAGTCGATGGGAGGGTTTGACCCTCCCTAACATCAGCCGGGTAATGTCCAGACCGGATATTGGGGACAGCTACGGATTGTAAGCTATTATTATAACAGGGGAGACGCGGGTCTCTCCTGCTAAGGGGTCCGACCCCTTCCTCACTCGCTGAGGAGTGAGGTTGCTCGCGCGCGGTAGCAAAAACTAACGGCGTGCGAGTTATCGCGATAGAGGAGCTCTTGTTTTTGACTGTATCGGTACTGAGAGGGCCGTCCCTCTCCCCTTCCGCGTACGGTCGGGATGACTCGCGCGCGTAAGTCCTAATGTCGATGAGGTTTGCGGTATTGGTAGAGCTCTCTATTGCCCGGTTCCTATATTTGAAAAACGATCCGTTCTAGTTACGAATGGTGGAATATTATACGAGGCGTAAGCTTAAACCGTTCCTATAAAAAACATCTCGTTAAGCAACTTACCGTCGGCTTGCTACTAACGGAAGGGAGGGTTACTAGTAACGGACGGTAAGCGTAATGTACGAAGAAGACAGTTTGGGCCGTTCCTATAAATATTTTAAACGTCAGTAGTTTGTCAAGATTACTATTCGTAATGCCATACGGTTACCTGTCAATTTCGGTGGGTTAGTGTCTATTTCACTGTTTTCGCTGCAATCCTTACCATCTGGTGTAAGAGGAAGTGTTACGAGTACCATATTGTACTCGTGTTTTTTAATTGGATGGTACATACGATGTACCTCTATGGCGGGATAACCCTGGGACTGGATGTCCATGAGTACCTCTTGTGCGGAGAGGCACTTATCGACTCCGGTAATGACGACGCGCAGAAGGCGCTCGTCTTTGAGGGCATAAGTGTGATAACCTATGTTCTTTGTGCGTAGGAACGCGGTGAGGCGGCGGTGATCCTCGGAAGTCTGAACCTGCACTTTAATACCGATGGGGGTCGTATGTGCAGAAGAGTAACGAAGCTTATGCTCGTTAAACGCTGCGCTAATGACGTTCCATTTTGCCTTCTCCTGTATGATTACAGGAGGAGGCATTTTTGGGGAACGGACAGCCTGAGGGGCCAGGGAGGCCTGCGGGGCCTGGAATGCCGGAAGGGCCTGAGAGGTTCGGGGGACCTGGGAGGCCAGAGGGGCCTGGGTGGCCTGGGAGGCCAGAAGGGCCGGGGTGGCCGCGGAGCTTTAAGACTGCACGGTTTTCCTATTTTTAGTTTTGGTTGCCGATTTCGACGGGGAAGATAAGACTGGAGAGGAGGTGCCTTCTGGGCGCCTCCTCTTCTTCGTCTTCTTGTATTTAACTGTAGTGAACTCGCCTTGTTCGCTACGGTCGGATTCTTGCTCTGAGCAAGACATCTCTGGTGGAGATAATAGGGATTCGGCTTCGGCCGGTATTAGCGGGACGTCGCTATCGGGCGACGCCGGTGAGTCTAAGTCATGGGAGCTTAGCTTTAAAGCGTTCCCATTTTGTCGCGCCGTCTGGGAATTCGTTCTTAAGGAACGTCAGGAACTTCCTGATTATGGCGTCTGCCTTAATTAGGAAGTTTTATCCAGGTTATGGGGTATTCTGCTCTCTTATTATTAAATGGTTGGGGATACAGCTTCTCCCGGCGACCGGAGGTGTGTAGGGAGGAAAACTCCTCGTGTAGTGTTCCTAAACGTGTCACAGTACTTACAATTGTTCCTCGGGCGGTGGACTTCGGTGCCGACCGCCGACGCGTACGCATCGTTTTGGTTGTGCTCCGCAGTAATAAATTGTATGTATTGTTATTCGTTCTCGCTGATACTTTATTTGTGATTTAAAACATGTATAAGTGAGCTGCAGTGTTCCCTATTGTCCCTGTGTGGTCGAGGCGTGCCACCCCAGGGAATAGAAGGAATAATAGTGCGATTTGGACGCGGTGATTGTGATAAACACTTTATTTAGTTGTTAATTTCTTTAATTTACTATTATAACTCACTGTATTTATTAATTTGTTAGTTTTAGCTATATTTAGGATAACCTCGTGCGACCGCGTGCTCGCAACGTGGTTTTTGACACTATAGACATTGACATTGAGTGACGTGTGACGTGTGACAGGAGTCAGGTGACAGCTGTCAAAGTGTTGCCAGTTAACACAGGTACGTGAATTTTGTCCGACAAACTAAGTTCATTACGTGTACTGGCAATTAATACGGGTGTAGGAATAAATATTTATTTTCATTTATTATAAGTTCATTGCGCGAACAGGGTAGGAATAAATATTTTCATTTATTATAAGTTCATTGCGCGAACTGGGACTGACATCCAGCATGTCGGAGACCGAGGGTGGCGGGAAGCCGCCTCCGCGGAAGATACCTCCACAGGATTTTCAGCCGCGCAAGTCGCTGCTCCGCACGCCCCCTCCCCCCATTCCCCCTCCCCCGGTGACGTATAACACGACATCGGATGAGGAATCGGCGGCGGAGGTTGTGGCTGCGGGTGCAGCCAGGCGATTTTACGAGGAGATGCTTGAGGCAATCCGGTCGCTGCAGAAGTCGCCACCGCAAGCTTCCAGCAGCGGCATCCAGCCGCAAGCTGCAAAAAGGCTCTTGTCGCCAGAAGCAGCATCGGCAGCCAAAAAGAGGCAGAAGAGAAGACTAGTACGACCATGCCTACCAGCCCTGAGTTTCGAGGAAGAAAATCAGGCAGAGAGCAACATAGGGACGCCAAATTTAGATTTCCGGACGCCATGCTCGACGGACGCTGAGGACGAAATACAGCAGGGGGACCTGGACAGGATGGGAACGAGGCGATTGATAACGACGGCTAACAAGGCCGCGGCAAATATAAACAATATTATCAGGTCGCCAGTTTCGAAGCTCAACAAAACAGATAGCGCGAGAGTGTCGGAGGAGCTAGCCAAGCTCACCGAAATCGTCGCCCACCTGGCGGTGATGGTTGGATGGTTGGGGAGAAGGCCAAAGTGGCAGAAGTTGGGGACGCTAAAATAAGCAGTCTGCTGGACGCCCTTCAACAAGAGAAGCGACATGGAGAAGAACAGCGACGTAGAGCTGAGGCCGCGGCCCAGTCCAGGCCCCTCGTACCGCCACCTTCGTTTGCGGACAAGGTGCGCGGGAGCATGAGCGGACCAGTGGTAAAGGTGGTACCGACCACCGGCGAAGTCAAAACATCTGAGGAGACAAAACAATTATTAAAGACCTCCATAGCCCCCGCCACCCTTGACATAAAGGTGGACAGATTAAATAAGATCTCCGGAGCAGCAGTGCTGGTACAGACCAGAACGGCTAGAGACTTGGAAAGACTAAAGGCAGCCATGCCTGCGAACCTAACAACGGAGCCACTTAGAGGTCGCCAACCGCTCGTTGCCCTCCGCAACATTGATGATAGGTGGCATTCAAAAATTAGAGGAGATTTTGAAGGCGGTCAAGGAACAAAACTTCAGGGAGGACGCTGATTGGCCACTAGAGCGAATTCTTAAGAGCTGCCAGTTGGCCTTCAGGAAGAGCTGTTCTGGAGGCACCCGAGTAACATACGTCCTAAAATGCGCTCCGGAGCTGCGTAAGAGCCTCATTGGAAAGGGAAACTTTATATAGGATGGGAAGTGGTAGAAGTCGAGGACTTCACCACAGAAATATGCTGCCGACGGTGCCAAACATACGGTCACAGTGAGAGAGGCTGTAAAGCAGAACAGGCAACTTGTGGCCAGTGCGGAAACAATGGGCACTCGGCGGACGGATGTAAAGAGACTATCCGCCGGTGCGCCACATGCCACAAGTTCGGCCACACAAAGTCAGCACTAGAGCACAAGACAGCCAGTGCGGAGTGCCCAGCAAGAAGATATAGTTAGTATATAGTAGATATAGTTCTTTAAATCAGTCGCAGACACGGGAAACCATGACCCATGGGGCCAGGCGTACCGTGTCGCGTGCGGGAGGCTTCGGCCTCCTAGCAATGTAATTAACGGCACGAAACATGCCGAAGGTTATGCTGGGGGAGTCGAGGACGTCATGCACAGCCTCATGTATGCTCTGTGTCCGGACGACGATGTGTTCAGGGACACGAAGTACCACCGGCAAGTGCGGTATATGGCGGCCGCAATTCCCGCAGGAGAAGATGCTCCTCCTTCGACGGAAGAAGTGGTCGCGAATATAGTCAAGGATCTCCCTAACACAGCACCGGGAATCGATGGGATAACCGCTCGCATTATAAAACACGTTTGGGCAGCCGCGCCGCGAGAATTTTCTGAGGTGTTTAGGTGATGTGTCGAAGAGGGCGTTTTTCCGCGAGTATGGAAGGACGGAAGGTTGATTGTCTTGCCCAAAGGCAATGGCAAGCCTCTTTCCGATCCTGAAGCCTACCGGCCCGTCACTTTTTTGCCGATCTTTGGTAAGATTTTGGAACGCGTAATGTTAAAATGCGCCACGCAAATGACGAGTGGTCTATCGGACTGCCAGCATGGGTTCACTCGTGAGAGCTCGTCGAAGTATGTTCAGGCGATTTTCTTAGATATCTCTGGGGCCTTTCATAATGCCTGGTGGCCGATGATCATGCTGAAAGCGAAAAGGGGGGGCTGTCCGCCAAACATCTACAGGATGTTGGCGGGCTACTTCACCGGACGCAGGGTAGGCATGTTCGTCGGACGCAGGGTAGTGTGGAAGGCGGCCACGATGGGCTGTCCGCAGGGATCGGTGTTGGGTCCCTCGCTGTGGAACATCCTGATAGACGACTTGCTTCGACTGCCCCTTCCTGGGGGAGTGACATTCGTAGCCTATGCCGACGATGTGACGATCCTAATCGAGGGCGACTCACGTGCGGCTCTTGAGGCGAAAGCCTCAACTGCAATGCGGCTCGTTGGTGAATGGGGAGTCCGTAATAGGCTGGAATTTTCCCCGACTAAATCGTCTACCATGACGATAAAGGGGAGGTTCCAGCGACCCCCAGTCATCAAATTTGGGACCAACTCCATTGGGAGCGTCGCGTCGACCACGGTGTTGGGAGTGGTAATCGATTCGAGTCTATCCTTCGCGCGATATGCAGTATCTATAGGGGAAAGAGCGGCAAATTGCTTCGGCAAGATGTCGCGAGTTTCGGCTAGCTCATGGGGGGTTAGGTACATGGCTCTTCGGGTGCTGTACCAGGGGACCTTTGTGGCTACTGTAACCTATGCGGCAGCATGTTGGTACGAGCGGGCGACCCTTCACGTTGTGCGGAGTGTGCTCTTGCGCACCCAGAGACACGCCTTGATCCTTCTGACCAAGGCGTATCGCACGACGAGCACTGACGCCCTGGCAGTTTTGGCAGGGGTGCTGCCGGCCGACCTTGAGGTAATACGTGCTGGCAGACTAGGTTTGATGCGCGAGACCGCGATTACCAAGGAAGAGCTTCGGAGTGCGAAACTCAGGGAAACTGAGTCCGCTTATGCCCTATGGCAGGAGCGTTGGGACACATCGACCAAGGGGAGGGGGGAGCTTCATCGGTTCTTTCCGGACGTGAAGGCTCGTTCCAAGGCAACTTGGACAGAGCCTGACTATGAAACATCGCAGCTGCTTACCGGTCACGGCTGTTTCAGAGGGAAGCTTCACAGATTGAATCTTTCCGACGTGGGGTCATGCTACTGTGGCGAAGCCGCAGAGGAAGACGTACACTACGCTATCTGGGAGTGCCCTCTGTTCGGACAGCTACGGGAATACGCGCGACTATGGCACAGGATAAGAAGTGGACTAACTAGAACGCCAAGAGAGGGCATTAATTGGAGGCGAATAAGGAAGAACGAATAAGGAAGGAAAAACCTAGATGGTAGAACAGTACGCGCTATCGGAAGACACTGAAGTCGTATCTGTATTGTCCACCCCAGAAAGGGAAGAAGGACTTAGGGACAAATAGAAAGAGACTAAATAACTTGTAGGGAATCAAGAATTGCGCACCTGAAGGGCAGGACCCAGGACAGTAGGATGCGCATTCCCATAATTCAGCCCGTATAACCAAGACGGTTGATAGGGCCATGGGTTGGTGGAGGGATTTGGTCCCACTCCTCACGCCGCGGCAAACACCATCCTGCAGAGCGGCGAAAGTGACAGGGCGGGGATCTATGTTCGCCGGAGGGATTTGGCGTGCGCTGTCTTACAACATCTGTCAAACACATACTGTCTAGTGTGTCATGTCCTTAATGACAAAGACGGCGTATACCTTGTCTCTGCGTACTTTCAGTACAGCGACGACATAGATGTCCACCTTGAACATCTGGGCACTGTCCTTGCCTCCTTGAGAGGCAAGAGAATAATCATAGGGGTGGACTCAAATGCGCACTCTCCGATGTGGTACTGCGAGGAGAGGCAGTACACAGGACGCGGACCAGACGTCACGCACCGTCGCGAGTCGATGGAAGCATTTATCCTGGCACATGGACTCCGCTTGGCCAACGCACAAGACCAGCCGGCCACGTTCGCCACGACGAACGGAACGTCCAACATCGACCTAACATTAGCCAAAGGCACCCTGGTAACGGGGTGGAGAGTTAGAGAAGACGCAATAGACAGTGACCATAGGCTGATTACATTTATGGTGGCCAATAACTCTACTTCTACCGCTGAGCCAATTGAAGGGCCAATGCGGTTTCGAGAGCGTGGTGTGGAATGGGGAATCTTTGAAGATGAGATCCATAAAAGATCAGCAAACATCAGGTGGCACTATCCAGCCGAGGTAGTCTGTGCAAAATTCACCAGAATGGTGACGAGCACAGCTACAAGCATCCTGGGACTCACTAAGGGGGGGAAAACAGAGCGTGGGTACGAGTGGTGTACGCCGGTCCTGGACCGGCTTCGCCGCGAGACCTACAGCTCGCGTAGGGCTTGGCAGGCGAGTCGGAAGGGCAACTGCCCGGACGAGGAGGCTGCCAAGCGGCGCTTTCACGAGATTAAGCGTAGATATAGGGTTGCCATGAAGGAGGCGCAACTTAATTTTTTCAAGTCAGTCGCAGAAACGGGGAAACCAGGACCCATGGGGCCAGGCGTACTGTGTCGCGTGCGGGAGGCTTCGGCCTCCTAGCAATGTAATTAACGGCACGAAACATGCCGAAGGTTATGCTGGGGGAGTCGAGGAGGCCATGCACAGCCTTATGTATGCTCTGCGTCCGGACGACGATGTGTCCAGGGACACGGAGTACCACCGGCAAGTGCGGTATATGGCAGCCGCGATTCCCGCAGGAGAAGATGCTCCTCCTCCGACGGAAGAAGTAGTTGCGACTATAGTGAAGGATATCCCTAACACAGCACCGGGAACCGATGGGATAACCGCTCGCATAATAAAACACGTTTGGGCAGCCACGCCGCGAGAATTTGCTGAAGTGTTTAGGCGATGTGCCGAAGAGGGCGTTTTTCCGCGAGAATGGAAGGACGGAAGGTTGATTGTCTTGCCCAAAGGCAATGGCAAGCCTCTTTCCGATCCTAAAGCCTACCGGCCCGTCACTCTGCTGCCGATCTTTGGTAAAATTTTGGAACGCGTCATGTTGAAATGCGCCACGCAAATGACGAGTAGTCTGTCGGACTGCCAGCATGGGTTCACTCGAGGGCGGTCTACGGTATCCGCTCTGGGGAAAATCGACCAAGGGGAGGGAGCTTCATCGGTTCTTCCCGGACGTGAAGGCTCGTTCCAAGGCAACTTGGATAGAGTCTGACTATGAAACATCCCAGCTGCTTACCGGTCACGGCTGTTTCAGAGGGAGGCTTCACAGATTGAATCTTTCCGACGTGGGGTCATGCTACTGTGGCGAAGCCGCAGAGGAAGACGTACACCACGCTATCTGGGAGTGCCCTCTGTACGGGGAGGCGCGTAGGGAGCTTTTGGATGGGATCGAAGTCTTTGGAGAGGGTCCAGCCTATTACTGCGACCTCGTTTCCACGGCGGCGAACTTCGGACGGCTACGGGAATACGCGACTATGGCACAGGATAAGAAGTGGACTAGACCGCCAAGAGAGGGCATTAATTGGAGGAAAATAAGGAAGAAAACCTAGATGGTAGAACCAGTACGCGCTATCGGAAGACACCGAAGTCGTATCTGTGTTGTCCGCCCCAGAAAGGGGAGAAGGACTTAGGGACAAATAGAAAGAGACTAAAGAACTTGTAGGGAATCAAGAATTGCGCACCTGAAGGGCAGGACCCAGGACAGTAGGGTGCGCATTCCCATGTTTCGGCCCGTATAACCAAGACGGTTGATAGGGCCATGGGTAGATGGAGGGATTTGTTCCTCGGGCGGGTGGAACTCACTCACTACACGTTACGCTAAACACTAGGGCGCTAGTGTTCGCGAACGAGACGCGGCGGAGCGCGAGCAGAGGGCTCGCGCTAAAAACGAGACGGACGATGCGACCGGTCGCACGCTCGTCCTAGCGCGGCGGTTACTACGTGGCGGGGTGCGAGCAGAGGGCTCGCACCAAAGAGCGAGACGGACGATGCGAGCGGTCGCACGATCGTCCGGTACGCGGCGGTTAAGGATCTGGGAGGGCCGTCCCTCTCCCCTTCCGCGTGCGGTCGGGCGGACTCTTGCGCGAATGTCCTGATATCGAGTACTTCCGCAGTATTGATAGAGCTGTCTATAACAATATCGCGGTCGCGGTCATGATTATGTGTGGCTCACTAGTAGGAGTCGAACTCAGACCGGGTTCGAGTCCGGTGGTCCCGTATTTGAGTCGGTCCATATGTCTTTACGTGTGTTCGTGTCTGGTGTAACCACCCCGGTGCTTTACTATCCACGCGGGTGCATGTTTTTGTGTTTAGGAGAACTTCTTGATTTTGTTTATCAAGTCCGTGTGCCGAGAGGCGGTCCTCGAAGGATCCTCGCAGTTTTGTGTCGCTTAGAAATTTGGCGGCGAACGCTATGTCGACGCCGAAATTAGAGGTCGGGGGCGGTTTTGCAGGTCCATTTCTGTGGCCCTTTTGGGCGGGGGAGGGGGGACCATAGTCGGACTGGCTGGGAGAGCCATCGACATTTGAGGAGGAGGTCCTTGTGGACCCTTTTGGGATAACCCCCAAGCAGGTTTGGAGGGAGGAGGGGCAACGACGTACCTCTGCTTGGGAGGGGCACCTCTCTTTGGTGGTGCTTTGCGCCTCTTTACTTGGGGTACGCGTTTGCACCCTTTGTAGTTGGCCGGATGGCCAGAAGTATTGCATAGGATGCAGCTTGGGGGAGTAGTCTCCTCAGCTGGGTTCCTACGTTGACATTCGGATGTGCTGTGGTCGCCCAGGCATTTTACGCAGCGCGGTCTGGCGAAGCAGTTTCGCGCTGAGTGGCCGTACAGCTGGCAGCGATGACACTGCCCCGGCATTCCCCTTTTGTAGGGGGGTTCGATCCATATGCCTGTGATGTAGCATACGTCTTTGATGTTAAAAATAGCTTTTCCCTCCGGAGTGGGGGGAAGCACGACAAGTACCATGTTATACTGGTATTTCTTTGCGGGGTGGTACATCCTGTGTACCTCTTTTGCGGGCATCCCTTGTCTACAGAGGTCCTCGAGCACGGATTCCGTGGACAGTTCTTTATCTACACCCTTGATGACGACTCGCAGCATGCGTTCGTCCTCCAGGGCGTATGAGTGGTATCCGATCTGCTTTTCTCTAAGGAAAGCAGTCAGTTTCCTGTGGTCATCAGGGGTTGGGACCTGCATCATGATCCCATTTGGGGTGTTGTGGGCTGACGAGTAGCGGATACGCTGCTCGTTTATGGCCCCACTTATTAGGTTCTATTTAGCCTTCTCCTGTATTATAACAGGAGGCGGCATTTTGGGAGCCGAAGGGGTCGACTGGGAAGCCGACTTGGGGCTGTTTGGGGCTGCGGCTTTTGTGCCGTCAACCTGCATGGGTTGTGCACGGGGCACGATTGTGGGCACCGATTTTGGGCCCTTTCCGCTTTTTGCGGTTTTTGCCGGTGGGGTTGGCAAGGAGCAGGCCGCAGAGGAAGCGCCGCCCGAGCGCTTCCTCTTTTTGGTCTTCCTACCTTTTACGGTTTGAAAACCGTCCTCCCCCTCGGAGGTCTCCCTGCTCGGAGCAGGACATCTCCGACGGGGATAAATCTATGTTGTCACCGCTTGGGGCTGCTCTCTAATGAAATTTTATATTTAAAAGATTCAACCCCTCCCGGCATCCGGGGTAGGGGGGGGGGGGGAGGTGTGTGAATGGAGGAGTCCACTCTTGTGTAATCTATCCGTACAATTTCACTTTACTTACTTTTCCCGTTCTTCGGACGCAGGAACACACCGACACTATGCGAAGCGATCGCGACGGTGGAAAAGTGTTATAAACGGTCGCGTCGAAAAATAACGGTCGCGGCGAAAATTTACGGTCGCGGCGGGAAACCTAACGGTCGCGGTGAAAACGCGCGAAAACCGGCGTCACGCCGCTGCATGAAGGCCCGAGAAGAAGGCACTGGCACAGGGGTAGTATATTTAAACACTATACTTATATATATTTACTACACACACTTAATATATATATACAATATATAATATATATTGTATATATATATTAAGTGTGTGTAGTAAATATATATACTCCGATATCATCCTTGTATAAAATTGTTCATATTATATTATAATATGAACAATTTTATACAAGGATGATATCGGAGTCAAGTGTTATGCGTACCACTTCGCACTACTGCTCAAATCGGAATTTGAGAGCAGAATGATGTGAATGCAATTTATTTACAAAATGTACACGTATTTATAAAAAAAAATACATTATTATTATTATTAGACAAAGAATTAATAAACTTAAAAATTGCTTTAGATTGGCTGCCCGTTGACGAACTCAGAAGGTCGATTCCCATTGGATGTCGTCTGCGCAAGTCTTTGCGCATCGACAGGTACGCCGCGGGCGGTTGAAAACCCTGTGGAATAATACAGTCCCCTACAGTAGTACGTGGTCCTTTGGCGAGCCGAATATCAAGATCGAAGAAATATTCGAAGTCCATATCAAGTTGAAAATAACGAAGACGGCACTTAGAAAAAATTGGAATAGCTGTTTTGGACATAGAAAAATTTCCGAAGATTCAAGATAGAAATTTTTACTGAAGACCGGACTTAGAAAATTTTCGTCAGCTGTTCTGAACATAGAAAAATTTTTGAAGATTCAAGATAGAAATTTTTACTGAAGACCGGACTTAGAAAATTTTCGTCAGCTGTTCTGAACATAGAAAAATTTCTGAAGATTCAAGATAAAAATTTTTACTGAACATTGGACATAGAAGAATTTATCAAGTCAGGACATTGGAAATTTTATCAAGATTTATCAACGGGAATTAACGCCAGGGATTAGATTGGACTCAGAAGATCGGACTCGGGGATACAAGGATACACCGCTGCGAACGGAAGCAAGGATTCGCAGATTTTTCACCGGAAAAACCTCTCGAAGATTCTTGAAAGGGAATTAACATTGAAGATTAACGTTGAAGATTAACATTGAAGATTAACATTTGAAGATTAACTTAACATTTGAAGATGGTTATGACCAGAAGTCAGAGTGGGGCCGAGGAGAACCAGCAGCAACCACGTAGATTTCCGGATCCGCCATGATCGCCGTCCGCTGCCACTACGAGCCAGCCGCCGCCGACCGAGGGAAGAGCGGATCTGCTCCAAACTATTTTGAAACCGAGACCAGGTACCAGCAAGGCGCCTGCACCCTCGGAAGTACAAACCCTAGCCAGAAAAAAGGCTATTTCAATTAGATCGCGACGATCGACAGCAAGTGTCGTCGCGCGTATGCATTACGAGGCGGAGGAGAAACTCGCCGCTCTTCGTAAGAAGGAACTGCAGATCGAAGCAGAACTTATAAAGAAGAAGCTCGCCGCTGACGTCGCCGCTGCAGAAAATGGTAGCAGCCCCGACGACGACGAGCCATCAGAACAGGTGGAGCAACGTGTCCGAGCCTGGCTAAGCGAACAGGGTCCCGAATCCGAAGAGGCTAGACAAGAGCCGACATCAATGGAAGAAAGAGAAACGCCGAAGCCAGAAGACATGCCACCGAAGGGAGCCCAGAAGACGAGGTTCGAGTGGCCGCAACAACGCCGCCCACGATCACCCACACCGTCCACGTCTAGGGCTAATGGGGTGGAACATCTTGCCGAAACACTGGACAAACTGCTGAACCAACGCCAGTCGCGCTACACTACGGAGTTGCCCATATTCTCGGGCGCTCCCACCGAATGGTTGCCATTCAAAGCAGCCATGGAAGACACCACTGCGTTCTACAAGCTCAAGCTGTTCGAGAACTTAGCTCGTCTGAGAAGCTGCCTACGGGGAGAAGCAAGAGAAGCCGTGGCACCACTGCTGAGCGTCGCGACGCCGCCCGAGCGAATTATGAAGACCTTGGAACAATGCTTCGGTCGACCCGAGGTTATGGTCGATCATCGCATGATGGAAGACCTGAAGAAGATACCGAGGCTTGGAGGTTCGGCGGCAGAACTCAACCAATTTGCAGTGAAGATTCAGAACATGGTAGCCATCCTGAGGAAGCTGAGGCACGGGTACCTCTTTAACCCGTTGCTCACGAGAGACATCCTGGAGAAGCTCAGCCCATACGAGAAGAGCAAGTGGTACGACTACGCAGAAGAGACGTCGCGCTTCAGGAACGAGCCCGATGTCGTCCTTCTCTCTGAATTCTTAATGAGAGAAGCGGACAGAGCGCTGCGCTACGGGTTCAGCACGGCACCGAAGAAGGAAACACCGCGCCCACCTCCTAACAAGAACGAAGCCCAAACAAGAAGGCCAGTCTTCGCGATAGCAGACGAGGGCAGGGATTCGCCGAGTCGCAGCCAGCCAAACAGAACATGTGAAGAGTCAACGAAGTGCCCGTTATGTGCCGAAGATCACGCTCTGTTCCGCTGTGCTGCTTTCAAGAAACTGAGCATGCAGAAGAGATGGGACACAGTCAAAAAGGAAGGGCTGTGTTTCCGGTGCATACGGAGCAGGCACAGAATATATAACTGCAGAGCGAAGCCGTGCGGCGTGAAGGGCTGCAACTTGCCTCATCACGCGCTGCTGCACGAAGACAGGTCCGGCGGCGCCCCACAGACAGAGGACGCCGTGATTACCGCATCGGTCACCTCCGACCGCGCGGTGAAACTTAAGATGAGAAGAATTCAAGTTGTCGGTCCACGGGGCGAAGCGGATATCTTCGCGCTGTTCGACGAGGGCTCGACAGTGACACTACTGGATGAAGACGTCGCGAAGGCTATCGGCGCAGACGGCCCACCGAAGGTGCTGAGAATGCATGGGATCAATGCCGAAAGAAGGGAAGAAAAAAGCCTCATAAAGCAGGAAGAACACGAGAACATCCTGCACGTGTCTACGATCGAGACCCGAGGCGAACGACTGGAGGAAATGGTGAAGAAACACTTCGAAATAGACGCACTGGGAATAGCGTCCAAGGCTAAGCTGAGCAACGAGGAGCAGCGAGCCATCGACTTCTTTGGCAGAACGGCCAAACGAACGGAAGACGGTCGATTCGAAGTGGGACTTCTGTGGCGCACGAACGGCGTCAAGCTACCTCTTAGCTACAACGATGCGCTAAAGAGGCTCAAGAACTTAGAACCCAAGCTCAAGAAGAATCCCCTGGACGAGGCGCAGTATCATGGGCAGATGAAGAACCTTATAAGCAAGGGATATGCGGAAAAATGCGACGGGACAGAGGCCGGAAGTGACATTACATGGTACCTGCCGCACTTCCCGGTTAAAAACCCAAATAAGCCGGGCAAGTTGCGACTGGTTTTCGACGCAGCGGCGAGGACAAACGGCGTGAGCCTCAACGATCACTTGTTAGAAGGGCCGGACCTTCTGACCTCACTGCCGAAGATACTGTTCCGGTTCAGAGAGGAAGCCGTCGCTGTGAAGGCCGACATAGAGGAGATGTTTCTTCGCGTCAAGGTCAGAAAAGACGACCAACCGGCCCAGCTGTTCCTGTGGAGAGAAGATGAGGGCGAGCCGCCGTCTGCATACAAGATGGTGGTGATGATCTTCGGAGCATCGTGTTCACCGTTCCTGGCACACTCAGCCCGGAATCAGAACGCAGAAAAATTCGCCGAATCGCATCCCGAAGCCCATCGCGCTATCACCGAAGCCCATTACATGTATGACTACGTAGACAGCTATCCAGACCACCAGAAGGCCATGCAGATCGTGGAACAAGTGGACCAGATACATAGGAAAGGTGGCTTCCACTTAAGAGGCTGGACGAGCAACGACCGGAGGGTGCTAGACGGACTGCCTGAAGACCGCCTGGCCGAGAACACTACACAGCGTGTCACCAAAGACGAGCAGAAGACCCTGGGCATGCTGTGTGACTCCCGATGCGACAAACTAAAATTCAACACGTCGCTATCCAGAGTCCACAAGGAGGTTCGCGAGCTACAACGTGCACCGACAAAGAGAGGCCCTTAGCACGGTGATGAGCATCTACGACCCGCTGGGACTGCTGAGCTGCTACACGATCACCGCCAAAGTCATCCTACAAGGCTTGTGGCGTCAGAAGCTGGACTGAGACGAGTCGCTCGAAGTCGAGTCGATGAGTCGAGTCAGCCCAAGACTTCGCCCGTTGGCTGACCGACATGGAGTACATCAGTCATCTCGAGCTACCCCGGAGTTACAACGGGGGGAGCCCGACGAGAAGCCGGCAGCTGCACGTATTCTGCGACGCGAGTAAGGACGCATACGCCGCAGCCGTCTATTGGAGGTTGGAACAAGAAAATGGGGAAGTACGAGTCGTGTTGGCCGCCGCCAAGGCTAAGGTGGCGCCGCTGAAGGCACAAACAATACCAAGGATGGAGCTACAGGCTACTCTGATCGGGGCGAGGCTGGGAAACGCCATCGCAGTAGAACACAGGTGGAAAACGGACACGGTTTTCTACTGGATCCACGCACAAGTAGTTCTGTGTTGGATACAGAACGGCAGCCGCAAATACACACCGTACGTCGCACATCGGCTAGGGGAGATCGCCGAGCTGACGTCTGTTCACCAGTGGAGATGGGTGAGCATGAAGAGCAACGTCGCCGACTTAGCCACCAGAACGGGCTATGTTCCGAAGGGCGACGAGGCGACGACCCTTGGTTCCAGGGGCCGGACTTCCTGCGCAGGCCTGTGATCGAGTGGCCCGCGGAGAGTCCCGCTACAATTGAAAATCAAGAAGAATACGTCGCCTTCGACACCGCGGAGGCGAGCGAGCTGAGCTGTCTACCAGATGTGACGCGCTTCTCGAACTACGAGCGCCTCATAAGATGTACGGCGATGGTCTTGCTGTTCGTCGAGAAGTGCCGAGATCGTCGGACCCACCTCGACGTACGACACCTGGAGAGGGCCGGGAGGTTGTGGTATCAAAAATCACAACGAGACAGCTTCGCACAAGAGATCGAGAATATGGCAAGTGGCAAGACGGTGCCTAGATGGAGCTCCTTGTACCGGCTGAACCCAGTGTACAAGGACGGGCGCTCGTACTAGACGGAAGGATCAAAGCGGCTCAGGTGCCGGCAGAGATGAAGAACCCTATCATCCTGGATGGAAGACATCACTTCACAAGGTTACTGGTGGCAAGGGAGCACGCCAGAGCGGGACACGGGAGCCGCGAGAGTCGTGAACGACCTCAGGCAGAAGTTCTGGATATTGAAGCTGCAGCCGACGGTGCGTACTGTCATGAACAGATGTGCGTTCTGTCGGTTGCGACGGGCACACCCGAGGACCCCGCCAACTGGAAACCTGCCAGCCGAGCGCCTGGGGGCGTTCCAGAGACCATTTTCGTACTGTGGTCTCGACTGTTTCGGCCCGATGACGGTCACCATCGGCCGACGTCACAAGAAGAGGTGGGGAGCTCTCTTCACATGTCTGACGACGCGGGCGGTCCACCTGGAGCTGGTGGCTTCGCTGTCGACGGACTCTGCACTGATGGCTATGAGAAGAATGGCTGCGCGGCGAGGATGGCCGTCAGTCATGTACAGCGACAATGGGACTAATTTCAGAGGCGCGGACGTCGAGCTGCGGCAGGCGTACGCCGAGTGGGCGCCGGCTATGGCTCAGCTGGGCCTCACTCATCGGATGCAGTGGAAGTTTACACCGCCCGGGGCACCGAGTCAAGGAGGTGCCTAGGAAAGGATGGTGAGGTCGGTGAAAACCGCCCTGTTAGCCACGCTGAACGAGAAGTCGCCCAAGGAAGAGGTACTCCAGATACTGATGGCCGAGGCGGAGTACTCGGTGAACGCTCGACCGCTCGTTCATGTGTCAGTGGACCCCAACGATCCCGAGGCGATTACACCGAATCATTTCCTCTTCGGGTCGTCCACCGGACTGCCGTACGTCGGACCGTGTGTGCCGGCGGACAGAAAGGCATGGAAAGTCGCGCAAGCCCTTGCCGACGAGTTCTGGAGGCGCTGGGTGAAGGAGTACCTTCCCACGCTCACATCACGCTACGGGGCCCCGCGGAGCAACCGAGCCCTTGTACCGGGGGACCTGGTTGTCGTGGTCGACCCGACGCTGCCGCGTAATACGTGGCCGCGGGGGGTCGTGCACCGAGTCTACCCCGGCCCGGACGGACAAGTGCGCTGTGCGGACGTGCGCACGCGCAGTGGCGTGTTCCGGAGACCGACATCGAAGCTGGCGGTGCTGGAGGAGACGCCGCAGTCGCAGTTGCGACCGCTGGCGGAGCAGACGGAGCCGGGAGCGGAGCAGACGACGCCGGGGACGGCGCCGGGCGCAGAACGAGCGTCGGAGCAGCCTACAGCGAGCACGGACAGCTCGCAGTCGCCGGAGCGGCCCGCAGCGAGCCCGAACGGCTCGCAGTCACCGAAGCAGTCCACAGTGGGACCAGCGAGCCCGCAGTCACCTGAGGAGGCTGCGTAGATCCTGGCTACTGCGCCGGGGGGAGGATGTTAAGGACAGCGGCCTCGTAATGTGAAACTTGAGTGAATTTAAATCTGAACGATAAACGAGTGATTTAAAACAGTACATAAAACTATAATAGTGAATACTCAGTGACTATATGTATAGATTTATATGGCATCGGTGTGTAAAAATCGTGTTAAAATGGTGTTTTATCAAGTGCGGGTTATTTTGCTCATATATTTTTAACTAAAGCTAATTTTAACGTAGGTAGCTTCTTTTGATTTACATAAATAAACGTAGTACCTAACGTGTAGTATAACGCTTAAGGTTATATAATAAATGGTTAAGAAATTATTACTAAAATAGTGGTAAAAATGTACAACATTTCATATAAGTTGAACTTTAAGATGTAAATAACTTTTCGATAGAATACGATTTCTAGTTACTATATAATATAATATAATATAAGGGTTTATGTATATGGTCATGATAATAAAGTATTTCACACAACGCGTTTTGCTTCACCTGGCTCATGAAAAATGGGGAACATTTTGGAAAATAGCCGTATAGAGAGGTAAAAATGAGATGGAAGATCGGCCCGAAAGAGGCGTACGGGCGGGGCGGGGCTCTCTATACGCCATTGCCATGAGCCAGGTAAGCAAAACCAAAAAGTGAAAAAATGTTCTCCTCAAAAATAGTGTTTTATTATCGCTCCGGCTCTGCCCAAATCGGGGTAACCTTGCTATCTTCGAGTCTAATCTGAGCCGGCGGTTGAATCCCTGTGGAATAATACAGTCCCCTAGTAATAGCTCCCACACCGATTTCGGTGACGGTGGCCTGTTTCATTGAAACCAGGCCAGCTACGCAGGAGTTATGTTATAGTGCCCAAGTGTGTGCGCAGTACACAAGAGCACTCTCTCCTCCTTTTACTCTCGTAACCCAGTGGGACGGATAACCGACACGACTGGCGAGAGATTAGGCGCAGGTCCGACTTTTTACATGCCCATCCGACGCATGGATCATCTTTCTTGTCAGACAATCAGGTGATCAGGCTGAATTGTCCTAACCAAACTTGGAAACAACATTTTTTTGTTCCAATGCGGGAATCGAACCCACGACCTCCGAGTCGAGAGCCAAGCTCTAACCACTAGACCACGGAGGCTGTTACCCTACAGTGGCTTTATAGACAGGTAAAGAGAAAATTATTTCAAAACATATTGTAATTTAAGATTTCATAATACTTTTTATAAGATATATACTATTTAGGTACATTAATTTATAATATTTGTTAATACATACACAAATACTTACATATCGTACTATAGAATAAATAAATAAATACTATTATTAAAAGTAGAAATAATGCATACAAATTATGGACTTATAGTAAAGATCACCATATTAATTGCGACAAAAATGTTCCTTAACTCCATTTTTAAATAGGTGCAAAGTTAGAGCGCGTCTTAATAAAATTGTAATGTGTTCCACAGACTGACTGCATGAGCTGTGAATTCAATTTTGAAACAATTTTGTATTTCT
This sequence comes from Phengaris arion, assembly GCA_963565745.1. Lineage (NCBI taxonomy): Eukaryota > Metazoa > Arthropoda > Insecta > Lepidoptera > Lycaenidae > Phengaris > Phengaris arion. The sequence continues at coordinate 19,981,458 of OY751444.1, forward strand.
CGTAGGGGGTTTTAATTATACATTAGAATTTCGAGAAGATTTTACACTATCATCCAAAAATTTAAACCTTTCTTTTAAGTAAGGTGGCGACTTGGGGTCATACAGTATACCATACAGGGGGGACAGTATATAAGCATTCCGCCGAAGTCGGATTGGCAGCCACTTGAGTTTGGTACGAAATTCGGATATGTGATCATATTTTCGTAAACCGAAAATAAATCTAATACAAAGGTTTTGGAGACGCTCAAGTTTATTAAGCTGCTCTTCTGAAATATTCGTGAAACATGTGTCAGCGTAATCTAATATAGGAAGGATAAGCGATTCAGCAAGCAGAATTTTGGTCGGAATCGGCAGAAAATGCTGCAAGCGCCTCAGAGTACTCCACGCACCAAAAACTCTCCTACCGATCTCACCAATGTGCTTAGACCAAGACAGTGTTGAATCAAGATGAATTCTATATATTTCAATTCTATAATATATCACAAAATTTAAATGCTGTAGAGCATTTTTTCATTATTTTTTCAGTGGGACGCACCTAGGGGTTGCAAAATCCGTTTTTTTAATGCGGATTTTTTTCTAAGCCTTATATAATATTTTAATTTTTTGCATATTTTATAAAACTGATGTTTTTTTCACTTCGATGTTTTAGCAAAACCTACACTCAGTTAAAATGACTTAGATAAACTGCTTAAATCATTACCCTTCCTTTTGGCTTCGCCGTAGTCGGGTAAATACACAAACTATCTATGAATGAGACACCGTTTATGGATTATTATTTATTGGTGACTTAATACGCGTTACGGACACCGACCGACCATACGGACCGACACCAAAACTGGTGTCCGGGACCCGACTGACTTACTAGCTAACGGCAAACTGAAATACAATACCTTATGTATATACTTATAATCTACGATGCAATACTTAAGGGTTGCCACAGATACTCCCCTTTTACCAAAAAAAATTTTTTTTTGACATACAACATTTATCGCATAAAATAAATCACTGTTTAAAATGTACATTCATTCATTTGTTATGTTTGATTCTAAGTTCTAAAGTTACAATTCATAAACAACTTTTGCAGAGTGGCATATTACAACTAAACAATAAATGTAATATAATACTTTTCATAACATAGTAGACTCTACCGCAGTGTTATTCTAAGAACTGTAATGTTATACTTACATTATGTTACAACAGTTTATTTTATTCACAACAGGAAACTGGTTACAAAAATAATTTTAACAAATAAATTTTAGCAATATTACATTATCCTTGTCTAGGAGCTAATACTACTTGCGGTTGACATTGAGTCTGAGGCTGATGTATGGCAACCACAGGAACTTCCGAGTGTACAGTTTTTACCTGATTTTGCATCCACTTTGCACTTAATACTTTACACTTCTTAAGACAAAAGTACAGGAACATGAGTGTAAATAATATGAGGACAGCCAACATAATGGACCCATATAATTTTATAGATACTTCAATATCACTGGTACTAACACTGTTCGCTCCGTTCTGCGCGATAATTATTTCTTGAGGTTTGCTTACAGATTTACCCATTATAGAAGGTAAAGATGGTACTGTTATGATCATTTAGGTATGTTATAAAAACAAATTATAATTGATAATTCTATATATAAATATTCTTTTGATTAGTTCACAAAAATCTAACAGGTAATTTCGTAACTCGTCCGCTGCGTGTGGTGCGAGTCATAAGCTTTTCGCTTGTAGCGGATTCATTATGTTGACCAGTTTCATTATCATCGCTAACATTATCTTTAAAAACATTACTATAAGAGTTATTTTGCCCTTCGGTTTGTTCGTCTATATTTAATAAGTAAGCGGGTTTAAGCCTGTCGATCGACACTGACGTCTGTTTACCAAAAATATCTAATATAAATGATTTGTCTCCCCTCCTTATGACCTTATATGGCCCTTCGAAGGATGTTGGATTGATTGTTTAATCATATCTTGTCTAACGAATACGTGTTGGCATGTTTTTAAATCTTTATGCACGAATATTGCTCTCGAATTCTTTTGTAAAACCGGCCTAGGCTTAAGCTCACTGATGGTGCGATGTAAATGATTCACAAATGTATCCGGATCATACATTTCTTTATTACTAGATACTATTATAGAAATCGCCAGGTAATCTTAATTTTGTACCATACGTTAACTCTGCCGTGCTGACGTTTGTATCCGTACGAGGCATCGCGCGAAGTCCAAACATTACTGTATGCAATTCTTTGTACCAGTTCAAATTATTGTTAAGTCTAGCTTTTAATGCTGTTTTTAGGGTATGGTGAAAATTGACCTAACTCTGACATAGTGTGACGATTTATTTTTGATTTTTGACAAGGAATGCAAGCTTTTGTCCACACTGAAATATCTTTATTCATTGACGGCCAATAATATTTTTCGGTTATAATTTTATTTGTAGTTCTGATGCCGGGATGACTGATATTATGTAGTGATTGAAAAATGATTTTACGATAATTATTTGGTAAATAAAGTCTACTATTTTTATCGGAAACATGACAAATTAATGATTGTTCGTAGTTCGGTAAATATATTTTCCTAAATTGCGAAGCCTCTTTTGTCTGTTGTAATAGTAATTGCAATTCGCCATCTTTATTCTGATCCTTAGCCAGTTCCTCGTAATTGACAGTTGTAGGGCAATCTATAGTCTGTACTCGCGATAAAGCGTCTGCTACTACGTTGTTTGTGCCCGATACGTGACGTATGTCTGTACTAAACTCGCTAATGTATGATAGGTGCCTTGTGCGACGCGGAATCTCTTTATCACTATTATTCTTATTAAATGCATACGTTAAGGGTTTATGATCGGTAAAGATAGTTAATGGGCGTCCCTCTATCATTTTTCGGAAATATTGAATCGATAAATAAATAGCTAGTAATTCTCTGTCATATGTTGAATAATTTTGTTGCGCGTCTGACATTTTTTTAGAATAATAACCTAAAGGATTCCAATGTTGACCTAATTTTTGTTGCAATACGGCCCCCACACACGAGCCTGAAGCGTCGGTCATGAGCGCTATCGGCGTATCGGGTTGCGGGTGCGATAACGTCACTGCATTTCTTAAGCTACTTTTACACTGTTCGAAATCGCGTTCTGCTTTTTCCGTCCAGTTAATTTTTGTCTTATCATTCCGTTTCGCATTATGTAAATATTTATTTAATTCTGAGTGAATTTCCACGGCTTTTGGAATATGTGACCTGTAGAAATTTATCATTCCTAGAAAACGACGTAGGTCTGCTATGGTTTCCGGTTTTGGGTAATTCATTATAGCCTCGACTTTTTTCTGCAATGGACATACTCCTTTAGGTGAAACTTCGTGACCTAAGAATTCTATTTTTTTCTGACCGAACACGGATTTAGAAATATTAATTGTTATTCCAAACTCGTCGAATTTTTTTAGAATTGCATGTAATTGTTTTTTGTGAATCTCTAAATTTTCGCTCGCGATTATAATGTCATCGAGATAAGCAAAGAAGTAATTTGATCCTAATTTGTTTATGAACTTTGGAGTATTTAACTCTGATAAAATACTTTGATCTATGAAACGCTGAAACGTTTGTGCAGCGTTTCGCAGACCAAAAGGCATGCGCTGAAATTCAAAAAGGCCAAAGGGCGTAATTATTGCAGTTTTCTCAATATCTGGTTCGTGTACCGGAATGACGTGGTAGGCTCTGTTTATATCTAGACGTGAAAATACATTTTTATTTGCTAAAATATATGTAAAATCATGCAAGCGTGGAATGGGATATCTATCGGGTAAAGTTACGGAATTTAACTGTCTGTAATCGCCACACGGGCGTAGTTGACCATTTTTCTTTAAAACAACGTGTAACGGGCTGGCCCATGGACTTTTAGAAGGGCGACAAATACCTAATTCTTGCATTAGAGAAAATTCCTCCTTAATTTTTTTATAACGATCGAGTGGCAACCGTCGGGCTTTTGTATGCACCGGCGGTCCCGACGTCTCAATAAAGTGACATACTGAATGATTTGGTACTTGTTTAAAAGATACCGGTTTTAAAACGTCCGGAAATTCTTTCAAAATATCATAAAATGGATGATTATTATTTATTGTGTTGATTGTATCGTGAGTCGAACAAACCGAAATGCCAAGTACATTCAACTTTGTTACTTGATCAATAATCTTTTTGGTACTTAAATCAACAAGTAACTTATAGTTAACTAGAAAGTCTGCGCCTAGAATAGGCTGAGACACATCTGCTACTACAAAAGTCTATCGGAAAGCACGTTTTAAGCCTAAATTTAAAACTAGTGATTTTACACCATATGTACGGATTTCGCTGCCATTTGCTGCAAATAAACGATATTTAATTGACTCACCGCACTTTTTGTCCTTAATTGAAGCAGGAATTACTGAGATGTTGGCTCCCGTGTCTACCAAAAATCGAAGATTGTTCTGGGTGTCTGTGATACTTAGGCGGTTGTTGATCGCGGGTACGTACTCGTCCGCCTCCGAGCGTACCATATTTAGTTTTCCTGCTGCTGAGCACCCCAATTACAGGGTTTTTCGCAGTAGCGCGCTGCGTTTCTAAACTTATAATGGTAGCGACATAACCACCTGGGATCCTCGGGGGTAATCCTCGCTGATGACCTCGATTTTAACCGATTGTATCGTCGAAAATAATTTCCTCTACCGCGACCACGGAAGTTTCTACGTCCTCTTTGTTCCATATTTGTTCGTAGGGAGGCGACTTCCACTGCTAATCTGTTCATTTGTGCTAATATTTACGAGATCGGAAAACTAGAAGATGTACTCGGAGCGTTCATAGCAGCAACTTCGTTGACACTGATGTTTTCCATAATGCTATCTGCGATTTCAGTCAATTTGTCCAAATTCGTTTCCTGTGTCACCGCTAAACTCGCTCTGACCGTGGTAGGTAGTCTACTTAACCACTAATTCCTGCGTATTTCTTCGGAAATTTGCATATTTCGGCCTGCGTCTCTCATTCGTCTTAATAATTGCGAAGGTTTCTGTGACCCGAGCTCAAGCTCGCTAACTAATTTCTTAAACTGCGCATTAATCGAATCTTCGTACACCTTCAGTAGTCTATCTTTCACAAGCTCGTATCTATTTTTCAGGGAGTCATTATATAGGATATCGCTGACTTGCTGCAAAGCATCCGGCGTTAGTTTAGAGACCACTATATGAAACTTCATATCGTTACTCGCTTTTTGTGGTATCAAAGTATGTTCGATCTGGGTAAACCATAACCTTGGCATATGGGGCCAAAATTCGGGAAGTCTTGAATTAATATTGATAGCGGCCATATCTTGAAAAACCGCTCCTGAGTCAGTCGGGTGAGTCGGGTCCGAACTGATGGATGCCGATGTTTGAGACAACACGTACACGGAATTTTGCACTGGATCTGTGTTAGAAAGTTCTGGAGCACTAGCCGCTGTAGGCATCAGACCAGCCAGCGTCGATATTGACATTTTTAAAGCTAGTCCAAAAAATTAGTCCAAATTATTCACACGCGAATTTACAGTGTGCACTCCGATATTGAAATTTTGAATGTTAGTCCGAAAAAGTAGTCCAAATTGTTCACACACGAATTTACTGCTCACACTCGCGATCACGTCGGGGTCACCAATATGAATGAGACACCGTTTATGGATTATTATTTATTGGTGACTTAATACGCGTTACAGTTTTGGTGTCCGGGACCCGACTGACTTACTAGCTAACGACAAACTGAAATACAATACCTTATGTATATACTTATAATCTACGATGCAATACTTAAGGGTTGCCACACTATCAATATTTAAACAAATATAAGCTAACACGATCACTTATATGAAAATTATAAAAATGTTGCAACTTTTCGCCATCGTTCCAAGCGACAAATATTTATCACCATCATCATCTTGATGAGTGGCAGTATATATATTAATAAATCTAGGGGGCAAACGAGCAAACGAATCACCTGATGGAAAGATCATCAGAGGAGTTGCAAATGCGTTGCCGGCCTTTTAGGAGGGAATATGCTCCCTTCTTGAAGGTTTGCAGGTCGTAGTGGTCCGGAAATACCGCTGGCGACAGATCATGTCATCATATGTAAGTCATTTTTACTGAGTGTAGGTTTTGCTAAAACATCGAAGTGAAAAAAACATCAGCTTTATAAAATATGCAAAAATTAAAGCTTAGAAAAAAATCCGCATTAAAAAAACGGATTTTGCAACCCCTAGGTGCGTCCTACTGAAAAAATAATGAAAATTTGCTCCTCCTTATTAGCAAAGGTAATTTAAGATTTCATAATACTTTTTATAAGATATATACTATTTAGGTACACTAATTTATAATATTTGTTAATACGTACACAAATATGTTTTTTATTATTTTTTTATCCTCCTTGCGACCACATATTTTCTTCATGATGGGAGATTTTTTTTAAATCCTGAATTATCCAACATTTCTAGCTTTATACATCACTCGTATCTTAATTTTTTTATAAAATCGCTTCTATCTCGGAAATGGTGCATCCTTCTGAAAAAAAGTAACCCGCAACCAAATATTTTCTTCATGATGGGAAAAAAAGAAATTTGAATATCCTGAATTTTCCATAATTTCTATAGCTTTATGAAGATTTTCATTTTAAATGATGCAAGTTTTAAAACGGCCTTGAAAATTTCACTTTTTATTTTATGGCAAAAAAACTATGTATTATTTTAAATAATGTTATAATTTATGTAATTTTCATAAAAGTTCTATAAATAAATGCGTATTTTTACTTTTAATTTAGTTTTTTCGTAGCGGCATAGAAAAAAGTTGTCTTGTTAGTAACAAAATTGGAATCGCGATGAAAAAGAAACTATTAAAATAAAAATTAATAAATTTCTGGGCACTGGCTTCTGAGTTAATATTTAATTAAATTAGGAATTAATACCTAGAAATAACATTTTTTATATTATTTAAAATTCAACATTTTTGTCAGTTTCGTAACATATTGTCCAAATGCAATGTTAACTTTTGGAATAACATTTCAATCGGGTAAAATATTTATAAAATTATATCATTAAGATGATTTTAGATTATTTTCCTTTATCTATGAATATAAATATTAATATTTACCTTAAATATTCAACATGTTTTTAAAGAAATAAAGTCAAAAATATTGAGGAACTGTTACTAACTAGACATGTGATGTGACGAAACAGAATTATTAGGAATAGTATTCACTACTCGACAAAATTCTTACTTTTTTGTGTGAATAGGTTTTAAATATAAATATATTACACAATACGAATGTATTAAAATAAAACGTAAAAGTATGATCTTTAAAGTATTTATTTGGTACAAATAGTATCTCTAAAAAAAAAAACAATCATAGGTTGTATCGTTTCAACTGTTTTAATTTAATATTATAAAGTAACAAAAACAAAATTCTGATAAACTAACAACTATTCTTTCCATTGGGAAACAAGTATAATAAAATCAAAACAAAATCAACTTTTAATTAGTATAATCTCTTAAAATTAAATCTCTCAATTAAGGTGGAATACGAAGCAAAACCTGTCAAAACTAAAAAAAAATGTGTTCAAGAAAACGAAGATGTTATTTACAATTTGATTTAAAATTTGGAAAAGGTGGTCCCCTAGATAAGGTACAATATTGAAGTACAATTTATCAGACTAGTTATATAGTTTCAGTTGGCAGTTACGCCAAAACTGGCCGTTTTTAGCAGAACACTGACTAAAACTAAACGGTTAATACTAATATGATAATTTGTGCTTCAAAAAACTATATTGAAATCTATCTAAGGGACCACTTTTTCCAAATTTTAAAATAATATAATCTCATTTTCCTGAAAACATTGTTTTTTCTTTGAGTGCAGCAATTTCGCGTCGTATACTGCCTTAAATTTTTAACTCTTAATTCTAGTTTTATTTTTAATATTTTCAACAAATTACTGCCCCCACTAGACATACATTTAAAGAAAAACGGAGATGTATTTAAAAATTCTGGCTGGTTAAAAACAAGTGTTTAAACAATTTTTTGACATGTAATTTGTAGTTTTACATAATATCCGTCTAGCTTTTCTCAACGCTAACAACATAAGTGGCGGTTTTTGGGATTAACGTCGAGAAAAGCTAGACGGATATTATATTATACAAAACAAAAAGATAGGTGTTAAAAAATAGTTTGAACACTTGTCCAAAGTTTTAACCGGTCGGAATTTTTAAATGCATATCCAATTTTCATATCATTATTTATTTCGGAAGTGGCAGCACTTTCGCGCAGAATATTAATATAATCCTATAAATGTTATTTGAATAAAAAATAATATTTTAACTCACTATCTGCATACCAGCCTCAAATTTTTTAAATTATCAGTTACATAAAAATAAATTATCATTCAGTTACTAACACTTAAAGTCCTCAGTCTTTCTTTATATAAGTCTTAATATTTTTGGCAATACAAGTAAAATGTTAATTATATTCTATGGACCGACGTAATACAAAAAATATTTATAATGCAGTAAGCTTACAGTTAAATACAACAGCCTTTCTTTATTCAAATCTTAATATTTAAGGTAATACAAGTAAAATATTAAAGCTGACATTGTATTCTATGGACCGACGTAATTATTTAAACAATTATCGCAAATTAAATCTATTGCGATCTGGCTTCCTGAGCATTTCGGGCAATACCATAATTTACAAATTATACATTTCGCTATCTGATTTGATTGGCTGTCACAGGCAGAACATTTCAAACCCCGTTCAGAGTGCTTAGGCTTATTGTTTCTTAGAAATTTGGCTTGTCTAGTTAGGTTATCTCTTCTTTCTTCTAGTTTTCTTTTTAACGGAATCTTAATTTCATTTTCTTCATCCAATTCTTCACCAGTAATGCTCTTCCCTTTTTCAATATTCTCTTTTTCGTTTTCTAGATTAGTGTTAGACAAAATTGGGTCGTCCAAATAAAAAGTCTCAAGACATACCACAGATTGTTGTGACACGGTACTTTGAACAGATTGAGTCAAATCTATAAATTCAATAATTGGACTGGGAGTTTTCAAATTTTCAGGTGTTGGACTGGGAGTCTTTAGATTTTCAGTTGGAAAAGTTATAGAGTTCGTATCGTCATTTTCTGATAAAGCTAGCTGTTTGGGAGTACCACAATCTACGACGCCCTCCATATTCATACAGGAAATTGAAGTTTGCTTCTGTTGGTGTATCACTTCCTCGACATTGTTTGGATAAATAGTTTTTTCAAAAGGTAAGTTCTTCGTTGAATAAGATTCTGGTTTTGATGCTCTATAATTTTTTGATTCTTTGGGTCTATAACGGCGAATGGAATGAAGATTAGTAGGTTGATGAACACGTGTATTATTTATTAATGAATGAAATCGCGGTGAAAAACATAAACACTGCCCTTTTAGAGCACCACAATAACAACTTAAGTCTCTATATTTTATTTCATTTGACCAATTACCCTTTAATGTGATTATTTGATGAACATTTAAAGTGCCGGGCAATGGTTTCAAATTTTGTAGTTTTTCTGTATAGTCTTCGATATAACTGTCGTCTACAAGAAAAAACTTTGTAGTCTTAAAACATTGGGTAAGAAGGTGATATATTTGAGATGCATTTGTCGCATCAACGCCATAAGCAACGTGTTTATCAATAGTACGTTTCACCGATCCTCCAATGCCATCTGCAATACTCTTCCCATGTCCGCTTTCAGAAAACGACCATGTGCAGTATTCGAATCCTTTTTCTTTTGGTAAAGTATTGAGTAAATGAAAGTTTCCCTTTTGTCGGTATTGTGATGTGGGCCCATCAGAGTAAAAGTGCAGAATTTTGACATTATGATTATTTGATTTTATTTCATTCAAAATGGGATTTAAATGTGTCCATATATTTTCAGGCCTATGGCTGGTGTTATCGGAGATTGTGCAAAATGATTGCATATAATCTTTATAAAAAATGGCTCCAGTATGTAAACACACTTGATTCTGAGACGCTCCAAAGTGAAGAGCTTGCACCTCTTCTCTCATTTTACATTGGTAATTTTCACTAAAGTCACATATGACTACAGCTTCATTTTCTTGTAAATCGTTAACGATAGTTTGATACTGATGGTGTTGGTGCTTCATGACAAACACATGCTTTTTAAATTTTATAACCGCAAGATCGAATTCACGCTTCAGTTCTTCAATCGATGTTCTTTTTAAAGCTTTAACTGTCTTTTTCGTCTTAATTGTCTTTGTTTCAGTTCCTTCTTTTTTTACATATTCATGATCAACACATTCCCACTGCCACCAGGTTGCATTTTGTTTATCATCATGACAACTTTCGTTATATTGTACTTTGTAATTTTTACATTGACTACATAGATTGGCCGCGCAAGAGTAAGATTGTCTGTCACAAGTAATGTTATTAATTATTTCATCCATAGATTTTTCTTTTAATGGTCCATATAATTGCAAGGCTTTATACTTTAGATGAATATTAGCGTGTTTGATGCATAAACATGTATCCCTGGAACTAAGTTTTGGATAGATGACGTAAAATGGCTTATACTTCCACAGCGTTGTAATTCCATATTTCCCTCCCAATTCTTTATATTTTTTGTATAAATTTTGTAACGTGTCGACTGTATACCTTATTTGACGTTTTTCTTTACCGCGAACCCTGCACTCCTTTTTACCTGCTGTTGGCCTGCTAACGTCTTCTCTTAACCAAAACGTTTCAATTTCTACTGAACACCTGAACCTTACTTTTTTCTGTTTTGCTCGCGTCGTTCTTTGAAGTCCCAATAGTCTTGCGACATAGGTTTTACTTCCGGTTTTGCAGTTAGTAATTATGCGTTTCAAGATTTCCTTTTCAATTCTCTTCTCACAATTTTCATATGTCTTCTTCATCGTAAATTCCAAAAATTCTTCTCTGGCTTTATATTTATTTATTATATTTTGTTGTTTTTCTATCTTTTCGTTACATTTCTGCTGCATTCTATAGCAACGTTTTCGTTGTGTATTGATTTGTCTCTTCAACAGTACAATCTTATCCTGCTTTTCTTGAAGTTGTTTACTAAGATTTCTAAATATCCGCCTTCGTTTAAGAGCTAACGTAATTTTAGTCACTTCTTTGTTTGGTGTTTCATTAATTGGGGCTGTTTTCTTTGATGTATTAGCTCTCTGTTTTATTTTTTCTTGTTTCCATTTATTTCTATGACTAATCTTTTCCTCTTCGCTCATTTCAGATACTTTTTTTCTTTTGGCTTTCATTCGCGCTAGTTGCTTTCTTCTCACTTCTTCGGCCTTGTCAGGGTTTTCTTTTAATTTATTTCTATACCTTTTGGCCCTTTCAGCGGCTGATAACGCCATTGTTATCTAAATGACAAAATTAGTTTTTATATTAAAAATGATAAAATTAATTTTTATTACCAAATTTTAATTAAGATTTTGTAAATCATAAAAAATATGGTTAAATGAACTCTGCAAGAAATCGAAAAAGATAGCGAAATTTTAAGAAAGAACAATCATGACAAATTAATCGCTGAGTACAGAACAGACACGTCTTCTTAGAAAAATATATTTAACTAAAGAGCTAACGAAATGTAAACATAGCATAGCCTAAAACAATAACTACCGTTAGTCATAGACTTTATTCAAATAAAAAACTCAAACCGTCTTTGATATGATAAATTGAAGTATCATGTAATTAAACGTTAAAATGATGTATAACAAAAACATGTTTCTAATTTATTAAGTACAATAGAAACACTCATCTAGTGGATAATGATCATATACAGCAAACAAATTGCATAAATGACACCAGAAAAATGGACTATCTAACAACAATCTTATATCTCCTCCAGTCATGGGCATTACAAAATGCAATAGATTGTTTTGTAAAATATTCATATAACCGCAGCCATGGCAGCGGTCTGATACTATGAAATGAGTTGATTGCCAGGGCCAGTTGAGATTGTCATGCAGACAATCATAAAAATCGTTTTTCGTCAAAAATTTATCTATGTCAAAATATACCACCATTTTGAAAAATGATTTCACCATTACCTGTAATTTAATATAGAATTAAAAATATGAACACCAGTTTTCGGAATGCATTTACCCGTTATATAAGTTAACTTAAAAAAATAACTTTTTACTTCATAAAAAATAAGTTAAATCAGTTCCTTTGTTGCTTAAATATTGCTCCATGCGTGTTAAGAAAAAAACCTGTAAGTACCATATTGTGTAAAAACCTGGTCCAAACAGTTTTCTATCTAAACGGTCACAGGGTATAAATAAATTCCTTTGCATATGTACCAAGCTTTAGAAGTCTGTTTCGTAACATTGTTGGTCCATCCTATAGAAACGGTTGCTAACAGGACGTGACGAATGTTCTTTCATATACAATAAAATTAAAATACTAAATAAATATGACTCAATCTTTCTAAATGTTTCTTGGTATGTTTTATACAGGGTTTTATTTATTCAGAGATCAAGGAGAAAATACCTACAAACTTTACTTTTACAGCAAAAATCGTTACTAACCTCAATAGATATTTTCTATCCACACTTTTCGCGAAGACAGCGTGACTCACAATCCGAATCTCTTTTGCGAGTAACTTCAAGATGGCGTTTCAAACTCTGACATATGAACTTAGGGTTGCCATTAAAAACAGATATCTGGCAAAATTGGATATTTTAACGGGAAAACTTGCGTGACTATCCAGACATGTCCGTGAGTAGCGAATTCGTGAGACAAGTTTTTTATTAGTTTATTTAATAAACCTATTCAATTATCGAAATTAAATACTCACTAAATGCAAACACAATTATCTAGCAATAAAAGTAAATCATCGCAATGTGAGCCGCCATATATTTTTTTTATAAACATCCGTGTGCAATTTGGCGGACTATCATTGGGTCAGTATAAATTGCCACATTTTCGAATCATTTTTAGTAAAAATAAATTTGTAGATATCTTTTTCTAAAGCAACAATATAAAATCCATGCAGGTTTATAAATAAACTATCCATATAATAAGCTCCGTATTATTAAATATGATTCTTACTATTTTTTTCTTCAGTTTGTTTCCATGCGACAAGCCAAAAAGAGCCTGCACCATTTAAAGTGAAAATGCCCTTATGCATCGCTCGTATCTCATGTATGTAAGAAATGTAAATCAAAAAAATGTAAATGCTCTACAGCATTTACATTTTGTGATATATTATAGAATTGAAATATATAGAATTCATCTTGATTCAACACTGTCTTGGTCTAAGCACATTGGTGAGATCGGTAGGAGAGTTTTTGGTGCGTGGAGTACTCTGAGGCGCTTGCAGCATTTTCTGCCGATTCCGACCAAAATTCTGCTTGCTGAATCGCTTATCCTTCCTATATTAGATTACGCTGACACATGTTTCACGAATATTTCAGAAGAGCAGCTTAATAAACTTGAGCGTCTCCAAAACCTTTGTATTAGATTTATTTTCGTTTTACGAAAATATGATCACATATCCGAATTTCATACCAAACTCAAGTGGCTGCCAATCCGACTTCGGCGGAATGCTCATATACTGTCCCACCTGTATGGTATACTGTATGACCCCAAGTCGCCACCTTACTTAAAAGAAAGGTTTAAATTTTTGGATGATAGTGTAAAATCTTCTCGAAATTCTAATATATAATTAAAACCCCCTACGAGAAATACAAAATTGTTTGACTCTTCATTCACAGCTCGTGCAGTCAGTCTGTGGAACAGATTACAATTTTATTGACGCGCTCTAACTTTGCACCTATTTAAAAATGGAGTTAAGGAACATTTTTGTCACAATTAATATGGTGATCTTTACTATAAGTCCATAATTTGTATGCATTATTTCTACTTTTAATAATAGTATTTATTTATTCATTCTATAGTACGATATGTAAGTATTTGTGTATGTATTAACAAATATTATAAATTAATGTACCTAAATAGTATATATCTTATAAAAAGTATTATGAAATCTTAAATTACAATATGTATTGAAATAATTTTCTCTTTACCTGTCTATAAAGCCACCTACCAGTATATTACATGTAAACATGTCATGATTATAAAGGTTGTCTGGCAGAAATCGCTTGTAGCGATAAGACAGCCTTTTGTGCTTTTATAAGTTTAGTTTTTCTATGTTCTGTGTGTCCGATTTGTTTTTGGTGCAATAAAGAGTTTTTCATTCATTCATTCATTCATTCATAGTGGCTTATATCTTGTAAACGGTGCATCCTACATAAAAAATAATGAATATGTCCTCCCCCTTAGTAATCCCGCAACCAAATATTTTCTTCATGATGGGAGAAAATAGAATTCGAAAATACTGAATTTTTCAACATTTCTTTAGCATCGCTCGTGTCCCAAAGTAAAGCATTGCCATTTTTTTTTCTATAATCGCTTCTATCTTGTAAACGGTGAATCCTACTGAAAAAATAATGAAAATTTTCTCCCCTTAAGTAACACCGTAACCACGTATTTTCTTTATGATAAGAGCTTTTTTGATAATCCTGAATTTCCTAAAAATTCTATAGCTTACATAGCTGGTATCTCTAGTTATATATCTGATAACATACTCTGATAATAATCATTAATCCTGATCAGCATCCCCAAGAACTATTAAATTGAGTACTCTCATATTATCATTGATACAAAGAATGAAAATTCTCCATTTTGGAAATTGAAATTGGAAGAAAATTTTGTAATCCGTGCTGGATCCCCAGAAACCTGGAAAAGGGCACCCATATTAATTTTAATAAAAAAATGTAACTACACCATTTTGGAATTTCAAAATGGATTTAATTTTCATATTATTTAGCACCCCCAAAATCTTGAAAACGACACCCATACCAAAGGAAAACAAACTACAACAGTATCCAAAAATGCTATTTTCCGTAGCCTGTAAATTGAATTTTTAGCAGCCATTAATTTTACAACCCAATCTGGTTTTATAGCTTACATCGTATAATGGTCGCCATCTCGGAAATTAAGTCGCTAACTTATAAATTTCGTTACCAGTATGGAAGAAATTTAATCACTTTTTATCTGCCGATTTTTGTATTTTTTGTCACCTGAGTGCTTTCGCCAATTTAGTAATTTGGTCGCCAACATATTAATTCGCTGCCAAATTCAGTAATACAGTATGGTCATGTGCAGTCGCCAACTTATTTTTTGTTCGCAAGATTAATTATATCCCAAAAAAAATAAATTGGTAGTATAATACGATTTTTAAAAATAATTTTAATAAAGACTAATAATTATTCAGATTAAAGTATGTTTTTCTACTTAACCATTAATTATTCCACCTGAAAATACCCGGCGAGCCCGCGATCGATAACAATGGGTTCTCGATTGTTTTTAGCTTCTTCTAGCTGAAATTATTCGAATACAGTGACAATTTTAAATATTTTAGCATTTATCGTTCTTATTGTTAAGTGGCTGGGCATTTATCGGGCATATAAATATAAATGCCCAAAATGCTGGGTTTATTCCCAATCTGTCCGCCGGTCATAAAACCTTTGGCCATCTCTAGTCTCGATATATAGCCTGGGACTAATTGCTCTGAGGGGACTATATTGTCCGGAATCCGGAAGGACGGAGAAATTTCAGAGCATTGGAAAAAGAACTCTTGTCAATATAGTTGAAAATTGAACACACGAGTGTCAGATTTAACTTGACACTTGTGTCTTCGATTTTCAATTCTATTGTAATAATGCAGAGTTCAACAGAAAATATTCAGTGCTCTGAATTGTCCACGGCCTACGGATTTAGGGCAATATAGTCCCGGTCTTAGGCTTGGGCTAACTATATTATGATCCGGAATCCTGAAGAAAATTCAGAGCGCTGAAACAGTTATACTGTGTGCTAATAGAATACAGTTGAAAATCGAAGCGTTGCGTCGTGTGTGGAGTGTTATATTATATGACATTGACATTTAACTCGACAGTGTGTTCGATTTTCAGCTCTATTGTATATAATATTAATAAAAATATCTATGGACGCTTCACACCACGTCAATCTGGCCCCGTGCTAAGTATCCGAAGAACTTGTGTTACAGGTACGAGAAAACGGGAAGTATACAATATAAATATTATACATAATATATTTAAGATTTTTATTAAATTAAACACATATTTAGCGCAGAGTTATAATATATTCAGTGCTCTGAATTTTCCCCGGCCTTACGGATTCCGGATCATATAGTCCCGGCCTTACCTGTATATAGTTTATGATGTAATATCCTACTAATATTATAAATGTGAAAGTTTGTGAGGATGGATGGATGTTTGTTACTTTTTCACGCAAAAACTACTGAACGGATTTCGATGAAATTTGATATGGTAGTAGTTTAGGCTCTGGATTAAAACATAGGTAACTTTTGATCCCGAAAAAGTAGTGTTCCCGAGGGATACTGTATTTACGCGGGCGGAGCCGCGGGCAATAGCTAGTTTTATAATAAAAGCATGTTGTAAAATTTGAAATTATACATTAATATAGGTAGTGAAGTATGCTGTACCTCTGTCGAGCGGTCAGTAAAATAAAAAAGACCAAACAGAAAAAAGTACTTTTTTAAAAAAGGGTTATATTAGAGTTATATCTACCTATACCTTATAGTAATTATTATATTGGATATAAATATTAAATAAAATGTAACAATAGCTTATTATAATTATTGTAGGACCTAAAGATAATTGTTGTTTAATGACAGATTTGATTCGTGCGTAGCGTGTAGAATAAAGTTAAAATAATTATCTGTTATTATAAAATCAACGCCGTATACATATAATAAAGACGAGGCATGTTGAGGCAATAAGTATCTCCAGTTAAATACCCCCACTTTGATTATTTTTGGGGCCATTTTGACATTTTGAGTATGGTGAAAGCAATCGATCTAGTAGTAAAACTAAATAGCAAACTTCGAATTCTGTACTTGCTAAAAATAACCGTATTGCAAGGTAATAAAATGCATTTCACAATGCACGTAACACGGGGACAAATCAGAGCCGAGCGAGATAGACAAAAGGTAGGCCGTGTGTCTCGTTCTTGCATGCTACCAACCAAAAAAATGTTGGTGTTCATAAAAAATAACTTATAATATCTTAGATAAAACGAGTGTACTTTATTGTTATTTTAACAAATGTTTATTACTTTATTATATTTTATTTAAAAAAGTCAGACCTTGTCATATTATTAAATAAAATGCATTTTATTCTAAAGCCTATTCCTTCTTTTTTTAATTGGTATCATTCGCAAGACAATAGATACGCCATTACACATATTTAACGCTGAACACCAGATAATATTAAAATTTAAAAGTTCTTATTTCTTACTTCCCCTATAACTGTAACTATATTTTTAACAATTTTTTGATGATTTATGAGTCAAAATGGT
The DNA here is from genome assembly GCA_963565745.1 of Phengaris arion. NCBI lineage: Eukaryota > Metazoa > Arthropoda > Insecta > Lepidoptera > Lycaenidae > Phengaris > Phengaris arion. The sequence goes on from OY751444.1 coordinate 19,998,908, forward strand.
GAAAAAATATTGTACATACTTGTCGAAGTGAAAGTTATGCTGGTTGCAATATTTCTTTCCTTAAGTTTAAACATTTTAATATTAATCTGTGTTGAGATAGCAACACACAATTTCTCATGTTTTATTCTATGGTTGTATTGTCTGTGGTAGCACTGTCATAGTCAAGCTACATGCTTCCGCCCAAAAATGTCCGGCATTGCGTAGTGTGTAAAATATTGTAATAAAACTTTAATTAATAAAGTATATAAAACACGCTCAGTGTGTGTTTTATAATGAGTCCAGCCAAGGAATCATTTAAATTCCAATAATCTATAAAATAAGTGTTAACATTAAATCAAGTGACGTTACAAAGTTTTATCTGTACTACGTTTTGTTTTATACTAACGACTCGCCTAGAATTGTAGTGAGTACTGAGAAAAAGACGTAGTGAGTAGTCGAGTAAGGTCCCTAATGATATATACTGTTTTTACAGATTTCCCAACAATGAAGAAATGCGACAAAAATGACTCGATAGTCAATATTATGTAAGGCAGAGAAATACTAAAAATTATGTTGTATGCAGCCGTCACTTCGAACGTTCATGCTTTTCCACTATTCAATCTCGTCGACTTTTAAAAGCCACAGCTATATGTCATTTAGTATTTCACAATATTGTCTTTGTAGTTTGTCTTACACAGCAGAAAATATTATTGTCACCCTACTGGAAAGGGACACACGGCCTCTCGTCCAACCTCTCGTTCGGCTCGATTTTTGGGTCACAGTACTTAGTCCAGTTATTATTCCTACGTCTATGGGTGAAAACAAGATGGCTGACATTTGAAGTGGTGAAAACCATGATGATTAGAGGTAAGGAGTACCATCTCTCTAAGACAGAAAAGCTAAAAAGTGTTCGACAAAAGTAATTAAATAATAGTTCCAAAACTGGCCATAATGGCGCTACAGTGGCAAGGTTGTGTGCTATGAAGTTAGAATGTTTGATGACTATGACTAGTTTTTAGTAGTTAATCCAGTAAATCACGAATATTCTAATTACTCGTATAGTCGAAAATATTTTTATATATAAAGCCGAAGAAGATCTCAAGATTTAATTATATCCGTTTAAATTTTGCCGCTTTACACCCTTGCGTCTGTAGCGCCCCCTATTCTACGCTATTTTACGGACACTTTTCATGTATGGACTATGGAGATGGTACTCCTTACCTCTATTCTCCATGGTGAAAACTATGATGGTGTAGGTCATAGGACAAAGATAAAAAACCACTTTGTTTCATACTATGTAGTGATTACTTTTGTCGGATAATTCAGCTTTTCTGTTGTAGACTATCTCAGTACTCCTTTAGTCTCCATGCGCATATTTTAACCTTTATAGAAAATATAATTAGCCCCATCTATCGGTTATTAGCAGTTCTACACTGAGTTAATAATATATAATATATTCTTTTTTTCTATTCTCTGATGTGGGTAGTATGGTCAGAATCAACGCATGCTGGTATTTTTATTTGTAGTGTAACTGGCAGGTGTTGCTATTCGCGGGTTAGCTCCATTTCTACCAGTCGATGCGGGTATTACACGGACCAATATATTCAGTTGACGTTTGTGGGTTGTTGACTCGGCCAGTAGCAGTCGATGCGGGTAGGTCACTCTGTGTCAGCGGCGTGCGCGTGCGCGGGCGGCGTGTTGTGCAGCAGGCTGGGCCAGTCGCGCAGGCGCCGCCGCCGCGTGTACACGTCCCGCGGGAGCGCGCGCGCGCCGCCGTCCGCCGCGCCGAGCAACGCGCCGCCGAGCCACGCCACAGAGTTGTCATGCGCAGGCGCGGTGTGGAACTTGAACTCGCGGATTTTCAGACGATCACTGTAAACCGAAAATGATGATTGGAAGTATAATAACATATATATTATATCCTCCTTACTAATAAAACTATTTACACAACAGATAACTTAAACAACGTTGCTGTCTTTGTCTGATACGTTAGAAATGTCACATGATAGAAAAAGATAGCAACGTTGTTTAAGTTATCCGTTGTGTAAATATTTTTATTACGAGGGCGGGTCAATAAGTCCGTGACTTTTGGAATAAACCACAGATTTTTTGATAAATAAATAATTTCATTTTTCAACGTAGTCCCCCTTGAGCTCTATACACTTTGTACAACGCTTCTCCAATTTTTTTATCCCTTCCAAAAAATATGATTTGTCGAGGTCCTCAAAATAGGCCTTTGTTTGCGAGATGACTTCATCATTGGAGTCAAATCTTTTTCCACCGAGCCATTTTTTCAGGTTTGGGAACAAGAAATCCTCGGATATATTTTAAATCGGAGCCAAATCTGGAGAATAGGGTGGATGTGGGAGCAATTCATAGCCCAATTCATGGATTTTTGCCATGTAAACTGCACATGTGTGCACCCTTGCATTGTCTTGGTGAAAAAGAACTTTTTTCTTGGCCAAATGAGGTCGGTTTTTTTTCAAATCCTCATTGAAGCGGTCCAATAAGTTGGCATAATATTCCCCATTAATTGTTCTTCCCTTTTGAAGATAGTCAATGTGGATTATCCCACGTGCATCCCAAAAAACAGTCGCCATAACTTTATTGGCTGACAAACCCACCTTGGCCTTCTTTGGCGCCGATTCACCCTTAGAAACCCACTGTTTTGACTGTTGTTTGGTCTCTGGTGTGTTGTGATGGATCCATGTTTCGTCCACGGTTACAAAACGGCGCAAAAACTCCTCCATATTGTGATTAAACAACGCCAAACCTTCCTGTGAAGTTGTTACACGATTGCGTTTGTGGTCGACTTGCGGAAAGCTTACTCATGCCCAAGTGATCATTCAAAATTGAAACCACTGAGCCATGCGAGATGCCTATGGCTTCCACAATCTCTTGCACTTTCAATCTTCGGTCGGCCAACACCATATCGTGAATTTTTTCGATTGTTTCGGGTGTAGAGACCTCAACTGGGCGTCCAGGACGTTCGGCATCTTCAGCGCTTGTACGGCCACAACGAAATTCAGTAAACCACTTTTTTACCATTGAAATCGATGGTGCAGAGTCCCCATAGTATTTATCAAGCTTAGCCTTGGTCTCGGTAATGGTTTTTTTTCGCAAAAAAATAATGCTTAATTAGCACACGAAATTCACTTTTTTCCATTGTTTCCTTAAGTTACTGGATAGTCTGATAAAGATAGCTGTAAAACACAAACTAACTGACGCAGCAAGTTCAAATTTTGATAGGAGTCAACTGACAGATGCCTGTTGACAGGAGTAGTGTTGCTTTTTCAGTAAGGAGGTTAGAAATTCAAAAAGTCACGGACTTATTGACCCGCCTTAGTAGTAAGGGCACGAACAATAATCGACAAGTATATGACAGTGTATATTATACAATTGACATTCGATAACGTTATGAATACGTACTTGTCAATTGTTCGTTCTTACCCCTCTGATTTCATGCCTCTGTATAAAGTAACTGCTTAACTAAAGAAAATGAAGCGAGATTAAAAATATTTAAATATATTACGTGGACTTTAAGCGCCATACTCACGGTCTGGCCTCCAAGTCAGCAGTCGGCCAATAGAGCCTAATTGGCTGTCAATAGACTCAAAAGTGTCAAATATCATTATATTTTTAATTTTAACCTACTACTCCGCCTCGAGGTCGCGGCGCTGAGCAGGCCGGACCGTGAGTATCGCCCATTAGATGTATGACGTCCGACTTCTCATCTTTGACATAACTTTACCACCGCTCGCCGTAACCCTCCCTCCCCGTCCTATTCGCAGAGTTACTCCCGTCGATAGCAATAGGGCGAATGTTAAATAAAATTGAAGTATATTCCTAATTATTTATAATATTAATCTGGCTTATTAACAGAAAAGTGAGAATTTTAAATTAACAGCTTTACACCAAAAACATTTGAAAGTATATACGGTACATCCAATTAAAAATCGATTAAAAAAATTGACTGTCTATTTGTTTGATCTCGGCGATTGTTACGGGAGTTTCACTGGCAGATAGCTGAGGATATAAGGTGTAACTCGGGCTACTTTTCTAAGGGTTCCGTTAGTTCTAAGCAAACGGAGTTGCGTGCACCAGCTAGTATTATATATATTATGAATTACCAGTAAGGCGGCTGTGTGACAAGATCTCTCAGCTCCTCAGCGAGTCTCGCCTTGAGGCCGGGCAGCGCCGCGGTGCCGCCTGTTACTAGGATGTTTTCTGCTAGAGCTCGACGCGCGTCGATCGGGCTTTGCGCTGGAAATACAAGTTTTTGTTCATTTCACAGTGCTTTTAGATAATACGTGCCTCGAAGTTCGGGACCATGTTAATAAAAGTTTCTGCACTTCTAAAAATTATTAATGAGGGTAAATTTTATTTCTAACTAGGTTTCTGTGGAAATAGGCGACAGACCACAGCTGCGACCAGTTACACTGTTTTGTGCAGCAACACGATTATCTAAATTGCGAAGTGTGACTAGTAGAAAATGTATAATAATCGTGTCGCGGGACTGGGGATTGCGGTTGTTAGTCGTCGGTTTGCTTATAACCTAAGTGTGTCCATAGTCCATACCTATACATTGCAGTATGATATCGGGCAGTGAGGCCATATCTCCATCTCTGTAGAACAGCGGCTCGGCGGCCAGCGCGCGCACCGCGCCGCTCACCCGCACGCCGCCCCCGCGCCCGTACACCGCCCCCCGCACCTCCGCGGTGGTCGCGGTGCGCGAGCGTGACGGCACGAAGCACGCGCGCACTGCGGGAAATATAGTAATTTGCAAGCTGGCTTATGTAAGTAAGTTCTAGTAAATGTTTTTCGGAAAACTTGAATACAAAAAAATTCACAATATTTATAGCCACACAGCACACGATCCCCATTATTCATAAAAAAGGTTAAGGGCCTGCTGTCTAATCTACTGATAAGTGTTAGATAGCTTATTTGCATGTTTTGTCTGTGCCGCTCGATATAAAGTAAGCAGCAACAAAGCTTCCTAATAAGCTATCCGACACACTTTAGATTGTGAAACGGACCCTAAAGCTAAACAATGCTCGTGTCTATGTTGGATAGTTTCGAGCGACGTATACTAGTAAACAAAATTTGATTTTAATAAGGGGATAAGAATACCTTTAATGTCCTCGAGCTGGGCATCAGTGAGGTCCGGCTCGGTGCCGTCGGCCTGCATCAGGCGGCGCAGCTCGGCGGTGACGGCGCGAGCTCCGAGCGGTTGCGACTGTATTGCCTGCAGTATGGGGACACCGTGCACCACTGAAATATTAATAGATTTTGTTCAAGTGAAACTGTCGTGAGTTTCGCGAGTGTCGCGGCTAGATGGCGCTGTAACGAAATGAGATCGCACCATCGTCTATCACTAATTAACCTTTCAGCAGTTTCATCGATAAATTATTTTATTTTATATTAATTTTGCTATTGTCTGAGCATTTAAGAAATCTACAAACATTTCAGTTATCTTCTTATACTTATATACAAATGGATTTCAAAAATCAATGTCTAGCTAACTCGAGAACGGCTGGACCGATTTGGTTAATTTTGGTCTTGAAATTATTGTGGTAGTTTAGGGAAGGTTCAAAGAGTGAGAGATATTGGAACAATTGCGGTAAATACTTAAAGCAGCGATATAATTTTCCTGTACCAATAGTACCAACTGAGTTCAATAATTGTCACTTGACTGTCAAATGTTTATACGTTCATTGTTCAGTGTTCAGTTTACCTGTTTCGTAATTTATTTATTCCAGTTCGTAGTTAAGACAGAACAACGTGTCACACACGGGACAGCTAGTCTTTAGTAATTACAGCTAAAAATACTTCTTCTTGGAGAGTGGTCACATATCTACTATAATGATGGAAAGTTGTTATGTAGTCTTAGGGCCTGTTTCACAATCTTGTAAGTGTCAGCAAGTGTTAGCTTATTCGGAAGTTTTGACTTTTGTCGCTGCTTACTTTATATCGAGCGACAGAGACAAAACATGCAAATAAGCTATCTGGCACGTATCTGTAGATTGTGAAACAGGCCCCTAAAAAATAAATCATCACTACATAGTATAAAACAAAAACGCTTTCCCTTTCGCTGTCCCTAATCCCTATATATGCTTAGATCTTTAAAACTACGCAACAGATTTTGATGCAGGTTTTTTTATAGATATAACATACAATTTACTATATAAAATGTATATAGCATGCATAATTAGTAAATAGTAGAGAAACACTGATCATTTTAGAGGTCTCTAATGTCTTAAATGAACACATTTTTTGGCGCTTACATTGCAAACGCTGGCTGAACCCTACGAAATAGATCAAAATAATGTACTACAGTATTGTACACCTTAAAAAGGTCTACAAAAAATTCCGCGATGGTATATGTCTATCTCTTAGGGATAACCCACAATAACCATTATTTATCCTTTACTTTTTATGAGAAATAATGGCTTATTTACGAAGCGATTTTAAGCAATACCGCATTAATCCGTATCCAATTAAGTACCTTAAATACATTGTGCATCCTTATCATCTATATATCCCATCATCCTTATCAAGTTAAATACGTTACTCACTTTAAGTATTTTATACACATTTTAGTAGCCCTTTAAACCATACAGTTTAAATTAATATAATTTATATTAAAATATATATTTATATATATTTATAATTTGTAATTTAATTAAAATATATATTTTAATATATTTATATATAATTTATAGTAAAATTTATATTAAAGCGCGGAAGTATATATCAAGCGGTCGCGTCGAGGTGATAGGGTCTCCCGGTTTTACCCTTTGCGAAACCCTAAAAAACATTTTCAATATAGTATAGAGAAGTTTATTGCAGTGGGTAGAGTTATTGGCTGAAGAAGTTTATTTTTCAAAGAAAACGCGGGCGAAGACGCGGGCAAAAGCTAGTAATATGTAAGTTCATAAAATATGGCTTTCATGTACCTATTGTTGCCAAAAATTAATTTAAAATTTATCTGTTAATTCTAGTACATAAAAGTTTAGATAATTTAAGAAAAGTTAAGGAGTTCAGTAATTAGTTAACGTTGATAATTTAAATTTCGCACCTTTATGTCTTTAGCTACTCTATAGTCCAATCTGTGTCCGCTCTCTCTCAGCTCCGTGACACTAACAGTGGTTGAAATTTTTTGTGATTTTCGCTAAATAAATTGTTATAAACGAGTAAATCGGACTTCTATTTATTTAAAACATTAACAGTTAATAATTTATTTTAATCAATTTGTAATTTTGTATATTACTTTGTTTCTAGTTTAAGGTGGAACGATTCCCATACTTATATTCCGGCCCATTTTCTGAGGCAAATGGTAATAATAATGCATGAAGTTGTGCGCAGCTTTGTTCTTTCTATTAATTGCGCTCGCAGATTGAATAAAATAAAGAATTTTCATACAAAAATCTAATAAAAATCGATTGAAAAAAATCCTTAATTATACGCATGTGTGTGCATGTGTGCGACGTTGCATTCGAAATAATGTGTGACGAAGATAGCCTATGCTTCTATCGCATGTGCGCGACGTTGTCTGGTCTATTCTGTCATATTCGCGCCGCACCAATATACATAAATTCTAATTTCTTCAAATCTTTTGAATCATCGTTGACAATGTTGCCAATATAAACAATTTTCCCTAAATTAGTTTGATTGTTTGACCAATGTTGCGATATACACCTTGCAAATAATTTTCTTTACTCTTTTTTTATTTTTTGAAATAAAGATAGTCGTATAGTGCCTCGCATTTTCTCGATTGATCTAGATCATTTAGGGAATTGACGTTGCAATAAAAATACGATAACTTTAGTCTGTATAAGGTAATTCTAACACACGGATATAGCAACACTGCCGTTCCGCGTTGTGCGTCAATGATTGTTGCTGTAACAAGATGTTTTTTAACGTATAAGTTTGTGTTGTTTGTGCCTTGTGAATTGTGAAATGAAAAACTAAATCTGGAAAAAATGGGTCCGTGTCGGATATCTAGTGCACGTTATAAAAAGCACACATAATATTCAGGGTCGAAAAAGTCTCTAAAGCAAGTTCGAGCTCAACTCGACTAAAACGACATCATGGCAGTGATCTAATGTCGTAAGTATAAACTATAATTATAGTCCGTGTGCCATCGATTTTTGTGTAACAATAAATTGTTTATTCAATATGCACATCTTTATCACTTACACTCGTTGTTTTATTTCAGTCGTGACAAGGTGTGGCGCGAAAAAAACAGAACTCCACAAAATGAAACACCGGGAATTGCTAGGTTAGTTTGTGCAGCATGTATACTCATATTGTTACTGGGACCTAGTATTGACTTGAATTTGGTTTTCACAGAGATAATAGTGTGAAAACTTACAGCAGACAGAAACCAATTTTACGAGTGGAGGCTACTTTCGATACAAACATTGTCTCAAACATCAATTCCTGTCACTAATAATGAAACTGAAGCATTGGATATAAATTGGCCAGTGCTTGATCCAACGTTGGAAAGTCACAAGTTGACTATTGAGAAAACATTTTATAATAAGTTAGCTGGTCTGTCTGGAAACCGGATTGTTGAGATACAACATGTTGTGTTGGCAATGGGATATCATTCAGGGACTTGTGCAGGCAGTACGATTGAGTTTGTCAAAAAGCTGCGTGATGGTTTCAACAGTCTTTGTTTTCATGCAGCATGTGTGGACAAGAATTTAGAAGAAGTTCTAGTGGATGGTGGATGGGCTAAAAGGAGCTATGGTACTACAACTCACCTTCGGGAATGGTAAGTAACCATTATTTTTCTTTTTTTCTCAAAACTCTTTAATATTTTAGTTATGTTTTTAAAAATTTTTTAGACATGCATTATTGGAAAACATACAAAGAAATGTTTGTATATTGGGATCAAAAATAAATACTGCTATCACTGCCAACTGTATGAAAAAAAGGAAGAGCCAGTGCCCCCACACAAATGTTTTAAGAATTATCAAGGTTCTTCAACCAGCATGGAGGCAGAAATATTGGTGGAAGGTTTCCAGAAATCTGTAGAAATGCATGGTGTGCAATATCTTTCTTTTATTGGCGATGGAGACTCCTCAGTATTTGCTAGATTGAAGGAAAAAGTTTTGTATGGTTCCAAGATCAGGAAAACCAATGTAAGAACCATGTAATGAAAAATTACACCAGTGCACTGTATAAAGTAATTTTTTACCGTTGGTTGTTATTCATTACTGTAATCAAATATTTATTTTAGGTATAATATTTACAGTGCTCTATTTCATTCCAGATACATGCCAACAAAAAATTACCTATCATCGGCCGAAGACTGCTTAAGGCCAAATTAACAAGACTTACTACTGTAGCCAAAACTATTATAAAGCAGCAAGTCAAGGATAAACTAGGTATGAGGACTGATTTGCAGAACGGCCCCTCCCATGTTTTTGGTCTACATGAAAAATGCAAGTCTTATTACTGCAAATACACAACAAGCGAGTCAGACGTTAACCATGTAGATTGTTTGAAAAAAGAAGCCCCTGCTGTTTGGGCCCACATTTCTGCAGCCAATGAAGCGGTAATGGCCAAAACAATCCGCTTGACGAATGCCACCACTAATCATGTTGAAAACTTTATGAGCATAATTAGTAAATTCAACTGTGGTAAGCAGCTCAATTTGCACAAAGGTGGATCATATCAACGAAGAGTTACAGTTGCAGGTAATTACAAATGTTCGTTTGATTTACAACACACAGTTTTCTATATGTTGTGCAAAAATCATCAGTCAGTCAGGAGTTCTATTTTCATATAATATATACAGATATGTAAGAAACAGCAAAACAGCACAATACAAACTACATTACTTTTCCTTTTCTGAAATACAGGCCTTTCACAACTCACAGGACAGTCTTGGCATGGTCCTGCTTGGCACAGTTGTACTCAAAGTTCACCTGGGAAAACTTTTAAAAAGTACATAGCCCGTTGTGAAAAAGCCAAACGAAGGATAAAAGCTTACCCACGCCGGCGAATATTTCTGAAGAAAGTTGTTAAACCTCTGCCAGACAAAAGTTATGGCCCTGAGCTCAGGATACAAGCGATTCGGTGAACATGGCAGACTTGAAAATAATGTGTGATGCTAAGTTACAAGAGCTCCAAAAAACACCAGCAGAAATTCAAGCCATTGAAGAAAGCACACTAGGGCAAAATGACAATGACCAATACAACATCCACAGAAGTGATAGGTTGACTGCAAGTGTATTCGGATTGGTTAGTTACCTGAGTTTATTGATCAAAAATAATTAAAATCAATATATGGACATTGTGGATTATAGACTGTCTCTTTTATTTATATATATGTAAACACAGAAAGACGACGAAATCCCATAACAAAATTAATGTCCTCTATAAGAGTAATGCTACAACTAAAGACATGCTGTATGGGCAACAAAACGAATCAGTTGCCAGAATGTTCTTTACGGAGAGTTATAAAAAGGAAGTCCGACCAGCTGACCTCTACTGACGGACAGTTTGGGTTTTTGGGTGCCAGTCCGGATGGTAAGAAACATTTTCTTATTTTTATAAACTTTTGTTTCCATTAATAGATTGTAACGAACGCATTATGGTGCATAATATGTATATATTGTTTCAGGAGTTGTGCAGGATGAGGATGCAATAATAGAAGTAAAATGTTTTCCATCTCTGCACCGCAAAAATCAAGACATCAGTAATGCTGCCAAGAATAACAAAAACTTTCCCATTATTGAAAAAAATGGAATCCTGAGTTTAAAACCAACTCACAATTATTATTATCAGGTAGGTTTTATAATTAAGATTTTTCTTTTTACACTACATGCCATATTTTTTGCATATAATACACCAAGAAAAGATGTGAGGAGTACCTATTGAATAAACAAACATTGTGTTTTCAGGACAACTTTATATTAAGAAGAAGGCCAAATGCTACTTCATATGCTTTATAGACGTGTCATCACCAATACCAGTAATAGAAGTAGCAAAGAATGAAAATTTCATTAATAGTATGATTCCACAACTGGTGAAATTTTATAAAATATACTCAATAGTACCAGAAATCATACTTAGGCGAATCCCTAAAGGTGAAAAATGCATTGATCTTCAGTAATGTGTAAAAAGGGATGTAAATAAACGTTTAATAAACGGTTTTGAATTCGACACACTTCACGTGTTTTATTAAGTTTTTATCATAAAAATAATATAAGGTTACACATCTACATGTATTTCTTTAATATAAATTGTTTATACAGAACAATGATTAATACAATTAATGATAAAAATGAAATAAAACAGATTTAAAAACTCTGTGGCCGAGATACGAACCCTGAACTTTAGGAACTATATTACAAGTGTGCATCCGTTATGCTATTGTCACTTGGCCGAAAATTGCAAAATTATGTATTACTATACTTCGTGCGTCGTACGATGATATGGGTGACAGTTCTTATATTCCTTGCTACGCAAACTTCTTACAAAAAAACAAAAAAAAGCAAACGAAATAAATTATATTCCATTGACAAAAAATAATATTTTCTTTAAATATAAATGAAACTGCTATTAATCTTATTCTTAACTCTGATGTCTTGTAATAACTGTGAAATATAAATATGAAATTAAATTAAGAAAATATGTCATAAAAATGGCAGATGCATGGAACGGAACTTCTGTCAATAGAGATTGACACTGTTGAATCGACATCAAATCGATGAATAGGAGCGGCCATCTTGTGATCGTATTGCAACTCGGAAACGTCAGTACGAGTGCATCTGCCTTGTATGCGATTTGTGTTTTCGTTGCGTCTGCTTTGAGTTTTTGTTGATTTTGACTTTTGTTATTGTTTTTTGTTGAGTTTTTTGTCATTGTTTTTGTTTCCGATTCCGAAACGAGCTCGCAATCTTCGAGTTCCGACTGCAGTGAATAAGAAAATAAACGATATGAATAGTTTTTATTCTTTTATTATTATTTCTTTACAAATTACCCATTTCTTAGCAATTTAATTCACAAATCTAAAATCGATAATTCCGATTTCATTTCCTTTACGAACTAATTCGATATTTTAAACAATCGATTAATTTTCGTTAGGTAACTTCACTACGATTGTCAATTATTATCTGTCACGCATATCTTCATAAGACGCATATAGTATAGATAAGTAACAGAGAACGGTTAGCAAAGTCATGCATGTGTGAGTGATAAGTCAAAATACGATAAATACCCATTTCTTGCAAATGATTGTTCAATAAATGAATTTATTTACATTTCTATTGCTTCATAATTATAATATTAGCTCGCGGAATCGTATTCCAAGTTAAAAATATGTAAAGCGAATTCGAAAAGTAAAAAAAAACCACAAAAGTGCAGAAGTGGTCCCATCTAGTTTTTATTTGGCGTCCCTAGGACCCTGTCGTTCAACCTTAATAATAATTATGTTTGCATATGTTTGTAAAAACACGGTGTCTTTAAAATACATGGTAATTTACAGAAATTCATTCATTATATTATATTAGATGTTGGTCGCGACTTCGTATGTAATCCCACGGGAAGCGAAAATTTTTCCGAGCTAAAAATTATCCTATTTGTAAGTCCAGAGCCTAAACTACTACCATATAAAATTTCAAAAAAATCCGTTTAGTAGTTTTTGCAGGCAAGAGTAACGTCCATACATACTTATAAACTTCGCATTTATAATATTATGTAGTAAGGACAAAGCTCATACACTCACCAGCGACCACCTCAGCCTCGACAGCTCCGAGCATCACCACCAGTGCTACGGGCGTGCCCAGCGTCAGCGCGCACAGCCGGGCGTTGTCAGCCCACATCACGCCAGACACCTGGAACCATACCAGATTTATAAGCAAATATTATTGAATTTCTTTCGTTTCTAATACTTTTTGGGAGATAAGGTGCCGAATCATTGAGTTCAAAATGTTCTTTAAAGCTTACGAACATCATTGATGTATAAAACAGTTTCACAAATTCAGTCGTACAAAAAACCAGCCTCCATGGTCCAGTGGTTGAGAGCTTATCTCTCGACTCGGAGGTCGTGGGTTCGATTCCCGCATTGAAACGTATTGGTCGTATATCCTCGTTTCGAGGGCACATCTTTAACCATCTCCCCTAGCATTGAGATACTTGGCGTCAACATATCGAGTGAAGTCCAGTTCCGATATCATCTAGAGGGTAAGGCCAAGTTAGCCTCGAAGAAGCTTGGTGTTCTTAACAGAGCGAGACAGTACTTCAGTCCGGACCAACGCCTTCAACTCTACAAGGCGCAGGTTCGGCCTCATATGGAATATTGTTCTCATCTCTGGGCAGGGGCACCAAAATACCAACTGCTCCCTCTGGATCGTATCCAAGAAGGGCCGCTCGAATTGTTGACTGCCATAGTGTTTCAATCAGCTTGGACCCCTTGGAATTACGCCGAGATGTAGCTTCACTCTGCATCCTCTATCGGTTGTATCACGGGGAGTGCTCTGAGGAATTGTTCGGAATCATACCACCTGCAACTTTTCGCCATCGTCCCACGCGAAAAACATACCATCCTCATCACCTTGATGAGTGGCAGTCTTCCACCGTGCGCTTTTCGCGTAACTTTCTGCCGCGCACTGTAAAACTCTGGAACGAACTGTCACCAGCATTATTTCCGGACCTATACGACCTGCAAACCTTCAAGAAGAGAGCGTTTCCCTCTTAAAAGGCCGGCAACGCACCTGCAGCTCTTCTGATGTTGCGAGTGTCCATGGGCGACGGTAGTTGCTTACCATCAGGTGACACGTTTGCTCGTTTGCCCCCTTATTTAATTAAAAAAAAAAAACAACAAAAAAGTTGTTTCCAAGTTTGGTTAGGACGATGCAAGGCTGATCACCTGATTGTCTGACAAGAAAGATGATCCATGCGTCGGATGGGCATGGAAAAAGTTGCCTGCTGCGCCCGATCTCTCGCCAGTCCTGTCGGTTATGCGTCCCACTAGGTGTCGAGAGTATAGGAGGAGAGAATGCTCTTGTGTACTGCGCACACACTTCGACACTATAAAATTACTCCTGCGTAGCTGGCCTGGTTTCAATGAAACTGGCCGCCGTCTACGAAATCGGTGTGGGGAGTTATATTATTATTATTGATACAAAAAAAACAATAACTAAAATAAAAAATGTTTTATTTCATAGTACTTTTTAGTGACAAGTTAAGATCGATTAGTGGTGGGCTTTAGAATAGGGGTAGCCTGAATTTATATATTTTGATGGTTGAGTTTTGCGCTTTTTTTACCTACCGCATCATTTTGGTACCAATTTTAGGGCGAGGAAATGAGTATTTTTCTTTTTATAGCCATTTTTGTTATTAAAAATTTTAATATATTTTTCTTTTTTTTCACAATAGTTAATTTATATATCTATGGACGCTTTACACCACGTCAATCTGGCCCCGTGCTAAGTATCCAAAGAACTTGTGTTATAGGTACCAGAAAACGGGAAGCATATTAAATACTTTTATACTATACATATATTTAAGATTTTTACTATATTATACACATCCATGACCCAGGAACACAGAAAAACTTTTTGTTCCTTCGGCGGGATTCGAACCCGCAACAACCAGAATGCGCACCAACGTGCTGAACCACTGAGCCACAGAGGTCGTCACCACAGAGTTACTTACGTAAATCTGTTTTCATCACTAAAATGTGTATAATAATCCTGGTATATTATTAGTATCCTGAATAATATTAATTAAATTAATTTTAAAAAACACGTCAACCTCAAAAACACCCGGCATTAAATAACGTGTGTAGTTTTGGGTTAGGTTAGAACTTTTTTATTACGTTCAAAATGTCTTCGGAGTGGTAACACGGACCCACAAAAACTCGGCGTGAAATAACGTTTGTGTAGTTTTGGGTTAGGTTAGAACTTTTTTATCAACTTCAAAACGTCCTAGGAGTAGTAACACGGCCTTACAAAAAACCAGGTGGTAAATAATGTTTGTGTAGTTTTGGGTTAGGTTAGTTTAGAACTTTTTTATCACGTTCAGAACGTCTTTGGAGTGGTAACACGGCCAGGGCCGGATTTAAAATTAGTGCCGCCCTGGACACTGAAGAAAATGCCGCCCTATCACAGAAATTTTACTTAAAATTATAGTTTTTATATCTTATTTTTTTTTTAATAGAATAACTAATTGCTTGCTCATTGCATGAATTTCATTATATATTATATACTTCAATATATAAAAACATATTTGTTTTTGTTCCAAGAATCCATAGACAAATCATTGGTGCCCAGCAAAGCCAATCATATAACTATGTAAGAATCATGAATTTTGCACCAACGATGACTCATGATTGTATTACATTTGTTTGTCAGGCAAACACACCTGACTCTGTAAATTGGTCGATTAAATCTTCACAATCTAAACGTTAAAGTAGACGTACACGTACATATTCTATGCATAGAATAGCCAATCTTTTGAGACTATTTGCAGTCACTGTAAAACGTAAGTAGTTTTTAACTCGTTTCAAACAAGAAATAAAAAATGATTAATTAATTATTATAATGTAAAATAAAATGTAAAAAAAATAAAAAATTATTCTAAAAATATTTTTTTAATTTCCGAATTTTGCCGCCCCACAAAATTTGCCGTCCTGGGCACTAGCCCTGACTGCCCCTAGTGTAAATCCACCACTGAACACGGCCTCACAAAAACCCGGCGTGAAATAACGTTTGTGTAGTTTTGGGTTAGGTTAGGATAGACCTTTTTTATAGTTTTGCGACTTATGTTGTGAAACATTTGAAATATTATAACCTCAAAAAAGTACAGGTTTCTGGGTGAAGAGGGGAGGGGAGTAGTAGATGGGAGGAGTAACCCATTCCTCCATCAATATTGATTAAATATTTTCACTAAATACTAAAGAATTGCAGGAAAATAGTCTGTAAAGGTACAATTTTGAGGTAAAATTTGTAAATTTCCAAATGCACTTTTCTAAAAATCTATACATCTCCTCACCCTGGGAATGGTGGAGGGGAGTAAGGTGACCTTCCCGTTCCCTCCCCTCCCCCCTATTTATGCTACCCCTATTCTAAAGCAACCCCTTATTTTTTATATTTACCTCATAGTGCATGAAGAGCACTTTGGCAAGAGTCTCACGCAGCAGGGTGGGCGTCAGCAGCGACTCCACCACCACCACCTTACGCTCTTTTGGGTTCACCAGCACGTGCCTGTAAAGTAATATAGATAATGAAACATTCAGAAGAATGTATGTAGCGTAGCAACAAAGAGCTTGCTGTTATCCGGACTACTAACCATAATTATACAACTTTATATTTTTAAGTTGAACACATCATCACTTTTTTCAAGTTCTACACATTGATTCCTAATGCACATATTCCACCGCACTAAATCCAGATGTCCTAAAAATAAAGCTTATTAGTATTTAGTCAGTCAGAAGATGACTTCTTCCGATTTAGGATGTTAATAATTAGGATCCTAACTTCCTAAATAACTAATACTAATGAATAACTACTACTAATATTATAACTTGTATCTGCATGAGGTACCCATGAAGCCATTGCATGAGTCATTCCCTGCACTGTACGCCATCAGCTTTTCACTGAACATCTGCTCCATCACTCTGACGTTGGCAACTCCTATTACAGGGGAGGCTATGCCAAAAGAAGAAGAACTTCCTAAATGCTATCTCTCTCTATGAGAGAATATGTCTGAATTTATCGAGGTGGAATACATACTTTTATGTTTGGTGTTTACAATAATTACGTAGCAAAATATTAATACCAAATTAAGTACAGAAAACAGTTTTGTTTATTATTTTGATTATTATCCAGATTTTTGATTTTATAAATGCATAACAACAACAAATAGTCTGGTTTATTGAGTCTGTTTTGTACTTTTACGTTTTATCATAATTATAAATCTGAATGCCTACATTATTACAGACATTCTGAACATTGATACTCTGTAATTATAGTTACAAAAACTTTACTTATTATTTTATTATTATTATTACTGATTATGGGTGAGCAATTTTTGGATGATATAACCATATTTTACAGTGTTAGAATTGTGTTTTTTATGTTCTCAATTTTTTTGACTTTTTGATAGAAGCTGGTCAAGTCAAGTCAAGTTTTTTTCTCAATATTTCGAAATAGTACTTAGTACTTCCAGAGAAGAGTAAATAAAAGATGTTTACCTAAAGTACAGCAGATGTAGCATGTTCACAAGGTTGTCGTACAGCTCCTCCTCAGTGTTGTAGTCAAACACGCGCTTCATCCTCCGCGTGTCCGCACACCAGAACTCAGACGGGATGATGCATCGCGGTGCCGCCTCACCCGTGAAACCGAACCTGAAACACAGATGGTTGTGGGTATATTGCAAAATGGTCTGCTAAATCATTTGAAATAGGGCCTGTTTCACAATCTTTTATTTATTTATTTAAATAGATACACCAACAGGGAACAAATATTGTTGTAAGCTGAAATTGTACATTCATGTTTTTTATATTTAGATAATGCTGCCTTAATAATAGGTGTAAAACAGCTTGCATCTTTTATAAGTAATTACATAATTTCAGGGAGATTAATAATGTTAATATGAATTTATATAATTTACAAATAGACAAAAACTTAATCAATAACTTAGTAAGTAATAAGAAATAAAACGACGAAAAAAACAACATAAAAAGAGAAGTATATTGGCCAAATCTAAGCAAAGTTGGTTGACAATAAAATTACCTACTTCAATTTTGATTGCGTTTTTATTATTATTTTTAATTTATATACTGTCTATAAAGTGTTGAATATTCGGAAGTTTTGTCGCTACTTACTTTACATCGAGCGACAGAAATAATATGAAAATAAGCTGTGACACTTGTCAGTAGATTGTGTAACAGACCCTTAGATTAAAAATACATTTCAAAACTTTTACGAACATGATTGGATTTCATTTAATGTTCTGTTATTTAAATAGATATCAAAAAAGAGTAAAACATTAACTTAGCATAAACTTGAAACACTAATAACAGAATGCTTATTGTGTTTTATACTTACTTCGTGTAATCAGTTCCAAGGTCCAGAACGACAGCCTGCTTCTCTTGGATTAAGGCTATCCCTTCGTATAAAGTCATTTTAATGTTTTAGTTACGATATTTTTTATAAAATGAAGTGAAAGTGCTACTTTATTCTAACGAATGCACCTAAAACTTTTCAAACTTATTTATTTAAAAAAGGCATATTAGACTACATATTTGCAGTAAATATACTGTAATTGGTTAAATATACTGTAATTAAGTAATTAAGATGTGTTATTATTCTGATAGATAATTTTCACAAAATACAGATTATTTGGAAATTGAATCATATGTTGACAGACGTCAATATTAACATTGACTATTGACATTTGACAATCAGTTTTTTTATTGGCGGTAAACTAGCAGCAACCAACCAAGGCAGTCAAGTTAGAAGGCGGAGAAAAGAAGTTTATTTTTTGTTTTAAACACAATTTTGCTAAATCATGGAGTCCAAAGTTTAAATAAATCGTCAATGCAGTCAATGAGTCAAGTCAGTCGATTCAGTAGTGGTAAACGCTTTACTGAAACTTCGTCAAGGAGTTTTGAAGTTATAGCACTTGCCTACACTTGTGATATTTTTGCCACACATTAACGAATATAATATAATGGTTTATACCAATATATACATACTAAGAAACGAAATAGCACAAATTTATGGAACAAATACAAAACAACAACGTTATATATTTACATCCCACCAAAATTCCTTGCTCACTTGATCAGGTCACAACACAAAATAGTAGTTTAAAAAAAAAACAGTACTGTCAAATTTGTCACGTTAGCATTTTTAATATATTTAAAAAAAAAGTTTGCCTTTCGAAGAATTTAAAACACATTGCATATTATAATATGATGTTTGTTGTACCCCGTTCAAACGGCTGAGATGCCAGTATCGAAGTTATATTTGCAAATGTACCGCGCTGGTATACAAGCTGACAAATTCCACGTGCCTCACAGCCAGGTCTACCCGAAGGCGACGTTAGGCGCAGGATACGATCATACAGACCCTCATGAGACTGACAAAGTAAAACCACGTCTGCCTCGACCTGTCTCCAAGTACTCTGCGCGGAGGTGCTGTGTGGGATTTATTATGAAACTTGTGGACTCTTTTATACAAAATTCGTCTTAAAACACAATAAATAATAATATATGAGGCTCTTTATAATGATTATAAAAATTGTTCTTCGGCCCGGCTGTCGGCTTTTCTACAACTCAAAACTAGGTGGCGCCAGAGTAGCGAGTAAACTGTAAGCTCCATGCATACATTATTAAAATATTTTTTATTAATTCTACAGCATAACAAACTTTGGGATTTATGGATTTAATAGGTATTTGTTCACATTTTTATTCACAACACTGTCTGACTTGTAATTTAAGACACTACCTATTTATCCAAATTTTAATATTCAAGGTACTTTTATAAAGCATAATGTACCTAAGGCCAAAATAATATTTGAATCGTACTGTGTCATATATTTCGTATTCATAGTAACATTTTGCTTAAAAAAATAAATCTACAAAAGATTGAAAGCTTTTAATGCAAATCTTAAAACGATGCATTAGTCCCCAGTCACTCTAATCTGGAGGACATAGCCCTTAGGTGGTCTCAGGACACCGCTGGAGGTACCTTGGCCCTATGCCAGCCTCGCAGCTGGAAAGAGGAGGGAAAGGATATAAACAGTCTTGGTAACTAATTGTTTATTTTACATCAAATTCCGCTATTATACATATTTACAAACATAAAAACGAATCAAGATTGTCACATAAAAATAGCTTGAGCAAGACGGATCCACCGCCCCTACCTACTTACATTACACTAGAGACACTAGGAGTCGACGCGACGCGCATCACGATCACAGCGAATATCACGACGAGCGGCCGGCGGCAGCGCGGCCCAGCGCACTGCAGCGCGCCGAGCCGCACGACAGCGCGCCGCTCCGCACGGGGCGCGCGGCTTACAATAAATACAGGCAACAGCCCGCAACGCCCCGCGCGGTGCCGCGCCACGACACCCCCCTCCCACACCCTTACCGAACTAACAGCCGCCGCCGGACCGAGCGGGCCAATGCGACGTTATGTTACAGGTTTCCGTATAAAAATATAAAAAATGTTGACACAATGTACACAGATGATCGGGTAATGTACAACTGGGCTCATGTCAGTGAACAATAAATATCAGATGGGTTTTTTGCATTGAAATGCATGGAACTAACGTTGAACCGGAACATCTTGTCCTCCGCAATGGTTCTAGCAGAAGAGTGAGAGTATGTTAACAGTGAACACACGACTCGCGAGTGAGTAGCCGAATGGAACTTGCTAGAAGATATTGAATTTCTACAGAAACATTTTTAATCGCAGCGAAGCTGGTTTGACAGATTTCGTTTCAGATAGTCACTCGCGGGACTGTTGACATTAAGTTGTTTACTAACAAATGGTTTGTGCGGAGGCAAAGTGTTCTCGTTCTGGCCGGCGAGCGGCGCCCTGAGGTATCGGTACTCGCGCGGAGTTAGTCCAAACTCGACGCGAGTCCCGCGGGTTAGCCCCGCCCTTCCGACTTCTTTGTCTAACGACTCCCTACACGCATTCCCATTATGCGAGCAACCTGCAAATTGTATACAACTTGCTAGAAACCTTGTAGCTAACCTATAAAAATGTAATGTCTGCTCGCATAATGGGAACGCTTTAAACGATGATTTGTCTAACTCCTTAAATGATGGAGGTGATGAGGCGTGCCTTGAAGTTGACTATCCGCTCGGAGGTCTGCGCGATGCGCAGGATGAGGTCCTGAATGAGATTGGCAATGCCGCGGTTGGCGATGATGAAGAGGCGCGTGATGGGGCCGGGTACGCCCTCCGTGAGGTTGTCGCCCTTGCCTGCCTCCTCCTCGCCGCCTGCCGCGGCTCCGGCGCCGGCACCCGACGACCCGGACGACGAGCCGGCCACCAGCTGAACAGGGAACACGAGGTTATTCATCGCCCTTACATAGACTCCAATCTAGACCAGTGGTTATCCAGCCCTTATATTACCGAGGTCGTATTACTGAAAGCCGATTACTAGGGAATTACTCGGTTCTAAATACTTAAGCAATGCGAAATACTTCGCGATGCCATGTTTAAGCAAAACAAATTTTATACAATAGACATTTTTATACAACCTGTAGACCAGTAATTATATCTGTATAATCTATGATGTAGACTTTAAAATACTTATTGTGGCATACCTACATAAGTGCTATATAGTGCATAATAATATGCTGAATGTTATATTTGACGAATTATAAAAAGTTTCATCAAGTAATGCTTTAAAATGTAATACAAACTTCAATGATCAAGAGAAAGCGCACTGAACTAAATATGCAAACGTAATTAATGACTATTACCTCACTCCACTAGAAAATTATTCCAAACTACGAGTACATTACTTAACTACTTGAGTAACTAAGGTTGTTAATGTTAAAGGTGCGTAAGTGAATAAAAAGAAAATAGTGTAAAAAGTAAGTTTGGTGAAAAGAGTAGGTACTTAAGTGATTGGCAAAGAACGGTTAGTGGCTAAACAACTCGACGAAGCTCCAAAAACTGCAGCTGCTGCTAATTACAACTCCAACTACGACCGAACATTCTACAACATCAGACAGCTCCGAAATCTACGAGTGACGGTATCTACCTAGGTGAACACATCGAGAAATGTTACGCACGCTCCTTGGAACAAACATTTTTATGGCCAAAAAATGTTTTTATTTTGCTGCCTTAAAGTTCAATTTAACTCGAAACTTTCTGATTGTTTCAAGGCGCGGCTATAGACTAAACCGACTTGTCTATTTATCTAGAATGATCTAGACGGATCTTGTACTTGATTAGGGTCCAGGGTTGCAGAATGAGAGGCAGTGAGGCCGAGGTTGAGAGAATCGGTGCCAGCGAACACACGGAAAGCCCCACCAGCAGCCCGAGCCATCGCCTCCACCGGCCGCTGCAACAACCTCCGCTCAACACAACACAACAGCAGGCTCACTGACAACTAGCTACCAACTCATGCAGCCAAATTATTCTTTTAATGTTGCCATTCCTATTCCTTAACTTTGGAAAGTGAAGGAGAATTTTCCGACCTAGGCTACATGAGAGTTATCTTAGAAGGTTTAATTAAGATAAAAATAGAAATATAATTATGGATAGTAAGAAGTACTGTGTCAATCGCTTGATTGGGGGAAAATATTGTGTCATGTTACGGGACATTGGATAAGATATAATATAAGTAATTAAGAATTATAAAAAGAAAAGATGGATTATTAAGATAAAGTATTTTTGATGGTGTGAAGTGACTCACCCTGACGATGTCGAACAAGAAGTTCCCGGAGCCACCACCGCTACCGCCGCTACCGCCGGCTGAGCCTCCGAAGTTCAAGAATCTGAAATCAATAAAATTAAGTTTTAAGAATGGCTAAAATCCATTTTTTTTTTAATTACTAAGTCTTGGAATTGATCAGGTAAAATAAACTTGGAAACCTGGAACATTTGGCATCTAAAGCCATTATGTAAGGACTCAGATTAATGTCGAATTATAAATGAAATAGTTGTTAACAAATACCAATTATTGAATAAGCAAACGACGCTTTATATATTTCTCGATGAGGTAAGCCATAAAATACAAACAGGTTAAAAGATCATCAGCTTCACAGAATCGGGCTTAACGAACTTCAATTTCACACAGCTTGCATAATTGATTAAACACGTATTGTAAATTGCTGATAAAAACAGACAATACCGTGGCGTGCGAATTAAAAAGTGCGCATAACGCAACGCTTGCTCTTGACGTGTTACCCAAGCCTGACTATTGACGTGTTTCGTTTGCCAATCGATCTCAATTGGAAATAATAGAGTGATCGATACCATTACACATTATGACATAAATAAGAAAAGGGTCTCTTCAATCCAAGATGACTTTTCACGGATCAAAAATTTCAAATGTGGATGAAGGAAAATCCGATCATTAAATTAAGGTTTAACGTTACACATAAATATTTGTAATTAGTTGTACATAATATGTTATGTTTAAATAATATATTATGTCTCTGTCTCACCTCTTGTTTCGGTTTTCTTCCGTGTCGTCCGCGTCGTCTAGCGTTATCTCATCAATAGAGGCGGAGTTAGTCTGCGCCGCGGTCTGCTGGTCGGCGGACTGGCTGGCGGACTGGTCGGCGGGCTGGTCACCTCCGAAGGCGACTCGTACCTCTGCCTGTTGAGATTCCGCGCCTGATAGCAGCTGGTTCTCATCGACGATGGCTTCCTGAAACCGAACCCTTATGTCAGTACTCGGCAGGGACAGGTTCGCGATGAAGATGGGATGGGCGTGGGGATGTTAGGGTGACGATGGCTGACGTGAAGATGGTTGCGGTCTGCGCGCGCGCTGCCGTCCGTGGCAGGCTGAGTGCGGTACGGACAGTCATACCGGCAGGTAGTACAGCGCTCGCCGCCGGCGGCCCGGCGCGGCCGTGGTCGTGGTGGCCTCGTCATCGTCATCATCGTCATCGTCATCATCGTCTTCAAGGTTAACGGTGCCGCCGTTTGTATTGCCGCCGTTGCTCCGATTGCCTCCTAGGAAGGCGCGAATGAAAAACGGTCCGAATGTCCGGAGCACGAAGCTTGTTAGCTCTTGTACCTTCTTTTCGATCATCTAGAACATATTCACTCTTTACATTCGTCTGCAGACGAATGGCACGAGAGATCTGAACAGATCATGCTGGAAAACTTAATAAAGAGTTAAAGATACACGTAATAATGAACATAACAATAAAATGATGTATGTACAATTATATAATCGAATGTATTATTATCACCGTGTCAAGCAAATTTTCAGTTTTTATAACCTTGACATGCACTAGCGGAGTTTTCATCTATTGTTTGAGGAGACTCGTTAAGTACATTCGGCGGTAAATTGTGTTAGGAAGCAAAATTTCGATTGTCACTGGACTTATGGCTTTTTGCTAACATTAGAAGCTTTTAAAAAACATGAATTTTCACAAGTATAAGTATAATTTTTCGTCAAATGTACTTGTTGTATATCTGTATACATAAATGTTATGCGGGGATGGTGGGGAGGCATTACCTGTGTAAGTGAGGGGAAGAGCTGCCGCAGGATGCCGATAGTGCGCTTGTTACGTTCGCTGAGCTCCGAGCCCGGGGCGCCCAGGTTCAGAGTAGCTAACGTCTCCTGAAAGAACATGTATATTTTATTATAAAGTGTTTTAATAAATATAGCAATTAATGTTTGTTTGTTGGAAAGTTATGTTTATTAAAATATATTTCAAAATATGTGGTTACCTTTAGAAATAATTTCAAATTTGCACACTACAATAAATCTACACCTATTTATCGGTAACGTATGGTCCCCAAAATGGACCTTGTGGTAATCCTAACTTTATTTAGGTTTCAGGAAACATATTTTAACTTTACAGAAAATTTCAAATAGGTATTTGTTACGTTTAGATGTGCTATAGTAGGTATAATATTAAGTACGAGTTTAGTATTTTATGGTAGCTTCTTAATAATTAATCATAGCATGTTCAACACAATCAAAAGCTTTGTAAAGGTTCAAAAAATTTTAAATTCTATAACAGATTTATCTTGTATTTGACTTATTACTTGAAATTTTTTTCTGTATTATTTATTGGTTTCAGTTGAAAACAATAGTGAGAACTGTAAACTAACATCCGTAGCATTTAACACCTTTTGTTAAGTATTAGCTCATTTTTGATAACATCTTGTGAGGTTGTGTGAAATGTATTGAGCTGTCAAACTGATAAGTTTGGACGGAGGGGACTGTTTGTGACACAGTTGAGTTTTCCCACGATACATCCGATTGTGCATCAGAGCTGGGCCACGTAGATAACAGAAGGTGCACAGTGACACGCGATAGCATAATAACGGCTAGCCTTGGATCTAAATGTCTTATGGCTAATGGTTATCATCATTTACATAAACAGATTTCACAGTGAATAATATGAAATCATATCATTATACTAAATGTGTCCACCTGCAAGATTTATTTTTATCGCATATTTCTCTAAAATTACATAGATTCTATGGTATTTTGATTACATTTATTGCATAATTTTTCAAAATAAAAACGCGTAACCCGGTGTGTATGTATGTTTGTATAATTAATTCGTGTATGTTAATTGACATTAAGTAACGTTCACGTGGCGTTAGAATTGAGGACAAGTGTTGTGCACCCAGTGTGGGTCACACGAGAAGATTCCTTTTAAAAATGTTTGATTGGTTCATCTCTAAAATTGCGTTAATCAAGACTAGTGGCATCATGTAACTCAAGGATTTGTCATTCCGAAGTATGCTCTTGGCTCTCCTCGGAAGTTTTGCTTCCCTCATTTTAACTAGTATCGCTCTATTAATATACCTCCATAAATCTTTACGTACATCGCCAGTTATCTGTGATACCATTTTATCTCTCAGGTGGAGCCCACTCATGTCGGTTTCTCATTGTACGGTTTTCTGTTGTAAATATTTGTAATTTTACTGATTGATTTCTGTAGTACCTGTGCATTAGCAGCTGGAGCGATGATCTCAATGATCTCGGGCTTACTGTCGTCGGCGGGCGCGGGGTCTGCGGCGGGGGCGGGCGCGGGGGCGGCGGCGGCCAGCGCCAGCAACGACAGCGTCGCCGCGAGGTAAGCCAAACTCCTGGTTCTGCTCATGGCTGTGTCGTGTGTACTGTGTTACTCCTCGTTTATCTGTGGAAGAGGGAGTAGGTAGATTTGTATTAGGTAGTCTGAGCGTTGTCAGTATGTCTGTGAGTACTTAGATTTGACTGAACAATTTTACAGAAGACAAGATTTATAAAGCTTTTTCTAGCGATTTTATCGAATTTCACGCCCGTAGCATGTTGTTGATGTTTATTCGGATTTGCAAACAATAATATATTTTAGCGATTTTGTTTGACTTTATTCAGTACAGTCTACACCCTACAGCTACTGTACTGCGTTGTGCTGCGGCCCGTGCAGCACATTACGCATTCATCTCAGCTGCGCTTGCGCAAGTACACCGCGGTGTGGTAACGTTAGTGAGCTATAACTACATATTGTATGACGCTAGTATCACGCTTCACCAGACTCGGAATTATTGGTATTACCGTGCTTATGTTATGTTGTGGAAATAGTTGTAAATGTAAAATTATGTTACGAACTAGAAACTATAAAAAAACTTATTATAATATCTAATATTATAATAACTTTTTTTATAGTTTCTAGCAACATGCTGATTGCTGTGCTTTATTATTATTTTTAAACAAAAAATTTAAACCGACTTCCAAAGTAAAAATGCACAAAAATTAATATGAAATAAAACTTATTTTCTAAATATTTCTCCTTTTAAATTCGGCTAAAATTTTAACTATTTTTCTACTCAATCTTTTGAAGTCGGTACCAGCAAATTTGAATAGCAAGTTCTATATATAATATTGTAGGATATTGTTTGGGCTGTTACCAACTTCAAAATTAAGAAGCTTGAGTACAGAAATAGTTAAAATTTTAGCCGAATTTACAAAGGAAATTATTTTGAAACTAAGTTTTTTTCATGCTTCTTTGTGAATTATTACTTTAGAAGTCGGTTTTAATTTTTTGTTTAAAAATAATATTTTTTCTCTTTTTAGTTATATTTACTATCTATTTTATTATGAACACATTTTAAGAAAGTTATAAATACTAAAGTTATAAAACCCTCCGCTATTCTCCCTCTCTCGGCAAAACAAACTCAAGCGTTATTTCATGCCAGTTTTCTGAGAGGCCGTGGTATTTCCCCAAATAAGCATTATCGATCTGCGGACCTACTAAATAATCACGAGTGATAATAATGATTAGATACTATATTAGTATATTAGTAAATTATTTTTAATTCATAACAATAGTGATATTCAAAAGTAGAAAAAATAAGTAACAGATAAAATGAGCAAGACCAAGACCAAGACCAAGACATTGATCATCAGATCACGAATATAATTTTGGCAATAGCAAAATTTCAAAGACATTGATATCGGTGCGCAAAACTCTGATGAGTTGTTAGTACCTATGTCAGCATAATAATATTGTAGGAAAGCTACATTTTAATAGTAGTTAATATCGCTAATAACGACGCTCCTAGCGTCATCTATTAGCTATTATTGCTAGTTATAATAAATTACACTAGGCGACGCCATCTATTGGCAAACATTTCTAACTAGAGCTTTTACTCCAATTTTTTCGATTAATTTATCAATTAAAATATCTTTCGTTTTATACCATTTAAAGATAAAATAGGCAATGTTAATCTTGAATACCAATTAAAGTTTATGAAAAATTACGTTATTGTACAGCCAAATGATTATTAGTATAATATCTTTTTATTTTGTTATTTGGATTATGTCTTACTGCTATGGTTGTCTGATTTAAAAAAATAGGTAAGTCACGTTGCAAAATAACAGTTCCATTCTTTTGTAGTATTTTAAGATCCTAATTTGTGCTCCGGGATAATCAGGCAGAACGCTTCTAGTGGACCTGACAGCTTTAGTCAACCTGATGTTATCTGGTAAGGTGTACCAAGATATAACTGGCATAATGTATGGTGCCAATTTGTGCGATTTAAAAAAGAAAGACGGTAACATCTGCCCTATAGCTGTTGGCTGCACCTACCGAAGGTTTGCTTCCAAAGTATGTTGCAAACGTATTTCGCGAAAACATACAGATACCTTTCAACTTGTGCAACTTGGGTTTGGGAGTAAAGGAGAATGAGAAGCTGCCGTCCACGCCCTTCGCACATAAATATCAAAGCTAAAACTGGGCAAGTGGTTCTGAAAGAAGACGTAAAAAATGCCTTTAACGCTGTCTCTAGAAGTGCTCTATTAAAAGAAGTTCAAAAACACGTGCCCGATATCTACGAACATATTCTATAGTGCTATGGCGAGGATTCGACACTCATATACAAAGTGATCGTTTACTTTCTTCTACTGGTGGTCAGCAAGGTGATCCTTTGGGCCCCGCTATTTTCAGCCTTGCCATACATCATTACATCGCTTTCATTAGAATTCAAAGTTTGGTACCTGGATGACGGGACCCTCGGTGGAGATCCGGTTTCAGTCTTGCAGGATCTACAAGTCATCATTGAAACATTCAAATCCATCGATTTGCAACTACATTTCTCTAAATGTGAGTTGTTTATTAACGACTCACACGATCATTTGAATGAAATAACCATTAAATTTAATAATCTGGCCCCTAATATAAAAATTCTCAGTAAAGAGTCCCTCCGCTTTCTGTGTGTCCATACTCAGTGACGGTTTTAATGCCTTTATTTCGGAACAAAATAGCAAATTCACAGAATCTTCCGGCAAACTTATTTAGATAAATTCCCACATGACATACCAAATCATTCGGTTCTGTCTGTTTGTGCCCAAATTAACGTAGGCTTTGAGATGCTGTCTACTATGGAATTTTTCCGACCTTCTCTCACATTGAAATTACACTTTGAAGGACACACTGGTCAATATATTGAACTGCAATATCTCCGACACCTCATGGTCTCAAGCCGTTTTACCCATTTGGTTCGGAGGGTTGGGTATCAGGAGTCCAGTGTGTCTCTTCCTCCTTTTTTGTCTTCTGCTCATAGCATCTACTCACTTTTCACCAAACTCATTACAAATTCATCAGGCTGCGTGGGTATTGACTCATTACCGAAAGCTGTTAATACTTGGCGTGGAGTCTGTCCAGGCGAAATTCCAGTCCATCCCAACATTCAAAAGAATTGGGATGAACTCCTTCCTAATTTGGCACAATCAGACCTGTTAAATTACTCCTACTTACTACTGATCGCGCCCGTCTCTTAGCGTCAACTGAGCCGGAATCGGGGTACTAGTTCCAGGCACTCCCGTCATATAATATCGGATTTCTGTTGGATAACCACACCTTCACACCATTAGTCAGTCTGCGTTTAGGAACTGCCACTAACGAGCCCATCGCTGCCATTGTGGTACCAAGGGTCCTGCCTCCGCAGTGTCGGCCGCCAGTCCCGCCATGCCTCCATAAATGACGTCATCCGCAGGGCTCTTGCCACCGTCAACGTGCCGGCCACACTTGAGCCGAACGGTATCGCACGTGACAACGGCAGGAGATCCGATGGCATGATCCTAATTCCGTGGAGCCGTAGGAGGCCGTTGGTGTGAGACGCTTACTGCGTGGATACGCTGGCGGCGTCACACGTAGCGGCCACTGCAAGGGTGGCTGGGGCGGCAGCTGCACTCGCCGAGACCAACAACACAGGCGGAAATATTAATCCATCGGCGATGGTTACATTTTTCTGCCTTTTGGAGTCAATACTATGGGTCCTTGGGGCCCCAGTGCCAAGCATCTTTTTTGGGATTTGGCCAAAAGACTGGTCGACAAAACTAATGACCCTAAGGCTGGCGCTTACCTCGGCCAACGTATCAGTTTAGCCATACAGCGAGGCATTGCTGCCAGCCTCTTAGGTACTCTACCCCCGACCTAAATTAATTTTTTTACCTGTAGCCCTGTTTTATTTTTCATTTAGACAATAACTTATATATTATATTAATCCTTACTAATAAAACTATTTAAACAACGGATAACTTAAACAAGGTTTCTGTCTTTGTCTGATACGTTGGAAATGTCACATGATCGAAAAAGATAGCAACGTTGTTTAAGTTATCCGTTGTGTAAATATTTTTATTAGTAAGGAGATATAATTTAGATAATAATTTAGTTATTTTAATTAATTCATTATTATGTAATATCCTAATAATATTATTTAATTATTAATAGCTAATTTCCCTTCATTCAGCTATTCGAAGATAGATGGCGCTAGCTACATGTTACAGTTTTGCAAATTCTACTCGTGTATTAATGACATTAATACGTTCACCTCATTAATTATTAGATTTTATTACATAAATATTCATATCTTTCAATATAATAGAACAACTACGTCGGTTCAAGGATTTGTGAAGGACGAGCGCCCTGGGGTTAAATCGATATTTAATGTTAATTTAATATTATAATATCATGATTTACATAAAAAAACAGTAGAAATTAATTGTTTATTGCGTTTTTAATTAATCGGTTAATAAACGATGCTGTTAATAAAAGTCAAGGCGTTTCTGTTTAGATCAGAGTTTTTTAAGGTGTACCTACCGGAGTTCTAGCTCCTTGGGTAGTACGAGTTCTTCGGAGTTTAGATTAGATTGCGATACTTTATGTACAAAAACGTCGCTTTTTTTTTTCAATATAAGAATAAGATCTTTATATCTAAGTACAAAAATTTTAATACAAGAAGCGATAAAATCTTATCATGCCTGCGAGAACAATGAATATAGTGCATGTAACCTTTTTCTAACATTGAGAAAAACCCACGAGCTAGCAACAAAACCTGACATCTAATTACAATACTTGCCTTTTCATAGAAACAACAACAAAATTATTAGCCGATTGTAATTATAACATGATTATAAATAGATACATGATTGTATCTTCGTTACCGATTACACTGAGGGCCTGTTCCACAATCTTCTAATAAGTGTTAGATAGCTTAATACGAAGTTTTGTTTCTACTAACTTTATAAGGAGCTGAAGAGACAAAACATGCAAATAAGCTATTTGACGCGTATCAGATTAAGTTTAGTGAAATAGCATTTAGGTATTTAGGAACCTAATTGGCATCCTTCCCGGGAGAAGTTTGGCTTCTGACTGACTAAATTCAAATTAGCTTTCTTTTTAGGATCCTAATAAGGACGTCCGAATTTAGTGAGGTGGTACACGCGCATTTTCTACTAATAAAGTATTTCTTATCTATAAAATAACGACATGTAGGTAGTCAAAAACTTCATAGACTATACCGCGATAATATCTGAGATTTAAAATATGCTCATTGCCTGCGAGTGGCGAAAAACTGATTTGTAAGTGAAAACTGAGGATGGATGGATGAAAAGATGTTTGTGAATCTTTCACGCAAAAACTATTAAGCTGATTTTGATAAAATTTGGTATTATAGTAGTTTAGGCTCTGGATTATAATGTAGGCTATATTTTATCCCGAAAGAGTATGGTGTTTGCGTGGGTTACAGTATTTACGTGGAGGGAGCCGCGGGCAAAAGCTCGTATTCTTTAACTTGACGTTGACATTAATTTAAAATCCTTGAAGGCGTCAATACTCAATCTAAAGACAGCAAAAAGCATCGTTCTCCATGAGATAATATAACACGACACAAACATACATCACCTTAAGAACAAACAAAGGCTAGGCAACTCGAGTTTGAGTTGTGCATAAAAAACACATTTGTATGTGTCTCTACGAACATCGAACTACATAACAACAGACATAATACATATGGCCCTGTGGAACAGATGCACCTATAGTTATACTGATACATGCACACACATGACATGAACACACAAGGTCTGTGGTCTCGCGAGCCCCGTATATAAACCGTTTATGTAATAATATACAATCAAATTGCTATACAACTGGTGAAAGGTTACAGATGATACTAACGATAGTATGATACTAACAATGTTACTGAAAACGTGACTGCTAAATTGTATTTCTATCGGACATCATACAAATCACATGCTGGTTTGTCCATTGTGTATGTATAATTTTTGTATAATATTATTATTATTAAAGTAAATTAGAAAATAGAATTTGAAAATGATTCTATCTGGTTAGGTTGTTCCGGCGGAAATATCAACTTTCATAATTATATTTTTAAAAATTCCGCAAGCACTACTAAAAGCGAGCTGGTTTAAGATGGAAACTATAAAATCCCTATTAAGCGTTGTGGTAAGTTGTAGCCACAGCTGTTGTAACTCCGTTGACTGCTTGACGTTTATCAAATTGCGGCACGTGCGCAATAGCTAAGCTAATCACATTTTCTGGCAGAATATCATGCAGATAGTTGCCAAAAGTAAAAGAAGAAGATGTCAGATTTGGCAAAATATATTATTCAGGAGTTTTGCCGGAGAGTTCAATGGGTGACGTTGTGGATTTTGTATTTCCTCATAAATTTGTGTTATTTCGGTTCTTAATGTGTAATATTGGTAGAATATTGACCATTAAATATTCGTTAACGTGCACAAGTGTGGGCAAGTGGAACAACTTCTAAAAACGTACTATTTTGTGTGTTCCCGCCAAAACTCCCAAGGAACTTTCAGTAAAGCTTCTCTACTGAATCGACTGACATGACTCATGGACTGTACTGACTATTTATTTGGACTATATATGAAGACGGTGTTGAAAATTGAAACGAAAGTTCTATTTCCCGCCTTTTTAACTCGACACTGGCAAATGGTTATAAGCCGATGCCATATATAAATAAAAAAAATATATTATTCAGAGTGAGATGCTCGGAATTTCCTCGATCATTCACTGGCCAATAATAATTGGCCAACCGCGTGCGTGGCAATTAAATGATCTGCCGTAATTCTCTTACATAAAATAATCTTCGCCTCAGAGCTAAGTGTCTGATGAAATCCACTCAAAATTATGGAAAATGACAGCGACACTCAATTATCTGTTATTTGTCAATGACGAAAGTTTAATGACACGCGTCAAACTGTCGCAACTGTCACCTCGTGGGATAATTGTTGGCAATTCACACCACGTTATCGAACACTCAACTTACGAACACTCACTTTGCGAGGGAGAAAATAAAAAATAAAGATATTTTATTATTTTTTAAAATAAACATTTTATTTTATATAACTCCATGTAAATAAAGTCTTCAAACCTGCTTGCGGCCTCAATTTCAGTTTCATAAATAGAGGACAGATCCACTCTCCAATGTAGATTTTAGTGGTTACCTTTAGGTACTATTTATGGACCTGCACAATGATAATACATTATAATATATAAAAGCTATTACCTAGGGCCAATGTCAGTAAAGCCAAAAATGATGATCTGATACAATTTGGCCTTTATTAGGCCGGCCGCACACGACGCGTTGTCGCGAATCAATCAATGTGACGAGCGAACCGTGCCGAACTGTAATTTATTACTAATTATAGTATCAAACCCTCCATTATTATTTATTATTTATTTGACAATTTAATAACATTCTAGAACATTATTACCGTACCTAACCTGTCCATATTAAAATGGCTTGACACTTCGCATTTGAATTGAAGGAATCTTCAATTTAATATTTTAAATTAGATTTGCACGAAGCTAATTCCAGAACAGTATAATGTTATTTAATAATAGATACAATAGAATATAAATTATGTGGTGTTAGTGAGAAATAAGCAGCAAGATGGGCTGATGGAAGTGATTGCCTTTGTCCATGGACATCCGTAAACACAAGACTAACGAAATTTACATAGTAAATAAAAGAAAAGTTAATCTTAAGAAGAAATTGACATAAAGTGTGTAGCAGCATTTTCGTCACAATCAATTTATTTTTATTTTATCGAATTATTCGCATCGCGGCTGCGAAAGCGCGCGGAAAATTGAATTCAACCTTAATTAAACTGTTACAAAAGTTTAAATTGCCGACCTCACCGCCGTGTTAGCCCACTGTGGGCTGGCAACACTTAAAATGGAGACTGACAGAGTGTAGTGAATGTAATTTTTCACTTGTCAACAATATTAGGTCAATTTTAAAAGTTATAAACTGAACTTGTAACCTTTTTAAACAAACTAAACCCTAAATACTATCTAGTAATAAAACTAAGTAGCTCCATTAGACACTACAAGGAAAATCCTATTGCTATTATAAACTTCTGCTTTAGGCGATGTTTCACGAGGCAGAAATTTCCACGAACCGAGGAAGGCGGAGTCGCAGACTAGAGAGTCGCGCGTATAATCTAGCCACTGGTTAGACTAATTTCGAGCAATATGTAACAATACCGTTTCGAAACATCGCTACATATAATATGGCTCTTGTGTAACTTGCGCTCGCTTTTGGCAGTGAAATAATTTGGATTGTTGCCTTGAAAATTATCGGTTGTTTAATGTCTAACCCTACCGAAAATGGTCGCTCGTTTCCAGTTGCACAATAGAACTAAACTTTGGCAAATCCTACTAACCATCGTACATTTTAATGACTTTTTCAAGGGTGGCTGGTGATCAAGATTTATGATATTGTATAACAAATTTCACTCGTAACATCAGAAGTTTAACTTGTCCTGCAAGGAAACGAAGGTGACCAGCGACTTTGATTTTAGTCTACCAAAACCGTAAATAACTATATTATATTATTATAAAATAATTATAGGAAATTTATTAAGGTCCGAAACATCATAATTATAATATGTGGCTAAAACGGTAAGGGTAAAAAACTTGCCCTGTAAGGAACAGTTGATATCGTTATATTCTATTATCGAAGGACCTGTTGTTGGTAAGAGCGTCAATCTTGATAATATAAGAGAAGCAGTGGTAAGAGTGTGGGAGTTAGCGCCTGTCACAGGTCAAGTCAAATGGAATGAGGCAGGAGTTGTCTATCAGTTTTCCTGCCTCGCGAATGAGTCGAGGCCGTATTAGGTAACAGCGATCGTGTCGAAACGACTCGATCGCTCGATATAAAGCTGTCAATATTATACTTTAACTTCAAATCTGGCGACCAAACACTCGTCCAACGATGTCCTTAAAATGTTGTTGTGGGCGTGAAAAAGTAATTGACATTGATTTAAAATGTTTGTTAAAATGTGTTTCGGCAATGTATATCAGAGGTATTTTTAAGAAATAAAACTTAAAAAGGTAAATGGATATCATGTGATTTTTAATAAAGTAACACGTGAAGGTAATCTATGAAACTAAAGATTAAAACAATGTGGCTCTTAAAATAATATCATTACCTACATAATAATATAAAGTGTTATATTTATACGTTATACAAAATGTGCCCATGATGGACGGCAACCATTGTTATATCAACTGATCATGACGGATTAATATTATTTATTTAATCGCCCATCTTGATAAGTGACATAACGGGTACTATTATTTATAAGAGTCGTAACAATATCAGATAATACTATAAAGTCCTCCCGTGATCACGGCTCCTGAAAAGTAGCCGAAACGTCGGGAAAAAGAAAAGTGCACCGCGACACAATCCATAAGTATTTGAAATAATGAACAATATTCATTTATAGTATTGATTTATATTATTTTAATATAAATCAATACTATAATGTATTGGTGAAAAATTGTGAGTTCGTCGCACAAAGTTTCGTCCTAATGGGACGAAAAGACGATTTTAATTTTTTGTCATTTTTTCATTCGTCATTGTCCCATTTTTATTTTCTGTTTTGTAAAAAAACATGAGGTAATATAATAAGCAACAAAAATATAATCAGTGGTAACTTGTAGTTCAATAACTAATTATACATTTAAAACTTAAAACTCTATTCAAATCGACGAGCACATTACCAGTGTCATCAAACAATTTATAAGGGGCGAAATAAATGACAATCTTAGCTAGCTAGCTAGCTAGTAATTCAAGGCATATGATTGTTATTATAAGTATAAATATATATTAATTATATGCCTGATTTAGAGATAGAAACGATTTGCAAGTCAATATTATTATGAGTGTATAATATTTTTAATTACTGAACGTCAAACTGTTAAATGAGATTGATTTTAGTCAATTATTGTAAGATTTTTTTTCTGTAAAACACTTTATCGTTATTATCAACAAAACCACTTTTTTATTTTATTTCAAAAAACTACCAGTAATTTGCAAACCGTACTCACAAAAATTTTAAAGTCATAAAAATTAATTACGTTGGACAAACTGACGAATGCAAAAAGTAATTAAAATTGAAAATCGCCTTTTCGTCCTATAAGGACGAAACTTGTGGGACGAACACGTATCGAACGCAACAACGTAGCGAAGTAGCCAAAAATTTTCCTTTATATCAAAAACTAAATCAATTTTTATCATCCGCTTGTTTCTGGCATAAGGTTTTAAAAGACATTAACAAAAACTGTACCGAGTTTAATGAAGTTGCTCTACTTCAACTCTCGTCTGATAACAGTCTCCGTATATTACAGGCAGTATATATTATATTATACTTTGTCTGAAGGTCGATCCTGCTAATTAAATTCTGCAATACTACAGTTACGATCCAGACCCGATATGTTCAAACTGCAAAATGGTATTCTCATAAACATCTCGCAAGTGTAAATTAATTACGAGAGTTGGCAATCTAATTTAATCTAAGCGTAAACAAAACTATCAAATTTGTTCAAATGGATGTGTTATTGTATTTCTGTATTGCGCGGTGTACATATAAATTACATTTAACTTGGTGGTTATATAATAATAAATATTATAGTGTGCTATATTTTCTTTATTTACATTTATTTAGATTATAATTAGATCTTAGATAGTATGTGTAATGTGCATGTAGATTATCAATATGTAGTGTGTAGGATATGTATCAAGATCCGCCACTATTAGCGATTACTGAGGCGTGACTCGGATCCAGTTGAGAAACACAATATAACATTATACTCAATATAAACTCTGCAGGTGTTTGTTCAGATCCAATATAATCTAAACGTAAATAAAAAACAGTAGCTTACTAAAATACTAACAATTTAAATGTCACTTGTAACACCGTGCGAGAACGGAATACAATCACACATTCATTTCGTCTAATTAAATGTTTTTGATTACGTTTAGAATAAATAGAATCTGAACAAAGAATGTAGGCGTGACGTGCACGTGGCAGCGAATAACTCTATCAGCGCACATTATACTAATATAGAAGTAATTTTATCCGCGCGAGAATCTCGGCACCATTCACGTATTATAACTACATATTTAAATAACCACTTGTTATAGCCGCAATTACAAAAAGCATATTATTTCAATGCAAAATATTATTATGAAATGTTACTCCAAATTGCTCAACAAAAATATGTAACTAATTCGAGCCAAAATATTATCTAATTGTTTCCTTTCAGCGGGCAATTGTAATATTCGGCATGATGTGAGCTAACAAGTGTAATAGACAGGTACCTACATTATGTACCCACGTCTTGCACGTTGTGCCGAATTATGTCGGAGTAAAAACTACATTCACGTGGCCTTGACGTCGGGGCTGGGTCGACAGGGCTGGACACATCACGATTTTTGTAAAGATTTATTAATTCAACAACACATTAAACAGGTTAACGTAACAGCATGTTTGAAGCCCTCTTTTCTTTACATAGTTTATAATAGTAATGCTTCTCACCTATATCATGTCTTGTTCTTTGATCTATTTAACTTTTCTTTAATATACACTATACAGTTATTTAAGAGAAAAGAGGATCGATGAAGCCGAAATAAGTGAACGGAGCCGAGGGCAAAAGCCTAGTTGATTATGTAAAGCTGGCGTTTCGTTTTAGAGTCGTACTTGTTTACAATAATCTGCTCTCGTGATGTAGTGGTGCCACGAATGTCTTTCAACATCGGTCGATAGCTTCAGAACTTTCTTTTATAATTTTACCCTTTAACGAACAATCGCACGTGTGCCAACCCTGAACTATATGGACTAGTTAGCTGCACATTATATTTACCTGAGTTGGTGCAATAACCAATAACGGTAAGTTTGCTGTTGCTAGAGTCAGGTTTAATTATACTGAAACTGTGAAATGTATAAACGACGGAAATGAACTAATAGTAAACTGCATAATTATTAACACCTGTTTCACAATGTACTATTAAGTGTCGTAGAGCTTATTCGGAAGTTTGATCGCTACTTACTTTATATCGAGTGACAGGAACAAAACATGCAAATAAACTATCTGACACTTACCAGTAGATTGTAAAACAGACCCTAAAAGTATTTACAACACATTCAACATTTATATTCATTGCCTTTGTCTTAGAATATTTTAAAAAGTCTAAACGTACAAAATGAAGAATGTATGTTAATGCATGTGTCTGGCTGTGGCGTCGTTTCTCCTAAACGGATGCACAGATTATGTTGTGGCTTTTATTAGATCATCAGGACTAATGAATGAATGTTGTGCGTGTGAGTGTGAGTCACGACAGACCACAGCTTTATAGCGCCTTTGACATCGATGATTATTGGGTTGCGACTTGCGAATTATTATTAATTACACATTTTAACGCCATAGGTTACTGTTAAAATAAAAATTTACGAACTTTATCGACTATGACGACCTCTGTGGCTCAGTAGTTAGCGCATCGGCGATTAAGCGGAAGTCGCGGGTTCGAATCCCGCCGAAGGGACAAAAAGTTTTTCTATGTTCCTGGGTAGTATAATAAAAATCTTAAATCTAATCAAATTAAATCAATTTATTCAGACACACATAAAATAGATACAAAACAAATATACGTAATTATATAATATATATCAAGTCAATCCGATCCCGTGCTAAGTTGAACTTGTGTTACGGGTATCAGACAACGGATATATATTTTTATACTACACACACACAAAGTTTTAAATTATACAATACTGTACATAAATCTTATTTTCTATATTATTCACATTCACCTTACACACACTGTATTTTATCACGTTTTGTCTTTTTTGGGCGACATGATGCGCGCCTCGTTGGCCTTCCCCGAAACATCCAGTAGACTACGTCCGTAGACTAGAACTCCTCCACCTCGAAAGTCGGTAGAAGATGCGTCGGTATGCTTCTCACCACAAAGGAACTGAAGTTGATCTTGTGGCGAGACTCCAGACGTTCCACCCTTAAGAGGAAAGACGTCTTCTTTCGGATGTAGTCCACGATGTCTTCGACCTTCGTGGACCAGTGCAGGCAGGACGTACTTCGCGCCGCAGACGCTGCTCGGGTTCGCTGGGTGCGGTGCCGCGGTGGTTGCGGACGATGGGCTTCCTCCTTTATTCTCTCCACCAGTATGCCCCCCTCATCACCATACATAAATGTGTGTATAGTATAAAAGTGTTAAATAAATTTCCGTTGTCTGGTCCTTTAATACAAGTTCTTCGGATACTTAGTACATGACCAGATTGACGTGGTGTGGAAGCGTCCATAGATATATTTAAAGATGATGGTTAACTGTTAGTCCCCTAGACCCCTCTCGTTTCTGGTCATGTTGTTAACAATTACACGCTGAGATTCACGACGACCACGGTAGCCCTCGCAGCGTGTATCAGCGGTCTACCTTGCAATATGTATCGCACTTTCAAAAATCAAATTACGACACTTCGTTACGCAACAGAATACCATAAAACTCGTTAATTTAGTAAAAAGGTCGATACTGTTGTCCGCGGGGGCATACGCGGCGGGAGGGGGGGGGACCTCTCACTCAACCTCGCTACAGTTAATAACGAAATGGCCGCGAGCATTCCACACCGGCGCAGTTGGGCAACTCCGCGCGAACACCGACGCGGCCGTGTGTGGTGGCCGGTGGGCATAGGGCCTGAACCAAATCAAAACATTAAAAAAATAGTACCATATAGGTTAATAAATAACACTCACGGAATTGTCCCTACGTGATGCCTTCTACCGGTTCAGGAACTTACCCGGCGAGAAGAACTGGCGTATGAAACTCGCACGGGGCCATTTTTTAGCAAAAAGATGGTGGAAAATTGTTCTTTTAAATCCTCACAATATACGACCGAGGAAACACAATAAAGTAAGACCGAGGTGGATGAGGGGAATCTGAAGATTGAAGAGGAGCTCGATCTCTAGACAAAAATAGATGGAAACCTCCACAGTCATTGCTAAAGCTAAGACCTATTGACAATAGTATTTATTTTAAAATATAATTTAATACTTGACTTCAAAAGTAAACATTTCGCAAACGCAACTAAGCATTAACCGCCGCGCCAACAACCAACTTGGTAAATTAACGATCAACTTTGTAATTACGATGTTTAACATCTATTGTAATTTAGGAAACAAAATGCCGGCGCGTATTTTAAGGAGCCTTATAAAAACTAAATAATATTTTGTATCTACTGTGATGCCACATCAAGGACACACAAAATATCAACAAGAACTGATTTAGGCACGCTTTAGTTGTATAATCCTAATAATATTATTTTACTATATAACAATTCTCGTCACAATGATGTTAAATAATGGTCAGGTTTATTAAGAATCATACGCTAATTTTAATCGAAATATAAATAAACGTATTTCACAACGTTAAGGTTAAATATGATTAATGAAACACTTTATTGAAGTGTTAAACTGTTAACAACATATATTTTACTAGTATATTTTTATATAATAACATATATAACAGCGAATAAATTATATAATGACAATACGTATACTTTGATCAGATATTAAATTGCATGTTATTTTAAAGAGTCCTCACAAAAAAGTATTCCAACCAATCAGAAATTAAAAGAATGATTATTATAAAAGTCATAGGTAGTTGTAGAAGACGTAATGTTTTGTAAAATACATCAGCCTACATCGAAACTGTCAATTCCATGAAAGTGTGCTAGATTCATAGTTTTACACTCGCGACCGTGAAATATACCACTTGAATCTCAAATTTATCGTATTTTTCATCAGTTATAGCATTATATCTGGTAACACACAACTAATACTAATACTTTTAATACTAACTAAGGTTAGTATGAAAACATTAAATTTTCGGCGAAGTCGGTCAAATCGTCAGTTATTAATTCGTGTGGCGGAACAAATCGATAACCGGCGAACGGTGGGTCTAGCGCCGCCCGCGACCTCGCCCGCGCTTTCCGCGCCCTTGTGCCCTTTTTGCCCGTTGACACACGGATACAGCACAGAACAGCATTGTGCAGCTCGGTATTATATAGTACAGCACAGCACAGCACAATATAATACAGTACAGTATTATATTATAGCACAGGACAGCATAATATAGCGAAGTATTAAAGAAAGCAAAGTGAACCCAGTACCTACGGCACAACAAGTATATATCATAGAACAATGTTGAATGTTGGACAAGCAACTCGGTATTCCGTATCAAAACTTCCAAACACGTAAACTATGTATTTAACATATCGAATCCAAGCGATAAAATATTTTAAAACTGTTATTAAATAATTAATGGCTTCAATTTTACAAGTAGCCTTTCATTTCTAGTCAAAGTAATCTGACGACGACGATGCTGATTCTGATCATGTCGATGGCGTTTAAGATAAAGTTTAAGCAATATACACACGGTAGTGGCAATTGTGAGCGAGTTAGGTTTAATTAGGGCCTATTGTAGTGTCTACTCTCAGGTGATTAGCATAACCCGAGTGAGACCCGTGTGGGGCCCACGCGTGAGACGTCCGCGGGCCACGTGTGACCCAGCTGTGGGAAAAAGTATTGTTGATTTTGTGCACTATGCCTTTGCCCAATATCTATTGTTCCTAACTAACGAATATATAGAATAAATAGTTCCTATAAGCCAACAATGATCTAGTCAGTTACCTACAATTAATAACACATTCGATACTTAAGTTTCTGAAGTCAATAACAGATATTTTTAACGCAGCAAAGTCAATAAATTAAAGATTAATTTATTAAATCTCAACACCTTACACATAATTTACAATCCATTTCAAATAAATACTTTTAGGCCTAACAAACGCGTCGATGTCTAATGTATGGCGACGCTGCTCGTAGCGTGCTACGGACTACGAAAATATTACGTTACATTATTTCATACTAAAATCTTTATTAAAATGGTGTAAATTCTTTATAATTCAATTAAAATATCATACTTGTGGTCATGACATAGCAGTAAATCGAGTAGGATGTAGAGTTTTGTGTTGACTCTACATTTAGCGATGTCACGCCGCCGGACGAG
Organism: Phengaris arion; assembly: GCA_963565745.1. Classification (NCBI taxonomy): domain Eukaryota; kingdom Metazoa; phylum Arthropoda; class Insecta; order Lepidoptera; family Lycaenidae; genus Phengaris; species Phengaris arion. The sequence continues at coordinate 20,040,746 of OY751444.1, forward strand.
AGATTTCACGCTCTCAGAACTATTGTTTGTTTTAAGCTTTTTTATGTTTTTAAAGGTAAAATCACGAAACGCGTAATTTTATAATAGGAAAACCAAAATGCAGAGTCATGTAAATAATTGAACGCACAAAAAAATTGTCACTGTCACTTTTCGGCTTTTCTGTTTTTTTGTAATAGTGATCGAACATATTGCGTTTTTTATCAATTCATCTTTGGCGATAACTGCAAAGTAATTGTTTTGACTGTCACAGTACGAGCGGACGAGCGGACGAGCGGACGAGCGGACGAGCGGAAGTCCGGAGCACTTTCGAAACCGTTAGTTTTTGTTTGTTTGTTTGTGGAGTCACGACAGCGAACGTCATTACACGGCAAGAGTTCGCTAATTATTTGGACAATCATCATCATCACCTCATTTTAACTTAATTATTGTGTTATTCGTAAATAAATGTATACATTATTTCCACTACGATATAAAATATTTTAATAAACGTTAAACTTTTCTTCTACCTGCAGATAAATACTCAGTTTTTATTCAGTTAAGTATTTATATTTTATAAGTCCTACAGTTGAATGTACTTAAATAATTTTATCAACAGGAACATAAGAATAATGTCGCCCTAGTTACGGGAACTTGCGACACTAAAACTTCCCTGCAGGTGTAAATGTCACCGCCGCGGTTACCCAACCGCCCTTTCTCTACCGACGCCTCTACATGACTCTATCTAACACTGGAATATGAATCTGTATAATGCGCGTGCCTTTCATATGACGTGTATTGAGTAGTACTTTACATTTATTGATCTTTTAATAAAATTTATTATTCAACCAACGACAGATATGATTCTAGCTAACTCTATTATTAAATGTGCAATATGTCATGGGATGGGATGGGATTATTCAGTTCATATTTAAACACAAGTTGTAAATGAATAAATGAAAATGCGAATTGCAATATTTATTCGCATTTAATGTGTTTTGCAACTACAGAGTATTAATTTTTATTATCATAGGATGTTGTAAATCAATTTTTTGTATAACAAGCACAGTATTCATGCCGAAACTTGTTTTAGTATTACTAGAGTATTACTTAGTATAAGTAAAGTAATTAATACACGTTAAAGTATTGCAATTTTTTGTTTATAATGTAGTTTTATTATAGCCATTAACTTCCGTCAGTCGCCACGTGCTACTGAACGAACTCTACACGATCACTATTAGTAAAGCAAATGCGTATGTGCTCCAGTGGCGAAGGGTGGTTTTACTTCAGAGGGAGCCCAGAGCTCTAGTCGCTAGTCGTGAGCTGTCCAAGTTTTTTTGAAAGGAAATTTAGCACCATATTATGTATGATGGTCAAGGTGCAAGGACAAGCGTGTAAAGTTGTGTCGTATATATACTTAGGTAGCTATTCTTATAGTTATACCTACGGTTCCTATTCCTATAGTTATATATACGGTATTATTATACCTACAATTAGGTAAGTATATATTATGGAAATATTGTATGTGTTCAAAATAGGAACTTATTAATAAAACGTTTTTCTGTGTATTAATTAACTATTGTAAGATAATCATAATATTAAAATACTTCCACGGTACTATCGCCTATTAAATAATAATATATAATATTATGATCGTCTATTAATATGATAACTACAAATTACAATTGATAGTAGGTACGTATCCAACTTTCCGCTTACCGTGAAAGTCAATTTATTCAAATGATTTATCACCAACAATGAACACAACACAAGTACTAAGCAGTCTCACATTCAATATTCACATATAAGTACATAAACACGTATTGGTTTTAACTTTAAGACGAATTATATTTATCACTTCTCACTACTCAATATAATTTCAAAAATAATAGTTGAACAATAGTTATTATTAACGTAATTTTCTTTCAACTTTATTTCTAACGAGATAAGGTTCCTATGATCTCCTACCATAACTCCGAATATATCGGGTTTTAAAGAGATTTGTGATTCCAATATTCGTGTCAAAGTTGCAACTTGCAGCGCATAGATGACGCTTGAGTCGGTCTACATTGCACTATCGCTTGTCCAACCTGACTTGTGTAAGATATTATTTTTTTCCATATACTAGTTTTGGCTGGAGGTTTTCATCAGGTAATCTGAAAAGGAAGCCGATAAGAATGGAGTTTTTTAGACCTTCGCCACGGATGTGCTCTATGTGCCGCCAATTTGTAGAGCAGTATGTCTGTACTATCAGTAGAGATTACTATTTGTGTACAGTACTCTACGTGCTACCGGTAGAGAACCCGCACGTGACGGTCATGTTGACATCACACCACAGTGTCATGTTTACACGCGCTAGATTTGTGTACATTCGTCAGTCCGAATGTTCAATTGCTCAACGAAAAATAAAACTCTACAAAAATCCAAAAAGCTACAAAATAAATTACTATTGTAATTATCTGCTTACATTGAGCGAGTAGTTTAAATTTAATTATAAGCCTGTTAGTTACAAATAAATAACATCATTATTACAATCCCACTTGTTTCAAAAGTTGTTTGACAGGTTCCGAGTATGGAGAGCAAAGATATTAGAAACGTTTTGTGTAATAAATCCAAAAAGTGACCAAATAAAATAAACATTATTGCCACGTATTAAGATTCATACATTACAGCGAAACACATGAAAATATTTAGGAGACTTTTTATGCTTTTTCAAATCAATTTGTTGGATTGATTTTTAATCGAACTTTAGGTGATTATATATTATACTACCTTAGGTTATTTTTAAACATCGAAATAAGCTATATATAAGAGCAGATAATCCTAAATACGACCTATTTTTGTATATTTTGGGTTATGGAAAATTGTTTTTGCTTTACTAAAATTCATTACTTTTGTAACATTATTAACCGATTTTTAGATTAAGAAGCACTTTATTTGTGACACTTGTTAGTTTTGTCGGATTTGGTTCCATTTGGTCGCAAAATGTACCGCATGACAGCCAACTTATGTAAAATTCGTAAACGCGCCCTGAAGTTCTGCTCCTGATCATGATACTAGTGAGAGCGGTGGAGGAGGCCTGCATTAGAATAACGAGCATATATACATACATAACCCGTTGTATGTCTGTCAGTACGTCTGTCTGTGTGTCAACTGCTCTATCAAATATTCAATACTCTAGATACGGATTGTTTAAGAGTTTGACATTAAAGTGATCCTCAAGTTTAACTGACCGTATGGTTTAAGTCAATGTCAGAGTGAATATCATAATATATTACGTGTGTGTGTTTACAGTATAGAAGTTGGATCATCTTCGATTAAATATTTGATATTGAGCAGTGGTCTATAAATAAAATATAATTTATAGCAGGCCGTGTCTTGTGTAACAGTTGGCAGTGGCTATCCTTGTAACTTGTGGCTTATGGTTTTTGTATTTAAAATGTGTAACAAATAATAATTTGTTATCGTCATCATCATCATCGTCGTTAGCTAAATTATTTCAATCGAAAACCAAGACTTTAATGCCCGAATTATCAAACGCTTGTTAAAGTAAGGGGTTCTCAAGTCAGATGTTGTCTCACGTTCTTCTGCCAAGCTGAGTTTGGCAGATGTATAGAAACGGCACATAGGTTACTTTTACTGCGGGAATTTTCCCGCAGTAAAACCGTACATTTGTACGGTACGAGCAACATCCGGTACAAGTGCAAACACACCCAGGCTGTTAAGTCAGCCATTAAAGTATTGAGTTAAATCGTTAAATACGACACAAACGATTATGAATTTCATAACAAACTAAGCCTTTTGTTGCCACGTTCAATTGTAATAATAATTATTATGTGTATTGTTTAATGTTTTGAAGAATTTGACTTAATTTGATAGATTTTTTAAATCATTTAGATATATGCATCATCAATCAATCATTGTACGTACTGTAACTGTAACTAAGCTCTTAATGTCTTTCGAAAAACTTCGTGTTTCGTTTGTTGTCTGTCGCTGACATAGAAAAAAAGTACCTAACTATTGACAATAGGTAGCTTTCTGTGCAATTGAAATAAGTAAGTTGTAAGACCATATTGTACAGCAACATCCTTGTGCTTGTATAACCAATTTTGTGAAAAAAATCATATTTTATTCTATTAAAGAAATTTAATATAATTTTATTCGATTAAAAAATTAAGTTTAAAAAAAAAAAAAATTGAAATTATGATAAATTATATAAATAAAAAATATATAATATAATATAAAATTTTTTATATATATATGAATAAATGCTTATTTAATTACAATTATTACTGTGCTTTATGCAATTTGTTGTAAATTTTTAATTTTAATGGCTTTACGGTGTCAGTATTTACATAATATGTGTAACAGGTGACGTGGTGACGCGTAATGATAGGTGTATGTCTGTCCGTGCTGTATGGCGTTATATAAGGTGTATTAGTGCTGGGAAATGATTGGGCCGCGACAAACGACCGAAGCCGGCTCGGCCGACCGACCGACGGGCGGCGAACTGGCGACTTGTGTGTCAACTGTCACCGCACATTATTTATTATTATGATACTTATTATATTATATATATATATATATATATATATATATAGGACGTGAAGGACAGTCAAATACACCCACGTAAATACAGAATACCCACGGGAACACTGTACTTTTTCGGGATAAAATATAGCCTTTGTTTTTATCCAGAGCCTAAACTACTACCATACCAAATTTAATCAGAATCCGTTCGGTAGTTTTTGCGTGAAAGACTCAAAAATATTCATCCATCCATCTATTCGTACATCCTCACAAACATCACGTTTATAAGTATACTAGCTGTTGGCCGCGGATCCGCTAGCGTAAATACAGTATCCCAAAGAAACACTGTACTTTATCGGTATATCAACCCAGAGCTTAAACTACTCCATACCAAATTACATCGAAAACCGTTCAGTAATGCTAGCGTGAAAGAGTAACAAATATCCATCCATCCATCCAACCAAACCTCAACCCTCACAAACTTTCATATTTACAATAGAAGGAGGATAATTTATTTCTAGTGTTTACATTAGTTGTAGTGTAGTGTATATCCTACAACCCTATCGGCGCGCGAAAGTGGTATCGCTGACGCAACGCGCTTACACAACGCGCGTCGTGACGGCGCGGCGCGCGGCGGGACAGTTTGTGTGTAAGTGTTGCACTGTTTTGGAAGGTATTCATTTGTAGAGAAAGTAATGTCACATAGATAGTGAAGCTGCTTGAATACAAATAATTAAGTCGCGGTCGTTAAAAGTAAATACAAAAAAAGGCCAAGTGCGAGTCGGACTCGTGCAGGATGGGTTCCGTACAAAACGTCAAAAAACACGTTTGTTAAATGGGAGCCCCACGTAAATATTTATTTTATTCTGTTTTTAGTATTTGTTGTTATGGCGGCAATAGAAGTACATCATCTGTACAAATTTAATACAGTCCATGCCAACTGCCAAATTTAATACGGTTCATGAGATACAGCCTGGTGGAGAGACGGACAGACTGACTGATGGACAGCGAAGTTTCAGTTATACCGTTATTATCTTTTGGGTCCCTAACCAAAAGTAGAATAAAGTATTATGGCAGAATATTAATTTCATCTAGCTTTTGCCCGCGGCTCCGCCCGCGTAAATAAAGTATCCCACCGAATCACTGTACTTTTTTAGGATAAAATGTAGCCTTTAAATTAATCCAGAGCCTAAACTACTACCATACTAAATTTCACCAAAATCCGTTCTGTAATTTTTACGTGAGAGATTCCCAAACATCCATACATCTATCCATCCATCCAGCCATCCAACTTTTACATTTATTATATATAGTAGCAGGACGTACTGGAAAAGTAGTGAACGCAAAATCTTTAACTAGAATTATAGGTCACATATTAATACTCTATATAATATCTCGGCCTAGCGTTACGTGACTGACTTTTTACTGTTCTTTTTTCAAGCGTAACTTATTTTCAAACTCTACAAAACCCAAGAGATTGCATCGCTAATGGTTGTTTTACTACATATTAATTACAGTTATCTATTGGCAATAGTTATGTAACGAGAGTCGCGGGGCGCGTGTAGCTGACATTAACGTCGACTGAACATTGTGAAACGGAAAGAGGAAACGATCAAAGGTTAAGGCACAAAGGAGCCAACGCAAGGTGAAGTCCTTGTATCCCGCACGTAAAAACGCCACTGACATATCAGAGGCGGAGTTATGTCTTTATTTTGGGCAGTAAATCTTAACTAGTCACCATCATTTTGTGAGAAAAGGTTTATGGTTGTTTATGACCCATTAAACGGTTGTGTTGACGTTTATTGACGATATTAATGATGATGATTATTGATAACGATATTTCGATGAAACACGCGAGGATATTACACATTCGAGAGCTAAAAGATACTTTTCGAAATCCATTTCGCAAGCTAGAGATGGGCTACGTCCTACAGTCATTAGAAGCAGGCTGCGTCATCACGAATGCCCGATGACAGTCACCGGGTCTTCGGGTCACAGGGTCATCGGGTCATCCGTTAGGGTCACGACAGACAGATCGTTAGAGACTCGTGCAATTCCTAGACAATGGGTACGTTTATACGATGTGTTGTAAAATTGTTTTAATGACAGCACTAAACTAACGACTGAATACTTAAACGCTTCCTAAATTGAGAGGTTCTTAAGTCACATGCTGACCTTTGTCATCCTGTGATCACAAAAAATAAAATAAATATTTAGAAATTGACCAAAATGAATCAATCTAAATGTTAAACATATAAATTATTATATAACATAAATAGTATATTTAAACTTTGATGCAATCGCTATAAACGTTTTGAGTGAAATTAAAATTACTTAAATAACCCAAAAGTAATAATGCTTTTCATACAAAGCGTTATAAGCGATTGCGTCAAAGTTAAAATTGTCCGTTTTACCTTCAATCTGGTTTTAAGAAAACTTAAAACAGTTAAGAATTGGCATTGTGCTGTAATTACTGGTTTTTTACTGGTTTTAGTTAAAGGACAGTTCTCTTCGCTCCAGTTGTACCCAGGTCAAGAACGAGTACGAACCACAGACCAAAGACTGCTGATTATAGTCTGAAGATTGCAGAATACAGATTGCAGAAAACTAACTATAGAATTATACCACATAATCCTTGCTCTTCTGTAACAGTGGTAATACAATCTATAGATCGGCGATCTCAGTGGTTGACTGCGTTGGTGCTTATGCCGGGAGTTGGGGGTTCGAATCCCGCCGACGCGACGGTACAAAAAGTTGTTCTATGTTAATAGGCCATGGATGTGTATAATATAGTAAACATACTTCCCGTTGTCTGGTCCCCGTAACACAAGTAGTTGGTTAACGCCGCTGTTAGCGACCGTAGATATAATATACTATGTAATATATAATTATTCCGTCGATGTTATAATACCGCTTACATCTCTTTGTCTGTGCTCACTGCTCACTGCTCACTGGTACACTTCCTATATTTTTTCTATTTCTACGACTTTAATTGACCGTTATTATTTATTTTGTAACAACGTTGACAATGGAGGCATATCATGTTTGTTATTATTATGTAAATGGGTCAGCTGTTAGATGTACTGCGCCGTGCGCGGGGCTCGTGTCAAGCCCTCGTGACTGAGGTAGCTTATGTGTTTTAAAGGAAGTAATGTTTATATTAGTGCAGGTATATTTAGCAAACACTTATACACAATATCCTTCAATAAAATAACTATTATAAATGGCTCTAACGACGATATAAACGACGAACATAGGCCATCGAATTTTAAAAAATAAATAATGATTTATACGTAAACCCGCCCGCATAATCGCCCGCGTGAAATTTGTTTTTATACGATATCTTTATAATATTTTAAACTTTAATCCCCTATTTTACCCCCTTAGGGGTTAAACTAGAAAACGCTGAAATACGTAACTCGTAATTTTTTCCGTACTCAATTCATACGAAATATCATGCAAAAATGTCCAAGGAATAGGAAGTGTCATATACAAAATTTTATCCTTTATTTTACCCCCTTGGGGGTTGAACTGTGTAAAATCCTTCCTTAGTGGACTTCCTACGTCGTATGAGAGATTCGTGACCAAAATTTCAAATTTCTAGCCTTAAGGGTTTGGCCTGTGCGTTGATACACCATTCAATCAGCTTTGGCTTTTATATATTATATAAATATATATAGATTCTATTTCAACTACGCAACAGTTACAAACTGACATACAAAATTTTGTAAGTAGGTCTGAGTAATATGACATACTGGAACATTAAGATACGATCGTCGTGTTCTATGATGAGTATCGCGAGCGTGTACGAGCGAAGGACTAGGGCTGTACACCCCACAAAACTTTACACGGAAATACCACTAAAGAATAGTTACAACAGCTAACGATCCTAAGACCTAAGGGACCTGGAGTACGACCTTGCGAAGGACGCACTGAGATTGATAGCTTTGATTGATCGATCGATTGATCTATTCTAATCCAATTTAATCTAAACGTATATGAAATTCTAATGTGCAATTTAGTATGTGCATTTCTTTATTGCACGGTAATTAAGATACATTTGAATTGGAAGCATATTTTGTTTCATTCTGTTTACGTTTAAATAAAAATGGAACAGAACAGACCATAATGGTAAGATTCAGCGTGTAATCTCCATTTTAATGGAGTGACATTTGAATGTGCGTCAGCCCTAAGGGACCTGTGTTACGACCTTGCAGAGGACGCACGCTGTTAGACTAAGTGGAGCTAACATCAGTACTAACAATGATTCACAGTTGACAAACATACGTTACGCAACGAGAAATGACGGTCACGACAGTAGCCAGCGGATCCTGAGGGCTTAGCCAACATTCAAACGTTGATAACAATGACGATGTTCGAAGTTGAAAATATATGGGATTGACATTCGCTAAGAGACGTAGTGATTACTACATTTTTGATTTCTAACTTCGTCATAGTAATAAGCGACAGAACCTTGACTAAATGACCTGTTTATACTAGAAAGTGCTAGAAATATCGGGACACTTAAAGCGTGTATGTAACTGTAGATGTAGCATGTAGCAGACTTAACAGGAGCCGAATTCTTGGAAAACGAATATGAGGATACCACGCGAAGTTACCCGTCAGGTGCGGGTTGCGTGGAGACGGATTGCTTAACAGCTGATCGTAATTCGCTGCGCGTCAGTTTAAGTAAGGCCTCAGGCCGGTAAAGGACGTTCCTAAACTCCCGAATCTACTTCATGCCGATATTACTGTTAGATTCACTAGTGTCTAGTGCACTTGTTTGACGATATATGCTTTTTCCCGCGGCTCCGCCCCCGTAAATATAGTATCGGATATCCCACGGTAATACTGTACTTTTTCGGGATTGAAAGTAGCCGATGTCTTATTCCAGAGCCTGAACTACTTCCATACCGAAATAATTTTGTCGAAATCCGTTATGTAGTTTTTGCGTGAAAGATTAACATCCATTTATCCATGCATCCATTCATTCATCCTCACAAACTTTCACATTTATAATAGTTGTAGGATAGTAAGAATTTAACCATTATGAATTAACCTTCATTTATGCCCGGTTTTTGAGTATCTAGCCTAGTTTATCTATTAAATAGCAATTTGATTTCTTTACTATTGGAATAGATAAACTTCCATCAAAAAACCTTAGAAACAGGGCATCAGTCGCTTACCTGTCTACACAATTATAACTACAATCCCTCTTACTAACAAAACTATTTACACAACGGATAACTTAAACAACGTTGCTGTCTTTGTCTCATACGTTAGAAATGTCGCATGATAAAAAAATATAGCAACGTTGTTTAAGTTATCCGTTGTGTAAATATTTTTATTAGTAAGGGGGTAAATATATAATAATTTAATTATTTTTTTTTGGTTCTAGATTGTTTATTAATAAATAATAACTTTGTAAATAATTTATCTAGTACTCATTATTAGGATATTACATAATAATTAATGAATTAAAAATAACAACATTTTTTATCTAAACTATACATATAAGTTATTGTCTAAATGAAAAATACTAAGGCGGGTCAATAAGTCCGTAACTTTTTGAATTTCTAACCTCCTTACTGAAAAAGCAACACTACTCCTGTCAACAGGCATCTGTCAGTTGACTCCTATCAAAATTTGAACTTGCTGCGTCAGTTAGTTTGTGTTTTACAGCTATCTTTATCAGACTATCCAGTAACTTAAGGAAACAATGGAAAAAAGTGAATTTCGTGTGCTTATTAAGCATTATTTTTTGCGAAAAAAAACCACTACCGAGACCAAGGCTAAGCTTGATAAATACTATGGGGACTCTGCACCATCGATTTCAAGGGTAAAAAAGTGGTTTACTGAATTTCGTTGTGGCCGTACAAGCACTGAAGATGCCGAATGTCCTGGACGCCCAGTTGAGGTCTCTACACCCGAAACAATCGAAAAAATTCACGATATGGTGTTGGCCGACCGAAGATTGAAAGTGCAAGAGATTGTGGAAGCCATAGGCATCTCGCATGGCTCAGTGGTTTCAATTTTGAATGATCACTTGGGCATGAGAAAGCTTTCCGCAAGTCGACCACAAACGCAATCGTGTAACAACTTCACAGGAAGGTTTGGCGTTGTTTAATCACAACATGGAGGAGTTTTTGCACCGTTTTGTAACCGTGGACGAAACATGGATCCATCACAACACACCAGAGACCAAACAACAGTCAAAACAGTGGGTTTCTAAGGGTGAATCGGCGCCAAAGAAGGCCAAGGTGGGTTTGTCAGCCAATAAAGTTATGGCGACTGTTTTTTGGGATGCACGTGGGATAATCCACATTGATTATCTTCAAAAGGGAAGAACAATTAATGGGGAATATTATGCCAACTTATTGGACCGCTTCAATGGGGATTTGAAAAAAAACCGACCTCATTTGGCCAAGAAAAAAGTTATTTTTCACCAAGACAATGCAAGGGTGCACACATGTGCAGTTGCCATGGCAAAAATCTATGAATTGGGCTACGAATTGCTCCCACATCCACCCTATTCTCCAGATTTGGCTCCGAGTGACTACTTCTTGTTCCCAAACCTGAAAAAATGGCTCGGTGGAAAAAGATTTGACTCCAATGATGAAGTCATCTCGCAAACAAAGGCCTATTTTGAGGACCTCGACAAATCATATTTTTTGGAAGGGATAAAAAAATTGGAGAAGCGTTGGACAAAGTGTATAGAGCTCAAGGGGGACTACGTTGAAAAATAAAATGATTTATTTATCAAAAAATCTGTGTTTTATTCCAAAAGTCACGGACTTATTGACCCGCCCTCGTAAGAAAGGGCTACAGGTAAAAAACTGAATCTAGGTTGGAGTCTGAGGGTAGAGTACCTAAGAGGCTGGCAGCATTGCCTCGCTGTATGGCCAAACTAATACGTTGGCCAAGGTAAGCGCCAGCCTTAGGGCTCATTCGTTTTGTCGACCAGTCTTTTGGCCAAATCTCTAAAATGATGCTTGGCACTGGGGCCCCAAGGACCCATACTTTCGATTCCAAAAGGCAGAAAAATGTAACCATCGCCGATGGATTAATATTTCCGCCTTTTGTTGTTCTCGGCGAGTGCAGCTGCCGCCCCCGCCATTGCCGTGGCCGCTACGTGTGACGCCGCCAGCGTATCCACGCAGGTAGCGTCTCACACCAACGGCCTCCCACGGCTCCACGGAATTAGGGTCATGCCATCGGATCTCCTGCCGTTGTCACGTGCGATACCGTTCGGCTCAAGTGTGGCCGGCACGTTGACGGTGGCAAGAGCCCTGCGGATGACGTCATTTATGGAGGCATTGCGGGACTGGCGATCGGCACTGCGGCGGCAGGACAGTCCATGATGTACTTGGCGGTCCACCGTGGTACCACAATGACACTAAGCGCAGACTGACTGATAGTGTGAAGGTGTGGTTATCCAACAGAGTTCCGATATTAAATGACGGGAATGCCAGTACCCCGATTTCGGCTCAGTGGACGATAAGAGACGGGCGCGATCAGCAGAGGAGGAGCAATATAACAGGTCTAATTGTGCTAAATTAAGAAGGGGTTCATCCCAATTATTTTGAATATTGGGTTGGACTGGAATTTCGCCTGTTCGCTTTTCGGACTTTAATTTATCTAATTTTATAAATGCATGAAGATATCTATATAAATTCATAGGCTTATTTAAATTAGAACCTTCGGGTTTAGTTTCAAATAAAATTAGTTTTAAATTAATACGTTTTTTGCAATATTAGTAATATTAGTAATAGTAGTAATAGTCTCAACACTAAATGTCCCTGACATTTTATTCAATTAAATTTCAATATTCAAAGCCTTCTATTATCACCGTTTATATTCTCGTAACGAATTGAGCGGTGATTGTTAATTAAATATCGAACATAGTTAATGGAACTGCAAATTGTTATACGCGGCGCGGCTCGGACACTGGCGTCACGTCTCGCGGCCAGTTGTCACATTCTAAACAAAACTAAATAATGATACGATATATTATGTTTATTATGAAGTTCATTCATTAGTTCGTAGTATGTATGTAATATTTAACTTTATCATTCAATAGACACTATAATACACATAGTATAAAATGAAGTCGCTTACACTGTCTATTGGCTTAGATCTTTTAAACTACTCAACGCATTTTAATGCAGGTTTCAGCAATAGATAGAGTATGTATGTATGTATGTATAATATGTATGTATGTATAATATGTATGTATGTATAATACAGTGCACCCGTGCGAAGCCGCGGCGGGCCACTAGTACACAATAATTTATAAATATAAATCCTTGCAAATACTATTTCGTAGCAGCTCTACGAGAAAAGGTTCGTGATATCGTTATTTATGGTGTTGATGTGTGTACTGCAATACTGGGACTGTCATCACTTCACTCCGCGACGTGTATACAGCAGGTTTAAAAATGCCACATTCAGTGAATCTTACTATGAAACATCGTTTATTGGAATCTATATTAACAATAGTATGTTTCGTAAGCACTATTCACATAATGTGACCATTTTAGACCTGTTGCTAGTCACTGGAGCTATTCGCATCAAAAACATTACAGACTCACTTTACTCTGTAAGAAGTAGAACTAAGAGAGCTGATATGAAAACATTTGCAGAACATTAAAATATAACACAGCTAAATATAACATTATTTTTCTTAATTAGTTTATGTCGGCTAAATAATTAATTTCGCACATTTCAGTTATAAACAAATTTATGAATGAAATATAAATTCCATGCAATGAATGTAAACATGCAACAATAACATAGTATGTATTAGTGTGTATGTATGATATGCACTGGTTACAAAACCCGTTTGCGTAAGGCCCGCTGGTTCTCGTAGTAACTGAATATCCAGCGTTGTGCAAGTCGGAAGTAGACCGGTCTATTGATATACTAGTCTACTGGATACACCAGTCTCCTGGTCTACCGGGTATGAGACCTAGGGCTTTAGTCAACACGCCTTCTATAATAACAATGACGAGGTTCGAAAATAAAAAATGTATGGATTGACAAATTTGGTCGGTAAATCGCGCAGTTATACATTTTATTCTTTAAGAACTTTGTTATCTTTCTGACGTGGCGCTTTGGTAATTGTACAGCTGAGATATGGCAAATTTCAGCCATCCGAGCAATAGAAGATTTGTCGAAAGTGTTGGACATTGGACATAATATAAACTGTATTTAAAAAATAATTCATTATAACTATGTTACTCACATAATACCTATAATCAATAAATTACGATTTACGAATTAAATGAAAAGTAACGAATTTCAGTAAGTTTATTGTTCAGTCATGCGTCTAAAGGTTGATGACATTTAGACGACTAAACTTTTAACGATGATCTTAATGACTTCACAATCTTCTACCGGCTAAACGATAATTTCCTTTACAAATTTGGATTAGAGGCCACTGGCCATGTTAGGAATTTCTACCAAGTATAAGCTTCTTCGAGGTTCGGCAAATTCCCCAAGATAGTTGAGATAGTTGTTGTTGCAAAACAACGATTCTTGTCGAGCAGTCGCTGCCAAAAAGATGAAAATTTTAATGTGATCGGGATTATGATGATGATGATGATCATGATGATGATACCTGAAGGTCACGCGTCTCCGGTCAGCGTATGTAAACTTTGCTGTGTTTCCTCGTGTCATTGACAGGGTTTTTACATCTATTGTTTGCTGGCGAACTTTGGACACCCTGGCGTTTACATAAGAAGGCAATCGCGTGGAAACATAAAACCAACAAGACCTGGAGTTTTTACGCTTCTGAATGTATTTTAGATTTCTCGTTTGTACTACTTTTGTCCCCTATTCGGACAAGCCGCCATAGACACTATTATGAGTTACGACACAACGGCTCGTTGTTGAGTAACGGAATTCATTACAGATCACATCAATCGTTGTGTTGCGGCGGAGGAATGCTCGTTGACAGCAGTTATGTCATACGCACACACATACGCGACCTCGATCGCACGTAAACAGGATTTGCATTTGACGCGGTCAGTCGGTCAGGCGGTTAGGTAAGTCATCTCGGAGACAGTGGAAAGTGAATGTGTGCGACGTAACGCTTGCACCACAGTCCACACCGCTGCGCGCGTACCGCCGCCGCTGCACTTTCCATTTCGGCGCGACCTTGACCGAGCTCGAATCGGACACACTTCCAACTAAATCAGTTTCCTAATTTATAGATCCATTAATAATCACTCAGATTTCCTTCTTACACAATAAACGCCTTCGCGCAGTTACACAAATCAGATCGTTGTACATTTACACGGATACACGAGAATTAACACATACCCAGCGTCCAGAACAGGACAATAATGGGACAAACGTCCCCCGACACTTGCACTTAAACAGTAGCACTGAGTTGTCAAAGTGTATGACCAAGTGTGTCATCAAAGTGTACATGTTGACATAGTGTAAGTGTAGTGTCAGTGTGTGATAAGAGATAATACGTACCGGTCCGCTGCGCAGTGTCCTCGTACTTGCACGCGTGCAGTGGCGTCGGTCGTGACTATCGGAGTGGTGCGGAGCGCGCGCGCCGCCGGCCCGTCACCGACCCCCCACCCCCGACACCCCCGGTACCCCTGACACGCCCCGGCGCGTGTCACAACCGCCGAGGAAGTGGACACATTGAGATGAGGTGCTTTTGTCACTTGCCAAACCATAAAGATCACGGACCGGAATAAGTCAAGTCTACCAGAATCACAGATTACTAAAGAGATACTTCATTACCAGAGTGCTGAAACAGAATTAGAAACAACGTATAAGGTTTCTTAGAACGTATAGTTTTGACCTATTTTTTCCAGACAGCAATAATAACTGGTCCCTGATGCGAGATAGTAAAAACCAGGTGAACAAAAATATTATGCTGTTTAAAAGCAATAGTAATTTTCTCAGTTAGGATTTGGGAGCTGGGACCTTACTCCAAACGATACGATACGATTAGATAACGTTTTCATGACCATCTCATTCATCCCTTCAGGTATTCCCCAGGGCTCTTCAGACTTCAAACTTCAGAACGAAATCAACAAAAACAATCAAAATTTTGTATTGTAGCTTTATCCGCACTCAGAATACTGTTCTCCAATTAGGAATCTCAATTACCTCATACATATTAAGCTCATTGAAAAAATAAAAAATAAAATTCAAAACTTGTCCAATTTAAATCTAAAACTTGTTTACCGAACTACTTGAAACGTTGCAAACAATTTCATATTCTTTCACTGTTTGAGCACAGAAAAATAGCCGATATACTTTTTCTTTTTAAACTATTTAATGGTACCGTAGACTGTCCGAAATTACTGAAAAAATTAATGTGTTCCATTAGTATCACTCAGGGAACATCAACTTCTGTACGTTCCCCCAGTATCAACGAACTATCGTCGGAATTCCTGTTTTTAAATCAAGCAGAGCATACAATGAAGCGTCTCGGATCATCGACTTTGGCTTATTTTTTACATGTATTAGTACACTAAAGAATTACCTCAGTGACCACTTTTTTAAACAATAATTATTATTGTATATTCGTCTTTTAAAATTGTTACAAATATTGTTTAATTTTTTTCTTTGCTGTTTGTTTTGCTGTCTTACGTTATTTTACTATACTTTACTTTTATCTGTGAAAACTTTTAATTGGCCTTCTTGTTTATAAACTATATTTTGTTCTAGCTATAAGTTTTCCTAAATAATAAATAAATAAATATATTTTTTCTTAGTTTATGGCATTTCTACCGCAAAAAGTGGCAAGGCCCGTTTTGACAAAAATTAAAACTACTTTCTTGGTACCTTTAAACAATCAATATTTATAATATTCGCACAATGAGGTTGCCTAGGTTTGGAATATGTACTAACAATATTACCTATTGACCTGACAGAGATCATATTCCACTTATCTATCGAGTGGGTACTTTTTAATTTTAAGATATCACCTAAGATAGTAATTTAAACTGTATGGTGTGCAGGGTAATAGTAATGTGTTTAAAATACTTATAGCAAGTAGGTAACATATTTTAATTTGATAAGGATTAATATTGTATCCTTCTAAATAACTTCTGAAAACGCAACAATATTTATGATCATTTCATTTAAGGAAAATGTTGCATTCTAATAAAATGCGCCAAATTTAAAGCTTTATTAATGAAATATTAAAATACAAGCATTATTGTCTTTTACTATCGTCTGATATTATAAAAATAATTACTGAAATAAAATGCAGTTGTAAACATGATTCAGGCGAGTGCTGCTAGATGGCGCTACGACACCAAACAGAAGAAGCGAGTGCAAATTATATCTCACGAGAAACATAACGACCACTAAACATGCCGGAGAACATATATTGTAACACTATACAGACGTTGCACAAGCGCCCAAAACGAGGAAGCGCATAATTGCCCGCGGTTATGCCACTGTCCAGTGCCCACTGATCAAACGCGACCGCTAAATATTGCCGGTCTGGTAAACTCCGCTCAGATGCAATTTAATCCAAACGTAAACAAACAAACAGTAGCTCGCTATAATGCTTTCAATGTATATAACGCTTATTTACCGTGTAATGAAGAAATACAATGACACATAATTAATTTGGTCGAAAGTATATTTTTGTTTACGCTTAGATTAAATTGACAGATTGATAAAGGAAACTCATTTTTACTACACAATCTGTCAGTATGGCTATTCTTGTGTAGACAAAACGCATTTCTATGGTGGTCACGCTACGCGTGCTCTGGCGCGGGGCTTTGTGCTGCCAGATGTGCTCCACTGAAATGCCAAATACACTGGCGGGCGGATTAGCTTTCGAAGCTCTAAGACTGAGACAGGACCCATTCTAGTGGCGTTTACCTGTTGTAGTGAGATAAAACACGGATTTCTGTGGTGGCACAGGCTATAGGCAGTTAATCGGAAAGCCTATAAAACCAATGATAATGGTTTTTTAATATAAGTAATCAAGCCACGGTCACCAGAATTAATATAGGGATGGAATTCAGGCCTTCACCCGATGTTAGGATGTTTGTCTCTGGTCGCGGTTGCGCAGCCGATCGCTATCATCAATGGATGTCGCAACCGTCGCCAGTCCCCGCAGTGGTCGCCGGTGATCAGTGGTCGTGGTGTACACGAACAAACAATTAGCGCGAGCGTAATAATTTGTCTTTTCTCTAATTTTATCGTAACTATTTTGTAAGTTGGTAATTTATAGCTGACGTTAGCACGAGTGTGTTTAACCATTCGCTAACATCACAGTCCTTCACCTTTGCTAGGGAATGTCGCATGAAAATATTAATAAATCATAAAAGTGTGATAAATTATAAAAAACGTTTAATTTTCTTACAACATTGTACACATAGAACATTATTTACATCAGAGGTTCCCAGACTCTTTTGTTTCATAGACCACTTTCAACATTTTGCTGGATCCGGTGGACCCCCTGCATCTACATTCTACATTACTACCAATTTCTAAATCTCGAAAAAAAGTGAAGATTAGATCTATCTATCTATGGAAACTTGCGTTGTGGCTGAGTTTCAACGACGAATTAACAATTTTCGAAAAAAAAGGTTGGGAATTGATTGCTTGATAGGGTTAATTATTTGATAATAAAGTAGACTAGGTTAGGTAGACTAAACAAATTTTCAATTAAATTTTAATTCATTGTGTTGTGAGTGGATGTCAAAAAAGCAAAGTTGGCCAATCGAAAAAGTGACTCCATCCAACTTTACTTTTTTGAAATCTACAGTGACTCAGCACAAGGACCAATCAATTATCACAAATTTTATTTTGTAAACGTCCCATTCGGAGTCGTCAAAAGAAATATAGTATATTTCCTTGTGTTGTAGGTATATATATTATATATTCAAATATATAAATTATTACACTAAAAATTATTATTGTTTTAACAGTCGTTATATAATCAAAATTAAACACTTATTTATAACGTAATGTAACTTCTACAATGGTAATTACAAAAAAAATATATGAGATGGATGTACTTGATGGATTGACAGCAAATTATCAATATTTGGCTGGAGTTTGTAAGGAATAACCGCAAATCTCCCCGTTCTGTGATATTCAATCTGTTCCGTTTTTTGTTAATAAGTTTGTAACGGAACTAAAACTTTTTTCGACGAGATATGACGAGGGAAACGCTATCAGAAGCTTTTGCGCGATTCCCCGCAGTCGAGGAGTTTTTCAGGTTTTCTGCCTGCAGCCAAAATTTTTGATACCCTCTTTAAAATGTCACTTTCAGCTCCTCATTAGTGCTAAGCTCGAGTAGCTCCTCTCGTAATATTACATTCTCCACTTTCGTTTCATCAAATGGATTTATGATCCATGGTGGTATGGAAATATCAAAGACAGATCGACAGAATGTCTTCAAATCATCTTTATTTTATTTTAAAATCATCATGCAGGGCAATCAAATGTTAAACGTATGTCTGAATATCTTCATCAAAGCATTCTACCTGCAATAAGATTGAAAATGTGAAAATTCGCGCCGACCAATATTTTCTTTCATAAATTTCAATTTACCAATAAAAGCTGAAATGACACTCTTTGTTTTTATTAAATTAAGGCTGTCCCCTTATAATTGTAAGTTGAGGTCATTAAATTTTTGAACAAATCTGTCAAATACGCGATGTCTGCTTTAAAATTGATTAGGTTTATTTTAAATCAGGATCTTTACTTTCCAGAAATTCTCAAACTGAGTCAAAAAGTGCATAAAATCTTGACAAACATGCACCTTTCGACAACCAGCGTGCTTTGGTATGTAACAGCAATCGTTGGAAGTTTTCATCATTTTCATCGCACAATTGTGCAAATAAGCGCGTATTCAATGCATTGTTTCTAATTTTGTTAACGGCATTAATCACAAATTGAAGCGATTGGTGCAATCTATCAATCAAATTTTTCGCTACTAGATGTTGTCGGTGGATAACACAGTGAATTGCAGTTACCTCTGGTATAATTCTTTTAAGATGGCCTATAAACCCACGATATCGCCCAACCATGGCAGGAGGTCCATCTATTGCCACCGAAATAACGTTTGTAAATGGAATCGATTTTTCTTTAAAAAATCTTCATGAATATCTTCGCTCATAACAAATCGAACATATGCCAATAATAATGCTTCATTGCCAGGTAAAGTTGAATCGTCCAGTTGAATAGAAAAATGCGTTGTTTGTAGATAATCACAAAAGAAACTTTCAGATTTCAGAGACAATTTTTTAATTTTTTTTTCCTGTGTTCTGGCCGATGGCCTGGCAGATGATTTTCTTAAATATGATAATTCAAAAACTACACTCTGACACAGTATACCATGCATCCGTTTTAGTCATGCAAATCTGTTGATGACTTACGGTCCAGAAAACTCGACTCGATGGGAAACCCATGAACAATCTAAAATGCGTTTGAGCGATTGGTAGCTTCTTTGTTTGTAGCATGTGCGCAGCGATACAATATAGAAGGTATATCTGTGCGTTTATTAATCAATGCCTAAGACTCGTATTTTTAAGTCATAAAGGTTTCGTAAATTCTGCCACTAATATAAAATATCAGCTCAGTAGTCAATATTTAAAAACACCTTTGCATATTTATCGATACAAAATAATATGTTATCTTCGTAATCTTGTTACGAAATTGTGAATGTTCGAGCGGCGAGCTAGAGTCATAAGCATAACTCATAACACTAATGCAGATAGTTCATAGGTACGTAAACGAGCTAGCAGACCTCACAGTGAGTAATGGATGTTCACAGTCACCTATTACCTACAAAAAATCCGACATGTTAAAAATAAGTGAATAAGGAATGGCTGAAAAGTTGTATTGTGTGGCAGAGTCCATTAAATGTAACTACATACATAATATTCTAACTATAATAATAGATAACAAACTGCTGACACAATCCTGTGTTATTAGTTGTTAGCAATTTCAAATTATTTAATGTGCTATCTTTATATATACTTACGAGTATATAAATTTTTCTGCGTGTGTTCAAGAAGATTCGAGAATGGTTTAGATTTACAATTGATTTAGATTTACCGAGACAGCTAGTCTATTACAATAATTATTATACTCATAAGTGAATTTCATACAGCGTTCGCTAAATGTTGCTTTACATACAAAACATACCGTATATTATAAAACAAAAGAATTATAAATTAATTTGTCCCCACTTATCTAGTAATTTGTTAATTTAATTAGTTAACTAAATAGCTAACTAACAAAATGGCCACACTTGACACCTATTGTTGTGTGGGAAACACACGATTCAGTCGCTGAACACTGACTTTGCTCAAGTATTTTGTTAGAAAAGTGTAGATAATTTGATCAGACACAAAACTTACTAAAACTATTTTAAATCCAATATTGTTCTTCTTATAATTTAAATTTATTTATTTTTAATTCTTTTTCAGAACGTAATACCTATAGCGAATGCGCTGTGTTCACTCTAGAAGGTTGTACACTTCGACTAATCAGAATTGCATATTTGTATATCTTGTACTGTGATACAGCCAGGTTGTGAATCTTAAAAAAAAAAAAACTGGTACTTATTTGCAGTTCAATGTAATTTTTTGCGTTGCATTATTGACACTAATTCTGAATTGCCTGCTTTTATAATATTATGTAGACACTAAACAATAATATTATTATTTATATCTGTTTATGTACAGTCTTTTTTAGCAGGGGTCCTAGCAGGAACAATTGACACCAATGTAATAGTAACTTTATCGAATAAGAATTGTATGAAAATCATGACAGCGCCTATACAAATTTCATTCGATAAAGTTACGATTACGTTCCTCACAATTGTTTCTGCTAGGCCCCCAGTTTTCTGTGCGTATGTCGATTCGTACTGTTTTTGTCCAGTCTATTTTTTGCTGCCTAATATTTTGAACAGTTGTCGATCCGTTTAGTTTTTGTCCAGTATATTTAAAACTGGACCATTTTCTGGGGGCCTAGCAGGAACAATTGACAGCAACGTAATAGTGAATGCTTCATAGAATGAAATTTGTATATGCGCTGTCATGATATTCATACAAATTTCATTCGATTACGATTACGTTCCTGCTAGGCCCTGTACACTTATCGATCCATACAGATTAATACGTTTGAGCACTAGGTAGCTTTAGCAACATTTATACTGTAAATTCTACCAGCTCAACTGTCACAGCGCCTAAACGAATACCCAGTAACAATGTTATTGTAATGTTAGGCAAATATAATATGCTGAAAAAGGCTTGAATGGCAGACCACAGATGTTTGGAACTTCCACGAAACATTTAGGGCCAATTCATACTTGCGCAGAATCGAAGCGCGGCGAACAACAAATTCAGCCTTATGTCAACAACGTAATGCACATATTCCTACTGAGATAAAAATATAGAAAGGAATCGCGTCTTTGCACGACCCACGATTCTTTTTTATCTCAGGAGGATTTTGTGCGTTACGCTCGCTGCGCTTGGTCTTCGCGCCAGTATGAATTGCCCTTAGCGTAAGGCAGACATTGACCAACTGACCGCAGTGACGAAGTTCAGATTTAAGTGTTGGCAAAGGTTGACGGCTGGAGTCCTCCGAAGTATTTTATAATGATACATTAACAAGCAAGTTCGAATGTTAAGGGCGCGCTGTAGAGCCTGACAGCTGGCCCTACATTCGACCTCGACACTTTTCCAAATACCAAAAGTCGGAAAAAAATTCGCGGTTATACCTAGCAAGAACCAAGAAAATACAGTATTCCTAGTCGGTTTTTCACACCCAAAATGTTAATGATTTGTCGCAAGTTTAAATACATACCAAGTGGTCACATGTCATCTGTTACCCACCAACGGTCGCTGCATTGACACATGACACTACACGGAATTTCCACTTTTCAAAAAGTCAAATCAAAAGTCAATTTTTTTTATTCAAAATTGGTATTTTTATACTCTTTGTGAACGTCGGTCTACATAATGCCTACCACCGGTTTGGAAACTATCCCGGCGAGTACAACCGGCGTAAGAAACTCGCACGGGGCCTTTTAGCAAAAGGATAGGAAAATTGTTCTTTTCAAAAAATATTTTTACAATGTTGTAACTTAATCTACATAACAGAAGTAATAAGTACATAGAACATACATAAGTACATAAAAGCAGCCTTTCAGGGGGCCATCTTATTCTCAAGGTGTGCAATCGTTAATGAAATCTGTTGTGTTTTAGTGTACATTGCCCTATCTACTCTACTTGTATCCACAATTATAGGTTTGCTGGAAGAGATCTCTTAAAGAAGTACGCGAATGTATTGTTATAACTTTCAAATGTATCTTTGTTATATCTACATGAAGAATAAAATAAAATAAATCACTAACTTTATAATAAGCTTTAGCACACAAACGTTCTTTCACAACTTTTTAAAATTCATTAATGGAAAGATTTTGAACGTTTTCTGGGGTTCTATTGTAAAGGCGTATACATGAACCTTTAAACGTTTAGTGTTATTCCTATAAATACAGTGGTGTCCACGAAGTCCATTTTCTCATCGTTTAACAGTACATTGTTTTGGACCTGCCTCACATTTGGCAGGCTAAACTCTAAACATTTTGTTTTATTGGAATTTAAAAGTAAATTATTAACATTAAACCAAAGTACCATTTTTGAGAGAGCACTATTTACCTCGTCGTAATTTGACTGTCGTTGCTTCACATTCAAAATCTCATGCTTATCATTAACTAAATAAGGAAGGTTATTTATTAGACGAGAAAAAGAAACGGGCCTAAAATGGACCCTTGTGGCACACCTAGTTCAATTTTAGTCCCAGTAGACCTTTTAGATTTTTTTTCTACTCTCTACGTTCTATTTTTAAAATAAGAACTTAAAACTTTAAGCGCCGTGTCCCTTATACCATAATGGTATAATTTTCTGATCAATATAGCATGCTCGATATAGTCGAAAGCCTTAGATAGATCACAAAAGATACCAAGTGCATCATGCGATCCCTCCCACCTCTAGTGATCCCGAATTGATAACTATGTAAAAAATTATTTAAGCTAAAGTGAACCAGCAATTGATTTAAGATTATTTTCTCGAAAATTTTACTGAAAGTCAGTAGTATAGATATTGGTCTATAACTAGCTGGGTCAGATTTATTCCCAGCTTTGAAAAGAGGCATCACTTGCTATGCTTCATTAGGTCAGGGAACACACCTTTCTTAATACAATTATTGAAAACTAAGGCTAGGTAGGGGGCAATGATGTCAATTATTAATTTTATAATTCGTATAGACATACCCCAGAGATCGGTAGTACTTCTAATATTGAGTAATTTGAATGTGGTAATAATATCTCTGGGGTCAATTTCTTTAAAATTAAAATTGACATCGCATTCCTTGACATTTTCTCTTAGTATTTTTTCAGCAACTGCAGGTGAAGAATTTAATTTTTTTGTAGTTGAGACCGGAATGTCAGCAAAAAACTTTTCGAAGATCGTCCCAACCTCTAGATCAGAATTGATCTTTTTATCATAAATGCAAGGTTCAAATTTATTACGATTTATTTACGATTAATTTATAAAAGATTACGACTGCGTTTGCCTCTTCCAGTCTCATCTGAGATAATTAACTTGTGGTTGTGGTTTTCACTTTATTTTTAGAGTTCATTATTTATCCATTAATGTGAAGTGCCTTCGCTGCTTGAGACTTTTTTTTTGGAATATTTCTTGATATATAGCATAAAATATTCACTCCTATTTTCACACTATCTTCTCGTTGTACAAATCATACAATCTTTCTCTACTAACTATTATTCCTGCAGTGGTCCCAGTTTTTAAATTACTTTTTCTATTATTTAAATTGACCGTTTTAGAGGTAAATATAGAGTTAATGTGGGTTCTAATTATTTTAAATAGTTTATTAAATGCTTCATCTGAGCTATTTAACCCATCCAACAGTTGAATATTTGAAACTAATTTACCTCTAAATTTCTCAACACGTTTTGTATTCACAGGAATATAAACAAGCTTTTCCTGAGGCTTATTTTCACAATCAATATTAAATGAAGTAAACTGTCCACAGTGATCAGAGCTAAGCACATTTATTATTTCTTTTTTATACGGAGCAATAATGGTGAAAATATTATCAATACATGAGCTGTTGTATCACATACTCTTGTCGGTTCATAAAATAAATTAATAGGTTATACGATTTTAACAATGATGTGAATCTAACAGTGGTGTAGTTTGAATCTAATAAATTAATGTTGAAATCACCACAAACAAAAATCTTTTGTTAGATGCCCTTATTTTTGTCAACATATGTTTCATGATTTGTTCAAAGGAATCGTATGAACCTGATGGAGGCCTGTATACGCTTTAACAGTAAGGTGGCTCAACTCAATACAGGCTACCTAAATTATTCGTTCGGTAGAGAGTCTTACAATATCTTTACGTTCTTTAGATTTAAATTTTTTATTAGTTAATATTAAAGAGCCACCTCTAATGGTATTCTCTCGACTGAACGAACTAGCAACTTGGTGACCACAAAAGTTAAATATTAATTTAGATTTTCTAAACGAATGATCCGATATACTCATTATATCAATGTTGTATTCATTAAGAAACACCTTAATCTCTAATTCTTTACCTACCATTCTTTGAAATTTTGGTGCATTAGGCTTACAGTAAAATTACAATTTTTGCTAACACTTTTGGTATTACTGTTTATGACATTCCTAGAATGGGCCTCTGTTGTTAGAAACTAATTTAAATTATTTGGAACATATTCCAAGCTATTAAAAATATAGTGGTCAGAATAAATACACTTTTCAATAGAAGCAATGGTCGGTTTAGCCAATTCTTTGGCTTAGCTTATAACTAAAAAATTAAATAGCCTATGCGTCTAGTACAAAACTGTAATAAGAAATACTTATCATATGTTAGATTATTAAATCTAAAACTTAAGATATTATTAATATCAACCACATCTATTGGTGATTGAGTGTTACTTAGAACTATATAGTTTTGATTTGTGGTACTACACAGTGGGCTGTTTAACTTAAACCTAATACATTTTTCGTTACTCTCGTGTGGCAGTTTTTTAATGTAAGGTAAACAAAATAACTCTTAACATTTTTTTTGTTACTCAAAGTATTTATATAATCTGACATCTGTTTTTTGTTTATCTTTCCTCTTCTCCCGGCTAATATAACTATAGTTTTGTTAGGGCAATAAGTAGCATTAACTGCCCGGCTAACTATTTGATCATAAGATGCCCCGAGCAAACATGTGCTAGTTACACAAATTATTTAGGTATACGCCTTGTCCATAACCTATTTCATTACAGTAGATACTAATCAAGCCGGCATCTGAGGTAGGTGTAGGTATCTTATTATAATATTTTTAGGATTCAGTATCACCCCTTAACTCTGAACAGAAGACTGAACTACTTGTATCACTATCATGCCCTGAATTACCTATATAGGTAATTCAGGGCATGATAGTTTTAAGACATTGATTGTTAAAATTAGAGCGTTATAATTAGAAAATTGAACTGCTGCGGCCGGACAGGCAAATTCCGTGTAGTGCAGAAACGCCCTTTGTCACAATATTTATTACTAGCATTAACCCGCGGTTCTGCCCGCGTAAGTATAGTATCCCACGGGAAGACTCTACTTTTTCGGGATGAAAAATGTTTTAATCCAGGACCTAACCAAACTACTACCAAATTTCATCAAAATCCGTTCAGTGGTTTTTGCCATGATTACCCACTTCTCCTCACTTTGAGGAGATACCCGAGCCTGAGTAGTTAGGACGCTAATAGGTGATGATGATGATGATCTATTCCTCTCCTCTCCCCCCTGCGGATGACGGCCGCCCCGCTAATTATGAGCATTCATTGTTTCGCCGTTTCTCCGACCCGCCTTGGCTTAGTTTTCACACCCGATCAAAAATTCTCTAAAATATATCTCCGTTTTTATAATGATCGCTGTTGCGACTTGCGACATATTAATAATATAATTGTCTGCAGTATTTCGTGTCAGTATCTACTATAGAGTATATACCAGAGGCTCAGATCCAATGAAGGCTACCGCGAGCGAATTCGTCGCCAGATGCGCTGGTGTCGCTGTTTTTGTGGGCGGGAGTTAGTTTCCGAATGAAAATTAAATAATTTCGTGAATATTTTGTCATACGCGACATTACGCTACCAACCACTGCTTTGAGACAGTCTTATCTTTCGGAAACTTGTGTCCACCTTTTTTTCCAAACAAAACGGGACTGCGCAACACTGTAGCATGCTTGTTTATATTTTCGCAGTCGCTTTTAAGGTATTAAAATTGATTACACGCGTAATAAGTTAGTAACAAACTTTGTGAGAGTTTTGCCGGGGATTCAATGGGTGACGTTTTTAATGTGTAATATTTGTAAAATATTAACCATTAAATATTCGTTAACGTGCACAAGTGTGGGCAAGTGGTACAACTTCAAAAAACGTGCTATTTTGTGTTCCCTCCAAAACTCCCTAGTAACTTTCAGTAAAGCTTCTACCACTTTCCTGAATCGACTAACTTGACTTTAATAATCTACCATATGATAATTTGACTTGACTGCACTAATTATTTATTTGGACTTTGCTAGACTTTCGACTTGACGATTTAGGAATACAGTGTTGAAAATTGAAACAAAAATTCTATTTCCTGCCTTTTTTAACTTAAAAGTAAAAAGGAAAAGTGTAAATAATAAAAATAATAATAATAAATCTTCATGGTTTGGCATGGCATGGTTAAATGGTTTTAAGCCGATGCCATTTAATTAAATAATAATAAAAAAAAACTTTGACAGCCATGCCTTACCCACTCTACAGTGGCGCCCACTGGCGAGCACGAAAACGGTTTAAAATTACGGTGTTACGGTGTGAATTTTTTTATAAAATCCATCAAATTAATGAGTCATTGTATATATTGATTGTACCTTAAATAAGTGACATTTAAGTTGGTAGTATTACAGTATCATAAGGGGCAGGGTACATTATAATGTCTCTTTGTTTACGTCTAGATTAAATTAGATCTGAACGGATTATCAGTAGTAAATAGCGTAGGTATCTATGCTTCCTCACCAGTCACCACGTTAAAACTGAAGCAGTCTTAGCTTCGTCAGCTGCGCGTCACATTCTTATTCTTAGCGACCGCAACGAGCGACCGCGATGCGCAATTCCTATCAGCGAACCCACGAATAAGATTATCTGGCCACGCCCACAGGTCGCGCAACGCGGTCACGAGATTTGTTTGTGCTCTATATAAATTCATACTAAGCAGTGGGTCACCCGACCCGGTCGCAGTCGCTAAGAGCGGAATGCTACCTATGGTGCTAATTTGTAAACATTGTGCATAGTGCACTTATGTTTAAAGTTGTCTACTCTGTTCCAAACCAACAATAAATATAAAAAAGAACAAACAATAAAAGTAAATTCAGCGAATGGGCAACATCAGGTATTTTAAAAAGTAGATTAAAATTGTATGAACTTTATAATGAAAGAACAATGAATCAAAGTGAAGAATTTAAAAATTATGTAAGGTTATATTCAAAAACATTTAAGCAAGTTTGCTCTGCAGCAAAATCTCTTCACATTAGAAATAAAATTAAGAATTCGAAAAATAAGATTAAAACAACTTGGCAAATCATTGCAAATGAAACTGGAAGAGTCACCAGCTGCAACACATATTTTAAATTGAATATAGATAATAAAATAATAATATCCGATAGTGAAGTTGCAACTGCTTTTGAGAAATTCTTTGCTGATATTCCAGTTTCAACTACCAAAAATTTGTATGCCTCTCCTGCTGATGCTGAATTATTTCTTAAAGATAATGTAAAAGAGTGTGAAATCGAAATTTTAATTTATTAAATATTAAGAATACTGCAGATTTATGGGGCCTATTAATGAAAGTTATTAAATCTATAATCGATATTATCGCACCTTACTTAGCAACTATTTTTAATGATTGTATAAAAAGTGGCGTATTTTCTGATCTAATGAAACATAGTAAAGTTTTACCTCTGTTTAAGTCTGATAGTAACTTCCGACCTATTTTACCTATTTATATCTATTTTACCAACACTAAGTAAAATACACGAATAAATAATACTTACTCAGTTACTAGCACACTTTAATATAAATAACATTTTACATAATAAACAATTATTTGGTTTTACGAAGGGTTGCTCTAAAACAGATGCTGGAGTTGTTCTGATTAATTATATTTTTGATGCTTGGGAGGGGTTAGATGCTCTAGGAGTTTTTTGCGATCTCTCTAAGGCATTTGATTGCGTGCAGCACACAATGTTGATCACGAAACTATGCCACTATGGAGTAAGGGGACCAGTACTCGTCCTCTTAAAATCTTATTTTTCTAATAGGACTCAGAGTGTTGAGATAAATGGAAAAAGATAAACAGGTACCGAAATTGAGATGGGAGTCCCACAAGAATCCATTTTAGGACCCTTTCTTTTTCTGTTCTATATAAATGACCTACCAATCCTTATTAATGGAAAAAACGGGATAGCCTTATTTGCCGATGACACATCACTTACTTTTAATATTAATCGCTAAAACTCAGGCTATGACGAAGTAAATAATGCTCTCTCAATAATAGTACACTGGTTTAGTGTTAATAATCTTTTGTTAAATAGCAAAAAAACTAAATGTATAAAGTTCACGTTGCCAAATGTAAGGCAAACTAAAACCAATGTTCTATTGAATGGAAAAGGTATGGAACTAGTAGATACGGCTGTCTTTTTAGGTATAACTTTAGACGCAAAACTACAGTGGGGCCCTCATATTGCTGGGTTGGCCGACAGACTCAGTTCAGCAGCATTTGCAGTAGGTAAGATAAGACAATTTTCAGACGAAAACACAGCAAGACTTGTATATTTTAGTTACTTCCACAGTATAATGGCCTATGGTATTCTACTGTGGGGAAATGCTGCCGATATAAATACTATATTTGTGCTGCAGAAGCGAGCTGTTCGTCATTAAGAGAGAAGTTTAAAGAAACTGGAATCTTAACTGTAGCTTCTCAGTATGTTCTATCAAATGTATTATATGTTAAAAAAATTTAAACCTATTCAAAAAGAAAAGTCACAACCACAATAGAAATACCCGAAATAAGCATAAGCTTGATGTACCAGTGACTAGACTTAGTAAAGTAAAGAATTCGTTTCTACGTTCGTTTCGTCGTCCAGTGTATACGCCTATACAATAAGATCCCAGAATGCGTTCAAAATTTTTCAATCAATAAATTTAAAAAAGTAGTTAAAGAGCGCTTGTGTGCTGAAGCCTATTATAAAGTTAATGATTTTATGAATGATAGCACACCTTGGGAATGAGGTGACCCTCTGCAAGGCTACTTCTAAATTACATATACAGAATGTCCCAAAATTAGCATGACACACTAACACCGGAGGTAGATGAACCCAAGACGCATTGAACAAGCCTAACAGGCCCATAGAAAAGTTTCGTGGGTTTTGAGTTATGACCAGTTTTAGTCATTTTTTAAAAATCACCATTTTTTTGTAATGTTCGTATCAGAGACTTTTTAAAATGCACTTTATTTTACTTTTTTTATGTATACTCCCTCAAGACTAGTTACTTATTATGAAACAAACAATACTTAGTCGATAAGTAATGTGAAATAACGACAGTTGATAGTCAATCTCAATTTTATTCTCACATAAAAATAATAGTTTCGACTTTGAGCAGCCACCGTGAAAAAAAATTACTTCAAACATTATGAACAACCTTTAAAAACTTCCCTATGCCATGCCGATTCCAAAATGGTGTAACACTTGTATTGTATATTATTGATAAATTATCAAATTTTAGTTGTTTCTCATCAATGCCCTACGTAAGTGGAATTAATAAAAATAAACCAGTAAGTCCCGCAGTTGCCACGTTCAAGTAGGTAGAGAGAGTAGAGTAGGTAGGTCTTTTTTTTACCTGGCTTAGTAATTGGGACTGAAAGAGATAAAAAATAATACGCTGTTAACACCGAAATGCTATCTGTTGTGGACGTGGACAGTATTTGAATAGTGCCAGAGCAGACAACAGTTTAGTGTGAATAACACAATATCTCTGAACCTCGCTCGCAGGAATGAAGTTTTTAATCTCACTTCTTCATTCATCTCCCCGCGTTCTCCCTGACGCTAGAGCGCCAAATGACGTCATCGAGCCAGATGCAGAGATTTGTGGGCGGTTGACGATTTGATTTTCACCTTTTTTTTAGGTGTTGAAAGAAAATAAAAAAAGTTTCGTATGAATTTTGCATTTATTTTGTTTACAACAAGTGTTCAAATTGTCTTCCTCCCATTCTTATGCACAAGTGACACCTTCGTATAAAATTTCGGTTGAGACTTCTTATTAAGCTTATGGTCGATATTTCACGGGCTGTTTCAAATACTCTTTGCCTTAATTCAGCCTCAGATGGAATCGGTTTTGCGTAGACTTTATCTTTTAAACATCCCCAGTAGAAAAAATACAAAGGATTTAAATCCGGGAAACGTGGCGGCCACAAGATCGGTCCCAGTCGCCTTATGCACCTGTTAGGGTATGCAATATCGAGGTGCTCTCGTACGGCGCGGGCGTAGTGTGCTGGGAAGCCATCGTTTTTGAGCCACATCCTTTCCCTCAATTCCTCAGGGAAGCCCTCTAGTAATACTGGAAAATATTTCTCCAAAAAATTTAGGTAATTTTCTCCATTCAGGACAGCTGGTAACTCGAATGGTCCTACTATCTGGCCATTTAATATTCCTATCCACAAGTTAATTTTAAATTGATATTGAGAGCGAACTTCTCTTTTTCTATGAGGGATGGTTAGACGCCAGCTATGAAGATTATGGAGATTAAGGTATCCATTTCGTTTACATGCAGATTCGTCGCTCCACAAGATATCATTAAAAAAGTTTGGATTTTCTCACCATTTAGCAATCATTTGGCGACAAAATACAACTTGTCGTTGGTAGTCACTTGTTAGAAGCGTTTGGCCACGTGGTATGGTAGGGATGGCGTGGATGTGGTAGGGATGGTATCTGTGCCGCTTTAAAATTCGATGTGCCGACGATTTTAGGATCCCAGTGCGCCGTTCAATGATCCGCACTGAAGTACCTGGCTCCTGGCGGACTTCATCCAAAACAACATCATCATCTACAGTGCGGGGTCTTTTAGCGCCTGGGCCTCTCGGTCCTGGTACTCGACCCTCGCGATATGCATTAACAACGCGCAAAATGATTTTGTAGTTTGTCGGCGTACGATTAGGATACCGTTCCGCTTACAATCGTGCAGCCAACCTCGCATTGTAAGTTACGTTCCCGCGAGTCGAAACTCGCCTGGTTTCACCATAAATTAGATGCATGTCTGCGTACTCGCTATGAGAGTAAGAGACGTTGGGATTCGCCATCGTGCCCGTTTCACAAAATTCCCAAGAAAATCAGAGTCCGGTTGAGCGCTGAGTCGTCGTTTCCACTTTACAATAGTCCAAATTCACAAGCAAAACAGAGTCCAGTAGAAAAGCCAAAAACACGTTGAAAATCACAAAACAAAATGCAGAGGCGCAGAGAAAACCTCGGTAGCACGAAACGCAAGGTAACGAACTGGCTTGACTGGCTGGGGCTGGTCTGGCTGGCTGGTCACTTGGTCAAGTATCTGCTATCGCCGTCTTTTTCTTTTTAAAACTTGTTTTACAGCGTTTCTTTTGTTATTCAGAACCGTGTTGGGCCGCACAGGCAAATGGCAGGTAAAATGTGTATGACGTCATCTTCGCCTCAACAGTGTCAGACAACTTCCGGTGTCAGTGTGACGTGCTAATTTTGGGACACTCTGTATTATTGTACTCTTGTTATATAGTTTTAGTCATAACATTGTTATATATGCCTTTTTATATTTTTAAAAGAACAATTTTCCATCTTTTTGATAAAAGATGGCCCCGCGTGAGTTTCTTACGCCGCTTCTTCTCGCCGGGCTAGTTCCCGAACCGGTGGTAGGCATCACGTAGATCGACGTTTAGAAAGTGTATAAAAATACCTATTTTGAATAAATATTTTTGACTTTGACTTTTGTCTACTGTTTTAAATCAATCTGGACAGACTGTGGCTTATGATTATTTCTACTGAATTTTCATTATTTCCACGACATGGTTTAGAATTTAGAAACAGCAACGCATTCTTAAACAGTTTTTACGCAACATGAGCGGCACGGGGTCGGCAAACTGTGTAAGCGACTAATTACATGCAATAGATTGTTATCTGTGCGTCGTTATCCGACGAAAAGCCTCGAGGGAAATGTGTAACTCTTATCTTCCTAAGGGCTGTGGACTGTGGTTAATCCGGATGTGTTTTAATGTTTGTGGCAAAGGAGATTTTCGCCAATTACCTAATAGCTTGCCAGTCGCCATAAGGACGTAGAGTAAAGTGCATAACCATAGAATTCATAGATTAGATAGATAGTGTTATTTGGTGACGATACTTCACTTATTTTTAAAGTGAAGCGACAGCAGTCGGACTATGACGGGGTAAATAATGCTCTCTCTGAAATAGTAAATTGGTTTAGTACTAATTATCTGCTTCTTAATGCATCTAAAATATAATGTTTAAAGTTTAGCTTGCCAAATTTGAGACATGCACAACCCAACGTACTATTCCATGATGCTAATCTTAACCTAGTGGACTCAACTGTATTTCTAGGTATAATATTAGATTCTAAGTTACAGGGGGGTCCACATATTGCTTACAGAGCGACTAGTCTCAGTTCCTCATTTGCAGTCAGAAAAATTAGACAAATTTCTGACGAAGCATCGACACGGTTAGATTATTTTAGTTATTTCCATCGCAGAATGGCGTCCTATGGTATTCTTTTATGGGGTAATGCCACCGACATTAATTCTATATTTGTGCTGCAGAAGCGAGCTATTAGAGCTATCTATAAGATGCCTCCCTATGAGAAAAAAATTAAAGAAATCCTGACTGTACAGTGTACACTCTCAATACATGTTTGATAATATTATGTATGTAAAAAAATATAGTAATGAATTTGATAAAAAATGTGACCAACACAACAAAAATACTAGGAATAACCACAAGCTGGCTGGACCAGCGACTAGACTCAGTAAAATAAGTAATTCTTTTAAAGGTCAGTAATAAACTCCCAGAAAATGTCAACATATAATGTCAAAGATAAATAAATTTAAAAAAAGTTGTAAAAAGACATATTTTGTAAGGCTTATTTAAAGGTTATTATAAAGTTAAAGATTTCATTGAGGACAGCACATCCTGGGAATAAGATGACCCTATGAGACAATTTCAGTTTACTAACTAAGCAATGTACTTCTGTACTGTAATATTATATTGTAGATATTGTAATTTAATATTTATTTATTTTTGTTGTATTGTATGATACATTGATACATATATTTTTTTTAAATAACAATTTTGGCTATCCTTTTTACTAAAAGCTGGCACCCGCGCGAGTTTCTTACGCCGGTTCTTCTCGCCGGGTTCCGCACCGGTGGTAATTGTAATCCTTTTTTTTATTAAATTTCATACAATGTACATAGAAGCAGCCTTCTAAAAGGGCATCTTATTAAATAATTTACCTTATAATAAGCACACACGTTCCATTTTTAAATTAGCAGAAAGTTTTTAATTATGTAAGAAACAAAAACGTAGTTTTTGTTTCTTACGAAGTAACTAAGTGTCGTAGTACTAAGTATCGAAGTTTCCAAACATTAATAAGACGGAGATAATTTTTAAAGGTTCTTTAGATTCTCAGGGTTAAATGACATTATTTTCTATAGGATCTAAAAACATAATATGTTTCAAAGCTCAATCTGTACATAAAACTTGGTCCAAAATATTTTACAATTATATAAAGGCGTATTATAATTATAAGGTTGTAGACATTATTTTAATTTTAATAATTAATTAAATTTTAATAATTAAATAATTTTTTAAAGTGTCCGATCGAATCTCCGTAATGTTATTTAAATGTAATAATTATAATATATTAGGTCTTTACCTATGAAATTGCCGTTTTGTATGAAAAAATTGAAACTAATTTTTTTCATGTATTTTTTATTTGTATTAATAGAAGTAATCACCCATGCAATCAATGCATCTTTGCCAACGTAGTGGCAGTTTATTGATGCCCTTCTTAAAGAAATCAGCTGGACGGGAGGCAACAAATTCTTCAAAGGCATTTTGTACTGCCTCTCGGGTATTGAATTTTTTTCCTCCAAGAAGTTATCCAAATTCTGGAAAAAGTAGTAGTCTGTAGGCGCAAGGTCTGGTGAGTAGGGCGGATGACGGAGAGCTTCCAACCCCAGTTCTTGCAACTTGGAGACCGTCTGCTGTGCAGTATGAGGTCGCGCGTTGTCGTGCAGGAACAGCGGAGACGAGCGATTGACCAATGCTGGTTGGAGATGTGCCAGCTTCTCCATAATTGTGTTCAGTTCTTCACAGTACACATCTGCAGTAATGCTCACCTCATTTGATAAGAAGCTGTGATGAATCACACCGGCGCTAGACCACCAAACAGTGACCATCACTTTTCTAGGGGTAAGTTTTCGTTTAGGGCATTGTTTAGATGCTGACCAGGATCCAACCAACTTGCTGAGCGCTTGCGGTTATCAAACAGAATCCATATTTCATCGCAGGTAATAATGCGGTTCAAAATTCCTTCATTTGTGTGTCTGTTGAGCAGTGCAAGGCACGTCTCGACGCGTACTTCGCGCTAGCGACCATTGAGTTCGTGGGGCACCCCAAGTCAAGCTTTTTTACCTTGCCGATTTGACGCAAATGGACCAATATTGTTTTGACGCTAACGTCGAAAGCTGCTGCTAATTCAGCCGTAGATTGTGTATCATCAGCTTCCACAATCGCCTTTAATTCGTCATTGTCGACCAAAGTCCCTTGATATCCAAAAGTCGAGAGAGAGTCGAGAGAGAAGAGAGTCGGCCAGGGATTACTAAGCGACAAACAATACGCGTTCCGTAAGGGTCACTCGGCTGGTGATCTCTTGGCGTACCTAACTCATCGTTGGGCTCAGGCAATTGAGTAGAAGGGAGAGGAATTGGCTGTTAGTTTGGACATTGCGAAGGCCTTTGATCGGGTTTGGCATAAAGCGCTGCTATCAAAGCTTCCATCATACGGGCTGCCCGAGAAATTATGTAAGTGGGTCACTAGTTTCTTAGCAGATAGAAGCATAAAGGTCGTAGTTGACGGCGAATGCTCTGAAACTCAGTCTGTTGATGCTGGTGTCCCTCAGGGCTGTGTGCTATCGCCTACCCTATTCATACTGCATATCAATGACATGTTACAGACCAACGGCATTCATTGCTATGCGGATGATAGTACAGGTGATGCTGTATATACCGGCTCCCCCAATATTTCTCGGCTAAATGTCATTGAGAGTCGAAACGAACTTGTGTCTAAAATAGAGAATTCATTGGAGAAAGTCTCTGAATGGGGTAGCCGTAACTTAGTCCAATTCAACCCCGCCAAGATACAAGTCTGCGCGTTCACCACTAAAAAGTCACCAATGGTCGTATCTATATCTATCCTCGTTTCGAGGGCACATCTTAAACCATCTCCCCTAGCATTGAGATACTTGGCGTCAACATATCGAGCAAAGTCCAGTTCCGATATCATCTAGAGGGTAAGGTCAAGTTAGCCTCGAAGAAGCTTGGTGTTCTTAACAGAGCGAGACAGTACTTCAGTCCGGACCAACGCCTACAACTCTACAAGGCGCAGGTTCGGCCTCATATGGAATATTGTTCTCATCTCTGGGCAGGGGCGCCAAAATACCAACTGCTCCCTCTGGATCGTATCTAACGAAGGGCCGCTCGAGTTGTTCACTGCCATAGTGTTTCAAACAGCTTGGACCCCTTGGAATTACGCCGAGATGTAGCTTCACTCTGCATCCTCTATCGGTTGTATCACGGGGAGTGCTCTGAGGAATTGTTCGGAAAAATACCACCTGCAACTTTTCGCCATCGTCCCACGCGAAAAACATACCATCCTCACCACCTTGATGAGTGGCAGTCTTCCACCGTGCGCTTTTCGCGTAACTTTCTGCCGCGCACTGTAAAACTCTGGAACGAACTGTCACCAGCATTATTTCCGGACCTATACGACCTGCAAACCTTCAAGAAGAGAGCGTATTCCCTCTTAAAGGGCCGGCAACGCACCTGCAGCTCTTCTGATGTTGCAAGTGTCCATGGGCGATGGTAGTTGCTTATCATCAGGTGACCCGTTTGCTCGTTTGCCCCCTTATTTAATAAAAAAAAAAAAAAAAAAGTCATCGAACGACCGCGAGGTTCATTTTTCAGGTCTAAATATTCAGAACGGAAGCGAGCAAACCAATAACAGGTGGTGCGTTGGTTTGTAGTGTTAGCAAGTTAGTAGTAGCAGCAACTCCGTAAACGTCGTTGATGTTGCGTGCCGCTTGTGCCGCGTTGCTGCCACGACGGTACTCATATTCCATAATTACTCGAATTTTTAACGCATCCATGATGACGAAAAAGATTGAAATGCGATGAAAATGTAACACTAATCAACAAACAAATGACTACTTTTGGAAAAAGAATTCCATGTTTTTAAAATAAAATTAATTTGAAATTAGAATTCTTAGCCAAACAAAAATTATTTTGATTTGAAATTGCCAGTACTGCAGAATGGCAATTTCATAGGTAAAGACCTATTATTATAACATAACCTGGTGATCTGATTATGTTTGGGTCAATGAAAAAGTAGCTACAAGTGACCTCTGGAAACTTTTTTTGTTACGTGAGAATCTTGCGTCGATAGGAATGACCTTAGAGCTGCGGCCTTACAGAAAACCGTCGTGAAATAATCTATACGTTGTATTTTACAGATAATACAGATAAGCAAAGCCTAAGGGCGTGGGGATTTGGAAGACCGACAAGGCTTTTCTATTTCTCCTGGTATTGTGAGTGTCCATGAGCGACAATATCATGAATGTAAATAATATGCGTACGTGCGCACATCTATAGCAACTTATTAGTATCTAGAATATCTAGGTTGTTGAGTATCACGCAACAACGATATAGATACTATAAATGACCAAAAACTCCCAATTACTTTATGCAATTGTAGTGATGAACGGGGGCGAGAGATCTCCGGGTGATGCAACACCCCCAACACCCCCCGAGACCCCCGGAAACACCCTAGAACCTCCAGGAGAAAGGTACCATCGCGAGCGAATGCACATTATGATATTATGTTGCAACAACATTCGGCGTTATACAATATGCTGATCAGTGACCGCGTGATGCAAAGTGGTTATAATGATAAATATGAGCATACTGTTCTCCTTTTCCTGTTCCTCTGTAGTATACTGGTTTATTAGTGTTGAATTTTTTTTCAACTATACTTCTAGACTATTACTTGGATTGTTTTATCTATCCACCGCTGGCATTGTTCTATAATTATTGATCGTCTGATGCCGGAGGGTACCCAGCTATGAGTAAGAGAAGAACATGACATATCGTTCCTTATCCCACATGCTTATGGGTCCCATAAAGTTGTTATTCCAACGTGGTAAAAAATGATACCTAAAGGTCACCGGAGGCGTGACAACCTCAAAAAAAACACGAAATGACGGATTTTCTCTTATGGGTTTTGCTATTGATGTTTGGTGAGACAGATGCTTACGGCTTCGTTTGCGGTATTTTAGTATTCCAACCATGTAGTATTATTTTTCCAAGGATTTTACATTCTTGGGTAAAGTAATTAAGTATGAAATTCGAAAAACAGATTATTTATTGTACCTACTTGTTGTATGCATATTTGACGAAAATAATATTTTAATAATATGTAAGCACATTTAATTTTACACAGTATTAATTTAAAATAAATAAAAAATAGATTAAATTAATTGGATATAATATATAATTCTCTTAGCCTATTTTACTACTAATCAAGAACGACTTATATTACTCCAAATCAATAGATCGTGAATATTTTATTATAACAATATAATCGACTATCGCAGATAAGAAATACTCGTTGGCGATCCCAATACTAAAATAGCTACACCTTTCATTAAACATAATATCCAAATCTTTAATCTAAGCCAACATCAGATTAGCGCAGCGTCTTCGGTCTCCGAAGCTGCTGCTGGCTGCAGTAGCAGACAGCAGCAAACAAACAACAAACAGCAGTAGCTACCACACTATCGTAAAGCGGCGGTAATTACCACTTGCTAGCCACTGCCGATTAAGTGCTGCTTAGCCGCGAGCCCGCGACACCCCGCGAGCTCACGGCCGATCACATTCAGGTGATTCAGGCGATTACGATGAATATGGCCTCATGATGCTACCAGATTATTAAAGATGAATAATATAAAACAGTCATTTCTTTAGTATATTATTATATTAATACGTGAGGCAAAAACTTTCAGTACAGTTTCACGAGAATTGTGCAACCGGAGGAGTATGAAATTTGGTCGGTAAATTGAAGTTAATTTGGAGGAAAGTGTGCAAAAGATAATATTTTTTTAAAATAATGCATAAACTTCAAAATTTTACTAATTATTATGGGTTGGATTTCGACCACAGGGCGACCTCTTATTAATATACAAGACTACAAAAATCGATTGCAACTTTAATAATAGTAGCTATGTATAATGTATATATAGGGTCCTAATTAAATTTGTGCTTTAATGAGCTATGTATTTAATTATGTACTTAGCTAATAGTAAAATGCTAATTTTTTTATTTTCATATAATATCTTATTAAATAACACGTAGCTTATTAGATTGTCCTACGTGATGCCTCCCACCGGTCCGAAGAATCGGCGTAAGAAACTCGCACGGGGCCAGCTTTTAGCAAAACGATGGGAATATTGTTCTTTTCAAAAAAATTTTTTGAAATGTTGTAACTTAATCTATATAACAGAAGTAATAAGTACATAGAACATACTTAAGTACATAAAAGCAGCCTTGCAGGGGGCCATCTTATTCCCAAGGTGAGCAATCGTTAATGAAATCATGTTTTAATATTAAATATTATATATTTTTATGTTGATATTGATATTGTTATGACTTACAGGTGCAGATTTACGAGGACAAAAGGAGATGTTGCAAGACTGTTGTAATTCACCTGTATTTAGCAATCACCGCACATAATTTATGTTAAAACATTATTACATGTAAAATGCTGTTAAAATATTCATTTATACATCAGGCATAGTGCGGGGTTGCATGAGACTTCATCTATAACTTATTAGTAACTAGCTTTTGCCCGCGGCTTCGCCCGCGTAGTATAGTGTTCTTGGAGATAAAACTACTTCGGTGAATAACTCTCTATTTACAGCAATATACTTCTGATACAATATTGAAAATGTTTATAGGTTTACCCAATGCAAATGGTTAAAAATGGGACCCTATCACCTCGACGCGACATGCGCGACCGCTTGATATACATTATATTATTATATCTATCGCGCTTGAGTATAAAAAGACTATTTAAAAAAACCGCATCAAAATCCGTTGCGTAGATTTAAAGATCTAAGCATACAATATAGGTACATAGGGACAGACAGATAAAGCGACTTGTTTTATACTACGTAGTGAATAATCATTTAATTTGCCATTCAAATATAATTTGAAATTCCAACAAAACTGGCCAACTACCTCTATGGATATTCTATAAGAACTGCAGTACAGAATATTCGTTGAGCGAGCACCGAGTCGCGACTCGCGAGTGCCGCCGAGACATGTCCCTGCATTTTAAATCTGTAATATCTTCGAAAACATTCATTTAAATTACATTAAATTGATCTATATTAAATGCACAATGTATTTAAGGTACTAAATTGCATAAGGATTAATGCTGTATTGCTTAAAATCGCTTCGTAAATAAGCTATTAAATTTAAACCAAAGTAAAGGATAAAAAAAATGGTTATTGTGGGCTATCCCTAAGAGATAGATATATGCTATAGCGGACTTTTTTGTAGGCTTTTTTATGATGAACAAAACTGTAGTACATTATTTTGATCTATCTCGTAGGGTTTAGCCACCGTTTGCAATGTAAGCGGAAAAAATGTAATTATTTACGACATCACATTAGAAACCTCAAAAATAACAGTATTTCTCCACTATTTAATGAATGTTATTATACATATAAACCTTCCTTTTTAATCACTATATCTATTAAAAAAAACCACATCAAAATCCGTTGCGTAGTTTTAAATATTAAAGCATATATAGGGATATAGGGACAGAGAAAGCGACTTTGTTTTATACTATGTAGTGATTACTATCTGTCATACTCCAAATCAATGAATGTAAACTGTAAATGTAGCCTTCCGATACACGCGACGCGAGACGCGAGACCGCGACCTGAGAAATAGGGTCGCAGAGCCACTGCTTAGTTTGGATTTATATGGGGCTCTAAAGATTTCTCACGACCGCGTCACGCGACCGGTGAGCGTGGCCAGAGAATATGATTTGCTTGTTGTGGTCGCGGGTCGCGGTAGCATATGTCAGAAGGCTACCTTAACAGTAACAAACAGTAGCAAATATAAGAGTTACACACATGTAACAGACTCGCTGTTGTGTAATAATTATAATATCGCTCGCTGATCACGGAGATGCATGGGTTAATGTAGAGACTAAAGCTTGCGTAGCTCTGCCGGTAAGTCAGATTATCTCAGGTATGCTCGTCCGTACTACAGGTATGTAAATATAACCGCCTTCATTCTAGAAGTCGGTTAAAAAGTAGTCTACATATACGAAATAGAACGTAGGATCGTTATTATTGAAATAAAATCGATATGAATTGTAGGAAGCTCTATCTGGTGAGCTCGGTTTGTGCACCTATGTTCGGTGTTCCTGAGTCAGATCATTGACAACGGCCGTTAAGTAAAGTAGAACTTCGAAAACAAAAATGTATGGGATTTGACTTGAGCATCGCTAAGTGACATAGCGAAGTTCCGAAACAAAGATGTATGGGATTTGACATAGGCATCGCTAAGTGACATAGCGAAGTTCGAAAACAAAAATGTATGGGATTTGACATAAGCATCGCTAAGTGACAGCGAAGTTCGAAAACAAAAATGAATAGGATTTGACTTAAACGCTAAGTGACATAAGCAAGAAGCTCCTATGCCTTTCGAACTTCGTCGTAATTAGCGATGGCAACTTGGCTAAATGCTCTGATATTGTAACTTGTTGAGCAGAATGAAGTTCAACTGTCGTTTGTCGTAATAATATAACATTACACAGAAATATAACTAATAGGGTAACACGGTTTATCAGAATAATTAAACCCAACTAGTCGTTAATAATTTTAGATCCTGCGTTAAGATCAAATTTAATCTAACTGTAACCAAACGGTTAACCAGTTAAACGGTTAAACTAAAACCACGTTATCCTACAAATTCAAAATGTCACTTGTCTACCGTGCAACAAAGGAATACAATAACGCATTAACTTAGTCCAATTAAATCGAATTGTTTACGTTTGGATTAAATTAAATCTGAACAGAGTATACAAGGATTTTCCTCGTAAGATTATGAATAAATGTCAATTGCTCCACCCGGCGCGCGGCCGCCTGTTGACCCACAGTTTCACAAGACAGCCAACACCGATCTACATACAGAATACAGATCCCATATCTCACTATCTGACTGTCCGTCCCATGGAGCTAGAACAAGTCCGTCCGTCCGTCCGTCCGTCCGTCCGTAGACACCGGTACTTGGACTTTCCTAACTTGGGACTTTCCAGCAATAATATAATCGATAACATAATCCCCAGAAAATCTTACATTACATTTACTAACATTAACTGTTAACTTTTATTTTGCACAAATAATTTTATTTGTAAATTTGAGTGCAATCATTGCCAAAAACAGTCCTGCAGTTGAGTGATTTTTTTATTTCTAAGAAGTTATTTTTATCTTTGTAAATAAATAACTAAAAAATTAAATAATATAATTATAACTAGCTGTCCTATCTATAAACTGGAATAAATAACCTAACAGATAAACTGAACGCACAGCTATAAATATTTGACAGTCAAGTCACAAATTGAAAACAGTGAATAGTTAACATGGAAAAATTATATCGTTGTTTTTAATTTTCCTCGGAATTTATTCAATATTTATTCGTTTAAACCTTCCCTGTACTTCCACAATTATTTCAAGACTAATTAGCCAAAGCTCAATTTAATAGTAATAAGGTTGTTTTATAAGTACATTGCAAGTATTTTCTGACTCCGCGTGTTTACCGCTGACTCACGCCCTCCGCCCTCGCAGGCCCACAGTCCGTCGC
The DNA here is from genome assembly GCA_963565745.1 of Phengaris arion. Taxonomy (NCBI): domain Eukaryota; kingdom Metazoa; phylum Arthropoda; class Insecta; order Lepidoptera; family Lycaenidae; genus Phengaris; species Phengaris arion. Next base: position 20,083,578 of record OY751444.1, read on the forward strand.
CCGCCGCCCTAGATACGACACTTACTTTGTTGCATAAATTATAACTTGCAAATTGCAATACAAGGCTAGTACGTTGAACAAGGTAAAATCTTGAAAATATGTCCAGCATAAAGAAACTTTAACGCCCTAAATTCATAATTTAATCAATTATTAATCCAATTGTGAGATCTTTATCTAGTTTTGAAATGCAATTCATTTGTAAATATAAATGATCCAAGTATTAACATTGTCGTAATACGAAATCTATCGATAGACATAGCTATCTAAGATAGAATGACTTATCTAATCTTTGACTGAAGATACGTTTTACGTTCAAGCGTAAATAGTGAAGAGACATGGCGTATTATTATATACAGTATAGATGGTCTCTTTCCTAATTTCGAAATCAACGATCTCAATTGAAACGAATCAATAACTGTAAGCCCAATTATATGTCATCAACAAATTACATAACACATACGTAACTCTGTTAAATGTTACTGGTCGTATCGGATCATAGTAAGTCGTAAGTAATAAGTATATAGGTACCTATCAGAAACTAGTCTAGACGTAATGCCGGTGTGTGAGCACTAAGCTGGGCTGGAGTCCGAACAACTTTCATTTGATCGTTGATCCCTGACCTGCGGATATTCGAAGCATCTCATCTAATAATTCATATACAACGGCCTTTTATAACTCTGCGATGTTCCAAAGTTCGACGTCAGTTAAAATATCACGATAAATGCTAACAGTAGCAGCTTCGTAAGATTGTGTATATTGTACTCCTTAGTGTAAAGTCTGGAGTCTTAGAATATCACGATAAATGCTAACAAGAACAGCTTCGTAAGATTGTGTATATTGTACTCCTTAGTGTAAAGTCTGGAGTCAGTTAGAATATCACAATAAATGCTAACAGTAACAGCTTCGTAAGATTGTGTATATTGTACTCCTTAGTGTAAAGTCTGGAATCAGAATATCACGATAAATGCTAACAAGAACAGCTTCGTAAGATTGTGTATATTGTACTCCTTAGTGTAAACTCTGGAGTCAGTTAGAATATCACGATAAATGCTAACAGTAACAGCTTCGTAAGATTGTGTATATTGTACTCCTTAGTGTAAAGTCTGGAGTCAGTTAGAATATCACAATAAATGCTAACAGTAACAGCTTCGTAAGATTGTGTATATTGTACTCCTTAGTGTAAAGTCTGGAGTCAGTTAGAATATCACGATAAATGCTAACAGTAACAGCTTCGTAAGATTGTGTATATTGTACTCCTTAGTGTAAAGTCTGGAGTCAGTTAGAATATCACAATAAATGCTAACAGTAACAGCTTCGTAAGATTGTGTATATTGTACTCCTTAGTGTAAAGTCTGGAATCAGAATATCACGATAAATGCTAACAAGAACAGCTTCGTAAGATTGTGTATATTGTACTCCTTAGTGTAAAGTCTGGAGTCAGCTATAATATCACGATAAATGCTAACAAGAACAGATTCGTAAGATTGTGTATATTGTACTCCTTAGTGTAAAGTCTGGAGTCAGCTATAATATCACGATAAATGCTAACAAGAACAGCTTCGTAAGATTGTGTATATTGTACTCCTTAGTGTAAAGTCTGGAGTCAGTTAGAATATCACGATAAATGCTAACAGTAACAGCTTCGTAAGATTGTGTATATTGTACTCCTTAGTGTAAAGTCTGGAGTCAGTTAGAATATCACAATAAATGCTAACAGTAACAGCTTCGTAAGATTGTGTATATTGTACTCCTTAGTGTAAAGTCTGGAGTCAGAATATCACGATTTCATCGCTATAATCGACGGCGCAGTCGCTTTAGTGTTTACTGTATTTATAAATATTTTACGCTGGTCAAACTTTTATAAACAACTAGCTTATGCCCGCGGCTCCGCTCGCGTAAATACAGTAACACACATTTTTTCGGTAACACAGATTATTTTCGGTATAAAATCTAGCTGGAGACTATATTTTAATCTAAATCCTAAACTCTTACCATACACATTTCATCAAGATCCGTTTAGTAGTTTTTGCGTGAATGAGTCACAAACATCCATCTATCTATCCATCCTCACAAACTTTCACATTTATAATAGTAGTAGGACACATTTTCAGCGCTGATACTGCCTGCTTATTCCATTACCCAATGTTACAATTATAATACAATAAATATTTAATGTCTAAATAATTATTTCCCTAATTGCAACCTAGAGGTTATCTGATAAGATGGCACGATTTCATAAATCGCATTAAATTTTGTCTCTGCTTATTTATGACATATTAAAACAGTTTTGTAAATGTAATTAAACGTGTGTAATAGTTACAAAAGTCCAGCATGAGTTTGCAAAAATACTTCATTAACAGTTGTGCAACACATTTATCATAAAAGTTCATTAGTATATTGGTCATTTATATTTTATGTCAGTTTATGAAATTGCTAATATTTTTGTACCAAATTTTCACGTCTACAAGATGGTCGCAAAAGTGTACCAAGCTACAAAGTTGTTCAAGTAACAAATATAATAACTGTATATACTGTAAATTGTGTGGAAACTATGAAAAGGTACGCAGCGTCGACGCTGCGACAACGCAACGCAGTGCGGTATAAATAATAACAAATGAAAAACCGCATCATTTATGACAACATTAGCAATTTGTCTCCGCTACATCACCCCAATTATCGTATTTAACTAAATACTTTAAATTTACTGACAATGAATTATAAATGAATCGTCTTGATATCGTTTGATTTTGGAGTTTGGACCAATCAAAACGCGTTTGATATTGGTTTGACTTATCATTTTGCTGTTTTAACATAACGAGACTGCATCGAAACTATATTATTGTAGGATTTAATTAACAGAATCTCGTTTCTCAATATTTTTGTTTATTTCATTAATATTTATTGCATATGTATTGGTATTCACTCATCTCTGTCAGTTTCGGCAGAATTCATTTGATTTATATCAAAATTATATCAGCGGATGGTGCAACAGAGTTCGTTACAAGACGCTTCTGCAATCGGCACATTAGATGACACTATAAAACATGGCAATATATTTGCAATTTTATTGGGGCTATCAATCTAGCTAAAAAGAAATGTTAGGGTCAGTTCACACCGTTCACACAAAAAGATACACGTTTCAAATGACATCAGTTAGCCTACACTGCACGTGCGCCATGCAGCGCGGTGCAACTTGACATTCGAACTGTTACAATGAAACGTGTATTTTCTTGTGTAATGAATAAAGTTCAATATTAGCTGTCTAAAAAATGCAGCACCATATCGCATATGAAACGTTTCGGTGTGAATCCGACATACTGACCGAGTACGGTCCAGATGAAATTTTATCTTAACGTAAACAAAAAGAATAAGTTTGACCAAATTAATGAGTCTTAGATTAAATCAATATAGCGGGTCATTGTATCATACGGTAAAAAAGTGACAATTAAATTGGTAATATTATATTATGGTCCATAATTGTTTTTTTTGTTTAGATGTATGTACGTTCAGATTAAATTGTGTCTGAACAGAGTAATTACTATAATCTTTATCTGCACAGAAATTGCACAGCATGGTGAGTGGTGCCAACTACTTATTATAACCTTTTTTCCACCTTTGTCTCCGCTCCGTTACATACCTCTGGTGTAACATTGTCCTGAACCAATGTCTAATAACGTCGTATATTAGCATTACGTCGCTATACAATATGCCAGGGCTGTCACAGTACTCCTTTTGTCTTCTGCATTTGCAAGTATTATTATGAGAGATTCGGGAGTAGTTGCCAACCCCGGCGCAGTAGTGACTAGTGATGTAACACACGTGTATATCGAACTCGAGTGATGCTCCAGTGAACGAGACACTCGATGACACTCGATACTCGAGAGTGACATGATTGTTTACCCTATTCTGGTCCACACTACGAGCTTATAGGAAATATCAGCATGCCATTGAAAAAAAACTTAAAATTGTGTCTTAACCTACTTATACAGGGTTACAGGTACGAATCTATGAAATCCATATAAATCCAAAATCTCACAATTATTTTTTTTTTCGATTCTATACAATCTCATACTACACGTCACGGCGTGAGCGCAGAGCTGCGAAACTTTATCGCTTTAATGTCATAAATTAGTATGGATGAAAACATTTACAAAATATAATTTTATAATTAATAGATGTGGCTTTCAAGTAGCGACTTTATTTGCATGAGTGATGAAGCATATTGCAAATCCTGATGGAAATAATCATCATAATATGTGAATATTATATGCAAAAATAACAATAATTTATCCCACGGCCTAATTACTGAAATTTTTGCACTGCCTTTTTTATTGTTTAGCATAATATTATATTATATTATGCTAAAAAAATTTTTGCATAATCACTCATGCAAATAAAGTCGCTACTTGAAAGCCACATCTATTAATTATAAAATTATATTTTGTAAATGTTTTCATCCATAATAATTTATGACATTAAAGCTATAAAGTTTCGCAGCTCTGCGCTCACGCCGTGACGTGTAGACTTGAGATTGTATAGAACAAAATATTGCGTATATTAAATAATTATATTGTGTTATATAACAGAATCAATCGCCTCGGCAGCTGTAACTCGCAGTAGTTTTCCGATAACCTACTGCACACCGGCATCTGTAGCAAGCTTCTGCGGCAACCGTAATCCGGAGTAGTTTTCCGATACCCTATTGCACACCGGCATACTGTAGCAAGCTTCTGCGGCAACCGTAATCCGGAGTAGTTTTCCGATAACCTACTGCACACCGGCATCTGTAGCAAGCTTCTGCGGCATCCGTAATTCGAAGTAGTTTTCCGATACCCTACTGCACACCGGCATACTGTAGCAAGCCTCTGCGGCAGCCGTAATCCGGAGTATTTTCCGATAACCTATTGCACACCGGTATACTGTAGCAAGCTTCTGTGGCAGCCGTACATTGAGGAAGTATATTAAGTAATAATTATTATTATAACGATCGCCATATTTGATAACGGCTGTTTATAGAATAAAACAGTATTTTTATTAATATTATGATACATCTGTAAATATAAGGTGCTATACACACACACATACATACTCTCACACACTCAACAATTGATTGTGATTATATCTAATAGATGCAGCATTTGTATATAGTTGTGCATAATGTACATATCTTACTCCTTAACTTTTTTCTCAGTGTTCTATAGGTTTTAACACTTTTTGTTAAGTCATCATCATATAAGCTGTAGTGTAGGGCTTCTGATGATGACTACAAACCAAAAAAAAGTTGTATTGTTGTCTTGGATAATAAATAAAATAAAATAAATAAATAAATCTAGCATGAGACGCGTAACCACGCCAAACCAAAGTAATTTCAATGTGTCACATTTTCCAACACAATGTTGTGTTATTCCACGCCTGTGTAATGAAAAATTAAAGTTCTCTTCAGTCTTCTATATCTTTTGCGCAAAGTATGATTATTCTAATGTATAGTTCGTTCAAATATATTCAATCTAAACAGAAACTATTGCTTATGTTTACATTGAATTAGGTAGAGATATATCTGAAAAGTACAAAAAAGTTTATTTTTTTGTACTAAATTAGTAAACAAAACCCACATCATTACTTTACTCACATCATGAACAAAAACATTCACACAACATGGTAAGTATGAACTTTATTTAACTTATTGTTTAAGTTCATAACTTGTTTAAGTTATGAACTTAAACAAATATCGGAGATATTTACAAAAATGTTCTTGCGGCCTGATACTTCATACACTTTTACCTTGGCCGTAGGCGTGACGTCACAGCTAGTTACGACTTTAGTATGGAGCGTTTTCACGAGACTTGCGACACTTTGTACAGAAATCGCTGTACCTTTGAAAATATTGACTTTTGATATACTGTTCCTTCTGAGAAGTTGCTAATATTTAAGAGTACTATTGATTTCTGAAATAAAAACACACAAACAGTCTTCTAGCCTTCTCTAGATCTTATTAAATAAAACTCGACCGAATTACTGTCATTTTAAATACTCTATTGCACGGTGAATATGTGAATTTAAATCGGTAGCATTGTGAGTTCTGTTGTCCTCTGTATTTACATCTCTGAACGGAGTATAAAATCTGTAATTTGGCAATACTGAATTGTTCGGACTTATACCTGCCGCATCTTTTCAAAACCGTTTGAAGCGATAAAATATTTATCATCCTCATCACCTTGATGAGTGGCAGACGGCAGTCCTCCACCGTGCGCTTTACCCGAAGCTTTCTGCCGCCAACAGAACGAAACGAACGAACTGTCACCAGCGGTATTTCCGGACTATAACGACCTGCAAACCTTCAAGAAGGGAGCGTATTCCCTCCTAAAAGGCCGGTAACGCACTTGCAACTCCTCTGATGTTGCGGGTGTCCATGGGTCGTCATGTCAATCGCTTTCCATCAGTTGATCCGTTGGCTCGTTTGCATTTAATTAATTTTATCAAATCATTTAATTTATATTAAAAAAAAATATGTTTATTACATAATAATAATTATAATGATCGCATAATATGTTAATTTTGTACGTTAATAACGAATTGGCTTATTAAATTAATCAGTCAATTAGCCGCTAAATTTTGCGCCCAGTTCGTGCTAGTTATGTAGGGCACTGGACACGCTGAGGTTTACACAAGTTTTCAGGGCGAGATAATCGATTATCCACCGACCACCGTGTGGCGCGCGAGGTCGACAGCTGGTATTGCGACAGCGGCAACGCGCCGCGATAAAGCCTAGAACACGACTAGAATAGTGTGCCCAGTGCCCGCTGTAGGCACCTGGTATACCTACAGGAATTGTAGTTGTGAAATATTTTTCATAGGTTTTATGAAATCAATAAATCATGCCTGAGTGTCGAATACGCATAAGAGCAAGACTTCTTCAGTGCGTTGCGTTGTCGTTGCGTCGTTTTCCATAGATTTTTCTATGACATGCCGCATTACTGAGATGCGACGTCGACGTGAAGACGAAGTGCGCTATCGCCCTATTGCGTTGTGATATCGCGCGGCGACGCATCGATGGTGGAGCATACAATGCGTTAACGATCTGCTGAAAAACTGATTTTAGCTTTGATGCCTGATGACAAGTTTGGAGTGCATAACAGAATAATTATTTATTATTGTTGTTGGTTCTAGAGGTCATACCATACCACCTCATGCTAGTTAGTAACTCATGTATTTTTTTCGACCTTAATGGCTTACAATATACATCAACACTTCACAAAAACACTTCTACAGCGTAATTTCTCATCCATGGATGTAGATAGCCTGAGGGAAGATGCACGCAACACAGATTGGTCAGCACTGTACACAACGGAATTGGCTGATGATAAAGTAGAGATGTTTAATAGCCTACTCAAATCTCTATACGATAAGCATGCTCCTGTCAAGCCAATTAGAATTAAACATCTTCCGGCTCCATGGCTGTCAGATAATATTAAATCTCTTATTAATGCCAAGCATGCAGCCAAAGCCAAATACAAAAAATATAATACAAATGAGTATCGCGATAAATATATTAAATTAAGAAACCGCTGCAATACTATGTGCCGTGATGCTCAACTCATATTCATTCAGCGGTCGAGAATGGCGATCCAGCAAATACATGGAAATTTCTAAAATCTCTCGGTATTGGAAAAAATTCCAATCTAAATGACTCCTGCAATATTGACACTAACTTACTAAATAAATACTTTACATGTATCCCTAACTTAGACCCGGCCATTAAATTACAAACCCTTAGTAAAATTTCACTGATACCAATTTCAAACTCCGAGCCTTTCTCTTTCGCTTCATTCACTGAGTGTGAGGTTAAAAGACACGTCATTACGATAGCCTCGAATTCAGTTGGTGATGATACATCAGTCGCAGAATGATTATTCCGATTCTTAACATAATTGCACCTATCCTATTACATATTTTCAATTTCTGCGTATCAAATTGCTCCTTTCCTGATACCTGGAAATCCGCTCACATAGTCCCCTTGCCTAAATCCTCTCGTCCTAATTCTTTTTCTGATTTCCGCCCAATATCAATTCTTCCTTTCCTATCTAAAGTTTTAGAGCGTCTCTTGTATCATCAACTCAACAGTTATATTACGCGCAACAATCTCCTTAGCACGTATCAATCTGGTTTCCGCACGGGTCATAATACCACTACAGCCTTAGTCAAGGTGGTAGACGATATTCGGTCTGGCATGGACAATAAGAAGCTCACCATCCTAACTCTACTTGACTTCAGCAACGCATTTAATTCTATTCACCATGACATCCTTATTAGTCTGTTGACGTCTTTTAACCTCTCACCTTCTGTGATTCAATTACTTCACAGTTACCTTGTGGGTCGTCGGCAGAGAGTTAAAATTTCTGAATCTTTTTCTGACTGGACCAATACTACTGCCGGCCTTCCTCAAGGCGGTGTTTTATCCCCATTACTCTTTGCCTTGTTTATAAAGGAGAATGGGCAAATTTGTATGGAGCGTGGGCTATCCGCGGCCAAGAACAATTATAACATACAATTACAGTGTAGAAATCTCATCGCCGAAATATACTTAAAAGTGGATAAAATACATTTTTATTTTTAAGGACGATATGCATAATTGAATAAGTATCTTAGCTTATGCTTACAGCAAAAAAGGTAAAGTAAGGTGAAATAAGAAGTCTTGGATTGTACCAACATGTATTTATTACATAATAACACGACTAGAATAGTGTGCCCACACACACACACACAGTACATACTTATTACATTATTCATGTTCACAATAATAATTACATATTATATTATGTTTTTGTTTGTTGTGGAGCAATAGCTTCAATAATATATTGAGCGTTTGCGCCATTTTCCTCAAAAAGAACGTGAGTTATCTCAAACCTCCTTCTGTTTACCACTGATCTATTGCACAAAATACAGATCGGTCGATTTTGTGCCATATTCAACAAAGTCCACTTCACAAAGAGAATCAAGGTCCAAAAACGAATGCCAAGTAAACAGGTGAGGAGTAAACAAAGTCCGGGAAAAAAAACGGGTCAAAGGAAAGCTCAAAACAAACAAACAAATCGCACAGTACTCAACGACGCAAGCGTAATCGAAAGACTGCGCCACTAATAAAAAGAGAGCGACGCGCTCGCCGACCCGTCCTTTGTCATTGTTATCACTCGGCACTGATTGGTCATTCGCCTGAGCAGGTATTCGAACTCATCTAACTGGTTTTATTGTATTGATTGATTTGGAAGTTTAGAATGATGCATTGGCATTAGGTAACATAAATAATAAATAATTATTAAGCGATATTGTTCTTTGCGATTACATTATTTCGTATTTAATTATTTTGTAAACTAAATGGAATGCAATAACACGTCCAAAGCAAAAGTTGTTCCTAAAAATCAGAACTTTCATTTGACACTAATTTCATCAGTGGCCGCCGATAGCCCAAATCGCCCACTGTCCTTTCATTACTCTATTTATTTCTACTTCTTTTCATTTATATGCAGACGATTTGCAAATTTATACGCAGTCAACTCTGGATGCATTGCCTGCGGCGGTGGGTGTTATGAACAGGGACTTATCGGCTATATGTGACTGGAGCAAGGAACATGGTTAAGACACACACAACCCCGTTAAGTCTCAGTTAATAATACTTGGCAGTCCGGGGATGGTCTCCAGATTTGACTGGTATACTTTACCGTCGGTGTCCATCAATGGTATAACAATACCATATAGTAAGGTTGTAAAGAAACTTGGTGTGTATTTTGATGAGCATCTATCTTGGTCTCAGCAGCTGAAAGAGATTAGCTGAAAGGTTTACTCAACGTGGCACTCCCTTAAACGACTTCGGTATGTTCTGCCGGTTCCTACTAAGGTAGCCTTAGCTGAATTGTTGTTTCTCTCCCTTCTTGATTACGCGGATGTTTGCTTCATTAACTTGACCGAAGACCAACTCAACAAACTTGAGCGACTCCAGAATCTGTCTCTGAGGTTCATCTTTGGCTTGCGCAAATTTGACCGCATATCTGAGTTCCGTAACAAGCTCAAGTGGTTACCAATTCGCTTACGCCGTGATTCTCGCGTACTTTCCTTCCTTTACTCCATCCTATTTGATCCCAACAGCCCTCAATATCTAAAGAAAACCTACAGCTTTCGTTGCTCCGACAGGCAAGAGCTGCGGTCCTCTACAAATCTCCTTCTTGATATCCTCATCCACCACACTAAGTATTCCCACTCCTCATACCTTGTACAATCCGTCCAACTCTGGAACTGTCTCCCTATCCGAATAAGACTAGCCAAAATATTGAATACTTTTAAATCCTCCCTAAAAGAGTACTACCTCAGACTGTGTCAGATGTAACGATATGCATATAGTGTTATATAATATATTATTATTATAACGTAAATTGTTTTTATTACTTATATTATCTTTTAAATTATTGTATATGTATTATTGTGTATGTATGTATTTATTTATTTTATTTTATGTTTATAGTATCAAGATAACTTTTAGCGCAATACCCCTCTCCAGCAATTTGTTCCTTTCTTTCAAAGGTTGTCTGGAAGAAATTGCTATTTAGTAATAAGGCCGCCTTTGTGTACTATCGTAGTGTTTTTAGTATTTTCTATATTTGTGTGTATGTGTAACTACTGATTGTGCACAATAAAGTATATTTTTATTTCATTTCATTTCATCATACGGGTGTATATTATATTGTTGTATATTGGTTTGACCGTGCCCTCTCGCTCGCACCACCATGCAAACGCTCCGTTGGCCAGCAACGCATTGGCATACGAACCATGTGGTTCGCGTTCGACTCGCCCCCGCTAGACCCCCGCGCACTACCGATCTGACTAGACGATATTCGTTAATACTATGTCCTGTTTTTCCGCATTTTCGCCTTTGTTTAAGATACCTATAATTTTCAGCCTATAAGTTAGTAATATTCTTTGTAATAAGTGAAACCATTGTTAAAAACTATAATGTGAAATTGTGTTCCTTTCAATAAACATTTGTAAGAGAAATTTCGGTTTTCATTTATTAAAATATATATATTTTTTTTGTATGTTCAACGATAACTCCACCGTATGTTGACTGAGTTTCAAAATTCTTTGTTTGATGTAAAGGGTATACTCCGAAGTTGTTCCTGTTCCCGAACTCCTCAAATTACATGGACACATATAGGTATTTCAACTTTTTCTGAAGTAACCCAAGCATATGCTACCAAAAAGTGAGATTTTGCACCAAGGTATTCCCTTGATCCAAAAGAACTGAACTGAACTCCTGACTCCTTATAGATACATGTTTGGGGATTTCGGCGTTGTTTAAAGAACTGCAAGCATAAGCCACTATGTCAATTAAAGTAATCATCATCATCACACAGTAAATCATAACATAATGATGATATAATAAATACTTCTCATAGTATTTTACACCAAAACGGATATCTTTAAACATTACTCTGCCGTTTATGTACAGATTTTCAAAATTTATTTTTTGATGTATGGGGTACAATTGGTCTCGTTGTCACCAAAGCGGTGACTTGATGATGGCATTCATGAGGAATCAAGGGAACTACTCGAGATTTATATAGACACATATAGTGATTTTTACTTTTTCTGAAGTAACTCAAACATATGCTACCAAAAAGTAACATTTTGCACCAAGATATTCCCTGAACCCAAAAGCACTGAACATAACTTCTTAGTCTTTAAAGTTACGCGCTTGGAAATTTCGATATTGTTTAAAAACTGCAAGCATATGCCATTATGCCAGGACAACCTCTGTGGCGAAGTGCACGTTGGCGTTCAAGCCGGAGGTCGCGGGTTCGAGTCGCGCCAGGGAACAAAAAGTTTCTGTGTTCCTGTGTGTATTAAATATGTGAATTATAAAACAAAAATCTTAAATACTATACTATACTATGTATAGCATAAAAAGTATTAAATATATTTCCGTTGTCTGGTACCCGTAACACAAGTTCTTCGAAAACTTACCACGGGACCAGATTGACGTAGTGTAAATAATAAGTCCATAGATAATTATTATGTAACTTACAGTAATCATCATCATCATCATCTCTTATATACAACCTAATGGAATTCAATTGTACCTACATTAGATTGTTTATTTTAAAAATGTATTAATAATAATTTAACAAATGTCTATAAAAAGGAAATAATAATAATTATTTTTAAACAAAAAATTAAACCGACTTCAAAAGTAAAAATGCACAAAAAGTATGAAATAAAACTTATTTTCTAAATAATTCCCCTTTTAAATTTGACTAAAATTTTAACTATTTCTCTACAAAATCTTCAACATTTTGTAATCGGTGCCAGCCAACTTGAACGTGAGTTCTATTTTGAATATTGTTTTATCAAGATGTTGTTCGGGCTGGTACCGACTTCAAAATTATGAAGATTGAGTAGATAAATAGTTAAAATTTTAGCCAAATTTAAAAGGGGTATTATTTAGAAAATAAGTTTTATTTCATACTTTTTTGTGCACATTTACTTTGCAAGTTTAAGAAGGTTTAATTTTTTGTTTACAAATAAAAATTTTACACACAAAAGCACCTATTTTAATGATTCATTGTTGATTGATTAAAGTTCAAGAAAATTTGTATCGTGGGAGCTGATTAGTTAACGAGCTTCGTAACGCCTGATAAAAACGTCAGTTACGTGCGATGACGTCACCGTGACGTCACTCGGGTTATATAGGTCATGGACTAGTGACCTAACTTTTATATATAAACCTAACTGTTTTTAGTGCTGGCAACGCACATGTAACTGCAGCCCTGGAGTTGCGGGCGCCTATTGGTGATCTTAGCCTATTTATTGGTTCGTTGACTGTGTATTTGTTTCCTTAAGGAACACACAACATATGACCTTTTAAATGACAACATTACGCGTTCTGTATTTAATTATAATTGCATTGTATAATGAAGGGTGCGTTAGCCTTTATATAGATTCTTTATTACTGATGTATTAATTTATTGATTCTCAAATCCGCGACCTTATCACACTATCAAAATACCGCGAACTCCGACTGACAGTAACCGTAAACAAACAATAAATAAAAACACCAACAATAAAATATTGACACTGCAATTATTGTGTTCGCACTAACACGGGTTCTGTGCGCGCTAATTTGTGGTAACACAGTAGACCGAGAGCTGGCACCAGTTTTTATGTGTTTGAGGCAAACTCGCCCTATGTTGGTTGTTGCTCTTGAGCATACTTGGGGTATAGCCAAAAAATTTGAAAAAATATATGGTGGCGATTTAGGCACGCTACGTACTGGCCAAGTCTGCTGTTCTGCGATGGGATAGGGGAGGTATAGGGCTAGTTTTAACTTGTAAGCTTACCCCAAATTGGTGCCGGCTCTCCGACTATAATGCTCGAGCGTAAATAACGCACAATCGCCCATCTACACGGCCTATTTATCAGCTTATATATTAGAGTCTAGATTTTAAGTAAATAGATACTATTAGGCTTAGTTAATTATATTACATTGTACCGCCGTTAATTGGTTATCAGATATTCGTTTATAACCGCATCGCTTGTAATCTCTCTCTCATTTAATCTACACGCTCTGTTAAATAAACGTTCATCGTTGTGCTAAACTGAAGAGAGGTGAAGTGTGATAATTGATAAGACAGACGCGATTAACAGTCGTGCGGGTATGTAATATTATACAGAAGAATGTGCGCATTGTAGGACAATCTACAGTCGCCGACAGCTCCGGTGTACTTTTGAACCTTATTGCCAGGTAATAAGGTCGAAAAATGGTACACCGGATCGACGATATTCGATAAGTAATTTTTGTTTGGAGAATTTATAACAGAGCACAATTATTATACAGTCAATAGACAGATAAAATCTTAGAGTAAAGAGACCAACAATAGATTAAAAGTTACGTAAGAATAGCAGCAATTAGTTTTTTTCGATATTTTTTCTGCCGCTAGGAGGCAGATCCGACTCACATAAAGTGCCATCTGGTGGCTGAAGTGATTTTGAAACTGTCAATAAAAAAAATTAACACTTTTTCTGTCCCCAGACGGCGCTTCGTAAAAGTCGTGTCCTAGTCAAACAGCTGTCAGATGTCACGGATTTAAAAACCCTCATCTCGATTAACTTTAACTTGGCAGATAGACTGACAGACGAATACCAAAATTTTCCAGTCAAATGTTTGTTGAAAAACATAAGACCACATATTCAGTAATTAGATCCGGCAACCATTATCGTACATGACGTGACGCAACCATAAGCCATTACAGCTGTCAACAACCCGCGCTCGTAACCCGGTCACCGTCCGGCAACCACAGCCTCCTGAAGCGCGGAGGTCGGACATTGTGCTGTACATCATTTGAGATGACAGCTCCGAGGTCCCAGGCTGATAGTCTCCGCTCTGTTTACCAGTAAACAGAACCTTTTACCTAAGTAACTGCGTAGCTTCTGGACGCAATGTATGGCACGTTGCGTCTAGAAGCTTTGTTGGGAATTCACCTTGATTTCTGGACAAGGTCCTGTGGTGGAACGTGTAAAGAAAATTATTTAACATTATGTATTGCATAAAATATTAAATATACTTACTTCACGTTGTCTGGTACCCATTCTAAAAGTTCTTCGGATACTTATAGCACACGACCAGAGTGACGTGGAGAGAATACGTTCATAGATATTATTATTAGATGCACATTAAACTTATATTATTTCTTTTTTTATGTCAAATATAATAGACATATCAATAATTGTATCTTGTCTATGAAACATTTTTCAATTGAAAACTTCTATCTTCTCTAAATTTACTCTAACCCATACTCTTAAGGCAACAGCGACATAGTTAAGTTACGTTTCAATTTACTTCATAACCTCTGCAATATGATAATCGAATCGCGGAACTGTCACCATCTGTAATGATTGTGTATGAGTCTTTTGAGGCAGTATTCCTGCCTCGTGCCTGATCACCGCCGCGCCGCCCATGCCAGCTCAACACGGCGCCTGGTGTGACGTAACACACTATTATATGTAAGTATTTTAAAGCACCTATATGCTTAGTATTTATTACGTTATAAATTATCTAAAGCAATCGTAAGCTATAAAATATATACAGCCGAACGTATAACCGCCTTCTTTCTTGGAAGTCGGCTAAAGAGACATACAACTAATAAGAAAATTGAGAAGTTAGCATAGATTTCGAAAGTACTGGACTGATTTTGATGAAATTTGACACATATTCTATATATGTGTCGAATTGAATATAGATCACGGAGAAGGATACTTTTTATCACTGCAAAGTGTACGGTTTCCACGGGATTTCACTCGCGAAGTCACAGGCTACAACTAATGTTCGATATTTAACACGCTGGCCAAGTAAGTTTTATTCTCAGGTGTCGCTTGAGCCTTCCCATCGCCGTGTATCCTTATATATAATCTGCTTGCCAAGCGTGTGCGGGAGTCAATACAACTTAATAATTGAGCATTAATGAATATGTTAATGTATTTTGAATATAATATAATTAATTTATAAGCATAGACAGAATGTTCGACAAGCATCTAACAATACATTTGATCGATTTGTTTTTGTTCACGTGATTTATCGAAACATTTAAAGTAATGGTTGTTGCCGATATTGATGAGGCAACCGGTCCGGTTGCTCAACCAGGCCTGTCTGTCCACATAGAGCCATAGACAGCTCGGGTTAAACCTCTGGCCCCTCTACAATAGCTGAGGTCCTTACGTTTGACCTGCTGCCTGCTGGTGCTAAGTGGCGTAAGAACTTTTTGGTAATGCGACTTCATTGTATCTACTAACATTAACAGAGTCAAATATTACCAGAGTAATGCTTGCAACATTAGTAAGCAAGTGAATGCGTAAGTTTTCCGGTGCCTTCCCGATCCTTCCCGACTCTGTGAGTGGGTATGACGAGATGAGGGAACGGCAAGTAATTTTAAAGCTGTTCGCCAAGCGTACACGGGCCCATAATAGAAATAAAGATGCACGATAACAGATCGTTCTTTGTATACCTACACTATACCATCCAATAAACCAATCCAGACCACCTAAAGGTCATAATAACTAAAATTTTTATAAAAAACTATAACCCGACTACGTAAATTATGTAGCCTATACCTAATCTATATGTTACCCGGACCATTATTACGAATCTATTGACACCTCATTTAATAAAATCGGACCAGTAGCTTAAATGCTACGTTGGAACAACCATCCATACATAGATCCATCAATATAGATACATACATACACAGGCTCTCAAAATCATTACCCTTCCTTTTGGCTTCGCCGTAGTCGGGTAAAAAGTACGACAAAATAATATATTACAGAATCTTTTTTTTGTTATCTTCTGGAAGGAGACGGATGCGGCCACATCGCCCACATCCGGCTTCGTAATGGGCATTTGGGTATCGTAGAGGCGCGCAGTTACTCGGTCGGTGGTGAAGGAGTCGAGTATTATATCTCGACATTTTAGTAAACAACAATAACAAACAAAAAATAAAAAAGTAAACTGTACTGTAAATATCAAAAAGGATTTGTTACCGTCAACTTACAATCAAATTATCGATTAATAGCATTAATTGGCCGCGGCTTCGCCCGCGTGAAATTTGTATAGGTTTTAAACCTTCATACCCACTTAAGGGCTGAATTTTACAAAACACTGAAATACGTAATTCATTATTTTTTCCTACTTGATTCATACTCATATATAAATATCATGCGAATATGTCCAAGGAATAAAAAAAATCATACAAATCTTAATTACTTATTTTACACCCTTGGGGGTTGAATTATGAAAATTCCTGCCTTAGTGGATACCTACGTCATATGAGAAATACGTGTGTAAAATTTAAAATTTCTAGATTTAAGAGTTTCGTCTGTGCGTTGATATATCAGTCAATCAGCTTTGCCGTTTTACCCGACTACGGCGAAGCCAAAATGATTTTAGCAGTCTATGTATGTATGTATGTATGTAGGTATGTATGTTGTGTCTAAACTTCTGGACCGATTTTAATAAGTGAGGTGTCAATAGATTCGTAATGATGGCGCGGGTAACATAAGCTATATAACTTTTTTTTAATTTTGTATTTCGAAAACGGTACCTCAGATTCTGACATACTCGTATAAAAAAATCAAACCGAGATAATCGTCGCCTGTTTGGTATCAAAACGCGCTCGTACAATTCGTACAAACCAGTTGTTCTATTTTCGAACATTACGTAACATCATGCTAATATTCTGAATGTGAAAGTTTGTGAGAATGGATGGATGTTAGTTACTCTTTCACGCAAAAACTACTGAACGGATTCCGATAAAATTTGGTATGGTAGTAGTTTAGGCTCTGGATTAAATTTTTAAATATTATTTATTAAAATACGATACTATATTTACGCGGGCGGAGCCGCGGGCAACAGCTAATTATATCAAAATTATAGCTAATTATTCATAGTCTTACTAGACTATGAATATATAATTTATATATTAAAATATATTATTTTACCTTCATAAAATATATTTTATTTTATAAATAGTCTTACATATTTCTGAATCGCAGTATCGTCCAGAGTAAAAATATTTACGTTTTGACGTGTAGGATATAATATTCAAGTACAATAAATTAAAAATTAATACTAAAAAACGGACTTATCTACAAATATCTCTAAAAATATCTATAAATAGAAAAACTCCCCGAGGTCGTCCCCATCTGGCAGAGTACCTAGCAACTGGCAACTGATAATGAACTGGCGTCGCCTCGTTGGAAAGCAGTGGCTATCCGTTGTGCCAGGTAGTTCCCGACTCTGGCTTCAGTAAGCATTTTTTATATTTCCTTAAAAAGCTTATGTGCGCCCGGACCCCACGCGCCTAGCGGCACCGGGGCTTCCACCCCAAACGGTTCAAATATGAGGCTCCGCTTGGGTTCTCACTTGCGCCGTTTGAGGTTCTCTGCTCGGTTTGCAGCCCGCACAGTTCGAGGTGCCCTGGACATGGGGCGGAGCATCAGACGACTACATGTTTAATTATACGGCGAAAAGTGAATATATAAATAATTAGTGATGAATGTTAAATATTCGGTCGTGACAACGTCTTATAATTCGATGGAGCCGGCTGCACGCACGAAAAAACATGCGACGTTACCTCGATCTGAGGCGTTCCATTCGTTCGACATCTGTCTCTCTCCTACTTCAGTGAGCGATCCATCAGTATTTTCTTATGACGTCGTCACGTTCAACTATCGTCAGTAAACCGACTTGACAGACAACCGATGTTTTGTTGCATTTCTGTTGTCTGTTGCATTTCTGTTGTCTGTTGCATTTCTGTTGTCTGTTGCATTTCATAAAATTATTACTATCGTTCTTTAAATTTTTATAAAACATGCCTCGCCCCGCGCTCGAGAAAACGATACCTATATTTTTATTAATTTCAAATGTTGTGATTGCTTATTAATATCATTCCAAGAATATGTTCGATTTGGAAACGGAAAATACGAAGAAAAAAAAGGGGTCTGAAAAGGCCGAAACAAGAACATAATTTAGATAGAAATCCAGAAACGCAAAGGTACAAAAACGGTCAAGCTAGAGCCGTGGTCGCATCTACTTTATAACGTTCGGAACAGTCGACGTCAAATCGAAGCCATCTGTATATATCTTGGGGTATGCATGACGTGTCTGACAAATGTACGCATTTTCTAGAAACTTCTCTAGGCTCCCTCTAGGGTCTCTTCTTAGGGTCAGCTCACATTTGGATGCGACGCATCTCGCTGTAAAATGACGCTTGGATGGTTATTTTTATTTTTTATGTTTACTCGAAGGTCTTGAGCTGACGTCAAACCACCACTAGAACCGCGTTTTGTCTTGATATAACTAGATTTGTGTGCGCCAGAAATATCGCGGGAACCGTACATTTTAAAGCGATAAAAAGTACCCTTTGTCCTTGTCAGTGGTCTACTCTATAACTGTACCAAATTTCATCAAAATCCAGTAGTTTCGGAGCTTATTCAATGCAAACAAACAAATATTTCCTCTTTATAATATTAGTATAGATGTAGTCCGCTAACGTCACGTGTCTCGTGTCAATGTCCCGCAGTCGACAGATGACACACATAGCATTACAGAGTGTAACAATACATGTTACAGCGTTACCGTCGTTACAGCGGCGTCCTGCGAGTCTGGGAGCGGCGCGGGCGGCTGTCGCAACCCGCCACAGTCAGTTCCACATTATTTATTTTTGGACGGACCTAAATTGTAAGTTCCTAATGGTAATTGTTATACAATAGCAATAAAATACCTGAAAGTAACAACTTGATAAACACAAAATATGCACCGTAATATTCTGTGTCATACAATCCAAAACGGACATGCAGCAGTTGGACGTTCTTATGTCAGGCAATATTTTTGGTAGAACGGTCTCACTTGGTGTTTCAAATGCATAATCATATTATAGTCTAGGGGAAAAGCCGGATAGTTGCGCCACGCCACACACATGGTAAAACCTCCTGTATTTAGTAAAATTGTGCAAATTCCTAATTTGAGCATAATTTTATGTGTTCATCCAAAAATAGGTCTTTCGTTATTATAATAACCCATTTTTGTATACCTAATTAATCTCAGTTATGAGTAAATTTAGTTTTGGACTGGATCTCTATAAAAGGGGATAGTTGCCTCAAATGGCGGACAGTTGCCTAACGTTCAAAATGCATTAAGGCATAGATGCCACGCGTGGGGCATGTATCTGTTTTATTCGCTTTTCGCCCCGCAGTAAGAATTGTTGTTTCACAACAATCGAATATTTATTTTAGTTGGATCTAGTTGTGGTCACTGTAAAAATTTTAAAAAAGAAACAAAATCTCTGCAGGTACTTTCAATAGTAATCGAGCTCTAACGCAAACAACATACCTAACACACCGAATTTAGAACCGTGGCAAGTATTCGGCATTTACCCTATTAATTTTTATTTATAAGTAGTTTCAACCACACTACTTCCATAACTGGGTCACCGGTATAAGCTAAAATATTATAATAAATACAAAACTATGCGAAATAATCCAGATTAACTAAAACTATTTCTCAACTACTTACACACTTTGGCGTAATGTTGATGTTAATGTTTATGTAAATCATTTTTTCTTTGTTCCGTTGCTGAAGGTCACGCTGTAACATTTCCGGTGGAATATTTAAAATATTACGTTTAACCTACATCTCGCTATAGCGATGAAATTAAATAATTAAAAAATAATATTTTACAATGATGATGAAATAAATTAGTAAAGAGGTCGTCATTTTTTGTTACTAAATAGAAAAAAAAATTGAACAGCTCAATTGAATTAAATATAACAAGATAAAATGTAAAATGTTGTTGAGATGCGCGCGCGCTTGTCTCTATTATTAGAGCACCAAAAGACATCAACGCGCGCCGAACTCTATCATCCTCAAAATTAAATTTAAATTACAACAACAAGCATAGACGGCATGGATGAATGACATTTGATTTTAAAATTTAAGATACCTAAAGTTTTTATGTGCCTATAACATTTGTCACTTCCACTGTTTACAAATCAAAATAACTTGCTTTATAATAGGTAATTAAGTACCTAGTCGTTGAATTAAAAATATGACTCAATACATTTCGAAATTATCCAAAAATCGCTTCTAGAAAAAGAAAGTGAAATCTGTAACAGTGCGTGAGTTTCACAACATCTTCTCTCGTGTTTTTCCACTGAGATGGAGTAACAACATCCTTGAGGGTGACCGGCCGATTAATTGCTCAATTAATATTAACCAGACTCATGTCAATATGATCTGACCTTGGGAATTGCCACTCACAGATTATAACGCACATAAGTTTGTAACACACAAGTTCTACGAAAACTTACCGCGGGACCAAACTGACGTGGTGTAAAAATAGGGAGGAGAGTAGATTTACTACTTTCTTCACGAACCTTAAAAATTAAATTCTATTTCATATTTTTTTTATTTCACAAATGAACAGTGCTCTAACATAGAAGTAAGTTCTTAGAAAACCAGTATACTAACTGAAAATCAATATTTGCAAAGGTTCAGCGATTTGTTTTCTCGAGAAGAATTTCTCAAGTCTCGTGAAAACACTCGATACAAATGTCGCTATTGATATTATGACGTCACGTTTTTCTTAAAATTTATGAAATATAAGGGCCGCAGGAACATAGATAAATGCTAATATCTCCGAAAGTGCGTACATGTTCATCCTTACTTATCAAAATGAATGTAGGTTTTTTTTACTGATCATGCTAAATGTTGAAACTTTTTTGTGTTAGATAATATATCTTATTACAAAACTACACATAAAATTTTATAATTTATCAAGTACCTACCTAAAAGTACCTCAATATTTCTGAATATATAAATTAAACTAAATATTTCACATGTCGTCGACACCCCTACTGACTGTATCCCCAAAAATGCAACATGTCTCTAGTCTCTACATCTGTTGTCGTGTATGACCACACGTGACCCACTATCAATATTATAATTCTTTTTGTCTTAATCAATTACATTAATATTTTGTAACAAATTCCAGTGAACTCGGACGAGATCCGTTTGGAAAAAGATTATTGTAGAGCAAATATTGTGCAAGCCGTGGCCGAGGTGTTGCGGACACGGTATACTCTACATGTGCGATTTTTTATTAAAATAGAATTATTAATAATATTATACTTATAAAATATTATAATACTTATAAAACGTGAATTTTGGTTGTGATTTACGAGAATTGCCTCAAAGCTGTGTGTCACCCGCGATTGTAGAGCCTATTGACATAATTACGCGGCTATTAATCGACAATATAAAAGACATCAACGTGCACGCACCGCACATTTATGATAATATTAGTATTTTAGTAGATATTTGACCCCATTTGGTTAACTTGCTATCTAAAAATTCTGATAAATTGGATAAACTAACATTTTAAACATGAATGCATGCAACATCTGCATCTGCAAGGTCCATACGCGTCAAAAGGTCTCTATATTTCACAAATCACTTGTAAGTCGTTACAGTCGATGTATCACATATTGCCGAACAGTTTCGGCATATTATATTTTAACATACAAAATGTTGTCTTGTTACTAGTATAGGTACTAATGTTGTCGCTATCGTATGGGCGGTGAGGGGGGTGCGGGGAGAGACGCTGTTGTCGTTGCTATTTCATGATCGTAGGCGTTTTGTTAATTTATTTTGTCCTACATAATTTTCATATTTATGTAAGTATTAAAGATACGTATCTTTATGAACATTGTTGTAATATTAAGCTGTTTAACTCAAATTTAAGTCGGGGCTATATACGAACCGTGATGCTTATTGCCAAAATATGTAAAGACATCCCTATGTTAGATACAAGCATCTTCACATGATACCTGTCTATTTCAAATAGTCAAATAGTCATATACAACAATTTGATTTAAAATATTATAATATTACGTGTATTAGTTCGTTGTACCTAGTGTGTTATTGCCTGAGCTGCGTTTCTGTCCTGTACTAATTCTGCAGGTGGCGTGATTTATATTCGCGGAAGCGCAGTCGCGTAACCGCCCTACCTGGCGCCGAAACGTCGAGCTGCGCCGGCGCAGGTTTGAACCGTGCGAGGCCCGCGCCCGCGCTGCGCCCGCGTCCGCGCCAGATCAAACCGATCGCTTTACATAACTCCACAGTCGACACGATGTAGAGCGTCTTCCGCCTCGTGGGTGAAGGGGAAAGTGCTACGAGTAAGTGAATAATGCTAACATTATATTTAGTCATCAGAATACATTCAAAGACTATTCGTAGCTGAAAAATTAAATATTGGGAAGCACTCGGAGTTATTATTAGATAGTATAAATATCTATACTTTATAATAAAAAATACAATTTATAAGTTACTGTTCAAAGGACATTTGCCCGCTTCTTAAAACAGAATAATTATTTGACGCTTAGGTATATGACATAGGAACATTTAACCTAGATTCTAGAAAAAGAAGAGTATATAATTATGAGAACCCGGGCAATGCATGTGCATGACCTGTAAGCTGTAAGCTATAAGGTTGTCTAAAGCTGTGAGGAAAACATTAGGCTATTTGTATTATATAACAAAACAGAGATTCATGTGAATTGGCTATAGACATAGACATGCCCACGAGACTCCAAGTATAACAGGTACATAAACAGGTATTAAAAATTATTTTCTCTCACAAGAAAATATTAAATTACTTTTACCTATACAGTAATTAAATACGAATGCTGCCTCTTAACTAGTAGCCGGAGGGTGGCGTTGTTGGGGCGTTGGTGGACCACAAACTTATGCGTTTTATGTTAATTATTGTACGCATCATTTTATTATTATTAATTATTGGAAATTCCAACAGAAAAACCCTTGGTAAATTATTTCCTTGACCCTAAAGGTATATAGCTAATAATAGCGATGTCAAAATTGCCGTTTTACTACTAGTAGTACTACTGCGTAAAACTTAAATGCCATCTAATTACTGCTTAGTAATTACATCTCTACACGAAACAGGCCGTGTTATGCGACCACACTAACACATTTGGTCAAAGTACTCACATTAGACACAGGGAGTGTCTAATGCGAGTACTTTGTACTTACTATAAGTTTTAAGAGCTTTTTGTGCACAAAAAAATAGCCTTTATCATTTTATAAGCAAGCCAAAACTAATTTATTTAAAAACTATTTTTAAGATAGAAAAGCTAAAAATCGTTGTTGGAAATACGACGCTATCTACGACGTGGTGTGCTGGAACTGCCGCGTGTGTCGGCGGAGGTCAGCAGTCATCTGCCCATCTGCCACAGCGAGTGACTTGTGGTTTTGTACAAATGTGGTTTCGGTTAGTTTCCAAGTTCTTGTTATAAAGAAATATAACCGATCAAAGTGTAGTTGAGCCCCATCTAGCGACAGCTGGCTGCACTAAAGTGGGCGGACATGGCAGCGTGTCACCTGCCCGAGTCCGGACCTTACTACTCAGTAATCCAGATCATCTGAATCGATATTTCGCTTTCAGATATTGTTTTATATAGTAAATTTTGTGGAGATAGATTAATAAATGAATGGATGAATATATTATAGTAACAAATTTTGAATCTTAGCTTTAAATATGGTGACTGACCTGTGACCTATATCCAAAGCCGAGTATTAAATCTATTTCCGTTGCTTGGCACCAGTTCTTTGAGAACTTACCACGGGACTAGATTGACGTGGTATGATGCGTCCATAGATATTATTATTATATTATCATTATAATTGTTAAATATACAAAACTGCCATTTTTCATAAATACTCATGAGCGTAACATAATATTTATATGAAGCTTCGGACCCCTATTACACAGCTCATTAATCATTATCATAGATCAGTCGCAGTTGTGAAGTTGCGTCAGTCTGCCCCGTGCCCCCGGCTCCGACCGCAGCCCCCGGGGCGCCGGCAAGTGCGGCCCTCGCCTCTGACCCTACGAAGGTCGCCCCTCACTCGGTAATACCTGGTAATAGCATACATTAGCGATGCTAACGAGTAGTTTGTTAACACAAACCGTCACATCAAAAGCTGTTTTAATATTAAGTAGCTGATGTTAAACTCATTACTATCTTGAAATATTTTTCAAAGTGTATATTGAAGCCAATATGATGGATATAAAAATTGTTAGAGAAGTAAGTGAAGGTGTATAGAGCAACAAAAAAAACATCGAGCGACCTGCGAGTTGCGACACATTATGTTGTAGTCAGTCGAATACTGAAAATAGACTCAATTGTTGTGGAATGAAAATATTAAATACGAGATTTTGCCATTAACTTTGTGCGCGCGCGAAAGTTGATTTCGCGGAAACCGTACATTTTTCCGCGGTAATAAGTAGCCTATATCCTTCCCCGTGGTCAACTCTATATCTGTGTCAAATTTAAATAAAATCGATATTGTATTTTTTAAGCCTAAACAATGCAAACAGACAAACAAACTTTTCCTCTTTTAATATTAGTATAGAATAGCTTTAACTCTAGTGATGCACACCGAATGCCTATAGTACTTAATATTTCGAAACTGACCTAATTATAACATACAGTGTCCTTTTAGATTTTAGACAAAAACAACTATAAATCTGACATACGGGTAAGTAATAATTAGTGGGATGAACGTTGTGACAGTGAATATATTAATTTACAATTACCTAAATAATATGAAGTCTTGAGTATTGACGTAATTTTTCAAACTAACTAGATGATGCCCGCGACTTCGTGTGCGCAAAAAAATATCTCGTGGGAACCGTACAGTTTGCTGCTATAAAAAGTAGCCTATGTCCTTCCTCGTGGTCTAAACCCTAAACTATATATGTGCCAAATGTCATTAAAATCGGTCCTGTTGTTTCGGAGTATATTCAATGCAAACAAAGAAACAAATGCTTCGTCTTAAAATATTATTACAGATAAGTTAGAGAGGATTCTTGTCAAGGCGATCACAAGGCCTGAGTTAGCGCATGAAAGCTCAGCCATTGACCATCAGACATAATGACAGTTTAGTTATAGCTGACGTAAAAATCACTTGCCAATACAAAGATTTCAAAACTAAGGACGAGTCTCTGGGGACACCTATTCATTCAAATAAACTGGCATTACTTTATTAGTTGTTAATGTTGCGCGTACTGTATCTAGAGTCTTCGGACCACGAATAGCGAGTCGCGAGTGCCCCACTAGAGCACTCACGACCATTCACGGGTGAGGCACGTCAGATACATTTTAGGAGTAGAAAGTCCTTAAACATAAAAATCACTGGTAAATGCATTTTAAATTGACACCAGCTGTTATGTCACAACAGGCTGTCAGCTGTCAAGGTGAGCATGTGGTTCGAAGCCGGACCGCAGCCTGTGCAATGTACTTTATATTTGGAGTGATTTATATTTTTATTGCAGGTTTTATACATTTTTTGTGTTGTTTATACATTGCAGGGTATAAACCTTGATCGGCGGTTAGCCGATCAAGGTTTAAACATTTACGATTCGAACTGACCTCGCACAAATCGCACAAGACCTACTTAATATTAAAATTATTTATTAAGTGTAGAAACAATCTAAACAGGTTCATGGGGTCAAATCCAGCTCCAACCACAAGGTCTAGATGCGCCGAATTAAACCTTAAATGATTAATAAGCGTGATTTCATTTTCTATAATATGTAATTAAAAGAATAAATGTAATTTAGAACGCATTTTGTATCTAACAATATATTCTCTGTTTAAAAGTTTAATGACTATAATTGAATGCGAAAAGGGAAGGGATCAATTGTTAAAAGGGTCATCACCAAAACAGTAAATATTACTAGCTCTTTCCCGTGGCTCCGCCCGCGTAAATATCCCACGGGAATACTGTACTTTTCAGGATAAAAGTAGGTATAATTTAATCCAGAGCCTAAACCATACCTTTAATAGAAATTCGTTCAGTAGTTTTTGCGTAAAAGAGTAACAAACATACATCCATCTATCCTTACTAACTTTCACATTTATAATACTTACTTACTAACTGCGGCACAGCGACCCATATTGAGTCTTGGCCTCAACACTAGAGTACGCCGTTTCGTCCGGTCCTGTGCGACATCTTGCCAGGTCTCCGCTCGCAACTTCGTCAGGTCCTCTTCCACCTCGTCCCTCCAGCGATACCTTGGGCATCCCACTGGTCGTCTATTGGTCACCCCACAAACTCTCTTTTTGCCGCTCGATTTTCTTTCATTCGCTCTACGTGACCGAGCCAGCGTCAATTCGGTGGGATTTGTATTCCCCGATAATATTGGGCGTCGCCACCAGGTATTCAATTTCGCGGTTTTTCCTTGGCCTTCAGCTGCCGTCTTCATTCCTTGTCGGACCTAGAATCGTGCGCAGTATTTTTCTTTCGGCCACTAAGAGCTTCGTTTCCTCCTTTTGGAGTCCAAGTTTTACAACCGTATATGAGTATGGGTCGAATAACAGTTTTATAAATTCGTATTTTCGTACCTCTACTTAGAATCTTGGACACTAAAATTTTATAGAGCACTGGACTGCATTGAAAAGTACTTTGGACTATTTCATCCACCCTAGAGTTCGTATCGGTTACAGTGCAGCGAAGGTATTTAAACTTAGCAGTTCAATTGTAGATGATGTTATCTACTTTAAGATCTTCTGGTAGCCGTCGCTTGTGATGGACACAGAATACTTGCACATGCGGCGATATCTTTATATTATTCCGTATATATTGTATACCGTTTTACTGTGATTGATTCTAAGCTCGACTTTTGTAGCTTCCATCTCCAGAATCTTTACCGCATCCTATAACATCACACTTTTTATCACCCACAAGAGCCAGATCATCCGCATAACCTATCACCTGATGTTTTCCATTAAGCAGCACGCCACCGTCAAGATTCGTAATTTTCCTAATTATATGCTCTATGCTCTATTCTATGCACCAAATTGAATAACATAGCCGATAGAGCATCTCCCTACTTCAGTCCAGTCTCTATGTTAAATATCATCTGTCCACCCTGACCACTGCATTACTCTTGTTACTTGCTGTCCTGATCAAGTTGACAAGTTTTTCAGGAAATCCAGAGTCTGGAAGTTCCTTAGTATTGTATATAGAGGTGCGCGATCTATACCGTCATACGCCGTAGCGAAGTCAACGAACAGCACATGGATGTTCTGTGCATATTCCCATTTCTTCTCCATCAATCATCATTTAGCAGAAAGATTTGGTGGTGTAGAGTGTCCCCTACGTCGTACACTCAATGAAATGCTTTTATGTCATTTGAAAGACCGGAAGTTCTCTAAAACTTACCAAGATCCGTAATACTACAATCAGTTTTTCATTCAAAAGCAGTTGTAGCTGTAATTTTGGTAATGCAATAACACCTAGCTTATGAACATTATCATATATTTTACAGCTGCATAAAATGTTTTGATACCACGTGTGTAATTATTTTATTACACACGAGGTAACAATATTAACTCCATGTTTTAACGTTAATATATTTTTTATTAAACTTTGATATCATATTCAATGCAAGTTTATTTTAAAACAGTAAATAACGTACATATAATTGTATTTATGACAGATATCACTAAAGTAGACCGCCGTACATTATGTGAAGAATAATTAATTATGCCTAGAGATCGCCCTGTGGTCAAAATTCGGCCACAATTCATAATATTTAAATTTTTTAGTTTCATTTTTAGCGATCTTGTGCCTCTTAGACATGCAATAAAAACGTGTAAATTTTGTCTATGATATTTACAGTGCTGGATTTACACATTTGCCGCCCATAGGCTATTTTAGTTCCCCCTCTCTCCCCCAAACTTTCTTTAAAAAAAAACTCTCTATGTTAATCAAGAGTATTTTTTAACAATTGTCCTGGTTGAAATGTGTACCAAATAACTATTTGAACATGTATATTCTTTAAAAACAACAGCGCAATCTATATTATAATGATAATATTATGTTTTGTACATTAAAAGCAAACGAGTGGAGCTAGCGAGTAAAATTTCTCTAATTTTGCAGGATAAAATTGGATAAATCAATTTTTTTTCAATTGTTCTAATTTATTTTTGTACCAAATACCTATCTGAAAGTGTTTCTTCTTTGAAATAATCCACAGCAGAAAAAAAGTCCAAAGAGTACAAAAATATATTAAAAATAAAATTATTATGTTCTGTGCGTTGAATGCTAGTAAGCATGGTCTCAAATACAATATCGCGAATACGCAGATGATGGTGTTTAGGGCTGACAAAGGCCCGGAGAGGGTCCCGCAGGTTTATTTGGATGGTCAAGTAGTGGAAAGAGTTGTGCGTTTCAGATACCTGGGACACACGATGACGATGAAGACATAGTCCGCGAAATACGGCCATTAGCTGTTCGCTGTAACATGCTCGCGCGCCGGTTTCCGCAGTTAAATTGTATTTTATAATATTGAAACGCTTTTACAATATTTTGTATCGTATATTACCGCAAAAGTATAGTTTATAGAGCGTTTAGTTTTTTTTGTATTCAGACGTTAGTGTAAAGTATAAGTAATGTACAGTACTAAAAAATTATTTCGTTAAATTTTCGAGACTATTTTTGTATGCAAATAACAATGTTTTTTATATTTCTGTAAGACAATAAAATGTTTACTCCACACATGCAGCCCCCTAAAATTTGCCGCCCTAGGCTTCAGCCTACTCAGCCTTCTGGTAAATCTGCCTGGATACTGCGGCATAAGTACTCACGGTCCAGCTCGCAAATCCAAGGCCGCCCACTTGTAGGCAAAAATTATAAATGATTGACACTAATGACGACCTTTGGCACCGGTGCTAGATGTGCTAGATGTGCTAGATGTACTAGGTGTGCTAGATGTGTGAGTATGACGCTCATTTACTACTATTTACAGAAAGAAAAGATATATACAAATTATTGACAGGCTGCTGGATTTGCAGACTGGACCGTGAGGATGACCCTTAAAATAGGTTCATATAACCGTGAAAACCTGATTTTCGCTTAACGTATTAGGGCGTTTTCACATTATGTGATACGATGTCGCTTATCGCGCGCCATAATGTGAGAGACGGCTATATTATTTTATATCTTGAATCATATATACTTATACCTTCTTATTTATTATTTTGCTTCTTAAATAGAAGAAAAAAATGTTGTGACAAATATACAAACGTCAACGTATACTAAATTAAATCGAACGCGCGGCAGGCGGCAGGCGGCAGGCGGCAGGCGGCAGGCGGCAGGCGGCAGGCGGCAGGCGGCAGGCGGCAGGCGGCAGGCGGTGGGAGCTAACTGAGGTAGCGATAATAATTATGAACTATAATTATTGTAATAAAAATAATTTACTAAAGAATAATAATAAAATAGAATAATTAAAAGAATATCAGGCCAGTTCCATTACAATTACGAAAAATAAAATTTCATTCATGTTTTTCACGCTGAATCCGAACGTCAAAACTCATAGGGTTTGATAATAATGAATACACTACGTGTGTATGTGTGAACCAAATCCATGGTAGTGTGTGTTGCTGATATTTTAATTAATTTCATGTACTTCTAAGTATTATTTTAAGAAATTTAAGCTTTTCGCTCGCCTTCCTCTTCAACAATTTTTTAGCCTGGTGGTGGCACTGATTATCATATGAAAGAAGGAAAAATCTTACAATAAAACAGTTTCAATACAGTCTCGATCTCACCTAAATGACATTCTCTTAAACGTCAAACATACGGCAAACGCTGAACAAACGTCAAACGTGTAGTAGATTTTGTGTCATGTATGTAGGAGATAAACCTCTACCCTTGATTAATTGAGTTATTTGCCAATCTATACTTATCATTGTTACACGTGAATATTCTCAGACAATTGGCCGGTCTAATGGTGGGTATTGTACAGCATGGTAATTACAGATTACTGCACATTGCCCAAGCCGAAACGACAGCCTCCATCGTTGGGTAAAATCGCGAATAAATTAAAAATCTGCTGGACATGTCTTGTGCAAGTCTGTGTCAGAGTTTAGTTATTATAGATTAACTTTATTTGTGCATTTTTATGTAAAATCCGTCACAGGTGAGACAAGTATTTCACAAACCGGACGACGCGACGTCTTAAACAATATGTTACAACACGTGACTCCACCTTACAACACGCCGGAGTTCAAACTTCCCTCAATATCCGAAAATTGTCGAAAGAGCAGATGTGTTATCCGCCTAATACAATACACAGAGATAAGCGTAGAGGAGTGGAGGTGTTGCGCGACACTGCGATACGCAGCATCCCTGAAGTGACAAGTGTTTTTACCCGCGACGAAACGGAACGTAACTATTTGCGTTTAGCATGAGAGAGCGTTTGTCGCTTTTTGGAAAGAAGTTCCTTATCGCGCGTTGCGAAAGGGGGCTAGACGGAAAAAATTAAGACTAAAAGTTGTAACGACACTTTTTGCTATAGTTGTAAGCCTTGCGGCGTGCGCATGTTTCTCTGTCTGTCTCTTCTCTCTCTCTCTCTCTCTCTCTCAATTATTACTAAAATTGAGCCTAATGATTAAGTTTATATTACATTATATTTGTTAATAATAAAAAAAATATTATTATAACTTTAAAAAAATAAAATTTTATTACAATTCCTTCACTAATTAATCGAATGGAACTTCGTTCCATCCGGGTGTTCCTTGACACCTCTCAAGTTTTTGTGTTGCCAAGTATCTCCAAAAGCCCGATTTTGATACGGTTTTCAGAGATGCATTTGGGTTTGATTGGAGAATGTTTTTATATAGGTTTTAATGATAAAAACTCACCAGGGGGCGCTGCAGTAAATTTTTGTTTGTATAAAATGAAAACTAGTGGTTTGATTTTGATGCCATTTTCATTAATGGGTCCGGGTTTGATTGGTGACTCTTCATAGATAGGTGTTACAATTATAACTCACTTTGTGAGCGTTTTGTTGACATGTGAAGTGGGGATGAAAAATATTTTTCTATTCTACTCCATCGTATGAGATATCGTTTAATAGATGTTTTAAAATAAATAAATTTCATATAATACTTTTACAAAGTCGACCATTTTCTAGTAATCGGCCTCCAAAGTGGTTTATAAGTTGGTCTCCCCCCTGGCATTTCTAAACTATCGACAACGGCGACTTGTGGGGCCTGGGGGCTGGGCGCTGCTTACGCGAGACTCATGAGCCATTAGTTAGTTACAGCCCGCTACTTGTTACCTACTTTATACTCTGTGCGTGCGGCGTGTGAATGTGAGAGTGTTTACATTTGAATAATAAACAAATGGACCCGCCCACCCCGGACAGTACTCACGAGTCACGACTCGCGGGTCAACGCAGAGCACATGCCACATGCCACATGCCACATGCCACATGCCACATGCCACATGCCATATGCCACACGCCACACAGGAGTGAGGTCCAGCACGAGTAGGTTATATGTTCTCAATACATAATCCCTGGAATATAATAATATCTTTACTCATATTATAAACGTGAAATATGGATAAGTGGATTTTTGTTACTCTTACTTGTTAGTAGGCTCTTAATTAACATCTAAAAAAATTAGGTCTTTCCATCCGTTATTGGATGATTTATACAGTATTCTCCGAGCGAAGTAACCACATTTGAAATACTGTAGTGCCTAGTACAGTTGGTTTTTAAATGTCGTATGGTTGCCCAAGCACATACGTCATTCTCACAACACAGTCAGCCTAGTCCAGAAGCTGGAGTAATGGTCAATTCGTCTGGGGCCAACCATTGGCGGGTTTTCTCACGATGTTTTCCTTCACCGTTGGAGCGTCCGTATAATGTACTTGAGATCTTTAGAGATGATTAACACATAGGCTACTTGTGATCGCAGCGACAGTAACGATCCCCGCAGGATTTATTGTGCGCTTGCGGAGTCGCGGGCAACATGTAGTGTTAAATAAATGTTTACTTAAAAATCTGATCGGTACCTATGTAGAGTCGCCTCTATCGGAACTGGTTCGGTGTGATATGGTGATGAGTGATGAGTGATTACACTGACGACCTGGTGATGAGCATATGCACATGAAACCTGTGCATCAGTTACGTAAATAAACTGTGCAAATTTTGTGTTCGATACTACATGGACCCAAATGCGCAGACCTAGGTTAAATATAACCCTGGGTTAAATATCATGTTATCTCTCTCCTACTTCGTATTTATGAAAAAGAAGGCATGATATTTAACCCAGGGTTAACTTTAACCCAGATCTGCGCAAGTGGGCCTTAGGCATTAGGCTAAATATCATGTTATCTCTCTCCTACTTCGTATTTATGAAAAAGAAGGCATGATATTTAACCCAGGGTTAACTTTAACCCAGATCTGCGCAAGTGGGCCTTAGGCTTAGCCCTTTTCACACACAGTTGATAGCTCTATTTCACAGTTAATGTGGCCACAAAAAAGTACAACTCCTTGTAATTTATAACATACATATCAATATAATGCGATTATGTAATATCAAGTTGAATGCAACAAACATAATATCAGAGTCCGCGATGTGCAAATTAGCATTTCACGGGCTACGAGGTACCATCTGCGGACTAGAATCCTCTTCATTAAATTCTGGAATTAGGTTGGCCTTAATTTACCATTAATTTCTGTCATATTTACATTTTTTTGTCGCACCAAAACGAGACATTTTATTTATTACGTTAAATAATGCTTTAAATAAAGTAATATTGGTATTATATACTTAGGTATACACTACTATTTGTGTACTTATTAGTAATACTACTAAGTAAATACAAAACTATGTGTGTAATGAACACACGAGTACAGTACGACCACGATCTCAATGGCTTTCGGCAAGCGTCGTTGTTGTCATTTACATAGCAAAACGACGACGACCGACGGGCGACGGCAACAAGCAACATGTTTTGTGACCTACTCGATGATGGGTCGCCCTGATATTGTATACAGCGAGACTAGTAATGTGTGTGGTACGCCTAAGAAGACTAGAAATGAAGTGGACGCATTTACCTTAAACCATTTCGTAATTCCTGCGACTTCAAGTGCCCGTTGTTCCAGTGGAAAATTTTAGGAAATTGCAAATTATAATAATACATAGCTCCCTAAATAATCAGGGTTCAAAATAGCCGGGTCGCTGGCTAGAAATAGAAAATAATCGAGGTCCTAAATTCATAGAGCCCTAAATTAAAAAGCCCCAAAGAGGACGCCGAGTGTAAGGTAGAAATTTGTTCTAATTACGACTCGGTAGAGCTTTTTTTTCCACGTCGTTAAAAATACAGAAATTAAATAAATTAGTAATATTCTATTACGTAATACGTTTATTATATTTATATTCTCAGCTTAATACCGATCAAGGCTAAGACAAAGCACCTCGTAATGAGATCAGACTTTATTCATTAGCTATTGACACCAGTAGCTAGTAATAGGTTAGATCTAACTTCAACCTTTCTCAGATTACGGAGATCAGGTAGACTCGTAAAACTTCATTCGTCTTGCTATAGAACTTTTCACAGTTTAGCGGCGGAGCGGCGTGAGTTAATTAATAGACTGAGTTAATAGTATTCTTTGATAGTTTCGCGGTAAGCCATTCAAGTTTCTTCTCAAGCATCATCTATACTTCAGCACCTAGTATTAATCGTATGTGAACCCTCAAGGTCTGCTGTCCTGTGGCGCGGGCGGGCGGCGGCGGGCGGCGGCGCGCGGTTGCGACAGCCGCCCCACCGCGGTACCGCAGCTCCGCCGGTGCCGCCGGCCGCCGCCGCAGTCCTCGCTCCGCAGCCATGCACGCCGCACGTTCCCTGCTACTCGCGCTCGCGCTGACAACCCTGGCCGTCGCCGCCGCCGCCGCCCCGCGCGCGCGCAGGCAGCTCGCCGACGACGACACGCTGCAGCCCATCGACGTGAGTACACCGTCATCATCACACGTGTAAGATCATGACATAACAGCCCGCCGGCTAGAGAAATGCTTTTGTAATAGTACATTATATAATGTCGCCGGATCTCGGCGCACGGCGGTCTGGGGTGTCGCAGCTGTGTGCGATGCGCGGAGCCGGCGCTCTATTGTTGAAAGATGTTGTGTGATGGGCGCCAGGGCCCCGGTGTCTGCTGGGGTCCTTGCTAGACTGGGGCTCTGGGGCCCATCCGTGCGATGCGCTCCAAGGCCCATGCCAGGGGTCGCCGGTGTGACGTAAGAAGTGAGCGCCGGGGGCATGAGTGTCGAGCGGTAGCGGACCATTACCACTGTTTGTTCTCTCGGCCACTGGGCTACTGGGCCAGAGGTCAACGACTCGTTTCATTTGTCTGTTTGATTTACATAATATTACATAGTAGGTACATACGTAATGCTCCATAATCTTTAAGTAGATATTATTGTAATTTGTACACGAATTTGAATCAATTTTTGTTTCAAATTCTTTGTCTGTCCCATTTCCAGGTTTTGTTCTAAATTCTAAATCAAAGTCTATTCCTTTAGGCTTTTCAATGAGTGA
This sequence comes from Phengaris arion, assembly GCA_963565745.1. NCBI lineage: Eukaryota > Metazoa > Arthropoda > Insecta > Lepidoptera > Lycaenidae > Phengaris > Phengaris arion. Next base: position 20,118,589 of record OY751444.1, read on the forward strand.
TATTTTTTTATTTAATATCTATTTGTCCCGTATCCTTCCTTCCATTTACAAGTTCACATTATCAAAATCAGTTTATCTTTAATCATTGAAGCATGTCAATTCGTGTCATATTTCATTCCTAATCATGATCATCGCATTATCCTAATATTCTCCCCCCCCCCCCCCCTCCCCCACAGCTAATAGTCTGGACTATTAGCTAGCTAGCTAAAACAGGCTCGGGTAGCCTGACCAGTTCTGTCGCAAGTCGCAACACACGGACAGACCAAATGCACGTTTCCTAATATTGTAATTGACTCCTAAATTACCCAGCTATTACATTCTAATGAGTCACTTTCGACTACAGTAAAAACTCAATCAGATGACATTTGAAACGTTTGAACACGTAAAGCGGTCATATTTATAATCTCGTAGTGGACTGAGCCTTATGGGCCCCACTCTCGTGCGATCGATCGTTACGATCGGCGATTATTTAAAAACTGAGATCTCAAAAATAGACAAAAAAAAAAATAGCCTGTACAATGAATGTATTTACGTAGTAACCTGTAACCTGCTAGTTACTCGCCAAAAGTAAAAAACTACGACTACTCCCTTTCATGTTTTGTGAGCCGTTTTTCCTATTACACACCTTAATAAGGAAGATTTAGAGCCTTCTCATTTCATTTCATCTTCTCTTATAGTCTTACCCTCTAATAACCAGCTGTTCTGAAATGATCTCATGCAAAACGTTGTGAGCTCCTATACTATTGGTTTCTCAAACTACAGATCGTTACGGTCAATTTCATGTGAGTGAGTGCCCCTTTAGCTCAAATTCAAACTTAAATTGCTATTGTTAATGACTAATTATTATTAAATAGCATAAAACTCGACTCATATAAACACCTCAGCAAAAGTACCATTTTTCATTTAGAATTAGTTTTCATAATTCTGTTATGATATTCTAATATGCACGACCGTAGGCTACGGTTTATGTACATCATGACTCATAACTCCCTCTTCCCTAAGGCCTAATACAATGCGTTCTTCTGATCTGATATGATCTACTTGCAACACACATTGTCCTTTCTCTCTGCGATACAGAAACTGCAGTAATGTTGGTACTGTTGAATGTTGGTAATGGCCCGGTACTCGCTCCATAACTTGCCAGGGCTCGCCACGTGCTGTTGTGTACGGCTCTGCCAATCAATAGACTAGTAGACCGAGGAGTGGACCAACAGGTCTCCCGGCGCTCGCCGATGTCAGCCTACGTCTCGCAACTAATCTGCCTTTGCTATCTAACGAATGTACAGTACACACAGACACACTTCTACATACATGAGACTCACACAAAGATACACATGAACAAAAGAAACGCTTGTTGAAGCATCTGAAAAGCTGAAGCTTACTCGAGATTGGTGAGATAAAACTTCATTCACAATTGTCTAAGAAAATATTTTACAACTGAATTTACAACGTTAACAAAAACTGCACACGCAACGAATTTGAAGCTTGCGAATAAACTTAGGCTTTTTCATCTGTTATTGATTTACACAGAATTCTCCGAGCGAAGTAACCACTCTTGAAATACTATAGTGCCAAGGGCAGTTAGTTTTTAAATGTCGTATGGTTGCCCAAGCACATACGGCATTCTCACAACACAGTCAGCCTAGTCCAGAAGAATGACTGGTCAATACGTCTGGGGCCAACCCAGACGTATTGACCAGTCATTCATTCATTCAGTCATTCAGTCATTCACCCTTAGAGCGTCCGTAGAATGTACCTAAGATCTGAAAAGTCTAAGAAAAGTACCAATGTACACGCCACAACCTGGGAATCAAACCTGCTCTCTCTCGAGTGCGAATCAAACGGTCTACCTATACTTGCGAATATGACGTTCAAAATTCATTCATTTGTCATACGTTGTTTTTGTAACACTACGTGAATTAAGTTCTTTAATTTCTGTTAAAATCTAGAGTTTACTTGTCTAAATCTAGACTATGCGTTGACTTTATTCAATAACTCTATTCTCGGGGTCGTAATTGTAGACCGTATAATTATAAGTTACAGACTTGATACAACATCAATAGTTAATTTCGGAATATTCGAGAAATATCTATGTTCAACGCAAAATTTCTAGCTGTCATCATCATCGCACGATTGCGATCTATCTCTATGGATGACACTTATATATATAAGTCAATTGAGCTAACAACGCTGTCTGACAATACAGTAATATATGTGTTTGACTTTATCCATTTTCCATTTCAAACAAAAATAATATACAATTATTTTCTTCCAGTCGATAGTCGTTAGTGTAATTGACTATAGCGTCTATAGCGACTGTGGATTTAACCGAAACAAACAAATTTTCCTCTGTTGTGCTGTAAGTTGTAAGCGAATGTGAGTGTGGAGAGGACGGAGCCTATCGTTACAACACACGTGAGGCCGAGGCATTGACCGCGTTCCAAACTCCAAATAAACTTTAAATTCCAAACGACCTTCCTCCGATAATTAACATATTAATATGGTAACGCCTGCGCTGGCGCAGCTTAATATCTGTGTCGAGTGTTAGCTATAGCCTAGGCTCTAGGTGAGTCGAGTACGACTTGAAGCGCAGATCCTAGAATGTTGTGAGACACGAGTACAGCAGCCCGCCCCTGCCCCGGCTTCACATGGGTAGATAATGGCATTTAACAAAAAATATACAGGCTGATTTTATATTCCGTTTCGAGAGAAACGACCGACATTAAGTTTACTTTTTTTATTACTTGGTGAAAATTTATTTTACAACATCGCAGTACTAATTTAAAATCATTATTTACTCATTTATACATTTAAAAAAGTATTTCAGAAAAATTATAAAAATGTCGAAATTACAAATATAATAAGACACCCTATTGACCCCTGCACTGGTGATTTTGCACGTAATTGGAGCGTACAACGACGAGCGGCGCGTGAGGCGGTGCCCCGTCGCTCCCGCAGTAGCGTGACCTAAATTCGTGATTTTTTTAAGATATTCCAACTTTAAAATACTTGAGCTTCGACACAAATGATTTAGTCATATTATATATTCTATTTTTGATACAAAAAATGCCCTGTTTCTTTCGAAAGGAATAACAATCACCCAGTATACTCTATCCCCTATATTCATCAGTAGGATTTCAATGGTAATATAATAATTGTCGAATCGGTACAGTGCCTGGTTTCAGAGCCTATTCAATGCAAGCAATGAAACGATCAAATCTTTCGTCTCAGTATTATAAGTGTAGTAGATAGGTATATCACGTTGACGTAAACGAACAAAACAATCTTTTTAGCGTCATTGTTCATTGCGAAAGTAGCATTGTATCAAATAATAATTCTCATGCATCGTTTCAAACCATCACCAAACATCGCGAATATTAACACCTTTTACGGCAGCTGTCATTGAGCCGTTTAATGCGTATTTACCTAAAAGGCCTGATGGAGTCTTTGTTGAGCTAATATTCGGTGATCTGAATCCGCTGAACAAACTTGAATATATCATTTTTGTTTACGTACTCGATCAGTGTACGGGGGCGTTACGCCCGAAACTGATAGGATTTCGATTTCCGAGTCATCCGATGTCGATTTTGATTCAGTTTCGATCCTGATGCGTACTCGCGAACAAAATCGAATCGAAATCGAGATCGCTTTGAGATCGTGTCTTATCAGCGTCGTTAGCTGTATCCGGTTGCTGACGTCATGTCCACAGTGTAAACAAGTTACAGCTGAGTGCCGTAGTCTATGGCGAAGGTTTATAAAAATATGGAAAAATATATATTTTCACTTTGAATAACATTTTGTGGATGTTTATTCAAATAGATCAGCCTCAATCTCATATAATAGTATTTAAAGGTTATTTGTCTTAAAAAAAACTGTGACAGTAAATAATAGTTTCTAAATTCCTGTTTATAATCTTTAACGTTATGTCAAATGTCACAGTCATATTTTGATTTAATTTGTCAGCAAAACTTAAGTGTTGGGCACAAAACACATTCAATAACTACAATAACTTGCCATAAATAGGTAATTGGTAGTATTGTAAAAAGGGAGTTAATTGTGGTGAAAATATAATTCAGTGGTATATTTAATGTAAATGATACAATAACAAATTCGTGTTTAGTGTATTATATTTAGAAATCCCGAGCATAGTAACATCAACATACGTCTATTTATAACTATTTATTGTCTTTGTTTAATCAAAGACAGATTGAGACAAACGAAGTCTTCATATGATAAGTTAATATAGATAATATTATGTAGACTTCATATGTCTCAGTCCCTGTCTTAAGTGAAAATATAATACATGAATTAGCGGCCAAATGTGTAAACAAATGCGTAAAGGTTTTATGTAACTTTACACTGTATAACGGTGATTTAATTTCGGTGAGTCGGTTTCTTCATATGAGTCGCAGATTTAACTAAATTTAACTAAATTTACAACTAATACGTCATAAAAATCATTTTTAAGGCAATAATTGCATCAAAATTCCTCACAATCCATGTCCATTGCCAATGTGTTGAAGTTGGTGAATCTTCGTAAATTTTGCATTTACCGAACGCGTATTCTATTAGCTCCTTCAATAACATTAAATAACGCTGTAATACTAATAAAATTCATGTAATTTTTGTTCAAATATACTAAAACAAGCAAACTAGATACTGTAAATGAGACCTCTTTTGCTATCGTGTAACGTGTTGACGTTTGTTTTCGATCCTGCCATTCGATTCTCAGTCGATTGATTTCGTCGGAAGTACCAAAAGTTACGATCTAAAGAACTTCTCGATCCAGGTTAGTTACAAATTGAGCCACCGCACGATCGTGCGCTAGTGTAGGTATCGGGAGTATCAAAAGCTATTGAGATCGAACTGATTCGATTCTCGATTGTGTCGGGAGTAAGGGGCTGTTTGCGAGTTTTTGTCACTACTCGCCGTGAAGAAGTTAACTACAATATGTATGGCATCGAATTAGTTGCCATTGTTTGCCACTAGGGGCGTTGTTTCGATGTCACAAATTGTAGTTAACTTCTTCACGGCGAGTAGTGACAAAACTCGTACATAGCACGCAGATGAACCATAATATTATCATTTACCAATGGTTATCACTTACCATCAGGAATGTTATGTCTTATGAGAGCTATATCGTTCCCGCGTTGTTGGCTATTGCGCAACCCCCGTGGGACTCTGTACATTATGTATTGTATGTAACTGAACCGCTTCAATCGGTGCACTTCTTATCCCGTGTTACTCAAGTAACTCAACGTATGACGCACGTCAGTTGCTGTTGGTTTCTTATTGCCATTGTTGCTGTCTCTCGCGCAATATAAAGTCGTAAACAGATTTATTATTTCGTAAAACGTTCGGATAATATTTTACTTTACTAATCAATTGCGCGTAGACGCGAAGCGAGTCGAGATATTATGTCACGCTCTGTCGACAAAACTCTCGCGCGTCGTATACTCGCGTCAATTGCTTGATTCGGCTTGGCGATCTATTGTTTTTACCTGCAAGTTCTTGAGTTAGTCATGTTTTTGAATAATAACTTTGGTACCCCGTTTGTAATTCAAACGGTCGAATACTGAAACGATAGTTGAATTAAGTAGCGCTCAAGTCACATGCTGTCCTTGTCATTTCGGCTAGCACTTGGCAGAGACAGCGATGGCCTGTGAGTAGGAGGGCTCTTAATTTTGATTAGCGTTTCAGTATTCGGCCGCTAGAGATATAGTAAAGAACACAGGTTCTTCTTCTTCTCTTGCATAATGAGATAAATTTTCATTCGTCAAATATATAGCGCAGTGTGTTGATACGAGTAGATCGGGGGCGGTTGCCTTTTATATTTATAGCCTATTTACATGGCCTGAACATAGTATTTATTTATAAATATGAACAGCATGTGGGATAATATGCAGCATAATATTATAATGCCGGCGGTACACGGCGAGAGACCGGCCGGCCTCGACCCGCAGCGGCCAGAGAAGGGAGGCCGCGTGTTGTGACAACTGACAGCCGCAGGATCACAATTATATACAACTAAACACTACTCATTATGTGGCGTATTCATAGAGCCAAGTGCTAGACAAATACTTTTATCTGTAGATCTAAAACGGCCACGTAATAAATAAATAAAAAAGAAACATAAAAGAGCTAAAAAGTCTCCATAAAATTTTTATGTGATTTATTATTATGCATGAATATTAGTGCGTGGAAATTAGGCTTATTTTATTTGGTCGCTGTCTGGATCTATTGCACAAAAAATTTTAATAATTGAATTATTGAAGATGTTGCTCTTACAGGAGCCATACACCTGTCCTATGCCTATCGTCCAATCGGCATGACGCTAGAGATTGGATCAGTTCCATATTGACATAATACATGCCCGTACACGGTCAGTTCTGACTGATCCAATTAGCGTCATGCCAATTATGGCGTATTCTCACAGTAACTTCCTCAGGTAACTTCTAACAATTCTCTTGTATGACATTTAAGCTTCTCATATGAGCCATTTTACGCATTTCTATTGAAAACTATCAAAATTGATCAGTATACATGATTGACAAATAGCCATAACATCTTGTCCATGGTCAGATAAAATATGTTTCGAAATCAGTTAAAGTTTAACAGTTTAATTTTCTAGCTTATGTAAATTTTCGATGATATCTATTACCGTTTTTTATTCATTTTATTCACACTTGACATACCTTCTACACTGTTTAGTATTCAAACGGCGTATTCATCAGTCATCGGGTCTCAACACAATGACAGCTTACAGCGCGGCCGAGGCCCGGGGCGGTCCGCACTCCGCGGCCGAGGCGCCTGGGAATATCCAGTAGGTCAAGTTAATGTCGATACTTAGAAGTCGATACATTAGGCGTCGGTCGTACACACGCCAAATAACATGAAACTGGAAGCATTTACTAGATGTAAATGATTTTTATTTGAATGGTCTTCGAAACTACAGGACCGATTTGGATGAAATTTGATACAGATATTATAAAGTCGACTACGGGAAAGGACATAGGCTACTTTTTATTGCGGAAAAATGTACGGTCTTCGCGGGATTTACTTTTGCGTGCACGAAGTCGCGGATCACATTTTGCTCCACATATTTGGCTCTGTTTACTTCACTGCGGATTCGAATTGATGAATGACTATCGATCGAATTCATGACATCAAAACATAATTTATAAGCTTAAGCAGCTAGTTTTAAAATTTCGTAATACGTTTACGCTAAACCTGATTGTCTGGTGACAACCAGGTTTAGCTTTTTGTTGGTACGTCGGTACGTTGGTACGTGTTTTCGGTTTGTCACATACAGTATAAACACAACCGATTGTACCGGTATAACCCGCACGGTTTTTGCCTCTGACTTGTATCAAATTGTGGTCTGCTAATTGCACAGAAGAAACCTTAAAGTGCATCGGTGACAGCGTGACAGCGTGACAGAGCACGTCGTACCTTCGTCACTCGTCAGGTAGTAGTAGTAGGTCTACTACCGACTATTCCACACCACGAGTTACTACATTACATGGATGTTATACACTGGTCATGTGAGAATACTGGCATATCATCGTTACGCACATCTTAGTTATTTTAAGTCCCGCCAATAGTCGCGCTCTGACGGTCAGACTCTAAACTCTACTCACTCTGACCGCTGACGTTACAATTTGAAAACAAAATTAACAGTAAGGCCGGGAATTATCCGGAATCCATAAGGCCAGGGAAAATTCAGAGAACTCTTCGCAAATACAATAGAGCTGAAAATCGAAATGTCGAGTTTCGTCATATTGTATGACATTGGCACTTGACTCGACACTCGTGTGTTCGGTTTTAAACTCTTTGTATTATCCCAGAGTTCTATTTGTTGGGCCCTGAATTTTCTCCGGCGTTTCTAGATCATATAGTCCCAGCCTAAATGGTAAATTTAGGGGGAGTGTGTAAGTTGTAACCCCTCGGGTGTCAGGGTGTGATTGTTCTGTCACGGTCTGTCACCTCATCACCTGTCACCTGTCACCGGTGTGGCACGCAGGTGCGGTGTAGCGGTGACTTTGACCCGCGGTTGTGTAACCGGCCTCGTCATATTACCATTAGCAGGAGCCACACGTCCACAAAACATCATCTAACTTGTGGTGACTTAGATGTAAACACCGCGAGTAAAATTTAAACCAGCACATTATACTTGAGTAACTTGTGAGTGTTCTGACATAATTATAATCCTAAAAGTTCTGTAAATTAGCTCGATTTGGAGGCCACTCAATAAAACCTCAGTACTTTCTATTATATGCCTAAATATTTATATAATTGGTGCCATTTATTTATGAAAATAACGTAAATTTAAATTACATTACTGTACATTAATCAATAATCACGGATAACCTCTTAATCCGGATTGAAAATTGCATAACCTTATTATAAAATATTATATTATGCTGTTATTAGGAATGCAAACAAAGTAACCAAATTATTACAAAAGTTTCGTCCTTCGAATCCTTATTTTGCCTTTTATTTTGTGTTTTTTTATTTTGAATATTAAAATTTGCGAAATACATTAATAACTGCTCGGCATTTTAACTGTCGAACTGACGCAAGCGTTAGGTAATGGAATAATTCGTGATATTTGTTTTGCGCGTGCGCATGTTGAGTATTGTAGAGCCGACCCTAGCGTTACGTCTAAAACATTCCCCGGAGAACAGAGTTTTATTTAACAATTTATTGTACACACAGAAATTATGACAATACAATTAACAAAGAAAGATGACACAAAGGACTGCTCATTTCTAATTAGAAATTTCTTCCAGCAGCCCTACGGAGAGAAATGGGATGAAATATAGCAGTTAGGACGTGCACAATATTATTTCTACAATAATTATTGTATAAATAATCATTCAAAAATTTATATCTATAGTAAAACAAAATATAGTAAATAAACTAAATAAATAAATTAAAAATTATAACTAGTTAATATATATAAATACTAATATAATATTAATATAACTATAATATATAAATACTATATGTATACATCATAACGGTATCTATATGGGTTCAGATTTGAGGTAATGCTCTTTCAAGCGTCTTTTAAATACATCGATGTTGGGACTGTCGCGAATGGTGTGAGGAAGAGAGTTCCACAATCTAACTGCATGAACAGTGAATGAGAATGAATGAGAATTTTACAACTATACTACAATTCTGACAATATATTACAACTATGTATTGTTCCAACCGCGCACGCTTGGCATTTGTTTTGTAACTACGAGTATCTGTTACTTGTTACACGCGCTCAGCGCTCAGCGCTCAGCGCGCTCGCTGTGTTTGACTTACTTCAATTAATATAGGTAGGACAATTTTCCGCAACCTTCCTTTACCTACAAAAAATATGGAAGGGCAAATTAAAAATAATCAAATCTGTTGTGTGCAATGACGATGTGACCAATTTTTTTGTTTTAATTTTGCAATTATAGTTTTGAACAAAGAGAGGATAATGCATGAGTCGTGACGAAAGAAAACTCTGCGGCTGTCCAAGAGAAAAGTCACAGGCGACGTATCATTGGAACAGGACTCAACAACCTTATAATATTTCCGTATAACAATTGAAGTACGTGTGTAGTTGTAGTCACGGTAGACACATCAGTAGATAAAGCAAGACAGTAGTCACATTCGGCCGCGACTAGCGACCAGCTCACTCAGTAACAGACACGGTGGTGGTGCGGGGTGCGGGCGGTGGTGGTGCGGTGCGGGGGGAGGTAGGGGGGAGGTGCGGGGAGTGACCCGGAGTGACCGCGTGTTGTGTGCAGGACGCGGGCGGCGATGAGCAGACGCGGGACAAGCGCAAGTTCGAGGGCATCACGCAGGCCAAGTACGGAGTCAAGAACGCCATACTGGGCTTCGTCTTCGGGGTGAGTATTCGTCCGCTCGGCGGATGGGTAGGTAGCAAGTGGTCCTCCCGTACTAATGGGCCTCTCTTTCCGTAGAAAATAAACTCGCTGATCGATTCCAAGACTCGGTTCATCGACGACCTGGACCGCAAGAACATCGAGCTGAACAAGCAGTACGGCATCGAGCCTCCGGCGCCCGGCGGCCTGAGCTCGCTCACCGGCATCATTGGACAGGTCATCGGGCCCAAGCTGCAGCTCATCGGCCCCAAAATCCAGCCCGTGCTGGGGCTCATCAGCGGCGCGTCCGGCGGCTCCAGCGGCGCCGGCGGCTCAGGTGGGGGCTCCGGCCTCGGTTCCATCCTGTCGCTAGTGACGTCGCTGTCGGGCGGCAGCTCCGGCGGCGGCGGCGGCGGCGGTGCGGGCGGTGCGGTCGCCACCGTTGATTCCTCAGAGGAGGACGACTCGTGAGCCCCGCGCCCCGCGCCCCGCTCCCCGCCGCGCCGAATCGCCCGCGCCCGCCTAGTGACTAACTAACTGTACAGTGTGTGTTCCGCCCGGGCGCCCGCAGCCGCACGCCGCGCGCGAGCGACGCCGCGCGGCCCTCTTGTATTTAATGTAAATAGCTGTAGGTGAGTGGTGTTGTATTAAATATTTTATGTTGTACACGCGTGTTTTAGTTCTGCACCCCGAGCCCGTAGCGTGTATCCGTAGCGTGTACGTTGATCACGTGACGGTGCGTCTAGCGATGTAGCTTAGTGCATGTTCTGTTGTTTGTTAACTCTGTAGTCTACGAGTACTTTGTTTTAATAAGCGCGATGTATACATTCTAATACCATACCTGATAAGAGCGAGCCTGTTCTAGTCTGCCCGTGCGTTCGATGGGTTAGGTAATATTCGCCCGCTACGCTGTGCTGATTATGAATGTGAGGATTACTTCACACTAAGCGCAGCGGTCAGCGTAGTGATCTTTCTATAATTAATTATTATTATTTTCAAATTGGAGAAGATACGTTTTGGTCTTAATTTAGACAAATCGAGACCGGACATACCCCGAGCAACTATACAAAAGGATTGTATAGTTAAATAAGGTAATATATTATATTATTGCGTAATAAGGGGCTAACATAATCCGTCGGCTGTTCATACAAACCCGCTCCGATCCATGGTATTGTTACTATCGATGTGATTTTCAATTATTATGTGATAGGAATAAAACATCTGCTTTACGAAGGACGTTCTCTTGGAAACCTAATTACGAGGGTACTCGATATTCGATGTTTATGTGGGGAAAATCCCTTCGAATTTAGTTATGTTCCAATTTCGTGTAATTGGTTGAGCCACTACTGACTACTTTATATTTTTTCTACATTCAGGACAACAAACAATTATTAATTAACTACATACCTATATCCTAAACATAACATAATGCCTTCTCTTAGTTACAGAATACAGACTTAGCTTGGCCTGTAGGCTGTAACCAATGGAAGTGTAACATCCATATTACGAGGATCATACTAGGTACTAAAGAATAAGGATGTATCCAAATAGGTTTTCTAATGGTTGTATTATGTAATGTGGTCTTTTGCTTTAAGGTATTGATATAATATTTTTGTATGATCTGTTTTTACCATATTGTGCTATTCGCTAAACGCTACAATATTGAAATATAATGCTATAAAGAATGTTCCAAACGATTAACGAGTAGGAGTTAGAACATAGACTGAAACGTTAATTTCTATGAAACTTTCGTACATAATAGTACACTACCATTAGCAAACGGTTTCACTGTACGTAAGTGAATTTTGTAACTTTTCTGTTGGTACAGAGTATGTATCTCCAATCTACATGATAGGTTATACTTTGTAGCCTAATACCTACTCATAGGTAACCTATGTCACTGTAGTGTAGATAGCTAAGGCGCAGAGAATGAATGAATGTGAAAAACTGGTAAAAACTCCCGAGTTTGCTAATTATCTGGTAACTTCCACCATGACAAAAACTTACTACCGATGATCACTTGCTGGTGAGTATAGACAATACAATATATTCTGCATAAAATGATTATATTATACATAAAGTTATATATAATATCACATATATATTCGTGACTCGTGACTCGTGACTCGTGGCCAATTAGAAGACTATTTAAGAAAGCTTGTATTGTATATTTTATAATCAGGTAGATTTTTATATTTTTGTAAATTTTTTAAAATATTTTTCTTTTGTATATTATTTCGGTACTATATGTATAATATCACATTATTGCTTCATTTGACTAAATTCGTTTTAAAAATGTAGATATTAAATTGTAAATTAATATACCTAATACTTTAACTAATACCTATATAGACATTAATTAATATTAAAGTTAAGAGTCCCAGCCTATTCATTTAGTTACTAAACTAGCTGCTGCCCCCGGATCCGCCCGAGTAAATACGGGATAAGGGATACTGTATCCCACGGGAACACTGTACTTTTTCGGCAAAAAAGTATCCTACTTTTTAATTCAGAGCTTAAACTACTACAATATTACAAATTTCATCGAAATTAATTCAGTAGTGTTTTTAGCTTGAAAGAGTAACAAACAACTATCCATCCATCCATCCATCCATACATACATCATCACAAACATTCACATTTATAATAATAGTAGGATTATTGAACGCTAAATAGTAATAATAGATACAGTACTTAAGTTTTTCATCCAACTTCCACAATATGACCCGACAGAACGCTTTGGATGTTTTCTACAGTAAACTAGGTACATAGCGAGATGCTAGCGTGGCAACACAGATACCATCACACGAACATAGGCACTTCGCAACACTTCTGTGAACCTCACCGGTCACCGCTCGCGGCCTTCGCGACGGACTCAAAACCTTTGCTTTTGGGTTAATGGCGTGTGTTGTAGTATTGGGAAACATCTGCGAGAGATAGAACACCGCACACCACACTGTTTATCACACGCGCTCACGCGACAACTCCCGCTCGAGTACAACGATACATGACATACATGCGACGACACCCCACCACACCGCACGCTGTACACTAGGCTGATTGTGTTGTGTGGCGCAGACTGGCACTACGTCGCGCCGCCGGACCACCACGGACCGCACGGACCACCACACCGGCTTGAACTTGCAGGGCACCACGAGCAGGGCCCTTCACATTTTGTCCTGGAAGGACAGCTCCAACCGACCCACTTCGAGCTCGAGGGAACCCAGCTCCCTCCAGGAGCTCACTTCGAGTTTGAGAGGACGCAGCTACTCCGAGGACCCCTCTCCGAGCTTGAGGGAACCGAGAGGACCCAGCTTCAGCGAGGGGGCTCCTTCGAACTTGGGGGAACACAGCTCCCTCCAGGAGCACGCTTCGAGCTCGACGGGACACAATTTCCCCCGGGAGGCCACTTCGAATTTGAGCGGACGCAGCTCCAGCCCGGCCCACAACATTTCGAGCTGGGGGCCACCGGGCGCGGGGGCCGCGGGCACAGGGGACCGGCTCCGACGACAGAGCGGCGCGGGGGACATCCCGGAGTTCGACCGCAACAAGGTCAGCCTGAACATCCCGGGCAGCCTGTTCGGGCCCTCCGTGTCGCTGCTCATCCGAACCACTAAGATCATCGGCGACGTCATACAGGTATCCCATAACCCCATCACCCCATAACCCCACTTGCTGTGTTATACTCTGTTCAGATACAATTGTTTTACCTGACACAATCAGAAACGCTGATTGTGTCAGGTTTTTTGCCTTAGGATTTCCCTTCGCTTTAAGATTTGGGGAAATGGCATTCGACCCCTAAGACTAAGCACGCACTGGCGGCACCGAAATGTATAGCGGCCGCTGACTGCTTGCGGCCAAGTGCGCGCACTGATGATGCAACGCATACATTTCGGTGGCCGCCAGTGCGCGGGCCGCAATCAACGGACGCCTTCGATTACCTACTATTAACAATCTCAAATTCAAAATGTTTAACATTAAAAAATACATAGTAATAGAGTATCAACAAATATAATTTAAGATATTCACGGTACATACAATACACATATATCTATTTTGTATATTTCAATCTTCAATTCTGAAAACATTGTATCCATCGCTACAAATTTTTCAGAATTGAAGAATACTCGATGAAACCTATTAAAATGAGTATATAAGATTATGATATAAATACGATTATAGATAAAATAGTTTAAAGCTATCCATTTTACAATTTACTACCAAAGTATATATTACTATATAGTAAGTAATAATAAATAATCAGAGCAAAATATTATATAATTCCAGAACTCAGCGGTGCGCTACCAGACGTTCCTGCGTCTGTTCCGGCCCCTGTTCCGCGGCCCCTTCGAGATCAAGGGCCTGGACCCCGCCACCACGACCCCTCGGACCACCACGACCCCTCGGACCACCACGACTATGACCACGACCACGTCGCGGGCGGAGGACAACGAGGTGCGACGCCGGCGACATCTATAGCCGCCGTACTAGCCTTAGCTACGTTAAGTTTATTAGTCAATTGTTATGGCGTCGTGGTGCTGAGCAAACGTTGCTGATGCCCGAGCTGAGGCTCAAGTTTTGTATTTAGAAATAAGGTCCTACAAGCGGGTAGCGACCCGCAAACTTCTGAGTTTATGAATGAATAGAGACTGCAATAAATAAGATTTACTAACGTTGACTCGTGTGTATTTTTATTTCGATGCCCTCTTTGGCATAAAACTATTATTAAGGTATCTTCCTTTAATATTATATCCTAAAAATATTCCTTTGCGTTAGGACACAACTCAAAATATTTAAACATAAGAGAAGTGACCGCATCGACTGCAGACGTAGTTGAAGTCCGTATTTACAGCGTGTAAACGATTTTGATCTTATGCCTGGTCGATCGGCAACTTGTTCGATAGTACGTGGGTGTATAGTAAAATACCAATTCTAAAAATTAAGAAGGCCCTTTGGGCATATGATTTTTCTTATTTAAAAGCGTTTGAGCAAGAAAAACTGTCATACCGGCGCATGATAATATTATGTGTCATCTGACACTACCGTCATTGTTTACTCCAGCCATTGTGTAGTTTAAGTTTTACCTGATAGTTTTCCGTGAGTTTTGAAAATTGGCAATAATAATATTTAAAATGAATATTTTATTTAAAATAAATATACGCCCTCGTTTTGAATTTCAACTTTGCAAACTCGTATAGGTTTGGTAAAGCTGATCCGGATCGTTTCCTGGGGGACTGGCGAGACTGACAACAACCATGAGGCTGTTGCTACAATCTACATTTTACCTAATGGATTCTTGTTCTGAATGTCACATACTTTATACAATTTCTTTTATCAAACTAGTTTGCTGAGCTCCCAAATACTGAGTTGTTTTTAAACGGCTGAAAATGAAAAATCAATAAAATTTTTGAACTCTAAAACATTCTAAATACCTATACAGAACACGTAGACCAAAGTAATTGTACAATAGATAACGATAATTATCAAAAGAGAAAGTGATACACATAGTGATACACATAGTGATACACATAGTGATACACATAGTGATACACATAGTGATACACATAGTGATACACATAGTGATACACATAGTGATACACATAGTGATACACATAGTGATACACATAGTGATACACATAGTGATACACATAGTGATACACATAGTGATACACATAGTGATACACATAGTGATACACATAGTGATACACATAGTGATACACATAGTGATACACATAGTGATACACATAGTGATACACATAGTGATACACATAGTGATACACATAGTGATACACATAGTGATACACATAATGATACACATAGTGATACACATAGTGATACACATAGTGATACACATAGTGATACACATAGTGATACACATAGTGATACAGAAAGCCTTACACCAACGATCTTTTTTATAGAGGATATTATCAAAGGACACTGGTGAATCCTGCCTGATTTTCCATCAAGAGCGGCCAAGTTTCGAACATATAGCACTTAAAAAGTTAGTATATAAATATATATTATATTTTAGGACTTGGGAATAAAAAGTTATGAATCTGCGAATATCAGAGAATTGATGTACAAATACGTGCTTATCTGTGGTAATCGTTGTCATCATATCTATATAGTCTATGGCTATCATGCTGTAAATTGTCGATTTGAGTCATAAAAAAAAAAAAAAATTATTGGCCCAGTAAATAGATTTATTTTAAGGAATGTATTTAAACTTGCGACAAAACAATCAAATTTTGGATGTGAAGAAACCGAATATGGAATACTAAATTACCAAGTTGGCGAAAGAATGTAAGGAACAAAAAATTACAAATCTGGCGACTAATTGATACCAGTTTTGTTCACTGAATATTCCAAACTGACAGACAAATATTATTTTGGCGAACAAATACTAAAAATAATAGATGGCAACTATTGAGAGTACACATTTAATTTAAGAATGGGCACATATATTTTCCCTGATGTAGGTATTTGTATTGTAATTTCAAAGATAGTGAAATTTTTTTTTAAATAAATTAATCTCGGTGACCTTTTCTAGGTTTAAGGGGACTTTTTAGTTACTAAAAAATATATTTAAAAATTTCAAAACGCGGATGTATATCGCTCGTATCTCAAAGTAGGCATTACCTTTTTTTCTATAATCGCTTCTATCTCAGAAACGGTGTAGCCTACTGAAAAAATAATTAACATTTCCTCCCCCTCAGTAACTCCGCAACCACATGTTTTCTTCATGATAGGAGAAAAAGAAATTTGAAAATCCTGAATTTTTCAACATTTCTATAGCTTTATACATCGCCTATGTCTTAAAGTAGAGCAATGCCATATTTTTTTCTATAATCAATATTATCTTCCTACTGAAAAAAGAATGAAAATTTCCTCGCCCCAAGTAACCCCGTAACCACGTATTTTCTTTATGATAGGATTTTTTTATAATCCTGCATTTCCAAAAAAATCTACTGCTTTAACATAGCTACATAACATACTATGATAATAATTATCAATCCTAATCAGCATCACCAAGAACTTTTTAATCACTAGGTCCAGTAGCTCATGTAATTTTTACGAAGAATGAAATTGCTCCATTTTGGAAATTGAAATTGGAACCTAATTTTGTAATCGCATGCTGGAGAGATCACCAATATTTATTTTAAATAAAAAATGTACGCCATTTTGAAATAGATTTAATTTTCATATTATTCAGCACCCCCAAAAATCTTGAAAACGACACCCATAACAAAGGAAAACAAACTCCAACAGTATCTAAATATGCGATTTTCCGTGGCCTGTAAATTGAATTTTTAGCAGCCATTTATTAACCCAATCTGGTTATATATTATGTATAACCAGATTGGGTTAATAAATGGCTGCTAACTTCGTTTAATGGTCGCCAACTCGGAAGTTAAATCACCTTATAAATTTCGGTGCCAGTTTGGATTAAATTTCGCAACCTTTTATCTGCCGATTTTGTATTTCTTGTCGCCTGAGTGCTTTCGCCAGTTTAATAATTTAGTCGCCAACATATTATTTCGCTGCCAAATTCGATAATACAGTATGCTAATTCATAAATTCATTCGCCAACTTATTGTTTGTTCGCAAGATTAATTATATCCCTTATTTTAATTGGAGTATAAAGTTTTTTTTTTTTCTATAGCTCAGCAGATTCGTACTAGTTTTATGAAAAAAAAAATGTTACTTGGGATGTGAAATCTCTCTATACTATTTATATGTATACTAAGAAAAATAATTATTGTTTTTGGTTTATCACGTTATGACGTGAAAGCGACTCTATCATTTCTCTGTTAGCATAATATTGCGTTTCCAAACAAACTACTTTTTAATTTTGTGGCATGTGCTCGAAGTAAGATTGAAATATGAACAACATCGTTCTGATAAGAACGTACGCCTGTCCGTCGAATGAAACGAGAAACGCTTCGAAAAAGGGACACACGTTCGCTACGAAAGAAACGAGTGTCCGAATAACATCACTTATTATTCGTGACTGAAAACATCTTGATCTTCAACACAGTGCAGTCCTGAAAAGGACTTTTGTAAATTCAAATAAGAATTCTTCATCAAGCAGTTTTCTCTTCGTAGCACTACACAGCACACACGTTTCTCACTTTTTCATGGCAACAGTCGGAGCGGCGAGGAGCAGCAAGACGTCGTGATCCGCGGAGGCTCGAACGAAATGGACGCATCGCGATACGTCTAGACATAGTTATAGTAGTAGTACTTATCATTTATGCCGCGGGCAAACGAGACAGGGCGATGTGTGAAAACATGATGGTGATATGCCCAGCTGGCTAAACAATCAAAAACAACCTTTTTATCCAATTATTTTTCTTTGTTAATAATACTAACTAATTGAGATAAAATGTTGTATATAAACCTGTACATTTTGTTAATAAAATATTCATTTCACTACCATAGATCGAGTTTCACTCTCTACCCTGAAGACCTCAATAATACCTCCAAAATTTCATTACGTAATTGACACCGCAAATAATAGATGTCGCTTTTCTGCAACCCGCCACAAGAGCATAATTACATATATTGAACAATAAGTTAGGTTATATTTAAACAATTATCTTTTATTTGTACCCCTAGTCTTTAAAGTAATATTGTTATGTGGTTTGATGTATAATATTATTGCTATTTTGTTCCTATGTTCATAAAGTACAACTTACAATAAATACTTTTCGTAGCCTCGTATATTAACTACCAGGCAATAAATGTATGGCGATCTCCTATATTATAATACTACCAATTTTCAAAACTCCCAAAAAACTTTCCATATGTACATGAAAATGAGGAAATGAGGAAACAAAGATGACATAAAATACAATTTAATTTGTACACATACAAATTAATAATATTATTATGATAAAAATAAGATTATACGGCGCAGCGCCATCTATCGGTGACACTACGAACTACGTATATGATAAACTATCATCCTCAGATTATAATATAAATTATTTATATTATTATCTGAGCTACCATCATAATATTATTAAGAGGTTCCTTCACTAAGATTGGTATTTACTTTATATAAAGTCTGAAGGTCTACGCTCTACACTGACAGGATAATTTTAATTTTAACTAAATTTTGGGCTGTACTTTTAAGAGCTCGTTTGAGGCTTAGCGGCCGAATACTGAAGTCTGGAACGACAGTTACATTAAGTGACGCTCAAGTCACAATATTATGCTGTCCTTATCACTTCGGCTAGTAGAGATAGCGACAGCCTCAGGCTCTTAATTTTGATTAGCGTTTCAGTATTTGGCCGATACGAGACTTAAAACAATCAGGAAAATTTTAAAGGGAGACACGAGCACTAACCTTTCAATTCTTCTTCAGCACTCGTTCGCGCTCGCGTAGTGTGAACGACAGTCGGGACCGAAGTCTGGAATCTTTTCTATGGCGCCTTTCTTCTTTTCTGGTTACGGATGAATTTACACACGGCAATTTAAGTTACAAAAAGCAACACGAGCGTGCGCATTTACGCGCAAGAGTTTACGAACTACCTCAAAATATAATTATAAAAATTCGGGACTCAAAACTTAGCGCCATCTATAATATTTAGTTAAACTAAAAACTTTATAACTTAACAAAATAAACGAGGAAGAATTACGTACAGACGTTTTTTTTTTTTTTTTTTTTCTATCCCCCTAACATTATCAGGGCTTGTTTTTATCTTTTGATCTTTCTCAATTCTTTTGTATTCTTTTTCTATTTTTTACAAATCTTATATCTAATTTTAATATATATACATTTAATGATTGTTTGCATAATTAATTTTTAACTATGCACTTGTCGGTTTTACATAAGTAAAAGTCAACAATTCCTAATTAAAGACACAGTAAAGTACAATAAATCCAATAATATAATATACAGTAAATTTAAATTCAAATTTAAAATGTCAATAAAAATAATCAATAATAAATAATACAAATAAAATAAAATTAAAATGTCAACAATAAAACGACGGCACAAGGTAAAAGACTAACCTACTATCACAATAATCCTTAATCTAGAGCCTATACTAAATCACACCAAAATATCACTGTTCTTTTTCATCACACAATCTACAATCTTTTTACAAAAAGAGAGAAAAGCTTCCCTCTTCTTTCCCCCCAGGATGGAAGGCAGGCTCTCACCCGTAATCGATATGCCCAATTTTTGCTCAGTATCATATCTACTGCTAACAAAAATCGGGCACTCGAGTAACAGGTGAGGAACCGTCTCCTCAACTCCTGGCTGACATGAACACGACGGGTCCTCCTTCAACTTGAATCTATTCAAATAGAAGGCGAACCCGCCGTGTCCAGTCAGTATCTGTGTGGTGTGGTGTGTAATGTCTATTTTCTTGAAAATCTTGTATGCAGCAACAGCGCTTGGGAAAAAGAGCTTCGTGGTTCCGGCCGTCCCTCCCACTTCGTATCTCCCGTCCCATTCCTCAACCGTATCCTCTCTTAAGATACGCTTGACAAATGAAACAGGACACAGATCGTAGTCAGGCTTCCTTTTCAATCTCAGCGCGGCCTCCTTGGCTAATTCGTCGACCCTCTCAATACCTCTCAACCCTGCGTTCCTTCCCCTTCGAGTATCCTGAGATCAAGAGGGAGTATCCCTGCCAACAGCATTGCAGAGTTCAGGGAGACGGTCCGATATGCTTTGCAGATCTTCTGGGCAAAACCCCGTTGAACGGAGTTGAGCCTTTTCTGGACCCCCATCTTTTCCACGGTGGGTGCCCACGCTGCCGATGCATACAAAATAGTCGGCTCTATCACGGCTGTAAATATAATTTTCACTATCTGGGGGTTAAGCCCCCAACCTACTCTGGCAGCTTTGGCTAGCTGCTTGTACCTACTTAAAGCCTTCTTACAGGCGTTGCCGACGATTGCCGGTCAATCCCAACACCTTAATCTCGTCGTAATATTGTAGAAACACACCCCGCATTGCGAGTCGAGGCACGTCATATTTGAGTTTCCGCGTGCTCAGTAAAGCGCAGGTTTTGTGGGGGGCAAACTTCAGTTTGTTCACCTCCCCCCACTTACTAATTTTTTCTAAAGCCCCATTTGCTTTCCTCTCGATGTCAAGAGCAGTCTCTTCCTCAAAAACGAGAACTATGTCGTCGGCGAAGGCCAGGCAAAAAACATTCATTGCTTCTAGCATCCATAGCAGGGGGTCCAACAAGAGGTTCCACAGGATGGGTCCACCAATGGATCCCTGCACGCACCCCTTGTTGGTCTCCCTGCTCACTTCCATACCAGCATACCTTACATTCACTCCTCTTTCACTCAAGTAGCTGCTGATCACCCGCCTCAGGTTCCCCGGACACCCAACCTCAGCTAACCTAACCTTTATGGCCGGCCACCAAGCACTATCGAAGGCCCCCTCTATGTCCAGCGAGACCACAACAGAAAGTTTCTTCTCCTCCCTCTGCTTTCTGATGTGGTTCACCAACCTATAGAGGGCGTCTTCGGTGCTCCTTTGGGGCATAAAGCCATACTGGTTAGGGCTGATCTTGGGCAGCAGGTAGAACCTAAGTCGGGCGACCAGCATCTTCTCGAAGATTTTGCCGAGAACAGGCAGGAGGCCGATCGGTCGATAGGCTTTTGGTACCCGGTACGATTCCTTGCCCGGCTTCCTTAGCACCACCACGGTCGCCCGCTTCCACTGTTTGATAAATTACCGTCTAGCTTATTACATAAATAAGTACAGTCGCCGACAGATCCGGTGTACCACTTTGACCATTTACTAAGCAGTAAAGATCAAGAGTGGTCAGATCTGTCGAAATATAACCTAATTTTAGTATGCCATCGAAACCCCTGACTATCGAGAAGAGCCGTCAGATGATTGTACGAACGTCATATTTGAATGTCGACAATACCACTCCCGTGCACGTGCTGATAATGAAAAATAATAGAATCGTAAGTTCTACTACGCGAGAATTGTCCAAAATGCAAGGTGAAATTGTATTCATATGCTTTGACCTGAAATGTATCCGCGAAGGTAATAAGACTTCGTCGGTTATGCTATTTCCTCGAATAACCATAAACGCAGCAATTATTAAAGATGAATAAATTAAAATTATTGCGAGATTATGATAAATATATAATGTGTGGTGGATATAAATCGTATAAATATGCTGTGATATTTCCCAAAAAAGTGTTTCTTTTTAATATGGACAATAAAATATATTATTTTACCAATGATGATTATATTGTGTTTTCTCATTCTTACCCGCCGTACAGAACATCTTCGTCTTCGGTGCCATTTACCATTAAACACACCAATGATTTGTTACAACTACGCGAGAATTGTCCAAAATGCAAGGTGAAATTGTATTCATATGCTTTGACCTGAAATGTATCCGCGAAGGTAATAAGACTTCGTCGGTTATGCTATTTCCTCGAATAACCATAAACGCAGCAATTATTAAAGATGAATAAATTAAAATTATTGCGAGATTATGATAAATATATAATGTGTGGTGGATATAAATCGTATAAATATGCTGTGATATTTCCCAAAAAAGTGTTTCTTTTTAATATGGACAATAAAATATATTATTTTACCAATGATGATTATATTGTGTTTTCTCATTCTTACCCGCCGTACAGAACATCTTCGTCTTCGGTGCCATTTACCATTAAACACACCAATGATTTGTTACAAGTTGCCAAACACGACTACATACCCCTGTCCTTTTCGTATAAAAAAAAAGATGAATTAATTTTAAAAACTATTAATATATTAGTCAGTCATGGTTACTTTAAACTCTAGTTAGGCATGTGATTAATTTCATAGAATTTTTCATATATCGAATATTGCGAAATTATATGTTTTAAAATTGAATAAATTTTACGTATTTCCATAGCTTTTGGACTACGCATTTGCATTAACAATGATTCAAAATCCATTGGTTTCATCACCATAAGACGTTTCTTCTTGTATTCGGGCGCTTCAATTTCTTCGTACACAATATGAGTAATTTTTTTTACTAATGAAAGAAAATGCGTTTTCATTGTTTTGTATTCTCCAGAATATCCACACCATTTTAGCAGATCATCGTGAATGACCAGTTTTTCATCCATAGCAATATTCCAAAAGAATGCGTTGCGATTGTCGCGTTCTACGTCGATGCCAAATTTTTGACAAACCTCGTTCAATGACATTTTTGTAGAGGCGTTAGCAAGTTCGGATATAATATCAATCTTGCAAATATCAATATCCATATTTTGATTTTTTGAAATCAATTTACGTTTTCTTGCCGTAGTACAACTAGAATCTTCACGACAATCCGACGCATCTTCAACCATTTTTACAATTATCGTTAAATCTTCATCATTCAATGTGAACCATTCACGTTTATTTGTTTCGAGACAGCGTTTCGATGAAAACAACACGTGTAATTGACGTTCGACTTTCGATGGACACTCTGTAGTCAATGCTTTTACGGCAAAAAATGACAACTCGTGAACGGGAGTGTATGCGTTCAACTCGCGTAAACGAACTTCCATAGACGCCATGGTATATCCAATTTTATAGATGTTTTTATTCAACAGGTATCGATTTGTAACGACATATACGATTCCTTCGCAAGACATGATGATCGTCTGAATGCGTACGACGTAATGACTTCGCACTCTCTAGCGCTCGCTCTTTTATTCCACCGAAACCTACAAATCCGAACGATAATTTCATTACCAAATGGATACACGACTGCATCGTTCGGATTTGTATCTCTAGTGACGCCGTAAAAAGAACAGCGCCACCAAGCGTTGATGGCCCGAACTAATCTCCAGAGGTACAAGATACCCACAGCCAACGGTCCGATGATTGAACCAATCTTACAAGCTAGCTGGCCGTTCGGATTTGTATATTTTGTGACGTCATCTCCAGAGGTACAACGAGTAGAGAGAGCTCATCGAATTTCAGGTTATATTTCGACAGATCTGACCACTCTTGATCTTTACTGCTTAGTAAATGGTCAAAGTGGTACACCGGATCTGTCGGCGACTGTACTTATTTATGTAATAAGCTAGACGGTAATTTATCAAATTGTACAACTGGCTTGAAAACTTTATCGTCTTTGGATCAGTTCACACCGCGACATACGCAACGCTACGCGGCGCTGCATTTTTACTATAGCTATTCAAAATGGAACTTAATTTATTACACAAGAAGATACACGTTTGATTGTAAGAGTTCAAATTTAAATAATTAAATTAAATTAATTATTACAAATCTGCACTCTGCGAGATTAGGTATTTGAAGCGTTCCCGACAATTCGCATTTTGTAGTAATTTTGCCGTTGTATTTATCATTTTTATTGAACTATTTCAATAAAAACGTTAAATACAACGGCAAAATTACTACAAAATGCGAATTGTCGGGAACGCTTCAAATACCTAATCTCGCAGAGTGCAGATTTGTAATAATTAATTTAATTTAATTTAAATTTGAACTCTTACAATCAAACGTGTATCTTCTTGTGTAATGAATTAAGTTCCATTTTGAATAGCTATAGTAAAAATGCAGCGCCGCGTAGCGTTGCGTATGTCGCGGTGTGAACTGATCCAAAGACGATAAAGTTTTCAAGCCAGTTGTACAATTTGATAAATTACCGTCTAGCTTATTACATAAATAAGTACAGTCGCCGACAGATCCGGTGTACCACTTTGACCATTTACTAAGCAGTAAAGATCAAGAGTGGTCAGATCTGTCGAAATATAACCTGAAATTCGATGAGCTCTCTCTACTCGTTGTACCTCTGGAGATGACGTCACAAAATATACAAATCCGAACGGCCAGCTAGCTTGTAAGATTGGTTCAATCATCGGACCGTTGGCTGTGGGTGTCTTGTACCTCTGGAGATTAGTTCGGGCCATCAACGCTTGGTGGCGCTGTTCTTTTTACGGCGTCACTAGAGATACAAATCCGAACGATGCAGTCGTATCCATTTGGTAATGAAATTAACGTTCGGATTTGTAGGTTTCGGTGGAATAAAAGAGCGAGCGCTAGAGAGTGCGAAGTCATTACGTCGTACGCATTCAGACGATCATCATCCACCTACGCCGCAGCGACCACCGCCCCCGCACCCTCCGGATCTCCCGTGGCCTCCACATCGAGGGCCGCCTCGCCGATGGAGGTAAATACCACCGCTCCCTTAACGGATGCGACCCCACAGCCGCCGAAAGCAGCCCCCAGGTGCCCCCCACTCATAGTGGAGAAGCTGGAGGACTGGATCGGCCACTTCCGCCGCCTCAGGGACCTCCTGGGGCACCCCCCCAACGCGAAGCCGCTAGGACAGGGGGTAAAGTTCTCCCCACGTAGCGAGACCGAATATAGGTGCGTGCAGCGGTACCTGTCTGACCTGAGCAAGTCCACTCAGGTCAGTTGGTACTCTTACGCGCTACCCTAGGACCGAGGATTAAAGGTAGGCATACACGGCCTCCCTTTTAATACACCCACCGAGGAGATCGCGGCGGATCTCACCACCAAGGGCTTCGTAGTTGAGCACGTGTCCCGGATCCTAGCCAGAAAGGATCACCCCGGGTGCTCCTACTTCGTCCTGCTGCGACGCACCCCGAACCTGGTTCCGGGAATATATCAGGTAACGGAGATCCTAAACATGCCGGACATCAAGGTGGAGGCCTGGCGTGGAAAGAGTGGCCCCGCCCAATGCCACCGATGCCAGCAGTTTCGGCATTCGAGCACGAACTGCCACCGCAAGCTGGCGTGCGTCAGATGCGGCGAGGAGCACGCCGCCTCCGACTGCCCCCGACCAAAGACCGACCAGCCCACTTGCATTAACTGCAAGGGGCCCCACCCCGCAAACAGTCGCAACTGCCCGGTCTTCCGTAGGGAGGCCAGGAACCGCCACGCGGGCCCTATCGCCCGCACTACCCGGACCACAAACCGGGTACGAACTAATCGGGTAAGTGACGCCCCCACCATCTCTGAGAGAGAGGTTCCCCCCCCGCCGCCCTCCGCCACTTCTCTAATGGCCGAGGCAAATGACCCCACCCCCCGTCCCGCCGCATCCGCCGCCCCCCCCTCGGCCCGGAAGCAGCGGAAACGGACCAGGACTAGGGCCAAGAAGAGGGCCAAATCCGGTGCGACCTCAACTGCCGCCACGGACTCGGAGTACGAGCCCCTCGCCCTCCCCCTCCCCCCTGTTGTAGCAGCACCACTGGTGACCGAGGCCACCCTATCGGCCCCCCCTCTACCGCAGCGTACCCCGCGCCCCCCGCGCCCTTCGCGCACCAAACGTGCTGTCCAGCCGGTCACCAAACCTGAGGTGACCGAGCTCGCCACTGAGCCTGCAAACCCGGCGATCACTACCGCCATTTTGCCCCCTCGTGTCCCCCCTTCTTCTCGTCGCCGTGAGCCCCCCACGACCACGGCCCAGCTTTTACAAGCCTTGCTCTCCCTGGCCCTAGAGGTGTTTAACAAAATCCTGGCCGGGGATGATATACTACAGACCCTCCTTAAGGCCCTCCCTGAGGGGGCCACCCTCTTTGCCAACCTGATATCCAAATGCTTCCCCACGCCCCAGTTTCATTAAAGGTCGTCCACTGGAACGTCCGGGGGGTCCGCGGCAAGGTGGCCCCGATTCGCCTCCTCCTTCGGGAGTACGAGGTGGATGTCGCCTTGCTGAGTGAGACCCTCCTGTCCCCTCAGGACCGCTTCAGTGCCCCCGGCTACTTCGTCTACCGCCAGGACTTTCTGGGGGGTGAGCGGGTCTGCAGAGGCCTAGCCGTTCTGGTCGGCAGGAAACTTCTGCACCAACTCCTACCCCCCCCCTCAGTCTCATCACTGTACGCCCTTGGAGTGGAGGTACTTCTCGGGTCGCACCGCACGCATATTTATGCATGCTACAAACCTCCGGGGTCGCGTTTAGATATCTCCGACATCCACAGGCTCCTATCAGAGGAGCCGACTGTGATTGCCGGAGATCTGAACTGCAAGCACCCCGGATGGGGATCTCGTGCTCCGAATCCGGACGGAAACCGGCTGCTCGCCGACTCAGAGCGAGTCGGGTACTCGGTGGTGGGTACATACTCCCCTACCCACTATCCCGAAAACCCCCGGTTTACACCCGATGTCCTGGACATCGCAATCACTCACCAACTCCCGGGTGACCTCCACCAGGAGGTCCTCGATGTGGCCCATGGCTCTGACCATCTCCCGGTGCTAGCAATCATACGTGCTACTCCCGTTAGCGTTCCCCCCCTTCCTCCCTACCCAGCCCGTGACTGGGACGCTTTTTCATTGCAGCTGCACGAGTCCACGCCCAATTTCCCGGTTGATTCTGCAGAGACCGTCGAGTCTTTGACGCTGCAGATCACCGAGGCGATAACAGCTGCAATGAACGCGGCAACCCAGCCGCCCACCCGCCGCCAATTCAAGCGGCCCCCACTCCCTCGCCACATCGCCGACCTCCTGCTGGAGAAGCAGCGCCTGCGCCGCAGATGGCAACGCTCCCGCTGCCCCACGCAGAAGGCACAGCTCAATCGCCTTACTGCGCAGGTAAAAGCCGCGCTCGAGGACCTGCACGCCACACAATGGACCCGCCGGATACTGGAGGCCGGAGAGGACTGGCCTTCTCTTCACCGTTTTTGCCGCACCCTCACCCGTGCCACCGCCCCCGTCCACCCCCTGCTCCACCCGGACGGCACCTGGCACCCTGGCACCATCGCGGCGCTCTACGCCGATGATACGGCGTACATCGCCAGCTCCCTAACTAAAGAACACGCCGCCGTCAAACTTCAGAGGACGCTGGACCTTCTCCCGGATTGGCTGAGCAAATGGCGACTATCTGTAAACGCAGGCAAGTCCCAGGCGCTCGCCATCTCTACGAGAATAGGTTTTCCGGCTCCTCTGAAGATCGGTGACGCCGCAATCCCATGGGGTAAGACGGCGAAATACCTCGGGGTCATCATCGACCGCCGATTGTCCATGGCCCCTCAGTGCTCAGCGGCGGTGAAGAAGGCGAACTCGGCAGTAGCCCAGCTGCGTCCGGCCTACGCGTCCCCGCAGATCCCCCTGAGGATGCGCATAGCCCTCTACAAGACGTACGTACGGTCCCGCCTCACGTACGCGGCTCCCGCGTGGCACCACTTGCTCTCTGCACCCCAGAAAGGGTTGTTGCAGAGGGCCCAGAACCGGGTGCTGCGCCGCATCGCGGACGCACCGTGGTACGTCCGTAATACCACCACAGCGAGGGACCTCAGGGTGGAGAGCGTGGAGGCCTTTGCGGCCCAGCTCTCCGCGCAACTGTTCGCGCGCGCGGATGCCTCGCGCCTGGTCGAGCTGTCCGACCTGGCGCCGTGGCACGCCCGCCCGCCCGACCGCCACCGCCTGCCAAGAGACGCCGTCCCCCCAGAGGACCAAGCGGAGCCAAGCAGCCCGCCCCGCCACCCCCGAAGAGCAGGAGCCCAGGCGCACTGATGCGCCCCGGCGCAACCACGCCACCACCACCTTCGGGATTGCATCCCCCCACACCTTCCCCTTCACCGGCAAACCCATATGCCGGTGCACTTTCATTTACCGTGCCCGGGGCCTGACGAGTGGCAGCCCTATTGCCACCCCGTCGTCCCCGGGGCGTACCTTCCCCCCCCGACATTAAAAGTCGGGGCCCGGAAGTTTATACCCTTTTCCTTTTTTCCCCCAGGTCGCTTGTTTCCGCGGTCCGGCAAAACACGGCGTGTGAGGGAGTGGTCCCACACACGTTTTCTCGGCCCCCGGGCCGGGACCCTCACGCGCCGTTTGGAGCCGACCGCTGGTCTTGGTCGGGCCTGGATTGGCACTGCGTCACTCCCTTGTTCTCGCTGTTGCCCTCCCATGGGTTTACCCCGCGTTCTGCCGCGGGGGGTCTTCCCCAAAAACTAATGACTCGTGCGTCCAGTATTCGTACTGGGCGCGTCACCCCAAGTAGAGGGGCTTTTGCCCCTGGTATTGGTATCCGCCGTAAGGCCCTTTTCAGGGGCCCGGCGTCGAGCGAGAGGAGTCTCCCTCTCAATTCAGGGTCGAAAAAAAAAAAAAAAAAAAAAACGATCATCATGTCTTGCGAAGGAATCGTATATGTCGTTACAAATCGATACCTGTTGAATAAAAACATCTATAAAATTGGATATACCATGGCGTCTATGGAAGTTCGTTTACGCGAGTTGAACGCATACACTCCCGTTCACGAGTTGTCAAATTTGCCGTAAAAGCATTGACTACAGAGTGTCCATCGAAAGTCGAACGTCAATTACACGTGTTGTTTTCATCGAAACGCTGTCTCGAAACAAATAAACGTGAATGGTTCACATTGAATGATGAAGATTTAACGATAATTGTAAAAATGGTTGAAGATGCGTCGGATTGTCGTGAAGATTGTAGTTGTACTACGGCAAGAAAACGTAAATTGATTTCAAAAAATCAAAATATGGATATTGATATTTGCAAGATTGATATTATATCCGAACTTGCTAACATTTTTATTGAACTATTTCAATAAAAACGTTAAATACAACGGCAAAATTACTACAAAATGCGAATTGTCGGGAACGCTTCAAATACCTAATCTCGCAGAGTGCAGATTTGTAATAATTAATTTAATTTAATTTAAATTTGAACTCTTACAATCAAACGTGTATCTTCTTGTGTAATGAATTAAGTTCCATTTTGAATAGCTATAGTAAAAATGCAGCGCCGCGTAGCGTTGCGTATGTCGCGGTGTGAACTGATCCAAAGACGATAAAGTTTTCAAGCCAGTTGTACAATTTGATAAATTACCGTCTAGCTTATTACATAAATAAGTACAGTCGCCGACAGATCCGGTGTACCACTTTGACCATTTGCTAAGCAGTAAAGATCAAGAGTGGTCAGATCTGTCGAAATATAACCTGAAATTCGATGAGCTCTCTCTACTCGTTGTACCTCTGGAGATGACGTCACAAAATATACAAATCCGAACGGCCAGCTAGCTTGTAAGATTGGTTCAATCATCGGACCGTTGGCTGTGGGTGTCTTGTACCTCTGGAGATTAGTTCGGGCCATCAACGCTTGGTGGCGCTGTTCTTTTTACGGCGTCACTAGAGATACAAATCCGAACGATGCAGTCGTATCCATTTGGTAATGAAATTAACGTTCGGATTTGTAGGTTTCGGTGGAATAAAAGAGCGAGCGCTAGAGAGTGCGAAGTCATTACGTCGTACGCATTCAGACGATCATCATGTCTTGCGAAGGAATCGTATATGTCGTTACAAATCGATACCTGTTGAATAAAAACATCTATAAAATTGGATATACCATGGCGTCTATGGAAGTTCGTTTACGCGAGTTGAACGCATACACTCCCGTTCACGAGTTGTCAAATTTGCCGTAAAAGCATTGACTACAGAGTGTCCATCGAAAGTCGAACGTCAATTACACGTGTTGTTTTCATCGAAACGCTGTCTCGAAACAAATAAACGTGAATGGTTCACATTGAATGATGAAGATTTAACGATAATTGTAAAAATGGTTGAAGATGCGTCGGATTGTCGTGAAGATTGTAGTTGTACTACGGCAAGAAAACGTAAATTGATTTCAAAAAATCAAAATATGGATATTGATATTTGCAAGATTGATATTATATCCGAACTTGCTAACATTTTTATTGAACTATTTCAATATAAACGTTAAATACAACGGCAAAATTACTACAAAATGCGAATTGTCGGGAACGCTTCAAATACCTAATCTCGCAGAGTGCAGATTTGTAATAATTAATTTAATTTAATTTAAATTTGAACTCTTACAATCAAACGTGTATCTTCTTGTGTAATGAATTAAGTTCCATTTTGAATAGCTATAGTAAAAATGCAGCGCCGCGTAGCGTTGCGTATGTCGCGGTGTGAACTGATCCAAAGACGATAAAGTTTTCAAGCCAGTTGTACAATTTGATAAATTACCGTCTAGCTTATTACATAAATAAGTACAGTCGCCGACAGATCCGGTGTACCACTTTGACCATTTACTAAGCAGTAAAGATCAAGAGTGGTCAGATCTGTCGAAATATAAACTGAAATTCGATGAGCTCTCTCTACTCGTTGTACCTCTGGAGATGACGTCACAAAATATACAAATCCGGACGGCCAGCTAGCTTGTAAGATTGGTTCAATCATCGGACCGTTGGCTGTGGGTGTCTTGTACCTCTGGAGATTAGTTCGGGCCATCAACGCTTGGTGGCGCTGTTCTTTTTACGGCGTCACTAGAGATACAAATCCGAACGATGCAGTCGTATCCATTTGGTAATGAAATTATCGTTCGGATTTGTAGGTTTCGGTGGAATAAAAGAGCGAGCGCTAGAGAGTGCGAAGTCATTACGTCGTACGCATTCAGACGATCATCATGTCTTGCGAAGGAATCGTATATGTCGTTACAAATCGATACCTGTTGAATAAAAACATCTATAAAATTGGATATACCATGGCGTCTATGGAAGTTCGTTTACGCGAGTTGAACGCATACACTCCCGTTCAAGAGTTGTCATTTTTTGCCGTAAAAGCATTGACTACAGAGTGTCCATCGAAAGTCGAACGTCAATTACACGTGTTGTTTTCATCGAAACGCTGTCTCGAAACAAATAAACGTGAATGGTTCACATTGAATGATGAAGATTTAACGATAATTGTAAAAATGGTTGAAGATGCGTCGGATTGTCGTGAAGATTGTAGTTGTACTACGGCAAGAAAACGTAAATTGATTTCAAA
The DNA here is from genome assembly GCA_963565745.1 of Phengaris arion. Lineage (NCBI taxonomy): Eukaryota > Metazoa > Arthropoda > Insecta > Lepidoptera > Lycaenidae > Phengaris > Phengaris arion. Next base: position 20,150,226 of record OY751444.1, read on the forward strand.
AAATCAAAATATGGATATTGATATTTGCAAGATTGATATTATATCCGAACTTGCTAACATTTTTATTGAACTATTTCAATATAAACGTTAAATACAACGGCAAAATTACTACAAAATGCGAATTGTCGGGAACGCTTCAAATACCTAATCTCGCAGAGTGCAGATTTGTAATAATTAATTTAATTTAATTTAAATTTGAACTCTTACAATCAAACGTGTATCTTCTTGTGTAATGAATTAAGTTCCATTTTGAATAGCTATAGTAAAAATGCAGCGCCGCGTAGCGTTGCGTATGTCGCGGTGTGAACTGATCCAAAGACGATAAAGTTTTCAAGCCAGTTGTACAATTTGATAAATTACCGTCTAGCTTATTACATAAATAAGTACAGTCGCCGACAGATCCGGTGTACCACTTTGACCATTTACTAAGCAGTAAAGATCAAGAGTGGTCAGATCTGTCGAAATATAAACTGAAATTCGATGAGCTCTCTCTACTCGTTGTACCTCTGGAGATGACGTCACAAAATATACAAATCCGGACGGCCAGCTAGCTTGTAAGATTGGTTCAATCATCGGACCGTTGGCTGTGGGTGTCTTGTACCTCTGGAGATTAGTTCGGGCCATCAACGCTTGGTGGCGCTGTTCTTTTTACGGCGTCACTAGAGATACAAATCCGAACGATGCAGTCGTATCCATTTGGTAATGAAATTATCGTTCGGATTTGTAGGTTTCGGTGGAATAAAAGAGCGAGCGCTAGAGAGTGCGAAGTCATTACGTCGTACGCATTCAGACGATCATCATGTCTTGCGAAGGAATCGTATATGTCGTTACAAATCGATACCTGTTGAATAAAAACATCTATAAAATTGGATATACCATGGCGTCTATGGAAGTTCGTTTACGCGAGTTGAACGCATACACTCCCGTTCAAGAGTTGTCATTTTTTGCCGTAAAAGCATTGACTACAGAGTGTCCATCGAAAGTCGAACGTCAATTACACGTGTTGTTTTCATCGAAACGCTGTCTCGAAACAAATAAACGTGAATGGTTCACATTGAATGATGAAGATTTAACGATAATTGTAAAAATGGTTGAAGATGCGTCGGATTGTCGTGAAGATTGTAGTTGTACTACGGCAAGAAAACGTAAATTGATTTCAAAAAATCAAAATATGGATATTGATATTTGCAAGATTGATATTATATCCGAACTTGCTAACGCCTCTACAAAAATGTCATTGAACGAGGTTTGTCAAAAATTTGGCATCGACGTAGAACGCGACAATCGCAACGCATTCTTTTGGAATATTGCTATGGATGAAAAACTGGTCATTCACGATGATCTGCTAAAATGGTGTGGATATTCTGGAGAATACAAAACAATGAAAACGCATTTTCTTTCATTAGTAAAAAAAAATACTCATATTGTGTACGAAGAAATTGAAGCGCCCGAATACAAGAAGAAACGTCTTATGGTGATGAAACCAATGGATTTTGAATCATTGTTAATGCAAATGCGTAGTCCAAAAGCTATGGAAATACGTAAAATTTATTCAATTTTAAAACATATAATTTCGCAATATTCGATATATGAAAAATGCTATGAAATTAATCACATGCCTAACTAGAGTTTAAAGTAACCATGACTGACTAATATATTAATAGTTTTTGAAATTAATTCATCTTTTTTTTTATACGAAAAGGACAGGGGTATGTAGTCGTGTTTGGCAACTTGTAACAAATCATTGGTGTGTTTAATGGTAAATGGCACCGAAGACGAAGATGTTCTGTACGGCGGGTAAGAATGAGAAAACACAATATAATCATCATTGGTAAAATAATATATTTTATTGTCCATATTAAAAAGAAACACTTTTTTGGGAAATATCACAGCATATTTATACGATTTATATCCACCACACATTATATATTTATCATAATCTCGCAATAATTTTAATTTATTCATCTTTAATAATTGCTGCGTTTATGGTTATTCGAGGAAATAGCATAACCGACGAAGTCTTATTACCTTCGCGGATACATTTCAGGTCAAAGCATATGAATACAATTTCACCTTGCATTTTGGACAATTCTCGCGTAGTAGAACTTACGATTCTATTATTTTTCATTATCAGCACGTGCACGGGAGTGGTATTGTCGACATTCAAATATGACGTTCGTACAATCATCTGACGGCTCTTCTCGATAGTCAGGGGTTTCGATGGCATACTAAAATTAGGTTATATTTCGACAGATCTGACCACTCTTGATCTTTACTGCTTAGTAAATGGTCAAAGTGGTACACCGGATCTGTCGGCGACTGTACTTATTTATGTAATAAGCTAGACGGTAATTTATCAAATTGTACAACTGGCTTGAAAACTTTATCGTCTTTGGATCAGTTCACACCGCGACATACGCAACGCTACGCGGCGCTGCATTTTTACTATAGCTATTCAAAATGGAACTTAATTCATTACACAAGAAGATACACGTTTGATTGTAAGAGTTCAAATTTAAATTAAATTAAATTAATTATTACAAATCTGCACTCTGCGAGATTAGGTATTTGAAGCGTTCCCGACAATTCGCATTTTGTAGTAATTTTGCCGTTGTATTTAACGTTTTTATTGAAATAGTTCAATAAAAATGAAAAACTTTGACCATTTACTAAGCAGTAAAGATCAAGAGTGGTCACATCTGTCGAAATATAACCTAATTTTAGTATGCCATCGAAACCCCTGACTATCGAGAAGAGCCGTCAGATGATTGTACGAACGTCATATTTGAATGTCGACAATACCACTCCCGTGCACGTGCTGATAATGAAAAATAATAGAATCGTAAGTTCTACTACGCGAGAATTGTCCAAAATGCAAGGTGAAATTGTATTCATATGCTTTGACCTGAAATGTATCCGCGAAGGTAATAAGACTTCGTCGGTTATGCTATTTCCTCGAATAACCATAAACGCAGCAATTATTAAAGATGAATAAATTAAAATTATTGCGAGATTATAATAAATATATAATGTGTGGTGGATATAAATCGTATAAATATGCTGTGATATTTCCCAAAAAAGTGTTTCTTTTTAATATGGACAATAAAATATATTATTTTACCAATGATGATTATATTGTGTTTTCTCATTCTTACCCGCCGTACAGAACATCTTCGTCTTCGGTGCCATTTACCATTAAACACACCAATGATTTGTTACAAGTTGCCAAACACGACTACATACCCCTGTCCTTTTCGTATAAAAAAAAAGAATAAGAATAAGAATAAGAAACATTTATTTGCAGCTCTACTAAAAACTAAAATTAATAATTAAGCTTATATTTAAATATAATAAGAAAAATACATAAATGAGAAACCTCTAAAACTAAAACAGCGTAGGTAGCCGCAAATTGGATCAAGCTCGGCATTGCTGGCACACCTTGGTATGTCCAGCACCGGTCTTCCGCTTGACCCATTCCGTGACCTCACAGCCGTCCAAACACCTACACACTACTTTAAACAAAAATAATAATAATAATAATAATAAAAAAAGAGAATTAAAAAAGAAACAATAAATCTGTAACAAGTGTCAAATGTCTTGATTCATGACCAAAATCGCAATTAAAAATTTAAATTGTACATTTAAGAATTTTAGTCTTTAATTATTTTAAAAATTAATGTGAAATGTGAATACTACCCATAACCCAACACCAAAGAAAACATTTTATGAAAACCACTAATTAAGGATGCCAATCGAATCAGTAAAATTTTAATACAGGCAGCAAAGTGCAATACAAGTAACCTGAAACATACACCTATAATACACTTACATCATGTCGCAAGCTTTCCTGTGCTTTCTGTTCGCGTAAAATAAATTGTCGGAGTTGCTTTTTAAAAGAAGCTAGACTTTTTAGATTTCTAATCGGCGGTGGTATGTTATTCCAGCATTTGGATGCCGAATAACGAAAGCTGCCCCTGAACGACGCTGTATGATGTTTCTCGATGGCTAGCTGGACAGAACATTGCCTTGACCCACACGACCTAAGGCTAGCAGTTCTTGAGAGTTTATCATATAGATATCTAGGCTCCCTATATTTTAATACGTCAAACAAAAGACAAGCAAGATGAAGTTTTCGCCGATTCTTCATTTTCAACATAAAATGCTCATTCAAGAAGGGGGTCACATGGCTTCTAGGTGGGATATCAAAACAGTAACGGGCACAGGCATTCTGAACTCTTTGTATGAGCTTTTTAGTTCCAGATGTTAAACGTGGGCCAAAAACAACATCTGTATAGTTCAACTTTGACAGCACCAAAGACTCTACAAGACGAACACGCATTTCCACTGACAGAAACGGTCTCACTCTGTATAGTATCTTCAGTCTGTAAAAGGAGTTGTTGACTAGACTTGTTATATGTTCTTGGAACCGCAGATTACAATCAAGCAAAAGACCCAGATTACGTGCCGCATAAATGCGTTCAATTGGTTCACCCATTAAGTTTACGTCACTTTTTAGGCTCAGATGTTTGAGTTGATTAATGGAGCCACAGATTAAGTATTTGGATTTAGCAGGATTAAGACACAAGCTGTTTTTTTGGGCCCATAGCATTATACGATTAAGGTCCTCATTGAGCAAAGCAACTGCTTTTTCTATATCACTTGGCCTACAAGATATATAAATTTGGGTATCATCAGCGTAGAAGTGAAATTTACAGTGTCTAATATGGGTTCTTAAGTCTGCTATGTATAAAATGAATAATATTGGTCCCAAAATAGAACCCTGTGGTACTCCATTTTCAACATCCATCCAGTCAGATAACAAGAAAGACCCGTCACTAAGGGAGAGCTGCACACGCTGGCGACGATCACTGAGGTAGCTATTAAACCATTTCAATGTTGCATCATCAAATCCGTAGTATCTTAGTTTTGATAATAGGATATTTATATTTATTGTGTCGAAAGCCCTGGAAAAGTCCAATAGGACAAGTAGGGTACAATGACCTCTATCTTGTGAAGTTAAAATATTGTCAGTGACATCAAGTAGTGCAGTCACAGTACTCCGACCCTTCCTAAAGCCAGATTGTGTCTCAGGTAACAAATTATTATTTTCCAGGTAGCCTGTAATTTGCTCACACACCACCTTTTCTAGTATTTTTGAGAAGCAAGGCAAGATACTTATAGGCCTGAGATCTTTTGTCTCAATGGGGTTGGTGATTTTAGGTAGAGGCCTCACTACAGACTGCTTCCAGAGAAGGGGGTAAACACCAGTCCGGATAGAAGTATTTATGATACATTTAATTACATCTAAGGAATTTGGCAGAGACAATAACAACATGTCTAAACCGATGCCATCAGAACCTACAGCTTTGGATTTTAATATTTTTATAGTTTTGACTAGTGTATTGGTGGATACTGTCTCAAGGTGGAAGGTACTGTCACAAAATTTATGGTATTCAAAAAATGTAATATAAGATAGTTGAGTGATTGGAACCGTAGGTGTTTCTAAGAAATGTTTATTAATTAGATTTGGGTTATTAAATTGTGATGGTAGATCATTTTCATGTTTACTAAAAATAGTTTTCTTTATATTTTTCCACAGCTGTTTAGGTTCTTTGATTTTATGATTAATATTGTGTTTAAAGTATGCAACTTTTTCATTATACAGTGACTTATTTACTAGAGTTTTTAGGCTTTTATAATATTCCCTTTTACTTTGTAACTTTGTTTTATGATAGTCCTGCAATGCTCTATCCCGCAGTGTCATCATTAATTTGATGGTGTCTGTAATCCAAGGGTAAGAGCATGTTTTTATACGGACAGTTCTTACCGGTGCATGTACGTCAAAAAGTTTCAATATTTGTGTATTAAAGCTATTCACCATTGCATTAACATCACTTAAAGACAGTATGCTATCCCAGTTTATAGCCTGTAAGTCAGTGTTAAAGCTGTCCAAATCTATGTGCTTGATAGGTCTATACGTTATAGAGTAAGGTTTAATTCTTTCTCTTTTCATATTAAATTCGCAGCCAATCAGACAGTGGCCAAATAAGGAACCAACATGTTCAATAAATATGTTTTTAGCTGTAAGATTGGAACTAATTGTGTCGATCAATGTCTGGCTGGACTGTGTGAAGTGAGTTGGCGAAGTAATTAATTGATTTAAGCCCAGGCATCGCAGAAAAGTTATAAGTTTATTTGATTTTGATCGATCAGGACATAAGAGATTTATATTAAAATCACCAGTCAAAATTAAGTGGTCATGGCTGGGCATTGCATTAATAACATCTGTAAGAGCGTCTAGAAAAGTGTCAATATCAAGCCATGGGGGTCGGTAAGCAGTACCAATTACTAGCCTTCTACCATTTAAAGATATCTTAAGCCACATATGTTCAACATCTTTATATAGTGGGTCAATGGGTGGTGAAAGGGTCCGTGCAGTTATGCCTTCTCTAATATAAAATCCAACTCCTCCCCCACGCGAACGTATCTCTCGAGGTCGTGGCTTATGGCAAAGTCGGTATCCCATGACGTTGGGGGCACGACCTTCCTCCCCTGTTCTTAACCACGTCTCATTGAGAGCCAGTATATCCAAGTCAAGTACATTAATTTTTGCCAGAAAATTATCATGGTTTGTGCCAAGAGAGCCCGCGTTGTATAGTCCAACTTTTAGGGTTTTGTTAACCATTACTTAGCAAAGTATATAAAATCATATAGTGGATCCACCTAGGGGAAAGAGGAATGTCATAATATTGGCGGATGAAAAGCAATTGTATTTGATGTTCGGAATTAATATTATGTATAAAGTTTTGTATTGAAAAATTATTATATTTTTTATATCTCTTTTGGCAACACAAATTATAGAAAATTATGCTAGTGTTATAAAGTATAAATATTAGATTATATAAATTTGTAAATATTAAATTATATAAAATTGTAAATGTTGAATTATTGTAAATGCCATAATTATTTGATTGTGTTGTGACGTCAAGTAATTTTATATGAATAGTAAATATTAAATAAAATAAAATTGTAAATATTAAATTATATAAAATTAGAAATGTTGATTTAGTGTAAATGCTATATTTGTTGAATTGTGTTATGATGTCTAGTAATTTTATATTAATAGACTTATTAAGATACATGTAATATAGGCGTTGTATATTGATTATTGCTGACTCTACTTTAAGTTTAATTGAGAAAAGATTAGGATTATTATATGATTCGATTAGCAACGAGCATACACCATACAAAATTAAAACACACCGAAAGTGAAAAAAGTAACAATTACTGGCTAAAACATTATATACAGATAGAGTGACATAACGTAAACTAGCGCACTGACCGTCAAACATAAGTGGTCTTAAAAACCCGGTCAACGTCGGCAGTCGATCGAATGAGGTGCACCGGTTTACCATCTCCCTGCCGCGCAAAAATACGCCCTCTTTTTGTCCACGAGTATCGCCAGTTGAGACGACGACTCTCCTCGCGGACTCTATGAAAGAGCTGACGATTATAGCGCGTCAACCGCTCATTGATGTACACGCGCTGTGGCGCCTCGGCTACGCCGAGGTCGGCGCTGGTGAGCGTGCGGCGCACCCGCGCCGCGCGCAGCAGCTCGTCTCGCAGATGGCGGCGGGCCAACCGCACCACCAATCGCCGCGCACGTTTGGGCTCATCGACACCGCTCTCGCTACTGCGTCCCACACGTTCAGCAAAGACAATATCTGCAGGTGCCAGACTTACTCCGAGTTTAGAGGCCAACACAGCGACGGTGTGCACCGCATTCTCTCCTGTAGGCTCCGGGACGTTTCCAATGTCTAGGTCCGTTGATAGTGCCTCCTGGTCTCTATCGTTGAGCTCCGCCTTCAATTGCTCGACCGTTCTCTCCAATTCAATAACCTTATTCGATGGTTCGGATCCTGAAACCTGCTCCACTGCATCAATTCTACGCTCGACGGAGACAAGACGCTCATTAATATTTGAGAGTGCACTCCGGAGTTCAGACATCTCCTTACGATATTGGCGAATCTCTGCCATATAGTCCGCGAGCTCGCGACGCATCTCCCTGATTTCTGAGCTCATATCTATAGTAGGAGAGGTGTGCAATGAAGAGCCACTGCATATACCTCTAATTGGTGTTGAGCTGTTGTCCCCCCTTTTAGCCTTTTTTTTACATTCAGGACAAACCCAGTCTTTTATTATAGTAGCCGCATCAGGGACCCCGACGCACCCCTTATGGTAAATACTGGGACAGATGGTACAACTAGCGGCACCTATCGGCGAAAGGAATTTACCACACGCCCCGCACTTACTCATGCTCGTTTCGTCGATATAGATGTTCACGACAATAGCTAGATGGCGCCTATACGCCAATAATGTAGTACCCAATTCAACACTAGGTGGCGCTTTGAGCTATTAATACAATTATTCGCCAAGCTGTTAATGTTTGCCGGTACCCACTTTTAGTAATTATTAGTTATAGATTCCACTTCACAAAATACTGATTATCAATGCAATGAACAGGCGCATAGAGTAGAAAACATTCACACACACTAGTTGCACTTTAACGAACAAATTAGTTTTACCGAAAAATCGTAATTCGCGCGCAATTAATTATTAAATAAAGTAAACGGACGAGCGCATAGGTTCGTTCGGCCGTCTGTGACGTCACCCCCTAAAAGATGAATTAATTTTAAAAACTATTAATATATTAGTCAGTCATGGTTACTTTAAACTCTAGTTAGGCATGTGATTAATTTCATAGCATTTTTCATATATCGAATATTGCGAAATTATATGTTTTAAAATTGAATAAATTTTACGTATTTCCATAGCTTTTGGACTACGCATTTGCATTAACAATGATTCAAAATCCATTGGTTTCATCACCATAAGACGTTTCTTTTTGTATTCGGGCGCTTCAATTTCTTCGTACACAATATGAGTATTTTTTTTTACTAATGAAAGAAAATGCGTTTTCATTGTTTTGTATTCTCCAGAATATCCACACCATTTTAGCAGATCATCGTGAATGACCAGTTTTTCATCCGGATAGCAATATTCCAAAAGAATGCGTTGCGATTGTCGCGTTCTACGTCGATGCCAAATTTTTGACAAACCTCGTTCAATGACATTTTTGTAGAGGCGTTAGCAAGTTCGGATATAATATCAATCTTGCAAATATCAATATCCATATTTTGATTTTTTGAAATCAATTTACGTTTTCTTGCCGTAGTACAACTACAATCTTCACGACAATCCGACGCATCTTCAACCATTTTTACAATTATCGTTAAATCTTTATCATTCAATGTGAACCATTCACGTTTATTTGTTTCGAGACAGCGTTTCGATGAAAACAACACGTGTAATTGACGTTCGACTTTCGATGGACACTCTGTAGTCGATGCTTTTACGGCAAAAAATGACAACTCGTGAACGGGAGTGTATGCGTTCAACTCGCGTAAACAAACTTCCATAGACGCCATGGTATATCCAATTTTATAGATGTTTTTATTCAACAGGTATCGATTTGTAACGACCTATACGATTCCTTCGCAAGACATGATGATCGTCTGAATGCGTACGACGTAATGACTTCGCACTCTCTAGCGCTCGCTCTTTTATTCCACCGAAACCTACAAATCCGAACGATAATTTCATTACCAAATGGATACGACTGCATCGTTCGGATTTGTATCTCTAGTGACGCCGTAAAAAGAACAGCGCCACCAAGCGTTGATGGCCCGAACTAATCTCCAGAGGTACAAGACACCCACAGCCAACGGTCCGATGATTGAACCAATCTTACAAGCTAGCTGGCCGTTCGGATTTGTATATTTTGTGACGTCATCTCCAGAGGTACAACGAGTAGAGAGAGCTCATCGAATTTCAGGTTATATTTCGACAGATCTGACCACTCTTGATCTTTACTGCTTAGTAAATGGTCAAAGTGGTACACCGGATCTGTCGGCGACTGTACTTATTTATGTAATAAGCTAGACGGTAATTTATCAAATTGTACAACTGGCTTGAAAACTTTATCGTCTTTGGATCAGTTCACACCGCGACATACGCAACGCTACGCGGCGCTGCATTTTTACTATAGCTATTCAAAATGGAACTTATTTCATTACACAAGAAGATACACGTTTGATTGTAAGAGTTCAAATTTAAATTAAATTAAATTAATTATTACAAATCTGCACTCTGCGAGATTAGGTATTTGAAGCGTTCCCGACAATTCGCATTTTGTAGTAATTTTGCCGTTGTATTTAACGTTTTTATTGAAATAGTTCAATAAAAATGATAAATACAACGGCAAAATTACTACAAAATGCGAATTGTCGGGAACGCTTCAAATACCTAATCTCGCAGAGTGCAGATTTGTAATAATTAATTTAATTTAATTATTTAAATTTGAACTCTTACAATCAAACGTGTATCTTCTTGTGTAATAAATTAAGTTCCATTTTGAATAGCTATAGTAAAAATGCAGCGCCGCGTAGCGTTGCGTATGTCGCGGTGTGAACTGATCCAAAGACGATAAAGTTTTCAAGCCAGTTGTACAATTTGATAAATTACCGTCTAGCTTATTACATAAATAAGTACAGTCGCCGACAGATCCGGTGTACCACTTTGACCATTTACTAAGCAGTAAAGATCAAGAGTGGTCAGATCTGTCGAAATATAACCTGAAATTCGATGAGCTCTCTCTACTCGTTGTACCTCTGGAGATGACGTCACAAAATATACAAATCCGAACGGCCAGCTAGCTTGTAAGATTGGTTCAATCATCGGACCGTTGGCTGTGGGTATCTTGTACCTCTGGAGATTAGTTCGGGCCATCAACGCTTGGTGGCGCTGTTCTTTTTACGGCGTCACTAGAGATACAAATCCGAACGATGCAGTCGTGTATCCATTTGGTAATGAAATTATCGTTCGGATTTGTAGGTTTCGGTGGAATAAAAGAGCGAGCGCTAGAGAGTGCGAAGTCATTACGTCGTACGCATTCAGACGATCATCATGTCTTGCGAAGAAATCGTATATGTCGTTACAAATCGATACCTGTTGAATAAAAACATCTATAAAATTGGATATACCATGGCGTCTATGGAAGTTCGTTTACGCGAGTTGAACGCATACACTCCCGTTCACGAGTTGTCATTTTTTGCCGTAAAAGCATTGACTACAGAGTGTCCATCGAAAGTCGAACGTCAATTACACGTGTTGTTTTCATCGAAACGCTGTCTCGAAACAAATAAACGTGAATGGTTCACATTGAATGATGAAGATTTAACGATAATTGTAAAAATGGTTGAAGATGCGTCGGATTGTCGTGAAGATTGTAGTTGTACTACGGCAAGAAAACGTAAATTGATTTCAAAAAATCAAAATATGGATATTGATATTTGCAAGATTGATATTATATCCGAACTTGCTAACGCCTCTACAAAAATGTCATTGAACGAGGTTTGTCAAAAATTTGGCATCGACGTAGAACGCGACAATCGCAACGCATTCTTTTGGAATATTGCTATGGATGAAAAACTGGTCATTCACGATGATCTGCTAAAATGGTGTGGATATTCTGGAGAATACAAAACAATGAAAACGCATTTTCTTTCATTAGTAAAAAAAAATACTCATATTGTGTACGAAGAAATTGAAGCGCCCGAATACAAGAAGAAACGTCTTATGGTGATGAAACCAATGGATTTTGAATCATTGTTAATGCAAATGCGTAGTCCAAAAGCTATGGAAATACGTAAAATTTATTCAATTTTAAAACATATAATTTCGCAATATTCGATATATGAAAAATGCTATGAAATTAATCACATGCCTAACTAGAGTTTAAAGTAACCATGACTGACTAATATATTAATAGTTTTTAAAATTAATTCATCTTTTTTTTTATACGAAAAGGACAGGGGTATGTAGTCGTGTTTGGCAACTTGTAACAAATCATTGGTGTGTTTAATGGTAAATGGCACCGAAGACGAAGATGTTCTGTACGGCGGGTAAGATTGAGAAAACACAATATAATCATCATTGGTAAAATAATATATTTTATTGTCCATATTAAAAAGAAACACTTTTTTGGGAAATATCACAGCATATTTATACGATTTATATCCACCACACATTATATATTTATCATAATCTCGCAATAATTTTAATTTATTCATCTTTAATAATTGCTGCGTTTATGGTTATTCGAGGAAATAGCATAACCGACGAAGTCTTATTACCTTCGCGGATACATTTCAGGTCAAAGCATATGAATACAATTTCACCTTGCATTTTGGACAATTCTCGCGTAGTAGAACTTACGATTCAATTATTTTTCATTATCAGCACGTGCACGGGAGTGGTATTGTCGACATTCAAATATGACGTTCGTACAATCATCTGACGGCTCTTCTCGATAGTCAGGGGTTTCGATGGCATACTAAAATTAGGTTATATTTCGACAGATCTAACCACTCTTGATCTTTACTGCTTAGTAAATGGTCAAAGTGGTATACCGGATCTGTCGGCGACTGTACTTATTTATGTAATAAGCTAGACGGTAATTTATCAAATTGTACAACTGGCTTGAAAACTTTATCGTCTTTGGATCAGTTCACACAGCGACATACGCAACGCTACGCGGCGCTGCATTTTTACTATAGCTATTCAAAATGGAACTTAATTCATTACACAAGAAGATACACGTTTGATTGTAAGAGTTCAAATTTAAATTAAATTAAATTAATTATTACAAATCTGCACTCTGCGAGATTAGGTATTTGAAGCGTTCCCGACAATTCGCATTTTGTAGTAATTTTGCCGTTGTATTTATCATTTTTATTGAACTATTTCAATAAAAACGTTAAATACAACGGCAAAATTACTACAAAATGCGAATTGTCGGGAACGCTTCAAATACCTAATCTCGCAGAGTGCAGATTTGTAATAATTAATTTAAATTTGAACTCTTACAATCAAACGTGTATCTTCTTGTGTAATGAATTAAGTTCCATTTTGAATAGCTATAGTAAAAATGCAGCGCCGCGTAGCGTTGCGTATGGCGCGGTGTGATCTGGATCCAAAGACGATAAAGTTTTCAAGCCAGTTGTACAATTTGATAAATTACCGTCTAGCTTATTACATAAATAAGTACAGTCGCCGACAGATCCGGTGTACCACTTTGACCATTTACTAAGCAGTAAAGATCAAGAGTGGTCAGGTCTGTCGAAATATAACCTAATTTTAGTATGCCATCGAAACCCCTGACTATCGAGAAGAGCCGTCAGATGATTGTACGAACGTCATATTTGAATGTCGACAATACCACTCCCGTGCACGTGCTGATAATGAAAAATAATAGAATCGTAAGTTCTACTACGCGAGAATTGTCCAAAATGCAAGGTGAAATTGTATTCATATGCTTTGACCTGAAATGTAGCCGCGAAGGTAATAAGACTTCGTCGGTTATGCTATTTCCTCGAATAACCATAAACGCAGCAATTATTAAAGATGAATAAATTAAAATTATTGCGAGATTATGATAAATATATAATGTGTGTTGGATATAAATCGTAGAAATATGCTGTGATATTTCCCAAAAAAGTGTTTCTTTTTAATATGGACAATAAAATATATTATTTTACCAATGATGATTATATTGTGTTTTCTCATTCTTACCCGCCGTACAGAACATCTTCGTCTTCGGTGCCATTGACCATTAAACACACCAATGATTTGTTACCAGTTGCCAAACACGACTACATACCCCTGTCCTTTTCGTATAAAAAAAAAGATGAATTAATTTTCAAAACTATTAATATATTAGTCAGTCATGGTTACTTTAAACTCTAGTTAGGCATGTGATTAATTTCATAGCATTTTTCATATATCGAATATTGCGAAATTATATGTTTTAAAATTGAATAAATTTTATGTATTTCCATAGCTTTTGGACTACGCATTTGCATTAACAATGATTCAAAATCCATTGGTTTCATCACCATAAGACGTTTCTTCTTGTATTCGGGCGCTTCAATTTCTTCGTACACAATATGAGTATTTTTTTTTACTAATGAAAGAAAATGCGTTTTCATTGTTTTGTATTCTCCAGAATATCCACACCATTTTAGCAGATCATCGTGAATGACCAGTTTTTCATCCATAGCAATATTCCAAAAGAATGCGTTGCGATTGTCGCGTTCTACGTCGATGCCAAATTTTTGACAAACCTCGTTCAATGACATTTTTGTAGAGGCGTTAGCAAGTTCGGATATAATATCAATCTTGCAAATATCAATATCCATATTTTGATTTTTTGAAATCAATTTACGTTTTCTTGCCGTAGTACAACTACAATCTTCACGACAATCCGACGCATCTTCAACCATTTTTACAATTATCGTTAAATCTTCATCATTCAATGTGAACCATTCACGTTTATTTGTTTCGAGACAGCGTTTCGATGAAAACAACACGTGTAATTGACGTTCGACTTTCGATGGACACTCTGTAGTCAATGCTTTTACGGCAAAAAATGACAACTCGTGAACGGGAGTGTATGCGTTCAACTCGCGTAAACGAACTTCCATAGACGCCATGGTATATCCAATTTTATAGATGTTTTTATTCAACAGGTATCGATTTGTAACGACATATACGATTCCTTCGCAAGACATGATGATCGTCTGAATGCGTACGACGTAATGACTTCGCAGTCTTTTTTTTTTTTTTTTTTTTTTTTTCGAAAGGGTCTATGCTAAGGGTCGGGTTAAGACCGCTGTAGCTAAGTCGGACTATAACTAGCCTGGTGGCTAGTTTATTTGGTTAGAGTCGATGGGAGGGCTTGACCCTCCCTAACATCACCCGGGTGATGTTCAGACCGGATTTTGGGAACAGCTACGAGTTGTGAGCTATTATTATGACAGGGGAGACGCGGGTCTCACCTGCTAAGGGGTCCGACCCCTTCCTCACTCGCTGATGAGTGAGGTTGCTCGCGCGCGGTAGCATAAGCTAGCGGCGTGCGAGTTGTCGCGATAGAGGAGCTCTCGTTTTTATCGCTATCGGTACTGAGAGGGCCGTCCCTCTCCCCTTCCGCGTACGGTCGGGATGACTCGCGCACGTAAGTCCTAATATCGATGCGGTTCGCGGTATTGATAGAGCTCTCTATAACAATATCGCGGTCGCGGGCACTATTTAGGAGTGAACCTAGTCTACTGGGATATGAACTCGAACTCGGGTTCGGGTCCGGTCCCGTGTTAGGGTCGGTCTGTATGTCTGTACGTGTTGTCGTGTCGGATGTGGGACCTCGGGGTAGGCGCCGGCGTCGACCCCGGTGCGATGATAGTCGCGCGGGTGCGTGTGATTTGTGTTTACGTAACTGTACACAGTACGTTACGTATTTTGTAATCGGGTCTACGGGATCGGCTAAGATATGCTTAGGCCGTTTGTACGGGTGTCGGAAGGTCTGTGCGTCGTGTTCATAGTCCAGTGCCTTTTTGATAAGGGGGTTGGGGTGGTTTTTGCCTTTATCAAAGAATCTCTCTACGAGTTCCTTGATGTAGGCTTTAATAGTGACGATTTCGCAGTCCCTATGCAAGTCGATGTTACGCATGTACCAGGGGGCGCCTGTTGCCATGCGTAGAAACCGGTTTTGGACTCTTTGCAAACGGTCCAGTTGAGACTCGCTTATCTGTGCGAAAGAGACGCACGCATAAGTGAGTATCGTTCTAATGCAAACTTTATACAGTGTAAGCTTATGTCTTAGGGACATTTTGCTTCGCGAATTAAGTAGCGGATATAATTTGTAGAGTACAAATTTCGCTTTACGTAACGTGTTACTAATGTGACTCGAAAACGACATCGACTTGTTTAGTACTACGCCTAAATATTTCACCTGAGTGACCTGTGGGATTTTGTTGCCGTGCAGGCTTATAGGGCTCATAAGTTTACGGGGGCAAGTACGCCTCATTGCACTTTTAATATCAAATTGGATGGCGTGACTTTTGTCGGGATTGACTTCTATTCTCCATTTGGAGAACCAGTTACCGAGAGCGGTAACTGACTCCTGGAGGGCTTTTGACGCGGTACAGGCACGTATGTGGGAGTAATAAAGGGCTGTGTCGTCCGCGAACATAGCTAATTGCACCTTAGCGTGTTTGGGGATGTCACTAGTATACAGGTTATATAGGGAGGGCGAGAGGACCGAGCCCTGCGGCACTCCCGCCTCCATATATCTTGGCGACGACAGTGCGCCTTCAACGCGGAAATGAAATTTACGGTTTTTTAAAAAGTTACTAATCAGTAGAACAAGATAATCGGGTATTTCCATTTGATAGAGTTTGTATAACAGTCCGTTATGCCAAATTTTATCAAAAGCTTTTGCAATGTCAAAGAATACGGCGCATGTCGTCTTCCTGTCGTTTTTGCTAGATATTATGTACTCCATTAAGCGGTGTACTTGAGCGGGACAACTGTGCATTTCGCGGAAGGCGAACTGCTCGTCTGGAAGGAGTTTTTTGTCGGATATGACGTCATTGAGGCGCCTTTTGATAACTCTTTCGTAGACTTTACCGAGGGAGCTAATGAGACTTATTGGACGGTAACTACCAGGCACCTTCCGGGGTTTCCCCGGTTTGTGGATACCTATGACAATAGCTACTTTCCAAATGTCTGGGAATGAACATCCTACTAAGAGGGCGTTAAAGATGTTCACTAGGAGTTGAATAAGCTCGGACGGTAGCATTTTAAGTGTTTTGTTTGAAATACCGTCGAGGCCTGGGGCCTTTTTGGCTTTCATACACTTAGTAATGTCACTGACCTCCTCCGAGTCCACCATCCTCACCCTATCTACATCAGGTGGCCTCGAGAGTCGGCTGTCGACCTCGCTATTCACTAAGCTAAGGTGCACGGGATCAATCGGGAGAGTACTCGGCCGGCACTGTTGTTCGAAGTTATCAGCTAGGCACTCGGCCTTGTCTATGTCTTCGAATGCAGGAGGACGGTTTGCTCTGTCTAACGGAGGCATATCGCACTCCGTGTCGTTTTTGAGGGCCCTCGCGAGTGGCCAGTATGCCACGTGAGACGGTTCTAGGTCACTAAGAAGTCGATCTCAACTCTCGGCTTTGTGTTGTTTGATCTTAAACTTAACTTCCCTCTCGTAGTGACGGAGGGCTTTCCTCCACTCTTCCGACGGGTAGCGGTCATATGTGCGCTTAGCCGCATTTCGGAGTCTGATGGACTCCCTTATGTCCTCAGGGAGGGGCCAACGGCCCTTGGGGGTCGTTGGCACCTCCCTAGATGATCTCTCTATGGTCGCTACCAGGTGATCGGTCAAGTGGGAGGCGGCCTCTATGGCTATCTCTTTACTATCTATAATATCGGGGATTTTATCTAAGTGACTAGATTGGAGGACTTTGATGTTCTCCGCAAGTGATTTATAATCTACTATCTTCCTAGTACTGCGATTATTGGGGTTAAGACTACCAAGTGTAATCATAACCGGTCTGTGATCCGAGTTAAGCTCGTGGAGGGTCTCGATATAGATATTTAGGGACACATTTTTAACTAGAGCTATGTCTATAGTACTAGGATTGCGTATGACGCCGTTGATGTTTTCATTGGTGTCATAGCGAGTGGGGTCCGTGGGAGCTAAAAGAGCAAAATTTAATGTGTCGGTTAAGCTACAAAGGATTGAGCCGTTCTTATTGTTATTTATATTGCCCCACTCAGTGTGTTTACAATTTAAGTCGCCGGCAATGATGACAGCGTTGCCTAAATTGAATAGCGCCTGCAGGTCGCTGGAATGTAGTTCATTGTTACATGCCAGGTACGCGCTAACTATAACAATGGGTCCGTGACCGGACATGCTAATGTGACAAACAGATGTTTCTAAACTTAACAATGGCGGTGGCTCTAAGGGAATACAATGTAATGATTTTTTATAGTAGATAAGAGTGCCTCCGAGTCGGGATCGAGTTCTATCATTTCTGATTATTTTGTAGTTAGCTATTTTTGGGCTCCTAATACTAGGTTTTAAAAACGTCTCCTGCACTAGAAGAATATCGACATTTTGGCTGCTTACAAAATCGCGAATTTCGCTTATGTTATTCCTAATGCCGTTCGTATTGAACGACACTACGCGTAACGAGTGCGGCTTTGTCCTTCCCGAAGGCTCCATTAGATACCGTTTGTGGAGAGAGCCTTGATCTGACGGATCAAGACCTGATGGTCTGACAAAGCTTGGATGCGGTCTGTGGCCGATCCTTTTAGCTTTGTCGCTAAAATGGAAAGCTCCATCGGGTCAATAGGCCCGACGTTGCTTAGGAACTGCTGGACGAAAGAGAGGTCTGCAGTGAAGCTGGGAGTCGGAGGGGGGGTGGCCTTAGGCGCTTTGGGCGCGGAGGGCATGGCCTTGCTGGGGAGAGCGGGGAAAGCCGCTGGCTCCAACCTACTGTTCTGCGCGGGCTTGAACCATGCAGATTGGGAGGGTAGGGGGGCAGGGACGAATCTCTGTTTTGGGGGGGCACCTTTCGTCTGTGGTGCAACGCGTTTTTTAACTTTGGGTGCTTTTTTGCACCCTCTGTAGTTGGCGGGGTGTCCTTGGGACTTGCAAAGAACACAGCTAGGGGGTTCGGACTCCTCAGCTGGGCTCTTGCGGGGGCAATCAGAGGTGCCGTGGTCTCCGAGGCACTTGACGCAACGCGGCCTGGCTTGGCAATTCCGTGCCGAGTGCCCGTAAAGTTGGCATCGGTGGCACTGGCCAGGGATGCCCCTTTTACGGGGGGGCTCCACACGGATGCCCGTAATGTGACAGATGGCTCGGATATTGAAGATATCCTTGCTCTCTGGTGTAAGGGGGAGGGTTACGAGTACCATATTGTACTCGTGTTTTTTAATCGGGTGGTACATACGATGTACCTCTAGTGCGGGATAACCCTGGAACTTGATATCCACAAGTACCTCTTGTGTAGAGAGGCACTTGTCGACTCCGGTAATGACGACGCGCAGAAGGCGCTCGTCTTCAAGGGCATAAGTATGATATCCTATGCCTTTATTACGTAGGAACGCGGTGAGGAGGCGGTGGTCCTCCGAGGTCTTAACCTGAACCTTGATGCCGATTGGGGTCGTGTGTGCGGACGAGTAACGCAGCTTTTGCTCGTTAATCGCCGCTGAGATGAGGTTCCATTTTGCCTTCTCCTGTATGATTACAGGAGGAGGCATTTTAGAACGGACGGCCTGAGGGGCCTGAGAGGCCTGAGGGGCCTGGGAGGCCTGAGGGGCCTGTGGTGCCGGAAGGGCCTGGGGGGCCGGAGGGGCCTGCGAGGTTCGGGGGACCTGGGAGGCCAGAGGGGCCTGGGAAGCCAGAGGGGTCTTGGAGGCCAGAGGGGCCGATGAGGTAGTAGGGGCCGCGGAGCCATGAGCCTGCACGGTTTTCCTATTCTTTGTGACCGACTTGGTCGGGGAGCTTAAGATTGGAGAGGAGGTGCCCTCTGGACGCTTCCTCTTCTTCGTCTTTTTATGTTGGACCGTAGTGAACTCCCCTTCGCTACGGTCGTCTTCTTGCTCTGAGCAAGACATCTCTGAAGGAGATGATGGGGAATCATTGTCGGCCGGAATTAACGCGACGTCGCTATCGGGCGACGCCGGTGAGTCAGCTTCGTGCATGCGCACGAAGCGTTCCCATTTGGACGCTACGTCGGGGACCTCTAATTTCAAAAACTCCAGGAACTTTCTGATCATGGCGTCAGTCATGATCGGGAAGTTTATCCCGGGAGTGGGATTCTGCTCTCTTTAGTTTATTATTGGGGATACAGCCCCTCCCGGCGACCGGGAGGGGAGGTGTGTATGGAGGAAAACCTCCTCGTGTAGTGTGCCTAAACGTGTCACGGTACTTACAATTGTTCCTCGGGCGGGCTGGAACTCACTCACTTACGTTACACTAAACACTAGGGCGCTAGTGTTCGCGAACGAGACGCGGCGGAGCGCGAGCAGAAGGCTCGCGCTAAAACCGAGACAGACGATGCGACCGGTCGCACGCTCGTCCGGTAGGCGGCGGTCGCGGCGCGGCGCGAGACACGGTACGGCACGGGTCGGGCGGCAAAGGCGGTTGGGTGGCGCCTTGTACTCTTCTTTCTTGCTGTCTTGACTCTTGAGTCTTGACTCTTGCTGTCTTCTTTCTTCGGGCTTCCTTCTTCAGTGGTACACACACACGCGAGAGTGCAATAATGCGGAAACGACGGAACGATCGGAGCGAGCGGAGCTGTTCATCGGACGGTGTCCGAGAACAGAATGACTTCGCACTCTCTAGCGCTCGCTCTTTTAAAAGGGCCTTACGGCGGGCTAACCAATACCAGGGGCTATGCCCCTCTAATTGGGGTGGGAGGACGCGCCCAGTACTAATACTGGGCGCATGAGTCTCTAAGTTTTAGGGAAGACCCCCCGCGGCAGAACGCGGGGGAAACCCGTGGGGGAGCAACGGTACAATGGGAGTGACGAATGCCAGTCCAGGCACGACCAAGACCAACGGTCGGCTCCAAACGGCGCGTGGGGGTCCCGACCCGGGGGTCGGGAAACGTGTATGGGTCCACTCCCTCACGCGCCGTGATTTACCGGACCGCGGAACCAAGCGACCTGGGGTAGGAAGGGGGGAAAGGTGTTCCCGGGCCCCTGACTTTTGATGTCGGGGGGGAAAGGGCAACCACGGGGCTGACGTGTGGGGCAATAGGGCTGCCCCACGTCATACTCCGGGCGCACAAAAAGGTGGTTGCGCCGGTTTTTGTGACCGACGCGGGGGGTAGGGGGGGGCAATGATCAACGGTGCTGGGCGGGGTCGCACCGCGCTTGGGGGCGTCTCGGTAGCGTAGCTCCGGGATGCTCCCTGCGTCTGGTGTCAGCAGGGTGGGTGCCGTTTGACAAGCGGGCATGCCACGGCAGCGGGTCGATGAAGGCCGGGTGCGTGGCTTCCGCTCGCTCGGAGGTTCGGTGGTCCTGCAACTAGAGCGGAAAGATTATTGCGTTCAAGGAGCGCGGGGGGGGCGGTAAAAAGAAACACGCGTAAGTGTCCCGGGTCCGGAACGCGCAGCGCAGATCTCCGGCAGTCGACAGTCGGCTCCTCTGTTAGGAGCTTCTGGATGCCGGAGATATCTGGGCGCAGGTTCGGGTTAGGGCCGGGGGAGCCATATGTGTGCAAGGGCGGCAGCGAGGGGGGTGCCATCTACGAGGGCCTTTAGGATGGTCGGAAGGACTTCCTCCCCGGCCATAAGCTTCTGGACGCAGTTCACGGCCAGGGAGAGGAGGGACCGCAGAAGCTCTGCAGTCGATGCGGGGGCCTCGCTTTCCGCCGGCTCTTGGGGCGGCGGAGTAGGCGCCGGAGGCTGTGAGTGCGGGGCGTCCGCACGATTTGCAGGCTCCGGGGCGAATTCTGTTTCCGCGGCAACCGCGGGGGGGGTCCGCAGGTCTGCGCGGGGGGCGCTGTGAGCGCCGAGTGGTCCGCGTGAGGTCCGACTGCGGAGGGGCGAGCGCGAGCGGCTCAGGCTCCAGCTGGGAGTTGGCTGGATTTGCGGCGGCATCACAGGGGGGGGCCGCGGGGGACGTGGCATCCTTCCTCCTGGAGCTCGGCTGCTTTTTCCTCCTGGGGAGTTGCACAGGGGAAAGAGGGGCCGAGGGGGGGACATACCTGGGCGTATGGTCGTTGGCCTCCGCCATCAGTGAGGTAGAGGTCGGCGGAGGAGGGGGAGCTTCTTGCTCCAGGGGAGGCGAATTGGCAGGTGCGCAGGGGGGTGAGGCGCGGGCATTATCGGCACGCGGTTTCCGCGCCGCCCTGCGGTACACTGGGCACTTGCTGCTGTTGGCAGGATGGGCCCCCCTGCAGTTAACGCAGGTGGGCGTCTCAGAGGGGGAGCGGGGGCAATCCCGCACAGAGTGTTCCTCGGCACACCGGACACAGGCCACCCTCCGGTGGCAGTTGTGGCTGGAGTGCCGGAACTGGTAGCATCGGCGGCATTGGGCCGCCACGGCCCCGCCAGGCTTCGATGGTGACTCCCGGCATATTCAGGAGCTCACGTACCTCGTATATGCCGGGTACAACGTCCGGGGCCCTAGCGATAAGGGCGAGGAATAAGCAGGCGCCGGGATCAGACCTCGCCTGGATCAGGGAGACGTGCTCCGCCACGTATCCCAGTTCGGCGAGGCCGGCCCTGATCGCTCCGGTGTCTGTGAAGGAAGGTAGGCCCCTAATACCTACCTTGATGGTCCGGTCCTGTGGCAGCGAGTAGGAGAACCAGGAGGCTTGTCCTTGTTTCTCCAGGTCCGTCAGGTAGCGCGTCACGACCGTGTGTTCATGTTCGCTTTGGGGCGAAAAGCGAAACACATGGCCGTTACATTTGGCATTTGGTGGGTGCCCCAGTTTGTCTCGTAGACGGCTAAAATGGCGCACCCAGTCGTCGATACGCTCGGCGATCAGGGGCGGGTAGCGGGTAGTAGATGGCGGCGGCGGGGTTTTTCTCTCCGACTGCGTCGGTGTGGGGGGTCTACGAATGCCTACTTGTGGGCTGATCGCACTCACCTCGGCATAAGACAGCTGACGGTCGGTGTACCTGGCCGTCGGTGGTGTCGGTGGATCGATGGGCGGCGGTGGAAAAGTAAGCGCGCGGTGGCGGTACCCGTGCGGCGCGCTTGAGCGGGTATCTGTGGCCGCACCAGGTGCGGCTCGGCGGTTGTCGCCCGGCTGTGGGGCCGGCGAGACATCTGACGAGCGCGAAGAGCTCGTGGTAGTCAGGGGTAGGACAGCCAGCTCGGCGTGCTGGTGTCGCGGCTGGATAGCCGGCGAGGGGCGGGCTGTGCCCGCGGGAGTACGGGGTGTGTCCTCTTGCTGGACGTTGTGGCGTCCAGGGTGAGCGGCAGGCTGGCGGGGATCGCCAGGGTGCGCAGTACGGCGCGAGACGCGCACATGGTTAGCCGAACCCTGGTCGGCTGTGCGGGGCGGGTGCCCAGACTCGTCGCAGGCCGTCGTCGGAGGGCATTGGGGCGGGGGCGTACCAGTACACCCCCGTGAGAATGCCGAAGGCGACCCGGGGCGGGCGGTGTCCTGCCCACGCAAGCTAGGCTCGGAGAGCAAGCGGTGGTGTGTGCGGTCCTGAGTCAGACGTGAGCTAGACCTCGATGAGGCCGGGCTGTACGACAACACGGAGGCCGCACATGAGAAGTCCAGGTAGTCGCGGTGTAACCGCGGGTCATGGTCCGACATTGTTACGACATAACAATAAAACACACAAGTCACACATAAACAGTCAACACTGAACGGTAACAAGTGTACGTATCACAAACACAAGGGTATTCACACGTTACGTGGACGAACGATACACTAAGTGTACATACACGAAGACGGTACACACACTTAGGGGGGCTGACTCCTCGTGACCCACCGTTGAGTCGGAACTCAACGGGAGGCCAGGAGCAGGGCAACTCCCCAGCAAGGCGCAAATCCACAGCTTATTCTAATGAATAAGGTGTGGATTTACGATCGCTATTGGGAAACACTTGGCACTGCTCTAATGAAAGGTGTCGGCACGATCGCGGAGTGAGCGAGACACTCGACGCGTTTGGAGCGAGACGGCAACTGACGCGGAGTGCTCGCTCTTTTATTCCACCGAAACCTACAAATCCGAACGATAATTTCATTACCAAATGGATACGACTGCATCGTTCGGATTTGTTTCTCTAGTGACGCCGTAAAAAGAACAGCGCCACCAAGCGTTGATGGCCCGAACTAATCTCCAGAGGTACAAGACACCCACAGCCAACGGTCCGATGATTGAACCAATCTTACAAGCTAGCTGGCCGTTCGGATTTGTATATTTTGTGACGTCATCTCCAGAGGTACAACGAGTAGAGAGAGCTCATCGAATTTCAGGTTATATTTCGACAGATCTGACCACTCTTGATCTTTACTGCTTAGTAAATGGTCAAAGTGGTACACCGGATCTGTCGGCGACTGTACTTATTTATGTAATAAGCTAGACGGTAATTTATCAAATTGTACAACTGGCTTGAAAACTTTATCGTCTTTGGATCAGTTCACACCGCGACATACGCAACGCTACGCGGCGCTGCATTTTTACTATAGCTATTCAAAATGGAACTTAATTCATTACACAAGAAGATACACGTTTGATTGTAAGAGTTCAAATTTAAATTAAATTAAATTAATTATTACAAATCTGCACTCTGCGAGATTAGGTATTTGAAGCGTTCCCGACAATTCGCATTTTGTAGTAATTTTGCCGTTGTATTTAACGTTTTTATTGAAATAGTTCAATAAAAATGAAAAACTTTGACCATTTACTAAGCAGTAAAGATCAAGAGTAGTCAGATCTGTCGAAATATAACCTAATTTTAGTATGCCATCGAAACCCCTGACTATCGAGAAGAGCCGTCAGATGATTGTACGAACTTCATATTTGAATGTCGACAATACTACTCCCGTGCACGTGTTGATAATGAAAAATAATAGAATCGTAAGTTCTACTACGCGAGAATTGTCCAAAATGCAACGTGAAATTGTATTCATATGCTTTGACCTGAAATGTATCCGCGAAGGTAATAAGACTTCGTCGGTTATGCTATTTCCTCGAATAACCATAAACGCAGCAATTATTAAAGATGAATAAATTAAAATTATTGCGAGATTATGATAAATATATAATGTGTGGTGGATATAAATCGTATAAATATGCTGTGATATTTCCCAAAAAAGTGTTTCTTTTTAATATGGACAATAAAATATATTATTTTACCAATGATGATTATATTGTGTTTTCTCATTCTTACCCGCCGTACAGAACATCTTCGTCTTCGGTGCCATTTACCATTAAACACACCAATGATTTGTTACAAGTTGCCAAACACGACTACATACCCCTGTCCTTTTCGTATAAAAAAAAAGATTAATTAATTTTAAAAACTATTAATATATTAGTCAGTCATGGTTACTTTAAACTCTAGTTAGGCATGTGATTAATTTCATAGCATTTTTCATATATCGAATATTGCGAAATTATATGTTTTAAAATTGAATAAATTTTACGTATTTCCATAGCTTTTGGACTACGCATTTGCATTAACAATGATTCAAAATCCATTGGTTTCATCACCATAAGACGTTTCTTCTTGTATTCGGGCGCTTCAATTTCTTCGTACACAATATGAGTATTTTTTTTACTAATGAAAGAAAATGCGTTTTCATTGTTTTGTATTCTCCAGAATATCCACACCATTTTAGCAGATCATCGTGAATGACCAGTTTTTCATCCATAGCAATATTCCAAAAGAATGCGTTGCGATTGTCGCGTTCTACGTCGATGCCAAATTTTTGACAAACCTCGCTCAATGACACTTTTGTAGAGGCGTTAGCAAGTTCGGATATAATATCAATCTTGCAAATATCAATATCCATATTTTGATTTTTTGAAATCAATTTACGTTTTCTTGCCGTAGTACAACTACAATCTTCACGACAATCCGACGCATCTTCAACCATTTTTACAATTATCGTTAAATCTTCATCATTCAATGTGAACCATTCACGTTTATTTGTTTCGAGACAGCGTTTCGATGAAAACAACACGTGTAATTGACGTTCGACTTTCGATGGACACTCTGTAGTCAATGCTTTTACGGCAAAAAATGACAACTCGTGAACGGGAGTGTATGCGTTCAACTCGCGTAAACGAACTTCCATAGACGCCATGGTATATCCAATTTTATAGATGTTTTTATTCAACAGGTATCGATTTGTAACGACATATACGATTCCTTCGCAAGACATGATGATCGTCTGAATGCGTACGACGTAATGACTTCGCAGTCTCTAGCGCTCGCTCTTTTATTCCACCGAAACCTACAAATCCGAACGATAATTTCATTACCAAATGGATACACGACTGCATCGTTCGGATTTGTATCTCTAGTGACGCCGTAAAATGAACAGCGCCACCAAGCGTTGATGGCCCGAACTAATCTCCAGAGGTACAAGACACCCACAGCCAACGGTCCGATGATTGAACCAATCTTACAAGCTAGCTGGCCGTTCGGATTTGTATATTTTGTGACGTCATCTCCAGAGGTACAACGAGTAGAATGAGCTCATCGAATTTCAGGTTATATTTCGACAGATCTGACCACTCTTGATCTTTACTGCTTAGTAAATGGTCAAAGTGGTACACCGGATCTGTCGGCGACTGTACTTATTTATGTAATAAGCTAGACGGTAATTTATTAAATTGTACAACTGGCTTGAAAACTTTATCGTCTTTGGATCAGTTCACACCGCGACATACGCAACGCTACGCGGCGCTGCATTTTTACTATAGCTATTCAAAATGGAACTTAATTCATTACACAAGAAGATACACGTTTGATTGTAAGAGTTCAAATTTAAATTAAATTAAATTAATTATTACAAATCTGCACTCTGCGAGATTAGGTATTTGAAGCGTTCCCGACAATTCGCATTTTGTAGTAATTTTGCCGTTGTATTTAACGTTTTTATTGAAATAGTTCAATAAAAATGATAAATACAACGGCAAAATTACTACAAAATGCGAATTGTCGGGAACGCTTCAAATACCTAATCTCGCAGAGTGCAGATTTGTAATAATTAATTTAATTTAATTTAAATTTGAACTCTTACAATCAAACGTGTATCTTCTTGTGTAATGAATTAAGTTCCATTTTGAATAGCTATAGTAAAAATGCAGCGCCGCGTAGCGTTGCGTATGTCGCGGTGTGAACTGATCCAAAGACGATAAAGTTTTCAAGCCAGTTGTACAATTTGATAAATTACCGTCTAGCTTATTACATAAATAAGTACAGTCGCCGACAGATCCGGTGTACCACTTTGACCATTTACTAAGCAGTAAAGATCAAGAGTGGTCAGATCTGTCGAAATATAACCTTATTTTAGTATGCCATCGAAACCCCTGACTATCGAGAAGAGCCGTCAGATGATTGTACGAACGTCATATTTGAATGTCGACAATACCACTCCCGTACACGTGCTGATAATGAAAAATAATAGAATTGTAAGTTCTACTACGCGAGAATTGTCCAAAATGCAAGGTGAAATTGTATTCATATGCTTTGACCTGAAATGTATCCGCGAAGGTAATAAGACTTCGTCGGTTATGCTATTTCCTCGAATAACCATAAAAATAGCAATTATTAAAGATGAATAAATTAAAATTATTGCGAGATTATGATAAATATATAATGTGTGGTGGATATAAATCGTATAAATATGCTGTGATATTTCCCAAAAAAGTGTTTCTTTTTAATATGGACAATAAAATATATTATTTTACCAATGATGATTATATTGTGTTTTCTCATTCTTACCCGCCGTACAGAACATCTTCGTCTTCGGTGCCATTTACCATTAAACACACCAATGATTTGTTACAAGTTGCCAAACACGACTACATACCCCTGTCCTTTTCGTATAAAAAAAAAGATGAATTAATTTTAAAAACTATTAATATATTAGTCAGTCATGGTTACTTTAAACTCTAGTTAGGCATGTGATTAATTTCATAGCATTTTTCATATATCGAATATTGCGAAATTATATGTTTTAAAATTGAATAAATTTTACGTATTTCCATAGCTTTTGGACTACGCATTTGCATTAACAATGATTCAAAATCCATTGGTTTCATCACCATAAGACGTTTCTTCTTGTATTCGGGCGCTTCAATTTCTTCGTACACAATATGAGTATTTTTTTTTACTAATGAAAGAAAATGCGTTTTCATTGTTTTGTATTCTCCAGAATATCCACACCATTTTAGCAGATCATCGTGAATGACCAGTTTTTCATCCATAGCAATATTCCAAAAGAATGCGTTGCGATTGTCGCGTTCTACGTCGATGCCAAATTTTTGACAAACCTCGTTCAATGACATTTTTGTAGAGGCGTTAGCAAGTTCGGATATAATATCAATCTTGCAAATATCAATATCCATATTTTGATTTTTTGAAATCAATTTACGTTTTCTTGCCGTAGTACAACTACAATCTTCACGACAATCCGACGCATCTTCAACCATTTTTACAATTATCGTTAAATCTTCATCATTCAATGTGAACCATTCACGTTTATTTGTTTCGAGACAGCGTTTCGATGAAAACAACACGTGTAATTGACGTTCGACTTTCGATGGACACTCTGTAGTCAATGCTTTTACGGCAAAAAATGACAACTCGTGAACGGGAGTGTATGCGTTCAACTCGCGTAAACGAACTTCCATAGACGCCATGGTATATCCAATTTTATAGATGTTTTTATTCAACAGGTATCGATTTGTAACGACATATACGATTCCTTCGCAAGACATGATGATCGTCTGAATGCGTACGACGTAATGACTTCGCACTCTCTAGCGCTCGCTCTTTTATTCCACCGAAACCTACAAATCCGAACGATAATTTCATTACCAAATGGATACACGACTGCATCGTTCGGATTTGTATCTCTAGTGACGCCGTAAAAAGAACAGCGCCACCAAGCGTTGATGGCCCGAACTAATCTCCAGAGGTACAAGACACCCACAGCCAACGGTCCGATGATTGAACCAATCTTACAAGCTAGCTGGCCGTTCGGATTTGTATATTTTGTGACGTCATCTCCAGAGGTACAACGAGTAGAGAGAGCTCATCGAATTTCAGTTTATATTTCGACAGATCTGACCACTCTTGATCTTTACTGCTTAGTAAATGGTCAAAGTGGTACACCGGATCTGTCGGCGACTGTACTTATTTATGTAATAAGCTAGACGGTAATTTATCAAATTGTACAACTGGCTTGAAAACTTTATCGTCTTTGGATCAGTTCACACCGCGACATACGCAACGCTACGCGGCGCTGCATTTTTACTATAGCTATTCAAAATGGAACTTAATTCATTACACAAGAAGATACACGTTTGATTGTAAGAGTTCAAATTTAAATTAAATTAAATTAATTACAAATCTGCACTCTGCGAGATAAGGTATTTGAAGCGTTCCCGACAATTCGCATTTTGTAGTAATTTTGCCGTTGTATTTAACGTTTTTATTGAAATAGTTCAATAAAAATGTTAGCAAGTTCGGATATAATATCAATCTTGCAAATATCAATATCCATATTTTGATTTTTTGAAATCAATTTACGTTTTCTTGCCGTAGTACAACTACAATCTTCACGACAATCCGACGCATCTTCAACCATTTTTACAATTATCGTTAAATCTTCATCATTCAATGTGAACCATTCACGTTTATTTGTTTCGAGACAGCGTTTCGATGAAAACAACACGTGTAATTGACGTTCGACTTTCGATGGACACTCTGTAGTCAATGCTTTTACGGCAAATTTGACAACTCGTGAACGGGAGTGTATGCGTTCAACTCGCGTAAACGAACTTCCATAGACGCCATGGTATATCCAATTTTATAGATGTTTTTATTCAACAGGTATCGATTTGTAACGACATATACGATTCCTTCGCAAGACATGATGATCGTCTGAATGCGTACGACGTAATGACTTCGCACTCTCTAGCGCTCGCTCTTTTATTCCACCGAAACCTACAAATCCGAACGTTAATTTCATTACCAAATGGATACGACTGCATCGTTCGGATTTGTATCTCTAGTGACGCCGTAAAAAGAACAGCGCCACCAAGCGTTGATGGCCCGAACTAATCTCCAGAGGTACAAGACACCCACAGCCAACGGTCCGATGATTGAACCAATCTTACAAGCTAGCTGGCCGTTCGGATTTGTATATTTTGTGACGTCATCTCCAGAGGTACAACGAGTAGAGAGAGCTCATCGAATTTCAGGTTATATTTCGACAGATCTGACCACTCTTGATCTTTACTGCTTAGTAAATGGTCAAAGTGGTACACCGGATCTGTCGGCGACTGTACTTATTTATGTAATAAGCTAGACGGTAATTTATCAAATTGTACAACTGGCTTGAAAACTTTATCGTCTTTGGATCAGTTCACACCGCGACATACGCAACGCTACGCGGCGCTGCATTTTTACTATAGCTATTTAAAATTTATTACACAAGAAGATACACGTTTGATTGTAAGAGTTCAAAGGACATCATTCATTTTGGACCAAAAAATGAAAGTGCCGGCCAGAAAAAAAAACTACGATATTCGGATAGAATACACAATTTCTATCATTTTTTACTATGACGTCCAATCTGTGCGCACAACGGTTACGTCGTAATAACATAACAAATAAAATATTTTTTTATTAATTCTTTGTTGTTAAAAAAAGATTGGAGTGACATTATAATATAAAAAAATATTATATTAAAATTTATTTTGGTACATAATCGCAAAATACTCAAGGTCAAAACCTAGTGGTCAAGATATAAAATCGTACTATTTAACACATTCATATTTATTCTTTATAATAAAGAATGTTGTCTGTTTAGAGTCAAACATTACAGGTTACATTCTCTCAAAACTTCAAATGGAATTCCGAGAACTAATGAAAAGGGTTAAGGGACGGCTACCTGGGTGCGTGAGCGCATTGTTATTGGTTGCCAACCGCCCGCCCGCGCTACGCCAGCGGCCAGCCAGTCAGTTATCCATGCAACTTTGGTTACATCGGACGGCTATCGTGACAATAATCTCTTGTTCTTAGAGCGATATAATATCAAGTGTATTTAGCGAAGCTTAATATCTGACATTATGAACGTACAATTGTGTATTACGTGTCGTGTGCCTATTGGTGATCGCCGAAGTTATAGTTGGACATCCCGTGAATCACAACACATCGAAATCGCACAGTTTGTTATTGAAGATCTACTGGGTCATCAGGTGAGGATTATATTATCGCTATAACGAACGAATATGCCTAAGATATTTACTACGAACAAACATCATAACTCTTATGTACATAATGTTATAACATAAGCCGCATTTGCTGCTGTGTTTTTTAACAAACACAAGTTTTCAAATAAAGAGGGCCCCCCGCCCTCCGCGGATATATTATTTTTTTTATTTAATGATATATTACTAAGCTAATAAACTTTTTTTTTTCAGAATGAACCTACAGATGTTATATGCCGATCTTGTTGGCAAAGGGCCGAGCGGCAATATCTCCGACGTCAACGTGAAGTGCAGGAAGAACCTGACAACGAAGAACCTGATGTTGCGGACGAAGAAGTTGACGCTGTGCCTCATTCTACAGTTTTACCTGGTTTTGTACGAACTAGTAATACGGCAAACTCTTGTGTATTTCAACACTGTGTAGACTCAACAAGACACAGAATACCAGAAAACATTATTCTACGTGTTCTTTGCCGATACAGTGTATTCATATCAGAAAACAGTCGTGTTTGCAGCGAACACCTCGAGCAAAATGAATGGCATTTACTTGCTATGCAAGACAATTTAATTCAAGATTTTAATTCTGCACAGATCGTTAGTGCGCTAAGGTTGTTAATAAACCACATTAAAACAGAAGTTTTAGATTTTGAGCATTATGAATTGATCAATAACAAAGAGTTCCACGATTGGACTGGTCTTACTGCTGAACAATTCTCTGATTTATTGGCCAACACTCCGAGCTTAAATCAAAGAAGAAACAAAAAAACAATTTTAGCAGCTTTACTTGCAAAGATCCGAACTGGAGACTCAAATGCTAGGCTCGCAACGATATTTAAAACGAGCGAATCCACATTTGCGCGAATGCTTGAGACTGGCCGAGAAGCACTTTTGCGAGACTTTGTTCCAATGCATTTGGGGTTTGACCATATGACTCGGGAAGATGTCACACGTAGGAATCTTCTTATCCCAGAAAGTCTTTTTGGAAATATTGAAAGTCCTCCCGAAGAAAGAAAAGCTATTACAATTGTGGACGGCACATACATCTACATCCAAAAAAGCTCAAACTACTTTTTTCAACGAAAATCTTATAGTAGTCACAAGTTCCGGAACTTAGTAAAACCATTTTTATTTGTCTGCTGCGACGGTCACATAATAGAAGTTTCAGGTCCACACGCTGCTACTTCTTCAGATGCGCAGATAATGCAGAATATTGCTGAAAATAAAAGTGATCATGGCGATGGATTATTCCAATGGTTCTACCAAAGCGGGGACGTATTTATTTTGGACCGTGGGTTCAGAGATGCAGTTCCCATTCTTGAAGGAAATGGTTACACTGTGAAAATGCCGGAAACAAAGCATCCTGGAGCGACGCAACTAACCACGGAACAAGCAAACAAGTCACGCCTTGTTACTATTTGCCGTTGGGTTGTGGAAGTAGTAAATGGCCGATTTAAACGAGATTTCCGCCTGTTGAGAAACGTTCATATTAATATAACATTGCACTATATGTTTGAATATTTTAGAATCGCAGCAGCATTAATAAATGCTTATCACGTGTTGATAGTAGATAATGTCCATGCTTCTGATTTTTTACAAATAATCCGGGAAAGGATAAACATGCCCAATACACTGGCAGATCTTGTCGCCAGAGGTAACTTGAACAGAATGAGAGCACAGTTCCAGCCCATGTCTGCAGATATGGCTGAGTTTAATGACTTTCCTACGCTGACCGAAGAAGAATTAATATTATTTAGCCTCGGTATATATCAGCTGAAACAAGCGAGAAGTTACTATGGAGAGCATGTTCAACCAGATGGAGTTTTTAGCATTGAGCTAAGTGGTGGAATTCCTCTAGAGCTTGTAAGGGAATTGGAGGGAGAGGACTTGTGGTTGATTCGAGGGCGAATACAATCCCGACACATCCGATCTAAAACATACTATGTGTATATTGCTCTGGATAGAACAGCAACCGGGCGTCGAGCAATAAAACATTACTATTGCACATGCCATATAGGAATGAGAACCATCGGATGTTGCTCCCATACTATGTGCATAGTCTGGTACATGGGTTATGCTAGACATGACCCTTACCTCAGCCCACCCGCAATAAGTTTAGATGACGTATTTGTAAGACTAGAAAATGTTTAATTGTACGTCATTAACTTATTATTGTTATTAGCCTTTATTCAGAAGAACAATACATTTATTTTATATACATTACAAAATATTCAAATCAATAATTGATTTTTCCGTTGCGCGGTCTCTGCTTCTGAGTGCCTCTTGGCAATGGCCTCCCCCAACAGCTTCCACTCACATCTCTGACATGCCACTCCACATACACTAGTCCACATTTTGCCAGCCATTTGTACCATTTCATCTTCCCATCTTTTTAGAGATCTGCCCTCTTTTCTTTTAGCCCTTCTGGGATACAAAGATGTTATTATTTTTGTCCATTTGTCTGGCCCTCTCAAAATCAAAACATGTCCGGGCCGGACATGTTTTGATTGTTTGTTGTTTCATTTCAATTTTTTAGTTTTATATGTTACATCAGTTACACGTGTCATTTTTCTCAACTCCTTGTTTTCTATTTTGTCTATCCTTTTCTTTCCAAACATACTCCTCTCCATAGCCTTCGGCCCAACTTCCAGCATACTTGTATGAGCTTTTGTTAGTGCCCAAGTTTGGCACCCTTATGTTAGAATGGGTGGAATCCATGTATTAAATAGTTTTCTTTTGGTGCTCATGTTTATACTTATGCATTTTACTATTTCTTTAAAGGACCAGAATCTTTTCCAGGCATTGCCAATTTTTTTTTTTTGTATATCTTTGGTTGTTGTATCATATATATTAGTTATAACCACTGATTCTAAGCAGGAATCTTGCGGTTAATATTGTCTATTTCTCCCAGCGCCATCACACCTTGCCAGAGTTGCCAGAGCGTTTTTTTCTTAGTAATGTTGTCATTACCTTGTAATATCGATCAAACAAAACAAATGCTGTTTAGTCTATTTATATTTCTTCTTCTTATATATAAAAATGCATTTTCAAATGTGTTAGTCGCGCTAAAACTAGAAAACGGCTGAACGGATTGGGCTGATTTTAGTTTTAAAATATTCGTAGAAGTCCAGGGAAGGTTCTAAAGTGACACGAAGTTCACCGGGACAGTTAGTCTTCTTCTTATATATAAAAATGGATTTTCAAATGTGTTAGTCGCGCTAAAACTCGAAAACGGCTGAACTAGTTGGGCTGATTTTAGTCTCAAAATATTCGTAGAAGTCCAGGGAAGGTTTTAAAGTGACACGAAATTCACCGGGACAGCTAGTACTTGATACATATTTTTTATTTTTATTTTATGACTAAATATTTTTTTCCAATACTATTTATCAACCTTACCACTGTGTTTTACTATCAAGTATTATATCATAACGTAAGATATCCATGCTTTTAATAGTGACACTCCAACCTTTTTATCACAAAAGGATTATTTTTAAATTATTTTATTACGACGTAACCATTGGGCGCACAGATTGGACGTCATAGTAAAAAATGTTAGGAATTGTGTATTCTATTCGAATATATATTTTTTTCTTTCTGGCCGGCACTTTCATTTTTTGGTCCAAAAATGTATGAAACGTGAATGATGTCCTTTAAATAATTAAATTAAATTAATTATTACAAATCTGCACTCTGCGAGATTAGGTATTTGAAGCGTTCCCGACAATTCGCATTTTGTAGTAATTTTGCCGTTGTATTTATCATTTTTATTGAACTATTTCAATAAAAACGTTAAATACAACGGCAAAATTACTACAAAATGCGAATTGTCGGGAACGCTTCAAATACCTAATCTCGCAGAGTGCAGATTTGTAATAATTAATTTAATTTAATTTAAATTTGAACTCTTACAATCAAACGTGTATCTTCTTGTGTAATGAATTAAGTTCCATTTTGAATAGCTATAGTAAAAATGCAGCGCCGCGTAGCGTTGCGTATGTCGCGGTGTGAACTGATCCAAAGACGATAAAGTTTTCAAGCCAGTTGTACAATTTAATAAATTACCGTCTAGCTTATTACATAAATAAGTACAGTCGCCGACAGATCCGGTGTACCACTTTGACCATTTACTAAGCAGTAAAGATCAAGAGTGGTCAGATCTGTCGAAATATAACCTGAAATTCGATGAGCTCTCTCTACTCGTTGTACCTCTGGAGATGACGTCACAAAATATACAAATCCGAACGGCCAGCTAGCTTGTAAGATTGGTTCAATCATCGGACCGTTGGCTGTGGGTTTCTTGTACCTCTGGAGATTAGTTCGGGCCATCAACGCTTGGTGGCGCTGTTCTTTTTACGGCGTCACTAGAGATACAAATCCGAACGATGCAGTCGTGTATCCATTTGGTAATGAAATTATCGTTCGGATTTGTAGGTTTCGGTGGAATAAAAGAGCGAGCGCTAGAGAGTGCGAAGTCATTACGTCGTACGCATTCAGCCGATCATCATGTCTTGCGAAGGAATCGTATATGTCGTTACAAATCGATACCTGTTGAATAAAAACATCTATAAAATTGGATATACCATGGCGTCTATGGAAGTTCGTTTACGCGAGTTGAACGCATACACTCCCGTTCACGAGTTGTCATTTTTTGCCGTAAAAGCATTGACTACAGAGTGTCCATCGAAAGTCGAACGTCAATTACACGTGTTGTTTTCATCGAAACGCTGTCTCGAAACAAATAAACGTGAATGGTTCACATTGAATGATGAAGATTTAACGATAATTGTAAAAATGGTTGAAGATGCGTCGGATTGTCGTGAAGATTGTAGTTGTACTACGGCAAGAAAACGTAAATTGATTTCAAAAAATCAAAATATGGATATTGATATTTGCAAGATTGATATTATATCCGAACTTGCTAACGCCTCTACAAAAATGTCATTGAACGAGGTTTGTCAAAAATTTGGCATCGACGTAGAACGCGACAATCGCAACGCATTCTTTTGGAATATTGCTATGGATGAAAAACTGGTCATTCACGATGATCTGCTAAAATGGTGTGGATATTCTGGAGAATACAAAACAATGAAAACGCATTTTCTTTCATTAGTAAAAAAAAATACTCATATTGTGTACGAAGAAATTGAAGCGCCCGAATACAAGAAGAAACGTCTTATGGTGATGAAACCAATGGATTTTGAATCATTGTTAATGCAAATGCGTAGTCCAAAAGCTATGGAAATACGTAAAATTTATTCAATTTTAAAACATATAATTTCGCAATATTCGATATATGAAAAATGCTATGAAATTAATCACATGCCTAACTAGAGTTTAAAGTAACCATGACTGACTAATATATTAATAGTTTTTAAAATTAATTCATCTTTTTTTTTATACGAAAAGGACAGGGGTATGTAGTCGTGTTTGGCAA
Organism: Phengaris arion; assembly: GCA_963565745.1. Taxonomy (NCBI): domain Eukaryota; kingdom Metazoa; phylum Arthropoda; class Insecta; order Lepidoptera; family Lycaenidae; genus Phengaris; species Phengaris arion. The sequence goes on from OY751444.1 coordinate 20,186,559, forward strand.
CTTGTAACAAATCATTGGTGTGTTTAATGGTAAATGGCACCGAAGACGAAGATGTTCTGTACGGCGGGTAAGAATGTGAAAACACAATATAATCATCATTGGTAAAATAATATATTTTATTGTCCATATTAAAAAGAAACACTTTTTTGGGAAATATCACAGCATATTTATACGATTTATATCCACCACACATTATATATTTATCATAATCTCGCAATAATTTTAATTTATTCATCTTTAATAATTGCTGCGTTTATGGTTATTCGAGGAAATAGCATTGTTGGGAAACTAACTAAAATTCCCTAACATGGATTTGCAAATATGTGATTAAAAAACCGACTGTGACTCTTCGTAAATTTTAATTTCTTAATGCGTTTTGCGGTTAGTAGTAAAAATGTACATGCTTCTAGGAGAGAGCAACACATTTGGAAGGGGTAAGGTTGGCACAATATCATTGGTTAGTAAGTATGACGTGATTTAAGCTGCTGTGATTGGTTGCTGTCCTCTAAACTCCCTACGCTTGTATGGCTACCTCGTCATCATCATCATCAGAGGTATCACGTAACATGGCCCCGGCCTTGGAAGTTGTGACTTTCAATGAGATTCTTCTGGTGTGAATAAAGGGCAAATTTTAGTACACGATCGCCTGACGATACCGGATGCTGTACGAATATCGGCCACTCTGGTAATGTTGTCCTTTCCTGTAATCAAGTTAACAACGCGGCCCAAATGCCATTTAAGTGGAGGAAGATTGTCGTCTTTAATAACAACTAGAGTGTTTGGTAGAAGGTTGTCGTTTGCCGCCTTCCACTTTGTGCGAAGTTGAAGCTCCGAGATATACTCCTTCATCCACCGCGACCAAAAATGTTGTCTCATCTGCTCCACTCTTTGATACCGCGTAAGCCGCAGCGTGTTCGCCTCGTTCAAATCTTCGCATGCTGGTGAAGTTAAGGTGCGACCAATGAGAAAATGAGCTGGACTGAGTGGAAGATAATCATTAGGATCAGCTGACATAGGCGACAGTGGACGAGAGTTGAGAACAGCCTCAATTTGCGCTAGTACAGTACTCAACTCTTCATATGTAAGATGCGCATTTCCGACTACTCGACGAAGGTGGTGTTTGCATGAACGTACTCCGGCCTCCCAGAGACCACCAAAATGAGCAGCATAAGGTACAATAAAGCGAAATTTAATTTGTTCTTTAGACGCGTACTCACTAATATCAGAACTACATTTAGACAAAAATTTGGCAAAATCATTCATTAGACCTACGAAATTCCGCCCGTTGTCTGAAAATATCTCGTCTGGTTTTCCGCGGCGAGAAATAAAGCGTTTTAGGGCTAATAAGTAAGCATCAGATGTCAGATCCGTTACAAGCTCCAAGTGTATAGCTCTCGTGACAAAACATACGAATAGACAAACATAGCATTTAACCTTGCGAGCCCCTCTGCCTTTGTGATTAAGCATGAAAATTGGCCCAGCGTAATCAACGCCGCATTTGAAAAATGGATAAGTAGGACTAATCCGCTCAGTTGGTAAATTTCCCATCTGAGGAGTAAGAGTTTTCCCTCGCAAGCGTGTACAAATAATACATTGATGTACCACCTTTCGAGCCAAATTCCTACCTCCCACAGGCCACCAGGCTTCACGTATGTTAAACAACAGCGATTGCGGACCTGCGTGTAATAACTTAATATGCTCATAACGGAACAACAATTTAGTAAAATTATGATTATTACTTAATAAAATAGGATGCCTTTTACTATAAGAAAATGAATGCGAATTACTTAATCGGCCTCCTACGCGCAATATTTTATCCTTATCTAGAAAAATATTAAGTTTGGCTAAATAGTGAGTATTTTTAACTTTGATTTGTTTAATAAATAAATTATATTCCTCTGGAAATGATTCTAACTGTGATATTTTGGCTAATAAAATTTGAGAGTCTCCAATCTCATCGACGCTTAAAATACCGCTACGCTTATTGTTCTTATTACGAACATTGTGTAAAAAACGCATCACGTAAGATACAGCGCGTATCATGCGCATAAAATTTGAAAACCGTTCAAAATTAATTAATTGTGTATTTGTTGCTACAAATGACAGTTGGCAGTTGCGTTTCGTTTCCGGCAAGTCTTCAGGTGGGACATGAAGTGGCTGAGATATATTAGTGCTGATAAAATCCTTATCGTAAAGAAAGTCCGGCCCTGTCCACCATGAATTAGATTTAGCGAGCTCATCTAGTGTTATACCGCGTGAGACTAGATCGGCTGGGTTGTGTTTCCCGCTAACATGACACCATGGCAATATTCCCGTTAGTTCGTGTATTTCTGCTACTCTGTTTTGGACAAACGTTTGTAATAAATTGGGAGACATTCGTAACCATCCCAATACTATCGTTGAGTCCGACCAGAAAACAATAGCATCGAATTTACGACGAATAGTTGAAATTACCTTGTCGTATAATCTAGCCCCTAAAATAGCACCACACAATTCTAAGCGCGGTATGCTTACCGGTTTTAGAGGTGCTACTTTACCTTTAGCGCATAATAAACGCACAGAAATGTTGAAATCATCGCTTACAGTGCGAATATAAATACAAGCACCGTACGCTAATTGTGAAGCATCTGTAAAGATGTGTAGTTCAGTACGCGTATAATTACAACTATCGCCTAGTACATAGCGCGGCACTCGTATATTATTAAGTACGCTTAGTGACGACACAAACCGGTTCCACACGTGAGTGATGTCGTTAGGAACTGCATCGTTCCAGTCCATTTTTAACAGCCACAGACGTTGTAAGATAATTTTAGCCTGCATGATACTAGGACTAATTAATCCAATGGGATCGAATATTTGTGAAATATGTGATAAAATATCACGCTTGGTTATAACTTGAAAATTAGTATTATTAAAATCGTATTGTGTATTAAAATAAAATTCGTCTAACATATTAAGCCACCCAATGCCTAACGTTTTACAACTACTGTTGTTATTTAAAGATAAATGTTTTAGAGAATCGTAATGTGTTAATGAATCGCTGTGCGTAAAATTGAATGTCCACTTTCGAAGTGGAAAACATCCCGACTGTAATGTCTTGGCGGTTTCATTACACAAATACAACAATTTAGACTTATCATCATCACCTGTTATTAGATCGTCAACGAACATATCTTCCCGGATAATTCTCTGGACGTCGGGATCAGTATTTTCAGAGCCCAGCTGCTTTAAACATCGTACACTCATAAACGGTGCAGACGCCGTACCATAAGTGATCGTGTTTAGGCGAAAAATGCTTAGCGGCTCCGATGGAATGTCTCGCCAGAGAATCAACTGTAGGTGGCGCTGCTGTTCCGCAACCAGGACCTGGCGGTACATCTTCTCAACATCAGCACACGCCACATACCGATGCAGCCTGAAGCGTAAAAGAATGGCTAATAAGTCACCTTGTATGGGCGGTCCTACCCGTTGTATATCGTTAAGAGATAGTCCGGAACTGGAAGCTGTGCTAGCGTCGAATACTACACGTAGCTTTGTAGTTAAGCTAGCTTCACGAAGAACGCCATGGTGTGGCATAAAATAGTGTGGGTTGCCATAAGCGGAGATCTTAGTCATATGGCCCAAACTTTCGTATTCGTGAATAAAATCTGTATACATTTGTTTATATGTTTCAGAGCGTTGAAGTCGCTTTTCTAACGCTAAAAAACGTCGTTCTGCTTGAGGAAACGTATCTCCTAAAACCTCAGGCGACTGTTTAAAAGGAATAGAAACGCAAAACCTACCGTCACTGTTGCGCGTAGTTGTAGTGACGAAGTGACTCTCACATGCCTGATCCTCATCAGTCTGCGCGTCCTGACGCCTGGGTAGCTCTTCGAGTTCCCAGAATTTCCGCAATAACGCATCTGTTGTTTGTGTATAATTACACTGGATATGTCCAAAATCATTATGCGTTGTATAATAATATAAAGAACCTGATATTATCCAGCCTAATAAAGTGTTATGTAAGTAGGGTCCATTAGGTAACCTTATTTTTCCATGCGTGAGTAGGTCCCAGAACATCTCTGCACCAAGCAAAATATCTATATCCTGAGACTCGAGAAAAAGGGGATCCGCCAGCTCAATATTATCTGGAATGCAGAAGTTTTTGTGTGTGAGATTGTATACAGACATTTTTGATGTAATTTGCGGTAAAACAAAACATTTTATTTTCGTAGTGAAAGTATTAATGCGCGATTTAATTATCACTTCGCAAAGTTGACTAGATTGGGTAACTGAATTACCTACGCCTCGTATTTCATGAGTGGACTGTATTACTTGTGCACCTAATAAGTCACAAAACGATTTTTTGATAAAACAGCGCTGACTCCCACTGTCGAGTAAGGCGCGTGCGATATGATATTTATTGTTATTATCGGCTACTTCGATGAGCGCAGTCGATAACAAAACAGGTTGTAATGCGTAGGAATGAGACATACGTAGGTTTGTTTCAATTGACGAAGTTTGCGCGTGCGCGTGACTAACAGATAAGGGTCCTGCGGTGTGGGCGGTCGCGGAGGGTGCGTCCAGGTCCGCAGTACTCGATCCATCAGTATGTTGTGATGACAAGTGCATAGAATTAGAATTGGGATGAATTATTGTATTATGCTTTTGGTCGCATTTTTTACAAGTTCCAAATCTACATTGATTTACCGTATGCCCTGAACGTAAACAGTTAGAACATAACTTATTATCGCGTATTAGTTTTAATTTAGAGTTAAAATTAGCCTCTAAAAACTTAGTGCACGAATAAAGTGGATGATTTAATTTACACATTAAACACGGCTTATAGATCTTAACGTGTGGTCGATCGTGCGCCTTATTGGTAGAAACATTGCAGTGTGACCTTTGATGTAAATTATTATTATTTTGTTTTTTGATTTCGTTCGATGTACATTTAGTGAGTGACGCTTGCAATGTTTCTAACAAATCAGCTCGACCCTTTAAAAAATCTAGTAAACATTTTAGAGTTAATTTCAAATTATTGTTGTTTGTAAATAAGTTACCTTTGTGCTGTTCCCATTCGCGTTCTGTAGTTTTATCTAATTTTGAAACAATAATATAAATGATTAGAGTGTCCCAAGCCTCGGTAGGCTCGCCTAACAATTTTAAAGCTCGTAAATTTTTTAATGTGCTGTCAATTAAATTTCTGATTAATACGTGCGATTCCTTTGTTAATGATTGTATATAAAATATTGCCTTTATGTGATTTTGAATTAATAATCTATTGTTACTATATCTATTTTGTAAAAGCTCCCATGCAACTAAATAATTATCAGAAGTTAGTTCTAATGAATTTATAACTAATAATGCACTGCCTTTTAACGAAGATCTTAGATAATAAAATTTTTGAATGTCGTTAAGTTCTGACGTATTATGAACTAATGAAAGGTAAGTATCTCTAAATTCCAGCCAATTTTCATACAAACCATCAAATTCAGGCAAGGTGATGGTAGGTAATCTAACAGATTGAAATGCGTTATGATTATAGCCATGACCTTGAGAGCTTGTAGGGGTTACCTTTACATTTGTCAGGGACTCAGCGCGAGCCTGTGCACTATAATAACTATCCTCGAATTGCTCGCGTTGCATTAACTGTTCTTCGAGGTTACAATCGGGAACAATTTCTTCGATTCTACTTTGGACAGCATTAAATTCGTTAAATAAACTGACCGCGCCCTGAGTTCGCAATTTAATGTCTATGTTTAAATTAGTAGGCTGGTCAGAAGTACATATAGATAGATAATTGGCGAACTTTGTAAGCCTAGCCTTGATAATGCCACGTTTTTTTATGAGCTCGCGAAGTAAAAGCTCCGTTTTCTCATCGTCTATTCCCCTATATGGAGATTTATCGCGTTTATTGAAACCTTCTACGCTCATTCTAGTAGTCAAAGAAAGAAGGAGTACTTACGTGAATGCAAAATATGAGTCTACCACCACAGCTTATGCTTGCGTCGGCACACAGCTGATAATTTATGACAGACATGAAATCCTTAGCGATTACTGAATTCTTTATGTCCTCTCTTACGCAAATTGGTATGACCTTGAGATACACTCTGCATACGCGCCCTCCAAAAATGCCAACGCCCCTCTTGACTGGTTCCGCTTGTATAGTATCCGTCGAAGAAGGATCAAAATATGTTGGGAAACTAACTAAAATTCCCTAACATGGATTTGCAAATATGTGATTAAAAAACCGACTGTGACTCTTCGTAAATTTTAATTTCTTAATGCGTTTTGCGGTTAGTAGTAAAAATGTACATGCTTCTAGGAGAGAGCAACACATTTGGAAGGGGTAAGGTTGGCACAATATCATTGGTTAGTAAGTATGACGTGATTTAAGCTGCTGTGATTGGTTGCTGTCCTCTAAACTCCCTACGCTTGTATGGCTACCTCGTCATCATCATCATCAGAGGTATCACGTAACAAGCATAACCGACGAAGTCTTATTACCGTCGCGGATACATTTCAGGTCAAAGCATATGAATACAATTTCACCTTGCATTTTGGACAATTCTCGCGTAGTAGAACTTACGATTCTATTATTTTTCATTATCAGCACGTGCACGGGAGTGGTATTGTCGACATTCAAATATGACGTTCGTACAGTCATCTGACGGCTCTTCTCGATAGTCAGGGGTTTCGATGGCATACTAAAATTAGGTTATATTTCGACAGATCTGACCACTCTTGATCTTTACTGCTTAGTAAATGGTCAAAGTAATACTTATTTATGTAATAAGCTAGACGGTAATTTATCAAATTGTACAACTGACTTGAAAACTTTATCGTCTTTGGATCAGTTCACACCGCGACATACGCAACGCTACGCGGCGCTGCATTTTTACTATAGCTATTCAAAATGGAACTTAATTCATTACACAAGAAGATACACGTTTGATTGTAAGAGTTCAAATTTAAATTAAATTAAATTAATTATTACAAATCTGCACTCTGCGAGATTAGGTATTTGAAGCGTTCCCGACAATTCGCATTTTGTAGTAATTTTGCCGTTGTATTTAACGATTTTATTGAAATAGTTCAATAAAAATGAAAAACTTTGACCATTTACTAAGCAGTAAAGATCAAGAGTGGTCAGATCTGTCGAAATATAACCTAATTTTAGTATGCCATCGAAACCCCTGACTATCGAGAAGAGCCGTCAGATGATTGTACGAACGTCATATTTGAATGTCGACAATACTACTCCCGTGCACGTGCTGATAATGAAAAATAATAGAATCGTAAGTTCTACTACGCGAGAATTGTCCAAAATGCAAGGTGAAATTGTATTCATATGCTTTGACCTGAAATGTATCCGCGAAGGTAATAAGACTTCGTCGGTTATGCTATTTCCTCGAATAACCATAAACGCAGCAATTATTAAAGATGAATAAATTAAAATTATTGCGAGATTATGATAAATATATAATGTGTGGTGGATATAAATCGTATAAATATGCTGTGATATTTCCTAAAAAAGTGTTTCTTTTTAATATGGACAATAAAATATATTATTTTACCAATGATGATTATATTGTGTTTTCTCATTCTTACCCGCCGTACAGAACATCTTCGTCTTCGGTGCCATTTACCATTAAACACACCAATGATTTGTTACAAGTTGCCAAACACGACTACATACCCCTGTCCTTTTCGTATAAAAAAAAAGATGAATTAATTTTAAAAACTATTAATATATTAGTCAGTCATGGTTACTTTAAACTCTAGTTAGGCATGTGATTAATTTCATAGCATTTTTCATATATCGAATCTTGCGAAATTATATGTTTTAAAATTGAATAAATTTTACGTATTTCCATAGCTTTTGGACTACGCATTTGCATTAACAATGATTCAAAATCCATTGGTTTCATCACCATAAGACGTTTCTTCTTGTATTCGGGCGCTTCAATTTCTTCGTACACAATATGAGTATTTTTTTTTTACTAATGAAAGAAAATGCGTTTTCATTGTTTTGTATTCTCCAGAATATCCACACCATTTTAGCAGATCATCGTGAATGACCAGTTTTTCATCCATAGCAATATTCCAAAAGAATGCGTTGCGATTGTCGCGTTCTACGTCGATGCCAAATTTTAGACAAACCTCGTTCAATGACATTTTTGTAGAGGCGTTAGAAAGTTCGGATATAATATCAATCTTGCAAATATCAATATCCATATTTTGATTTTTTGAAATCAATTTACGTTTTCTTGCCGTATTACAACTACAATCTTCACGACAATCCGACGCATCTTCAACCATTTTTACAATTATCGTTAAATCTTCATCATTCAATGTGAACCATTCACGTTTATTTGTTTAGAGACAGCGTTTCGATGAAAACAACACGTGTAATTGACGTTGGACTTTCGATGGACACTCTGTAGTCAATGCTTTTACGGCAAAAATTGACAACTCGTGAACGGGAGTGTATGCGTTCAACTCGCGTAAACGAACTTCCATAGACGCCATGGTATATCCAATTTTATAGATGTTTTTATTCAACAGGTATCGATTTGTAACGACATATACGATTCCTTCGCAAGACATGATGATCGTCTGAATGCGTACGACGTAATGACTTCGCACTCTCTAGCGCTCGCTCTTTTATTCCACCGAAACCTACAAATCCGAACGATAATTTCATTACCAAATGGATACGACTGCATCGTTCGGATTTGTATCTCTAGTGACGTCGTAAAAAGAACAGCGCCACCAAGCGTTGATGGCCCGAACTAATCTCCAGAGGTACAAGACACCCACAGCCAACGGTCCGATGATTGAACCAATCTTACAAGCTAGCTGGCCGTTCGGATTTGTATATTTTGTGACGTCATCTCCAGAGGTACAACGAGTAGAGAGAGCTCATCGAATTTCAGGTTATATTTCGACAGATCTGACCACTCTTGATCTTTACTGCTTAGTAAATGGTCAAAGTGGTACACCGGATCTGTCGGCGACTGTACTTATTTATGTAATAAGCTAGACGGTAATTTATCAAATTGTACAACTGGCTTGAAAACTTTATCGTCTTTGGATCAGTTCACACCGCGACATACGCAACGCTACGCGGCGCTGCATTTTTACTATAGCTATTCAAAATGGAACTTAATTCATTACACAAGAAGATACACGTTTGATTGTAAGAGTTCAAATTTAAATTAAATTAAATTAATTATTACAAATCTGCACTCTGCGAGATTAGGTATTTGAAGCGTTCCCGACAATTCGCATTTTGTAGTAATTTTGCCGTTGTATTTAACGTTTTTATTGAAATAGTTCAATAAAAATGATAAATACAACGGCAAAATTACTACAAAATGCGAATTGTCGGGAACGCTTCAAATACCTAATCTCGCAGAGTGCAGATTTGTAATAATTAATTTAATTTAATTATTTAAATTTGAACTCTTACAATCAAACGTGTATCTTCTTGTGTAATGAATTAAGTTCCATTTTGAATAGCTATAGTAAAAATGCAGCGCCGCGTAGCGTTGCGTATGTCGCGGTGTGAACTGATCCAAAGACGATAAAGTTTTCAAGCCAGTTGTACAATTTGATAAATTACCGTCTAGCTTATTACATAAATAAGTACAGTCGCCGACAGATCCGGTGTACCACTTTGACCATTTACTAAGCAGTAAAGATCAAGAGTGGTCAGATCTGTCGAAATATAACCTGAAATTCGATGAGCTCTCTCTACTCGTTGTACCTCTGGAGATGACGTCACAAAATATACAAATCCGAACGGCCAGCTAGCTTGTAAGATTGGTTCAATCATCGGACCGTTGGCTGTGGGTGTCTTGTACCTCTGGAGATTAGTTCGGGCCATCAACGCTTGGTGGCGCTGTTCTTTTTACGGCGTCACTAGAGATACAAATCCGAACGATGCAGTCGTGTATCCATTTGGTAATGAAATTATCGTTCGGATTTGTAGGTTTCGGTGGAATAAAAGAGCGAGCGCTAGAGAGTGCGAAGTCATTACGTCGTACGCATTCAGACGATCATCATGTCTTGCGAAGGAATCGTATATGTCGTTACAAATCGATACCTGTTGAATAAAAACATCTATAAAATTGGATATACCATGGCGTCTATGGAAGTTCGTTTACGCGAGTTGAACGCATACACTCCCGTTCACGAGTTGTCATTTTTTGCCGTAAAAGCATTGACTACAGAGTGTCCATCGAAAGTCGAACGTCAATTACACGTGTTGTTTTCATCGAAACGCTGTCTCGAAACAAATAAACGTGAATGGTTCACATTGAATGATGAAGATTTAACGATAATTGTAAAAATGGTTGAAGATGCGTCGGATTGTCGTGAAGATTGTAGTTGTACTACGGCAAGAAAACGTAAATTGATTTCAAAAAATCAAAATATGGATATTGATATTTGCAAGATTGATATTATATCCGAACTTTCTAACGCCTCTACAAAAATGTCATTGAACGAGGTTTGTCAAAAATTTGGCATCGACGTAGAACGCGACAATCGCAACGCATTCTTTTGGAATATTGCTATGGATGAAAAACTGGTCATTCACGATGATCTGCTAAAATGGTGTGGATATTCTGGAGAATACAAAACAATGAAAACGCATTTTCTTTCATTAGTAAAAAAAAATACTCATATTGTGTACGAAGAAATTGAAGCGCCCGAATACAAGAAGAAACGTCTTATGGTGATGAAACCAATGGATTTTGAATCATTGTTAATGCAAATGCGTAGTCCAAAAGCTATGGAAATACGTAAAATTTATTCAATTTTAAAACATATAATTTCGCAATATTCGATATATGAAAAATGCTATGAAATTAATCACATGCCTAACTAGAGTTTAAAGTAACCATGACTGACTAATATATTAATAGTTTTTAAAATTAATTCATCTTTTTTTTTATACGAAAAGGACAGGGGTATGTAGTCGTGTTTGGCAACTTGTAACAAATCATTGGTGTGTTTAATGGTAAATGGCACCGAAGACGAAGATGTTCTGTACGGCGGGTAAGATTGAGAAAACACAATATAATCATCATTGGTAAAATAATATATTTTATTGTCCATATTAAAAAGAAACACTTTTTTGGGAAATATCACAGCATATTTATACGATTTATATCCACCACACATTATATATTTATCATAATCTCGCAATAATTTTAATTTATTCATCTTTAATAATTGCTGCGTTTATGGTTATTCGAGGAAATAGCATAACCGACGAAGTCTTATTACCTTCGCGGATACATTTCAGGTCAAAGCATATGAATACAATTTCACCTTGCATTTTGGACAATTCTCGCGTAGTAGAACTTACGATTCTATTATTTTTCATTATCAGCACGTGCACGGGAGTGGTATTGTCGACATTCAAATATGACGTTCGTACAATCATCTGACGGCTCTTCTCGATAGTCAGGGGTTTCGATGGCATACTAAAATTAGGTTATATTTCGACAGATCTGACCACTCTTGATCTTTACTGCTTAGTAAATGGTCAAAGTGGTATACCGGATCTGTCGGCGACTGTACTTATTTATGTAATAAGCTAGACGGTAATTTATCAAATTGTACAACTGGCTTGAAAACTTTATCGTCTTTGGATCAGTTCACACCGCGACATACGCAACGCTACGCGGCGCTGCATTTTTACTATAGCTATTCAAAATGGAACTTAATTCATTACACAAGAAGATACACGTTTGATTGTAAGAGTTCAAATTTAAATTAAATTAAATTAATTATTACAAATCTGCACTCTGCGAGATTAGGTATTTGAAGCGTTCCCGACAATTCGCATTTTGTAGTAATTTTGCCGTTGTATTTATCATTTTTATTGAACTATTTCAATAAAAACGTTAAATACAACGGCAAAATTACTACAAAATGCGAATTGTCGGGAACGCTTCAAATACCTAATCTCGCAGAGTGCAGATTTGTAATAATTAATTTAAATTTGAACTCTTACAATCAAACGTGTATCTTCTTGTGTAATGAATTAAGTTCCATTTTGAATAGCTATAGTAAAAATGCAGCGCCGCGTAGCGTTGCGTATGTCGCGGTGTGATCTGGATCCAAAGACGATAAAGTTTTCAAGCCAGTTGTACAATTTGATAAATTACCGTCTAGCTTATTACATAAATAAGTACAGTCGCCGACAGATCCGGTGTACCACTTTGACCATTTACTAAGCAGTAAAGATCAAGAGTGGTCAGATCTGTCGAAATATAACCTGAAATTCGATGAGCTCTCTCTACTCGTTGTACCTCTGGAGATGACGTCACAAAATATACAAATCCGAACGGCCAGCTAGCTTGTAAGATTGGTTCAATCATCGGACCGTTGGCTGTGGGTGTCTTGTACCTCTGGAGATTAGTTCGGGCCATCAACGCTTGGTGGCGCTGTTCTTTTTACGGCGTCACTAGAGATACAAATCCGAACGATGCAGTCGTATCCATTTGGTAATGAAATTATCGTTCGGATTTGTAGGTTTCGGTGGAATAAAAGAGCGAGCGCTAGAGAGTGCGAAGTCATTACGTCGTACGCATTCAGACGATCATCATGTCTTGCGAAGGAATCGTATATGTCGTTACAAATCGATACCTGTTGAATAAAAACATCTATAAAATTGGATATACCATGGCGTCTATGGAAGTTCGTTTACGCGAGTTGAACGCATACACTCCCGTTCACAAGTTGTCAATTTTTGCCGTAAAAGCATTGACTATAGAGTGTCCATCGAAAGTCGAACGTCAATTACACGTGTTGTTTTCATCGAAACGCTGTCTCGAAACAAATAAACGTGAATGGTTCACATTGAATGATGAAGATTTAACGATAATTGTAAAAATGGTTGAAGATGCGTCGGATTGTCGTGAAGATTGTAGTTGTACTACGGCAAGAAAACGTAAATTGATTTCAAAAAATCAAAATATGGATATTGATATTTGCAAGATTGATATTATATCCGAACTTGCTAACGCCTCTACAAAAATTCATTGAACGAGGTTTGTCAAAAATTTGGCATCGACGTAGAACGCGACAATCGCAACGCATTCTTTTGGAATATTGCTATGGATGAAAAACTGGTCATTCACGATGATCTGCTAAAATGGTGTGGATATTCTGGAGAATACAAAACAATGAAAACGCATTTTCTTTCATTAGTAAAAAAAAATACTCATATTGTGTACGAAGAAATTGAAGCGCCCGAATACAAGAAGAAACGTCTTATGGTGATGAAACCAATGGATTTTGAATCATTGTTAATGCAAACGCGTAGTCCAAAAGCTATGGAAATACGTAAAATTTATTCAATTTTAAAACATATAATTTCGCAATATTCGATATATGAAAAATGCTATGAAATTAATCACATGCCTAACTAGAGTTTAAAGTAACCATGACTGACTAATATATTAATAGTTTTTAAAATTAATTCATCTTTTTTTTTATACGAAAAGGACAGGGGTATGTAGTCGTGTTTGGCAACTTGTAACAAATCATTGGTGTGTTTAATGGTAAATGGCACCGAAGACGAAGATGTTCTGTACGGCGGGTAAGAATGAGAAAACACAATATAATCATCATTGGTAAAAAAATATATTTTATTGTCCATATTAAAAAGAAACACTTTTTTGGGAAATATCACAGCATATTTATACGATTTATATCCACCACACATTATATATTTATCATAATCTCGCAAAAATTTTAATTTATTCATCTTTAATAATTGCTGCGTTTATGGTTATTCGAGGAAATAGCATAACCGACGAAGTCTTATTACCTTCGCGGATACATTTCAGGTCAAAGCATATGAATACAATTTCACCTTGCATTTTTAACAATTCTCGCGTAGTAGAACTTACGATTCTATTATTTTTCATTATCAGCACGTGCACGGGAGTAGTATTGTCGACATTCAAATATGACGTTCGTACAATCATCTGACGGCTCTTCTCGATAGTCAGGGGTTTCGATGGCATACTAAAATTAGGTTATATTTCGACAGATCTGATCACTCTTGATCTTTACTGCTTAGTAAATGGTCAAAGTGGTACACCGGATCTGTCGGCGACTGTACTTATTTATGTAATAAGCTAGACGGTAATTTATCAAATTGTACAACTGGCTTGAAAACTTTATCGTCTTTGGATCAGTTCACATCGCGACATACGCAACGCTACGCGGCGCTGCATTTTTACTATAGCTATACAAAATGGAACTTAATTCATTACACAAGAAGATACACGTTTGATTGTAAGAGTTCAAATTTAAATTAAATTAAATTAATTATTACAAATCTGCACTCTGCGAGATTAGGTATTTGAAGCGTTCCCGACAATTCGCATTTTGTAGTAATTTTGCCGTTGTATTTAACGTTTTTATTGAAATAGTTCAATAAAAATGATAAATACAACGGCAAAATTACTACAAAATGCGAATTGTCGGGAACGCTTCAAATACCTAATCTCGCAGAGTGCAGATTTGTAATAATTAATTTAATTTAATTTAAATTTGAACTCTTACAATCAAACGTGTATCTTCTTGTGTAATGAATTAAGTTCCATTTTGAATAGCTATAGTAAAAATGCAGCGCCGCGTAGCGTTGCGTATGTCGCGGTGTGAACTGATCCAAAGACGATAAAGTTTTCAAGCCAGTTGTACAATTTGATAAATTACCGTCTAGCTTATTACATAAATAAGTACAGTCGCCGACAGATCCGGTGTACCACTTTGACCATTTACTAAGCAGTAAAGATCAAGAGTGGTCAGATCTGTCGAAATATAACCTAATTTTAGTATGCCATCGAAACCCCTGACTATCGAGAAGAGCCGTCAGATGATTGTACGAACGTCATATTTGAATGTCGACAATACCACTCCCGTGCACGTGCTGATAATGAAAAATAATAGAATCGTAAGTTCTACTACGCGAGAATTGTCCAAAATGCAAGGTGAAATTGTATTCATATGCTTTGACCTGAAATGTATCCGCGAAGGTAATAAGACTTCGTCGGTTATGCTATTTCCTCGAATAACCATAAACGCAGCAATTATTAAAGATGAATAAATTAAAATTATTGCGAGATTATGATAAATATATAATGTGTGGTGGATATAAATCGTATAAATATGCTGTGATATTTCCCAAAAAAGTGTTTCTTTTTAATATGGACAATAAAATATATTATTTTACCAATGATGATTATATTGTGTTTTCTCATTCTTACCCGCCGTACAGAACATCTTCGTCTTCGGTGCCATTTACCATTAAACACACCAATGATTTGTTACAAGTTGCCAAACACGACTACATACCCCTGTCCTTTTCGTATAAAAAAAAAGATGAATTAATTTTAAAAACTATTCATATATTAGTCAGTCATGGTTACTTTAAACTCTAGTTAGGCATGTGATTAATTTCATAGCATTTTTCATATATCGAATATTGCGAAATTATATGTTTTAAAATTGAATAAATTTTACGTATTTCCATAGCTTTTGGACTACGCATTTGCATTAACAATGATTCAAAATCCATTGGTTTCATCACCATAAGACGTTTCTTCTTGTATTCGGGCGCTTCAATTTCTTCGTACACAATATGAGTATTTTTTTTTACTAATGAAAGAAAATGCGTTTTCATTGTTTTGTATTCTCCAGAATATCCACACCATTTTAGCAGATCATCGTGAATGACCAGTTTTTCATCCATAGCAATATTCCAAAAGAATGCGTTGCGATTGTCGCGTTCTACGTCGATGCCAAATTTTTGACAAACCTCGTTCAATGACATTTTTGTAGAGGCGTTAGCAAGTTCGGATATAATATCAATCTTGCAAATATCAATATCCATATTTTGATTTTGTGAAATCAATTTACGTTTTCTTGCCGTAGTACAACTACAATCTTCACGACAATCCGACGCATCTTCAACCATTTTTACAATTATCGTTAAATCTTCATCATTCAATGTGAACCATTCACGTTTATTTGTTTCGAGACAGCGTTTCGATGAAAACAACACGTGTAATTGACGTTCGACTTTCGATGGACACTCTGTAGTCAATGCTTTTACGGCAAAAAATGACAACTCGTGAACGGGAGTGTATGCGTTCAACTCGCGTAAACGAACTTCCATAGACGCCATGGTATATCCAATTTTATAGATGTTTTTATTCAACAGGTATCGATTTGTAACGACATATACGATTCCTTCGCAAGATATGATGATCGTCTGAATGCGTACGACGTAATGACTTCGCACTCTCTAGCGCTCGCTCTTTTATTCCACCGAAACCTACAAATCCGAACGATAATTTCATTACCAAATGGATACGACTGCATCGTTCGGATTTGTATCTCTAGTGACGTCGTAAAAAGAACAGCGCCACCAAGCGTTGATGGCCCGAACTAATCTCCAGAGGTACAAGACACCCACAGCCAACGGTCCGATGATTGAACCAATCTTACAAGCTAGCTGGCCGTTCGGATTTGTATATTTTGTGACGTCATCTCCAGAGGTACAACGAGTAGAGAGAGCTCATCGAATTTCAGGTTATATTTAGACAGATCTGACCACTCTTGATCTTTACTGCTAAGTAAATGGTCAAAGTGGTACACCGGATCTGTCGGCGACTGTACTTATTTATGTAATAAGCTAGACGGTAATTTATCAAATTGTACAACTGGCTTGAAAACTTTATCGTCTTTGGATCAGTTCACACCGCGATTGAAGATCACAAGAATATACACGTTTGATTGTAAGAGTTCAAATTTAAATAATTAAATTAAATTAATTATTACAAATCTGCACTCTGCGAGATTAGGTATTTGAAGCGTTCCCGACAATTCGCATTTTGTAGTAATTTTGCCGTTGTATTTATCATTTTTATTGAACTATTTCAATAAAAACGTTAAATACAACGGCAAAATTACTACAAAATGCGAATTGTCGGGAACGCTTCAAATACCTAATCTCGCAGAGTGCAGATTTGTAATAATTAATTTAATTTAATTTAAATTTGAACTCTTACAATCAAACGTGTATCTTCTTGTGTAATGAATTAAGTTCCATTTTGAATAGCTATAGTAAAAATGCAGCGCCGCGTAGCGTTGCGTATGTCGCGGTGTGAACTGATCCAAAGACGATAAAGTTTTCAAGCCAGTTGTACAATTTGATAAATTACCGTCTAGCTTATTACATAAATAAGTACAGTCGCCGACAGATCCGGTGTACCACTTTGACCATTTACTAAGCAGTAAAGATCAAGAGTGGTCAGATCTGTCGAAATATAAACTGAAATTCGATGAGCTCTCTCTACTCGTTGTACCTCTGGAGATGACGTCACAAAATATACAAATCCGAACGGCCAGCTAGCTTGTAAGATTGGTTCAATCATCGGACCGTTGGCTGTGGGTGTCTTGTACCTCTGGAGATTAGTTCGGGCCATCAACGCTTGGTGGCGCTGTTCTTTTTACGACGTCACTAGAGATACAAATCCGAACGATGCAGTCGTATCCATTTGGTAATGAAATTATCGTTCGGATTTGTAGGTTTCGGTGGAATAAAAGAGCGAGCGCTAGAGAGTGCGAAGTCGTATTCTGTTCTCGGACACCGTCCGATGAACAGCTCCGCTCGCTCCGATCGTTCCGTCGTTTCCGCTTTATCGCACTCTCGCGTGTGTGTGTACCACTGAAGAAGGAAGCCCGAAGAAAGAAGACAGCAAGAGTCAAGCCTCAAGAGTCAAGACAGCAAGAAAGAAGAGACAAGGCGCCACCCAACCGCCTTTGCCGCCCGACCCGTGCCGTACCGTGTCTCGCGCCGCGCCGCGACCGCCGCCTACCGGACGATTCGTGCGACCGCTCGCATCGTCCGTCTCGCTCTTTTGTGCGAGCCTTCTGCTCGCACACCCGCCGCGTGGTTATCGCCGCGTTAGGACGAGCGTGCGACCGGTCGCATCGTCTGTCTCGGTTTTAGCGCGAGCCTTCTGCTCGCGCTCCGCCGCGTCTCGTTCGCGAACACTAGCGCCCTAGTGTTTAGTGTAACGTAAGTGAGTGAGTTCCAGCCCGCCCGAGGAATAATTGTAAGTACCGTGACACGTTTAGGCACACTACACGAGGAGTTTCTCCTCCTACACACCTTCCCTCCCGGTCGCCGGGAGGGGCTGTATTCCCAAAAAATCTAAGAGAGCAGAATCCCACTCCCGGGATAAACTTCCCGATCATGACTGACGCCATGATCAGAAAGTTCCTGGAGTTTTTGAAATTAGAATCCCCCGACGTAGCGTCCAAATGGGAACGCTTCGTGCGCATGCACGAAGCTGACTCACCGGCGTCGCCCGATAGCGACGTCGCGTTAATTCCGGCCGACATTGAATCCCCATCATCTCCTTCAGAGATGTCTTGCTCAGAGCAAGAAGACGACCGTAGCGAAGGGGAGTTCACTACGGTCCATCACAAAAAGACGAAGAAGAGGAAGCGTCCAGAGGGCACCTCCTCTCCAGTCCTAAGCTCCCCGACCAAGTCGGTCATTAAGGTTAAGAATAGGAAAACCGTGCAGGCTCATGGCTCCGCGGCCCCTACTACCTCATCGGCCCCTCCGGCCTCCAAGGCCCCTCTGGCTTCCCAGGCCCCTCTGGCCTCCCAGGTCCCCCGAACCTCGCAGGCCCCTCCGGCCCCCCAGGCCCTTCCGGCACCCCAGGCCCCTCAGGCCTCCCAGGCCCCTCAGGCCTCTCAGGCCCCTCAGGCCGTCCGTTCTAAAATGCCTCCTCCTGTAATCATACAGGAGAAGGCAAAATGGAACCTCATCTCAGCGGCGATTAACGAGCAAAAGCTGCGTTACTCGTCTGCACACACGACCCCAATCGGCATCAAGGTACAGGTTAAGACCTCGGAGGACCACCGCCTCCTCACCGCATTCCTACGTAATAAAGGCATAGGATATCATACTTATGCCCTTGAAGACGAGCGCCTTCTGCGCGTCGTCATCACCGGAGTCGACAAGTGCCTCTCTACACAAGAGGTACTTGCGGACATCAAGTCCCAGGGTTATCCCGCACTAGAGGTACATCGTATGTACCACCCGATTAAAAAACACGAGTACAATATGGTACTCGTAACCCTCCCCCTTACACCAGAGAGCAAGGATATCTTCAATATCCGAGCCATCTGTCACATTACGGGCATCCGTGTTGAGCCCCCCCGTAAAAGGGGCATCCCTGGCCAGTGCCACCGATGCCAACTCTACGGGCACTCGGCACGGAATTGCCAAGCCCGGCCGCGTTGCGTCAAGTGCCTCGGAGACCACGGCACCTCTGACTGCCCCCGCAAGAGCCCAGCTGAGGAGTCCGAACCCCCTAGCTGTGTTCTCTGCAAGTCCCAAGGACACCCCGCCAACTACAGAGGGTGCAAAAAAGCACCCAAAGTTAAAAAACGCGTTGCACCACAGACGAAAGGTGCCCCCCCCAAACAGAGATTCGTCCCTGCCCCCCTACCCTCCCAATCTGCATGGTTCAAGCCCGCGCAGAACAGTAGGTTGGAGCCAGCGGCTTTCCCCGCTCTCCCCAGCAAGGCCATGCCCTCCGCGCCCAAAGCGCCTAAGGCCACCCCCCCTCCGACTCCCAGCTTCACTGCAGACCTCTCTTTCGTCCAGCAGTTCCTAAGCAACGTCGGGCCTATTGACCCGATGGAGCTTTCCATCTTAGCGACAAAGCTAAAAGGATCGGCCACAGACCGCATCCAAGCTTTGTCAGACCATCAAGTCTTGATCCGTCAGATCAAGGCTCTCTCCACAAACGGTATCTAATGGAGCCTTCGGGAAGGACAAAGCCGCACTCGTTACGTGTAGTGTCGTTCAACACGAACGGCATTAGGAATAACATAAGCGAAATTCGCGATTTTGTAAGCAGCCAAAATGTCGATATTCTTCTAGTGCAGGAGACGTTTTTAAAACCTAGTATTAGGAGCCCAAAAATAGCTAACTACAAAATAATCAGAAATGATAGAACTCGATCCCGACTCGGAGGCACTCTTATCTACTATAAAAAATCACTACATTGTATTCCCTTAGAGCCACCGCCATTGTTAAGTTTAGAAACATCTGTTTGTCACATTAGCATGTCCGGTCACGGACCCATTGTTATAGTTAGCGCGTACCTGGCATGTAACAATGAACTACATTCCAGCGACCTGCAGGCGCTATTCAATTTAGGCAACGCTGTCATCATTGCCGGCGACTTAAATTGTAAACACACTGAGTGGGGCAATATAAATAACAATAAGAACGGCTCAATCCTTTGTAGTTTAACCGACACATTAAATTTTGCTCTTTTAGCTCCCACGGACCCCACTCGCTAACACCAATGAAAACATCAACGGCGTCATACGCAATCCTAGTACTATAGACATAACTCTAGTTAAAAATGTGTCCCTAAATATCTATATCGAGACCCTCCACGAGCTTAACTCGGACCACAGACCGGTTATGATTACACTTGGTAGTCTTAACCCCAATAATTGCAGTACTAGGAAGATAGTAGATTATAAATCACTTGCGGAGAACATCAAAGTCCTCCAATCTAGTCACTTAGATAAAATCCCCGATATTATAGATAGTAAAGAGATAGCCATAGAGGCCGCCTCCCACTTGACCGATCACCTGGTAGCGACCATAGAGAGATCATCTAGGGAGGTGCCAACGACCCCCAAGGGCCGTTGGCCCCTCCCTGAGGACATAAGGGAGTCCATCAGACTCCGAAATGCGGCTAAGCGCACATATGACCGCTACCCGTCGGAAGAGTGGAGGAAAGCCCTCCGTCACTACGAGAGGGAAGTTAAGTTTAAGATCAAACAACACAAAGCCGAGAGTTGGGATCGACTTCTTAGTGACCTAGAACCGTCTCACGTGGCATACTGGCCACTTGCGAGGGCCCTCAAAAACGACACGGAGTGCGATATGCCTCCGTTAGACAGACCAAACCGTCCTCCTGCATTCGAAGACATAGACAAGGCCGAGTGCCTAGCTGATAACTTCGAACAACAGTGCCGGCCGAGTACTCTCCCGATTGATCCCGTGCACCTTAGCTTAGTGAATAGCGAGGTCGACAGCCGACTCTCGAGGCCACCTGATGTAGATAGGGTGAGGCTGGTGGACTCGGAGGAGGTCAGTGACATTATTAAGTGTATGAAAGCCAAAAAGGCCCCAGGCCTCGACGGTATTTCAAACAAAACACTTAAAATGCTACCGTCCGAGCTTATTCAACTCCTAGTGAACATCTTTAACGCCCTCTTAGTGGGATGTTCATTCCCAGACATTTGGAAAGTAGCTATTGTCATAGGTATCCACAAACCGGGGAAACCCCGGAAGGTGCCTGGTAGTTACCGTCCAATAAGTCTCATTAGCTCCCTCGGTAAAGTCTACGAAAGAGTTATCAAAAGGCGCCTCAATGACGTCATATCCGACAAAAAACTCCTTCCAGACGAGCAGTTCGCCTTCCGCGAAATGCACAGTTGTCCCGCTCAAGTACACCGCTTAACGGAGTACATAATATCTAGCAAAAACGACAGGAAGACGACATGCGCCGTATTCTTTGACATTGCAAAAGCTTTTGATAAAATTTGGCATAACGGACTGTTATACAAACTCTATCAAATGGAAATACCCGATTATCTTGTTCTACTGATTAGTAACTTTTTAAAGAACCGTAAATTTCATTTCCGCGTTGAAGGCGTACTGTCGTCGCCAAGATATATGGAGGCGGGAGTGCCGCAGGGCTCGGTCCTCTCGCCCTCCCTATATAACCTGTACACTAGTGACATCCCCAAACACGCTAAGGTGCAATTAGCTATGTTCGCGGACGACACAGCCCTTTATTATTCCCACATACGTGCCTGTACCGCGTCAAAAGCCCTCCAGGAGTCAGTTACCGCTCTCGGTAACTGGTTCTCCAAATGGAGAATAGAAGTCAATCCCGACAAGAGTCACGCCATCCAATTTGATATTAAAAGTGCAATGAGGCGTACTTGCCCCCGTAAACTTATGAGCCCTATAAGCCTGCACGGCAACAAAATCCCACAGGTCACTCAGGTGAAATATTTAGGCGTAGTACTAAACAAGTCGATGTCGTTTTCGAGTCACATTAGTAACACGTTACGAAAAGCGAAATTTGTACTCTACAAATTATATCCGCTACTTAATTCGCGAAGCAAAATGTCCCTAAGACATAAGCTTACATTGTATAAAGTTTGCATTAGAACGATACTCACTTATGCGTGCGTCTCTTTCGCACAGATAAGCGAGTCTCAACTGGACCGTTTGCAAAGAGTCCAAAACCGGTTTCTACGCATGGCAACAGGCGCCCCCTGGTACATGCGTAACATCGACTTGCATAGGGACTGCGAAATCGTCACTATTAAAGCCTATATCAAGGAACTCGTAGAGAGATTCTTTGATAAAGGCAAAAACCACCCCAACCCCCTTATCAAAAAGGCACTGGACTATGAACACGACGCACAGACCTTCCGACACCCGTACAAACGGCCTAAGCATATCTTAGCCGATCCCGTAGACCCGATCACAAAATACGTAACGTACTGTGTACAGTTACGTAAACACAAATCACACGCACCCGCGCGACTATCATCGCACCGGGGTCGACGCCGGCGCCTACCCCGAGGTCCCACATCCGACACGACAACACGTACAGACGTACAGACCGACCCTAACACGGGACCGGACCCGAACCCGAGTTCGAGTTCGAATCCCAGTAGACTAGGTTCACTCCTAAATAGTGCCCGCGACCGCGATATTGTTATAGAGAGCTCTATCAATACCGCGAACCTCATCGATATTAGGACTTACGCGCGCGAGTCATCCCGACCGTACGCGGAAGGGGAGAGGGACGGCCCTCTCAGTACCGATAGCGATAAAAACGAGAGCTCCTCTATCGCGACAACTCGCACGCCGCTAGCTTATGCTACCGCGCGCGAGCAACCTCACTCATCAGCGAGTGAGGAAGGGGTCGGACCCCTTAGCAGGTGAGACCCGCGTCTCCCCTGTCATAATAATAGCTCACAACTCGTAGCTGTCCCCAAAATCCGGTCTGAACATCACCCGGGTGATGTTAGGGAGGGTCAAACCCTCCCATCGACTCTAACCAAATAAACTAGCCACCAGGCTAGTTATAGTCCGACTTAGCTACAGCGGTCTTAACCCGACCCTTAGCATAGACCCGTTCGAAAAAAAAAAAAAAAAAAAAAAAAAGAGTGCGAAGTCATTACGTCGTACGCATTCAGACGATCATCATATCTTGCGAAGGAATCGTATATGTCGTTACAAATCGATACCTGTTGAATAAAAACATCTATAAAATTGGATATACCATGGCGTCTATGGAAGTTCGTTTACGCGAGTTGAACGCATACACTCCCGTTCACGAGTTGTCATTTTTTGCCGTAAAAGCATTGACTACAGAGTGTCCATCGAAAGTCGAACGTCAATTACACGTGTTGTTTTCATCGAAACGCTGTCTCGAAACAAATAAACGTGAATGGTTCACATTGAATGATGAAGATTTAACGATAATTGTAAAAATGGTTGAAGATGCGTCGGATTGTCGTGAAGATTGTAGTTGTAATACGGCAAGAAAACGTAAATTGATTTCAAAAAATCAAAATATGGATATTGATATTTGCAAGATTGATATTATATCCGAACTTTCTAACGCCTCTACAAAAATGTCATTGAACGAGGTTTGTCTAAAATTTGGCATCGACGTAGAACGCGACAATCGCAACGCATTCTTTTGGAATATTGCTATGGATGAAAAACTGGTCATTCACGATGATCTGCTAAAATGGTGTGGATATTCTGGAGAATATAAAACAATGAAAACGCATTTTCTTTCATTAGTAAAAAAAAAATACTCATATTGTGTACGAAGAAATTGAAGCGCCCGAATACAAGAAGAAACGTCTTATGGTGATGAAACCAATGGATTTTGAATCATTGTTAATGCAAATGCGTAGTCCAAAAGCTATGGAAATACGTAAAATTTATTCAATTTTAAAACATATAATTTCGCAAGATTCGATATATGAAAAATGCTATGAAATTAATCACATGCCTAACTAGAGTTTAAAGTAACCATGACTGACTAATATATTAATAGTTTTTAAAATTAATTCATCTTTTTTTTTATACGAAAAGGACAGGGGTATGTAGTCGTGTTTGGCAACTTGTAACAAATCATTGGTGTGTTTAATGGTAAATGGCACCGAAGACGAAGATGTTCTGTACGGCGGGTAAGAATGAGAAAACACAATATAATCATCATTGGTAAAATAATATATTTTATTGTCCATATTAAAAAGAAACACTTTTTTGGGAAATATCACAGCATATTTATACGATTTATATCCACCACACATTATATATTTATCATAATCTCGCAATAATTTTAATTTATTCATCTTTAATAATTGCTGCGTTTATGGTTATTCGAGGAAATAGCATAACCGACGAAGTCTTATTACCTTCGCGGATACATTTCAGGTCAAAGCATATGAATACAATTTCACCTTGCATTTTGGACAATTCTCGCGTAGTAGAACTTACGATTCTATTATTTTTCATTATCAGCACGTGCACGGGAGTAGTATTGTCGACATTCAAATATGACGTTCGTACAATCATCTGACGGCTCTTCTCGATAGTCAGGGGTTTCGATGGCATACTAAAATTAGGTTATATTTCGACAGATCTGACCACTCTTGATCTTTACTGCTTAGTAAATGGTCAAAGTTTTTCATTTTTATTGAACTATTTCAATAAAATCGTTAAATACAACGGCAAAATTACTACAAAATGCGAATTGTCGGGAACGCTTCAAATACCTAATCTCGCAGAGTGCAGATTTGTAATAATTAATTTAATTTAATTTAAATTTGAACTCTTACAATCAAACGTGTATCTTCTTGTGTAATGAATTAAGTTCCATTTTGAATAGCTATAGTAAAAATGCAGCGCCGCGTAGCGTTGCGTATGTCGCGGTGTGAACTGATCCAAAGACGATAAAGTTTTCAAGCCAGTTGTACAATTTGATAAATTACCGTCTAGCTTATTACATAAATAAGTACAGTCGCCGACAGATCCGGTGTACCACTTTGACCATTTACTAAGCAGTAAAGATCAAGAGTGGTCAGATCTGTCGAAATATAACCTAATTTTAGTATGCCATCGAAACCCCTGACTATCGAGAAGAGCCGTCAGATGATTGTACGAACGTCATATTTGAATGTCGACAATACCACTCCCGTGCACGTGCTGATAATGAAAAATAATAGAATCGTAAGTTCTACTACGCGAGAATTGTCCAAAATGCAAGGTGAAATTGTATTCATATGCTTTGACCTGAAATGTATCCGCGAAGGTAATAAGACTTCGTCGGTTATGCTATTTCCTCGAATAACCATAAACGCAGCAATTATTAAAGATGAATAAATTAAAATTATTGCGAGATTATGATAAATATATAATGTGTGGTGGATATAAATCGTATAAATATGCTGTGATATTTCCCAAAAAAGTGTTTCTTTTTAATATGGACAATAAAATATATTATTTTACCAATGATGATTATATTGTGTTTTCTCATTCTTACCCGCCGTACAGAACATCTTCGTCTTCGGTGCCATTTACCATTAAACACACCAATGATTTGTTACAAGTTGCCAAACACGACTACATACCCCTGTCCTTTTCGTATAAAAAAAAAGATGAATTAATTTTAAAAACTATTAATATATTAGTCAGTCATGGTTACTTTAAACTCTAGTTAGGCATGTGATTAATTTCATAGCATTTTTCATATATCGAATATTGCGAAATTATATGTTTTAAAAATGGATACACGACTGCATCGTTCGGATTTGTATCTCTAGTGACGCCGTAAAAAGAACAGCGCCACCAAGCGTTGATGGCCCGAACTAATCTCCAGAGGTACAAGACACCCACAGCCAACGGTCCGATGATTGAACCAATCTTACAAGCTAGCTGGCCGTTCGGATTTGTATATTATGTGACGTCATCTCCAGAGGTACAACGAGTAGAGAGAGCTCATCGAATTTCAGGTTATATTTCGACAGATCTGACCACTCTTGATCTTTACTGCTTAGTAAATGGTCAAAGTGGTATACCGGATCTGTCGGCGACTGTACTTATTTATGTAATAAGCTAGACGGTAATTTATCAAATTGTACAACTGGCTTGAAAACTTTATCGTCTTTGGATCAGTTCACACCGCGACATACGCAACGCTACGCGGCGCTGCATTTTTACTATAGCTATTCAAAATGGAACTTAATTAATTACACAAGAAGATACACGTTTGATTGTAAGAGTTCAAATTTAAATTAAATTAAATTAATTATTACAAATCTGCACTCTGCGAGATTAGGTATTTGAAGCGTTCCCGACAATTCGCATTTTGTAGTAATTTTGCCGTTGTATTTATCATTTTTATTGAACTATTTCAATAAAAACGTTAAATACGACGTTTTGCCGTTGTATTTATCATTTTTATTGAACTATTTCAATAAAAACGTTAAATACAACGGCAAAATTACTACAAAATGCGAATTGTCGGGAACGCTTCAAATACCTAATCTCGCAGAGTGCAGATTTGTAATAATTAATTTAATTTAATTTAAATTTGAACTCTTACAATCAAACGTGTATCTTCTTGTGTAATGAATTAAGTTCCATTTTGAATAGCTATAGTAAAAATGCAGCGCCGCGTAGCGTTGCGTATGTCGCGGTGTGAACTGATCCAAAGACGATAAAGTTTTCAAGCCAGTTGTACAATTTGATAAATTACCGTCTAGCTTATTACATAAATAAGTACAGTCGCCGACAGATCCGGTGTACCACTTTGACCATTTACTAAGCAGTAAAGATCAAGAGTGGTCAGATCTGTCGAAATATAACCTGAAATTCGATGAGCTCTCTCTACTCGTTGTACCTCTGGAGATGACGTCACAAAATATACAAATCCGAACGGCCAGCTAGCTTGTAAGATTGGTTCAATCATCGGACCGTTGGCTGTGGGTGTCTTGTACCTCTGGAGATTAGTTCGGGCCATCAACGCTTGGTGGCGCTGTTCTTTTTACGACGTCACTAGAGATACAAATCCGAACGATGCAGTCGTATCCATTTGGTAATGAAATTATCGTTCGGATTTGTAGGTTTCGGTGGAATAAAAGAGCGAGCGCTAGAGAGTGCGAAGTCATTACGTCGTACGCATTCAGACGATCATCATGTCTTGCGAAGGAATCGTATATGTCGTTACAAATCGATACCTGTTGAATAAAAACATCTATAAAATT
The DNA here is from genome assembly GCA_963565745.1 of Phengaris arion. NCBI lineage: Eukaryota > Metazoa > Arthropoda > Insecta > Lepidoptera > Lycaenidae > Phengaris > Phengaris arion. The sequence goes on from OY751444.1 coordinate 20,213,994, forward strand.
GGATATACCATGGCGTCTATGGAAGTTCGTTTACGCGAGTTGAACGCATACACTCCCGTTCACGAGTTGTCAATTTTTGCCGTAAAAGCATTGACTACAGAGTGTCCATCGAAAGTCCAACGTCAATTACACGTGTTGTTTTCATCGAAACGCTGTCTCTAAACAAATAAACGTGAATGGTTCACATTGAATGATGAAGATTTAACGATAATTGTAAAAATGGTTGAAGATGCGTCGGATTGTCGTGAAGATTGTAGTTGTAATACGGCAAGAAAACGTAAATTGATTTCAAAAAATCAAAATATGGATATTGATATTTGCAAGATTGATATTATATCCGAACTTTCTAACGCCTCTACAAAAATGTCATTGAACGAGGTTTGTCTAAAATTTGGCATCGACGTAGAACGCGACAATCGCAACGCATTCTTTTGGAATATTGCTATGGATGAAAAACTGGTCATTCACGATGATCTGCTAAAATGGTGTGGATATTCTGGAGAATACAAAACAATGAAAACGCATTTTCTTTCATTAGTAAAAAAAAAATACTCATATTGTGTACGAAGAAATTGAAGCGCCCGAATACAAGAAGAAACGTCTTATGGTGATGAAACCAATGGATTTTGAATCATTGTTAATGCAAATGCGTAGTCCAAAAGCTATGGAAATACGTAAAATTTATTCAATTTTAAAACATATAATTTCGCAAGATTCGATATATGAAAAATGCTATGAAATTAATCACATGCCTAACTAGAGTTTAAAGTAACCATGACTGACTAATATATTAATAGTTTTTAAAATTAATTCATCTTTTTTTTTATACGAAAAGGACAGGGGTATGTAGTCGTGTTTGGCAACTTGTAACAAATCATTGGTGTGTTTAATGGTAAATGGCACCGAAGACGAAGATGTTCTGTACGGCGGGTAAGAATGAGAAAACACAATATAATCATCATTGGTAAAATAATATATTTTATTGTCCATATTAAAAAGAAACACTTTTTTGGGAAATATCACAGCATATTTATACGATTTATATCCACCACACATTATATATTTATCATAATCTCGCAATAATTTTAATTTATTCATCTTTAATAATTGCTGCGTTTATGGTTATTCGAGGAAATAGCATAACCGACGAAGTCTTATTACCTTCGCGGATACATTTCAGGTCAAAGCATATGAATACAATTTCACCTTGCATTTTGGACAATTCTCGCGTAGTAGAACTTACGATTCTATTATTTTTCATTATCAGCACGTGCACGGGAGTAGTATTGTCGACATTCAAATATGACGTTCGTACAATCATCTGACGGCTCTTCTCGATAGTCAGGGGTTTCGATGGCATACTAAAATTAGGTTATATTTCGACAGATCTGACCACTCTTGATCTTTACTGCTTAGTAAATGGTCAAAGTTTTTCATTTTTATTGAACTATTTCAATAAAATCGTTAAATACAACGGCAAAATTACTACAAAATGCGAATTGTCGGGAACGCTTCAAATACCTAATCTCGCAGAGTGCAGATTTGTAATAATTAATTTAATTTAATTTAAATTTGAACTCTTACAATCAAACGTGTATCTTCTTGTGTAATGAATTAAGTTCCATTTTGAATAGCTATAGTAAAAATGCAGCGCCGCGTAGCGTTGCGTATGTCGCGGTGTGAACTGATCCAAAGACGATAAAGTTTTCAAGCCAGTTGTACAATTTGATAAATTACCGTCTAGCTTATTACATAAATAAGTATTACTTTGACCATTTACTAAGCAGTAAAGATCATCTTCAACCATTTTTACAATTATCGTTAAATCTTCATCATTCAATGTGAACCATTCACGTTTATTTGTTTCGAGACAGCGTTTCGATGAAAACAACACGTGTAATTGACGTTCGACTTTCGATGGACACTCTGTAGTCAATGCTTTTACGGCAAAAAATGGTATTGTTGTAATTGTATTGTAAATTTTGCCGTTGTATTTAACGTTTTTATTGAAATAGTTCAATAAAAATGATAAATACAACGGCAAAATTACTACAAAATGCGAATTGTCGGGAACGCTTCAAATACCTAATCTCGCAGAGTGCAGATTTGTAATAATTAATTTAATTTAATTATTTAAAGGACATCATTCACGTTTCATACATTTTTGGACCAAAAAATGAAAGTGCCGGCCAGAAAGAAAAAAATATATATTCGAATAGAATACACAATTCCTAACATTTTTTACTATGACGTCCAATCTGTGCGCCCAATGGTTACGTCGTAATAAAATAATTTAAAAATAATCCTTTTGTGATAAAAAGGTTGGAGTGTCACTATTAAAAGCATGGATATCTTACGTTATGATATAATACTTGATAGTAAAACACAGTGGTAAGGTTGATAAATAGTATTGGAAAAAAATATTTAGTCATAAAATAAAAATAAAAAATATGTATCAAGTACTAGCTGTCCCGGTGAATTTCGTGTCACTTTAAAACCTTCCCTGGACTTCTACGAATATTTTGAGACTAAAATCAGCCCAACTAGTTCAGCCGTTTTCGAGTTTTAGCGCGACTAACACATTTGAAAATCCATTTCTATATATAAGAAGAAGACTAACTGTCCCGGTGAACTTCGTGTCACTTTAGAACCTTCCCTGGACTTCTACGAATATTTTAAAACTAAAATCAGCCCAATCCGTTCAGCCGTTTTCTAGTTTTAGCGCGACTAACACATTTGAAAATGCATTTTTATATATAAGAAGAAGAAATATAAATAGACTAAACAGCATTTGTTTTGTTTGATCGATATTACAAGGTAATGACAACATTACTAAGAAAAAAACGCTCTGGCAACTCTGGCAAGGTGTGATGGCGCTGGGAGAAATAGACAATATTAACCGCAAGATTCCTGCTTAGAATCAGTGGTTATAACTAATATATATGATACAACAACCAAAGATATACAAAAAAAAAAAATTGGCAATGCCTGGAAAAGATTCTGGTCCTTTAAAGAAATAGTAAAATGCATAAGTATAAACATGAGCACCAAAAGAAAACTATTTAATACATGGATTCCACCCATTCTAACATAAGGGTGCCAAACTTGGGCACTAACAAAAGCTCATACAAGTATGCTGGAAGTTGGGCCGAAGGCTATGGAGAGGAGTATGTTTGGAAAGAAAAGGATAGACAAAATAGAAAACAAGGAGTTGAGAAAAATGACACGTGTAACTGATGTAACATATAAAACTAAAAAATTGAAATGAAACAACAAACAATCAAAACATGTCCGGCCCGGACATGTTTTGATTTTGAGAGGGCCAGACAAATGGACAAAAATAATAACATCTTTGTATCCCAGAAGGGCTAAAAGAAAAGAGGGCAGATCTCTAAAAAGATGGGAAGATGAAATGGTACAAATGGCTGGCAAAATGTGGACTAGTGTATGTGGAGTGGCATGTCAGAGATGTGAGTGGAAGCTGTTGGGGGAGGCCATTGCCAAGAGGCACTCAGAAGCAGAGACCGCGCAACGGAAAAATCAATTATTGATTTGAATATTTTGTAATGTATATAAAATAAATGTATTGTTCTTCTGAATAAAGGCTAATAACAATAATAAGTTAATGACGTACAATTAAACATTTTCTAGTCTTACAAATACGTCATCTAAACTTATTGCGGGTGGGCTGAGGTAAGGGTCATGTCTAGCATAACCCATGTACCAGACTATGCACATAGTATGGGAGCAACATCCGATGGTTCTCATTCCTATATGGCATGTGCAATAGTAATGTTTTATTGCTCGACGCCCGGTTGCTGTTCTATCCAGAGCAATATACACATAGTATGTTTTAGATCGGATGTGTCGGGATTGTATTCGCCCTCGAATCAACCACAAGTCCTCTCCCTCCAATTCCCTTACAAGCTCTAGAGGAATTCCACCACTTAGCTCAATGCTAAAAACTCCATCTGGTTGAACATGCTCTCCATAGTAACTTCTCGCTTGTTTCAGCTGATATATACCGAGGCTAAATAATATTAATTCTTCTTCGGTCAGCGTAGGAAAGTCATTAAACTCAGCCATATCTGCAGACATGGGCTGGAACTGTGCTCTCATTCTGTTCAAGTTACCTCTGGCGACAAGATCTGCCAGTGTATTGGGCATGTTTATCCTTTCCCGGATTATTTGTAAAAAATCAGAAGCATGGACATTATCTACTATCAACACGTGATAAGCATTTATTAATGCTGCTGCGATTCTAAAATATTCAAACATATAGTGCAATGTTATATTAATATGAACGTTTCTCAACAGGCGGAAATCTCGTTTAAATCGGCCATTTACTACTTCCACAACCCAACGGCAAATAGTAACAAGGCGTGACTTGTTTGCTTGTTCCGTGGTTAGTTGCGTCGCTCCAGGATGCTTTGTTTCCGGCATTTTCACAGTGTAACCATTTCCTTCAAGAATGGGAACTGCATCTCTGAACCCACGGTCCAAAATAAATACGTCCCCGCTTTGGTAGAACCATTGGAATAATCCATCGCCATGATCACTTTTATTTTCAGCAATATTCTGCATTATCTGCGCATCTGAAGAAGTAGCAGCGTGTGGACCTGAAACTTCTATTATGTGACCGTCGCAGCAGACAAATAAAAATGGTTTTACTAAGTTCCGGAACTTGTGACTACTATAAGATTTTCGTTGAAAAAAGTAGTTTGAGCTTTTTTGGATGTAGATGTATGTGCCGTCCACAATTGTAATAGCTTTTCTTTCTTCGGGAGGACTTTCAATATTTCCAAAAAGACTTTCTGGGATAAGAAGATTCCTACGTGTGACATCTTCCCGAGTCATATGGTCAAACCCCAAATGCATTGGAACAAAGTCTCGCAAAAGTGCTTCTCGGCCAGTCTCAAGCATTCGCGCAAATGTGGATTCGCTCGTTTTAAATATCGTTGCGAGCCTAGCATTTGAGTCTCCAGTTCGGATCTTTGCAAGTAAAGCTGCTAAAATTGTTTTTTTGTTTCTTCTTTGATTTAAGCTCGGAGTGTTGGCCAATAAATCAGAGAATTGTTCAGCAGTAAGACCAGTCCAATCGTGGAACTCTTTGTTATTGATCAATTCATAATGCTCAAAATCTAAAACTTCTGTTTTAATGTGGTTTATTAACAACCTTAGCGCACTAACGATCTGTGCAGAATTAAAATCTTGAATTAAATTGTCTTGCATAGCAAGTAAATGCCATTCATTTTGCTCGAGGTGTTCGCTGCAAACACGACTGTTTTCTGATATGAATACACTGTATCGGCAAAGAACACGTAGAATAATGTTTTCTGGTATTCTGTGTCTTGTTGAGTCTACACAGTGTTGAAATACACAAGAGTTTGCCGTATTACTAGTTCGTACAAAACCAGGTAAAACTGTAGAATGAGGCACAGCGTCAACTTCTTCGTCCGCAACATCAGGTTCTTCGTTGTCAGGTTCTTCCTGCACTTCACGTTGACGTCGGAGATATTGCCGCTCGGCCCTTTGCCAACAAGATCGGCATATAACATCTGTAGGTTCATTCTGAAAAAAAAAAGTTTATTAGCTTAGTAATATATCATTAAATAAAAAAAAATAATATATCCGCGGAGGGCGGGGGGCCCTCTTTATTTGAAAACTTGTGTTTGTTAAAAAACACAGCAGCAAATGCGGCTTATGTTATAACATTATGTACATAAGAGTTATGATGTTTGTTCGTAGTAAATATCTTAGGCATATTCGTTCGTTATAGCGATAATATAATCCTCACCTGATGACCCAGTAGATCTTCAATAACAAACTGTGCGATTTCGATGTGTTGTGATTCACGGGATGTCCAACTATAACTTCGGCGATCACCAATAGGCACACGACACGTAATACACAATTGTACGTTCATAATGTCAGATATTAAGCTTCGCTAAATACACTTGATATTATATCGCTCTAAGAACAAGAGATTATTGTCACGATAGCCGTCCGATGTAACCAAAGTTGCATGGATAACTGACTGGCTGGCCGCTGGCGTAGCGCGGGCGGGCGGTTGGCAACCAATAACAATGCGCTCACGCACCCAGGTAGCCGTCCCTTAACCCTTTTCATTAGTTCTCGGAATTCCATTTGAAGTTTTGAGAGAATGTAACCTGTAATGTTTGACTCTAAACAGACAACATTCTTTATTATAAAGAATAAATATGAATGTGTTAAATAGTACGATTTTATATCTTGACCACTAGGTTTTGACCTTGAGTATTTTGCGATTATGTACCAAAATAAATTTTAATATAATATTTTTTTATATTATAATGTCACTCCAATCTTTTTTTTAACAACAAAGAATTAATAAAAAAATATTTTATTTGTTATGTTATTACGACGTAACCGTTGTGCGCACAGATTGGACGTCATAGTAAAAAATGATAGAAATTGTGTATTCTATCCGAATATCGTAGTTTTTTTTTTCTGGCCGGCACTTTCATTTTTTGGTCCAAAATGAATGATGTCCTTTGAACTCTTACAATCAAACGTGTATCTTCTTGTGTAATAAATTTTAAATAGCTATAGTAAAAATGCAGCGCCGCGTAGCGTTGCGTATGTCGCGGTGTGAACTGATCCAAAGACGATAAAGTTTTCAAGCCAGTTGTACAATTTGATAAATTACCGTCTAGCTTATTACATAAATAAGTACAGTCGCCGACAGATCCGGTGTACCACTTTGACCATTTACTAAGCAGTAAAGATCAAGAGTGGTCAGATCTGTCGAAATATAACCTGAAATTCGATGAGCTCTCTCTACTCGTTGTACCTCTGGAGATGACGTCACAAAATATACAAATCCGAACGGCCAGCTAGCTTGTAAGATTGGTTCAATCATCGGACCGTTGGCTGTGGGTGTCTTGTACCTCTGGAGATTAGTTCGGGCCATCAACGCTTGGTGGCGCTGTTCTTTTTACGGCGTCACTAGAGATACAAATCCGAACGATGCAGTCGTATCCATTTGGTAATGAAATTAACGTTCGGATTTGTAGGTTTCGGTGGAATAAAAGAGCGAGCGCTAGAGAGTGCGAAGTCATTCTGTTCTCGGACACCGTCCGATGAACAGCTCCGCTCGCTCCGATCGTTCCGTCGTTTCCGCTTTATCGCACTCTCGCGTGTGTGTGTACCACTGAAGAAGGAAGCCCGAAGAAAGAAGACAGCAAGAGTCAAGCCTCAAGAGTCAAGACAGCAAGAAAGAAGAGACAAGGCGCCACCCAACCGCCTTTGCCGCCCGACCCGTGCCGTACCGTGTCTCGCGCCGCGCCGCGACCGCCGCCTACCGGACGATTCGTGCGACCGCTCGCATCGTCCGTCTCGCTCTTTTGTGCGAGCCTTCTGCTCGCACACCCGCCGCGTTAGGACGAGCGTGCGACCGGTCGCATCGTCTGTCTCGGTTTTAGCGCGAGCCTTCTGCTCGCGCTCCGCCGCGTCTCGTTCGCGAACACTAGCGCCCTAGTGTCTAGTGTAACGTTAGTGAGTGAGTTCCAGCCCGCCCGAGGAACAATTGTAAGTACCGTGACACGTTTAGGCACACTACACGAGGAGTTTCTCCTCCTACACACCTTCCCTCCCGGTCGCCGGGAGGGGCTGTATCCCCAAAAAATTTAAGAGAGCAGAATCCCACTCCCGGGATAAACTTCCCGATCATGACTGACGCCATGATCAGAAAGTTCCTGGAGTTTTTAAAATTAGAGATCCCCGACGTAGCGTCCAAGTGGGAACGCTTCGTGCGCATGCACGAAGCTGACTCACCGGCGTCGCCCGATAGCGACGTCGCGTTAATTCCGGCCGACAATGAATCATCATCATCTCCTTCAGAGATGTCTTGCTCAGAGCAAGAAGACGACCGTAGTGAAGGGGAGTTCACTACGGTCCAACATAAAAAGACGAAGAAGAGGAAGCGTCCAGAGGGCACCTCCTCTCCAGTCCTAAGCTCCCCGATTAAGTCGGTCATTAAGACTAAGAATAGGAAAACCGTGCAGGCTCATGGCTCCGCGGCCCCTACTACCTCATCGGCCCCTCCGGCCTCCAAGGCCCCTCTGGCTTCCCAGGCCCCTCTGGCCTCCCAGGTCCCCCGAACCTCGCAGGCCCCTCCGGCCCCCCAGGCCCTTCCGGCACCCCAGGCCCCTCAGGCCTCCCAGGCCCCTCAGGCCTCTCAGGCCCCTCAGGCCGTCCGTTCTAAAATGCCTCCTCCTGTAATCATACAGGAGAAGGCAAAATGGAACCTCATCTCAGCGGCGATTAACGAGCAAAAGCTGCGTTACTCGTCTGCACACACGACCCCAATCGGCATCAAGGTACAGGTTAAGACCTCGGAGGACCACCGCCTCCTCACCGCATTCCTACGTAATAAAGGCATAGGATATCATACTTATGCCCTTGAAGACGAGCGCCTTCTGCGCGTCGTCATTACCGGAGTCGACAAGTGCCTCTCTACACAAGAGGTACTTGCGGACATCAAGTCCCAGGGTTATCCCGCACTAGAGGTACATCGTATGTACCACCCGATTAAAAAACACGAGTACAATATGGTACTCGTAACCCTCCCCCTTACACCAGAGAGCAAGGATATCTTCAATATCCGAGCCATCTGTCACATTACGGGCATCCGTGTTGAGCCCCCCCGTAAAAGGGGCATCCCTGGCCAGTGCCACCGATGCCAACTCTACGGGCACTCGGCACGGAATTGCCAAGCCCGGCCGCGTTGCGTCAAGTGCCTCGGAGACCACGGCACCTCTGACTGCCCCCGCAAGAGCCCAGCTGAGGAGTCCGAACCCCCTAGCTGTGTTCTCTGCAAGTCCCAAGGACACCCCGCCAACTACAGAGGGTGCAAAAAAGCACCCAAAGTTAAAAAACGCGTTGCACCACAGACGAAAGGTGCCCCCCCCAAACAGAGATTCGTCCCTGCCCCCCTACCCTCCCAATCTGCATGGTTCAAGCCCGCGCAGAACAGTAGGTTGGAGCCAGCGGCTTTCCCCGCTCTCCCCAGCAAGGCCATGCCCTCCGCGCCCAAAGCGCCTAAGGCCACCCCCCCTCCGACTCCCAGCTTCACTGCAGACCTCTCTTTCGTCCAGCAGTTCCTAAGCAACGTCGGGCCTATTGACCCGATGGAGCTTTCCATCTTAGCGACAAAGCTAAAAGGATCGGCCACAGACCGCATCCAAGCTTTGTCAGACCATCAAGTCTTGATCCGTCAGATCAAGGCTCTCTCCACAAACGGTATCTAATGGAGCCTTCGGGAAGGACAAAGCCGCACTCGTTACGCGTAGTGTCGTTCAACACGAACGGCATTAGGAATAACATAAGCGAAATTCGCGATTTTGTAAGCAGCCAAAATGTCGATATTCTTCTAGTGCAGGAGACGTTTTTAAAACCTAGTATTAGGAGCCCAAAAATAGCTAACTACAAAATAATCAGAAATGATAGAACTCGATCCCGACTCGGAGGCACTCTTATCTACTATAAAAAATCACTACATTGTATTCCCTTAGAGCCACCGCCATTGTTAAGTTTAGAAACATCTGTTTGTCACATTAGCATGTCCGGTCACGGACCCATTGTTATAGTTAGCGCGTACCTGGCATGTAACAATGAACTACATTCCAGCGACCTGCAGGCGCTATTCAATTTAGGCAACGCTGTCATCATTGCCGGCGACTTAAATTGTAAACACACTGAGTGGGGCAATATAAATAACAATAAGAACGGCTCAATCCTTTGTAGTTTAACCGACACATTAAATTTTGCTCTTTTAGCTCCCACGGACCCCACTCGCTATGACACCAATGAAAACATCAACGGCGTCATACGCAATCCTAGTACTATAGACATAGCTCTAGTTAAAAATGTGTCCCTAAATATCTATATCGAGACCCTCCACGAGCTTAACTCGGACCACAGACCGGTTATGATTACACTTGGTAGTCTTAACCCCAATAATTGCAGTACTAGGAAGATAGTTGATTATAAATCACTTGCGGAGAACATCAAAGTCCTCCAATCTAGTCACTTAGATAAAATCCCCGATATTATAGATAGTAAAGAGATAGCCATAGAGGCCGCCTCCCACTTGACCGATCACCTGGTAGCGACCATAGAGAGATCATCTAGGGAGGTGCCAACGACCCCCAAGGGCCGTTGGCCCCTCCCTGAGGACATAAGGGAGTCCATCAGACTCCGAAATGCGGCTAAGCGCACATATGACCGCTACCCGTCGGAAGAGTGGAGGAAAGCCCTCCGTCACTACGAGAGGGAAGTTAAGTTTAAGATCAAACAACACAAAGCCGAGAGTTGGGATCGACTTCTTAGTGACCTAGAACCGTCTCACGTGGCATACTGGCCACTCGCGAGGGCCCTCAAAAACGACACGGAGTGCGATATGCCTCCGTTAGACAGACCAAACCGTCCTCCTGCATTCGAAGACATAGACAAGGCCGAGTGCCTAGCTGATAACTTCGAACAACAGTGCCGGCCGAGTACTCTCCCGATTGATCCCGTGCACCTTAGCTTAGTGAATAGCGAGGTCGACAGCCGACTCTCGAGGCCACCTGATGTAGATAGGGTGAGGCTGGTGGACTCGGAGGAGGTCAGTGACATTATTAAGTGTATGAAAGCCAAAAAGGCCCCAGGCCTCGACGGTATTTCAAACAAAACACTTAAAATGCTACCGTCCGAGCTTATTCAACTCCTAGTGAACATCTTTAACGCCCTCTTAGTAGGATGTTCATTCCCAGACATTTGGAAAGTAGCTATTGTCATAGGTATCCACAAACCGGGGAAACCCCGGAAGGTGCCTGGTAGTTACCGTCCAATAAGTCTCATTAGCTCCCTCGGTAAAGTCTACGAAAGAGTTATCAAAAGGCGCCTCAATGACGTCATATCCGACAAAAAACTCCTTCCAGACGAGCAGTTCGCCTTCCGCGAAATGCACAGTTGTCCCGCTCAAGTACACCGCTTAACGGAGTACATAATATCTAGCAAAAACGACAGGAAGACGACATGCGCCGTATTCTTTGACATTGCAAAAGCTTTTGATAAAATTTGGCATAACGGACTGTTATACAAACTCTATCAAATGGAAATACCCGATTATCTTGTTCTATTGATTAGTAACTTTTTAAAAAACCGTAAATTTCATTTCCGCGTTGAAGGCGCACTGTCGTCGCCAAGATATATGGAGGCGGGAGTGCCGCAGGGCTCGGTCCTCTCGCCCTCCCTATATAACCTGTACACTAGTGACATCCCCAAACACGCTAAGGTGCAATTAGCTATGTTCGCGGACGACACAGCCCTTTATTATTCCCACATACGAGCCTGTACCGCGTCAAAAGCCCTCCAGGAGTCAGTTACCGCTCTCGGTAACTGGTTCTCCAAATGGAGAATAGAAGTCAATCCCGACAAAAGTCACGCCATCCAATTTGATATTAAAAGTGCAATGAGGCGTACTTGCCCCCGTAAACTTATGAGCCCTATAAGCCTGCACGGCAACAAAATCCCACAGGTCACTCAGGTGAAATATTTAGGCGTAGTACTAAACAAGTCGATGTCGTTTTCGAGTCACATTAGTAACACGTTACGAAAAGCGAAATTTGTACTCTACAAATTATATCCGCTACTTAATCCGCGAAGCAAAATGTCCCTAAGACATAAGCTTACATTGTATAAAGTTTGCATTAGAACGATACTCACTTATGCGTGCGTCTCTTTCGCACAGATAAGCGAGTCTCAACTGGACCGTTTGCAAAGAGTCCAAAACCGGTTTCTACGCATGGCAACAGGCGCCCCCTGGTACATGCGTAACATCGACTTGCATAGGGACTGCGAAATCGTCACTATTAAAGCCTACATCAAGGAACTCGTAGAGAGATTCTTTGATAAAGGCAAAAACCACCCCAACCCCCTTATCAAAAAGGCACTGGACTATGAACACGACGCACAGACCTTCCGACACCCGTACAAACGGCCTAAGCATATCTTAGCCGATCCCGTAGATCCGATCACAAAATACGTAACGTACTGTGTACAGTTACGTAAACACAAATCACACGCACCCGCGCGACTATCATCGCACCGGGGTCGACGCCGGCGCCTACCCCGAGGTCCCACATCCGACACGACAACACGTACAGACGTACAGACCGACCCTAACACGGGACCGGACCCGAACCCGAGTTCGAGTTCGCATCCCAGTAGACTAGGTTCACTCCTAAATAGTGCCCGCGACCGCGATATTGCTATAGAGAGCTCTATCAATACCGCGAACCTCATCGATATTAGGACTTACGCGCGCGAGTCAGCCCGACCGTACGCGGAAGGGGAGAGGGACGGCCCTCTCAGTACCGATAGCGATAAAAACGAGAGCTCCTCTATCGCGACAACTCGCACGCCGCTAGCTTATGCTACCGCGCGCGAGCAACCTCACTCATCAGCGAGTGAGGAAGGGGTCGGACCCCTTAGCAGGTGAGACCCGCGTCTCCCCTGTCATAAAAATAGCTCACAACTCGTAGCTGTCCCCAAAATCCGGTCTGAACATCACCCGGGTGATGTTAGGGAGGGTCAAACCCTCCCATCGACTCTAACCAAATAAACTAGCCACCAGGCTAGTTATAGTCCGACTTAGCTACAGCGGTCTTAACCCGACCCTTAGCATAGACCCGTTCGAAAAAAAAAAAAAAAAAAAAAAAAAAAAAGAGTGCGAAGTCATTACGTCGTACGCATTCAGACGATCATCATGTCTTGCGAAGGAATCGTATATGTCGTTACAAATCGATACCTGTTGAATAAAAACATCTATAAAATTGGATATACCATGGCGTCTATGGAAGTTCGTTTACGCGAGTTGAACGCATACACTCCCGTTCACGAGTTGTCAAATTTGCCGTAAAAGCATTGACTACAGAGTGTCCATCGAAAGTCGAACGTCAATTACACGTGTTGTTTTCATCGAAACGCTGTCTCGAAACAAATAAACGTGAATGGTTCACATTGAATGATGAAGATTTAACGATAATTGTAAAAATGGTTGAAGATGCGTCGGATTGTCGTGAAGATTGTAGTTGTACTACGGCAAGAAAACGTAAATTGATTTCAAAAAATCAAAATATGGATATTGATATTTGCAAGATTGATATTATATCCGAACTTGCTAACATTTTTATTGAACTATTTCAATAAAAACGTTAAATACAACGGCAAAATTACTACAAAATGCGAATTGTCGGGAACGCTTCAAATACCTAATCTCGCAGAGTGCAGATTTGTAATAATTAATTTAATTTAATTTAAATTTGAACTCTTACAATCAAACGTGTATCTTCTTGTGTAATGAATTAAGTTCCATTTTGAATAGCTATAGTAAAAATGCAGCGCCGCGTAGCGTTGCGTATGTCGCGGTGTGAACTGATCCAAAGACGATAAAGTTTTCAAGCCAGTTGTACAATTTGATAAATTACCGTCTAGCTTATTACATAAATAAGTACAGTCGCCGACAGATCCGGTGTACCACTTTGACCATTTACTAAGCAGTAAAGATCAAGAGTGGTCAGATCTGTCGAAATATAAACTGAAATTCGATGAGCTCTCTCTACTCGTTGTACCTCTGGAGATGACGTCACAAAATATACAAATCCGAACGGCCAGCTAGCTTGTAAGATTGGTTCAATCATCGGACCGTTGGCTGTGGGTGTCTTGTACCTCTGGAGATTAGTTCGGGCCATCAACGCTTGGTGGCGCTGTTCTTTTTACGGCGTCACTAGAGATACAAATCCGAACGATGCAGTCGTGTATCCATTTGGTAATGAAATTATCGTTCGGATTTGTAGGTTTCGGTGGAATAAAAGAGCGAGCGCTAGAGAGTGCGAAGTCATTACGTCGTACGCATTCAGACGATCATCATGTCTTGCGAAGGAATCGTATATGTCGTTACAAATCGATACCTGTTGAATAAAAACATCTATAAAATTGGATATACCATGGCGTCTATGGAAGTTCGTTTACGCGAGTTGAACGCATACACTCCCGTTCACGAGTTGTCATTTTTTGCCGTAAAAGCATTGACTACAGAGTGTCCATCGAAAGTCGAACGTCAATTACACGTGTTGTTTTCATCGAAACGCTGTCTCGAAACAAATAAACGTGAATGGTTCACATTGAATGATGAAGATTTAACGATAATTGTAAAAATGGTTGAAGATGCGTCGGATTGTCGTGAAGATTGTAGTTGTACTACGGCAAGAAAACGTAAATTGATTTCAAAAAATCAAAATATGGATATTGATATTTGCAAGATTGATATTATATCCGAACTTGCTAACGCCTCTACAAAAATGTCATTGAACGAGGTTTGTCAAAAATTTGGCATCGACGTAGAACGCGACAATCGCAACGCATTCTTTTGGAATATTGCTATGGATGAAAAACTGGTCATTCACGATGATCTGCTAAAATGGTGTGGATATTCTGGAGAATACAAAACAATGAAAACGCATTTTCTTTCATTAGTAAAAAAAAATACTCATATTGTGTACGAAGAAATTGAAGCGCCCGAATACAAGAAGAAACGTCTTATGGTGATGAAACCAATGGATTTTGAATCATTGTTAATGCAAATGCGTAGTCCAAAAGCTATGGAAATACGTAAAATTTATTCAATTTTAAAACATATAATTTCGCAATATTCGATATATGAAAAATGCTATGAAATTAATCACATGCCTAACTAGAGTTTAAAGTAACCATGACTGACTAATATATTAATAGTTTTTAAAATTAATTCATCTTTTTTTTTATACGAAAAGGACAGGGGTATGTAGTCGTGTTTGGCAACTTGTAACAAATCATTGGTGTGTTTAATGGTAAATGGCACCGAAGACGAAGATGTTCTGTACGGCGGGTAAGAATGAGAAAACACAATATAATCATCATTGGTAAAATAATATATTTTATTGTCCATATTAAAAAGAAACACTTTTTTGGGAAATATCACAGCATATTTATACGATTTATATCCACCACACATTATATATTTATCATAATCTCGCAATAATTTTAATTTATTCATCTTTAATAATTGCTATTTTTATGGTTATTCGAGGAAATAGCATAACCGACGAAGTCTTATTACCTTCGCGGATACATTTCAGGTCAAAGCATATGAATACAATTTCACCTTGCATTTTGGACAATTCTCGCGTAGTAGAACTTACGATTCTATTATTTTTCATTATCAGCACGTGTACGGGAGTGGTATTGTCGACATTCAAATATGACGTTCGTACAATCATCTGACGGCTCTTCTCGATAGTCAGGGGTTTCGATGGCATACTAAAATAAGGTTATATTTCGACAGATCTGACCACTCTTGATCTTTACTGCTTAGTAAATGGTCAAAGTGGTACACCGGATCTGTCGGCGACTGTACTTATTTATGTAATAAGCTAGACGGTAATTTATCAAATTGTACAACTGGCTTGAAAACTTTATCGTCTTTGGATCAGTTCACACCGCGACATACGCAACGCTACGCGGCGCTGCATTTTTACTATAGCTATTCAAAATGGAACTTAATTCATTACACAAGAAGATACACGTTTGATTGTAAGAGTTCAAATTTAAATTAAATTAAATTAATTATTACAAATCTGCACTCTGCGAGATTAGGTATTTGAAGCGTTCCCGACAATTCGCATTTTGTAGTAATTTTGCCGTTGTATTTAACGTTTTTATTGAAATAGTTCAATAAAAATGAAAAACTTTGACCATTTACTAAGCAGTAAAGATCAAGATTGGTCAGATCTGTCGAAATATAACCTAATTTTAGTATGCCATCGAAACCCCTGACTATCGAGAAGAGCCGTCAGATGATTGTACGAACGTCATATTTGAATGTCGACAATACCACTCCCGTGCACGTGCTGATAATGAAAAATAATAGAATCGTAAGTTCTACTACGCGAGAATTGTCCAAAATGCAAGGTGAAATTGTATTCATATGCTTTGACCTGAAATGTATCCGCGAAGGTAATAAGACTTCGTCGGTTATGCTATTTCCTCGAATAACCATAAACGCAGCAATTATTAAAGATGAATAAATTAAAATTATTGCGAGATTATGATAAATATATAATGTGTGGTGGATATAAATCGTATAAATATGCTGTGATATTTCCCAAAAAAGTGTTTCTTTTTAATATGGACAATAAAATATATTATTTTACCAATGATGATTATATTGTGTTTTCTCATTCTTACCCGCCGTACAGAACATCTTCGTCTTCGGTGCCATTTACCATTAAACACACCAATGATTTGTTACAAGTTGCCAAACACGACTACATACCCCTGTCCTTTTCGTATAAAAAAAAAGATGAATTAATTTTAAAAACTATTAATATATTAGTCAGTCATGGTTACTTTAAACTCTAGTTAGGCATGTGATTAATTTCATAGCATTTTTCATATATCGAATATTGCGAAATTATATGTTTTAAAATTGAATAAATTTTACGTATTTCCATAGCTTTTGGACTACGCATTTGCATTAACAATGATTCAAAATCCATTGGTTTCATCACCATAAGACGTTTCTTCTTGTATTCGGGCGCTTCAATTTCTTCGTACACAATATGAGTAATTTTTTTTTACTAATGAAAGAAAATGCGTTTTCATTGTTTTGTATTCTCCAGAATATCCACACCATTTTAGCAGATCATCGTGAATGACCAGTTTTTCATCCATAGCAATATTCCAAAAGAATGCGTTGCGATTGTCGCGTTCTACGTCGATGCCAAATTTTTGACAAACCTCGTTCAATGACATTTTTGTAGAGGCGTTAGCAAGTTCGGATATAATATCAATCTTGCAAATATCAATATCCATATTTTGATTTTTTGAAATCAATTTACGTTTTCTTGCCGTAGTACAACTACAATCTTCACGACAATCCGACGCATCTTCAACCATTTTTACAATTATCGTTAAATCTTCATCATTCAATGTGAACCATTCACGTTTATTTGTTTCGAGACAGCGTTTCGATGAAAACAACACGTGTAATTGACGTTCGACTTTCGATGGACACTCTGTAGTCAATGCTTTTACGGCAAAAAATGACAACTCGTGAACGGGAGTGTATGCGTTCAACTCGCGTAAACGAACTTCCATAGACGCCATGGTATATCCAATTTTATAGATGTTTTTATTCAACAGGTATCGATTTGTAACGACATATACGATTCCTTCGCAAGACATGATGATCGTCTGAATGCGTACGACGTAATGACTTCGCACTCTCTAGCGCTCGCTCTTTTATTCCACCGAAACCTACAAATCCGAACGATAATTTCATTACCAAATGGATACGACTGCATCGTTCGGATTTGTATCTCTAGTGACGCCGTAAAAAGAACAGCGCCACCAAGCGTTGATGGCCCGAACTAATCTCCAGAGGTACAAGACACCCACAGCCAACGGTCCGATGATTGAACCAATCTTACAAGCTAGCTGGCCGTTCGGATTTGTATATTTTGTGACGTCATCTCCAGAGGTACAACGAGTAGAGAGAGCTCATCAAATTTCAGGTTATATTTCGACAGATCTGACCACTCTTGATCTTTACTGCTTAGTAAATGGTCAAAGTGGTACACCGGATCTGTCGGCGACTGTACTTATTTATGTAATAAGCTAGACGGTAATTTATCAAATTGTACAACTGGCTTGAAAACTTTATCGTCTTTGGATCAGTTCACACCGCGACATACGCAACGCTACGCGGCGCTGCATTTTTACTATAGTTATTCAAAATTTATTACACAAGAAGATACACGTTTGATTGTAAGAGTTCAAAAATAATTAAATTAAATTAATTATTACAAATCTGCACTCTGCGAGATTAGGTATTTGAAGCGTTCCCGACAATTCGCATTTTGTAGTAATTTTGCCGTTGTATTTATCATTTTTATTGAACTATTTCAATAAAAACGTTAAATACAACGGCAAAATTACTACAAAATGCGAATTGTCGGGAACGCTTCAAATACCTAATCTCGCAGAGTGCAGATTTGTAATAATTAATTTAATTTAATTTAAATTTGAACTCTTACAATCAAACGTGTATCTTCTTGTGTAATGAATTAAGTTCCATTTTGAATAGCTATAGTAAAAATGCAGCGCCGCGTAGCGTTGCGTATGTCGCGGTGTGAACTGATCCAAAGACGATAAAGTTTTCAAGCCAGTTGTACAATTTAATAAATTACCGTCTAGCTTATTACATAAATAAGTACAGTCGCCGACAGATCCGGTGTACCACTTTGACCATTTACTAAGCAGTAAAGATCAAGAGTGGTCAGATCTGTCGAAATATAACCTGAAATTCGATGAGCTCTCTCTACTCGTTGTACCTCTGGAGATGACGTCACAAAATATACAAATCCGAACGGCCAGCTAGCTTGTAAGATTGGTTCAATCATCGGACCGTTGGCTGTGGGTGTCTTGTACCTCTGGAGATTAGTTCGGGCCATCAACGCTTGGTGGCGCTGTTCATTTTACGGCGTCACTAGAGATACAAATCCGAACGATGCAGTCGTGTATCCATTTGGTAATGAAATTATCGTTCGGATTTGTAGGTTTCGGTGGAATAAAAGAGCGAGCGCTAGAGACTGCGAAGTCATTACGTCGTACGCATTCAGACGATCATCATGTCTTGCGAAGGAATCGTATATGTCGTTACAAATCGATACCTGTTGAATAAAAACATCTATAAAATTGGATATACCATGGCGTCTATGGAAGTTCGTTTACGCGAGTTGAACGCATACACTCCCGTTCACGAGTTGTCATTTTTTGCCGTAAAAGCATTGACTACAGAGTGTCCATCGAAAGTCGAACGTCAATTACACGTGTTGTTTTCATCGAAACGCTGTCTCGAAACAAATAAACGTGAATGGTTCACATTGAATGATGAAGATTTAACGATAATTGTAAAAATGGTTGAAGATGCGTCGGATTGTCGTGAAGATTGTAGTTGTACTACGGCAAGAAAACGTAAATTGATTTCAAAAAATCAAAATATGGATATTGATATTTGCAAGATTGATATTATATCCGAACTTGCTAACGCCTCTACAAAAGTGTCATTGAGCGAGGTTTGTCAAAAATTTGGCATCGACGTAGAACGCGACAATCGCAACGCATTCTTTTGGAATATTGCTATGGATGAAAAACTGGTCATTCACGATGATCTGCTAAAATGGTGTGGATATTCTGGAGAATACAAAACAATGAAAACGCATTTTCTTTCATTAGTAAAAAAAAATTACTCATATTGTGTACGAAGAAATTGAAGCGCCCGAATACAAGAAGAAACGTCTTATGGTGATGAAACCAATGGATTTTGAATCATTGTTAATGCAAATGCGTAGTCCAAAAGCTATGGAAATACGTAAAATTTATTCAATTTTAAAACATATAATTTCGCAATATTCGATATATGAAAAATGCTATGAAATTAATCACATGCCTAACTAGAGTTTAAAGTAACCATGACTGACTAATATATTAATAGTTTTTAAAATTAATTCATCTTTTTTTTTATACGAAAAGGACAGGGGTATGTAGTCGTGTTTGGCAACTTGTAACAAATCATTGGTGTGTTTAATGGTAAATGGCACCGAAGACGAAGATGTTCTGTACGGCGGGTAAAAATGAGAAAACACAATATAATCATCATTGGTAAAATAATATATTTTATTGTCCATATTAAAAAGAAACACTTTTTTGGGAAATATCACAGCATATTTATACGATTTATATCCACCACACATTATATATTTATCATAATCTCGCAATAATTTTAATTTATTCATCTTTAATAATTGCTATTTTTATGGTTATTCGAGGAAATAGCATAACCGACGAAGTCTTATTACCTTCGCGGATACATTTCAGGTCAAAGCATATGAATACAATTTCACGTTGCATTTTGGACAATTCTCGCGTAGTAGAACTTACGATTCTATTATTTTTCATTATCAACACGTGCACGGGAGTAGTATTGTCGACATTCAAATATGAAGTTCGTACAATCATCTGACGGCTCTTCTCGATAGTCAGGGGTTTCGATGGCATACTAAAATTAGGTTATATTTCGACAGATCTGACTACTCTTGATCTTTACTGCTTAGTAAATGGTCAAAGTTTTTCATTTTTATTGAACTATTTCAATAAAAACGTTAAATACAACGGCAAAATTACTACAAAATGCGAATTGTCGGGAACGCTTCAAATACCTAATCTCGCAGAGTGCAGATTTGTAATAATTAATTTAATTTAATTTAAATTTGAACTCTTACAATCAAACGTGTATCTTCTTGTGTAATGAATTAAGTTCCATTTTGAATAGCTATAGTAAAAATGCAGCGCCGCGTAGCGTTGCGTATGTCGCGGTGTGAACTGATCCAAAGACGATAAAGTTTTCAAGCCAGTTGTACAATTTGATAAATTACCGTCTAGCTTATTACATAAATAAGTACAGTCGCCGACAGATCCGGTGTACCACTTTGACCATTTACTAAGCAGTAAAGATCAAGAGTGGTCAGATCTGTCGAAATATAACCTGAAATTCGATGAGCTCTCTCTACTCGTTGTACCTCTGGAGATGACGTCACAAAATATACAAATCCGAACGGCCAGCTAGCTTGTAAGATTGGTTCAATCATCGGACCGTTGGCTGTGGGTGTCTTGTACCTCTGGAGATTAGTTCGGGCCATCAACGCTTGGTGGCGCTGTTCTTTTTACGGCGTCACTAGAGAAACAAATCCGAACGATGCAGTCGTATCCATTTGGTAATGAAATTATCGTTCGGATTTGTAGGTTTCGGTGGAATAAAAGAGCGAGCACTCCGCGTCAGTTGCCGTCTCGCTCCAAACGCGTCGAGTGTCTCGCTCACTCCGCGATCGTGCCGACACCTTTCATTAGAGCAGTGCCAAGTGTTTCCCAATAGCGATCGTAAATCCACACCTTATTCATTAGAATAAGCTGTGGATTTGCGCCTTGCTGGGGAGTTGCCCTGCTCCTGGCCTCCCGTTGAGTTCCGACTCAACGTTGGGTCACGAGGAGTCAGCCCCCCTAAGTGTGTGTACCGTCTTCGTGTATGTACACTTAGTGTATCGTTCGTCCACGTAACGTGTGAATACCCTTGTGTTTGTGATACGTACACTTGTTACCGTTCAGTGTTGACTGTTTATGTGTGACTTGTGTGTTTTATTGTTATGTCGTAACAATGTCGGACCATGACCCGCGGTTACACCGCGACTACCTGGACTTCTCATGTGCGGCCTCCGTGTTGTCGTACAGCCCGGCCTCATCGAGGTCTAGCTCACGTCTGACTCAGGACCGCACACACCACCGCTTGCTCTCCGAGCCTAGCTTGCGTGGGCAGGACACCGCCCGCCCCGGGTCGCCTTCGGCATTCTCACGGGGGTGTACTGGTACGCCCCCGCCCCAATGCCCTCCGACGACGGCCTGCGACGAGTCTGGGCACCCGCCCCGCACAGCCGACCAGGGTTCGGCTAACCATGTGCGCGTCTCGCGCCGTACTGCGCACCCTGGCGATCCCCGCCAGCCTGCCGCTCACCCTGGACGTCACAACGTCCAGCAAGGGGACACACCCCGTACTCCCGCGGGCACAGCCCGCCCCTCGCCGGCTATCCAGCCGCGACACCAGCACGCCGAGCTGGCTGTCCTACCCCTGACTACCACGAGCTCTTCGCGCTCGTCAGATGTCTCGCCGGCCCCACAGCCGGGCGACAACCGCCGAGCCGCACCTGGTGCGGCCACAGATACCCGCTCAAGCGCGCCGCACGGGTACCGCCACCGCGCGCTTACTTTTCCACCGCCGCCCATCGATCCACCGACACCACCGACGGCCAGGTACACCGACCGTCAGCTGTCTTATGCCGAGGTGAGTGCGATCAGCCCACAAGTAGGCATTCGTAGACCCCCCACACCGACGCAGTCGGAGAGAAAAACCCCGCCGCCGCCATCTACTACCCGCTACCCGCCCCTGATCGCCGAGCGTATCGACGACTGGGTGCGCCATTTTAGCCGTCTACGAGACAAACTGGGGCACCCACCAAATGCCAAATGTAACGGCCATGTGTTTCGCTTTTCGCCCCAAAGCGAACATGAACACACGGTCGTGACGCGCTACCTGACGGACCTGGAGAAACAAGGACAAGCCTCCTGGTTCTCCTACTCGCTGCCACAGGACCGGACCATCAAGGTAGGTATTAGGGGCCTACCTTCCTTCACAGACACCGGAGCGATCAGGGCCGGCCTCGCCGAACTGGGATACGTGGCGGAGCACGTCTCCCTGATCCAGGCGAGGTCTGATCCCGGCGCCTGCTTATTCCTCGCCCTTATCGCTAGGGCCCCGGACGTTGTACCCGGCATATACGAGGTACGTGAGCTCCTGAATATGCCGGGAGTCACCATCGAAGCCTGGCGGGGCCGTGGCGGCCCAATGCCGCCGATGCTACCAGTTCCGGCACTCCAGCCACAACTGCCACCGGAGGGTGGCCTGTGTCCGGTGTGCCGAGGAACACTCTGTGCGGGATTGCCCCCGCTCCCCCTCTGAGACGCCCACCTGCGTTAACTGCAGGGGGGCCCATCCTGCCAACAGCAGCAAGTGCCCAGTGTACCGCAGGGCGGCGCGGAAACCGCGTGCCGATAATGCCCGCGCCTCACCCCCCTGCGCACCTGCCAATTCGCCTCCCCTGGAGCAAGAAGCTCCCCCTCCTCCGCCGACCTCTACCTCACTGATGGCGGAGGCCAACGACCATACGCCCAGGTATGTCCCCCCCTCGGCCCCTCTTTCCCCTGTGCAACTCCCCAGGAGGAAAAAGCAGCCGAGCTCCAGGAGGAAGGATGCCACGTCCCCCGCGGCCCCCCCCTGTGATGCCGCCGCAAATCCAGCCAACTCCCAGCTGGAGCCTGAGCCGCTCGCGCTCGCCCCTCCGCAGTCGGACCTCACGCGGACCACTCGGCGCTCACAGCGCCCCCCGCGCAGACCTGCGGACCCCCCCCGCGGTTGCCGCGGAAACAGAATTCGCCCCGGAGCCTGCAAATCGTGCGGACGCCCCGCACTCACAGCCTCCGGCGCCTACTCCGCCGCCCCAAGAGCCGGCGGAAAGCGAGGCCCCCGCATCGACTGCAGAGCTTCTGCGGTCCCTCCTCTCCCTGGCCGTGAACTGCGTCCAGAAGCTTATGGCCGGGGAGGAAGTCCTTCCGACCATCCTAAAGGCCCTCGTAGATGGCACCCCCCTCGCTGCCGCCCTTGCACACATATGGCTCCCCCGGCCCTAACCCGAACCTGCGCCCAGATATCTCCGGCATCCAGAAGCTCCTAACAGAGGAGCCGACTGTCGACTGCCGGAGATCTGCGCTGCGCGTTCCGGACCCGGGACACTTACGCGTGTTTCTTTTTACCGCCCCCCCCGCGCTCCTTGAACGCAATAATCTTTCCGCTCTAGTTGCAGGACCACCGAACCTCCGAGCGAGCGGAAGCCACGCACCCGGCCTTCATCGACCCGCTGCCGTGGCATGCCCGCTTGTCAAACGGCACCCACCCTGCTGACACCAGACGCAGGGAGCATCCCGGAGCTACGCTACCGAGACGCCCCCAAGCGCGGTGCGACCCCGCCCAGCACCGTTGATCATTGCCCCCCCCTACCCCCCGCGTCGGTCACAAAAACCGGCGCAACCACCTTTTTGTGCGCCCGGAGTATGACGTGGGGCAGCCCTATTGCCCCACACGTCAGCCCCGTGGTTGCCCTTTCCCCCCCGACATCAAAAGTCAGGGGCCCGGGAACACCTTTCCCCCCTTCCTACCCCAGGTCGCTTGGTTCCGCGGTCCGGTAAATCACGGCGCGTGAGGGAGTGGACCCATACACGTTTCCCGACCCCCGGGTCGGGACCCCCACGCGCCGTTTGGAGCCGACCGTTGGTCTTGGTCGTGCCTGGACTGGCATTCGTCACTCCCATTGTACCGTTGCTCCCCCACGGGTTTCCCCCGCGTTCTGCCGCGGGGGGTCTTCCCTAAAACTTAGAGACTCATGCGCCCAGTATTAGTACTGGGCGCGTCCTCCCACCCCAATTAGAGGGGCATAGCCCCTGGTATTGGTTAGCCCGCCGTAAGGCCCTTTTAAAAGAGCGAGCGCTAGAGAGTGCGAAGTCATTCTGTTCTCGGACACCGTCCGATGAACAGCTCCGCTCGCTCCGATCGTTCCGTCGTTTCCGCATTATTGCACTCTCGCGTGTGTGTGTACCACTGAAGAAGGAAGCCCGAAGAAAGAAGACAGCAAGAGTCAAGACTCAAGAGTCAAGACAGCAAGAAAGAAGAGTACAAGGCGCCACCCAACCGCCTTTGCCGCCCGACCCGTGCCGTACCGTGTCTCGCGCCGCGCCGCGACCGCCGCCTACCGGACGAGCGTGCGACCGGTCGCATCGTCTGTCTCGGTTTTAGCGCGAGCCTTCTGCTCGCGCTCCGCCGCGTCTCGTTCGCGAACACTAGCGCCCTAGTGTTTAGTGTAACGTAAGTGAGTGAGTTCCAGCCCGCCCGAGGAACAATTGTAAGTACCGTGACACGTTTAGGCACACTACACGAGGAGGTTTTCCTCCATACACACCTCCCCTCCCGGTCGCCGGGAGGGGCTGTATCCCCAATAATAAACTAAAGAGAGCAGAATCCCACTCCCGGGATAAACTTCCCGATCATGACTGACGCCATGATCAGAAAGTTCCTGGAGTTTTTGAAATTAGAGGTCCCCGACGTAGCGTCCAAATGGGAACGCTTCGTGCGCATGCACGAAGCTGACTCACCGGCGTCGCCCGATAGCGACGTCGCGTTAATTCCGGCCGACAATGATTCCCCATCATCTCCTTCAGAGATGTCTTGCTCAGAGCAAGAAGACGACCGTAGCGAAGGGGAGTTCACTACGGTCCAACATAAAAAGACGAAGAAGAGGAAGCGTCCAGAGGGCACCTCCTCTCCAATCTTAAGCTCCCCGACCAAGTCGGTCACAAAGAATAGGAAAACCGTGCAGGCTCATGGCTCCGCGGCCCCTACTACCTCATCGGCCCCTCTGGCCTCCAAGACCCCTCTGGCTTCCCAGGCCCCTCTGGCCTCCCAGGTCCCCCGAACCTCGCAGGCCCCTCCGGCCCCCCAGGCCCTTCCGGCACCACAGGCCCCTCAGGCCTCCCAGGCCCCTCAGGCCTCTCAGGCCCCTCAGGCCGTCCGTTCTAAAATGCCTCCTCCTGTAATCATACAGGAGAAGGCAAAATGGAACCTCATCTCAGCGGCGATTAACGAGCAAAAGCTGCGTTACTCGTCCGCACACACGACCCCAATCGGCATCAAGGTTCAGGTTAAGACCTCGGAGGACCACCGCCTCCTCACCGCGTTCCTACGTAATAAAGGCATAGGATATCATACTTATGCCCTTGAAGACGAGCGCCTTCTGCGCGTCGTCATTACCGGAGTCGACAAGTGCCTCTCTACACAAGAGGTACTTGTGGATATCAAGTTCCAGGGTTATCCCGCACTAGAGGTACATCGTATGTACCACCCGATTAAAAAACACGAGTACAATATGGTACTCGTAACCCTCCCCCTTACACCAGAGAGCAAGGATATCTTCAATATCCGAGCCATCTGTCACATTACGGGCATCCGTGTGGAGCCCCCCCGTAAAAGGGGCATCCCTGGCCAGTGCCACCGATGCCAACTTTACGGGCACTCGGCACGGAATTGCCAAGCCAGGCCGCGTTGCGTCAAGTGCCTCGGAGACCACGGCACCTCTGATTGCCCCCGCAAGAGCCCAGCTGAGGAGTCCGAACCCCCTAGCTGTGTTCTTTGCAAGTCCCAAGGACACCCCGCCAACTACAGAGGGTGCAAAAAAGCACCCAAAGTTAAAAAACGCGTTGCACCACAGACGAAAGGTGCCCCCCCAAAACAGAGATTCGTCCCTGCCCCCCTACCCTCCCAATCTGCATGGTTCAAGCCCGCGCAGAACAGTAGGTTGGAGCCAGCGGCTTTCCCCGCTCTCCCCAGCAAGGCCATGCCCTCCGCGCCCAAAGCGCCTAAGGCCACCCCCCCTCCGACTCCCAGCTTCACTGCAGACCTCTCTTTCGTCCAGCAGTTCCTAAGCAACGTCGGGCCTATTGACCCGATGGAGCTTTCCATCTTAGCGACAAAGCTAAAAGGATCGGCCACAGACCGCATCCAAGCTTTGTCAGACCATCAGGTCTTGATCCGTCAGATCAAGGCTCTGTCCACAAACGGTATCTAATGGAGCCTTCGGGAAGGACAAAGCCGCACTCGTTACGCGTAGTGTCGTTCAATACGAACGGCATTAGGAATAACATAAGCGAAATTCGCGATTTTGTAAGCAGCCAAAATGTCGATATTCTTCTAGTGCAGGAGACGTTTTTAAAACCTAGTATTAGGAGCCCAAAAATAGCTAACTACAAAATAATCAGAAATGATAGAACTCGATCCCGACTCGGAGGCACTCTTATCTACTATAAAAAATCATTACATTGTATTCCCTTAGAGCCACCGCCATTGTTAAGTTTAGAAACATCTGTTTGTCACATTAGCATGTCCGGTCACGGACCCATTGTTATAGTTAGCGCGTACCTGGCATGTAACAATGAACTACATTCCAGCGACCTGCAGGCGCTATTCAATTTAGGCAACGCTGTCATCATTGCCGGCGACTTAAATTGTAAACACACTGAGTGGGGCAATATAAATAACAATAAGAACGGCTCAATCCTTTGTAGCTTAACCGACACATTAAATTTTGCTCTTTTAGCTCCCACGGACCCCACTCGCTATGACACCAATGAAAACATCAACGGCGTCATACGCAATCCTAGTACTATAGACATAGCTCTAGTTAAAAATGTGTCCCTAAATATCTATATCGAGACCCTCCACGAGCTTAACTCGGATCACAGACCGGTTATGATTACACTTGGTAGTCTTAACCCCAATAATCGCAGTACTAGGAAGATAGTAGATTATAAATCACTTGCGGAGAACATCAAAGTCCTCCAATCTAGTCACTTAGATAAAATCCCCGATATTATAGATAGTAAAGAGATAGCCATAGAGGCCGCCTCCCACTTGACCGATCACCTGGTAGCGACCATAGAGAGATCATCTAGGGAGGTGCCAACGACCCCCAAGGGCCGTTGGCCCCTCCCTGAGGACATAAGGGAGTCCATCAGACTCCGAAATGCGGCTAAGCGCACATATGACCGCTACCCGTCGGAAGAGTGGAGGAAAGCCCTCCGTCACTACGAGAGGGAAGTTAAGTTTAAGATCAAACAACACAAAGCCGAGAGTTGAGATCGACTTCTTAGTGACCTAGAACCGTCTCACGTGGCATACTGGCCACTCGCGAGGGCCCTCAAAAACGACACGGAGTGCGATATGCCTCCGTTAGACAGACCAAACCGTCCTCCTGTATTCGAAGACATAGACAAGGCCGAGTGCCTAGCTGATAACTTCGAACAACAGTGCCGGCCGAGTATTCTCCCGATTGATCCCGTGCACCTTAGCTTAGTGAATAGCGAGGTCGACAGCCGACTCTCGAGGCCACCTGATGTAGATAGGGTGAGGATGGTGGACTCGGAGGAGGTCAGTGACATTACTAAGTGTATGAAAGCCAAAAAGGCCCCAGGCCTCGACGGTATTTCAAACAAAACACTTAAAATGCTACCGTCCGAGCTTATTCAACTCCTAGTGAACATCTTTAACGCCCTCTTAGTAGGATGTTCATTCCCAGACATTTGGAAAGTAGCTATTGTCATAGGTATCCACAAACCGGGGAAACCCCGGAAGGTGCCTGGTAGTTACCGTCCAATAAGTCTCATTAGCTCCCTCGGTAAAGTCTACGAAAGAGTTATCAAAAGGCGCCTCAATGACGTCATATCCGACAAAAAACTCCTTCCAGACGAGCAGTTCGCCTTCCGCGAAATGCACAGTTGTCCCGCTCAAGTACACCGCTTAATGGAGTACATAATATCTAGCAAAAACGACAGGAAGACGACATGCGCCGTATTCTTTGACATTGCAAAAGCTTTTGATAAAATTTGGCATAACGGACTGTTATACAAACTCTATCAAATGGAAATACCCGATTATCTTGTTCTACTGATTAGTAACTTTTTAAAAAACCGTAAATTTCATTTCCGCGTTGAAGGCGCACTGTCGTCGCCAAGATATATGGAGGCGGGAGTGCCGCAGGGCTCGGTCCTCTCGCCCTCCCTATATAACCTGTATACTAGTGACATCCCCAAACACGCTAAGGTGCAATTAGCTATGTTCGCGGACGACACAGCCCTTTATTACTCCCACATACGTGCCTGTACCGCGTCAAAAGCCCTCCAGGAGTCAGTTACCGCTCTCGGTAACTGGTTCTCCAAATGGAGAATAGAAGTCAATCCCGACAAAAGTCACGCCATCCAATTTGATATTAAAAGTGCAATGAGGCGTACTTGCCCCCGTAAACTTATGAGCCCTATAAGCCTGCACGGCAACAAAATCCCACAGGTCACTCAGGTGAAATATTTAGGCGTAGTACTAAACAAGTCGATGTCGTTTTCGAGTCACATTAGTAACACGTTACGTAAAGCGAAATTTGTACTCTACAAATTATATCCGCTACTTAATTCGCGAAGCAAAATGTCCCTAAGACATAAGCTTACACTGTATAAAGTTTGCATTAGAACGATACTCACTTATGCGTGCGTCTCTTTCGCACAGATAAGCGAGTCTCAACTGGACCGTTTGCAAAGAGTCCAAAACCGGTTTCTACGCATGGCAACAGGCGCCCCCTGGTACATGCGTAACATCGACTTGCATAGGGACTGCGAAATCGTCACTATTAAAGCCTACATCAAGGAACTCGTAGAGAGATTCTTTGATAAAGGCAAAAACCACCCCAACCCCCTTATCAAAAAGGCACTGGACTATGAACACGACGCACAGACCTTCCGACACCCGTACAAACGGCCTAAGCATATCTTAGCCGATCCCGTAGACCCGATCACAAAATACGTAACGTACTGTGTACAGTTACGTAAACACAAATCACACGCACCCGCGCGACTATCATCGCACCGGGGTCGACGCCGGCGCCTACCCCGAGGTCCCACATCCGACACGACAACACGTACAGACATACAGACCGACCCTAACACGGGACCGGACCCGAACCCGAGTTCGAGTTCATATCCCAGTAGACTAGGTTCACTCCTAAATAGTGCCCGCGACCGCGATATTGTTATAGAGAGCTCTATCAATACCGCGAACCGCATCGATATTAGGACTTACGTGCGCGAGTCATCCCGACCGTACGCGAAAGGGGAGAGGGACGGCCCTCTCAGTACCGATAGCGATAAAAACGAGAGCTCCTCTATCGCGACAACTCGCACGCCGCTAGCTTATGCTACCGCGCGCGAGCAACCTCACTCATCAGCGAGTGAGGAAGGGGTCGGACCCCTTAGCAGGTGAGACCCGCGTCTCCCCTGTCATAATAATAGCTCACAACTCGTAGCTGTTCCCAAAATCCGGTCTGAACATCACCCGGGTGATGTTAGGGAGGGTCAAGCCCTCCCATCGACTCTAACCAAATAAACTAGCCACCAGGCTAGTTATAGTCCGACTTAGCTACAGCGGTCTTAACCCGACCCTTAGCATAGACCCTTTCGAAAAAAAAAAAAAAAAAAAAAAAAAAAGACTGCGAAGTCATTACGTCGTACGCATTCAGACGATCATCATGTCTTGCGAAGGAATCGTATATGTCGTTACAAATCGATACCTGTTGAATAAAAACATCTATAAAATTGGATATACCATGGCGTCTATGGAAGTTCGTTTACGCGAGTTGAACGCATACACTCCCGTTCACGAGTTGTCATTTTTTGCCGTAAAAGCATTGACTACAGAGTGTCCATCGAAAGTCGAACGTCAATTACACGTGTTGTTTTCATCGAAACGCTGTCTCGAAACAAATAAACGTGAATGGTTCACATTGAATGATGAAGATTTAACGATAATTGTAAAAATGGTTGAAGATGCGTCGGATTGTCGTGAAGATTGTAGTTGTACTACGGCAAGAAAACGTAAATTGATTTCAAAAAATCAAAATATGGATATTGATATTTGCAAGATTGATATTATATCCGAACTTGCTAACGCCTCTACAAAAATGTCATTGAACGAGGTTTGTCAAAAATTTGGCATCGACGTAGAACGCGACAATCGCAACGCATTCTTTTGGAATATTGCTATGGATGAAAAACTGGTCATTCACGATGATCTGCTAAAATGGTGTGGATATTCTGGAGAATACAAAACAATGAAAACGCATTTTCTTTCATTAGTAAAAAAAAATACTCATATTGTGTACGAAGAAATTGAAGCGCCCGAATACAAGAAGAAACGTCTTATGGTGATGAAACCAATGGATTTTGAATCATTGTTAATGCAAATGCGTAGTCCAAAAGCTATGGAAATACATAAAATTTATTCAATTTTAAAACATATAATTTCGCAATATTCGATATATGAAAAATGCTATGAAATTAATCACATGCCTAACTAGAGTTTAAAGTAACCATGACTGACTAATATATTAATAGTTTTGAAAATTAATTCATCTTTTTTTTTATACGAAAAGGACAGGGGTATGTAGTCGTGTTTGGCAACTGGTAACAAATCATTGGTGTGTTTAATGGTCAATGGCACCGAAGACGAAGATGTTCTGTACGGCGGGTAAGAATGAGAAAACACAATATAATCATCATTGGTAAAATAATATATTTTATTGTCCATATTAAAAAGAAACACTTTTTTGGGAAATATCACAGCATATTTCTACGATTTATATCCAACACACATTATATATTTATCATAATCTCGCAATAATTTTAATTTATTCATCTTTAATAATTGCTGCGTTTATGGTTATTCGAGGAAATAGCATAACCGACGAAGTCTTATTACCTTCGCGGATACATTTCAGGTCAAAGCATATGAATACAATTTCACCTTGCATTTTGGACAATTCTCGCGTAGTAGAACTTACGATTCTATTATTTTTCATTATCAGCACGTGCACGGGAGTGGTATTGTCGACATTCAAATATGACGTTCGTACAATCATCTGACGGCTCTTCTCGATAGTCAGGGGTTTCGATGGCATACTAAAATTAGGTTATATTTCGACAGACCTGACCACTCTTGATCTTTACTGCTTAGTAAATGGTCAAAGTGGTACACCGGATCTGTCGGCGACTGTACTTATTTATGTAATAAGCTAGACGGTAATTTATCAAATTGTACAACTGGCTTGAAAACTTTATCGTCTTTGGATCCAGATCACACCGCGCCATACGCAACGCTACGCGGCGCTGCATTTTTACTATAGCTATTCAAAATGGAACTTAATTCATTACACAAGAAGATACACGTTTGATTGTAAGAGTTCAAATTTAAATTAATTATTACAAATCTGCACTCTGCGAGATTAGGTATTTGAAGCGTTCCCGACAATTCGCATTTTGTAGTAATTTTGCCGTTGTATTTAACGTTTTTATTGAAATAGTTCAATAAAAATGATAAATACAACGGCAAAATTACTACAAAATGCGAATTGTCGGGAACGCTTCAAATACCTAATCTCGCAGAGTGCAGATTTGTAATAATTAATTTAATTTAATTTAAATTTGAACTCTTACAATCAAACGTGTATCTTCTTGTGTAATGAATTAAGTTCCATTTTGAATAGCTATAGTAAAAATGCAGCGCCGCGTAGCGTTGCGTATGTCGCGGTGTGAACTGATCCAAAGACGATAAAGTTTTCAAGCCAGTTGTACAATTTGATAAATTACCGTCTAGCTTATTACATAAATAAGTACAGTCGCCGACAGATCCGGTGTACCACTTTGACCATTTACTAAGCAGTAAAGATCAAGAGTGGTCAGATCTGTCGAAATATAACCTAATTTTAGTATGCCATCGAAACCCCTGACTATCGAGAAGAGCCGTCAGATGATTGTACGAACGTCATATTTGAATGTCGACAATACCACTCCCGTGCACGTGCTGATAATGAAAAATAATAGAATCGTAAGTTCTACTACGCGAGAATTGTCCAAAATGCAAGGTGAAATTGTATTCATATGCTTTGACCTGAAATGTATCCGCGAAGGTAATAAGACTTCGTCGGTTATGCTATTTCCTCGAATAACCATAAACGCAGCAATTATTAAAGATGAATAAATTAAAATTATTGCGAGATTATGATAAATATATAATGTGTGGTGGATATAAATCGTATAAATATGCTGTGATATTTCCCAAAAAAGTGTTTCTTTTTAATATGGACAATAAAATATATTATTTTACCAATGATGATTATATTGTGTTTTCTCATTCTTACCCGCCGTACAGAACATCTTCGTCTTCGGTGCCATTTACCATTAAACACACCAATGATTTGTTACAAGTTGCCAAACACGACTACATACCCCTGTCCTTTTCGTATAAAAAAAAAGATGAATTAATTTTAAAAACTATTCATATATTAGTCAGTCATGGTTACTTTAAACTCTAGTTAGGCATGTGATTAATTTCATAGCATTTTTCATATATCGAATATTGCGAAATTATATGTTTTAAAATTGAATAAATTTTACGTATTTCCATAGCTTTTGGACTACGCATTTGCATTAACAATGATTCAAAATCCATTGGTTTCATCACCATAAGACGTTTCTTCTTGTATTCGGGCGCTTCAATTTCTTCGTACACAATATGAGTATTTTTTTTTACTAATGAAAGAAAATGCGTTTTCATTGTTTTGTATTCTCCAGAATATCCACACCATTTTAGCAGATCATCGTGAATGACCAGTTTTTCATCCATAGCAATATTCCAAAAGAATGCGTTGCGATTGTCGCGTTCTACGTCGATGCCAAATTTTTGACAAACCTCGTTCAATGACATTTTTGTAGAGGCGTTAGCAAGTTCGGATATAATATCAATCTTGCAAATATCAATATCCATATTTTGATTTTGTGAAATCAATTTACGTTTTCTTGCCGTAGTACAACTACAATCTTCACGACAATCCGACGCATCTTCAACCATTTTTACAATTATCGTTAAATCTTCATCATTCAATGTGAACCATTCACGTTTATTTGTTTCGAGACAGCGTTTCGATGAAAACAACACGTGTAATTGACGTTCGACTTTCGATGGACACTCTGTAGTCAATGCTTTTACGGCAAAAAATGACAACTCGTGAACGGGAGTGTATGCGTTCAACTCGCGTAAACGAACTTCCATAGACGCCATGGTATATCCAATTTTATAGATGTTTTTATTCAACAGGTATCGATTTGTAACGACATATACGATTCCTTCGCAAGATATGATGATCGTCTGAATGCGTACGACGTAATGACTTCGCACTCTCTAGCGCTCGCTCTTTTATTCCACCGAAACCTACAAATCCGAACGATAATTTCATTACCAAATGGATACGACTGCATCGTTCGGATTTGTATCTCTAGTGACGTCGTAAAAAGAACAGCGCCACCAAGCGTTGATGGCCCGAACTAATCTCCAGAGGTACAAGACACCCACAGCCAACGGTCCGATGATTGAACCAATCTTACAAGCTAGCTGGCCGTTCGGATTTGTATATTTTGTGACGTCATCTCCAGAGGTACAACGAGTAGAGAGAGCTCATCGAATTTCAGGTTATATTTAGACAGATCTGACCACTCTTGATCTTTACTGCTAAGTAAATGGTCAAAGTGGTACACCGGATCTGTCGGCGACTGTACTTATTTATGTAATAAGCTAGACGGTAATTTATCAAATTGTACAACTGGCTTGAAAACTTTATCGTCTTTGGATCAGTTCACACCGCGATTGAAGATCACAAGAATATACACGTTTGATTGTAAGAGTTCAAATTTAAATAATTAAATTAAATTAATTATTACAAATCTGCACTCTGCGAGATTAGGTATTTGAAGCGTTCCCGACAATTCGCATTTTGTAGTAATTTTGCCGTTGTATTTATCATTTTTATTGAACTATTTCAATAAAAACGTTAAATACAACGGCAAAATTACTACAAAATGCGAATTGTCGGGAACGCTTCAAATACCTAATCTCGCAGAGTGCAGATTTGTAATAATTAATTTAATTTAATTTAAATTTGAACTCTTACAATCAAACGTGTATCTTCTTGTGTAATGAATTAAGTTCCATTTTGAATAGCTATAGTAAAAATGCAGCGCCGCGTAGCGTTGCGTATGTCGCGGTGTGAACTGATCCAAAGACGATAAAGTTTTCAAGCCAGTTGTACAATTTGATAAATTACCGTCTAGCTTATTACATAAATAAGTACAGTCGCCGACAGATCCGGTGTACCACTTTGACCATTTACTAAGCAGTAAAGATCAAGAGTGGTCAGATCTGTCGAAATATAAACTGAAATTCGATGAGCTCTCTCTACTCGTTGTACCTCTGGAGATGACGTCACAAAATATACAAATCCGAACGGCCAGCTAGCTTGTAAGATTGGTTCAATCATCGGACCGTTGGCTGTGGGTGTCTTGTACCTCTGGAGATTAGTTCGGGCCATCAACGCTTGGTGGCGCTGTTCTTTTTACGACGTCACTAGAGATACAAATCCGAACGATGCAGTCGTATCCATTTGGTAATGAAATTATCGTTCGGATTTGTATGTTTCGGTGGAATAAAAGAGCGAGCGCTAGAGAGTGCGAAGTCGTATTCTGTTCTCGGACACCGTCCGATGAACAGCTCCGCTCGCTCCGATCGTTCCGTCGTTTCCGCTTTATCGCACTCTCGCGTGTGTGTGTACCACTGAAGAAGGAAGCCCGAAGAAAGAAGACAGCAAGAGTCAAGCCTCAAGAGTCAAGACAGCAAGAAAGAAGAGACAAGGCGCCACCCAACCGCCTTTGCCGCCCGACCCGTGCCGTACCGTGTCTCGCGCCGCGCCGCGACCGCCGCCTACCGGACGATTCGTGCGACCGCTCGCATCGTCCGTCTCGCTCTTTTGTGCGAGCCTTCTGCTCGCACACCCGCCGCGTGGTTATCGCCGCGTTAGGACGAGCGTGCGACCGGTCGCATCGTCTGTCTCGGTTTTAGCGCGAGCCTTCTGCTCGCGCTCCGCCGCGTCTCGTTCGCGAACACTAGCGCCCTAGTGTTTAGTGTAACGTAAGTGAGTGAGTTCCAGCCCGCCCGAGGAATAATTGTAAGTACCGTGACACGTTTAGGCACACTACACGAGGAGTTTCTCCTCCTACACACCTTCCCTCCCGGTCGCCGGGAGGGGCTGTATTCCCAAAAAATCTAAGAGAGCAGAATCCCACTCCCGGGATAAACTTCCCGATCATGACTGACGCCATGATCAGAAAGTTCCTGGAGTTTTTGAAATTAGAATCCCCCGACGTAGCGTCCAAATGGGAACGCTTCGTGCGCATGCACGAAGCTGACTCACCGGCGTCGCCCGATAGCGACGTCGCGTTAATTCCGGCCGACATTGAATCCCCATCATCTCCTTCAGAGATGTCTTGCTCAGAGCAAGAAGACGACCGTAGCGAAGGGGAGTTCACTACGGTCCATCACAAAAAGACGAAGAAGAGGAAGCGTCCAGAGGGCACCTCCTCTCCAGTCCTAAGCTCCCCGACCAAGTCGGTCATTAAGGTTAAGAATAGGAAAACCGTGCAGGCTCATGGCTCCGCGGCCCCTACTACCTCATCGGCCCCTCCGGCCTCCAAGGCCCCTCTGGCTTCCCAGGCCCCTCTGGCCTCCCAGGTCCCCCGAACCTCGCAGGCCCCTCCGGCCCCCCAGGCCCTTCCGGCACCCCAGGCCCCTCAGGCCTCCCAGGCCCCTCAGGCCTCTCAGGCCCCTCAGGCCGTCCGTTCTAAAATGCCTCCTCCTGTAATCATACAGGAGAAGGCAAAATGGAACCTCATCTCAGCGGCGATTAACGAGCAAAAGCTGCGTTACTCGTCTGCACACACGACCCCAATCGGCATCAAGGTACAGGTTAAGACCTCGGAGGACCACCGCCTCCTCACCGCATTCCTACGTAATAAAGGCATAGGATATCATACTTATGCCCTTGAAGACGAGCGCCTTCTGCGCGTCGTCATCACCGGAGTCGACAAGTGCCTCTCTACACAAGAGGTACTTGCGGACATCAAGTCCCAGGGTTATCCCGCACTAGAGGTACATCGTATGTACCACCCGATTAAAAAACACGAGTACAATATGGTACTCGTAACCCTCCCCCTTACACCAGAGAGCAAGGATATCTTCAATATCCGAGCCATCTGTCACATTACGGGCATCCGTGTTGAGCCCCCCCGTAAAAGGGGCATCCCTGGCCAGTGCCACCGATGCCAACTCTACGGGCACTCGGCACGGAATTGCCAAGCCCGGCCGCGTTGCGTCAAGTGCCTCGGAGACCACGGCACCTCTGACTGCCCCCGCAAGAGCCCAGCTGAGGAGTCCGAACCCCCTAGCTGTGTTCTCTGCAAGTCCCAAGGACACCCCGCCAACTACAGAGGGTGCAAAAAAGCACCCAAAGTTAAAAAACGCGTTGCACCACAGACGAAAGGTGCCCCCCCCAAACAGAGATTCGTCCCTGCCCCCCTACCCTCCCAATCTGCATGGTTCAAGCCCGCGCAGAACAGTAGGTTGGAGCCAGCGGCTTTCCCCGCTCTCCCCAGCAAGGCCATGCCCTCCGCGCCCAAAGCGCCTAAGGCCACCCCCCCTCCGACTCCCAGCTTCACTGCAGACCTCTCTTTCGTCCAGCAGTTCCTAAGCAACGTCGGGCCTATTGACCCGATGGAGCTTTCCATCTTAGCGACAAAGCTAAAAGGATCGGCCACAGACCGCATCCAAGCTTTGTCAGACCATCAAGTCTTGATCCGTCAGATCAAGGCTCTCTCCACAAACGGTATCTAATGGAGCCTTCGGGAAGGACAAAGCCGCACTCGTTACGCGTAGTGTCGTTCAACACGAACGGCATTAGGAATAACATAAGCGAAATTCGCGATTTTGTAAGCAGCCAAAATGTCGATATTCTTCTAGTGCAGGAGACGTTTTTAAAACCTAGTATTAGGAGCCCAAAAATAGCTAACTACAAAATAATCAGAAATGATAGAACTCGATCCCGACTCGGAGGCACTCTTATCTACTATAAAAAATCACTACATTGTATTCCCTTAGAGCCACCGCCATTGTTAAGTTTAGAAACATCTGTTTGTCACATTAGCATGTCCGGTCACGGACCCATTGTTATAGTTAGCGCGTACCTGGCATGTAACAATGAACTACATTCCAGCGACCTGCAGGCGCTATTCAATTTAGGCAACGCTGTCATCATTGCCGGCGACTTAAATTGTAAACACACTGAGTGGGGCAATATAAATAACAATAAGAACGGCTCAATCCTTTGTAGTTTAACCGACACATTAAATTTTGCTCTTTTAGCTCCCACGGACCCCACTCGCTAACACCAATGAAAACATCAACGGCGTCATACGCAATCCTAGTACTATAGACATAGCTCTAGTTAAAAATGTGTCCCTAAATATCTATATCGAGACCCTCCACGAGCTTAACTCGGACCACAGACCGGTTATGATTACACTTGGTAGTCTTAACCCCAATAATTGCAGTACTAGGAAGATAGTAGATTATAAATCACTTGCGGAGAACATCAAAGTCCTCCAATCTAGTCACTTAGATAAAATCCCCGATATTATAGATAGTAAAGAGATAGCCATAGAGGCCGCCTCCCACTTGACCGATCACCTGGTAGCGACCATAGAGAGATCATCTAGGGAGGTGCCAACGACCCCCAAGGGCCGTTGGCCCCTCCCTGAGGACATAAGGGAGTCCATCAGACTCCGAAATGCGGCTAAGCGCACATATGACCGCTACCCGTCGGAAGAGTGGAGGAAAGCCCTCCGTCACTACGAGAGGGAAGTTAAGTTTAAGATCAAACAACACAAAGCCGAGAGTTGGGATCGACTTCTTAGTGACCTAGAACCGTCTCACGTGGCATACTGGCCACTTGCGAGGGCCCTCAAAAACGACACGGAGTGCGATATGCCTCCGTTAGACAGACCAAACCGTCCTCCTGCATTCGAAGACATAGACAAGGCCGAGTGCCTAGCTGATAACTTCGAACAACAGTGCCGGCCGAGTACTCTCCCGATTGATCCCGTGCACCTTAGCTTAGTGAATAGCGAGGTCGACAGCCGACTCTCGAGGCCACCTGATGTAGATAGGGTGAGGCTGGTGGACTCGGAGGAGGTCAGTGACATTATTAAGTGTATGAAAGCCAAAAAGGCCCCAGGCCTCGACGGTATTTCAAACAAAACACTTAAAATGCTACCGTCCGAGCTTATTCAACTCCTAGTGAACATCTTTAACGCCCTCTTAGTGGGATGTTCATTCCCAGACATTTGGAAAGTAGCTATTGTCATAGGTATCCACAAACCGGGGAAACCCCGGAAGGTGCCTGGTAGTTACCGTCCAATAAGTCTCATTAGCTCCCTCGGTAAAGTCTACGAAAGAGTTATCAAAAGGCGCCTCAATGACGTCATATCCGACAAAAAACTCCTTCCAGACGAGCAGTTCGCCTTCCGCGAAATGCACAGTTGTCCCGCTCAAGTACACCGCTTAACGGAGTACATAATATCTAGCAAAAACGACAGGAAGACGACATGCGCCGTATTCTTTGACATTGCAAAAGCTTTTGATAAAATTTGGCATAACGGACTGTTATACAAACTCTATCAAATGGAAATACCCGATTATCTTGTTCTACTGATTAGTAACTTTTTAAAGAACCGTAAATTTCATTTCCGCGTTGAAGGCGTACTGTCGTCGCCAAGATATATGGAGGCGGGAGTGCCGCAGGGCTCGGTCCTCTCGCCCTCCCTATATAACCTGTACACTAGTGACATCCCCAAACACGCTAAGGTGCAATTAGCTATGTTCGCGGACGACACAGCCCTTTATTATTCCCACATACGTGCCTGTACCGCGTCAAAAGCCCTCCAGGAGTCAGTTACCGCTCTCGGTAACTGGTTCTCCAAATGGAGAATAGAAGTCAATCCCGACAAGAGTCACGCCATCCAATTTGATATTAAAAGTGCAATGAGGCGTACTTGCCCCCGTAAACTTATGAGCCCTATAAGCCTGCACGGCAACAAAATCCCACAGGTCACTCAGGTGAAATATTTAGGCGTAGTACTAAACAAGTCGATGTCGTTTTCGAGTCACATTAGTAACACGTTACGAAAAGCGAAATTTGTACTCTACAAATTATATCCGCTACTTAATTCGCGAAGCAAAATGTCCCTAAGACATAAGCTTACATTGTATAAAGTTTGCATTAGAACGATACTCACTTATGCGTGCGTCTCTTTCGCACAGATAAGCGAGTCTCAACTGGACCGTTTGCAAAGAGTCCAAAACCGGTTTCTACGCATGGCAACAGGCGCCCCCTGGTACATGCGTAACATCGACTTGCATAGGGACTGCGAAATCGTCACTATTAAAGCCTATATCAAGGAACTCGTAGAGAGATTCTTTGATAAAGGCAAAAACCACCCCAACCCCCTTATCAAAAAGGCACTGGACTATGAACACGACGCACAGACCTTCCGACACCCGTACAAACGGCCTAAGCATATCTTAGCCGATCCCGTAGACCCGATCACAAAATACGTAACGTACTGTGTACAGTTACGTAAACACAAATCACACGCACCCGCGCGACTATCATCGCACTGGGGTCGACGCCGGCGCCTACCCCGAGGTCCCACATCCGACACGACAACACGTACAGACGTACAGACCGACCCTAACACGGGACCGGACCCGAACCCGAGTTCGAGTTCGAATCCCAGTAGACTAGGTTCACTCCTAAATAGTGCCCGCGACCGCGATATTGTTATAGAGAGCTCTATCAATACCGCGAACCTCATCGATATTAGGACTTACGCGCGCGAGTCATCCCGACCGTACGCGGAAGGGGAGAGGGACGGCCCTCTCAGTACCGATAGCGATAAAAACGAGAGCTCCTCTATCGCGACAACTCGCACGCCGCTAGCTTATGCTACCGCGCGCGAGCAACCTCACTCATCAGCGAGTGAGGAAGGGGTCGGACCCCTTAGCAGGTGAGACCCGCGTCTCCCCTGTCATAATAATAGCTCACAACTCGTAGCTGTCCCCAAAATCCGGTCTGAACATCACCCGGGTGATGTTAGGGAGGGTCAAACCCTCCCATCGACTCTAACCAAATAAACTAGCCACCAGGCTAGTTATAGTCCGACTTAGCTACAGCGGTCTTAACCCGACCCTTAGCATAGACCCGTTCGAAAAAAAAAAAAAAAAAAAAAAAAAGAGTGCGAAGTCATTACGTCGTACGCATTCAGACGATCATCATATCTTGCGAAGGAATCGTATATGTCGTTACAAATCGATACCTGTTGAATAAAAACATCTATAAAATTGGATATACCATGGCGTCTATGGAAGTTCGTTTACGCGAGTTGAACGCATACACTCCCGTTCACGAGTTGTCATTTTTTGCCGTAAAAGCATTGACTACAGAGTGTCCATCGAAAGTCGAACGTCAATTACACGTGTTGTTTTCATCGAAACGCTGTCTCGAAACAAATAAACGTGAATGGTTCACATTGAATGATGAAGATTTAACGATAATTGTAAAAATGGTTGAAGATGCGTCGGATTGTCGTGAAGATTGTAGTTGTAATACGGCAAGAAAACGTAAATTGATTTCAAAAAATCAAAATATGGATATTGATATTTGCAAGATTGATATTATATCCGAACTTTCTAACGCCTCTACAAAAATGTCATTGAACGAGGTTTGTCTAAAATTTGGCATCGACGTAGAACGCGACAATCGCAACGCATTCTTTTGGAATATTGCTATGGATGAAAAACTGGTCATTCACGATGATCTGCTAAAATGGTGTGGATATTCTGGAGAATACAAAACAATGAAAACGCATTTTCTTTCATTAGTAAAAAAAAAATACTCATATTGTGTACGAAGAAATTGAAGCGCCCGAATACAAGAAGAAACGTCTTATGGTGATGAAACCAATGGATTTTGAATCATTGTTAATGCAAATGCGTAGTCCAAAAGCTATGGAAATACGTAAAATTTATTCAATTTTAAAACATATAATTTCGCAAGATTCGATATATGAAAAATGCTATGAAATTAATCACATGCCTAACTAGAGTTTAAAGTAACCATGACTGACTAATATATTAATAGTTTTTAAAATTAATTCATCTTTTTTTTTATACGAAAAGGACAGGGGTATGTAGTCGTGTTTGGCAACTTGTAACAAATCATTGGTGTGTTTAATGGTAAATGGCACCGAAGACGAAGATGTTCTGTACGGCGGGTAAGAATGAGAAAACACAATATAATCATCATTGGTAAAATAATATATTTTATTGTCCATATTAAAAAGAAACACTTTTTTGGGAAATATCACAGCATATTTATACGATTTATATCCACCACACATTATATATTTATCATAATCTCGCAATAATTTTAATTTATTCATCTTTAATAATTGCTGCGTTTATGGTTATTCGAGGAAATAGCATAACCGACGAAGTCTTATTACCTTCGCGGATACATTTCAGGTCAAAGCATATGAATACAATTTCACCTTGCATTTTGGACAATTCTCGCGTAGTAGAACTTACGATTCTATTATTTTTCATTATCAGCACGTGCACGGGAGTAGTATTGTCGACATTCAAATATGACGTTCGTACAATCATCTGACGGCTCTTCTCGATAGTCAGGGGTTTCGATGGCATACTAAAATTAGGTTATATTTCGACAGATCTGACCACTCTTGATCTTTACTGCTTAGTAAATGGTCAAAGTTTTTCATTTTTATTGAACTATTTCAATAAAATCGTTAAATACAACGGCAAAATTACTACAAAATGCGAATTGTCGGGAACGCTTCAAATACCTAATCTCGCAGAGTGCAGATTTGTAATAATTAATTTAATTTAATTTAAATTTGAACTCTTACAATCAAACGTGTATCTTCTTGTGTAATGAATTAAGTTCCATTTTGAATAGCTATAGTAAAAATGCAGCGCCGCGTAGCGTTGCGTATGTCGCGGTGTGAACTGATCCAAAGACGATAAAGTTTTCAAGCCAGTTGTACAATTTGATAAATTACCGTCTAGCTTATTACATAAATAAGTACAGTCGCCGACAGATCCGGTGTACCACTTTGACCATTTACTAAG
This sequence comes from Phengaris arion, assembly GCA_963565745.1. Lineage (NCBI taxonomy): Eukaryota > Metazoa > Arthropoda > Insecta > Lepidoptera > Lycaenidae > Phengaris > Phengaris arion. Next base: position 20,256,517 of record OY751444.1, read on the forward strand.
CAGTAAAGATCAAGAGTGGTCAGATCTGTCGAAATATAACCTAATTTTAGTATGCCATCGAAACCCCTGACTATCGAGAAGAGCCGTCAGATGATTGTACGAACGTCATATTTGAATGTCGACAATACCACTCCCGTGCACGTGCTGATAATGAAAAATAATAGAATCGTAAGTTCTACTACGCGAGAATTGTCCAAAATGCAAGGTGAAATTGTATTCATATGCTTTGACCTGAAATGTATCCGCGAAGGTAATAAGACTTCGTCGGTTATGCTATTTCCTCGAATAACCATAAACGCAGCAATTATTAAAGATGAATAAATTAAAATTATTGCGAGATTATGATAAATATATAATGTGTGGTGGATATAAATCGTATAAATATGCTGTGATATTTCCCAAAAAAGTGTTTCTTTTTAATATGGACAATAAAATATATTATTTTACCAATGATGATTATATTGTGTTTTCTCATTCTTACCCGCCGTACAGAACATCTTCGTCTTCGGTGCCATTTACCATTAAACACACCAATGATTTGTTACAAGTTGCCAAACACGACTACATACCCCTGTCCTTTTCGTATAAAAAAAAAGATGAATTAATTTTAAAAACTATTAATATATTAGTCAGTCATGGTTACTTTAAACTCTAGTTAGGCATGTGATTAATTTCATAGCATTTTTCATATATCGAATATTGCGAAATTATATGTTTTAAAAATGGATACACGACTGCATCGTTCGGATTTGTATCTCTAGTGACGCCGTAAAAAGAACAGCGCCACCAAGCGTTGATGGCCCGAACTAATCTCCAGAGGTACAAGACACCCACAGCCAACGGTCCGATGATTGAACCAATCTTACAAGCTAGCTGGCCGTTCGGATTTGTATATTATGTGACGTCATCTCCAGAGGTACAACGAGTAGAGAGAGCTCATCGAATTTCAGGTTATATTTCGACAGATCTGACCACTCTTGATCTTTACTGCTTAGTAAATGGTCAAAGTGGTATACCGGATCTGTCGGCGACTGTACTTATTTATGTAATAAGCTAGACGGTAATTTATCAAATTGTACAACTGGCTTGAAAACTTTATCGTCTTTGGATCAGTTCACACCGCGACATACGCAACGCTACGCGGCGCTGCATTTTTACTATAGCTATTCAAAATGGAACTTAATTAATTACACAAGAAGATACACGTTTGATTGTAAGAGTTCAAATTTAAATTAAATTAAATTAATTATTACAAATCTGCACTCTGCGAGATTAGGTATTTGAAGCGTTCCCGACAATTCGCATTTTGTAGTAATTTTGCCGTTGTATTTATCATTTTTATTGAACTATTTCAATAAAAACGTTAAATACGACGTTTTGCCGTTGTATTTATCATTTTTATTGAACTATTTCAATAAAAACGTTAAATACAACGGCAAAATTACTACAAAATGCGAATTGTCGGGAACGCTTCAAATACCTAATCTCGCAGAGTGCAGATTTGTAATAATTAATTTAATTTAATTTAAATTTGAACTCTTACAATCAAACGTGTATCTTCTTGTGTAATGAATTAAGTTCCATTTTGAATAGCTATAGTAAAAATGCAGCGCCGCGTAGCGTTGCGTATGTCGCGGTGTGAACTGATCCAAAGACGATAAAGTTTTCAAGCCAGTTGTACAATTTGATAAATTACCGTCTAGCTTATTACATAAATAAGTACAGTCGCCGACAGATCCGGTGTACCACTTTGACCATTTACTAAGCAGTAAAGATCAAGAGTGGTCAGATCTGTCGAAATATAACCTGAAATTCGATGAGCTCTCTCTACTCGTTGTACCTCTGGAGATGACGTCACAAAATATACAAATCCGAACGGCCAGCTAGCTTGTAAGATTGGTTCAATCATCGGACCGTTGGCTGTGGGTGTCTTGTACCTCTGGAGATTAGTTCGGGCCATCAACGCTTGGTGGCGCTGTTCTTTTTACGACGTCACTAGAGATACAAATCCGAACGATGCAGTCGTATCCATTTGGTAATGAAATTATCGTTCGGATTTGTAGGTTTCGGTGGAATAAAAGAGCGAGCGCTAGAGAGTGCGAAGTCATTACGTCGTACGCATTCAGACGATCATCATGTCTTGCGAAGGAATCGTATATGTCGTTACAAATCGATACCTGTTGAATAAAAACATCTATAAAATTGGATATACCATGGCGTCTATGGAAGTTCGTTTACGCGAGTTGAACGCATACACTCCCGTTCACGAGTTGTCAATTTTTGCCGTAAAAGCATTGACTACAGAGTGTCCATCGAAAGTCCAACGTCAATTACACGTGTTGTTTTCATCGAAACGCTGTCTCTAAACAAATAAACGTGAATGGTTCACATTGAATGATGAAGATTTAACGATAATTGTAAAAATGGTTGAAGATGCGTCGGATTGTCGTGAAGATTGTAGTTGTAATACGGCAAGAAAACGTAAATTGATTTCAAAAAATCAAAATATGGATATTGATATTTGCAAGATTGATATTATATCCGAACTTTCTAACGCCTCTACAAAAATGTCATTGAACGAGGTTTGTCTAAAATTTGGCATCGACGTAGAACGCGACAATCGCAACGCATTCTTTTGGAATATTGCTATGGATGAAAAACTGGTCATTCACGATGATCTGCTAAAATGGTGTGGATATTCTGGAGAATACAAAACAATGAAAACGCATTTTCTTTCATTAGTAAAAAAAAAATACTCATATTGTGTACGAAGAAATTGAAGCGCCCGAATACAAGAAGAAACGTCTTATGGTGATGAAACCAATGGATTTTGAATCATTGTTAATGCAAATGCGTAGTCCAAAAGCTATGGAAATACGTAAAATTTATTCAATTTTAAAACATATAATTTCGCAAGATTCGATATATGAAAAATGCTATGAAATTAATCACATGCCTAACTAGAGTTTAAAGTAACCATGACTGACTAATATATTAATAGTTTTTAAAATTAATTCATCTTTTTTTTTATACGAAAAGGACAGGGGTATGTAGTCGTGTTTGGCAACTTGTAACAAATCATTGGTGTGTTTAATGGTAAATGGCACCGAAGACGAAGATGTTCTGTACGGCGGGTAAGAATGAGAAAACACAATATAATCATCATTGGTAAAATAATATATTTTATTGTCCATATTAAAAAGAAACACTTTTTTGGGAAATATCACAGCATATTTATACGATTTATATCCACCACACATTATATATTTATCATAATCTCGCAATAATTTTAATTTATTCATCTTTAATAATTGCTGCGTTTATGGTTATTCGAGGAAATAGCATAACCGACGAAGTCTTATTACCTTCGCGGATACATTTCAGGTCAAAGCATATGAATACAATTTCACCTTGCATTTTGGACAATTCTCGCGTAGTAGAACTTACGATTCTATTATTTTTCATTATCAGCACGTGCACGGGAGTAGTATTGTCGACATTCAAATATGACGTTCGTACAATCATCTGACGGCTCTTCTCGATAGTCAGGGGTTTCGATGGCATACTAAAATTAGGTTATATTTCGACAGATCTGACCACTCTTGATCTTTACTGCTTAGTAAATGGTCAAAGTTTTTCATTTTTATTGAACTATTTCAATAAAATCGTTAAATACAACGGCAAAATTACTACAAAATGCGAATTGTCGGGAACGCTTCAAATACCTAATCTCGCAGAGTGCAGATTTGTAATAATTAATTTAATTTAATTTAAATTTGAACTCTTACAATCAAACGTGTATCTTCTTGTGTAATGAATTAAGTTCCATTTTGAATAGCTATAGTAAAAATGCAGCGCCGCGTAGCGTTGCGTATGTCGCGGTGTGAACTGATCCAAAGACGATAAAGTTTTCAAGCCAGTTGTACAATTTGATAAATTACCGTCTAGCTTATTACATAAATAAGTACAGTCGCCGACAGATCCGGTGTACCACTTTGACCATTTACTAAGCAGTAAAGATCAAGAGTGGTCAGATCTGTCGAAATATAACCTAATTTTAGTATGCCATCGAAACCCCTGACTATCGAGAAGAGCCGTCAGATGATTGTACGAACGTCATATTTGAATGTCGACAATACCACTCCCGTGCACGTGCTGATAATGAAAAATAATAGAATCGTAAGTTCTACTACGCGAGAATTGTCCAAAATGCAAGGTGAAATTGTATTCATATGCTTTGACCTGAAATGTATCCGCGAAGGTAATAAGACTTCGTCGGTTATGCTATTTCCTCGAATAACCATAAACGCAGCAATTATTAAAGATGAATAAATTAAAATTATTGCGAGATTATGATAAATATATAATGTGTGGTGGATATAAATCGTATAAATATGCTGTGATATTTCCCAAAAAAGTGTTTCTTTTTAATATGGACAATAAAATATATTATTTTACCAATGATGATTATATTGTGTTTTCTCATTCTTACCCGCCGTACAGAACATCTTCGTCTTCGGTGCCATTTACCATTAAACACACCAATGATTTGTTACAAGTTGCCAAACACGACTACATACCCCTGTCCTTTTCGTATAAAAAAAAAGATGAATTAATTTTAAAAACTATTAATATATTAGTCAGTCATGGTTACTTTAAACTCTAGTTAGGCATGTGATTAATTTCATAGCATTTTTCATATATCGAATATTGCGAAATTATATGTTTTAAAAATGGATACACGACTGCATCGTTCGGATTTGTATCTCTAGTGACGCCGTAAAAAGAACAGCGCCACCAAGCGTTGATGGCCCGAACTAATCTCCAGAGGTACAAGACACCCACAGCCAACGGTCCGATGATTGAACCAATCTTACAAGCTAGCTGGCCGTTCGGATTTGTATATTATGTGACGTCATCTCCAGAGGTACAACGAGTAGAGAGAGCTCATCGAATTTCAGGTTATATTTCGACAGATCTGACCACTCTTGATCTTTACTGCTTAGTAAATGGTCAAAGTGGTATACCGGATCTGTCGGCGACTGTACTTATTTATGTAATAAGCTAGACGGTAATTTATCAAATTGTACAACTGGCTTGAAAACTTTATCGTCTTTGGATCAGTTCACACCGCGACATACGCAACGCTACGCGGCGCTGCATTTTTACTATAGCTATTCAAAATGGAACTTAATTAATTACACAAGAAGATACACGTTTGATTGTAAGAGTTCAAATTTAAATTAAATTAAATTAATTATTACAAATCTGCACTCTGCGAGATTAGGTATTTGAAGCGTTCCCGACAATTCGCATTTTGTAGTAATTTTGCCGTTGTATTTATCATTTTTATTGAACTATTTCAATAAAAACGTTAAATACGACGTTTTGCCGTTGTATTTATCATTTTTATTGAACTATTTCAATAAAAACGTTAAATACAACGGCAAAATTACTACAAAATGCGAATTGTCGGGAACGCTTCAAATACCTAATCTCGCAGAGTGCAGATTTGTAATAATTAATTTAATTTAATTTAAATTTGAACTCTTACAATCAAACGTGTATCTTCTTGTGTAATGAATTAAGTTCCATTTTGAATAGCTATAGTAAAAATGCAGCGCCGCGTAGCGTTGCGTATGTCGCGGTGTGAACTGATCCAAAGACGATAAAGTTTTCAAGCCAGTTGTACAATTTGATAAATTACCGTCTAGCTTATTACATAAATAAGTACAGTCGCCGACAGATCCGGTGTACCACTTTGACCATTTACTAAGCAGTAAAGATCAAGAGTGGTCAGATCTGTCGAAATATAACCTGAAATTCGATGAGCTCTCTCTACTCGTTGTACCTCTGGAGATGACGTCACAAAATATACAAATCCGAACGGCCAGCTAGCTTGTAAGATTGGTTCAATCATCGGACCGTTGGCTGTGGGTGTCTTGTACCTCTGGAGATTAGTTCGGGCCATCAACGCTTGGTGGCGCTGTTCTTTTTACGACGTCACTAGAGATACAAATCCGAACGATGCAGTCGTATCCATTTGGTAATGAAATTATCGTTCGGATTTGTAGGTTTCGGTGGAATAAAAGAGCGAGCGCTAGAGAGTGCGAAGTCATTACGTCGTACGCATTCAGACGATCATCATGTCTTGCGAAGGAATCGTATATGTCGTTACAAATCGATACCTGTTGAATAAAAACATCTATAAAATTGGATATACCATGGCGTCTATGGAAGTTCGTTTACGCGAGTTGAACGCATACACTCCCGTTCACGAGTTGTCAATTTTTGCCGTAAAAGCATTGACTACAGAGTGTCCATCGAAAGTCCAACGTCAATTACACGTGTTGTTTTCATCGAAACGCTGTCTCTAAACAAATAAACGTGAATGGTTCACATTGAATGATGAAGATTTAACGATAATTGTAAAAATGGTTGAAGATGCGTCGGATTGTCGTGAAGATTGTAGTTGTAATACGGCAAGAAAACGTAAATTGATTTCAAAAAATCAAAATATGGATATTGATATTTGCAAGATTGATATTATATCCGAACTTTCTAACGCCTCTACAAAAATGTCATTGAACGAGGTTTGTCTAAAATTTGGCATCGACGTAGAACGCGACAATCGCAACGCATTCTTTTGGAATATTGCTATGGATGAAAAACTGGTCATTCACGATGATCTGCTAAAATGGTGTGGATATTCTGGAGAATACAAAACAATGAAAACGCATTTTCTTTCATTAGTAAAAAAAAAATACTCATATTGTGTACGAAGAAATTGAAGCGCCCGAATACAAGAAGAAACGTCTTATGGTGATGAAACCAATGGATTTTGAATCATTGTTAATGCAAATGCGTAGTCCAAAAGCTATGGAAATACGTAAAATTTATTCAATTTTAAAACATATAATTTCGCAAGATTCGATATATGAAAAATGCTATGAAATTAATCACATGCCTAACTAGAGTTTAAAGTAACCATGACTGACTAATATATTAATAGTTTTTAAAATTAATTCATCTTTTTTTTTATACGAAAAGGACAGGGGTATGTAGTCGTGTTTGGCAACTTGTAACAAATCATTGGTGTGTTTAATGGTAAATGGCACCGAAGACGAAGATGTTCTGTACGGCGGGTAAGAATGAGAAAACACAATATAATCATCATTGGTAAAATAATATATTTTATTGTCCATATTAAAAAGAAACACTTTTTTGGGAAATATCACAGCATATTTATACGATTTATATCCACCACACATTATATATTTATCATAATCTCGCAATAATTTTAATTTATTCATCTTTAATAATTGCTGCGTTTATGGTTATTCGAGGAAATAGCATAACAGACGAAGTCTTATTACCTTCGCGGATACATTTCAGGTCAAAGCATATGAATACAATTTCACCTTGCATTTTGGACAATTCTCGCGTAGTAGAACTTACGATTCTATTATTTTTCATTATCAGCACGTGCACGGGAGTAGTATTGTCGACATTCAAATATGACGTTCGTACAATCATCTGACGGCTCTTCTCGATAGTCAGGGGTTTCGATGGCATACTAAAATTAGGTTATATTTCGACAGATCTGACCACTCTTGATCTTTACTGCTTAGTAAATGGTCAAAGTTTTTCATTTTTATTGAACTATTTCAATAAAATCGTTAAATACAACGGCAAAATTACTACAAAATGCGAATTGTCGGGAACGCTTCAAATACCTAATCTCGCAGAGTGCAGATTTGTAATAATTAATTTAATTTAATTTAAATTTGAACTCTTACAATCAAACGTGTATCTTCTTGTGTAATGAATTAAGTTCCATTTTGAATAGCTATAGTAAAAATGCAGCGCCGCGTAGCGTTGCGTATGTCGCGGTGTGAACTGATCCAAAGACGATAAAGTTTTCAAGCCAGTTGTACAATTTGATAAATTACCGTCTAGCTTATTACATAAATAAGTATTACTTTGACCATTTACTAAGCAGTAAAGATCATCTTCAACCATTTTTACAATTATCGTTAAATCTTCATCATTCAATGTGAACCATTCACGTTTATTTGTTTCGAGACAGCGTTTCGATGAAAACAACACGTGTAATTGACGTTCGACTTTCGATGGACACTCTGTAGTCAATGCTTTTACGGCAAAAAATGGTATTGTTGTAATTGTATTGTAAATTTTGCCGTTGTATTTAACGTTTTTATTGAAATAGTTCAATAAAAATGATAAATACAACGGCAAAATTACTACAAAATGCGAATTGTCGGGAACGCTTCAAATACCTAATCTCGCAGAGTGCAGATTTGTAATAATTAATTTAATTTAATTATTTAAAGGACATCATTCACGTTTCATACATTTTTGGACCAAAAAATGAAAGTGCCGGCCAGAAAGAAAAAAATATATATTCGAATAGAATACACAATTCCTAACATTTTTTACTATGACGTCCAATCTGTGCGCCCAATGGTTACGTCGTAATAAAATAATTTAAAAATAATCCTTTTGTGATAAAAAGGTTGGAGTGTCACTATTAAAAGCATGGATATCTTACGTTATGATATAATACTTGATAGTAAAACACAGTGGTAAGGTTGATAAATAGTATTGGAAAAAAATATTTAGTCATAAAATAAAAATAAAAAATATGTATCAAGTACTAGCTGTCCCGGTGAATTTCGTGTCACTTTAAAACCTTCCCTGGACTTCTACGAATATTTTGAGACTAAAATCAGCCCAACTAGTTCAGCCGTTTTCGAGTTTTAGCGCGACTAACACATTTGAAAATCCATTTCTATATATAAGAAGAAGACTAACTGTCCCGGTGAACTTCGTGTCACTTTAGAACCTTCCCTGGACTTCTACGAATATTTTAAAACTAAAATCAGCCCAATCCGTTCAGCCGTTTTCTAGTTTTAGCGCGACTAACACATTTGAAAATGCATTTTTATATATAAGAAGAAGAAATATAAATAGACTAAACAGCATTTGTTTTGTTTGATCGATATTACAAGGTAATGACAACATTACTAAGAAAAAAACGCTCTGGCAACTCTGGCAAGGTGTGATGGCGCTGGGAGAAATAGACAATATTAACCGCAAGATTCCTGCTTAGAATCAGTGGTTATAACTAATATATATGATACAACAACCAAAGATATACAAAAAAAAAAAATTGGCAATGCCTGGAAAAGATTCTGGTCCTTTAAAGAAATAGTAAAATGCATAAGTATAAACATGAGCACCAAAAGAAAACTATTTAATACATGGATTCCACCCATTCTAACATAAGGGTGCCAAACTTGGGCACTAACAAAAGCTCATACAAGTATGCTGGAAGTTGGGCCGAAGGCTATGGAGAGGAGTATGTTTGGAAAGAAAAGGATAGACAAAATAGAAAACAAGGAGTTGAGAAAAATGACACGTGTAACTGATGTAACATATAAAACTAAAAAATTGAAATGAAACAACAAACAATCAAAACATGTCCGGCCCGGACATGTTTTGATTTTGAGAGGGCCAGACAAATGGACAAAAATAATAACATCTTTGTATCCCAGAAGGGCTAAAAGAAAAGAGGGCAGATCTCTAAAAAGATGGGAAGATGAAATGGTACAAATGGCTGGCAAAATGTGGACTAGTGTATGTGGAGTGGCATGTCAGAGATGTGAGTGGAAGCTGTTGGGGGAGGCCATTGCCAAGAGGCACTCAGAAGCAGAGACCGCGCAACGGAAAAATCAATTATTGATTTGAATATTTTGTAATGTATATAAAATAAATGTATTGTTCTTCTGAATAAAGGCTAATAACAATAATAAGTTAATGACGTACAATTAAACATTTTCTAGTCTTACAAATACGTCATCTAAACTTATTGCGGGTGGGCTGAGGTAAGGGTCATGTCTAGCATAACCCATGTACCAGACTATGCACATAGTATGGGAGCAACATCCGATGGTTCTCATTCCTATATGGCATGTGCAATAGTAATGTTTTATTGCTCGACGCCCGGTTGCTGTTCTATCCAGAGCAATATACACATAGTATGTTTTAGATCGGATGTGTCGGGATTGTATTCGCCCTCGAATCAACCACAAGTCCTCTCCCTCCAATTCCCTTACAAGCTCTAGAGGAATTCCACCACTTAGCTCAATGCTAAAAACTCCATCTGGTTGAACATGCTCTCCATAGTAACTTCTCGCTTGTTTCAGCTGATATATACCGAGGCTAAATAATATTAATTCTTCTTCGGTCAGCGTAGGAAAGTCATTAAACTCAGCCATATCTGCAGACATGGGCTGGAACTGTGCTCTCATTCTGTTCAAGTTACCTCTGGCGACAAGATCTGCCAGTGTATTGGGCATGTTTATCCTTTCCCGGATTATTTGTAAAAAATCAGAAGCATGGACATTATCTACTATCAACACGTGATAAGCATTTATTAATGCTGCTGCGATTCTAAAATATTCAAACATATAGTGCAATGTTATATTAATATGAACGTTTCTCAACAGGCGGAAATCTCGTTTAAATCGGCCATTTACTACTTCCACAACCCAACGGCAAATAGTAACAAGGCGTGACTTGTTTGCTTGTTCCGTGGTTAGTTGCGTCGCTCCAGGATGCTTTGTCTCCGGCATTTTCACAGTGTAACCATTTCCTTCAAGAATGGGAACTGCATCTCTGAACCCACGGTCCAAAATAAATACGTCCCCGCTTTGGTAGAACCATTGGAATAATCCATCGCCATGATCACTTTTATTTTCAGCAATATTCTGCATTATCTGCGCATCTGAAGAAGTAGCAGCGTGTGGACCTGAAACTTCTATTATGTGACCGTCGCAGCAGACAAATAAAAATGGTTTTACTAAGTTCCGGAACTTGTGACTACTATAAGATTTTCGTTGAAAAAAGTAGTTTGAGCTTTTTTGGATGTAGATGTATGTGCCGTCCACAATTGTAATAGCTTTTCTTTCTTCGGGAGGACTTTCAATATTTCCAAAAAGACTTTCTGGGATAAGAAGATTCCTACGTGTGACATCTTCCCGAGTCATATGGTCAAACCCCAAATGCATTGGAACAAAGTCTCGCAAAAGTGCTTCTCGGCCAGTCTCAAGCATTCGCGCAAATGTGGATTCGCTCGTTTTAAATATCATTGCGAGCCTAGCATTTGAGTCTCCAGTTCGGATCTTTGCAAGTAAAGCTGCTAAAATTGTTTTTTTGTTTCTTCTTTGATTTAAGCTCGGAGTGTTGGCCAATAAATCAGAGAATTGTTCAGCAGTAAGACCAGTCCAATCGTGGAACTCTTTGTTATTGATCAATTCATAATGCTCAAAATCTAAAACTTCTGTTTTAATGTGGTTTATTAACAACCTTAGCGCACTAACGATCTGTGCAGAATTAAAATCTTGAATTAAATTGTCTTGCATAGCAAGTAAATGCCATTCATTTTGCTCGAGGTGTTCGCTGCAAACACGACTGTTTTCTGATATGAATACACTGTATCGGCAAAGAACACGTAGAATAATGTTTTCTGGTATTCTGTGTCTTGTTGAGTCTACACAGTGTTGAAATACACAAGAGTTTGCCGTATTACTAGTTCGTACAAAACCAGGTAAAACTGTAGAATGAGGCACAGCGTCAACTTCTTCGTCCGCAACATCAGGTTCTTCGTTGTCAGGTTCTTCCTGCACTTCACGTTGACGTCGGAGATATTGCCGCTCGGCCCTTTGCCAACAAGATCGGCATATAACATCTGTAGGTTCATTCTGAAAAAAAAAAGTTTATTAGCTTAGTAATATATCATTAAATAAAAAAAAATAATATATCCGCGGAGGGCGGGGGGCCCTCTTTATTTGAAAACTTGTGTTTGTTAAAAAACACAGCAGCAAATGCGGCTTATGTTATAACATTATGTACATAAGAGTTATGATGTTTGTTCGTAGTAAATATCTTAGGCATATTCGTTCGTTATAGCGATAATATAATCCTCACCTGATGACCCAGTAGATCTTCAATAACAAACTGTGCGATTTCGATGTGTTGTGATTCACGGGATGTCCAACTATAACTTCGGCGATCACCAATAGGCACACGACACGTAATACACAATTGTACGTTCATAATGTCAGATATTAAGCTTCGCTAAATACACTTGATATTATATCGCTCTAAGAACAAGAGATTATTGTCACGATAGCCGTCCGATGTAACCAAAGTTGCATGGATAACTGACTGGCTGGCCGCTGGCGTAGCGCGGGCGGGCGGTTGGCAACCAATAACAATGCGCTCACGCACCCAGGTAGCCGTCCCTTAACCCTTTTCATTAGTTCTCGGAATTCCATTTGAAGTTTTGAGAGAATGTAACCTGTAATGTTTGACTCTAAACAGACAACATTCTTTATTATAAAGAATAAATATGAATGTGTTAAATAGTACGATTTTATATCTTGACCACTAGGTTTTGACCTTGAGTATTTTGCGATTATGTACCAAAATAAATTTTAATATAATATTTTTTTATATTATAATGTCACTCCAATCTTTTTTTAACAACAAAGAATTAATAAAAAAATATTTTATTTGTTATGTTATTACGACGTAACCGTTGTGCGCACAGATTGGACGTCATAGTAAAAAATGATAGAAATTGTGTATTCTATCCGAATATCGTAGTTTTTTTTTCTGGCCGGCACTTTCATTTTTTGGTCCAAAATGAATGATGTCCTTTGAACTCTTACAATCAAACGTGTATCTTCTTGTGTAATAAATTTTAAATAGCTATAGTAAAAATGCAGCGCCGCGTAGCGTTGCGTATGTCGCGGTGTGAACTGATCCAAAGACGATAAAGTTTTCAAGCCAGTTGTACAATTTGATAAATTACCGTCTAGCTTATTACATAAATAAGTACAGTCGCCGACAGATCCGGTGTACCACTTTGACCATTTACTAAGCAGTAAAGATCAAGAGTGGTCAGATCTGTCGAAATATAACCTGAAATTCGATGAGCTCTCTCTACTCGTTGTACCTCTGGAGATGACGTCACAAAATATACAAATCCGAACGGCCAGCTAGCTTGTAAGATTGGTTCAATCATCGGACCGTTGGCTGTGGGTGTCTTGTACCTCTGGAGATTAGTTCGGGCCATCAACGCTTGGTGGCGCTGTTCTTTTTACGGCGTCACTAGAGATACAAATCCGAACGATGCAGTCGTATCCATTTGGTAATGAAATTAACGTTCGGATTTGTAGGTTTCGGTGGAATAAAAGAGCGAGCGCTAGAGAGTGCGAAGTCATTCTGTTCTCGGACACCGTCCGATGAACAGCTCCGCTCGCTCCGATCGTTCCGTCGTTTCCGCTTTATCGCACTCTCGCGTGTGTGTGTACCACTGAAGAAGGAAGCCCGAAGAAAGAAGACAGCAAGAGTCAAGCCTCAAGAGTCAAGACAGCAAGAAAGAAGAGACAAGGCGCCACCCAACCGCCTTTGCCGCCCGACCCGTGCCGTACCGTGTCTCGCGCCGCGCCGCGACCGCCGCCTACCGGACGATTCGTGCGACCGCTCGCATCGTCCGTCTCGCTCTTTTGTGCGAGCCTTCTGCTCGCACACCCGCCGCGTGGTTATCGCCGCGTTAGGACGAGCGTGCGACCGGTCGCATCGTCTGTCTCGGTTTTAGCGCGAGCCTTCTGCTCGCGCTCCGCCGCGTCTCGTTCGCGAACACTAGCGCCCTAGTGTCTAGTGTAACGTTAGTGAGTGAGTTCCAGCCCGCCCGAGGAACAATTGTAAGTACCGTGACACGTTTAGGCACACTACACGAGGAGTTTCTCCTCCTACACACCTTCCCTCCCGGTCGCCGGGAGGGGCTGTATCCCCAAAAAATTTAAGAGAGCAGAATCCCACTCCCGGGATAAACTTCCCGATCATGACTGACGCCATGATCAGAAAGTTCCTGGAGTTTTTAAAATTAGAGATCCCCGACGTAGCGTCCAAGTGGGAACGCTTCGTGCGCATGCACGAAGCTGACTCACCGGCGTCGCCCGATAGCGACGTCGCGTTAATTCCGGCCGACAATGAATCATCATCATCTCCTTCAGAGATGTCTTGCTCAGAGCAAGAAGACGACCGTAGTGAAGGGGAGTTCACTACGGTCCAACATAAAAAGACGAAGAAGAGGAAGCGTCCAGAGGGCACCTCCTCTCCAGTCCTAAGCTCCCCGACCAAGTCGGTCATTAAGACTAAGAATAGGAAAACCGTGCAGGCTCATGGCTCCGCGGCCCCTACTACCTCATCGGCCCCTCCGGCCTCCAAGGCCCCTCTGGCTTCCCAGGCCCCTCTGGCCTCCCAGGTCCCCCGAACCTCGCAGGCCCCTCCGGCCCCCCAGGCCCTTCCGGCACCCCAGGCCCCTCAGGCCTCCCAGGCCCCTCAGGCCTCTCAGGCCCCTCAGGCCGTCCGTTCTAAAATGCCTCCTCCTGTAATCATACAGGAGAAGGCAAAATGGAACCTCATCTCAGCGGCGATTAACGAGCAAAAGCTGCGTTACTCGTCTGCACACACGACCCCAATCGGCATCAAGGTACAGGTTAAGACCTCGGAGGACCACCGCCTCCTCACCGCATTCCTACGTAATAAAGGCATAGGATATCATACTTATGCCCTTGAAGACGAGCGCCTTCTGCGCGTCGTCATTACCGGAGTCGACAAGTGCCTCTCTACACAAGAGGTACTTGCGGACATCAAGTCCCAGGGTTATCCCGCACTAGAGGTACATCGTATGTACCACCCGATTAAAAAACACGAGTACAATATGGTACTCGTAACCCTCCCCCTTACACCAGAGAGCAAGGATATCTTCAATATCCGAGCCATCTGTCACATTACGGGCATCCGTGTTGAGCCCCCCCGTAAAAGGGGCATCCCTGGCCAGTGCCACCGATGCCAACTCTACGGGCACTCGGCACGGAATTGCCAAGCCCGGCCGCGTTGCGTCAAGTGCCTCGGAGACCACGGCACCTCTGACTGCCCCCGCAAGAGCCCAGCTGAGGAGTCCGAACCCCCTAGCTGTGTTCTCTGCAAGTCCCAAGGACACCCCGCCAACTACAGAGGGTGCAAAAAAGCACCCAAAGTTAAAAAACGCGTTGCACCACAGACGAAAGGTGCCCCCCCCAAACAGAGATTCGTCCCTGCCCCCCTACCCTCCCAATCTGCATGGTTCAAGCCCGCGCAGAACAGTAGGTTGGAGCCAGCGGCTTTCCCCGCTCTCCCCAGCAAGGCCATGCCCTCCGCGCCCAAAGCGCCTAAGGCCACCCCCCCTCCGACTCCCAGCTTCACTGCAGACCTCTCTTTCGTCCAGCAGTTCCTAAGCAACGTCGGGCCTATTGACCCGATGGAGCTTTCCATCTTAGCGACAAAGCTAAAAGGATCGGCCACAGACCGCATCCAAGCTTTGTCAGACCATCAAGTCTTGATCCGTCAGATCAAGGCTCTCTCCACAAACGGTATCTAATGGAGCCTTCGGGAAGGACAAAGCCGCACTCGTTACGCGTAGTGTCGTTCAACACGAACGGCATTAGGAATAACATAAGCGAAATTCGCGATTTTGTAAGCAGCCAAAATGTCGATATTCTTCTAGTGCAGGAGACGTTTTTAAAACCTAGTATTAGGAGCCCAAAAATAGCTAACTACAAAATAATCAGAAATGATAGAACTCGATCCCGACTCGGAGGCACTCTTATCTACTATAAAAAATCACTACATTGTATTCCCTTAGAGCCACCGCCATTGTTAAGTTTAGAAACATCTGTTTGTCACATTAGCATGTCCGGTCACGGACCCATTGTTATAGTTAGCGCGTACCTGGCATGTAACAATGAACTACATTCCAGCGACCTGCAGGCGCTATTCAATTTAGGCAACGCTGTCATCATTGCCGGCGACTTAAATTGTAAACACACTGAGTGGGGCAATATAAATAACAATAAGAACGGCTCAATCCTTTGTAGTTTAACCGACACATTAAATTTTGCTCTTTTAGCTCCCACGGACCCCACTCGCTATGACACCAATGAAAACATCAACGGCGTCATACGCAATCCTAGTACTATAGACATAGCTCTAGTTAAAAATGTGTCCCTAAATATCTATATCGAGACCCTCCACGAGCTTAACTCGGACCACAGACCGGTTATGATTACACTTGGTAGTCTTAACCCCAATAATTGCAGTACTAGGAAGATAGTTGATTATAAATCACTTGCGGAGAACATCAAAGTCCTCCAATCTAGTCACTTAGATAAAATCCCCGATATTATAGATAGTAAAGAGATAGCCATAGAGGCCGCCTCCCACTTGACCGATCACCTGGTAGCGACCATAGAGAGATCATCTAGGGAGGTGCCAACGACCCCCAAGGGCCGTTGGCCCCTCCCTGAGGACATAAGGGAGTCCATCAGACTCCGAAATGCGGCTAAGCGCACATATGACCGCTACCCGTCGGAAGAGTGGAGGAAAGCCCTCCGTCACTACGAGAGGGAAGTTAAGTTTAAGATCAAACAACACAAAGCCGAGAGTTGGGATCGACTTCTTAGTGACCTAGAACCGTCTCACGTGGCATACTGGCCACTCGCGAGGGCCCTCAAAAACGACACGGAGTGCGATATGCCTCCGTTAGACAGACCAAACCGTCCTCCTGCATTCGAAGACATAGACAAGGCCGAGTGCCTAGCTGATAACTTCGAACAACAGTGCCGGCCGAGTACTCTCCCGATTGATCCCGTGCACCTTAGCTTAGTGAATAGCGAGGTCGACAGCCGACTCTCGAGGCCACCTGATGTAGATAGGGTGAGGCTGGTGGACTCGGAGGAGGTCAGTGACATTATTAAGTGTATGAAAGCCAAAAAGGCCCCAGGCCTCGACGGTATTTCAAACAAAACACTTAAAATGCTACCGTCCGAGCTTATTCAACTCCTAGTGAACATCTTTAACGCCCTCTTAGTAGGATGTTCATTCCCAGACATTTGGAAAGTAGCTATTGTCATAGGTATCCACAAACCGGGGAAACCCCGGAAGGTGCCTGGTAGTTACCGTCCAATAAGTCTCATTAGCTCCCTCGGTAAAGTCTACGAAAGAGTTATCAAAAGGCGCCTCAATGACGTCATATCCGACAAAAAACTCCTTCCAGACGAGCAGTTCGCCTTCCGCGAAATGCACAGTTGTCCCGCTCAAGTACACCGCTTAACGGAGTACATAATATCTAGCAAAAACGACAGGAAGACGACATGCGCCGTATTCTTTGACATTGCAAAAGCTTTTGATAAAATTTGGCATAACGGACTGTTATACAAACTCTATCAAATGGAAATACCCGATTATCTTGTTCTATTGATTAGTAACTTTTTAAAAAACCGTAAATTTCATTTCCGCGTTGAAGGCGCACTGTCGTCGCCAAGATATATGGAGGCGGGAGTGCCGCAGGGCTCGGTCCTCTCGCCCTCCCTATATAACCTGTACACTAGTGACATCCCCAAACACGCTAAGGTGCAATTAGCTATGTTCGCGGACGACACAGCCCTTTATTATTCCCACATACGAGCCTGTACCGCGTCAAAAGCCCTCCAGGAGTCAGTTACCGCTCTCGGTAACTGGTTCTCCAAATGGAGAATAGAAGTCAATCCCGACAAAAGTCACGCCATCCAATTTGATATTAAAAGTGCAATGAGGCGTACTTGCCCCCGTAAACTTATGAGCCCTATAAGCCTGCACGGCAACAAAATCCCACAGGTCACTCAGGTGAAATATTTAGGCGTAGTACTAAACAAGTCGATGTCGTTTTCGAGTCACATTAGTAACACGTTACGAAAAGCGAAATTTGTACTCTACAAATTATATCCGCTACTTAATCCGCGAAGCAAAATGTCCCTAAGACATAAGCTTACATTGTATAAAGTTTGCATTAGAACGATACTCACTTATGCGTGCGTCTCTTTCGCACAGATAAGCGAGTCTCAACTGGACCGTTTGCAAAGAGTCCAAAACCGGTTTCTACGCATGGCAACAGGCGCCCCCTGGTACATGCGTAACATCGACTTGCATAGGGACTGCGAAATCGTCACTATTAAAGCCTACATCAAGGAACTCGTAGAGAGATTCTTTGATAAAGGCAAAAACCACCCCAACCCCCTTATCAAAAAGGCACTGGACTATGAACACGACGCACAGACCTTCCGACACCCGTACAAACGGCCTAAGCATATCTTAGCCGATCCCGTAGATCCGATCACAAAATACGTAACGTACTGTGTACAGTTACGTAAACACAAATCACACGCACCCGCGCGACTATCATCGCACCGGGGTCGACGCCGGCGCCTACCCCGAGGTCCCACATCCGACACGACAACACGTACAGACGTACAGACCGACCCTAACACGGGACCGGACCCGAACCCGAGTTCGAGTTCGCATCCCAGTAGACTAGGTTCACTCCTAAATAGTGCCCGCGACCGCGATATTGCTATAGAGAGCTCTATCAATACCGCGAACCTCATCGATATTAGGACTTACGCGCGCGAGTCAGCCCGACCGTACGCGGAAGGGGAGAGGGACGGCCCTCTCAGTACCGATAGCGATAAAAACGAGAGCTCCTCTATCGCGACAACTCGCACGCCGCTAGCTTATGCTACCGCGCGCGAGCAACCTCACTCATCAGCGAGTGAGGAAGGGGTCGGACCCCTTAGCAGGTGAGACCCGCGTCTCCCCTGTCATAAAAATAGCTCACAACTCGTAGCTGTCCCCAAAATCCGGTCTGAACATCACCCGGGTGATGTTAGGGAGGGTCAAACCCTCCCATCGACTCTAACCAAATAAACTAGCCACCAGGCTAGTTATAGTCCGACTTAGCTACAGCGGTCTTAACCCGACCCTTAGCATAGACCCGTTCGAAAAAAAAAAAAAAAAAAAAAAAAAAAAGAGTGCGAAGTCATTACGTCGTACGCATTCAGACGATCATCATGTCTTGCGAAGGAATCGTATATGTCGTTACAAATCGATACCTGTTGAATAAAAACATCTATAAAATTGGATATACCATGGCGTCTATGGAAGTTCGTTTACGCGAGTTGAACGCATACACTCCCGTTCACGAGTTGTCAAATTTGCCGTAAAAGCATTGACTACAGAGTGTCCATCGAAAGTCGAACGTCAATTACACGTGTTGTTTTCATCGAAACGCTGTCTCGAAACAAATAAACGTGAATGGTTCACATTGAATGATGAAGATTTAACGATAATTGTAAAAATGGTTGAAGATGCGTCGGATTGTCGTGAAGATTGTAGTTGTACTACGGCAAGAAAACGTAAATTGATTTCAAAAAATCAAAATATGGATATTGATATTTGCAAGATTGATATTATATCCGAACTTGCTAACATTTTTATTGAACTATTTCAATAAAAACGTTAAATACAACGGCAAAATTACTACAAAATGCGAATTGTCGGGAACGCTTCAAATACCTAATCTCGCAGAGTGCAGATTTGTAATAATTAATTTAATTTAATTTAAATTTGAACTCTTACAATCAAACGTGTATCTTCTTGTGTAATGAATTAAGTTCCATTTTGAATAGCTATAGTAAAAATGCAGCGCCGCGTAGCGTTGCGTATGTCGCGGTGTGAACTGATCCAAAGACGATAAAGTTTTCAAGCCAGTTGTACAATTTGATAAATTACCGTCTAGCTTATTACATAAATAAGTACAGTCGCCGAAAGATCCGGTGTACCACTTTGACCATTTACTAAGCAGTAAAGATCAAGAGTGGTCAGATCTGTCGAAATATAAACTGAAATTCGATGAGCTCTCTCTACTCGTTGTACCTCTGGAGATGACGTCACAAAATATACAAATCCGAACGGCCAGCTAGCTTGTAAGATTGGTTCAATCATCGGACCGTTGGCTGTGGGTGTCTTGTACCTCTGGAGATTAGTTCGGGCCATCAACGCTTGGTGGCGCTGTTCTTTTTACGGCGTCACTAGAGATACAAATCCGAACGATGCAGTCGTGTATCCATTTGGTAATGAAATTATCGTTCGGATTTGTAGGTTTCGGTGGAATAAAAGAGCGAGCGCTAGAGAGTGCGAAGTCATTACGTCGTACGCATTCAGACGATCATCATGTCTTGCGAAGGAATCGTATATGTCGTTACAAATCGATACCTGTTGAATAAAAACATCTATAAAATTGGATATACCATGGCGTCTATGGAAGTTCGTTTACGCGAGTTGAACGCATACACTCCCGTTCACGAGTTGTCATTTTTTGCCGTAAAAGCATTGACTACAGAGTGTCCATCGAAAGTCGAACGTCAATTACACGTGTTGTTTTCATCGAAACGCTGTCTCGAAACAAATAAACGTGAATGGTTCACATTGAATGATGAAGATTTAACGATAATTGTAAAAATGGTTGAAGATGCGTCGGATTGTCGTGAAGATTGTAGTTGTACTACGGCAAGAAAACGTAAATTGATTTCAAAAAATCAAAATATGGATATTGATATTTGCAAGATTGATATTATATCCGAACTTGCTAACGCCTCTACAAAAATGTCATTGAACGAGGTTTGTCAAAAATTTGGCATCGACGTAGAACGCGACAATCGCAACGCATTCTTTTGGAATATTGCTATGGATGAAAAACTGGTCATTCACGATGATCTGCTAAAATGGTGTGGATATTCTGGAGAATACAAAACAATGAAAACGCATTTTCTTTCATTAGTAAAAAAAAATACTCATATTGTGTACGAAGAAATTGAAGCGCCCGAATACAAGAAGAAACGTCTTATGGTGATGAAACCAATGGATTTTGAATCATTGTTAATGCAAATGCGTAGTCCAAAAGCTATGGAAATACGTAAAATTTATTCAATTTTAAAACATATAATTTCGCAATATTCGATATATGAAAAATGCTATGAAATTAATCACATGCCTAACTAGAGTTTAAAGTAACCATGACTGACTAATATATTAATAGTTTTTAAAATTAATTCATCTTTTTTTTTATACGAAAAGGACAGGGGTATGTAGTCGTGTTTGGCAACTTGTAACAAATCATTGGTGTGTTTAATGGTAAATGGCACCGAAGACGAAGATGTTCTGTACGGCGGGTAAGAATGAGAAAACACAATATAATCATCATTGGTAAAATAATATATTTTATTGTCCATATTAAAAAGAAACACTTTTTTGGGAAATATCACAGCATATTTATACGATTTATATCCACCACACATTATATATTTATCATAATCTCGCAATAATTTTAATTTATTCATCTTTAATAATTGCTATTTTTATGGTTATTCGAGGAAATAGCATAACCGACGAAGTCTTATTACCTTCGCGGATACATTTCAGGTCAAAGCATATGAATACAATTTCACCTTGCATTTTGGACAATTCTCGCGTAGTAGAACTTACGATTCTATTATTTTTCATTATCAGCACGTGTACGGGAGTGGTATTGTCGACATTCAAATATGACGTTCGTACAATCATCTGACGGCTCTTCTCGATAGTCAGGGGTTTCGATGGCATACTAAAATAAGGTTATATTTCGACAGATCTGACCACTCTTGATCTTTACTGCTTAGTAAATGGTCAAAGTGGTACACCGGATCTGTCGGCGACTGTACTTATTTATGTAATAAGCTAGACGGTAATTTATCAAATTGTACAACTGGCTTGAAAACTTTATCGTCTTTGGATCAGTTCACACCGCGACATACGCAACGCTACGCGGCGCTGCATTTTTACTATAGCTATTCAAAATGGAACTTAATTCATTACACAAGAAGATACACGTTTGATTGTAAGAGTTCAAATTTAAATTAAATTAAATTAATTATTACAAATCTGCACTCTGCGAGATTAGGTATTTGAAGCGTTCCCGACAATTCGCATTTTGTAGTAATTTTGCCGTTGTATTTAACGTTTTTATTGAAATAGTTCAATAAAAATGAAAAACTTTGACCATTTACTAAGCAGTAAAGATCAAGATTGGTCAGATCTGTCGAAATATAACCTAATTTTAGTATGCCATCGAAACCCCTGACTATCGAGAAGAGCCGTCAGATGATTGTACGAACGTCATATTTGAATGTCGACAATACCACTCCCGTGCACGTGCTGATAATGAAAAATAATAGAATCGTAAGTTCTACTACGCGAGAATTGTCCAAAATGCAAGGTGAAATTGTATTCATATGCTTTGACCTGAAATGTATCCGCGAAGGTAATAAGACTTCGTCGGTTATGCTATTTCCTCGAATAACCATAAACGCAGCAATTATTAAAGATGAATAAATTAAAATTATTGCGAGATTATGATAAATATATAATGTGTGGTGGATATAAATCGTATAAATATGCTGTGATATTTCCCAAAAAAGTGTTTCTTTTTAATATGGACAATAAAATATATTATTTTACCAATGATGATTATATTGTGTTTTCTCATTCTTACCCGCCGTACAGAACATCTTCGTCTTCGGTGCCATTTACCATTAAACACACCAATGATTTGTTACAAGTTGCCAAACACGACTACATACCCCTGTCCTTTTCGTATAAAAAAAAAGATGAATTAATTTTAAAAACTATTAATATATTAGTCAGTCATGGTTACTTTAAACTCTAGTTAGGCATGTGATTAATTTCATAGCATTTTTCATATATCGAATATTGCGAAATTATAT
Source organism: Phengaris arion (assembly GCA_963565745.1). Lineage (NCBI taxonomy): Eukaryota > Metazoa > Arthropoda > Insecta > Lepidoptera > Lycaenidae > Phengaris > Phengaris arion. Next base: position 20,279,286 of record OY751444.1, read on the forward strand.
GTTTTAAAATTGAATAAATTTTACGTATTTCCATAGCTTTTGGACTACGCATTTGCATTAACAATGATTCAAAATCCATTGGTTTCATCACCATAAGACGTTTCTTCTTGTATTCGGGCGCTTCAATTTCTTCGTACACAATATGAGTAATTTTTTTTTACTAATGAAAGAAAATTCGTTTTCATTGTTTTGTATTCTCCAGAATATCCACACCATTTTAGCAGATCATCGTGAATGACCAGTTTTTCATCCATAGCAATATTCCAAAAGAATGCGTTGCGATTGTCGCGTTCTACGTCGATGCCAAATTTTTGACAAACCTCGTTCAATGACATTTTTGTAGAGGCGTTAGCAAGTTCGGATATAATATCAATCTTGCAAATATCAATATCCATATTTTGATTTTTTGAAATCAATTTACGTTTTCTTGCCGTAGTACAACTACAATCTTCACGACAATCCGACGCATCTTCAACCATTTTTACAATTATCGTTAAATCTTCATCATTCAATGTGAACCATTCACGTTTATTTGTTTCGAGACAGCGTTTCGATGAAAACAACACGTGTAATTGACGTTCGACTTTCGATGGACACTCTGTAGTCAATGCTTTTACGGCAAAAAATGACAACTCGTGAACGGGAGTGTATGCGTTCAACTCGCGTAAACGAACTTCCATAGACGCCATGGTATATCCAATTTTATAGATGTTTTTATTCAACAGGTATCGATTTGTAACGACATATACGATTCCTTCGCAAGACATGATGATCGTCTGAATGCGTACGACGTAATGACTTCGCACTCTCTAGCGCTCGCTCTTTTATTCCACCGAAACCTACAAATCCGAACGATAATTTCATTACCAAATGGATACGACTGCATCGTTCGGATTTGTATCTCTAGTGACGCCGTAAAAAGAACAGCGCCACCAAGCGTTGATGGCCCGAACTAATCTCCAGAGGTACAAGACACCCACAGCCAACGGTCCGATGATTGAACCAATCTTACAAGCTAGCTGGCCGTTCGGATTTGTATATTTTGTGACGTCATCTCCAGAGGTACAACGAGTAGAGAGAGCTCATCAAATTTCAGGTTATATTTCGACAGATCTGACCACTCTTGATCTTTACTGCTTAGTAAATGGTCAAAGTGGTACACCGGATCTGTCGGTGACTGTACTTATTTATGTAATAAGCTAGACGGTAATTTATCAAATTGTACAACTGGCTTGAAAACTTTATCGTCTTTGGATCAGTTCACACCGCGACATACGCAACGCTACGCGGCGCTGCATTTTTACTATAGTTATTCAAAATTTATTACACAAGAAGATACACGTTTGATTGTAAGAGTTCAAAAATAATTAAATTAAATTAATTATTACAAATCTGCACTCTGCGAGATTAGGTATTTGAAGCGTTCCCGACAATTCGCATTTTGTAGTAATTTTGCCGTTGTATTTATCATTTTTATTGAACTATTTCAATAAAAACGTTAAATACAACGGCAAAATTACTACAAAATGCGAATTGTCGGGAACGCTTCAAATACCTAATCTCGCAGAGTGCAGATTTGTAATAATTAATTTAATTTAATTTAAATTTGAACTCTTACAATCAAACGTGTATCTTCTTGTGTAATGAATTAAGTTCCATTTTGAATAGCTATAGTAAAAATGCAGCGCCGCGTAGCGTTGCGTATGTCGCGGTGTGAACTGATCCAAAGACGATAAAGTTTTCAAGCCAGTTGTACAATTTAATAAATTACCGTCTAGCTTATTACATAAATAAGTACAGTCGCCGACAGATCCGGTGTACCACTTTGACCATTTACTAAGCAGTAAAGATCAAGAGTGGTCAGATCTGTCGAAATATAACCTGAAATTCGATGAGCTCTCTCTACTCGTTGTACCTCTGGAGATGACGTCACAAAATATACAAATCCGAACGGCCAGCTAGCTTGTAAGATTGGTTCAATCATCGGACCGTTGGCTGTGGGTGTCTTGTACCTCTGGAGATTAGTTCGGGCCATCAACGCTTGGTGGCGCTGTTCATTTTACGGCGTCACTAGAGATACAAATCCGAACGATGCAGTCGTGTATCCATTTGGTAATGAAATTATCGTTCGGATTTGTAGGTTTCGGTGGAATAAAAGAGCGAGCGCTAGAGACTGCGAAGTCATTACGTCGTACGCATTCAGACGATCATCATGTCTTGCGAAGGAATCGTATATGTCGTTACAAATCGATACCTGTTGAATAAAAACATCTATAAAATTGGATATACCATGGCGTCTATGGAAGTTCGTTTACGCGAGTTGAACGCATACACTCCCGTTCACGAGTTGTCATTTTTTGCCGTAAAAGCATTGACTACAGAGTGTCCATCGAAAGTCGAACGTCAATTACACGTGTTGTTTTCATCGAAACGCTGTCTCGAAACAAATAAACGTGAATGGTTCACATTGAATGATGAAGATTTAACGATAATTGTAAAAATGGTTGAAGATGCGTCGGATTGTCGTGAAGATTGTAGTTGTACTACGGCAAGAAAACGTAAATTGATTTCAAAAAATCAAAATATTGATATTGATATTTGCAAGATTGATATTATATCCGAACTTGCTAACGCCTCTACAAAAGTGTCATTGAGCGAGGTTTGTCAAAAATTTGGCATCGACGTAGAACGCGACAATCGCAACGCATTCTTTTGGAATATTGCTATGGATGAAAAACTGGTCATTCACGATGATCTGCTAAAATGGTGTGGATATTCTGGAGAATACAAAACAATGAAAACGCATTTTCTTTCATTAGTAAAAAAAAATTACTCATATTGTGTACGAAGAAATTGAAGCGCCCGAATACAAGAAGAAACGTCTTATGGTGATGAAACCAATGGATTTTGAATCATTGTTAATGCAAATGCGTAGTCCAAAAGCTATGGAAATACGTAAAATTTATTCAATTTTAAAACATATAATTTCGCAATATTCGATATATGAAAAATGCTATGAAATTAATCACATGCCTAACTAGAGTTTAAAGTAACCATGACTGACTAATATATTAATAGTTTTTAAAATTAATTCATCTTTTTTTTTATACGAAAAGGACAGGGGTATGTAGTCGTGTTTGGCAACTTGTAACAAATCATTGGTGTGTTTAATGGTAAATGGCACCGAAGACGAAGATGTTCTGTACGGCGGGTAAAAATGAGAAAACACAATATAATCATCATTGGTAAAATAATATATTTTATTGTCCATATTAAAAAGAAACACTTTTTTGGGAAATATCACAGCATATTTATACGATTTATATCCACCACACATTATATATTTATCATAATCTCGCAATAATTTTAATTTATTCATCTTTAATAATTGCTGCGTTTATGGTTATTCGAGGAAATAGCATAACCGACGAAGTCTTATTACCTTCGCGGATACATTTCAGGTCAAAGCATATGAATACAATTTCACGTTGCATTTTGGACAATTCTCGCGTAGTAGAACTTACGATTCTATTATTTTTCATTATCAACACGTGCACGGGAGTAGTATTGTCGACATTCAAATATGAAGTTCGTACAATCATCTGACGGCTCTTCTCGATAGTCAGGGGTTTCGATGGCATACTAAAATTAGGTTATATTTCGACAGATCTGACTACTCTTGATCTTTACTGCTTAGTAAATGGTCAAAGTTTTTCATTTTTATTGAACTATTTCAATAAAAACGTTAAATACAACGGCAAAATTACTACAAAATGCGAATTGTCGGGAACGCTTCAAATACCTAATCTCGCAGAGTGCAGATTTGTAATAATTAATTTAATTTAATTTAAATTTGAACTCTTACAATCAAACGTGTATCTTCTTGTGTAATGAATTAAGTTCCATTTTGAATAGCTATAGTAAAAATGCAGCGCCGCGTAGCGTTGCGTATGTCGCGGTGTGAACTGATCCAAAGACGATAAAGTTTTCAAGCCAGTTGTACAATTTGATAAATTACCGTCTAGCTTATTACATAAATAAGTACAGTCGCCGACAGATCCGGTGTACCACTTTGACCATTTACTAAGCAGTAAAGATCAAGAGTGGTCAGATCTGTCGAAATATAACCTGAAATTCGATGAGCTCTCTCTACTCGTTGTACCTCTGGAGATGACGTCACAAAATATACAAATCCGAACGGCCAGCTAGCTTGTAAGATTGGTTCAATCATCGGACCGTTGGCTGTGGGTGTCTTGTACCTCTGGAGATTAGTTCGGGCCATCAACGCTTGGTGGCGCTGTTCTTTTTACGGCGTCACTAGAGAAACAAATCCGAACGATGCAGTCGTATCCATTTGGTAATGAAATTATCGTTCGGATTTGTAGGTTTCGGTGGAATAAAAGAGCGAGCACTCCGCGTCAGTTGCCGTCTCGCTCCAAACGCGTCGAGTGTCTCGCTCACTCCGCGATCGTGCCGACACCTTTCATTAGAGCAGTGCCAAGTGTTTCCCAATAGCGATCGTAAATCCACACCTTATTCATTAGAATAAGCTGTGGATTTGCGTCTTGCTGGGGAGTTGCCCTGCTCCTGGCCTCCCGTTGAGTTCCGACTCAACGTTGGGTCACGAGGAGTCAGCCCCCCTAAGTGTGTGTACCGTCTTCGTGTATGTACACTTAGTGTATCGTTCGTCCACGTAACGTGTGAATACCCTTGTGTTTGTGATACGTACACTTGTTACCGTTCAGTGTTGACTGTTTATGTGTGACTTGTGTGTTTTATTGTTATGTCGTAACAATGTCGGACCATGACCCGCGGTTACACCGCGACTACCTGGACTTCTCATGTGCGGCCTCCGTGTTGTCGTACAGCCCGGCCTCATCGAGGTCTAGCTCACGTCTGACTCAGGACCGCACACACCACCGCTTGCTCTCCGAGCCTAGCTTGCGTGGGCAGGACACCGCCCGCCCCGGGTCGCCTTCGGCATTCTCACGGGGGTGTACTGGTACGCCCCCGCCCCAATGCCCTCCGACGACGGCCTGCGACGAGTCTGGGCACCCGCCCCGCACAGCCGACCAGGGTTCGGCTAACCATGTGCGCGTCTCGCGCCGTACTGCGCACCCTGGCGATCCCCGCCAGCCTGCCGCTCACCCTGGACGCCACAACGTCCAGCAAGGGGACACACCCCGTACTCCCGCGGGCACAGCCCGCCCCTCGCCGGCTATCCAGCCGCGACACCAGCACGCCGAGCTGGCTGTCCTACCCCTGACTACCACGAGCTCTTCGCGCTCGTCAGATGTCTCGCCGGCCCCACAGCCGGGCGACAACCGCCGAGCCGCACCTGGTGCGGCCACAGATACCCGCTCAAGCGCGCCGCACGGGTACCGCCACCGCGCGCTTACTTTTCCACCGCCGCCCATCGATCCACCGACACCACCGACGGCCAGGTACACCGACCGTCAGCTGTCTTATGCCGAGGTGAGTGCGATCAGCCCACAAGTAGGCATTCGTAGACCCCCCACACCGACGCAGTCGGAGAGAAAAACCCCGCCGCCGCCATCTACTACCCGCTACCCGCCCCTGATCGCCGAGCGTATCGACGACTGGGTGCGCCATTTTAGCCGTCTACGAGACAAACTGGGGCACCCACCAAATGCCAAATGTAACGGCCATGTGTTTCGCTTTTCGCCCCAAAGCGAACATGAACACACGGTCGTGACGCGCTACCTGACGGACCTGGAGAAACAAGGACAAGCCTCCTGGTTCTCCTACTCGCTGCCACAGGACCGGACCATCAAGGTAGGTATTAGGGGCCTACCTTCCTTCACAGACACCGGAGCGATCAGGGCCGGCCTCGCCGAACTGGGATACGTGGCGGAGCACGTCTCCCTGATCCAGGCGAGGTCTGATCCCGGCGCCTGCTTATTCCTCGCCCTTATCGCTAGGGCCCCGGACGTTGTACCCGGCATATACGAGGTACGTGAGCTCCTGAATATGCCGGGAGTCACCATCGAAGCCTGGCGGGGCCGTGGCGGCCCAATGCCGCCGATGCTACCAGTTCCGGCACTCCAGCCACAACTGCCACCGGAGGGTGGCCTGTGTCCGGTGTGCCGAGGAACACTCTGTGCGGGATTGCCCCCGCTCCCCCTCTGAGACGCCCACCTGCGTTAACTGCAGGGGGGCCCATCCTGCCAACAGCAGCAAGTGCCCAGTGTACCGCAGGGCGGCGCGGAAACCGCGTGCCGATAATGCCCGCGCCTCACCCCCCTGCGCACCTGCCAATTCGCCTCCCCTGGAGCAAGAAGCTCCCCCTCCTCCGCCGACCTCTACCTCACTGATGGCGGAGGCCAACGACCATACGCCCAGGTATGTCCCCCCCTCGGCCCCTCTTTCCCCTGTGCAACTCCCCAGGAGGAAAAAGCAGCCGAGCTCCAGGAGGAAGGATGCCACGTCCCCCGCGGCCCCCCCCTGTGATGCCGCCGCAAATCCAGCCAACTCCCAGCTGGAGCCTGAGCCGCTCGCGCTCGCCCCTCCGCAGTCGGACCTCACGCGGACCACTCGGCGCTCACAGCGCCCCCCGCGCAGACCTGCGGACCCCCCCCGCGGTTGCCGCGGAAACAGAATTCGCCCCGGAGCCTGCAAATCGTGCGGACGCCCCGCACTCACAGCCTCCGGCGCCTACTCCGCCGCCCCAAGAGCCGGCGGAAAGCGAGGCCCCCGCATCGACTGCAGAGCTTCTGCGGTCCCTCCTCTCCCTGGCCGTGAACTGCGTCCAGAAGCTTATGGCCGGGGAGGAAGTCCTTCCGACCATCCTAAAGGCCCTCGTAGATGGCACCCCCCTCGCTGCCGCCCTTGCACACATATGGCTCCCCCGGCCCTAACCCGAACCTGCGCCCAGATATCTCCGGCATCCAGAAGCTCCTAACAGAGGAGCCGACTGTCGACTGCCGGAGATCTGCGCTGCGCGTTCCGGACCCGGGACACTTACGCGTGTTTCTTTTTACCGCCCCCCCCGCGCTCCTTGAACGCAATAATCTTTCCGCTCTAGTTGCAGGACCACCGAACCTCCGAGCGAGCGGAAGCCACGCACCCGGCCTTCATCGACCCGCTGCCGTGGCATGCCCGCTTGTCAAACGGCACCCACCCTGCTGACACCAGACGCAGGGAGCATCCCGGAGCTACGCTACCGAGACGCCCCCAAGCGCGGTGCGACCCCGCCCAGCACCGTTGATCATTGCCCCCCCCTACCCCCCGCGTCGGTCACAAAAACCGGCGCAACCACCTTTTTGTGCGCCCGGAGTATGACGTGGGGCAGCCCTATTGCCCCACACGTCAGCCCCGTGGTTGCCCTTTCCCCCCCGACATCAAAAGTCAGGGGCCCGGGAACACCTTTCCCCCCTTCCTACCCCAGGTCGCTTGGTTCCGCGGTCCGGTAAATCACGGCGCGTGAGGGAGTGGACCCATACACGTTTCCCGACCCCCGGGTCGGGACCCCCACGCGCCGTTTGGAGCCGACCGTTGGTCTTGGTCGTGCCTGGACTGGCATTCGTCACTCCCATTGTACCGTTGCTCCCCCACGGGTTTCCCCCGCGTTCTGCCGCGGGGGGTCTTCCCTAAAACTTAGAGACTCATGCGCCCAGTATTAGTACTGGGCGCGTCCTCCCACCCCAATTAGAGGGGCATAGCCCCTGGTATTGGTTAGCCCGCCGTAAGGCCCTTTTAAAAGAGCGAGCGCTAGAGAGTGCGAAGTCATTCTGTTCTCGGACACCGTCCGATGAACAGCTCCGCTCGCTCCGATCGTTCCGTCGTTTCCGCATTATTGCACTCTCGCGTGTGTGTGTACCACTGAAGAAGGAAGCCCGAAGAAAGAAGACAGCAAGAGTCAAGACTCAAGAGTCAAGACAGCAAGAAAGAAGAGTACAAGGCGCCACCCAACCGCCTTTGCCGCCCGACCCGTGCCGTACCGTGTCTCGCGCCGCGCCGCGACCGCCGCCTACCGGACGAGCGTGCGACCGGTCGCATCGTCTGTCTCGGTTTTAGCGCGAGCCTTCTGCTCGCGCTCCGCCGCGTCTCGTTCGCGAACACTAGCGCCCTAGTGTTTAGTGTAACGTAAGTGAGTGAGTTCCAGCCCGCCCGAGGAACAATTGTAAGTACCGTGACACGTTTAGGCACACTACACGAGGAGGTTTTCCTCCATACACACCTCCCCTCCCGGTCGCCGGGAGGGGCTGTATCCCCAATAATAAACTAAAGAGAGCAGAATCCCACTCCCGGGATAAACTTCCCGATCATGACTGACGCCATGATCAGAAAGTTCCTGGAGTTTTTGAAATTAGAGGTCCCCGACGTAGCGTCCAAATGGGAACGCTTCGTGCGCATGCACGAAGCTGACTCACCGGCGTCGCCCGATAGCGACGTCGCGTTAATTCCGGCCGACAATGATTCCCCATCATCTCCTTCAGAGATGTCTTGCTCAGAGCAAGAAGACGACCGTAGCGAAGGGGAGTTCACTACGGTCCAACATAAAAAGACGAAGAAGAGGAAGCGTCCAGAGGGCACCTCCTCTCCAATCTTAAGCTCCCCGACCAAGTCGGTCACAAAGAATAGGAAAACCGTGCAGGCTCATGGCTCCGCGGCCCCTACTACCTCATCGGCCCCTCTGGCCTCCAAGACCCCTCTGGCTTCCCAGGCCCCTCTGGCCTCCCAGGTCCCCCGAACCTCGCAGGCCCCTCCGGCCCCCCAGGCCCTTCCGGCACCACAGGCCCCTCAGGCCTCCCAGGCCCCTCAGGCCTCTCAGGCCCCTCAGGCCGTCCGTTCTAAAATGCCTCCTCCTGTAATCATACAGGAGAAGGCAAAATGGAACCTCATCTCAGCGGCGATTAACGAGCAAAAGCTGCGTTACTCGTCCGCACACACGACCCCAATCGGCATCAAGGTTCAGGTTAAGACCTCGGAGGACCACCGCCTCCTCACCGCGTTCCTACGTAATAAAGGCATAGGATATCATACTTATGCCCTTGAAGACGAGCGCCTTCTGCGCGTCGTCATTACCGGAGTCGACAAGTGCCTCTCTACACAAGAGGTACTTGTGGATATCAAGTTCCAGGGTTATCCCGCACTAGAGGTACATCGTATGTACCACCCGATTAAAAAACACGAGTACAATATGGTACTCGTAACCCTCCCCCTTACACCAGAGAGCAAGGATATCTTCAATATCCGAGCCATCTGTCACATTACGGGCATCCGTGTGGAGCCCCCCCGTAAAAGGGGCATCCCTGGCCAGTGCCACCGATGCCAACTTTACGGGCACTCGGCACGGAATTGCCAAGCCAGGCCGCGTTGCGTCAAGTGCCTCGGAGACCACGGCACCTCTGATTGCCCCCGCAAGAGCCCAGCTGAGGAGTCCGAACCCCCTAGCTGTGTTCTTTGCAAGTCCCAAGGACACCCCGCCAACTACAGAGGGTGCAAAAAAGCACCCAAAGTTAAAAAACGCGTTGCACCACAGACGAAAGGTGCCCCCCCAAAACAGAGATTCGTCCCTGCCCCCCTACCCTCCCAATCTGCATGGTTCAAGCCCGCGCAGAACAGTAGGTTGGAGCCAGCGGCTTTCCCCGCTCTCCCCAGCAAGGCCATGCCCTCCGCGCCCAAAGCGCCTAAGGCCACCCCCCCTCCGACTCCCAGCTTCACTGCAGACCTCTCTTTCGTCCAGCAGTTCCTAAGCAACGTCGGGCCTATTGACCCGATGGAGCTTTCCATCTTAGCGACAAAGCTAAAAGGATCGGCCACAGACCGCATCCAAGCTTTGTCAGACCATCAGGTCTTGATCCGTCAGATCAAGGCTCTGTCCACAAACGGTATCTAATGGAGCCTTCGGGAAGGACAAAGCCGCACTCGTTACGCGTAGTGTCGTTCAATACGAACGGCATTAGGAATAACATAAGCGAAATTCGCGATTTTGTAAGCAGCCAAAATGTCGATATTCTTCTAGTGCAGGAGACGTTTTTAAAACCTAGTATTAGGAGCCCAAAAATAGCTAACTACAAAATAATCAGAAATGATAGAACTCGATCCCGACTCGGAGGCACTCTTATCTACTATAAAAAATCATTACATTGTATTCCCTTAGAGCCACCGCCATTGTTAAGTTTAGAAACATCTGTTTGTCACATTAGCATGTCCGGTCACGGACCCATTGTTATAGTTAGCGCGTACCTGGCATGTAACAATGAACTACATTCCAGCGACCTGCAGGCGCTATTCAATTTAGGCAACGCTGTCATCATTGCCGGCGACTTAAATTGTAAACACACTGAGTGGGGCAATATAAATAACAATAAGAACGGCTCAATCCTTTGTAGCTTAACCGACACATTAAATTTTGCTCTTTTAGCTCCCACGGACCCCACTCGCTATGACACCAATGAAAACATCAACGGCGTCATACGCAATCCTAGTACTATAGACATAGCTCTAGTTAAAAATGTGTCCCTAAATATCTATATCGAGACCCTCCACGAGCTTAACTCGGATCACAGACCGGTTATGATTACACTTGGTAGTCTTAACCCCAATAATCGCAGTACTAGGAAGATAGTAGATTATAAATCACTTGCGGAGAACATCAAAGTCCTCCAATCTAGTCACTTAGATAAAATCCCCGATATTATAGATAGTAAAGAGATAGCCATAGAGGCCGCCTCCCACTTGACCGATCACCTGGTAGCGACCATAGAGAGATCATCTAGGGAGGTGCCAACGACCCCCAAGGGCCGTTGGCCCCTCCCTGAGGACATAAGGGAGTCCATCAGACTCCGAAATGCGGCTAAGCGCACATATGACCGCTACCCGTCGGAAGAGTGGAGGAAAGCCCTCCGTCACTACGAGAGGGAAGTTAAGTTTAAGATCAAACAACACAAAGCCGAGAGTTGAGATCGACTTCTTAGTGACCTAGAACCGTCTCACGTGGCATACTGGCCACTCGCGAGGGCCCTCAAAAACGACACGGAGTGCGATATGCCTCCGTTAGACAGACCAAACCGTCCTCCTGTATTCGAAGACATAGACAAGGCCGAGTGCCTAGCTGATAACTTCGAACAACAGTGCCGGCCGAGTACTCTCCCGATTGATCCCGTGCACCTTAGCTTAGTGAATAGCGAGGTCGACAGCCGACTCTCGAGGCCACCTGATGTAGATAGGGTGAGGATGGTGGACTCGGAGGAGGTCAGTGACATTACTAAGTGTATGAAAGCCAAAAAGGCCCCAGGCCTCGACGGTATTTCAAACAAAACACTTAAAATGCTACCGTCCGAGCTTATTCAACTCCTAGTGAACATCTTTAACGCCCTCTTAGTAGGATGTTCATTCCCAGACATTTGGAAAGTAGCTATTGTCATAGGTATCCACAAACCGGGGAAACCCCGGAAGGTGCCTGGTAGTTACCGTCCAATAAGTCTCATTAGCTCCCTCGGTAAAGTCTACGAAAGAGTTATCAAAAGGCGCCTCAATGACGTCATATCCGACAAAAAACTCCTTCCAGACGAGCAGTTCGCCTTCCGCGAAATGCACAGTTGTCCCGCTCAAGTACACCGCTTAATGGAGTACATAATATCTAGCAAAAACGACAGGAAGACGACATGCGCCGTATTCTTTGACATTGCAAAAGCTTTTGATAAAATTTGGCATAACGGACTGTTATACAAACTCTATCAAATGGAAATACCCGATTATCTTGTTCTACTGATTAGTAACTTTTTAAAAAACCGTAAATTTCATTTCCGCGTTGAAGGCGCACTGTCGTCGCCAAGATATATGGAGGCGGGAGTGCCGCAGGGCTCGGTCCTCTCGCCCTCCCTATATAACCTGTATACTAGTGACATCCCCAAACACGCTAAGGTGCAATTAGCTATGTTCGCGGACGACACAGCCCTTTATTACTCCCACATACGTGCCTGTACCGCGTCAAAAGCCCTCCAGGAGTCAGTTACCGCTCTCGGTAACTGGTTCTCCAAATGGAGAATAGAAGTCAATCCCGACAAAAGTCACGCCATCCAATTTGATATTAAAAGTGCAATGAGGCGTACTTGCCCCCGTAAACTTATGAGCCCTATAAGCCTGCACGGCAACAAAATCCCACAGGTCACTCAGGTGAAATATTTAGGCGTAGTACTAAACAAGTCGATGTCGTTTTCGAGTCACATTAGTAACACGTTACGTAAAGCGAAATTTGTACTCTACAAATTATATCCGCTACTTAATTCGCGAAGCAAAATGTCCCTAAGACATAAGCTTACACTGTATAAAGTTTGCATTAGAACGATACTCACTTATGCGTGCGTCTCTTTCGCACAGATAAGCGAGTCTCAACTGGACCGTTTGCAAAGAGTCCAAAACCGGTTTCTACGCATGGCAACAGGCGCCCCCTGGTACATGCGTAACATCGACTTGCATAGGGACTGCGAAATCGTCACTATTAAAGCCTACATCAAGGAACTCGTAGAGAGATTCTTTGATAAAGGCAAAAACCACCCCAACCCCCTTATCAAAAAGGCACTGGACTATGAACACGACGCACAGACCTTCGGACACCCGTACAAACGGCCTAAGCATATCTTAGCCGATCCCGTAGACCCGATCACAAAATACGTAACGTACTGTGTACAGTTACGTAAACACAAATCACACGCACCCGCGCGACTATCATCGCACCGGGGTCGACGCCGGCGCCTACCCCGAGGTCCCACATCCGACACGACAACACGTACAGACATACAGACCGACCCTAACACGGGACCGGACCCGAACCCGAGTTCGAGTTCATATCCCAGTAGACTAGGTTCACTCCTAAATAGTGCCCGCGACCGCGATATTGTTATAGAGAGCTCTATCAATACCGCGAACCGCATCGATATTAGGACTTACGTGCGCGAGTCATCCCGACCGTACGCGAAAGGGGAGAGGGACGGCCCTCTCAGTACCGATAGCGATAAAAACGAGAGCTCCTCTATCGCGACAACTCGCACGCCGCTAGCTTATGCTACCGCGCGCGAGCAACCTCACTCATCAGCGAGTGAGGAAGGGGTCGGACCCCTTAGCAGGTGAGACCCGCGTCTCCCCTGTCATAATAATAGCTCACAACTCGTAGCTGTTCCCAAAATCCGGTCTGAACATCACCCGGGTGATGTTAGGGAGGGTCAAGCCCTCCCATCGACTCTAACCAAATAAACTAGCCACCAGGCTAGTTATAGTCCGACTTAGCTACAGCGGTCTTAACCCGACCCTTAGCATAGACCCTTTCGAAAAAAAAAGAAAAAAAAAAAAAAAGACTGCGAAGTCATTACGTCGTACGCATTCAGACGATCATCATGTCTTGCGAAGGAATCGTATATGTCGTTACAAATCGATACCTGTTGAATAAAAACATCTATAAAATTGGATATACCATGGCGTCTATGGAAGTTCGTTTACGCGAGTTGAACGCATACACTCCCGTTCACGAGTTGTCATTTTTTGCCGTAAAAGCATTGACTACAGAGTGTCCATCGAAAGTCGAACGTCAATTACACGTGTTGTTTTCATCGAAACGCTGTCTCGAAACAAATAAACGTGAATGGTTCACATTGAATGATGAAGATTTAACGATAATTGTAAAAATGGTTGAAGATGCGTCGGATTGTCGTGAAGATTGTAGTTGTACTACGGCAAGAAAACGTAAATTGATTTCAAAAAATCAAAATATGGATATTGATATTTGCAAGATTGATATTATATCCGAACTTGCTAACGCCTCTACAAAAATGTCATTGAACGAGGTTTGTCAAAAATTTGGCATCGACGTAGAACGCGACAATCGCAACGCATTCTTTTGGAATATTGCTATGGATGAAAAACTGGTCATTCACGATGATCTGCTAAAATGGTGTGGATATTCTGGAGAATACAAAACAATGAAAACGCATTTTCTTTCATTAGTAAAAAAAAATACTCATATTGTGTACGAAGAAATTGAAGCGCCCGAATACAAGAAGAAACGTCTTATGGTGATGAAACCAATGGATTTTGAATCATTGTTAATGCAAATGCGTAGTCCAAAAGCTATGGAAATACATAAAATTTATTCAATTTTAAAACATATAATTTCGCAATATTCGATATATGAAAAATGCTATGAAATTAATCACATGCCTAACTAGAGTTTAAAGTAACCATGACTGACTAATATATTAATAGTTTTTAAAATTAATTAATCTTTTTTTTTATACGAAAAGGACAGGGGTATGTAGTCGTGTTTGGCAACTTGTAACAAATCATTGGTGTGTTTAATGGTAAATGGCACCGAAGACGAAGATGTTCTGTACGGCGGGTAAGAATGAGAAAACACAATATAATCATCATTGGTAAAATAATATATTTTATTGTCCATATTAAAAAGAAACACTTTTTTGGGAAATATCACAGCATATTTCTACGATTTATATCCAACACACATTATATATTTATCATAATCTCGCAATAATTTTAATTTATTCATCTTTAATAATTGCTGCGTTTATGGTTATTCGAGGAAATAGCATAACCGACGAAGTCTTATTACCTTCGCGGATACATTTCAGGTCAAAGCATATGAATACAATTTCACCTTGCATTTTGGACAATTCTCGCGTAGTAGAACTTACGATTCTATTATTTTTCATTATCAGCACGTGCACGGGAGTGGTATTGTCGACATTCAAATATGACGTTCGTACAATCATCTGACGGCTCTTCTCGATAGTCAGGGGTTTCGATGGCATACTAAAATTAGGTTATATTTCGACAGACCTGACCACTCTTGATCTTTACTGCTTAGTAAATGGTCAAAGTGGTACACCGGATCTGTCGGCGACTGTACTTATTTATGTAATAAGCTAGACGGTAATTTATCAAATTGTACAACTGGCTTGAAAACTTTATCGTCTTTGGATCCAGATCACACCGCGCCATACGCAACGCTACGCGGCGCTGCATTTTTACTATAGCTATTCAAAATGGAACTTAATTCATTACACAAGAAGATACACGTTTGATTGTAAGAGTTCAAATTTAAATTAATTATTACAAATCTGCACTCTGCGAGATTAGGTATTTGAAGCGTTCCCGACAATTCGCATTTTGTAGTAATTTTGCCGTTGTATTTAACGTTTTTATTGAAATAGTTCAATAAAAATGATAAATACAACGGCAAAATTACTACAAAATGCGAATTGTCGGGAACGCTTCAAATACCTAATCTCGCAGAGTGCAGATTTGTAATAATTAATTTAATTTAATTTAAATTTGAACTCTTACAATCAAACGTGTATCTTCTTGTGTAATGAATTAAGTTCCATTTTGAATAGCTATAGTAAAAATGCAGCGCCGCGTAGCGTTGCGTATGTCGCGGTGTGAACTGATCCAAAGACGATAAAGTTTTCAAGCCAGTTGTACAATTTGATAAATTACCGTCTAGCTTATTACATAAATAAGTACAGTCGCCGACAGATCCGGTATACCACTTTGACCATTTACTAAGCAGTAAAGATCAAGAGTGGTTAGATCTGTCGAAATATAACCTAATTTTAGTATGCCATCGAAACCCCTGACTATCGAGAAGAGCCGTCAGATGATTGTACGAACGTCATATTTGAATGTCGACAATACCACTCCCGTGCACGTGCTGATAATGAAAAATAATTGAATCGTAAGTTCTACTACGCGAGAATTGTCCAAAATGCAAGGTGAAATTGTATTCATATGCTTTGACCTGAAATGTATCCGCGAAGGTAATAAGACTTCGTCGGTTATGCTATTTCCTCGAATAACCATAAACGCAGCAATTATTAAAGATGAATAAATTAAAATTATTGCGAGATTATGATAAATATATAATGTGTGGTGGATATAAATCGTATAAATATGCTGTGATATTTCCCAAAAAAGTGTTTCTTTTTAATATGGACAATAAAATATATTATTTTACCAATGATGATTATATTGTGTTTTCTCAATCTTACCCGCCGTACAGAACATCTTCGTCTTCGGTGCCATTTACCATTAAACACACCAATGATTTGTTACAAGTTGCCAAACACGACTACATACCCCTGTCCTTTTCGTATAAAAAAAAAGATGAATTAATTTTAAAAACTATTAATATATTAGTCAGTCATGGTTACTTTAAACTCTAGTTAGGCATGTGATTAATTTCATAGCATTTTTCATATATCGAATATTGCGAAATTATATGTTTTAAAATTGAATAAATTTTACGTATTTCCATAGCTTTTGGACTACGCATTTGCATTAACAATGATTCAAAATCCATTGGTTTCATCACCATAAGACGTTTCTTCTTGTATTCGGGCGCTTCAATTTCTTCGTACACAATATGAGTATTTTTTTTTACTAATGAAAGAAAATGCGTTTTCATTGTTTTGTATTCTCCAGAATATCCACACCATTTTAGCAGATCATCGTGAATGACCAGTTTTTCATCCATAGCAATATTCCAAAAGAATGCGTTGCGATTGTCGCGTTCTACGTCGATGCCAAATTTTTGACAAACCTCGTTCAATGACATTTTTGTAGAGGCGTTAGCAAGTTCGGATATAATATCAATCTTGCAAATATCAATATCCATATTTTGATTTTTTGAAATCAATTTACGTTTTCTTGCCGTAGTACAACTACAATCTTCACGACAATCCGACGCATCTTCAACCATTTTTACAATTATCGTTAAATCTTCATCATTCAATGTGAACCATTCACGTTTATTTGTTTCGAGACAGCGTTTCGATGAAAACAACACGTGTAATTGACGTTCGACTTTCGATGGACACTCTGTAGTCAATGCTTTTACGGCAAAAAATGACAACTCGTGAACGGGAGTGTATGCGTTCAACTCGCGTAAACGAACTTCCATAGACGCCATGGTATATCCAATTTTATAGATGTTTTTATTCAACAGGTATCGATTTGTAACGACATATACGATTCCTTCGCAAGACATGATGATCGTCTGAATGCGTACGACGTAATGACTTCGAACTCTCTAGCGCTCGCTCTTTTATTCCACCGAAACCTACAAATCCGAACGATAATTTCATTACCAAATGGATACACGACTGCATCGTTCGGATTTGTATCTCTAGTGACGCCGTAAAAAGAACAGCGCCACCAAGCGTTGATGGCCCGAACTAATCTCCAGAGGTACAAGACACCCACAGCCAACGGTCCGATGATTGAACCAATCTTACAAGCTAGCTGGCCGTTCGGATTTGTATATTTTGTGACGTCATCTCCAGAGGTACAACGAGTAGAGAGAGCTCATCGAATTTCAGGTTATATTTCGACAGATCTGACCACTCTTGATCTTTACTGCTTAGTAAATGGTCAAAGTGGTACACCGGATCTGTCGGCGACTGTACTTATTTATGTAATAAGCTAGACGGTAATTTATCAAATTGTACAACTGGCTTGAAAACTTTATCGTCTTTGGATCAGTTCACACCGCGACATACGCAACGCTACGCGGCGCTGCATTTTTACTATAGCTATTCAAAATGGAACTTAATTCATTACACAAGAAGATACACGTTTGATTGTAAGAGTTCAAATTTAAAATATTTGCAAGATTGATATTATATCCGAACTTGCTAACGCCTCTACAAAAATGTCATTGAACGAGGTTTGTCAAAAATTTGGCATCGACGTAGAACGCGACAATCGCAACGCATTCTTTTGGAATATTGCTATGGATGAAAAACTGGTCATTCACGATGATCTGCTAAAATGGTGTGGATATTCTGGAGAATACAAAACAATGAAAACGCATTTTCTTTCATTAGTAAAAAAAAATACTCATATTGTGTACGAAGAAATTGAAGCGCCCGAATACAAGAAGAAACGTCTTATGGTGATGAAACCAATGGATTTTGAATCATTGTTAATGCAAATGCGTAGTCCAAAAGCTATGGAAATACGTAAAATTTATTCAATTTTAAAACATATAATTTCGCAAGATTCGATATATGAAAAATGCTATGAAATTAATCACATGCCTAACTAGAGTTTAAAGTAACCATGACTGACTAATATATTAATAGTTTTTAAAATTAATTCATCTTTTTTTTTATACGAAAAGGACAGGGGTATGTAGTCGTGTTTGGCAACTTGTAACAAATCATTGGTGTGTTTAATGGTAAATGGCACCGAAGACGAAGATGTTCTGTACGGCGGGTAAGAATGAGAAAATACAATATAATCATCATTGGTAAAATAATATATTTTATTGTCCATATTTAAAAGAAACACTTTTTTGGGAATTATCACAGCATATTTATACGATTTATATCCACCACACATTATATATTTATCATAATCTCGCAATAATTTTAATTTATTCATCTTTGATAATTGCTGCGTTTATGGTTATTCGAGGAAATAGCATAACCGACGAAGTCTTATTACCTTCGCGGATACATTTCAGGTCAAAGCATATGAATACAATTTCACCTTGCATTTTGGACAATTCTCGCGTAGTAGAACTTACGATTCTATTATTTTTCATTATCAGCACGTGCATGGGAGTAGTATTGTCGACATTCAAATATGACGTTCGTACAATCATCTGACGGCTCTTCTCGATAGTCAGGGGTTTCGATGGCATACTAAAATTAGGTTATATTTCGACAGATCTGATCACTCTTGATCTTTACTGCTTGTTGTGACAAGTTTAACGTTTTTATTGAAATAGTTCAATAAAAATGATAAATACAACGGCAAAATTACTACAAAATGCGAATTGTCGGGAACGCTTCAAATACCTAATCTCGCAGAGTGCAGATTTGTAATAATTAATTTAATTTAATTATTTAAATTTGAACTCTTACAATCAAACGTGTATCTTCTTGTGTAATGAATTAAGTTCCATTTTGAATAGCTATAGTAAAAATGCAGCGCCGCGTAGCGTTGCGTATGTCGCGGTGTGAACTGATCCAAAGACGACAAAGTTTTCAAGCCAGTTGTACAATTTGATAAATTACCGTCTAGCTTATTACATAAATAAGTACAGTCGCCGACAGATCCGGTGTACCACTTTGACCATTTACTAAGCAGTAAAGATCAAGAGTGGTCAGATCTGTCGAAATATAACCTAATTTTAGTATGCCATCGAAACCCCTGACTATCGAGAAGAGCCGTCAGATGATTGTACGAACGTCATATTTGAATGTCGACAATACCACTCCCGTGCACGTGCTGATAATGAAAAATAATAGAATCGTAAGTTCTACTACGCGAGAATTGTCCAAAATGCAAGGTGAAATTGTATTCATATGCTTTGACCTGAAATGTATCCGCGAAGGTAATAAGACTTCGTCGGTTATGCTATTTCCTCGAATAACCATAAACGCAGCAATTATTAAAGATGAATAAATTAAAATTATTGCGAGATTATGATAAATATATAATGTGTGGTGGATATAAATCGTATAAATATGCTGTGATATTTCCCAAAAAAGTGTTTCTTTTTAATATGGACAATAAAATATATTATTTTACCAATGATGATTATATTGTGTTTTCTCATTCTTACCCGCCGTACAGAACATCTTCGTCTTCGGTGCCATTTACCATTAAACACACCACTGATTTGTTACAAGTTGCCAAACACGACTACATACCCCTGTCCTTTTCGTATAAAAAAAAAGATGAATTAATTTTCAAAACTATTAATATATTAGTCAGTCATGGTTACTTTAAACTCTAGTTAGGCATGTGATTAATTTCATAGCATTTTTCATATATCGAATATTGCGAAATTATATGTTTTAAAATTGAATAAATTTTACGTATTTCCATAGCTTTTGGACTACGCATTTGCATTAACAATGATTCAAAATCCATTGGTTTCATCACCATAAGACGTTTCTTCTTGTATTCGGGCGCTTCAATTTCTTCGTACACAATATGAGTATTTTTTTTTACTAATGAAAGAAAATGCGTTTTCATTGTTTTGTATTCTCCAGAATATCCACACCATTTTAGCAGATCATCGTGAATGACCAGTTTTTCATCCATAGCAATATTCCAAAAGAATGCGTTGCGATTGTCGCGTTCTACGTCGATGCCAAATTTTTGACAAACCTCGTTCAATGACATTTTTGTAGAGGCGTTAGCAAGTTCGGATATAATATCAATCTTGCAAATATCAATATCCATATTTTGATTTTTTGAAATCAATTTACGTTTTCTTGCCGTAGTACAACTACAATCTTCACGACAATCCGACGCATCTTCAACCATTTTTACAATTATCGTTAAATCTTCATCATTCAATGTGAACCATTCACGTTTATTTGTTTCGAGACAGCGTTTCGATGAAAACAACACGTGTAATTGACGTTCGACTTTCGATGGACACTCTGTAGTCAATGCTTTTACGGCAAAAAATGACAACTCGTGAACGGGAGTGTATGCGTTCAACTCGCGTAAACGAACTTCCATAGACGCCATGGTATATCCAATTTTATAGATGTTTTTATTCAACAGGTATCGATTTGTAACGACATATACGATTCCTTCGCAAGACATGATGATCGTCTGAATGCGTACGACGTAATGACTTCGCACTCTCTAGCGCTCGCTCTTTTATTCCACCGAAACCTACAAATCCGAACGATAATTTCATTACCAAATGGATACACGACTGCATCGTTCGGATTTGTATCTCTAGTGACGCCGTAAAAAGAACAGCGCCACCAAGCGTTGATGGCCCGAACTAATCTCCAGAGGTACAAGACACCCACAGCCAACGGTCCGATGATTGAACCAATCTTACAAGCTAGCTGGCCGTTCGGATTTGTATATTTTGTGACGTCATCTCCAGAGGTACAACGAGAGCTCATCGAATTTCAGGTTATATTTCGACAGATCTGACCACTCTTGATCTTTACTGCTTAGTAAATGGTCAAAGTGGTACACCGGATCTGTCGGCGACTGTACTTATTTATGTAATAAGCTAGACGGTAATTTATCAAATTGTACAACTGGCTTGAAAACTTTATCGTCTTTGGATCAGTTCACACCGCGACATACGCAACGCTACGCGGCGCTGCATTTTTACTATAGCTATTCAAAATGGAACTTAATTCATTACACAAGAAGATACACGTTTGATTGTAAGAGTTCAAATTTAAATTAAATTAAATTAATTATTACAAATCTGCACTCTGCGAGATTAGGTATTTGAAGCGTTCCCGACAATTCGCATTTTGTAGTAATTTTGCCGTTGTATTTAACGTTTTTATTGAAATTGTTCAATAAAAATTATAAATACAACGGCAAAATTACTACAAAATGCGAATTGTCGGGAACGCTTCAAATACCTAATCTCGCAGAGTGCAGATTTGTAATAATTAATTTAATTTAATTTAAATTTGAACTCTTACAATCAAACGTGTATCTTCTTGTGTAATGAATTAAGTTCCATTTTGAATAGCTATAGTAAAAATGCAGCGCCGCGTAGCGTTGCGTATGTCGCGGTGTGAACTGATCCAAAGACGATAAAGTTTTCAAGCCAGTTGTACAATTTGATAAATTACCGTCTAGCTTATTACATAAATAAGTACAGTCGCCGACAGATCCGGTGTACCACTTTGACCATTTACTAAGCAGTAAAGATCAAGAGTGGTCAGATCTTTCGAAATATAACCTGAAATTCGATGAGCTCTCTCTACTCGTTGTACCTCTGGAGATGACGTCACAAAATATACAAATCCGAACGGCCAGCTAGCTTGTAAGATTGGTTCAATCATCGGACCGTTGGCTGTGGGTGTCTTGTACCTCTGGAGATTAGTTCGGGCCATCAACGCTTGGTGGCGCTGTTCTTTTTACGGCGTCACTAGAGATACAAATCCGAACGATGCAGTCGTGTATCCATTTGGTAATGAAATTATCGTTCGGATTTGTAGGTTTCGGTGGAATAAAAGAGCGAGCGCTAGAGAGTGCGAAGTCTATGCCCTTGGGGTGGAGGTACTCCTCGGGTCGCACCGCACGCACATCTATGCGTGCTATAAACCTCCGGGGTCGCGTTTAGATATCTCCGACATCCACAGGCTCCTATCAGAAGAGCCGACTGTGATTGCCGGAGATCTGAACTGTAAGCACCCCGGATGGGGATCCCGTGCCGCAAATCCGGACGGCAATAGGCTACTCGCAGACTCAGGACGAGTCGGGTACACGGTGGTGGGAACTTACTACCCCACCCACTACCCCGAGAACCCACAATTCTCTCCGGACGTCCTCGACGTGGCGATTGCACACCGACTCCCGGGCGACCTCCACCAAGAGGTCCTGGATGTGGCCCATGGCTCTGACCACCTCCCAGTCCTAGCCACCATACGCGCTGCACCCGCTAGCGTCCCCCCTCTTCCCCCTCGCCCAGTCCGCGACTGGGACGTCTTCGCAGAGCGGCTCCACGAGAGCACGCCCAACTTCCCGGTGGACTCTGCAGAGTCCGTCGATTCGATGACTCTGCAGATCACCGAGGCGATCGCAGCCGCGATGGACGCGGCAACCCAGCCGCCTACTCACCGGCAGTTCAAGCGGCCCACTCTTCCTCGGCACATCGCTGACCTAATAGGCGAGAAGAAACGCCTGCGCCGAAGATGGCAGCTCAGCCGCTGCCCCACCCTGAAGACGCAGCTAAACCACCTCACTTTTAAGGTAAAAACTGCCCTTCAGGACCAAAACGCAGCCGACTGGACTCAACGCATCCTGGAGGCGGGAGAGGACTGGACTTCCCTCCACCGCTTTTGCCGCAGCCTCACTGGAGTCACACCCCCAGTGTGCCCCCTGTTCCACCCAGATGGCAACCTAAGGTACCGCGCAGAAGACAGGGCAGACATTCATGCCGAGCACCTTGAACGCCAATTCTCACCGCTGCCGACGACCGCAACGGAACACGTCCGACTGGTCTCCGAGGAGGTAAAGGTCTTCCTACTTTCCCCCCCCTCCTCCCCCCCAAGTTTCTCCTTCTCACCGAGGGAGGTCCAAAAGACCCTCACGCGCCTAAAACCTAAAAAGGCCCCCGGTGCAGATGGCATCCCAAATTCCGCCCTCCGCCACCTCCCCTTCAGAATGGTGGCCGCCCTGACTCGCCTCTACAATGGTATTGTCAGGACCGGCCACTTCCCCTCCTCCTGGAAAATGGGTCTGGTCGTAACCATACCCAAGCCCCACAAGAACCTAAGAAGGGCTGATGGCTACCGGCCCATTACCCTCCTTTCCACCCTTTCCAAAGTTTTTGAACTCCTTCTTCTAAAATACCTCTCCCCCTACCTCCCTCCTCGTGAGGAGCAGTTCGGGTTCAGGTCCAGCCTGAGTACCACCCTCCAGTTGGTACGTGTTATCCACCACCTTTCCGTTGCGGCTAACAAAAAGGAATCGTCGGTAGCCGTATTCCTAGACATGGAGAAGGCGTTCGACAGTGTCTGGCATGAGGGTCTGCTCTGGAAGCTCATCCGGGCCAACGTACCTCCCCATCTGGTAAGGTTAGTGGCTTCCTTCCTCTCCCGCAGGACCTTCAGGGTTCGCGTTGACGGAGTCCTCTCCAACGAGCGCCCCATCGCCGCAGGCGTCCCCCAGGGTAGTGTCCTCTCGCCGGGACTCTACAATTTTTACGCCAGCGATGTGCCCGTGGACCGGGGCACCACCGTGGCGTTATACGCCGATGACACGGCGTACTTCTCCTCCTCGTTGACCACCGAGCATGCGGCTATCAAGATTCAGAGGACGCTGGATCTCCTTCCTGACTGGCTGAGCAAATGGCGACTGTCTGTCAACGCAGGTAAGTCCCAGGCGCTCGCCGTCAGCACGAGGTGCTCCTTCCCGGCGCCTCTGAAGATTGGTGATGCTGTGATCCCGTGGGGGAGGACAGCCAAATATCTCGGGGTCACCCTGGACCGCCGTCTCTCCATGGCCCCCCAGTGTGCATCGGCGGTGGCGAAGGCGAACGCGGCGATAGCGCTGCTACGCCCGGCCTACGCGTCCCCGCAGATCCCCCTGAGGATGCGCATCGCCCTTTACCGGACGTACGTACGGTCCCGCTTGACGTACGCGGCACCCGCGTGGCACCACCTGCTCTCTGCACCCCAGAAAGGGTTGTTGCAGAGAGCCCAAAACCGGGTGCTGCGCAGAGTCGCGGGCGCACCGTGGTACGTCCGCAACGCCACCATTTCCAGGGACCTCAGGGTGGAGAGCGTGGAGGCCTTTGTGGCCCAGCTCTCCGCGAAGCTGTTCGCGCGAGCGGATGCCTCGCGCCTGGTCGAACTGACCGACCTGGCGCCGTGGCATGCCCGCCCGCCCGACCGCCACCGCCTGCCGAGGGATGCCGTCCCTCCGGAGGACCCAGCGGAGCCACACAGCCCGCCTCGCCGCCCCCGAAGAGGAGGAGCCCAGGCGCTATGAAGCGCCGCAGCCAGCGCATTGATGCGCTCCGGCGCAACCGCGCCACCACCACATGCGGGATTGTTTTTCCCCCCCCCCCCTACCTTTTCGCCGGCAAACCAGATGCCGGCGAAACTTGTCTCAACCGCGTCCGGGGCCTGACGAGTGGCAGCCCTATTGCCACCCCGTCGTCCCCGGGGCGTTTCCTTCCCCCCCCGATATAAAAAGTCGGGGCCCGGAAGTTTTACCCTTTTCCCCTTTTCCCCCAGGTCGCTTGTGTCCGCGGTCCGGCAAAACGCGGCGTGTGAGGGAGTGGTCCCATACACGTTTTCTCGGCCCCCGGGTCGGGATCCCCATGCGCCGCTTGGAGCCGACCGCCGGTCTTGGTCGGGCCTGGATTGGTCAATCGCCGCTCTCTTGTACACTGTCGGTTGCCCACCCCCACGGGCTTACCCCGCGTTCTGCCGCGGGGTGTCTTCCCTTAAGACACAGAGACTCATGCGCCCAGCACTAGTGCTGGGCGCGTCCTCCCACCCCATTTAGAGGGGCATATGCCCCTGGTATTGGTTAGCCCGCCGTAAGGCCCTTTTCAGGGGCCCGGCGTCGAGCCGAGAAGAGTCTCCTTCTCAAACAAGTTAGTGCGAAGTCATTACGTCGTACGCATTCAGACGATCATCATGTCTTGCGAAGGAATCGTATATGTCGTTACAAATCGATACCTGTTGAATAAAAACATCTATAAAATTGGATATACCATGGCGTCTATGGAAGTTCGTTTACGCGAGTTGAACGCATACACTCCCGTTCACGAGTTGTCATTTTTTGCCGTAAAAGCATTGACTACAGAGTGTCCATCGAAAGTCGAACGTCAATTACACGTGTTGTTTTCATCGAAACGCTGTCTCGAAACAAATAAACGTGAATGGTTCACATTGAATGATGAAGATTTAACGATAATTGTAAAAATGGTTGAAGATGCGTCGGATTGTCGTGAAGATTCTAGTTGTACTACGGCAAGAAAACGTAAATTGATTTCAAAAAATCAAAATATGGATATTGATATTTGCAAGATTGATATTATATCCGAACTTGCTAACGCCTCTACAAAAATGTCATTGAACGAGGTTTGTCAAAAATTTGGCATCGACGTAGAACGCGACAATCGCAACGCATTCTTTTGGAATATTGCTATGGATGAAAAACTGGTCATTCACGATGATCTGCTAAAATGGTGTGGATATTCTGGAGAATACAAAACAATGAAAACGCATTTTCTTTCATTAGTAAAAAAAAATACTCATATTGTGTACGAAGAAATTGAAGCGCCCGAATACAAGAAGAAACGTCTTATGGTGATGAAACCAATGGATTTTGAATCATTGTTAATGCAAATGCGTAGTCCAAAAGCTATGGAAATACGTAAAATTTATTCAATTTTAAAACATATAATTTCGCAATATTCGATATATGAAAAATGCTATGAAATTAATCACATGCCTAACTAGAGTTTAAAGTAACCATGACTGACTAATATATGAATAGTTTTTAAAATTAATTTATCTTTTTTTTTATACGAAAAGGACAGGGGTATGTAGTCGTGTTTGGCAACTTGTAACAAATCATTGGTGTGTTTAATGCTAATGGCACCGAAGACGAAGATGTTCTGTACGGCGGGTAAGAATGAGAAAACACAATATAATCATCATTGGTAAAATAATATATTTTATTGTCCATATTAAAAAGAAACACTTTTTGGGAAATATCACAGCATATTTATACGATTTATATCCACCACACATTATATATTTATCATAATCTCGCAATAATTTTAATTTATTCATCTTTAATAATTGCTGCGTTTATGGTTATTCGAGGAAATAGCATAACCGACGAAGTCTTATTACCTTCGCGGATACATTTCAGGTCAAAGCATATGAATACAATTTCACCTTGCATTTTGGACAATTCTCGCGTAGTAGAACTTACGATTCTATTATTTTTCATTATCAGCACGTGCACGGGAGTAGTATTGTCGACATTCAAATATGACGTTCGTACAATCATCTGACGGCTCTTCTCGATAGTCAGGGGTTTCGATGGCATACTAAAATTAGGTTATATTTCGACAGATCTGACCACTCTTGATCTTTACTGCTTAGTAAATGGTCAAAGTTTTTCATTTTTATTGAACTATTTCAATAAAAACGTTAAATACAACGGCAAAATTACTACAAAATGCGAATTGTCGGGAACGCTTCAAATACCTAATCTCGCAGAGTGCAGATTTGTAATAATTAATTTAATTTAATTTAAATTTGAACTCTTACAATCAAACGTGTATCTTCTTGTGTAATGAATTAAGTTCCATTTTGAATAGCTATAGTAAAAATGCAGCGCCGCGTAGCGTTGCGTATGTCGCGGTGTGAACTGATCCAAAGACGATAAAGTTTTCAAGCCAGTTGTACAATTTGATAAATTACCGTCTAGCTTATTACATAAATAAGTACAGTCGCCGACAGATCCGGTGTACCACTTTGACCATTTACTAAGCAGTAAAGATCAAGAGTGGTCAGATCTGTCGAAATATAACCTAATTTTAGTATGCCATCGAAACCCCTGACTATCGAGAAGAGCCGTCAGATGATTGTACGAACGTCATATTTGAATGTCGACAATACCACTCCCGTGCACGTGCTGATAATGAAAAATAATAGAATCGTAAGTTCTACTACGCGAGAATTGTCCAAAATGCAAGGTGAAATTGTATTCATATGCTTTGACCTGAAATGTATCCGCGAAGGTAATAAGACTTCGTCGGTTATGCTATTTCCTCGAATAACCATAAACGCAGCAATTATTAAAGATGAATAAATTAAAATTATTGCGAGATTATGATAAATATATAATGTGTGGTGGATATAAATCGTATAAATATGCTGTGATATTTCCCAAAAAAGTGTTTCTTTTTAATATGGACAATAAAATATATTATTTTACCAATGATGATTATATTGTGTTTTCTCATTCTTACCCGCCGTACAGAACATCTTCGTCTTCGGTGCCATTTACCATTAAACACACCAATGATTTGTTACAAGTTGCCAAACACGACTACATACCCCTGTCCTTTTCGTATAAAAAAAAAGATGAATTAATTTTAAAAACTATTAATATATTAGTCAGTCATGGTTACTTTAAACTCTAGTTAGGCATGTGATTAATTTCATAGCATTTTTCATATATCGAATATTGCGAAATTATATGTTTTAAAATTGAATAAATTTTACGTATTTCCATAGCTTTTGGACTACGCATTTGCATTAACAATGATTCAAAATCCATTGGTTTCATCACCATAAGACGTTTCTTCTTGTATTCGGGCGCTTCAATTTCTTCGTACACAATATGAGTATTTTTTTTTACTAATGAAAGAAAATGCGTTTTCATTGTTTTGTATTCTCCAGAATATCCACACCATTTTAGCAGATCATCGTGAATGACCAGTTTTTCATCCATAGCAATATTCCAAAAGAATGCGTTGCGATTGTCGCGTTCTACGTCGATGCCAAATTTTTGACAAACCTCGTTCAATGACATTTTTGTAGAGGCGTTAGCAAGTTCGGATATAATATCAATCTTGCAAATATCAATATCCATATTTTGATTTTTTGAAATCAATTTACGTTTTCTTGCCGTAGTACAACTACAATCTTCACGACAATCCGACACATCTTCAACCATTTTTACAATTATCGTTAAATCTTCATCATTCAATGTGAACCATTCACGTTTATTTGTTTCGAGACAGCGTTTCGATGAAAACAACACGTGTAATTGACGTTCGACTTTCGATGGACACTCTGTAGTCAATGCTTTTACGGCAAAAAATGACAACTCGTGAACGGGAGTGTATGCGTTCAACTCGCGTAAACGAACTTCCATAGACGCCATGGTATATCCAATTTTATAGATGTTTTTATTCAACAGGTATCGATTTGTAACGACATATACGATTCCTTCGCAAGACATGATGATCGTCTGAATGCGTACGACGTAATGACTTCGCACTCTCTAGCGCTCGCTCTTTTATTCCACCGAAACCTACAAATCCGAACGATAATTTCATTACCAAATGGATACACGACTGCATCGTTCGGATTTGTATCTCTAGTGACGCCGTAAAAAGAACAGCGCCACCAAGCGTTGATGGCCCGAACTAATCTCCAGAGGTACAAGACACCCACAGCCAACGGTCCGATGATTGAACCAATCTTACAAGCTAGCTGGCCGTTCGGATTTGTATATTTTGTGACGTCATCTCCAGAGGTACAACGAGTAGAGAGAGCTCATCGAATTTCAGGTTATATTTCGACAGATCTGACCACTCTTGATCTTTACTGCTTAGTAAATGGTCAAAGTGGTACACCGGATCTGTCGGCGACTGTACTTATTTATGTAATAAGCTAGACGGTAATTTATCAAATTGTACAACTGGCTTGAAAACTTTATCGTCTTTGGATCAGTTCACACCGCGACATACGCAACGCTACGCGGCGCTGCATTTTTACTATAGCTATTCAAAATGGAACTTAATTCATTACACAAGAAGATACACGTTTGATTGTAAGAGTTCAAATTTAAATTAAATTAAATTAATTATTACAAATCTGCACTCTGCGAGATTAGGTATTTGAAGCGTTCCCGACAATTCGCATTTTGTAGTAATTTTGCCGTTGTATTTATAATTTTTATTGAACTATTTCAATAAAAACGTTAAATACAACGGCAAAATTACTACAAAATGCGAATTGTCGGGAACGCTTCAAATACCTAATCTCGCAGAGTGCAGATTTGTAATAATTAATTTAATTTAATTTAAATTTGAACTCTTACAATCAAACGTGTATCTTCTTGTGTAATGAATTAAGTTCCATTTTGAATAGCTATAGTAAAAATGCAGCGCCGCGTAGCGTTGCGTATGTCGCGGTGTGAACTGATCCAAAGACGATAAAGTTTTCAAGCCAGTTGTACAATTTGATAAATTACCGTCTAGCTTATTACATAAATAAGTACAGTCGCCGACAGATCCGGTGTACCACTTTGACCATTTACTAAGCAGTAAAGATCAAGAGTGGTCAGATCTGTCGAAATATAACCTGAAATTCGATGAGCTCTCGTTGTACCTCTGGAGATGACGTCACAAAATATACAAATCCGAACGGCCAGCTAGCTTGTAAGATT
Source organism: Phengaris arion (assembly GCA_963565745.1). Classification (NCBI taxonomy): domain Eukaryota; kingdom Metazoa; phylum Arthropoda; class Insecta; order Lepidoptera; family Lycaenidae; genus Phengaris; species Phengaris arion. The sequence continues at coordinate 20,308,992 of OY751444.1, forward strand.
GGTTCAATCATCGGACCGTTGGCTGTGGGTGTCTTGTACCTCTGGAGATTAGTTCGGGCCATCAACGCTTGTTGGCGCTGTTCTTTTTACGGCGTCACTAGAGATACAAATCCGAACGATGCAGTCGTGTATCCATTTGGTAATGAAATTATCGTTCGGATTTGTAGGTTTCGGTGGAATAAAAGAGCGAGCGCTAGAGAGTGCGAAGTCATTACGTCGTACGCATTCAGACGATCATCATGTCTTGCGAAGGAATCGTATATGTCGTTACAAATCGATACCTGTTGAATAAAAACATCTATAAAATTGGATATACCATGGCGTCTATGGAAGTTCGTTTACGCGAGTTGAACGCATACACTCCCGTTCACGAGTTGTCATTTTTTGCCGTAAAAGCATTGACTACAGAGTGTCCATCGAAAGTCGAACGTCAATTACACGTGTTGTTTTCATCGAAACGCTGTCTCGAAACAAATAAACGTGAATGGTTCACATTGAATGATGAAGATTTAACGATAATTGTAAAAATGGTTGAAGATGTGTCGGATTGTCGTGAAGATTGTAGTTGTACTACGGCAAGAAAACGTAAATTGATTTCAAAAAATCAAAATATGGATATTGATATTTGCAAGATTGATATTATATCCGAACTTGCTAACGCCTCTACAAAAATGTCATTGAACGAGGTTTGTCAAAAATTTGGCATCGACGTAGAACGCGACAATCGCAACGCATTCTTTTGGAATATTGCTATGGATGAAAAACTGGTCATTCACGATGATCTGCTAAAATGGTGTGGATATTCTGGAGAATACAAAACAATGAAAACGCATTTTCTTTCATTAGTAAAAAAAAATACTCATATTGTGTACGAAGAAATTGAAGCGCCCGAATACAAGAAGAAACGTCTTATGGTGATGAAACCAATGGATTTTGAATCATTGTTAATGCAAATGCGTAGTCCAAAAGCTATGGAAATACGTAAAATTTATTCAATTTTAAAACATATAATTTCGCAATATTCGATATATGAAAAATTCTATGAAATTAATCACATGCCTAACTAGAGTTTAAAGTAACCATGACTGACTAATATATTAATAGTTTTTAAAATTAATTCATCTTTTTTTTTATACGAAAAGGACAGGGGTATGTAGTCGTGTTTGGCAACTTGTAACAAATCATTGGTGTGTTTAATGGTAAATGGCACCGAAGACGAAGATGTTCTGTACGGCGGGTAAGAATGAGAAAACACAATATAATCATCATTGGTAAAATAATATATTTTATTGTCCATATTAAAAAGAAACACTTTTTTGGGAAATATCACAGCATATTTATACGATTTATATCCACCACACATTATATATTTATCATAATCTCGCAATAATTTTAATTTATTCATCTTTAATAATTGCTGCGTTTATGGTTATTCGAGGAAATAGCATAACCGACGAAGTCTTATTACCTTCGCGGATACATTTCAGGTCAAAGCATATGAATACAATTTCACCTTGCATTTTGGACAATTCTCGCGTAGTAGAACTTACGATTCTATTATTTTTCATTATCAGCACGTGCACGGGAGTGGTATTGTCGACATTCAAATATGACGTTCGTACAATCATCTGACGGCTCTTCTCGATAGTCAGGGGTTTCGATGGCATACTAAAATTAGGTTATATTTCGACAGATCTGACCACTCTTGATCTTTACTGCTTAGTAAATGGTCAAAGTGGTACACCGGATCTGTCGGCGACTGTACTTATTTATGTAATAAGCTAGACGGTAATTTATCAAATTGTACAACTGGCTTGAAAACTTTATCGTCTTTGGATCAGTTCACACCGCGACATACGCAACGCTACGCGGCGCTGCATTTTTACTATAGCTATTCAAAATGGAACTTAATTCATTACACAAGAAGATACACGTTTGATTGTAAGAGTTCAAATTTAAATTAAATTAAATTAATTATTACAAATCTGCACTCTGCGAGATTAGGTATTTGAAGCGTTCCCGACAATTCGCATTTTGTAGTAATTTTGCCGTTGTATTTAACGTTTTTATTGAAATAGTTCAATAAAAATGAAAAACTTTGACCATTTACTAAGCAGTAAAGATCAAGAGTGGTCAGATCTGTCGAAATATAACCTAATTTTAGTATGCCATCGAAACCCCTGACTATCGAGAAGAGCCGTCAGATGATTGTACGAACGTCATATTTGAATGTCGACAATACTACTCCCGTGCACGTGCTGATAATGAAAAATAATAGAATCGTAAGTTCTACTACGCGAGAATTGTCCAAAATGCAAGGTGAAATTGTATTCATATGCTTTGACCTGAAATGTATCCGCGAAGGTAATAAGACTTCGTCGGTTATGCTATTTCCTCGAATAACCATAAACGCAGCAATTATTAAAGATGAATAAATTAAAATTATTGCGAGATTATGATAAATATATAATGTGTGGTGGATATAAATCGTATAAATATGCTGTACAATAAAATATATTATTTTACCAATGATGATTATATTGTGTTTTCTTATTCTTACCCGCCGTACAGAACATCTTCGTCTTCGGTGCCATTTACCATTAAACACACCAATGATTTGTTACAAGTTGCCAAACACGACTACATACCCCTGTCCTTTTCGTATAAAAAAAAAGATGAATTAATTTTAAAAACTATTAATATATTAGTCAGTCATGGTTACTTTAAACTCTAGTTAGGCATGTGATTAATTTCATAGCATTTTTCATATATCGAATATTGCGAAATTATATGTTTTAAAATTGAATAAATTTTACGTATTTCCATAGCTTTTGGACTACGCATTTGCATTAACAATGATTCAAAATCCATTGGTTTCATCACCATAAGACGTTTCTTCTTGTATTCGGGCGCTTCAATTTCTTCGTACACAATATGAGTATTTTTTTTTACTAATGAAAGAAAATGCGTTTTCATTGTTTTGTATTCTCCAGAATATCCACACCATTTTAGCAGATCATCGTGAATGACCAGTTTTTCATCCATAGCAATATTCCAAAAGAATGCGTTGCGATTGTCGCGTTCTACGTCGATGCCAAATTTTTGACAAACCTCGTTCAATGACATTTTTGTAGAGGCGTTAGCAAGTTCGGATATAATATCAATCTTGCAAATATCAATATCCATATTTTGATTTTTTGAAATCAATTTACGTTTTCTTGCCGTAGTACAACTACAATCTTAACGACAATCCGACGCATCTTCAACCATTTTTACAATTATCGTTAAATCTTCATCATTCAATGTGAACCATTCACGTTTATTTGTTTCGAGACAGCGTTTCGATGAAAACAACACGTGTAATTGACGTTCGACTTTCGATGGACACTCTGTAGTCAATGCTTTTACGGCAAAAATTGACAACTCGTGAACGGGAGTGTATGCGTTCAACTCGCGTAAACGAACTTCCATAGACGCCATGGTATATCCAATTTTATAGATGTTTTTATTCAACAGGTATCGATTTGTAACGACATATACGATTCCTTCGCAAGACATGATGATCGTCTGAATGCGTACGACGTAATGACTTCGCACTCTCTAGCGCTCGCTCTTTTATTCCACCGAAACCTACAAATCCGAACGATAATTTCATTACCAAATGGATACACGACTGCATCGTTCGGATTTGTATCTCTAGTGACGCCGTAAAAAGAACAGCGCCACCAAGCGTTGATGGCCCGAACTAATCTCCAGAGGTACAAGACACCCACAGCCAACGGTCCGATGATTGAACCAATCTTACAAGCTAGCTGGCCGTTCGGATTTGTATATTTTGTGACGTCATCTCCAGAGGTACAACAAGTAGAGAGAGCTCATCGAATTTCAGGTTATATTTCGACAGATCTGACCACTCTTGATCTTTACTGCTTAGTAAATGGTCAAAGTGGTACACCGGATCTGTCGGCGACTGTACTTATTTATGTAATAAGCTAGACGGTAATTTATCAAATTGTACAACTGGCTTGAAAACTTTATCGTCTTTGGATCCAGTTCACACCGCGACATACGCAACGCTACGCGGCGCTGCATTTTTACTATAGCTATTCAAAATGGAACTTAATTCATTACACAAGAAGATACACGTTTGATTGTAAGAGTTCAAATTTAAATTAAATTAAATTAATTATTACAAATCTGCACTCTGCGAGATTAGGTATTTGAAGCGTTCCCGACAATTCGCATTTTGTAGTAATTTTGCCGTTGTATTTAACGTTTTTATTGAAATAGTTCAATCGATAGCTTGATTCGGATCGCCCTGACTGCTGTAGTGCGCGCGCGTATCAAGTGCTCCGTATCGACTACGTCGTAGCCCTGCTCCGTAGCATACGTCGTAGCCGTGCTACGTGCCGTGCCGTCGTGTCGACCCCGCCTACTAGTGCAGTTCCAGTGAACTCTTATAGCGATCGTCAATTTACACCCTACTTCGTTAGAATAGGGTGTACATTGGCGCCTTGCTGGGAGTTGAACTGCTCTTGACCTCCCGTTGAGATTTACTCATCGCTGGGGTCACGAGGAGTCAGCCCTTACAGTGTTGTGTTTACCGTGCAAGTACGTACACTTTCGTGACTACTTTGACACTTAATACGTGTTCCGTGTTTAGTGTATACCTGTGTTGTGTGAGTACTTTTATTTATTAACTTTCCTTGTACATGTACTTTATATTTCTGTGCGTGTATGTAATTATGTGACTGTTTTGTGCGTCATGTCCGCGTACTTAGAGTACAAATAAACTATAACGATACCATGGCCGACCGTGATTCGCGGCCGCATAGCCGCGATCGCCCCAGCCATTCCCGCGCCAGCTCTGTTGCGTCGCACACGGCGCAGCGGACCCTCATCACGGTCCAGCTCGCGCACGTCAGAGCGCGCGTACCTTTCCGCCACCGAGCCCAGCTTGAGCGGTACGGACACCGCTCGCCCCGGGCCGCCTTCGGCATTATCGCGGGGGTGTACTGACACCCCCCCGCCCCAATGCCTTCCGACGGCGCCCCGCCGCGAGTCTGGGCCCCCATCCCGCCCAGCCAAAAAGGGCCCGGCCTCACCGCCGCGCCCCGCGCGCCCTTCGACGGAGGTGTGCACCCCCCGCCACCCCCCAACAGCCGCCGCAGTGAGTACAAAGCTCACATTTACCGCCTCGCCGGCATCACCGCCTCAAGAGGACCGTCGAGCGGTAAGTGCCCCTGCTCCGAGGGCCCCCGCCCCGGCCCACTCGTCGAGCAGCATGCCCCCGCCTCCTGCCCCCCCTGCGCAGGTTACAAAACGGCAGCGACAGGAGGTATCATCAAATATCTCGCCGCCTGCCAAACGCGCCGACCGTCCGGCGACTTACGCCGCAGCAACCACTGCTGCCCCAACCGGCTCTCCTTCGGCCTCGACCTCGAGGGCCGCGTCGCCGATGGACATTTCCACGGCGACTACCGCGACCAATGCACCGAACGTGTCGCCGCCACCGCCGCCTCCCGCCCCTCGCTGCCCGCCACTCATCGTGGAAAAGCTTGAGGATTGGGTAAGGCACTTCAGCAACCTCGCGGAGCTCCTTGGCCACCCTCCCAACGCGAAGCCGCTGGGCCAAGGGGTCAATTTACCCCGAAAGGAGAGACCGAGTACCGCTGCATCCAAAAATACCTGGACGAGCTGAGCCAAACCGAGCACGTAAGTTGGTACTCTTAAGCGCTCCCGCAGGACCGTGGTCTTAAGGTAGGTATCCACGGCCTACCGGTCAACACCCCAACCGATGCCATAGCCGCCGCCCTTAATAGGAAGGGCTACGAAGTGGAGCAGGTGTCCCGGATCCTGGCCAGGAAGGATCGCCCCGGGTGCTCATATTTCGTGCTGCTGAAGCGCACCCCGGACCTGGTCCCCGGCATATATCAAGTGACGGAGCTTCTGAACATGCCAGGCATCAAAGTGGAAGCCTGGCGTGGTAAGGACGGCCCCGCACAATGTCACCGCTGCCAGCAGTTCCGACACTCCAGCCGGAACTGCCACCGTAAACTGGCGTGTGTCAGGTGCGGCGAAGAGCACTTCGCAACCGACTGCCCCCGGCCGACCTCCGAACAGCCCACCTGCGTCAACTGCAAGGGTGCCCACCCGGCCAATAGCAAGAACTGCCCGGTTTTCAAACGGGAGGCCCGGAATCGCCGTGCGGGCCCCACCGCCCGCACCAAGCGCACATACCACCGGGTAAGCCACGATCCTCCCATAACAGATAAAGAGGTTCCCCCACCACCGCCTACGGCCACATCTCTCATGGCCGAGGCCAACGATCCCACCCCCCGTCCCTCGTCATCTACAGTCCCCGCCCCCTCTGCACGAAAACAGAGGACCAGAAAGAGGACAAAGAAGAAAGGCCCCAAGTCCGTTACCACCTCTGCGGCAGCAACGGACTCCGAATGTGAGCCCCTCGCACTTCCGCTCCCTAAGGTAGATACAGTTCTGTTGGCCCCCCCCTTACCCCAGCGCACCCCGCGCCCCCCGCGCACTTCCCGTGCGTCGCACAAGGTTCCGGCGGCCACTACAACTATCGAAGTGGCTGAGGTTACTACCGAACCCGCCAACCCAGCAGTTGCTGCCGCCACCCTGCCAGCAATCGCCCCACCACTTTCCCAGCGTCGTTCCAGGAGAGAGGCCCCCGAGGCCCCTGAATCCACCGCTGAGGTAATTTACGCTCTCTTCTCCCTGGCCATGGATATCTTCTCCAAAATTCAGGCCGGGGAGGACATTTTTAAAACTCTCTTGTCGGCCCTCCCTGAAGGGGCCTCCCTCGCCGCAAAGCTCATTTCCAAATGGCTCCCCACGCCCCAAAAGTACTGAAAATCGTTCACTGGAACGTACGAGGGGTTCGCGGGAAAGTGGCCTCGATCCGTTTCCTCCTTCGGGAGTTTGAAATAGACATCGCCCTCCTAAGCGAAACCCTTCTCTCCCCCCCGGACCGATTTGCTGTTCCTGGGTATGTCACATATAGACAGGACCACCTTGGAGGAGACCGAGTGTGCAGAGGCCTCGCTGTCTTGGTCGGCAGGAGGCTCCTCCACCAACTCCTCCCTACCCCCGCGGTGTCATCCCTTTATGCGTTGGGCATCGAAGTAGCACTCGGCACCCACCGCACTCGCATATTTGCGTGCTACAAGCCCCCGGGGTCACATTTAGATATCTCCGACATCCACAGGCTCATATCAGATGAGCCGACTGTGATTGCCGGAGATCTAAATTGTAAGCACCCCGAGTGGGGCTCTCGCACGACAAATGCGGACGGCAGACGTCTGCTCGCCGACTCTGTGCAGACCGGGTATACGGTGGTGGGCACTTACACCCCAACCCACTACCCGGAGCAATCCTCGCACTCGCCAGACGTCTTAGACGTCGCTATTATCCATCGCATCGCAGGCGACCTCCACCAGGAGGTACTGGACATGGCCCATGGCTCAGACCATCTCCCGGTCCTGGCCATTGTTCGAGCATCCCCGGTAAGTGTTCCCCCTCCTCCTACTTACCCAGTCCGCGACTGGGATGCTTTCTCCTTGCAGCTGCACGAAAACACACCAAATTTCCCGGTGAACTCTGCAGAAACCGTCGAATCTATGGCGGTGCAGCTCACCGGGGCAATTGCAGCTGCAATGGATGCGGCCACCCAACCGCCCACCCGCCGCCAACATAAGCGGCCCCCCCTACCTCGCCACTTAACGATCCTGATTGCCGAGAAGAAGCGCCTGCGACGACGATGGCAGCTCACCCGATGCCCAACGCTAAAGACGCAGCTCAACCGCCTCACCGCAGAGGTAAGATCCCAGCTAGATATCCTCTATGCGGAAAACTGGACCCGACGCATCCAGGAGGCGGGTGAGGACTGGCCCTCTTTACACCGCTTTTGCCGCAGTCTTACCAGTGCCACTGCCCCTGTTCACCCCCTGCTCCACCCCGACGGGAACTTAAGGTTCCGTGCAGAGGACAGAGCAGAGATTCATGCCGAACACCTCGAGCGCCAGTTTTCACCACTGCCAACGACCGCAACGGACCACGCCCGCATGGTCTCCGAGGAGGTAAAGGTGTTCCTACTTTCCCCCTCCCCCCCTCCCTCCTTCTCCTTCTCTCCGAGGGAAGTACAGAAGACCCTAGCACGCCTTAAACCAAAGAAGGCCCCCGGAGCAGATGGTATTCCCAATTCTGCCCTTCGTCATTTACCTTTCAGGACGGTGGCCGCCCTGACCCGCCTGTTCAACGGAATCGTCAGGACCGGCCACTTTCCCTCCACCTGGAAGTTGGGGATAATCATCACTATCCCCAAACCCCACAAAAATTTGAGAAGGGCAGAGGGCTACCGCCCCATAACCCTCCTCTCAACCCTCTCCAAAACATTTGAAACCCTTCTCCTTAAGCACCTGGCTCCCCACCTCCCTCCTCGTGAGGACCAATTTGGATTCAGGTCAGAACTCAGCACCACCCTACAGCTGGTAAGAGTTATCCATCGCTTGTCCGTTGCGGCGAACAAGAAGGAATCTTCGGTCGCAGTATTCCTTGATATGGAAAAGGCGTTCGACTGTGTTTGGCATGAAGGTCTGCTCTTCAAGCTCATCCGAGCCAACGCCCCTCCCCCCCTGGTAAGGCTGGTGGCATCATTTCTCTCCGGCCGCACCTTTAAGGTAAGAGTCGACGGCGTCCTCTCCGGAGAGCGTCCCATCACCGCCGGCGTCCCTCAGGGCAGTGTGCTCTCCCCGGGACTGTATAACTTCTATGCCAGTGACGTTCCCAAAGACCCTGGCACCACCGCAGCGTTATACGCCGACGACACGGCGTTTATAACCAGTTCTCTGACACCAGACCACGCCGCCCTGAAGCTTCAGAGGACGCTGGACCTTCTCCCTGACTGGCTGAGCAACTGGCGACTGTCTGTAAATGCAGGTAAGTCCCAGGCGCTCGCCGTTACCACGAGAAGGGGGCTCCCAGCTCCTCTGAGGATCGGAGACGCCGAAATACCATGGGAGAGGACGGCGAAATATTTAGGTGTCGTCATAGATCGCCGTCTCTCCATGGTCGCCCAGTGCCAGACAGCCGTGGCAAAGGCCAAAGCGGCTACCGCGCAACTGCGCCCCGCCTTCTCATCTCCTCAGATCCCCCTCAACATGCGGACGGCCTTGTACCAAACATACATTAGGTCCCGCCTCACCTACGCAGCACCTGCGTGGCACCACCTGCTCTCTGCACCCCAGAAGAGGTCGCTGCAGAGAGCCCAGAACCGGGTGCTGCGCCACATCGCGGGCGCCCCCTGGTACGTCCGCAACTCCACCATTGAGAGGGATCTCAGGATGGAGAGCGTTGAGGCCTTTGTGGCCCGGCTCGCCACCAACCTGTTCGCGCGAGCGGATGCCTCGCGCCTGGTCGAGCTGACCGACCTGGCGCCCTGGCACGCCCGCCCGCCCGACCGCCACATTCTGCCGAGGGATGCTGTCCCTCCGGCAGACCCAGAGGAGCCCCGCCACCCCCGAAGAGGAGGAGCCCCGGCGCAATGATGCGCCGACCCGCCCTCGAAGAGGAGGAGCCCAGGCGCGTGATGCGCCTCCATGCCCCCCGAAGAGGAGGAGCCCCGGTGCACTGATGTGCGCCCCACCGAGGCGCCTGTGGCAGCGCTTCAATCACCGCTGGATCGCTGCCCCCCGCCCCTCCCTGCACCGGTAGGAAACACAAACCTACCGGTACAACCCTTTTTTTTTTCTTTAATCACACCCGGGGCCTGTCGGAGTGGCAGCCCTCTTGCCACCCCGTCGCCCCCCTGGTGCACCTTCCCCCCCGACATACAAAGTCGGGGCCCGGAAGTTTTTCCTTTTTCTCCTCTTCCCCTTTCCCCAGGTCGCTTGCGTCCACGGTCCGGCAAAGCGCGGCGTGTGAGGGAGTGGTCCCATACACGCTTTCTCGGCCCCCGGGTCGGGACCCCCACGCGCCGCTTGGAGCCGACCGCCGGTCTTGGTCGGGCCTGGATTGGTCAATCGCCACTCCCTCGTACTGTCGGTTGCCCACCCCCACGGGCTTACCCCGCGTTCTGCCGCGGGGTGTCTTCCCCTAAGACTCATAGACTCATGCGCCCAGTACTCGTACTGGGCGCGTCTTCCCCACCCCAATTAGAGGGGCTTCACCCCTGACATTGGTTAGTCCGCCGTAAGGCCCTTTTCAGGGGCCCGGCGTCGAGCAGAGGAGAGTCTCCTTCTCTAAAAAAAAAAAAAAAAAAAAAGTGCGAAGTCATTACGTCGTACGCATTCAGACGATCATCATGTCTTGCGAAGGAATCGTATATGTCGTTACAAATCGATACCTGTTGAATAAAAACATCTATAAAATTGGATATACCATGGCGTCTATGGAAGTTCGTTTACGCGAGTTGAACGCATACACTCCCGTTCACGAGTTGTCATTTTTTGCCGTAAAAGCATTGACTACAGAGTGTCCATCGAAAGTCGAACGTCAATTACACGTGTTGTTTTCATCGAAACGCTGTCTCGAAACAAATAAACGTGAATGGTTCACATTGAATGATGAAGATTTAACGATAATTGTAAAAATCATTGGTGTGTTTAATGGTAAATGGCACCGAAGACGAAGATGTTCTGTACGGCGGGTAAGAATGAGAAAACACAATATAATCATCATTGGTAAAATAATATATTTTATTGTCCATATTAAAAAGAAACACTTTTTTGGGAAATATCACAGCATATTTATACGATTTATATCCACCACACATTATATATTTATCATAATCTCGCAATAATTTTAATTTATTCATCTTTAATAATTGCTGCGTTTATGGTTATTCGAGGAAAAAGCATAACCGACGAAGTCTTATTACCTTCGCGGATACATTTCAGGTCAAAGCATATGAATACAATTTCACCTTGCATTTTGGACAATTCTCGCGTAGTAGAACTTACGATTCTATTATTTTTCATTATCAGCACGTGCACGGGAGTAGTATTGTCGACATTCAAATATGACGTTCGTACAATCATCTGACGGCTCTTCTCGATAGTCAGGGGTTTCGATGGCATACTAAAATTAGGTTATATTTCGACAGATCTGATCACTCTTGATCTTTACTGCTTAGTAAATGGTCAAAGTGGTACACCGGATCTGTCGGCGACTGTACTTATTTATGTAATAAGCTAGACGGTAATTTATCAAATCGTACAACTGGCTTGAAAACTTTATCGTCTTTGGATCAGTTCACACCGCGACATACGCAACGCTACGCGGCGCTGCATTTTTACTATAGCTATTCAAAATGGAACTTAATTCATTACACAAGAAGATACACGTTTGATTGTAAGAGTTCAAATTTAAATTAAATTAAATTAATTATTACAAATCTGCACTCTGCGAGATTAGGTATTTGAAGCGTTCCCGACAATTCGCATTTTGTAGTAATTTTGCCGTTGTATTTAACGTTTTTATTGAAATAGTTCAATAAAAATGATAAATACAACGGCAAAATTACTACAAAATGCGAATTGTCGGGAACGCTTCAAATACCTAATCTCGCAGAGTGCAGATTTGTAATAATTAATTTAATTTAATTATTTAAATTTGAACTCTTACAATCAAACGTGTATCTTCTTGTGTAATAAATTTTGAATAGCTATAGTAAAAATGCAGCGCCGCGTAGCGTTGCGTATGTCGCGGTGTGAACTGATCCAAAGACGATAAAGTTTTCAAGCCAGTTGTACAATTTGATAAATTACCGTCTAGCTTATTACATAAATAAGTACAGTCGCCGACAGATCCGGTGTACCACTTTGACCATTTACTAAGCAGTAAAGATCAAGAGTGGTCAGATCTGTCGAAATATAACCTGAAATTCGATGAGCTCTCTCTACTCGTTGTACCTCTGGAGATGACGTTACAAAATATACAAATCCGAACGGCCAGCTAGCTTGTAAGATTGGTTCAATCATCGGACCGTTGGCTGTGGGTGTCTTGTACCTCTGGAGATTAGTTCGGGCCATCAACGCTTGGTGGCGCTGTTCTTTTTACGGCGTCACTAGAGATACAAATCCGAACGATGCAGTCGTGTATCCATTTGGTAATGAAATTATCGTTCGGATTTGTAGGTTTCGGTGGAATAAAAGAGCGAGCGCTAGAGAGTGCGAAGTCATTACGTCGTACGCATTCAGACGATCATCATGTCTTGCGAAGGAATCGTATATGTCGTTACAAATCGATACCTGTTGAATAAAAACATCTATAAAATTGGATATACCATGGCGTCTATGGAAGTTCGTTTACGCGAGTTGAACGCATACACTCCCGTTCACGAGTTGTCATTTTTTGCCGTAAAAGCATTGACTACAGAGTGTCCATCGAAAGTCGAACGTCAATTACACGTGTTGTTTTCATCGAAACGCTGTCTCGAAACAAATAAACGTGAATGGTTCACATTGAATGATGAAGATTTAACGATAATTGTAAAAATGGTTGAAGATGTGTCGGATTGTCGTGAAGATTGTAGTTGTACTACGGCAAGAAAACGTAAATTGATTTCAAAAAATCAAAATATGGATATTGATATTTGCAAGATTGATATTATATCCGAACTTGCTAACGCCTCTACAAAAATGTCATTGAACGAGGTTTGTCAAAAATTTGGCATCGACGTAGAACGCGACAATCGCAACGCATTCTTTTGGAATATTGCTATGGATGAAAAACTGGTCATTCACGATGATCTGCTAAAATGGTGTGGATATTCTGGAGAATACAAAACAATGAAAACGCATTTTCTTTCATTAGTAAAAAAAAATACTCATATTGTGTACGAAGAAATTGAAGCGCCCGAATACAAGAAGAAACGTCTTATGGTGATGAAACCAATGGATTTTGAATCATTGTTAATGCAAATGCGTAGTCCAAAAGCTATGGAAATACGTAAAATTTATTCAACTTTAAAACATATAATTTCGCAATATTCGATATATGAAAAATGCTATGAAATTAATCACATGCCTAACTAGAGTTTAAAGTAACCATGACTGACTAATATATTAATAGTTTTTAAAATTAATTCATCTTTTTTTTTATACGAAAAGGACAGGGGTATGTAGTCGTGTTTGGCAACTTGTAACAAATCATTGGTGTGTTTAATGGTAAATGGCACCGAAGACGAAGATATTCTGTACGGCGGGTAAGAATGAGAAAACACAATATAATCATCATTGGTAAAATAATATATTTTATTGTCCATATTAAAAAGAAACACTTTTTTGGGAAATATCACAGCATATTTATACGATTTATATCCACCACACATTATATATTTATCATAATCTCGCAATAATTTTAATTTATTCATCTTTAATAATTGCTGCGTTTATGGTTATTCGAGGAAATAGCATAACCGACGAAGTCTTATTACCTTCGCGGATACATTTGGTCAAAGCATATGAATACAATTTCACCTTGCATTTTGGACAACTCTCGCGTAGTAGAACTTACGATTCTATTATTTTTCATTATCAGCACGTGCACGGGAGTGGTATTGTCGACATTCAAATATGACGTTCGTACAATCATCTGACGGCTCTTCTCGATAGTCAGGGGTTTCGATGGCATACTAAAATTAGGTTATATTTCGACAGATCTGACCACTCTTGATCTTTACTGCTTAGTAAATGGTCAAAGTGGTACACCGGATCTGTCGGCGACTGTACTTATTTATGTAATAAGCTAGACGGTAATTTATCAAATTGTACAACTGGCTTGAAAACTTTATCGTCTTTGGATCAGTTCACACCGCGACATACGCAACGCTACGCGGCGCTGCATTTTTACTATAGCTATTCAAAATGGAACTTAATTCATTACACAAGAAGATACACGTTTGATTGTAAGAGTTCAAATTTAAATTAAATTAATTATTACAAATCTGCACTCTGCGAGATTAGGTATTTGAAGCGTTCCCGACAATTCGCATTTTGTAGTAATTTTGCCGTTGTATTTAACGTTTTTATTGAAATAGTTCAATAAAAATGAAAAACTTTGACCATTTACTAAGCAGTAAAGATCAAGAGTGGTCAGATCTGTCGAAATATAACCTAATTTTAGTATGCCATCGAAACCCCTGACTATCGAGAAGAGCCGTCAGATGATTGTACGAACGTCATATTTGAATGTCGACAATACTACTCCCGTGCACGTGCTGATAATGAAAAATAATAGAATCGTAAGTTCTACTACGCGAGAATTGTCCAAAATGCAAGGTGAAATTGTATTCATATGCTTTGACCTGAAATGTATCCGCGAAGGTAATAAGACTTCGTCGGTTATGCTATTTCCTCGAATAACCATAAACGCAGCAATTATTAAAGATGAATAAATTAAAATTATTGCGAGATTATGATAAATATATAATGTGTGGTGGATATAAATCGTATAAATATGCTGTGATATTTCCCAAAAAAGTGTTTCTTTTTAATATGGACAATAAAATATATTATTTTACCAATGATGATTATATTGTGTTTTCTCATTCTTACCCGCCGTACAGAACATCTTCGTCTTCGGTGCCATTTACCATTAAACACACCAATGATTTGTTACAAGTTGCCAAACACGACTACATACCCCTGTCCTTTTCGTATAAAAAAAAAGATGAATTAATTTTAAAAACTATTAATATATTAGTCAGTCATGGTTACTTTAAACTCTAGTTAGGCATGTGATTAATTTCATAGCATTTTTCATATATCGAATATTGCGAAATTATATGTTTTAAAATTGAATAAATTTTACGTATTTCCATAGCTTTTGGACTACGCATTTGCATTAACAATGATTCAAAATCCATTGGTTTCATCACCATAAGACGTTTCTTCTTGTATTCGGGCGCTTCAATTTCTTCGTACACAATATGAGTATTTTTTTTTACTAATGAAAGAAAATGCGTTTTCATTGTTTTGTATTCTCCAGAATATCCACACCATTTTAGCAGATCATCGTGAATGACCAGTTTTTCATCCATAGCAATATTCCAAAAGAATGCGTTGCGATTGTCGCGTTCTACGTCGATGCCAAATTTTTGACAAACCTCGTTCAATGACATTTTTGTAGAGGCGTTAGAAAGTTCGGATATAATATCAATCTTGCAAATATCAATATCCATATTTTGATTTTTTGAAATCAATTTACGTTTTCTTGCCGTATTACAACTACAATCTTCACGACAATCCGACGCATCTTCAACCATTTTTACAATTATCGTTAAATCTTCATCATTCAATGTGAACCATTCACGTTTATTTGTTTCGAGACAGCGTTTCGATGAAAACAACACGTGTAATTGACGTTCGACTTTCGATGGACACTCTGTAGTCAATGCTTTTACGGCAAAAATTGACAACTCGTGAACGGGAGTGTATGCGTTCAACTCGCGTAAACGAACTTCCATAGACGCCATGGTATATCCAATTTTATAGATGTTTTTATTCAACAGGTATCGATTTGTAACGACATATACGATTCCTTCGCAAGACATGATGATCGTCTGTATGCGTACGACGTAATGACTTCGCACTCTCTAGCGCTCGCTCTTTGTTAGAGGAGACTCTTCTCTGCTCGACGCCGGGCCCCTGAAAAGGGCCTTACGGCGGACTTAACCAATATCAGGGGTGAAGCCCCTCTAATTGGGGTGGGGAAGACGCGCCCAGTACGAGTACTGGGCGCATGAGTCTATGAGTCTTAGGGGAAGACACCCCGCGGCAGAACGCGGGGTAAGCCCGTGGGGGGGGGGCAACCAACAATGCGAGAGAATGTCGATCGACCAATCCAGGCCCGACCAAGACCGGCGGTCGGCTCCAAGCGGCGCGTGGGGGTCCCGACCCGGGGGCCGAGAAAACGTGTATGGGACCACTCCCTCACACGCCGCGCTTTGCCGGACCGTGGACGCAAGCGACCTGGGGAAAGGGGGATAGGTAAAAAGGAAAGAACTTCCGAGCCCCGACTTTGTATGTCGGGGGTGAAGGTGCACCAGGGGGGCGACGGGGTGGCAAGAGGGCTGCCACTCCGACAGGCCCCGGGTGTGATTTAAATGGTTGTACCGGTAGGTTTTGTTTCCTACCGGTGCAGGGAGGGGCGGGGGGGGGGCAGCGATCCAGCGGTGAATGGGGCGCTGCCACAGGCGCCTCGGTGGGGCGCACATCAGTGCACCGGGACTCCTCCTCTTCGGGGACATGGAGGCGCATCACGCGCCTGGGCTCCTCCTCTTCGAGGGCGGGGTGGCACATCATTGTGCCAGGGCTCCTCCACTTCGGGGGTGGCGGGGCTCTGCTGGGTCTACCGGGGGGACAGCGTCCCTCGGCAGGATGTGGCGGTCGGGCGGGCGGGCGTGCCAGGGCGCCAGGTCGGTCAGCTCGACCAGGCGCGAGGCATCCGCTCGCGCGAACAGGTTGGTGGCGAGCCGGGCCACAAAGGCCTCAACGCTCTCCATCCTGAGATCCCTCTCAATGGTGGAGTTGCGGACGTACCAGGGGGCGCCCACGATGTGGCGCAGCACCCGGTTCTGGGCTCTCTGCAGCGACCTCTTCTGGGGTGCAGAGAGCAGGTGGTGCCACGCAGGTGCTGCGTAGGTGAGGCGGGACCTAATGTATGTTTGGTACAAGGCCGTCCGCATGTTGAGGGGGATCCGAGGAGATGAGAAGGCGGGGCGTAGTTGCGCAGTAGCCGCTTTGACCTTTGCCACGGCTGTCTGGCGCTGGGCAACCATGGAGAGGCGGCGGTCTATGACGACACCTAGATATTTCGCCGTCCTCCCCCATGGTATTTCGGCGTCTCCGATCTTCAGAGGAGCTGGGAACCCCCTTCTCGTGGTGACGGCGAGCGCCTGGGACTTACCTGCATTAACAGACAGTCGCCAGTTGCTCAGCGAGTCAGGGAGAAGGTCCAGCGTCCTCTGAAGCTTCAGGGCGGCGTGGTCTGGTGTCAGGGAGCTGGTTATAAACGCCGTGTCGTCGGCGTACAACGCTGCGGTGGTGCCAGGGTCTTTGGGAACGTCACTGGCATAAAAATTATACAGTCCCGGGGAGAGCACGCTGCCCTGAGGGACTCCGGCGGTGATAGGGCGCTCTCCAGAGAGGACGCCGTCGACTCTTACCTTGAAGGTGCGGCCGGAGAGAAAGGATGCCACAAGCCTTACCAGGGGGGGTGGGACGTTGGCTCGGATGAGCTTGAAGAGCAGACCTTCATGCCAAACACAGTCGAACGCCTTTTCCATATCGAGGAAGACTGCGACCGATGATTCTTTCTTATTCGCCGCAACGGACAGGTGGTGGATAACTCTTACCAGCTGGAGGGTGGTGCTGAGCTCTGACCTGAAACCGAATTGGTCCTCACGAGGAGGGAGGTGGGGAGCCAGGTGCTTAAGGAGAAGGATTTTAAAAGTTTTGGAGAGGGTTGAGAGGAGGGTTATGGGGCGGTAGCCCTCTGCTCTTCTCAAATTTTTGTGGGGTTTGGGGATGGTGATGATTATCCCCAACTTCCAGGTGGTGGGAAAGTGGCCGGTCCTGACGATTCCGTTGAACAGGCGGGTCAGGGCGGCCACCGTCCTAAAAGGTAAATGTCGAAGAGCAGAGTTGGGAATACCATCTGCTCCGGGGGCCTTCTTTGGTTTAAGGCGTGCTAGGGTCTTCTGCACTTCCCTCGGAGAGAAGGAGAAGGAGGGAGGGGGGGAGGGGGAAAGTAGGAACACCTTTACCTCCTCGGAGACCATGCGGGCGTGGTCCGTTGCGATCGTTGGCAGTGGTGAAAACTGGCGCTCGAGGTGTTCGGCATGAATCTCTGCTCTGTCCTCTGCACGGTACCTTAAGTTCCCGTCGGGGTGGAGCAGGGGGTAAACAGGGGCAGTGGCGCTGGTAAGACTGCGGCAAAAGCGGTGTAAAGAGGGCCAGTCCTCTCCCGCCTCCTGGATGCGTCGGGTCCAGTTTTCCGCGTTGAGGGTCTCTAATTGGGATCTTACCTCTGCGGTGAGGCGGTTGAGCTGCGTCTTTATCACTGGGCATCGGGTGCACTGCCATCGTCGTCGCAGGCGCTTCTTTTCGGCGATCAGGTCCATTAGGTGGCGAGGTAGGGGAGGCCGCTTATGTTGGCGGTGGGTGGGCGGTTGGGTGGCCGCATCCATTGCAGCTGCAATCGCCCCGGTGAGCTGCACCGTCATAGATTCGACGGTTTCTGCAGTGTTCACCGGGAAATTTGGCGTATTTTCGTGCAGCTGCAGGGAGAAAGCATCCCAGTCGCGGACTGGGTATGTGGGGAGGGGGGGGACACTTACTGGGGATGCTCGGACGATGGCCAGAACCGGGAGATGGTCTGAACCGTGGGCCATGTCCAGTACCTCCTGGTGGAGGTCGCCTGCGACGCGATAGGTGATGGCGACGTCTAAGACGTCTGGCGAGTGCGAGGATTGCTCCGGGTAATGGGTGGGGGTGTAAGTACCCACCACCGTATATCCGGCCTGCACAGAGTCGGCAAGCAGACGCCTTCCGTCTGCATTTGTCGTGCGAGAGCCCCACTCGGGGTGCTTACAATTTAGATCTCCGGCAATCACAGTCGGCTCATCTGATATGAGCCTGTGGATGTCGGAGATATCTAAATGTGATCCCGGGGGCTTGTAGCACGCAAATATGCGGGTGCGGTGGGTGCCGAGTGCAACTTCGATGCCCAGCGCATAAAGGGATGACACCGCGGGGGTAGGGAGGAGTTGGTGGAGGAGCCTCCTGCCGACCAAGACAGCGAGGCCTCTACACACTCGGTCTCCTCCTAGGTAGTCTTGCCTGTATGTTAAATACCCAGGAACAGAAAAACGGTCCGGGGGGGAGAGGAGAGTTTCGCTTAGGAAGGCGATGTCTATCTTATACTCCCGGAGGAGGAGACGGATCGAGGCCACTTTCCCGCGGACCCCTCGGACGTTCCAGTGGACTATCTTTAGTGATGTTGAGGCGTGGGAAGCCATTTGGACAATAATTTTGAAGTGAGGGAGGCCCCTTCGGGGAGGGCCGACAGAAGAGTTTTGAGTATATCTTCCCCGGCCTGGATTTTTGAGAAAATATCCATAGCCAGGGAGAGGAGGGCGTAAATTAACTCAGCGGTGGATTCAGGGGCCGAGGGGGCCTCCCTCCTGGAACGGCGCTGAGAGGGCGGTGCGGCAATTGCTGGCAGGGTGGTGGCAGCTACTGCTGGGTTGGCCGGTTCGATGGCAACCTCAGCCACTTCGGTAGTGGTAGTGGCCGACGGGACCTTGCGCGATGCACGAGAGATGCGGGGGGGGGCGCGGGGTGCGCTGAGGTAAGGGGGGGGCCGACAAAACAGCCTCGACATTTGGCAGCGGAAGTGCAAGGGGCTCGTATTCCGAGTCCGTTGCTGCCGCGGAGGTGGCACCGGACTTGGGGCCCTTTTTCTTGGTCCTCTTCCTTTTCCGCTGTTTCCGCACTGAGGGGGCGGGGAGAGTGGAGGATGAGGGGCGGGGGGTGGGGTCGTTGGCCTCGGCCATAAGGGATGTGGCCGTAGGCGGTGGAGGAGGGACCTCTTTCTCCGTTATGGGAGGGTCTTGGCTTACCCGGTGAGGTGCACGCCTGGTGCGGGCAGTGGGGCCTGCACGGCGGTTTCGGGCCTCGCGTTTAAAACCCGGGCAGTTTTTACTGTTGGCCGGGTGGGCCCCCTTGCAGTTGACGCAGGTGGGCTGTTCGGAGGTCGGGCGGGGGCAGTCAGTTGCGAAGTGCTCTTCGCCACACCTGACGCACGCCGGCCTTCGGTGGCAGTTCTGGCTAGAGTGCCGGAACTGCTGGCAGCGGTGGCATTGGGCGGGGCCGTCCTTGCCACGCCAGGCTTCCACCCTAATACCTGGCATATTCAGGAGTTCCGTCAGCTGGAAGATCCCGGGGACCAGGTCCGGGGTGCGCTTCAGCAGCACGAAGTACGAGCACCCTGGGCGGTCCTTCCTAGCTAGGATCCGAGACACGTGCTCTACCTCGTAGCCCTTCTGGTTAAGTGCGGTGGCTATGGCATCGGTGGGGGTATGGACCGGGAGGCCGTGGACACCTACCTTAAGTCCACGGTCCTGCGGGAGCGCGTAAGAGAACCAGCTTACGCGCTCAGTCTTGCTTAGGTCGTCCAAATATTTTTGGACGACACGGTATTCTTTTTCCCCTTTTGGGGTGAATTTAATCCCTTGTCCCAGTGGCTTCGCATTGGGAGGGTGGCCGAGGAGATCTGCGAGATTGCTAAAGTGCCTTACCCAGTCCTCCAGCTTTTCCACGATGAGTGGCGGGCAGCGGGGGGCAGGAGGAGGCGGTGGCGAAGACACATTTCGTGTTTGTGTCACGGAGGTTGCCGTGGCAGTGTCCATCGGCGATACGGCCCTCGATGTCGAGGCCGATGGAGATCCGGATTGAGCAGCCGTGGTCGCTGCTGCATACGTCGTCGGGCGGTCGGCGCGCTTGGCAGGTGGCGAGATGTCAGATGGAGCATCTTGTCGCTGCCGCTTGGTGACCTGCGCAGGGGGGGCAGGAGGCGGGGGCATGCTGCTCGACGAGGGGGCCGGGGCGGGGGCCCTCGGAGCAGGGGCACTTACCGCGCGACGGTCCTCTTGAGGCGGTGATGCCGGCGAGGCGGTAAATGTGAGCTTTGTACTCACTGCGGCGGCTGTTGGGGGGTGGCGGGGGGTGCACACCTCCGTCGAAGGGCGCGCGGGGCGCGGCGGTGAGGCCGGGCCCTTTTTGGCTGGGCGGGATGGGGGCCCTGACTCGCGGCGGGGCGCCGTCGGAAGGCATTGGGGCGGGGGGGTGTCAGTACACCCCCGCGGTAATGCCGAAGGCGGCCCGGGGCGAGCGGTGTCCGTACCGCTCAAGCTGGGCTCGGTAGCAGAGAGGTACGCGCGCTCTGACGTGCGCGAGCTGGACCGTGATGAGGGTCCGCTGCGCGACGCAACAGAGCTAGCGCGGGAATGGCTGGGGCGATCGCGGCTATGCGGCCGCGAACCACGGTCGGCCATGGTATCGTTATAGTTTATTTGTACTCTAAGTACGTGGACATGACGCACAAAACAGTCACATATTTACATACACGCACAGAGATATAAAGTACATGTACAAGGAAAGTTAATAAATAAAAGTACTCACACAACACAGGTATACACTAAACACGGAACACGTATTAAGTGTCAAAGTAGTCACGAAAGTGTACGTACTTGCACGGTAAACACAACACTGTGAAGGCTGACTCCTCGTGACCCCAGCGATGAGTAAATCTCAACGGGAGGTCAAGAGCAGTTTAACTCCCAGCAAGGCGCCAATGTACACCCTATTCTAACGAAGTAGGGTGTAAATTGACGATCGCTATTGAAGTATCACCGGAACTGCACTAGTAGGCGGGGTCGGCACGACGGCACGGCACGTAGCACGGCTACAACGTATGCTACGGAGCAGGGCTACGACGTAGTCGATACGGAGCACTAGATACGCGCGCGCACTACAGCAGTCAGGACGGTCCGCTCGCTCTTTTATTCCACCGAAACCTACAAATCCGAACGATAATTTCATTACCAAATGGATACGACTGCATCGTTCGGATTTGTATCTCTAGTGACGCCGTAAAAAGAACAGCGCCACCAAGCGTTGATGGCCCGAACTAATCTCCAGAGGTACAAGACACCCACAGCCAACGGTCCGATGATTGAACCAATCTTACAAGCTAGCTGGCCGTTCGGATTTGTATATTTTGTGACGTCATCTCCAGAGGTACAACGAGTAGAGAGAGCTCATCGAATTTCAGGTTATATTTCGACAGATCTGACCACTCTTGATCTTTACTGCTTAGTAAATGGTCAAAGTGGTACACCGGATCTGTCGGCGACTGTACTTATTTATGTAATAAGCTAGACGGTAATTTATCAAATTGTACAACTGGCTTGAAAACTTTATCGTCTTTGGATCAGTTCACACCGCGACATACGCAACGCTACGCGGCGCTGCATTTTTACTATAGCTATTCAAAATGGAACTTAATTCATTACACAAGAAGATACACGTTTGATTGTAAGAGTTCAAATTTAAATTAAATTAAATTAATTATTACAAATCTGCACTCTGCGAGATTAGGTATTTGAAGCGTTCCCGACAATTCGCATTTTGTAGTAATTTTGCCGTTGTATTTAACGTTTTTATTGAAATAGTTCAATAAAAATGATAAATACAACGGCAAAATTACTACAAAATGCGAATTGTCGGGAACGCTTCAAATACCTAATCTCGCAGAGTGCAGATTTGTAATAATTAATTTAATTTAATTATTTAAATTTGAACTCTTACAATCAAACGTGTATCTTCTTGTGTAATGAATTAAGTTCCATTTTGAATAGCTATAGTAAAAATGCAGCGCCGCGTAGCGTTGCGTATGTCGCGGTGTGAACTGATCCAAAGACGATAAAGTTTTCAAGCCAGTTGTACAATTTGATAAATTACCGTCTAGCTTATTACATAAATAAGTACAGTCGCCGACAGATCCGGTGTACCACTTTGACCATTTACTAAGCAGTAAAGATCAAGAGTGGTCAGATCTGTCGAAATATAACCTAATTTTAGTATGCCATCGAAACCCCTGACTATCGAGAAGAGCCGTCAGATGATTGTACGAACGTCATATTTGAATGTCGACAATACCACTCCCGTGCACGTGCTGATAATGAAAAATAATAGAATCGTAAGTTCTACTACGCGAGAATTGTCCAAAATGCAAGGTGAAATTGTATTCATATGCTTTGACCTGAAATGTATCCGCGAAGGTAATAAGACTTCGTCGGTTATGCTATTTCCTCGAATAACCATAAACGCAGCAATTATTAAAGATGAATAAATTAAAATTATTGCGAGATTATGATAAATATATAATGTGTGGTGGATATAAATCGTATAAATATGCTGTGATATTTCCCAAAAAAGTGTTTCTTTTTAATATGGACAATAAAATATATTATTTTACCAATGATGATTATATTGTGTTTTCTCATTCTTACCCGCCGTACAGAACATCTTCGTCTTCGGTGCCATTTACCATTAAACACACCAATGATTTGTTACAAGTTGCCAAACACGACTACATACCCCTGTCCTTTTCGTATAAAAAAAAAGATAAATTAATTTTAAAAACTATTCATATATTAGTCAGTCATGGTTACTTTAAACTCTAGTTAAGCATGTGATTAATTTCATAGCATTTTTCATATATCGAATATTGCGAAATTATATGTTTTAAAATTGAATAAATTTTACGTATTTCCATAGCTTTTGGACTACGCATTTGCATTAACAATGATTCAAAATCCATTGGTTTCATCACCATAAGACGTTTCTTCTTGTATTCGGGCGCTTCAATTTCTTCGTACACAATATGAGTATTTTTTTTTACTAATGAAAGAAAATGCGTTTTCATTGTTTTGTATTCTCCAGAATATCCACACCATTTTAGCAGATCATCGTGAATGACCAGTTTTTCATCCATAGCAATATTCCAAAAGAATGCGTTGCGATTGTCGCGTTCTACGTCGATGCCAAATTTTTGACAAACCTCGTTCAATGAATTTTTGTAGAGGCGTTAGCAAGTTCGGATATAATATCAATCTTGCAAATATCAATATCCATATTTTGATTTTTTGAAATCAATTTACGTTTTCTTGCCGTAGTACAACTAGAATCTTCACGACAATCCGACGCATCTTCAACCATTTTTACAATTATCGTTAAATCTTCATCATTCAATGTGAACCATTCACGTTTATTTGTTTCGAGACAGCGTTTCGATGAAAACAACACGTGTAATTGACGTTCGACTTTCGATGGACACTCTGTAGTCAATGCTTTTACGGCAAAAAATGACAACTCGTGAACGGGAGTGTATGCGTTCAACTCGCGTAAACGAACTTCCATAGACGCCATGGTATATCCAATTTTATAGATGTTTTTATTCAACAGGTATCGATTTGTAACGACATATACGATTCCTTCGCAAGACATGATGATCGTCTGAATGCGTACGACGTAATGACTTCGCACTCTCTAGCGCTCGCTCTTTTATTCCACCGAAACCTACAAATCCGAACGATAATTTCATTACCAAATGGATACGACTGCATCGTTCGGATTTGTATCTCTAGTGACGCCGTAAAAAGAACAGCGCCACCAAGCGTTGATGGCCCGAACTAATCTCCAGAGGTACAAGACACCCACAGCCAACGGTCCGATGATTGAACCAATCTTACAAGCTAGCTGGCCGTTCGGATTTGTATATTTTGTGACGTCATCTCCAGAGGTACAACGAGTAGAGAGAGCTCATCGAATTTCAGGTTATATTTCGACAGATCTGACCACTCTTGATCTTTACTGCTTAGTAAATGGTCAAAGTGGTACACCGGATCTGTCGGCGACTGTACTTATTTATGTAATAAGCTAGACGGTAATTTATCAAATGTTTGTCTAGCTTATTACATAAATAAGTACAGTCGCCGACAGATCCGGTGTACCACTTTGACCATTTACTAAGCAGTAAAGATCAAGAGTGGTCAGATCTGTCGAAATATAACCTGAAATTCGATGAGCTCTCTCTACTCGTTGTATCTCTGGAGATGACGTCACAAAATATACAAATCCGAACGGCCAGCTAGCTTGTAAGATTGGTTCAATCATCGGACCGTTGGCTGTGGGTGTCTTGTACCTCTGGAGATTAGTTCGGGCCATCAACGCTTGGTGGCGCTGTTCTTTTTACGGCGTCACTAGAGATACAAATCCGAACGATGCAGTCGTATCCATTTGGTAATGAAATTATCGTTCGGATTTGTAGGTTTCGGTGGAATAAAAGAGCGAGCGCTAGAGAGTGCGAAGTCATTACGTCGTACGCATTCAGACGATCATCATGTCTTGCGAAGGAATCGTATATGTCGTTACAAATCGATACCTGTTGAATAAAAACATCTATAAAATTGGATATACCATGGCGTCTATGGAAGTTCGTTTACGCGAGTTGAACGCATACACTCCCGTTCACGAGTTGTCAAATTTGCCGTAAAAGCATTGACTACAGAGTGTCCATCGAAAGTCGAACGTCAATTACACGTGTTGTTTTAATCGAAACGCTGTCTCGAAACAAATAAACGTGAATGGTTCACATTGAATGATGAAGATTTAACGATAATTGTAAAAATGGTTGAAGATGCGTCGGATTGTCGTGAAGATTGTAGTTGTACTACGGCAAGAAAACGTAAATTGATTTCAAAAAATCAAAATATGGATATTGATATTTGCAAGATTGATATTATATCCGAACTTGCTAACATTTTTATTGAACTATTTCAATAAAAACGTTAAATACAACGGCAAAATTACTACAAAATGCGAATTGTCGGGAACGCTTCAAATACCTAATCTCGCAGAGTGCAGATTTGTAATAATTAATTTAATTTAATTTAAATTTGAACTCTTACAATCAAACGTGTATCTTCTTGTGTAATGAATTAAGTTCCATTTTGAATAGCTATAGTAAAAATGCAGCGCCGCGTAGCGTTGCGTATGTCGCGGTGTGAACTGATCCAAAGACGATAAAGTTTTCAAGCCAGTTGTACAATTTGATAAATTACCGTCTAGCTTATTACATAAATAAGTACAGTCGCCGACAGATCTGGTGTACCACTTTGACCATTTACTAAGCAGTAAAGATCAAGAGTGGTCAGATCTGTCGAAATATAACCTAAAATTCGATGAGCTCTCTCTACTCGTTGTACCTCTGGAGATGACGTCACAAAATATACAAATCCGAACGGCCAGCTAGCTTGTAAGATTGGTTCAATCATCGCACCGTTGGCTGTGGGTGTCTTGTACCTCTGGAGATTAGTTCGGGCCATCAACGCTTGGTGGCGCTGTTCCTTTTACGGCGTCACTAGAGATACAAATCCGAACGATGCAGTCGTGTATCCATTTGGTAATGAAATTATCGTTCGGATTTGTAGGTTTCGGTGGAATAAAAGAGCGAGCGCTAGAGAGTGCGAAGTCATTACGTCGTACGCATTCAGACGATCATCATGTCTTGCGAAGGAATCGTATATGTCGTTACAAATCGATACCTGTTGAATAAAAACATCTATAAAATTGGATATACCATGGCGTCTATGGAAGTTCGTTTACGCGAGTTGAACGCATACACTCCCGTTCACGAGTTGTCAATTTTTGCCGTAAAAGCATTGACTACAGAGTGTCCATCGAAAGTCGAACGTCAATTACACGTGTTGTTTTCATCGAAACGCTGTCTCGAAACAAATAAACGTGAATGGTTCACATTGAATGATGAAGATTTAACGATAATTGTAAAAATGGTTGAAGATGCGTCGGATTGTCGTGAAGATTGTAGTTGTAATACGGCAAGAAAACGTAAATTGATTTCAAAAAATCAAAATATGGATATTGATATTTGCAAGATTGATATTATATCCGAACTTTCTAACGCCTCTACAAAAATGTCATTGAACGAGGTTTGTCTAAAATTTGGCATCGACGTAGAACGCGACAATCGCAACGCATTCTTTTGGAATATTGCTATGGATGAAAAACTGGTCATTCACGATGATCTGCTAAAATGGTGTGGATATTCTGGAGAATACAAAACAATGAAAACGCATTTTCTTTCATTAGTAAAAAAAAAAATACTCATATTGTGTACGAAGAAATTGAAGCGCCCGAATACAAGAAGAAACGTCTTATGGTGATGAAACCAATGGATTTTGAATCATTGTTAATGCAAATGCGTAGTCCAAAAGCTATGGAAATACGTAAAATTTATTCAATTTTAAAACATATAATTTCGCAAGATTCGATATATGAAAAATGCTATGAAATTAATCACATGCCTAACTAGAGTTTAAAGTAACCATGACTGACTAATATATTAATAGTTTTTAAAATTAATTCATCTTTTTTTTTATACGAAAAGGACAGGGGTATGTAGTCGTGTTTGGCAACTTGTAACAAATCATTGGTGTGTTTAATGGTAAATGGCACCGAAGACGAAGATGTTCTGTACGGCGGGTAAGAATGAGAAAACACAATATAATCATCATTGGTAAAATAATATATTTTATTGCCCATATTAAAAAGAAACACTTTTTTGGGAAATATCACAGCATATTTATACGATTTATATCCACCACACATTATATATTTATCATAATCTCGCAATAATTTTAATTTATTCATCTTTAATAATTGCTGCGTTTATGGTTATTCGAGGAAATAGCATAACCGACGAAGTCTTATTACCTTCGCGGATACATTTCAGGTCAAAGCATATGAATACAATTTCACCTTGCATTTTGGACAATTCTCGCGTAGTAGAACTTACGATTCTATTATTTTTCATTATCAGCACGTGCACGGGAGTGGTATTGTCGACATTCAAATATGACGTTCGTACAATCATCTGACGGCTCTTCTCGATAGTCAGGGGTTTCGATGGCATACTAAAATTAGGTTATATTTCGACAGATCTGACCACTCTTGATCTTTACTGCTTAGTAAATGGTCAAAGTTTTTCATTTTTATTGAACTATTTCAATAAAAACGTTAAATACAACGGCAAAATTACTACAAAATGCGAATTGTCGGGAACGCTTCAAATACCTAATCTCGCAGAGTGCAGATTTGTAATAATTAATTTAATTTAATTATTTAAATTTGAACTCTTACAATCAAACGTGTATCTTCTTGTGTAATGAATTAAGTTCCATTTTGAATAGCTATAGTAAAAATGCAGCGCCGCGTAGCGTTGCGTATGTCGCGGTGTGAACTGATCCAAAGACGATAAAGTTTTCAAGCCAGTTGTACAATTTGATAAATTACCGTCTAGCTTATTACATAAATAAGTACAGTCGCCGACAGATCCGGTGTACCACTTTGACCATTTACTAAGCAGTAAAGATCAAGAGTGGTCAGATCTGTCGAAATATAACCTAATTTTAGTATGCCATCGAAACCCCTGACTATCGAGAAGAGCCGTCAGATGATTGTACGAACGTCATATTTGAATGTCGACAATACCACTCCCGTGCACGTGCTGATAATGAAAAATAATAGAATCGTAAGTTCTACTACGCGAGAATTGTCCAAAATGCAAGGTGAAATTGTATTCATATGCTTTGACCTGAAATGTATCCGCGACGGTAATAAGACTTCGTCGGTTATGCTATTTCCTCGAATAACCATAAACGCAGCAATTATTAAAGATGAATAAATTAAAATTATTGCGAGATTATGATAAATATATAATGTGTGGTGGATATAAATCGTATAAATATGCTGTGATATTTCCCAAAAAAGTGTTTCTTTTTAATATGGACAATAAAATATATTATTTTACCAATGATGATTATATTGTGTTTTCTCATTCTTACCCGCCGTACAGAACATCTTCGTCTTCGGTGCCATTTACCATTAAACACACCAATGATTTGTTACAAGTTGCCAAACACGACTACATACCCCTGTCCTTTTCGTATAAAAAAAAAGATGAATTAATTTTAAAAACTATTAATATATTAGTCAGTCATGGTTACTTTAAACTCTAGTTAGGCATGTGATTAATTTCATAGCATTTTTCATATATCGAATATTGCGAAATTATATGTTTTAAAATTGAATAAATTTTACGTATTTCCATAGCTTTTGGACTACGCATTTGCATTAACAATGATTCAAAATCCATTGGTTTCATCACCATAAGACGTTTCTTCTTGTATTCGGGCGCTTCAATTTCTTCGTACACAATATGAGTATTTTTTTTTACTAATGAAAGAAAATGCGTTTTCATTGTTTTGTATTCTCCAGAATATCCACACCATTTTAGCAGATCATCGTGAATGACCAGTTTTTCATCCATAGCAATATTCCAAAAGAATGCGTTGCGATTGTCGCGTTCTACGTCGATGCCAAATTTTTGACAAACCTCGTTCAATGACATTTTTGTAGAGGCGTTAGCAAGTTCGGATATAATATCAATCTTGCAAATATCAATATCCATATTTTGATTTTTTGAAATCAATTTACGTTTTCTTGCCGTAGTACAACTACAATCTTCACGACAATCCGACGCATCTTCAACCATTTTTACAATTATCGTTAAATCTTCATCATTCAATGTGAACCATTCACGTTTATTTGTTTCGAGACAGCGTTTCGATGAAAACAACACGTGTAATTGACGTTCGACTTTCGATGGACACTCTGTAGTCAATGCTTTTACGGCAAAAAATGACAACTCGTGAACGGGAGTGTATGCGTTCAACTCGCGTAAACGAACTTCCATAGACGCCATGGTATATCCAATTTTATAGATGTTTTTATTCAACAGGTATCGATTTGTAACGACATATACGATTCCTTCGCAAGACATGATGATCGTCTGAATGCGTACGACGTAATGACTTCGCACTCTCTAGCGCTCGCTCTTTTATTCCACCGAAACCTACAAATCCGAACGATAATTTCATTACCAAATGGATACGACTGCATCGTTCGGATTTGTATCTCTAGTGACGCCGTAAAAAGAACAGCGCCACCAAGCGTTGATGGCCCGAACTAATCTCCAGAGGTACAAGACACCCACAGCCAACGGTCCGATGATTGAACCAATCTTACAAGCTAGCTGGCCGTTCGGATTTGTATATTTTGTGACGTCATCTCCAGAGGTACAACGAGTAGAGAGAGCTCATCGAATTTCAGGTTATATTTCGACAGATCTGACCACTCTTGATCTTTACTGCTTAGTAAATGGTCAAAGTGGTACACCGGATCTGTCGGCGACTGTACTTATTTATGTAATAAGCTAGACGGTAATTTATTAAATTGTACAACTGGCTTGAAAACTTTATCGTCTTTGGATCAGTTCACACCGCGACATACGCAACGCTACGCGGCGCTGCATTTTTACTATAGCTATTCAAAATGGAACTTAATTCATTACACAAGAAGATACACGTTTGATTGTAAGAGTTCAAATTTAAATTAAATTAAATTAATTATTACAAATCTGCACTCTGCGAGATTAGGTATTTGAAGCGTTCCCGACAATTCGCATTTTGTAGTAATTTTGCCGTTGTATTTAACGTTTTTATTGAAATAGTTCAATAAAAATGATAAATACAACGGCAAAATTACTACAAAATGCGAATTGTCGGGAACGCTTCAAATACCTAATCTCGCAGAGTGCAGATTTGTAATAATTAATTTAATTTAATTATTTAAAGGACATCATTCACGTTTCATACATTTTTGGACCAAAAAATGAAAGTGCCGGCCAGAAAGAAAAAAATATATATTCGAATAGAATACACAATTCCTAACATTTTTTACTATGACGTCCAATCTGTGCGCCCAATGGTTACGTCGTAATAAAATAATTTAAAAATAATCCTTTTGTGATAAAAAGGTTGGAGTGTCACTATTAAAAGCATGGATATCTTACGTTAAGATATAATACTTGATAGTAAAACACAGTGGTAAGGTTGATAAATAGTATTGGAAAAAAATATTTAGTCATAAAATAAAAATAAAAAATATGTATCAAGTACTAGCTGTCCCGGTGAATTTCGTGTCACTTTAAAACCTTCCCTGGACTTCTACGAATATTTTGAGACTAAAATCAGCCCAACTAGTTCAGCCGTTTTCGAGTTTTAGCGCGACTAACACATTTGAAAATCCATTTTTATATATATGTTCCTGCGTCTCATCGGGCCGGGCTGGCTAACTGGTTTCTTCCCCGCGCGCCCCCTCTTACGCGCGACCCCCCGCGCGCGACCTCCCGCGCACGCCCGCGGCTTAGCGGACGACAGCGTCGCGAGCCCGTGCACTCCTCACGGGGAATTCGCCCGACCACCTCCGTACGCGACGCACGCACCGCGGCTATCATACCAGTACCTATATTATACAAGTACACATCGAAGCAGTATTTTTATTTGGTGGAGACCACCAGCACTACCCCTGGAGCTCTGCCCCAACAGTGGTCCTTCGAAAGGAAAACAGAAGAATAGCCGTCTTATTTGCTGCGAAGCGCAAATATCGTTCGGACTGGACTTTGGACCTAGACGCCCCGACAAGGAGTTGCGCATGCGCCGATTGCGCCGCATTCCACGTGGACGCGTACAATCGAAAGACAATCAAGGAATAATTACATTAATTCTGAGTGAGTCCGTTCCATTATCCTTTTTTTCCTGCTTTTTTTTAAAACCTTTTTTCAGGAAAATAGAATGTGCTACATGGATCAGTCATATGTGATCTCTTCATACGTAGCCTAATCATACATTTATTATTATCAGCTTACAACAATTCATTTTCATATCAAAAATCAATTATAAATTGTAAAAATAATATCTCCAAATTTTTAGATAACATTGTCAGTGCGTAATCACCGAACATGTGCTCGCCATTGTTCTATTGTTCATTTTTTCCATACCACTTAATGCAATAGGCTTATAAATCTTATTATTTATTATCTATTTACCGCAGGCTATTTACGCATTTATTTCATCATCTGGTTTATTTGCCTGTATTTTGAAGATAATACTTGCATTCATAAATCTTCACGCTTTTGAACGCTACTTTCTTATTTTTCCTTTTTATTTCATTTATCTTTCTCTGCACTGCAGGCGCTTATTGTGCGCTAACTTATCATTATGTCTGAAGCTAAATTAAAGGAACTTGTTAAGAGGCGTGGTGGCTATAAAGCTAAGCTAACCTATTTTGCCAACTTTTTAAAATTGATACCTACTTCTCAATTGAGCTCTTTTCAATTATCCGAGTTGCAGTGCCGTGTTAATGTAATGGAAACGCTATATAATGATTTCGATACGTTACAGACGGAGTTGGAGTTGTTGTCGGAAAACACGGTCGAGGCATATGCTGAGCGGGATCAATTCGAGTCGTTATATTACGCGCAGATGGGCCACGCGCGGTCGTTGCTTGGCCCTCCGCGTTCCTCCTCCCCTGAACTTGTCTCCGCGGCTTCTGCTGGTGACAATCTCCATGGCTCTGGTTGCAAGCATGATTTTGTGCGCTTACCCAAGATTGACTTGCCTCATTTCAACGGCGACTATCAGCACTGGCTTGAGTTCCGAGATACGTATATTTCCCTTATTCATAATAATAGTAGTATACAAGACATTAATAAATTTCACTATCTGCGTGCTACCCTTAAAGGCAGCGCAGCAGTTGTTATTAAAAGCATAGATTTCAAAGCCGATAATTATGCTATCGCTTGGCAATTATTAATAGATAGGTATAATAATGAAAGGTTACTTATAAACAATCATATTCAAGCTTTATTTAATTTTGAACCAATACTTAAAGAATCGAGTGCATCATTACGTAACATGATAGATGTAACTAATAAGAATTTAAGAGCTCTTGACACCCTAGGACAGCCTACTTCACATTGGGATACATTGATAATTTTTATGATGTCCAAAAAATTGGATGTTGTGACCAATCGTGAGTGGGAAGAATTCAAAAATAATTTAGATCAATATCCTAATTTAAAAGAATTTCTTAAATTTTTATCTAATCGAGCAGATTTAATTGAATCATTAAATTATAATAATAATACACACCCAAAACTAGCACATAATATAAATACAAAGCACATACAAGAAATTAATAAAAATAAAAACTATCTTACAACTACAATGCTAAAAAATAATTCTTACCATACTAATAACAAAATTTCTTGTGCTATGTGTTCACAAAATCATTATTTATTTAGTTGTCAATCTTTCAGAAATTTAGATGTTGATTCACGTATTAAAAAAGCAGTTCATACACACATTGCTCTCTGAGCAATGTGTGTATGAACTGCTTACGACCAGGTCATACAGACAAGCGATGTAAACTTTCACATTGCAAATATTGCACACTTAAACATAATACCCTCTTACATAGGGATTCAGATAATCAGTCAGTTAACAATATTGTATTGTCAACTAATACAGAAATATCTAAAGCATACAATAATCAGAACATTGTATTGCTATCCACAGCTATGGTGAACACAGCAGACGTCAATGGAAAGCTGCATCCTGTAAGGCTCCTGTTGGATAACGGCAGCACGTCCAACTTTATCACCCGAAACCTTTGTGAGAAGCTGGGCTTGTCAAAGGAAGGTACTACCTCCATAGTCTCAGGTATCAATGGTCAGATTTCTAATACCTCTGAAAGCTGTACTCTTACGGTTCTGTCTTGTTTTGGTAGTTATAAGGCGAATATAACTTGTTTTATTTTACCATTCATAACACAATCAGTGCCTGGGTCTTACGTGGATAAAAAACTTATAAATATCCCGCCAGGTCTTCAGTTAGCAGATCCTAAATTTTATGTGCCGTCAGCTGTTGATATCCTCGTAGGCGCTGAAATATTTTGGGACGTCTTATTATCCCATACAGTTAATTTAGGTAAAAATCAACCTAGATTGCAGTCTTCCAAACTAGGTTGGCTTATATCAGGGTGCGTGTCTCTACCTCATGGACGTACACATCCTTCTCTATGTCATTTTTCCCAGGACGTATGTAATCAGCTAACTCGGTTCTGGGAGCTTGATTCTGTTAAGTGTAGTGGCTCTTTTTCATCTGAAGAAGAGGCCTGTGAAAATATATTTCGAAAAACAATTCGACGTAATGACAATGGCCAATTCGTGGTCACTATACCGTTGAAGGACTCTCCCGAGTGCTTAGGAGACACATACGCAATGGCTAAATGTCGATTTCTCTCCCTAGAGCGTATATTTGAACGCAACCTTATATTTAAAAATAGATACTTAGAATTCATGCAAAAGTATTTACAATTAAATCATATGACAGAAAAACCAAAATCAGAAATAAATAAGTTTCAATACTATTTACCTCATCATGGTGTTGAGCGAGAGTCGAGTACTACCACTAAGCTTCGCGTTGTCTTTGACGCGTCAGCCGCCAGCACCTCGGGTAGGTCCTTCAATGATATACACATGATAGGTCCTACAGTTCAAGAGGATTTACTATCTATTCTTTTAAGATACAGACAGCATAAATATGTTGTTACTTCTGACATAGAGAAGATGTATAGAGCCATTTTAATAGAGCCATCTCAGCGTTCTCTACAACAAATCGTCTTTAGATTTGATCCCTCAGAACCTTTAAAAACATATTATCTTAATACAGTGACGTACGGCACTGCTTCGGCACCGTATCTTGCTACTAAATGCTTAGTTTCCTTAGCAGAGCAGGCTTTAGACCCAAAGGTTAGTTACTCTATAAAGAGCGACTTTTATGTTGATGACTATTTGAGTGGCGGTGACTCTACCGATTCAGTCATAGAGCAATGTAGAGGCGTGATTGAAACTCTATCTTCTGCAAAATTTCATTTACGCAAGTGGCAGTCAAATAGTTCAAAAATATTAGAATCCATTACTAACTTTCTTTCAGAAAATACAGACAAAAAATTAAATTTAAATGTCGCTTCTCCTAGTAAGACACTTGGTTTATATTGGGACTGTAATTTAGATAATTTATTTTTCACAGTAGACTTAAATGTTAACCTCAAAGTTACAAAACGTAATATTTTATCTTTAATCAGCCAGGTGTTTGATCCGCTTGGCCTTGTCGGGCCATGCATAGTTCAGGGGAAATTTATTCTTCAACAGTTATGGATACATAAGTGTGGCTGGGATGAAGAGGTTCCATCAGATTTAAAATCACAATTTCTTGAATTTATAGAGTCCCTTCCAGCTCTCAACTCTATTTGCATTCCTCGGTGGGTGTCTTGTAGCAATCCTTCCTTATTAGAGCTTCACACTTTCACAGACGCCTCAGAACGCGCTTATGGCGCGTGTGTTTACGTAAGGACGGTAGCAGTTGATGGCACAGTTTGCGTTCGCCTTTTAACTTCAAAGAACAAGGTTGCTCCAATAAAACCTACAACTATACCACGTATGGAGTTGTGTGGTGCGTTATTGGGTACACGACTCTTTCAAAAGGTACGCAGATCTCTTACTCTTAATTTCCATCATTGCTACTTTTGGTGTGACTCTACGATCGTGCTAGGTTGGCTCTCTAAACCACCTAGTAAGCTCGACCAATTTGTACGCAATAGAGTAAGTGAGATTCAAGAAATCACGACCGGCCAGACGTGGAGCTATGTACCTTAAGTGCAACCCTGCTGATCTTGCATCTCGGGGGGTGAGGGCTGATTACATCAGCTCATCCACTCTTTGATGGTTAGGTCCTGATTTTATCAATCAGATTAAAATACAATTTCCCATTTTTCCTAATTTACAAAGTAATTTATTATTAGAAACAGCTTTATATACAGACAATCAGACAAACTTAAATAATATTATACAACTTCACCTAATTTCTAATTTAATACATAAAATGTCTTCTTATACTAAATTAATCAGAGTAGTAGCCTATATACAGAGATTTATTTTTAATTGCAGAAATAAAGTTAAAACATCATTATATTTAACTTTTACAGAACTACAATCATCGCAGAATTTAATAATACAGACTGCTCAACACGAAATGTTTCCTGAAGAGTATAAAATTCTTAAATCAGGACAAACTTTACATAAAAAGAATCGTTTGATAAGTCTTTCTCCTTACATAGATTCACAGAACTTAATTCGTGTAGGCGGTCGTTTAGCAAACTCTTACTACGATTACAATGTCAAACACCCTATTTTATTGTGTAGTAAACACCACTTGACAAAAATTATCTTTGAAAAAGAGCACAAAACACTCTTTCATGCAGGGCCTCAATTACTGTTGGCACATATACGTCTTACTTACTGGCCTCTAGCTGGAAAAAATCTTGCTAAGCACGTGGTGCGTTCCTGTGCTCGCTGTACTCGCTTTAGGGCTCAGCCTATTCAGATTTCTATGGGTAACCTACCTACTGATAGGACGCACCTTGAGTTTCCTTTTTTGAATACAGGCATGGATTACGCCGGGCCAGTGCTTATAGCCGACCGTAAAGGTAGAGGTTGTAGGCTTACTAAATCTTATATTTGTGTTTTTGTCTGCTTTGCAGTCAGAGCCGTGCACCTAGAGTTGGTGTCCGATTTAACCAAGGAGGCATTTCTTGCAGCCTTCAGCCGATTCATAAGTAGAAGGGGCAAACCTCAACGCGTGTACTCCGACAACGGCACAACCTTTGTGGGAGCTTTCAACGAGCTTTCACGCTTCTTACAAGATTCATCTAAGCATATAGAGTCTGATCTTGCGAACCAAGGTATTGAATTTAAATTCATTCCTGCCTACTCTCCACACTTTGGTGGGATATGGGAAGCAGCAGTAAAGTCAACCAAACATCTTTTGCGTAGAGTCTTGAGTCTTACTCACTTGACGTATGAAGAGTTATCGACATGTTTGATCCAGATAGAGGCTATTTTAAATTCCAGACCCTTAACACCTTTGCCCACTGATCCTTCAGATCTTTCTTTTCTTTCCCCTTCTCATTTCCTCCTCGGACGAGCTCAGAGTTCGATTCCACGACCTCAGATCACCGATGTCAACATACAGCGCCTCCAACGATTCGACCGCATCGAAAAATTGAGACAACATTTTTGGCAGCGCTACTCTAACGAATATGTGTCTCTTCTACAGCAACGAACCAAGTGGCGGACCGGGAGTCAAGACCTCAAGGTTGGAGCCATGGTCCTTGTACGGGACACCAATCTACCGCCTCTACTGTGGCTACTTGGTAGAGTAGTCGCTGTCAAGCCTGGGACAGACGGGCGCAGTCGAGTCGCCGACATACGCACGAAGAAGGGCACCATAACTCGTGCCTACAACAGCATAGTACCGCTTCCTCTTCAGTGACCTGTTCCCGGGGAATATGTTCCTGCGTCTCATCGGGCCGGGCTGGCTAACTGGTTTCTTCCCCGCGCGCCCCCTCTTACGCGCGACCCCCCGCGCGCGACCTCCCGCGCACGCCCGCGGCTTAGCGGACGACAGCGTCGCGAGCCCGTGCACTCCTCACGGGGAATTCGCCCGACCACCTCCGTACGCGACGCACGCACCGCGGCTATCATACCAGTACCTATATTATACAAGTACACATCGAAGCAGTATTTTTATTTGGTGGAGACCACCAGCACTGCCCCTGGAGCTCTGCCCCAACAATATAAGAAGAAGACTAACTGTCCCGGTGAACTTCGTGTCACTTTAGAACCTTCCCTGGACTTCTACGAATATTTTAAAACTAAAATCAGCCCAATCCGTTCAGCCGTTTTCTAGTTTTAGCGCGACTAACACATTTGAAAATGCATTTTTATATATAAGAAGAAGAAATATAAATAGACTAAACAGCATTTGTTTTGTTTGATCGATATTACAAGGTAATGACAACATTACTAAGAAAAAAACGCTCTGGCAACTCTGGCAAGGTGTGATGGCGCTGGGAGAAATAGACAATATTAACCGCAAGATTCCTGCTTAGAATCAGTGGTTATAACTAATATATATGATACAACAACCAAAGATATACAAAAAAAAAAATTGGCAATGCCTGGAAAAGATTCTGGTCCTTTAAAGAAATAGTAAAATGCATAAGTATAAACATGAGCACCAAAAGAAAACTATTTAATACATGGATTCCACCCATTCTAACATAAGGGTGCCAAACTTGGGCACTAACAAAAGCTCATACAAGTATGCTGGAAGTTGGGCCGAAGGCTATGGAGAGGAGTATGTTTGGAAAGAAAAGGATAGACAAAATAGAAAACAAGGAGTTGAGAAAAATGACACGTGTAACTGATGTAACATATAAAACTAAAAAATTGAAATGAAACAACAAACAATCAAAACATGTCCGGCCCGGACATGTTTTGATTTTGAGAGGGCCAGACAAATGGACAAAAATAATAACATCTTTGTATCCCAGAAGGGCTAAAAGAAAAGAGGGCAGATCTCTAAAAAGATGGGAAGATGAAATGGTACAAATGGCTGGCAAAATGTGGACTAGTGTATGTGGAGTGGCATGTCAGAGATGTGAGTGGAAGCTGTTGGGGGAGGCCATTGCCAAGAGGCACTCAGAAGCAGAGACCGCGCAACGGAAAAATCAATTATTGATTTGAATATTTTGTAATGTATATAAAATAAATGTATTGTTCTTCTGAATAAAGGCTAATAACAATAATAAGTTAATGACGTACAATTAAACATTTTCTAGTCTTACAAATACGTCATCTAAACTTATTGCGGGTGGGCTGAGGTAAGGGTCATGTCTAGCATAACCCATGTACCAGACTATGCACATAGTATGGGAGCAACATCCGATGGTTCTCATTCCTATATGGCATGTGCAATAGTAATGTTTTATTGCTCGACGCCCGGTTGCTGTTCTATCCAGAGCAATATACACATAGTATGTTTTAGATCGGATGTGTCGGGATTGTATTCGCCCTCGAATCAACCACAAGTCCTCTCCCTCCAATTCCCTTACAAGCTCTAGAGGAATTCCACCACTTAGCTCAATGCTAAAAACTCCATCTGGTTGAACATGCTCTCCATAGTAACTTCTCGCTTGTTTCAGCTGATATATACCGAGGCTAAATAATATTAATTCTTCTTCGGTCAGCGTAGGAAAGTCATTAAACTCAGCCATATCTGCAGACATGGGCTGGAACTGTGCTCTCATTCTGTTCAAGTTACCTCTGGCGACAAGATCTGCCAGTGTATTGGGCATGTTTATCCTTTCCCGGATTATTTGTAAAAAATCAGAAGCATGGACATTATCTACTATCAACACGTGATAAGCATTTATTAATGCTGCTGCGATTCTAAAATATTCAAACATATAGTGCAATGTTATATTAATATGAACGTTTCTCAACAGGCGGAAATCTCGTTTAAATCGGCCATTTACTACTTCCACAACCCAACGGCAAATAGTAACAAGGCGTGACTTGTTTGCTTGTTCCGTGGTTAGTTGCGTCGCTCCAGGATGCTTTGTCTCCGGCATTTTCACAGTGTAACCATTTCCTTCAAGAATGGGAACTGCATCTCTGAACCCACGGTCCAAAATAAATACGTCCCCGCTTTGGTAGAACCATTGGAATAATCCATCGCCATGATCACTTTTATTTTCAGCAATATTCTGCATTATCTGCGCATCTGAAGAAGTAGCAGCGTGTGGACCTGAAACTTCTATTATGTGACCGTCGCAGCAGACAAATAAAAATGGTTTTACTAAGTTCCGGAACTTGTGACTACTATAAGATTTTCGTTGAAAAAAGTAGTTTGAGCTTTTTTGGATGTAGATGTATGTGCCGTCCACAATTGTAATAGCTTTTCTTTCTTCGGGAGGACTTTCAATATTTCCAAAAAGACTTTCTGGGATAAGAAGATTCCTACGTGTGACATCTTCCCGAGTCATATGGTCAAACCACAAATGCATTGGAACAAAGTCTCGCAAAAGTGCTTCTCGGCCAGTCTCAAGCATTCGCGCAAATGTGGATTCGCTCGTTTTAAATATCGTTGCGAGCCTAGCATTTGAGTCTCCAGTTCGGATCTTTGCAAGTAAAGCTGCTAAAATTGTTTTTTTGTTTCTTCTTTGATTTAAGCTCGGAGTGTTGGCCAATAAATCAGAGAATTGTTCAGTAGTAAGACCAGTCCAATCGTGGAACTCTTTGTTATTGATCAATTCATAATGCTCAAAATCTAAAACTTCTGTTTTAATGTGGTTTATTAACAACCTTAGCGCACTAACGATCTGTGCAGAATTAAAATCTTGAATTAAATTGTCTTGCATAGCAAGTAAATGCCATTCATTTTGCTCGAGGTGTTCGCTGCAAACACGACTGTTTTCTGATATGAATACACTGTATCGGCAAAGAACACGTAGAATAATGTTTTCTGGTATTCTGTGTCTTGTTGAGTCTACACAGTGTTGAAATACACAAGAGTTTGCCGTATTACTAGTTCGTACAAAACCAGGTAAAACTGTAGAATGAGGCACAGCGTCAACTTCTTCGTCCGCAACATCAGGTTCTTCGTTGTCAGGTTCTTCCTGCACTTCACGTTGACGTCGGAGATATTGCCGCTCGGCCCTTTGCCAACAAGATCGGCATATAACATCTGTAGGTTCATTCTGAAAAAAAAAAGTTTATTAGCTTAGTAATATATCATTAAATAAAAAAAATAATATATCTGCGGAGGGCGGGGGGCCCTCTTTATTTGAAAACTTGTGTTTGTTAAAAAACACAGCAGCAAATGCGGCTTATGTTATAACATTATGTACATAAGAGTTATGATGTTTGTTCGTAGTAAATATCTTAGGCATATTCGTTCGTTATAGCGATAATATAATCCTCACCTGATGACCCAGTAGATCTTCAATAACAAACTGTGCGATTTCGATGTGTTGTGATTCACGGGATGTCCAACTATAACTTCGGCGATCACCAATAGGCACACGACACGTAATACACAATTGTACGTTCATAATGTCAGATATTAAGCTTCGCTAAATACACTTGATATTATATCGCTCTAAGAACAAGAGATTATTGTCACGATAGCCGTCCGATGTAACCAAAGTTGCATGGATAACTGACTGGCTGGCCGCTGGCGTAGCGCGGGCGGGCGGTTGGCAACCAATAACAATGCGCTCACGCACCCAGGTAGCCGTCCCTTAACCCTTTTCATTAGTTCTCGGAATTCCATTTGAAGTTTTGAGAGAATGTAACCTGTAATGTTTGACTCTAAACAGACAACATTCTTTATTATAAAGAATAAATATGAATGTGTTAAATAGTACGATTTTATATCTTGACCACTAGGTTTTGACCTTGAGTATTTTGCGATTATGTACCAAAATAAATTTTAATATAATATTTTTTTATATTATAATGTCACTCCAATCTTTTTTTAACAACAAAGAATTAATAAAAAAATATTTTATTTTTTATGTTATTACGACGTAACCGTTGTGCGCACAGATTGGACGTCATAGTAAAAAATGATAGAAATTGTGTATTCTATCCGAATATCGTAGTTTTTTTTTCTGGCCGGCACTTTCATTTTTTGGTCCAAAATGAATGATGTCCTTTGAACTCTTACAATCAAACGTGTATCTTCTTGTGTAATAAATTTTGAATAGCTATAGTAAAAATGCAGCGCCGCGTAGCGTTGCGTATGTCGCGGTGTGAACTGATCCAAAGACGATAAAGTTTTCAAGCCAGTTGTACAATTTGATAAATTACCGTCTAGCTTATTACATAAATAAGTACAGTCGCCGACAGATCCGGTGTACCACTTTGACCATTTACTAAGCAGTAAAGATCAAGAGTGGTCAGATCTGTCGAAATATAACCTGAAATTCGATGAGCTCTCTCTACTCGTTGTACCTCTGGAGATGACGTCACAAAATATACAAATCCGAACGGCCAGCTAGCTTGTAAGATTGGTTCAATCATCGGACCATTGGCTGTGGGTGTCTTGTACCTCTGGAGATTAGTTCGGGCCATCAACGCTTGGTGGCGCTGTTCTTTTTACGGCGTCACTAGAGATACAAATCCGAACGATGCAGTCGTATCCATTTGGTAATGAAATTATCGTTCGGATTTGTAGGTTTCGGTGGAATAAAAGAGCGAGCGCTAGAGAGTGCGAAGTCATTACGTCGTACGCATTCAGACGATCATCATGTCTTGCGAAGGAATCGTATATGTCGTTACAAATCGATACCTGTTGAATAAAAACATCTATAAAATTGGATATACCATGGCGTCTATGGAAGTTCGTTTACGCGAGTTGAACGCATACACTCCCGTTCACGAGTTGTCATTTTTTGCCGTAAAAGCATTGACTACAGAGTGTCCATCGAAAGTCGAACGTCAATTACACGTGTTGTTTTCATCGAAACGCTGTCTCGAAACAAATAAACGTGAATGGTTCACATTGAATGATGAAGATTTAACGATAATTGTAAAAATGGTTGAAGATGCGTCGGATTGTCGTGAAGATTGTAGTTGTACTACGGCAAGAAAACGTAAATTGATTTCAAAAAATCAAAATATGGATATTGATATTTGCAAGATTGATATTATATCCGAACTTGCTAACGCCTCTACAAAAATGTCATTGAACGAGGTTTGTCAAAAATTTGGCATCGACGTAGAACGCGACAATCGCAACGCATTCTTTTGGAATATTGCTATGGATGAAAAACTGGTCATTCACGATGATCTGCTAAAATGGTGTGGATATTCTGGAGAATACAAAACAATGAAAACGCATTTTCTTTCATTAGTAAAAAAAAATACTCATATTGTGTACGAAGAAATTGAAGCGCCCGAATACAAGAAGAAACGTCTTATGGTGATGAAACCAATGGATTTTGAATCATTGTTAATGCAAATGCGTAGTCCAAAAGCTATGGAAATACGTAAAATTTATTCAATTTTAAAACATATAATTTCGCAATATTCGATATATGAAAAATGCTATGAAATTAATCACATGCCTAACTAGAGTTTAAAGTAACCATGACTGACTAATATATTAATAGTTTTTAAAATTAATTCATCTTTTTTTTTATACGAAAAGGACAGGGGTATGTAGTCGTGTTTGGCAACTTGTAACAAATCATTGGTGTGTTTAATGGTAAATGGCACCGAAGACGAAGATGTTCTGTACGGCGGGTAAGAATGAGAAAACACAATATAATCATCATTGGTAAAATAATATATTTTATTGTCCATATTAAAAAGAAACACTTTTTTGGGAAATATCACAGCATATTTATACGATTTATATCCACCACACATTATATATTTATCATAATCTCGCAATAATTTTAATTTATTCATCTTTAATAATTGCTGCGTTTATGGTTATTCGAGGAAATAGCATAACCGACGAAGTCTTATTACCTTCGCGGATACATTTCAGGTCAAAGCATATGAATACAATTTCACCTTGCATTTTGGACAATTCTCGCGTAGTAGAACTTACGATTCTATTATTTTTCATTATCAGCACGTGCACGGGAGTGGTATTGTCGACATTCAAATATGACGTTCGTACAATCATCTGACGGCTCTTCTCGATAGTCAGGGGTTTCGATGGCATACTAAAATTAGGTTATATTTCGACAGATCTGACCACTCTTGATCTTTACTGCTTAGTAAATGGTCAAAGTTTTTCATTTTTATTGAACTATTTCAATAAAAACGTTAAATACAACGGCAAAATTACTACAAAATGCGAATTGTCGGGAACGCTTCAAATACCTAATCTCGCAGAGTGCAGATTTGTAATAATTAATTTAATTTAATTTAAATTTGAACTCTTACAATCAAACGTGTATCTTCTTGTGTAATGAATTAAGTTCCATTTTGAATAGCTATAGTAAAAATGCAGCGCCGCGTAGCGTTGCGTATGTCGCGGTGTGAACTGATCCAAAGACGATAAAGTTTTCAAGCCAGTTGTACAATTTGATAAATTACCGTCTAGCTTATTACATAAATAAGTACAGTCGCCGACAGATCCGGTGTACCACTTTGACCATTTACTAAGCAGTAAAGATCAAGAGTGGTCAGATCTGTCGAAATATAACCTGAAATTCGATGAGCTCTCTCTACTCGTTGTACCTCTGGAGATGACGT
The DNA here is from genome assembly GCA_963565745.1 of Phengaris arion. Classification (NCBI taxonomy): domain Eukaryota; kingdom Metazoa; phylum Arthropoda; class Insecta; order Lepidoptera; family Lycaenidae; genus Phengaris; species Phengaris arion. The sequence goes on from OY751444.1 coordinate 20,352,747, forward strand.
CACAAAATATACAAATCCGAACGGCCAGCTAGCTTGTAAGATTGGTTCAATCATCGGACCGTTGGCTGTGGGTGTCTTGTACCTCTGGAGATTAGTTCGGGCCATCAACGCTTGGTGGCGCTGTTCTTTTTACGGCGTCACTAGAGATACAAATCCGAACGATGCAGTCGTATCCATTTGGTAATGAAATTAACGTTCGGATTTGTAGGTTTCGGTGGAATAAAAGAGCGAGCGCTAGAGAGTGCGAAGTCATTACGTCGTACGCATTCAGACGATCATCATGTCTTGCGAAGGAATCGTATATGTCGTTACAAATCGATACCTGTTGAATAAAAACATCTATAAAATTGGATATACCATGGCGTCTATGGAAGTTCGTTTACGCGAGTTGAACGCATACACTCCCGTTCACGAGTTGTCAAATTTGCCGTAAAAGCATTGACTACAGAGTGTCCATCGAAAGTCGAACGTCAATTACACGTGTTGTTTTCATCGAAACGCTGTCTCGAAACAAATAAACGTGAATGGTTCACATTGAATGATGAAGATTTAACGATAATTGTAAAAATGGTTGAAGATGCGTCGGATTGTCGTGAAGATTGTAGTTGTACTACGGCAAGAAAACGTAAATTGATTTCAAAAAATCAAAATATGGATATTGATATTTGCAAGATTGATATTATATCCGAACTTGCTAACATTTTTATTGAACTATTTCAATAAAAACGTTAAATACAACGGCAAAATTACTACAAAATGCGAATTGTCGGGAACGCTTCAAATACCTAATCTCGCAGAGTGCAGATTTGTAATAATTAATTTAATTTAATTTAAATTTGAACTCTTACAATCAAACGTGTATCTTCTTGTGTAATGAATTAAGTTCCATTTTGAATAGCTATAGTAAAAATGCAGCGCCGCGTAGCGTTGCGTATGTCGCGGTGTGAACTGATCCAAAGACGATAAAGTTTTCAAGCCAGTTGTACAATTTGATAAATTACCGTCTAGCTTATTACATAAATAAGTACAGTCGCCGACAGATCCGGTGTACCACTTTGACCATTTACTAAGCAGTAAAGATCAAGAGTGGTCAGATCTGTCGAAATATAACCTGAAATTCGATGAGCTCTCTCTACTCGTTGTACCTCTGGAGATGACGTCACAAAATATACAAATCCGAACGGCCAGCTAGCTTGTAAGATTGGTTCAATCATCGGACCGTTGGCTGTGGGTGTCTTGTACCTCTGGAGATTAGTTCGGGCCATCAACGCTTGGTGGCGCTGTTCTTTTTACGGCGTCACTAGAGATACAAATCCGAACGATGCAGTCGTATCCATTTGGTAATGAAATTAACGTTCGGATTTGTAGGTTTCGGTGGAATAAAAGAGCGAGCGCTAGAGAGTGCGAAGTCATTACGTCGTACGCATTCAGACGATCATCATGTCTTGCGAAGGAATCGTATATGTCGTTACAAATCGATACCTGTTGAATAAAAACATCTATAAAATTGGATATACCATGGCGTCTATGGAAGTTCGTTTACGCGAGTCGAACGCATACACTCCCGTTCACGAGTTGTCAATTTTTGCCGTAAAAGCATTGACTACAGAGTGTCCATCGAAAGTCGAACGTCAATTACACGTGTTGTTTTCATCGAAACGCTGTCTCGAAACAAATAAACGTGAATGGTTCACATTGAATGATGAAGATTTAACGATAATTGTAAAAATGGTTGAAGATGCGTCGGATTGTCGTGAAGATTGTAGTTGTACTACGGCAAGAAAACGTAAATTGATTTCAAAAAATCAAAATATGGATATTGATATTTGCAAGATTGATATTATATCCGAACTTGCTAACATTTTTATTGAACTATTTCAATAAAAACGTTAAATACAACGGCAAAATTACTACAAAATGCGAATTGTCGGGAACGCTTCAAATACCTAATCTCGCAGAGTGCAGATTTGTAATAATTAATTTAATTTAATTTAAATTTGAACTCTTACAATCAAACGTGTATCTTCTTGTGTAATGAATTAAGTTCCATTTTGAATAGCTATAGTAAAAATGCAGCGCCGCGTAGCGTTGCGTATGTCGCGGTGTGAACTGATCCAAAGACGATAAAGTTTTCAAGCCAGTTGTACAATTTGATAAATTACCGTCTAGCTTATTACATAAATAAGTACAGTCGCCGACAGATCCGGTGTACCACTTTGACCATTTACTAAGCAGTAAAGATCAAGAGTGGTCAGATCTGTCGAAATATAAACTGAAATTCGATGAGCTCTCTCTACTCGTTGTACCTCTGGAGATGACGTCACAAAATATACAAATCCGAACGGCCAGCTAGCTTGTAAGATTGGTTCAATCATCGGACCGTTGGCTGTGGGTGTCTTGTACCTCTGGAGATTAGTTCGGGCCATCAACGCTTGGTGGCGCTGTTCTTTTTACGGCGTCACTAGAGATACAAATCCGAACGATGCAGTCGTGTATCCATTTGGTAATGAAATTATCGTTCGGATTTGTAGGTTTCGGTGGAATAAAAGAGCGAGCGCTAGAGAGTGCGAAGTCATTACGTCGTACGCATTCAGACGATCATCATGTCTTGCGAAGGAATCGTATATGTCGTTACAAATCGATACCTGTTGAATAAAAACATCTATAAAATTGGATATACCATGGCGTCTATGGAAGTTCGTTTACGCGAGTTGAACGCATACACTCCCGTTCACGAGTTGTCATTTTTTGCCGTAAAAGCATTGACTACAGAGTGTCCATCGAAAGTCGAACGTCAATTACACGTGTTGTTTTCATCGAAACGCTGTCTCGAAACAAATAAACGTGAATGGTTCACATTGAATGATGAAGATTTAACGATAATTGTAAAAATGGTTGAAGATGCGTCGGATTGTCGTGAAGATTGTAGTTGTACTACGGCAAGAAAACGTAAATTGATTTCAAAAAATCAAAATATGGATATTGATATTTGCAAGATTGATATTATATCCGAACTTGCTAACGCCTCTACAAAAATGTCATTGAACGAGGTTTGTCAAAAATTTGGCATCGACGTAGAACGCGACAATCGCAACGCATTCTTTTGGAATATTGCTATGGATGAAAAACTGGTCATTCACGATGATCTGCTAAAATGGTGTGGATATTCTGGAGAATACAAAACAATGAAAACGCATTTTCTTTCATTAGTAAAAAAAAATACTCATATTGTGTACGAAGAAATTGAAGCGCCCGAATACAAGAAGAAACGTCTTATGGTGATGAAACCAATGGATTTTGAATCATTGTTAATGCAAATGCGTAGTCCAAAAGCTATGGAAATACGTAAAATTTATTCAATTTTAAAACATATAATTTCGCAATATTCGATATATGAAAAATGCTATGAAATTAATCACATGCCTAACTAGAGTTTAAAGTAACCATGACTGACTAATATATTAATAGTTTTTAAAATTAATTCATCTTTTTTTTTATACGAAAAGGACAGGGGTATGTAGTCGTGTTTGGCAACTTGTAACAAATCATTGGTGTGTTTAATGGTAAATGGCACCGAAGACGAAGATGTTCTGTACGGCGGGTAAGAATGAGAAAACACAATATAATCATCATTGGTAAAATAATATATTTTATTGTCCATATTAAAAAGAAACACTTTTTTGGGAAATATCACAGCATATTTATACGATTTATATCCACCACACATTATATATTTATCATAATCTCGCAATAATTTTAATTTATTCATCTTTAATAATTGCTGCGTTTATGGTTATTCGAGGAAATAGCATAACCGACGAAGTCTTATTACCTTCGCGGATACATTTCAGGTCAAAGCATATGAATACAATTTCACCTTGCATTTTGGACAATTCTCGCGTAGTAGAACTTACGATTCTATTATTTTTCATTATCAGCACGTGCACGGGAGTGGTATTGTCGACATTCAAATATGACGTTCGTACAATCATCTGACGGCTCTTCTCGATAGTCAGGGGTTTCGATGGCATACTAAAATTAGGTTATATTTCGACAGATCTGACCACTCTTGATCTTTACTGCTTAGTAAATGGTCAAAGTGGTACACCGGATCTGTCGGCGACTGTACTTATTTATGTAATAAGCTAGACGGTAATTTATCAAATTGTACAACTGGCTTGAAAACTTTATCGTCTTTGGATCAGTTCACACCGCGACATACGCAACGCTACGCGGCGCTGCATTTTTACTATAGCTATTCAAAATGGAACTTAATTCATTACACAAGAAGATATACGTTTGATTGTAAGAGTTCAAATTTAAATTAAATTAAATTAATTATTACAAATCTGCACTCTGCGAGATTAGATATTTGAAGCGTTCCCGACAATTCGCATTTTGTAGTAATTTTGCCGTTGTATTTAACGTTTTTATTGAAATAGTTCAATAAAAATGAAAAACTTTGACCATTTACTAAGCAGTAAAGATCAAGAGTGGTCAGATCTGTCGAAATATAACCTAATTTTAGTATGCCATCGAAACCCCTGACTATCGAGAAGAGCCGTCAGATGATTGTACGAACGTCATATTTGAATGTCGACAATACCACTCCCGTGCACGTGCTGATAATGAAAAATAATAGAATCGTAAGTTCTACTACGCGAGAATTGTCCAAAATGCAAGGTGAAATTGTATTCATATGCTTTGACCTGAAATGTATCCGCGAAGGTAATAAGACTTCGTCGGTTATGCTATTTCCTCGAATAACCATAAACGCAGCAATTATTAAAGATGAATAAATTAAAATTATTGCGAGATTATGATAAATATATAATGTGTGGTGGATATAAATCGTATAAATATGCTGTGATATTTCCCAAAAAAGTGTTTCTTTTTAATATGGACAATAAAATATATTATTTTACCAATGATGATTATATTGTGTTTTCTCATTCTTACCCGCCGTACAGAACATCTTCGTCTTCGGTGCCATTTACCATTAAACACACCAATGATTTGTTACAAGTTGCCAAACACGACTACATACCCCTGTCCTTTTCGTATAAAAAAAAAGATGAATTAATTTTAAAAACTATTAATATATTAGTCAGTCATGGTTACTTTAAACTCTAGTTAGGCATGTGATTAATTTCATAGCATTTTTCATATATCGAATATTGCGAAATTATATGTTTTAAAATTGAATAAATTTTACGTATTTCCATAGCTTTTGGACTACGCATTTGCATTAACAATGATTCAAAATCCATTGGTTTCATCACCATAAGACGTTTCTTCTTGTATTCGGGCGCTTCAATTTCTTCGTACACAATATGAGTATTTTTTTTTACTAATGAAAGAAAATGCGTTTTCATTGTTTTGTATTCTCCAGAATATCCACACCATTTTAGCAGATCATCGTGAATGACCAGTTTTTCATCCATAGCAATATTCCAAAAGAATGCGTTGCGATTGTCGCGTTCTACGTCGATGCCAAATTTTTGACAAACCTCGTTCAATGACATTTTTGTAGAGGCGTTAGCAAGTTCGGATATAATATCAATCTTGCAAATATCAATATCCATATTTTGATTTTTTGAAATCAATTTACGTTTTCTTGCCGTAGTACAACTACAATCTTCACGACAATCCGACGCATCTTCAACCATTTTTACAATTATCGTTAAATCTTCATCATTCAATGTGAACCATTCACGTTTATTTGTTTCGAGACAGCGTTTCGATGAAAACAACACGTGTAATTGACGTTCGACTTTCGATGGACACTCTGTAGTCAATGCTTTTACGGCAAAAAATGACAACTCGTGAACGGGAGTGTATGCGTTCAACTCGCGTAAACGAACTTCCATAGACGCCATGGTATATCCAATTTTATAGATGTTTTTATTCAACAGGTATCGATTTGTAACGACATATACGATTCCTTCGCAAGACATGATGATCGTCTGAATGCGTACGACGTAATGACTTCGCACTCTCTAGCGCTCGCTCTTTTATTCCACCGAAACCTACAAATCCGAACGATAATTTCATTACCAAATGGATACACGACTGCATCGTTCGGATTTGTATCTCTAGTGACGCCGTAAAAAGAACAGCGCCACCAAGCGTTGATGGCCCGAACTAATCTCCAGAGGTACAAGACACCCACAGCCAACGGTCCGATGATTGAACCAATCTTACAAGCTAGCTGGCCGTTCGGATTTGTATATTTTGTGACGTCATCTCCAGAGGTACAACGAGTAGAGAGAGCTCATCGAATTTCAGGTTATATTTCGACAGATCTGACCACTCTTGATCTTTACTGCTTAGTAAATGGTCAAAGTGGTACACCGGATCTGTCGGCGACTGTACTTATTTATGTAATAAGCTAGACGGTAATTTATCAAATTGTACAACTGGCTTGAAAACTTTATCGTCTTTGGATCAGTTCACACCGCGACATACGCAACGCTACGCGGCGCTGCATTTTTACTATAGCTATTCAAAATTTATTACACAAGAAGATACACGTTTGATTGTAAGAGTTCAAAGGACATCATTCATTTTGGACCAAAAAATGAAAGTGCCGGCCAGAAAAAAAAACTACGATATTCGGATAGAATACACAATTTCTATCATTTTTTACTATGACGTCCAATCTGTGCGCACAACGGTTACGTCGTAATAACATAAAAAATAAAATATTTTTTTATTAATTCTTTGTTGTTAAAAAAAGATTGGAGTGACATTATAATATAAAAAAATATTATATTAAAATTTATTTTGGTACATAATCGCAAAATACTCAAGGTCAAAACCTAGTGGTCAAGATATAAAATCGTACTATTTAACACATTCATATTTATTCTTTATAATAAAGAATGTTGTCTGTTTAGAGTCAAACATTACAGGTTACATTCTCTCAAAACTTCAAATGGAATTCCGAGAACTAATGAAAAGGGTTAAGGGACGGCTACCTGGGTGCGTGAGCGCATTGTTATTGGTTGCCAACCGCCCGCCCGCGCTACGCCAGCGGCCAGCCAGTCAGTTATCCATGCAACTTTGGTTACATCGGACGGCTATCGTGACAATAATCTCTTGTTCTTAGAGCGATATAATATCAAGTGTATTTAGCGAAGCTTAATATCTGACATTATGAACGTACAATTGTGTATTACGTGTCGTGTGCCTATTGGTGATCGCCGAAGTTATAGTTGGACATCCCGTGAATCACAACACATCGAAATCGCACAGTTTGTTATTGAAGATCTACTGGGTCATCAGGTGAGGATTATATTATCGCTATAACGAACGAATATGCCTAAGATATTTACTACGAACAAACATCATAACTCTTATGTACATAATGTTATAACATAAGCCGCATTTGCTGCTGTGTTTTTTAACAAACACAAGTTTTCAAATAAAGAGGGCCCCCCGCCCTCCGCAGATATATTATTTTTTTTATTTAATGATATATTACTAAGCTAATAAACTTTTTTTTTTCAGAATGAACCTACAGATGTTATATGCCGATCTTGTTGGCAAAGGGCCGAGCGGCAATATCTCCGACGTCAACGTGAAGTGCAGGAAGAACCTGACAACGAAGAACCTGATGTTGCGGACGAAGAAGTTGACGCTGTGCCTCATTCTACAGTTTTACCTGGTTTTGTACGAACTAGTAATACGGCAAACTCTTGTGTATTTCAACACTGTGTAGACTCAACAAGACACAGAATACCAGAAAACATTATTCTACGTGTTCTTTGCCGATACAGTGTATTCATATCAGAAAACAGTCGTGTTTGCAGCGAACACCTCGAGCAAAATGAATGGCATTTACTTGCTATGCAAGACAATTTAATTCAAGATTTTAATTCTGCACAGATCGTTAGTGCGCTAAGGTTGTTAATAAACCACATTAAAACAGAAGTTTTAGATTTTGAGCATTATGAATTGATCAATAACAAAGAGTTCCACGATTGGACTGGTCTTACTGCTGAACAATTCTCTGATTTATTGGCCAACACTCCGAGCTTAAATCAAAGAAGAAACAAAAAAACAATTTTAGCAGCTTTACTTGCAAAGATCCGAACTGGAGACTCAAATGCTAGGCTCGCAACGATATTTAAAACGAGCGAATCCACATTTGCGCGAATGCTTGAGACTGGCCGAGAAGCACTTTTGCGAGACTTTGTTCCAATGCATTTGGGGTTTGACCATATGACTCGGGAAGATGTCACACGTAGGAATCTTCTTATCCCAGAAAGTCTTTTTGGAAATATTGAAAGTCCTCCCGAAGAAAGAAAAGCTATTACAATTGTGGACGGCACATACATCTACATCCAAAAAAGCTCAAACTACTTTTTTCAACGAAAATCTTATAGTAGTCACAAGTTCCGGAACTTAGTAAAACCATTTTTATTTGTCTGCTGCGACGGTCACATAATAGAAGTTTCAGGTCCACACGCTGCTACTTCTTCAGATGCGCAGATAATGCAGAATATTGCTGAAAATAAAAGTGATCATGGCGATGGATTATTCCAATGGTTCTACCAAAGCGGGGACGTATTTATTTTGGACCGTGGGTTCAGAGATGCAGTTCCCATTCTTGAAGGAAATGGTTACACTGTGAAAATGCCGGAGACAAAGCATCCTGGAGCGACGCAACTAACCACGGAACAAGCAAACAAGTCACGCCTTGTTACTATTTGCCGTTGGGTTGTGGAAGTAGTAAATGGCCGATTTAAACGAGATTTCCGCCTGTTGAGAAACGTTCATATTAATATAACATTGCACTATATGTTTGAATATTTTAGAATCGCAGCAGCATTAATAAATGCTTATCACGTGTTGATAGTAGATAATGTCCATGCTTCTGATTTTTTACAAATAATCCGGGAAAGGATAAACATGCCCAATACACTGGCAGATCTTGTCGCCAGAGGTAACTTGAACAGAATGAGAGCACAGTTCCAGCCCATGTCTGCAGATATGGCTGAGTTTAATGACTTTCCTACGCTGACCGAAGAAGAATTAATATTATTTAGCCTCGGTATATATCAGCTGAAACAAGCGAGAAGTTACTATGGAGAGCATGTTCAACCAGATGGAGTTTTTAGCATTGAGCTAAGTGGTGGAATTCCTCTAGAGCTTATAAGGGAATTGGAGGGAGAGGACTTGTGGTTGATTCGAGGGCGAATACAATCCCGACACATCCGATCTAAAACATACTATGTGTATATTGCTCTGGATAGAACAGCAACCGGGCGTCGAGCAATAAAACATTACTATTGCACATGCCATATAGGAATGAGAACCATCGGATGTTGCTCCCATACTATGTGCATAGTCTGGTACATGGGTTATGCTAGACATGACCCTTACCTCAGCCCACCCGCAATAAGTTTAGATGACGTATTTGTAAGACTAGAAAATGTTTAATTGTACGTCATTAACTTATTATTGTTATTAGCCTTTATTCAGAAGAACAATACATTTATTTTATATACATTACAAAATATTCAAATCAATAATTGATTTTTCCGTTGCGCGGTCTCTGCTTCTGAGTGCCTCTTGGCAATGGCCTCCCCCAACAGCTTCCACTCACATCTCTGACATGCCACTCCACATACACTAGTCCACATTTTGCCAGCCATTTGTACCATTTCATCTTCCCATCTTTTTAGAGATCTGCCCTCTTTTCTTTTAGCCCTTCTGGGATACAAAGATGTTATTATTTTTGTCCATTTGTCTGGCCCTCTCAAAATCAAAACATGTCCGGGCCGGACATGTTTTGATTGTTTGTTGTTTCATTTCAATTTTTTAGTTTTATATGTTACATCAGTTACACGTGTCATTTTTCTCAACTCCTTGTTTTCTATTTTGTCTATCCTTTTCTTTCCAAACATACTCCTCTCCATAGCCTTCGGCCCAACTTCCAGCATACTTGTATGAGCTTTTGTTAGTGCCCAAGTTTGGCACCCTTATGTTAGAATGGGTGGAATCCATGTATTAAATAGTTTTCTTTTGGTGCTCATGTTTATACTTATGCATTTTACTATTTCTTTAAAGGACCAGAATCTTTTCCAGGCATTGCCAATTTTTTTTTTTGTATATCTTTGGTTGTTGTATCATATATATTAGTTATAACCACTGATTCTAAGCAGGAATCTTGCGGTTAATATTGTCTATTTCTCCCAGCGCCATCACACCTTGCCAGAGTTGCCAGAGCGTTTTTTTCTTAGTAATGTTGTCATTACCTTGTAATATCGATCAAACAAAACAAATGCTGTTTAGTCTATTTATATTTCTTCTTCTTATATATAAAAATGCATTTTCAAATGTGTTAGTCGCGCTAAAACTAGAAAACGGCTGAACGGATTGGGCTGATTTTAGTTTTAAAATATTCGTAGAAGTCCAGGGAAGGTTCTAAAGTGACACGAAGTTCACCGGGACAGTTAGTCTTCTTCTTATATATAGAAATGGATTTTCAAATGTGTTAGTCGCGCTAAAACTCGAAAACGGCTGAACTAGTTGGGCTGATTTTAGTCTCAAAATATTCGTAGAAGTCCAGGGAAGGTTTTAAAGTGACACGAAATTCACCGGGACAGCTAGTACTTGATACATATTTTTTATTTTTATTTTATGACTAAATATTTTTTTCCAATACTATTTATCAACCTTACCACTGTGTTTTACTATCAAGTATTATATCATAACGTAAGATATCCATGCTTTTAATAGTGACACTCCAACCTTTTTATCACAAAAGGATTATTTTTAAATTATTTTATTACGACGTAACCATTGGGCGCACAGATTGGACGTCATAGTAAAAAATGTTAGGAATTGTGTATTCTATTCGAATATATATTTTTTTCTTTCTGGCCGGCACTTTCATTTTTTGGTCCAAAAATGTATGAAACGTGAATGATGTCCTTTAAATAATTAAATTAAATTAATTATTACAAATCTGCACTCTGCGAGATTAGGTATTTGAAGCGTTCCCGACAATTCGCATTTTGTAGTAATTTTGCCGTTGTATTTATCATTTTTATTGAACTATTTCAATAAAAACGTTAAATACAACGGCAAAATTACTACAAAATGCGAATTGTCGGGAACGCTTCAAATACCTAATCTCGCAGAGTGCAGATTTGTAATAATTAATTTAATTTAATTTAAATTTGAACTCTTACAATCAAACGTGTATCTTCTTGTGTAATGAATTAAGTTCCATTTTGAATAGCTATAGTAAAAATGCAGCGCCGCGTAGCGTTGCGTATGTCGCGGTGTGAACTGATCCAAAGACGATAAAGTTTTCAAGCCAGTTGTACAATTTAATAAATTACCGTCTAGCTTATTACATAAATAAGTACAGTCGCCGACAGATCCGGTGTACCACTTTGACCATTTACTAAGCAGTAAAGATCAAGAGTGGTCAGATCTGTCGAAATATAACCTGAAATTCGATGAGCTCTCTCTACTCGTTGTACCTCTGGAGATGACGTCACAAAATATACAAATCCGAACGGCCAGCTAGCTTGTAAGATTGGTTCAATCATCGGACCGTTGGCTGTGGGTGTCTTGTACCTCTGGAGATTAGTTCGGGCCATCAACGCTTGGTGGCGCTGTTCTTTTTACGGCGTCACTAGAGATACAAATCCGAACGATGCAGTCGTATCCATTTGGTAATGAAATTATCGTTCGGATTTGTAGGTTTCGGTGGAATAAAAGAGCGAGCGCTAGAGAGTGCGAAGTCATTACGTCGTACGCATTCAGACGATCATCATGTCTTGCGAAGGAATCGTATATGTCGTTACAAATCGATACCTGTTGAATAAAAACATCTATAAAATTGGATATACCATGGCGTCTATGGAAGTTCGTTTACGCGAGTTGAACGCATACACTCCCGTTCACGAGTTGTCATTTTTTGCCGTAAAAGCATTGACTACAGAGTGTCCATCGAAAGTCGAACGTCAATTACACGTGTTGTTTTCATCGAAACGCTGTCTCGAAACAAATAAACGTGAATGGTTCACATTGAATGATGAAGATTTAACGATAATTGTAAAAATGGTTGAAGATGCGTCGGATTGTCGTGAAGATTGTAGTTGTACTACGGCAAGAAAACGTAAATTGATTTCAAAAAATCAAAATATGGATATTGATATTTGCAAGATTGATATTATATCCGAACTTGCTAACGCCTCTACAAAAATGTCATTGAACGAGGTTTGTCAAAAATTTGGCATCGACGTAGAACGCGACAATCGCAACGCATTCTTTTGGAATATTGCTATGGATGAAAAACTGGTCATTCACGATGATCTGCTAAAATGGTGTGGATATTCTGGAGAATACAAAACAATGAAAACGCATTTTCTTTCATTAGTAAAAAAAAATACTCATATTGTGTACGAAGAAATTGAAGCGCCCGAATACAAGAAGAAACGTCTTATGGTGATGAAACCAATGGATTTTGAATCATTGTTAATGCAAATGCGTAGTCCAAAAGCTATGGAAATACGTAAAATTTATTCAATTTTAAAACATATAATTTCGCAATATTCGATATATGAAAAATGCTATGAAATTAATCACATGCCTAACTAGAGTTTAAAGTAACCATGACTGACTAATATATTAATAGTTTTTAAAATTAATTCATCTTTTTTTTTATACGAAAAGGACAGGGGTATGTAGTCGTGTTTGGCAACTTGTAACAAATCATTGGTGTGTTTAATGGTAAATGGCACCGAAGACGAAGATGTTCTGTACGGCGGGTAAGAATGAGAAAACACAATATAATCATCATTGGTAAAATAATATATTTTATTGTCCATATTAAAAAGAAACACTTTTTTGGGAAATATCACAGCATATTTATACGATTTATATCCACCACACATTATATATTTATCATAATCTCGCAATAATTTTAATTTATTCATCTTTAATAATTGCTGCGTTTATGGTTATTCGAGGAAATAGCATAACCGACGAAGTCTTATTACCGTCGCGGATACATTTCAGGTCAAAGCATATGAATACAATTTCACCTTGCATTTTGGACAATTCTCGCGTAGTAGAACTTACGATTCTATTATTTTTCATTATCAGCACGTGCACGGGAGTGGTATTGTCAACATTCAAATATGACGTTCGTACAATCATCTGACGGCTCTTCTCGATAGTCAGGGGTTTCGATGGCATACTAAAATTAGGTTATATTTCGACAGATCTGACCACTCTTGATCTTTACTGCTTAGTAAATGGTCAAAGTGGTACACCGGATCTGTCGGCGACTGTACTTATTTATGTAATAAGCTAGACGGTAATTTATCAAATTGTACAACTGGCTTGAAAACTTTATCGTCTTTGGATCAGTTCACACCGCGACATACGCAACGCTACGCGGCGCTGCATTTTTACTATAGCTATTCAAAATGGAACTTAATTCATTACACAAGAAGATACACGTTTGATTGTAAGAGTTCAAATTTAAATTAAATTAAATTAATTATTACAAATCTGCACTCTGCGAGATTAGGTATTTGAAGCGTTCCCGACAATTCGCATTTTGTAGTAATTTTGCCGTTGTATTTAACGATTTTATTGAAATAGTTCAATAAAAATGAAAAACTTTGACCATTTACTAAGCAGTAAAGATCAAGAGTGTCAGATCTGTCGAAATATAACCTAATTTTAGTATGCCATCGAAACCCCTGACTATCGAGAAGAGCCGTCAGATGATTGTACGAACGTCATATTTGAATGTCGACAATACTACTCCCGTGCACGTGCTGATAATGAAAAATAATAGAATCGTAAGTTCTACTACGCGAGAATTGTCCAAAATGCAAGGTGAAATTGTATTCATATGCTTTGACCTGAAATGTATCCGCGAAGGTAATAAGACTTCGTCGGTTATGCTATTTCCTCGAATAACCATAAACGCAGCAATTATTAAAGATGAATAAATTAAAATTATTGCGAGATTATGATAAATATATAATGTGTGGTGGATATAAATCGTATAAATATGCTGTGATATTTCCCAAAAAAGTGTTTCTTTTTAATATGGACAATAAAATATATTATTTTACCAATGATGATTATATTGTGTTTTCTCATTCTTACCCGCCGTACAGAACATCTTCGTCTTCGGTGCCATTTACCATTAAACACACCAATGATTTGTTACAAGTTGCCAAACACGACTACATACCCCTGTCCTTTTCGTATAAAAAAAAAGATGAATTAATTTTAAAAACTATTAATATATTAGTCAGTCATGGTTACTTTAAACTCTAGTTAGGCATGTGATTAATTTCATAGCATTTTTCATATATCGAATCTTGCGAAATTATATGTTTTAAAATTGAATAAATTTTACGTATTTCCATAGCTTTTGGACTACGCATTTGCATTAACAATGATTCAAAATCCATTGGTTTCATCACCATAAGACGTTTCTTCTTGTATTCGGGCGCTTCAATTTCTTCGTACACAATATGAGTATTTTTTTTTTACTAATGAAAGAAAATGCGTTTTCATTGTTTTGTATTCTCCAGAATATCCACACCATTTTAGCAGATCATCGTGAATGACCAGTTTTTCATCCATAGCAATATTCCAAAAGAATGCGTTGCGATTGTCGCGTTCTACGTCGATGCCAAATTTTAGACAAACCTCGTTCAATGACATTTTTGTAGAGGCGTTAGAAAGTTCGGATATAATATCAATCTTGCAAATATCAATATCCATATTTTGATTTTTTGAAATCAATTTACGTTTTCTTGCCGTAGTACAACTACAATCTTCACGACAATCCGACGCATCTTCAACCATTTTTACAATTATCGTTAAATCTTCATCATTCAATGTGAACCATTCACGTTTATTTGTTTCGAGACAGCGTTTCGATGAAAACAACACGTGTAATTGACGTTCGACTTTCGATGGACACTCTGTAGTCAATGCTTTTACGGCAAAAAATGACAACTCGTGAACGGGAGTGTATGCGTTCAACTCGCGTAAACGAACTTCCATAGACGCCATGGTATATCCAATTTTATAGATGTTTTTATTCAACAGGTATCGATTTGTAACGACATATACGATTCCTTCGCAAGACATGATGATCGTCTGAATGCGTACGACGTAATGACTTCGCACTCTCTAGCGCTCGCTCTTTTATTCCACCGAAACCTACAAATCCGAACGATAATTTCATTACCAAATGGATACACGACTGCATCGTTCGGATTTGTATCTCTAGTGACGCCGTAAAAAGAACAGCGCCACCAAGCGTTGATGGCCCGAACTAATCTCCAGAGGTACAAGACACCCACAGCCAACGGTCCGATGATTGAACCAATCTTACAAGCTAGCTGGCCGTTCGGATTTGTATATTTTGTGACGTCATCTCCAGAGGTACAACGAGTAGAGAGAGCTCATCGAATTTCAGGTTATATTTCGACAGATCTGACCACTCTTGATCTTTACTGCTTAGTAAATGGTCAAAGTGGTACACCGGATCTGTCGGCGACTGTACTTATTTATGTAATAAGCTAGACGGTAATTTATCAAATTGTACAACTGGCTTGAAAACTTTATCGTCTTTGGATCAGTTCACACCGCGACATACGCAACGCTACGCGGCGCTGCATTTTTACTATAGCTATTCAAAATGGAACTTAATTCATTACACAAGAAGATACACGTTTGATTGTAAGAGTTCAAATTTAAATTAAATTAAATTAATTATTACAAATCTGCACTCTGCGAGATTAGGTATTTGAAGCGTTCCCGACAATTCGCATTTTGTAGTAATTTTGCCGTTGTATTTAACGATTTTATTGAAATAGTTCAATAAAAATGAAAAACTTTGACCATTTACTAAGCAGTAAAGATCAAGAGTGTCAGATCTGTCGAAATATAACCTAATTTTAGTATGCCATCGAAACCCCTGACTATCGAGAAGAGCCGTCAGATGATTGTACGAACGTCATATTTGAATGTCGACAATACTACTCCCGTGCACGTGCTGATAATGAAAAATAATAGAATCGTAAGTTCTACTACGCGAGAATTGTCCAAAATGCAAGGTGAAATTGTATTCATATGCTTTGACCTGAAATGTATCCGCGAAGGTAATAAGACTTCGTCGGTTATGCTATTTCCTCGAATAACCATAAACGCAGCAATTATTAAAGATGAATAAATTAAAATTATTGCGAGATTATGATAAATATATAATGTGTGGTGGATATAAATCGTATAAATATGCTGTGATATTTCCCAAAAAAGTGTTTCTTTTTAATATGGACAATAAAATATATTATTTTACCAATGATGATTATATTGTGTTTTCTCATTCTTACCCGCCGTACAGAACATCTTCGTCTTCGGTGCCATTTACCATTAAACACACCAATGATTTGTTACAAGTTGCCAAACACGACTACACACCCCTGTCCTTTTCGTATAAAAAAAAAGATGAATTAATTTTAAAAACTATTAATATATTAGTCAGTCATGGTTACTTTAAACTCTAGTTAGGCATGTGATTAATTTCATAGCATTTTTCATATATCGAATATTGCGAAATTATATGTTTTAAAATTGAATAAATTTTACGTATTTCCATAGCTTTTGGACTACGCATTTGCATTAACAATGATTCAAAATCCATTGGTTTCATCACCATAAGACGTTTCTTCTTGTATTCGGGCGCTTCAATTTCTTCGTACACAATATGAGTATTTTTTTTTACTAATGAAAGAAAATGCGTTTTCATTGTTTTGTATTCTCCAGAATATCCACACCATTTTAGCAGATCATCGTGAATGACCAGTTTTTCATCCATAGCAATATTCCAAAAGAATGCGTTGCGATTGTCGCGTTCTACGTCGATGCCAAATTTTTGACAAACCTCGTTCAATGACATTTTTGTAGAGGCGTTAGCAAGTTCGGATATAATATCAATCTTGCAAATATCAATATCCATATTTTGATTTTTTGAAATCAATTTACGTTTTCTTGCCGTAGTACAACTACAATCTTCACGACAATCCGACGCATCTTCAACCATTTTTACAATTATCGTTAAATCTTCATCATTCAATGTGAACCATTCACGTTTATTTGTTTCGAGACAGCGTTTCGATGAAAACAACACGTGTAATTGACGTTCGACTTTCGATGGACACTCTGTAGTCAATGCTTTTACGGCAAAAAATGACAACTCGTGAACGGGAGTGTATGCGTTCAACTCGCGTAAACGAACTTCCATAGACGCCATGGTATATCCAATTTTATAGAAGTTTTTATTCAACAGGTATCGATTTGTAACGACATATACGATTCCTTCGCAAGACATGATGATCGTCTGAATGCGTACGACGTAATGACTTCGCACTCTTTTTTTTTTTTTTTTTTTTTTTTTTTTTTTCGAACGGGTCTATGCTAAGGGTCGGGTTAAGACCGCTGTAGCTAAGTCGGACTATAACTAGCCTGGTGGCTAGTTTACTTGGTTAGAGTCGATGGGAGGGTTTGACCCTCCCTAACATCACCCGGGTGATGTTCAGACCGGATTTTGGGGACAGCTACGAGTTGTGAGCTATTATTATGACAGGGGAGACGCGGGTCTCACCTGCTAAGGGGTCCGACCCCTTCCTCACTCGCTGATGAGTGAGGTTGCTCGCGCGCGGTAGCATAAGCTAGCGGCGTGCGAGTTGTCGCGATAGAGGAGCTCTCGTTTTTATCGCTATCGGTACTGAGAGGGCCGTCCCTCTCCCCTTCCGCGTACGGTCGGGATGATTCGCGCGCGTAAGTCCTAATATCGATGAGGTTCGCGGTATTGATAGAGCTCTCTATAACAATATCGCGGTCGCGGGCACTATTTAGGAGTGAACCTAGTCTACTGGGATGCGAACTCGAACTCGGGTTCGGGTCCGGTCCCGTGTTAGGGTCGGTCTGTACGTCTGTACGTGTTGTCGTGTCGGATGTGGGACCTCGGGGTAGGCGCCGGCGTCGACCCCGGTGCGATGATAGTCGCGCGGGTGCGTGTGATTTGTGTTTACGTAACTGTACACAGTACGTTACGTATTTTGTGATCGGGTCTACGGGATCGGCTAAGATATGCTTAGGCCGTTTGTACGGGTGTCGGAAGGTCTGTGCGTCGTGTTCATAGTCCAGTGCCTTTTTGATAAGGGGGTTGGGGTGGTTTTTGCTTTTATCAAATAATCTCTCTACGAGTTCCTTGATATAGGCTTTAATAGTGACGATTTCGCAGTCCCTATGCAAGTCGATGTTACGCATGTACCAGGGGGCGCCTGTTGCCATGCGTAGAAACCGGTTTTGGACTCTTTGCAAACGGTCCAGTTGAGACTCGCTTATCTGTGCGAAAGAGACGCACGCATAAGTGAGTATCGTTCTAATGCAAACTTTATACAATGTAAGCTTATGTCTTAGGGACATTTTGCTTCGCGGATTAAGTAGCGGATATAATTTGTAGAGTACAAATTTCGCTTTACGTAACGTGTTGCTAATATGACTCGAAAACGACATCGACTTGTTTAGTACTACGCCTAAATATTTCACCTGAGTGACCTGTGGGATTTTGTTGCCGTGCAGGCTTATAGGGCTCATAAGTTTACGGGGGCAAGTACGCCTCATTGCACTTTTAATATCAAATTGGATGGCGTGACTTTTGTCGGGATTGACTTCTATTCTCCATTTGGAGAACCAGTTACCGAGAGCGGTAACTGACTCCTGGAGGGCTTTTGACGCGGTACAGGCTCGTATGTGGGAATAATAAAGGGCTGTGTCGTCCGCGAACATAGCTAATTGCACCTTAGCGTGTTTGGGGATGTCACTAGTGTACAGGTTATATAGGGAGGGCGAGAGGACCGAGCCCTGCGGCACTCCCGCCTCCATATATCTTTGCGACGACAGTGCGCCTTCAACGCGGAAATGAAATTTACGGTTTTTTAAAAAGTTACTAATCAGTAGAACAAGATAATCAGGTATTTCCATTTGATAGAGTTTGTATAACAGTCCGTTATGCCAAATTTTATCAAAAGCTTTTGCAATGTCAAAGAATACGGCGCATGTCGTCTTCCTGTCGTTTTTGCTAGATATTATGTACTCCGTTAAGCGGTGTACTTGAGCGGGACAACTGTGCATTTCGCGGAAGGCGAACTGCTCGTCTGGAAGGAGTTTTTTGTCGGATATGACGTCATTGAGGCGCCTTTTGATAACTCTTTCGTAGACTTTACCGAGGGAGCTAATGAGACTTATTGGACGGTAACTACCAGGCACCTTCCGGGGTTTCCCCGGTTTGTGGATACCTATGACAATAGCTACTTTCCAAATGTCTGGGAATGAACATCCTGCTAAGAGGGCGTTAAAGATGTTCACTAGGAGTTGAATAAGCTCGGACGGTAGCATTTTAAGTGTTTTGTTTGAAATACCGTCGAGGCCTGGGGCCTTTTTGGCTTTCATGCACTTAATAATGTCACTGACCTCCTCCGAGTCCACCATCCTCACCCTATCTACATCAGGTGGCTTCGAGAGTCGGCTGTCGACCTCGCTATTCACTAAGCTAAGGTGCACGTGATCAATCGGGAGAGTACTCGGCCGGCACTGTTGTTCGAAGTTATCAGCTAGGCACTCGGCCTTGTCTATGTCTTCGAATGCAGGAGGACGGTTTGGTCTGTCTAACGGAGGCATATCGCACTCCGTGTCGTTTTTGAGGGCCCTCGCGAGTGGCCAGTATGCCACGTGAGACGGTTCTAGGTCACTAAGAAGTCGATCCCAACTCTCGGCTTTGTGTTGTTTGATCTTAAACTTAACTTCCCTCTCGTAGTGACGGAGGGCTTTCCTCCACTCTTCCGACGGGTAGCGGTCATATGTGCGCTTAGCCGCATTTCGGAGTCTGATGGACTCCCTTATGTCCTCAGGGAGGGGCCAACGGCCCTTGGGGGTCGTTGGCACCTCCCTAGATGATCTCTCTATGGTCGCTACCAGGTGATCGGTCAAGTGGGAGGCGGCCTCTATGGCTATCTCTTTACTATCTATAATATCGGGGATTTTATCTAAGTGACTAGATTGGAGGACTTTGATGTTCTCCGCAAGTGATTTATAATCTACTATCTTCCTAGTACTGCAATTATTGGGGTTAAGACTACCAAGTGTAATCATAACCGGTCTGTGGTCCGAGTTAAGCTCGTGGAGGGTCTCGATATAGATATTTAGGGACACATTTTTAACTAGAGCTATGTCTATAGTACTAGGATTGCGTATGACGCCGTTGATGTTTTCATTGGTGTCATAGCGAGTGGGGTCCGTGGGAGCTAAAATAGCAAAATTTAATGTGTCGGTTAAGCTACAAAGGATTGAGCCGTTCTTATTGTTATTTATATTGCCCCACTCAGTGTGTTTACAATTTAAGTCGCCGGCAATGATGACAGCGTTGCCTAAATTGAATAGCGCCTGCAGGTCGCTGGAATGTAATTCATTGTTACATGCCAGGTACGCGCTAACTATAACAATGGGTCCGTGACCGGACATGCTAATATGACAAACAGATGTTTCTAAACTTAACAATGGCGGCGGCTCTAAGGGAACACAATGTAATGATTTTTTATAGTAGATAAGAGTGCCTCCGAGTCGGGATCGAGTTCTATCATTTCTGATTATTTTGTAGTTAGCTATTTTTGGGCTCCTAATACTAGGTTTTAAAAACGTCTCCTGCACTAGAAGAATATCGACATTTTGGCTGCTTACAAAATCGCGAATTTCGCTTATGTTATTCCTAATGCCGTTCGTATTGAACGACACTACGCGTAACGAGTGCGGCTTTGTCCTTCCCGAAGGCTCCATTAGATACCGTTTGTGGAGAGAGCCTTGATCTGACGGATCAAGACCTGATGGTCTGACAAAGCTTGGATGCGGTCTGTGGCCGATCCTTTTAGCTTTGTCGCTAAAATGGAAAGCTCCATCGGGTCAATAGGCCCGACGTTGCTTAGGAACTGCTGGACGAAAGAGAGGTCTGCAGTGAAGCTGGGAGTCGGAGGGGGGGTGGCCTTAGGCGCTTTGGGCGCGGAGGGCATGGCCTTGCTGGGGAGAGCGGGGAAAGCCGCTGGCTCCAACCTACTGCTCTGCGCGGGCTTGAACCATGCAGATTGGGAGGGTAGGGGGGCAGGGACGAATCTCTGTTTCGGGGGGGCACCTTTCGTCTGTGGTGCAACGCGTTTTTTAACTTTGGGTGCTTTTTTGCACCCTCTGTAGTTGGCGGGGTGTCCTTGGGACTTGCAGAGAACACAGCTAGGGGGTTCGGACTCCTCAGCTGGGCTCTTGCGGGGGCAGTCAGAGGTGCCGTGGTCTCCGAGGCACTTGACGCAACGCGGCCGGGCTTGGCAATTCCGTGCCGAGTGCCCGTAAAGTTGGCATCGGTGGCACTGGCCAGGGATGCCCCTTTTACGGGGGGGCTCCACACGGATGCCCGTAATGTGACAGATGGCTCGGATATTGAAGATATCCTTGCTCTCTGGTGTAAGGGGGAGGGTTACGAGTACCATATTGTACTCGTGTTTTTTAATCGGGTGGTACATACGATGTACCTCTAGTGCGGGATAACCCTGGGACTTGATGTCCGCAAGTACCTCTTGTGTAGAGAGGCACTTGTCGACTCCGGTAATGACGACGCGCAGAAGGCGCTCGTCTTCAAGGGCATAAGTATGATATCCTATGCCTTTATTACGTAGGAATGCGGTGAGGAGGCGGTGGTCCTCCGAGGTCTTAACCTGTACCTTGATGCCAATTGGGGTCGTGTGTGCGGACGAGTAACGCAGCTTTTGCTCGTTTATCGCCGCTGAGATGAGGTTCCATTTTGCCTTCTCCTGTATGATTACAGGAGGAGGCATTTTAGAACGGACGGCCTGAGGGGCCTGAGAGGCCTGAGGGGCCTGGGAGGCCTGAGGGGCCTGGGGTGCCGGAAGGGCCTGGGGGGCCGGAGGGGCCTGCGAGGTTCGGGGGACCTGGGAGGCCAGAGGGGCCTGGGAAGTCAGAGGGGCCTTGGAGGCCGGAGGGGCCGATGAGGTAGTAGGGGCCGCGGAGCCATGAGCCTGCACGGTTTTCCTATTCTTAGTCTTAATGACCGACTTGGTCGGGGAGCTTAAGACTGGAGAGGAGGTGCCCTCTGGACGCTTCCTCTTCTTCGTCTTTTTATGTTGGACCGTAGTGAACTCCCCTTCGCTACGGTCGTCTTCTTGCTCTGAGCAAGACATCTCTGAAGGAGATGATGGGGATTCAATGTCGGCCGGAATTAACGCGACGTCGCTATCGGGCGACGCCGGTGAGTCAGCTTCGTGCATGCGCACGAAGCGTTCCCATTTGGACGCTACGTCGGGGGATTCTAATTTCAAAAACTCCAGGAACTTTCTGATCATGGCGTCAGTCATGATCGGGAAGTTTATCCCGGGAGTGGGATTCTGCTCTCTTAAATTTTTTGGGGATACAGCCCCTCCCGGTGACCGGGAGGGAAGGTGTGTAGGGAGGAGAAACTCCTCGTGTAGTGTGCCTAAACGTGTCACGGTACTTACAATTGTTCCTCGGGCGGGCTGGAACTCACTCACTAACGTTACACTAAACACTAGGGCGCTAGTGTTCGCGAACGAGACGCGGCGGAGCGCGAGCAGAAGGCTCGCGCTAAAACCGAGACAGACGATGCGACCGGTCGCACGCTCGTCCTCACGCGGCGATAACTACGCGGCGGGGTGTGCGAGCAGAAGGCTCGCACAAAAGAGCGAGACGGACGATGCGAGCGGTCGCACGAATCGTCCGGTAGGCGGCGGTCGCGGCGCGGCGCGAGACACGGTACGGCACGGGTCGGGCGGCAAAGGCGGTTGGGTGGCGCCTTGTACTCTTCTTTCTTGCTGTCTTGACTCTTGAGGCTTGACTCTTGCTGTCTTCTTTCTTCGGGCTTCCTTCTTCAGTGGTACACACACACGCGAGAGTGCGATAATGCGGAAACGACGGAACGATCGGAGCGAGCGGAGCTGTTCATCGGACGGTGTCCGAGAACAGAATGACTTCGCACTCTCTAGCGCTCGCTCTTTTATTCCACCGAAACCTACAAATCCGAACGATAATTTCATTACCAAATGGATACACGACTGCATCGTTCGGATTTGTATCTCTAGTGACGCCGTAAAAAGAACAGCGCCACCAAGCGTTGATGGCCCGAACTAATCTCCAGAGGTACAAGACACCCACAGCCAACGGTCCGATGATTGAACCAATCTTACAAGCTAGCTGGCCGTTCGGATTTGTATATTTTGTGACGTCATCTCCAGAGGTACAACGAGTAGAGAGAGCTCATCGAATTTCAGGTTATATTTCGACAGATCTGACCACTCTTGATCTTTACTGCTTAGTAAATGGTCAAAGTGGTACACCGGATCTGTCGGCGACTGTACTTATTTATGTAATAAGCTAGACGGTAATTTATCAAATTGTACAACTGGCTTGAAAACTTTATCGTCTTTGGATCAGTTCACATCGCGACATACGCAACGCTACGCGGCGCTGCATTTTTACTATAGCTATTCAAAATGGAACTTAATTCATTACACAAGAAGATACACGTTTGATTGTAAGAGTTCAAATTTAAATAATTAAATTAAATTAATTATTACAAATCTGCACTCTGCGAGATTAGGTATTTGAAGCGTTCCCGACAATTCGCATTTTGTAGTAATTTTGCCGTTGTATTTATCATTTTTATTGAACTATTTCAATAAAAACGTTAAATACAACGGCAAAATTACTACAAAATGCGAATTGTCGGGAACGCTTCAAATACCTAATCTCGCAGAGTGCAGATTTGTAATAATTAATTTAATTTAATTTAAATTTGAACTCTTACAATCAAACGTGTATCTTCTTGTGTAATGAATTAAGTTCCATTTTGAATAGCTATAGTAAAAATGCAGCGCCGCGTAGCGTTGCGTATGTCGCGGTGTGAACTGATCCAAAGACGATAAAGTTTTCAAGCCAGTTGTACAATTTGATAAATTACCGTCTAGCTTATTACATAAATAAGTACAGTCGCCGACAGATCCGGTGTACCACTTTGACCATTTACTAAGCAGTAAAGATCAAGAGTGGTCAGATCTGTCGAAATATAACCTGAAATTCGATGAGCTCTCTCTACTCGTTGTACCTCTGGAGATGACGTCACAAAATATACAAATCCGAACGGCCAGCTAGCTTGTAAGATTGGTTCAATCATCGGACCGTTGGCTGTGGGTGTCTTGTACCTCTGGAGATTAGTTCGGGCCATCAACGCTTGGTGGCGCTGTTCTTTTTACGGCGTCACTAGAGATACAAATCCGAACGATGCAGTCGTGTATCCATTTGGTAATGAAATTTTCGTTCGGATTTGTAGGTTTCGGTGGAATAAAAGAGCGAGCGCTAGAGAGTGCGAAGTCATTACGTCGTACGCATTCAGACGATCATCATGTCTTGCGAAGGAATCGTATATGTCGTTACAAATCGATACCTGTGGAATAAAAACATCTATAAAATTGGATATACCATGGCGTCTATGGAAGTTCGTTTACGCGAGTTGAACGCATACACTCCCGTTCACGAGTTGTCATTTTTTGCCGTAAAAGCATTGACTACAGAGTGTCCATCGAAAGTCGAACGTCAATTACACGTGTTGTTTTCATCGAAACGCTGTCTCGAAACAAATAAACGTGAATGGTTCACATTGAATGATGAAGATTTAACGATAATTGTAAAAATGGTTGAAGATGCGTCGGATTGTCGTGAAGATTGTAGTTGTACTACGACAAGAAAACGTAAATTGATTTCAAAAAATCAAAATATGGATATTGATATTTGCAAGATTGATATTATATCCGAACTTGCTAACGCCTCTAAAAAAATGTCATTGAACGAGGTTTGTCAAAAATTTGGCATCGACGTAGAACGCGACAATCGCAACGCATTCTTTTGGAATATTGCTATGGATGAAAAACTGGTCATTCACGATGATCTGCTAAAATGGTGTGGATATTCTGGAGAATACAAAACAATGAAAACGCATTTTCTTTCATTAGTAAAAAAAAATACTCATATTGTGTACGAAGAAATTGAAGCGCCCGAATACAAGAAGAAACGTCTTATGGTGATGAAACCAATGGATTTTGAATCATTGTTAATGCAAATGCGTAGTCCAAAAGCTATGGAAATACGTAAAATTTATTCAATTTTAAAACATATAATTTCGCAAGATTCGATATATGAAAAATGCTATGAAATTAATCACATGCCTAACTAGAGTTTAAAGTAACCATGACTGACTAATAAATTAATAGTTTTTAAAATTAATTCATCTTTTTTTTTATACGAAAAGGACAGGGGTATGTAGTCGTGTTTGGCAACTTGTAACAAATCATTGGTGTGTTTAATGGTAAATGGCACCGAAGACGAAGATGTTCTGTACGGCGGGTAAGAATGAGAAAACACAATATAATCATCATTGGTAAAATAATATATTTTATTGTCCATATTAAAAAGAAACACTTTTTTGGGAAATATCACAGCATATTTATACGATTTATATCCACCACACATTATATATTTATCATAATCTCGCAATAATTTTAATTTATTCATCTTTAATAATTGCTGCGTTTATGGTTATTCGAGGAAATAGCATTGAACTATTTCAATAAAAACGTTAAATACAACGGCAAAATTACTACAAAATGCGAATTGTCGGGAACGCTTCAAATACCTAATCTCGCAGAGTGCAGATTTGTAATAATTAATTTAATTTAATTTAAATTTGAACTCTTACAATCAAACGTGTATCTTCTTGTGTAATTAATTAAGTTCCATTTTGAATAGCTATAGTAAAAATGCAGCGCCGCGTAGCGTTGCGTATGTCGCGGTGTGAACTGATCCAAAGACGATAAAGTTTTCAAGCCAGTTGTACAATTTGATAAATTACCGTCTAGCTTATTACATAAATAAGTACAGTCGCCGACAGATCCGGTGTACCACTTTGACCATTTACTAAGCAGTAAAGATCAAGAGTGATCAGATCTGTCGAAATATAACCTAATTTTAGTATGCCATCGAAACCCCTGACTATCGAGAAGAGCCGTCAGATGATTGTACGAACGTCATATTTGAATGTCGACAATACTACTCCCGTGCACGTGCTGATAATGAAAAATAATAGAATCGTAAGTTCTACTACGCGAGAATTGTCCAAAATGCAAGGTGAAATTGTATTCATATGCTTTGACCTGAAATGTATCCGCGAAGGTAATAAGACTTCGTCGGTTATGCTATTTCCTCGAATAACCATAAACGCAGCAATTATTAAAGATGAATAAATTAAAATTATTGCGAGATTATGATAAATATATAATGTGTGGTGGATATAAATCGTATAAATATGCTGTGATATTTCCCAAAAAAGTGTTTCTTTTTAATATGGACAATAAAATATATTATTTTACCAATGATGATTATATTGTGTTTTCTCATTCTTACCCGCCGTACAGAACATCTTCGTCTTCGGTGCCATTTACCATTAAACACACCAATGATTTGTTACAAGTTGCCAAACACGACTACATACCCCTGTCCTTTTCGTATAAAAAAAAAGATGAATTAATTTTAAAAACTATTAATATATTAGTCAGTCATGGTTACTTTAAACTCTAGTTAGGCATGTGATTAATTTCATAGCATTTTTCATATATCGAATATTGCGAAATTATATGTTTTAAAATTGAATAAATTTTACGTATTTCCATAGCTTTTGGACTACGCATTTGCATTAACAATGATTCAAAATCCATTGGTTTCATCACCATAAGACGTTTCTTCTTGTATTCGGGCCAATTTCTTCGTACACAATATGAGTATTTTTTTTTACTAATGAAAGAAAATGCGTTTTCATTGTTTTGTATTCTCCAGAATATCCACACCATTTTAGCAGATCATCGTGAATGACCAGTTTTTCATCCATAGCAATATTCCAAAAGAATGCGTTGCGATTGTCGCGTTCTACGTCGATGCCAAATTTTTGACAAACCTCGTTCAATGACACTTTTGTAGAGGCGTTAGCAAGTTCGGATATAATATCAATCTTGCAAATATCAATATCCATATTTTGATTTTTTGAAATCAATTTACGTTTTCTTGCCGTAGGACAACTACAATCTTCACGACAATCCGACGCATCTTCAACCATTTTTACAATTATCGTTAAATCTTCATCATTCAATGTGAACCATTCACGTTTATTTGTTTCGAGACAGCGTTTCGATGAAAACAACACGTGTAATTGACGTTCGACTTTCGATGGACACTCTGTAGTCAATGCTTTTACGGCAAAAAATTACAACTCGTGAACGGGAGTGTATGCGTTCAACTCGCGTAAACGAACTTCCATAGATGCCATGGTATATCCAATTTTATAGATGTTTTTATTCAACAGGTATCGATTTGTAACGACATATACGATTCCTTCGCAAGACATGATGATCGTCTGAATGCGTACGACGTAATGACTTCGCACTCTCTAGCGCTCGCTATTTTATTCCACCGAAACCTACAAATCCGAACGATAATTTCATTACCAAATGGATACGACTGCATCGTTCGGATTTGTATCTCTAATCTTACAAGCTAGCTGGCCGTTCGGATTTGTATATTTTGTGACGTCATCTCCAGAGGTACAACTAGGGTTGCCAGGTCGCCAAACCTAATAGCCGGACAGACGAACTAGTTTGGCCGGACATTTGGGTAAAAAGGCCGGACACCCAACATTATTGACGATTTTGTCTCAGTATTAATAAAAATACGACAGTAAAATATTTACTAAAAACAAGCTTTATGATATTTACCATAAATATTCTTAAATTCTAATGAAATATAAAAAAAATCGAAGGCCAAGTCAATCTAATTACTTTATTATTAATCAGTCCAATTATTGTTATAAAGTCAAGTTAAAATTAATTACTAAATAAACACTTATCAACATTTTTAAATACTAAAAAGCCTTATAAAATCCGGATAAGCCGGACACCGTTTATTTTGGCCGGACACGCAATCAAAAAGCCTAACTGTGTCCGGCTTTATCCGGACGCCTGGCAACCCTAGGTACAACGAGTAGAGAGAGCTCATCGAATTTCAGGTTATATTTCGACAGATCTGACCACTCTTGATCTTTACTGCTTAGTAAATGGTCAAAGTGGTACACCGGATCTGTCGGCGACTGTACTTATTTATGTAATAAGCTAGACGGTAATTTATCAAATTGTACAACTGGCTTGAAAACTTTATCGTCTTTGGATCAGTTCACACCGCGACATACGCAACGCTACGCGGCGCTGCATTTTTACTATAGCTATTCAAAATGGAACTTAATTCATTACACAAGAAGATACACGTTTGATTGTAAGAGTTCAAATTTAAATTAAATTAAATTAATTATTACAAATCTGCACTCTGCGAGATTAGGTATTTGAAGCGTTCCCGACAATTCGCATTTTGTAGTAATTTTGCCGTTGTATTTAACGTTTTTATTGAAATAGTTCAATAAAAATGAAAAACTTTGACCATTTACTAAGCAGTAAAGATCAAGAGTGGTCAGATCTGTCGAAATATAACCTAATTTTAGTATGCCATCGAAACCCCTGACTATCGAGAAGAGCCGTCAGATGATTGTACGAACGTCATATTTGAATGTCGACAATAAAATAAAAATAAAATAAAATAAAAATATCTTTATTAAACACACAAGGGACATGACACAGCCAAATTTTAACAAAAAACAAGTAAATTATACACTAACGCACTATATCATTCAAAGAATACGAAAAGAGACAGTTTTAAAAACACAGCTGATTAAGGCTATGCAATGCCCACACCATGTGTTTAAAGGGATGCCACTCAGGCTTCGACCGCGGCAAGCCGTGGCGCCTGATCTTCCGTGACCCCCTTGTAAGTTCGCGATCTCACGACGGCACACAATCATAATTATTGAGTTACAAAAATAAAAAAGGTACAAAAAAATAAATAAAAATAAAACACAACGCATATATACATATAATAGTATAGATACAATACTAATTACATTGTTATTATCGCTTCAAGCTGTTTATTTCACGGCGCACAAAGTCACCGCACACAATCAGTCAGTCGGCGCAGAGACGCGTTCAGCGCTCCTGCCTCGACACGGGCGGCACGACAACGACGCTCGATATAATATAATATTATATAATTGAAAATATCATGATTGCGAGTAAAAATAATATGAAATAATATTTTTAGTAAATATAAACACAATCATATAATATGTAATTCATAAATATACGGGAAGAATAATAAATAAAGAATCCTCTGTTATTTACTACATTTATGCAGTGAGCAGACATTGACGTTGGTGATAAGAATTTACACCGCCATAACTACAGCTTACAACACTTCGGTAAGTATAATGAAAATTATATCACACTTAATGTAATATACGTATATAAGATTGTAGTTATTGTAGTTATAGGGAGAGTATAATATATAGATAGGGTTTGCATTCTGCGATTCGAAATTAAATAATATATTACGGATACTATAATTGATATACGAGTAAGTAATAACGACACAGTTATATATAAATTAAATACTAATTGGTATATTACAATTCAGTTGTCATTAGTTTTGAAGAGACTGGTAAGAAGAAAGTTGTTGCTGCATTATAAAGGCTTTGTATTTCAACTTGAACCCCTGTATTGTTTGCAGAGCTCGGATTGGTGGCGGCAGATTGTTCCAGACCTTACTCGACAGATACCGGAAACTACATCTGAAGCGGAGGTGTGATGCAGAAGATTAATAAGAAGATAGGATGATCCCCTAGTTGTGATAGTCAGCTGTTTATCTCCTGCCCACTGTAGTTTATTATAGAGATAGGTTGGTAATTTAAATTTTACTATCCCAAACAGCAGCGTGGCAAATTGCAGTTGCCTTCTATTATCCATTCTAAGCCAACGCGTTTCGTTAATGTAAGGGGATACATGAGCACGAGGAGGGACGTTATGACAAAATCTGGCACAAGAGTTCTGAACCTTTTGTATTAGTTTTTAATACTACTAATACTACTCCCGTGCACGTGCTGATAATGAAAAATAATAGAATCGTAAGTTCTACTACGCGAGAATTGTCCAAAATGCAAGGTGAAATTGTATTCATATGCTTTGACCTGAAATGTATCCGCGAAGGTAATAAGACTTCGTCGGTTATGCTATTTCCTCGAATAACCATAAACGCAGCAATTATTAAAGATGAATAAATTAAAATTATTGCGAGATTATGATAAATATATAATGTGTGGTGGATATAAATCGTATAAATATGCTGTGATATTTCCCAAAAAAGTGTTTCTTTTTAATATGGACAATAAAATATATTATTTTACCAATGATGATTATATTGTGTTTTCTCATTCTTACCCGCCGTACAGAACATCTTCGTCTTCGGTGCCATTTACCATTAAACACACCAATGATTTGTTACAAGTTGCCAAACACGACTACATACCCCTGTCCTTTTCGTATAAAAAAAAAAGATGAATTAATTTTAAAAACTATTAATATATTAGTCAGTCATGGTTACTTTAAACTCTAGTTAGGCATGTGATTAATTTCATAGCATTTTTCATATATCGAATCTTGCGAAATTATATGTTTTAAAATTGAATAAATTTTACGTATTTCCATAGCTTTTGGACTACGCATTTGCATTAACAATGATTCAAAATCCATTGGTTTCATCACCATAAGACGTTTCTTCTTGTATTCGGGCGCTTCAATTTCTTCGTACACAATATGAGTATTTTTTTTTACTAATGAAAGAAAATGCGTTTTCATTGTTTTGTATTCTCCAGAATATCCACACCATTTTAGCAGATCATCGTGAATGACCAGTTTTTCATCCATAGCAATATTCCAAAAGAATGCGTTGCGATTGTCGCGTTCTACGTCGATGCCAAATTTTTGACAAACCTCGTTCAATGACATTTTTGTAGAGGCGTTAGAAAGTTCGGATATAATATCAATCTTGCAAATATCAATATCCATATTTTGATTTTTTGAAATCAATTTACGTTTTCTTGCCGTATTACAACTACAATCTTCACGACAATCCGACGCATCTTCAACCATTTTTACAATTATCGTTAAATCTTCATCATTCAATGTGAACCATTCACGTTTATTTGTTTCGAGACAGCGTTTCGATGAAAACAACACGTGTAATTGACGTTCGACTTTCGATGGACACTCTGTAGTCAATGCTTTTACGGCAAAAATTGACAACTCGTGAACGGGAGTGTATGCGTTCAACTCGCGTAAACGAACTTCCATAGACGCCATGGTATATCCAATTTTATAGATGTTTTTATTCAACAGGTATCGATTTGTAACGACATATACGATTCCTTCGCAAGACATGATGATCGTCTGAATGCGTACGACGTAATGACTTCGCACTCTCTAGCGCTCGCTCTTTTATTCCACCGAAACCTACAAATCCGAACGATAATTTCATTACCAAATGGATACACGACTGCATCGTTCGGATTTGTATCTCTAGTGACGCCGTAAAAAAAACAGCGCCACCAAGCGTTGATGGCCCGAACTAATCTCCAGAGGTACAAGACACCCACAGCCAACGGTCCGATGATTGAACCAATCTTACAAGCTAGCTGGCCGTTCGGATTTGTATATTTTGTGACGTCATCTCCAGAGGTACAACGAGTAGAGAGAGCTCATCGAATTTCAGGTTATATTTCGACAGATCTGACCACTCTTGATCTTTACTGCTTAGTAAATGGTCAAAGTGGTACACCGGATCTGTCGGCGACTGTACTTATTTATGTAATAAGCTAGACGGTAATTTATCAAATTGTACAACTGGCTTGAAAACTTTATCGTCTTTGGATCAGTTCACACCGCGACATACGCAACGCTACGCGGCGCTGCATTTTTACTATAGCTATTCAAAATGGAACTTAATTCATTACACAAGAAGATACACGTTTGATTGTAAGAGTTCAAATTTAAATTAAATTAAATTAATTATTACAAATCTGCACTCTGCGAGATTAGGTATTTGAAGCGTTCCCGACAATTCGCATTTTGTAGTAATTTTGCCGTTGTATTTAACGTTTTTATTGAAATAGTTCAATAAAAATGTTAGCAAGTTCGGATATAATATCAATCTTGCAAATATCAATATCCATATTTTGATTTTTTGAAATCAATTTACGTTTTCTTGCCGTAGTACAACTACAATCTTCACGACAATCCGACGCATCTTCAACCATTTTTACAATTATCGTTAAATCTTCATCATTCAATGTGAACCATTCACGTTTATTTGTTTCGAGACAGCGTTTCGATGAAAACAACACGTGTAATTGACGTTCGACTTTCGATGGACACTCTGTAGTCACTGCTTTTACGGCAAATTTGACAACTCGTGAACGGGAGTGTATGCGTTCAACTCGCGTAAACGAACTTCCATAGACGCCATGGTATATCCAATTTTATAGATGTTTTTATTCAACAGGTATCGATTTGTAACGACATATACGATTCCTTCGCAAGACATGATGATCGTCTGAATGCGTACGACGTAATGACTTCGCACTCTCTAGCGCTCGCTCTTTTATTCCACCGAAACCTACAAATCCGAACGATAATTTCATTACCAAATGGATACGACTGCATCGTTCGGATTTGTATCTCTAGTGACGCCGTAAAAAGAACAGCGCCACCAAGCGTTGATGGCCCGAACTAATCTCCAGAGGTACAAGACACCCACAGCCAACGGTCCGATGATTGAACCAATCTTACAAGCTAGCTGGCCGTTCGGATTTGTATATTTTGTGACGTTATCTCCAGAGATACAACGAGTAGAGAGAGCTCATCGAATTTCAGGTTATATTTCGACAGATCTGACCACTCTTGATCTTTACTGCTTAGTAAATGGTCAAAGTGGTACACCGGATCTGTCGGCGACTGTACTTATTTATGTAATAAGCTAGACGGTAATTTATCAAATTGTACAACTGGCTTGAATACTTTATCGTCTTTGGATCAGTTCACACCGCGACATACGCAACGCTACGCGGCGCTGCATTTTTACTATAGCTATTCAAAATGGAACTTAATTTATTACACAAGAAGATACACGTTTGATTGTAAGAGTTCAAATTTAAATAATTAAATTAAATTAATTATTACAAATCTGCACTCTGCGAGATTAGGTATTTGAAGCGTTCCCGACAATTCGCATTTTGTAGTAATTTTGCCGTTGTATTTATCATTTTTATTGAACTATTTCAATAAAAACGTTAAATACAACGGCAAAATTACTACAAAATGCGAATTGTCGGGAACGCTTCAAATACCTAATCTCGCAGAGTGCAGATTTGTAATAATTAATTTAATTTAATTTAAATTTGAACTCTTACAATCAAACGTGTATCTTCTTGTGTAATGAATTAAGTTCCATTTTGAATAGCTATAGTAAAAATGCAGCGCCACGTAGCGTTGCGTATGTCGCGGTGTGAACTGATCCAAAGACGATAAAGTTTTCAAGCCAGTTGTACAATTTGATAAATTACCGTCTAGCTTATTACATAAATAAGTACAGTCGCCGACAGATCCGGTGTACCACTTTGACCATTTACTAAGCAGTAAAGATCAAGAGTGGTCAGATCTGTCGAAATATAACCTGAAATTCGATGAGCTCTCTCTACTCGTTGTACCTCTGGAGATGACGTCACAAAATATACAAATCCGAACGGCCAGCTAGCTTGTAAGATTGGTTCAATCATCGGACCGTTGGCTGTGGGTGTCTTGTACCTCTGGAGATTAGTTCGGGCCATCAACGCTTGGTGGCGCTGTTTTTTTTACGGCGTCACTAGAGATACAAATCCGAACGATGCAGTCGTGTATCCATTTGGTAATGAAATTATCGTTCGGATTTGTAGGTTTCGGTGGAATAAAAGAGCGAGCGCTAGAGAGTGCGAAGTCATTACGTCGTACGCATTCAGACGATCATCATGTCTTGCGAAGAAATCGTATATGTCGTTACAAATCGATACCTGTTGAATAAAAACATCTATAAAATTGGATATACCATGGCGTCTATGGAAGTTCGTTTACGCGAGTTGAACGCATACACTCCCGTTCACGAGTTGTCAATTTTTGCCGTAAAAGCATTGACTACAGAGTGTCCATCGAAAGTCGAACGTCAATTACACGTGTTGTTTTCATCGAAACGCTGTCTCGAAACAAATAAACGTGAATGGTTCACATTGAATGATGAAGATTTAACGATAATTGTAAAAATGGTTGAAGATGCGTCGGATTGTCGTGAAGATTGTAGTTGTACTACGGCAAGAAAACGTAAATTGATTTCAAAAAATCAAAATATGGATATTGATATTTGCAAGATTGATATTATATCCGAACTTGCTAACGCCTCTACAAAAATGTCATTGAACGAGGTTTGTCAAAAATTTGGCATCGACGTAGAACGCGACAATCGCAACGCATTCTTTTGGAATATTGCTATGGATGAAAAACTGGTCATTCACGATGATCTGCTAAAATGGTGTGGATATTCTGGAGAATACAAAACAATGAAAACGCATTTTCTTTCATTAGTAAAAAAAAATACTCATATTGTGTACGAAGAAATTGAAGCGCCCGAATACAAGAAGAAACGTCTTATGGTGATGAAACCAATGGATTTTGAATCATTGTTAATGCAAATGCGTAGTCCAAAAGCTATGGAAATACGTAAAATTTATTCAATTTTAAAACATATAATTTCGCAATATTCGATATATGAAAAATGCTATGAAATTAATCACATGCCTAACTAGAGTTTAAAGTAACCATGACTGACTAATATATTAATAGTTTTGAAAATTAATTCATCTTTTTTTTTATACGAAAAGGACAGGGGTATGTAGTCGTGTTTGGCAACTTGTAACAAATCATTGGTGTGTTTAATGGTAAATGGCACCGAAGACGAAGATGTTCTGTACGGCGGGTAAGAATGAGAAAACACAATATAATCATCATTGGTAAAATAATATATTTTATTGTCCATATTAAAAAGAAACACTTTTTTGGGAAATATCACAGCATATTTATACGATTTATATCCACCACACATTATATATTTATCATAATCTCGCAATAATTTTAATTTATTCATCTTTAATAATTGCTGCGTTTATGGTTATTCGAGGAAATAGCATAACCGACGAAGTCTTATTACCTTCGCGGATACATTTCAGGTCAAAGCATATGAATACAATTTCACCTTGCATTTTGGACAATTCTCGCGTAGTAGAACTTACGATTCTATTATTTTTCATTATCAGCACGTGCACGGGAGTGGTATTGTCGACATTCAAATATGACGTTCGTACAATCATCTGACGGCTCTTCTCGATAGTCAGGGGTTTCGATGGCATACTAAAATTAGGTTATATTTCGACAGATCTGACCACTCTTGATCTTTACTGCTTAGTAAATGGTCAAAGTGGTACACCGGATCTGTCGGCGACTGTACTTATTTATGTAATAAGCTAGACGGTAATTTATCAAATTGTACAACTGGCTTGAAAACTTTATCGTCTTTGGATCAGTTCACACCGCGACATACGCAACGCTACGCGGCGCTGCATTTTTACTATAGCTATTCAAAATGGAACTTAATTCATTACACAAGAAGATACACGTTTCATTGTAAGAGTTCAAATTTAAATAATTAAATTAAATTAATTATTACAAATCTGCACTCTGCGAGATTAGGTATTTGAAGCGTTCCCGACAATTCGCATTTTGTAGTAATTTTGCCGTTGTATTTATCATTTTTATTGAACTATTTCAATAAAAACGTTAAATACAACGGCAAAATTACTACAAAATGCGAATTGTCGGGAACGCTTCAAATACCTAATCTCGCAGAGTGCAGATTTGTAATAATTAATTTAATTTAATTTAAATTTGAACTCTTACAATCAAACGTGTATCTTCTTGTGTAATGAATTAAGTTCCATTTTGAATAGCTATAGTAAAAATGCAGCGCCGCGTAGCGTTGCGTATGTCGCGGTGTGAACTGATCCAAAGACGATAAAGTTTTCAAGCCAGTTGTACAATTTGATAAATTACCGTCTAGCTTATTACATAAATAAGTACAGTCGCCGACAGATCCGGTGTACCACTTTGACCATTTACTAAGCAGTAAAGATCAAGAGTGGTCAGATCTGTCGAAATATAACCTGAAATTCGATGAGCTCTCTCTACTCGTTGTACCTCTGGAGATGACGTCACAAAATATACAAATCCGAACGGCCAGCTAGCTTGTAAGATTGGTTCAATCATCGGACCGTTGGCTGTGGGTGTCTTGTACCTCTGGAGATTAGTTCGGGCCATCAACGCTTGGTGGCGCTGTTCTTTTTACGGCGTCACTAGAGATACAAATCCGAACGATGCAGTCGTATCCATTTGGTAATGAAATTATCGTTCGGATTTGTAGGTTTCGGTGGAATAAAAGAGCGAGCGGACCGTCCTGACTGCTGTAGTGCGCGCGCGTATCTAGTGCTCCGTATCGACTACGTCGTAGCCCTGCTCCGTAGCATACGTTGTAGCCGTGCTACGTGCCGTGCCGTCGTGCCGACCCCGCCTACTAGTGCAGTTCCGGTGATACTTCAATAGCGATCGTCAATTTACACCCTACTTCGTTAGAATAGGGTGTACATTGGCGCCTTGCTGGGAGTTGAACTGCTCTTGACCTCCCGTTGAGATTTACTCATCGCTGGGGTCACGAGGAGTCAGCCTTCACAGTGTTGTGTTTACCGTGCAAGTACGTACACTTTCGTGACTACTTTGACACTTAATACGTGTTCCGTGTTTAGTGTATACCTGTGTTGTGTGAGTACTTTTATTTATTAACTTTCCTTGTACATGTACTTTATATCTCTGTGCGTGTATGTAAATATGTGACTGTTTTGTGCGTCATGTCCACGTACTTAGAGTACAAATAAACTATAACGATACCATGGCCGACCGTGGTTCGCGGCCGCATAGCCGCGATCGCCCCAGCCATTCCCGCGCTAGCTCTGTTGCGTCGCGCAGCGGACCCTCATCACGGTCCAGCTCGCGCACGTCAGAGCGCGCGTACCTCTCTGCTACCGAGCCCAGCTTGAGCGGTACGGACACCGCTCGCCCCGGGCCGCCTTCGGCATTACCGCGGGGGTGTACTGACACCCCCCCGCCCCAATGCCTTCCGACGGCGCCCCGCCGCGAGTCAGGGCCCCCATCCCGCCCAGCCAAAAAGGGCCCGGCCTCACCGCCGCGCCCCGCGCGCCCTTCGACGGAGGTGTGCACCCCCCGCCACCCCCCAACAGCCGCCGCAGTGAGTACAAAGCTCACATTTACCGCCTCGCCGGCATCACCGCCTCAAGAGGACCGTCGCGCGGTAAGTGCCCCTGCTCCGAGGGCCCCCGCCCCGGCCCCCTCGTCGAGCAGCATGCCCCCGCCTCCTGCCCCCCCTGCGCAGGTCACCAAGCGGCAGCGACAAGATGCTCCATCTGACATCTCGCCACCTGCCAAGCGCGCCGACCGCCCGACGACGTATGCAGCAGCGACCACGGCTGCTCAATCCGGATCTCCATCGGCCTCGACATCGAGGGCCGTATCGCCGATGGACACTGCCACGGCAACCTCCGTGACACAAACACGAAATGTGTCTTCGCCACCGCCTCCTCCTGCCCCCCGCTGCCCGCCACTCATCGTGGAAAAGCTGGAGGACTGGGTAAGGCACTTTAGCAATCTCGCAGATCTCCTCGGCCACCCTCCCAATGCGAAGCCACTGGGACAAGGGATTAAATTCACCCCAAAAGGGGAAAAAGAATACCGTGTCGTCCAAAAATATTTGGACGACCTAAGCAAGACTGAGCGCGTAAGCTGGTTCTCTTACGCGCTCCCGCAGGACCGTGGACTTAAGGTAGGTGTCCACGGCCTCCCGGTCCATACCCCCACCGATGCCATAGCCACCGCACTTAACCAGAAGGGCTACGAGGTAGAGCACGTGTCTCGGATCCTAGCTAGGAAGGACCGCCCAGGGTGCTCGTACTTCGTGCTGCTGAAGCGCACCCCGGACCTGGTCCCCGGGATCTTCCAGCTGACGGAACTCCTGAATATGCCAGGTATTAGGGTGGAAGCCTGGCGTGGCAAGGACGGCCCCGCCCAATGCCACCGCTGCCAGCAGTTCCGGCACTCTAGCCAGAACTGCCACCGAAGGCCGGCGTGCGTCAGGTGTGGCGAAGAGCACTTCGCAACTGACTGCCCCCGCCCGACCTCCGAACAGCCCACCTGCGTCAACTGCAAGGGGGCCCACCCGGCCAACAGTAAAAACTGCCCGGTTTTTAAACGCGAGGCCCGAAACCGCCGTGCAGGCCCCACTGCCCGCACCAGGCGTGCACCTCACCGGGTAAGCCAAGACCCTCCCATAACGGAGAAAGAGGTCCCTCCTCCACCGCCTACGGCCACATCCCTTATGGCCGAGGCCAACGACCCCACCCCCCGCCCCTCATCCTCCACTCTCCCCGCCCCCTCAGTGCGGAAACAGCGGAAAAGGAAGAGGACCAAGAAAAAGGGCCCCAAGTCCGGTGCCACCTCCGCGGCAGCAACGGACTCGGAATACGAGCCCCTTGCACTTCCGCTGCCAAATGTCGAGGCTGTTTTGTCGGCCCCCCCCTTACCTCAGCGCACCCCGCGCCCCCCCCGCATCTCTCGTGCATCGCGCAAGGTCCCGTCGGCCACTACCACTACCGAAGTGGCTGAGGTTGCCACCGAACCGGCCAACCCAGCAGTAGCTGCCACCACCCTGCCAGCAATTGCCGCACCGCCCTCTCAGCGCCGTTCCAGGAGGGAGGCCCCCTCGGCCCCTGAATCCACCGCTGAGTTAATTTACGCCCTCCTCTCCCTGGCTATGGATATTTTCTCAAAAATCCAGGCCGGGGAAGATATACTCAAAACTCTTCTGTCGGCCCTCCCCGAAGGGGCCTCCCTCACTTCAAAATTATTGTCCAAATGGCTTCCCACGCCTCAACATCACTAAAGATAGTCCACTGGAACGTCCGAGGGGTCCGCGGGAAAGTGGCCTCGATCCGTCTCCTCCTCCGGGAGTATAAGATAGACATCGCCTTCCTAAGCGAAACTCTCCTCTCCCCCCCAGACCGTTTTTCTGTTCCTGGGTATTTAACATACAGGCAAGACTACCTAGGAGGAGACCGAGTGTGTAGAGGCCTCGCTGTCTTGGTCGGCAGGAGGCTCCTCCACCAATGAAATAGTGGATGAAATAGTTCAATAAAAATGATAAATACAACGGCAAAATTACTACAAAATGCGAATTGTCGGGAACGCTTCAAATACCTAATCTCGCAGAGTGCAGATTTGTAATAATTAATTTAATTTAATTATTTAAATTTGAACTCTTACAATGAAACGTGTATCTTCTTGTGTAATGAATTAAGTTCCATTTTGAATAGCTATAGTAAAAATGCAGCGCCGCGTAGCGTTGCGTATGTCGCGGTGTGAACTGATCCAAAGACGATAAAGTTTTCAAGCCAGTTGTACAATTTGATAAATTACCGTCTAGCTTATTACATAAATAAGTACAGTCGCCGACAGATCCGGTGTACCACTTTGACCATTTACTAAGCAGTAAAGATCAAGAGTGGTCAGATCTGTCGAAATATAACCTAATTTTAGTATGCCATCGAAACCCCTGACTATCGAGAAGAGCCGTCAGATGATTGTACGAACGTCATATTTGAATGTCGACAATACCACTCCCGTGCACGTGCTGATAATGAAAAATAATAGAATCGTAAGTTCTACTACGCGAGAATTGTCCAAAATGCAAGGTGAAATTGTATTCATATGCTTTGACCTGAAATGTATCCGCGAAGGTAATAAGACTTCGTCGGTTATGCTATTTCCTCGAATAACCATAAACGCAGCAATTATTAAAGATGAATAAATTAAAATTATTGCGAGATTATGATAAATATATAATGTGTGGTGGATATAAATCGTATAAATATGCTGTGATATTTCCCAAAAAAGTGTTTCTTTTTAATATGGACAATAAAATATATTATTTTACCAATGATGATTATATTGTGTTTTCTCATTCTTACCCGCCGTACAGAACATCTTCGTCTTCGGTGCCATTTACCATTAAACACACCAATGATTTGTTACAAGTTGCCAAACACGACTACATACCCCTGTCCTTTTCGTATAAAAAAAAAGATGAATTAATTTTAAAAACTATTAATATATTAGTCAGTCATGGTTACTTTAAACTCTAGTTAGGCATGTGATTAATTTCATAGCATTTTTCATATATCGAATATTGCGAAATTATATGTTTTAAAATTGAATAAATTTTACGTATTTCCATAGCTTTTGGACTACGCATTTGCATTAACAATGATTCAAAATCCATTGGTTTCATCACCATAAGACGTTTCTTCTTGTATTCGGGCGCTTCAATTTCTTCGTACACAATATGAGTATTTTTTTTTACTAATGAAAGAAAATGCGTTTTCATTGTTTTGTATTCTCCAGAATATCCACACCATTTTAGCAGATCATCGTGAATGACCAGTTTTTCATCCATAGCAATATTCCAAAAGAATGCGTTGCGATTGTCGCGTTCTACGTCGATGCCAAATTTTTGACAAACCTCGTTCAATGACATTTTTGTAGAGGCGTTAGAAAGTTCGGATATAATATCAATCTTGCAAATATCAATATCCATATTTTGATTTTTTGAAATCAATTTACGTTTTCTTGCCGTATTACAACTACAATCTTCACGACAATCCGACGCATCTTCAACCATTTTTACAATTATCGTTAAATCTTCATCATTCAATGTGAACCATTCACGTTTATTTGTTTCGAGACAGCGTTTCGATGAAAACAACACGTGTAATTGACGTTCGACTTTCGATGGACACTCTGTAGTCAATGCTTTTACGGCAAAAATTGACAACTCGTGAACGGGAGTGTATGCGTTCAACTCGCGTAAACGAACTTCCATAGCCGCCATGGTATATCCAATTTTATAGATGTTTTTATTCAACAGGTATCGATTTGTAACGACATATACGATTCCTTCGCAAGACATGATGATCGTCTGAATGCGTACGACGTAATGACTTCGCACTCTCTAGCGCTCGCTCTTTTATTCCACCGAAACCTACAAATCCGAACGATAATTTCATTACCAAATGGATACACGACTGCATCGTTCGGATTTGTATCTCTAGTGACGCCGTAAAAAGAACAGCGCCACCAAGCGTTGATGGCCCGAACTAATCTCCAGAGGTACAAGACACCCACAGCCAACGGTCCGATGATTGAACCAATCTTACAAGCTAGCTGGCCGTTCGGATTTGTATATTTTGTGACGTCATCTCCAGAGGTACAACGAGTAGAGAGAGCTCATCGAATTTCAGGTTATATTTCGACAGATCTGACCACTCTTGATCTTTACTGCTTAGTAAATGGTCAAAGTGGTACACCGGATCTGTCGGCGACTGTACTTATTTATGTAATAAGCTAGACGGTAATTTATCAAATTGTACAACTGGCTTGAAAACTTTATCGTCTTTGGATCAGTTCACACCGCGACATACGCAACGCTACGCGGCGCTGCATTTTACTATAGCTATTCAAAATTTATTACACAAGAAGATACACGTTTGATTGTAAGAGTTCAAATTTAAATTATTAAATTAAATTAATTATTACAAATCTGCACTCTGCGAGATTAGGTATTTGAAGCGTTCCCGACAATTCGCATTTTGTAGTAATTTTGCCGTTGTATTTAACGTTTTTATTGAAATAGTTCAATAAAAATGATAAATACAACGGCAAAATTACTACAAAATGCGAATTGTCGGGAACGCTTCAAATACCTAATCTCGCAGAGTGCAGATTTGTAATAATTAATTTAATTTAATTTAATTTAATTTAAATTTGAACTCTTACAATCAAACGTGTATCTTCTTGTGTAATGAATTAAGTTCCATTTTGAATAGCTATAGTAAAAATGCAGCGCCGCGTAGCGTTGCGTATGTCGCGGTGTGAACTGATCCAAAGACGATAAAGTTTTCAAGCCAGTTGTACAATTTGATAAATTACCGTCTAGCTTATTACATAAATAAGTACAGTCGCCGACAGATCCGGTGTACCACTTTGACCATTTACTAAGCAGTAAAGATCAAGAGTGGTCAGATCTGTCGAAATATAACCTGAAATTCGATGAGCTCTCTCTACTCGTTGTACCTCTGGAGATGACGTCACAAAATATACAAATCCGAACGGCCAGCTAGCTTGTAAGATTGGTTCAATCATCGGACCGTTGGCTGTGGGTGTCTTGTACCTCTGGAGATTAGTTCGGGCCATCAACGCTTGGTGGCGCTGTTCTTTTTACGGCGTCACTAGAGATACAAATCCGAACGATGCAGTCGTATCCATTTGGTAATGAAATTATCGTTCGGATTTGTAGGTTTCGGTGGAATAAAAGAGCGAGCGCTAGAGAGTGCGAAGTCATTACGTCGTACGCATTCAGACGATCATCATGTCTTGCGAAGGAATCGTATATGTCGTTACAAATCGATACCTGTTGAATAAAAACATCTATAAAATTGGATATACCATGGCGTTTATGGAAGTTCGTTTACGCGAGTTGAACGCATACACTCCCGTTCACAAGTTGTCAATTTTTGCCGTAAAAGCATTGACTACAGAGTGTCCATCGAAAGTCGAACGTCAATTACACGTGTTGTTTTCATCGAAACGCTGTCTCGAAACAAATAAACGTGAATGGTTCACATTGAATGATGAAGATTTAACGATAATTGTAAAAATGGTTGAAGATGCGTCGGATTGTCGTGAAGATTGTAGTTGTACTACGGCAAGAAAACGTAAATTGATTTCAAAAAATCAAAATATGGATATTGATATTTGCAAGATTGATATTATATCCGAACTTGCTAACGCCTCTACAAAAATGTCATTGAACGAGGTTTGTCAAAAATTTGGCATCGACGTAGAACGTGACAATCGCAACGCATTCTTTTGGAATATTGCTATGGATGAAAAACTGGTCATTCACGATGATCTGCTAAAATGGTGTGGATATTCTGGAGAATACAAAACAATGAAAACGCATTTTCTTTCATTAGTAAAAAAAAATACTCATATTGTGTACGAAGAAATTGAAGCGCCCGAATACAAGAAGAAACGTCTTATGGTGATGAAACCAATGGATTTTGAATCATTGTTAATGCAAATGCGTAGTCCAAAAGCTATGGAAATACGTAAAATTTATTCAATTTTAAAACATATAATTTCGCAATATTCGATATATGAAAAATGCTATGAAATTAATCACATGCCTAACTAGAGTTTAAAGTAACCATGACTGACTAATATATTAATAGTTTTTAAAATTAATTCATCTTTTTTTTTATACGAAAAGGACAGGGGTATGTAGTCGTGTTTGGCAACTTGTAACAAATCATTGGTGTGTTTAATGGTAAATGGCACCGAAGACGAAGATGTTCTGTACGGCGGGTAAGAATGAGAAAACACAATATAATCATCATTGGTAAAATAATATATTTTATTGTCCATATTAAAAAGAAACACTTTTTTGGGAAATATCACAGCATATTTATACGATTTATATCCACCACACATTATATATTTATCATAATCTCGCAATAATTTTAATTTATTCATCTTTAATAATTGCTGCGTTTATGGTTATTCGAGGAAATAGCATAACCGACGAAGTCTTATTACCTTCGCGGATACATTTCAGGTCAAAGCATATGAATACAATTTCACCTTGCATTTTGGACAATTCTCGCGTAGTAGAACTTACGATTCTATTATTTTTCATTATCAGCACGTGCACGGGAGTGGTATTGTCGACATTCAA
The DNA here is from genome assembly GCA_963565745.1 of Phengaris arion. Taxonomy (NCBI): domain Eukaryota; kingdom Metazoa; phylum Arthropoda; class Insecta; order Lepidoptera; family Lycaenidae; genus Phengaris; species Phengaris arion. The sequence continues at coordinate 20,396,913 of OY751444.1, forward strand.
ATATGACGTTCGTACAATCATCTGACGGCTCTTCTCGTTGTATTTATCATTTTTATTGAAATAGTTCAATAAAAATTATAAATACAACGGCAAAATTACTACAAAATGCGAATTGTCGGGAACGCTTCAAATACCTAATCTCGCAGAGTGCAGATTTGTAATAATTAATTTAATTTAATTTAAATTTGAACTCTTACAATCAAACGTGTATCTTCTTGTGTAATGAATTAAGTTCCATTTTGAATAGCTATAGTAAAAATGCAGCGCCGCGTAGCGTTGCGTATGTCGCGGTGTGAACTGATCCAAAGACGATAAAGTTTTCAAGCCAGTTGTACAATTTGATAAATTACCGTCTAGCTTATTACATAAATAAGTACAGTCGCCGACAGATCCGGTGTACCACTTTGACCATTTACTAAGCAGTAAAGATCAAGAGTTGCCAGATCTGTCGAAATATAACCTAATTTTAGTATGCCATCGAAACCCCTGACTATCGAGAAGAGCCGTCAGATGATTGTACGAACGTCATATTTGAATGTCGACAATACTACTCCCGTGCACGTGCTGATAATGAAAAATAATAGAATCGTAAGTTCTACTACGCGAGAATTGTCCAAAATGCAAGGTGAAATTGTATTCATATGCTTTGACCTGAAATGTATCCGCGAAGGTAATAAGACTTCGTCGGTTATGCTATTTCCTCGAATAACCATAAACGCAGCAATTATTAAAGATGAATAAATTAAAATTATTGCGAGATTATGATAAATATATAATGTGTGGTGGATATAAATCGTATAAATATGCTGTGATATTTCCCAAAAAAGTGTTTCTTTTTAATATGGACAATAAAATATATTATTTTACCAATGATGATTATATTGTGTTTTCTCATTCTTACCCACCGTACAGAACATCTTCGTCTTCGGTGCCATTTACCATTAAACACACCAATGATTTGTTACAAGTTGCCAAACACGACTACATACCCCTGTCCTTTTCGTATAAAAAAAAAAGATGAATTAATTTTAAAAACTATTAATATATTAGTCAGTCATGTTTACTTTAAACTCTAGTTAGGCATGTGATTAATTTCATAGCATTTTTCATATATCGAATATTGCGAAATTATATGTTTTAAAATTGAATAAATTTTACGTATTTCCATAGCTTTTGGACTACGCATTTGCATTAACAATGATTCAAAATCCATTGGTTTCATCACCATAAGACGTTTCTTCTTGTATTCGGGCGCTTCAATTTCTTCGTACACAATATGAGTATTTTTTTTTACTAATGAAAGAAAATGCGTTTTCATTGTTTTGTATTCTCCAGAATATCCACACCATTTTAGCAGATCATCGTGAATGACCAGTTTTTCATCCATAGCAATATTCCAAAAGAATGCGTTGCGATTGTCGCGTTCTACGTCGATGCCAAATTTTTGACAAACCTCGTTCAATGACATTTTTGTAGAGGCGTTAGAAAGTTCGGATATAATATCAATCTTGCAAATATCAATATCCATATTTTGATTTTTTGAAATCAATTTACGTTTTCTTGCCGTATTACAACTACAATCTTCACGACAATCCGACGCATCTTCAACCATTTTTACAATTATCGTTAAATCTTCATCATTCAATGTGAACCATTCACGTTTATTTGTTTCGAGACAGCGTTTCGATGAAAACAACACGTGTAATTGACGTTCGACTTTCGATGGACACTCTGTAGTCAATGCTTTTACGGCAAAAATTGACAACTCGTGAACGGGAGTGTATGCGTTCAACTCGCGTAAACGAACTTCCATAGACGCCATGGTATATCCAATTTTATAGATGTTTTTATTCAACAGGTATCGATTTGTAACGACATATACGATTCCTTCGCAAGACATGATGATCGTCTGAATGCGTACGACGTAATGACTTCGCACTCTCTAGCGCTCGCTCTTTTATTCCACCGAAACCTACAAATCCGAACGATAATTTCATTACCAAATGGATACGACTGCATCGTTCGGATTTGTATCTCTAGTGACGCCGTAAAAAGAACAGCGCCACCAAGCGTTGATGGCCCGAACTAATCTCCAGAGGTACAAGACACCCACAGCCAACGGTCCGATGATTGAACCAATCTTACAAGCTAGCTGGCCGTTCGGATTTGTATATTTTGTGACGTCATCTCCAGAGATACAACGAGTAGAGAGAGCTCATCGAATTTCAGGTTATATTTCGACAGATCTGACCACTCTTGATCTTTACTGCTTAGTAAATGGTCAAAGTGGTACACCGGATCTGTCGGGATTGAAATAGTTCAATAAAAATGATAAATACAACGGCAAAATTACTACAAAATGCGAATTGTCGGGAACGCTTCAAATACCTAATCTCGCAGAGTGCAGATTTGTAATAATTAATTTAATTTAATTTAAATTTTAACTCTTACAATCAAACGTGTATCTTCTTGTGTAATGAATTAAGTTCCATTTTGAATAGCTATAGTAAAAATGCAGCGCCGCGTAGCGTTGCGTATGTCGCGGTGTGAACTGATCCAAAGACGATAAAGTTTTCAAGCCAGTTGTACAATTTGATAAATTACCGTCTAGCTTATTACATAAATAAGTACAGTCGCCGACAGATCCGGTGTACCACTTTGACCATTTACTAAGCAGTAAAGATCAAGAGTGGTCAGATCTGTCGAAATATAACCTGAAATTCGATGAGCTCTCTCTACTCGTTGTACCTCTGGAGATGACGTCACAAAATATACAAATCCGAACGGCCAGCTAGCTTGTAAGATTGGTTCAATCATCGGACCGTTGGCTGTGGGTGTCTTGTACCTCTGGAGATTAGTTCGGGCCATCAACGCTTGGTGGCGCTGTTCTTTTTACGGCGTCACTAGAGATACAAATCCGAACGATGCAGTCGTGTATCCATTTGGTAATGAAATTATCGTTCGGATTTGTAGGTTTCGGTGGAATAAAAGAGCGAGCGCTAGAGAGTGCGAAGTCGGATCGTCCTGTCTCCTAGTTCGCGTGTGTCAGTGTCTCACTCCGCGTTTCGTGCCGTCTCGCTCTGACTGCGTAGTAGTGACTCGCTCACTCCGCGTCAGTTGCCGTCTCGCTCCAAACACGTCGAGTGTCTCGCTCACTCCGCGATCGTGTCGACCCCTTTCATTAGAGCAGTGCCAAGTGTTTCCCAATAGCGGTAAATCCACACCTTATTCATTAGAATAAGCTGTGGATTTGCGCCTTGCTGGGGAGTTGCCCTGCTCCTGGCCTCCCGTTGAGTTCCGACTCAACGTTGGGTCACGAGGAGACAGCCCCCCTAAGTGTGTGTACCGTCTTCGTGTATGTACACTTAGTGTATCGTTCGTCCACGTAACGTGTGAATACCCTTGTGTTTGTGATACGTACACTTGTTACCGTTCAGTGTTGACTGTTTCTGTGTGACTTGTGTGTTTTATTGTTATGTTAAGTAACAATGTCGGACCTTGACCCGCGGTTACAGCGCGACTACCTGGACTACTCATGTGCGGACTCCGTGTCGTCGTACAGCCCGGCCTCATCGAGGTCTAGCTCACGTCTGACCCAGGACCGCACACACCACCGCTTGCTCTCCGAGCCTAGCTTGCGCGGGCAGGACACCGCCCGCCCCGGGTCGCCTTCGGCATTCTCGCGGGGGTGTACTGGTACGCCCCCGCCCCAATGCCTTCCGACGGCGGCCTGCGACGAGTCTGGGCACCCGCCCCGCACAGCCGACCAGGGTTCGGCTAACCATGCGCGCGTCTCGCGCCGTACTGCGCACCCTGGCGATCCTCGCCAGCCTGCCGCTCACCCTGGACGCCACAACGTCCAGCAAGGGGACACACCCCGTACCCCCGCGGGCACAGCCCGCCCCTCGCCGGCGATCCAGCCGCGACACCAGCGCGCCGAGCTGGCCGCCCTACCCCTGACTACCACGAGCTCTCCACGCTCGCCTGATGTCTCGCCGGCCCCACAGCCGCGCGACAACCGCCGAGCCGCACCTTGTGCGGCCACAGAAACCCGCCCAAGCGCGCCGCACGGGTACCGCCACCGCGCGCTTACGTTTCCGCCGCCGTCCATCGATCTATCGACACCACCGACGGCCAGGTACACCGACCGTCAGCTGTCTTATGCCGAGGTGAGTGCGATTAGCCCACAAGTAGGCATCCTTAGACCCTCCCCTCCGACGCAGTCGGAGAGAAAAACCCCGCCGCCGCCTTCCACTACCCGCTACCCGCCACTGATCGCCGAGCGTATCGACGACTGGGTGCGCCATTTTAGCCGTCTACGAGACAAACTGGGGCACCCACCAAATGCCAAATGTAACGGCCATGTGTTTCGCTTTTCGCCCCAAAGCGAACATGAACACACGGTCGTGACGCGCTACCTGACGGACCTGGAGAAACAAGGACAAGCCTCCTGGTTCTCCTACTCGCTGCCACAGGACCGGACCATCAAGGTAGGTATTACGGCCTACCTTCTTTCACAGACACCGGAGCGATCAGGGCCGGCCTCGCCGAACTGGGATACGTGGCGGAGCACGTCTCCCTGATTCAGGCGAGGTCTGATCCCGGCGCCTGTTTATTCCTCGCCCTTATCGTTAGGGCCCCGGACGTTGTACCCGGCATATCCCGGCCTGTGTCCGGTGTGCCGAAGAACACTACGTGCGGGATTGCCCCCGCTCCCCCTCTGAGACGCCCACCTGCGTAAACTGCAGAGGGGCCCATCCTGCCAACAGCAGACAGTGCCCAGTGTACCGCAGGGCGGCGCAGAAACCGCGAGCTGAAAATGCCCGCGCCTCCCCCCCCAGCGTACCTGCCAACTCGCCTCTCCCGGTACAAGAAGCTCCCCCTCCTCCGCCGACCGCTACCTCATTGATGGCGGAGGCGAACGACCATACGCCCAGGTATGTCCCCCCCTCGGCCCTTCTTTCCCCTGTGCAATCCCCCAGGAGGAAAAAGCAGCCGAGCCCCAGGAGGAAGGATGCCACGTCCCTCGTGGCCCCCCCCCTGTGATGCCACCGCCACCTCAGCCAACTCCCAGTTGGGGCTTGAGCCGCTTGCGCTCGCCCCTCCTCAGCCGGACCTCACACGGGCCACTCGGCGCTCACAGCGCCCCTCGCGCAGACCTGTTGACCTCCCCGCGGCTACCATAGCCGCGGAAACAGTTATCGCCCCGGAGCCTGCAAATCGTGCGGACACCCCGCACTCACAGCCTCCGGCGCCTACTCCGCCGCCCCAAGAGCCGGCGGAAAGCGAGGCCCCCGCATCGACTGCAGAGCTTCTGCGGTCCCTCCTCTCCCTGGCCGTGAACTGCGTCCAGAAGCTCATGGCCGGGGAGGAAGTCCTTCCGACCATCCTAAAGGCCCTCGTAGAGGGCACCCCCCTCGCAGCCGCCCTTGCTCAAATATGGCTCCCCCGGCCCTAACCCGGACCTGCGCCCAGATATCTCCGGCATCCAGAAGCTCCTAACAGAGGAGCCGACTGTCGACTGCCGGAGATCTGCGCTGCGCGTTCCGGACTCGGGACACTTACGCGTGTTTTTTACCGCCCCCCCCCCCCCGCGATCCTTGAACGCAATAATTTTTCCGCTCTAGTTGCAGGACCACCGCACTACTGAGCGAGCGGAAGCCACGCACCCGGCCTTCACCGACCCGCTGCCGTGGCATGCCCGCTTGCTAAACGGCACCCACCCTGCTGACACCCGACGCAGGGAGCATCCCGGAGCTACGCTACCGAGACGCCCTCAAGCGCGGTGCGCCCCCCGTCCAGCACCGTTGATCGTTGCCCCCCCTACCCCCCGCGTCGGTCACAAAAACCGGCGCAACCACCTTTTTGTGCGCCCGGAGTATGACGTGGGGCAGCCCTATTGCCCCACACGTCAGCCCCGTGGTTGCCATTTCCCCCCCGACATCAAAAGTCAGGGGCCCGGGAACACCTTTCCCCCCTTCCTACCCCAGGTCGCTTGGTTCCGCGGTCCGGTAAATCACGGCGCGTGAGGGAGTGGACCCATACACGTTTCCCGACCCCCGGGTCGGGACCCCCACGCGCCGTTTGGAGCCGACCGTTTGTCTTGGTCGTGCCTGGACTGGCATTCGTCACTCCCATTGTACCGTTGCTCCCCCACGGGTTTCCCCCGCGTTCTGCCGCGGGGGGTCTTCCCTAAAACACAGAGACTCATGCGCCCAGTATTAGTACTGGGCGCGTCCTCCCACCCCAATTAGAGGGGCATAGCCCCTGGTATTGGTTAGCCCGCCGTAAGGCCCTTTTCAGGGGCCCGGCGTCGAGCCGAGAAGAGTCTCCTTCTCCAACACGGTGCGAAGTCATTACGTCGTACGCATTCAGACGATCATCATGTCTTGCGAAGGAATCGTATATGTCGTTACAAATCGGTACCTATTGAATAAAAACATCTATAAAATTGGATATACCATGGCGTCTATGGAAGTTCGTTTACGCGAGTTGAACGCATACACTCCCGTTCACGAGTTGTCAATTTTTGCCGTAAAAGCATTGACTACAGAGTGTCCATCGAAAGTCGAACGTCAATTACACGTGTTGTTTTCATCGAAACGCTGTCTCGAAACAAATAAACGTGAATGGTTCACATTGAATGATGAAGATTTAACGATAATTGTAAAAATGGTTGAAGATGCGTCGGATTGTCGTGAAGATTGTAGTTGTAATACGGCAAGAAAACGTAAATTGATTTCAAAAAATCAAAATATGGATATTGATATTTGCAAGATTGATATTATATCCGAACTTTCTAACGCCTCTACAAAAATGTCATTGAACGAGGTTTGTCAAAAATTTGGCATCGACGTAGAACGCGACAATCGCAACGCATTCTTTTGGAATATTGCTATGGATGAAAAACTGGTCATTCACGATGATCTGCTAAAATGGTGTGGATATTCTGGAGAATACAAAACAATGAAAACGCATTTTCTTTCATTAGTAAAAAAAAATACTCATATTGTGTACGAAGAAATTGAAGCGCCCGAATACAAGAAGAAACGTCTTATGGTGATGAAACCAATGGATTTTGAATCATTGTTAATGCAAATGCGTAGTCCAAAAGCTATGGAAATACGTAAAATTTATTCAATTTTAAAACATATAATTTCGCAATATTCGATATATGAAAAATGCTATGAAATTAATCACATGCCTAACTAGAGTTTAAAGTAACCATGACTGACTAATATATTAATAGTTTTTAAAATTAATTCATCTTTTTTTTTATACGAAAAGGACAGGGGTATGTAGTCGTGTTTGGCAACTTGTAACAAATCATTGGTGTGTTTAATGGTAAATGGCACCGAAGACGAAGATGTTCTGTACGGCGGGTAAGAATGAGAAAACACAATATAATCATCATTGGTAAAATAATATATTTTATTGTCCATATTAAAAAGAAACACTTTTTTGGGAAATATCACAGCATATTTATACGATTTATATCCACCACACATTATATATTTATCATAATCTCGCAATAATTTTAATTTATTCATCTTTAATAATTGCTGCGTTTATGGTTATTCGAGGAAATAGCATAACCGACGAAGTCTTATTACCTTCGCGGATACATTTCAGGTCAAAGCATATGAATACAATTTCACCTTGCATTTTGGACAATTCTCGCGTAGTAGAACATACGATTCTATTATTTTTCATTATCAGCACGTGCACGGGAGTAGTATTGTCGACATTCAAATATGACGTTCGTACAATCATCTGACGGCTCTTCTCGATAGTCAGGGGTTTCGATGGCATACTAAAATTAGGTTATATTTCGACAGATCTGACCACTCTTGATCTTTACTGCTTAGTAAATGGTCAAAGTGGTACACCGGATCTGTCGGCGACTGTACTTATTTATGTAATAAGCTAGACGGTAATTTATCAAATTGTACAACTGGCTTGAAAACTTTATCGTCTTTGGATCAGTTCACACCGCGACATACGCAACGCTACGCGGCGCTGCATTTTTACTATAGCTATTCAAAATGGAACTTAATTCATTACACAAGAAGATACACGTTTGATTGTAAGAGTTCAAATTTAAATTAAATTAAATTAATTATTACAAATCTGCACTCTGCGAGATTAGGTATTTGAAGCGTTCCCGACAATTCGCATTTTGTAGTAATTTTGCCGTTGTATTTAACGTTTTTATTGAAATAGTTCAATAAAAATGATAAATACAACGGCAAAATTACTACAAAATGCGAATTGTCGGGAACGCTTCAAATACCTAATCTCGCAGAGTGCAGATTTGTAATAATTAATTTAATTTAATTTAATTTAAATTTGAACTCTTACAATCAAACGTGTATCTTCTTGTGTAATGAATTAAGTTCCATTTTGAATAGCTATAGTAAAAATGCAGCGCCGCGTAGCGTTGCGTATGTCGCGGTGTGAACTGATCCAAAGACGATAAAGTTTTCAAGCCAGTTGTACAATTTGATAAATTACCGTCTAGCTTATTACATAAATAAGTACAGTCGCCGACAGATCCGGTGTACCACTTTGACCATTTACTAAGCAGTAAAGATCAAGAGTGGTCAGATCTGTCGAAATATAACCTGAAATTCGATGAGCTCTCTCTACTCGTTGTACCTCTGGAGATGACGTCACAAAATATACAAATCCGAACGGCCAGCTAGCTTGTAAGATTGGTTCAATCATCGGACCGTTGGCTGTGGGTGTCTTGTACCTCTGGAGATTAGTTCGGGCCATCAACGCTTGGTGGCGCTGTTCTTTTTACGGCGTCACTAGAGATACAAATCCGAACGATGCAGTCGTGTATCCATTTGGTAATGAAATTATCGTTCGGATTTGTAGGTTTCGGTGGAATAAAAGAGCGAGCGCTAGAGAGTGCGAAGTCACATTCTGTTCTCGGACACCGTCCGATGAACAGCTCCGCTCGCTCCGATCGTTCCGTCGTTTCCGCTTTATCGCACTCTCGCGTGTGTGTGTACCACTGAAGAAAGAAGCCCGAAGAAAGAAGACAGCAAGAGTCAAGCCTCAAGAGTCAAGACAGCAAGAAAGAAGAGACAAGGCGCCACCCAACCGCCTTTGCCGCCCGACCCGTGCCGTACCGTGTCTCGCGCCGCGCCGCGACCGCCGCCTACCGGACGATTCGTGCGACCGCTCGCATCGTCCGTCTCGCTCTTTTGTGCGAGCCTTCTGCTCGCACACCCGCCGCGTAGTTATCGCCGCGTGTGGACGAGCGTGCGACCGGTCGCATCGTCTGTCTCGGTTTTAGCGCGAGCCTTCTGCTCGCGCTCCGCCGCGTCTCGTTCGCGAACACTAGTGCCCTAGTGTCTAGTGTAACGTTAGTGAGTGAGTTCCAGCCCGCCCGAGGAACAATTGTAAGTACCGTGACACGGTTAGGCACACTACACGAGGAGTTTCTCCTCCTACACACCTTCCCTCCCGGTCGCCGGGAGGGGCTGTATCCCCAAAAAATCTAAGAGAGCAGAATCCCACTCCCGGGATAAACTTCCCGATCATGACTGACGCCATGATCAGAAAGTTCCTGGAGTTTTTGAAATTAGAGATCCCCGACGTAGCGTCCAAATGGGAACGCTTCGTGCGCATGCACGAAGCTGACTCACCGGCGTCGCCCGATAGCGACGTCGCGTTAATTCCGGCCGACAACGAATCATCATCATCTCCTTCAGAGATGTCTTGCTCAGAGCAAGAAGACGACCGTAGCGAAGGGGAGTTCACTACGGTCCATCATAAAAAGACGAAGAAGAGGAAGCGTCCAGAGGGCACCTCCTCTCCAGTCCTAAGCTCCCCGACCAAGTCGGTCATTAAGACTAAGAATAGGAAAACCGTGCAGGCTCATGGCTCCGCGGCCCCTACTACCTCATCGGCCCCTCCGGCCTCCAAGGCCCCTCTGGCTTCCCAGGCCCCTCTGGCCTCCCAGGTCCCCCGAACCTCGCAGGCCCCTCCGGCCCCCCAGGCCCTTCCGGCACCCCAGGCCCCTCAGGCCTCCCAGGCCCCTCAGGCCTCTCAGGCCCCTCAGGCCGTCCGTTCTAAAATGCCTCCTCCTGTAATCATACAGGAGAAGGCAAAATGGAACCTCATCTCAGCGGCGATTAACGAGCAAAAGCTGCGTTACTCGTCTGCACACACGACCCCAATCGGCATCAAGGTACAGGTTAAGACCTCGGAGGACCACCGCCTCCTAACCGCGTTCCTACGTAATAAAGGCATAGGTTATCATACTTATGCCCTTGAAGACGAGCGCCTTCTGCGCGTCGTCATTACCGGAGTCGACAAGTGCCTCTCTACACAAGAGGTACTTGCGGACATCAAGTCCCAGGGCTATCCCGCACTAGAGGTACATCGTATGTACCACCCAATCAAAAAACACGAGTACAATATGGTACTCGTAACCCTCCCCCTTACACCAGAGAGCAAGGATATCTTCAATATCCGAGCCATCTGTCACATTACGGGCATCCGTGTGGAGCCCCCCCGTAAAAGGGGCATCCCTGGCCAGTGCCACCGATGCCAACTTTACGGGCACTCGGCACGGAATTGCCAAGCCCGGCCGCGTTGCGTCAAGTGCCTCGGAGACCACGGCACCTCTGACTGCCCCCGCAAGAGCCCAGCTGAGGAGTCCGAACCCCCTAGCTGTGTTCTCTGCAAGTCCCAAGGACACCCCGCCAACTACAGAGGGTGCAAAAAAGCACCCAAAGTTAAAAAACGCGTTGCACCACAGACGAAAGGTGCCCCCCCGAAACAGAGATTCGTCCCTGCCCCCCTACCCTCCCAATCTGCATGGTTCAAGCCCGCGCAGAACAGTAGGTTGGAGCCAGCGGCTTTCCCCGCTCTCCCCAGCAAGGCCATGCCCTCCGCGCCCAAAGCGCCTAAGGCCACCCCCCCTCCGACTCCCAGCTTCACTGCAGACCTCTCTTTCGTCCAGCAGTTCCTAAGCAACGTCGGGCCTATTGACCCGATGGAGCTTTCCATTTTAGCGACAAAGCTAAAAGGATCGGCCACAGACCGCATCCAAGCTTTGTCAGACCATCAGGTCTTGATCCGTCAGATCAAGGCTCTCTCCACAAACGGTATCTAATGGAGCCTTCGGGAAGGACAAAGCCGCACTCGTTACGCGTAGTGTCGTTCAATACGAACGGCATTAGGAATAACATAAGCGAAATTCGCGATTTTGTAAGCAGCCAAAATGTCGATATTCTTCTAGTGCAGGAGACGTTTTTAAAACCTAGTATTAGGAGCCCAAAAATAGCTAACTACAAAATAATCAGAAATGATAGAACTCGATCCCGACTCGGAGGCACTCTTATCTACTATAAAAAATCATTACATTGTGTTCCCTTAGAGCCGCCGCCATTGTTAAGTTTAGAAACATCTGTTTGTCACATTAGCATGTCCGGTCACGGACCCATTGTTATAGTTAGCGCGTACCTGGCATGTAACAATGAATTACATTCCAGCGACCTGCAGGCGCTATTCAATTTAGGCAACGCTGTCATCATTGCCGGCGACTTAAATTGTAAACACACTGAGTGGGGCAATATAAATAACAATAAGAACGGCTCAATCCTTTGTAGCTTAACCGACACATTAAATTTTGCTCTTTTAGCTCCCACGGACCCCACTCGCTATGACACCAATGAAAACATCAACGGCGTCATACGCAATCCTAGTACTATAGACATAGCTCTAGTTAAAAATGTGTCCCTAAATATCTATATCGAGACCCTCCACGAGCTTAACTCGGACCACAGACCGGTTATGATTGCACTTGGTAGTCTTAACCCCAATAATTGCAGTACTAGGAAGATAGTAGATTATAAATCACTTGCGGAGAACATCAAAGTCCTCCAATCTAGTCACTTAGATAAAATCCCCGATATTATAGATAGTAAAGAGATAGCCATAGAGGCCGCCTCCCACTTGACCGATCACCTGGTAGCGACCATAGAGAGATCATCTAGGGAGGTGCCAACGACCCCCAAGGGCCGTTGGCCCCTCCCTGAGGACATAAGGGAGTCCATCAGACTCCGAAATGCGGCTAAGCGCACATATGACCGCTACCCGTCGGAAGAGTGGAGGAAAGCCCTCCGTCACTACGAGAGGGAAGTTAAGTTTAAGATCAAACAACACAAAGCCGAGAGTTGGGATCGACTTCTTAGTGACCTAGAACCGTCTCACGTGGCATACTGGCCACTCGCGAGGGCCCTCAAGAACGACACGGAGTGCGATATGCCTCCGTTAGACAGACCAAACCGTCCTCCTGCATTCGAAGACATAGACAAGGCCGAGTGCCTAGCTGATAACTTCGAACAACAGTGCCGGCCGAGTACTCTCCCGATTGATCCCGTGCACCTTAGCTTAGTGAATAGCGAGGTCGACAGCCGACTCTCGAGGCCACCTGATGTAGATAGGGTGAGGCTGGTGGACTCGGAGGAGGTCAGTGACATTATTAAGTGTATGAAAGCCAAAAAGGCCCCAGGCCTCGACGGTATTTCAAACAAAACACTTAAAATGCTACCGTCCGAGCTTATTCAACTCCTAGTGAACATCTTTAACGCCCTCTTAGTAGGATGTTCATTCCCAGACATTTGGAAAGTAGCTATTGTCATAGGTATCCACAAACCGGGGAAACCCCGGAAGGTGCCTGGTAGTTACCGTCCAATAAGTCTCATTAGCTCCCTCGGTAAAGTCTACGAAAGAGTTATCAAAAGGCGCCTCAATGACGTCATATCCGACAAAAAACTCCTTCCAGACGAGCAGTTCGCCTTCCGCGAAATGCACAGTTGTCCCGCTCAAGTACACCGCTTAACGGAGTACATAATATCTAGCAAAAACGACAGGAAGACGACATGCGCCGTATTCTTTGACATTGCAAAAGCTTTTGATAAAATTTGGCATAACGGACTGTTATACAAACTCTATCAAATGGAAATACCCGATTATCTTGTTCTACTGATTAGTAACTTTTTAAAAAACCGTAAATTTCATTTCCGCGTTGAAGGCGTACTGTCGTCGCCAAGATATATGGAGGCGGGAGTGCCGCAGGGCTCGGTCCTCTCGCCCTCCCTATATAACCTGTACACTAGTGACATCCCCAAACACGCTAAGGTGCAATTAGCTATGTTCGCGGACGACACAGCCCTTTATTATTCCCACATACGAGCCTGTACCGCGTCAAAAGCCCTCCAGGAGTCAGTTACCGCTCTCGGTAACTGGTTCTCCAAATGGAGAATAGAAGTCAATCCCGACAAGAGTCACGCCATCCAATTTGATATTAAAAGTGCAATGAGGCGTACTTGCCCCCGTAAACTTATGAGCCCTATAAGCCTGCACGGCAACAAAATCCCACAGGTCACTCAGGTGAAATATTTAGGCGTAGTACTAAACAAGTCGATGTCGTTTTCGAGTCACATTAGTAACACGTTACGAAAAGCGAAATTTGTACTCTACAAATTATATCCGCTACTTAATTCGCGAAGCAAAATGTCCCTAAGACATAAGCTTACATTGTATAAAGTTTGCATTAGAACGATACTCACTTATGCGTGCGTCTCTTTCGCACAGATAAGCGAGTCTCAACTGGACCGTTTGCAAAGAGTCCAAAACCGGTTTCTACGCATGGCAACAGGCGCCCCCTGGTACATGCGTAACATCGACTTGCATAGGGACTGCGAAATCGTCACTATTAAAGCCTATATCAAGGAACTCGTAGAGAGATTCTTTGATAAAGGCAAAAACCACCCCAACCCCCTTATCAAAAAGGCACTGGACTATGAACACGACGCACAGACCTTCCGACACCCGTACAAACGGCCTAAGCATATCTTAGCCGATCCCGTAGACCCGATCACAAAATACGTAACGTACTGTGTACAGTTACGTAAACACAAATCACACGCACCCGCGCGACTATCATCGCACCGGGGTCGACGCCGGCGCCTACCCCGAGGTCCCACATCCGACACGACAACACGTACAGACGTACAGACCGACCCTAACACGGGACCGGACCCGAACCCGAGTTCGAGTTCGAATCCCAGTAGACTAGGTTCACTCCTAAATAGTGCCCGCGACCGCGATATTGTTATAGAGAGCTCTATCAATACCGCGAACCTCATCGATATTAGGACTTACGCGCGCGAGTCATCCCGACCGTACGCGGAAGGGGAGAGGGACGGCCCTCTCAGTACCGATAGCGATAAAAACGAGAGCTCCTCTATCGCGACAACTCGCACGCCGCTAGCTTATGCTACCGCGCGCGAGCAACCTCACTCATCAGCGAGTGAGGAAGGGGTCGGACCCCTTAGCAGGTGAGACCCGCGTCTCCCCTGTCATAATAATAGCTCAACTCGTAGCTGTCCCCAAAATCCGGTCTGAACATCACCCGGGTGATGTTAGGGAGGGTCAAACCCTCCCATCGACTCTAACCAAATAAACTAGCCACCAGGCTAGTTATAGTCCGACTTAGCTACAGCGGTCTTAACCCGACCCTTAGCATAGACCCTTTCGAAAAAAAAAAAAAAAAAAAAAGAGTGCGAAGTCATTGGACCGTCCTGACTGCTGTAGTGCGCGCGCGTATCAAGTGCTCCGTATCGACTACGTCGTAGCCCTGCTCCGTAGCATACGTCGTAGCCGTGCTACGTGCCGTGCCGTCGTGCCGACCCCGCCTACTAGTGCAGTTCCAGTGAACTCTTATAGCGATCGTCAATTTACACCCTACTTCGTTAGAATAGGGTGTACATTGGCGCCTTGCTGGGAGTTGAACTGCTCTTGACCTCCCGTTGAGATTTACTCATCGCTGGGGTCACGAGGAGTCAGCCCTCACAGTGTTGTGTTTACCGTGCAAGTACGTACACTTTCGTGACTACTTTGACACTTAATACGTGTTCCGTGTTTAGTGTATACCTGTGTTGTGTGAGTACTTTTAATTATTAACTTTTCCTGTACATGTACTTTATATTTCTGTGCGTGTATGTAATATGTGACTGTTCTGTGCGTCATGTCCACGTACTTATAGTACTTAATAAACTATAACGCTACCATGGCCGACCGTGGTTCGCGGCCGCACAGCCGCGATCGCCCCAGCCACTCCCGCGCCAGCTCAGCTGCGTCGCGCAGCGGACCCTCATCACGGTCCAGCTCGCGCACGTCAGAGCGCGCGTACCTGTCTGCTACCGAGCCCAGCTTGAGCGGTACGGATACCGCTCGCCCCGGGCCGCCTTCGGCATTATCGCGGGGGTGTACTGACACCCCCCCGCCCCAATGCCTTCCGACGGCGCCCCGCCGCGAGTCAGGGCCCCCGCCCCGCCCAGCCAAAAAGGACTCGGCCTCACCACCGCGCCCCGCGCGCCCTATGACGGAGGTGTGCACCCCCCGCCACCCTCCAACAGCCACCTCGGTGAGTACGAAACTCACCTTTACCGCCTCGCCGGCCTCACCGCCGCAAGAGGAGCGCAGTGCGGTAAGTGCACCCACCCCTAGGGCCCCTGTACCGGCCCCTGCGTCGAGCACCATGCCTCCGCCCCCTGCCCCCACTGTGCAGGTTACTAAGCGCCAACGCCAGCAGGTAACCTCCGAGATTTCCCCACCAGCCAAACGCGCCGACCGCCCGGCATCGTACGCCGCAGCGACCTCGGCCGCCCCGACCAGGGCCGGATCACCACTGGCCTCAACCTCGAGGGCCCCGTCGCCGATGGACCAAACCACGGCGACTATTTCCGCGTCGGCGACGAAAACAACCTCGCCGCCGCCCCCGCCCCCTCCCCGTTGTCCTCCTCTCATAGTTGAGAGACTGGACAACTGGACTAGCCACTTTCGGAATCTAAAGGATCTCCTAGGCCACGCCCCACACGCAAAGCCCTACGCCCAGGGCGTAAAGTTTAATCCGCAGGGCGAAAAGGAATACCGGGTTGTCCAGCGCTACCTGGTAGACCTGAGCCAGTCGACGTCCATCAGCTGGTACTCATATGCCCTCCCACAAGAACGGGGACTGAAGGTCGGGATTCATGGTCTCCCGATGAACACCCCCATTGACGAAATTGCCGCCGACCTTAACCATCTGGGATACGAAGTTGAACACGTATCCCGGATCACAGCCAGGAAAGACCGCCCAGGTTGCTGCTACTTCGTGCTGCTCAAGCGCACACCGGACCTGGTACCCGGGATCTATCAGATCACCGAACTGCTCAACATGCCGGGCATCAAGATCGAGGCCTGGCGTGGTAAGAGTGGCCCCGCCCAGTGCCATAGATGCCAGCAGTTCAGGCACTCAAGTAAGAACTGCCACCGCAAAATTGCTTGTGTGCGGTGTGGCGATGAACACGCTGCCAGTGACTGCCCCCGCCCCAAAACCGAAGAGCCCACCTGCGTAAACTGTAAGGGGGCCCACCCCGCAAACAGCAGAAACTGTCCGGTCTTCCGCAGGGAGGCCCGTAACCGTCAGGCGGGCCCCGTAGCCCGCACCACCCGAGCCCCCCGAGTGAGCCGTGACCCCCCCATCTCGGAGAAAGAGGTCCCCCCACCCCCGCCGACTGCCACTTCCCTAATGGCAGAGGCCAACGACCCCATCCCCCGTCCTACCCCCTCAGCCGCCCCCACCCCAGCCAGGAAGCACAGGAGGAGGAGGACTAAAAAGAGGTCCAAATCTGGAGCCACCTCCACAGCCGCCACCGACTCGGAGTACGAACCTCTCGCACTCCCCCTTCCCTCCGTAGAAACTGCTCCGATGCCCCCTCCCCTCCCCCAGCGCCCCCCGCGCGTGCCCCGTGCCCCGCGCACGGCCCCCTCGACCACTGCTCCCGAAGTGGCCGAGGTTTCCACCACACCCGCAAACCCAGCGGCAGTGGCCACCACCCTGCCCGCTATTGCCCCCCCGCCCCCCCACCGTCGATCCAGGAGGGAATCCCCGAAATCGACTGCCGAGCTCCTCCAAGCTCTTTTCTCCCTTGGCATGGCAACGTTCCTTAGGATCCAGGCCGGCGAAGATATTCTAAAGACCCTCCTCTCGGCCCTCCCAGAAGGAGCCACCCTCATCTCCCAACTGATCTCCAAATGGCTCCCAACGCCCCAACCTCAATAAAAGTTGTTCATTGGAACATCCGGGGGGTTCGCGGTAAGGTGGCCCCCCTACGCCACCTCCTTCGGGAACACCAAGTGGACATCGCACTGTTAAGCGAGACCCTCTTGACCCCGCATGACCGTCTTCGTATCCCTGGCTTCATGACGTATCGTCAGGACTATCTGGGGGTGGTCATGCGAGTAGAGGCCTCGCCGTCCTGGTCGGCTGCAGACTACTCCACCAACTCCTCCCAGCCCCCCCGGTTACCTCCCTATATGCACTGGGCGTTGAGCTGGCACTCGGCTCCTATCGCACCCGAATATACGCGTGCTATAAACCCCCGGGATTGCATTTAGATATCTCCGACATCCACAGGCTCATATCAGATGAGCCGACGGTGATTGCCGGAGATCTAAATTGCAAGCATCCCGGGTGGGGTTCCCGCACGACCAACGCGGATGGTCGACGCCTGCACTCGGACTCCATACAGACCGGGTACTCGGTGGTGGGCACTTATACCCCCACTTACTACCCCGAATGTCCCCGGTTCTCGCCAGACGTCCTAGATGTGGCCATCACCTTCCGGCTACCAGGAGCCTTCGACCAAGAGGCCCTTGACGAGGCCCACGGTTCGGACCACCTCCCCGTCCTGGCCTGTATCCGCGCGGCACCCGCGAGTGTCCCCCCCCTTCCCCCCCACCCGGTCCGCGACTGGGATATCTTTGCCGAGAAGCTGCACGAGAGCACGCCCAATTACCCGGTAGATTCTGCAGAGGCCGTCGAATTGATGACCCTGCAAATCACCGAGGCAATTTCCGCTGCGTTGAAAGCGGCCACACTACCGCCAACCCAACGGCAGCAAACCAGGCCGCCGTTACCCCGCCACATCGCCGACCTCGTGGCGAAAAAGAAGAATCTGCGCCGCCAATGGCAGCGCACCCGCTGCCCAGCGATGAAGAGCCAGCTCAACCGCCTCACTGCAAAGGTAAAGAGTCTCCTAGAAGACCAAAACGCTGCAGAATGGACCTTGCGCATTCAGGAGGCGGGTGAGGACTGGCCCTCCCTCCACCGATTCTGCCGCAGGTTAACCGGCACAGCTGCTCCCGTTAGCCCTCTATTCCACCCAGACGGCAACTTGCGCTACCGAGCTGAGGATAGAGCAGAGATTCATGCCAAGCACTTGGAACGCCAATTCCAACCGCTGCCCACGACCGCAACGGATCACGCCCACATGGTCTCCGAGGAGGTAAAGGTCTTTCTCCTTTCCCCCCCCCCTCCCCCCCTACCTTCTTCTTTTCCCCGAGAGAGGTCCAAAAGACCCTATCTCGTCTCAAACCTAAAAAGGCCCCCGGCGCGGACGGTATTCCCAACGCAGCCCTCCGCCGCCTTCCCTTTAGAATGGTGGCCGCCCTCACCCGCCTGTTTAATGGCATAGTGAGGACCGGCCACTTCCCTCCTCCCTGGAAGCGAGGACTAATTATCAATATCCCAAAGCCCCATAAAAATTTGAGACGGGCCGAGGGCTATCGGCCCATAACACTGCTCTCAACCCTCTCAAAGTCCTTTGAAATCCTTCTCCTTAAATACCTTTCCCCGTACCTCCCTCCTCGCGAGGAGCAGTTCGGTTTTCGGTCCCAGCTGAGTACCACCCTCCAGCTGGTACGCGTGATTCACCACCTTTCCGTTGCGGCCAACAAAAAGAACTCGTCAGTCGCGGTCTTTTTAGACATGGAGAAGGCGTTCGATAGTGTTTGGCACGAAGGTCTCCTCTATAAGCTCATCCGTGCCGACGTTCCCCCCTCCCTGATAAGGCTCATGGCCTCATTCCTCACCGGTCGGACCTTCCAGGTCCGTGTCGACGGGACCCTGTCAGGTGAGTACCCCATCGCAGCGGGTGTCCCCCAAGGCAGCGTGCTCTCCCCGGGGCTGTACAGCTTCTTCGCCAGCGACGTGCCCAAGGACCCTGGCACCATCGCAGCGCTGTATGCGGACGATACAGCGTTTATCGCCAGCTCGTTAAACCCTGACCATGCCGCCATCAAGCTCCAGAGGACGCTGGACCTCCTCCCTGACTGGCTGAGCAAATGGAGACTCTCTGTTAACGCAGGTAAGTCCCAGGCGCTCGCCGTCACCACGAGAGCAAGTTTTCCAGCGCCCCTGAAGATTGGAGACGCCGTGATCCCATGGGGACGAACGGCGAAATACCTCGGGGTAATTATAGACCGCCGACTCTCCATGCGCGCCCAATGTCAGTCTGCGGTGGCCAAGACTGGAGCAGCCATAGCCCAGCTGAGACCAGCCTACGCGTCCCCCCAGATCCCTCTTAATATGCGTTTAGCTCTGTTTAAGACTTACATCAGATCCCGCCTCACGTACGCGGCACCAGCGTGGCACCACCTGCTCTCTGCGCCCCAGAGAGCGTTGCTGCAGAGAGCCCAGAACCGTGTGCTGCGCCGAGTCGCAGGTGCCCCCTGGTACGTGAGGAACGACACCATATCAAGAGACCTGAGGATGGAGAGCGTCGAGGCTTTTGCGGCTCAGCTCTCCTCCAGATTGTTCGCGCGTGCGGATGCCTCGCGCCTGGTCGAGCTAACCGACCTGGCGCCGTGGCACGCCCGCCCGCCCGACCGCCACCGCCTGCCCAGGGATGCCGTCCCACCCGGAGGACCCAGCGGAGCCCGCAGCCCGCCCCGCCGCCCCCGAAGAGGAGGAGCCCAGGCGCAATGATGCGCCATACCGAGCGCACGGATGCGCACCGGCGCACCGCGCCATCACCTTCGCGGGATCGTATCCCCCCCTCCTACCTTTTCCCTTCACCGGCAACCCAAATGCCGGTGAACCTTCTCTAATCCGCGTCCGGGGCCTGACGAGTGGCAGCCCTATTGCCACCCCGTCGTCCCCGGGGCGTTTCCTTCCACCCCCGACATAAAAAGTCGGGGCCCGGAAGTCTTACCCCTTTTCCCCTTTTCCCCCAGGTCGCTTGTGTCCGCGGTCCGGCAAAACGCGGCGTGTGGGGGAGTGGTCCCATACACGTTTTCTCGGCCCCCGGGTCGGGACCCCCACGCGCCGCTTGGAGCCGACCGCCGGTCTTGGTCGGGCCTGGATTGGTCAATCGTCACTCCCTCGAACATTGTCGGTTGCCCACCCCCACGGGCTTACCCCGCGTTCTGCCGCGGGGTGTCTTCCCACAAGACTTTGAGACTCATGCGCCCAGTACTAGTACTGGGCGCGTCTTCCCACCCCAATTAGAGGGGCATATGCCCCTGGTATTGGTTAGCCCGCCGTAAGGCCCTTTTCAGGGGCCCGGCGTCGAGCCGAGAAGAGTCTCCTTCTCAAACAATGCGAAGTCATTACGTCGTACGCATTCTGACGATCATCATGTCTTGCGAAGGAATCGTATATGTCGTTACAAATCGATACCTGTTGAATAAAAACATCTATAAAATTGGATATACCATGGCGTCTATGGAAGTTCGTTTACGCGAGTTGAACGCATACACTCCCGTTCACGAGTTGTCAATTTTTGCCGTAAAAGCATTGACTACAGAGTGTCCATCAAAAGTCGAACGTCAATTACACGTGTTGTTTTCATCGAAACGCTGTCTCGAAACAAATAAACGTGAATGGTTCACATTGAATGATGAAGATTTAACGATAATTGTAAAAATGGTTGAAGATGCGTCGGATTGTCGTGAAGATTGTAGTTGTACTACGGCAAGAAAACGTAAATTGATTTCAAAAAATCAAAATATGGATATTGATATTTGCAAGATTGATATTATATCCGAACTTTCTAACGCCTCTACAAAAATGTCATTGAACGAGGTTTGTCAAAAATTTGGCATCGACGTAGAACGCGACAATCGCAACGCATTCTTTTGGAATATTGCTATGGATGAAAAACTGGTCATTCACGATGATCTGCTAAAATGGTGTGGATATTCTGGAGAATACAAAACAATGAAAACGCATTTTCTTTCATTAGTAAAAAAAAATACTCATATTGTGTACGAAGAAATTGAAGCGCCCGAATACAAGAAGAAACGTCTTATGGTGATGAAACCAATGGATTTTGAATCATTGTTAATGCAAATGCGTAGTCCAAAAGCTATGGAAATACGTAAAATTTATTCAATTTTAAAACATATAATTTCGCAATATTCGATATATGAAAAATGCTATGAAATTAATCACATGCCTAACTAGAGTTTAAAGTAACCATGACTGACTAATATATTAATAGTTTTTAAAATTAATTCATCTTTTTTTTTATACGAAAAGGACAGGGGTATGTAGTCGTGTTTGGCAACTTGTAACAAATCATTGGTGTGTTTAATGGTAAATGGCACCGAAGACGAAGATGTTCTGTACGGCGGGTAAGAATGAGAAAACACAATATAATCATCATTGGTAAAATAATATATTTTATTGTCCATATTAAAAAGAAACACTTTTTTGGGAAATATCACAGCATATTTATACGATTTATATCCACCACACATTATATATTTATCATAATCTCGCAATAATTTTAATTTATTCATCTTTAATAATTGCTGCGTTTATGGTTATTCGAGGAAATAGCATAACCGACGAAGTCTTATTAACTTCGCGGATACATTTCAGGTCAAAGCATATGAATACAATTTCACCTTGCATTTTGGACAATTCTCGCGTAGTAGAACATACGATTCTATTATTTTTCATTATCAGCACGTGCACGGGAGTAGTATTGTCGACATTCAAATATGACGTTCGTACAATCATCTGACGGCTCTTCTCGATAGTCAGGGGTTTCGATGGCATACTAAAATTAGGTTATATTTCGACAGATCTGACCACTCTTGATCTTTACTGCTTAGTAAATGGTCAAAGTGGTACACCGGATCTGTCGGCGACTGTACTTATTTATGTAATAAACTAGACGGTAATTTATCAAATTGTACAACTGGCTTGAAAACTTTATCGTCTTTGGATCAGTTCACACCGCGACATACGCAACGCTACGCGGCGCTGCATTTTTACTATAGCTATTCAAAATGGAACTTAATTCATTACACAAGAAGATACACGTTTGATTGTAAGAGTTCAAATTTAAATTAAATTAAATTAATTATTACAAATCTGCACTCTGCGAGATTAGGTATTTGAAGCGTTCCCGACAATTCGCATTTTGTAGTAATTTTGCCGTTGTATTTAACGTTTTTATTGAAATAGTTCAATAAAAATGAAAAACTTTGACCATTTACTAAGCAGTAAAGATCAAGAGTGGTCAGATCTGTCGAAATATAACCTAATTTTAGTATGCCATCGAAACCCCTGACTATCGAGAAGAGCCGTCAGATGATTGTACGAACGTCATATTTGAATGTCGACAATACTACTCCCGTGCACGTGCTGATAATGAAAAATAATAGAATCGTAAGTTCTACTACGCGAGAATTGTCCAAAATGCAAGGTGAAATTGTATTCATATGCTTTGACCTGAAATGTATCCGCGAAGGTAATAAGACTTCGTCGGTTATGCTATTTCCTCGAATAACCATAAACGCAGCAATTATTAAAGATGAATAAATTAAAATTATTGCGAGATTATGATAAATATATAATGTGTGGTGGATATAAATCGTATAAATATGCTGTGATATTTCCCAAAAAAGTGTTTCTTTTTAATATGGACAATAAAATATATTATTTTACCAATGATGATTATATTGTGTTTTCTCATTCTTACCCGCCGTACAGAACATCTTCGTCTTCGGTGCCATTTACCATTAAACACACCAATGATTTGTTACAAGTTGCCAAACACGAATACATACCCCTGTCCTTTTCGTATAAAAAAAAAGATGAATTAATTTTAAAAACTATAAATATATTAGTCAGTCATGGTTACTTTAAACTCTAGTTAGGCATGTGATTAATTTCATAGCATTTTTCATATATCGAATATTGCGAAATTATATGTTTTAAAATTGAATAAATTTTACGTATTTCCATAGCTTTTGGACCACGCATTTGCATTAACAATGATTCAAAATCCATTGGTTTCATCACCATAAGAAGTTTCTTCTTGTATTCGGGCGCTTCAATTTCTTCGTACACAATATGAGTATTTTTTTTTTACTAATGAAAGAAAATGCGTTTTCATTGTTTTGTATTCTCCAGAATATCCACACCATTTTAGCAGATCATCGTGAATGACCAGTTTTTCATCCATAGCAATATTCCAAAAGAATGCGTTGCGATTGTCGCGTTCTACGTCGATGCCAAATTTTTGACAAACCTCGTTCAATGACATTTTTGTAGAGGCGTTAGAAAGTTCGGATATAATATCAATCTTGCAAATATCAATATCCATATTTTGATTTTTTGAAATCAATTTACGTTTTCTTGCCGTATTACAACTACAATCTTCACGACAATCCGACGCATCTTCAACCATTTTTACAATTATCGTTAAATCTTCATCATTCAATGTGAACCATTCACGTTTATTTGTTTCGAGACAGCGTTTCGATGAAAACAACACGTGTAATTGACGTTCGACTTTCGATGGACACTCTGTAGTCAATGCTTTTACGGCAAAAATTGACAACTCGTGAACGGGAGTGTATGCGTTCAAGAATGAGAAAACACAATATAATCATCATTGGTAAAATAATATATTTTATTGTCCAAATTAAAAAGAAACACTTTTTTGGGAAATATCACAGCATATTTATACGATTTATATCCACCACACATTATATATTTATCATAATCTCGCAATAATTTTAATTTATTCATCTTTAATAATTGCTGCGTTTATGGTTATTCGAGGAAATAGCATAACCGACGAAGTCTTATTACCTTCGCGGATACATTTCAGGTCAAAGCATATGAATACAATTTCACCTTGCATTTTGGACAATTCTCGCGTAGTAGAACTTACGATTCTATTATTTTTCATTATCAGCACGTGCACGGGAGTAGTATTGTCGACATTCAAATATGACGTTCGTACAATCATCTGACGGCTCTTCTCGATAGTCAGGGGTTTCGATGGCATACTAAAATTAGGTTATATTTCGACAGATCTGACCACTCTTGATCTTTACTGCTTAGTAAATGGTCAAAGTTTTTCATTTTTATTGAACTATTTCAATAAAAACGTTAAATACAACGGCAAAATTACTACAAAATGCGAATTGTCGGGAACGCTTCAAATACCTAATCTCGCAGAGTGCAGATTTGTAATAATTAATTTAATTTAATTTAAATTTGAACTCTTACAATCAAACGTGTATCTTCTTGTGTAATGAATTAAGTTCCATTTTGAATAGCTATAGTAAAAATGCAGCGCCGCGTAGCGTTGCGTATGTAGCGGTGTGAACTGATCCAAAGACGATAAAGTTTTCAAGCCAGTTGTACAATTTGATAAATTACCGTCTAGCTTATTACATAAATAAGTACAGTCGCCGACAGATCCGGTGTACCACTTTGACCATTTACTAAGCAGTAAAGATCAAGAGTGGTCAGATCTGTCGAAATATAACCTGAAATTCGATGAGCTCTCTCTACTCGTTGTACCTCTGGAGATGACGTCACAAAATATACAAATCCGAACGGCCAGCTAGCTTGTAAGATTGGTTCAATCATCGGACCGTTGGCTGTGGGTGTCTTGTACCTCTGGAGATTAGTTCGGGCCATCAACGCTTGGTGGCGCTGTTCTTTTTACGGCGTCACTAGAGATACAAATCCGAACGATGCAGTCGTATCCATTTGGTAATGAAATTATCGTTCGGATTTGTAGGTTTCGGTGGAATAAAAGAGCGAGCGCTAGAGAGTGCGAAGTCATTACGTTGTACGCATTCAGACGATCATCATGTCTTGCGAAGGAATCGTATATGTCGTTACAAATCGATACCTGTTGAATAAAAACATCTATAAAATTGGATATACCATGGCGTCTATGGAAGTTCGTTTACGCGAGTTGAACGCATACACTCCCGTTCACGAGTTGTCATTTTTTGCCGTAAAAGCATTGACTACAGAGTGTCCATCGAAAGTCGAACGTCAATTACACGTGTTGTTTTCATCGAAACGCTGTCTCGAAACAAATAAACGTGAATGGTTCACATTGAATGATGAAGATTTAACGATAATTGTAAAAATGGTTGAAGATGCGTCGGATTGTCGTGAAGATTGTAGTTGTACTACGGCAAGAAAACGTAAATTGATTTCAAGAAATCAAAATATGGATATTGATATTTGCAAGATTGATATTATATCCGAACTTGCTAACGCCTCTACAAAAATATCATTGAACGAGGTTTGTCAAAAATTTGGCATCGACGTAGAACGCGACAATCGCAACGCATTCTTTTGGAATATTGCTATGGATGAAAAACTGGTCATTCACGATGATCTGCTAAAATGGTGTGGATATTCTGGAGAATACAAAACAATGAAAACGCATTTTCTTTCATTAGTAAAAAAAAATACTCATATTGTGTACGAAGAAATTGAAGCGCCCGAATACAAGAAGAAACGTCTTATGGTGATGAAACCAATGGATTTTGAATCATTGTTAATGCAAATGCGTAGTCCAAAAGCTATGGAAATACGTAAAATTTATTCAATTTTAAAACATATAATTTCGCAATATTCGATATATGAAAAATGCTATGAAATTAATCATATGCCTAACTAGAGTTTAAAGTAACCATGACTGACTAATATATTAATAGTTTTTAAAATTAATTCATCTTTTTTTTTATACGAAAAGGACAGGGGTATGTAGTCGTGTTTGGCAACTTGTAACAAATCATTGGTGTGTTTAATGGTAAATGGCACCGAAGACGAAGATGTTCTGTACGGCGGGTAAGAATGAGAAAACACAATATAATCATCATTGGTAAAATAATATATTTTATTGTCCATATTAAAAAGAAACACTTTTTTGGGAAATATCACAGCATATTTATACGATTTATATCCACCACACATTATATATTTATCATAATCTCGCAATAATTTTAATTTATTCATCTTTAATAATTACTGCGTTTATGGTTATTCGAGGAAATAGCATAACCGACGAAGTCTTATTACCTTCGCGGATACATTTCAGGTCAAAGCATATGAATACAATTTCACCTTGCATTTTGGACAATTCTCGCGTAGTAGAACTTACGATTCTATTATTTTTCATTATCAGCACGTGCACGGGAGTGG
This sequence comes from Phengaris arion, assembly GCA_963565745.1. NCBI lineage: Eukaryota > Metazoa > Arthropoda > Insecta > Lepidoptera > Lycaenidae > Phengaris > Phengaris arion. The sequence continues at coordinate 20,423,245 of OY751444.1, forward strand.
TATTGTCGACATTCAAATATGACGTTCGTACAATCATCTGACGGCTCTTCTCGATAGTCAGGGGTTTCGATGGCATACTAAAATTAGGTTATATTTCGACAGATCTGACCACTCTTGATCTTTACTGCTTAGTAAATGGTCAAAGTGGTATACCGGATCTATCGGCGACTGTACTTATTTATGTAATAAGCTAGACGGTAATTTATCAAATTGTACAACTGGCTTGAAAACTTTATCGTCTTTGGATCAGTTCACACCGCGACATACGCAACGCTACGCGGCGCTGCATTTTTACTATAGCTATTCAAAATGGAACTTAATTCATTACACAAGAAAATACACGTTTGATTGTAAGAGTTCAAATTTAAATTAAATTAAATTAATTATTACAAATCTGCACTCTGCGAGATTAGGTATTTCATTTTTATTGAACTATTTCAATAAAAACGTTAAATACAACGGCAAAATTACTACAAAATGCGAATTGTCGGGAACGCTTCAAATACCTAATCTCGCAGAGTGCAGATTTGTAATAATTAATTTAATTTAATTTAAATTTGAACTCTTACAATCAAACGTGTATCTTCTTGTGTAATGAATTAAGTTCCATTTTGAATAGCTATAGTAAAAATGCAGCGTCGCGTAGCGATGCGTATGTCGCGGTGTGAACTGATCCAAAGACGATAAAGTTTTCAAGCCAGTTGTACAATTTGATAAATTACCGTCTAGCTTATTACATAAATAAGTACAGTCGCCGACAGATCCGGTGTACCACTTTGACCATTTACTAAGCAGTAAAGATCAAGAGTGGTCAGATCTGTCGAAATATAACCTAATTTTAGTATGCCATCGAAACCCCTGACTATCGAGAAGAGCCGTCAGATGATTGTACGAACGTCATATTTGAATGTCGACAATACTACTCCCGTGCACGTGCTGATAATGAAAAATAATAGAATCGTAAGTTCTACTACGCGAGAATTGTCCAAAATGCAAGGTGAAATTGTATTCATATGCTTTGACCTGAAATGTATCCGCGAAGGTAATAAGACTTCGTCGGTTATGCTATTTCCTCGAATAACCATAAACGCAGCAATTATTAAAGATGAATAAATTAAAATTATTGCGAGATTATGATAAATATATAATGTGTGGTGGATATAAATCGTATAAATATGCTGTGATATTTCCCAAAAAAGTGTTTCTTTTTAATATGGACAATAAAATATATTATTTTACCAATGATGATTATATTGTGTTTTCTCATTCTTACCCGCCGTACAGAACATCTTCGTCTTCGGTGCCATTTACCATTAAACACACCAATGATTTGTTACAAGTTGCCAAACACGACTACATACCCCTGTCCTTTTCGTATAAAAAAAAAGATGAATTAATTTTAAAAACTATTAATATATTAGTCAGTCATGGTTACTTTAAACTCTAGTTAGGCATGTGATTAATTTCATAGCATTTTTCATATATCGAATCTTGCGAAATTATATGTTTTAAAATTGAATAAATTTTACGTATTTCCATAGCTTTTGGACTACGCATTTGCATTAACAATGATTCAAAATCCATTGGTTTCATCACCATAAGACGTTTCTTCTTGTATTCGGGCGCTTCAATTTCTTCGTACACAATATGAGTATTTTTTTTTACTAATGAAAGAAAATGCGTTTTCATTGTTTTGTATTATCCAGAATATCCACACCATTTTAGCAGATCATCGTGAATGACCAGTTTTTCATCCATAGCAATATTCCAAAAGAATGCGTTGCGATTGTCGCGTTCTACGTCGATGCCAAATTATTGACAAACCTCGTTCAATGACATTTTTGTAGAGGCGTTAGCAATATCATAATTAATAATTTGATCATATGGTCTTCTAGTCGTTCAGCTTTTCTGAGGGAGGGAGGTTTGACCAGACCAAGTTGAGCTTGCGTTGGTTTGGCGGTGGTTTTTTGTTTTACTTGTTTTGGAGCTCTTAAGAATTTGTTGAGCGCTTCTGCTTGTGTATCTGGGCTTTTGAAGACTTCGGGCTTTGGGGGTTCTTCTCCCTCTTCAAGGTCCAGGTCTTCTTGTGGACCCTTTCTGAGAGAGAGGTTTTCGCGTGTGACCAGCCGGTGTAAGTGCTGGTCAATCTTGCTGCTGGTTGTTTGAAGGTGCTTTGTTCTTGTTGCACCTGCCTTTTTCTCAGCTTCCCTTAATTGCCTTCTTTCTTTCTCTTTTTCAGCCCAGATATCCGCACTAGATCTTGGAGGCTCGGTTGACGGCCCAGGTTTTGGAGATGTTGTGTTGGCCTCTTCTTGCTTTGGTGGAGATTTCCATTTGGTCAGTTTGGTTATACTTTTCTTTATTCTATTGAGGATATTGGTCTTGGAGTTTGGGTTGAGGTTGTTGTCTGCCGCGGGATCATCAGCTTTTGGCTCCTCCGGTGTACGTTGGCGGCTCGTCGATGGTTGAACTCTTTGTGGTGGAGAGTTCGGTACGAGGAAGCTTAGGTCTTGTGTTCTTCCCTCGTACACTACCACTTCGTGCCTCTCGGATGCTTTGACACATCCAAGGTAGTCCGCCGTTTCTCCTTTCTCGAAGTCGACTGCCATTGTGTCTACGCTGATGATCCTTGGTCCGATGGTGGTGGTGTTGGATTCTGCTATTTCCTTTAGGAACGAGCATGCTTGGGCGAATTGTGTCACTCCGGGTTTCCCGTCGAACAGCAGCACAGTCTTGTTTTTTGCGCGTACTATCCGACAACTTAGCCCGTCGGTCTTCGCTTCACCCAATTCTTCGTACCTTTTACGCTTCATGCTCGTTCTCGTTGTACTTCCTTTTAGCAGTAGAGCCAGCCCAGGTGATATGGCGACTCTTTTTGATCCAACACTGGAGCAGAAGCTCAGCCCCAATCTCTCATAGTTGTTGTTCATGAACAGAACCACTTTCCTCGTTCTTAGGCTCGGGGTTCCTCTTTCTCCCTCACTTAGCCACTTGGGTATATTGAAGTGAGGGGCCTCCGGTTGTTGTCGAGCTGTGAGTGTGGTTGGTTCTGTTGATGAAGTTGAAGTTGGTTGGATTTCTTCTTCTCCGCGATCTTTGTGCCTTTGTCGCGCGATTTGAAAGATGGTCTCTATGTAAGTAAGGAACACTTCTCTTGTTCTCTTCTCCTCCAGGTATTTGGATGTTTCTGCTTCCTGTAGGTTTATGTTGAGGTGGTGTTCAACATCATGTCTTTGTTTCAGGAAGCGCGGACATTCGAAGATGATGTGCCATACCGTTTCATCTATTTCTTCGGCGCACTCACATCCCGGGCTAGTCACCAATTTGAACCGGTGCAAATATTGGGCAAATGCACCGTGACCGGTTATAGCCTGAACGTGAGTGGGAGACAATAAGGTATCTCTTGTGAAACGGTATGCTTTAGCAACGTCGGGTAGGAACCTCTTAGTGGTTTCTCCGGTTTGCGCCGCTAAGTATCTGTCCTGCCATCTCCGGATAGACTCCCTTCGTAGGTTTGTCTTGATGTAGGACAGAGGGGTGTGGTTATAGCCCGGGTCGTTGTTAGGAGCGAGAGCGGCTTGCTTTGCTAGCTCATCAGCTCTTTCGTTCCCGGGTGTACCCACGTGTGCGCGTAACCAGAAAAGTCTAAGTGTTCTGCCTTGCTCTTCTATCTTCTTGATGTTTAGTTTGATGTCCGCTGCCAGTTGCATCTTCGGTCTTGGGTTCCTGATCAATTCCAGGGACGATCTTGAATCGCTGAGGATGTTGACTTCCCTGTGATTGCTCTGGACGACCATTTCGACCGCTTTATGCAGTGCGAGCATCTCTGATTGAAACACTGTGCATGTTGGATCAAGCGATAGTCTGATGTTTTTGACTTCAGTTCCGTCCTCCCACCATGTCACGGCGGCCCCTGTTTTGCCCTCAATTTTGCTTCCGTCTGTATAGACTTGAGGGCCCTTTATTCCATGTTGTTCTATGGTTTGGGGCTCCATGTTCTCCAGCTTCTCGAAGGTGATGGTTTTGAAGTCGGAGGGGTGGGGTAGGGTAAGAACGTTACATGGTGTTTCTAGGTTCTTACCTGGTGGTATGTAGTCGCTTGATAGGCCCTTTTTGGTCTTGTATAGGGCTGCCGCTTCTTGGATTCTGATGTCTAGCGGCAGCAGGCCTGACAGTGTTAGGGTTGATGTGAGGGATGCTGTCCTGTAAGCTTTGCAGATCTTGATTGCAAAACTTCTCTGGATGGAGTTGAGTAGGGATTGTGTCTTATTGAGTTCTGTGGCCGGAGCCCAGACACTCGCCGCGTATAAGATGATTGGCTCTATGACTGAGATATAGATGGTTCTTATAATCTCTCCGTTTAGCCCCCATGTCACCTTAGCCGAGTGTGCTATCTGCTTGTAGATGCCAGCGGCTTTCTTACACACTGATGCTATGTGTGAAGTGAAGGTGAGTGTGCGATTGATGGTAACGCCAAGAAGTTTCATTTCTTCCACGAGGTTGATTTTAACTCCGGACATGTAGATGTTCGGGAGGTCCAGCTTCAGCTTCCTTGTCAGCAGCATCGCGTTGGTTTTATGTGCTGCGAATTTCAGCTTATTCCGGTCTCCCCATCTTAAAACGGTTCGGAGTGCGTGGTTCGCCTTTTCTTCTATGGCTTGTACGCTGTTTTTGGAGAAGATTAAAGTTATATCATCGGCGAAGGCTTCGCACTCTACTTGATTGCCTGAGAGTTCATCAAGCAGTGGGTCCAATATAATATTCCAGAAGGTTGGTCCACCAATGGATCCCTGGACACAACCTTTATTGGTACCTTTCGTGCTCTTCTTGCCGGCGTAATTCACTTCTATACTCCTTCCTTGTAGGTAGGAGCCGATCATCCTATATATGTTGGAGGGGCAGCCCTTCTTAATGAGTTGGTGTTTCAACGCTGGCCACCACGCATTGTCGAATGCGCCTTCTATATCTAGTGAGACTAGGAGTACAATCTTCTTCTTGCTTTCGACTTCCTCCTTGATTCGGTCCACTAGATTATACAGCGCGTCCTCAGTGCTTCTCTGTGGTATAAAGCCGTATTGGTTCTTATTGAGCGTTGGGAGTATGTGCCACTGGACTCTACTGATCATCAGTTTTTCAACAATTTTTCCCAGTATTGATAGGAGTCCAATGGGTCTGTACGATTTTGGTTGGGTGTAGTCTTCTTTCCCAGGTTTTTTAAGAATGACCACGTGCGCTTTCTTCCACGGGCTCGGGAAGTGTCCCAGTCTTAGGCATTTGTTTGGTTAGGTTAGGTTAGGTTAGGTTAGGTTAGGTTGGGGCTCAGCCAGTTCGTCCTCGTTCGTGGCCCTGGGCAACGCTTGGGTGCGCCACCCCGTCTTTTGCGGGGTGAGGTACTCACGCGGCTGAAGGCTGGCGCTATCTTGTCTTCTCTATCTTTCACCACCTATTTTGTTTAACTTTCTTGTTTTTGCATTCTTTTATTTTGTTTTTCTATCTTTCACCACCTTTTCTTTCATCTCTAACTATCTTTCTTTTTGTTTTAACTCTTCTGATGGGGGAGCTCACTCCCGAAAAAAGAGACCGCGACCCGGGGTGTCGGAGTTTTGTATGAATGGCAAGTTTTAAAAATTCACTACCTCAGGAGGGTACCTTAACCGGAGAATCCCTCGGCGGGCCTTCAAGCCCGTCCAGCCCCACGTATTCTGAGGGGGGCAAAAATTTGCTTTTACCTACGGCGATCTCCGGGGACCATTCTGTCCCCAAGCACGACGACTTAATGCATGCACAAAGGATTCCGATTGTTCAACTGGAAAGAATGTCAGATTCGGATTGTTCGCTGTCTACGATGCGAACAGCGACAAGCTCTCGCGTGTCCTCGCGCGACCGAGCGGGAAGTGTAGCCGGCAAGAGGAGATTACCAAACTCTGGGTCGGCTTCTGATGACGGAGGCTCCGAGCGATCCGCTCGCTCAGACACTCAGAAAAAGAGAACCGTCCCTGCCAAAAGAGGACGTGGGCGTCCCCCAACAACTGGGGAGTATGTCGGAGTAGCAAAGGCAAAGCGTGACTTGCTGGACCTAGAGCACGAAGATCTTAGGCTCCAGGCCGAAAAAGAAGTCGTTGCGGCGCTGCTAAAAGCGCAGCGACAAGCGGAATTGGCTGCAAAGAAACAGGCAGAGCGCGCGTCACTTGATGCTCTCCCGGCCGCTACCAAACTAAAAACAGTTGGCGAGCAGGGCTTGGAGCTCATTAAGATGGTGCGCATGAAAAGTGGGAATATGAAGGGCACATTTATAAAGGCCCTCAAAGATGGTGAAGAGAAGGTTGAGGAGTCTGTTCGCGGCCTCGCCTCTCTTAAGGAGGATACGCTCAAACTTGAGGCCGAGAACATACGCCTCAGAGAAGAAATAGCGCTGCTGCGGGAAAAGGCGAGTAGACCATATAAACCGCCGCCCCCAGCAAGTGCTGTCAAATCATCTGCAGCCCCAGCTCAACAAGGCGACTCAGAGGAAGTAACGGTGGCGGGCTTGCGGGCAATGTTCGAGGAGTTCTCCCGCTCTATAATGGGGAGAACCTCGAACATGATCAATGCGCGCATCGAGGCAATGGAGGACCGTCTGCTTCCAGCTAAGCGGCTTCGACCGCCACTGGCAGCAGACAAAAGGACTGACAACAACGGCACTCACCCGACTGAGGACTGGCCCGCCCTTCCACAGGCAGGGCCCTCCAGAAGCACGGTGACTCCGGCTCCGATGGCGACAACAAGGACAGCAGTTGCTCCAACTCCAGCGGCGGCTGCACCTGCAACAGAAAAGATAGTTAAAAATAAGAAGACCAAGGCAAACAAACAAGAGAAGGAGAAACCGGCAGAACATCAGCCGGCCCCGCCTACGGCTGCTGTTCCCGGCCCCTCATCAGAAGGAGAGGGCTGGAGCACAGTGGTTCGTAAGGGAAAGGGGAAGAAGAAAACGCAACTGGATGTGACAAACCTGGATTCGACACACCTGGCTAAGACAAAGGCACGGTCGAAGGAGGCCTCTAAAATCCCCCGAAAGCCGGAGCCCAAGAAGAACAAGACCAGACGACGGAGTAACAATGCTCCCGCTACGCATGCGGTCGTAATAACGCTGCAACACGATGCGGTAGAGCGTGGCGCTACATATAAGGATGCTCTCATCAAGGCCCGTCAAGAGATCAACTTGGCGGATCTAGGATTATCGGAGGGCGTCCGAATTAGACAGGCGGCAACTGGAGCCCGAATAATGGAACTCCCCACCAGCACAACGAGTGAAATAGCTGACCATTTCGCGGAGAAGTTGCGAGGAGTACTTGCCGGCGTTGCTAGAGTCGCTCGGCCCGTCAGATGCTCCGATGTGCGGATATCTGGCCTTGATGACTCGGTTGCGAAAGATGCTGTTTTGGCTGCGGTCGTGGCTAAGACGGGCTGCTCCCCGGACCATGTGAAGGGAGGCGACGTCCGTGAGGGTCCCGGGGGAACCGGGACTATATGGGTGCAGTGCCCCGTGGCTGCCGCCAACACCTTGGTGGCTGCGGGTCGCTTGCTGGTCGGTTGGAGCTCGGCGAGAGTCCAGCCCCTGGAGCCCCGCTCCATGAAATGCTACCGCTGCCTCGAAGTCGGTCACACGGGGCGGCGGTGCACCTCGGAGGTGGATAGGAGCCAGTTGTGTTTCCGGTGTGGGCAGGCCGGACACAAATCTTCCTTCTGCACGGCTAAACCCCACTGCATAGTTTGCTCAGAGGCGGGTAGGAACGCTAACCACTCAGTCGGTGGAAAGGGTTGCGCCCCCCCTAAGAGGCGGCGAAATAGAAAGGCAAAGCCTCGAACGGCGGGTCGGTCACAAGATCGACAGGGAGATGCGATGGAAACCGACAATGGATAGGCGTCCATTGCAACTTCTTCAGACGAATCTGAACCACTGTGCCGGGGCCCAGGATCTGCTCTTTCAGGCTCTGACGCAGTGGCAGATAGATATTGCAATAGTGGCTGAGCCTTATTACATCCCAGCCCGCAACACCTGGGTTGGAGATGTGCTTGGCTTGGTCGCCATCTATGGCTGTGACACAGGCCCACCGCTTCTAACGCGGGAGAGAGGCCAAGGATTTGTGGCGGCCGATTGGGGAGAATACACTATCTTCGGGGTTTACTTCTCCCCAAACAAAACCCTCGCAAATTTTGAGGAGTTCCTTGGCGAGTTGCAAGCGGCAGTGTTAAGAGCGGCCCCAAGGCCTGTTCTTGTCGCCGGCGACTTTAACGCCAAGCACTCAGCCTGGGGCTCTTTAGTGACCGACGCTCGAGGAGATGCCGTGCTTGAATGGACCGTTCTGACCGGTCTGTCGCTTTTAAACCGCGGGGATGCACCAACATGCGTTCGGCCGCAGGGAAGCTCGATCGTCGACCTCTCCTTCGCCAGCCCTGCGGTGGGACGACTGGTTCAGGACTGGAGGGTGGTGGAGAGAGTGGAGACGCTGTCGGACCATTTATATATCCGATTCAGCGTCTCCCCCTCGAGTTTGACACCACCGGTACCGCGCTCGCCGGAAAGCTCGACAGAGTTTCCGCGCTGGGCTCTGACCAGAATGGACCCGCAGGCACTGAAGGAGGCAGCCGAGGTGGAGGCCTGGACGCCAAGGACCGCGGCTCCTGTTGATGTTAATGCGGAGGCACGCTGGTTCCGGGAGGCCCTGTCCCGAATATGTGACGCGGCAATGCCCCGCGTTCGTGGCTCTCCTTCAAAGAAACAAGTATATTGGTGGACGGACACGATCGCGCAACTCCGACAGCAATGCGTTAACGCACGTAGACCATACCAACGCCAAATACGCAGGAGGACAAGGAACGAGTCGCTGGAAAGACGACTCAGAGCTGAATACAGCGCGGCCAAGAGCGCTTTGCATTTGGCCATTCAACAAGCAAAGGAGGCTGCTCGGGAGGAAATGCTGGCGGAATTGAATCGGGACCCATGGGGTCGCCCGTATAGAATGGTGCGCAACAAGATCGGCCGCGGTCCGCCAGTAATTGAGGCGCTGCTACCAGAGCAGCTTCCCTTGATCGTGTCGGCGCTTTTCCCGACGGTCGAGGTCTCTGAGTCGCCAACTGATTTTGAGTCGGCGCCACTGGAGGAAATTCCGCCTGTCTCAGATGGCGAGCTCGACGCGGCTATCCTTAGGCTGAGCGAGCGAAAGACTGCGCCCGGCCCGGACGGAATTCCCGGACGGGTTTGGGTTAAGTCCATGGGTCCGCTGAAGGAGAGGATGCGCGACCTCTTTAGCGCGTGTCTGACCCAGGCGGAATTCCCACAGCACTGGAAGGAGGGAAAGCTGGTGCTCCTCAGAAAAGACGGTCGCCCGGCTGACTCACCTTCGGCCTACAGGCCCATAGTGCTACTGGATGAGGCCGGAAAACTCCTGGAGAGAGTGATCGCGTCTAGGGTGATCAAACACCTTGAGCGAGAAGGTCCAAACCTGTCCGGGGCCCAGTTCGGCTTCCGCGCGCAGCGCTCCACCATAGACGCGATCCTCGAAGTGAAGGAGTTCTGCAAGGAACAGACGGAGAACGGCGCAGTAGTGTTGGCGGTGTCATTTGACATCGCCAATGCATTCAACACCTTGCCATTCGAGGCAATCGAGGATGGTCTTCGATATCACAGACTTCCTCTATACCTGCGCCGTATCATTGGAGGATACCTCAGAAGGAGGACAATTGTTTGTATGGGGCGAGACGGATTGGTATTGCGATTCGTTACATGGTGCGGTGTTCCGCAGGGGTCTGTACTTGGCCCACTCCTGTGGAACATCGGGTATGATCGTGTCCTGCGAGCGGCCCTTCTCCGTGGGCTACGTCTCGTCTGTTATGCCGACGACACCTATCTTCTAGCTCGCGGAGAAACTTTTGAGGAGGCGATTCGTCTGGCGAGAGTGGGCGCGTCCCAAGTCGTGGCGCGTATCGAGGCGCAGGGGTTGAGAGTCGCCGTGGAAAAGACGGAGGCCATATTTTTCTATGGACCCCGGAAGCGGCCCCCCGCGGATGCATCCCTTCGCATTGGAGAGGTCAGCGTGCCAATCGGATCGGAGATGAAGTACCTGGGTCTGGTCCTAGATTCCAGGTGGACCTTCACTGCACACTTCCGCCGATTGGTACCTAAACTTAAAAAGACGGCCGTGGCCCTTGGACGTCTCCTGCCCAACATTGGAGGTCCGGGGTCCACTTGCAGGCGGCTCTATACAGGGGTCCTTCAATCTATGGCATTGTATGGAGCCCCGATATGGACGGAACATCTTAGCGTCCAAAACAAGATGCTTTTGAGAAGCCCGCAACGCGCAATGGCGCTGCGGATAATACGCGGTTACCGTACGGTGGCCGGCGAAGCGGCGTTAGCGCTGGCAGGGTCCCCTCCGTGGGACTTGGAGGCTCGTGTGCTGTCGGAAATATACTACCGCACAGCGGAGGTGAAAGAACGTGGAGAACGGGTGCCACAAGAACTGGCAGCCCGATGGCGCCGCCAGGCGCGGATTATAATAATGCGCACCTGGCAGGACCAAATGGCGTCACCAACTGCTGGCCACAGGGTAGTGGCAGCGATCCGGCCGATACTGATAGAATGGGTGGCACACTGCAAGGGCGCCCTGACATATCGGGTGGTGCAGATGTTGACAGGGCACGGGTGCTTCGGCCACTATCTGCACCACACGGCTAGAAGGGAACAAACGCCCCAGTGCCACCATTGCCCGGACGACGACGATACGGCGCAGCACACGCTCGTGGCTTGCCCAGCCTGGACCGAGCAGCGAGCGGAGCTATGCGCCGTCCTCGGATTTGACCTAACCCTCCCGGCCATACTTTCATCTATGGTCCGGTCGAGAGAAGCATGGGAAGCAGTGACCACCTTCTGCGAAACTGTTATGTCGCAGAAAGAGGCTGCAGAGAGGGAACGGGAGGCAAATGAAGCCGCCGATCCCATAAGAAGGAGGCGTGGAGGACGCAGGCGCGCACAACATGAGCGCCAACTCCCGCCCTAAAAGAGCTCGGGTGACGGATTGGGGAATCCGTCGCCCATTGCACGAGCCCTCTCCGGTTGCAGAGCGTCCGGTGCCTCGGACTGCTCTCTCGGAAACAGCGGCAGTCGTCACTGACAGGCAGCCGCGAGGAGGTTTTGCTGCTAAGCAAATGCCGCTAACTGGGCCGCTGCTGTTATCGTCTCAGGCGGGTCCGGCGGCCCAGCAGCATAGCGGAGGAGGAGGCACCGATGGGTTTTAGTGGGTAACCCCGGGTGCGCTCCTCACCCCGCACCCGGGCGAGTCCCACATACCCCGGCGGTCCCCCCAGTCCGCTGGGGATTCATAAAGAATTTCTCATCGTTAAAAAAAAAAAAAAAAAAAAAAAAAAAAGGTTAGGTTAGGTTAGGTTAGGTTAGGTTAGGTTAGGTTAGGTTAGGTTCCCCCCGATGGTTGCCCGCCTTGTCGTGGCGGAGGGGCTCAGTAACCGTGGATGGGGACCACGGTGAAGCGAAGAGGCAACCAGGGCCGGCTTGGCAGGAGGCCGGGCCGGCCCGAGGAGGGGCGCTCCCAGCGGACTGGAGGAGCCAGTCCACTGCGGACGCGCCTGGAGGTGGGACCGCAGAAGAAGAGGAGTGCCGGTATTACGGTGCGCCGTACTCCCTATCTTCTGCGGCCGTGGAGGATCGCAGGGGGAGAGGGTGGTGGTGTTGTGCCGCTATTCCTACCCCCCTGCGAGCTGGCGGGGCCGTTCCGCGCGGTAACGGCATCGGTGGGGCCGCAGGGGAAGAGGCAAGTTTGGTATTACGATGCGCCGCTTGCCCTATCCTCTGCGGCCGAGGTGTAGTTGGCCTCCACCAGTACTGCAGCAGACTCGGGGGGAGTCTGCTGCAGTACTGGTGGAGGCGGAGGAGGGAGGCGCACCTTACCATCTGGTGCGCCTGCCGCCGGCGGGGTCGCGGATGTGTGTATCGTTCCCGTGGCCCCGTCGCAAGGCGGCGTGGAGGAAGGTGGGGGGGGGTTTTAGTGGGTAAACCGTGGGTCTCATTAGCCTATACGGGAGTCCCACATCACCACTCGGGTGCCCCCTGCGCCCGGGTGGTATGCGTAATGCATTTCCCCCTCCGGAAACAAAAAAAAAAAAAAAAAAAAAAAAAAAAAAAAAAAAAAAAAAAAAAAAAAGGTTCCCCCCGATGGTTGCCCGCCTTGTCGTGGCGGAGGGGCTCAGTAGCCGTGGATGGGGACCACGGTGAAGCGAAGAGGCAACCAGGGCCGGCTTGGCAGGAGGCCGGGCCGGCCCGAGGAGGGGCGCTCCCGGCGGACTGGAGGAGCTAGTCCGCTGCGGACGCGCCTGGAGGTGGGACCGCAGAAGAAGAGGAGTGCCGGTATTACGGTGCGCCGTACTCCCTATCTTCTGCGGCCGTGGAGGATCGCAGGGGGAGAGGGCGGTGGTGTTGTGCCGCTATCCCTACCCCCCTGCGAGCTGGCGGGGCCGTTCCGCTTGGAAACGGCATCGGTGGGGCCGCAGGGGAAGAGGCAAGTTTGGTATTACGGTGCGCCGCTTGCCCTATCCTCTGCGGCCGAGGTGTAGTTGGCCTCCACCAGTACTGTGGCAGACTCGGGGGGAGTCTGCTACAGTACTGGTGGAGGCGGGGGAGGAAGGCGCACCTTACCATCTGGTGCGCCTGCCGCCGGCGGGGTCGCGGATGTGTGTATCGTTCCCGTGGCCCCGTCACAAGGCGGCGTGGAGGAAGGTGGGGGGGGGGTTTTAGTGGGTAAACCGTGGGTCTCATTAGCCTATACGGGAGTCCCACATCACCACTCGGGTGCCCCCTGCGCCCGGGTGGTATGCGTAATGCATTTCCCCCTCCGGAAACAAAAAAAAAAAAAAAAAAAAAAAAAAAAAAAAAAAAAAAAAGGTTAGGTTAGGTTAGGTTAGGTTAGGTTAGGTTAGGTTAGGTTAGGTTAGGTTCCCCCCGACGGTTGCCCGCCTTGTCGTGGCGGTGGGGCTCAGTAACCGTGGTTGAGGACCCACGGTGAAGCGAAGAGGCAACCAGGGCCGGCTAGGCAGGAGGCCAGGCCGGCCCGAGGAGGGGCGCTCCCGGCGGACTGGAGGAGCCAGTCCGCTGCGGACGCGCCTGGAGGTGGGACCGCAGAAGAAGAGGAGTGCCTATCTATCTACTCCCTATCTTCTGCGGCCGTGGAGGATCGCAGGGGGAGAGGGTGGTGGTGTTGTGCCGCTATCCCTAACCCCCTGCGAGCTGGCGGGGCCGTTCCGCGCGGTAACGGCATCGGTGGGGCCGCAGGGGAAGAGGCAAGTTTGGTATTACGGTGCGCCGCTTGCCCTATCCTCTGCGGCCGAGGTGTAGTTGGCCTCCACTAGTACTGCAGCAGACTCGGGGGGAGTCTGCTGCAGTACTGGTGGAGGCGGAGGAGGGAGGCGCACCTTACCATCTGGTGCGCCTGCCGCCGGCGGGGTCGCGGATGTGTGTATCGTTACCGTGGCCCCGTCGCATGGCGGCGTGGAGGAAGGTGGGGGGGGGTTTTAGTGGGTAAACCGTGGGTCTCATTAGCCTATACGGGAGTCCCACATCACCACTCGGGTGCCCCCTGCACCCGGGTGGTATGCGTAATGCATTTCCCCCTCCGGAAACAAAAAAAAAAAAAAAAAAAAAAAAGGTTAGGTTAGGTTCGGAGGTCAGGGTGAGTCCAACCCTAAAGTGTCTCGGACTCACCCTGGACGGGAGGTGGACCTTCGGCCCCCATTTCCAACAACTGGGGCCGAAGGTCGTGAGGGTGGCGTCAGCGCTGGGCCGACTCCTGCCTAATATAGGAGGGCCCAGCGAAGCCTGCAGGCGGCTATACTCCGGGGTGTGTCGGAGTATAGCCTTGTACGGAGCCCCTATTTGGGCGGACTCCCTCACCGCTCGCAATAAGGCCCAGCTGCGAAGAGCGCAGCGGGTCATAGCGGTGAGGGTAATCAGGGGCTACCGTACAGTCTCCTGGGTGGCGGCCACTGCCCTGGCTGGAGATCCGCCGTGGGAGCTCCAGGCGTCGGTGCTCGCCGAGGTGCACCTCTACGCGTCAGAGAGGAGGGCACAGAACGGCGAGTTTCCGACGTGGGAGGAGCTCTTGCGAGTGCGGAGGCTGGGGCAACAGTGGTTGCTGCGAAGGTGGGGTGAGGTTCTGGAGCAGTCGCCGTACGGCCAATATACGGCCGCGGCACTGCGTCCGGTCCTTTCGGCGTGGATGCGCCGCAAGCGAAAACCCCTCACCTTCCGCCTTGCACAGGTGCTCACCGGGCATGGATGCTTCGGTGCGTACCTGTGCAAGGTTGCCAGGAGGGAGCCAACGCCAGCCTGCCATGAGTGTGGCGCTGCGGAGGACACGGCCCAGCACACCCTAGAGGTGTGCGACCGATGGGTCGTGCAGCGCCACGATCTCGTGGCAGTGCTTGGGCGGGACCTCTCGCTCTCGAGTGTGGTGCGCTGCATGCTCGAGAGCGATGAGGCCTGGCAGGCGGCGGTCTCTTTCTGCGAAGCCGTCATTTCGCAGAAAGAGGCCGCGGAGCGGGACAGAGAGAACGATCAATCCTCTGTTCCGCTCCGCCGGCGTAGGACGGGAGTGCGGAGGCGTCGTTATGCGAACCTCCAAACTTCCGTCTAACGGGGCTCCGGGAGAGGATGGGAACCTCCCCGGCTTAGCTAGTCCCGGCGCCGAGGGGGACGCTTCAGGTTGTCGGAGCGGCCCCTAATTGTGGTGGAAGTCCGGTCCCTATAGAGGTAGACCGGCCGGTCGCGGGGGGTGTCCTGTGCTAGACAGATCCGGGACACTCCCCATATAGCGGCTGATGGCAATCCGCAGGTTCAGTTTTAGTGGGTAAACCGGCGAGTCGCGCCGGGAGTCCCACATACCCCCGGGTCCCCCAACCCGTTAAGGGCGTAATGACCTTTCCCCTGCGAGATCAAAAAAAAAAAAAAAAAAAAAAAAAAAAAAAAAAAAAAAAAAAAAAAAAAAAAAAAGGTTAGGTTAGGTTAGGTTAGGTTAGGTTAGGTTAGGTTAGGTTAGGTTAGGTTAGGTTCAGCCTCCCGGAACATATTGGTGGCGCCCTGAATTGAGACATCTCCGACGTGCCTGTGTGACGGCTCGTCGCCGCTACACAAGATACCGAAGAAGGCGTCACAGAGACGAAGACGAGGAGGCGGCCATCTACGAAGGGTACCGAACGGCGCGTCACAACCTGCGCGATGCCATCCGCGCAGCGAAGAAAGAGGCCTGGGATGAGTGGATCGAAACACTGGAGCAGGATCCTTGGGGCAAGCCATACAAATGGGTGAGGCAGAAGCTCCGCCCGGCCGCCCCGCCGCTCACCCAGAACCTACATCCGGAACTCCGCAACAACATAACTTCGGCCCTATTTCCATCTAGGGCCGAGTGGTGCCCACCATCCATGGCACCACCAACGGAGGAACCCGGCGACGAAGAGGAGGTGCCGCCCGTAACAGCTGGAGAGTTGGCAGTAGCGGTCCACAAAATGGGCCTAAAAAACAAGGCCCCCGGTCTCGACGGCGTGCCCGGACGTGTCTGGGTGCTTGCGATGAAACAGCTGGAAGCGCGAGTACTCACAGTTTTGACCAGATGCCTGGTCCAGGGTCGAGTACCACGGCGCTGGAAGACCGGAAAGCTTGTGCTATTGAGGAAGAATGGGCGACCAGAAGACCAGCCATCTGCCTACCGCCCTATCGTGCTGATCGACGAGATCTGTAAGACGCTAGAGCGGATCATTGTGACGCGTCTCACTCTCCACCTGGAGAACGTCGGTCCGAATCTGTGCGATGCTCAGTACGGGTTCCGCTCGTGTCGATCGACCGTAGACGCGGTGGCACGGCTCCGGTCAATAACGGAGGAGGAAATTTCCCGGGGTGGGGTAGTTCTGGCTGTCTCGCTAGACATCAGAAATGCTTTCAACACCTTGCCCTGGGCAACTATCATTGAGGGACTCAGGTACCACCGCGTGCCGAGGTATTTACGCAACACCATCAGCGACTACCTATCGGCACGCTCGGTGCAGTACCCCACAAAACAGGACTGGGAAGAGCAGGAAGTGGTCTGTGGCGTCCCGCAGGGTTCGGCTCTCGGTCCGACCCTGTGGGACATAGGATTTGACTATGCGCTTCGCAGCGCAAACCTACCCGGAACGGAGCTCATCGCCTACGCGGACGACACTCTAGTCGTCTGTCGGGGCAAAACTCACCGCGACGCAACTATCCTCGCAACAGCGACGGTCGCGCAGGTCGTCCGGCGGATCCAGGCACTGGGCCTGACGGTGGCGCTAAATAAGTCCGAAGCCCTAGCATTCTACGGGCCGAGGAATGCGCCACCGCCCGGTCTAGCTGTAATAGTGAGCGGTACAAGGATTGACGTGGCGTCATCAATGACGTACCTCGGCCTAGTCCTCGATGGCCGATGGACCTTTAAGGATCATTTCCGGCACCTATCCGAAAAGGTCAGTAGGTCCGCGGGGGGACTGGCCTCACTCCTCCCGAACCTCGGGGGACCGAGTTTGACCTGTCGGCGCTTGTACATGGGCGTTATCCGCTCCATGGCGATGTACGGTGCGCCGATCTGGGCCGAGGATCTGTCACCCACGAATAGACTGGCTCTCGGGAGACTACAGAGGATGATGGGAACGCGGGCAGTGCGTGGATACCGCACCATCTCAAAGGATGCGGCATGCCTGCTCGCCGGAAGCGTGCCATGGGACCTGGATGCTCGAGCCCTTGCCGATGTTTACTGGCGTGGCGCTGAGATCCGCGCAGGGGGCTGCAACCCCTTACCGGACGCCGTACGTCGGTGGAGGGACCAAGCCAAAGATAGGACGATTGAGTTGTGGGAAGAACGACTGCAAGAGCCAACAGTTAGTGTGGACCTGGTACTGGCCATCCGCCCAGTGCTAAGGGAGTGGCTCAATAGAACAACAGGCGCGCTCTCCTTCCGCCTCACACAGGTACTGACGGGGCACGGCTGCTTCGGTCGGTACCTGTGTGAGATCGCCGGGAGGGAGGAAACGACACGCTGCCACCACTGCGGCGCGGACAGGGACACGGCCGAACACACTGTGACGGCCTGTCCTTCCTGGACAAGACAACGCGCGGCCCTCGTGGCTGCCATCGGACGTGACCTCTCACTGCCAGCACTGGTGCGTTCCATGCTGAGCGGTGAGCATGAGTGGAAAGCGGTAGAGGACTTCGCTCACGAAGTCATCTCTGCAAAAGAAGAGGCCGAGCGTATTAGAGAAATGGAGACGCTCGACCCTCGTCGAAGGAGCCGGCCGAGACGAAGACAAGTCAACAATGACAACCGCAATGTCCCGCCTTAGCTGGGGAACTCGGGGCGGCGGTATGGGGATGCCGTCGCCCACTGCACCGAGTCCCCGAGATGGTCGCGATGCACTGTGTACTCTTCGTGCATCGCGACACCAGAGTTATAGGCCTATACAAGCCCTGGAAGGGCCTCTGTTCGGCCTTAGGAGCGCACAAGTGCAGCTCCAACGAAGAAGGGCCTGCTAATCACAAATGCAGGCGCACGCTCGCCGAGTCGCGGAGCAAGCTCACGCGTTCCCGTGGCCTGGCATTGAGCGGTACGTGGAAGAGTACCGACGGGTTTTAGTGGGTAGGGCTGCGGTCATTTCTTGTCGGCCGCAGCGAGTCCCACATACCCTCTGGGAGGTCCCCGCCTCTCTTGGGATGCGTAAATGCATTCCCCGTCGCAAAAAAAAAAAAAAAAAAAAAAAAAAAAAAAAAAAAAAAAAAAAAAAAAAAAAAAAAAAGGTTCAGCCTCCCGGGGGCGATACCGGTTCCTCCTCGTTGGTGTCCCTGGGCAACGCCTGGGTGCGCCACTCCGCTCTCTACACGGGGTGAGGTACTCAGGCGGCTGAACACCGGTCTATCTCTATCTTTTCACCATCTTTTTATAGATTACTCTTCTCTTTGCATTGTTTTATTTATTTCTTCTATCTTTCAACACCTTTTCTTCTCTATCTTTTCTCTTTTATTTATTCTTCTGTGCGTGTGTGTTAGGTTTTGCGTGTTAGGTTTTTGTTATGAATGGTGATGTATGGGCTTTTACGGCCCCTAATCCAGGGTTTATGGTGCCCGGCCGTGGGATGCGTGGCGAGCAGGCGGCTCGTCCCAAGGGCACTGGGGCAGAATCCCCCCTAATGGATCGGGCGTGACTCAGCCCATATCCGAGCAACCATGGAGTGCAATAAGGAAAATACTCCCCGGGTGGGTCCTCTTCGGAGGGAATCCCACACTCCCGCTTCGGCGGGGGGTCGCCCCATGTATACGGGGGGGGCACCTATTGCAGTGGAGGAGGAGGCCGTGGTGACGGCGAGTGAAGGGAGTGGCGCGATGGCGCAAGCAGGGCCGAAGCCGGTGCACCTTACCGCACTGGAGACGGACTTGCTAACAGACGAGGATGTAGATTTCTCTCAGCCTGTGGAGAATGGTAGGGAGCGGCTCCTGAGGCTTCTTCACCGTAAGAAGTTGCGAGGAGACACGGAGGGGCTCGCACGCGTTCAGCGCGAGCGGGATCTGATCCTCCCTCCCTCTATTAAGGCTGAGACAATGGCGGCGGGAAATACCAGTGGAGCCGCACCGCGTATACCGCGCGTTATGCTCACGCGCGCGCTGATTCCCGCACGCCCAAACACCGGACTAGACAGCGACGACTACCTCTCGGACTCCAGTAATATCTCTGGCATATCACTGGACTCCGAGGGGCTGCCCGTTATACCCGAAAGAGACGCACCTCGTAAGAGGAAAACCAGCGATGACGATGTACCGTCCCTCAATAAAGGTGCGGTACCAAAGCCTAAAAAGGGACGTGGCCGGCCACCATCTACCGGCCAGTACGTCGGCCTAGCGAAGGCACAAGCCGAGTTTAACCGGCAAAAGGAGGAGGCTCTTCGGCTCCAGGCTGAGGAAGAGGTGGCCGAAACGGCGAGGATGGCGCGGCAGGCACGCGTGTCCACCTGCGCAAGCCCCGCAAGCATGGACACCGAAGAAGAGAGGTCAGAGCAAACCATCACCGCTCTGGCCCAAAGCGTAGAGGCATCGTTGGCGACAATTACAATGGTCGCCACGAAGTCGCAGAATTTAAAAGGGACCTACCAGCGGTTCCTCAAAGAGGCGACTGTCAATATAAAGACGGCCGTCGCCGAAATGAGGGGCCGCGGGCAATCCGAAGAGGTAAGGGCTCTAGAGGCCCAAAATGCTAAGCTCCAGCAACAGGTGGACACACTCCGCCGCGAGCTGGAGGAGCTGCGGCGTCAGACGACAAGACCCGCCATTCAAGACATGCAACAGCTGTTGTCGGAGGTTTCGCGCTCCAATATCGAAACCTTCGGCAACATGCTGAATGCGAGACTGGCTGGACTCGAGGACCGGCTCCTGCCAGAACCGAGAAGGAGGCCACCGCTGGCGGCGGATAGTGCCACCGTAGGCACCCCGCCAGCGGCAGCAAAGACGAAGGCGCCGAAGCCCATAAATGCGACGGCGCCCACTTACGCTGAAGTGGCGGCACCAAGTGCGACGGCCCCCATAGTGGCACCGCCTACATCTACCCCGCCTAAGAAGGCGGCGAAAAAGAAAAAGCGGCCCACAATGGCTGTAAGAGAAGCGGCGCAAGGGGGGGAGAACACCAACCCCTCCCCCGCCGAGGCCCCGTGGACCACCGTTGGACCACGTCAGGCCAGGAAGGAGAAAGGAGCGGCTAAAACACCCAAGGCCGCTCCGAAGAAGAAGAGAAAGGCAAGGCTTCGCCCCCCTACTACCGCCGCAATCACCCTCACTCTTGAGGCTGGTGCTGCGGAGAGGGGGGTGACGTATGAGAAGATTCTGCGCGAGGCTCGGGCGAAGGTCGATCTTGGGGAGCTAAATATCCCCAGGCTCGGCTTCCGCCTGGCGCAGACGGGCGCGCGTATCTTGTCCGTAGATGGAGAGGGGGCGAACCAGAAGGCGGACGCTCTGGCCGCGAGGCTTCGTTCGGCCCTAAGCCCCGACAGCGTTAGGATCGCTCGCCCGGTGAAATGCGCAGAATTGCGCATCACCGGGCTGGACGACGCGACGACGGCCGCCGATGTCATCGAGGCGGCCGCTAGAGAAGGAGATTGCCCGGCCACCAACATCCGGTCGGGCAAAATCGTCGTGGGCCCGAGAGGTTCACGAAGCCTCTGGCTCAGCGCCCCAATAGCAGCCGCCAAAAAGCTCACCAGCTCTGGGCGGCTGCAGATCGGCTGGGTTGTGGCGCGAGTGACACTGCTGGCCGCGAGGCCTAAGCGGTGTTTCAAATGCCTCGACACCGGCCACTTAGCGACGAAGTGCTCGTGCCCGGTTGACCTCAGTGGAACTTGCTACCGCTGTGGGAAGCCGGGGCACAAAGCGCAACAGTGTGCGGCGGCTCCGAATTGCCCGGTCTGTGAGGCCGTAAGCAAGCCAAAGGAGCACGTGCTGGGGAGCAGCGGCTGTATTACAGCACCCAAGCCGCCCCCCGGCACGAATAAGAAGAGGAAGGCTCCTTCCAAGGCCCGGCTTAAAAAGCCCAAGGCCGGCGCAAGGGCGGTTCCATCCGCTCCTGCCACTATGGAAGTGGAGGCCTAGACCCGTGGGCGGTGATCGGGGGATCGCCGCTCACACTATGGGTCCCGAGCGCAAAGCTCCCCAATGCCCGGGGAGCTCTCGGTGAAGGCAGGCGGCGGCATTCCATGTAGCCGCCGCAACAGAGGAGGGCCGGTCGCGGCACGCGCTGCGGGGTCGTGGAGCTATGCTCACGCGATTCCCACGGCCCCGCATTGGCGCAGAAGAAGGGCATCGGGGGGTTTTAGTCGGTAAACCCCGGTGCACTCCATCTAGCACCGGGGGAGTCCGACATACCCCTGCTGCCTGCCCCCGGGGGCAGCGGGGGATTCGTAACGAATTTCCCCCCGAAAAAAAAAAAAAAAAAAAAAAAAGGTTCAGCCTCCCCCCGACGGTTGCCCGCCTTGTCGTGGCGGTGGGGCTCAGTAACCGTGGTTGAGGACCCACGGTGAAGCGAAGAGGCAACCAGGGCCGGCTAGGCAGGAGGCCAGGCCGGCCCGAGGAGGGGCGCTCCCGGCGGACTGGAGGAGCCAGTCCGCTGTGGACGCGCCTGGAGGTGGGACCGCAGAAGAAGAGGAGTGCCGGTATTACGGTGCGCCGTACTCCCTATCTTCTGCGGCCGTGGAGGATCGCAGGGGGAGAGGGTGGTGATGTTGTGCCGTTATCCCTAACCCCCTGCGAGCTGGCGGGGCCGTTCCGCGCGGTAACGGCATCGGTGGGGCCGCAGGGGAAGAGGCAAGTTTGGTATTACGGTGCGCCGCTTGCCCTATCCTCTGCGGCCGAGGTTTAGTTGGCCTCCACCAGTACTGCAGCAGACTCGGGGGGAGTCTGCTGCAGTACTGGTGGAGGCGGAGGAGGGAGGCGCACCTGACCATCTGGTGCGCCTGCCGCCGGCGGGGTCGCGGATGTGTGTATCGTTCCCGTGGCCCCGTCGCAAGGCGGCGTGGAGGAAGGTGGGGGGGGGTTTTAGTGGGTAAACCGTGGGTCTCATTAGCCTATACGGGAGTCCCACATCACCACTCGGGTGCCCCCTGCGCCCGGGTGGTATGCGTAATGCATTTCCCCCTCCGGAAACAAAAAAAAAAAAAAAAAAAAAAAAAAAGGTTAGGTTCAGCCTGCCACCAATGTGGCGCTGCGGAGGACACGGCCCAGCACACCTTAGAGGTGTGCGACCGATGGGCCGTGCAGCGCCACGATCTCGTGGCAGTGCTTGGGCGGGACCTCTCGCTCTCGAGTGTGGTGCGCTGCATGCTCGAGAGCGATGAGGCCTGGCAGGCGGCGGTCTCTTTCTGCGAAGCTGTCATTTCGCGGAAAGAGGCCGCGGAGCGGGACAGAGAGAACGATCAATCCTCTGTTCCGCTCCGCCGGCGTAGGACGGGAGTGCGGAGGCGTCGTTATGCGAACCTCCAAACTTCCGTCTAACGGGGCTCCGGGAGAGGATGGGAACCTCCCCGGCTTAGCCAGTCCCGGCGTCGAGGGGGACGCTTCAGGTTGTCGGAGCGGCCCCTAATTGTGGTGGAAGTCCGGTCCCTATTGAGGTAGACCGGCCGGTCGCGGTGGGTGTCCTGTGCTAGACAGATCCGGGACACTCCCCAATTAGCGGCTGATGGCAATCCGCAGGTTAGTTTTAGTGGGTAAACCGGCGAGTCGCGCCGGGAGTCCCACATACCCCCGGGTCCCCCAACCCGGGAAGGGCGTAATGACCTTTCCCCTGCGAGACCAAAAAAAAAAAAAAAAAAAAAAAAAAAAAAAAAAAAAAAAAAAAAAAAAAGGTTAGGTTAGGTTAGGTTAGGTTTTCCCGCGTTGGGCACTCACTAAGCTCAACCGGGAACTTGCGGAGGAGGCGGCCATCGTTGGCCGCTGGAGCCTCCCGTCGTTGGAAGGTTTGGGGGTGGACGAAGTGGCTGGCTGTCTCGGCGATGTACTTACCAACGTCTGCCGGGCAGCCATGCCAAGAGTTTGGGGTCCTCCCCCTCCTCGACGGGCGGTGTACTGGTGGTCGGCCGAGCTGGCTGACCTTCGCGTCGCCTGCGATGCGGCGCGCCGCGCCTATGTCCGTAGCAGGCGGCGCCGTCCCCAGGACGAGGAGCGTGATGGCCGGCTGTTCAGGGTCTACCATGCCAAAAGGGAGATCCTGCAACTGGCCATCAGTCGGGCCAAGGAGCGAGCGTGGCTGGAGCTGGTGGAGGGTCTGGATAATGACCCGTGGGGTCGACCGTATAAGAGGGCGCGAGACAAAATTCGCGCCCAGTCGGCCCCACTGACGGAAACGCTCCAGCCAGAGCTGCTGGGGAACATCGTCCGGGAGTTGTTCCCGGACCCCCCGGCAGACTTTGCTCCGCCGCAGATGGCCCGACGGGCGCCGGGCTCGATGGAGGAGGGTGTTCCGCCACCCGTCACCGACTTAGAAATGGAGGCGGTTCTGTTCCGCCTCCGTAGTAAGAAGAGGGCGCCAGGTCCGGACGGGGTGCACGGTAGAGTTCTCTCTATAGCTCTCGTGCACCTCGGAGACAGCCTTCGGGAACTGTTTGACCGCTGTTTACAGTGCGGTCAGTTCCCGAAGGCGTGGAAGGAGGGTCGGCTCGTCCTGATTCCTAAGGGCGGGCGGCCACCGGACTGTGCGTCGGCGGTGCGGCCGATCGTGTTGCTGAACGAGGTGGGCAAGGCGTTTGAACGCGTAATAGCCTCCCGCCTCGTTCAACACTTGGAGGAGGGTCCGGGGCCCGGACTGTCAGACTCACAGTTCGGGTTCCGGGCCGGTCGGTCGACCATCGACGCAGTGAGGCGCCTGAAGTCGGTGACGGAGGAAGCGGAACGCGGGAGGGAGGTGGTGGTGGCGGTGTCCTTGGACATCGCCAACGCCTTCAACAGCCTTCCCCACAGCGTGATACGGGAGGCACTGAATTTCTTCGGAGTGCCTCCGTATATCGGGAGGCTGTTGAACTCGTATCTCTCCGATAGGGAGATCGTGTACGAGGACCGGTCGGGGTCCCTAGAGAGGCGGAGAGTCGAGTGCGGCGTCCCTCAGGGTTCGGTTCTGGGACCGAACCTTTGGGACGTCGGCTACGACTGGGTCCTGCGGAGCGGCATCCTCCCCGGAACAGACGTCATCTGCTATGCAGATGACACTTACGTCACGTTCCGGGGAAGGACATATCAGGAGGCCGCGCGGCTGGCTGAGGAGGGGACAGCCCTCGTTGTCAGCCGCATGGAGCGATTGGGGCTTCGGGTACGTCTAGACAAGACCGAAGCCCTGCTCTTCCGCGGACCCGGGAGGAAAGGACCCCCACCGGGTGCACGACTCCTTATCGGAGAGACGGAGGTCAGGGTGAGTCCAACCCTTAAGTGTCTCGGACTCACTCTGGACGGGAGGTGGACCTTCGGCCCCCATTTCCAACAGCTGGGGCCGAAGGTCGTGAGGGTGGCATCAGCGCTGGGCCGGCTCCTACCAAATGTGGGGGGGCCCAGCCAAGCCTGCAGGCGGCTGTACTCCGGAGTCTGTCGGAGTATGGCCCTGTACGGAGCCCCAATTTGGGCGGATTCCCTCACTGCTCGCAACAAGGCCCAGCTGCGAAGAGCGCAGCGGGTCATAGCAGTGAGGGTAATCAGGGGCTACCGTACAGTCTCCTGGGTGGCAGCTACTGCCCTAGCGGGGGAACCGCCTTGGGAGCTTACGGCAAGGGTCCTTGCCGAGACGAACCTCCTCGTGTCAGAGGGGAGGTCACGTGGCGAGGTCCCCCCGTGGGAGGAGCTAAGGCGGTTCCAAAGGCTGGGAGAGCAGTGGTTGCTGAGGAGGTGGGGTGAGGTCCTGGCGCAGTCGCCGTATGGCCAACATACGGCCACGGCACTGCTTCCAGTCCTTGCGGCGTGGATGCGCCGCAAGCGAAAACCCCTCACCTTCCGCCTTACACAGGTGCTCACCGGGCATGGATGCTTCGGTGCGTACCTGTGTAAGGTCGCCAGGAGGGAGCCAACGCCAGCCTGCCATGAATGTGGCGCTGCAGAGGACACGGCCCAGCACACCCTAGAGGTGTGCGACCGATGGGCCGTGCAGCGCCACGATCTCGTGGCAGTGCTTGGGCGGGACCTCTCGCTCTCGAGTGTGGTGCGCTGCATGCTCGAGAGCGATGAGGCCTGGCAGGCGGCGGTCTCTTTTTGCGAAGCAGTCATTTCGCAGAAAGAGACCGCGGAGCGGGACAGAGAGATCGATCCATCCTCTGTTCCGCTCCGCCGGCGTAGGACGGGAGTGCGGAGGCGTCGTTATGCGAACCTCCAAACTTCCGTCTAACGGGGCTCCGGGAGAGGATGGGAACCTCCCCGGCTTAGCTAGTCCCGGCGCCGAGGGGGACGCTTCAGGTTGTCGGAGCGGCCCCTAATTGTGGTGAAAGTCCGGTCCCTATAGAGGTAGACCGGCCGGTCGCGGGGGGTGTCCTGTGCTAGACAGATCCGGGACACTCCCCATATAGCGGCTGACGGCAATCCGCAGGTTCAGTTTTAGTGGGTAAACCGGCGAGTCGCGCCGGGAGTCCCACATACCCCCGGGTCCCCCAACCCGGGAAGGGCGTAATGACCTTTCCCCTGCGAGATCAAAAAAAAAAAAAAAAAAAAAAAAAAAAAAAAAAAAAAAAAAAAAAAAAAAAAAGGTTAGGTTAGGTTAGGTTAGGTGGGGGCGATACCGGTTCCTCCACGTTGGTGTCCCTGGGCAACGCCTGAGTGCGCCACTCCGCTCTTTACACGGGGTGAGGTACTCAGGCGGCTGAACGCCGGTCCATCTCTATCTTTTCACCACCTTTTTATAGTTTACTCTTCTTTTTGCATTATTTTATTTATTTTCTGTATGTTTCACCACCTTTTCTTTCTATCTTTTCTCTTTTATTTACTCTTCTGTGCGTGTGTGTTAGGTTTTGCGTGATAGGGTTTTGTTTTGAATGGTGATGAATGGGCTTTTACGGCCCCTAATCCAAGGTTTGTGGTGCCCGGCCATGGGATGCATGGCGAGCAGGCGGTCTCGTCCCGAGGGCACTGGGGCAGAATCACCCCTTCTTGATCGGGCCAGAATCAGTCCAGAGATGACAAACATGGAGAGTCAGCATGCGGAAAATTCTCCCAGGGTGGGTCCCGGCGATGCCGGGGAATCCCACACTCCCGTTTCGGCGGGAGATAGGGCCATGTATACTGGGGGCCCCAAACATGCTCAGGCGGAAGGAATGGTGGCCGTTGAGACGGCGAGGGTAGAGAAGGGCGCGATGGCGCAAAACAGGCCGAGCCCGGCGCACCTAACCGCGTCGAGAACGGACCTTCTGACGGATGAGGAGGTGGATTTCTCGCAGCCGCAGCCTAATGGGGTGAAGCGGCTGTTGAGACTCCTCCAGCGGAAAAAAGAAAGGGGGGACACTGAGGGACTCGCGCGTGTCCAGCTAGAGCGCGAGCTCAGGATCCCGTCCTCCGATGATGACGGAACAGACATGGCGCGTGTGCCTCGCGTATTGCTGCGCGACGTAATGGCCACGTTGCCCAAACCTGGACATGGACTTATGAGGGATAGCGACGACTATCTCTCCGACTCCTCGGTCCACAGCGCTATGTCGCTGGAGTCCGGGGAGTCCACCACCGGACTTGACAAACCTCTTAAGAGGAAAAACACGGACGAAGACACCGTACCGTCTCTTAGTAAAGAGGCGGTGCCTAAACCTAAGAAGGGACGCGGCCGGCCGCCTACGACCGGCCAGTATGTTGGTCTGGCTAAAGCTCAAGCCGAGCTGAACAGAGCCAAGGAGGAGGCGCTTCGACTTCAGGCCGAGGTCGAAGTAGCTGAGATGACGAGAGCGGCAAGGGAGACGCGAACATCACCCCGCGCAACCCCTGTCACAATTAGAGATGTCGAGTCGGAGCAGTCGAGCGCTGCCCTGGCCAAAACAGTGGAGACTTCACTGGAGGCCATCACAATGGTCGCCGTGAGGTCCTCTAACCTTAAAGGCACATTTCAAAAGTGCCTCAAGGAATCGGTGGCGGCCATCAAATCTGCTGTTGCCGAGATGAGAAGCCGCTCCACTACAGAAGATCTGGCGAGGTTGGAGGCCCAGAACTCACGCCTCCAAGAACAAGTGACGAGAATGGGCCGCGAACTCGAAGAGTTGCGCAGACGGGATAATAACACCCGCCCCGTACGAGAAGAAATGCGTGAGCTGTTGGCGGAGGTCTCCCGATCCAACATAGAGACCTTCGGCAACATGCTCAACGCCAGGCTGGCCGGTCTTGAGGATAGACTCTTGCCGGAGCCGCGGAGGAGACCACCGCTGGCGGCAGACGCTGTGAACACCTGTGTCAGCGCCCCGCCGGCGGCCACCGGAAGTAAAAAGGCGCCGCAGCCCAAAAAGGTGACGGCGCCTACATACGCGGAGATGGCTGGAACAAGTGCAGCGCCCCCCCAAGCGGCGCCGACTGCACCGGTCCAGCCAAAGGCTAAAAAGCCAAAAAAGAAGAAGCGGCCATCAATGGCCGCTCAGGAGGCGGCGCAAGGGGGGGTGAACACCAGCCCCTCCCTCGCCGAGGCCCCGTGGACCACAAAAGGCCCGCGCAAGGCTAAGAAGAAAGGGTCGGCTAAACCAGCCACAGCCGCCCCTAAAAAGAAGAAGACAAGGCTTCGCCCCCCCAAAACGGCAGCAGTAACCCTCACTTTAGAAGCGGGGGCTGCAGAAAGGGGGGTGACCTACGCGAAGGTGCTCAGCGAGGCCAGAGCGAGAATCGACCTGGGGGAACTCAATATCCCCAGGCTCGGTTTTCGCCTGGCCCAAACTGGTGCACGCCTCCTTTCCATCGAGGGAGAGGGGGCCGCTGAGAAGGCCGACGCATTTGCCGCGCGGCTCCGCGCAGTCTTGCGTCCCGAGGACGTCAAAGTCTCCCGTCCGGTGAAATGCGTCGAGATGCGAGTCACCGGATTGGACGACGCAACAACGGCCGCCGAAATCATCGAGGCGGCCGCCAGAGAAGGAAATTGCCCGGCCACCAACATCAGGTCGGGCAAAGTAGTAGTAAGTCCCAGAGGCACCAAATCACTCTGGATGAGTGTTCCGATAGCAGCCGCCAAAAAGCTCACAAGCTCTGGGCGGCTGCAAATAGGCTGGGTCACGGCAAGGGTAGCACTGCTGGATGCGAGGCCTCGGCGGTGTTTCAAGTGTCTAGACACCGGCCACCTTGCGAAGAAATGCACGTGCACGGTGGACCTCAGCGGAAATTGCTTCCGCTGTGGGAAGCCGGGGCACAAGGCGCCCGATTGTGTAGCGGCTCCGAATTGCCCGGTCTGCGAGGCCGCGAGCAAACCAAAGGAGCACGTGCTGGGGAGCAGCGGCTGTATAACAGCACCTAAGCCGCCCCCCGGCACGAAAAAGAAGCGGAAAGCTCCCACGAAGAAGGCTCGGCAGAAAAAGCCGGCCCGTGACGCAAGGGCGGATCAACCCGCTCCCGCCATGGAAGTAGTGATGGAAGCCTAGACCCGTGGGTGGCGGTCGGGGGACCGTCGCCCACACTATGGGTCCCGAGAGAAAAGCTCCCCAATGCCCGGGGGGCTCTCGGTGAGGCAGGCGGCGGCACACTATCTAGCCGCCGCAACAGAAGAGGGCCGGACGCGGCATGCGCTGCGGGGTCGTGGAGCTATGCTCACGCGATTCCCACGACCCCGCATTGGCGCAGAAGGAGGGCATCGCCAGGTTTTAGTGGGTAGACTCTGTGCCAACTCCACCCAGGCACAGAGGAGTCCCACATAACCCCGCGATGTCCCCCGAGCATCGCGGGGTATACGTAACGTATTTCCTGGCGTAAAAAAAAAAAAAAAAAAAAAAAAAAAAAAAAAAAAGGTTAGGTGGGGGCGATACCGGTTCCTCCACGTTGGTGTCCCTGGGCAACGCCTGGGTGCGCCACTCCGCACTTTACACGGGGTGAGGTACTCAGGCGGCTGAACGCCGGTCTTTCTCTATCTTTCACCACCTTTTTATAGTTTACTCTTCTTTTGCATTGTTTTATTTATTTTCTATCTTTCAACATCTTTTCTTTTTCTATCTTTCATTTTTCGTTTACTCTTCTGTGCGTGTGTGTTAGGTTTTGCGTGATAGGTTTTTCTTTGAATGGTGACGAATGGGCTTCTACGGCCCCTAATCCAAGGTTTGTGGTGCCCGGCCATGGGATGCATGGCGAGCAGGCGGTCTCGTCCCGAGGGCACTGGGGCAGAATCACCCCTACTTGATCGGGCCAGAATCAGTCCAGAGATGACAAACATGGAGAGTCAGCATGCGGAAAATTCTCCCAGGGTGGGTCCCGGCGATGCCGGGGAATCCCACACTCCCGTTTCGGCGGGAGATAGGGCCATGTATACTGGGGGCCCCAAACATGCTCTGGCGGAAGGAATGGTGGCCGTTGAGACGGCGAGGGTAGATAAGGGCGCGATGGCGCAAAACAGGCCGAGCCCGGCGCACCTAACCGCGTCGAGAACGGACCTTCTGACGGATGAGGAGGTGGATTTCTCGCAGCCGCAGCCTAATGGAGTGAAGCGGCTGTTGAGACTCCTCCAAAGGAAAAAGGAAAGGGGGGACACTGAGGGACTCGCGCGCGTCCAGCTAGAGCGCGACCTCAGGATCCCGTCCTCTGATGATGACGGAACGGACATGGCGCGTGTGCCTCGCGTATTGCTGCGCGACGTAATGGCCACGCCGCCCAAACCTGGCCCTAGATCTATGAGAGATAGCGACGACTATCTCTCCGACTCCTCGGTCTACAGCGCTATGTCGCTGGAGTCCGGGGAGTCCACCACCGGACTTGACAAACCTCTTAAGAGGAAAAACACGGACGACGACACCGTACCGTCTCTTAGTAAAGAGGCGGTGCCAAAACCTAAGAAGGGACGCGGCCGGCCGCCTACGACCGGCCAGTATGTTGGTCTAGCTAAAGCTCAAGCCGAGCTGAACAGAGCCAAGGAGGAGGCGCTTCGACTTCAGGCCGAGGTCGAGGTGGCTGAGATGACGAGAGCGGCAAGGGAGACGCGAACATCACCCCGCGCAACCCCTGTCACAACTGGAGATGTCGAGTCGGAGCAGTCGAGCGCTGCCCTGGCCAAAACAGTGGAGACTTCACTGGAGGCCATCACAATGGTCGCCGTGAGGTCCTCTAACCTTAAAGGCACATTTCAAAAGTGCCTTAAGGAATCGGTGGCGGCCATCAAATCTGCTGTCGCCGAGATGAGAAGTCGCTCCACTACAGAAGATCTGGCGAGGTTGGAGGCCCAGAACTCACGCCTCCAAGAACAAGTGACGAGAATGGGCCGCGAACTCGAAGAGTTGCGCAGACGGGATACTAACACCCGCCCCGTACGAGAAGAAATGCGTGAGCTGTTGGCGGAGGTCTCCCGATCCAACATACAGACCTTCGGCAACATGCTCAACGCCAGGCTGGCCGGTCTTGAGGATAGACTCTTGCCGGAGCCGCGTAGGAGACCTTCGCTGGCGGCAGACGCTGTGAACACCTGTGTCAGCGCCCCGCCGGCGGCCACCGGAAGTAAAAAGGCGCCAAAGCCCAAAAAGGCGACGGCGCCCACATACGCGGAGATGGCTGGAACAAGTGCAGCGCCCCCACAAGCGGCGCCGACTGTACCGGCCCAGCCAAAGGCTAAAAAGCCAAAAAAGAAGAAGCGGCCATCAATGGCCGCTCAGGAGGCGGCGCAATGGGGCATGAACACCAGCCCCTCCCCCGCCGAGGCCCCGTGGACCACAACAGGCCCGCGCAAGGCTAAGAAGAAAGGGGCGGCTAAACCAGCCACAGCCGATCCTAAAAAGAAGAAGACAAGGCTTCGCCCCCCCAAAACGGCAGCAGTAACCCTAACTTTAGAAGCGGGGGCTGCAGAAAGGGGGGTGACCTACGCGAAGGTGCTCAGTGAGGCCAAAGCGAAAATCGACCTGGGGGAACTCAATATCCCCAGGCTCGGCTTCCGTCTAGTCCAAACTGGCGCACGCCTCCTCTCCATAGAGGGAGAGGGAGCTGCTGAGAAGGCCGAAGCCTTTGCCGCGCGGCTGCGTGCAGTCCTGCGCCCCGAGGACGTAAGAGTCTCCCGTCCGGTGAAATGCGTGGAAATGCGAGTCACCGGATTGGATGACGTAACAACGGCCGCCGAGATCATCGAGGCGGCCGCCAAAGAAGGCAATTGCCCGGCCACCAACATCAGGTCGGGCAAAATCGTTGTAGGTCCCAGAGGCACCCGAAGCCTCTGGCTAAAAGTCCCGATAGCAGCCGCCAAAAAGCTCACCAGCACTGGGCGGCTGCAAATAGGCTGGGTGACGGCGAGGGTAGCACTGCTGGCCGCGAGGCCACGGCGGTGTTACAAGTGCCTTGACACCGGCCACCTTGCGTCGAAGTGCACGTGCACGGTGGACCTCAGCGGAAATTGTTTCCGCTGTGGGAAGCCGGGGCACAAAGTGTCCGAATGTGTAGCGGCTCCGAATTGCCCGGTCTGCGAGGCCGCAAGCAAACCTAGGGAGCACGTATTGGGGAGCAGCGGCTGTATTACAGCACCGAAGCCGCCCCCCGGTACGAAAGGGAAGCGGAAGGCTCCCACTAAAAAGGCTCGGCATAAAAAGCCGGGCCGCGGCGCAAGGGCGGAACAACCCGCCCCCGCCATGGAAGTAGTGGTGGAAGCCTAGACCCGTGGGTGGCGATCGGGGGATCGTCGCCCACACTATGGGTCCCGAGAGATAAGCTCCCCAATGCCCGGGGAGCTCTCGGTAAGGCAGGCGGCGGCACACTATCTAGCCGCCGCAAAAGAAGAGGGCCGGACGCGGCACGCGCTGCGGGGTCGTGGAGCTATGCTCACGCGATTCCCACGACCCCGCATTGGCGCAGAAGGAGGGCATCGCCAGGTTTTAGTGGGTAGACTCTGTGCCACTCCACCCAGGCACAGAGGAGTCCCACATAACCCCGCGATGTCCCCCGAGCATCGCGGGGTATACGCAACGCATTTCCTGGCGTAAAAAAAAAAAAAAAAAAAAAAAAAAAAAAAAAAAAAAAAAAAAAAAAAAAAAAAAAAGGTTAGGTTAGGTGGGGGCCCGGGGTGGGGTAGTGTTGGCTGTGTCGCTGGATATTTCCAACGCCTTCAACTCCCTGCCCTGGGCAGTCATCAAAGAAGGCCTAAGACGTCACGCCGTTCCGAGATACTTACGCAACATCATCGGCGACTATCTCTCGGAACGCTCCGTGCAATTCCCAACCCACAACAGTTGGGAAGAACAGGAAGTGAGCTGTGGCGTTCCACAGGGATCGGCTCTTGGTCCGTCCCTGTGGAACATTGGTTATGACACGGTGCTCTCCGGCGCCAATCTATCCGGCGTCGAGAACATATGTTACGCGGACGATACTCTTGTCGCTACACGCGGCAGAACGTACCGTGAAGCGGTCATCCGCGCAACAGCGGCGGTCACTCAGGTCGTCCGCCGGATCCGCGCGCTAGGCTTGACAGTGGCGCTGGTGAAGTCCGAGGCACTATGCTTCCATGGGCCAAGGAACTCTCCACCGCCCGGACTGGCAATAGTGGTCGGCGGGACCCAGATTAACGTCTCACCATCCATGACGTACCTGGGTCTCGTATTAGACAGTCGGTGGACATTTAAAGAGCATTTCAACCGGCTCTCAACAAAGGTCATGAAATCGGCCGGAGCTTTGGCCTCGCTGCTCCCGAATCTCGGAGGCCCGAGCCTTAGCTGCCGGCGACTCTACATGGGGGTCGTGCGCTCCATGGTCATGTATGGGGCGCCGATCTGGGCCGACCAACTGCTGCCTGAGAATCGGCTCGCACTGAGGAGGCTGCAAAGGGTGATGGCCACGCGGGCGGTGCGCGGTTACCGCACTATCTCTAAAGATGCGGCATGCCTGCTCGCGGGGGCCATCCCCTGGGACTTGGACGCGCAAACCCTCGCCGACGTATACTGGCGCTGTGCAGCGGTACGCGCAGAGGGCAGCAACCCCCTACCGGACGCTGTACGTCGGTGGAGGGAATTAGCACAAGAGAGGTGCCTAGAATTGTGGCAAGAGCAGCTACAAGAGCCGCAAGTGAGTGTGGACTTGGTGGAAGCTATCCGCCCAGTCCTCAAAGAGTGGATATATAGAAAGAACGGCGCGCTCTCCTTCCGTCTCACCCAGATGCTGACCGGGCACGGTTGCTTTGGCCGGTATCTGTGTGAGATAGTGGGAAGAGAAGAAAACACACGTTGCCACCACTGTGCGGAGGTTAGGGACACGGCCGCGCACACCCTTACGGCCTGTCCCGCCTGGGCAACACAACGAGCGGCTCTAACAGCCGCCATTGGAGTTGACGTAACTCTCCCAGCACTGTTTCGAGCAATGCTGGAGAGTACGGAAGGATGGGACGCGGTGGTGGCGTTTGCGGAAAGCGTCATCGCCACAAAAGAGGAAGCCGAGCGTGCTAGGGAAAGAGAGGCGCTCGACTCCCAGCGTAGACGGCCGAGACGACGACAAGCGGTGGATAATGACCGCAACGTCCCGCCTTAGCCGGGGAGCTCGGGGTGGCGGCGTGGGGACGCCGTCGCCCATGGCACCGAGTCCCCGAGAGGGTTGTGATGCGCAGAGTGCTCCTGTGCATCGCGACACATGCTGTGAGGAATGGCCTAGGCAAGCCCCCCAAATGGGGCCCCTGTTCGGCCTGAGGGGTGAGTGTTTTACGCAAGCCCCGCCAAGAGACGGGTCTGCCCTACACTAGGCAGACATTCGCCGGTGGAGTCGCGGTTGTTGTATAGTTCCCGTGGCTTCGCCAATGGCGAAAAAGAGGAGCACCGTTGGGTTTTAGTGTAGTAAACCCGGGTGCGGCCCTCTACCCCGCATCCGGGGAGTCTCACATACCCTGGTGGCGCATCCCCAGCGTCGCCGGGGATCTATAAAAGATTTCCCAACGTAAAAAAAAAAAAAAAAAAAAAAAAAAAAAAAAAAAAAAAAAAAAAAAGGTTAGGTGGGGGGCGATACCGGTTCCTCCACGTTGGTGTCCCTGGGCAACGCCTGGGTGCGCCACTCCGCACTTTACACGGGGTGAGGTACTCAGGCGGCTAAACGCCGGTCTATCTTCTATCTTTTCACCACCTTTTTATAGTTTACTCTTCTTTTTGCATTGTTTTATTTATTTCATCTATCTTTCAACACCTTTTCTTTCTGTCTTTTCTCTTTTATTTATTCTTCTGTGTGTGTGTGTTAGGTTTTTTGTTTGAATGGTGATGGATGGGCTTTTACGGCCCCTAATCCAGGGTTTGTGGTGCCCGGCCGTGGGATGCGTGGCGAGCAGGCGGCTCGTCCCAAGGGCACTGGGGCAGAATCCCCCCTAATGGATCGGGCGTGACTCAGCCCATATCCGAGCAACCATGGAGTGCAACAAGAAAAGTATTCCCCGGGTGGGTCCTCTAACGAGGGAATCCCACACTCCCGCTTCGGCGGGGGGTCGCCCCACGTATACGGGGGGGGCACCTGTTGCAGTGGAGTCGGAGTCGGAGGAGACCGTGGTAAAGACGGTAGACAAGGAGAGAGGCGCGATGGCGCAACCAGGCCCGAAGCTGGCGCACATTACCGCGCCGGAGACGGGCCTCCTTACCGACGAGGACGTCGATTTCAGCCAGCCGCAGACCAACGGCGTGGAGCGGCTGCTGAAATTGATGCAGAAGAAGAAGTTGCGGGGCGACCGAGATCTGCCGCGCGTATTGCTCACGCGCGACGTGATCATGCCGCCACCCCAACAAGGATATGACACACCCGAAATAGACAGCGAGGACTATCTCTCGGACTCCAGCTGCGTGTCTCGCATGTCGCTGGACTCCGAGGGATTGCCCGCACCCACCGGACGTACGACCCCCCTTAAGCGGCGGTTACACCCGGAGGAGACAGAGGCGGCGCCGTCCACCAGCAAAGGTGCGGTGCCGAAAGCCAAGAGAGGACGCGGCCGGCCGCCAACGACCGGCCAGTATGTCGGTCTGGCTAAAGCCCAAGCCGAATTAAATCGCGAGAAGGAGGCGGCTCTTCAGCTTCAGGCTGCGGAAGAGGTTGCCGAAAAAATGAAAACTGCACGGGAGGCGCGCGCCAACATCTGCGCAAGCCCCGCTGCAGCTGCCGAAGGAGACAGGTCGGAGCAGACAACTTATGCTCTGGCCAAAAGTGTCGAGACTTCGTTGGAGGCCGTAACTATGGTCGCCACGAAGTCTCAGAACTTGAAGGGCACGTTTCAACGGTGTCTCAAAGAGGCGGTCGCCAATATAAAGGCGGCAGTCGACGAAATGAGGGGCCTTTCGATAACGGAGGAGATGTCGAGGTTGGAGGCGCAAAATGCGCAACTCCTAAGGCAAGTGGCCGAATTGCGTCGCGAGCTGGAGGAGATGCGCCAACGACCAGCCGCGCCCGCCGACAAAGATCTGCGTGAGCTGTTAGCCGAGGTCTCTCGCTCAAATATAGAGACACTCGGCAACATGCTAAATGCTCGACTTGCCGGCCTAGAGGATAGGCTCCTGCCGGAGCCCCGTAGGAGACCTCCGCTGGCGGCGGATAGTGCCACTGTAGGCGCCCCGCCGGCGGCGGAAAGGACAAAGGCACCGAAGCCTAAAAAGGCGACGGCGCCCACATACGCGGAGGTGGCGATGACGATTGCAGCGGTCCCCCCTAAAGAGGCACCGCCTGCACCGGCTCCGCCCAAGGCCAAGAAAAAGGCCAAAAAGAAGAAGCGGCCATCAATGGCCGCTCAAGAGGCGGCTAAAGGGGGGGAACACACCGACCCCTCCCCCGCCGAGGCCCCGTGGACCACAAAAGGTCCACGCAAGGCCAAAAAGACGAAGAAGGGGGCAGCTATTCCAGCTAAGGCCGCCCCGAAGAAGAAGAGGAGAGCGAGGCTTCGCCCTCCCACGACTGCGGCGGTCACCCTCACTCTGGGGGCTACCGCTGCTGAAAGGGGGGTGACGTACGCCAAGTTGTTGGGACAAGCCAGAGCGGCCATTGACCTCGGGGAACTAGGGATCCCCAGGCTGGGTTTCCGTCTGGCCGAGACCGGAGGGCGCATCCTCACCATTGCTGGTGAGGGTGCGCAAGAAAAAGCAGACGCCTTCGCCGCTAGGTTGAGGACCGTCTTGTCACCGGACGACGTAAAGGTCGCCCGCCCGGTTTTGTGCGCGGAGATCCGCGTCGCCGGACTGGACGACTCAGTAGCGGCCGCCGACGTGATCAAGGCGGTCGCTACGGAAGGAGGGTGCTCGGCCGACGATATACGGTCGGGCCAATTGACGGTGGGACCGCGGGGGGACGCGTCGGTATGGATGCGTGTTCCTGTAGCGGCCGCCAAGAAACTCACAAGTTCTGGGCGGCTGCGGGTTGGTTGGGTGTCGGCGAGAGTGGCGCTGCTGGCCGCGAGGCCTAAGCGCTGCTTCCGCTGCCAGGACACCGGCCACGTGGCGGCGAAGTGCCAGTGCCCGGTAGACCGCAGCCGGAGCTGTTTCCGCTGCGGGAAACCGGGGCACAAGGCGGCCGAGTGCGGGGAAGCGCCCAACTGCTTCCTCTGCGAGGCTGCCGGCAGGCCGGAAAAGGCACATGTGCTGGGCGCAAGCGGCTGTGTAGCAAAGCCTCCGCCCGGCGCGAAGGGAAAGGCTCCCACCAAAAGGGCCCGGTTCAAAGAACCCAAGGCCGGCGCAAGGGCGGTTCCGTCCGCCCCTGCCGTAGAGGTGATGGAAGCCTAGGCCCGTGGGCGGTGATCGGGGGATCGCCGCCCACACTGTGGGCCCCGAGATGAAAAGCTCCCCAATGCCCGGGGGGCTCTCGGAGAGGCAAGCGGCGGCATAACAACAGGCCGCCGCATTAGAAGAGAGCCGGATGCGGCACGCGCTGCGGGGTCGTGGAAGAATGCAATGCGATTCCCACGGCCCCGTTAAAGGCGCTGAAGATGGGCATCGGGGGGTTTTAGACGGTAAACCCCGGCGCACACCATCTCGCGCCGGGGGAGTCCGTCATACCCCTGCTGCCCTCCCCCGGGGGTGGCGGGGGATACGTAACGTATTTCCCCCCGTCAAAAAAAAAAAAAAAAAAAAAAAAAAAAAAAAAAAAAAAAGGTTAGGTTAGGTGGGGGCGGGGACGATACCGGTTCCTCCACGTTGGTGTCCCTGGGCAACGCCTGGGTGCGCCACTCCGCTCTTTACACGGGGTGAGGTACTCAGGCGGCTGAACACCGGTCTTTCTCTATCTTTCACACCTTTTTATAGTTTACTCTTCTTTTTTGGATTGTTTTATTTATTTTCTATCTTTCAACACCTTTTCTTTCTATCTTTTCCCTTTTATTTACTCTTCTGCGTGTGTGTTAGGTTTTGCGTGTTAGGTTTTTGTTTGAATGATGATGGATGGGCTTTTACGGCCCCTAATCCAGGGTTTGTGGTGCCCGGCCGTGGGATGCATGGCGAGCAGGTGGCTCGTCCCAAGGGTACTGGGGCAGAATCCCCCCTAATGGATCGGGTCAGACTCAGCCCTTAAGTGACAACTATGGAGAGCAACAAGGATAACATTCCCCGGGTGGGTCCTCTTAGGAGGGAATCCCACACTCCCGCTTCGGCGGGGGGTCGCCCCACGTATACGGGGGGGGCACGAGTTGCTGTAGAGGAGGAGGCCGTGGCGACGGCGAGTGAAGGGAGTGGCGCGATGGCGCATGCGAGTCCGAAGCCGGTGCCCCTAACCGCACCGGCAGCGGACTTGCTAACAGACGAGGATGTGGATTTCTCACAGCCTGTGGAGAATGGTAGGGAGCGGCTCCTGAGACTTCTTCATCGTAAGAAGTTGCGAGGAGACACAGAGGGACTCGCACGCGTTCAACGCGAGCGTGATCTGATTCTCCCTCCCTCTATAAGGACAGAGACAATGGCGGCGGGAAATACGAGTGGAGCTGCACCGCGCGTACCGCTCGTGATGCTCACGCGCGCGCTGATTCCCGCACGCCTAAATACCGGACTTGACAGCGACGACTACCTCTCGGACTCCAGTGGTGTGTCTGGCATATCGCTGGACTCCGAGGGGCTGCCCGTCGTACCACCGGAGCGGACAGGCCTGAAGAGGCGTAACTCGGATGACGACATAGCACCGCCCATTAGTAAGGGAGCGGTGCCTAAACCAAAGAGGGGACGTGGCCGGCCACCATCTACCGGCCAATACGTCGGCCTAGCTCGGGCCCAAGCCGAGTTAAATAGGGAGAGGGCGGAAAGTCTTCGGCTTCAGGCCGAGGCTGAGATCGCCGAGACTGCACGGGAGGCGAGAAGGGAGAGAGCGACCATCTGCTTTAGCCCTATCGCACCCGCAGAAGAGGAAATGTCAGAGCGTACCAACATGGCTCTGACAAGGAGTGTAGAGGCTTCGTTGGAGACCATCAATATGGTCGCCACGAAGTCCTCAAACCTCAAAGGAACTTACCAAAAGTTCCTGAAGGAGGCGGTAGTGGCCATAAGAGCGGCGGTGGCCGAAATGAAGGGCCGCTCTACTACCGACGAACTGACGAAGCTCGAGGCCCAAAACACGCGGCTCGAAAAACAAGTGACCGAAATGCGCCGGGAGCTCGATGAGCTGCGCCGGCGAACAGCCCAACCTGTAGAAGACGACATGCGCCGGCTGTTGTCGGAGGTCTCTCGCTCCAACATAGAGACCTTCGGCAACATGCTGAACGCCAGGCTGGCCGGGCTGGAGAACCGCCTTCTACCGGCCCCGAGAATACGACCACCGCTGGCGGCGGACAAAGCCACTTTAGGCACCCCACCAGTGGAGAGTGAAACGTCGAAGGTGCCGAAGCCAACAAAGGCGACGGCGCCCACTTACGCAGAAAAGACGGCAGGTACAGCGGCCCCTAAAGAGACCCCGACTGCACCAGCACCATCGAAGGCCAAATCTAAGGCCAAGAAGAAGAAGCGGCCATCAATGGCCGCTCAAGAGGCGGCGCAAGGGGGGGAGCACACCAACCCCTCCCCCGCCGAGGCCCCGTGGACGACCATCGGTTCACGCAAGGCCGGTAAGAAGAAGAAGGGGTCGGCTACAACAGCTAAAGCCGCCCCTAAAAAGAGGAAGAAAAAGAAGGCAAAACTGCGCACTCCGACCACAGCAGCAGTAACACTCACCCTTGAGGCGGGGGCTGAGGAGCGGAGGGCCACATATGCTTCGGTGCTCGCAGAAGCGAGAAGTAAAGTCGACCTGGCGGAGTTCGGGATACCCAAACTCGGATTCCGCCTGGCTCAGACCGGCGCCCGAGTCCTGCTATTATCAGGGGAAGGCGCGCATGAAAAGGCCGACGCCTTTGCCACTCGGCTTAAGGAGGTGCTCGACCCTGAAGTCGTGCGGATCGCCCGCCCGGTGAAGTGTGCAGAAGTGCGCGTCACCGGTTTAGACGACGCAACGACGGCCGCCGACGTCATCAAGGCGGTCGCCCAAGAAGGTGGTTGCCCGGCCACCAACATCCGGTCGGGCAAAATAGTAGTTGGTCCCAGGGGCGCCAGGTCACTCTGGCTGAGCGTCCCAATTGCGGCAGCCAAGAAGCTGACCATCTCAAGGCAGCTGCAAGTTGGCTGGGTCCGGGCGAAGGTGGCGCTGCTGGCCGCGAGGCCCAAGCGGTGTTACCGGTGCCTGGACATCGGCCACCTGGCCACGGCGTGTAAGTGCTCGGTGGACCTCAGTAGGAATTGCTTCCGCTGTGGAAAACCGGGCCACAAGGCGTCTGAATGCGGGGCAGACCCAAACTGCCCAGTGTGTGAGGTCGTTGATCGACCGAAGGAGCATGTACTGGGGGCTGCTGGCTGCATAACAGTGGCCAAAAAGCCGCCCCCCGGTAAGAAGGGAAAGGCTCCCACTAAAAAGGCCCGGCATAAAAAGCCTACGGCTAACGGCGCAAGGGCGGAGCCAACCGTCCCCGCCATAGAAGTGATGGAGTCCTAGGCCCGTGGGCGGTGATCGGGGGATCGCCGCTCACACTAGGGGCCCCGAGAAGAAAAGCTCCCCAATGCCCGGGGAGCTCTCGGAGAGGCAGGCGGCGGCACAACATCAGGCCGCCGCAAAGAAGAGAGCCGGTTGCGGCACGCGCTGCGGGGTCGTGGAAGAATGCTTAGCGATTCCCATGGCCCCGCAAACAGCGCTGAAGGTGGGCATCGGGGGGTTTTAGACGGTAAACCCCGGCGCACTCCATCTCGCGCCGGGGGAGCCCGTCATACCCCTACCGCCCTCCCCCGGGGGCGGCAGGGGATACGTAACGTATTTCCCCCCGTCAAAAAAAAAAAAAAAAAAAAAAAAAAAAAAAAAAAAAAAAAAAAAAAAAAAAAAAAAAAAAGGTTAGGTGGGGGCGGGGCTCAGCCAGTTCGTCCTCGTTCGTGGCCCTGGGCAACGCTTGGGTGCGCCACCCCGTCTTTTGCGGGGTGAGGTACTCACGCGGCTGAAGGCTGGCGCTATCTTTTCTTCTCTATCTTTCACCACCTATTTTGTTTAACTTTCTTGTATTTGCATTCGTTTTATTTTGTTTTTCTATCTTTCACCACCTTTTCTTTCATCTCTAACTATTTTTCCTTTTGTTTTAACTCTTCTGATGGGGGAGCTCACCCCCGAAAAAAGAGACCGCGACCCGGGGTGTCGGAGTTTCGAGGTATGGAAGGTCGTAATGTCCAAAGTTTCTCCGGGCGGGTCCCGACAATAGTCGGGGAATCCCGCACTGTGTCCGAGTTTTCGGGCACAGTCTGGCCCACGTATACGGAGGGTGCCAACATTGCGAGGACGGATGAGGAGGTCGTCATAAGGACGGTTGATAAGGAGGGGGCCGCAAATGCGGGAACGAGTTCGAAGCTGACGCACATTACCGCGCCGGCGGCGAACATTCTAACTGACGAAGACGTGGACTTTAGCCAGCCTCAGCCCAACGGGGTCGAGCGCATGCTAAAGCTCATGCAAAAGAAGAAGCTACGGGGTGACGCGGACCTGCCGCGCGTGCTACTCACGCGCGACGTGATCATGCCGCCGCCAAAACACGGACTTGACAACCCGAATAGAGACAGCGAGGACTATCTCTCGGACTCCAGCTGCATGACTGACATGTCGCTGGACTCCGAGGGATTGCCCGCACCCACCGGACGTACAACCCCCCTTAAGAGGCGGTTACAACCGGACGAAGACGTAGTGGCGCCGTCTACCAGTAGAGGCGCGGTGGCAAAGGCGAAAAGAGGACGTGGCCGGCCACCAACAACCGGCCAATACGTCGGCCTGGCCAAAGCCCAGGCACAACTGAACAGGGAGAAGGCTGAGAGTCTCCGGCTCGAGGCGGAAGCAGAGGTCGCAGTGAAGGCGCGCGTGGCAAGAGAGGCGCGTGCGTCGCTCCGTGCGAGCCCTGCACTGGAAGAAGACAGGTCGGAGCAGACCAATGCAGCTCTGGCCAAAAGTGTCGAGACTTCGTTGGAGGCCGTACTCATGGTCGCCACGAAGTCTCAAAACCTGAAGGGCACATTTACGCGGTGCCTCAAAGAGGCGGTCGTCAGCATAAGGGCGGCCGTCACCGAACTCAGAGGCCGCACAATGACTGAGGAGATGGCGAGGCTGGAGGCACAAAACGCGCAGCTCCAAAAGCAAGTGGCCGAACTGCGCCGCGAGCTGGAGGGGATGCGCCGTCAACCACCTGCTGCGCCCGCCGACAAGAATCTTCGCGAGCTATTTGCCGAGGTCTCTCGCTCTAATATAGAGACGCTCGGCAATATGCTAAACGCAAGACTTGCCGGCCTGGAGGACCGACTTTTGCCGGCCCCAAGGCTAAGACCACCGCTAGCGGGGGATAGTACCGACGTCCCCGTCGGAGCCCCAATAACAGCGGCACCGAAGAAGGCGCCGAAACCAAAAAAGGCGCCCACGTACGCGACAGTGACGGCGCAGGTCGCGGCAGCCCTAAAAGAGGCACCGCCTGCACCCGCACCGCCAAAGGCCTCCAAGGCCAAAAAGAAGAAAAAGAAGCGGCCATCAATGGCTGCTAAGGAGGCGGCGCAAGGAGGGGAGACCAACAACCCCTCCCCCGCCGAGGCCCCGTGGACTAATGTCCAGCGCAAGGCCAAAAAGAAGAAGGGGGCGGCTACCCCATCCAAAGTCGCCCCTAAGAAGAAGAAGGCGAAGCTGCGCACCCCTGCCACTGCGGCCGTTACCCTCACTCTTGAGGAAAAGGCTGCAGAGAAGGGGGTTACGTACGCTAGCCTGCTCAAGGAAGCCAGAGCGAAGATCGATCTTGGGGAATTCGACATCCCCAAGCTCGGTTTCCGCCTGGCAGAAACTGGCGCGCGTGTGCTCACCATCGACGGTGAGCGGGCGCAGGAGAAGGCGGACGCCTTTGCCTCAAGGCTCAGTACTGTCCTCAGCCCGGAGATAGTGAGAGTCGGCCGCCCGGTGAAATGCGCGGAGATGCGCGTCACCGGGCTGGACGATTCAGTGACGGCCGCCCAAGTCATCCTGGCGGCCTCACAAGAAGGAGGATGCCCGACCAGCTCCATCAGGTCGGGTAAAATTGTTGTGGGACCACGAGGCGACGCGTCCTTATGGATGAGCGTCCCCGTTGCGGCCGTTAAAAAGCTGCTCAAATCTGGGCGGCTTCGCGTGGGCTGGGTCTCGGCGAAGGTGGCGCTGCTGGTTGCGAGGCCAAAGCGGTGCTACCGATGCCAGGACACCGGCCACGTCGCGGCGAAATGCCAGTCCTCGGTGGACCGTAGCCGGAGCTGTTTCCGGTGCGGGAAGCCGGGGCACAAGGCGGCAGAGTGCGGAGGGGATCCGCTCTGCTCGCTGTGTGAGGCCACTGGCAAAAAGGAAGTGGCACACGTGCTGGGGAGCGGCGGCTGCGTCTTCGCAAAGCCGCCCCCTAGCGCTAAAGGGAAGCGAAAGGCTCCCTCCAGGGCCCGGCTCAAAAGGCCGCAAGCCCAAGGCGCAAGGGCGGACGAACCCGCCCCCGCCGTAATGGAGGTAGAAGCGTAGGCCCGTGGGTGGTGATCGGGGGATCACCGCCCACAGTATGGGCCCCGAGACGACAAGCTCCCCAATGCCCGGGGAGCTCTCGGAGAAGGAGCCGGTTGCGGCAATAGAAGTGGGCCGGTTGCGGCACGCGCTGCGGGGTCGTGGAAGAATGCTTTGCGATTCCCACGGCCCCGTTAAAGGCGCTGAAGATGGGCATCGGGGGGTTTTAGACGGTAAACTCCGGCGCACTCCATCTCGCGCCGGGGGAGTCCGTCATACCCCTGCTGCCCTCCCCCGGGGGCGGCAGGGGATACGTAACGTATTTCCCCCCGTCAAAAAAAAAAAAAAAAAAAGGTTAGGTGGGGGCGATACCGGTTCCTCCACGTTGGTGTCCCTGGGCAACGCCTGGGTGCGCCACTCCGCACTTTACACGGGGTGAGGTACTCAGGCGGCTGAACGCCGGTCTATCTTCTATCTTTTCACCACCTTTTTATAGTTTACTCTTCTTTTTGCATTGTTTTATTTATTTCATCTATCTTTCAACACCTTTTCTTTCTGTCTTTTCTCTTTTATTTATTCTTCTGTGTGTGTGTGTTAGGTTTTTGTTTGAATGGTGATGGATGGGCTTTTACGGCCCCTAATCCAGGGTTTGTGGTGCCCGGCCGTGGGATGCGTGGCGAGCAGGCGGCTCGTCCCAAGGGCACTGGGGCAGAATCCCCCCTAATGGATCGGGCGTGACTCAGCCCATATCCGAGCAACCATGGAGTGCAACAAGAAAAGTATTCCCCGGGTGGGTCCTCTAACGAGGGAATCCCACACTCCCGCTTCGGCGGGGGGTCGGGGGGCACCTGTTGCAGTGGAGTCGGAGTCGGAGGAGACCGTGCTAAAGACGGTAGAGAAGGAGAGGGGCGCGATGGCGCAACCAGGCCCGAAGCTGGCGCACATTACCGCGCCGGCGGCGGACTTACTCACGGACGAAGACGTCGATTTTAGCCAGCCGCAGCCCAACGGCTACGAGCGGATGCTAAAATTGATGCAGAAGAAGAAGTTGCGGGGCGACGCAGACCTGCCGCGCGTGCTACTCACGCGCGACGTGATTATGCCAAAACCCCGTGAACTTGGACCAGAAAGAGACAGCGAGGACTATCTCTCGGACTCCAGCTGCATGTCTTCCATGTCGCTGGACTCCGAGGGATTGCCCGCACCCACCGGACGTACGACCCCCCTTAAGCGGCGGTTAGACCCGGACGTGACAGAGGCGGCGCCGACCACCAGCAAAGGTGCGGTGCCGAAGGCGAAGAGAGGACGTGGTCGGCCACCATCAACCGGCCAATACGTCGGCCTGGCTAAAGCACAGGCAGAATTAAATAAGGCGAAGGCGGAGGCCATCAGACTGGAGGCCGAAGCCGAGGTTGCTGATACAGCGCGAGCGGCGAGAGAATCACGTGCATCTCTCCCCGCAAGCCCAGTGTCTGTCACCACCACTGAGGAGACAAACGCGGCTATCGCAGCCAGCGTAGAGAGGTCCCTGGAAACGATCCTGATGGTCGCATCCAGGTCCTCAAATTTGAAGGGAACTTTCCAGCGGTTCCTCAAGGAGTCGGTCAGCACCATCAGAACGGCCGTCACCGAAATGAGGGGCCGCTGCGAAACGGACGAGCTGCGGGCCTTGGAAGCCCAGAACGCGCGGCTCCAACAGCAGGTCGACGCGATGCGACACGAGCTGGAGGAGTTGCGCCGCCAGGCGACTAAGCCTGCTACTCAGGACTTGCAGCAGATGTTGTCGGAGGTCTCGCGCTCTAATATCGAGACCTTCGGCAACATGCTAAATGCGAGGTTGGCCGGACTGGAAGATAGGCTCCTTCCGGAGCCAAGGAGAAGGCCACCGCTGGCGGCGGACAGTGCCACTGTGGGCACCACGCCGGCGGACAATAGAAAGAAGGCGCCGAAGCCAAAAAGGGCGACGGCGCCAACATACGCGGAGATGGCGGCACCGAGTGCACCGGCCCCTAAAGAGGCTCCGGCTGCCCCGGCCCCGCCTAAGGCCAAAAAGGCCAAGAAGAAGAAGCAGCCAACAATGGCCGCTCAAGAGGCGGCGCAAGGGGGGGATAACAG
Source organism: Phengaris arion (assembly GCA_963565745.1). Classification (NCBI taxonomy): domain Eukaryota; kingdom Metazoa; phylum Arthropoda; class Insecta; order Lepidoptera; family Lycaenidae; genus Phengaris; species Phengaris arion. The sequence goes on from OY751444.1 coordinate 20,468,000, forward strand.
CAACCCCTCCCCCGCCAAGGCCCCGTGGACCAAGATAGGTCCACGCAAGGCCAAAAAGACGAAGAAGGGGGCGGCTACAACAGCCAAAGCCGCCCCGAAGAAGAAGAAAGCGAAGCTTCGCCCTCCAACTACTGCGGCGGTCACCCTCACCCTGGGGGCGAGCGCTGCTGAAAGGGGGGTGACTTACGCGAAAGTGTTGAGTCAGGCTAGAGCGGCGATCGACCTGGGGGAACTCGGCATCCCCAGGCTTGGTTTCCGCCTGGCCGAGACTGGAGCGCGCGTCCTTACCATTGCTGGCGAGGGCGCGCAGGAGAAAGCGGACGCCTTCGCCTCGAGGCTGAGGTCCGTCTTGCCCCCGGACGATGTAAAAGTCGCCCGCCCGGTTTTATGCGCGGAGATCCGCGTGGCCGGGCTGGACGACTCAGTAGCGGCCGCCGACGTCATCCAGGCGGTTGCGAAGGAAGGAGGGTGCTCGGCCGATGATATCCGGTCGGGCCAACTGACGGTAGGGCCACGCGGGGACGCGTCATTGTGGATGCGTGTCCCGGTCGCGGCCGCCAAGAGGCTCACAAGCTCAGGGCGGCTGCGAGTTGGCTGGGTGTCGGCGAGAGTGGCGCTGCTGGCCGCGAGGCCTAAGCGCTGCTTCCGCTGCCAAGACACCGGCCACGTGGCGGCGAAGTGCCAGTGCCCGGTAGACCGCAGCCGGAGCTGTTTCCGCTGCGGAAAACCGGGGCACAAGGCGGCCGAGTGCAGGGAAGCGCCTAACTGCTTCCTGTGCGAGGCTGCCGGCAGGCCGGAGAAGGCCCATGTGTTGGGAGGAAGCGGCTGCGTAGCGAAGCCGCCCCCCAGCACGAAGCGCAAGGCGCCAACAAAGAAGGCCCGGCACAAGAAGCCCAAGGCCGACGGCGCAAGGGCGGTTCCCGCCCCCGCCATGGAGTTGGACGCCTAGGCCCGTGGGTGGTGATCGGGGGATCGCCGCCCACACTATGGGCCCCGAGACGGCAAGCTCCCCAATGCCCGGGGAGCTCTCGGAGAGGCAAGCGGCGGCATAATACCAGGTCGCCGCATTAGAAGGGAGCCGGACGCGGCACGCGCTGGGGGGTCGTGGAAGAATGCTCAAGCGATTCCCACGGCCCCTCCACTGGCGCTGAAGACGGGCATCGGGGTGTTTTAGTCGGTACACCCCGGTGCACTCCATCTTGCGCCGGGGGAGTCCGACATACCCCTGCTGCCCTCCCCCGGGGGCGGCGGGGGATGCGTAACGTCATTTCACCCCGTCAAAAAAAAAAAAAAAAAAAAAAAGGTTAGGTTAGGTTAGGTTAGGTTGGGGGCGATACCGGTTCCTCCACGTTGGTGTCCCTGGGCAACGCCTGGGTGCGCCACTCCGCTCTTTACACGGGGTGAGGCACTCAGGCGGCTGAACGCCGGTCTATCTCTATCTTTTCACCACCTTTTTATAGTTTACTCTTCTTTTTGCATTATTTTATTTATTTTCTCTATCTTTCAACATCTTTTCTTTCTATCTTTTCTCTTTTATTTATTCTTCTGTGCGTGTGTGTTAGGTTTTGCGTGTTAGGTTTTTGTTATGAGTGGTGATGGATGGGCTTTTACGGCCCCTAACCCTAAGCTGAGTAACGTTCGGTGATGGGGTGCATGGCGGGCAGGTGGCCACGCAGTAAGGACGTGGGGCAGAATTCACCCCTAATTGATCAACTATGGAAGGTCAGCATGCGAAAAATTCTCCCAGGGTGGGTCCCGGCGATGCCGGGGAATCCCACACTCCCGTTTCGGCGGGAGATAGGGCCAGGTATACTGGGGGCCCCAAACATGCTTCGGTGGAGGTGGAGAGGAAGGAGGCCGTTGCGACGGCGAGTGATGAAGGCGCGATGGCGCATACCAGACCGAGCTCGGCGCACCTTACCGCGTCGAGAACGGACCTTCTGACTGACGAGGATGTCGACTTCAGTCAGCCGCAGCCCAACGGCGTGGAGCGGATACTGAAGTTGATGCGAAAAAAGAAGTTACGGGGCGACGCAGACTTACCGCGCGTGCTTCTCACGCGCGACGTGATCATGCCGCCGCCCAGAATACCTGATAGAGACAGCGAGGACTATCTCTCGGACTCCAGCTGCATGACTGACATGTCGCTGGACTCCGAGGGATTGCCCGCACCCACCGGACGTACAACCCCCCTTAAAAGGCGGAACCCGGACGAGACAGAGGCAGCGCCGTCCACTAGTAAAGGTGCGGTGCCGAAGGCAAAGCGAGGACGCGGCCGCCCGCCGACCACGGGCCAATACGTTGGCTTGGCAAAGGCGCAGGCCGAATTAAATCGGGAGAAGGAAGAGGCGCTTCGGCTACAGGCCGCAGAAGAAGTTGCCGAAACAATGAGAACTGCGCGGGAGGCGCGCGCGTCTATCTGCGCAAGCCCCGCCGCAGCCACTGGAGGAGACAGGTCGGAGCAGACCATCTATGCTCTGGCCAAAAGTGTTGAGGCCTCGCTGGAGGCGATAACCATGGTCGCCACGAGGTCCCAGAATCTGAAAGGGACGTTTCAGCGGCACCTTAAAGAGGCGGTTGTCAATTTAAGGGCAACCTTTGCCGAAATGAGGGGCCGCAGTGAAAACGAGGAGATCAGGGCACTGGAAGCCCAGAACGAGCGGTTGCAACAGCAACTCGACGCAATGCGCCGGGAGCTAGAGGAGCTGCGTCGCCAGGCGACCAAGCCCGCCACCAACGACTTGCAACGGATGTTGTCGGAGGTCTCGCGATCCAATATAGAGACCTTCGGCAACATGCTGAATGCGAGGTTGGCGGGCATAGAGGACAGGCTCCTGCCAGAGCCAAGGAGGAGACCACCGCTGGCGGCGGATAGTGCCGATGTTGGCACCACGCCAGTGATCGGAGGAACGAAGGCGCCGAAGCCCAAACGAGCGACGGCGCCAACATATGCGGAAATGGCGGCACCGAGTACACCGGCCCCTAAAGAGGCTCCGGCTGCTCCGGCCCCGCCCAAGGCCAAAACGAAAAAGGCCAAGAAGAAGAAGCAGCTAACAATGGCCGCAAGAGAAGCGGCGCAAGGAGGGGATACCATAAACCCCTCCCCCGCCGAGGCCGCGTGGACCACCGTAGGTCCGCGCAAGGCCAAACGGAAGAAGGGGGCGGCTACTCCAGCTAAAGTCGCCCCAAAGAAGAAGAAGAGAGCGAAGCTCCGCCCTCCGACTACTGCGGCGGTCACCCTCACTCTGGGGGCCAGCGCTGCGGAAAAGGGGGTGACCTACGCTAAAGTGTTAAGTCAGGCTAGAGCGGCGATCGACCTGGGGGAACTCGGCATCCCCAGGCTCGGTTTCCGCCTGGCCGAGACAGGAGCGCGCGTCCTTACCATTGCTGGCGAGGGCGCACAGGAGAAAGCGGACGCCTTCGCCGTTAGGCTGAGGTCCGTGCTGCCACCGGAAGATGTAAAAGTTGCCCGCCCGGTCCTGTGCGCGGAGATCCGTGTCGCCGGGCTGGACGACTCAATAGCGGCCGCCGACGTCATCCAGGCGGTCGCGAAGGAAGGAGGGTGCTCGGCTGACGACATTCGGTCGGGCCAATTGACGGTGGGGCCACGCGGGGACGCGTCGTTGTGGATGCGTGTCCCGGTCGCGGCCGCCAAGAAGCTTACTAGCTCAGGGCGGCTGCGGGTTGGCTGGGTGTCGGCGAGAGTGGCGCTGCTGGCCGCGAGGCCTAAGCGCTGCTTCCGCTGCCAGGACACCGGCCACGTGGCGGCGAAGTGCCAGTGCCCGGTAGACCGCAGCCGGAGCTGTTTCCGCTGCGGGAAACCGGGGCACAAGGCGGCCGAGTGCAGGGAAGCGCCCAACTGCTTCCTGTGCGAGGCCGTCGGTAAAGAGGAGAGGGGGCACGTGCTGGGCAGTAGCGGCTGCGTTGGAGCTGCGAAAAAGCCGGTCCCCAGGAAGAGCAAGGCACCAACAAAGAAGGCCCGGCATAAAAAGCCCAAGGCCGACGGCGCAAGGGCTGTTCCCGCCCCCGCCATGGAGTTGGACGCCTAGGCCCGTGGGCGGTGATCGGGGGATCGCCGCTCACACTATGGGCCCCGAGATGGCAAGCTCCCCAATGCCCGGGGAGCTCTCGGAGAGGCAAGCGGCGGCATATCACCAGGCCGCCGCATTAGAAGGGAGCCGGATGCGGCACGCGCTGGGGGGTCGTGGAAGAATGCTCTCGCGATTCCCACGGCCCCTCCATTGGCGCTGAAGATGGGCATCGGGGGGTTTTAGACGGTAAACCCCGGCGCACTCCATCTCGCGCCGGGGGAGTCCGTCATACCCCTGCTGCCCTCCCCCGGGGGCGGCGGGGGATACGTAACGTATTTCCCCCCGTCAAAAAAAAAAAAAAAAAAAAAAAAAAAAAAAAAAAAAAAAAAAAAAAAAGGTTAGGTTAGGTTAGGTTAGGTTAGGTTAGGTTAGGTTCGGGGCTCTGCCAGTTCGTCCTCGTTCGTGGCCCTGGGCAACGCTTGGGTGCGCCACCTCGTCTTTTGCGGGGTGAGGTACCCACGCGGCTGAAGGCTGGCGCTATCTGTTTCTTCTCTATCTTTCACCACCTATTTTGTTTAGCTTTCTTGTTTTGCATTACTTTTATTTTGTTTATTCTATCTCTTCATCACCTTTTTCTTTCATCTCTAACTATCTTTTCTTTTTGTTTTAACTCTTCCGATGGGGGAGCTCACCCCCGAAAAAAGAGACCGCGACCCGGGGTGTCGGAGATTTTGAGGATGGAAAGTCGTAACAGTCAAAGTATTCTCCGGGTGGGTCCCAGCGATGCTGGGGAATCCCACACTTCCCCGAAGGGGGAAGTCAGGCCCGTGTATACGGAGGGGCCAACCGTTACGAGTGGAGAGGAGGAGGTTGTAAGGACGAGGAGAAAGGAGAGTGGCGCGATTGCGAACCCTGGCCCGAAGCTGGCGCTCATCACCGCGTCAGAGTCGGGCAAATTAACGGATGAGGACACAGACTTCTCGCAGCCGGTCCCGGATGGCAGGCGCCGACTGCTTGAATTATTACGGAAAAAGGCACTGAGGGGGGATACGGAGGGAATGCCGCGCGTGATGCTCACGCGCGCGCTACTGCCCGAACCCCCTTCCACGGACTATGACAGCGAGGACTGCCTTTCGGACTCCAGCGCCTTATCGCTGGACTCCGAGGGGTTGCCCGCAATACCCGGACGTGACATAGCTCGAAAGAGAAAACAGGACGATGACAATGTGCCGCCCCTTAGTAAGGGAGCGGTACCCAAGCCCAAACGCGGACGCGGCCGCCCGCCCACCACCGGCCAATACGTTGGTCTGGCCAAGGCGCAGGCCGAGCTTAATAGGGAGAAGGAGGAAGCTCTTCGGCTTCAGGCCGCAGAGGAGGTCGCCGAAACGATGAAAGCTGCACGCGTGGCGCGCGCGTCCATCTGCGCAAGCCCCGCCACGGCTACCGGAGGAGACAGGTCAGAGCAGACCAGCTATGCTCTGACCAAGGGTGTTGAGGCCTCGTTGGAGGCGATAACCATGGTCGCCACGAGGTCCCAAAATCTAAAAGGGACGTTTCAGCGGCACCTTAAAGAGGCTGTTGTCAACCTAAGGGCAACCTTCGCCGAATTGAGGGGCCGCGGTGAAAGCGAGGAGATTAGGGCACTGGAAGCCCAGAACGAGCGGTTGCAACAGCAGCTCGACGCAATGCGCCGGGAGCTTGAGGAGTTGCGTCGCCAGGCGTCCAAGCCCGCCACCAACGACTTGCAACAGATGTTGTCGGAGGTCTCGCGCTCTAATATCGAGACCTTCGGCAACATGCTGAATGCGAGGTTGGCAGGCATAGAGGACAGGCTCCTGCCAGAGCCGAGGAGAAGACCACCGTTGGCAGCAGACAGTGCTGACACTCCAGTCAGCACCCCACCGACGACGGAAAGAGTGAAGGCGCCGAAGCCTAAAAAGGCAACGGCGCACACGTATGCGGAAGTGGCGTCGCAACGTGCGGCGGTCCCCCCAAAAGTGGCACCGCCAGCACTGGCCCCGCCTAAGGCGAAAAAGAAAAAGCGACCAACAATGGCTGCAAGAGAAGCGGTGCAAGGGGGGGATAACAGCAACCCCTCCCCCGCCGAGGCCACGTGGACCACCGTAGGTCCACGCAAGGCCAAACAGAAGAAAGGGGCGGCTACACCAGCCAAAGCCGCCCCAAAGGAGAAAAAGAAGAAGAAGGCGAAACTTCGTCCCCCTGCGACTGCGGCGGTCACCCTCACTCTGGGGGCGAGCGCTGCGGAAAGAGGTGTGACATACGCCAAGCTGTTGGCCGAGGCTAAAGCGGCGATCGACCTGGGGGAACTTGGCATCCCCAGGCTCGGTTTCCGCCTGGCCGAGACGGGAGCGCGCGTTCTCACTATTGCTGGTGAGGACGCGCAGAACAAAGCGGACGCCTTTGCCGCTAGGCTCAGAACAGTTTTGAAGCCGGACGACGTGAAAGTCGCCCGCCCGGTGAGGTGCGTCGAAATGCGCATCGCCGGGCTGGATGACTCAGTGACGACTGCCGACGTCATCGAGGCGGTCGCACGTGAAGGAGGGTGCTCGTCTGGTGAAATCAGGTCGGGCCAAATTAGAGTGGGGCCATGGGGGGACGGATCCTTATGGATGCGCGTCCCGGTCGCGGCTGCCAAGAAGCTTACGAGCTCTGGGCGGCTGCGTGTAGGGTGGGTGTCCGCGAGGGTGGCGCTGCTGGCCGCGAGGCCTAAACGCTGTTTTCGATGCATGGACACAGGCCACGTAGCATCGAAGTGCCAGTGCCCGGTGGACCGCAGCCGGAGCTGTTTCCGCTGCGGGAAACCGGGGCACAAGGCGGCCGAGTGCGGGGAAACGCCCAACTGCTTTCTCTGAGAGGCCGTCGGCAAAGAGGAGAGGGGGCACGTGCTGGGCAGTAGCGGCTGCGTTGGAGCAGCGAAGAAGCCGGCCCCTAAGAAGAGCAAGGCTCCTACTAAAAAGGCCCGGTTCAAAGAGCCCAAGGCCGGCGCAAGGGCGGTTCCGCCCGCCCCTGCCATGGAGGTAGAGGCCTAGGCCCGTGGGCGGTGATCGGGGGATCGCCGCTCACACTTTGGGCCCCGAGATGGCAAGCTCCCCAATGCCCGGGGAGCTCTCAGAGAGGCAAGCGGCGGCATAACATCAGGCCGCCGCATTAGAAGAGAGCCGGTTGCGGCAAGCGCTGCGGGGTCGTGGAAGAATGCTTCCGCGATCCCCACGGCCCCGCGTTTGGCGCCGAAGGTGGGCATCGAGAGGTTTTAGTGAGTAAACCCCGGTGCACCTCCATCAGCGCCGGGGGAGTCTCACATAACCCTGTTGCCCTCCCCCGGGGGCAGCGGGGTATACGAAAAGTATTTCCTCTCGTAAAAAAAAAAAAAAAAAAAAAAAAGGTTAGGTTAGGTTAGGTTAGGTTAGGTTAGGTTGGGGGCGATACCGGTTCCTCCACGTTGGTGTCCCTGGGCAACGCCTGGGTGCGCCACTCCGCACTTTACACGGGGTGAGGTACTCAGGCGGCTGAACGCCGGTCTATCTTCTATCTTTTCACCACCTTTTTATAGTTTACTCTTCTTTTTGCATTGTTTTATTTATTTCATCTATCTTTCAACACCTTTTCTTTCTGTCTTTTCTCTTTTATTTATTCTTCTGTGTGTGTGTGTTAGGTTTTTGTTTGAATGGTGATGGATGGGCTTTTACGGCCCCTAATCCAGGGTTTGTGGTGCCCGGCCGTGGGATGCGTGGCGAGCAGGCGGCTCGTCCCAAGGGCACTGGGGCAGAATCCCCCCTAATGGATCGGGCGTGACTCAGCCCATATCCGAGCAACCATGGAGTGCAACAAGAAAAGTATTCCCCGGGTGGGTCCTCTAACGAGGGAATCCCACACTCCCGCTTCGGCGGGGGGTCGCCCCACGTATACGGGGGGGGCACCTGTTGCAGTGGAGTCGGAGTCGGAGGAGACCGTGGTAAAGACGGTAGACAAGGAGAGAGGCGCGATGGCGCAACCAGGCCCGAAGCTGGCGCACATTACCGCGCCGGAGACGGGCCTCCTTACCGACGAGGACGTCGATTTCAGCCAGCCGCAGACCAACGGCGTGGAACGGCTGCTAAAATTGATGCAGAAGAAGAAGTTGCGGGGCGACCGAGATCTCCCGCGCGTATTGCTCACGCGCGACGTGATCATGCCGCCACCCCAACAAGGATATGACACACCCGAAATAGACAGCGAGGACTATCTCTCGGACTCCAGCTGCGTGTCTCGCATGTCGCTGGACTCCGAGGGATTGCCCGCACCCACCGGACGTACGACCCCCCTTAAGCGGCGGTTACACCCGGAGGAGACAGAGGCGGCGCCGTCCACCAGCAAAGGTGCGGTGCCGAAAGCCAAGAGAGGACGCGGCCGGCCGCCAACGACCGGCCAGTATGTCGGTCTGGCTAAAGCCCAAGCCGAATTAAATCGCGAGAAGGAGGCGGCTCTTCAGCTTCAGGCTGCGGAAGAGGTTGCCGAAAAAATGAAAACTGCACGGGAGGCGCGCGCCAACATCTGCGCAAGCCCCGCTGCAGCTGCCGAAGGAGACAGGTCGGAGCAGACAACTTATGCTCTGGCCAAAAGTGTCGAGACTTCGTTGGAGGCCGTAACTATGGTCGCCACGAAGTCTCAGAACTTGAAGGGCACGTTTCAACGGTGTCTCAAAGAGGCGGTCGCCAATATAAAGGCGGCAGTCGACGAAATGAGGGGCCGTTCGATAACGGAGGAGATGTCGAGGTTGGAGGCGCAAAATGCGCAACTCCTAAGGCAAGTGGCCGAATTGCGTCGCGAGCTGGAGGAGATGCGCCAACGACCAGCCGCGCCCGCCGACAAAGATCTGCGTGAGCTGTTAGCCGAGGTCTCTCGCTCAAATATAGAGACACTCGGCAACATGCTAAATGCTCGACTTGCCGGCCTAGAGGATAGGCTCCTGCCGGAGCCCCGTAGGAGACCTCCGCTGGCGGCGGATAGTGCCACTGTAGGCGCCCCGCCGGCGGCGGAAAGGACAAAGGCACCGAAGCCTAAAAAGGCGACGGCGCCCACATACGCGGAGGTGGCGACGACGATTGCAGCGGTCCCCCCTAAAGAGGCACCGCCTACACCGGCTCCGCCCAAGGCCAAGAAAAAGGCCAAAAAGAAGAAGCGGCCATCAATGGCCGCTCAAGAGGCGGCTAAAGGGGGGGAACACACCGACCCCTCCCCCGCCGAGGCCCCGTGGACCACAAAAGGTCCACGCAAGGCCAAAAAGACGAAGAAGGGGGCGGCTATTCCAGCTAAGGCCGCCCCGAAGAAGAAGAGGAGAGCGAGGCTTCGCCCTCCCACGACTGCGGCGGTCACCCTCACTCTGGGGGCTACCGCTGCTGAAAGGGGGGTGACGTACGCCAAGTTGTTGGGACAAGCCAGAGCGGCCATTGACCTCGGGGAACTAGGGATCCCCAGGCTGGGTTTCCGTCTGGCCGAGACCGGAGGGCGCATCCTCACCATTGCTGGTGAGGGTGCGCAAGAAAAAGCAGACGCCTTCGCCGCTAGGTTGAGGACCGTCTTGTCACCGGACGACGTAAAGGTCGCCCGCCCGGTTTTGTGCGCGGAGATCCGCGTCGCCGGACTGGACGACTCAGTAGCGGCCGCCGACGTGATCAAGGCGGTCGCTACGGAAGGAGGGTGCTCGGCCGACGATATACGGTCGGGCCAATTGACGGTGGGACCGCGGGGGGACGCGTCGGTATGGATGCGTGTCCCTGTAGCGGCCGCCAAGAAACTCACAAGTTCTGGGCGGCTGCGGGTTGGTTGGGTGTCGGCGAGAGTGGCGCTGCTGGCCGCGAGGCCTAAGCGCTGCTTCCGCTGCCAGGACACCGGCCACGTGGCGGCGAAGTGCCAGTGCCCGGTAGACCGCAGCCGGAGCTGTTTCCGCTGCGGGAAACCGGGGCACAAGGCGGCCGAGTGCGGGGAAGCGCCCAACTGCTTCCTCTGCGAGGCTGCCGGCAGGCCGGAGAAGGCACATGTGCTGGGCGCAAGCGGCTGTGTAGCAAAGCCTCCGCCCGGCGCGAAGGGAAAGGCTCCCACCAAAAGGGCCCGGTTCAAAGAACCCAAGGCCGGCGCAAGGGCGGTTCCGTCCGCCCCTGCCGTAGAGGTGATGGAAGCCTAGGCCCGTGGGCGGTGATCGGGGGATCGCCGCCCACACTGTGGGCCCCGAGATGAAAAGCTCCCCAATGCCCGGGGGGCTCTCGGTGAGGCAAGCGGCGGCATAACAACAGGCCGCCGCATTAGAAGAGAGCCGGATGCGGCACGCGCTGCGGGGTCGTGGAAGAATGCAATGCGATTCCCACGGCCCCGTTAAAGGCGCTGAAGATGGGCATCGGGGGGTTTTAGACGGTAAACCCCGGCGCACACCATCTCGCGCCGGGGGAGTCCGTCATACCCCTGCTGCCCTCCCCCGGGGGTGGCGGGGGATACGTAACGTATTTCCCCCCGTCAAAAAAAAAAAAAAAAAAAAAAAAAAAAAAAAAAAAAAAAAAAAAAAAAAAAAGGTTAGGTTAGGTTGGGGGGGGGCGATACCGGTTCCTCCACGTTGGTGTCCCTGGGCAACGTCTGGGTGCGCCACTCCGCTCTTTACACGGGGTGAGGTACTCAGGCGGCTGAACGCCGGTCTATTTCTATCTTTCACACCTTTTTATAGTTTACTCTTCTTTTATTATTGTTTTTTATTTATTTTCTCTATCTTTCAACACCTTTTCTTTCTGTCTTTTCTCTTTTATTTATTCTTCTGTGCGTGTGTGATAGGTTTTGTATGATAGGTTTTTGTTTGAATGGTGACGAATGGGCTTCTACGGCCCCTAATCCTTGGATTGTGGTGCCCGGCCTTGGGATGCGTGGCGAACAGGCGGTTTCGTCGTGAGGGCACTGGGGCAGAATCCCCCCTATTGGATCGGGTCAGACTCAGCCCACAATTGACAACCATGGAAGGCAAGCATGCGGAAAATTCTCCCAGGGTGGGTCCCGGCGATGCCGGGGAATCCCACACTCCCGTTTCGGCGGGAGATAGGGCCAGGTATACTGGGGGCCCCAAACATGCGTTGGTGGAGGGAAAGGAGGCCGTTGCGACGGCGAATGAGGAGGGAAGCGCGATGGCGCATGCGAGTCCGAAGCCGGTGCCCCTAACCGCACCGGTGGCGGAACTCTTAACCGATGAGGACGTGGATTTCTCTCAGCCTGTGGAGAATGGTAGGGAGCGGCTCCTGAGGCTTCTTCACCGCAAGAAGTTGCGAGGAGACACGGAGGGGCTCGCACGCGTTCAGCGCGAGCGGGATCTGATCCTCCCTCCCTCTATTAAGACTGAGACAATGGCGGCGGGAAATAGCAGCGGATCCGCACCGCGCATACCGCGCGTTATGCTCACACGCGCGCTGATTCCCGCACGCCCAAACACCGGACTAGACAGCGACGACTACCTTTCGGACTCCAGTGATATCTCTGGCATATCACTGGACTCCGAGGGACTGCCCGTCATACCCGAAAGAGACGCACCTCGTAAGAGGAAAACCAGTGATGACGATGTACCGTCCCTCAGCAAAGGGGCGGTACCCAAGCCTAAAAGGGGACGTGGCCGGCCACCATCTACCGGCCAGTACGTCGGCCTAGCGAAGGCACAAGCCGAGTTCAACCGGCAAAAGGAGGAGGCTCTTCGGCTCCAGGCTGAGGAAGAGGTGGCCGAAACGGCGAGGACGGCACGGCAGGCACGCGTGTCAACCTGCGCAAGCCCCGCAAGCATGGACACCGAAGAAGAGAGGTCAGAGCAGACCATCACCGCTCTGGCCCAAAGTGTGGAGGCTTCGTTGGCGACAATAACAATGGTCGCCACGAAGTCGCAAAATTTAAAGGGGACATACCAACGGTTCCTAAAAGAGGCGACCGCCAACATAAGGATGGCCGTCGCCGAAATAAAGGGCCGCGGGCAATCGGAAGAAGCAAAGGCTCTGGAGGCCCAAAACGCAAGGCTCCAGCAACAAGTGGATACACTTCGCCGCGAGCTGGAGGAGCTACGGCGGCAGATGATAAGGCCTGCTACACAAGACCTGCAACAGATGTTGTCGGAGGTTTCGCGCTCCAATATGGAAACCTTCGGCAACATGCTGAATGCACGGCTGGCAGGGATTGAAGATAGGCTCCTCCCGGAGCCCCGGAGGAGACCGCCGCTGGCGGCGGACAGTGCCAGCACTACGGCAGGCACACCACCGACGGTGGAAAGGACGAAGGCGCCGAAGCCAAAAAAGGCAACGGCGCCCACGTATGCAGGGATAGTGGCACCAAGTGCGGTGGCCCCCGCCAAAGAGGCGCCGTCTGCACCGGCAAAAAAGAAGAAGGCTAAGAAAAAGCGGCCATCAATGGCCGCTCAAGAGGCGGCGCAAGGGGGGGAGCACATCAACCCCTCCCCCGCCGAGGCCCCGTGGACCACCATCGATCCACGCAAGGCCGGAAAGAAGAAAGGGGCGGCTAAAACACCCAAGGCCGCCCCTAAGAAGAAGAAAAGGAGGGCTAGGCTTCGCCCCCCCACAACAGCGGCAATCACCCTCACCCTTGAGGCTGGTGCCGCTGAGGGAGGGGCAACATACGAGAAGATCCTGCGCGAAGCCAGGTCGAAGATCGATCTGGGGGAGCTAAACATCCCCAGACTCGGCTTCCGCCTGGCCCAGACGGGTGCGCGCGTTCTGTCGATTGACGGAGAGGGGGCAAATGAAAAGGCAGACGCTCTGGCCGCGAGACTTCGGGCGACCCTTAGCCCCAGCGTTGTGAAGGTAGCCCGCCCGGTGAAATGTGCTGAACTGCGCGTCACCGGGCTGGACGACGCGACGTCGGCCGCCGATGTCATCGAGGCGGCCGCAAAAGAAGGCGATTGCCCGGCCACCAACATCCGGTCGGGCAAAATTGTTGTGGGCCCAAGAGGTGCTAGAAGCCTCTGGCTCAGCGTACCGATGGCAGCCGCCAAAAAGCTCACCAGCACTGGGCGGCTGCAGATAGGCTGGGTCGTTGCAGGGGTGACACTGCTTGCTGCGAGGCCCAAGCGGTGTTACCGCTGTCTCGACACCGGCCACCTGGCGGTGCAGTGCAAGTCCTCGGTGGACCTCAGTCGGAATTGTTTCCGCTGCGGGAAGCCGGGGCACAAGGCACCAGAGTGCGAAGCGGCTCCGAATTGCCCGGCCTGCGAGGCCGTAAGCAAGCCGAAGGAGCACGTGCTGGGGAGCAGCGGCTGTATCACAGCACCCAAGCCGCCCCCCGGCACGAATAAGAAGAGGAAGGCTCGTTCCAAGGCCCGGCTTAAAACGCCCAAGGCCGGCGCAAAGGCGCTTACACCCGCCCCCGCCACTATGGAAGTGGAGGCCTAGACCCGTGGGCGGTGATCGGGGGATCGCCGCTCACACTATGGGTCCCGAGCGCAAAGCTCCCCTATGCCCGGGGAGCTCTCGGTGAAGGCAGGCGGCGGCATTCCACCTAGCCGCCGCAATAGAGGAGGGCCGGTCGCGGCACGCGCTGCGGGGTCGTGGAGCTATGCTCACGCGATTCCCACGGCCCCGCATTGGCGCAGAAGAAGGGCATCGGGGGGTTTTAGTCGGTAAACCCCGGTGCACTCCATCTCGCACCGGGGGAGTCCGACATACCCCTGCTGCCTTCCCCCGGGGGCAGCGGGGGATTCGTAACGAATTTCCCCCCGAAAAAAAAAAAAAAAAAAAAAAAAAAAAAAAAAGGTTAGGTTGGGGGCGATACCGGTTCCTCCACGTTGGTGTCCCTGGGCAACGCCTGGGTGCGCCACTCCGCACTTTACACGGGGTGAGGTACTCAGGCGGCTGAACGCCGGTCTATCTTCTATCTTTTCACCACCTTTTTATAGTTTACTCTTCTTTTTGCATTGTTTTATTTATTTCATCTATCTTTCAACACCTTTTCTTTCTGTCTTTTCTCTTTTATTTATTCTTCTGTGTATGTGTGTTAGGTTTTTGTTTGAATGGTGATGGATGGGCTTTTACGGCCCCTAATCCAGGGTTTGTGGTGCCCGGCCGTGGGATGCGTGGCGAGCAGGCGGCTCGTCCCAAGGGCACTGGGGCAGAATCCCCCCTAATGGATCGGGCGTGACTCAGCCCATATCCGAGCAACCATGGAGTGCAACAAGAAAAGTATTCCCCGGGTGGGTCCTCTAACGAGGGAATCCCACACTCCCGCTTCGGCGGGGGGTCGCCCCACGTATACGGGGGGGGCACCTGTTGCAGTGGAGTCGGAGTCGGAGGAGACCGTGGTAAAGACGGTAGAAAAGGAGAGAGGCGCGATGGCGCAACCAGGCCCGAAGCTGGCGCACATTACCGCGCCGGAGACGGGCCTCCTTACCGACGAGGACGTCGATTTCAGCCAGCCGCAGGCCAACGGCGTGGAGCGGCTGCTGAAATTGATGCAGAAAAAGAAGTTGCGGGGCGACCGAGATCTGCCGCGCGTATTGCTCACGCGCGACGTGATCATGCCGCCACGCCAACAAGGACGTGACACACCCGAAATAGACAGCGAGGACTATCTCTCGGACTCCAGCTGCATGTCTCGCATGTCGCTGGACTCCGAGGGATTGCCCGCACCCACCGGACGTACGACCCCCCTTAAGCGGCGGTTACACCCGGACGAGACAGAGGCGGCGCCGTCCACCAGCAAAGGTGCGGTGCCGAAAGCCAAGAGAGGACGCGGCCGGCCGCCAACAACCGGCCAGTATGTCGGTCTGGCTAAAGCCCAAGCCGAGTTAAATCGGGAGAAGGAGGCGGCTCTTCAGCTTCAGGCTGCGGAAGAGGTTGCCGAAAAAATGAAAACTGCACGGGAGGCGCGCGCCAACATCTGCGCAAGCCCCGCTGCAGCTGCCGAAGGAGACAGGTCGGAGCAGACAACCTATGCTCTGGCCAAAAGTGTCGAGACTTCGTTGGAGGCCGTAACCATGGTCGCCACGAAGTCTCAGAACTTGAAAGGCACCTTTCAACGGTGTCTCAAGGAGGCGGTCGCCAACATAAAGGCGGCCGTCGCCGAACTGAGAGGCCGTTCGATGACGGAGGAGTTGACGAGACTGGAGGCGCAAAACGTGCAACTCCAAAAGCAAGTGGCTGAACTACGTCACGAGCTAGAGGAGTTGCGCCGACGACCAGCCGCGCCCGCCGAAAAAGAACTGCGTGAGCTGCTGACCGAGGTCTCTCGCTCAAATATAGAGACACTCGGCAGCATGCTCAACGCGAGACTTGCCGGCCTAGAAGACAGGCTCCTCCCGGAGCCGAGGAGGAGGCCTCCGCTGGCGGCGGATAGTGCCACTGTAGGCACCCCGCCGGCGGCGGAAAGGAAAAAGGCACCGAAGCCTAAAAAGGCGACGGCGCCCACGTACGCGGAGGTGGCGACACCGATTGCAGCGGTCCCCCCTAAAGAGGCACCGCCTGCACCGGCTCCGCCGAAGGCCAAGAAAAAGGTCAAAAAGAAGAAGCGGCCATCAATGGCCGCTCAAGAGGCGGCGCAAGGGGGGGAACACACCGACCCCTCCCCCGCCGAGGCCCCGTGGACCACAAAAGGTCTACGCAAGGCCAAAAAGACGAAGAAGGGGGCGGCTACTCCAGCTAAGGTCGCCCCGAAGAAGAAGAGGAGAGCAAGGCTTCGCCCTCCCACGACTGCGGCGGTCACCCTCACTCTGGAGGCTACTGCTGCTGAAAGGGGGGTGACGTACGCCAAGTTATTAGGACAAGCAAGAGCGGCCATTGACCTCGGGGAACTAGGGATCCCCAGGCTGGGTTTCCGTCTGGCCGAGACCGGAGCGCGCATTCTCACCATTGCTGGTGAGGGTGCGCAAGAAAAAGCAGACGCCTTCGCCGCTAGGCTGAGGACCGTCTTGCCACCGGACGACGTGAAGGTCGCCCGCCCGGTTTTGTGCGCGGAGATCCGCGTCGCTGGACTGGACGACTCAGTAGCAGCCGCCGACGTGATCAAGGCGGTCGCTACGGAAGGAGGGTGCTCGGCCGACGATATACGGTCGGGCCAATTGACGGTGGGACCGCGGGGGGACGCGTCGGTATGGATGCGTGTCCCTGTAGCGGCCGCCAAGAAACTCACAAGTTCTGGGCGGCTGCGGGTTGGTTGGGTGTCGGCGAGAGTGGCGCTACTGGCCGCGAGGCCTAAGCGCTGCTTCCGCTGCCAGGACACCGGCCACGTGGCGGCGAAGTGCCAGTGCCCGGTAGACCGCAGCCGGAGCTGTTTCCGCTGCGGGAAACCGGGGCACAAGGCGGCCGAGTGCAGGGAAGCGCCCAACTGCTTCCTGTGCGAGGCTGCCGGCAGGCCGGAGAAGGCACATGTGCTGGGCGCAAGCGGCTGTGTCGCAAAGCCGCCGCCCAGCGCGAAGGGAAAGGCTCCCACCAAAAAGGCCCGGTTCAAAGAGCCCAAGGCCGGCGCCGTCGCCGTGGAGGTGATGGAAGCCTAGGCCCGTGGGCGGTGATCGGGGGATCGCCGTCCACACTATGGGCTCCGAGACGGTCAGCTCCCCAATGCCCGGGGAGCTCTCGGAGAGGCAAGCGGCGGCATATCACCAAGCCGCCGCAATAGAAGAGAGCCGGATGCGGCATGCGCTGCGGGGTCGTGGAAGAATGCATTGCGATTCCCACGGCCCCGTTAAAGGCGCTGAAGATGGGCATCGGGGGGTTTTAGACGGTAAACCCCGGCGCACCCCATCTCGCGCCGGGGGAGCCCGTCATACCCCTCCCGCCCTCCCCCGGGGGCGGCAGGGGATACGTAACGTATTTCCCCCCGTCAAAAAAAAAAAAAAAAAAAAAAAAGGTTAGGTTAGGTTAGGTTAGGTTAGGTTAGGTTAGGTTAGGTTAGGTTAGGTTAGGTTCCCCCCGACGGTTGCCCGCCTTGTCGTGGCGGTGGGGCTCAGTAACCGTGGTTGAGGACCCACGGTGAAGCAAAGAGGCAACCAGGGCCGGCTTGGCAGGAGGCCGGGCCGGCCCAAGGAGGGGCGCTCCCGGCGGACTGGAGGAGCCAGTCCGCTGCGGACGCGCCTAGAGGTAGGACCGCAGAAGAAGAGGAGTGCCGGTATTACGGTGCGCCGTACTCCCTATCTTCTGCGGCCGTGGAGGATCGCAGGGGGAGAGGGTGGTGGTGTTGTGCCGCTATCCCTACCCCCCTGCGAGCTGGCGGGGCCGTTCCGCACGGAAACGGCATCGGTGGGGCCGCAGGGGAAGAGGCAAGTTTGGTATTACGGTGCGCCGCTTGCCCTATCCTCTGCGGCCGAGGTGTAGTTGGCCTCCACCAGTACTGTGGCAGACTCGGGGGGAGTCTGCTACAGTACTGGTGGAGGCGGGGGAGGAAGGCGCACTTACCATCAGGTGCGCCTGCCGCCGGCGGGGTCGCGGATGTGTGTATCGTTCCCGTGGCCCCGTCACAAGGCGGCGTGGAGGAAGGTGGGGGGGGGTTTTAGTGGGTATACCGTGGGTCTCATTAGCCTATACGGGAGTCCCACATCACCACTCGGGTGCCCCCTGCGCCCGGGTGGTATGCGTAATGCATTTCCCCCTCCGGAAAAAAAAAAAAAAAAAAAAAAAAAAAAAAAAAAAAAAGGTTAGGTTAGGTTAGGTTAGGTTGGGAACCGCCTTCGCCTGCGATGCGGCGCGCCGCGCCTATGTTCGCAGCAGGCGGCGCCGTCCCCAGGACGAGGAGCGTGATGGCCGGCTGTTCAGGGTCTACCGTGCCAAAAGGGAGATCCTGCAGCTGGCCATCAGTCGGGCCAAGGAGCGAGCGTGGCTGGAGCTGGTGGAGGGTCTGGATAATGACCCGTGGGGTCGACCGTATAAGAGGGCGCGAGACAAACTTCGCGCCCAGTCGGCCCCACTGACGGAAACGCTCCAGCCGGAACTGCTGGGGAACATTGTCCGGGAGTTATTCCCGGACCCCCCGGCAGGCTTCGCTCCACCGCAAATGGCCCGACGGACGCCGGGCTCGATGGAGGAGGGTGTTCCGCCACCCGTCACCGACTTAGAAATGGAGGCGGTTCTGTCCCGTCTCCGTAGTAAGAGAAGGGCGCCTGGTCCGGACGGGGTGCACGGGAGGGTTCTATCTATAGCTCTCGTGCACCTCGAAGATAGCCTTCGGGAACTGTTCAACCGCTGTCTACAGAGCGGTCAGTTCCCGAAGGCGTGGAAGGAGGGTCGGCTCGTCCTGCTACCCAAGGGCGGGCGACCACCGGACTCTGCGTCGGCGGTGCGGCCGATTGTGTTACTGAACGAGGTGGGCAAGGCGTTTGAACGTGTAATAGCCTCCCGCCTCGTTCAGCACTTGGAGGAAGGACCGGGGCCCGGACTGTCAGACTCACAGTTCGGGTTTCGGGCCGGTCGGTCGACCATCGACGCAGTGAGGCGCCTGAAGTCGGTGACGGATGAAGCGGAACGCGGGAGGGAAGTGGTGGTGGTGGTGTCCTTGGACATCGCCAACGCCTTCAACAGCCTTCCCCACAGCGTAATACGCGAGGCACTGAACTACTTCGAAGTGCCTCCGTATCTCGGGAGGCTGTTGGACGCGTATCTCTCCGATAGGGAGATCGTGTTCGAGGATCGGTCGGGGTCCTTAGAGAGGCGGCAGGTCGTGTGCGGCGTCCCTCAGGGTTCGGTTCTGGGACCGAACCTCTGGGACGTCGGCTACGACTGGGTCCTGCGGAGCGGCATCCTCCCCGGAACAGATGTCATCTGCTATGCAGATGACACTTACGTCACGTTCCGGGGAAGGACGTATCAGGAGGCCGCGCGGCTGGCTGAGGAGGGGGCAGCCCTCGTTGTCAGCCGCATAGAGCGCTTGGGGCTTCGGGTACGTTTAGACAAGACCGAAGCCCTGCTCTTCCGCGGACTTGGGAGGAAAGGACCCCCACCGGGTGCACGACTCCTTATCGGAGAGACGGAGGTCAGGGTGAGTCCAACCCTTAAGTGTCTCGGACTCACCCTGGACGGGAGGTGGACCTTCGGCCCCCATTTCCAACAGCTGGGGCCGAAGGTCGTGAGGGTGGCATCAGCGCTGGGCCGGCTCCTACCAAATGTGGGGGGGCCCAGCCAAGCCTGCAGGCGGCTGTACTCCGGAGTATGTCGGAGTATGGCCCTGTACGGAGCCCCAATTTGGGCGGATGCCCTCACCGTGCGTAATGTGGCCCAGCTGCACAAAATGCAGCGGGTCATAGCGGTGAGGGTCATCAGGGGCTACCGTACAGTCTCCTGGGCGGCAGCTACTGCCCTAGCGGGGGAACCGCCGTGGGAGCTCGTGGCGAGGGTCCTCGCCGAGTTAAACCTCCTCGTTGCAGAGAGGAGGTCACGTGGCGAGGTCCCTTCGTGGGAGGAGCTAAGGCGGTTCCGAAGACTGGGAGAGCAGTGGCTGCTGAGGAGGTGGGGTGAGGTCCTGGCGCAGTCGCCGTACGGCCAACATACGGCCGCGGCACTGCGACCAGTCCTTGCGGCGTGGATGCGCCGCAAGAGGAAACCCCTCACCTTCCGCCTTACACAGGTGCTCACCGGGCATGGATGCTTCGGTGCGTACCTGTGTAAGGTCGCCAGGAGAGAGCCTACGCCAGCCTGCCACGAGTGTGGCGCTGCGGAGGACACGGCCCAGCACACCCTCGAGGTGTGCGACCGATGGGCCGTACAGCGCCACGATCTCGTGGCAGTGATTGGGCGGGACCTCTCGCTCTCGAGTGTGGTTCGCTGCATGCTCGAGAGCGATGAGGCCTGGCAGGCGGCGGTCTCTTTCTGCGAAGCTGTCATTTCGCAGAAAGAGGCCGCGGAGCGGGACAGAGAGAACGATCAATCCTCTGTTCCGCTCCGCCGGCGTAGGACGGGAGTGCGGAGGCGTCGTTATGCGAACCTCCAAACTTCCGTCTAACGGGGCTCCGGGAGAGGATGGGAACCTCCCCGGCTTAGCTAGTCCCGGCGCCGAGGGGGACGCTTCAGGTTGTCGGAGCGGCCCCTAATTGTGGTGGAAGTCCGGTCCCTATAGAGGTAGACCGGCCGGTCGCGGGGGGTGTCCTGTGCTAGACAGATCCGGGACACCCCCCCTTAAAGCGGCTGATGGCAATCCGCAGGTTAGTTTTAGTGGGTAAACCGGCGAGTCGCGCCGGGAGTCCCACATACCCCCGGGTCCCCCAACCCGGGAAGGGCGTAATGACCTTTCCCCTGCGAGATCAAAAAAAAAAAAAAAAAAAAAAAAAAAAAAAAAAAAAAAAAAAAAAAAAAAAAAAAAGGTTGGGAACCGCCTTGGGAGCTCACGGCAAGGGTCCTTGCCGAGACGAACCTCCTCGTGTCAGAGGGGAGGTCACGTGGTGAGGTCCCCCCGTGGGAGGAGCTAAGGCGGTTCCAAAGGCTGGGAGAGCAGTGGTTGCTGAGGAGGTGGGGTGAGGTCCTGGCGCAGTCGCCGTATGGTCAACATACGGCCGTGGCACTGCGACCAGTCCTTGCGGCGTGGATGCGCCGCAAGAGGAAACCCCTCACCTTCCGCCTTACACAGGTGCTCACCGGGCATGGATGCTTCGGTGCGTACCTGTGTAAGGTCGCCAGGAGAGAGCCTACGCCAGCCTGCCACGAGTGTGGCGCTGCGGAGGACACGGCCCAGCACACCCTCGAGGTGTGCGACCGATGGGCCGTGCAGCGCCACGATCTCGTGGCAGTGATTGGGCGGGACCTCTCGCTCTCGAGTGTGGTTCGCTGCATGCTCGAGAGCGATGAGGCCTGGCAGGCGGCGGTCTCTTTCTGCGAATCCGTAATTTCGCAGAAAGAGACCGCGGAGCGGGACAGAGAGATAGATCCATCCTCTGTTCCGCTCCGCCGGCGTAGGACGGGAGTGCGGAGGCGTCGCTTTGCGAACCTCCAATTTTCCGTCTAACGGGGCTCCGGGAGAGGATGGGAACCTCCCCGGCTTAGCTAGTCCCGGCGCCGAGGGGGACGCTTCAGGTTGTCGGAGCGGCCCCTAATAGTGGTGGAAGGCCGGTCCCTATAGAGGTAGACCGGCCGGTCGCGGGGGGTGTCCTGTGCTAGACAGATCCGGGACACTCCCCTTATAGCGGCTGATGGCAATCCGCAGGTTAGTTTTAGTGGGTAAACCGGCGAGTCGCGCCGGGAGTCCCACATACCCCCGGGTCCCCCAACCCGGGAAGGGCGTAATGACCTTTCCCCTGCGAGATAAAAAAAAAAAAAAAAAAAAAAAAAAAAAAAAAAAAAAAAAAAAAAAAAAAGGTTAGGTTAGGTTAGGTTAGGTTAGGTTGGGGCTCCCCGGACGTGACACACCTCGAAAGAGGAAACCCGAAGTTGACAATATACCTCCCCTGAGTAAAGGGGCGGTACCAAAGGCGAAAAGAGGACGTGGCCGGCCACCAACCACCGGTCAATACGTCGGCCTGGCCAAAGCCCAGGCAGAACTCAATCGTGAGAAGGCGGAAAGCCTCCGGCTCGAGGCCGAGGCCGAAGTCGCTGAGACGGCGCGAGTGGCTAGGGAGTCGCGAGTTTCCCTACGCTCAAGTTCCGAACCAGCCAACACGGAGCAGATAAACGCGGACCTCACGGAAAGCGTGGAAAGGGCTTTGGAGACGATCACCATGGTCGCTTCAAAGTCCTCTAATTTGAAGGGGACCTATCAGCGGTTCCTCAAGGAAGCGGCTGTCACCATAAAAACAGCTGTCGCCGAGATGAGGGGCCGCTGCCAAACCGACGAAATGCGGGCTCTAGAGGCCCAAAATAAGAAGCTTCAAAAGCAAATCGACGCCATGCGCCGGGAGCTCGAGGAGCTACGGCGGCAGGCGTCCAGACCTGCACAAGACCTGCAGCAGCTGTTGTCGGAGGTCTCTCGTTCTAACATCGAGACCTTCGGCAACATGCTGAACGCGAGGCTGGCTGGGTTGGAGGACAGACTCCTTCCCGAGCCCAGAAGGAGACCACCGCTGGCGGGAGACAGAATGTCGAACGATCCCGGCCCGACTCCATCTACGAGCCGTGACATCGTCCCGACGGAGAATGCAGACGCACCCGTCAACACTGCACCAGCTGTGACGAAAAAGAGGAAGGGGACAAAAAAGAAAAAGGCCACAGAAGAGAATACGGCAGCGAGTACGGCGGCCCCTAAGACCACCGCTACACCCGCTCCACCGAAAAAGGGGAAAAAGAAGAAGAAACGGCCAACAATGGCTGCAAGAGAAGCGGCGCAAGGGAGGGAACATACTGAACCCTCCCCTGCCGAGGCCCCGCGGACAGTTGGTCCACGCAAGGCTGATAAGAAGAAAGGGGCGGCTACACCAGCCAAAGTCGCCCCTAAGAAAAAGAAGAAGGCGAGACTTCGCCCCCCCAGCACCGCGGCGGTCACCCTCACCCTGAATGCGGGGGCTGCGGAGAGGGGGGTGACATATGCAAAGCTGCTCAGCGAGGCCAGAGCGGCGATCGATCTCGGGGAGCTCAACATCCCCAGGCTTGGTTTCCGCCTGGCCGAAACCGGAGCGCGCGTTCTCTCAATCGCTGGAGAGGGCGCGGAGGACAAAGCGGACGCCTTTGCTGCGAGGCTGAGGGCAGTCCTCGACCCGGAAAAGGTGAAGGTCGGCCGCCCGGTGAGACGCGTGGAGATGCGAGTCACCGGGCTAGACGACTCTGTGACGGCTGCCGACGTCATTCAGGCGGCAGCAAACGAAGGAGGATGCCCGGCCAACACCATCAGGTCGGGCAGAATAGTAGAGGGGCCCAGGGGCAATGCATCGCTCTGGATGCATGTTCCTGTCGCGGCCGCCAAGAAGTTGTTAATCTCTGGGCGGCTCCGTGTCGGCTGGGTCTCGGCAAAGGTGGCGCTGCTGGCCGCGAGGCCCAAGCGGTGCTACCGATGCCTGGACACCGGCCATGTGGCTGCTAAGTGTGTGTGCTCGGTGGACCTCAGCCGGACATGTTTCCGCTGTGGGAAACCGGGCCATCGGGCGGCTGACTGCGAGGCAGCTCCAAACTGTCCCGTATGTGAGGCTACCGGAAAGCCTAAGGAGCATGTGCTGGGGAGCAGCGGTTGTGTCACAGCCAAGCCGCCCCCCGGAAAAATCCGGAAGAGTAAGGCTCCCTCAAGGGCTCGGCCGCAGAGGCCAAGAGCTGAAGGCGCAAGGGCGGACCAACCCGCCCCCGCCATGGAGGTAGAGGCCTAGGCCCGTGGGCGGTGATCGGGGGATCACCGCTCACACTATGGGCCCCGAGAAGAAAAGCTCCCCAATGCCCGGGGAGCTCTCGGAGAGGCAGGCGGCGGCATGTCATCTAGCCGCCGCAAAAGAAGAGAGCCGGTTGCGGCAAGCGCTGCGGGGTCGTGGAAGAATGCTTCCGCGATCCCCACGGCCCCGCGTTTGGCGCCGAAGGAGGGCATTGAGAGGTTTTAGTGAGTAAACCCCGGTGCACCTCCATCAGCGCCGGGGGAGTCTCACATAACCCTGCTGCCCCCCCCCGGGGGCGGCAGGGTATACATAACGTATTTCCTCTCGTAAAAAAAAAAAAAAAAAAAAAAAAAAAAAAAAAAAAAAAAAAAAAAAAAAAAAAAAAAGGTTAGGTTGGGGCTGCGCTGGGGACGATACCGGTTCCTCCACGTTGGTGTCCCTGGGCAACGCCTGGGTGCGCCACTCCGCTCTTTACACGGGGTGAGGTACTCAGGCGGCTGAACGCCGGTCTATCACTATCTTTTCACCACCTTTTTATAGTTTACTCTTCTTTTTGCATTATTTTATTTATTTTCTCTATCTTTCAACATCTTTTCTTTCTATCTTTTCTCTTTTATTTATTCTTCTGTGCGTGTGTGTTAGGTTTTGCGTGTTAGGTTTTTGTTTGAATGGTGATGGATGGGCTTTTACAGCCCCTAATCCAGGGTTTGTGGTGCCCGGCCGTGGGATGCGTGGCGAGCAGGCGGCTCGTCCCAAGGGCACTGGGGCAGAATCCCTCCTAATGGATCGGGCGTGACTCAGCCCATATCCGAGCAACTATGGAGGTCCGCAATGAGAAAAATAGTCCCCGGGCGGGTCCCGACTATGTCGGGGAATCCCGCACCTCTCCGAAGGGAGAGGTCTGGCCCAAGTATACGGGGGGTGCCACCATTGCGAGTGGGAAAGTGGAAGCCGTGGCGACGGCGAGTGAAGAGAGTGGCGCGATGGCGCATGAGAGTCCGAAGCCGGTGCCCCTAACCGCACCGGCGGTGGATCTCTTAACTGACGAGGATACGGACTTTTCACAGCCCGTGGAGAATGGCAGGGAGCGACTCCTGCGGCTTCTTCATCGCAAGAAGCTGCGAGGAGACACGGAGGGGCTCGCACGCGTTCAGCGCGACCGCGAGCTTATCCTCCCTCCCTCTATGACTGAGACAAAGGCGGCGGGAAATTCCAGTGGAGCCGCACTGCGCATACCGCGCGTTATGCTCACGCGCGCGCTGATTCCCGCACGCCCAAACACCGGACTAGACAGCGACGACTACCTCTCGGACGCCAGTGATATGTCTGCCATATCATTGGACTCCGAGGGGCTGCCCGTCGTGCCACCGGAACGGACAGGCCTGAAGAGGCGAAACTCCGATGACGACATAGCACTGCCCATTAGTAAGGGAGCGGTGCCTAAACCAAAGAGGGGACGTGGCCGGCCACCATCGACCGGCCAATACGTCGGCCTTGCTCAGGCGCAGGCCAATTATAATAAGGCGAAGGAGGAGGCCCTTCGGCTTCAAGCCGAAGAGGAAGTAGCCGAGGTGGCGCGGGTAGCGCGGCAAACGAGAGCTTCGTTTTCCGTCAGTCCTGCCCCAAATACAGAAGACAGTGGACGAGAGGAACAGACCAACGCTGCCCTCGTAAAAAGTGTGGAGGCTTCGCTGGACACCGTACTTATGGTTGCCACGAAGTCCTCCAACTTAAAAGGCACGTACCAGCGGTTCCTTAAAGAGGCGGCGGCCAACATTAAGGCGGCCGTCGCTGAAATAAGGGGCCGCTCCATGACGGAAGAGATACAAAGGCTGGAGGCCCAGAACGCGCAACTCCAGCGCCAGATGGAGAGCATGCGCCGAGAACTAGAGGAGTTACGGCGACAGGCGAACAAACCCGCTGAGAAAGATCTGCGGCAGATGTTGGCGGAGGTCTCTCGCAATAATGCTGAGACCTTCGGCAACATTTTAAACGCGCGATTGGCTGGTCTGGAGGACCGCCTTCTTCCGGAGCCACGCCGTCGGCCCTCGCTGGCGGCGGACAACACGTCGAGCGACATCGCTCCGGCCAGTGCCGAAGTCACTGAAGTCGCTCTGAAGGCACCGGAGAAGAGAAAGAAGAAGAAAAAAGCACTAAACGTGACATTGACGGCAACGAGCGCAGAGACCCCAATAGAGGCCCCTGTTGCTCCTGCGCCGTCCAAGAAGAAGAGGAAAAACAAGAAGGAAAAGTCCTTGGCCGCACAGGAGGCCGAAAAGGCGAAGGCTACGTCAACCGCCCCACCTGCGACTGACGCCGCGTGGAACACAGTTGGACCACGCGGACGCAAGAAGGAGAATGGGAAGAGGGGAGCTGACAAAACAGCAGCCCCGAAAAAGAGAAAGGCGAGGCTGCGCCCACCATCAACCGCGGCGATCACCCTCACACTTGAGGCGGGGGCCGAGGCACGGAGGGCCACCTACGCCTCAGTACTCACTGAGGCGAAGAAGCTCGACCTGGCGGACCTGGCGGAGCTCGGCATATCCAAAGTCGGGTTTCGTCTGGCTGAAACGGGCGCCCGGGTGCTGTTGTTGTCCGGGGAAGGAGCCCAAGAGAAAGCCGACGTCTTCGCTGCCAGATTAAAGGCGGCGCTAGATCCGGAGACAGTGCGAGTATCCCGCCCAGTTAAACGCGCAGAAATGCGCGTCACCGGCCTTGACGACGCGACGACGACCGCCGACGTCATCGAGGCGGTCGCCAAAGAAGGGGGATGCCCGGCCACCAACATCCGGCCGGGTAAAATTGTGGAGGGGCCCGGAGGTGCCAAACACCTCTGGCTGCATGTGCCAATCGCAGCCGCCAAAAAGCTCTCCAGCTCTGGGCGGCTGCAAGTGGGTTGGACCCAGGTAAAGGTAGCGCTGCTGGCTGCGAGGCCCAAGCGGTGCTACCGATGCCTCGAGACCGGCCATGTAGGTGTAAAGTGTGAGTCGCAGGTGGACCGCAGCCGGAACTGCTTCCGGTGCGGAAAGCCAGGCCATAAGGCGGCGGACTGCGGGGCAGCCCCAAACTGCCCTGTTTGCGAGGCTGCCAAAAAGCCAGCGGACCACACGCTCGGGAGCGGCAACTGCGTTACAGCGGGGAGGAAGCCACCCCGGAAGAAGAAGGAGGGGAAACGCAAGGACCCCACGAAAAAAGCCAAGCGCAAAGCGACGGCAGATGACGTGGAACCTTCCCACCCCATGGACGCCGATCCGTAGAGACGTCCAATTCGAAGGAGGTCGCGGTCCAGTCTTGTGGGCACTCCCTCTCATTAGGGGAGTGCTGGACACAAGCTGCCGCGGGCTAAGGTAGCAGGGAACAGCGGTTCGGACTTGTGGGCGCCCCCTCTCATTAGGGGGGAGCTGGACACAAGCCGCCGTGTGTTGAGCCCGTGGGCGGCGCACCGGGAGATCGCCGCTCACGCGAAGGGCGTAGCTGAAGAGGCTCTTTTATGTCCTGAGAGCCTCCCAGCGGAGGGCGGGTAAAGCCGCGTTAGAAGGAGTGCCAGTTACAAACGGGCCAAGCGCCGGCGGGGTCGTGGACGAATGCTCGCGCGACTCCCATGACCCCGTCCACGCGCGAAGGAGGACATCGGGGTGTTTTAGAGGGTAGGTCTTTCGTTACGTTAGGGAGTCCCTCATAACCCTGCGGCCCTTCCCCGGGGGCTGCGGGGTATTCGTAAGAAGAATTTCACCATCGTCAACAAAAAAAAAAAAAAAAAAAAAAAAGGTTGGGGCTGCGCTGGAGAAAACGGAGGCCATGTTTCTCTATGGACCCCGAAAACGCCGCCCCGCGGAAGCATCCCTCCTCATCGGAGAAGTAAATGTGCCAATCGGGTCGGAAATGAAGTACCTGGGTCTGGTCTTGGACTCCAGGTGGACCTTCACCGAACATTTCCGCCGATTGGTGCCCAAATTAAAAAAGACGGCCGTGGCCCTCGGACGCCTCCTGCCCAACATCGGAGGTCCAGGGACCACGTGTAGGCGGCTTTATACGGGGGTTCTCCAGTCCATGGCCCTCTATGGAGCTCCCGTCTGGGCGGACAACCTGAGTGCCCAGAACAAGGCGCTCTTACGGAGCCCTCAGCGGACGATGGCGTTGCGCATGATTCGCGGGTATCGTACTGTATCCTGCGACGCAGCTCTAGCCCTCGCCAGAACCCCTCCATGGGACCTTCAGGCCCGGGTTCTAAGCGAGATTTATTACCGCACGGCGGAATTTAAGAGCAGAGGAGATAGGGTGTCACCGGAGCTAACAGCTCGATGGCGCCGCCAGGCGCGCATCATAACAATGCGCGCTTGGGAGGACCGATTGGCGTCCCCAACAGCCGGACATATGGTGGTGGCGGCGATTCGGCCGCACCTACAGGAGTGGGTGACGCACTGTAAGGGCACCCTCACATACCGGATGGTGCAGGTGTTGACCGGGCATGGTTGCTTCGGTCATTACCTGCACTATCTGGCTAGAAGGGAACCAACGCCTCAGTGCCACCATTGTAACAATAATGACGACACAGCGCAGCACACGCTCACGGACTGCCCAGCCTGGGTAGAACAGCGGGCTGTGCTCTGCGCCACCATCGGATTTGACCTTACGCTCCCGGCTATAATAACAGCCATAGTCCGGTCGAGTGATGCATGGACTGCAATGGCCACCTTCTGCGAGCACGTAATCACGCAGAAGGAGGCCGCCGAACGGGAAAGAGAAGCGGACGCAGCCGCAGACCCCGTTCGCAGGAGGCGCGGAGGGCGCAGGCGCGCACATCATGAGCGCCAGTTCCCGCCGTAAATAGGACTCGGGTGGCGGGTTGGGGAGCCCGTCGCCCATTGCACGAGTCCCTCCCGGTCGAAGAGCGCCCGGTGCCTCGGGCCGCTCTCCCGGATGGCTAGCAGCTGTCGCCGACAGTCTGCTGCGGAGGATTTGCTGCTGTAGCAAATGCCGCTTACTGGGCCGCTGCAGTTATCGCCTCAGGCGGGTCCGGCGGCCCAGTAGCATAGCGGAGGAGGAGGCACCTTGGGGTTTTAGTGCGGTAACTCCGGGTGCGATCCTCACCTCGCACCCGGGAGAGTCCCACATACCCCGGTGGCCAACCCCAGCCCGCCGGGGATCCATAAAGGATTTCCCCAAGCAAAAAAAAAAAAAAAAAAAAAAAAAGGTTAGGTTGGGGCTCTGCCAGTTCGTCCAAGTTCGTGGCACTGGGCAACGCTTGGGTGCGCCACTCCGTCTTTTGCGGGGTGAGGTACCCACGCGGCTGAAGGCTGGCGCTATCTCTTTTCTTCACTATCTTTCAACGTCTTTTTAAGTTACTTTCTTGTGTTTTGCATCGTTTGTTTTGTTTGTTCTATCTTTTCACCACCTGTTCTTTCGTCTCGCATCTATCTTTCCTTTTTATTTAACTCTTCTGATGGGGGAGCTCACCCCCGAAAAAAGAGACCGCGACCCGGGGTGTCGTAGTTAGCAGTATGGAAGGTCGCAATAGTGAAAATAATCTCCGGGTGGGTCCCAGCGATGGGGAATCCCACACCCCTGCTTCGGCGGGGGTCAGGTCCGCGTATACGGAGGGGCCAACTAGTGCGAGGGTTGAGAAGGAGGAGGTCATAGTGATGACGCAAAAGGAGACTGGCGCGAGGGCGCAACCGAGTCCGAAGCTGGCGCACCTTACCGCGCCGGCGGCGGACTTATTAACAGACGAGGACGTTGACTTCAGTCAGCCGCAGCCCAACGGGGTTCAGCGGCTACTGAAGTTAATGCAAAGGAAGAAACTAAGGGGCGACCCTGATCTGCCGCGTGTGCTACTCACGCGCGACGTAATCATGCCGCCCCCCAAACACGGACGTGACATTCCCGATAGAGACAGCGAGGACTATCTCTCGGACTCCAGTTGCATGACTGACATGTCGCTGGACTCCGAGGGATTGCCCGCACCCACCGGACGTACAACCCCCCTAAAGAGGCGGTTACACCCGGACGAAGACGTAGTGGCGCCGTCTACCAGTACAGGCGCAGTGCCAAAGGCGAAAAGAGGACGTGGCCGGCCACCAACAACCGGCCAATACGTCGGCCTGGCCAAAGCTCAGGCACAACTGAACAGGGAGAAGGCTGAGAGTCTCCGGCTCGAGGCCGAAGCAGAGGTCGCCGTGACGGCGCGCGTGGCAAGAGAGGCGCGTGCGTCGCTACGTGTGAGCCCTGCATTGGAAGAAGACAGGTCGGAGCAGACCAACGCAGCTCTGGCCAAAAGTGTCGAGACTTCGTTGGAGGCTGTACTCATGGTCGCCACGAAGTCTCAAAACCTGAAGGGCACATTTACGCGGTGCCTCAAGGAAGCGGTCGTCAGCATAAGGGCGGCCGTCACCGAACTTAGAGGCCGCACAATGACGGAAGAGATGGCGAGGCTGGAGGCACAAAACGCGCAGCTCCAAAAGCAAGTGGCCGATCTTCGTCGCGAGCTGGAGGGGATGCGCCGTCAACCACCTGCTGCGCCGGCCGACAAGGATCTGCGCGAGCTATTAGCCGAGGTCTCTCGCTCAAATATAGAGACACTCGGCAATATGCTAAACGCGAGACTTGCCGGCCTGGAGGACCGACTATTGCCGGCCCCGAGACTAAGGCCACCGCTGGCAGCGGACAGTGCCGACATTGTCGTCGGTGCTCCATCTGCAGCGGCACTGAAGAAGAAGGCGCCAAAAACAAAAAAGGCGCCCACTTACGCGGAAGTGGCGGCACCGAGTGCGGCAGCCCCTAAAGAGGCACCACCCGCACCGGCCCCGCCAAAGGCCCCTAAGCCCAAGAAAAAGAGGAAAAGTAAGCGGCAATCAATGGCCGCTCAGGAGGCGGCGCAAGGGGGGGAGACCAATAACCCCTCCCCCGCCGAGGCCCCGCGGACTAATGTCCAGCGCAAGGCCAAGAAGAAGAAGAAGGGGGCGGCTACTCCACCCAAAGCCGCCCCTACGAAGAAAAAGGCGAGACTGCGCGCCCCCGTCACTGCGGCCGTTACCCTCACTCTAGAGGAAAAGGCTGCGGAGAGGGGGGTCACGTACGCCACGCTGCTGAAGGAGGCCAGGGCGAAAGTCGATCTTGGGGAGTTTGACATCCCCAAGCTCGGCTTCCGCCTTGCAGAAACTGGCGCGCGCGTGCTCACCATCGACGGTGAGCGGGCGCAGGAGAAGGCGGACGCCTTTGCTGCCAAGCTTAGGACCGTCCTCAGTCCGGAAGTTGTGAGAGTCGGCCGCCCGGTGAAATGCGCGGAGATGCGCGTCACCGGGCTGGACGACTCAGTGACGGCCGCCCAAGTCATCCTGGCGGCCTCACAAGAAGGAGGATGCCCGACCAGCTCCATCAGGTCGGGCAAAGTGATGATGGGACCGAGAGGAGACGCATCCTTATGGATGAGCGTCCCCGTCGCGGCCGCTAAAAAGCTGCTCAACTCTGGGCGGCTTCGCGTGGGCTGGGTCTCGGCAAAGGTGGCGCTGCTGGCCGCGAGGCCAAAGCGGTGCTACCGATGCCAGGACACCGGCCACGTCGCGGCGAAATGCCAGTCCTCGGTGGACCGCAGCCGGAGCTGTTTCCGCTGCGGGAAGCCGGGGCACAAGGCGGCAGAGTGCGGAGCGGATCCGCTCTGCTCGCTATGTGAGGCCACTGGCAAACAGGAGGTGGCACATGTGCTGGGGAGCGGTGGCTGCGTCTTCGCAAAGCCGCCCCCCGGCGAGAAAGGGAAGCGAAAGGCTTCTTTTTTTGCATTGTTTTATTTATTTCATCTATCTTTCAACACCTTTTCTTTCTATCTTTTCTCTTTTATTTATTCTTCTGTGCGTGTGTGTTAGGTTTTGCGTGTTAGGTTTTTGTTTGAATGATGATGGATGGGCTTTTACGGCCCCTAATCCTTGGATTCTGGTGCCCGGCCTTGGGATGCGTGGCGAACGGGCGGTTTCGTCGTAAGGGCACTGGGGCAGAATCCCCCCTAATGGATCGGGTCAGTATCAGCCCACAACTGATAAGCATGGAGGTACAGCAAACGAAAAATTCTCCCCGGGTGGGTCCCAGTAATGGGGAATCCCACACTCCTGCTTCGGCGGGGGGTCGGCCCGAGTATACGGGGGGGCCTAAATTTGCTTTGGAGGTAGAGAGGAAGGAGGCCGTCGCGACGGCGAGTGGTGGCGCAACAACGCGCGTTAGTCCGGGGCCGGTGCCCATAACCACACCGGAATCGGACCCGATGGAGATTTCCGGGGACCTTACAGCCCCCAAAACCAACGACGCTAGGCATGTCCAACGGATTCCGATTGTGATAATGGAGAGGATGTCGGATTCGGATTGTTCACTTAACACAATGCGAACAGCGGTGAGCTCTCGCGCATCCTCGCACGATAGAGCAGGAAGTAGTTTGACTGGCAAGCGGAGACTCTCAAACTCCCGGTCAGGCTCAGACGATGGCGGCTCGGAGCGATCTATCCGCTCAGAGTCACGTCGCAAGAAATCCGTCCCTGCCAAAAGGGGGAGAGGACGTCCCCCCACAACTGGGGAATACGTGGGGATGGCTGATGCCAAAAGGAAGTACCTGGATCTGGAGCACGAAGAACTGAGGCTCCAGGCCGAGAAGGAGGTCGCTGCGGCTCTACAAAAAGCGCAGCGACAGGCGGAAAGACAGGCGGAGATCGCAAATACTGGACACGCGGAACGTGCGGCGCTTGATGCTCTCCCGGCCGCCACCAAACTTAAAACGGTTGGTGAGCAAGGCCTGGAACTTATAAGAATGGTCCGCACGAAAAGTGGTAATTTAAAGGGCACTTTTACCAAGGCCCTCAAAGAAGGAGAAGCCAAGGTCGAGGAATCTTTCCGAGGTCTCGTCTCCCTCAAGGAGGACACCCTCAAATTAGAGGCCGAAAATCTGCGCCTCAGGGAAGAGATAGCGCAGTTGCAGGAAAAGGCAAGTCGGGCACAGGAGGTGTCGTCACGACAGCCGCCCCCAGCAAGTGTGGCAGAAAATGTAAAAGGACTGACTGTTGCGGGGCTGCGGGCCATGTTTGAGGAGTTTTCTCGCTCCATCATGGAGAGAACCTCAAATATGGTCAACGCCCGTATTGAAGCCATGGAGGATCGTCTGCTCCCAGCCAAGCGGCTTCGACCGCCACTGGCAGCAGACAAAAACAAGGACGTAAATATTGAAACTCACCGTTCTGAAGATTGGCCCGCCCTCCCACGAGCTGGACCATCTAGAGGAACGCCAACTCCAGTTCCAGCGGCGACAGTAAGAGCAGCAGCTGCTCCAACTCTAGCGGCTTCTGCACCTGAAAAAGAGAAGTCAGTTAGTAACACAAAAAAGAAGGGAAGGAAACAAGGAAAGCCATCGGCAGAACAACAGCCAGCTCCATCAGTAGCTGTTACCCCCGGCCCCTCACCACCTCAAGGAGAGGGCTGGAGTACAGTAGTTAGGAAAAAGGGGAAGAGTAAGGCAAAACCGGATGCGACAAACTCGGACATGACACACCCGGATACAGCTAAGGCGCGGCCGAAGGGGGCACCGAAAGCCTCCCAAAAGTCGCAGCCCAAGAAAAAGACAAGAAGAAGGAGGAACGCAGCTCCCGCTACCTCTGCAGTGGTGATCACGTTGCAGCACGATGCGGTAGAGCGCGGAACAACATATAAGGACGTCCTCAATAAGGCCCGACAAGGGATTAACTTGGCGGAACTAGGTTTGGTGGAAGGCGTCCGAATCAGGCAGGCGGCAACGGGGGCTCGAATCATGGAGCTCCCGACTAGCGCGACTAGCGAAATGGCAGACCGGTTCGCCGAAAAGTTGCGGGGCGTCCTTGCTGGAGATGCCAGAGTCGCCAGGCCGGTGAAGTGCTCAGACGTTCGCGTCACTGGCTTGGACGACACCGTCACGAAGGAGGCCGTTCTGGCTGCGGTCGTAGCAAAGACGAGCTGCCCCCCGGAACATATCAAGGGGGGCGATATTCGCGAGGGCCCTGGGGGAACCGGAACCATGTGGGTTCAGTGTCCCGTGGCTGCCGCCAACACCTTGGTAGCTGCGGGTCGCTTGCTCGTTGGCTGGAGTTCGGCGCGTGTCCAGCCCTTAGAACCGAGGGTGATGAAATGTTACCGCTGCCTCGAAGTCGGTCATACGGCGCGGCGGTGCGACTCAGAAGTGGACAGAGGCCAACTGTGCTTCCGGTGCGGTCAAGCCGGGCACAAGTCTTCCTTCTGCACGGCAAAGCCTCACTGCGTGGTTTGCTCGGCGGCGGGAAGAAATCCCAACCACTCGATCGGCGGAAAGGGTTGCGCTCCTCCGAAGAAGGGGCGCAACAGAAGAGCCAAAACTCAAGCGACGGGTCGGCCTCAGGCACGACAGGAGGAACTAATGGACATCAACAATGGATAGACAACCATTGCAGTTCCTTCA
The DNA here is from genome assembly GCA_963565745.1 of Phengaris arion. Taxonomy (NCBI): domain Eukaryota; kingdom Metazoa; phylum Arthropoda; class Insecta; order Lepidoptera; family Lycaenidae; genus Phengaris; species Phengaris arion. The sequence goes on from OY751444.1 coordinate 20,501,691, forward strand.
GACGAACCTGAACCACTGTGCCGGCGCCCAAGACATGCTTTTCCAGGCTCTGGTGCAGTGGCAGGTAGACATCGCGATAGTGGCCGAGCCCTACTACGTCCCAGCTCGTACCAACTGGGTAGGGGACCTGCTGGGCTCCGTCGCTATCTGCGCTTCCGATGCTGGCCCGCCGCTCCTATTGCGGGACAAAGGCCAAGGGTTCGTGTCGGCGGATTGGGGGAAGTACACAATCTTCGGTGTATACTTCTCCCCCAACAAAACCCTCGCCGAATTTGAGGACTTCCTGGGCGAGTTGCAGGCGGCAGTCTTAAGAGCGGCCCCAAGGCCCGTTCTTGTCGCCGGCGACTTTAACGCCAAGCACTCAGCCTGGGGCTCTCCCGTGACCGACGCTCGTGGTGACGCAGTGCTAGAGTGGACTGTCATGACCGGTCTCTCGCTATTAAACCGCGGGGACGCGCCTACATGCGTTCGGCATCAGGGGAGTTCGATCGTCGACCTCTCCTTTGCCAGCTCTGCGGTTGGAAGACTGGTCCACGACTGGAGGGTGGTGGAGGACTTGGAGACACTGTCGGATCACTTATACATCCGGTTCAGTGTTTCCTCCTCGAGAGTTGACCAGACGGTCCCGACTACATCGACGCGTGCACCGGAATTCCCGCGCTGGGCACTTACGAAGATGGATAAGGAGGCGCTCGATGAGGCAGCGCAGGTGGAGGCCTGGACACCGAGGCCTACGGCTCCCATCGCCGTCAACGAGGAGGCGCTCTGGTTTCGCGAAGCCCTCACCAGGATTTGCGATGCCGCCATGCCCCGAGTGAAGCACCGCCCTCCGAAGAGGCAGGTGTATTGGTGGTCGGATGTGATCGCGGAACTCCGGCATCGATGCATCAGAGCGCGTCGGCCATACCAACGGCAGCGAAGCAGAAGAGTGCGGAACGAATCGTTGGAGAGGCGGCTTGGGGCGGAGTATAGCGCAGCCAAAAGTGCTCTACGCCTGGCCATTATATTGGCTAAGGACACTGCCCGGGAGGAGATGCTGGCGGAGTTAAATCGGGACCCGTGGGGTCGCCCGTATCGCGTGGTGCGGAACAAGATCGGCCGCGGTCCGCCAGTCATGGAGACGTTGCCTCCGGAGCAGTTGCCCGTCATTGTGTCGGCACTGTTTCCGACCGTCGCGGGCTCGGTGCCGCCGAACGACGTCGGGCCGGCACCGGACGAGGAAGTGCCACCTGTATCGGAGGGAGAATTAGACGCAGCCATTTTCAGGCTTAGCGAGCGCAAGACTGCCCCGGGCCCGGACGGAATCCCCGGCCGGATCTGGGTAAAGTCCATGGGGCCACTCAAGGACAGGATGCGGGACCTGTTCACAGTGTGTCTCGCGCAGGCGGAGTTTCCCGAGTGCTGGAAGGAGGGTAGGCTTGTTCTGCTGAGGAAGGACGGCCGCCCTGCTGACTCGCCTTCGGCCTACAGGCCTATCGTCTTGCTAGACGAGGCCGGGAAGTTATTGGAGAGAGTGATTGCATCTAGGGTCACCAAACACCTTGAGCGGGAAGGGCCTAACCTCTCCGAGGCACAATATGGCTTCCGAACGCAGCGCTCGACCATAGATGCAATCCTCAAAGTCAAGGAGTTCTCAGAGGAGCACACGACAAACGGCGGAGTGGTGCTGGCGGTGTCATTTGACATCGCCAACGCATTTAACACCTTGCCCTTCGATGCCATCGAGGAGGGCCTCCGCTATCACGAGGTGCCTTGGTATCTCCGCAAAATCATCGGAGGATACCTTAGGAGACGGACTATCATCTGTACTGGACGTAATGGTGTTGCCGTCCGGATTGTGACTTGGTGCGGTGTTCCACAGGGGTCTGTTCTTGGCCCTCTCCTGTGGAACATCGGATTCGATCGCGTCCTGCGTGCCGCACTTCTCCGTGGGCTTCGTGTCATTTGTTATGCCGATGACACCCTGCTCTTAGCCCGCGGAGAAACATTTGAGGAGGCAATTCGCCTAGCGAGAGTCGGCGCATCACAGGTGGTGGCGCGTATTGAGAGACAGGGGGTGCGCGTCGCGCTGCAGAAAACGGAGGCCATATTCTTTCATGGACCCCGGAAACGCCCCCCAGCGGAACTGTCCCTCCGAATCGGAGACGTGAGTGTGCCGATCGGCACGGAGATGAAATACTTGGGTCTCGTCTTGGACTCGAGGTGGTCCTTCGCCGCGCATTTCCGCCGGTTGGCACCAAAATTGAAGAAGACGACTGTGGCTCTTGGACGCCTCCTGCCCAACATCGGAGGTCCAGGGTCCACTTGCAGGCGGCTCTATACGGGGGTCCTTCAGTCCATGGCCCTCTATGGAGCCCCCGTCTGGGCGGATAATCTGAGTGCCCAAAATAAGGCGCTCTTGCGGAGTCCTCAGCGGATGATGGCGTTGCGAATGGTTCGCGGGTACCGTACCGTGTCCTGCGACGCAGCGCTCGCTCTCGCCAGAACCCCTCCATGGGACCTTGAAGCCCGCGTTCTGAGCGAGATATACTACCGCACGGTTGAAGTAAAGAGCAGAGGAGAAAGAGTGTCCCCGGAGTTGACTGCTCGATGGCGCCGCCAAGCGCGCATCATAATAATGCGCTCTTGGGAGGACCGATTGGCGTCCCCAACAGCCGGACACAGGGTGGTGGCGGCAATTCGGCCGCACCTTCAGGAGTGGGTGACGCACTGCAAGGGCACCCTCACCTACCGGATGGTGCAGATGTTGACCGGGCATGGTTGCTTCGGCCATTACCTGCACCACATGGCTAGGAGGGAACCAACGCCCCAGTGCCACCATTGTAATCACGGAGACGACACTGCGCAGCACACGCTCGAGGCCTGCCCTGCCTGGGTAGAGCAACGGGCGGTGCTTTGCGCCTCTATCGGATTTGACTTAACGCTCCCGGCTATAATAACAGCTATAGTCCGGTCGAGCGAATCATGGACAGTGATGGCCACCTTCTGCGAGGACGTAATATCACAGAAGGAGGCCGCAGAACGGGAGAGGGAGGCGGACGAAGCCGCAAACCCCGTTCGCAGGAGGCGAGGAGGGCGCAGGCGCGCTAATTACGAGCGCCAGCTCCCGCCCTAACACGGACTCGGGCGACGGATAGGGGAATCCGCCGCCCATTGCACGAGTCCCATCCGGTCGCAGAGCGCCCGGTGCCTCGGGCTGCTTTCCCGGAGTGGATGGCAACTAGCCTAAAAACTAGTCTGCCGCGCGGAGGGTTTGCTGCAGAAGCAAATGCCGCTAACTGGGCCGCTGCTGTTATCGCCTCAGGCGGGTCCGGCGGCCCAGCAGCATAGCGGAGGAGGAGGCACCGATGGGTTTTAGTGGGTAACCCCGGGTGCGCTCCTCACCCCGCACCTGGGCGAGTCCCACATACCCCGGCGGTCCCCCCCAGTCCGCTGGGGATTCATAAAGAATTTCCCATCGTTAAAAAAAAAAAAAAAAAAAAAAAAAAAAAAAAAAAAAAAAAGGTTAGGTTAGGTTCAATCGCGGCCGCCAAGAAGCTTACCAGCTCTGGGCGGCTGCAGGTCGGCTGGGTCCAGGCGAGGGTAGTGCTGCTGGCCGCGAGGCCAAGGCGGTGCTACCGTTGTCTGGACACCGGCCATTTGGCGGTTAAGTGTTCATGCCCGGTGGACCTCAGTGGGAGTTGTTTCCGCTGTGGAAAGCCGGGACACAAGGCGCCCGAGTGCACGGCGGCACCCAATTGCCCCGTGTGTGAGGCGCTGAAAAAGGACAGGCGAGACCATGTGTTGGGGAGCACCGGCTGTATAACAGCCAAGCCGGCCCCCAACAAGAGGAAGAGTAAGGCTCCGGCATCGTCGGCCCGGCAAAAGCCCAAGGCCAAAGGCGCAAGGGTGGAACCATCCGCCCCCGCCATGGAGCTGGATGCCTAGACCCGTGAGCGGTGATCGGGGGATCGCCGCTCACACGATGGGTCCCGAGGGAATAAGCTCCCCTATGCCCGGGGAGCTCTCGGTGAGGCAGGCGGCGGCATACGAAGTAGCCGCCGCGAAGAAGAGGGCCGGACGCGGCAAGCGCTGCGGGGTCGTGGTAGTAGTATCACGCAGTTCCCATGACTTTTGACCTAAACCTTTTGACCATGACATGACATGATTTTTTTTTTTTTTTTTTTTTTTTTTTTTTTTTTTTTTTTTTTTTTTTTTTTTTATATATATTGTTCCCCCTACCGTAAGCAGGGCCAATTTTTTGCTTGTTTTGTGTTTAAATTTTTTGTTTTTTGTTTTTAATTACAATTTTTATTCTTACATTTACATTTCTATTGCTATCACATTACAATTATCTTTTCTTGTTACATTTCTATTTTTACATTTACAACTTCTACATCTCGTTACCTATCTACTTTACACATTTTGCTTTAAATTTTTTACATCATTCACTTTTTTACATTTCCTTGCTTACTTATATAACTCTATTTCTTACTTATATTTGTACATTTCTCACTTTCTTTTACATTTATCACTACATTTACATTCACTTACACAAATTTCCATCATTTAGCTATTCTATTACATTTCCTTTTCTCTATTTCAATTTATATTCGACTTCACATTCATTATTTATTCTAATTTTCCATTCTGCTTACTATACTTATTGCTTACTCTATATTTACTTCCCATTAATTACTTATTTTCATTTTTGCTATCCTTACATTTCTTACTTACATCTACAATTCTACTTCTTGCTTATACCTTTCCTTTGCATTGTTCACTACATTTACATCCCTTTAAAACATTTCCTTTTCGTATCCTTTACATCAGTTATTTTTTATTCTATTCTACCAATTCCATATTAATTGACTTTCTTTTTATGTGTTTTACATTTACATTCCCTGATTTCTTTGCATTTATATTCTTTACAATTTCGGCCCCAATTCCTCAATTTAATTTCAAACTGTATTGTTACCCTTTAGTGTCTACATGTTTTCCTCGCGCTGAGCGCGAAGCGTCCGGCGGGCCTTTTTTGCAAAGAATTTATTACAATATAAATTCCATCGCAAGTGTCGGCGGTCTGCAAAGCATACCGTCCTACTTTCTAATTTCCCATAAAAGCAGCAGCTTACATTTTAATTTTTAACATTCAACATTTAACACTGGACATTTTAACATTTAAATTAACACTTAACAATTAACATTACATTTCCTTTAACATTTTGCATTCACTTTTACACTCATTCATTTATTGCTATAGGTATATATGCTGTGCTATGACAACGCCATAGCCATATATGCTAAGCAGGATTACATACATACTTTGGGTTTATTAAACTCATTTTAATAAATTGCCAAATACTAATTCGTTACACACACATTTACATGACATACTCATTCATATTTTGCTGCTGCTGTTAGGGGCAATCGATACTTCCTTCGTCTCCGTATGCGACAGTCGACCGTGCCATTGCATCCCACCGACGCCTTACCGGGCACTCCGCGCTAAACGCATTGTGGTCAGTACTATGATGTTTCTCTGCTTTACAGTTTATACAGCACGCTGTGCTTCCTGCTTTTAACCCCTCACACTGGGACCGGCGGTGATCCCCGGCGCAGTGGCTACACTTCACTTCGGTATTACTATTACAGTGCCGCCTTCCATGCCCGTACCCTAAGCAGTGCGAACACTGTATCAGGGGGGACTGGTCGGCGACACGAATGCGTTGCATGTCCACGTAAATGTGGCCTGCTTTTGTGAAGCATTGCCACAACCCCGGCGACACCGCCAGCACCACGTGTTCGGTACTGTCGTCCTTACCCTTTTTTTTTTTTTTTTTTTTTTTTTTTCTATATTTTACCGATATCCTACTTTTGGTTTCCTCAGACAGTGACTGCATGAGGTGCTTATTTTGGGTCCTAATCGCCTCTAGGACATCTACCTTGTCCCTATCTTCCCTATTACTCAAGCCTATTATAACTTTCCTATCTTTGCCTTTTCTAACCCTATCAATTTTTTTTTTTTTTTTTTTTTTTTTTTTTTTTTTTTTTTTTTTTTTTTTTTATTCCTTCCTTCTTTGCCTCTATAACCGCTCCTACTTCTGTCATTATCTCTGCACTCGTCATAATGTCTTCCCTGTCCGTCACTACTAGAGAGTGGAGGGTCAGGTGCTTCGGCTTCGGTGACGAGGTTTGGGTTTCCCCTCTGCCACTGACCACACTCGCGTATGTCGCGGATTGAGGTCCCACCCAAGTCCTGGCCCCCCCACTCTTCTAGTGCCTTGCTTAGATTTTCCCTATTCTCTTTCCCTACTATCTGACTTGTTTGTTTGTTTTATTTCCTCAATTTTGCTACTTATTTCCCCCTTTTAAACCCCTACATTCCCTTATCATTTCCTGATTTGTCCTATTTATTTCCTGAATTTCAACTCTTGTCTCCTGGGTTAGGTTAGGTTAGGTTAGGTTAGGTTAGGTTAGGTTAGGTTAGGTTAGGTTAGGTTAGGTTAGGTTAGGTTAGGTTGAGCTTTAACTTCCTTAGGTGGAGGGTGTATATACCGACGGATGTTAGAGTTCAGGGTGCCTTACGAAGCGCAATTCGTTAAGCTATCTTTTGGTGAAGGTTTTATCCCAAAACTCCGACGGGTTCTGGAGATATTAAATTTTTTGTGTTTTTTCGTCTTATACTAGTTTTGTATAGGATCTAGTCGGGAAGTCATCCATGTAAATTAGCACTGGTCGACGAGTTTGTCCCGGTGTTATTTTGCGTGGGTGACCTCCGCGGGGGGGGGGAAATATTTTGTAAATAATAGTTTAGGTTTATTCTTTAGTGTAGGGTTGGTTTTACTTTCTATATTGGTGTTGGTCTTGAGTTATTTTTAGTTTAAGTGAGGTTTTTGTGTTCGGGCCATCAGCCTGAACATCTGTTTGTAGTCTTTTTAATACCAGGGGTGTGCCTTGGGGCACCCCCAATTTTATTATTGGCATTATGCCTAGGGGTGTTGACGAAATGGAAGGGGAGGGGTGTCGTTCTTTGGGGGGGGCAAGTAGGTCTTCCGCAGGGGGGCTTATATTATCATTTAGGGATATTGGGAGATCGAGGAGTGCTGAGGAAGGAGTTGATGGAATGGGGTTGGGAAATGAGGTGAGAGCGGTTCGGCCCACAGGACAATCACAGGGTGTCGTTCGTGCGGGAGTGACTCTGGAAGAACTTTTGGGCGTGGAATCGATGCCCTCAATGTCAGAGTCGGAGATGGTGGCTTCTAAGCGTCCTTTTTCGGAGGTCTCCGGCTCTGACACGGAGGATGTTGGCACTGGCGTCGACAGTGCTTCAAGGACCCAGATGTCCAAAAGAGGGAAGGCGCGTGGCTCGGCGAGTAGGCTCTCAAATGCTCGCCAAGAGCTTAGGGAAAGAGCGGAGGAGGCTAGGGCGGCAGAATTTGTTGCCTCCCTAGAGAAAAAATTCAGGAAGGAGACTGCGGGGAGCAATCCTCAGCCGCTGGGGCCGCTTGACCTGGATGTGGACAGAATGGGTCCGGAGGACTTGATCAGCGCCGCCGAGGGCAATCTCGCTGAGATTCTCGGCATCGCTGCCAAGTCCTCTAATCTCAAAGGTGGCTATGCTAATAAAATACAGCGCGCCACCTCCGCGGTTAGGATGATCATAGACGCGCTTGCGGCGCGAACTATAGTCGAGGAGACTCGCCGCCTTACTGCGGACAATGGGAGGCTTCGTCGCGAGCTCGGGAATCTCCGCGAAGAAGTTCGCGCTTACAAGCGCGACTTTGAAACAAGTCGCTCTGAGGCCGCGAAGGAGAGACGTTCTCCGATGTCCACCGAACAGCTGGGCATCTTGGAGAGCAATATCGCCAGGTTGGTGGGGAACCTGGTGGATGGGCGACTTGCGGCATTGGAGGACCGTTTGCCGCCTCCAGCTATTGTTCGCCCGCCTCTGGCGGCCGATAAAAGGAAGGCAGCCCGCGGGGGGGCCGCGAATGAGCAAGGTCCTGCGCCGACGGCGGTGGGAGCAGATGCTTCGGTAGAGACGATGACGGACCGACCTGCCTCACCAGTGCTAGGGTCAGCGCAGATACGCCGTCAGGTTCGGGAGGAATTCCCAGCTCTCCCGGTGCGCCCAGAGGTACGACGAGCCCCTGCCCCTGCAAAGAGTGCGGGTAAGGGAAAAGGAAAGGGGAAAAAGTTGATGAGTTGGTCCAACTTTGGTCCATCCACGTCAGAGGCGATGCAGGCACCTGCTAATATCCATGCAGGTGCCACGGAGAGGCCTACAACGGAATGGACTGAAGTTGTCCGCCGCAAGGCCCCTAAAAAGACGGCCCAACCGAGACCTCCAACGGCAGTGAAGAGGCCAAAAGTGGTGATGCCTCGTTCCACGGCCGTTCTGGTTAAGCTGCGGCCGGAGGCCTTAACGAACGGCGCGACTTACGGCTCCGTCTTGCAGAAGGCGGAGTCTAAGATTAAACTGGAGGAGCTGGGTATTGGTCCTCTCCGGATTCGGCAGTCGGCGACCGGAGCTAGGCTCATCGAGATACCCGGCGCCTCCAGCCATGAAAAGGCGGACAACTTGGCGGCTCGCCTTGCCGATGTTTTGGCGGAGGAGGCAGAGATCTCCAGGCCCGTAAGATGTGCAGACTTTAAGCTTACGGGCCTCTCTGATTCTGCGACCGTGGAAAGCGTCAAGTCCGCGGTCGCCAGGGAGTCTGGCTGTCTCCCCGCCCAGGTCTGGGTGGGCGAGATATATCGGGGTGCGATGGGGGCAGGCTTTGCCCGAATGAGCTGCCCAGTGACGTCGGCCAAGAAACTGGTGGCGTTGGGCAGCATTGCTGTTGGGTGGACCAAAGTGTCGGTCCACCTGGTAGATGCGCGTCCCAGGCACTGTTTCCGGTGCCTGGGCCTTGGGCACTTTGCAGCGCTGTGTCCCTCAACCAAGGACCGCAGCGGTTTATGCTACCGCTGCGGCGAGCCCGGGCACTCGGCATCCGGGTGCAAGGTGGCGAGCCCTAAGTGCGCGGTCTGCACCGATGCAAGCAGACCAGCAGGCCATGTGATGGGGGGCAGACTATGCAATCCCCCATCGACCCGAGGGAAAGTCCCCTCCTCTCAATCTGGGAGGGGAGAGGTCCTCTCAATCTGGGAGGGGAGAGGCGGCGCCTGAAGCTGAGATGTCAGAATAATGCCAGGACATCTCAGCTTCTTACAGGCCAACATCAACCACTCTGTTGCGGCCCAGGATCTCTTCCTGCAAGCCGTGGCGGAGTGGTGTGTTGACGTGGCGGTGGTCTCGGAGCCCTACTATGTCCCTCCCCAGCCGCATTGGGCTGGGGACGATCAGGGCTCCGTCGCCATAGTGGTGAGGCCAGGCGGTGGACCCCCCCTCATACCCAGAATGAGGGGCCCCGGGTACGTGGTCGCGGTTTGGGGAGAGTACGCAGTAATAGGCGTGTACTTCTCCCCGAACCGAAATTTGGCGGCCCTGGAACAGTTCCTTGATGTTCTGGGGCCGCTCGTGAGGAGGCTAGCTCCCCTCCCCGTTATCGTGGCGGGAGACTTCAACGCCAAGTCCTCGGCGTGGGGGTCTCCAGTCACGAACCCGAAGGGAAGAGAGGTGGAGGAGTGGGCGCTGGCCGCGGGGCTGTCCCTGCTCAATAGAGGGACAGTCCCGACGTGCGTGCGGCGAACGGGCTCGTCAGTGGTGGACCTAACGTTCGCCACTCCCGTTGTCGCACGTCGGGTGGAGGGGTGGAGGGTGGAAACGGAGGTGGAGACACTCTCGGACCATCGCTACATAAGGTTTGAGGTGTCTCCATCCTCCGCATCGAGTTCGGCGTCGCAGTCCAGGGGGCGTAGCGTGTTCCCGCGTTGGGCACTCTCAAAACTCAACCGGGAACTGGCGGAGGAGGCGGCCATCGTCGGCCGCTGGAGCCTCCCGTCCTGCGAGGGAATGGGGGTGGAGGATATGGCTGGCTGCTTCGGCAACGTGCTCTCTAGCGTGTGTCGAGCAGCCATGCCGAGAGTTTGGGGCCCTCCCCCACCTCGACGGGCGGTGTATTGGTGGTCGGCGGAGTTGGCCGACCTTCGCACCGCCTGCAATGCGGCGCGTCGCGCCTACGTTCGCAGCAGGCGGTGCCGCCCCCAGGACGTGGAGCGGAATGGTCGGCTGTACAGGGTCTACATGGCGAAAAGAGAGATCCTGCAGCTGGCCATCAGTCGGGCCAAGGAGCGAGCGTGGCTGGAGCTGGTAGAGGGGATCGAGAACGATCCCTGGGGCCGACCATATAAAAGGGCGCGAGACAAACTTCGCGCCCAGTCGGCCCCCTTGACGGAAGCGCTCCAGCCAGAGCTACTGGGGAACATCGTCCGGGAGTTGTTCCCGGACGCCCCCGTAGGCTTCACTCCGCCGCGAATGGCCCGACGGACGCCGAACTCGATGGTGGAGGGTGTTCCGCCACCTGTCACCGACGCGGAAATGGAGGCGGTTCTGTCCCGCCTCCGTAGCAAGAAGAAGGCGCCCGGTCCGGACGGGGTGCACGGGAGGATTCTGTCGATAGCTCTCGTGCATCTAGAAGACAGCCTTCGGGAACTGTTTAACCGCTGTCTACAGTGCGGCCAGTTCCCGAAGGCGTGGAAGGAGGGTCGGCTCGTCCTGCTACCAAAGGACGGGCGACCACCGGACTGTGCGTCGGCGGTGCGGCCGATCGTACTGCTGAACGAGACGGGTAAGGCGTTTGAACGTATCCTAGCCTCCCGTCTTGTTCAGCATTTGGAGGAAGGCCCGGGGCCCGGACTGTCAGATTCGCAGTTCGGGTTTCGGGCCGGTCGGTCGACCATCGACGCGATAGGGCGCCTCAAGTCGGTGACAGGTGAGGCGGAACGCGGGAGGGAGGTGGTGGTGGCGGTGTCGCTGGACATCGCCAACGCCTTCAACAGCCTTCCCCACAGCGTGATACGGGAGGCACTGAATTTCTTCGGCGTGCCTCCGTATATCGGGAGGCTGTTGAACGCGTATCTCTCCGATAGGGAGATCGTGTACGAGGACCGGTCGGGGTCTCTAGAGAGGCGGAGAGTCGAGTGCGGCGTCCCGCAGGGTTCGGTTCTGGGACCGAACCTTTGGGACGTCGGCTACGACTGGGTCCTGCGGAGCGGCCTTCTCCCCGGGATGAGTGTCATCTGCTATGCGGATGACACCTATGTCACGTCCCGGGGACGAACATACCAGGAGGCTGCGCGGCTGGCTGAGGTGGGAGTATCCCTCGTAGTCAGCCGCATAGAGCGGTTGGGGCTTCGGGTACGTTTGAACAAGACCGAAGCCCTGCTCTTCCGCGGACCCGGGAGGAAAGGGGCCCCGCCCGGAGCACGACTCCTTATCGGAGAGACGGAGGTCAGGGTGAGTCCAACCCTTAAGTGTCTCGGACTCACCCTGGACGGGAGGTGGACCTTCGGCCCCCATTTCCAACAACTGGGGCCGAAGGTCGTGAGGGTGGCGTCAGCGCTGGGCCGACTCCTGCCTAATATAGGAGGGCCCAGCGAAGCCTGCAGGCGGCTATACTCCGGGGTGTGTCGGAGTATAGCCTTGTACGGAGCCCCTATTTGGGCGGACTCCCTCACCGCTCGCAATAAGGCCCAGCTGCGAAGAGCGCAGCGGGTCATAGCGGTGAGGGTAATCAGGGGCTACCGTACAGTCTCCTGGGTGGCGGCCACTGCCCTGGCTGGAGATCCGCCGTGGGAGCTCCGGGCGTCGGTGCTAGCCGAGGTGCACCTCTTTGCGTCAGAGAGGAGGGCACAGAACGGCGAGTTTCCGACGTGGGAAGAGCTCTTGCGAGTGCGGAGGCTGGGGCAACAGTGGTTGCTGCGAAGGTGGGGTGAGGTTCTGGAGCAGTCGCCGTACGGCCAATATACGGCCGCGGCACTGCGTCCGGTCCTTGCGGCGTGGATGCGCCGCAAGCGAAAACCCCTCACCTTCCGCCTTGCACAGGTGCTCACCGGGCATGGATGCTTCGGTGCGTACCTGTGCAAGGTTGCCAGGAGGGAGCCAACGCCAGCCTGCCATGAGTGTGGCGCTGCGGAGGACACGGCCCAGCACACCCTAGAGGTGTGCGACCGATGGGCCGTGCAGCGCCACGATCTCGTGGCAGTGCTTGGGCGGGACCTCTCGCTCTCGAGTGTGGTGCGCTGCATGCTCGAGAGCGATGAGGCCTGGCAGGCGGCGGTCTCTTTCTGCGAAGCCGTCATTTCGCAGAAAGAGGCCGCGGAGCGGGACAGAGAGAACGATCAATCCTCTGTTCCGCTCCGCCGGCGTAGGACGGGAGTGCGGAGGCGTCGTTATGCGAACCTCCAAACTTCCGTCTAACGGGGCTCCGGGAGAGGATGGGAACCTCCCCGGCTTAGCTAGTCCCGGCGCCGAGGGGGACGCTTCAGGTTGTCGGAGCGGCCCCTAATTGTGGTGGAAGTCCGGTCCCTATAGAGGTAGACCGGCCGGTCGCGGGGGGTGTCCTGTGCTAGACAGATCCGGGACACCCCCCTGAAAGCGGCTGATGGCAATCCGCAGGTTAGTTTTAGTGGGTAAACCGGCGAGTCGCGCCGGGAGTCCCACATACCCCCGGGTCCCCCAACCCGGGAAGGGCGTAATGACCTTTCCCCTGCGAGATCAAAAAAAAAAAAAAAAAAAAAAAAAAAGGTTAGGTTAGGTTAGGTTAGGTTAGGTTAGGTTAGGTTAGGTTAGGTTAGGTTCAGGGGCTACCGTACAGTCTCCTGGGCGGCAGCCACAGTCCTGGCGGGGGAACCGCCTTGGGAGCTCATGGCAAGGGTCCTTGCCGAGACGTACCTCCTCATGTCAGAGAGGAGGTCACATGGTGAGGTCCCCTCGTGGGAGGAGCTCAGGCGGTTCCAAAGGCTGGGAGAGCAGTGGGTGCTGGGAAGGTGGGGAGAGGCGCTGGCGCAGTCGCAGTACGGCCAACGTACGGCCGAGGCGCTGCGTCCAGTCCTTGCGGCGTGGATGCGCCGCAAGCGAAAGCCACTCACCTTCCGCCTTACACAGGTGCTCACCGGGCATGGCTGTTTCGGTGCGTACCTGTGTAAGGTCGCCAGGAGGGAGCCAACGCCAGCCTGCCACCAATGTGGCGCTGCGGAGGACACGGCCCAGCACACCTTAGAGGTGTGCGACCGATGGGCCGTGCAGCGCCACGATCTCGTGGCAGTGCTTGGGCGGGACCTCTCGCTCTCGAGTGTGGTGCGCTGCATGCTCGAGAGCGATGAGGCCTGGCAGGCGGCGGTCTCTTTCTGCGAAGCTGTCATTTCGCGGAAAGAGGCCGCGGAGCGGGACAGAGAGAACGATCAATCCTCTGTTCCGCTCCGCCGGCGTAGGACGGGAGTGCGGAGGCGTCGTTATGCGAACCTCCAAACTTCCGTCTAACGGGGCTCCGGGAGAGGATGGGAACCTCCCCGGCTTAGCCAGTCCCGGCGTCGAGGGGGACGCTTCAGGTTGTCGGAGCGGCCCCTAATTGTGGTGGAAGTCCGGTCCCTATTGAGGTAGACCGGCCGGTCGCGGTGGGTGTCCTGTGCTAGACAGATCCGGGACACTCCCCAATTAGCGGCTGATGGCAATCCGCAGGTTAGTTTTAGTGGGTAAACCGGCGAGTCGCGCCGGGAGTCCCACATACCCCCGGGTCCCCCAACCCGGGAAGGGCGTAATGACCTTTCCCCTGCGAGACAAAAAAAAAAAAAAAAAAAAAAAAAAAAAAAAAAAAAAAAAAAAAAAAAAAAAAAAAAGGTTAGGTTAGGTTAGGTTAGGTTAGGTTGAGCTCAAATTTTCTTAGGCGAAGCCTATGCCCGTCTATGGATCTTTGTGCTCAAGGTGTCAAACGATTGCGTGTGTTTTTCCCTTTCGTTTGGTATATAAATTGTCTTGGTGCGCCGTCTGGTTCCTGAGATAATTTGTTTTCTGTGTTTCAAACTTTATTTTACGGATTCCCATACATCGGTCGAGAACGTCATCCACGTAGAGCAGCATCGGTCGACGACTTTTGTCCTGGTGTTGTTGTGCGTGGGTGGCCCTCCCGGGGTGGGAACATTTTTGTATATATAGGGTTAAGTTAGTTTTATAATTTGGGTGTATTATTATTCTTATTTTGGTGTTGGTTTTATGTGTATAATATTTTTAAGTTAGGTTTTTGTGTTCGGGCCATCGGTCTGAACATCTGTCTGAAGTCACACTTCATACCAGGGGTGTGCCCTGGGGCACCCCCAATTTTACTTTTGCCAAAATGCCGAAAGGTGTTGAGGAAGGTGGGGGGGAGGGGAATGAGAGTGAAGGGGGGAATGGTAGACGACCCGGACGAGGGCTTACGCTCGAGTTTGGGGATGTCAGGAGTGGAAGGAAGAGCTCAAGGGGGGAAATTGTGGAGGTTGGATCGGAGAGTCGCGAACCATCCCGAAGTCATGCTGGAGTGACTCTGGAGGAATTGTTGGGGACTCCCCAACAAGTCGTGGACTGGTCCATGTCAGAGTCGGAGGTTTCTGGGAACAAACGGCTGTTCTCAGAGTTATCCGGCTCTGAAACGGAAGGCGGTTATGCTTTGGCGGGAATAAACACCGCCAAACGGGGTAGGCAACGGAGTACCCGTCAGACTCTTAGAGAGCGTGAGGTGGCCCGAGAGGCCGAGTTTGTAGCTTCTCTGGATAAGAGGGCCTATGTCAAAGCCATTCCAGACGGCGAAGTCCAAGAGATCCCGCCGGGCCCTCTGGACATTGACGTGGACAGGATGGGCCCGAAGGAGCTATTGGAGGCTGCGGAGGGCAATCTAAGGGACATACTTGGCGTCGCCAATAGGTCGACAAACTTGAAGGGTGGCTACGCCAGTAAGATAAGGCGGGCCACCGGTGTTGTCAGAGTAGTCCTGGACGCGCTTGCAGCGAGAACTGTGGTGGAGGAGACTCGTCGCCTCAGAGCCGACAATAGTAGGCTCCAAAGGGAGGTGACGAATCTCCGAGATGAGGTCCGCGCTTACAAGCGGGACTTTGAAGAGACCAGGACTGCGGTTGCCAAGGAGAGAGGCTCTCCAATGTCCAGCGAGCAGCTGGGCATCTTGGAGAGCAACATCGCGAGGCTCGTGGGCAATCTCGTCGATGGTCGACTGGCAGTGCTGGAGGACAGATTACCGCCTCCCGCTATAATGCGCCCGTCATTGGCGGCAGATAAAAGGAAGGCGGCCAAAGAACCTGACAGGGTGAACCGGACGGCGCCAGCTGCGCGAGAGAGATCGCCGATCTTGCCTAAGCCAGCCACTACGCCGCGGGGCGGGGCAACTCGTGAGGAGTTCCCGCCGCTCCCAGTGCGCGCAGCAGCTAGACCGGCTCCTAGCTCTAAGAAGAGCAAGAAGGGAACAGAGTGGTCTAGCTTCGGTCCGTCCGCTCCCGTGGTGAACAAGGAGCCGCATAACGCGCCCCAAAAAGCGCCCCAAAAGGGACGCCTGGAAGCGCGCCTCGCAGCTCCAGAACAGCCTGCAGCTCCGGCGCTCACGGAGGCCTGGACCGTGGTGGCCAAGCGTAAGGCGCCGAAGAAGGCCAAGGCCAACAATGCGCCACCAGCCTCGAAGGAGGCGAAGAAGAAAGGAGCTAAGCTCGTTCTCCCTAGCTCCTCCGCCGTCATTATAAAGCTTCGGCCAGAGGCGGTTCAGCAGGGGCAAACCTATTCCTCCGTGCTGACCAGGGCCCAACAGCAGATCAAAATTGATGAGCTGGGAATTGGGCCCTTAAGGGTACGAACGGCGGCCACGGGGGCACGCCTCATCGAAGTTCCGGGACGTGCCAGCGGCGAACAGGCGGACGTCCTGGCAGAGAAAATCGGTGCGTTGTTGGTGGGCGTCGCGGATGTGGTCAGACCCGTCAAAACAACAGACTTTAGGTTGACGGGTCTAGACGAGACCGCGACGAAAGAGGGCGTTAGGGCAGCAGTAGCTGCGGAAGGGGGCTGCGCAATGGGGCAAGTGTGGGTCGGGGAGATTCATCTCGGCCCACGGGGGGTCGGCTCGGTGCGAATGTCATGCCCGCTGGCAGCTGCGAAAAGGCTGCTCCAGCTTGGCGCAATTCGCATCGGCTGGAGCAGGGTGCGAATCCAGCATGAGGGAGCTCGTCCCAGGCACTGTTACAGATGCCTGGGCAAAGGGCACTCAGCGTGCTCCTGCCCCCCTTCTGAAACAGACCGCAGTGGATTGTGTTATCGCTGCGGTCAGCCGGGCCACAAGGCGGTCGGATGCCATGCGGAGCTCCGGTGCGCGGTCTGCCTAGCCGCCGGCAGGAAGGCAGATCATGTGATGGGGGGTAGAGCGTGCAACCCCCCATCAGTTCGTGGAAAATTCTTCTCCTCCCCAAGTCCATCGGGGAGGGGGCTGGTGGCGCCTGAGGCCGAGATGTCCGAGTAATGCCAGGACATCTCGGCTTCCTTCAGGGTAATGTGAACCACTCCGCCGCGGCTCAGGATCTCTTCCTTCAGTCGATGGCGGAGTGGTTAATAGATGTGGCGGTCGTGGCGGAGCCCTATTATGTTCCTCCCCTGCCGCATTGGGCTGGGGATGACGTGGGCTCCGTCGCAATAGTGTCGAGGCCAGGTGCTGGCCCCCCCCTCATACCCAGAATGAGGGGGACTGGATATGTTGTTGCCGCTCGGGGAGACGTAGTAATAGTAGGTGTTTACTTCTCCCCGAACCGCAACCTAGCTGCCCTAGAGCAATTCCTTGATGCTCTAGGGCCGCTGATCAGGAGGTTAGCCCCCCTCCCCGTCGTGGTGGCGGGGGACTTCAACGCCAAGTCCTCGGCGTGGGGTTCCCCTGTTACTGATCCGAAGGGGAGGGAAGTAGAGGAGTGGGCTTTAGCCTCGGGACTGTCCCTTCTCAACACAGGGACAGTCCTCACCTGCGTGCGGCGGACGGGCGGTTCAGTGGTGGACCTGACGTTCGCCACTCCCGACGTCGCGCGCAGGGTGGCAGGGTGGAGGGTGGTAACGGAGGTGGAGACACTCTCGGACCATCGCTACATACGGTTCGAGGTGTCTCCAGCCTCCGCATCGAGCTCGGCGTCGGTGTCCGGGGGACGTAGCAGGTTCCCGCGTTGGGCACTCACTAAGCTCAACCGGGAACTAGCGGAGGAGGCGGCCATCGTTGGCCGCTGGAGCCTCCCGTCGTTGGAAGGTTTGGGGGTGGACGAAATGGCTGGCTGTTTCGGCGACGTCCTCACTAACGTCTGCCGGGCAGCCATGCCTAGAGTTTGGGGTCCTCCCCCTCCTCGACGGGCGGTGTACTGGTGGTCAGCCGAGCTGGCCGACCTTCGTGTCGCCTGCGATGCGGCGCGCCGCGCCTATGTTCGCAGCAGGCGGCGCCGTCCCCAGGACGAGGAGCGTGATGGCCGGCTGTTCAGGGTCTACCGTGCCAAAAGGGAGATCCTGCAGCTGGCCATTAGTCGGGCCAAGGAGCGAGCGTGGCTGGAGCTGGTGGAGGGTCTGGATAATGACCCGTGGGGTCGACCGTATAAGAGGGCGCGAGACAAACTTCGCGCCCAGTCGGCCCCACTGACGGAAACGCTCCAGCCGGAACTGCTGGGGAACATTGTCCGGGAGTTGTTCCCGGACCCCCCGGCAGGCTTCGCTCCACCGCAAATGGCCCGACGGACGCCGGGCTCGATGGAGGAGGGTGTTCCGCCACCCGTCACCGACGCGGAAATGGAGGCGGTTCTGTCCCGCCTCCGTAGTAAGAGAAGGGCGCCTGGTCCGGACGGGGTGCACGGGAGGGTTCTATCTATAGCTCTCGTGCACCTCGAAGATAGCCTTCGGGAACTGTTCAACCGCTGTCTACAGAGCGGTCAGTTCCCGAAGGCGTGGAAGGAGGGTCGGCTCGTCCTGCTACCTAAGGGCGGGCGACCACCGGACTTTGCGTCGGCGGTGCGGCCGATCGTGTTACTGAACGAGGTGGGCAAGGCGTTTGAACGTGTAATAGCCTCCCGCCTCGTTCAGCACTTGGAGGAAGGACCGGGGCCCGGACTGTCAGACTCACAGTTCGGGTTTCGGGCCGGTCGGTCGACCATCGACGCAGTGAGGCGCCTGAAGTCGGTGACGGATGAAGCGGAACGCGGGAGGGAGGTGGTGGTGGCGGTGTCCTTGGACATCGCCAACGCCTTCAACAGCCTTCCACACAGCGTAATACGCGAGGCACTGAACTATTTCGAAGTGCCTCCGTATCTCGGGAGGCTGTTGGACGCGTATCTCTCCGATAGGGAGATCGTGTTCGAGGATCGGTCGGGGTCCTTAGAGAGGCGGCAGGTCGAGTGCGGCGTCCCTCAGGGTTCGGTTCTGGGACCGAACCTCTGGGACGTCGGCTACGACTGGGTCCTGCGGAGCGGCATCCTCCCCGGAACAGATGTCATCTGCTATGCAGATGACACTTACGTCACGTTCCGGGGAAGGACATATCAGGAGGCCGCGCGGCTGGCTGAGGAGGGGGCAGCCCTCGTTGTCAGCCGCATAGAGCGCTTGGGGCTTCGGGTACGTTTAGACAAGACCGAAGCCCTGCTCTTCCGCGGACCCGGGAGGAAAGGACCCCCACCGGGTGCACGACTCCTTATCGGAGAGACGGAGGTCAGGGTGAGTCCAACCCTTAAGTGTCTCGGACTCACCCTGGACGGGAGGTGGACCTTCAGCCCCCATTTTCAACAGCTGGGGCCGAAGGTCGTGAGGGTGGCATCAGCGCTGGGCCGACTCCTTCCGAATATAGGAGGGCCCAGCCAAGCCTGCAGGCGGCTATACTCCGGAGTCTGCCGGAGTGTAGCTCTGTACGGAGCCCCAATTTGGGCGGATTCCCTCACTGCTCGCAACAAGGCCCATTTGCGAAGAGCGCAACGGGTCATAGCAGTGAGGGTAATCAGGGGCTACCGTACAGTCTCCTGGGTGGCAGCTACTGCCCTGGCGGGGGAACCGCCTTGGGAGCTTACGGCAAGGGTCCTTGCCGAGACGAACCTCCTCGTGTCAGAGGGGAGGTCACGCGGCGAGGTCCCCCCGTGGGAGGAGCTAAGGCGGTTCCAAAGGCTGGGAGAGCAGTGGTTGCTGAGGAGGTGGGGTGAGGTCCTGGCGCAGTCGCCGTATGGCCAACATACGGCCGCGGCACTGCGTCCAGTCCTTGCGGCGTGGATGCGCCGCAAGCGAAAACCCCTCACCTTCCGCCTTACACAGGTGCTCACCGGGCATGGATGCTTCGGTGCGTACCTGTGTAAGGTCGCCAGGAGGGAGCCAACGCCAGTCTGCCATGAATGTGGCGCTGCGGAGGACACGGCCCAGCACACCCTAGAGGTGTGCGACCGATGGGCCGTGCAGCGCCACGATCTCGTGGCAGTCCTTGGGCGGGACCTCTCGCTCTCGAGTGTGGTGCGCTGCATGCTCGAGAGCGATGAGGCCTGGCAGGCGGCGGTCTCTTTCTGCGAAGCCGTCATTTCGCAGAAAGAGGCCGCGGAGCGGGACAGAGAGAACGATCAATCCTCTGTTCCGCTCCGCCGGCGTAGGACGGGAGTGCGGAGGCGTCGTTATGCGAACCTCCAAACTTCCGTCTAACGGGGCTCCGGGAGAGGATGGGAACCTCCCCGGCTTAGCTAGTCCCGGCGCCGAGGGGGACGTTTCAGGTTGTCGGAGCGGCCCCTAATTGTGGTGGAAGTCCGGTCCCTATAGAGGTAGACCGGCCGGTCGCGGGGGGTGTCCTGTGCTAGACAGATCCGGGACACCCCCCTTAAAGCGGCTGATGGCAATCCGCAGGTTAGTTTTAGTGGGTAAACCGGCGAGTCGCGCCGGGAGTCCCACATACCCCCGGGTCCCCCAACCCGGGAAGGGCGTAATGACCTTTCCCCTGCGAGATCAAAAAAAAAAAAAAAAAAAAAAAAAAAAAAAAAAAAAAAAAAAAAAAAAAAAAAAAAAAAAAAAAAAGAGGTTAGGTTAGGTTAGGTTAGGTTAGGTTAGGTTAGGTTAGGTTAGGTTAGGTTAGGTTAGGTTAGGTTAGGTTAGGTTAGGTTAGGTTAGGTTAGGTTAGGTTAGGTTAGGTTAGGTTAGGTTAGGTTAGGTTAGGTTAGGTTAGGTTAGGTTAGGTTAGGTTAGGTTAGGTTAGGTTAGGTTAGGTTAGGTTAGGTTAGGTTAGGTTAGGTTAGGTTAGGTTAGGTTAGGTTAGGTTAGGTTAGGTTAGGTTAGGTTAGGTTAGGTTAGGTTAGGTTAGGTTAGGTTAGGTTAGGTTAGGTTAGGTTAGGTTAGGTTAGGTTAGGTTAGGTTAGGTTAGGTTAGGTTAGGTTAGGTTAGGTTAGGTTAGGTTAGGTTAGGTTAGGTTAGGTTAGGTTAGGTTAGGTTAGGTTAGGTTAGGTTAGGTTAGGTTAGGTTAGGTTAGGTTAGGTTAGGTTAGGTTAGGTTAGGTTAGGTTAGGTTAGGTTAGGTTAGGTTAGGTTAGGTTAGGTTAGGTTAGGTTAGGTTAGGTTAGGTTAGGTTAGGTTAGGTTAGGTTAGGTTAGGTTAGGTTAGGTTAGGTTAGGTTAGGTTAGGTTAGGTTAGGTTAGGTTAGGTTAGGTTAGGTTAGGTTAGGTTAGGTTAGGTTAGGTTAGGTTAGGTTAGGTTAGGTTAGGTTAGGTTAGGTTAGGTTAGGTTAGGTTAGGTTAGGTTAGGTTAGGTTAGGTTAGGTTAGGTTAGGTTAGGTTAGGTTAGGTTAGGTTAGGTTAGGTTAGGTTAGGTTAGGTTAGGTTAGGTTAGGTTAGGTTAGGTTAGGTTAGGTTAGGTTAGGTTAGGTTAGGTTAGGTTAGGTTAGGTTAGGTTAGGTTAGGTTAGGTTAGGTTAGGTTAGGTTAGGTTAGGTTAGGTTAGGTTAGGTTAGGTTAGGTTAGGTTAGGTTAGGTTAGGTTAGGTTAGGTTAGGTTAGGTTAGGTTAGGTTAGGTTAGGTTAGGTTAGGTTAGGTTAGGTTAGGTTAGGTTAGGTTAGGTTAGGTTAGGTTAGGTTAGGTTAGGTTAGGTTAGGTTAGGTTAGGTTAGGTTAGGTTAGGTTAGGTTAGGTTAGGTTAGGTTAGGTTAGGTTAGGTTAGGTTAGGTTAGGTTAGGTTAGGTTAGGTTAGGTTAGGTTAGGTTAGGTTAGGTTAGGTTAGGTTAGGTTAGGTTAGGTTAGGTTAGGTTAGGTTAGGTTAGGTTAGGTTAGGTTAGGTTAGGTTAGGTTAGGTTAGGTTAGGTTAGGTTAGGTTAGGTTAGGTTAGGTTAGGTTAGGTTAGGTTATTTTTTTTTTTTTTTTTTTTTTTTTTTTTTTTTTTTTTTTTTTTTTTTTTTTTTTTTTTTTTTTTTTTTTTTTTTTTTTTTTTTTTTTTTTTTTTCTTGTTCCCCCTAACATAATCAGGGACAATTGTTTGCTTGTTTTGTGGTTAAATTTTTTGTTTTTTGTTTTTAATTACAATTTTTGTTATTACATTTCATTTCTTGCTATCATATTCTATATGTCTCTTATTACTTATTACATTTTTTGGTCTTACATTTATATCTTCTAAACATTCTTTTACATATTCTATTTTTATATGCATTTATACTATTACATTTCCATTTCTTTGTTATCATATTCTGTATTTGTCTTATTGCTATTACATTTTTGTTCTTACATTTATTTATTTTAACATTAATTTATTTGTTTGGTTTCTTTCTATTTCTTACATTTTGGCTTGCTTACTTTTTGCTTACTTTTATACGTTTCTTTTACCTTTCCTTTACATTTTTCACCACATCAATTACTTACAGTTCATTATTATATTACAATTCCTTGCTTGCTTATACACTCCATTTACTACTCAATCTTATACATTTCCTTTACGTTCCTTTGCATTTATCACTACATTACTTTACTACATTCGTTTTAACTTCTATTATTACATTATCATTTATTTCTATTTCATGTGAATTTTCCTTTACATTATTATTGTAAATGTTATCATGTTCAATTTAGATTTATTTATTTCTGCTATTTCTTACTTACGTTTACATTCTATTATTTTTATTACAGTTTACAATTAATAATCAATCTTTGTATTATTTTGTCTACTTAATTTGGTTACATTGAATTATTTTCTACTTTTAATCTCTTTACTTCTTGTTCTGTGTTTACTATTATAGTCTACTTTTGCAGTTTCTACATTCCCTCTAATACATTATTGCATTGACTTTACATTTACATTACCTGATTTCTTTGCATTTATGTTCTTTACAATTTTGGCCCCAATTCCTTAATTTAATTTCAAACTGTATTGTTACCCTTTAGTGTCTACATTTTTTCCTCACGCTGAGCGCGAAGCGTCCGGCGGGCCTTTTTTGCAAAGAATTTATTACAATATAAATTCCACCGCAAAAGTCGGCGGTCTGCAAAGCATACCGTCCTGCTTCCTAATTTCCCATAACAGCAGCAGCTTACATTTTAATTTTAACATTCAACGTTTAACACTGGACATTTAACATTTGACATTTAACACTTAACATTACATTTCCTTTAACATTTTACATTCACTTTTACACTCATTCATTTATTGCTATAGGTATATATGCTGTGCTATGACGACGCCATAGCCATATATGCTAAGCAGGATTACATACATACTTTGGGTTTATTAAACTCATTTTAATAAATTGCCAAACACTAATTCATTACACACACATTTACATGACATACTCATTCATATTTTGCTGCTGCTGTTAGGGGCAATCGATACTTCCTTCGTCTCCGTATGCGACAGTCGACCGTGCCATTGCATCCCACCGACGCCTTACCGGGCACTCCGCGCTAAACGCGTTGTGGTCAGTACTATGATGTTTCTCTGCCTTACAGTTTATACAACACGCTGTGCTTCCTGCTTTTGACCCCTCACACTGGGACCGGCGGTGATCCCCGGCGCAGTGGCTACACTTCACTTCGGTATTACTATTACAATGCCGCCTTCCATGCCCGTACCCTAAGCAGTGCGAACACTGTATCAGGGGGGACTGGTCGGCAACACGAATGCGTTGCATGTCCACGTATATGTGGCCTGCTTTTGTGAAGCATTGCCACAACCCCGGCGACACCGTCAGCACCACGTGCTCGGTACTGTCGTCCTTACCCTTTTTTCTATATTTTACCGATATCCTACTTTTGGTTTCCTCAGACAGTGACTGCATGAGGTGCTTATTTTGGGTCCTAATCGCCTCTATGACATCTTCATTGGTTTTTTCCTTAAGCACCCCATACAGCACGACCTGTGGATCCTTATTGTCTATTTCCTGTACCTCTAATTTACTTCCGCTTTTTTCTATTTTCTGTTTTACCTTTTCCCTATCTTCCCTATTACTCAAGCCTATTATAACTTTCCTATCTTTCCCCTTTCTAATCCTATCTATTTTTATTCCTTCTTTCTTTGCCTCTATAATTGTTCCTATTTCCGTCACTATCTCTATTCCTGTCATAATATTCTCCTTATCTGTTACCACTAAGGAGTGGAGGGTCGTGCGCCTCGGCTCCGGTGGCGTGGTTTCCCTTCCGCCACCGGCCACCGCCGCATAAGTCGCGGGTCTTGGTACTGCCGGGGCCCCGGCCCCCCACTCTTCAACGGCCCTAGTTAAATTTTCCTTGTTTTCTCTTGCGAATTCCTGATTATCTTTTCTAATTCCCTTGCATTCACTCATAACCTCCTGACTTATCTTATTTATTTCCTTTAATTTATTACTGGTTTCCTTTCTTAAATCCTGATTTAGCTTTTCTACCCCATTTATCAGCTCAACTGCCTTTTTTAAATTCTCTTTGCTTTCTTTTATCAAATCTTGTTTTATTTGTTTTATTTCTTCTACTACTTTATTATTTATTTCCCCTTTTATTCCCTTACTTTCCTTTTTTGTATCTTGGTTTAGCTTATTTATTTCTTTAAGTTTATTACTTATTTCCTCTTTTATTCCCTGGTTCAGCTCTTCCACCCCCTTTATTATTTCCACGGTCTTGTTTAGATTTTCCTTACTCTCTTTCACCAATTCCTTACTTATCTGACTGATTTCCTCCATTCTAACATCCAACTCCTCTTTCATATCCTCACATTCTCTTCTAACATCCTGTTTTATATTACTAATTTCTTCTCTTACTGTTTCTATTGTTTTTTCATTCGCTTCCATTACATACTCTTTCATTTCTTCACTTTTATACATACATTCCATCATTTTCTTATATACCTCGAGAAGTACTTCTTTAAGCTCATGTTCTCTCAATACTTTTTGGTTGTGCTCATAATGCTTATCATTTTCATCACATCCACTCCACTGCACTTCCACTTCCCTAGTCTCCCTAATTTCTCTTTCACTGTCCATTTCCGTCATTTTCCTACTCAACAAGGCAACCCTCCCTATCTGACTCGAGATTTTGGTGAGGTTATTTGCTAAACCGGACCTCAAATCCCCCCTCATGTTCCTAGTCTGGTTCAGCAAATATATACTATTTTTAACCGTATAGGAAGTTTCTGACAGAAGGGCGTCAATGGAGCCGTCGGGGTATCGGGGAGTGCTGGTTTCTTTTTGGTGCTGGCTACTGCCTCCGCTACTACTACCGGCAGACCCCGGCCCCTCCATGGTTAGTCGATTTGGGTTTATAGGGTTTTTGTTGTGTGGGGTATGAACCATTGCCATTTTAGCTTTGGTTTATATGTTCGAGTTATGTATGTTTAAGCAAGCAAGTGCAATGTATTTTGTGATGTGTAAAGTGTGTATTCAGTAAAATTAAGCTTAAGGTTATTGGGGGAACGCGTCAAGTGTATATATGTAAATTGAATATTTAATATTAAATATAATTATAACTAAGATCGTAGAATTGTATTTGTATGTCTAACGTAGTTGGGTCTTTTATGATCGGCGTGTTGCCGTTTATTTGTTTGTTATGATATAAGGCTCCAATTCGTTAACTATATATGTTATTTTGTCCTAGGTTGAGAAATATTGCGCCTGATATACTTTAATAGCAAAACCCGATCCTGTCGGTTTCTGTTTCTCTTTATTTCCTGCAGGAGCTTTATTTTGTCCACAACTATTTAGCCTACGATTTGGGTGACTCCAATAAGAGTACTAGTCCAATTATACGTCCTTAACCTAACAACTGCACCAAAAATGATGCAGTTGGTCCTAATCAGAGTCAAGTATAATGTATAAGTGTAAAAGTTATAATATTATATAGATAGTGTATATGTTAATAGTTGTATAGTTGTCAAAATGTGAGGTGTAAATTTTAAAAGTAGTTTAAAGTTCTATTCTATACTAAGAGCTGCTCCAATAGAGAAGCAACTGGTCCTATCTATATATCCTAAGTTGTCTTAAAACTAACAGCTGCGCCAAAAATGACGCAACTGGTCTAAAGAGTTAATATCTTAGCTAGTGTATATGAATTAATAATGTGTATCGCGGTCAATGTCTCAATGACTCGTTTTCCCAGCTAAAATACTAACTATTCTATGCTATATTTTGCAATTTTGTGACGTCTTCCGTCGGTCAGAACACTCCCACAACAAGTTTAAGATTTAGTTTATAATTTATTTTATACGATTTTTACGCTATACTAGTCTTTATGGCCCTATCTTTAAGGTTTATGTATTTTATAGTCTAAAATTCAATGCCTGTTGATTTTTAATAGCAACCGAAACGTTATTTGGGTCGACTCCGCCCCTTCCGAGTTTTTAAGTTTTATTAAATTGTATTATATACGATATTTTTAGCTACTTTTATATTTTTATTAAATTTCCTTATAGATTTTAGAATTATTAAGCTTATAAAAGTTATTACTTTACTTATTTAGGAATTTATTTTAATTATTTCTTCCCGACAGATTTTTATTATCTAGGTCAGCTCCGCCCCTTTCGAGGTTTACGCTTGGCCCGAGCTGCGGAATGTAGTCGGGGATCCCGAAGTTATTTTTTACTTTATTATTTTATATTTTAATATATATGTATTATTCTTTATGTTTTTGTTTATTACCTAGTAGCTATTTACTGTTTTTTAATTTTTATTTAATAAAATGATTTGGGATATTTTGATGTTATGTAATTTATGTTGTATTTAATATTTTTAACTATTTTATGTATTTATTAGACTTCTGTTTAGATTTTAGAATTATTAGGTTTATAAAAGATTATAGTTTATTTCTTTAAGCATTTATTTTAATTATTTATTCCCCGACAGATTTTTATTTGTGTGTTTGTTCACCTCGGGCTCCCGCACTATAGATAAGTTATCTAGGTCAGCTCCGCCCCTTACGAGGTTTACGCTTTGCCGTGTCTTGGGGGCGGGGCTTACTATAGTTGTTTTGAAGTTTTAGTATTATTCAAATTATGTTTTGTGTAATATTTTTAGCTACTTTTATGTATTTATTAAATTTCCTTTTAGATTTTAGAATTATTAAGCTTATAAAAGTTATTAGTTTACTTATTTAGAAATTTATTTTAATTTTTTCTTCCCGACAGATTTTTATATTATCTAGGTCAGCTCCGCCCCTTACGAGGTTTACGCTTTGCCGTGTCTAGGTGGTGGGGGCTTACCGCCGGGCTCCGCGAGTGCGAGCGGTGCAGCCGATATAGGCGTGGACGATACCCGCGCTGCTCGCACCTATGGATGTTCCTATGGATGTTCTAGAAAGATCCAAGTGATATAGGCCGAGCTCTGTTGGGTTTTTACGCGAGAAGTTTATGTGAAGTTTATTGTAAGGTTATGTTAGGTTAAATTGAAGTTTTATATTTATGTTTTGCCTGGGGTCCGAATATACTGTTTTATTATGTTTTTTGACTATTTTTCAGTTCTTATTTACCTACATTTAATACCAATTTTTACTATTTTAATGTTTTACTATTATTTTTAACTATGATTTTATTATTTTATTAACGTTAACTATTTATTTGATCTTTAAAATGTGTATTAGATTTATTATTTTTAAAATATTTTTAACAACTTTTATGTTACTATTATTTTACGGCCAACTCTCGGTCTATGAGACCGCACACGAAGTCCAGTATGGCGTCGGGGGGGCGGGGCCAGCAAACTTGACGATTTTAATCCCTATTAGGGTTGCCCCTTTTTGTTGTTATGCCCGCTGTTTCTGTTAGGGAGGCCTAATAATATATTATATTTGGTTATAAATTTTGAAGGTTTTTATATTTGTTTACTAATTTGTATATGTCTAGGGTTATACTTTAAAGTTTTTATTTATGATTTATTTATTATACAGTTATTATATTGTTTATTTTAGTGTTTAGCTAACGCACTGTGTGTTATTTATTGGTGTGTGTATGTATGTATGTGTATATATAAATATATGTTGTATTTACTTTTATCTTATTTGTGTATATATGTGCTTTGGTATTGGTATTTATGTGTTTATTGAATTTATAAGGTTTTTTAACTTTTTAATTATAATTTTATATTTTTCCTTAGATATTCCAAGATTTTTATTGCTATGAAATGCTGTCTGTTTAGTGCTATCGGTTTGTATGGTCTAATATATCTAATTTGTTTAATTTATTCCTTCTTTATATTTTAATTTGTATTATTTTTATGCTATTTCTGTATGTATGTATGTTCTCTATTTGTATATACCAACTAATGCTCTTTACTCCTACTTATTCCTAATTTTTTAAGGTTTTTAGATTACTTTTTATGTTTTATTTAATAATTTTAACTACTATATTTTGTGTATTATATGTTTGATTTATGTATTTGTATATATGTATAGCTCTTTTATATTTATATTTCACTACTTTTAGTTCCTTATATTTTACGGAGCATACACACACAATACTTTATATTAATTAAAGACCGACGAAAAACGTCATTTGCAGCCCTGAAATCTCCGACTCCTCCCACTTTGTGACGTCACGTTTTTCGACTTAAAAATGCAGTTATCTCGGAATTTACTTAGCACAAAGCGAAGAGCTTTTTAGTGTAGATCGCCTTCGGTCGAAGCTGCAATAATACAATTGAGGAATTTGGGAATACTAACTATTTGGGCTACTATTTACTAAATACTAAAAATGGGGGCGTGACGCCCTTGTACACTGGTTTTTTACGGAGTTTTCTCTCCGATCTTTGAATCAATCTTACTGCTAATCTATAATACTTAAAATTATGGGGCTTTCACTAATCTATTTCCTACTTATTCTTAATTATATATCTACTGTATCAGTCTTTTATAAAATCTAATTCTACCTTTTTCAGGCTTTTTTAGTGACTTGTGTCTTATTTACTAATTTCAATTGCTTAAAACTATGACTTAACTTTAATTGTTCTACTCCCAACTGCTGGTGCTGACCCGTAGTGATGGCCCGGTGGTTTCCTGCGAGTCTGGACCGCCTAGGACTCGATCCAGACTTTTTCGTTTTTTCGGTTTTTCTCGGGAACCAATCACCGGAACAGCTCCAAAATTTTTGTGTGGAAGCTCCTCGTCGTCACTCACACTACTTAATAAAAATTTTGATGTCTTATCGATCTACTTTTCACACAAATAATTTTTGAAAATTTTTATATTTTTAAAACCTTTCTAACTCTTTCACCACTTGTCCGATTTTAATTTTTTAACGAGTTTTGTGTCGCCCCAGATGTTCCGCTTCGAAGTATATGATTTCCTTCCTCCCCACTTCACTCCCCGTGTCCGCACCTCTGGTCGGTTTTTTGATTTTTGGTCTGCTGCTTCGTGGTTTTTCGCAGGAAAAATCCAAATTTTTGTAGGCAGCAGGCTGATGTCCTTGGCCGCAAAATGGAGCCAAGAAAAAGGGGGGTCGTCGCTTTAGATCGCCCGGCGCACGCGTCCAAAGCCTAAAAAGTTGGCCAAAATCCGGTTTTTTGGCCGTAACTTTTTACCCGTGATCCGGATTTCCACGCGGTTTTCACCAAAACACTATTCGCACTTTTCCGCGTGTTTTAAGGTATCACACACCTATGTACTGATATTTTGGCCGCTTACACCGATTTTAATTAACTTTCCGCGGTTCGGAGCTTGCTAAGTGCTCGCGGGGCGCGTGCTGCTTCGACGGCGGTCGAAGCGGAACTGGTTAGGTTAGGTTAGGTTAGGTTAGGTTAGGTTAGGTTAGGTTAGGTTAGGTTAGGTTAGGTTAGGTTAGGTTAGGTTAGGTTAGGTTAGGTTAGGTTAGGTTAGGTTAGGTTAGGTTAGGTTAGGTTAGGTTAGGTTAGGTTAGGTTAGGTTAGGTTAGGTTAGGTTAGGTTAGGTTAGGTTAGGTTAGGTTAGGTTAGGTTAGGTTAGGTTAGGTTAGGTTAGGTTAGGTTAGGTTAGGTTAGGTTAGGTTAGGTTAGGTTAGGTTAGGTTAGGTTAGGTTAGGTTAGGTTAGGTTAGGTTAGGTTAGGTTAGGTTAGGTTAGGTTAGGTTAGGTTAGGTTAGGTTAGGTTAGGTTAGGTTAGGTTAGGTTAGGTTAGGTTAGGTTAGGTTAGGTTAGGTTAGGTTAGGTTAGGTTAGGTTAGGTTAGGTTAGGTTAGGTTAGGTTAGGTTAGGTTAGGTTAGGTTAGGTTAGGTTAGGTTAGGTTAGGTTAGGTTAGGTTAGGTTAGGTTAGGTTAGGTTAGGTTAGGTTAGGTTAGGTTAGGTTAGGTTAGGTTAGGTTAGGTTAGGTTAGGTTAGGTTAGGTTAGGTTAGGTTAGGTTAGGTTAGGTTAGGTTAGGTTAGGTTAGGTTAGGTTAGGTTAGGTTAGGT
The DNA here is from genome assembly GCA_963565745.1 of Phengaris arion. Lineage (NCBI taxonomy): Eukaryota > Metazoa > Arthropoda > Insecta > Lepidoptera > Lycaenidae > Phengaris > Phengaris arion. The sequence continues at coordinate 20,531,407 of OY751444.1, forward strand.
TAGGTTAGGTTAGGTTAGGTTAGGTTAGGTTAGGTTAGGTTAGGTTAGGTTAGGTTAGGTTAGGTTAGGTTAGGTTAGGTTAGGTTAGGTTAGGTTAGGTTAGGTTAGGTTAGGTTAGGTTAGGTTAGGTTAGGTTAGGTTAGGTTAGGTTAGGTTAGGTTAGGTTAGGTTAGGTTAGGTTAGGTTAGGTTAGTAGGTTAGGTTAGGTTAGGTTAGGTTAGGTTAGGTTAGGTTAGGTTAGGTTAGGTTAGTTAGTAGCTTAGACTATATTAACTATTATTAGTAAGTTAGATAGGTTAGTTAGGTTAAGGTTATTATTTTTGGCTTGTTCCCCTACATCAGGACCAATGTTTGCTTGTTTTGTGGTTAAATTTTTTGTTTTTTGTTTTTAATTACAATTTTTGTTATTACATTTCATTTCTTGCTATCATATTCTATATGTCTCTTTTTACTTATTACATTTTTTGGTCTTACATTTATATCTTCTAAACATTCTTTTACATATTCTATTTTTATATGCATTTATACTATTACATTTCCATTTCTTTGTTATCATATTCTGTATTTGTCTTATTGCTATTACATTTTTGTTCTTACATTTATTTATTTTAACATTAATTTATTTGTTTGGTTTCTTTCTATTTCTTACATTTTGGCTTGCTTACTTTTTGCTTACATTTATACGTTTCTTTTACCTTTCCTTTACATTTTTCACCACATCAATTACTTACAGTTCATTATTATATTACAATTCCTTGCTTGCTTATACACTCCATTTACTACTCAATCTTATACATTTCCTTTACGTTCCTTTACATTTATCACTACATTACTTTACTACATTCGTTTTAACTTCTATTATTACATTATCATTTATTTCTATTTCATGTGAATTTTCCTTTACATTATTATTGTAAATGTTATCATGTTCAATTTAGATTTATTTATTTCTGCTATTTCTTACTTACGTTTACATTCTATTATTTTTATTACAGTTTACAACTAATAATCACTCTTTGTATTATTTTGTCTACTTAATTTGGTTACATTGAATTATTTTCTACTTTTAATATCTTTACTTCTTGTTTCGTGTTTACTATTATAGTCTACTTTTGCAGTTTCTACATTCCCTCTAATACATTATTGCATTGACTTTACATTTACATTACCTGATTTCTTTGCATTTATGTTCTTTACAATTTTGGCCCAATTCCTTAATTTAATTTCAAACTGTATTGTTACCCTTTAGTGTCTACATGTTTTCCTCACGCTGAGCGCGAAGCGTCCGGCGGGCCTTTTTTGCAAAGAATTTATTACAATATAAATTCCACCGCAAAAGTCGGCGGTCTGCAAAGCATACCGTCCTACTTCCTAATTTCCCATAACAGTAGCAGCTTACATTTTAATTTTAACATTCAACGTTTAACACTGGACATTTAACATTTGACATTTAACACTTAACATTACATTTCCTTTAACATTTACATTCACTTTTACACTCATTCATTTATTGCTATAGGTATATATGCTGTGCTATGACAACGCCATAGCCATATATGCTAAGCAGGATTACATACATACTTTGGGTTTATTAAACTCATTTTAATAAATTGCCAAACACTAGTTCATTACACACGCATTTACATGACATACTCATTCATATTTTGCTGCTACTGTTAGGGGCAATCGATACTTCCTTCGTCTCCGTATGCGACAGTCGACCGTGCCATTGCATCCCACCGACGCCTTACCGGGCACTCCGCGCTAAACGCATTGTGGTCAGTACTATGATGTTTCTCTGCCTTACAGTTTATACAACACGCTGTGCTTCCTGCTTTTGACCCCTCACACTGGGACCGGCGGTGATCCCCGGCGCAGTGGCTACACTTCACTTCGGTATTACTATTACAGTGCCGCCTTCCATGCCCGTACCCTAAGCAGTGCGAACACTGTATCAGGGGGGACTGGTCGGCAACACGAATGCGTTGCATGTCCACGTATATGTGGCCTGCTTTTGTGAAGCATTGCCACAACCCCGGCGACACCGTCAGCACCACGTGCTCGGTACTGTCGTCCTTACCCTTTTTTCTATATTTTACCGATATCCTACTTTTGGTTTCCTCAGACAGTGACTGCATGAGGTGCTTATTTTGGGTCCTAATCGCCTCTATGACATCTTCATTGGTTTTTTCCTTAAGCACCCCATACAGCACGACCTGTGGATCCTTATTGTCTATTTCCTGTACCTCTAATTTACTTCCGCTTTTTTCTATTTTCTGTTTTACCTTTTCCCTATCTTCCCTATTACTCAAGCCTATTATAACTTTCCTATCTTTCCCCTTTCTAATCCTATCTATTTTTATTCCTTCTTTCTTTGCCTCTATAATTGTTCCTATTTCCGTCACTATCTCTATTCCTGTCATAATATTCTCCTTATCTGTTA